>BSDF01000005.1:55256221-57756221 GCA_027925045.1 Hypotaenidia okinawae
CTAACCCTTGTCATATTGTTTTTTTGAGGTATTCAGTCTATTTCACCAGTTTCTTTGTATTAATAAAACCCCTGTTTCTCTGACACTGAAGAGGTAAGAGAAAGAAGACTGTAACTAAGTAGAACACTACTGAGAGTGAGCAAGACAGCATTATTCAGCATGGTGAAGTCATGATTCACTCACAAGACACAGAAAAACCTAACCCTGCTACCTCACTGAACCTAAGTGTGTTAGGTTTTTTTATAACACAGAGAATTCAACTTCAGTACTTACAAAGGATAGCCATCAATAAGTTCCATAACAACTGCATGCCTGTTGTAGTCTACAGGCTTTGGAACAGGAAATTTTCTGTCATGCAAAGCCTGAAAAGAGACAACATATTGAAAATTTAAAATTACATAGCTCAGAAAACAATACAAATTCCCATGTAAGCAATAAATACTACTGTGGAAGCAGCATACATTACTCAAATACTAATGAAACATCAAAGTACGTGCCTAAGAAGGAAGATGGCATAACAGCCATTTGAATTTTCACTGCAAAGAAAAAATGTAAGTTTAGATGCTAAGCACATTACTACAGTTTAGTTACTGTGCATCTGGAAGAAAAACACAACCGAATGGAAAAGTGACAATCATATCTGGTCTGTTAGCCTGAGCAATCAGAAGCTAGGAACAGTGAGTTAGAATCGTTAGAAAAACACATTAGGAAACAATTCCACACTAAATTGCTGCCAGTGCAGTTCTGCCTGACTAGTTAATCCATACTTACATAAAATACTAAAACCCAGCATCACACCACATTAAAGATTAACCAAAGGTAGAAAATAGTATTTTTAAGCTCTCCTGTTTGACTTGTCTAATGCAAATTCAGTCATTCATTTAATTCACTCAATTGCTTTATGAGTTCGCTCTCCTTTTATCATTCTCTTGTTACCAGTATTTTTTTAAGCTAGAATTCTATCTTAAAGCATAAGTGCTGCTTTTGTTATTTCAATATCACACTATTACCACTTTTCAGCACACAAATAATTCTCCTCCAACTCTCTTTTCAGGGAAACTGACCACCACAATTATACCTCTGTAAGTCCCAAGCTGATAACGCTTTCCCAATTAGGCCAACTGAAACAATACAGAAGTTCTAAATGATGGTAATTGTTCTTTCTCTGTGGAAGTCACTGGTAGAACTTACTCAAGATTTTTTTTAAAAGAATCAATAAAATAATATTTAATGTATATGACACTGATGAATAGCAAAAAGGAGAAGGGAAACCTTTTTTTAGAAACAATTATTTTTTCCACTAAAGACTTTCAATCACTGTAACACCTGCATTTTTTGAAGCACGTCAAAAAATCTGGAACTCAGAGTAGCATGTGATTGGAAATAAAATCTTTTCCCACAGTGGGTCTTTTCAGATGAGAAAAATCAGTCTCACCTGAAAGATTTCTGTCAACAGCACAACTGAAAACATGGTAAATTGAAAAATAAATAAACAGAATTTAAAAAATTGAGGGAAAAAAAGAGTAATTCTGACAAGTTACTCTAAATTTCCTTATTTTAAAGGTGGTTTTGCAAGCTTATGCAGTGTATTTTTAACATATATTAAAAATATATGCAGTACTGGTGATATATCGATTATCCACCTACAAATAGTAACACTAATCTGAAACTATCTGAGAACTGCTTCTGTTTCATGAGACTTCCATGGCAAGGCTTCATTTTGTCACTGGGAAGGACACAAAACATAGAGCACTGAGATTCCCTGTGCCATACACTTTAAGTCCGTTAATAAAAAACATAAATGTGTAAATTCCACCCACACTGCAGATACAAACTGATGCAAAGGCAGTCTGAACAGCATCTTCCAGCCCATTACACACACCACTGCTGGTGTTGCGTGAGTGGCCACCTACCTTCATATAGGCAAACTCCTTCATTGCCGCCAGGCGCGATAAATAAAGCCATGACATTTTGTGTCTGTGCTTGTGGTAGTCACGTTTATTTTTCAGACTGCGAAAGGAAGTTCTTCCAAGTCTGTGTAATTTCAGGGCAAACTGCTGCTCCTCTTCATTGGCAACAACGTAAATATCTAGAGGACACATAATGCCATAGATCTAAGACATGAAGAGTACCTAACCATCTAGTATCTGATAAAAAAAATGCAGTGCTAAGGTTGTTACTTTTCTTACACTTCTGGTGCAGCAAGTTCTACTACAGGTAGTAAAGACAGCTGAATTTACATAGGATACATTAGACATCTGAATAACAAGAAGTAGTGTTAAAGGCACAATGGTACTCCATTAGAAGAAACACTGATGTTACATGAAACGTCGTTTGGAGTAGGAGATCTTAAAGTTCCTGTATTCAGGGTAATACACCCAGGCTACCTGCACAGCAAATAATAAGCTATCCTTGAGAGAAATTTAGTGGAGATGCTGGTGTTCTTAACCACACTGTGAGTGAGTTGCCATCCTTCTATTTACCAGAGAGATAAACAGTGTTAACAAATAGCTTGTATTTCATTGCTACCATTTGTTCACAAAAAATCCCCTTCTCATTCTACAACTACACAAGTTACCTGCTGTATCAAATTACCATCTACAGAGTACCACACAGGGAGTATTCCAACAGTTTTGAGTCTATTTCACTTCACCATCTTACATTTAAGTGCGAAGAAAATACTTAAATTATCTTTTTGCTAAAATGGTTCAAAACTTTTCACAAAGCATCAAAGAGCACCTACGGGCAAAGTAATTTTTTATGGGATTAAACAAGAATCAGACAAAATTGTCAAAGCAAAATGGCAGTCTTGTAAAGAAATACTGAAATGCAGCCAGAAACCTCATGTAACATTTCAACAAGCGAGACATAAATTCTTATGTCTGACGTATTAACTGAGGTGCCTATCCAGAGGAAAACTTACCTAGTTTCTAGCAAAATACGTTCAACATTACAGCTGTCTTTGCTTAAATTTTATTTTTTTTTTTTTTTTAAATTACCTGATTCTTTGCCAACGCCCATCTGGTTTCCAACAGAATTTATGACTTGCCGGGAAGAGAGAGTTTTCAAAGCAAGATAATCATATCCTGAGTTAGTTAACCGGTAACCCTGCACAGCTGGGCAAGAATAAAATGCAGAACATTTAATTCCACATAATGTATGCATTACATTCAAAGTAAGTCTCCATGTGGTCTCATTTCAGCTTACAGCATACAACACCAAGCAGTATTTCACCCATTGGCTAGTATTAGCCCCATCTGGCAAAATGGTACAAAGGTGCTTCAAGTCCTGCAAATTTTATGAAAATTCACAACTAAGCAGGAGACAGACACTCATCCTCTTTTACAGAGCAGCAGGAGTACTTTAAATAGCCTGGGAAAATCCCAGCAGCATTTTGGAGACAGAGCAGATATCTGGGATTGCTGCAATAATCTAGAATGACCCTTAATGCTGTGAAGAACTTGCAGAAAAAGTGCAGGAATTTCCTGTAGACTCCTACAATATGTTATGAAGTCAGATGCAACTAAAAGGCTGAAGGAAATGGGGTAAGGCCTGCACAACTACTACTTGTCACTTAACAGGGAACAAAAACTACTGTAGCTTTTTATGAGAGGGAGAAATACAGAAGGCTTTTGCATTCTGCTCTAGTTTGTGTGCTATAAAAGACTGTAACTGGGTTGATTCCTGTATGCATCTCAATACTGCCCTAACTGATGATTCTTTTTTTCACAACTATGGTGACTGAGCTAAAAAGAAAGTTAACTGTTTGTGTCTGCCTGTTATCTTTATGCTTTATTCATCACCAGCAGCTTGGCAGAGAGCTACATTTGGTGCTGCATAAAGCCATATTCTCAGAGTAAGTCCTAGAGAAACTAAGGCTAACAGGAGCTCTGTTTGCCCATATGTGGGGCAAGGTGTGGTAGTTCTGCAAGTACTACTGTAAGGCATTGGGGACAGAATAAGAGAAGAGGAGCCCAACACAAAACTCAAACTCACTTTTAGTTCGTTCATAAGCTAGAAGTCTGTTCTTCACCAACTCTTTCAGAATTTTATTACAGCCACCATGTTTAAGGCTAGCAATGGAAGCAATTAAGCTAGCGGGAACTATTTCATGGTTCTTCATGCCCATTTCCACCTAAAAAAGAAAACCAAAATAGATTTGTTAGCCCCTGAGTTTAAAAATTAATAAGATCAGAACCCAATTGAGAGTAAAATAACTTTTCACTGATGCATTTTTTTTCCTTTATTAAACCAAACTGTTTAATATGCATCACTATCCCTTGAATTCCACCTTGAAACTTCTACAGAAATGGCCAGAAGATGAATGGCTTATTAAATATCAGTGGACAAAGGGTGGACAAAAAAGCTGTTCTACATTTCTGAAACGCAACTCTCCCCTCACACTTACATAGCCACGGTTCTGTTTGTTTTTCCACTAGTAATCCTGCTGTCAACTACAGTCAGACAGGCCAAGCAGCATGGCCCGTGCTTCCCCTGCAACCAGCCAAGGCAGCATGTCATACACATGAGCACACCTTTGCTCACCCTTCACTAAACAGGGTGCCAAAAGCAATCAGCACATGTGGTGAAACTGGTACCTTACTGGGCCGAAGTCACCCGGGCAGTCCCGCTCCACAGCGGGAAATGCCAACACGGGATCCGAGGGGACGCAGCGAAAGCAGAGGCAGGTCCCATTCCCCGCATTTCTTCCGCTGTGTTTGCGACACAACTGCCCCAGCCAGGCGGAGAAGCCCCGTTCAGCTAAACTGCACGCCTAACTCCGCGAGCGGAGCCGGGCTAGGCAGGCCTCCCCTCATCCCCCGCTCGCCTATCGCGCCCAGCCAGGCCTCCCCACGGCTCACCGCTGTCAGGACCCTGAAGTGCTCTCTGGACAGATACCGAAGCATCACCACGTTCAGCTTCCCCATGACCGGCGCTGCAAGTTCACGCCAGCGGCACCCAAACCTCGCTCGACCCAAAGCGGAGCACAGCTAGGCCTCTCCGCCCGCCCGGAAACAACCCCCAGCCCACGCACCACCCCGAGGCATGCGCCGAGATCGCCGCAGTACACTACTTCCGGGCCGGCGGCTGCTGCAAGTTTGGGTCCTGGCAGCTGCGTGGCAGCGCTGCCTCCGGCCGGATGTTAGCGTGCATCCGTCGGCACGGAGTTATTTTCGACTGGAAATCTGGGCAAAACGAGCTGCGAAACTGGTTTGATTCCTTTCTCCACAACTGCGGAAAATGCTCGAGAATGTTGCTTTTGCAGGCTGAAATGGGTTGTGGTATTTTTCTGTGTTGATGTAGGAAGACAAAGGACAGTTGTCAATCCGGATATGCAACAGATAGCACATAAGATAAGCGGACACTGCTAGTGATTATAATTTGTAATAAGTTTTGCTGTTGGTTGTGTTAAAAGAATTATGGTAAAATCTCTCTCTCAAACAAGGATTCAATCAGAAACCAAGGAATACAGAGCTCTGCTAAAATATATAGATCAACCTTATACCCGCACATTGGACAATGAGAACATATAAGTGGTTAAATTGTGACTCAGGTCATGGGGTGGAATGTAAGGAACTGTTTGGCTCAGGAATTCCACAAACAGGTTTGGGCAATGTTGAGCCCATCTCAGCAGAGACAGCCCATGGGGAGCTGTGTAGATAGCTCAGACTTGAGTTGTCCTGTAAAATGAGATTAGTCGTGACACTGCTACATAATTAAGTGAACTGAAACCTGGGTTGAGCCTTGAATTCCTTCAACAAACAATATGCCCCGAGTCCAATCAAGCCCCACTATTCAGCTGCCTAGCAGTAAGATAAAGGCAAGCATTTGAGGGTCCGTATTTGGTTTCAATGTGCCTAGGCAAAACAAAGATGCACAACAGTTAAGTTATTGTAAGATAAACAATAGTAACTTAGAAAGATACTGCATTTTGCTCAGTAAGCTAGTAAATACTAATTTTCTTCACTAATGGAAAGCTGGAACCTGTAAACCTTGGAAATACCTAATCCATAGGTAAACAGGGGAGGGATTTCAGATGGGAATAGGGTATAAAAATGCTGCAAACTCTGCCCACAGCTCTGCTTACTTTGCTAGGTCACCCACTCTTGCAAGAACATATAATAAATTATTGTTTCACTAATACGTCTACTGGAAGTCCATTCTTAGAACCTTTGGTATTTCTAACACTACAAATCACAAAATGTTAGAGGTTGGAAAGGACCGGTGGTAATTGGGTTGTGTGTGCATCTTTCAAGGCCAGCTTCCTAGAAGACCACCTGACAGAGACAAAGAGCACGTGCCACCGGGGCTCCCTGAAGGTGGTGGGGCAATGAAAGCACAGAGAGGGATTCTAGCACCACCCACTGCCCCTCTCTTAGACCCTCCAGGCAGCCACAATTGTCTCCTGCACCCCTGCAGGACCCAGGCACAGCCTGCATGTAGAACGTGTGCAGACTGGCCGGGTAGCAAGACAGCCTGTGTGCGCCTGTGCACACCCACAGACTCATGGAATGTTAGGGGTTGGAAGGGACCTCAAAAGATGATCTAGTCCAACCCCCCTGCCAGAGCAGTCTTTCCTCTGCACACTCAGCCAGGTGTATGCAGGAGACTGTTAAATGCAGTGCCATGTGTTGAGTCTTCAGTGATCACAGAAAACACAGAATCATAAGGGTTGGCAGGGACCTCAAGGGATCATCGGGTCCAACCTCCCTGCCAAAGCAGCTCCCTAGGACATACTGCACAGGTAGGTGTCCAGACAGGTCTGGAATATCTCCAGAGAAGGAGACTCCACAACCTCTCCTGGCCCAGGGCTCTGTCACACTCACTGGGAAAAAGTTCTTCCGCATATTGGTGTGGAACTTCCTGTGCTCCAACTTGCAGCCATTGCCCCTTGTCCTGTCTCCACAGACCACTGAAAAGAGGCTGGACATTTCCCCTTGTGTCCCACACTTGAGATCTTTATAAACATTAATAAGATCCTCTCTTAGTCTTCTTTTCTCAAGGCTGAACAGCTCCAGTTCATTCAGCCTTTCCTCGTAGGGAAGATGCTCCAGGCCCTTAATCATCCCTGTAGCCCTCCTCTGGACTCTCTCCAGAAGATCCCTGTCTGTTCTATACCAGGGAGCCCAGAACTGGACACAATACTCCAGGTGGGGCCTGACCAGGGCAGAGTAGAGGGGGAGGATCACCTCCTGTGACCTGCTGGCCACACTCCTCCGGATGCACCCCAGGATCCCATTGGCTCTCTTAGCCACCGAGGCACACTGCTGGCTCATGGCCAACCTGTCACCCACCAGGACCCCCAGGTCCTTCTCTGCAGAGCTCCTCTCCAACAGGCCATCCCCCAGCCTGTACTGATAGAAACAGTTGTTCCTTCCCAGGTGCAAGACTCTACACTTGCTTTTATGAAACCTCATCTGGTTTCTCCCTGCCCAGCTCTCCAGCCTGTCCAGGTCTCGCTGGATGGCAGCGCAGTGTTCCTGCGTGTCAGCCACTCTTCCCAGCTTTGTATCATCGGGCACTTGCTGAGGGTGGACACTATTCCTTCATACAGGGTGTCAATGAAGATGTTAACCAAGACCAGACCCAACAGTGACCCCTGGGGAACACCACTAGTTACAGGTCTCCAGCCAGACTCTGCTCCACTGATCAGTCCATCATAACTGATAACAACTCTGAGATCTGTAGCTGAAACCTGGCCTTCTGGAAACAAATGCAACCTTGCAGAACTAAACTTTTAACAGTTTGCAGGATCATCACTAGAGATAGAACTAATATGTTCTTCTGAACTTTACTGACTGATTAAACTATGTTGAGTTTATAATGGAAATAAACAGATGTTTATGAGGTGCAAAGGTAATGAATCAATCAGGCTTTGGCAGCCTTCTTCTTGAAGCCCGTTTTTGGATGAAAAAGTACACCAAAAAGGACCACAACAGAACTATCAAATTCAGTTTGAGTGTTTTACAGTAACTGTTTATCAAACACGAAGTCTTTATGTTGACACAAACACTGATAGGTTGCAGGCAAATTCTTCTCTTAATCATTCATGGTCTTTTCAATGTATTTTCTCAAAAGCCTTATATAAAGCTTCTATATCTAAAATCTGTTTTCTTGCCCAAGCACTAAACAGAGAATACTTTATTTCTAAGATATTTAGATCATTTAGCCATAGTTTTTCCTCAAAATAATAAGCAACTGATTACGAGAAGACTGTGCAAACATGAGAATATGTATGAATTATTAAAAAAAAAATAGCAAATCCTCATGTTTTACTCTTCTAGTTTCGGATAGGGATTCATTTACTAATGAAATTGTAAGGCATATGTGTTTGTTTATATCAAATCCATCAAACGCTTCACTGTAGATGTTCTGGGAAAAAGCAGCATTCTATTTCATAACGGTAGCAAGAAAGATGGCTCATTTAAGATGAAGCTGAGAAAAAAAATTTGCAACTTTAACCTCATGTCCTTCCCCCAGGAGGAGCATGTGCAAAAGGGCATTGTATTTGGAGCTTTGAAAGGACTACCAAGGGAGCATGATGGACACCAATAGCTTTTAGTCCTGTCTACCACAGAAGGTACTAGAAGCTGTTGGTGGCTGTCACTTTCCTTTGGGAGTCCCTGAAGAGCCCCACCAAGCTCTGTGCTTGCTCAGAGCTTGCTTGTTACCTAATAATCACAGTAGCCTACCTGCTTACCCTTTAACCTGAGGGTAGTTTGTATACCTCTGCATACTAGCTCTTCCCCAGAGAAGTGTCCAGGACTGGGGATGTGAAGGGACTGCCAAGGGAAGATGTGGATCAACAATAGCATTAATTCCTGGTGTACTGGCTTTGATTGGGATAGTTACATTTCTTTGTCATAGCTCGTATGGGACTGTATTGTGGATTTTTGTGCTGAAAATAGTTAATACTGTGATGTTTTTGTTAGTGCTGTGCTTATGCAGCACCAAGGCCTGTTCTACTTCTCATACTGCCCTGATAATGAGTAGGTTGGAAGTGCAAAAGAGGTTTGGACACTGTTGGGATAGCTGATCCCAACTGGCCAAAGGGATATTCCATATCATATAATATCACAATCAGGGAGGGTGTGAATGAGGGTTTGCAAGGGGAGCATTGCTCAGGGATTGGCTGAGCATTAGTCAGTTGTGAACAATTGTTTTCATTTGCATCCCTTCTCTTTCTTATGGTTAGTTTTCCTTTATTTTTCCCTTCTCCTTACATTTAAAAAATACTATTTATTTTAATTATTAAGCTAATCAAAATACTTCTATTGCTATTTCTTAGGAGTATTTTTCCCGCTTTTTCTAAGGTTAACAAGCTATTTAGAAATAAGACTGTGGTTATGGGTGACATGTGGGAGAATATGGGCAGGTATCTCAAAACTTCCCACCTTTGATAATCTGGAACTTCACTGCTGGATTCTGATGAAGTGCTAGAACGTGTGAAAAAAAGGTGCCTTGGCTATACCAAAGAAGCAAAACTTAGTGTCCTTTGTTGGGCCTGCACCTACCAAACACTACTCAATTCTATTCAGCACCCTCACGAAGAAGAGAGGTTCTTTGGATCTGAAAAGATACTGAGACTGTGACTAAACCAGAGACCCAACCCTCAACTTTACCAGTCATCCCCATAATTGAAACAATGTAAGCAGAAGTCAACTCATTTAATAGGGGATGAAGAAGCTTCTAAGAGGGAGCAGCAGAGCAGTCACAAGAAATGGACAAAGAAGGAACTGAAATTATAAATGTGACACAAACTACCCAATCCCTGTCTGTAAATTGGCTGAAATAAGCAAGAAAAAAAAAAATCAGCCATCAACCAGCTGAGCAAATTCTCAGCTGGTTACTCTAGTACTGGGCTAGTGGGCCCAACAGTCCTGAATTAGAAAGTAAGGAGGCCCAGCAGCTGGGATTCCTTGATAGGCACAGGGCCATTGACAAAAGCACTGGAAAAGGGGCAGGAGTCCTCAGTCTTTGTCAGGGATTCCTGTCAAGTGCAAAGGACAAGTAGCCCCTTAAGCAAGATCTGGCAAATTCCCAAAGCAATTGGACCCAGTTTGAGAGAGGCATCCAGTATCTGAGGGAATTCGCCATGGTGGAGGTGATCTGTAACAACTCGGATGATGACCAGGTCTTTCATCTAAAGCCCGAGATGAAACACAGTGCGTATGGTCCGTGTAAGCAGGAGTTTGCAGAAGTGCACCAACATCACATGCCAACACCTGGGCAATAAGCTGGACAGACATGGAGACATCACCTTTGGATGGATTGGCCAGACAACTCTGAGAATACAAAGATTACCTCACTTCCTGCCTACAGGCCTGCATCTCAGCTATGGAAACTGACCCAAACATTGTCCCAGCAATCCCAGAAGGATAGGTCTTCCTCACATGCAGCAACCAGTGTCAGAGAGGTTACTGGTGGCATATAGCACTTGCAACCCTGTGGTTCTATCTGTGTGTCCAGGGGGAGGACACGAGGAAGTAGGATGGTGAAGCTATCTGGAAGCTAGGAGCTCAGGTAGAGAACTGCAAGAATAAACAACATCCCAAAGAAAAAAAATACCGTTCCAGTGTCTCTTGGGAAGAGCAGAAGGGTGGTGGGATCCTGAAACACTGGGATACACATTTAGCAGAAACCATTTGGCTCCTTAACACTAGAGGCCAGTCGACATGGCCATGCCCAATCAAAACCCCCAATGCTCTCTGGAAGGAGGTAAAGTCCCTGCACTACATATGTGAAACTGGCTGGGAAAACCAGTCAGGATTATTCCTTCCTCCAGAAAGGGCTAAGGTATTCATGGGATTTTTTAGCTCAAGGGCCTGCTTACACTTTGCAGGTAATGTGTAAGGATGGGATGCAATCCTGGGTAAAATAATCCATGATTTGAGTTGTATGATGTCAAAGTTACATGATGCTGCATGTCATCATTGCTGTGGCCACCATATGTCAAAGGCATTATATCAGATACCTCTCACTGATAGTTAGGCTAGAGGCAAGAGGAGGAATTCATTGCAATGTTAAACCTTATGACCTAGTCCAAAGGGACCAGGGTGGACACTGTAAAGGATATACCTTTAAACTGTAACCTGATTTGAGTTGTATGTTATAGGAAGGAGTACAGCAGAAACCACCTGAACCAATGAAGAATAAACCTCTTGTACAAATGCAACAGGTTGATGAGCTGGTTTTGGTGCCTAATAACTCCATACGCCAGACCACTTCTCCTGTGCCAAGTGACTTTATAACAGATGAAGCCCAATGTCACAGACCAAATTAATTCGAATAACATTTTATGGGTATACACAGACATTTTACAAACATTATAAAGGGGAAAGGGTGATTAATGAGGATGTATTGCAATAGTGTGGGACCTGATCATGATGTAAATGGTATGGAAAAAGGGATAGAGAATATGCTGTTTCTGGCTGGCGTGGAGTTAAGTATCTGCATAGTATAGGGCTACATTTGGATTTGTGCTGAAATAGTATTGCTAACACTCTCATGTTTTAGCTACTGCTGAGCAGTGCTTACAGTGTCAAGTCCTTTCCTACTCACACTACCTTGCCAGCAAGTACGTTGGAGTTGCACAAAAAGGTGAGAGGAAACACTGTTGAGCCAGCTGACCCAACTATCAAAAACGATATTCCATATTGTAAGGCATCATGCTTAGCAATAAAGCTGTGGGTGGAGGTTGTCAGGAAGACACAGCTGCCCCTTACACTGTGGCTCTGCTCTTCGTCTTGCACTGAACCCTAACCCTTTTCCTGACCCTTACCCTACTGTAAGCCCCCATTTCCAAAACGGAGCCTTGCAAGCAATGGCTGGCTGTACTGCACCAGGACTTAGCCATTCCAATCTTCACTAGTTCCCAATATACTCAAAAAGGGAGGAGTCTATTTAAGCATTTCTCAAAGAAGGACTCCAGCACAACTTTTAATAGGTTTGGAGACTCCATGACAGAAGAAGAATTTTAAGACTCTACAACTGACATATCAGAAGTATGCATATACCACAGTGAAAACTATTCAATAATCCCCCCATGAAAGCATTTTAATAAAATAGTATTTTTTTTTTTAATTCCTCAGCAGGAATCAGGAGGAAGGTAGGAAATTTTTCCTGCAATTTCCATTTTAAATTTTATGACTCAATACTGCAGTCACAGATGAAGTAAACGTGATGGGATATAGAAAAGTGAAAATTAACTACTGGCTCCCAGTTCCTTCTTTAGTGCATGTAAAAATCATACAATTGTTGGGCAAAAAACTGTTTGAACACTCTTAAGTTCTAGTATTTTTTTTTAATAATGTGAAGGTAAAAAATTGTATTTGAAATTCCAATAAGAAGTGGAAAATTATGCATTTCTTTTCCATGAGTTTTGACAGATACTCTGAAAAAATGGGGAAAATGTGTTAGGCTTAATCAATCATAGCTTAAAATTTTTGCTAGCCAAATAAACAGCTGCAGTTTCATAAATTAAAGCACTCGAATTATCCTGTGAGAAAGAACTCTAATCACAACTATTATCTCCTTCAGAATTTATTGTCACTGAAATTAAATTAATTAAAACAGCAAAACTTATAATTGCTAGTGCTTTCATCTTGTTTTATAATGGATCACATCATTGAACGGTGATGACAACAGGTCTGAATCTGCTTGCATGAATCCACAAAAGACGCATCAGCAGTGAAATGATGAGACCAGATCCCCATATAAAAAGGCAAGTTTCCTCTTGCATGTATTGTGTATATATATATATATATATAACTCAAAAATGGCCTTTTTCACTGCTTTTGAAAGAGATTCAGATTGTATAGTACCTTTCTACTGTGGCGCATTAGGGTTCTGGATCCTTTTCCTCAAAAGACTTTGGAGATTTGTCTCACGAGGTTTTTCGTAACAGCAGAAGAACAAATCATCATTGGGATCTAAATGAGAATCTTTCCTGAAGCGTGAGCAAGGTTCACAAATTATGCTGTGGTATGTAAGTTATCAGGCAAGGAAAAACCAGTTTACCCAAATTAAGTGGCTGATAAATCTATTCATTGCAGACCCACTCCAACAAGCAGTGAAGTTAAAAATCAGTAGTCAAAAGGACACAAATCAGTAGTCAGTCTAACAGATAAACCAAGCTGTAGAAGTACAATCTTGTGCAGTTGCTCAGAAAGCAATACAGCAAAAATCAGTTAAAGTTCAATGATTAATGATGAGATACTAAAAAATGTCAAACAAATTCAGAGTGAAAGTCCCAAGATTACATCACTCTTTTTGGAAATCCCATCTCTAAGCCAGTCATTTTTGCTATCTGGTTTTTCTTTTCCATACTACGACCCAGCCACTTCCATACTACTACCCACACATCAAAGTGTATACAGTTACCATGAGATACTATTCTTTTTTTTTTTATAATTACTAAAGAATACTGTGAAAATAAAAAAATGCAAACTAAATAACATTGAAACCTTATTTATTTCACCTCAAACTGGTGTATAAGATCCACTACTATATATATCTGAAGTATGATTTTGTTTCACAGCATGTCTATATCTACAAATGTGAAAACCATCTACAGTTAGCATTACAAAAATCTACCCAATGAGCAGTCTGCAAAGAAGTAAAAAATAATTTTTACTCTTTCTTTTTGTACCTTGTAAATATTAACCCACTGCTAAGAAATTACAACAGAACTCCAAATGAAAGAGCATATGCTTAAAATATAAAATTAATAAATCTGTGCAGACGTTGGGTTTATAGATGAAAACAGTTTCAGAATAAATACATCTGTCCTATAGATCCCCCAAAGAAAATAATTTGTCTGAGACATGCCCTGAGCTATCTAGACTCCTTAATAGTGCAAACAATGTTGCAGTGATGCCTGGTTTCAGGTTGGCTTTTGCAAAAGAAACAGAGCAACTGCCCACAGAGTTCCTAAATGGCTGACACGACAGCACAATGTGCACTACAGCAGTTTCCGCAGCTTTGCTAGGTTCTTCTCCATCCACTGGATATTCAGCTGAATTGTGTCAATTGCCTCTTTTACACAATGTAGTTGAGAAGTCTCCTCCGATTTTGATTCAAAAAATGATTTTACCTGTACAGCAAGAGAAAAGAAAGAAAAATAAAATTTTACCTAAGTTCAACACTTGCCACACAAATAGGTTTAGAAGCTAAGGAAATCTATTCCCAAGAACCACTTGTATCTATGCAGAAATCAAACTACTCAAAATGCAAGGGAAGCATTTTTCATGAGAACTTCTTTGGTTCCCATAAATTATTTCGTCAGTAAACAGACATTCATTTATCATCTTCATCACAGAGCAGTTGCAGAGTACTCAAAGATTTGTAAAAGGAGTCTCATTCTGTGAACTGATTGTTACAAGCAACCCTCTTCAATGCTCTGGAATGATCCCCACACCCACTCATCAGTGTAACTGCCAATGCTAACACTTAAAATACTACCAATCAAACCATAAAAAACTATACCAAATTGTCTGAATGATAACATTAGACTAAAATATTCTTGACATATTAACTTAAGGGCCTTGTTAGGGAAGACAACAGAGAGTTCTAATATCTATTAACTGTATCTTAATTAATACTTAACCTGCACAATAGCTGCTTGGGGCCATTTACAGCAAAAATAGCATAGAACAATTTTTATAGTGCCCCGTGACTTTTCAGGAATGCAGAACAGTTTGTTTACAAAATCTATGCCAAAATTCTATCTAGATCAAATCACTCTTTGGGGAGACAGTGTGTTGCAGTGAACAGGAAAACACAACAGTAACTGGGTTCAACTCTATACGCAACTCAGACTCAGTATATAATCTTCAGCATGTTTATGCATATATTCTCCATGTGTGAAGCAGGGAAAGCAATGCCTACATATCCTTGAAAAGGGTCTCAAGGTCAGAAATAACCCATTTTCCTCATCCCTCAATTAAATGAAACATCACCAGTACTAGGAAATAGTAGACTTGGTAGATTAATCTGGTAGATTAAGACACCAACCTCCAGTAGATGTGCTTTTGTTGCAAATTGAGAAGTTGAACAACTAATGATATTCTGGATAGTATATGAGCCTAGGTGAAACCTGAAATACAAAGAAGGTATTTATAACTAGAGGCCACTTTAAAATGCAGATTCAGTGTATGCACACATTCGTATTTCTACTTTTTTTGCTTAGTAGCTGGAAATCATTAAAAGCAAACTCAAGTTTACATAACTCATTTTTCAAGAGATACAAAGTCTTAGAAGTCAAAGACTCTGGTTCCCTAATCCCTCTAAATATTGAACTTCAAAGCAAAAGACATTGAAAATTTAAAGCTTTTATCACAGTTCAAATAGTAAGGAACTGAGAACTCCACACACTGAATACCAAGATTTGTATTTGTAGTACATTTTCCAGAACTCTACAATAATTTAATTTGCAGCCCCATTTGATCTCAAGAAAAGTAATACTGGTTATTAAGAACCTGCTAGAGTAGAAATTACCATACAGGAGAAGATTATTGTTAATGTGAAGCTGTTCCAAATCAAAACTATGATTCAGATATAGAGTGTTCCACATGCTACTAGCTTTTTTGAGTCTTGCAGGCCAGCTCTCCTGCTGGGTACCCTTCAAGGTCAATTAGGGGAACATTTGTTTCTAAAGCAAGTGTGATTTTTTTAGTTACTTGTTTTTGGAATTGGGACAGGGAAAAAAATGCTGAACTAATTCCCTGGGTCTGCTTTTGAATGCGGTTGATCCTATCTGCATCTGCAAAATGTAGAGATGCTGGTTTAGGGACAGCATCCTTTTAAAAGAAATTAAAATTGTGATTTTTTAGAATTACTATGAGGCTGTAGTAGGCTCCAATTTCCCATCAACTACTGTTAGTGCTTCAAAGTTTATGTTCCAAGCTGTTTTCATAAAATCAGGTTTTAAACCGGGCTTTACAATTTTAATACAAATCTTCTCATATGAATCCTACTATTTATTATGTTGTGCTTGAAAGAAACAAACAGGTGCTTTTGCCACTGTGAGTGTGGAGTTTCAGCTACATTAAAAGCCTTTACTTTCGTGTAAGCTTCTCCCAGTTTTCTTTGACAAAGTCCCAGGCCAGCAAATATCCAGGCAAACTCTGGCTAACAGTAGCTATAATATGTGAAATCTCCTGTGCTCTGATGACTTCTTCTTCAAGGCTGTTCTGCATTAACCTAAAAGACAAAGCATATCAAAAGGGACAAGACTCTTGAATTAAATGGAAAAGATTGTATAATAGATCAAACAAGCAGCAATACCTGGCATCTGGAACACACTGATGCTCTATTTTATAACCACTGTACTTATTTAGCTTTAGTTTCAAAGTAACCTTAGCTTTCAGCCAAGTAGCTGAATTTTCTCTGTTGGAAAAGATGAAGTAAATTCTAACAACTTCTAAAAGAAAAGATAATACATTGAAAAGTCAAAAAAGAGAAGCTGTAATAGGAATCACCTAGCAGGACAACCTTAGTGTCCTCCATGCAGTAGTGAGATTTGGTCTGTATAGAAGTGTTGGATTATAATGTAAGGTCAAGATGGAAAGGAAAGGGAGAAGAGACAAGGAGGGAGAGGAAAGGAAAAAGGAGAGGAAAAAGGAAAAGAAAAAGGAAAGGACAAAGGGAAAGGAAAAGGGAAAGAAAAGGGAAAGGAAAAAGGGAAAAGGGAAAGAGAAATGGAAAAGGGAAAGAAAAAGGGAAAGCAAAGGCAAAGAAAAGAAAGCAAACCTACTCAAACCCCCAAAATCCCAACTACTTATTATCTAGATCATAAAAATATACCATTTTTTAAGTTTTGTTCAATTTGCCACAAAATCTGCATTTTTGTGTTATCAGTACTGAAAATTCTTTAAATTAAATTGCTTCCTCTTTATGTGTATTCCAAATTTGTTAAGTATTTTTAGGTGAAAATTATCGGGTTCTTCATGTTTGTGGAAGTCTGTATAAATCATTTTCTAGCAACCAGAATTTTTTTCAATACAAAAAAGTCAGTATTTGTGTTGAAGGAAGATTTTAGCTCTTTTAATTTACACAGCATATGTCTTTTGGGCTTCTTCGTACCATAGAAGCTTTCTGACATCATCCGTGCTGGCCAAGGCTTCAATCATTTTGCTTTTCTCTGCTTCAGAAACTGAAGAGGAGTACATCTTTAGAAGAAATTCCCAGCCATCACGAGATTTGGCTCCAGCTGTAAATACGGCTTTCATAACATCACTAGGCAGACTATGGGGAAAAAAAAAAACAAAAAAAAAAAAAAACCAACAAAAACCAACCAAAAAACCAAACACATACACAAAAAAGGGGACATAAAAAGGGTCATCTGAGAAAAGAAGGAAGAAAAGTCACAAAATGAAAATATTAGCTTGAAAGAGTTCCCTCTGTCTCTAAATTTAATTCTGTAGTAATTTTAAGTTTGTTGGACTGAATTCAAGCCAGTCTACTTGAAGTCACTGTGAAAAAGCAACTAGTATTAGTAAGTGAAAGCACAATAAATAGAAGAAAAACATGAGCAATTTTATGTGTCTCAAAATGCTCACAAATCCAGAGCAGGAGGAATTCTGCAGAATAAAAGGGTATGCTCTGAAATTGCTAGTAAGTAATCTTCCTTGAGCATTCAGCTTAGGAAAAACAGATGGAAGCAATTCATTTAGTGTTGCAGTCATACTTAATGAGACTGCAGATGAAATCTTAAAAGTCTAGCACAGTTCTCCCTCTCACCTTAAAACAGCACTAGCGTCTACATGAGGAACAGCAAAAGAAAGAATGAAGTGCTTTGTCAATATTCAGTTGTTGGTGTGATATGGGGGTTGGTTTTTTTTTCAGTTTGGTTGTTTTGCTTATTGTGTTTTTCCCCCAAAAATAACTGTGGCAAGGTAACAGGGAAACAGGTAGATAAAAGAAATGGAAGCCCAGTTTTTGTAGTACCTCATTGTTCCATTGGACTTCATCCACTTCTCAAACATTTCAGTGGCAGTTGTTCTACAGTTTCTCAAGTCATGGGTGCATGCAAAAGCTAGCAGCGTTGACCGTAGCTCTCTTTCAGACAGGGTTCCATCATCAGTCCAACACTGCTGATCAATTTTATTTCCAAGCAAGTGGTCTATTCTATGCTAAAGGAAGAAAAAGAATTACCCCTCTTCTAAAATAATTGTTCTTGACAAGATAATTTTCTATATGCAATATTAGTTTTTAAAAAGAAAAAAAGGTTATATTTTAGAATTGCAGAAATTAAACGTAGTAGATTTTCATCTAACTCTTCCAATCCTCATATACTACATCTTAACTGTATGAATACATACTGGATACAATACAGACCTGAAAGATGTGCTTTTTTAAATTGCACAGGGAAGCTAAAGACTATTCGTGTAGTTGCAGTTCAGACTTGTATGTACTCAGCTTACTATCTGAAATAGCTACAACTCCAGTATGCTTAACTGCTTTTAACTCTAATAGGTGACAGTTAATACATCTGAGTTTAGCACAAGCGAACCCACCAACCTACCCTTATTTATAGGGTGACCACTCTTCACATTTCTAAGTGTGGAGCCTGCAAAAAAATCACAGCTAAGTGCCTGACCAACTACTAGGTTTCAGCTAAATTACTTCATTTTAAATATAACGTCATAGGCACTGCATTACAAACCACAGTTTGGGCTGCCACAGCAGATCTGTTAAACCTTTGAATAAATACTAAATAAAGGAAATTACTGAGTATTTTTTTCTCCTTAAATGTTTTATAAAGCAGTCACTAATTACTCTTACCCAATATAAAGGGATTTTACATAATAATTTCCTTCTAGACTAAATCCCTTCACTGACATTCCACGAAGTAAAGAGTGTTTTCATTTTAATCCCATAGATGAATATAGAGACAAGGCTTCATAATAAGAAGGAAGACAGAGAAATGAACGACATTTCCTCAGCAAGAACTGAAGCTACAATGTAGATTTCATTGCATTCTGTAGCACTGCATCATATTAACTTTATTTCGCAGCTGGCATGATACAATGACAACTATTTACCTGTTCCTTTTTTACAGATAATAGCTTAGGTTTTATCCATTGCCTCCATACAAAGCAATGAGGTCTGTGATCTCCAATCAATAATGTTGGAAATAACTTTTCTGTACTTGACAAATGTCATGGACTTTGTGTAATTACATATATAAACTACATTGACTTCTATAGTGTGGAAAATGCTGGGAAATGTTGCTTTTGCAAACTGAAAAGGGTTAAAGGGCACTTGCTAATAAAATGCTTGCAAAGGGTTAAAGGGCACTTGCTAACAAAATGCTTGCAAAGGGGGGCTTATGCTTGTTAAAGGGGCTTACTAACAGGATGATTTGAAATGCCATAGTGGTTATATCAGAAGATGACCTTGCACAATTCTATCTCACTCAAACAACTCCTAGCTAGTTTTGAGTGATTAATGTTCTTGAGGTAATTTATAGTGGACCCAGGACTGATAAGAAGGAAACATCCCAATTATAATTGTGCCACCTGGAACAATCACAACTACGCATGTGCCAGGGAAAGGAGGTGGGAAGTTCAACCTGAGGAAGACTTTGAGCCTTCATCACTGAGACCCCCTGATGACCACCACCATGAGACAGTGCGCAGGCGCAGTAGGGAGGAGTTTATGGAAATCACTTCTTGGAACTCATTTTAATACAAAGTGGGACAGGTTATGAATATGTATAGGTGTATGAGGTAACCTAATGATTTTGGAAGGGGATATGGTATAAAAATGCTACAAACTCTGACCAAAGGTGTGCCTACTTTGTTAGGTCACCCGCTCTTGCAAGAACGTATCATAAATTACTGCTTCACTAACGTGTCTACCTCGAGTCCTTTTTTTAGGACCATTGGCATTTCTAACAATAGCCACCAGAACAAATTCCCAGATACCACTAGATTCCCACTGAAATGCAAAACATTGGAGGGGGAAGTTAATACAGAAAAAATCACCATTTCAGGAAAAGATCATTACTACTTAAAAAGAGCAGGCAAAACCAGTGGCTGTCTAGAATCCTCACCCAACTTTGTGAGATAACTGAATATGTTAAAACAATCAACACTTAAAACCATAATGTAATTTTAAAGAGCATTGCAGCTAATTTATAACTTACTGAAAACTAAGACATACCATGACTCGTTCTGCCAGTTGTCCTTCACCGTTTTTCTCTAAAAGGCTGTATATCAGACTCAGCTGAAACAAAGCCTGAGTGAGTGGTGCAGTGCTGTTCTCTTTGTTAAGGTAATCAATCAGCTCAAAGGCTTTTTCCAGAGATTCTTTTCCTAGACTATAGGTCAATGAACACAAACATTAAGATGGCTTACAGAACAAAAGCAGTCCCTGAAAGAAGGTCAGAAGTGGTGCTCTCCATTACATTTAACAGAGGGATAGATGAATAGAAGAAGTACCATAAGAAACAGTTTAGATCTATAGATTTTTATAGTATAACACTATTAAGATAGCAACAAAGCAACAACGGCCTCAAACATGCCATCAACCGACAAAAATGAAAGAGTGGAACACTGATTGACCAGAGTACAGGAAAACAGTCCATTAGGCAGATTATCAAACACTAAAAAACCACAATGTCTTCCAAAAATGGAAGCTATCATGTGGGTCTTTCTAATGCAAATAAATGGATGCTGCTATACAGAACAGGGAGATAACATCCCATACCAATATGGAAGCATCAGTGAATTAAATGAAATATTTATTAGGAAACACTTTCAATAGGATAAAGAAGACAATTAAAATTTCTCTAGAATCTAAGTCTGATCTTTTTGACTTGGAAAAAAAACACATATTAAGTATGTTTTCCAATTTAAAGTCTTACCCTGCAAGACTGAAGATATTGTTGATCAAATTGGCTCTGTCTTTAGGACTCAAAGCAGTGTGCTTTTTTTTTAACAAATCAATCAGCGTTTTCCAGTCTTCAGCATAGTGTACTATGTAATAGCCATTCATGTCCACATTAAATTTTATCCATTCCACCTCTTCTGGAAGTTCAATGACACCTAATGGGTAAATAATCAGCAGCAGAAATAAATATTTAGCACCGGCTTGTTTAAATCCGAATCTTTGAACTAGACTGTTTCCAGGGAGTCAAAACATCTTTTTCAGCCCACTGGTTTCCCCAGCTATGAAGAAAGGCCAGCACAATGGTTCCACAAGACTCCAAAATTCTTCCACCTCCTTCCTACATCTGATCGAATGAACAGTCTCACAATCTGCTCCAGGTATTCTACCCCATGTGCTTCTCCCCTATTCTCATATGCTCTGCATCTACGCGAGTGACAGCTTAGTATTATGAATATAAGACCATCAACAGGGCTGTTGAAACAAAAATTATGGTATCAGACTAATTATCTACTAGTTCTAGTAAGATCAAGAACACATTCAATGAAACAGCTTTGGTTTTCCATTATGTTAATTCATAATATTTATTTCACAACTCTCTCTCAGATGAAAAAGGCCAGGAACAACTTGAAGGCTTTGTAAAACTAATGCCAGAATGACATAAACAAAAAATATTTAATTATTGTATTTCTAAAGTAATTTCAGAGGCATGGAAGTTTGTAAAAATTGCCAAATTGCAAAAATGTCAAGATCATCTCTAAGAATTTGATTTTAAATTTGTACAGTTTTATTTCAAAAAGTACAGGTGCAAGATAGTTTTATTTAAAATAACTGCCAACTAAATGCACTGAATAGTAACATTAATTGAGAAGAAAACAATATCAGACATAAGATGATGAGTCAGAACAGCTTCAATTAAATGCAAACCCCTATTAATTTCAGTGCAGAGAGACAACCAAAGTGATGTTAGCACAATACTACAAAAAAAGTGTATAGTAACTATTCACTTGGTAAGGAAAAAACCCAGGACTGAACAAAAAATCCCAATCAACATAGACAAGCAATTTCCAGATTCAAGGTAGTCACTGTGGCAAGAACAGATAATTTATATGAAAAGATCTAAGGGTTAATGTTCTACAATAGCTTTCTAAAAAGCTTCATCTGTTCCAGACACACCATTTTCTTTTACCATTTAAGAAAAATACTATTTCAGTGGAACATGAGTTCCTTAGGACATTAGTACAACAACTCTCCCATTACTCACACTCAATAGACCATATCAGTTTGAGACATTTTGTTGCTGCACTGGGATGAAAACACTACGGGCTTTACAAATCTTAAACTTGTGTTTCTGCCTCAGTTCCTGCCATTTACTTGTATGTATAATGCTACTGGGATCCAGTACCCTTACGATGACACCACCAGTAATGTTTGGGTCCATATTTCTGTGATTATTTTGTAAAGATTCCTTCATTTTCACTTCTTATGGAAATGTGTGCACAGAAAGATCAGTTATCTGTATTAAATAAGTTGCTACCAGAGTTTTGAGTCACATACCTGACTTTTGGTCCAATAAGTATGCATTAGTACAATGGGTCAGGTTGCAGCTACTAGTTATATAGGTGAGAGGAATATGCCACAGGTAACTGCAAAGGAAAGCGAACATTTACTGACACAGCATATAGATATCTTGCTTGAAGTGTTTGGGGTGATTTAAGCATTTCAATATGTTCCACAATTAAAACCACTGCGTGCTGTGTAAAACAATCAAGTATAAATCTCACACATATAATCAAGAGTATGATAAATGAAAGATAAAACAAATCCTGGAAAATGGGAAAATTTAATAGAATCATAGAATGGCTTGGGTTGGAAGGGAAGTTCAGGGATATCTTCAACCAGGTCAGAGGCACAGACCCCCTTGAATGTTTCCATGGATGGGGAATCCACAGCCGCTCTGGGAAACTTCTTCCACTGTGGTAGTGTGGTGGTTTAGGCCTGGCTGGAGGCCAAACACCCACCAAAATTGGTCTACCACTCCCCTTTTCAGCTGGACAGAGGAGAAAATATATATTGAGATGCTCAGGAGTCGAGTTAAGGACAGGGAGAGATCATTCCGGAATCAACATCATGGGCAAAAGACTCAACACAGAGTGAAGGAAAGAAAACTCTCTAATTTATGACACTGCACTGCACACCCAGTGACACCAGAGTCGGGTAATGAGAAGTGCCACCAGATCTTAAAGCACCTTCCCCCCACCCCTCTTCCTTCCTAACAGACTTCACTTTAGTCATGATTTCACTCCCTTCTTCTCCCCATTGTGGCACAGGGAGGGGCAAGGACTGGGGGAATGGGGGCTTTGGTCAGTTCCTTGCAAGTTGGTTTCCTTCTTGGCCAGGGGGACATTCATTCGACACAGCCTTCCCCTGCTGCACCGTGGGGTCCCACCCACAGGACACAGTCCTTCATGAACTTCTCCAACTTGAGTCCTTTCCCACAGGGCTTCAGCTCTTCACCAGCTGCCCCAGCGTGGGTCACTGCTACGGTGGGCAGTCATAAATCACAATGTCTCTTAGTGTCTCAGTCTCTCTTCCCTGGCCTTGGTGTCTGCACAGTTTCTTACATCTTCTCACTCCCTTCTCTGGTGGCAAAATGCAGCTGCTTGCATTTTTTTTTTCTCCTACATGTGATTCCCAGAGGCGCTGTGATCATCACTGATGGGCTTGGCCTTGGTCAGCATTGACTCTGGCCTTGTAATTAGCTGATGTTTACTCTCTGGGCTCTGCAGAGAGTTTCTTGCTGCTTCTTGCAGGAGCCATCCCTGAAGCCCCCCATGTCCACCAGGACCCAGCCACACAAAACTGTGACAGGTACAAAGCTCATTGTAAAAAGGTTCTTCCTCATATGCAGTCTGAATCTATGGTCCTTCAATTTAAAACCATTACTCTTTGTTCTATCACAGCACTCTCGCTACACAGCCCCTCTCCATCTTTCCCTTTAGTATTGAAAGACAGAAAGGTCTCCATGGAGCCTTCTCGACTCCTGGCTAAACAACCCCAACTGCCTCAGCCTGCCCTCATAGGAGAGGTGTTCCATCTCTCATTTTTGTGTTCCTCTGGACCTGCTCCAAGAGGTTCCCGAGTTGGATGCAGTATTCCACGTGAGGTCTCCCCAGAGAGGAATAGAGGGACAATCCCTTCCTTGCTGGATACTTCTTTTTGAAATAAGGACATGATTGACTTTCTGAGCTGTAAATGCACACCACTCAGTCATATCCAGCTTTTCATCCATTGGTATCCCCAAGTCCCTCTCTGCAGAGCTGTTCTCAAATCTTTTTATTCTTCATCTTGTATTGATATTGAGAGTTGCCATGACCCACAGGCAGGACATTGCATCTGGTGTTGTTGAACACCTCATAAGGTCCACACAGGTCCACTTTCAAGATTGTCCAGAATCTTGAAATCTCTCTGAATGTCATCCCATCCCTCAGGCATGTCAACTGCACCACACAGTTTGGTGTCATCTGCAATTGTGCTGAGGGTACGCTCAATCCCATAATCATTGACGAAGACATTGAACAGTATTGGCCCAATACAGACTCCCTAAGGAACACACACTTCTTCCTTCATTTTAGCATGCTAAGTATCTTGTCCAAAGCCAACTGGACAGGAAATCTCTGTCTGTATTGGAAATTCAGTCATTACTGAATTTTCACTTCAATCCAATGTTCCATCTTCCTGAAATTTTATAAGTTCTATTATTTTTTAATAAGCAATGTATGTTGATTCAAGTACAACACTCAAGTTCCAAATCATGGTAATAGAAACCGTAATTGATAACATACCTCAAAGACTGCTTCAAATGAACTGCAAACTGGAAGCATAAATGCTATAGTGGCTCATAATGATGATAAGGACTTGACTTTAGAGAAAAAACTTTGAGCAAGTTGAAAAGACATGCACATATGCATTCCAATTTTGACAGGGACCCCTTCTGTGCATGAATCACACAGAGTACTCTTCTTCAGAAACTTCTCATGCACTCCCCAAAACCAGAATAATTAAGCTTTTTTCCCTTCAGCCACACATCGTTTTAATTCCTCCACATAACAAAAATAAAACAAAGCCCAACTGCCAATATTTCAACAGACAATCCTTTCACAGGCCTGATTCTGCAAGATGATGCTAAGGTCTCAGATCCTGTTAAGACTTCAGACAACCAAGTAAAACCACCAAAATCTGCACTGGATTCAAACCTACATATTTTGATTTGTTACAAAATACAGTAAGGTTTATTGTACAAGACATATATGCAGTATCTTCAGTTTCACATCTAGCAACTGCCACATCTTTGCTTCTTCAGCATTTGTATTTGCACTTTCTTCTACATTTTGATATAACGGATATTGCCTCTCTTGTATACTCAGACATTTGTTGTCATGCATTAGTGCCATCTTAAAAATGTTATGCCAAGAAAGCTTTGATTCGATCTTCTCTACTTTCCTCTAACAATGTCCAAGATGTACAGTGAATTTTGGCAAGAAGGATTTGAGGCTCTAGAGACACATACATCTAACTTCTGCAAACTTCTCCAATCTGACTTTCTACAGCTTCTCAATAATCACACAAAAGTTTCTGAAATGAAAAGAAAACTTTACCTGTGAGTTCTGTCTTTTTGGTACTAAAAAGCCTGAGGCATTAATTCTATTATTTATCCCAACTAATCTCAAGCTTAAAATCTTCAGCAAAGGATGCAAATATGAAACTCTGTTGACCACACCACAGACTTTTACCAGTTGCTTGATAGGAAAGAGACTAATTTCCAATCTTATTTCCCTTATTTTAAGAGAGATATTAGATGTGCGAATTTTGGTACCAAATTCTCTCTCATTACCTGTCTTCAAGAAAAATACTGAAACCCCCGAACACAAATGAGGAAGATGTACAAGAAAGTTATCTGCTAATACATCTTACTGGATAAAAAGTATCAAGAAGGTAGTAACCTTGCATCTGATGTCCAATTTTCTGGTTCCACACGATACAGAAATTTCTCTTGTTGTACGGAAATGATCTTTCCCTTTCGGACAACAGTGACTAAAGGAAATCCTTTGTGCAGAATCCAAGTTTTCATCAACTTTTTTACATCTAGTGTTCCATTGGTAATCTGTAAAAAAATTATACCAGGAAAATGACAAACAGAGAATGTTTTTAACCCTTCCTCCTTAACCTACAAAATAGTAGCATGGTTCTGCATCTGTAAACCATTACATTAGCACTGAGCTTGTAAATTTTGTATGCAAAAATTTAGCAAGCGTTTTTTATATTCCTGAGAGAATCCTAGCCAAGCAGTGGAAAGACAAATTTGAAACATCAGGTATGTTGAAATGAACATGGAGAAGAGAATGTTACAGAAAAGAGACTGACTGTAAGCTCCCAATCTCCCCCAACCCTCTTTCCTTATTGGTATTCCTATATTATACAGGTGTTTCAAATTAAAGATTTTATTTTAATTCTGAAATGAATATTATAAATTTCATTAAACTGATGCTGTACAAATGTTGCAAAACAAAACCAACTTATCCCTTATATTAAGCACGCTCTCTTTTTTTTTTAATTATTTTTTATTTTCCCACTGTGCTTTTGCATAGCTTAACCTCTGACCTCTTGTTCTCTTTCAGGAACTGTTTACATTACAACATCCGCACTAAGGGATGAGTACTTTATAATGTCTACATATTACTGCCTCTTTATTAGCAGACATGAGACATGATAATCCATCACGAAAAATACAGTACGTACCTTAATTTACAATCATAAATATGTTTTAGATTAAGCCTTCAAGAAGATAACGAAATTAGTATATTGTGATTCCAGTTAAATTTAATTTTTACCAACCTGTAGCATGCCTTCCTCTACGCATCAGCAAATCACTGTTCAAGCCAACAACAACATGTACAGCTTACCCTCATGGGAAAATACTACATTATTTATGTCGAGAATTATAAACTTTAAATAGGGGTTTCAATTCCAGGAAGCAATTCTCTATCAAAAGTTTAAAATTTTTAGAATTTCAAGCCTACATATTCTTTTCCTTTTTATATACTTCCAAAACCCACTGTTGGCTAATTCCTCTTCTTCTGTGTTGTTATCACAAGCTGTTATTAATACAACATTGTTACATTAATCAAGCTCTTCAGCAACTGCTGTATGCATGCTCTCACTTTCTTTTGCCACTATGTTTTCCTTTCCTTCCTGTTACACTTTGGAACCACCAAGAAATCCAGAAGATCAAAGCCAACCAACCAAAAAAAGAAAACCCCAAACACAAACCAAAAAAACCCAAACCCAAAACACTACAAGGAATGTTAAGCCATCAGGAAACCAGTTAAGGCTAATATTGCCAACATGCCTGTTTTGCATATCAGTCTTTCTGTGATAGTATTGTGTGGCACCTAAAGACTGGCAAAAAGATTTGTGTCTAATATGTACAGAAACGTGAGTAAATGTGAAATCTGCTATACTGAAACAATTCTTTCCAAAATGCCCAGTCACCAGAATTTAAAACATTTTGTTAGAAAGTGCAGGTTCATAGTTTCATCGTAATAATTTTATTGATATGAATGGATTTTATTGACATATCTTTCTTGAACAGCAGCTCCTAACTCCAATGAAAGGAGCTTAATAACTTCATCCACCTTCCCTCAAGGTGAGATATGCAAAAGTTTGCTTTTTGTGTCACAGATTTTTCCTTTGATTCACATGCAGTTTATTCATCTGCATTCCAATTATGAGTGTTGACTTCCACAGAGAAGGTTAAGACTTGAGAAATGATTGTGCATTTTGTGATGTGAACAGCAAAAACTTGTGATCAAATAAAACATAACTTAAGAATGGAATTTTCAAGCACATGCAGCCTAGGCATGAGAGCCTAGGCATAACTAATGAGAGCATAATGAAAAATAGTCAATATGCTGAATATTATAGATTTGTTTTTACTATTACCATAAATATGGAAAACAACCAGAAAGGATACTGAAGATCTCAGCACTATTAGTATCCGTAATGCTCAGTACTATTACTGTTAGTAATGCTAATAATTTAATTGCCATAAGGGAAACTTGGGTCACAAGTTATTTTCTCTTCCCTCCTTCCAGTTCTGGAAGATGACATGTGATATAATAGAAGGATCCTGTCTGTAAATATATGGGAGGTTCTTTGGCTTCTTTGGTCATGGTTGATTTTATAATACAACAGGCCTGACAGGAGCATGTGGGAAAGGTTTATCATCCAGGGGGAGTAGGGTTCTAGGAAGAGAATTAGCTGGCCTCATCCATAAGGCCTTAAACTATATTTGAAGGGGGCCACATCCCTTGCTGGTTGTTCCTGGGTTCCCACCAGTGAGGCAGTTTCAGTATTAATGAGAACCAGAAGATCTCACACTCCCCTAAGGCAAAAATGGTGTGCGCAGCTTGCTTCCTGGAATGCCTGTATACCAATGCATGCAGTACGGGGAGTGAACAGGAGTTGAAAACCTGCATGCAGCCAAAGAGTTATGACCTAGTTGCAATTACACAGACATGGTGGGCCAACTCCTGTCCCTTTTCCCCACTCCTTCACATGCACTTTCTTGTCCCTGCTCCCCCTGGCTCCAACAGGCTTCTCTCTTCTCCTGCCCTTGCTCTCCTGTCTGTGTTCTTGCTTTCTTGTGCCACTGCTCTCCTCCCACGGCCACTTTGATCAGACACAGCCTTATGTCTGCCTTACCCCTTGTTTAAACAGAAGCTATTACTGAAACTAAGTTACTCTCACAGGGAGACATCTACAGTAACTGGACTCAATTATTCCTTGAAAGTAAAGTTTTGTCCTGTAATTAAGATGACTTTTTACTCATCTTAACACACTAACAAAGCAAATCTAGAACAGAAATGTATATACTGATGTGTCCACACATGTGGATATGCATGGTAGTACATACCCACTTCCAGGACTTTTTTTGGTATGAGGTTCAATGGAGTCCTAGAAGCAATCCACATATCTGTATGACAGAACTTCAGACTATGACGAGCAAGAAATTCAAAGTATTTACTTGCAGTGTCTTAGCTTATCTCTTTCATACACAACGAAAAACAAAACACAGTATTACAAATGTATACCTCATTCATGCTATCCCACAAATCATCACTCCGGGCAGATCCATACTTGTGATTATGCAAGTATAGTTCAATACCAGCTTGGAAAACGTCCTTACTGAGATAGTGCTTCAGCATCAAAAGAAGTGAAGCCCCCTTTAGGGAGGAAAAAAAAACCTGGTAAGTTTCTGTTACAGAGTTTGTTGAAGCATATGCATATTATAGCTCTTTAAGAGTACAAGAGTAACTCACAACCTGGAAGATACTATCCCAAACAGTATAATTTGAAAAATTACCTTAACAGTCTTTTGCATTGGAAAAGTAAAAAAAAAGTGCCATTTTACTTTTGCATAAAATCAAAGACAACTACAAAAAAGGCTAGTAAATCTTAAAATATTTTTTAGTTGCTAAGGAAAGTTTTGGGGTTTATATTTCAAAACCTCAAAATACAGTTATAAAACAAGTTAACAGACCTTGCAATTTTTATCAGTTAACATAATCTCATTTCTTATGGATATATCTCTGCTGGCTGTCATATTTCATTAGCAATACTCTTCTCTATGGTACAGAGCTGAACTTGTGAGAGACAGCGTTTAACAGTCAGATGATTTGTGGTTATAACCTCATACCCAATCCTCATCAGACATTAGAAATAATCAATTTGCAGATAACCAAGATGTGCAGGTAATTTTACATTCCAGATGCAAGTCTCCAGGTCATAAAGTTTCTAAAATGCTGGTTTTTAAAAACAGATAGTCTATGAGAAGGAGCAATTGCTTCAGGAGGTGCCTTGCTGTTACTGTGACTTGTTACACTCTGCTATCAGAAAAATAATTTATGTGTAACTGCATATTAAATTTCATCTACTGGGTTCTGTCTTAGATCTTAATGAGTATTTTACTTTGTGCTGAAGCATGCACCAAGCAGAAGGATGTTAAGTAATGATGAAAATACACATAATTTGTTCCTAATTAAAAGCTATGAGGACACTCAGAAACACAGCTGAGATACTCTGTACTGTTTGTGCTAGGTATAAAGTATCCCCAGACAACTGTCAGTACATACTTCCTTACTTGTGATCCCACACTCATGTTTTCAATAGGTATTTCACTTTCCAAGTATTTCCAAATATTTTCTAAGTTACCTTGATATAAGAAAGTGCATCAAACATTTCTTGAATTTGTTCTGAAGACTGAACAGCAGAAGAGACAGGATGTGAAGAATTCAAGGAATCCTTCATCATAGCCTTGAAAATCAAATTAAGGAAGTCTTCATCCTAAAAGAGAAACATCTCTAAGTGTCTGAGAAGCTAGAACTGTAAGCAGAACAGTAATAGTTGTCTCTGCTTTGCTCTTCCATTGGTCTAGCATGCCATTATTTGCTATTCTACCCATGAAGGCAGCAAAATAATTGTCAGGGTAGCATTTTTAAAATCTACTCTTTTACTGCCACATTTTAGCTGAGGAATCTCACTTGAGTTCACATCATTAGCGAGATCCCTAAGGTCCCATCTCACATAAATGAATCATTTGCACTAGAGAAAATAAATGTACCTGTTAAGTAATGTTGTTCTTAATTTCAGATTTGGCTCACCAATGTTTTCAGTTCATTTACAGGAAACAGGAAATACAAAAGCCTGACCTCTTCAGAATGGTTTACTATTAAAACATGAAATCTAGGGAAATCACACACTACAGTGATGTTCACATGAATGCAAACACCACCTTATCTAGTGATACTCGTACCAAAGTCTCTTATAACTTTTCTTCTATGAGGAAGTTACTTTAATTCAATGTGCTGTTACTAGAAGTTGATCGTAGAATCATAGAATCATTAAGGTTGGAAAAGAACTCCAAGATCATCTAGTCCAACAATCCATTTTATTGCACTGGGACTTGAGTACAAGATTTTTCTATGCACTTGAGGGTTACAAAAAAAAAAAAAAAAGAAAAAAAATGTTTCAAATTTTAAAGCTATTTGGATTACTTTTTTTTTTTTTAACCAAAACACATTTTGGCACTACCAAGTGGTAAAATGAAATGTTGGTAAAGGCACATTGTCAGGCACCTTTTAGAATTAAGTATACAAGTGTTACATGTGTCCTTGTTAAAACATCAGATTAGTTTTATGTCCTTCTCTCACCATGTATGTACTCAACAAGCAGAGTAACTACACAGACATATTTTCAGATGCCAAACTAAACAACTAAGCTAAGCAAAATGAAAAACTTCTGAAGCACTCAGCTCCAAGAAAGAATTATACTGAACCAAGTTAGCAAACCAAGCTTCTTAATGCACTAAAAAAGGTGAACTAAGAAAAACTTGTACTCAATCAGAAAGCTGAGAACACAATCCAGTACACATAAGGTTTTTAATCCACTGACTAATGCAAATCACATAAATACTTCCAGTGTAGTTTCTCCACTGCCCCTTCTATTTAGTTCCACTAATCTTTGCATCTCTGTCCGCATTCAGTAACAGGGATGCTTTATAGAAGTATCTGGTATTGCTTCCTTAGAGAGGAAAGATCAAATTTAAATCCTTTATGTTTTCCAGAATCTGAGAAGCTAGATCACTTAGTTCCTGAATAAGTTTTCAAATGATCACTGGGTTGTTATATCAAAAAGATTCTATCCTTCAGCCGTATGTTTAAACAGAAGTGCCTGTGGGAGCAGTGGTTTGTACTATTAGTGTAACTCAAAGCTGTAAGAATCTATTGGGTGGAACCATATGATACTTTTACATCAGGTCCCCTGATTTGTGTTCAGACACCAGCAAAGTACCAAAAGACAGGAATTATTATATGTAGGTCTAGTAAACTAAAGCTCTGGTGCCTCCTAAGTCTCTTAGGAAAAATAGAGACTTACAAACTTGGTCAACAACATGCCTGGGCTTTCTGTATAAAGATTTTAAAATATAACTTTTTAGACATCTACACCTTTTAACACCTGCTATTTTGCACAAGTGTTTTAACCTACACAAAGACTGCATGTAGTATACCACCAAAATAAATAAATAAAAACCTTACAAAACCAATGTACCCTGTCCAAAGCCCCACCTCCCAAAACACTTCCAATAGATACAGTATAATCTAAAGGGTGCCCAAAGTAAATTTCAATAGAAGTCTGTAACTATCAGTCCTTTTTGGGAGGTATTACAAAGTACCTTCTGTATCTTAGAGAAGGTACAGAAAGTGTAGTTACATAAAGTACTTACTGAGTGTAATTCTGGAAAGATCTCCTCCATGGCAAAGTACTCCATGAAAGTTGCAAATCCCTCATTCAGCCAGAGGTCATTCCACCATTCCATAGTTACTAGATTGCCAAACCACTATGAGAGACCAGAAATATCTTTCTTTTTCAGAAACAAAATCAAATGAGTACAGCAACAATCCATCCATCCTTAGCTTTATTTTGTGACAAAATCATGCCCAGTCACAACACAGTAATGGTTTTGCATGAACAGCTCCCTAACTGCATCATGACAGATTTCCACTCTAGTCCTGTACAGGAGAAAATACACCTGCAGGTGTTCTGAACATACTCAATGCAGCACCCAGTCACAGTGAGGGCAGGGGTGAGTTTAAGGACAGAATTGCATTTAAAAAAAATAAGAACCCACCACATTTAAACAATGACCTCCCCAACGTAGTACCTGATGGGCAAGTTCATGTGCTATAACTGCAGTTATTAACTTTTTATCCCTTGCTGAAGAAGTATTATTGTCAAACAGGAGTGTTGTTTCTCTGAAGGTGATCAAGCCCCAGTTTTCCATTGCACCAGATTGAAAATCAGGAATTGCTACCAGATCTGGAAAAGATTTGAAAGTAGCTTTTGAAAACTGCTAGTTAAAACAAACTCTGTATTTCAAGTCTACCTATTGCACTGTGTAACCCCTAAAAATCTTGTGGTTTAAATCCTGAAGTGTAGACATGTGCTCAGATCTCAGAAGCCCCACAGATCTATAGACATGTTTCTCTAGGACTGCTCTTACACAAACAGCTTGAAGCACTAGAGAGAGACTGCCTATAGGTCTTGCATGCACACAATAATGAAATGGAGCTGCGTCTCTTGAATGTAATGCCCTAGAAGACTACTTTTCACTATCTTTCCAGTAAAACTCATACATGTAGAGAAGTTAGGCTGCAGATTGTGCACTGCTGAACATGGTTCATACACTAAGAATCCTGCACCTCCCTACAGTGTGTTAAATTTACACTGAATTATTTCTTTGTTGTTACGTACCAGCAGTTAAAAGCTAAGAAAAAAAATTATAGATTGGGAATCACTTAAGATTTCTAGTCAGTCAAACATGTAATGAATTTTTGAAATATTTTTTTTGGAACTTTATTAAACAGATGTTTTATGATATCTTTTTTCTTTTTTTTAGCACACTTTTACAGAACACAAGTTCTCCTCAATTTCCCTGAATTTATTAGGGCTTATTGTTCTGCTTAAAAATGTTCAAAAGAACTTACCTAACTTTTGAAGAGGGTAGGTTATTAAAAAGTATTTTTGATAAAATTCTAGAAGCTTCACTGCAGTGTTTAGGGCATACTCAGCTTGGTTTAGATGCTGTGGTATGGCATACACAGATACCTAGTCCAAACAGAAAAGAGGAAACATTTTGAAATGCATAGCTACAAAAGTTTTAGAAGTAAAAGATGAGCTGGCAGAAGTTACTGGAACAGGATATGGGTTTTGGAGCAAGCACACACATAAATTACAAACACGAGTTATGAAGCTGCCAATATAGAGTTAAGCTTTTTTCTACAGCTTGTTCACTAGTCCAAATATTGACAGACTATCCAGCTGATCAATGTGTATACAAGGCTGACACCTTTAAGGAGGGTGTTCAAGAAGGGTCTACAAAAATGCAAATAAAACCATTTCCTTTCTTATTCCCTCATAAATTAGTAAGTGACCCTCCCTGCACATTCCAATTAATCTAGAAGTTTATGCTATCAGTATGATAAACGGCTTTATCAGAATACAGTTGGAATACAAATCAGAGTAGCAGCTGTATGGAAAAAAAAGGAGGGGGGAAAGTTTGTGGTCTAACTTTTCAGGTTAGACAAAACAGTCCCTCCTATTCATCTATAATTAAAAATTTGTCCAACTCAGAAACAAAGCCTATTGCCAGTATCTTTACTTTTGTATACTGGATTAAAGAGAGGACTGTTTCTCCTTCTGTAGTGTTAGTAGAATTAATCCTTCTGGCTCCTTACAGGCAGGTACTGGTACTTCTGACATTTCATCACAAAAGGGCAGTGCCTGCCAGGAAGTCATTAAAATTGTTGCTCATTTGCAACTCCTATAATAAGACTAAGGAGCATCTCCCAGTATCACCATGTTTTTTTCTTTAACTACCTAAATTGCACAAGTTGTAGGTATTGTTTATTGACCTTGCAAGCCACTACTTGTGAAGATCAAACAGGACCAACTGTTTGACTTCTGGAACCTTCAGAAACACATAACTCCACAGTGAAATGATACGTGTTCACATGGCTTAATGCAGACTTCAGGTGAATCTAAATTTCCTTTCTGCAGGGCATGGCTTTCTTTAGGTAGGTTATCTTTGCTGGTATAGAACATATTTGGAACACAGCTTGAAATATTATGTAAACTTGTCTGGGAACTCTGTTTCTGTACACCATCTGAATAACTGGTTTGCATGACATTGCTCCATCACAGATGAAACATTAAAAGTTTAAAGCTTCCAGCTCTGAAAGTTTCTAGGAATTTTACATTTTTAAATTTCCACTGTTAATAAATTCTGATGCTGTGTTTCTTGCTGTAAAATTCTTCTAAATCTGCTCTAAGTCCTGAAGCTTGTCCAATTTATAGCACATGTTTTTCACCTTCAGCCTATGATGAATATAATAAAGTGAAGAAAATAAATAAATTTAAAAGAGAGAGAGTTTGCTTATTTTGGGGGATTTTTGTAGTTTGCTTTGGTTAGCTTGGTAGCTTGTGAGAGGTGAGGGAGAACTTAAAGTAGAACAAACATACCTGACTGTCATAAGTTTCCCTACTGATGTTTTTCAAGTCTGCAACAACAAAGGCTACTAGGTAGGTGCTCATCTTCAAACTCACAATAAACTCATCTTGAACAATTCCATTCGTCACAGGTGTAGTAGCTCTCTGCAGGTAATCAGAAAACATTGTTATTAATGCAGATGAAAGAACATTAAGACATGCAAGTAATCAATGTTAAATCAAAGAAGTACTTCATTCAACAGTTATAAAGAAAATTGCAGAACACCTTTGTATTTTGATTATGTTTCAGTGGGATATAGGTTTCTCACAACTCACTCATAGTGTAGTAAGACTTAAGGAGACATGGAACATTTAAGCCTGTATACCCAAATATTATCTGTCAAGCTTGTATTATGCAGTATTACCAAGCAACTGCATTATTGTAGAAGCCATCTATCAAATCCAGTTCACACTTTAAGCCCCGGTATAGTCCAAAGTCAACATAAAGATTAGCATCAATTCAAGAGATCTTTAAGCTAGATAAGATACACAGTTCAGTGTACCCTACTAAAAATACTTAATTTATTGCATGATCTCATGTAATTTTGCCTTCCCATAAGCCTCTTCAAAAACTAGGTAACCAGGCATACTCATTATTTTAAATCAACAGAACAAGAAAACCCTCCCACACACTCTTACACTTCAAAAGAGAGTGCTTATAAATAAATGTAGAAAACCTAAGGTTCCATTTAGTTCAAAGCAAAACCAAGGTCACCTTAAACACATACTGACAAAAGTAACTGTCTGCCTAGACATCTAAAGTAAGATAACACAGTGTATCTTAAATTACTTTTAGCACGGAAGTTTTTATTTAATGTTAGTCCTGGGAAGGCATGCTAAAAATACTTTTCTGTATCGTTCTTCAAAAATATAAATTACATAAAGTGAAATGAAAACCACTGTAATGCACAACAGTAAAGGTCTGCGGACACTGATGGCAGTTCTAGATAATTTTTATTCCAGAGAACAAAAATGTTTAAAACCCAGTAAAAATAGCATTGGTTTTAAGCAAGATCATTTCAGATCAACCAATGATTTAACATTTAAGTGCAACTGAAACTTTAACTGTTGGCCTTAAAAAGGAAAAGATTTTAAACCTGAAGATACAAATTAATAAAGTAACATACTCTGACCACTGCATATGAACAGAGTGACTTCAGTGAATTAATAAATTTCTGCCTTCATGACAGCTTCATCTTCATAAAGAGGTGACATCTTATTTAAGAAAATCTACTGTTTGCAGATAAAGTGGTTTAAAAATAAGTTATCCTCAGTTAAAAACTAACACACCACAATATTAAATACCAAAAGCCCAAACCACACATTTTATTTCTAGCCTTAATGTGTGTCAGCCACTATCTACTGACATATTAATGATACACATGCTGTATGAGAGGGCTTGCTTTTAACACTGCTTGCTTAGACAGAAAGTTATGAAGTTCACATTTAATATTCTCATGGACAAATCTGCCTCTTCATCCAGCACAGCTTGTTACCAAGACCTGAAGTTATTACAGAAGCATCTACAACTGTTTTCTTCCTAGTGCATTTGTTCATGTCTTTCTTTTCAGAAGTGAGCCTATCCTAGTAATCTCTTGAACACCATATACTTGTATGTGACATGGTCGTCTTACTCCTCATGTTTTTTCTTTACACGTACAAGAATCAATTCACTAGTCTGTACTGACTGCACTGTGAGACCACACTACGTAATTTAGGCTAAATCTAAAATGTAAGAATTTAGACTGCGCTAGTGCACATCTGAGATCAGAGGGAAAAAAAATCAGTCATAAAAACATGTCCTTTAAAAGAAGCTTTACATATAAAGAAAGGGTACCATTACAAGAAAACTCACTGATGCAAGAAATGCTGTTGAGGTAGCATAATATTTCACAGAAATACTCTTCTGTATTTCACAGAAATCCAGAAACTCTTGTGTCTAATTTCCTTATTTGTATAGTCACAAAAATAAGGATTTTATTGTCATTTACAAACACATATTACAAAGCCCAAAAGAACCACTTCTGAATCCATTAACAGACTGCATGTTTGGATCTCATACAACAACAAAAGGAATTCCAGAGCATCAAATGATCAGGGTATAAAGTTGGGCAACAAAATAAAATTAAATAATGCTCTTTGCAGTATAAACACATCTTAGAGACACTGTCCATCAGCAAAGCTAGATAGTGCTAATGGACAGTGCTCTGTTTGTTCTTATACCTTCTTGATAAATCCTAATTAAACCTAACTTGTTCTTTTGACAACCTAACTTGCATTTGATCCCCAGCACTAAACACAAAATTTCATTGGCTTTAATGCAATGGGGGGTGAGGGGAATAAAACTGAGCTTGCTTGAGTCAAGCTTAAGGGTGGCAGCCCAATGTTGGGGGTGAAATTTGCACACTAAACTTCCTGAAGTACCTGCACATCAATGCACACAGCATGGCCAATAAACAGAAGGAATTGGGAGATCTATGTGTGGTCACAGGGCCATCATCTCACTGCAATTACTGAGACATGCTGGGACAGCTCACATGACTGGAATGCTGTCATGGATGGCTATGTCCTTTTCAGGAAAGATCGGTCAAGAAGACAAGGAGTTGTTCTTTATGTGAGAATGCAACTGGAAAGTATCGAGGTCTCCCTGGAGGCAGATGAGGAGCAAGTGGAGAGCTTGTGGCTAAAGATTAAGTGGCAGGCTAGTATGGGAGATACTGTTGTGAGTGTCTATTACAGGCCACCTGAACAACTGAAAGTAGCCTCACAGTCACAGGCCTTCGTTCTCATGGGAGACTTCAACCATGCTGATATCTGCTAGGAAGGCCACACAGCCAAGCACATACAGTCCAGGAGGTTCCTCCAGTGATAACCTTTTGATTCAGGTGGTAGAAAAGCCAACAAGAAGAGGTGTACTACTGGACCTAGTGCTGACAAAGAGAGGGACTGGCGGAGGGCATTAACCTTGGGGCAGCCTTGGTTGTAGTAATTATGAGAAGAGGTCAGGATCATGAGTACCAGGTATTAAACAAGAAGTGGGACTGCAACCATGGACTTCAGGAGGGTTAATTTTGACCTCTTTAAGAAACTGCTCAGAAAAATCCCATGGGCCAGGGCTCTGGAAGGCAGGAGGCTCATGAGAGCTGGTTGATATTCAAGGACCACTTCTTCAAAGTTCATGATTGGTATACCCCTTAGAGCAAGAAATCAGGCAAGAAAAGAAGGAGACCTGCTTGGTTGAGCAGAGAGCTTCTCAAAAAACCTCAAATGGAAAAAGGAAGTCTACGTTTCATGGAAGAACAGACTGAACACTTGGAAAGATTACAGGAATGCTATCAGGGTATGCAGGGATCAAACGAGAAAGCCAATGCCTCCTCGGAGCTACACCTGGCATGGAATGTAAAGGTTAATAAAGAAGGGTTTCCTCAAGTGCATTGGTGGCAAAAGGAAAAGTAGGGAAAATGTGGGCCCACTGTTGAATGAGGCAGGAGTCGTGGTGATGAGGATGCACTGGATGTACTGAATGCCTTTTTTGCTTCAGACCTCACTCCTTGGGTCAGCCCTCAAGAGCCTCAGACTTTGGAGGTAACAGAGAAAGTCTGGAGGAAGGCAGACATTCCCTTGGTTGAAGAAGATCTAGTTGGAGACCAATTAAATAAACTGGGTATCTGCAAGTCCAGATGGGATGCACTCATGAGCATTGAGGGAGCTGGCAGAAATGATTGCTAAGCTACTCTTCATCATCTTTGAAAGGTCCTGTAGAACAGGTGAGGTCCCTGAACACTGGAGAAAAGTCTGTGTCACTCCAACCCTCTGAAAGGGCATGAAAGATGACCCAGGAAACTACCGATCACCTCCATCCCTGGAAAGGTGTTGGAGAAGATATTCTGGGAGTCATCTCAAAACATGTGGAGGAAAAAGAGGTAATCAGAAATAGTCAGCATGGATTCACCAAGGGGAAGTCATGTCTGACTAACCCAAAAACCTTCTATAAGGGCATGACTGGATAGGTAGATGAAAGGAGAGCAGTGGACGTTGTCTACCTTGACTTCAGCAAGGCTTCTGACACTGTCTCCCACAGAATGCTCATAGGTAAGCTCAGGAAATGTGGATTAGATGAATGGACAGTGGAGTGGATTGAAAATTTCCTGAAAGATCAAGCCCAGAGGGTTGTGATCCGTGGCACAGAGTCTAATTGGAAGTCTGTAACAAGAGGTGTTCCTCAGGAGTCAGTCCCAGGTCCAGCCCTATTCTATATATTAATCAACGACTTGGATGAAGGGACACAGTGTACCCTCAGCAAGTTTGCTGATGATACAAAACTGGGAGGAGTGGCTGACACACCAGAAGGCTGTGCTGCCATCCAGTGAGATCTGGACAGGCTGGAGAGCTGGGCAGAGAGTAATCTTATGAAATTCAACAAGGGCAAGTGTAGGGTCCTGCACCTCAGGAGGAATAACCCCAGGCACCAGTACAGGTTAGGGATTGACCTGCTGGGAAGCAGCTCTGGGGGAAAAGACCTGGGAGTCCTGGAAGTCAACAGGTTAACCACGAGCCAGCAATCTCTTCTTGTGTAGGTAGTTCCACCACAACATGAGGAGGAACATCTTTACTGTGAGGGTGGCAGAGCACTGGAACAGGCTGCCCAGAGTGTTTATGGAGTCTCCATCTCTGGAGATACTCAAAACCTGCCTGGATGCTGTCCTGTGCAGCTTGCTCTAGGGGATTCTGCTCTGGCAAAGGGATTGGACTAGATGATCTCCAAAAGTCCCTTCCAACCCCTATCATTCTGTGATTCTGTTCCACATCTGGAAGCTTTCTCAAATATTTATCAATTATACAGAAGATGGAACAGCCAGGTTTTAAAACAGAGATAGAAACAATAGAAGAAAATGAAGATTAAATTTTTAATATGCTTTTTAACACATTCTCACTATCACAAGTTCAGTGTAAAGAGAAAAAAGAAGACAAACAGGAAGACCTGTGAAAAGTGTCTGAGACCAAGAACAAATGTAGCAAGACACAGAAGGTGGGTTAAAAAGCAGAGAAACAGATGATGGAAAAGCCTGACAATATGGGAAAGAAGGAGGAATCTCAGCTGAAAAAAACCCAGGACCTTCTATCAACAGCATTTATAGTTAGCTGAGCAGAAGACATGGAGTATGCAAGGCAGAAGGGGAAGAAGCAGATCAGAAGGTAACTGAAGTGGTACGACAAACAGTAGCAGGAATCAAAACACCAGTAAGAGATGCAAGAGAGGCATTAAGTAATTTAAAAGGGAATTCATGATGCAGGAGTTGCACAAGCCATTGAAAGAACAATTCTGTGTAAAGAAAGATGAGTAAGAAAAAGATAAAGTTTCTATGCAATATGGGTACAGTCAAACAGTGTATATCTAATGTGATCACTAGGGAAAATGTTTAAGAAAATGTGCAATACCAACCCATTTCTCACTGTACATAGAATAGGAACAAGGTCACATCTCTGAAATATTCGTATTTCAAAATGGCTTCCTATATCCTTGAAAAATGAGCAATGCAATGAATGCTACTCTACAGCAAGAAAGGCTGGAAACTTAAATGTAAATGGGCCCTGAAGTATGGAGAAAGATATGCATTAATGACCTTGCAGTAAAGGCTGCTTATCAGTACGTTTTCTCCATGTGGATGATATCCCATTGTACACCCACATCAAGTACACAACTTTAGTATCCACAGAAGGACCCTTTCAGTGTTTCACCACCCGCATGGTGAAGAACTTCCTAAAGTATAACTTAAACCTACCCTGCTCTAGTTTAAAACCATTGCCCCTTGTCCTATCACTACATGTTCTTACATAACAGCCCTTCCCCAGCTTTCCTTAGGTCCCCTTCAGGTACTGGAAGGCTGCTATAATGTCTCCCCGTCTTCTCTTCTCCATGCTGAGCAAGTCCAACTCTCTCATTCTGTCTTCACTGGAGAGGTGGTCCAGCCCTCTGATTGCATTGGTGAAGAAAACTCAGAAGAGAATCTTAAATGCTGTTGAGACTGATGTAGCCAACAACAGACTTGCAAAAACAATGATTCATTTAAATTCAACAGGAATCCCTCCCATAGCTTTAAAATATCCCTAGAACAACATCCTGCACTGTGCTGTACACTTAACAGTTGTTTTCTCTCTGAAGTTTTTGATGAAAGGAAAGTTCTTTTATTATAAAGTAGAACAGTTTATAGCTTATCCACTCAAGTCAATCTGCTGGACATTAATGCAACAAAAACACAGTGCAAAGCACTTAAAGAGATTGCCTAGGTAGCAGCTCTACTGAATTTCCTCTACAAACGAAGGTACCTTTGGCATATTTGACAGAGTGGAAAGCTTCTCATCTCTTTTGATCTTGATTAAAAATGTAGCTTTAAATGCCGGTTCATCAAAGCATGGAAAAGCTGACCTTGCAGCCAGAGGTTCAAACTGAGTTGCTGCAAACCACCTAATGGGAAGAGAAGAGCAGATTAAGAATGATGAAAATGGTAAATGTTAATTTACATATGCTAGAACAGTCATATTCCCCCCAAATGTTGTAACCTCTGGTTATAGACGTTTTCTGAATGGTAGATGGCAGGGTTGGTCCAGTCAGAATAAATATTAACATAAGTTTGGGTTTTTTTTTTAAATCAACAAAAGGTATTTATATTTGGACTAATCTGTACATCTGTTTTTGCTTTCTTAACAAACAATACACCTGGAGTAACACAATTAACAGAAGAAGCACAAACATATAACCCAGCCAGCTTTTTAATAAGAGGGAACACAAACAGGAAGTTGAAAAATTAAATTAGTGAGCATGCCCATTAAATGAAGGTTTGGAACCTCAGCAACAGAAGGGACTACGAGGAAGATTTCTGATCTAATCGTCATGCTTCCTCCTGCAGATGCTCCCACAGTTCACCCAGTGTACATCTGTTCCCCTTGCTGCCTAGTGCATAGATTCTCTGTAAATTCATGCGAAGTCTTGTCTGTAATCCAACAGCTAGTGATACCACAAGAGAGCTTCCCAGATGTCTGCATTACCTCTACACTATTTGCATTCTAAGTAGCCACAGGAATGACAGCTTTTTCTAAAGAGCACCTCTGCTTAGATTGTCCTTGCACGGGACAATTTGAAGAGCTCAACAATGAGTTTACAGATTTGAGCCTTGTATTTACTGGAGCTGAACAGCAGAGAAACAGAGTTCACAGCTTTTTTTTTTTTTTTTTTTTTTGGGGGGGGGTGTTCTTTTCTTTTGCACCATGACTCCAACACCTTCAGACTTACAAGTTTTCTGAGGAGGCACAGTGGTGGCAATTCCTACAATTAATCTCTATGCTGCTTTTGAATTCTTACACTTCTCTTTCTCATGATTGTCAAGCATGAAGTCGGTGCAGTAAGTTTCTTTTTTTCCTTCACCCCAAGATTTTACAGAAAAGACAAATGATAAAGAATCATTTTGCATAAAAATATAAATAAGACCCAACATTTTTGTGTGTCTGGCAGCAGTGAGTTATTTTGCCATTTGATAATTTTAAAACATAGCAAGGTTTTTGTGGCAATATAATAAATCCTCAAAAAGAAAATAAAACTAAACTAGGTGAAAAACCATTTTGTTGTAAAAGCAGCGTGTATCTTGTGTATTATACAGAAAATGCAATAATGACAGAGGTTGTCAAATTAGCCTGCATTTGTAAAATCACTGACACTAGGCATCAAGAGACAAAATCCCTGGAAATGAAAGAGGCAGGCAAGGCAATGGGAATGATATCACCAAAGAGTTACCTGAAAAAAATTTACTGAAAAGCATGTAAGTGAAAGCATGTGCTACATCCTGCTCCTGAAAAGCATGTAGCATTGGGTGAAGAGGAACAAAAAACTGAGAATTATAAAATCACAGAATCATACAATGGTTTGGGTTGCTAAGGACCTCAAAGATCACCTAGTTCCAAACCCCCTGCCATGAGCAGGGACACCCTCCATGAGAACAGGTTTAGGCAAAACCTCATCCAACCTGGCCTTGAACATTTCCAGAGGGGCCAGCTACAGCTTCTTCAGTAAAGAATTTTTTCCTAGTGTCTAATCTGAAAATCTACTCTCTTTTAATTCAAACCCATTACTCCTTGTCCTATTACTATATTCCTTAATAAGTAGTCCCTCTCCAGTTTTCCTGTAGGCCCCTTTAGATACTGGAAGGCTGTAATATAAAGTCTCCCCAGACCCTTCTCTTCTCCAGGCTGAACAAGCCCAACTCTCTCAGACTGTCTCTCAGAGGAGAGCTGCTCCAACCCTCTCATCATCTTCATGCCCATTCTCCAGAGTTGTTCCAACATCTTTCTTCTACTGGGAATTGCAGAAATGGATGCAGTACACCAGATGGGGTCTTCCCAGAGCAGACTCACCTCCCTTGACCTGCTGGTCACACAGGTTTTGATGCAGCCCAGGATATGGTTGACTTTCTGGATGGCAACTGCACATTGCTGGCTCAATTTAAGCTTTACATCAATAAAACCCCCAAGTCCTTCTCCTTAGGGCTACTTTGCAATTATTCTCTGCCCAGCCTGTAGTTGTGCTTGGGATTGTAGCAGAAGATCATGTGCAAGAGCACCTAAGTAATCTGAAGGTGCACAAGTCCATGGGACCTGATGAGGTGCATCTGTGTGTCCTGAAGGAACTGGCGGATCAAGTGGCAAAATAACTCTCCATCATATTTGAGAGGTCCTGGCAGTCTGGTGAAGTCCCCACTGACTGGAAAAAGGGAAATATAACCTCCATTTTTAGAAAGGGGAAGAAGGAAAACCTGGGTAACTGCAGGCTGGTCAGTCTCATCTGTGTCTGGCAAGATCATGGAGCAGATCCTCCTGGAGACTATGCTTAGGCACATGGAAAGTAAGGAGGTGATTTGGCACAGCCAGCATAGCTTCACTAAGGGCAAATTGTGCCTGGCAAATCTGGTGGCCTTCTATGATGGAGTAACAGAGATGGTGGACAAGAGAAGTTAATCATCTTCCTGGACTTGTGCAACACCTTTGACACTGTCCAGCGCAACATCCTTGTCTCTAAATCAGAGAGACATGGTTTCAACAGACGTACCACCCAATGAATAAGGAACTGGCTGGATGGTTGCACTCAAAAGCCGTGGTCAGTGGCTCAGTGTTCACATAGAAGATCTGCTATATGATCTTGCCAGGCACAGAGGTGAGACTGACCGGCCTGTAGTTCCATGGGTCTTCCTTATATCACTTTTTCCAAAGTGGAGTATGTTTCCCCTTTTCCACTTATTGGGAACTCCACCAGACTGACATGACTTCTTAACTATGGTGGAGAGCTGCTTAGCCTCTAGATCCACCACCTCCTGTAGGACCCGCAGATCTAACTCATCAGGTCCCATGGACTTGTGCACCTTCAGGTTCTTTAGATGTTCTTGAACTTGATCTTCTCCTACACTAGGCAGGTCTTCAGTCTCTCAGTCCCTGCCTTTGCCTTCTGTGTCCTTGTCAGTGCGACTAGAACCCCTAAAACAAAAAATTTGTGGAGTACCTCAGCCTTCTCCAAATCCTGGGTAAACAGGTGTCTTACTTAATTCTTTTGTCACTCATGTTGTTTTTGTTGTTCTTGATGGCACTGGCTAGGCTTAATTCTATCATGGCTTTAGCTTTCCTAATCTTATCACTAGCTGCTCAGACTTCTCTGTATTTCTCCCAGGCTACCTGCCCTTGCTTCCACCCTCTGTAGGCTTCCTTTTTGCATTTGAGTTTGCCCAGGAGCACCTTGTTCATCAATGTAGGCTCCCCAGCATTATTATCTGACTTACTCTTTGCTGGGATGCCTTGCTCCTTAACTTAGAGGAGGTGATCCTTGAATGTCAGCTAGCTGTCTCGGGCTCCTCTTCCCTCCAGAGCTTTGTCCCATGGTACTCTATGAAGGTCCCTGAAGAGGACAAAGTCTGCTCTCCTGAAGTTCAGGGTAACGAGCTTGCTGTGAGCCCTCCTTGCTACTCTGAGGAACTTGAAACCCACCATTTCATGATTACTGCAGGAAAGATTGTCCTTGAGATTCACATGCTTTACCATTCCCTCCTTGCTGGTAAGCATAAGGTCCAGCACAGCACCTCTCCATGTCCTCTCCTTATCACTTGGAAGAGGAAGTGGTCATCAACACACTCCAGGAGCTTGCTGGATTGCTTATGACCTGCTGTGTGCTCCCTCCAACAGATGGCAGGGTGGTTGAAGTCCCCAGTGAGGATCAGGGCTTGTGAACATAAGCCTGTTCCTATCTATCGATAAAGGGCCTCATCCGCTTGGTCTCCTTGGTTAGGTGGGCTGTAGCAGATCCCTGCTATAAAGTCCCCTCTTTCTGCACTTCCTTTAATCCTGACCCATAAGTTTTTCAGTCAGCTCGGCATCCATGCCCAGATGGAGCTCCACCCAATTCAGCTGGTCACTGACACAGATGGCAACACCCCTGCCTCGTCTTCCCTGCCTGTCCTACATAAAGGGCCTTTATCCTTCCATCCCAACAGCCTAGTGATAGGAACCATGCCACGGTTCCATGATGCCAATAAGATCACAGCCCTGCAGGAGTCTGCATGTGTCTAACTACTCTTGTTAGTTTCCCATGCTACATGCATTTACATAGAGGGATTTCAGTTGGGCCCCTGATGAAGGTGACTGACTGGCTGAAGAGGTTGGAATTCCTTTGAGGTACTTTACAATCGTTTCCCTGTTGGATCCTATTACCTCAGGAGCCCTGGCTCATCTCTGGTAGACTTCAAGTGTGTTGTGATATGTCCAACGGGACATATCTGAGTAACAGGCTGAGGCCCCTCACTGGCATCTTGTCTCTCCAACCTTGGCATGTCATCCCTCAGCTTGAAACAGGCAAGCCTGATACTATCCCCTTCCTGCTTCAAGCCTGGTTTAAAACTTACTGACAAGTGGTCTTTTCCCTCTGTGAACACTCTGTCTTTCTAGTACACTAAATGCAAAGAGAAAACTAAGCTTCAGAATAGAAAAATTTAAAAAATCATTTAAATAATTTTTGCCTTCTACACCTTCTGTATTCTTGCTCCCACTTATTTAATGGTAATGCATGCCATTAATGTTTGTGAAGCTACTTAGCTTCATTTCATCACGTGGTTCCATGATGGATCTACAACCTTTGTGATTCCCTATTATCCAATGCCTTCCACAACAGAGAGACAACTTGTCACATTTTAGTTATAATGATAGAATCCAGAAGTATTATCATCAGGTTCACAAGTGGCAATATATTCTTTCTAATGATCATGCACTGGAACTTTTTAGTATATGCTTAGGAACAGCCCTTTCATGAGAGGCTTATGAACAGCACTTTACCCAGGGGATCTGAACAGTAACCTATTCTTGTACCTCAGTAGAACACACCCACACCTTCATCAGAGATACAGGTAAACTGAAACAGATCACTAATCCTTTAAGTCTAATTTATTTCTTAGAATTCTTGACCTCTTAAAGAAAGTCCATTAAACTACCTCACATGAGGACCAACAGGAACACATGGGAGTAAAGATGAGACAGTTCCTGCCTTAGCTCAGTTGCTGACAAGTTCAAGAACCCACTCAGTATTCCACAGTTCCATTGAACACACCAGATTTTTCATATTTGAAAACAACTGTTGTAGCTAATGTATTTTCTTGTACACTTTAGCACTTCGTCATAGAATCATGAAGATCCAAATAAAGGGAGTGATTAAACTGTGATTAAACTTTAGAAAAATAAACAAGTTTTGTTTTAATGTACTTGTTGTTAATACTTAGAGAGACTGGCTTTTTGTTTAGATAATATAGTAGAAGTACAACTCTCTTATGTCATGCAACTTCCTAACCGTCTATGAAATCATCTTTACACTGAATATGTTGTTGTGTCTATTTTTTTTAAAGATGAGCTATCACTGAGGGACTTAATAATTCAAGTATCAGCAGCGTATAGTTATCATTAGAAGAAAAAACTATGTCTAAGTTCAAAACACTTCTGTTTTATTCTCCCAGGAGTCTTACTGAAAAGGTTTTCAATGGCTCATTGAAGGGTATTTAAGTAACTGAAAGGAAATAAAACCTCTGCATGATCCTCTTCCCAGAATACAATTTTTATATTGACATGTTGTAAAAGGTTGGGTTGATGGTCCTAATTGCAGGTTCTGCCTTTCCCTTTCAGGAAATAAAATCTACTTACTAATATTTTGGAATTTTCCATACAAATTCTCTGGTGTTGCAAAGATTTGTAACACTGACAACATTTTATTGGTTTTTTCCTTTACCTTGCATTTAACTTCTTTTTTTTAAGCAGGAGATTTTAGCATTTCTTAGCACAAGCTCGTAAGTCTTTCACATCCTTATTTAGCAACTGTTTTGTTGGCTTATCAAAACTGCTTTCCTGTCAGCTTACCCTGGACTGACCCATACTTTATTTATTGCACCACTCTGTTTTTAGAAAACCTGTATGGATATGTATGTGTCAGGTAATTATGTGCCAACAAAGGTATAAACACTCATGTACATAATCACTGCAAGGCACATTTTAAATGGGTGGTGGTGAATGGCAATTTCATTAATATTCTTGTTAAAAAACCACAGATTTACCCTTTTTATAACTGAGTGTGAAATTTCCCTTTCTTCAGTCACTGGCCTGACTGCCATGCCTTTACAAACATGATGAGAACGGCTTGACAACTACATCTGCCAGTTCCTTCAGGACTGTGGGATGTATCTCAGGTATGTTCATATTCTTTAGATGGTCTCAAACGTGATCTTCACCTACAGCAGTGAGACACAACCCAGACCCTGCCTTGAGACTCAGTGACTCAAGAGATGCAGGAAGATTGCCAAATAGAGAAACTAAAAATTAAACACACAGAAAGCTACACTATAGCTACCTACAGTAACTATAATGTAGTACATTTATCTGATGGAGAGGCTGCCCTGACTTAAGGAACTCATCCATGAAAGACATTTTTCAGGTAGGTTAATCAAGAGATTAAGTATCTATTTTGCTCAACAGAAATTACTTGTACAAAACATCCAACAGAAAAAGCAACTCTTGTTCTTTCTATTATCAAAACACAACCTAGAAGTGACAGAAAAGAGAAACTGCATTTGTGGGCATACCTTTGTGTAGAATTCTCATCCTTGTAGGAAATTTTGTAAAAGCCATAATAGGTATCTGATAAATTAGATGAATATTCTATGTTGACAGTATAATTCTGCCCTACAAGGAGAGCCTCAGGAGCCATGACTGCAATCTGGTCATGCAATGGATATTCCAGGAACTCAACTCTCTTTGATTGATGACCTCTTGCTGAAGTAATGGTTACGTTGGTGATATTAAGTCCTGAGCTGTGAAGTATGATCTTCCAAGTTACCTGAACAATGTTAACCACTATCTTTACAGAGCCTGAAAATTTCAGTGTAGTTAGGTTTGGCTGCAGGACAAGGTCATAATGCAGTGGTACAACATCAGAAGGAAGTCTAATTTTTGCCCATGGAAATACTTTTCCATTGGTTGCCAAAGGGTATATTAGTTCCATTGTATGATTTTTTTTATGGCAGCCTTCCTTTGTAAAGGTACATGTAGGAAGAAGATAAATTGCCAATATTAATGAAACTACAATCACAAAAACAGCTGTGCAAACCACCACAGTCCTTATAGACAGCACTGAACATGATCCATTTGGATTTTGTCTGTAGACAGACATGTTATTCCGGAGACCCGAGCTTCTGTTCATAAAGGACATCCCCAACAATTTTGCTGATGACTCATAATCCTCTTCATCATCATCCATTTCATGCTCTCCAAGGCCACGCACCAAGAGCCGTGAGCTCCTTGGTTCATACTCCACTTCATCAGGCTCCAGGGGATGTAAACAAGGTTCTTTTGCCAAGTCAACCACATCGGGCTCTTCTTCGAACATACTGTTTTCAATCATATTCCTGGGTAACTGAATTTGATCTGAAAAATAAAAGATTATATGTTACATGATAAACAAAAGGCATCATTTACAATGCCTCAATGATAGCTTATTGAATTACAGAATGTAAAATCCTTTCACAGCACAAATGATCAAGGGTTCTTCAATTTTCTCTCTCAGGTTTGTTTACAGAAAACATTTATGTACTTTCCTGTCTACTGTAACTTTTTGTTTAGTATGTTCAAAAGGATGCTTCCATTGTGCATATTCAATCACACATCTTGCCCATGACTGGGGATCAAGTGTATCACTGTATGGGACTCCCTGTTCATTGATGTCAGAGTCCTGACTACATTTCCTCTACTCCGGTGAACTGCATTTATATTCAACTAAATTGCATACGATGGAATATCCTTTACGTTGCAGGGTAAAGCACAGGCAGCCAATACCTAAAGGTGTTTCTGAAAAGGCTAGTTACTGAGTTCTCTATAGGGGAGAAAAATCTGCCATTACGCTGGCAGCTACAAAAACTAAAAATCCATTTTTTAAACTTCCTTTATCTCACACCCCCAAAATAAAAAATAATATTAAAAAATATTTCTCACATAAAAATGGTAGTAAAAATTACAATTCTAATTGACATCTTCCTTTAAGATCTAGTTTATACAAGCCTTGAAATAATCCATACAGGTAAGAAGTTAAAACAGTGCCAATTAGTCTCTTTGTATCCATAAAATTTGTGTAACAGATCACTGAAGAATTGAAATTTGTACCAAATTTTAAAAGCATATTCTCATGTTCTACATGCAGTTATATTTTAATCAAACTTCTGGCCATGTCTATAACTGTTTATATAAAAGTTGATCTTTCAGCTACCTCATTGGAAATGGCAAAAAATTAGAACACTGTTGGGAAAGAAAAAATAGGGAATGGGACATGGACACCCCTAAAAGTAGCTAACTTAGGTGCAAGGAACATTTTTTTCTTTCTGTATTTCATCAAAGGCACTATAAACAACATGGAAAGAAAGTTTATAGGCTTTTGTTAGGATACCACAGAGCTGCTGAGAGAACAAAACAATTCAAATGGAAAAGCCATCTTACGGAGATTTCTCTCACAAAAAGCCCATGAGATCTCATTACCAATTTTACAGAGCCTTGAAATTACAGTTAATTTGAATTAGTCCCCTGTGACAGTTTCTTTGTAAGGGACTAGACAAAGGTTTTGTCCATTTGCAATACTTCGAAAATTAAGCTATTTCTTTCAGACATAAAGGTCTACTGCAAACTGAACAGTAATCACATCAAACCTCTATCTGCCTCATTCAGTGTTTCCAGAATGAGAAAGATACATTTTTCTTTGGATCTAAACTTACCAAAAAGTAGGTTGATTTCTATTAATTTCTGACAAGAATGTATATTTTGTCAATCTGTGTATAGCTTAGTGTATCAATGTACCTGTAGTACATTACTGATTTTATCTATATTGCTGAATTCCCATCTAATAATAATATTAAAGAGAAATTAATTACAAAATAATTTCAGGAATATAATTATATATAGCTGATTGATAGGACTTAAAATATTGAAACAACTAATGGAAGATATTTGGAGTGTGGAGATTTGTGGTTGTGTAGTAGTAGCTGTTCTTTTTTTTTAAAGAAAGATTTCTATATGGCTGAAATTCTCAAAGGTGAAAATAAAAAATCTTAAAGAAAAGATGGCAAGAATCTTTTCAATCCAGATATACCAAACTCCTCAACATTTACTCTAAAATATATCAAGACTTCTGTTTTAAGGTCACAAACTCAAAGAACTCTGACACTATTCTGTCAGTAGCCATAACACTGAAAAAGATGGAGAAAGAATTTTTATTCTAGCCCACGTTCTACCATGCTTTTCTCTTCGAGTGATATCTGATAACTTGCCTGACGCTTACTTCAGTTGGATGGACTATTCAGACACCTTCAAAACAAGCAATAGTTTAATGAATCAGCACTTTGAATCGCAAATAGAAAACTACTGCGTTACTTTAAAAAAGACCAACCTTCATCATTTTTCTGCAAACACTTTAAAATAAGAAAATTAAAACCCCTATCTCACAAAAGTCAGTAAGAAGAAGGTGTGCTGGTGAATGTGAACAAGCATTTGGAGATGGATGAAACCAAAGTGTTTGCTGGAATACTGATCTACCTGCTCACCCTTTGTCCTTTCGTAAACATGGTGCTGACTAGGAATAGGATCATAGGGACATAGAATACCTGAGGTTGGAAGTGACTTGTGGAGATCATCTACTTCAACATCCAGGCAAAAGCAGCTTCTAAAACTTTCTCTCCCTATAACATTTGCCAATACAGTGTGCATGTTCAAGCCTTAAGGCTGTGGCTGCAGCTCAGTGGTCCAGCACTATGGTCTCTACACTGTATCATGTGCACTTGTCTATCAGACTGTAGTCCTTACAGTGTAAACTAAGAGGACAGAAAGCTAATTTACACATGAAAACACATAGATAAACCAGTGGAGAAAAAAAAGTGGAAAGCCCAAGCATTGTGCAATGAAAGTTCTTTTACAATTCCTCCACCAAACAGTTGTTTATCAAAATGTCACTAAACTACTTCTAGCAGATTCTTCTTACTCCCTCAGCTGATTTCTTCTCCAATCTGCTGGCTAGCAAAAATCAAACTTGAAAACACACTCATGCCCCAATTTCTTCAAATTCAGTACAATCCCACTCCAAAACAACCAGCTGCTGGTGGAAGACAACCAAATCAGTATCTGATATATAGAAAAGGAAGACTCACATCTTAACCACTCCAAAAGGTAGCAGCCAATCAGTACACAGCTCCAAACTCAGCCATGGCATGTGCTGCTGCATGGCAGGCAAAAGAGGTAGAAGACAGGGGAGGCACTGCAGAGGGAAGGAGGAGAAAGAGAAAGAGCATAAATCCAGTAGAAGGTATGCTTCATTAGCTCTGCTGCTCACTCTACAGTTTCCTTTTTGTGGAGCTTATTATCTAATAAACTTCTTCTAAAGCCAGTATTTTCAAAATTGTATGCAAGCACTGACAACTCAGTCAAAAAGAATTACACACAAATGTTAAATTGAAAATGTAAGTTAGTTTCCAGTCAATTCATAGTTTTAATGCCTGAGACACATTAATTTCTAGAAAGTTAAGACCAATTTCTGCAGAAGTATTTGCAAAAATTGGAAAAAATCTAAGTCTTGTAACTTTTAACCTGTAAAGAAGCATAGTTTCAGTGAGCTACCACTGCCATGCTCGAGGCTGCAAGTACACTACAGGCATTTGTGGACAAGCAAATTCACAATTCAGGAAGTACTGACTGAAGCATCTAAAAAGCACTACAAAAATAATCTGTCATCAGGCATGTGAATTTAACTCTAAATAATTACTAAACATAAGCCAAGTGTGAGAGTGAACAGAGGTAAAAAAAAGTCACGGGTCTGAGTCTTGTTTCTCCCTAACTAGCACTATTTAAATGGTGCTAGAAGGTGACAGCTTAACACTTAGCCAGAGCAGCTAAAAGCTCTAACATGCCTCAGTAAAAGTAATTTAATATCACTGTTCCAGATATTTGTAATCCAAAAATTAGAGATTTTCAGCATCTTCCTCAATAGATGATCTATTGCAACATCTAGCAGAGAACAACGTGAATGCTCAATTTGGAAACAATCCTGAGAAGAGATGTGAGCTTAAAAGCTAAATGTGATAAACTAATCCAGAAAGCAAATCTTCCCAGTAGTGCAAAGCTGAAAGAAGGTACATGTTCTCAAAATTCATGGGTTTGGAAGTTGCATTGCAGGTGCCCTATCACAACACATCTCCTCATTTCAATATTCAGGGAACCATGAGCCTGGTCTATCATAGAGTCATAGAATCATTTAGGTTGGAAAAGACCTTTAAGATCATCAAGTCAAATTGTTTTTTTCTGAAAACAGGTCTGAATGTTTAGACATTCAGTTTATGAGTGAAGCCAGCAGTACAATAATCTTGCTGTATGTACTGCATCATTTGCTAATGTGAACAGCATAGTCATAGCCAGGGGGTAAAAGGTGGCATGACTTCAGGATACAACAGTGAGTAATTAATCAGACCAGGCTAAACAGAAGGATGTCCCTTACCTTGTTCTTACAAGAGATTTGTCTTTCATTCCAATACCTTTTCACAAATCAGTCATTTTACTTATGAAGCAACTTTACTACAATACTCATTTCAGTATAAAAGATGGTCATGCAGGGACAATCAGGGGCTGCAGTAAAAGTGCCTTATATTTACTCTAACTGTTCATCTTGTCTGAAGAGCTCCGTTCCCATTAACAACGAAATGCAAGCTTTTTCCCAAAGCATAAAAGCCTCAGACAACACCATGTAAAGAATCTCACTACATGCAACTGTGATGCTTTGGTTTTGGAATGCATCACAAATATTCTGTAAAATACAAGAAATAATTTTCCTTTCTTTTTCAGAGTCAGTATCTTCCTATAATGCTACCGATACCTCTTTGTAATGCTAGACGCATGTATTTTCCCTCTGCAAAACAAAATCAGTAATCTCTTATCTCTCAGGATTCATGTCTGGGTATTCTATCTGAGAACTGAAATTTCAACATAGAAAATTCTTATGTGAATCTAAGTGACCCGTTCCTCAGCAACTTACTGGTATCACCTCAAAGAATACTTCTGTCCAATAATTTTGGTAATAGCTACAGGTGTTTAACAATAGGGTTAACTATTCAGGGCCATAATAGCGGTTTACCTAACTTCACAGAATCAGGTACTGACCAAACAAAATCCTATAGACAAACCACACTGATTCTGTTCCTACTAAAGACTGGTTGCATTTGCTAAGACCATCCAGTGGGGCAAAAAGCAACAAGAACAGATCCTTCTAGAAGCTACGCTGAGACACAGGGAAGACAGGGAGGTGATTCTAGACAGCCAGCATAGCTTTATCAAGGGCAAATTCTGCCTGACCAACCTAGTGACTTTCATTGAAGGGGTGGCAGCAACAGTGGACATAGGAAAACAATGGATGTAATCTATCTGGACTTCTGTAAGGCCTTTGACACAGTCCCCCACAACATCCTTCTCTCTAAATTGAAGAGAAATGGATTTGATGGGTAGACTAGGAATTGGTTGAATGGTCACATCCAAAGAGTAGTTGACAATGTCTTGATGACCAGATGGAGATCTGTGACAAGTGGTGTCCCTCGGGGGTTCATGCTAGGACCAGTATTTTAGTATTTTCATCAGTGCCATTGATGGTGAGGTTGAGTGCACCCTCAGCAAGTCTGCAGATGACACCAAGCTGAGTGGTGCAGTTGACATGCCGGAAAGACAGGATGTTATCCAGAGGGACCTGGACAAGCTGGAGAAATGGGCCCATGTGAACCTCATGAGGTTCAACAAGGACAAGTGCAAGGTCCTGCACCTGAGTTGGGGAAATCCTTGTCATGAATACAGGCTGGGAGATGAAGTGATAGAGAGCAGCCCTGCAGAGAAGGAGTGCAGGGTACTGGTGGGTGGGAAGTTCAACGTGGGCTGACAATGTGTGCTTGCAGCCCAGAAGGCCAATCATATCCTGGGCTGCATCAAAAGAGTGTGGGCAGCAGGTCAAGGGAGGTGATTCTCCCGCTCTACTCCACTCTTGTGACCCCACCTGGAGTACTGTGTCCAGTTCTGGAGTCCCCAACATAAGGACATGGAACTGTTGGAACAGGTCCAGAGGAGGGACACAAAGATGACTGGAGGGCTGCAGCACCTTTCCTATGAAGATGGGCTGACAGAGTTGGGGTTGTCAAGCCTGGAGAAGGCTCTGGGAAGACCTTACAGTGGCCTTCCAGTACCTGGAGGGGGCCTACAAGAAAGCTGGGGAGGGACTTTTTGGAAGGGCATGTAGTGATAGGACATGGGGGAATGGTTTTAAATTGGAAGGAGGTAGATTTAGATTGGATATTAGGAAAAAAGGAGGGTAGTGAGGCGCTGGAACAGATTGCCCAGGGAAGTGGTGGATGCCCTCTCCCTGTAAGTGTTCAAGGCCAGGTTGGATGGGGCCTTGAGAAGCCTGGTCTAGTGAGACATTTCCCTGGCCATGGCAGTGGAGCTGGAACTTGATGATCTTTAAGGTCCCTTCCAACCCTAACCATTATATCATTCTATGCAGACAAGGACTAGAATTTTTGTGATTAATAGCTGATCTTTTATGAGAAGGATGAACATGTTATAGTTCAGTAGTAATTTTTATGTATAAGAGGAAAAGAAAAATATACCTATTTCAGGTTTACAAAGGGAAATTTCTTACACATATTTCATGACATCAGTCCTTTCATGTTACAGACAAGAACAACATGAAATGTGAGAGACAACAGAAAAAGAGGAACAGCATAAATAATATTTAGCAAGCTTTCGGAAGTTTAATGAGTTTGCTAAGATTAAAGCAACACATAAACAAATACCAGTTTTAATTTTAAATTTAAAATAAGTCTACATGTAAAATGTACAAACCACTAAGCCTGTCATTAGGAAAAAATTCTGTTAATGCATGCCAGGAGAGAAAGTTTAGATGTGACTATAGAAACAAAAATGTAATTTTTCACATTAAATAGCTATCTAAAATGAGGATTTGGAAAGACTACCAAAGGGTTACACTTTTTTCCTAAACTGCATGTCCCTAAATCTGCATCCTCAGCCTCAGGGTTGGAGAAGAAGGAGAGTAGAGAGACAGTAATATTTTCTTATTACTCCAAATCTCTGAATTGTCCTAACTAAAATTTTTCTAGTGTTTCTACAGAAAAACAACATAGTGTATGATTTTCAATTACTCTTTTTTAAGCTTTTTTGTAAATTCAATTTAGCATAGACTCATCTTCCACATTTACCAAATCAAAGCTGTAAATCTATTAGTTTATGGAGAGTTACTTAAAAAAATATAATTTCAACAGAACAGTAAAACTACAACTATATACCCAGGCTCTGCTTCTATTTAACTTAGTTTACTAATTCTGCTTAACAGGAAATTAATCAATCTCCACAGTTCCAAACCACAAAATGATAAAATTTTCACTCTTGTGAATCCCACGTTAGACACATTTCTTGAGTCTTGCTCCAAATTTTGATCTTATTTTTACACAAAACTATCGTTGCAGTTATTGTTTCTGCCTTAGCTAATGGGAAAGCAGCCCAAAGGGAGCTTCATTGTCACAGGTGCTGACAACGGCATACAGAGGCACTTGAAAAAGATTTTAAATACTACACTGGAAATCCAAAATGTAAGAATTATTTCAGAAAGTCCAATCACATCCTTGGTTGACATTGCCAACTAGAAATGTCTAGTTCTGAACACTACTAGTTAGAAATTTTATCACTGCAAACAACCATTAAAGTCAACAGAAATAAGAATACCCGGTATATATAAGTAAAACTTGTTCTCTAATAGTTTTTTCTACAGATGAGGAATAAAACTGCCTTGGCTTGCAAAGTAGTAGAGGTTTAACCGACAACTAAATGTCTGAATTGCTAGTCTTTGAAAATGCATGCTTAAAACTGTCATTGTTACAGAAATAAACTTGATATTTTTCTAAATTTAAAGATAAAATAAGGTTACAAATGTTACTTAATGCTATTTATGAACTGTGTAATCTTCTAGTCAGAAAGTTTCAAAAATACAGCAGAGAAGGAAGTGGCTTGGATGCTGCTACACGCCACCCATAACCACTTCAGCAAATGAACTAAGACAAAACAAAACAAAAAAAGGAAACAGAACTTACAATGTAGAAAACCTGCAGTACTTTATAACAATGAAAGATAAACAAATATTTCAATAATTAAGTCCTCAAAGAAGATGGAAACTGAGGTAATCATTTCTTGTTTTTTATATGCTCTCTTCCCTTTTTATTTAGGCATTATATATTCAAATCCATATCTATTATCTCCTATGTTGCATAATAAGACTTTTGGCATAGGATTTGAATATATATGATATTATCTCACCACTAGAGACATCCATTTTCTTCCCCACAAAATGGTCAAAGAGTACAATTATCATTGACTAATTCCTAGCTGCATACACCAATGCAGCTACAAGTCTACAAGTGCTTATGAGTTCTGTTAAATCAGAAATAAACTCAGCTCTGTAACAAACCCCAAACATGATTCTTTAGATAAATTTGTTGATCCCAGCAAATATTTAAATGAAAAGTGCTCTCAGATACTCGTCTGTGTTTGCCTGCAGCGAAGAAACGCATCAGACAAACGAGCAGAAGTTCTATTAAATCACCACGTATCTCCAGCCTTACAACTGGTTGCTTCCTTAGGCAAATCACTTTCACTTCATAAAGAATTATAGAAGGATGCTGTACTGGTAGTTAACTTTGATTTAAATTCTGGTTCCCTGTTGGATCAGCATCAGCAGCTGTGAAAGGAAAGCCACACTTTCTGAGCATGGAGTATATATGTGAAGTAGAGTCTAGCTTTTAAATAGCTAGAGTAAACATATAAACAGACCCACTCATCTGCAGAATTGCTTGTTATATAAATATTTATGGCCAGTCCAGAAGAATGGAACGAAGCCTCTAAATCCACCTGAACACTGAATACATAGTAGCTTCATTACCCTTTGACACAACTGAAATTAGATTGCCTCCAAAATTACTTGTGAAACCGAATTCCCTTCTGCTGAATCAGAAAACTAAACAGTAGGAATACAGTACTGACTGGAGCCAGTGGAGCAATGCAGTCCAGTTCTTTGGGTCATAGACAATCAAAACAGCTAATGGTCAATCCAGAGAGACAGTACATACAATTCTATTTTCAAAAAACAAAGAGAGTAAAAATCTACAGGAATATGAGCCCAAAGCCCAGACCTGCAACTTGCAACCTGAAACCTTGACTTAGTACTGCCTTCTGTCTATTTCACTGGTTACTCACTACCTCAAGGAAAAAGTCTTTAGCATTAAAAAAGAAACAAAAAAGAAACAAAAAACAGTGTAGTGGAAATTAAATACTTATTCAGTAACGCAAAATACTTGGGACACTATTTATTATGGCCTGTCACGAGGCTTCAGTGAGAGCAGAACCCTTCAGTGACAGCTGTAGAGTCTGAAGGAGCATTTTAAACTTTGAGAAGAAGTCTACTAAACACAAAAGGCTTCCAAGAGCTAAAGAAGTTCTTGAAGTGCTGGAGCAATTATTAAAAAATTTTCTCAAGTGTCTGATTTCTGAAATTACTGATGCAGACAACAACAACAACAAAAAAAATCAATGCCTCTGATTAGGAACAGTGGTTTTATGTTACCAGCTCTGTTAAAGGTAGAAAACTCTCTTATCTTCTGTAAAACAGAGATTAAAAAAAAAAAAAAAGACATAAGGGTGTTACTTGATAACTCAGCAATGATCTTTTCTGAGATTACTTTAATTCTCAGCAGCCTCTCATTTACACATACTCCTCCTGGCAGCAGATATCTTAATGGCTTCAAAATTTCTTCTGAAACAGTAAAGCAGTGTCTTGTGTTGACCGATCCTTTTCTTCTGTCCCACAGTGCAATTTTTTTCTTTCATGACATGTGAATTTCTGCTAAAGCAGACCTACAAAAATACTCAGAAAACTTTGTCAGCTTTTGTAACTGTTCAATTTAGAACACATGAAAATATCCTGTTCAAATACATCAAATATGGGGAAAAAAAGAAGTAGGAAAAAGGGAAAGGGAAAAGGGAAAGTAAGAAAAAAACCCCAAGCAAACAGAAGTCTGAAATGACATCGTTGCTGAAATACAAAAGCCACAGTTTGGAGACTCAACAGGTAACATCTGAATGCCAGTCCTAGCTCTGCATGGACGTAGGGTCCAAACATCCCAACAAGTGTAATTTACATGTTCAGTCATTGTCGTGATTTTTTTTTTCTTAAGAAGGATATTATCCAAGTTACTTAGTTTCTGAAGACTGGGAGTTGCAGTGAAGTTGGAGGGGATGACTCCTGGAAATAAAGAACGCTGCTCTTTTCAGTAAGGAAAGAAATAGATATGCTTTCTGAGCAGAAGAGGTGTTTAATAATTTTCTAACTATATTATGATTAAAGATAGATGTTTCTATACATAAAATATACTTTAATATTATGTAAAAATAATTATATAAGCACTAAGTAAAATTAATTACCAATTGCTCTCAAAGCTCTCAATTGCTCTCAAAAGTTATAGTTTTAAAACAAAGGATGCAGTGTAACAAAGCCTCCACACACATAGCAGCGTCCTCATGCAGCTGAAGTATGGTCTGGTTTCAGCTAAGCTTTGTAACTCCTGCTGGCTTCATAATCCAAGGGGAAAGAGTGGGAAACCAACTTACCACTTGGACACACAAGTCTATGGGGCCAGATGGGATCCACCTACGGGTAAAGTAGGAGGAACTGGCAGAAGTGCCCATCAAGCCACTTTTTATCACTTATCAGCAGTCTTGGCTAGCCAGGGATGTCACAGTTGGCTGGAGGTTAGCAAATATAACCATCATGTACTAGAATTGTCAGGACAACCCAGGCACCCAGGAACTACAGGCTTGTCAGTCTGACCTTGGTGTTGGGGAAGGTTATGGGAGCAAACCATCTTGAGTGTCATCATATGGCATATATGGGACACCAAAGTGATCACACCCAGTCAGCAAGGGTTCATGAAAGGCAAGTCCTACTTCAGCAACCTGACCTCCTTCTATACATGATGGCCTGATTAGTGGATGAGGGAAAGGCTGTGGATGTTTTTCTACCTGGACTTTAGTAAAGCCTTTGACACTGTTTCCCACAGCATTCTCCTGGAGAAACTGGCTGCTCATGGCTTAGAGAGGTGTACTCTCCACTGGGTAAAAAACTGGTTCGATGGCCAGGCCCAAAGAGCCAATGAAGTTAAATCCAGTTAGCAGTCTGGAACCAACAAGTGGTGTTCCACAGGGCTCTGTCATGGGGCCACTTCTGTTTAGTATCTTCATCAATGATCTGGATGAGGGGATTGAGTGCACCCTCAGCAAGTTCACAGATGACACCAAATTGTTAATCTGCTTGAGGGTAGGCAGGGTTTACAGAGGGATCTAGCCAAGCTGGATCAATGGGCCAAGACCAATGGCATGAGGTTCAACAAGGCCAATTGCCATGTCCTGCACTTGGGTCACAACAACCCCATGTAAAGTTCAGGATTTCAGAAGAGAGGCTGAAAAGATGCCTGGCAGAAAATAAACTGGTGGTATTGGTCGACAGCCAGTGGAATATGAGCCAGCAGTGTGCTCAGGTGGCCAGGAAGGCCAACAGCACTAGGGAAGTGATAGATGCTCTGTACTCAGTGCTGGTGAGGCCCCACCTTGAGTACTGTGCTCAGTTTTGGGCCCCTCACTACAAGACAGACATTAAAATGCTGGAACATGTCCAAAGAAGAGCAGTGAAGCTGGTGAAAGGTCTAGAGAACAAGTCTTACTCTGGTGTTGATTCCTCTGGACAAAAGAAGCCTCAATCCTTATTAGTATTCACACCTTATCTGGAAAGATGTTGTAGGCAGCTGCATACTGTCTACTGCTCTCTCAAGTAGCAAGGAACTGAATGAGACAAAGCAGTCGCTCAGGTTAACCCTGATAAGGGCAGGGTTCTGGTGGAGGTAGGGAGGGGAGGAGGGGGCTGTAGGGGTGGCTTCTGCAAGAAGCAGCTAGAAACTTTCTATAGACCCAGCAGAGTAAACACCAGCCAACTGAAGGTCAGACTGACTCCTTGTCGACCAAAGCTGAGCCTATCAGTGGTGGTCTAAGCACCTCTGTTAATCACTTTTAAGAGAAAAAAACCCACTGGTAGTCACTTTTTGCCAACAGAGAAGGGAGTGAGAAGATGTAAGACACTGCAGAAACCAAGGTCAGTGAAGAAGGAGGGAATGAGGTGTGCCAGGCACCAGAAAGAAAGATTCCCCTGCAGCCCATGGAGAAGACTATGGTGAAGCGGGTGTCACTCCACAGCTCATGGAAGACGATATGGAGTAGAAACCCCATCTGCAGCCCATGGAGAGGCCCCATACTGCATCAGGTGGAGATATATGGAAGACACTGTGACCCATGTTGGAGCAAGCCTCTGCCAGCACTTACAGCCCATGGAGAGAGACAGAGACAGAGATGAGAGAGACACACACATGCAGGAGCAGCTTTGCTGGGGCTAGGAGGGGCAGGACTTATGGCTGGAGGACCAGGCTGGAGGAGTCTGGGCCTGAGAGACTGAGAAATTCTCTGATTCTGTGACTGACTGCCACAGCAGTGACCCATGCTGGAGCAGCTGGTGAAGAGCTGAAGCCCTGTGGGAACACATTCATGGAGGACTGTGTCCTGTGGGTGGGACCCCACAGTGTAGCAGGGGAAGGGTGTGAGGAATGCCCTCCCTGGTCTAAGAAGAAATCCAATTTGTGAGGAACTGACTGAAACCCCCATTCTCCCAGTCCCTGCCCCTCCCTGTGCCACAGTGGGGAGGGGAAGAGGGGAGCTAAATCATGGCTGAAGTCTGCTAAGGGAGGGGCGGAGGGACATGCTTTAAGGTCTGGTTGGTCTTCTCATTATCTGACTCTGGTTTCACTGAGTGTGCAGTGTAGTGTAATAAATTAGAGAGTTTTCTTTCCTTTATTCTGTGTTTGTTTTGCCGATGACACTGATTGCAGAATGATCTCTCCCTGTCCTTATCTCAGCTCCTAAGCCTCTCTAAATGTATTTTCTCTCCTGTCCAACTGAAAAGGTGTCGCAGTTTGCTGTAGCTGTGCTGCTTAGGTGGCTTTTGCAAAGCAGCAGTTACAGTTTGTTGTGAATTCCCAACAGTAAACAAGAGCCAATTCAAGGCCAAAGTCACTTTTGACCAATCAGAGAAGGATTCATAGCGCCTCTGGGAATCACATATTCGAGGAAAAAAAACCTCCTGGCTGGTGCACTTTGCCACTGGAACGCAGAGTGGGAAGATGTGACCAGCTGCACCGATAGCCAAGGCCAGGCCCAGGAGGAGGTGGGGGGAAAGGAATGTGGAAAGAAAGTTTCCCCTGCAGCTCGATGTCCCTGCACAGTCCATGGATGAGGACAGGGAGCAGAGACATCTACGCCCTGTGAAGAAATTGATCCACGCCTCAGCAGGTCTGCCAGGGGACTTGTGAATTTTGCCAGGGGACTTGTGAATTTTGCAGGGGAGCCCAGGGGCTCAAATGTCGAAACCATATGGAAAGAAGTCCTGCTGAGAGGCCGGTGGTGAGGAGATGACTCCCCAATGGAGAGGACTCACGCTGCAGAAGTTCGTGGATACGATTTCTGGCGTGGGTGGGACCCCACGGCGCTGTAAGGGAAGAGTGTGTGTGTGTGTGGAATGCCCATTCGCCCCCGAGCTGAGACAGAAGACAACTCGGGCGGAACGGACTGAAACCCCCCACTCCCCATTCCCTGCCCCTCCTGGTGCTGCGACAGGAGGGAAGAAGGGAGTAAAATCGTGATGAAGTTTGAGTTTGCTAAGAAGGGGAGGGGTGGGGGGAAGGTGCTTTAAGACCTGGCCACTTCTTACTCTTATCTTGTTCCGGTTCACTGGGTGTATTAGTTGTAGTTGTAATAAATCACTTTTCTTTCCTTTATTCTGTGCCGAGTCTGTTTTGCCCATTGCACTAATTGGAGAGTGATCCCTCTGTCCTCATCTCAGGGCCTGAGCCCCCAAAAACATATCTTCTCCCCTTTTCGGCTGAAGGGGGAGTGAGCAAGCAGCTTGGTGGGCATTTGGCCTCTAGCCAGGGCCAAACCACCACAGTTTTTGGCGCCCCACGTTGGGCGCCAAAAGATTGTCATGGTTTCACTCCAGCTGTGGGCTGAGATCCACGCAGCTGCCTGCTTCTTAAAGTAAAAGAGCAGGGGAAGAGGGAAAAAGGGGGGGAGTGGGAGGAAACAAGGGGAGGGAAAAGGAAGGGGCAAATAACTCCAAACCCAAGAAACTAAGAGGCCCGTGGGTTGGGATAAGGATAGTTTACTAAGATAACAGAAAGATAAAATATAACAATGCTAACAGGACTTTAGAGCAAAAGAATATGAAACTCTTGATCCCCAATGCAGTTTCTCCCCGACCCACACAACTCAGGCCGTACCACCCAGAGCTGTCCCGGAACCCGACCGTCCCCCCAAGAAGCACGTGTCCCGCCACCGCCCCTCTTCTTCCTCCCCTCAGCCCCCCGTTATCCTGGGCAGGACGTCATTGGCATGGAATACTCTCTTTGGCCCATCTGGGTCACCTGTCCTGGCTTCGCCCCTCCTTTCTCATGAATAGAGACATACGAAGAAGCTGAGAAAGTCCTTGACTGTCTGACTGCAACTAAGAACATCAGGGTGTTCTCAGCACTGCTTTCATTGTAACTCCCAAACACAGCATCCCATCAGCTGCTACAAATGAAGTTAACTCTATCCTGACTGAAACCAGGACAAAAGGGGAGTGATAGAGTGACTTGGGTGGGTATCTGGCCTCCAGCCAGGGTCAAACCACTACAAGAAGGAAAAATTCTGCTGCTGACAATGGATTTTTCTTACTACTGATCTACCTGTCAATCACTAGTTTAATCTACTGCAGAACGCACCACTACACAGAGACCATGGAATGGTTAGTTAGTCTGTCTTCCAGACTCATTCTAGTGCTCTCTAACCAGAATCTTAATCAAATATAAATACCATTGTTGTAACTCTTTCATCATCTTGAACTCATCCTGGATAGGCCACCTAGTTGTACACACTTTAACAATAAACATCATTGTGGCTATTCCTTGTCTAACTCACCACTTTCACCTTCAACAGAAAGATACAACATCCTCTCACCACATCCCATCATCCTTTCCTGGACACCTATGTCCAAGATAATGCAGATGTGTTTTCCATCCTCCTCTCTGTTCCTCTGCTCCTTTCAGAACTGTAGCTCTTGGGCTTCCTACTGCTGCTACCCAGCGTATGAAATGATTAAAAACGTGAGTAGGCTCTTCCTATTTCTCCTCTGAGCACTACATCCACAGCTTCATTGCAAAGACTGCACACCTATTTCCAGTAGCCGTTAACATAAGAATTAATTTGTGGTTCCTCACTCTGGAAAGTAGGATGGTCACAAACTCTTAACTAGTTCTTGCCTTACCTTACTTTCCAAGCAAAGACATAGGATTCACTCAACTACTAATTCCTCACCTCTCACTGCCAGCGCTTCCTCTCTGTCATAATATGACTTGTCACAGTTTGGAAATAAATGCCTCAAAAGTTTGGAGGAAGTAGACAGTAGGAAAAAAGTACTCAAATAAAAACCAGTATTTTAAAAATTGCTTTGTTATTCTTTTAAAATACACCCCAGCAGAAGTTATATAGGACTTGTATTTTACCCGTGGACAACTGATTTACAGTGTAGTCAGTAAATACTCTTTTGCTATTTTCGTGTGCAGTACATAGACACAGCTCTCTAAGACATAAAAAGTCATTTTCAGAAAGAGTAGAAGGGCACTGGCACAGACTTTTGATGTTCACAGGCAAACCCCTGAACACCCTGGAAAACCTATGCAAATTCCTAACCAAAACCTCATCCTTTGGAGGAACAGGCAAGTAGTAAAGTTTCTGATTGTTGCCTTTCCCTCCCTGAGGAAAGGGAGTGGGAGGGAGAACCTCTAACAGTATGTTACATTTATTCAGTCTCCATGACTGCAAATTACTGATCTTAAGGGATTTCTGTCTCTGAAGCTTACAAAAATACTCTATGCAGTGATACCCTACATAGATTCTATATAAGGCATAAACTTCTTAAATTCAAGATATGCTCAAGTCTCTAAGTGCAAACATTTAGAGGAAAAAAAAACCCAAACCCAAATGAAAACTGACTTAGGAAATCTGGTAATCAGAAGATACTGTGCAAGTACAAAATAAATCTCAGTATTTTCAAATTCTTGCCCCAAACTGCAAGTTGCTGGTGCAGTAATTAAGGTCATACTTTGATATTGTATTACAGTGTTTCTTCTTGTGGATAAGTATTAACAGGTATATCACAGATTAAAAATTTTAGAATTCAACAGCACACTGATTTTTTTAAAAGGCAGGCTTTTAATTTTACAATCTTCCAGCTTGTTATAAACCAGACACTTCTTTGTTTATGGTCATTATTTCTTGTCATATCCATGTAGTTCTTCCTGCTATAATACAAAAGATTGCCTGCACTGTTATGCTTTGGTCTGTCTCCAATTCACTGATAAAAAACCTATTACTTGTTTGGAGAGGGGGAGGGGAAGGAGGAAGAATAAAGCTCATCTTATCTGTTTTAACAAGCTTGTTCAGCAAACAAAGCCTGTATGAGCAAACATGTCAGTTATACTAAGATCCTGATTAAACATTTCCTTTTTAACTATTGTGTCTCCCTAAGTGTTTCATGCATTTCAAATTCCTTCTGAGTCAGAAAAGTCAGTTCTTTAAAAAAAAGTATTTGCTATTTTTAGAGGAGAGTACACAATGCTGTTCATATAATTTACAATCAACATCTATCTCCACAGTAAAAGAACGTACATTTATAACCTTCACACAGTTTAGAAACAAGAAGACAACTAGCCAGTGGAATTTCAGAGAAATCAGGAAGTCCCACTTCAAAACATTTTGGGTCTATTAGTTGTACATGCAAAAAGGTGGCTGAAGTCCCCAGTTTCTATGACATTTCCACAGGCGCAACTTAAAGTACAGTGCCTGCAGCTGAAGCACCCCTCTCCAGACATGCAGGATGCACCAAAGCAACCCATATTTCTTTAATAAAGGGCTAGCAAAAGCTGGACAGGTTTCCCATCTCTGTGGCTCTGCTATTACAGCTTCATTTGAATGCAGGGTCATAACAACATCTTCTACTTGTGGAAGGAAAACCATGAACCAAAAGATTCATCTTAAGAATTATGGTTTTTGCACAGGTAGAACTATGATTAAAATCAGACCTGTGCATGAAACTCATTAAAAGGGCATGTCAGCTCTCTAAGTATAAATAAGACCAAAGCATGGCTGTAAATACTTGCTTTAGGTGGAAACATTACATGCATTATTCTGAATTTTCTAACTGTATGTGGTTTTCAGTCACTATGCAGAGAAGCAGGAGACACAGGAATCATTCAGAACTGCACATTAGAGAGTGAACTTGAATAATATCAAAATAGCTTAGGGATTTGACTCACAATAGCGGCTTATATGTATTCCATATACTACTCCAAGTATTTTAGTTGGCGCCACAGGAATTAATACTTGCAATCTAGGGCTGTTGATACAGCAGTTAATAAAATAACAACATATTACTAATTCAGTTATGGTACAAAGTTAGCATTCAAATAACAAAACAGATACACAAGTACCTCCTGAAAATAGTAATACAACACAGACCCAGAAGAATCCAGTGTCAGAAGAATGGACTCAGTGTCCCCCTTGATTCGTGAATGAAGTCCTCTGAAAGCTAATTTAGTACAAGTGTGTCTCAAGTTGGGAAAAATGGCCAAGAGCATCCAGTAGTTAGGCCAAGATATGTTGCAAAACAGACTGAAAGCTAGAATAAATACATCAATAAAAAAAAAAACAAAACCAAAAAACCCCACTATACTTCAGTTTCCATCTTCCAAAACAGCAACTGATGTTTTTTCTGCATTGACCATTTAGGATATTAAGTGTTTTAATCTGACATGAAAGAACTTTAATTTTAGACCTTGCCAAAGTATAGCACTGATTTTGGTTCACTTCTCATGATGACCACTGAGATCTATGCAGGTGAAGTCCAACCTGTCTGAGGATTACAGACATTCCTCACTATGTTTCCTATTGGTCTAACAGTAACACCCATGCAACAGTATGTGGGAAACTCAGCTTGCTTCATAATCCTTTTAGCATCAAGGAATACAATGGACAAGTTGTAAAACTCTGTAGCTGGAAGCTGGGAATAGCAAAATTTGTACCGCAAGGAACTAACCAGGAGAGGTGAGAAAGCTAAGAAGCTGCTACCCTTCCCCTGCTCCTCCTTACTGGCATTACACAGCTTCAGAGGCAAAACTCTGAAGAATGCAAACCTCTCCACCATGATGACTGTATGCTCCTTTTGCCATCTTAAGAATTTTGCAATGGAAGTATTTCTAACAGCAACATATATACAAAGCTGCTGCCTGAGCATTCACATACAATTCATGGTGCACACATACACACACCTACCCCTGGGCACACTTTCTCCTTAACACTCAACTCTAGGATTCCTGCAGCAGAGTCTCATGTGTCAGATTTTATAAAATAATAATTTATCTGAAGGGTAAAACAGCGAGCACAGCCTGGGATTGGGTACCAGGGAACCAGAACAAAGAAATCCCTGGGCAATTGTACCCTTCGGACTCATAGACCCGCCCTTCATGTGCCCTTCATGCGCCGTCCATGCATCCTTTACTCCAACTGTCATTTTTGGTCTGTGGCCTTCTGATAACTAACTGCATTCTTCTCTTATCGACTTGCAGTTTCAGCCAAAGGTTGGAGTCTCCTTATCTTCTGGTTTACTTTCCTTCTGCATCTGTCCTTGCTGGTGGAACATAGAGAAGTGGAGTCCCAGACTTGGGAAGAACACTATGAAGTGTGGTATCAAAACACTTTCTCATACTAAAAGATTAAACACAGCACTGTACCAGCTGCTAGGAAGCCTGCTAGAAAAATTTCTGAGAAAAATACCTCCAACATAGTCTAAAGGCTTCAAGTAAATCTAGCTACTTATGCTAAGTAAAGCTAAGCAGACAGCACCAATCATACCCTATTATAATGCTGTTTATTCAAATTAAAACTTTCTTATTTACACTAAACAACTAATATCCCTCAAAAGCTCCTCCCTTTGTTTTTCATTAAGCATCCCTGACAACAGGCTACACAACCTTTGTCAATCTGTTCAAGTCACCTGATCATTCTATCCAATTTTATACCTAGGGTGATTATCAGCCACAAACACAGGATGACCATCCTTAGTGAAACTATAGGTTGTCAGCTCTGAACATCATTTAAATATCAAAAACATGCTAATACTTAAAAAAAACCCCATCAATCCTCAAGAAGGAACACAATAGACAAGCTTGTAAGTGATAACCTTACTATTCCAATCAGATCAAATCTGAATTTGAGGTCCATAGAAGGTTTTAATCCATGTCCAGGGTGTATTTTAGTCCTCTAAGAAACTTCTACTTATGTTGGTATGCACCTACATAGAGTGTAGGGAGCGCATTAACTACTGCTAGGTTATATAAAGCATATATCTCTATATACAATAATTAGTCTTCTTTTACACCAAAAAGGCAATTGCTGTTCACTGAAAAATGTTAACTGTCTCTCTTTACAGTCCACTGTTTCCTATTGCTCTGTTCTGAATCAAGTTTTGTCCTTCAGCAATGCACTGGTTTTCACTGGGATAGAGTTAATTTTCATCACAGCAGCTCTAATAGTGGGGGTTTTTTGGATTTGCAATCAAAACAGTGTTGAGAACACATTCATTTTTTTAGCTATTGCTGATTAGTGCTTACACAGCACTAAGGTGTTACCTGTTTCTCACAGTGTCCTGCAAGTGCATAGGCTTGGAGTGCACAAGACATAAGGGAACACAGAGAGGACAGCTGACACCAACTGACCAAAGGGATATTCCATATTGCTTCCTGGGGGAAGGAGGAAGGAAAGGGCAATAGTGTTTGTCTTCCCAAGTAACCGTTGCAGATGATGGAGCCCTACTTTCCTGGAGATGGCTGAACACCTGCCTGCTGATGAGAAGTGGAGGGATGAAGTCCTTGTTCTGCTTTGCTGGCGTGCACGCAGCTTTTGCTTTCTCTGTTAATGCTCTTACCTCAACCCACAAGTCTTCTCACTTTTACTCTTCCAATTCTCTCTCCCATCCCACCATGTGGGAAGCGACCAAGCAGCTGTGAGGGGCACAGCTGCCTAATGGGGTTAACCCAGAAAAAGGAAGTTTAAGCAGAGATTTATTTACTGCAACAGCCAATGTATAGGGGCAATATATAGCCTCAGGGGAAATGACAAATCATTGAATTTCAAAATTGTGGAAAAGAGACACAGTTATGCTTGTTGGAGGGAAGCCATGAAAGCAAGAGAAAAAGCAGTAAAGCACGAGATGGAGGGTTACAGAAGGTGTAGACAGGAAGACTCTCACACAGCACAAGCTACTCAGGGTGGAACAACCTTTTTTGTAAGAAAGTTGTGGTTCTTGTGTTAATGAACGGTACTGAAACCTGACTCCAGGCTGCTATGGCAGCCATCCAGAGGGTATAAAAGTTTGCTCAGTTGTTATTCACCACCATCTGAGTCTGTCACTTTCAATACACCACAGGAAATAAAAGCTTTCACGTTCCGGTTATTTAAAATGTTACATCTTGGGTTTAGATCCTTCACATGAGAATAGCATTTCTGGGGAAAAAAAGGATCAAGCTGCTACAAAACAGGTGTCATCACTGTCTCTCTTAAATGATCGAATTCAGAAGACAGAAGGGAATAATGCAATAGAAAAAAGCACAATCAAGAAATACTGAGAAATATGAAGTGTTGCAAGATTAAGTAATATTTTTAATAGATCTAAGCCAGCCACATATATGCACATATACTTTTATATGCTGAATGTAATAATTAAAAAAACCAACCCAGAAACATTGAAGCTACATGCGTTTCCTGTTGATAGAGCCTAAACCAGTATTTTCTAGTCCTCTTAATATTATTTAAGTAAAAAAAAACCCTCAACCAGACAATGATGCATATTGACTCAGAACAAACTCCAAAAAGCCTTAGATAAAACAACAATCTCGCTAAATTAAAATTGGAATTCTTCTGTTTTGGCTGTCACTGCCTTTCACTCATACAGATAACATGTCCATTAGGTGTAGAAGTAAAAACCAAGATAGGGTCTGTTGCTTTCTGCACTGTCATTACTTATATACAAACATATATGATGACTCTGTACAATTCCACTGGAAACTCTATCAAAAATCAGGCACTATCTGAACCCCTGTCCATGATCCACAAATGCCACTTTGCAAGGTTTGATTTCAGGGAACTGGTAAGGCTGTAATGCTAAGGGTAATCCTTTTGGTAGAGGTTTACAAGAATCTCTCTAGTTAAGCATGTATCATGGCTTCCATAATTCAGCTGCAAGAGAAGGATGAAAAATGCACAAAATACATGCTGCTTTGGAAAAAAAACCCCACCCCTTTTTCCACAATTTTTGTATAATCCTAACTTGAAAATGACTACTTTTTCTGTATTGCAAATGAAAAAAAAAATGCTGCTTGCCTATGGAAAATGACCAAAGAAACATAAATTCCAAGCTATACATGGTGGCTCTACTCCCCCTTCTTCAGCCTGTACTGGAAGGTTGCTTTTGCTGTTTGATTGGTTGGGGGGTGTTTGGTTTTTTTTTGTTAAGAATGTGAGATCAAATAATTCAGCAGTGAACTTCTGCACATACACTGGAGCAAAATGCTGCCAATGGGGCTTTATCATGGGAATTCAAACAATACAAGATTACTTAATTTAATACCCACCCTTATCTTAAATTACGTGAGAAGCAGGATCTAAGACTGTAATCTCACGTAAGTCACTGTTTATTAATCTTCAGTACTTCTAGAAGGTTTTCTGAAAGTCTCTTCCTAAACTTTTGAAGGAAAACACAATTGCATTTTTTTCAGCAGATATTCAGGCTGACGAATCACTTGGATCAACTCCATTTCAGTATCTACCAATTAAATGTGTAAGTAGATAGCCAGACTATTATTGATACATCTTCTTAGATCTTTACTTTCATGCCACTAACAAAAAGAAAACATTGTGGAAGAAGGAAAAAAAAAGTGTGGTTCATTTACTAAACACTCTTCAACTGGCAAAAAAATACATAACTTTTTCCATAAGTATTTCTTTGGAGGTCAGTGGATAAAACTGAAGAATTTAAGACTAACCAATACAAACTTAGTCTGGATTTTGATATCCAACAGAGGTGTGTTATGTCCATTCACCCTCAATCACTAGCTGAACAAAACACAGAACGGGGAAGAGGGCTTTGAACTTCAGTTTAGAACATAGCGGTTTAATTTCCTGTTTCCAATCTACTCAAGGGCATGTTTTGCAATTAAAATGTTAGATGTTAAGCCACAGGGTCAAATGAAAAGGCCCTGAAATGTGGAGACAAACAGGAGGTTGTGTCTCAAATTTCTTGTGCTACTGAACTCCCTCCTATATTCAGGACTGCTGACTATCGTCTTTGCTGTTATCTGTCATTCGATTTAATGACTGATAAATTCCAGGCTTATCATAGCTGAAGCTACAAAAGATTTCTCTGGCAGTATCATTCTGAGGAAAAAAATTTAGAGAACTCTGGAAAATATCTACCAGACTATCAGACATAGAATCTGACAAACTGCATAGAACCTTGTGCTTGTCAAGCTTTTTTGCTTGTGGATTGGATTTTTTTTTTTTAAAGGAATGAATTAAAACTATTCTCTCATCTTCCAACAACTTAATGTGCCTAAGACAAAGGGCTTTCATAAAGAAGTGGCAGTATGGCTGTAGGGTAGCTCAAGAAGTACTGAGACCTCAATTTCTCCAAAACTGTACTCAGGTATCGCCTATCAGCTCGGAAACCAGCTCCATTACAACCACCACCATGGGGGCTGGGGCAGCTCAGATACCCTACTTTTCAGAAGGTACCCAGGGATCATATCTTTCACTCATTCTTACCATGGAAAAAGCAGATGGAAGAACTGCACAATGCACAAGAGTTCCTGATCAAGCAGATGACAATGCCGCACAGGGTTTGTGAAAGGCTTCTGCAGAAATACCAACAGTGTCATGAATCAAGCCTGAGGGAGCTTGAATCAACAAGCTGTGTATACAGACAGCTGTTCTGATCTTGTGAGTATTCTAGGTTACTTTGCCCGGCTGGGCAAAATACAGTAACCTGTATTCTAGGTTACTGTACCCTTAGCCACACCACTGTAACTACACTGTATTTACATTTCAGAATACATATGCTGCTACCAAGAAAAGAAAGAAAACAGCAAGATGAGAGGAACAGATGTAAACTGTACAACAGAAACAAAAAATACAACACTTTGTTCCTCTCTAGGCAAATCAGATTTTTATTTAGAAAAGAATTTCTGTAGATCATAACACTGCCAGTGATGCGACCGCTCATAGTAACAGTTCTGCATATGACGTGTTTTGTCTTCAGATCTTAACACCACAATCATAATTTTTACACACGAAAAGTTACCACAATATGGGCTAGTCTTTCTGTGAAAAACACCCAACTTTGGCAAAGACAAGATTTAGAATCTACTGTTTCTCTTTCAGATACTCCACAAGAATGGCTTTCACTGATTATGTATACATGTGGGAGGTGGGAACAATCACAGAACTTTCATGTATAAAGGATATTGACCCTCCTGCATTTTAGCACCTGGTGTAGCCTCTTATATTCTAGGTACCATCCCTCAACACAGCACTAGCCTGAATATTTGCCAGATCAAGCAACAGTTGCCAACAGTTCAGGTACTGTGATGGAGCTTCCTATCATAATCAGTGCACGTGATACAGAACAAATACAGTACTCTTACCATTACTGTGCAGGCCACTGTCATACTAGCATCACAATACTGTAATCATGGAAGATAGCTATGAAAGTTTCTTTAGGTTTTGTTTTTCATTTATTCAAAATTTAACAGGTTGCATGGTTTTAAACATTACTCCTTATTTTCCTCTCATTCACATTTTAATTGACGAAGTGCATGTTTTGCAGTCCTTCAGTATTTCCCAGTTGTTTGTAGAACATGACTTTAAATGCAGTAAGTCTTTAAATACAAATATTAACACTTAGAAATACTCAGTTGTGCCAGAAGAGGTACTGAGGCCTCAATGATATCTCCATCAATGATAAAAAGAACTAATTGGGATTACAAAACTGACAGCTTGCATTCACAATTCCATTTTATGAAAATCTGCTCTTTGTCTTTCTCTTACAAGAAGAGACGTCTGACATCACCAGGTTTCTAAAGTGCTTTCAACTGCCATAAATACAAGCCTGGCCCTTTCCAGAAAGACCTGTTTACACACATGAAAAAACAGGTACAAGTGATTCTATTGATGTGTTAACAATTCATTATTACTGCAGAAGAAATAGTCAGATTTTATACTAAAGAAAGTGTTAGGGTCTTAAGTAGTAGGTAAATGAGGCACATTCTTAATTTTAAACACAGTTCACTCCCTATAAAAGTCAACGGCACTGTGGAAGTATTTATACAAAGATTTCACTGTTTGCAGAATCATTCCTTCAATGTCAAAGAATGATTACAAACCAAGAAAAGCTCTCTGCACTCAGATAAACTTACTAAAGTGAAGTGAACGAATTCCTCCACAGCTTGATGGGAGCTTTGGTGTGAAAAAAATTCCCCAAAATGTTTCAATGAAATGTAAGAATGCTGACTAGATTGATGTAGATGTAGCTTGAGACAATTAATGTAACTCTGTGTCTTTTAAGAATGGATTAGTTTTGGATTTTAGGAGAATATGGCTGTAACTGTGTGAGCTGCTTCGTGAGAGCAGCTACAACATTTAGGCATAACAGCACAACAGCTTTGAAGATAAAGAAGTAAGAACTTGTGTGGTTTAGACTAGACAATATTTGCGTGGCTTTAAGAATAGTTTTGGATTTTAGTAGAATATGGCTGTAACCATCTGAGATGTTTTGTGACAGCAGCCACAAAACTCAGCCATAACCGTGCAACAGCCTTGAAACTAAAGGAAGTGAAGATAGGGGACTTATAAATAATGAGACCAACGACCAATTCAGAGACAGAGTGTACCTTGTTTTCACTGAAAAGTGGTTTCTAACTAGTTTGTGCAGGAATGTGTTTTTATGCTCAGGAATGTGTTTTGGAAACTATGGAGAAAACTGTAAAGAGCATGTGCTGAGAGAGAGGAAGACATCCAGCCTTCATCCCTGAAGACCACCGGGAGAGCCCCTGAGTATCCCTGAGCATGCTCTATCTAGGAGGAATTAATGTAAAAGAATTCCTGGAAATAATTTGCATAACCCTGCCTTTTCTTAGAAATTATAATGAAAATGTAGAGTTAATCTGTATAAATATGAGAAATGTGGCTTTAATGGGTGCACACACTGGGAGGAGAGATCCCCTGTGTGCCCAGCACTGCAATAAAGGATACCTGCTTCATAGTCACCAAGGCTAGTGAGTTTTGATTCCAGCTTTTTGAGGCATCAGTTTGGCACCCCAGGTGGGACCCTCTCTGCTCGGCTGCAGGATCCGGTAAGAAACAAGTCTCCTTAGGTGTGCCCCAGCATCTCCCAGAGGGACTCCTTGCCCTGCTTGGCTCACTGTGGGAGCAGACAAGGTCCATCTTCCAATTTTTAAAGTATTCTTTTAAATTTATTTGAGCTCTTGGTTTGGTGGATGCCCAGTTGTATCTAGTATACTTGGCTATCTTGGTATTTGGTTTTTGGAGACCAGTCTTTTGGGGATACTGTAAGCCATCGGGAGACGTCCCATGCAAGTTAGTAGCATGTAAATGCTGCTAATAATTGGAATCTCGATAACTGTATCAGGTATTGTTCTGGTTTAGATCTATCATATAAAGATCTTGTGCAGGTGTGACCATGACATTTAAGTAAGCCCCAGAAAGTAAAACATCAGCCGGTTCAAGGCCAGAGTCGCTGCTGACCAAGGCCGAGCCCATCAATTGGCAATGGTCACAGCGCCTCTGGGAATCACATTTAGGAGAAAAAAACCCTGCAAGCAGCTGCATTTTGCCACTGGAGAAGGGAGAATGGTTTGTGCTGAAAGAGACATTAAAGATCACCTAGTTCCAACCCCCCCTAAGGTGGGCAGGGACACCCTCCACTAGACCAGGTTGCTCAAAGCCTCATCTAACCTGGCCTTGAACACTGCCAGGGTGGGGGGAACCACAGCTTCCCTGGGCAAACTGCTCCAGTAACTCACCACCCTCACAGTAAAACTTTTTTCCTAATGTCTAATCTAAATCTACTCTCTTTTAATTCAAACCCATTACTCCTTGACGTATCACTATATTCCTTGATAAACATCCCATCTCCAGTTTTCCTGTAACTCCCCTTTAGATACCAGAAAGCGGCAATAAAGTCTCCCCAGAGCCTTCTCTTCTCCAGGCTGAACAAGCCCAACTCTCTCAGACTGTCTCTCAGAGGAGAGCTGCTCCAACCCTCTGATCGTCTTCATGCCCCTACTCTGGACTCATTCCAACAACTCAGTATTTCTTGTACTGGGGCACCCAGAGTTGGATGCAGTACTCCAGATGCAGATGCGGATCTCACCAGAGTGGAGTAACAGGTGATAATCACCTCCCAGCCCAGGATATAAATTGTTTTCTTACCAGTTTGAAAAAAGTTCATCAGAGTTCGGAATCCAACGGAAATACTTTTGGAAAACTTTGACATTTAGCCCACTCTCTCTGTCTTACATGGGTAAAAGCCATGAAGAACTCGGAGAGTTATAAATATAATATTGTAAGCTTCCTGTTGATAGCTATCTTTTCCTCTAAACTTACACAGCACCTTGCACAGGAAATCAACATACATACTCATAAATAAAACTAACTGCTACTCTATAAAACAAACTTAAACATCCATTTACATAAAAGATTTGGTGCCCACAAAAGCTTCCAGAGCACCAGCTATGGAAATGAAAACTATTAAAAAAACAAGCATCCTCTTCACTTCATATTTTAGAAGACTGAGTACCAAATTTGCCTCAAGATCATGAAAATAAGGAACATCTCTACTGTAATACTTTCATATCCTCTTTAACATGCTCTCCACCAGAGCTAGCTTTGTGAAGGAAATCTACTGACATGCTTCAGCTCCAAATTTTCTTCCAAATGGTCTCTACCATCACCTCCAGGCTTTTCACTTCAAGCAACAAAATCAGGGAGCTCTGCATGAACATCACTTCTCAGCAACAGCACCTTTGAGTTGTATGCTCAAGCCCACACAACAACTTCTTCTAGTTGCACAGAAAAAATTTTTTTTAAAATGTTTTGTTGCACAATAGAGTAACGGTATTATGTACAAAAGACTTCAAAAGTGATAGCCACACGATTGTTGTGTCTCTCAAAGGGGATGAACGTAACAAGATCACTTTGAAAAAAAAAACTTTCCCTAAAACTGCATTTAGACAAGGTCTTTTTACCCTGCATACAGGAATGCAAATTACAGCCCTGTGATTGTAATAAACTTTAGTTGAAAGACCTTCTACTAAGGCCAGGATTAAGCACAAACCAAAACACCAACTGCTTGTACAAACTGTTATTTTAACATGAAGATAAAAATCCTGCATAGGAATTTAATTAAAATCTTAAAAAAGGTCCATCTTGCTACTTAAACCAACAACATATGCCCATAGCCTTTGGATTCTAAAGGCAGTATCATAAAAAGGCTAGGGAATTTTTAGTGTATTTAAGAGGGAAGCAGCAATTTGTAGTGTATTTAAGAGGAAATATGGCAGCATATTTCTTAACTGAAAATTTACTTTTTACTGCATTTTTTTCTGCCTTTGGCAGAAGTTTTGTAATCTGAATTGGCAGGTCACTGAGGAGTTAAAATATAATGCAGCAAACTCTACCTTGTCCTTTAGCTACGGCTACCCAGTATGTCTGTCACTTAACAGGTCAAAACCCCCCAAAAATGCTGCATTTTCAACAGTACGGCTGTTGTTTCACCCGGTGTCTTGTCTTAATTCCATATTTGGCTATAGTTTTGTGTCTAACAGAACACCCTTTAGTTTCAGTTTGATCTCACAGCCTAATTTCTTCGTCTGTCCCGGGCGGTGAAACGCGTTACTAACACCGAGCGGGCAGCGACATGGGTTTCACATGGCTTCATGTCGTCAGAAGCCCGGGCTGGGTACGCTGCTTTATCACCGTGCTAACAAACGCGTCTCTCAAAGCCGCAACCACCTTGTTATTTCAAGCGCTTCTGTCAATACGCAGAAAACTAGTAAAGCTTTCTGGCTTCTAGGAACACCCTGAAGCATGGTTTCAAACACCACAGATCTTTGCGTGTTGTTATTTCCCCGTCCCTTCGCGGGTAGGACACAACGTTTCAGAGTGCCTCAGTCGGGGAGCCAGTATAAACAGAGGGTCTGCTTCCTCCTGTCCCTCGGAGAATCGTGATGGCTTTGGCACTGCCAGCGCGTGTAAGGCTCTTTCCCCGAGGCAATAGGCAGCGAGAGCACAGCTTGCTATGAAAGTTGTCCCGGCTACTTAACGTCCGTTACCTGCCGCGGTGAAGCTACGGCGGGGCAATAAAAACTGTAACGGCGCCGAGAAAGAGGGGGACTTCCCTCTCACCTTCACAGCTAAAGGCATGCGCGCGTCATTAACACATATAAAGCAAGACCTGATGTAATTCCCAAGTCTCGGACATGTGGGGGCTACACAAGTAAGAAGCCTCCCCTATTCGCCCAAGTAGCCGCTCCCACCGGGCGCAGCCCCAGCGGCGCCCGGGCCCTGCGGTGCAGGGGCCCGCCCGGGGGCGCCTCTGCCCGGAGGGAAGGCAGGCTTGGCGCGGGGAGGCCGCGCGTCCCCGGCAGGCGCTCGCAGTGTCGGCTGCGGGTGCTCCCGCTGGCAGCCGCGGTACTCACCGCTGGGAAACTGCTCCATTTTCCTCCCGCAATCCGCCCGCAGCCCGCGAGAACGAAGCCCTGGCGAGGGGGGAGAGGAGGGCGCACAGGCGGAGCCACGGCTCTCACTCCTCCTCCGGCCACAGCATGCTTCAAGGACGGGCGCTACTTCGGGCACCGCCGGGTTGCTGGCCCGGCGTGGCCCACCACAGTGACTGCTGATTTTACACGCCTCTCCAACAGGCGCAGGCACCGACTCCCTGCTCAGCAGCTTTTTCAAGGCAGCGAGCTCTACCAAATATCTGCCCGGGCCTTGCCACCTACTTCCCCCTCACCCCATGACACGGGCTACTCCTCCCACAGACCCGCCTTCCCTCCCGCCTCACGTCTGGGGAGGATGAGGAAGGCGCTCGGTCGGGCGCTGTTCTCCACAGCGCTGGGGAATGAGCGTGGGTGTGCCGGCCTTCCGCTCGCCTGGGTTGCGCCGTGCGTGTGAGCCGAATGTCGGCCGTCGCGCTGCGGCTGCAGAGGCGGCATTAGCGGGCCGCAGTGGTACTCGAGCCCTGTCCCGCAGGCCTCTGTGTATCTGGGGCTCTGCGGCCCAGAGGCTTTGCAGGCGACCGGCTTCTGTGGCAGTGCTGTTGAGCCCAGGCCAGCTTTCCCTGCACTCACAGCCCTGCTCTGTTCTCACTGCCTGTCGTTTTTCCTTTTATTCTTATTCCTGCCTCACCTGCCCTCTCCTCCCTGGTCACTTCTGCTATCATATGACTAAATGCCTTTTTTTTTTTTTTTTTTTAATATGGAAAAATTTTGGTTGCTGGCTGTTGGAAAACAGTTGATTAATCCTGAAGGTGTCCAAATGTAAATGTGATATTTTGAAAAAAAACCACAAACACACCAAAAACCTGGAAGAAATCTAAGCTTAAGGGTACTTCGGGTGAGAAAGGCAAGATGTCCACAAGAGTCCATGCCCTATTCCCAGACATATACCCATTCTCACTGTTTCGTAAACTTGTAGCATAGATTAGGCCATCATGTTTCTTACTAACTCCTTGGAGTTTAATACTAGCTGTAATGCTGGGCACAGAGCTGATCATTTATTCATCAACATGCCATTTGACAATCCATAATATATGAAAACAGCCCATCCCCAAAAGAAAGGCATACTACATTATTACATTAGCAAAGCATTTCCTTTAATAGCATGACCTTTATTTTCTAAGAATTGTTGCTGCCTGGACTACATTTAAATATATTAAAGAATCATAGATAACTCTGCCATGTTGGGATCCTATGCAGTGTCACGCACAGGCTGCAGAGAGGCCTGAATAACATTTCTTTGAACTTCTCATCACTCACTTGCAGCATTCTTTTTTTTTTACCAATCCAAAATCCATAATTAGCATGACACATCTAGCAGAAGAGCTAAAATAAGATAATGCTTCACTACACAGGCAGAAATTTCTATATCTGGATTTTCCCATTAAAATCAAGTTATAAGGGAGTACAAAGGGGAATATTCATATAGATGAGGTTATTTCATAGGACTGCCCATTTGCCTCTGTACAATATTAGAGTAATAAAGGTTTCAGTGTAGTTTTGTATAACATCATTTAAAGCAGAGTTGAAGCTCCAGTTTTTCAAGCCAGAATTTCTATGGTATGACAAAAGATACTGTCTACAAAATTTTCAGATCCTTTTTAGGTTTTAGCTACAGTTTAGTGGTGTGAGTGTTAAATAAAAGGGAAGAATTTACTTTTTCAGGCCTCAAGTCAACTAGTACCATAATGTCATTTGGGTTTTTTAGGTGCAGAATAAAACATTGCTTTAATTGCTTAAAGTCCTAAATATATACTTAAAGAAAACCCCTCCAGTGACACATATCATCCTAGTTTGGCAGCCTCCATTCAAAAACTATCTTAACTGAGACTTTTCCAAGGAGTAAAAAGATTGCTAGGAAGCCTGCCTTTTTCTTATTTTTGAAGAGCTGCTTTCCCTCAGAATGCTTGAGGTATTTCAGCTTTTGGAGAGCAAGAAACATGACTCAGACCTTCTTTGTTCTGTTCTATTTTTCTGGTGAGGGGAACAAAGTTTTGGCCACATGAACACACAAATATCAGGGAGACCCTTATGTGCTCTTGACACAGTGGAAAGTCTCCATTTTTTTTCAGCCAGATCTGCACATAAGAATAAAATGCACTCTACTAGAATGTAGAGCTTTGTGTTTGAGAACTTGCTATGACTCCAGCTGTTTGAAGACAAGGGAGTTACTTCATTATCTCACTAAAATGTCTCAGGGTAGTTCAGAATCAGGTGTGGAATGTTGAACTGTTTAGACAATGACCTTAAAAGGAGGATGAAAAGTTTTAGGCAATTGTTGGAAAAAGATTGAGCAGAGACAAGGATCTGGGAAGCTGTTCCTTGACTGAAAGTACACAATAGGAAGAAGTTCTTGGCTGAGCGTGGTGAAACACAAGAACAGGTTGCCCAGAGAATTAGTAGAGGCCTCATGCCTGGAAACATTCAAGATCAGGCTTGATGAAATGCTGAGCAATCTGATGAAGTTAGTGGTGTCCCTGCTTACTGCAGGGGGCTTGGACTAGATGACTTTTAAAGGTCCCTTTCAACCTAATGCAGTCTACAAAGTAGTTAATACTACCAATTAATGTGATCATTTCCTCCTTAATGTAAGGTTTTGTATTTACTGTTGGAACTTGCTGTGCACACTGCTCTGCATACATCCACCACCCTCATCCCCTGCCATCAGGAACTAGAGATGTTGATAACCACTGTCTGTTCAAAGTATTATTCCGTGCAATCCATAATACTGTGTTCACAAAATAATTGTCCTTATCTACCTACATACCTATAGATTTCTACAGGTATATTCACATGTAGGAGAAACAGCTGTCTCCACAGAAGAGTTATCACTATGTATTTTGTTGTCAAAACAACATAGATTTCAGCAATACTTCCTAGACCTAAATTCCTTTTTTTAATAGATTGTAGCTATGTTTCCACTGTTACCTTGCCACTCTTGAGTCTTTCTGCAGTGTGTCGACCCTGGCTGGTGGCTAGACACCCAAAGTCATTCTATCACTCCCCTTCTCAGCTATAAAATATATAATGAAAGGCTTACAGGTATGAGCCAAGGACAGGGAGAGATCATTCAGCAGTTAACATCACAGGCAAAACAGACTCAACACGGAATAAAATGCATCTAGTTTATTTCCCAACGAAAACAGAGCATGATAACAAGAAAAATAAAAGAAGGAAAACAAATGTTAAAACACCTCCCCCCATCCCTCCCTCCCTCCTTTACAGACTCAACATTATTCATGATTTATCTCCTTCTTCCCCCAACAAGAGGCACAGCGGGGACAGGGAATGGGGGTCATGGAGTTCATCACACATTATCGCTGCTGCTCCTTCCTGCTCAGGGGGAGAACTCCTCCCATTTTTCCCCTGCTCTAGTGTGGGGTCCTTCTCACAGGAAAAGTCTTTCTCATGGGGGCTTCCATTCTTCATGAACTGCCTCAGTGTGGCTTCCAGTACAGACCTTCAGGAACAAACTTCTCCAGTGTGGGTCCCCCACAGGGTCACAAGTCCTCCCAGCAAACCTGTTCTGGCATAGATAACTCTCCCTACAGGCTGTAGATCCTGCCAGGGGCTCAATCCATTCAACATGGTCTTCTCCATTGGTTGCTGGGGCATCTCTACTTCAGCACCTGTATGGACTCTTCTCCCTCCTTCTTCACTAACTTTGCTGTCTACAAAGTTTCATACATCTTTTCACTCATTTCTCTTACAGCGAAACAACTGCAGCTTTTTTCCTTCTTAAATATGTTATCACAGAGGGGCTACCACTGTTACTGATTGTCTTTGCCTTGGTCAATGTTGGGGCCATCCCTGAGCCAACTGGCATTGCCTGTGTCAGACCTAGGTAAAACTTCAAACAGCTTCTTCTAGAAGCATCACTCCCCCCCCCCAAAATGCCATGGAAACCCAAACCAGTTTTTCAGAAGATTTTAAGATGAGACACTTTCCTCAAGATAAATAGAAGGCAAGGGCAATAGAATTTCTACCAGTTAGATTAAAATAGATCTTAGAGGATAGGTACCAATAAGAGAATAGACATCAGTAAGACAAAATTCCTGCATGAGCTAAGAAGCATCCAAGAAGCCTTGCATAGGAGCACTTATAATTCTGCATTTAATTCTCACATCTAATTATTGTTTGTTTTAAAAAAGACCATACTGGCAAGAAATCATCATGTACTATTAACATATCTCCCAGATGACACAGAATTAACTTTCCAGGTTTGTGGTCAGAATGTGTGGTAGTTCAGCCCCAACCAGTGGCTGAGCACCACACACCACTCGCTCACTCCCAGAGGAGAAAGAGACAGAGCCTCCATGGGTGAGGATGAGGACAGTTTACTGATGAAATCACAGTGAACATAGAACAGTAATGGCCAATAACACTCACACCCAGTGACAACACAGAGTACCTTACCAACCCAACAACTGGAGTGCTGCTCACACAAGAACCAATCACACCCAGGCTACCCTGGAGGCACCAAGCCCATGTACCTCCCTAACCAGCCCCTTTTATGGGGAAGTGGTGTCAGGTAGTGAGAAAAACAGCCCTGCTGACTCAGCTCACCTGTGCTGACTGCTTGGGGAGGTTGACTCTGGCCTGGCCAGAACTGGGTCATTATCCACCCCTTATTCCACACAATCTACATCATGCACAGAACCTATATATGCAAATTAAAACAGTGGGTACTGGTTATGGACCTCGTATCAAAACAATAGGTACAAGAAGAAACTGCTTGTGGTTATGAAAGATCAAATGAGCATGTGCAAGAGCAGGGCTCAGTCATGCACATGGTGAGGAAGACTATCAACCACCATCAGAGGAGCCCCACTCAAAACAACTAGGATATTTACATACGATAATGATCTCAAGGAAATAACATAAACATGCTAATCAACACCCTCCTCTCTTTGTATTTAAAACAATCAGCAAAGTCAACCAATGATTTTTATAGAATAAGAATATAGATAAAGTGGAGTAATCAAAAGCCAATCATTGCAAAGGTCAAGCTAAGAAGCTAGCATCTTTCTGCAATGATTTTGCTAAAAATTGTGTAAAAATGTTGTGCTTTGTACCTTTGGGGGAAGAGGTCTTTGGTGGAGCCACCCCCATGTCCCCCAGCACTGGAATAAAGAAGTGCCTGCTTATCTGCTCGGTGTAGGTAAGTTCTTGCGATTTTGACTGCTAACACAACCAGTATAAACATTTATTTGTATTGGTAGATACCTTCTCTGGCTGGCCAGAGGCTTTCCTTTGTCATACCAACAAGGCTAGAGAAGTAACTAAAATCTTGTTAAAAGAAATTATACCTAGATTTGGTATTTCAGCAGGTATCTCCTCTGATAAGGGGCCTCATTTTATTGCAGAAATAGTACAGGAAATTTCCAAAATTTTGCAGATTAATTGGGAATTACACACTCCTTGGAGGCCTCAGTCTAGTGGGAAAGTAGAATGAATGAATCCGACTCTCAGAAGAGAAGTTTCTAAAATTTGTTGGGAAGCACAGCTTAAGTGGACAGAGGCCTTACCCAGGGGTCTTTTGTTAATTCAAATAACCCCCAGGGTTAAGGAAGCAGTAAGTCCATTTGAAATATTATATGGGAAAGCATATCGTACAACTATTTTAAACATCAGGGGGGTTTATCAAGTACATATAAAAGCTCAGGCAGCAATTAAATAGCATTTGATTTCTCTTTCGCAGACTTTATCTTCACCACACAGGTACCTAAATTAAAAGGTTTCCCTTTCTTTGCACACACCAGTTCACCCATTCCAACCAGGAGATGTTGTTTACGTACAGACCTGGAAAGACAAACCACTAAAAAAAGAATGAAAAGAACCCTATACCGTGCTATTGAAAACTTACACTGTGGTCAAGACAGAAGGAATTATTTCCTAGATTCATTATAAAAGGGGCACTGAGGTGCAATGAAGATGAATGGATGGTGTGGAAGTCGCCCACTGGAGCCATGTCAGGCAGCCTTGTGGGGCAGCTCCTCCCCTCAGGTGGATGAGGACTGAGGGTGCTGCAGGTGCTGGGATGATGTGCTCCTTAGAGTTATCACCCTTCTTTACTGTGTGCAAGATGGAGGTCACCCTGCTTTTGCAGAGGGGGCGCTTGGGCTTGCTCTCAGCCCACCACAGGAAGCAGGGGTAGCAGAAGCAGTGGAGGCATGGCATCACGTAGCCGGCCTCCTCCATGCAGTCCAGGCAGATGGCACAGCATGTCTTCAGCTCCATGGCCATGCTCTCCATCCTCTGCGGTGGGCTGGGGGGAGCTGGCGCTGACGGGAAGCTCCCTCTAGCCACTTTGCAACAGCAGGTGTTGGGCTAGATTAGGAGGGCAAGAAGAAATGCTCTGGGCGTTGCTTTGGGCACATGAAATACACCTGCCCAGGAAATAAATCACCAAAAATTTTTATTACAGGAAGAGGAAGGGGATGCTGAGGGTCCGCAGCTACAGACTGCCATTATGTGGGTCCAGAGCAGGAGCGGAGCCGGCTGGGTGCTTGCCTGTTGCACCTAACTCAAGACAGCAATTCTGCAGCTATTCCAGTGCTTGCACTCTAGTGCCTCTAGAGCTTTTCCCAGGAAAATGAGTTTGTGTCCCTCTCTGCTCCCTCTCAGTGGCCAGAAATACTTGCAGCAATTACCTGTGGTATGGTCCCTCTGCCATGAACGTCCCTTTTCTCTGAGCAGCGGTGGTTGGGGAGATTTAATAGTGTAGAAGCTGGGGAGGGTGAAACTAGTCAGTATCTTCCCATTTTGATGCATATCGTCCTGAAATAATTTCCACCAAACAAGGAGAACTGTCCCAAATGCTCTCATCCAAAGCTGCCCACTGCTGCTAGATCTAAAGAGTGGAGATTTGCACACACCCTGGCACCTCTGGGACTTCTCTACATCCCCACTACATTTTCTTCATGATCCAGGCAAAGGCAAGGCAAGACAAAGGCTTGAATGCAATGCATCGCACTCATCATTTCCACCTTTAATTTTTTACTTTTTGCCTGTTCTGCACAGACAGAAACTTCTCTATCACTAAGTACAGGACTCTGATGTTTCCCTTGTTGAACTTGGTGCATTTAAGAGAATATCTCAAATTTGGGAGGGGCGATGTGGTACAAAAGCAAAGCCAATGGGATTGGTAGACATACTGAGACACCTTCAGGACCGGAAGACCACCTGAAGATCACTGCAAATGTTCTGTTTGAGAGGAGTTAATGTAAATGACTTCCGCTTCAGAAATAATCTGAATAGCTCAACTTTTTATAAAGAAATGTAATGAATATGTAAAAGTAGTCTCTATAAAATTAGGAAGTTTTGCCTGGAAAGTTTCACACATTAGGAGGAGCCCCCTGTGTGCCCAGTGCCAAAGTGAAGAACGCCTGATTAATAACAGGCCTGGTTATTGAGTCTTCATTTTAGTTATTCGAGGCTTCAAGACCCCATCTTCCCTGCAGCGGGGGTTGCTCTGGGCACATGAAACACACCTACGCAGGAAATAAATCACCATAAGGTTTAATTGAAGGCAGAGGAAGGGGATGCTGAGGGTCCGCAGCTACAGACTGTTGTCCCGCGGGTCCCGAGCAGGAGCGGAGCCAGCCGGGTGCTGGCCTGTTCTCCGCAGTGTTGGCTCCCGAGAAGGGCCGGCTGCAGGAGCCTGCTGGCTGGTGGCACTGGAGCGCCCTGGAGCTCCACTTCGCCTCTATGGGCGGCTGGTCCCCGCAGGCCCCCTTGTGCCAGCCGAGGGTTGGCGGTTGGTGGGCCGACTCCTCAAGTTGTAGTTGTGGTTGGCCGCCACAGGCCCCCTTGTGCCAGCCGAGGGTTGGCGGTTGGTGGGCCGACTCCTCAAGTTGTAGCTGTGGTGCGGGGACCTGCTGCGGCTCCTCGGCCTGTTCTTTCTGCGCAGGGCGCGGGGCACGCCGACCAGGTACTCCACGTACTCCTCCTCCCCTTGCACTGAGTGCAGCAGGATCTCAACTTCCTGCCTGCAGACTGGGCAGGTAGCACTGTGGCTGGTCCAGCGCCGGATGCATGCAAAGCAGAAGCAGTGCATGCAGTAGGCCACAAACGCTGCCTTCTTTATCTCCTTCAGGCAGATGGGGCACTGGGAGCCTGCTTCTGCCCCCGACGGGCCTGGCTGGGGCACCTGGCTTGTCCTGCCATCGTTTTCAGCAGAGGTCTCCCTCATGGCTCCTTCAGCACACCACACTATGTCCTGCTGAGACACAAATGCAAGGCGCTGAAGCTTGCCTTTCAGGGTGGGGTCTCGACCTTGCTCTCAGCCTGCCGCAGGAAGCACGGGTAAGAGAGACGGCGGAGGCAGGGCATCACAAAACTGGCCTTCACTCAGCTGCCTGGGCAGATGGGACAGTGGTCATCCAGCTCCGTGGCCATGCTGCAGTGGGCTGGCCCATGGAGGGCTGGAAGAAATGCCCAGGTCCCTCAAGAAGGAAACTCTTCCAGCTCCCCAGGGAGAGGTGTTCCCTTCCCTGCTTACCTCTGCTCCTCTGTGAGTGGACCTTGTGTGTTCCCTGGCCGCTGAATCCTAGCAAGGCTGGGGAAAGTCCTCTGAGGGTCCGGGCTCGGGCACGGAGAGCTGCAGCAAACAACTCCACGAGCACGACACCAGCACCCAAGTCCTCACCAACACCAGCACCCAAGTCCTCACCAACACCAGCACCCAAGTCCTCACTCGACACTCCAACTGTGCCAACTGCTCAGCCGGAGTGTGGGCACGGACTGGCTTGGGGAGCTTCGGCACCTGGCTTCGGGCCTGGTCACAGCCCATTGGTCAAGGATGAGTTGCTAGGTGACATCATAATCTGTTGTTGGGGATGTCTCGGTCCACTTCTTTTTGAGATTGGAACCCATCGCTCGGGGACGTCGCATGGGGCCTTCCTGGCCGGTGGGTCTCAGCCCAGAAGCGCTGCAGCCCCAGTGCAAGTCCCTGAGCACGTACCAGCTCCAAAGGCCTCGCTCCGGTCTCACCCTGCAAACTGTCCAGCTAAAGCTTCAAGAGGGTTTTTCACTTCTACTCTTCTGCCAAAGCACATTTACCTGTGTAGAGGAAGTTGAGTTTAATCTCTCTATTGACAGCGTCTCCTCCGGGGATAAGTGCTTTTTTAGTAAACTAACGTTTAGTAGTGGCTGCTCTACCCTCTCCAGAGGAACTCTTATGCCCAGGATGCACGGAGCCTCTGGGCCAGTCACAAGAGGGTGTTTTTCCCAGTCATTCCCAGTTAGACTGTCGCAGTTTTGCATAGCTGGGTGGTGGGACAGACCGGGGGCTGCCGAAAATAATTGGCTGCTGTAAGGAGCAGCTGGAATTCTCTGCAGGCCTCAAAGACTAAGTATCGGCCAATTCCAGGCCAGAGTTGCCGCTGACCCAGGCCGAGTCAGTTGGTGATTGACTGGTCACAGAGCCTCTGTGCATCACATAGAGGAGAAAAAAACCCGCAAGGAGTTGCATTTTGCCAGCGGAGAAGGGGGTGAGAAGATGTAAGGAGCTGTGCAGACACCAAGGCCAGGGAGGGCGGGGGAGGAGGCGCCCCAGGTGCCGGAGAGAAAAACCATCCTTTCTGACTCTGGTCCTGGGAACCAGCGGTGGGCAGCTGCAGGCAGATGCTTTTGGAATTACACGCTTGGGGACAGAAGCTGAGGGCCAGTCCTGGTGCTATGGAGTCAGGCAGTGAGCAGCAAGGGACAGCTCAGCACCAGGGTCCTGGACGGCCAGGCAGGCAGACACAGGAGATCAACCAGTATGAGTTTTCTGCTCTTGAAGCTTGCGAGAAGGCAGTGGTGCTACAAGGCAGAGGACATGCCTTACTAACTGCCCAAGCTGGAGCCCAGCTGCTTCTCAGGCTCATCACTCACATGGGCTTGGTCATCAGTGCAGGGGCCTGGAGGTGTGTTTCCCTGCTTACAGGGAAGGAAATGATGCTAGGAGTCCACACAGAGAGAGGACACTCAGCCACAGCCACATTTAACAGCTGAGCAAGGATAAAGGAGGAGGAAGGAAGCACTTGGCTCAAAGGCAGTGCTGCAAAGTGCAGCTGCTGGCTTTTGCCAGGTACTGCAGGCTTCAGGGAAGAGCAGAGAGCAGAGCTACCGGATCCTGTGCTTTGATCCCCTGGAAAAGACATGGGACTGTCTTGAATCTTGATGAGAGCCTTTGACTTTCATAGTGATGGTTTTCCCCAGGAGGGTTTTAAGTGTATTAGGAGTGGTTTGGGGAACTCTGGTAAACGTGTCAAGTGCTGGTGGGGATGTGCTCTGCAGTGCACTAATCATCAGTGGTGGCCTTGTTGGTGAGACTGGGAATGCTGGAGGAGGACAAGAAAGCACAACAGGATGTCAACACCTGGATGGTGGAGCAGGGAGCTGGCTGGGGTGATCCCACTGTTGTTGGGTGCTGGGGCAGTCAAGGCTGGGGAAGGGTGCGATGTGGGGCCAGTGCTGATGTGAAGGACAGCAGATGGTGGCAGGATGGTCTGCGTGAACTAGTGATCTCACTGCTCCTCATTACCATAGGCAACAGAGGCCCCAGTGGGCGTCCAGCATGAAGCTGCTGCCTGAGCTCTGTATGCTCCAAGGGTATGTGGAGCAGAGGTGCATAATGAAGACAAGAAGCTCCAGCAGTGTCAGGTATATGGTGTCCCTTTGTCCTCAGAGACTGAGGTGCTAATGCTGCAGTCCCTATTCTTCTGTTTCCCCACACGGGAGAAAGAGAAGCAAGAGGTGCATGATACCACACCAGAGTTCAGCTGGGAGGTTGAGGGCCCCTCCTCAGGCACCAGCAGTTTTGGAGGCTGCAGGAGCTGCTGCCACAGCCAGAGATGAGGTCCACCCCCACACCATGGGCTGCTTCTCCCTGTCCCTCCCTGCCTGCTGAGTCCCCAGTGTGAAGGCAATACCTGAAGGGATGCAGGAGGGGAAAGGGCAGGACCTCTGTCCAGGAGAGGTCTCACAGGAGAGCCACTCTGCTCTACTTCTCTCACACCCCTCATTGGTGTTCCAGTTGCCTCTCCTGCAGAAACACTGGCAGGCAGTGAAGGAAAGCCACTCTGCTGAAAGACCTCGACCAGGTACAGACAGTGCTTGGGATGGGGTGTCTGTGCTGGGGCTGTGCACCCCAGCCCCTTCAGCCAGCAGCTGGGGAAGGCATTGGTCCTAAGGTTCATCACTCCTCTTGGCCTTGTGAGTCACCAGCAGGTGTCCCTGAGCACTGGGGCAGGGGTGTAGGTGGCGAGGGATGCAGTGCTGGGGCAGGAGACAATCAACCGTCCCTATGTCTCAGCCTGGTTGCCTTGCACTGTGTACCCATTGCTTTGCAGGAGAAACAGCGCTCAGCCCAGCTGGAGGAGCAGCTCTGGAGCAAGAAGAGTGAAGGGTGGTGTCCAGGGCATGGGGAGGTGCACTCTGGCATGAGGTCAAGAAGGCTTAGAGGCAGGCTGCTGTGGCCACAGAGATTTGAACCTTTCTCTCTCCCAGGCACTCTGTCATGACTAGCCTGCTTGTTAGAGGGGCAGAGGTGCTAGAACAGGCCTGACAAGGGAGGGCTGGGGACCGCTTGCCAAACGTGTATCCAGGGCAGCTGTGTGGCATGGGCCCAGGGAGGGCCCCTGCCTCTGTTCTGCAAGGGAGCACAAACCCCATCTTGACTGGGCACTGCACAGAGCCCTGTGCCCAGAGAGACTCTGCCAGCTGTGGCAGGGGCTGGCAATGCCCTGCTCACCAGCTGTGCTTCTACTACCCCCATCAGCGCAGATCCCAGCACTTCAGCCTCCTGCTCTGCTGCTTTCCACAATCCACATGGCTGGGTTAGATAAAGACCTCCATCCCAGGGAGCCTGTCCTGGATGCAGCCCTGGCTGTCACGGAAAAGTGGCAGGGCCCAAAAAGCATCCCTGCTCTCCTCCAACCTATGGGAGAGAAAACCACTGTGCAAGATGCAGCATCCCTTCCTGTCTCATCCATGCTGGCCCTGAGCTCCATCCCTCACTCCTGGCCCTGCTTGCCACAGGCCACTGGAAACAATTTCCTGAATGGTGAGGGGCAGTGAGGAGGGGAGAGAGGTCTTTCCCTGTTCTGGAGAGGAAAAGGGTGGCAAATTCTTGCTCCAGACAACTGCGGGCCTCCTCTTCCTATGTGTCCTGCTCCCCCTCTCTATACTTCTTTCTCTCAGTGTGCACCTGGTTCCCTTTTCCCCTTTCCTGCTCTTCTTCATGCCTTTTGTTCTGTCCCACTCCCTGTTTATCTTGCTCTGCTTCTGGATTTTTCACAACCCTTTCTCTGCCTCCTCTCCACTGTGTCCTCAGACTTTCTTTAGCCTTTTGTTTGGCTCCTCAACCCTCTCTCTCTGTCCGTCCCCTTCTTTCTCTATCACCATCTTCATTTCTTGTCCCTGTTTCATTCTCTCTATCCCACCTGTGACCTCGCATCTCTTTTACTCTCCTGGTCCCACCCTTCTCTCCTGGTCCCAGTGTCTTCATTCCACCCCTATTTCCCAGATCCTGCTTAAATGTCCCCAGATGCCCTCATCCGTGTGCCAACAACCTAAAACACCCTATATCCACAGTATTCACCAACTTTGCTTCAGTACACTCCTGGAGCCTGTTTCAAGCATCCCAAATACCTTTGAACACTCCTCAGAGGATGTACACCCAACGTCCCCCATACCTGCATGACAGCCTCAAAAAATCCGAAACTCTGTTTCTGAGACCCCTGAAAGTCCTCCTCCAAAGACTTTCAGCCCCTAATTTCCCACAGAGATCCCCAAAGACCCCTGCACCCTTCTGCAGGTCGCTGTTACGACTTCTCAAAAACCCTATCCAACTCTGCCTCAGTTACCCCATTTGCTCTACACAGTGCCCAAATCTTCCCAGTGTCCCACAGTCCTGCCCAAGGGCTCTAAAACCCCATCAAAACCTGCTTCAGCACCCTAAGAGACCCAAAGCCCTCTCAGAGCTGCCATCAGGCCATGGACATCCCCAAACGCTGACTGTGTACCCTCATAATCCCCTAAAACCTACTCCCAGGCTACAACACAGCCCCTGCTTCTAAGCTTCTCTGTGAAGGCATTCACCAGCATGCACAGCTTCACAGCTACTGCAGTTCAGTGAGCTGTACTCAACTCCAGCCCCTGGAGGTGGCTGTCCTCCTGCCTGTTGCTGGCTGGGAACAGCAATGCATGTCGCTTCATAAGGGCCTCCTGGAAGCTCTGTCTGGTGAACAGTTAATGCAGCTACCACGGGGTCTTTACATTACAGCGAAGTGATGGAGTAATAGACTTAGACAAGGATGCTTATCGTGTAACTGTGTCTTTGGTGCAAAGGGAAGTCACCAAGTCAGAAGATGTAGGAGGTGCTGCCTGTCCTTGCCTGTGGGCAAACAAAGGCTATGGGAATGAAGAGTGATGGGGAGGGAGCGGGAGGAGAAGCCCCTTTGGCCTCAACCCTGGCTGGAGACTGGCCTGCTGTGAGTGGGCTGTCCACCCCTCCACAGGTGACAGTGGGAGGTCTAGCCTGCCTCTCTCGTGGGGTTCAGCCACTTTCAGCAGCAGCAGCCTGGGTGCATTTGGCTGCTTAGTGCTGACAACAGGCACCGCCCATTAGCAACCCTTCCTCTAGCCTTCCTAGCCTCCTCTCTGTGTGCTGCATGCACCCAGAAACATCAGCCCTGGAGTGGGACCTCAACTCTTCATCTCACGACTTGCTTGGCAAGGTGAGGCTGCACAACGGGAACAGGGGAACCTCTCCTGCCCTTTCTTTCCTCCATGTTTTCTCAGTGCCAGAGGAAACACAGTGGAGGCTGACAAGTTTCCGAGACTTACCTGAGAACGTGTCCTGGTGCTGCCTCTGAAGGCAAGAGGCATGGATTCCTGCAAAGGAAGCTGGACACCTCCAGCTCATGCCAGGAGGGGTGCCTGAATACACGTGTATTTCTCTAGCATTTGGGGTACTGAAGAGCTATTCCTTAAGAATGCAGTTCTTGCTAATGATTCTTGCTTGCACAATATTAAATGTCTTCTCTTTGTTTCCTGCCCTGGGAGTCTGCAGCTCTGTGCTCAAAGAGCTGCCCACACTGCGGAGGAGCCGATGCCATCTCTTTGCCATGGCTGGCTATGGTCCTGAGTGGCTGCTAGTCACAGAGGTGATGCTGCCAGTCACAGAGGTGTTGAGGCTCAAAAGCTCTCTGAGGAGAGAGGACAGCACTCTTCTGATTTTTGTCCATCACACCTGACACTTTTACTTTACTGTTTCCCTTCCAAAACTGGTAGAGGGCTCCTCGGTTCCTCACACTGTTTATCTCTGTTTTGGTTTTGCTACCCTGTATTCAGTATGTTTCTTATTTGCAGTTCTTTGTGCTTGTCATCTGGAATAATTTAGCTACTTGAAAACTTTCCTTCTGTTCCTGTACCCCTCCTTGGACTTTTGCTGATTTACATGGTTCGCATACTTAGCCACAAAACATGCCTGGCTCTACCATCACAGTGTTACCAAGTGCTTGGATACTGTTCATGTAGTGCTAGTTGAACACTGATGAATGTGTTTATGAAAAGGTAGTATTAATGAAATTCTGATTAGTACATTTTTAATTCATGAGTAACTCAAACATTAGCTATGGTTACACATCTTCCTTTGTTACAGATCCCTGCATAGTGACATGCATGGCAGGGTGTGACACATGAGGACTCTTGCAGGAGATGCCTAAACCCAGAAGTTCCCAGACCCTGACCCATCTAAAGATGCCCAGGAAAATGTCATTTCTGATAGTGGAGCAGGTGCAAACAGACACTGTCCATAGGACATGTGACTTGCCAGCTGTAGGAACTGCTTGGCATTATTTGCAAGCTGCAAAGAGAAATACTAGATGTTTAAGTCACTTCGTGCTTGAGTTACTGAAAGGGACTTGTGGTGCAGACTTACAGTGAGTCAACCACACACTTGTTTTCTCCAATAGAGTCTCATACAGGAAAGTGACTGCTGACAGGGCATCTTGAGTCCAGCCTCCTCAGAGTAGGCCATCCATAGCACCATGGGGTCTGGGCACCATGCCTTGGCTAAGGCCAAAGCAAGTGTTCCTTGTCTGTGGCTAAAACAGCCTGGTAGAAAAAGAAGGAGAAAGAAGACAAGGAAAAGATCGTGAAAGAGCATTCATTGGGTAGTGGTAGTGATAGCAGTAATAGTACTAGTAGCTTGAAGTACAGCTTCGGTGATTGGAAGAGGCTCTGCCTAGATTTCTCCTTACAAAATAAGGATATAAGGGCATATCTTGCAGTCAGGCTCATATGAACTTGACTTTCCTCTGCCAGTCCCATGCTGTCCCCAGAGAGGGTTGCAGGGCGGTCAGAGAGAGTTTTACCAGGGGGCTGCAGGAAGCCTGTAGGTGTATCTCACCAGGCAGAGCTGCTCTAGTGACAGGTACTGACTGTGTCCCATAGAAAACCTTTGGACTGAGCTGCTCTAGAGGCTTCAAGACTGGTTGCTGTGCAACATGAACAATTTTCTTCTTGTGGTGTCTTGACCCAAGTTGTGCAATGGATGGCAAGATGTGTATCCCTGCCTGAGTTGGAGGGGTCCTCTAGGATCCACAGCTGTGATGGGAACAGTTGGCTGACCTTTATGTCCCTCTCCTTTGTCTTTACGAAACTAGAAGGTCTGTGGTGAGACCAGACCACAGCCAGGACTACTCACCTTTGCAGGAGGCTTTCTGCAGTACCAGTTTTCTAGTGGCCCCTACAGACCTATCATAAAGGCCTCTGCTGGGGTTACTGGGACCACAGATGACTTGTTAAAGCATCCACTCCTTTGACATGGAGAGGACATGGGTCCATTGGCCCACCAGCATACCAGGACCATGCCTTAACATCTAAATTGCTCTGTGCTGCTGAGATTTCAGCTTCATGCTTTCATAGGCTTTCCAGGGAAAGGCATATCTAAATATCAGCTGTCAGAGACAGACAAGTTATGCAGCCTTGAGAAGGGTATACAGCAGTTGGATGACTTCAGTTATGGTGGCAATTACAGGGTAGAACAGAAATTTGAGCCTCTTTTGTTCTAAAGTCAAAATGGGAAGTTAGCTGAACCAGCAGGATGGTGGAAGGTACCTGGCCTTGCTGCCAGCAGTGCCCTAACATATCCATGGTGTGCTGCCAGGTATGACAAACCATGTGGTTTCAGAGCAACTTAAAAATACATCTGGAAAATATGGAGACCTTGGGTTTGTGCTACACAGCATCTATAAAATACTTTTTAAAGTTTAATATAGCAAGGAAAGATCAATCTTTTCTCAAACCGCCGTTTATTAAAAAAAAACATAAGTGTTTGTAAATATATAAAATTATAAAGTACCAAGTGCTTCTTGCTTCCCAGTACAGTAGGACTCAGGAATGGCAGGTAAATTTTGTCTTCATCTGTTTGGTGTATTAGATCCAGGGCTGCAGAACTGAACAGCTAGCTTTACAAAAGACAACTAATGTCATTCCTCTGAGAGGTTCAAACCAACCTTGTTTCACCTCAGTTTCAGACTTCTTTCCTGCTCCGTTTGACAAACATCAGAGAGCAAAGTTGGACCTCTAGGAACTAGCAGTCTCCCTAGAAGGATACAACTAGGTGTTTTGCAAAGGGGGAGCTTTCCAGCTGCTAATGAGGAAGAGAATTCAGGCACTGAGAGACCTCTTTTATGCACTGTTTCTCAGGGAACCTGCATCCTTTGCTGTGGGGTCATTCTCTAACTGGACTGGACAAAGCCAGTCACAGGCCAAATTTGCATTGTATCCTTAATCAGCAAGCATTCAGATCCCCCTTCACTATGTGTGGCATGAAGCATCACCAAGTTCCATCTAATTTTTTTTTACCACTGTTACAGGGTAAAGAGCTCTCAGATTGTACATCTCCATGTGAACACTGAAGCAGGACATTGGACTGTGGAAGTAGTTTAAAATGAAAAATCCACTTGTACCATTGCAACTGTTTGGGTAAATGAACTCCAGATGGGATACTTTGTGTCACCAAAGAACACCAGTCAGCTGCAGAGAGAATTGGAAAGTGATTGGTGTCATTTCTCCTTTGTCTTCCCCAATAAGCCCCTAACACATGCAGAAATTTATGACAGGTCTCTGCATTCTCTTGAGTGCCAGTTCAGGCACCATACCCCACACTGGGCTGGGGGTATGCATACTCCACACTGCTGTGTCATTCTCCAAAAGGCCAGCTGCCCTCTCAGCGTTCACCCATTCCTTGGTCCAGGGAGAATACAATACCCTGATCATACACCAGCAGGTTCATCTTCTTGTGGAAAACTTAAAACCACTGGAGTTGCAAGATAGAGAAACAAGAGACGCCCAAATAAAACAGGCTTAATGTGCATTTCTCAGCATCTGGTGGAGGACCAGAAGGGTGAGGAATGCTGCCATATTTACCTTTTGCTGCTTAGTAAAATTCCTTTTTACAGTTGGCACTGCAGGCATAGTTTTTCTTTTCATGTTGTAGGAGAGGTCAAAGTGGCTCATCATAAACAGCCTTGTATTACAAATGACATACCTAAACTTACCTGCTGCAAGGGAAGGATGCTCTAACTCCTATGGCCCTTTAGCTAAGAGGCACAACTATCTCCAACCTTAGAGTGGAAGAGTAGTTATGTTGTACAAGAACCACAGCCCTTAAACAGAAGTTTTCCAGTAAGTTGGTGGCTTCTTCTGCTCTGAAAGTTTCATCCCTGGTACAAGTACATGAAAATTAAAAAATGGCTAAAATCTCCATAGCTTGAATCAAGCCAGCTAAAAATCCCCAATACCTATATAGTTGTACAGCTCCACCTTGACCTTTCTGGCAGCATGGTCTGGATTCACAAATCAATAACAAGATTGAGGGAAGTGCTGCAAAGGCATCTCAGTGACTCTGCTCTAGCCCTTGCTGCTTGTGCAACAGGACCCAGGTATCCCCAGGCATGCCAGCTGAGCATTTGCAGTCATGGTCTCTGTCCACAGGTCTGAGTCCTTCCTTTAGTGGGCCCTTGGCATCCCCTTTTTGGCCTGTTTAGGCTTCAGGAATGTCTGCTGTTGCTGTATCTTCTGCCTTGACCAAATCACTATTGCTTGTCTCAGCATGGAGCCGCTTGTAGTCAGTATGGAAGAAGATGACATAGAAACAAGCCATAGCACTGCAGAGGCCAGCTAGCACCAGTACTGGAGCTGCAAAGAAGATACAGTTTTAGGTGGTACACTCACAACTCCCCATGGGGGGACGAAGTCTAGACATCAGCCCCCCAGCAACAGTACAGCCTGGGTAACCTCCTCCCAAGGGCTGCTCCTGAGGACAGCAAGCAGCTCATCTGGGGCATTGGCAGCTTGGCAGCAGCTAAACCTTGCCTCATGTAATGCTGACATAGGAAGAACATTCGTGTAAAATGTGGAAGGTTTCTAGGACTCTCATCCTGTGTGACCCCACTTGTCTTGCACCAGTGCATGCACCAGTACTTGTGTTTGTGGGAGTGTGTTTCTGTGTGCATGCGTGTTTGTGTGCTGAGGGTGTGGCAAAGACAGCTGGAAGAAAGACGGAATCAAAACATTTCAGCTTCCTAAGAGAACAAGTTCAGGCAGGTAGTAATATATCACCCAATAGCAAACTGCCTGAAAGGTACACTAAGGATAAACTTTAACCAAAGACAAATTCATGTTCAAAGAACCTTCTCTGAAAAGTAAAAATAAGAATAATTAAAAAAGAGTAAATCTAGAAGGCCTGGAAGTTGCATTCTCATTCCAGCAGTGTCTCAAAACTCTCCATGCTTTTCTCCACATAAGTCCTTGCATGTGTGAGACCACAAAATCACAGAATCACAGAATTGCAGGGGTTGGAAGGGACTTCAAGAGATCATTGGGTCCAACCCCCTGCCAGAGCAGCTCCCTAGTTCATATTGCACAGAGAGGTGTCTAGACAGGTCTGGAATATCTCCAGAGAAGGAGACTCCACAGCCCCCCTGGGCAGCCTGTCCCAGGGCTCTGCCACCCTCACTGGGAAAAAGTTCTTTTGCATGTTGGTGTGGAACTTCCTGTGCTCCAACTTGCAGCCATTGCCCCTTGTCCTGTCCCCACAGACCACTGAAAAGGGGCTGGACATTTCCCCTTGTGTCCCACACTTGAGATGTTTATAAACATTAGTAAGATCCCCTCTCAGTCTTCTTTTCTCAAGGCTGAACAACCAATTCACTCAGCCTTTAAATGAGTAAGAATGGGTACGAATGGCTACCTAATCATGAGATCCAGCTCTGGTCTGATGAGATGGAGAGTTGTGGGTTTTCAGACACAAAGCAGTGAAACTGCTTTTTGGGAGCAATTATTGTGAAGCCTTGTTCCCTGCCAGCTAGTGGAGCTTGTTCTGGGGAGTTTCTGCCCAGCCAAACAGGTTATTTTAAGAGGTGTTTGTCACCCTTTGTGTTATGATGTGGCCCCAGGACTTGGCGTCAGGATTCCACAAATAAATATGAACCAGCTGGGTCATGGTTCAGACTGCAAGAACATATTTATGCTCCCGTTCATCTCAACTGCCATCTGTTCACAGCTAGGGAAGGAAGGGAAATGTGCAATAAGACAGAACAAAGCTGTACCAGTGTGTTACAAAGTCAGGCAGCTGTGTGAAGCAAGGGAAGTAGTTTTTAGTCAATACATTTGTAATCTTGGCCTTCTGCACTGCAAAGCAGCACAGGCTGTGCTACATGGGCAGTGTCTTCCCACCAGAACAGCTGCATTTTAGCTTGGTGAAGCTCAGGACTGACTCTGCAGGGTGGCTGTAAGAGAAATTTTAACCAGCAGCCAGTACCATTATTCATGGCACCTGACAGGTCTTTCCTTCTCAATCATGCAGGCCTGTTTTAGCAGGAGCAGCAAAAAGGGCACCATCTGTTTGGGAAAGGTGGCCAAAAGACATTTACAATAGGAGTACGTCTTGCAGGCTCCCACACAGAGAGACCTGGAGGAGAGTGGGGGTACATGAGGCACAACTGAGTGTCCAGCATAACGTCCCAAGGACATACTTACTTGTCCAGTCCAGGGCTCCATCCTGATCAAGGGCGCAGGTGGAGGATGTGTCCTCAGAAACGCGCACGGTTAGGGCTTGCAGCAGAACCATTAGAATCACACCCTCAACCTGGCTGTGGGGAGAAACCAACATGCAGTCACAGTGCTTGCCCAATTTATCAGAGCTGAAAAGAAACTCACCGTCCTCAGTGGGAAGAAAGTGAGGCCCCTTTCTGGAGCAGCTATTGCTGGCTTCCTCTGGCCCAAGAACTGGGTTTACTGGCCCTGGCTCACAGGGTGTCCAAGTCAGCCTTTCAGCACATCCCCAGATACAGAGCCAGTGTGGCAGGACCACTATATCCTCCCTCTGGGGGCAAGCTGGTGCTGAACTACAGCTGTCAAGATGAGGCTGTCACCAGGCAAACACTTGGAAATACCTCTCACTTCAGGGATGAAGATGGGAGAAAGGCTATAACTTAAGCCCCTTCGTCATTCATAGCTGGCTGTCAGCAATAACAAAGTCCACAGCCAGTGGGAGACAACAGTCTTCAAAGGTGGTATCTAATGCCACCATGTGACTGATGTGTCTAGCTGCTGCAACTCCAATGTTCACACACATACAGGACCAGGTCACATATATCACTGCTTAGGGCTCCAGCAAGTCATTCCTGCTGCAGCTCAGTGCCATGTAAATTGATGACAGAAAAGACTGTCACTGCCACATATCTTGTGGACAGCTGCCTTGTGAGTGATGAGGCCCATCTCCCTTAGCAGAGCACTGAGACCTGACAGGTCCCTGGAAGTGGGTGCCCTTCTCAGGCATACTTCAAAGGTAGGTGATGCTGGGCATCGTTCAGTCCTGCTTTGTGCCAAGCAAACATCTTCATCTTCCTTCTTGCTTTTCTTGCACCAATTCTACATACTCCTCCTTGCTTTAAAACGCTCAGCTATTCAGCCCTGTGGCTCAGCCAGCCAGAGAGAAGTTCAGCGTGCTACTCCTGAAGTTCATGCTCTTCTCTATCTGTGTGTGCGTATTTGAACCCAAGCTCAGCTGTCAACTGAACTTCACCTGCCAGCTTACCTTGCAACAAAAATGAGGCCTGCAGATGTGCCCTCTCCCACAGGGTAGGAGCACTCCACAGCCAGCTCCATGGCAATTGGGTAGATGGCAAAACCAAAGAAACCAAAGAGCGAGCTGGCAATGGCCAGTGTGATGGCCTGATGTCTGAATCGGGAAGCCTGAAGACAGAAAAGCAACACCAAAGTCTCAATGTCAACACACAGGAGAAATGCACAGAATCAGCATATTTGGAAAGCAGAGACCTGCACCAGTCAAGGTCCTCTGCAGTGCTAGAAGACCTGTGCCTCATGTTAAGGTTCCTGCTGGGTGATGATAGTGGTGATCATAGAATCACAGAAGGGCATGGGTTGGAAGGGACCCCAAGGATCACAGAGCTCCAACCCCCTGACACAGGCAGGGACACCGACCTCCAGGCCTGGATCTACACAAAGTTGCCCAGGGCCCCATCCAACCTGGCACTGAACACCTCCAGGGAAGGGGCATCCACCACCTCTCTGGGCAGCCCATTCCAGCACCTCACTACTCTCTCTGTAAAAAACTTGCCCCTAATATCTAATCTAAACCTTCCCTCCTTTAGTCCTGACATTGTCTACCCATTTAAAAAGTTGATTCCCCTAAATGATGGTGAGTGCAGTATTTATACTCTAGCCCCATGAGTACAAAGTCTCCAGGTTCTGCATTCCTCTCCAGGTTTGATTCAAGTCCCTTTTCTGCATCTCCCTTGTCTTGTCTTTTCCTCTTCAAGGAACTACAGCACAACTAGGTATGTAACTAGGTCCCTTACACTAATCTTGCATTCCTGGCGGCTACCACTCTTAGAGGCAGTTGTTAGGAAAACTGTAGGATACTTGTTCCTTTTTCTTAGATGGATATTTAGCAATTAAATTTCTCTTTCAAAAGAATGGTTTCAGGGCCAGTAAACAAATATGCTGATCCAATGTAAGGAGGTAGAATGATGCCAATTCACTCGTGTCCTGCAGCAGTCTTTCTCAGGCTCCACAGTGACTGCGAAATCCTCAGTAAAGGGTTTTTCTTTACAACATTCCTAGCTGAGAGAGATAATCCAAAAGCATGCCAGGTGGCTTAATAAATAAGGACATCAAATCATCTTGGTTTGAGTTGATTTATCAGATGCCAGCAGAACTAAGCCCACAGGTATGGTGTAGTGCAAGGGAGAACTCACCACTGCGAACATGATGCTGGCAAGTGCACTCAGACAGTAGCAAATCTTGGTGGACTCTATGAACTTCCTTGTCCGGTCAACATACAGGCCTAGCAGGAAAGCACCTAACAAGCCACACACTGTGAACAGCGCACCATTCAGGCCAGCAAATTCCTGGAGGGCAGGAGAACAAGCAACTGAGCAATTAGAGCAATTAGGAAAGAGGTTTTAACGTCACTGACCTGTCTGCTTTCAGTTACTGTATCATTCACTGAAGTGGGAAAAGTTTCCCTGTGCGTTCCAACAGCTGAGGGCTTCACAGGGCTTTGAGTAACAAATACCATGCCCCAGGTGCTGCTAAAAGCGTGAAAAGCGTGTGGGGACAGCAGGGTCACAGGACTCACAAGGTGTCAGTGGATGGCAAGTCTCTGCAGACATGGTAAGGGAGTCTAGGTGCAGAGGAGAAGCAGCTCACAGGCTTTAAATGCTGCAGCCCAGGAATGAGGCTGTTCTTGGCTCTTTAGGGGCAATCATGTGCCCTACCCATGCTGGGGGCATTTCTTGTTTATAATCATATTCCTGGCCATTTTTTAACCAGGGACCTGCACTGGTGGAATGCCTTCTACAAAGCTGGCAGTCCCGAAGTGTGTTAGATGAGACACAGCATCACCTGGCTGTAGCAAGGAGGTCTAATGAGAGAGGCTGTGAGCAGCAGTTAGGACAGGGTAAATACTGTTGCCTGCAGTGACTACAGTTGTTTGAACCAGTCTTTCAGCTTTGTAAGAACTGAAATACAGACATCAATCCTGAAAGCAGGGAAGCTTTAACAAGTTTGAGTAAACACTTTGGGACCCTTAGGGGCAGACTGGAAGGGATATCTTCCAGGGTATCTAGAAGAGTTTTGGTGGGCTAAAGGGCCAGGGCAAGCCAGTCACACACAGACAAAAGCATCATGATACACAGAAAGCAAGGCTAAGGAGGTTAAAATGTGTCCGTTTAAAAGCCAGTTGACTGTGCAAATGTGACCCAGCAGTGAAGCACTGAGCTAGGTATCAAACCTGGTATCGAGAGGGAATAGACACAGACTGGACATGAAGATATGCACACATAACAGCTAGAGAGGTATTTTAAGAGGACCTCTGTGGGGGTACAAGTAACAGGACTGAAGTGCTGCCTGTCTGAGAGGAAATACAAGAACTGGGGCAGCCCCTTGCTATGGCAGGGAGAGAGCTGGAGGAACCAGCTGTGCACACACTGTGTTCAGCTGCAAAATTGGCACCTGGCCGATGTTGGAAGGTAAGGAAACAGGTAGCACAGTAGCTGTGACTTCCTCTGCTGCCCTGACTGTGCAAAGAGGAAAGGATGCATCGGCCTGCCTTCAGTTTCACTTTAGGGCCTAAATCTCATCCCACTCTGGGGAAGGTGTCAGAAAGTTGCATAGGCATTAACACTCTTGAGTGGCTTATAAAAACCACAATACTCTTTTTCTTTCAAAAAAAAAGTGTCTGAGGAGTAAAGATTTTTCATTTGTGAATGTGAGTGTAGCCACAGCTAGTAGTGAAAACGGAGATCATCTATTATACTAAGCCCTGGATTAATGTACTGCTTAATCTATGTTAGATAATGTGAACAAACAAGACAAGAGACAGTGCAGCATATTCAACTGTCTTCATTTTGCTCTGAGTCCCTTATCAAGGAAACTGATTTTGATTGTGTCATAGATGAAGTGGACAACAGGGAAGAAAGGAGGAATACTCACATTTGAATACCCCTTTTCACAAAGGATCTGCTCTAGCAGAGCTGAAAAGCAGGTGAACATCCCAATTCCTCCTCCAAAGGACACTGCCAGGATGATGTACGACTTATTTCTCAGGAGCTAGAGAAAGAAGTTAATAATTTAAACAAGTGAAGGGGTGGGGGGAAAAGACAGTATGACAGTAGAGAGACAGTGGCTTTGATCCCTCAGTTAGAAACACTGAGAAGCAATCCTGTGATCATTAGGGGACTTTGGCTCTCTCCTGTCAGTTCATCCAGAGGACAAGTTAAAATGGGAACCATGTAGGGAAGAAGGATCTCTTCCATGCCTGAACTCTTCCTTCACTTTGCCATGTGCTCTCCTATCTGTTATCACATCTTCTCAGAAGTCTCAGGTCATCTGGTGCTCTTGGATAAGGCCTGGTGAGCCTGTTTGAGCTAGCTGAATGGCAGCCAGCCCATGGCTGAAGGTTCAGATAGAATCTCTCACAGCTTTGCTGTAAGCAGCTTCCACTCCCTGAGGAAGGAAGGCATCCTGGTCTCCTTCAGTGGGCTTTTCATGGTGGGTTTGGTGGACTGGAGTTCAGAGTCTGCTTTTTCAGCTGATTCCCCTGCACATCCCTGTCTGGCAGGGCTGCATCCCTCACTCCAGCACTGTTTTCTCTCTGTGTTACAGCACTTACCATTTTGAGCCCTGTGAAGAATGGCTGGGAGGTGGAGTTAGTGGCACTGGCAGAAGGAGGCGTTGGAGGAACCTTCTCATGAATCCCCACAGTGGCTAGAGCACAGGCTGTTACTGCTGGGACAGCATAAACACACAGCTACACAACACAAAGACAAGACCTGTTACTAGTCCTTCCAGTTGCACTGCCTCCAAATAAATAAATCATCTGAACCCAAATTAGCCCAGCAGGATGAGTAAAGCAGTTTTCATTTACCATCAATGGGATGTGCTTTCCTTCAGGAACTAGTGCAGGTGACAGCACGTTTGCTATAAGGATACCCAAGGGGTTGGCTGGAAGAAAAGAAAACAGAGACCTTTTTTTCATGCAAGCAGTCAGAATCTTGTGTCCACCCCTACTGCAAGTCAGTACCAGATCTGTAGTGTACAGCAGAGCAATGAGTAAGGTCAGAACAAGGCATATATAGGGAGAAACAAGGAGGGGAACGCTTGGAGAAGCTGACTGTGGTCTTGCTGTTGGCACGTGTTCCCTCACCCCCACAAAGTCCATTCTATAAACCTGTTTCCCTGCAGCCCCTAACCTGTGTAAACTGTATTTAATCTATAATTACAGTGTCCTGACCCTTACAAGGCTGCCTCAGTAAAAGCTAAGCTGAAGGGACAAAATAAATATGGGCAAATCCATGTCATCTCTCCTGATGCTATATAGCAGCAGTTCCAGAGGTGCTTCCTCTCCTTTACTTCCCCTATGCCATTAGGTGTGTGTACTTACAGATAAGTTCCCCCTGAGCCTTCTCTAGGGTGAACAGTTCCAGCTCTCTCAGCTTTGGCTGGCAAGGCAGATGCTCTGTTCCTTTAATAGTCTTAGTGGCTCTTAACTGGACATACATTAATATGTCCATGTCCTTCCTGTACTGAGTAGCCTAGAACTGGACACAGCTCTTCAGATGTGCACAGAAGACCTCTCTCAAGCTGCTGGCAATGCACATCCTGATGATCATTGGGATGCCATTGGTCTTCTTTGCCAAAAGGGCAGGAAAGGCAGGAAAGCCCTTTGGCAGCTTTCTAAAGTGTCACTAGGTCATTCCTGATACTTTTCAGACCAATGCATTTCCTCAGTAAAGCCCAATCTGGCATACAAGTTGATCTCTGCTACCAACTACAAAAATCATGAGCAGAAGAGAACCTTGGACACTTGTTTGCACTGGAGGAAGGGGTTACATTGTTATGGGACTGGAGCTGAGCAACATGTGAAACAGCATTCCTGTAACTCAGCTTGGGAATATCCAAAATTCCAGGAGACAATTTTCTTACTTTAAGGTGCTCTGCAAACAGTCAAACAAGTCAAGTTGATTTTCTACTAGTGTGCATGGATGGGGTTAGGATAGCTAAAGACAACCTGGAATTGAATCTGGCGAGAGATATGAAGGGTAACAAGAAGGATTTCTACAAGCACATTAGCAGTAAAAGGAGAGTTAGGGAAAATGTGGGTCTGCTGCTGAACGGGGCAGGAGACTTACTGACAAAGGACATGGAAACAGTGAATGACTTCTTCACTTCAGTCTTTACTGGTAAGGTTGTCCTTCAGCCTGGAGACCAGATGTAAAGGCTGGAGCTCAGTGGAGGATGACTAGGTTAGGGAACACTAAATAGACCAGAAATACACAAGTCCATTGGACTGATGAGCTGGCCCAAGGAGTGCTGAGGAAGCAGGCTGTTTTCATTGCAAAGCCATTCCTGGTTATCTTGAAAAGGCCATGGCAATTCTAAGAGCCTCTTGAGGACTGGAAGAAAGTGAATGTCACTCCCATCTTCAAGAAGGGCAAGAAGAATAATCCAGGGAACTCCAAGCCTTTCAGTCTAACTTTGATCCCTTGGTAAGGTCATGGAACAATTAAGGCTGGACACCATTTCCAGGCACATGAATATCACCTTCAACAAGGTGAACAGGAGTAGTCAGCAAAGGAGATGCTTAACCAACCTGAAAAGCTTTTTGTAGTGGGATGACTGGCTGGGTGGATGAGGGGACAGCAGAAGAATTTTTTTGTCTCAACTCTAGTCAGGCTGTTAACACAGTTTCCTATAACATCCTCACAGACAAGCTGATGAAGTACTGGCTAGGTAAGTGGACAGTGACATGATTTAAAAGCAAAGTAAACAGCTGGGCCCAGAGGGTTATTATCACTGATATGAAGTCCAGCTAGAGGCCTGTCACTACTGGTGCACCCCAGGGATTGATATTGGGGCCAATACAACTTAATCTTAACAGGGCAAAGTAAACTCACCATCAACTTGCAGATGACGTCACCAAAGAGACTAGCTCCAGAGCAGGTATATTTGCCCTGAGGAAGGGCACTGTGGCGAAAAAGGCCAACAAGGAGCTTTTTGGGGGCCTTTTTGAAGCTGAGACACATATTTCTGTTGGGGGCTGGCAGCTTGTGGGGTGGGCTTCTGTTGTCATGTCACCAGATAGCCAGAGACAGCATCACTGGCAGCACATCTGAACGCAGCATAAACGTGCCAACAGTCACTCGCTGAGAAGACCCGCTCCAGAGCAGAAAAAAACCATAACATTGGAAGGAGCCAAGTCGTGGCATACACCCAGTGAAGGGCTCAGGTTTCTCTGCTTGCTGGACAGACTGTGGCTACCTTGACAGAGCTGCCACAAAACCATGCAACCACCCAGAGCGCAAGCTGCAGGGAGTGCCAGAGCCTGTCTCTGGTGGTGGGGAACAATAGTGAGAAAGGCTGTGTGAGGTGAGACAGGGTAGATGACCTGCTCAGCCTGGTGGCGAAGCTGCTAGAAGAAGTGGAAAGGTGGGAGAGTATCAGGGAGTCTGAGAAAGAAATAGGCTGGTGGGCCCAAGCTCTGTCCTCCCAAGAGAAGCAGGAAAAACCACCAATTGAAACCAAAGGTGGAGGGGACCTTGTATTCTCCCCCTGTCAGGCAGAAGGCAGTAGCTCAAATGGAGAGGGTGAATTGAGACAAGTCTGCACTCAGAGAGGCAGGCGAACCTCCTCCTCCTCACTGCCCACCTTGCCCTACAGAGTGCTGCTGCACAACAGGTGTGAGGCTCTGGACATGGAAAGCTATTCGGTAAAGGACACGGGTGATAGCCAAGCTACACCAAAGGCAGCAGCAAGGACAGAAAGGCCTGCGTGGATGAATAAGAAGCTCCTGGGAAAACTCAAACAAAAAAGGAAAGTGTATGAAGAGTGGCAGGAAGGACAGGTATCTTGAGAAGAATACAGGGAAACTGCCTGAGCAGCCAAAAAAACTAAAGCCCTATTGGAAATAAATCTAGCCAGGGACATAAAAGGAAACAAGAAAAGTGTTTATAGCTAAATCAATGAGAAAAGGATGATGAGGGAAAAAGTGGGAATGGAATGGAACAGCTGACCTTGTAACCCAGGTTACAAGTACTTCATGACATTTTGCCTCAGTCTTTAATGGAAAGAGCTCTAGCCACACTGCCCAAGTCATAGAGGGTGAAGGCAGGCACTGGGAATATGAGGAACGGCCCACTGTAGGAGATCAGGTTTGTGAACTCCTAAGGAACCTGAAGGTGCTCAAGTCCATGGGACCTGATGAGGTGCATCCATGTGTCCTGAAGGAACTGGCAGATGAAGTGGCGAAGCCAATCTCCATCATATTTGAGAGGTCCTGGCAGTCTGGTGAAGTCCCCACTGACTGGAAAAGGGGAAAAATAACCCCCATTTTTAAAAAGAGGAAAAAGGAAGACCCAGGGAACTACAGACTGGTCAATCTCTTCTCTGTGCCTGGTAAGATCATGGAGCAGATCCTCCTGGAGACTATGCTCAGACACATGGAGAATAAGGAGGTGATTGGTGACAGCCAACATGGCTTCACTAACTGCAAATTGTGCCTGACAAATCTGGTGGCCTTTTATGATGGAGTGACAGAGATGGAGTGACAGAGATGGTGGACAAGGGAAGGATGACAGACATCATCTTCCTGGACTTGTACAAGGCCTTTGACACTGTCCAGCATGACATCCTTGTCTCTAAATTGGAGAGACATGGATTTGGCAGATGGACCACTCACTGGACAAGGAACTGGCCGGGTGTTTGCACCCAAAGACTTGTGGTCAATGGGTTAACATCCTCATGGAGGTCATTACCAGGTGACGAGTGGTGTTCCTCAGGGGTCAGTACTGGGACCAGCACTGTTTAACCTCTTTGTTGGTGACATGGACAGTGGGATCGAGTGCACCCTCAGCCAGTTTGCCAATGACCCCAAGCTGTGTGGTGAGGTCGACACACTGGAGGGAAGTGATGCCTTCCAGAGGGACCTTGGCAGGCTGGAGAGATGGGCCCATGTGAACTGCATGAAGTTCAACAGGGCCAAGTGCAAGGTCCTGCATGTGGGTTGGTGCAATCCCAAGCACAACTACAGGCTGGATGGAGAATGGATTGAGAGCAGTCCTGATCAATGACAAGCTCAATGTGAGCTGGCAGTGTGCACCAGCAGCTCAGAAGGCCAACTGTGTCCTGGGCTGCATCAAGAACATCATGGCCAGCAGGTTGAGGGAGGTGATTCTGCTCCTCTACTCTGCTCTGGTGAGACCCCACCTGGAGTGCTGTGTCCAGCTCTGGGGTCCCCAGTGCAGGAAAGATGTAGAGCTGTTGCAGCCTGTGAGTTGGGCTTGTTAGATCTGGAGAAGAGAATTCTCTGGGGTGACCTACTTGTGGTGTACCAATATTTAAAGGGGTCACATAGGAAAGTGTGAGAGGGACTGATCACGGTGGAATGTAGTGATAAGACAAGGGGTAATAGCTTTAAGCTGAAAGAGGTAGGTTTAGGTTAGATGTGAGAAGAAACTCTTTACTATGAGGGTGGTGAGGCCCTGGAACAGGTTGCCCAGAGAGACTGCAGAAGCCTCATCCCAGGAGGCATTTAAGGCCAGGTTAGATGGGGCTTTGGGCAACCTGGTCAAGTGAGGATGTCCCTGCACATGGCAGAGGGGTTGGAGCTAGATGATCTCTGAGGTCCCTTCCAAGCCAAAAGATTCTATGATGTGGAACTGGGAAGAGTGGCTGACTGAAGAGATGGCTGTGCTGTCATTCAGAAGAACATCGACAGGTGGAAGAAATGGGCAGGAGGGAACCTTGTGAAGTTCTGTAAGGAAATGTAAAGTCCTGCACCAGGGGAGGAACAGCCCCAGCCACAAGTACACACTAGGGATGACCAGTAGAAAAGTAGCTCTGCAGAGAAGGCCCTGGTGTGTGGAGAACTTGATCATGAACCAACAACACAATCTCATGATAAAGAAGGTCACCAACATCCTGGGATGCATTAGGCAGATTGTTGTCAATAGGAAACGATCCTTCCCCTCTATTCATCACTAGTGAGGCCAAATCTTGATTATTGTGTCAACTTCTGAGTTCCTCAGTATGAGGGAGACACAGACTTACTGGTCCAGCAAAGGACCAACATAGGAATTGGAGCTTCTGTCATGTAAGGAAAGATTGAGGGAGCTGAAACTGATCTAGGAGAAGCTGTAGGGAAGCACTTTTGCAGAGAAAGACATAGAGACTTGGTGACTGCAAGTTGACCCTGAGGCAACAATGCACCATTTCAGAGGGGTGTCTAACAGCATCCAGGACTGCAGTAGAACAACATTGCCAGCATGTGGAAGGCAGTGATCCTTCCCCTCTGCTCAGCCCTGGTGAGAAACATCTGGAGTGCTGAGTCTAGTGCTGGGCTCCTCCATACAAGAGAGGTATGCAGTTAATGAAGCATGTCCAGCCAAAAGCCAAAGACACGATGAAGGGACCATATGCAAAAAGGCTACAAGAGCCACAACTGTTCAGCCTGGAGCAAAGAGCCTTGATCAGAGGTTGTACAGAACACAGAACCAGGCCTTTCTCAATGGTGCCCAGTGGTGGGATTAAAAGGTAATGGGCACAAACTGTAACACAGGAAAGTCTGTCTGAATAGAACCTTCTTTACTGTGACTGTGGTTCAACACTGAAACATGTTGCTGATGCAAGTTGCAACATATCCAACCTCGGAGACAGTCAAAACCTGACTAGACCTGACCCCTGGGGCAACCCACTGTAGCCAACACTGCCTGAGCAGGGGGTTGGACTTTATAATCCCAAGAAGCCTTCCAGACTTGTCTGTTCTATGATTCTGCTGAGGCATCACTACTAGTGCTACAGTGCACAGCAGCATTTCTGCTCTGTACTTGGGAAGGTACTAGCTTATGATTCTGGTGAAATGTTACCTGCTTCTAAGTACGTGGACACAATTCAACAAATATTTTCAATGAAACAGATTAAAGCTTCTCCATTGGTGTAAAGTGCACCTGGGCATGGTTGAAAACTGTAAAGTGTTTCCATGAATGCCAATAGGCATGCTGAAATAGCTCTAGAAGGTATGGCTGAGTGGTAGAAATGTGAGCATTGGGCAACATTTGAAAAGGCTAAGACAGACCATCTGTGTAATTACAGGGGCTTAGCTGCCTTCTGTTCCTGAGAAGAGAAGTCGTGTAAGTCTAAACTAAGAATGGAAAGGAAATCACTGGAGTTAACCAGCTGTACATCATGGTCTGGGGGTCCTGGTGGATTAGATTGAAGTACTCTGCAGCAGGGCTGTGTGTTTCATGCTGATGCAGTGAAACTCCACAGGGTGCAGAAAATGACATACTGACAATAAAGTGAGATTCTGTGGATGAAACAGAGGCCACTTCAGTGGGCTCTGACAAGTATTTCTTCTGACACAGGAGAATTTCTCAGTCTTCACAGGGGATCGGTTCCTGGCCCTGCACTGCTTCTCTCTAAGTAAGTCTCTACAAATGATGGGGAGGACTGAGATATGTTAAATACTCAAGAGCAGAGCCGAGTCACAGTGATTTCAGCTGCTCAGCGGGATCCCGAGTGCAGGATCCGTTGTTGCCTGCACACAAGCAGAAGGAAGCCTAGCCAGAAGTATTAACAGAAGCTGTGGGGATACTGGCAGGAGGCAGTAGGACCAGTTTCTGTGTGCAGCACTGGTATCAACTGAGTGCTGCTTTGGCATTAACACAGGCAATGGGTACTGATAAACTGGAGTAAGCTGAGAGAAGCAGCCCAGGTGGGAAACAGGCAGACAAAGAGACATGTGGGAAGAGGCAAAGGGAAATGTGGCTGTAAAGTGCCTGGGTTGGAGCCATTCAGACACAGAAGAGGTGACTCTATCCATAACAACCCAACAAACAGGTGTAACAAGGCTTAATAGCTAGGGGATAGGGAGCATCAAGATGAAAAGGAACATGTAGGCATTTGCCAGTGAGGTAATTAACCACCAGACTGGGGCTGTGGCAGATGCTCCTAGGCAGTATTTAAACTTTCTTGTAATCCTGATTTTGCATGGTAGACTGTGACGGGTGTAACCAGACACTATTAATGGAAGCCCTCTGCACAGCAACATGCAGGTATTGCAGCAGATAGTAATCACAGCCCATTCAGCCTTCACACTGGTATCTCAACATGTCATTGTGTTTACACTGTTCCTTGCTCTTCATTCTTTCCCATAGTTAGATGCATTTGCTGAGGACAATATGTGAAAGAAATGTTCTTTGACTGCTCTGGCTGCTATCTCACTTAAAAAGTGCAAGTTGCCTGCAGGCTGGAGACCTTTAGGGAAATAAAGGATCGAGTGCCCAGAGATGCCTGGTTGTACTTGTACATCACACTCACAACAGAGCTCCTTCTCCAGCAGGGAAGGTGAAGGACTAGATCAACCCTGGGAAACAATGGGAGCCCTCAGGTGCTCCTTATCCTAGGGAAGAGAGTGCAAAAAGTTTTGTTCTGACAAATAAATTCTTGCCAAACAACAGTGCTTGTGCTCTGGGTTTGCAGCAGCACTTGTAAAACTGTATAGGTGTACTCCTATACTGCCCTTTGCCCCATGCATCACAACTCCAGAGCAGTGGGGAGGGAAGGCAGCTGTTGGCTGTTTTGAGGGAAGGGCAGGTGGGGCTCCCCCACACGTGTAAGTTCTGTGAGATTTCGAGCTGGAGCCAGGGAGACAGCCAGATTCAGGGGCACCTCTCAAGTCCTTGAAGGAGAAAGACATTTCTTCTGGCTGCTGGAGAAAACGTCACATGGAGGGATGAAACAGGTCTGTGAAGTGCAGTATCCTTTGTCTAGCAGTGCCCAAAGCAGCCAAGACAGGAATGAGATCAGAGCCAGTGTACCTGTTGCCGCCCCTCGCTTATCAGCTTCCAGGCACTTTGCAAGGCCCATAGGGTTTCTGTGTGAGTAGCCTTGCTGCATTTAGCATTCCCAACATGTTTGTGTGACCAGTTGAGTGTATTTTATCTGCGTGTGTACACATACCAACTGGGAATCCATGTTCAGCCTTGCTACTGGGCAAAATCAGTGGACAAATCTGCTGTGCAGCATCACCTCTATCCAGTTACAGAATTTAACAGCCATGACCACTGGCAGCACAAGCAATTCGGGCACCTTCCTAAGCAGCTGGAGAATTAAGACCACTACAGACTTTAGCTTTAATAACACTGAGGGCTGTCCTCATGCTCTTTGCTAATTAGGGAAATATGTTCACCTCATCATGGCAGAGGGGAAGCAGGTTAGGAGCCTGGGAAGCTTACTTTGAAATTTGCACCTGGATGTGGTGAAGGGCCACTTCTTTCTCCCCAGCATGGGAACGCCTCTCTGTTTTGTAGGGTCTTGAAAGCACTGACTTATTGCACATGGCTACGAAGCTCTTTGGGAGAGCTGTATTTGCAGGGCCAAAGGGTTGTTGTACAGAGGGTTTCCTCTGCCTGGTGCCTCTGAAAGGCAAACAAACACTAGTAAGATCTGGGAGGCAGCAATATCACTTTGCAGCTATCACTTACACATTGATGCGATCATATTTGCTGTTGCTCTCTGGTGGTCTGGGAACCATAGTGCTGCCAGTTTTGTCGGTGAAAAGATGATAAGGGGCTGTGCCAGTGCACAGAGGCACTGTCCAATAAACAGGTACCAGTAACTCTGGGAACCCAAGCTCAGGAACTTCAGGACGCTGAACATCCGGATGATGCTACCCATCATGTTCAGCCACGCACTCAGGATCACCTGCAGCAAGCAGAAACAGCCAGGGATTGTGTGCAAAAGCCTGAAGGGCAAACTTCCTGCAACTGGGTAGCATGAGTGGGGTCTGATAAACACCACTGGAGGCACTCGGGTGTTAGTACAACTTCATGGTAAGTTGCCTGCAGACCATCCCCCACCCCCCTTTGGATCCCTGCAGAATGCTCAGCGAGCAAGTTACCTGTCTCCTTAGGAAGCAAGGTGGCTCCCCTGGCCCACATGAGAACTACACTGCAAGGTAGCTTATGGAAGACAGCAGACCCTGTTACAGATTTGATGAGGAATCTAGTGTTCACTAATTACACTCTATTTGCAAGTTTGTGGCATAACCTGTATTTTGCTGTGACAATCCCAAGATTACAGCGATGGGTTGCCCAGCATATGGATCCTCTAATGCTCTTCCTTACCACCAGCACGCTAGCGTTTCAGTGCCACATTCCACAACACTGGGAGGACAGTGTACAGATCCCAAGGTGGCTAAACACAGACCAAGCCCTGAGCTGACAGGGGTCTCTTGCTTACACCCTGTGCTATTGGTCCTTAAACTGGCCCTGAAAACCAAAATAGTTGTGCTAACAGTTTTCCATAGCAAACTCTACCCAACTCCAGCAAACTCTTCACAGAGCCAATTCACAGTATCTGCCCCTGTCAGGTGGCTAAGACTAAATGTGAAACAGAAGAAGGTAAGTAGTGGTGTACACTGCTCTGACTTTTCCTGCTGCTCTCAACCTCAAGAGGCGATGGGATGGCTATTACTGAACTAGGACAGAGCTTCTAACATACCCATCCTCTGCAGCATTTGGCAGAACTCCCATTCACAGTATGCATGTTAGTGCTTTGTGCAGCTAAACCCACAGAGATGTCACCACTGGTACCTTTGGGTGAAACACCCTCACAGAAACAAACAGTTCAACTCACCGCACATCTGAGCCCCACGCTGTCGAGAACCCATGTTGCCACCAGACCAAATGGTATTGAGATGAGTAGGTACACGATTGAGAGCCAGTTGACCGTCTCCAGGGAAATGCAGAAGTAGGCAGCTGTCTTATCAGCCACAGGAGCAAATGTCAGCCACAGCTGCAGAATAGAGAGCAAAGATGGGAAAGCACAAACACCTCCACCAGAACATTCAGCACCCCCTCAAACTGTCTGAGTTTCAAAGGGACTCACTATCTTAGTCTCTCCTTGAAATTAGGATGGTAATGCTGGTAATAAAAATTTCAACCCCCAGTGTCTACAGGTACTCATTCTATCACTATTTTACCACTAGTATCATCATCATCATCTTGGCCTCATTCCTTTCATTACCTCATCCCAAATCTCCTAGTCCTGCTGCGGGGAGCTGGCTGAGGCAGAGGTGACTACCTTCTTCTGTCCCCAGGTTGAACATGCTGGTCCCTGATGCACCTATTTAATTGATGTAAACTGCAAGCAATCCTTAGGATATACAAAACAGGATGCCATCTCCTCTCTGCAACTAGGAGCCTCTTAAACTTCCACCTGGTTGCACTGGTAGTCCCTGGACGCAGCCTTGTAAGAGTAACTTCACTATGTGTCTGTCAAGAGACACGTTACTCCATGCTGTCCTGCAAACACTCATTATTTGCTTTTATTTTCAATTATTCAATATATAAGAACATGTAACAGGAAAACAATTAGGTGGATAGAGATGCTGGGTGCTGAAGAAAACCGTACTCATTAGACAACAAGGAGGCTCTTCTAGGTCACTGGGAGACTTGTAGCAGACTTGTAATAAAGTGAGCTTTTTAGCAATTCCTTAAAGTAACATACAGTCGTTGAATGATGTTACTGTCCTGTTTCATGAAGAAATTCTGCCCACCTTTGTTTTTCCAGAACTCATATCCATCAGATTGAATACAATCTGATTGGATACAATCTGATTGGATTACAAACATGTAATGCTAATATTACTGTTTAAATTCACAGGTATCACTGCATGAGTATTAGTTTGATTATGGGATGATAAACTGTTACTAAACACAACTCAGGTCTGTTTCCAGCAACAGCAACTCTCAGTTCCTCACTGCCATCCAGATGGTGGTGGTAGAGATGAAACACTGTACTAGGAAACAGTGTAATTAAAGAGATGATGCACTTTGTAAGCCAGATTCAGGTACATTTTCACACATGGCATCATTAGAACGATGCCACGAGCCAGAGCGTGACATTTTGTGTTTAGTGGTTGTACACATCTAGACAAGTTGGGATTCAAGCATTGTGACACATTTCCATTAGACCTAATAAAACCATTCCTTGCTGAACACCACACGTTTGGACTGTCCTGTATTTCTACCCTGAGCAAGAGCTCCAGTTCTACTGTACATGTGGGAGAGCACAGAAAGTGGGAAATTGCAGCCTGTCCAAGCCTGAGTTTGTTCTTCAAAATAGAAAGTGGGAGAGAAAATGTATGTTTCTGACTCTGTTCAAGCGGAGGTTATTTATCATGTGTTGATTTTACAGAGGAATTAAGATCTGGGCAATGGAGCTTGAGGTGTAGCTGTGGTCAAAGTGGCTGCAAAATGCCCCTGCAACAAAGAGAAGGCATTGTGGGGTTTTGCCAACACAGGGAAATTGCCATGCTAAGCAAGTGAGTATGCTACCTTCTGGTTTTCCCAGCTATGATGACTTCATCCATAGTAATTAGCAAGCTCTTCTGCTGGGAGCTGGAGCCCTTATCCTACCTGTTGTGTCTGAAACTCTGCATTGCCAAGGCTGGTACTTAATGCAGCGACTATCCTCAGGCAGAACAGGGTGTGGATGATGCAGTTCTTTCCTAGTAAGGTAACTTCTTAGCCCTGTAACTTCTCAAGACACAGAATAGAGACTGAGAGGTTCCCCTCCACTCCACACTCCAATAGCCATTGTCTTAACACAGCTTTGGCACACTAAGACCAGCTCCCTGCTGTAGGGCACTGTGACAGATGTAGGAGGCAAGATAATGTGTGAGGTTACAGGATGCCAACCTCCAAACCTGGGTTGCTCCTGAGATGGACAAAAAAGGAGAAACAGACACCTCTGTCCTTGCAGGGTTGTCTATACACTTGTTTGGAACCTGCACAAGACTCACTTTGTGGAAACATGCCACAGCAGTATTGAGAGAGTCCAGCCCCTTGTCACTGTTTCTTCCTGACTTGTAATAGTGACATGCAATTTCCATTCACCCACTATGGCTTATATCCCTTCTGAGCCCTGTCAGGGCTAGCTACAGTCAACCAAAACCTTTTAGCAAACTTCTCCAAAATTCCCAGCTTGGCATGCTACAGATTGGGAATGCCTTGTACCTGAGGCTTCAGATGCACCCAGGTCAAAGTCCCACACTCTGATTGCTCAACAACTATATCGTTTAGTCCCTAGAGCAGAAGGGGTGCTTAACAAGTTGGAGCACATGATGTTGGAGGTTAGCAGGATTCCATTTTCTGTGCCATGGCATAGTTCATAGAATCACAGAATGGTTTGGGGTGGAAGGGACCTCAAAGATCATCTAGTTCTACCCCCTGCCATAGGTAGGGACACCCTTCACTAGACCAGGATGTCCAAAGCCCCATCCAACCTGACCTTGAACACTGTTAGGGAAGAGGCAGCCACAGTTTCTCTGGGCAATCTGTTCCAGCATCTCACCACCTCCATAGTTAAGAATTTCTTCCAAATATCGAACAGAAATCTACTGTCCTTTAGCTTAAAGCCATTATCCCTTGTCCTATCACTCCCTGCCCTTCTAAACTGCCCCTCTCCGGCTTTCCTGTAGGCCCCCCATAGGTAACGGTAAGCTGCAATAAGCCCTCCCCAGAGCCTTCTCTTCCCCAGGCTTAACAAGCCCAACTCTCTCAGCCTGTCTTCAGAGGAGAGCTGCTCTACCCCTCTGATTACCTTCATGGTCCTCCTTTGGACTCGCTCCAACAGCTCTATGTCTTTCCTGTACTGGGGCCCCCAGAGCTGGACACAGCACTCCAGGTGGGGCCTTGCAAGAGTAGAGTAGAGGGGCAGAATCACCTCCCTTGACATGCTGACCACGCTTCTATTGATGCAGCCCAGGATAGCAGCTGTGCTTGGGACTGCCCCAACCCATGTGCAGGACCCTGCACTTGGCCTTGTTGAACTTCACAAATGCCATTTGCACAGGCCCACCTCTCAAGCTTGTCAAGGTCCCTCTGGATGGCATCACTGCCTTCCAGCATGTTCAGCACAACACAAACTCAAATCATTTACACAGAAGGTTGCACAGAGCCACTCAGGCACTGGGACTCTTGCCTCTGAAGATCAACAAACCACAATGGGTTTGTGAGCCCAACCCACTAATACTTAGCAAAACTCACTTCCCTGCATCACCTCATAGATTTTGCGTTACTGGTTCTCAAATAACAGCTCCTGCTGTAGTATGATCCAGTAACACTGTAATGTGATTCTGTATCACTGATGTTGCAGACCATAGTATTTGATCCTTCAGAATTTGGGATGAACTTTTCCCTCTCTTCAGCCATGCACCTAGCAGAATGTTGAAATAGCTGCTGTAATAACATACACCATTCCTTCTCCAACTGCAGGAGCTGTAGTTCCCACACTCTTCTTACTTGAGCTCAAGCCTTAGAGGCATACTCATCTCACTGTGATTTCAGAGCTTAGATGCAGCAAAAGCTGCAGTGCACACTAGTCTGGGCAAGAAGTCATATCTCTGCACATTCTTCACTATAAAAGCTCGTTCTCTACACAGTGGGCACAGCAACTGGAAGACAGAGGTCCCCTGAAGACATGTGAGCCTGCTCTGGCTTGCACTGTGTAACAGCTGCAGCTCTCACTGCTTTCAAAACGCAGCTGGCTGATTGGGTAGCCATGGCCCATCACTAGAAGAAAAGGACAGAATTTTTTTTTCACACAGGGTCTGTTTATATCCTCAGTTACAGGGGAGCTCCTTCCACACCTCTTTTGCAATGGGAAAGCAAGTGCACTGAACCTCAAACCACCTAACTGGTACTGATGTTGGAGTAGTACTGGCTCCACTTTTGCCTAGTCTCCCTTTAACTTTCTTCCAGCTGACATTTTGTTCTCTCTTATACTGCACTACCCAGACACAGCCTGCTCTCTTCCCCATTAATTGCAGGCCTGCTTGGGCACTCCTGTAACAGCTGTTCTCATCCTGCTCCCACTTCTAAGCTTCCTTGTTGTTCCTTCTGATACTGATTTTCAGACATGGATCCAGCCGTCTTCCAGAATCAGCCCAATCCCTCTGTTTTTTCTCATTCTCTTGTTGTTTTTCATGAAAGGCAAGTGCTAACCAATGTCCACCCTCCTCATCAACAAGACTCTAAAAGCAAAAAATAAAACAGCTTGCAGAGTGGCAAGCACACACAATAAGGCAGGGTGAAAATAAAGCTATTTTCCAAGTCGGTGGTATCAGCAGGCAAGGGCTGCCATACAGAGTCCTCTTCACTGTCTGGCATACTGTATAGTTGTGCAGTGCAGCAATGCCCCTGAAATACTTTCTATGTGCCCCTTAAAAAGGACGAGCCAAGGGGGACAACTTACATGAAACAGGACCTTCTGCTTTATAAGAGGCACAGGTTGCCCATCCCCCATCATGCATGGCTTGCAGCAGCTCTTGCAGTCCCAGCATGCCCTCTCCCATGCATCCCAACTTTGCAGGTGGTATAGGATGTCTTTCTGAGGCATAGAGGCTGCCTCCTCCTCATCGTCTCCCAGGACCAGGCTATAAACCCCTTACACCGGACCCCTCAATTTCAAGGTCAAAAGGGCCACATGGTCTGGAAGCAGACAGCCCTGGCCTGAACTGAAGGTGCCCATGCTTACTCTGCAATCTAGGAAGTAAGGGCAGAAACATGATCTTTAGAAAGGGCAGATGCCTGCCCAGATGTCACTTGAAGCCTCTGCATCTCTCAGAATGCGCAGCAGGACTCAAGAGCCAGGCAGCAGCAGCTGTGTGTGCATGTGTAGTATCTACAGGGGCAATGCTGGAGCAGATAGATGTGAGCAAGAAGTGTGCACACCTTGCCCTGGAGCATGCCAGTCTCCCTTTCTGCAGTTTTCCTAAGTACACTAAGCACTGGTAGAAGCCCTCCAGGCTGGTGAGTCAGAAACCACCAGCCAAGTGTGAGCCAGCTCCATCTCTGCTCCCTTCCTCCTCTCCAACTTGCTCGTGCTTGTGAGCATGGAGCAGGGCAGGAAAGACTCTCAATTTCATTCTGTGCATTTTTCTGTCCCCAGTGCTAATAGGGAAAGAAGTTCCTCCTGTGAAACACAAAGTTCTCACGTGTTCAACCTCTCAGGGAGGATGCAACAAGGAAGAAGCATTTGCCTCAGAAGTTTACTGCTACAGCAGCTGTCAGTACATCACAAATACTCTTAAACAACAAGTCTTCAGATTAAAAAAACCCATGCACTCAAAACCACATAAACAGTTTGACAAAACAAACCTGGGGAGCAACTGCAGGCATAGTTATGTCACCCCTCACCAGCAATGTTGCAAGACATAGCTGGGGAGCAATCATCTAAGCTTTGCCGTGGTCAGAACAGCCTCGCTGGCCAGGACTTTCAGGCAGCAAGTGAATTATATGGATGCCTACTTATGGTCTTCTGAAGATAACACAAGGATTTCTTATGCTACGTTGTCAGCTACGGATTTCCAGCAGAGTTGTATTTAGGAAATGAGAACAAATCCCTGGTTAAGACAGTACCCACTCTGTACAGCAGGGAGAGACAGAGGCTTTTAAACGCAGGTCAGTAACAGATTTCAGTAGGGGTCTATTATAGTTGGTGTAAAAATCTCCCTTACAGCTTATCTATCCCACTGTGCTCCTGTTAAAGAAGGGACTTCACACTATCTTCTATAGGAGGAGGAGACAGGGAAGGGTGCTCATTTCGGCACCACATGGTCTTGCCTGGCTTTGCTCAATCACAACCCTAAAACACACTGAACAAAGAAATACTTCTCAACCTGTCCTTGCTGTACGACCAGGTGTTGCTCCTACCCTGTCTTCCTTACACTGACAGTCTCTCCCTCTCAGAATTGCATCCTCTCTGACACTTTCAGAGATGCTGAAGGCCACTAGTAGAAAGCTGTATGTGTGCATAGGTAAGAGGAGGGAGTACAAGGCACCATCCTGGAGGCTTTGTTCAGCACATGAGGTGATTTGTTCTTGCTGAGTCAGACAATTCAAAAGCCACATGTCCTCACCAGGTGCATTTTGTAGGAAGCTTGGCATGGGAGTAAGACCAATGAAGTGCTGCGTGCAACATCTGCACAGGAATTGAGGACACAACTTGCAAGGCAACTTTCACACCACAGAACTGGTAAATTAATCTTTCCACCTGGAACTTTTAAATGGCAACCAAACCATTTGGACTCATGGCCTTTCAACCACTCCATTTTAATATGATTTTTATCAGGAAGATTTAGGATAAAATTTAGCATCATAAAATGTTGAATTATAACTTTGTATTTCAGCATATTTGCCATTATATCTTTGCAGTGTCTTATTTTCAGTATTTCTACCCTGAGATATTTATTAAACAACCAGTTTTGAAGTGGTGAATTTCCAGCTTAAGTTCATACTGTGTGCAGTCAGGAAGTCGGCAAGAGACAAAGCAGCCAGACTACAGGACAAACTTTCAGGACAGCAAAGTTTTAAGCAGCAATATGACTCAGGACACTGACACATACTTGCAGATGCATTGCAAGGATCTTCTTAAGTAACCCTTCAGTTTCACTGTTAAGGTTTTAGCAAAGTCAAAGCCTGTGATGATATCCTCAAAAGCTATTTTACAGCTTCCTTCACCCATGCTGTCACCATCTACTTCTAGCAGGGTGGGGTTTTTTTCCTGCTACACAACGTTCTTGTGCTGTGCCAATTTAACTGCAAGCAAGCAGTGGGGCTTCACACTGCTTTTCTGCAGGGCTCTTTTTTACACTCTTACAGGATACAGTGATTTTTCCTTTGAGAAGGCACATTCATATTTTGTTTTCTATGTACAGCCAAATCCTCACTGTGTTTCTCCTTTTCTCTACTCCAGCATTCTTGCATGACGGTATACTTATTCTTCCTTCCCAGCATTTAAATGTTTGCAGCTTGCAGTACCTGATCTTGGCTGCCAGACAGCCTGCATTCGAAGCATGGTAATCCTCATGCACATGAATAATTCTACATCAGTCTGATAATTATCAACAATGTCCCCAGTGACTTGGTGAATAAAGCTTTGGGCTTTCATCTTGCATCCAGTGACTATCTAAGGGGAAACTGTGTTTATCTTGATAATTACTGAACTTAGTTTTGGTCTGTTCAGCAGGTGGGGTGTGATCTGGCTTTTTTTTTTTTTTTCCACAGCTTTCATGAAGTAAAAGTACCTCTAAGCAATGCAAAGTTAACATACCAACGTTTAGTGTAGAATCATTCATGTTCTGTTCTGTGCGTGCACCAGACCCAAAAAAGGAAACCTGCTAGCTCCTTTTTCTGACCACAGGACAGCAATAAGGCAAGGACAACTCCTCTACCCAAAGCATTTCGATACTGTTCTACTCCTTAGGTTTGAAACATGTGACACTCGACTGATGCCACGTGTTTTCTGTTCCTCCCCACGGCCTCTGACACGGACTCGGCAGCAATTTCAGCTGTGATTCAGAGTACGTACGTTTTGCTCCATCCCATCCCAGCGTGGCTGGGCGCCGCGGTACTTCCTGCTGCGCTCTGCTACCCCACACACATGCTCCCAACCCACCCTGCCCTTTCCTCAAATCCACGGAACCCGCCGGCCAGAAAAGACGGGTGTGCAAGCCCAAGTCGTCACCAGAGAAACAAAGCTTAAAAGGAAAACCTGCTTATTCCGTCCCTAAGGCACGGCCGGGCTGAGGCTGCCGCGTACTGTGCGACTACAAGCGAGTGCCGGTGCTCCCACGGAGGAGGGGTGGATCTGGGACAGGGCACTGGGCTAGAGACCTGACGACTGCCTGGCTGGTTCTAGGAAGATGCCGGAGGCGAGTTCGACTCAGCCGAGCCTGTCATCCCATCCTCTCCCGGCGGCAGCATCAGCAGCTGGAGCTGCTCTCCAGAGCCCCGGCACAGGTAAGCAGGAGAGAGAGGGCTGTTCGCCCTGCCTGCCCCGCGCGTCCGGGGCTCACGGCTGGTCGGGACCACCCCTCGTCCCTCCGACGCCGTGCGCGGCCGCAGCTGCGTCCGTGCCCCACCGCAGGCCCGCGCAGCGGGAACGTCTCTCCGCGACGGGGAGCGTTGAGTAGGGGCAGCGGGGACGACGCGGCGGCCGGCGGATCCCGGCAGGGCCGGTGCCGCTCCCGCGCCGCACTCACCATGGCGTTGGAGCAGTTGAGCAGGCACACGGCGGCCAGCAGGAACCACCGCCGCCGGTACGTCTTGAACGGGGCCGGCCGCCGCAGGCTGCGCTCGTCCAGAAGGCTCGCTGCCTCGGCACCCTCCATCGCAGCTCCACTAGGCTCGGCACGGCTCGGCACGGCACGGCACGGCACTGCCCCGCCCGGCCCCGCCCTGCCGCGCTCGCCAGCCTCCTCGGGGCGGCCCCGGTCGAGCCACCGCCTGCCGCTCGGCACGGCACGGCCCGGCACGGCCCGGCTGGCAGCGTGGGGCAGCGGTGTGGGCGCGCCCTCCGGAGAAGCTGCTGCTGCTGCTACTGCCCGGGGAACTGGGTTTGCCCCGAGTTTCGCTTGGCAGAGGGGAACAGCCCGGTGCTACGAAACGCGACTGCCTTAGCTCTCAGAAAGTGGATCGGTAAGGCGCTCGGGGGGGATCTCCTCGTTCTCCCCGCGTGTCGTACAGAAACCAGCAGCAACATCACTAGCGACCGCCGATAGCTGTGCGTTATCGTCCAGAATTCCCGGTTTGCCTGCGGGCTCGGGGCAGCGGCCGAGCGGCAGCGCCAGGCTCTGGGGGCACGGCTTGGCGGTAGGAGCGAAAGGCCTTGGAGCAGCCCTGTCTGAGCGCGGCGGCTGACTGGAACAGGAGAAGGACATGAGGAGGATAAAAGGAGGATGATAGGGCCCACGGGGCTCTGTGTGCTGCAGGATGTATGACTTGGTTGTGATTATATGACTGATCTTCTTCCCCCGCTGCAGAAACCCACACTGGCCTTTCTCTCCTCAAAAACTCTCCGTGGGAAAAAGGCAAAAGTGCAAAGCAAATGCCTCCTCCGCTCCATTTCAGGTTGACTGGACACAGATAGTACCTGGATGTCTTCCTTGCAGCCCTGAGATGTGATCACATGCCCCCACCACATCCCAGTGCTCACCCTCACTCAGGAGCTGACCAGGCAAGGGATTGCAGAAACGGCTAAATGGCTCCAAAGCACTGTCATCCACCATGGCACGTCTTGCTCAGTCCTTTGGAACTCTTGTGCCATTCCTCACTGCAACCTGTTTGGAGCAGGACGCACTCTGTCAGAGGCTGGGGTCATCTACTGTAAGAAGGACTTTCAAGTGATTTGGACATATTCAGAAGGGAGATAGGGTGGATAGGGAGGGGTATTCTGCATGCAAGTAATCTCTCATGCACAATTTTAGATATGTGGAGTGGGGGGAGGGAGCTGAGGTGGGAGGAGAGAGAAGAAACCATTTCAAACCCAAGTCAAGCCTGTTTATGCCAGGCAGAGAGAAGCATGGGTTGTTTGTGGTAGTAGGCAAGCATAATGACTGAAAGATTGTACCTTCCAGTCTTGCTGAGCTGGAGTTAAGGGTTAACATTTAGCAATAGAAAACTAGTGATAGAACAAAGGCTAATGGTGTTAAGTGAAGGAGAGTACATCTAGATTAGATATAAGGGAGAAATTCTTCACAGTGAGGGTGGTGAGGCCCTGGAACAGGTTGCCCAGAGAAGCTGTGGATGTCCCCTCCCTGGCAGTGTTCAAGGCTAGGCTGGTCTAGTGGAGGGTGTCCCTGCCTATGGCAAGGAGGATAGAACTAGATGGTCTTTGATGTCCCTTCCAACCAAAACTTTTTGTGACTCTGTGACTCCATGCAATGTAAGTCTCTGTACCTTGATTGCAAAATGAGTGTAGAATGAAATGTCGGGAGAGGATTTGACTTTCAATGCAGCCTTGCAGCACTGAGCAATCACAGTAGAAATTACAGGATCATTTGGGTTGGGAGACACCTCAGGAGGTTTTTAGCCGAACCTCCTGGTCAAAGTGGGATCAGCAATGAACTCAAACTGGTTTGCTCAGGCCTCTGTCCGGTCTTAAAATCTCCAACGATGGAGATTGCACAACTCATTTTACTGTTGGATTGGTCCTAGGATAGATATCACAGTACAGCCTTAAGGTAGAGTACAATTCATTAATCACAGCCCTCTGACCCAATCCAATCAGTACTTTACCCATCCAGTTGGCTATATGTCCCAGTCATGTGGAGAGGTTGTTATCCACCATGACTCCCAGGTGCTTTTCTGCAGAGCTGCTTTCCAGCAGGTCAGCCCCTAACCTGTACTGGTGTCTGGGGTTATTCCTCCCTAGGTACAGGACCCTACAGTTGCTCTTGCTGAATTTCCTTAGAAACCTCTTCACCCAATGCAGTCTGTCCAGGTCTTGCTGAATGGCAACACAGCCTTCTGGTGTATTATCCATTCCTCCCGTGTTTGTATCCTCAGCAAACTTGCTGAGGGTACACTCTGTCCTCTGGTCCAGCTCACTGATGAGTATGTTGAGTAAGACTGGACCCAGTAGTGACCTGCAGTTGCCTAAGCTGTTCTTCAGTTGCTTTTTTGAATATAGATGCAGCACGTCTCCAGTCAGCAGGGGTATACATGGCCTCTCAAAGATGATCAAAAGTGGCCTTTCTGTGGCATCAGCCAGCTTCCTTGGACACAGCCTTTCTGGTTCTGTGGACTTTTATGCGTCAAATTTTCTCCACCAATTCCTGACTCATCTGCTAATGGACATCCTTCCCTTCCATGAATCCCAGCCCTGGAAGACCTTGCTGGTGAAGATTAAGGTAAGGGTGGTATTGAGTTCCTCAGGTTTGTCAGCATCCACACTCATTAAATCACCCAGCCGGCTCAGGAATGTCGGCCACTTTTCTTGTTCAGGCTCTTACCACTAATTCAGCAGTTGGAACTCTTCTTGCTACCCTTGACATGCAAATTAAGACTCCCAACTGAGCTTTTTTCTTGCTGAATACTGTAGTGACCTGCTCTTGAACTTCGTTAAAGTCTCAGTGACCTTGTTACTGCTGGAGATACTGACAGAGTGAGAGGGTGCTTCTTCCACTGCTGTGCACTGAAAGAAGCAACAAGATGGACTGAGCTGCAGAGCTAAGAAGCCAGATACCTCAGTGGTGCAACTTTGGGTTGACTAACGTTGAGAAAGTTGAAATCATTCATCATGGTTGGGGCATTAGTAATATCCCCTTGCTACATGAATTATCTGCTTGCTACCAACACTGCAGGTTTTCTATACTGGGGTGATAATAGGTGTTCTTTCTTCACCTACAGATTTTCATGACACTGTAGGAACTTTGATGGTTTTGGGAATGCTGTCTCTCTGCTGAGCTCCATTAAAACTCACTAATATTTTAAAAAGAAGGGGGGTAGGGGGAAGGACATAGGCAGACATACTAGTTTTGTGCATTCCTTACTATTGTTGAACCCGAGTTAAAATAGGACCTAAAAGTGTAATTAAAGACCATGCAGCCTCATTAGATGCAGAGTGGAGGGAGTGGAGGTGGAATTAGAATTGCTCAAACAGTTTTAGTTCTTGCATTTTTTCATGCCTTAATGTTTAAATTAGCAAGATTTGACTAATTAATTACACAAAAATATAGTAAAAAGTGCTGGTTTTACATAAATGGATCCATCATCCACTGTCTGTGTCTCTTGACCTGTTGCTAGAAGCATGAGGAGACTTCCTCAGGGAATCCTGGGTTTTGGTTAATCTGGACCTTTTAATGCTAATTAAAGAGTGTATTTATATGGTTTTTGGCAGAGGGGACTCGTTCTGCATACCAGGAGGTCAGCATCCTTTTTGTTTCTACAGTGGAAGGAGAACTGGGAGACACCAGGAAAGTCTTCATTTACAAGACTGTCACAATGCAAGTGTTAAGACCCTTCATGGAGCAGATAATTATTTTTTTTTAAAATAAAAGAGCAATTGTGAAGTGCACAGATCAAAGGATCTCCCAGCCTACAAGAGACTATTGCATATGCAAGTTCTGCAGTTTAGGGAGAGGAAACAGGAATGCAGAAGTCACTGCACTGGCAGTGTCTGCTGAGCCAGACATAAAGATTAGTTCTTTGCTCAGCCAAACAGAGTAAAACAGGCCAGTTAAAGTATAGTATCTGAGGAGACAGCAAAAATGCACATTCAATGCTCTGGGCAGCCAAACAGTTGCACAGGGACTGAATCTTTCCATGGCAAGGTTCTGGGAGGACAAATTGGTTTTGTAGGGTTCCTTTTGTGGCCATCTCTGGCAACTGTGGGCCTGGAGAACCAACATGACCCCTAAGAAAACTGCAAGCTGCTGACAGAAGTGCAGGGAGAGACCAGTCACCTGTGACACTACAGACACCAGTAAAGCACAAGTCCATTATGCAGTCTTATCTCTCAATATTTTTCTACAGAAAACACTTTTAAATATTTGTCTGCACTTAAGCTCACCCATCCTTTTGTGATTTTGTGATTCCTTGTGAGAATGTTCCTTTTTATATGTTTTAAATATTTCCTCTCCAGCACAAGCATCGTCACTCAGTGACCAATGTCACTCATGCATTGCATGGCTGGTCCTTGTCCCTCTGAGCACAGATGGGTCCTGAGTAAGGCTGGGTACCCCTCCGTACTGCTCTGCCTCTGCCTCTCATTGGGGTTCCTGGCAGAGCCCCCTAACCAGCACCCCGCTGCTGCACTGTGGGCGCAGTGCTAATGAGACAGGCGAAGGCCATCTTCTTCCCAATAACATTCCCACATTTGTCCTTTGTTCTCTGCACAAAGAAATGTGTTATGTGGGAACTGAAGAAGAACATAAAGATCCACATAATGTAAATGAGACTGGGTGCTTGGTATGATAGTCTGGTGGTGCAGCTCTCCCCTGCCACACTCCACCCTGGGCCACTTTGCGATCCCAACACTGTGTTCTTGTCTTGGTTACAGATGCAGTGAGCTGGCATGGCTGGGGCCTTGCTTGTCTTGGGTACAAGTGCAGTGAGTTGGCACAGTGCTCCTCAACCGTATTGGGAACTCCTGCTTCCTGAATCATAGCCCCATCTTATATCTCCATCTGGACAGTACCAGAATTACCTGGCAAGAATCATGGCCCGACCAGTGCAAAAAGCATGGACCAAAGTCCTATAAATATTAATCAATATTAATCAAAAATAAATATTAATCAAAATCCTATAAATATTAATCCCATGTGAGACCCTTTGAGCTCTCCAGAACCTCAGTGGGATGTGAACCAGTATCTCCCCCTGTGCTGGGAGACACCTCACCGGGTAGGTTTTGTGAGAATTCAAAGACCGTCTGCTGATAGATGCTGACGAAGGAAAAGGATTCAAAGATTGTCCACTGAGAATGCTGACAGAGAAGTGAGTAATTCACAAACCAATTTGCAAAGAGAGAAAATCTTGAGTGCAGGTTAACCTCTGTGTCTGTATGTGATTTGATTTAGAAGCCGTAACTCTTGTGTGAATTGTGACATTTTTGAATCTTTAACCTAGTCACAAAATTTTGATGGTAACAAATTTTGTTAATTTTTTTTTTTAATTGGCTGATAGTTGAGTGTCACTAAATATCATACAATCTATCTTGTGATTTACCATGAAAGTGCTAATAAATCTTACACTGCTGCTACCTCATAATTGTCTAAGATTCATAATGTGACAAATCGTCATAGTCAGCAATATCCTAAATCACTGTTTGTGACAGAATGACATAGTCTGCAGGATCCTAAAATCAGGATTTGTGACATGGTCCCAGAAAGCAACTGCTACATGTGCAGGTACACTGCAGCCAAGATGAGATATTCCGTGCTGGAATTGAGCTATCCAGGTACAGCACCCTTGTCTGCTCTGCTGGGATGCTGTGAAAGGCCATATGATTTTAATTGTTACATACCAAGACACACTATTGTTCATATTCTCAGAAAGCAGTAAGGCCTGTGGACAGTGGCTCCCTGTTCTGCTTCTCTTTCCCTTTTTCTTTCTCCCTTTCATCTTTCCCTTCTTTCTGCAAGACAAAACCAGTTGGGATATGCATATTTGGTCATCTTAGTTGGAAGAATTGGCTTGTGGTAACTGCAGTTTCTCTTCATTAAATCTATCACGTGATTTGATTCATCACTTGTTTCATTCTCTTTCAGCTGGACGTTTACCACCAAACCCACTCTATCACTCTCCTCATCAGATAGACAGGGGAGAGAGGGCATAATGAAAGGCTTGTGGGTTGAGATAAGGACAGGGAGAGATCACTCACCAATTACCATCATGATCAGACCAGACTTGACTTTGGGAAAATTAATTTATTATCAATCAAATCGCAGAAGTGTAATGAGAAATAAACACAAATTTTAGAAATGCCTTCCCACCTTTCTTCTTCCTGGGCTTAGTTTCACTGCTGATTTTGTACCTCTTCCCTGCAGCAGCACAGGGGGACAGGGAATTGGTGTTGTGGTCAGTTCATCATACATCATCTCTGCTACTCCTTCCTCCTCAGGGAAAGGTCTTCTCACACTCTGACCCTGCTCCAACGTGGGGTCCCTCCCACAAGAGACAGCCCTCCACCATCTTCTCCAATGTGAGTCCTTCCCACAGGCTGCAGTTCTTTGTGAACTGCTCCAGCACGGGTGTGTTTCACAGGGTGCACATCTTCAGGACCAGACTACTTCAGCATGGGTCCACCATGAGGTCACAAGTCCTGCCAGCAAACCTGCTCTGGTGTGGACTTTTCTCTCGTCATGTGTCCACAGGTTCTGCCAGGAGCTTGCTCCAGTGTGGGCTTCCCATGGGGTCACAGCCTCCTTTGGGTACCTCCTCCTGCTCTGGCATGGGGTCCTCCATGGGCTGCAGGTGGAATCTCTGCTCCCCATCATCCTCCACAGGCTGCAGGAGGACAGGCTGCTTCACCACAGTCTTCATGGACTTCAGAGGATTCTCTGCTCTGGTGCCTGGAGCATTTCCTGCCCCTTCTTGATGTCAGCAAAGTTGTTCCTCTTGCACTTGATCACTCCTTTCTCCATCAGCCATTGCCCATGGTGGGTTTTTTCCTCCTTTGTAACTACATTAGCCCAGAGGTGCTACCACATTTGCTGATGGGCTTGGCCTTGGCTAGCAGTGGGTCCATCTTGGAGCCAGCTGGCATTGGCTCTGTCAGACCTAGGGGTGGCTTCTAGAGGCTTCTCGCAGCAGACCCACCTCTGTAGCACCCCCACTACCAAAACCTTGCCACATACATCCAATACAGTGGCATAATTTTTGATTGCTAACAACTAGAGAGAAGTTCTCAAGTTCTCAAAGCCTCTTTTTAATCTCCCCCCTCCCCCCCCCCCGCTTTCACTAGTCTGATTCACTAAAGTATTCCTTCTGCTTTATACCACTTTGCAGATGTAGAGAGCAGCTCCAGTGTACAGGCTGGGCGAGGAGTACACAGGCTGACAGAGGGTTTCACCCAAGTCCATGGGAAGGACTACTTCCCTCTCTTTGGCTCTCTGCATGCCAGCAATCCCCAGCCTGTGACTTCTTACTCCCTCTGCAGGAGAGCACGCAGAACACTCTGATGCTCACTCTCCCACACCATACGAAACACATGGACGCTTGCGTATTTTTTTTAAACTCCTGCTGTCAGTTTCTGTAATTGCAAAACAGCAATTCCATATTTTTATTAAAACAGTGGCTGCAGGAAGTGCATGTGAGAACTTAGGAGAAGTCGGGGAGTTAATTATCCTGTTGTTGACTAGCCTCAGTCTTTTTGTGTCTGAAATAGCTGTTGACCTAACCAGCCCAGAAAAGTCTGGCACTTGGGACATATCCACCCTATGCAGAGGTACAAGCCTGGGGAAAAGTGGCTAGAAGGCTGCCTGGTGGAGAAGCACTTGGGGGTGCTGGGTGACTGTAGACCAAACATGAGCCAGCAGTGTGCCCAGGTGGCCAAGAAGGCTAACAGCATCCTGGCTTGTGTCAGAAACAGAGCCTTTCCAGCAGGTACAGGGAAGGGACTGTGCCCCCGTACTTGGCATTGGTGAGGTTGTACTCTGAGTACTGTGTTCGGTTTTGGGCTCCTCACTACAACAAAGACACTGAGGTCCTGGACCATGTCCAGAGAAGGGCAACCAGGCTGGTGAAGGGGCTGGAGAGCAAACCTTACAAGGAGTGGCTGAGGAAACTGGGGATGTTTAGCCTGGAGAAGAGGAGGCTGAGGGGAGACCTTATCACCGCCTACAACTACCTGAAAGGAGGTTATAGAGAGGTGGGTGTTGGTCTCTTTGCCCAGGTGACAGGTGATAGGACAATGAGGAATAGCCTCAAGCTACACCAGGGCAGGTTCAGATTAGACAGTAGGAAAAAATTCTTCACTGAAAAGGTTATTGGGCATTGGAACAGACTGCCCAGGGAGGTGGTTGAGTCACTATCCCTGAATGTATTTAAAAGACAGGTAGATGAGATGCTTAGGGATATGGTTTAGTAGAGGACAAGTATGGTTGGACTCAATGATCTCAAAGGGCTTTTCCAGCCTGGTGATTCTGTGAAAGCCTTTGTCCTGTATTTTCATTTTCCTCTGGGGAGGTATCTTGCAGAAGACATGTTGACATAATTCTTAAAACCAAGGGCATTCTTATGTTCAAAGTTACCTAATTTTCTTGTTCGACCTCTGACTGTAGCAGTTGGCATCCTGAAAGGTAGACCTATTATGCTAATTTTTCAGTAAAAAGTACCTTCATTTAGGTTCAACATATTTGTTCACCTAGATAAAAGACTTCAGTAAAACAATCACTGAAGTACTTAGGAAGCTTTTCAAGCAGGTATTTATGTCCTGTATTAGTCATGAATGTTCTTTTCTTTAATCTGGTTCTTATTTGACAGGCTAGCACCATTTTTTAGTAACAACATATTAACTAATTAGGGAAAGAAAAGACTAGGTAGATTTATATCACTGAACAGGAATTGTGCTAGATAATGTTCAGTGTTTAAACTAGAGCAACTACTTTGAAGTTAATAGTGTACACGCCATGAATGGAATACCTGTTGTGGTGAAGCTCACTGATAGGGGAAGGTAGAGGAAACATGGCCTGGTCCTTGCTGAGAACGTGCAAGTGAAATGAACAAGAAGCATCGCTGAAGCCAAAGCTTCTCATGCTCTCTGATGCTGGCTGTGCTTTGCCTTTCTTCTGGATGCTTCCTCCTGCTGTGAATTGTTCTGGATCCCAGACATTAATGGCATGCCTTAGAAATATGGCCAAAGAGTGGCAGAGTCAGCCATATACTGGCAGTCAATTCCCCTCTGACCTGTACCTGTAAGGCACATCAGAAATACAACAACTTAACTAATACCAACAACATAGGAAATACGGAGTGTGCACACTGGAGAGAAACTGCTAGGCTAAAACTAACTTCCATTACATTGCAGGAGTTTTTCCCATAGCACTATTTTAGCATGTTTGTTGTGTGTTCCTGATGTTAAGTGTCTGGGAAAAAAATTTGGTATAATCTGCCCAATTATCAAGATGAAAACATCTGATCCAGGTGTGATGGTTATAAGTAATCTGTAGAGGGTTCTGATGGGAAGTTGCCTTCCTCTTTGCTGGTGTATTAACCATTGACTCATGGACACACTGTGAACTAAGAACTCCAGATTGTTGCAGGGTTACTGCTTCAGAATTGGAGAGAAAAGTTTCCAAAATCATCTGCTGCATCCCGTCTGCAGAGCATGCTAAAAGGTGTAGCTTTTATTTAAAACCAGGAGTAAAAACATGTTTCAAAATAATCACAGAAAACAAGGCTAGGGCAACTTTTCTTGGAAAAAGCTCAATGGGTATGGAAGGATGTTTGGAGCATGGAAACAAAGGCAACTCAGGGCTTCCAAAGTCAGGCTCCCAAAGCCTGTGGCGTTGAGGAGGGTTTCTCACGCTTATCACACTTGTGCCTCAAGTCCTGCTAGGTCAGTGCAGCTCTTGGCCTTGCATCATGCTGACTATGAGCCTGTGGACTTTTATTTTCCTGGTCTCACCAACATATCCCATGTACTGACCATGGCTTCTTCACTGAGGCCAGTGAAGTCTTAATCTGTACAAAGAGCTATCTCCCATATGTAATGACAGCTTCTTCAGCACCAAGCATAATATCTCTTCTTCTATTGCAGTATAAAGCTGCCCTCATCACCAGCACAGGCCTCCAGAGAAGCAGTTTGTGTCACCTGAAGGACAGTTGTATCCCACCTCAGGTGGGAGTCTGTGTTTTCTGGGCTTCTAAGCTAGGGTCTCCTTGGTCCCCCAGGGGAATGCATGGGGCTTCAGCTTTGGTTGTACAGTTCTGCTCTGCAGCACTGTACCCCATGTTGAGCTGAGCACCTCGGGTGTCTCAGAGTTGCTGCTGTCATTATCTCCTGTTGTCATAGCAAGGGTCACAGAATCACAGAGCCACAAAAGGGCTGAGGTTATCAGGGGCCTCTGGAGGTCATCTGCTCCAAATCCTCTGCTCCAGCTGGCCTACCAAGAGCCACTTTCACAGGTGAGATGTTTAAAGAATCTATTCTATATGTAGATATTTAAAGAATCTAGAATCATTTCTAGACATTGCAATGTCTAAAATGTAATGGTTTTGAGAAAGAACTTTAGAAGACGGTTGCAGATAAATTATCTAGTCCTAAAAATAATTTGAATGGAAATGGATAGCTTTTTGATCATTGCACAGAGACAAGTTGCTGAGTATTTTCTGAAATAAAAATTTGAACCAGAAGAACTTTTACAACTTTTAAGAATGAGTATGGTGTGTGTAGATATCCCATGGTTGCAGTGTTGGGCAGTCTTTCAGTTCCTTTCTGTCGGAGAGGACAGAAGCCAACCCTCTGTCCTGGGCAGACAGGCCATGAAGCAGCATTCAGTTTATTATGCAAGACTCTGGATCACTGTTTCACACATCAGCCTCTGACAATAATGAAAACCAAAATGAACAAGTGCAATTATTTAGGGGCTCTCATGACACAAAGTAGATTAAAAGCTTAAACTTGTCAGTTTTTTTCCTCTTACAAGGCCAGAGAAAATCAGAACGGACTTCAGGCTTGAGACAGGAGAAAGGAACACATCTACTCCAGCACCCCTTGAGGACACTTTCAAATGGCATTCCCCTGCAGGGCTAGCATAGTGTTAGAGAACTATACTATATACCTTACTCTCTGTTATTCACACTGGAAAAAATCAGTATCTTGTGCACACTGACTTCTGACCCGAGAATTGTGTCTCAAACCTAGAGAAGAACTAGAGGCCACTGCTCTGGATAGCCCAAATAGACTCAGCTGTCTGAATGTGCTTCTGTGTGCCACCTCATCGCAATCCCAGGGATCCTTCCCCTTGCACCACTGAACCTAATTGCATCTACAGACCTCTGTACAATCGGGGCTACCCAGAACAGGGCAGCCATTGGCTCCATGAAAAAAGTTGGGAAGGTACCACAGAGATGAGGATGGTGGTGGAGCACAGCACATCTGGAAAGAGATTCAGAGAAAGGCCTTTGTTCAGTCTGGAGACAAGAAAGGAAAGGAGGATGTCTTCAACCTTTTAGGGGTGGAGGACCAGGAAGGAAAGAGTCAGACTCTTCTCAGAGGTGCAGAGGGACAGCACCAAAGACACTTGCCAGAGACCAAAGGAGCCCCTTCTACCCACAGAGGACACTTGATCCAGGAAGAGAGACCCAGAGAAGCCGCAGAAGCCCTGGAGCAGCCTGATTCAGCTGGGACTTCTTAAAGCTCCATGGCTGGTGACGGTGCAGGTGGTTGATCACAGACCTGACCTGGGGTGCCTTGTGAATGAGATTATTCCACAGTATTTGCTTCCTGAACACTGCTTCGGCTCTGCTCATTTTTCTGAGATGTCCCCTGCAACATGTTAGCATTCTGGAGCTAAGGGGAGTAGTCCTAGATGTGCTGGCTGAATCCTCCCATTGGAGGAAAAATGTAGGCAAGAGGACATAATCTGTTGTGAGGCTTCTTCACTCTGAGATTGTTGTACTGGTGACAATAACCCTGACCGCAGGTCACTAAATGTATTTTTACTGCCTGTTCTTCATCAAATTGTGATCCCTGAATTTACGCTGATTTTGGAAGTTAGTATTTATTAAAAATCCAGGCTTTTCGTGTGTCATGGCTGTTGAATTTGATGAGATTCATTCAGGTATAAAGCTTTAAGAAAGTCTTGCAGGAGAAGAGGGAGCCTGGGGCCTCTATAAGTAATCCTAGCTGATGCCTTGGCTACTGGAGAGGGGTAAGAAAAGTTGATGGCAGAGACTGTAGTAGCAGCACCAGGTGCAAGCAGGTAAAATGGTCTCCAGGGAGAAAAGTAGCACAAGATGTTTATAAAGGTGTCGCTTCATAAAAAAACAATTTACTAACGAAAGTGACAGACACGAAATCTGACATGGGTAGAAGCTTTCAGTTTTTGAAGAAGAGGGGAATACTATCAGCTTGTCTTACTCAGAACACAAAGGTTCTTCAGAGGAAATGAGCACAGAGATAAGGGATAATGTTTCCCTTTACAGATAGCTTTTCTAAGAAATATTGTGTGCTTTATATCTAGATACGGACTTTGGAATTTCTTCTAGTTCCTGGGTCTAAGCCTTGTGTCCCATGATCTGCCTTGGATTCCTTAGTAACAATAATCTCAATGTGCGTGCTGAAAAACATGAGCTGTGATGTCGTCTTCATGAGAAGCTGAAAATACAGCCTTTGTATTCCTCTGGTATCCAGCTTCATAAATGTGCTCATTGTTTCTACTTCTTTTCTGCCTGTTGCACTAGAAATGCTGAAAAAGTTGTAGTTTCTGAGTTGTTCTTGGGAATCCAAAAGCCTTCATACCTCAGCTCCAAATTTCTACACATCTGGGACAATCCTTCTGTCTGTATTTTTGTTTTGTTACAGATTTGAAACCTCTACTTGATCCTTTTAAAGTGTACTCAGCTTCCCTAAGGATCTGTCTTCTTCAGGAGCCAGGGCTGCCATTAACATCTCTTATCATTATAGTCTAAATACGATGCTGCACTGGTCACCATAGAAATACCTTGTCACTGTGAGTCCTTCATGCATTTCTCATCATACAAAAACATTTCTCAATTTTCTTTTTTTTAAAATCTGAACTCTGCAGTAAGCCAACCCACAAATGGTATTATTAATCACTGTCATTGCTTTGTAGGAGCCTGGCATCTTTGTTTATCCTGCGTTTGCAGTTTGCTCCTTGAGACTGTGGCTAACTTTGTAGGAGGGAAGAGAGAAAGGTGGGACAGCACCTTCCCTGCCCACAAACTCTTGCCCACTCAGACCTGCAAAAACCTGTGGAAGTCTTGTGCGACTGAAATTGTTCTGCAGCCTGCTGATCTTTCCCCCATGTACTTGGCAATGCAGCACAGATGGAGCTGTGCTGTCAGTGGGCATTATATACTGGGGGTGAGTGGCTATGTACAAGAACCCTGTCAGTGTTTAAATCCACTTGCTGGAGGCTGGTGGGTGAGTAGGAGGAAGAGAGCATGGGGAAGAGCCATGACATCCCAGCTCTGGCCTGGACCTGTCCCAGATAGGGAAGCATATCTTGGAGAGCCTGTCTTCGCAGACAGAAGAGAACCTCTGGAAACCCACACTAGCAATGGATTTCTTAGCATCTCTAGGAAGGCTGTAAGTGAGGCTGAAAAGATTTTTAATGACAGAAAGGCGATCAGGGAAAGGAGTCAAAACGTCTATGTTTTCTGCCTACACAGACTGTGACTCATAACCCATGGACTCAAAAGTATCAGAGCAGGTCAAATGGAACTTATGTCTTTCCCTACTGTTTTCTGCAGAGCTTTTTATTCACAGGTCCTACTTTCAGATCATAGTAACTCCTGCATGCTGTACTTGAAGGCTATACATGCTGCCAAATCAAGATGTACCAAGAATCGTTATGAGATAATTTCTCCTCAAAGAAGTATCATGCACTGTTTTGTGTTCAGGAGAGGTTCAGGGGATTCAGTGTCCGTCTGGTGTTAGATATGGGGCAGGATTATTTTTTAGGCCACTTGCTCAAGTGTAGGTCTCTTGGATCTTGCAGAATTTTTTTATTGCTATACTTTTGTAACTACAGTTGAGCATTACACATATGGTAGATAATGGGGTAATTCAGCTGGTAACATTGGCCAAACAGGCTATTTTAATGAAATGCTGGATGGCTGCTCAATATTATAATGAAAATCACCCATACAGGATCTGTATATTGTAGGATGCAACAAATATTTGAATTACCTAGTCTAACAAGAGCCAAACCAAATCTTTAAATAGATGGGTATAGATTAACCATTAGAGATGTATCTTCAGTAATTGATTCAATTTTAACCTGCAGCGCTCAACAGAAATCTCTTTGCTAGGGATTTGGGGTCTGCAGTGGGACTTGTTCCTGTCCTCACCCTCACTCCTCTTAAGTGAAATGTCCTCCTGTAGGAATCTGCTGGCAGGGGCATCTCTAGGCAAGGAGGCTAGCACAGCTGTTAACATGCAGTCCTACTAACATGTCCATGTAACAGCCCATTGAGCAGACTGACCACTCGAGTAGAGTGGATGTAAACCTTAAGATATGACTCTCCATATAATAGAAATGTCATGTCAATGTTTTAAGCATAGATTTAAGTACAAGGCTCTGTAATCACAAAGCTGTTTAGACTGACATTGGTGGCTGAGCCTGATTTCACAGAGTGCTGACTAAAGAGCTGTTTAACTGGTGTTAGCCTAGTAGTCACCTTCCCCAATGTCTTTTACTGTTTTTCTCCCAGGTTAACAGTGAGGACTAACTCTCCAAAAAGATCAAAACAGTGCTAATAAGCCAGCATTTGAAGTAGAAAGAAGGCAGAAAAATATTCAGGATTTCAAAGCAGGCTAGCACAATGTTTGGTGCCTTGGAAGTGCCTGCAGTTTTATTCAGGTAGCCTAAGCAATCTATGTTTTCAGAGAAACATGGTGCTTTTCCATTCAAACCCAAACCTGTAGGGTACATAAAATGGGGTTTAAGAATGGCAATTGCTAACTTAATTTTGCGTCTCATAAACAATAATAATAATTGAAGATCAAAATATTTCAAAAGGGACTAAATATATCAATTTAAGAAACCAAACCCAGGCTTTCAGAGTTAGCAAGCAATACCTCCTGTACCGCACCTCTTCAAAACACTCCAAATCCTTAGTTACTGGTGAATAACATCATCTTTAGAGTTCACAGAAGTAATCATGTTCCTGTCTATGATGGGATATCAGCAGACTAAGATTTGTATATCAATATTGCCTTTTCCTGAAGGAAAATGACAGCCCTTTTAAATTTTATCTGTAGTATTCATAATGCAGGGGTGATTTGGCTGACTGATTAACCCTGAGGGGAGATTCTTAATCAGTGGATGACTACTATGCGTGCTACAAAGTCATGATTCAGATTTGCTTCTTCATGGGAATTCCTGATTGAAACAAATCGTGTGTTTCACATCAAGCTGTAATCTTACAGAAGAAACATGACTTACGTAAACAATCCCTGTCTTTTTTTCTGCCTTCCCAAGCCAAACTCAAAAGAATTTATCAATAATGGAGTGACCTCAGTCTATTGTTATAATGAGGTTTGTGATAACAGGCGGCTAGATCAAGAGACCCCACACTACTGTAGTTCTCTTTAGAGAAGGAGTTGTAATACTTACTGAACCTGGGTGGAAGAACAGGTATGGGAGCCAGGGTTTCCCTTTCCCTGTAACATACAGTGAGTACATGACAGCTCCTCCTGCACACCTTTGTGGCCACTACAGAAGAGTTGTTAGACATGCAGTTACAGATCTTCAAAGGAATTACTTGCATTTATCCACTCAGTTGATTTATTTTTACCTTTGGTTTTAAGGTAAATAGTTCTTCTAAAATCCCAGTGTGCAGTTACAGAACAGGACAGATGTTGCAGGAGTAAAAGGGGCCTAGAGGAGGCAGTTTTTAGACTTTATCTAAGACTTAGGATTCTCCAGTATAAACTGCGGTTAAAGAGTTTTATTAGTCTTAAGCCTGAAAGTATTTTAGGGGGTTGTACCCAGAGCTGATCAAAAGCTAGCTGAATATCCCAATCTGGCAGTTCCTTAGCTAAAGCTGTTGAAATCTGGAAAAACTCAACTCAGAAATTCCTGGACTTTATAGTGGCTGTCTTTTAGGAGGATGACATGCTGAAATGTCCTGTCAAAACTAGATGCAAATTGACAGTTTTGACTGTCCCCTAGTGCAGTATACCTTGGTCAGGAAGTAAAAGAAAAAGCAAAACACTAATGTCAGTTTGGAAACACCGTAAAAATTCAACGAAAGTGTTGGCTTTAGGTCATGGCACATAACCATGTGCCACTGCCATATCACCTCCCAGGTGCATTCACAGGTCACAGGCAAAACAGAAGGGGGACCATTTAATTTTGTCTAACAATGCTTTCAAGCTGCATGCAAGAAAGGAGTGCATTTCACAGAACCTCAGAACATTCAGAGTTGGAAGGGACCTTGAAAGATCACCTAGTCCAATCCCCCTGCCAGAGCAGGATCACCTAGACTAAATCACACAGGAATGCATCCAGACAGGTTTTGAATGTCTCCACAACCTCTCTGGGCAGTCTGTCCAGTGCTCCATCACCCTCACAGTGAAAAAGTTCCTCCTTACATTCGCAGGGAACTTCCTATGCTTCAGCTTGCACCTGCTGCCCCTTGTCCTGTTGCTGGCCATCACTGAGAAGAGCCTGGCTCCATCCTCCTGACTCACACCCTTTACATATTTATAAACATTAATAAGGTCGCCCCTCATTCTCCCCCAAGCTAAAGAGGCCCAGCTCCCTCAGCCTCTCCTCATAAGGAAGGTGTTCCACTCCCTTCATCATCTGGGTGGCCCTGCATTGGACTCTCCCAAGGAGTTCTATGTCCTTCTTGAAAGGAAGGGCCCAGAACTGGACACAATACTCCAGGTGTGGCCTCACCAGGGCAGAGTAGAGGGAGAGAAGGACCTCTCTTGACCTACTAACCACTCCCCTGCTAATTCACCCCAGGATGCCATTGGCCTTCTCAGCCATGAGGGCACATTGCTGGCTCATGGCCATCCTGCTGTCCACCAGGACCCCCAGGTCCCTCTTACCTGTGCTGGTCTCCAAAAGGTCAGTCCCCAACCTATACTGCTACCTGGGGTTGTTATTCCCCAGATGCAATACCCTACACTTGCTCTTGTTAAATCTCATTAAACTTCTCCCAACCCAGCTCTCCAGCCTGTCTGTCTTGCTGAATGGCAGCACAACCCTCTGGTGTGTCAGCCACCCCTCCCAGTTTTGTGTTATCAGCAAACCTGCTGACTGTACACTCTATTCCCTCATCCAGGTCATCAATGGATATATTGAATAGTACTGGTCCTGGTACCGACCAGACAAATATGGTCTCTTCAGGCAGGCTGAAAGATCAGTCACTCTTCCCTTTCCTCATCTAACTGATAGCTGGAAGCACAGAAGTAGTACAGGTCCCAGTACTGACCCCTGAGGGACTCCACTAGATACAGGCCTCCAGCCAGACTCTGACCCATTGATCAAAATTCACTGGCTTACTCCCTTCGACCAGCTCTTGGTCGACCTCACTACTCTACCATCCAGACCACACTTCCTCAGTTTAGCCATGAGGATGCTGTGGGAGACGGTGTCAAATGCTTTACTGAGGTCAAGGTAGACCACATCTACTGCCCTACCATCATCTATCCATCTGGTTATGCCCTCATGAAAGCCTATTAGATTAGTCAAATATGACTTCCCCTTGGTAAAACCATATTGACTGCTCCTCTTATTTTGATGTGCCTAAAGGCACTAACAAGGATAAGACTTTCCATCACCTTTCCAGGAATGGAAGTGAGGCTGACCAGTCTCTAGTTACCTGGATCCTCCTTCTTGCCCTTTTTGAAGACTGGAGTAATATTTGCTTTCCTCCTGTCCTCAGGCACCTCTCCCATTTCTCAGGATTTAGCAAAGATGATGGATAGTGGCCTAGCAATGACTTCCACCAGCTCCCTCAGCACCCACATCAGCTACAACCGGTCAGGACCCATGGATTATGGATGTCCAGATGGCTGAATTAATCTCTGACCCAATCTCCATCAACCAAGGCAGACTAATCATTTATCTTGACTTCCTCTGAGGCTTCAGCCATATGGGGCTCTTGCAAACAGCCTCCAACGGTGTAGACAGAGGTAAAGAAGGCATTCAGTAACTCCACCTTCTTAGTATCCTCAGTCAGCAGGGCACCCACCTCTTTCAACAGAGGACCTACATTGCCTCTAGCATTAGTTTTGTCTCCAATGTATTTGAAGAAGCCCTTTCTGTTGTCCTTGACCTGCCTTGCAAGGTTTAATTCCAAAGAGGCCTTAGCTTTCCTAGTTTCCACCCTACATGCCCTGACAACAGTCTTCTATATATCCATCCCAAGTGTCCATCCCTTCCTTCCATGACCTGTGGACTCTCTTCTTCCATTTAAGTTTGCCCAGCAGCTGCCTGTTTACCAACGCAGGTCTTCTACCTCCCTTTCTTGACTTCTTTTCCATTGAGATGCTCTGATCTTGAGCTTGGAAGAAGTGGTCCTTGAATACGGACCAACTACCTTGGGCCCCTTTTACTTCCAGTACCTTGTCCCATGGGATTTCCCCCAGTAATTGCTTGAAGAAGCCAAAGTTGGCCCTGCTGAAAGTCCAGAGTTGCAGTCCTACTTGCTATTCTCTTCCTACTGCATAAGATCTTGATCTCAACCATCTCCTGGTCACTGCGGCCCAGTCTACCCTCAACCTTCAGCTCTTCAGCCAGTCTCTCCTTGTTAGTAAGTACAAGATTCAGCAGCACTCTTCTCCTAGTAGGCTCATCCACGATTTGCATTAAGAAGTTATCATCAATGCACTGGAGGAACTTGCTGGACTGTGAACAGCTGGCTGTGCCATTGTTCCAGCAAATACCTGGGTAGTTAAAATCCCCCATAAGAACCAGGGCCTGCAATTGTGAAGCTCCTATCAGCTGCCTGTAGAAGACCTCATCAACTTCCTCCTCTTGATCAGGTGGCCTGTAATACACATCCACAACAGTATCCCCCATTCTAGTCTGTCCTTTAATTCTCACCCACAAACTCTCAACTCATTCCTTGTCTGCCCCTAGACAGAACTTAATATATTCTAGTTGCTCTTTCACATAAAGAGCAACTCCAACTTCAGGGAGAAACCCACAGATTAAAGATTATTGAAAGAAACAGAAGTATGTTATGGTTCAGCCCCAAATGGTGGCTGAGCAGCACATCCACTTGCTCACCCCCCAACGTGGTGGGATGGGAAGGGGAAGGGGGATGCAAAGGCAAACCTCATGGCTTGGGATAAAGGCAGTTGGCTGGGACAGCACAGGGAGGGAGAAATAACAACAACAGGACATATAGCAAAATATACAAAACTGGTGATAGACAAAGCAGTTTCCCACCAAAATGCACAACTCAGACCACAGAGCTCAAGAGCTGTCCAGAAGCTGGATAGTCCCTGAGCTGCACATCTTAGAATCGCACTGTGCCTCACCAACTAGTCCCCTATTATGCTGAGTGTGACATCACATAGTGTAGAATACCCCATTTTGTTAGTTTGGGTCACTGTTCCTGGCTGTGTCCTGTCCCAGCTTCTGGTGAAAATTAACCCTATCCTAACTGAACCCACGACAAAGTATCTTACTGCTTTATAGATGGTGTTGCATAGCAGTTATGGAGTTAAAACCTCTTATGAATTATGATTAAAGTAAGTCTATAACAAAATGATGATTAATACTTCAGAATTTGTCTGAACTCGTGAGACAGAGAACACCCAAGTTCCTTCTGATTTACAGCTCCCCAGAATAAGATTTGTAAGACAGACTATACTTTCCTGTTTCTCATGTTTTTGAGAGAAGTCAGGCTTGTTTCAAAAAATTGCATCACTGGGTTTGAACATAGTGCAATGCATCTGGATAGTGAAAACAGACCTTGTTAAAGGCAGTTCCTTGAGGGAAGGCCAGGTGTCTGTCTTGGAAAAAAATGGTTTGTCTTTTCAAATGGAAGAAAGGTTTTTTGGGGTAGATCCTAGAACAACAGAATGGTGTGGGTTGGAATGGACCTCAAAACCCATCTAGTTCTAATCCCCCCTGCCATTGGCAGAGATACCCTCCACTAGACCAGGTTGCCCAAAGCCCCATCCAACCTGGCCTTGAACACTGCCAGGGAGGGGGCAGCCACAGCTTCTTTGGGCAACCTGTGCCATCACCTCACTACCTACACGGGGACACGTTTCTTCCTAATATCTAACCGAAATCTACCCTCCTTCAGCTTAAGGCCATTACCTTTAGTTCTATCACTTAACTCACTGACAAGAGTCCTCCAGCGTTCGTGTAGGTTCCCTTTAGGTACTTGAAAGCTACAAGAAGGTCTCCTTGGAGCTTTCTCCAGGCTGAACAAGCTCAACTCTCTTAGCCTGTCTTCATAGAAGAGGTGCTTCATCTTTGTGGCCCTCCTCTGGACTTACTCCAACAGCTCCATGTCCTTCTTATGTTGGGGGCCCCAGAGCTGAACACAGTACTCCAGGTGGGGTCTCACAGGGGCAAAATAGAGGGGCAGAATCATTTCCTTTGACCTGATGGTCATGCAGCTTTGATGCAGCACAGGACACAGATGGCTTTCTGGGTTACAAGCACGCACTGCCAGCACATGTAGAGCTTTTCATCCAGCAACACTCCTAAGTCCTCCTACTCAGGTCTGCTTTCAATCTGTCCTTCACCCAGCCTTTAGTTGTGCTTGGGATTGTGCTGACCCATGTGCAGGACCTTGCACTTGGCCTTCTTGAACTTCCTGTGGTTCACAGTGGCCCACCTGTCAAGGTCTCTATGCATGGGATCCCTCCCCTCCAGTGTGTCAGTCACAATACACAAATTGGTGTCATTGGCCAACTGGGAAGTTGTGACAAAGAAACATAAAAGTCCGCAAGCCCAAAACTTAGGGTACAAAATGACGCACAAAGTGCTTATTTTGTCAAGAGCAGACTGACTGCAGGTCATGTCAGATATGTCACCACATGAACTGCTTTGTCTACTAAAATCATAGCAGGAAGAACAAGGTTAGAAACTGGGGAATACTTTCTAACAATGAGACCAACAAGGTCAAGGTGTTCAAACCTTTTTGAGATGTGAATAGACACTGTATGTCATCATGACTCATCTGTCAGAAGTTCATAAAGCACAGTTACCACTGATTGTACCCCTTGGCATATCAAATGACCTCTCATGGTCCTACCTCATGCCTCTAGAAAATGGTTGGGGAAAGGGGGATGAAGTGAGCTTCTAAGGCAAGTGTTGCTGGCAAAGCACACGACGTAGTACCAGAAACTCCACTTAACAAAACAGTTCTTCATACTGAGGCATTTGGAGCTGCGTGACTTGGCATGCAATGGTTACATGCAAGATAACTTTGATTTGCTTCAGCTGGTAAGTGGTTCAAGTAGAAGATTCAGAAGACTGGTTCCCAATGTTTTTTGTGCAAGGTTGAAGTTACCGTTTAGTCATTAGGGTGCTCATGTGGAACCTACAATGTAAGAATGTCAGTGTTGGATCTTGGAATAAGTAAGAGTTGTCATTTTACATGGAAAGATTCTGATGGGGGGTGCTTCAGGGCTGGCTTTTGCAAGAAGCAGTCAGAAGGTTCCCCTAGGCACGACAGAGCCAATATCAGCCAGTTCAAGAATGGACCCACTGCTGACCAAGACTGAGCCAAATCAGCAATGGTGGTAATGCCTCAATGAATGACATTGAAGAGGCCTCCCCCTCGCCCCCAGCTGGTGGGTTTTTTCTGACAGAGAAGGCCCATGCCAGAGCAGGTTTGCTGGGGGCACTTGTGACTCTGTGGGGGATCAGGCTGGAGCAGTCTGGGCCTGAGAGACTGGACCCCATAGAAGTGACCCACGCTGGGGCAGTTGGTGAAGAGCTGAAGCCCTGTGGAGCAGGACTCAAGTTACAGAAGTTCTTGCAGGACTATCTCCTGTGAGTGAAACCCCACGATGGGGAAGACATGAGAAATCCCTTCCCTGTCCCACTCCCTCTCCCTCCCCATATGCTCCAATTTGTAATGACCTGACTGAAACACCTATTCCTTGTCTCTCTTGTGACACCTGGGGGGGAAAAGGGAAAGAAACTTGAGCCCAGGAAGAAGGGAGGGGTGGGTGGAGGTGTTTTAAGATTTGGTTTTACTTCTCATTATCCTACTCTGGTTTCAGTGCATGCGTGTGTAATAAACTAGTTGTTGGGTTTTTTTTTTTTAATTCTGTGCTGAGTCTGTTTTGCCCATGACACTAACTGTGGAATATTCTCTCCCCGTTCTTGTCTCGACTCCTAAGCCTCCCAATATATATTTTCTCCCCTGTCCAGCTGAAAAGGGGAGTGATAGAGTGACTTTGGTGGCATCCTACCAGGGTGAACCCGCCACGCACTTGCAGGGTAGTACACTCTTCAGTGGGATTGCAAAAGTCATTAGAACTCATTCTAGGGTAATGAGGTTGAAAAGAGAACAAACCTCTCTGAGGATCACAACAGTTTTGTCACAAGCAGTATATTCAAGTAGACGGGATAGACATCATCTTGACTCAGGTACCATAGCCTAAAAAATACCTATATTAAGGAACAAGAGAAGGCTGCAGGGGGATCTCATTGCAGCCTTTCAGTACCTGAAGGGAGCATACAAACGGGGGGAATCAACTTTTTAAAAGGGTAGACAATGACAGGACAAGGGGGAATGGACTAAAGCTAAAGGAAGGAAGGTTCAGATTAGATATTAGGGGGGAAATTTTCACAGAGAGAGTAGTGAGGTGCTGGAACAGACTGCCCAGAGAGGTGGTGGATGCCCCTTCCCTGGAGGTGTTCAAGGCCAGGTTGGATAGGGCCCTGGGCAACCTTGTGTAGATCCTGCCTGAGTTTCGTGGCCCTGCCTGTGTCAGGGGGGTTGGAACTCTATGATCCTTGGGGTCCCTTCCAACCCATGCCATTCTGTGATTCTGTGATTCTGAAGAACTAAAAGCCAGAGGCTCTGTCTTATATGGTTTTCCCAATCTGCAGCATTAGGCTGTGGAAACACTAGGAACTGGGATGGGGGTGAGGGGGGAGAAAGCAAAAAACCACAAAAACAAACCTCCAGAAAAGAACCAGGCCTTCACTTGATAATTTCGTGCATATTCTTATAGTTTGTTATTTTTGCTTCTGACTATGTGTTGCTGTTCTGCGTAGCCAGGCACTGGCAGAGAATAGGGGCTGAAAAAAAATGGCTACTGTAAGAAGCAACTAGAAGCTCTCTGCAGGCCCCAGAAAGTAAACATTGGCCGATTCAAGGCCAGAGTTGTTGCTGACCAAGGCCAAGCCCATCAGTGATGGTCACAGTGTCTCTGGGAATCACATTTAGGAGAAAAAACCACAAGCAGCTGCATTTTGCCACCAGAGAAGGGAGTGAGAAGCTGTAAGGAGCTGTGCAGAAACCAAGGCCAGGGAAGGGGGGAGGAGGTGCCCCAGGTGCTGCAGAGATGCCCCTGCAGCCTGTAGAGAAACCCATGGTGGAGCAGGTGTCCCCCCACAGCCCATGGAAAAGGCTGAGAACCCACCTGCAGCCTGTGGAGAGGCCCCACACTGGAGCAGGTGGAGACATACAGGAGATGCTGTGACCCATGTTGGAGCAAGCCTCTGACAGCACTTGCAGCCCATGGAGAGAGACAGAGACACAGAGATGAGCGAGAGAGATCCATGCCAGAGCAGGTTTGCTGGGAGGAGGCTGGTGACCCCGTGGAGGACTGGGACTGAGAGACACTGTGATTTACTACTGCCTGCCATAGCAGTGACCCACACTGGGGCAACTGGTGAAGAGCTGAAGTCCTGTGGGAAAGGACTCATGTTGGAGAAGTTCATGAAGGACTGTGTCCCGTGGGTGGGACCCCATGGTGCAGCAAGGGAAGTCTGTGAGGAATGAATGCCCCCCAGCCAAGAAGGAAACCAACTTGTGAGGAACTGACTGAAGCCCCCATTTTCCCAGTCCCTGCCCCTCCCTGTGCCACAAGGTGGGGGAAGAAGGGAGTGAAAACATGACTAGAGTGAAGTCTGTTAGGAAGGAAGGGGTGGGGGAAAGGTGGTTTTAGATCTGGTCACGCTTCTCATCATTCAACTCTGGTGTCACTGTGTGTGCAGTGCAGTGTCATAAATTAGAGAGTTTTCTTTCCTTTATTCTCTGTTGAGTCTGTTTTGTCAAATGATGATGATTCCGGGATCTCTCCCTGTCCTTATCTCGACTCCTAAGCCTCTCAATACATATTTTCTCCCCTGTCCAACTGAAAAGGGGAGTGATAGAGTGACTTTGGTGGGTGTCTGGCCTCCAGCCAGGCCTAAACCACCACAGTATGAGAACCTCAATTCCAGAAGTCAGGCAGGGGGCCCCACTAACTTTCTGGAATATGTCTCTGTAAACAAAAGCATGTGTAAAGTCACTTTTGGTTAAACGGAAAACAATTTAACTTTCTGACAGACAAGAAGTATCCATCTAACCACACAACCCTTGAAGTCAAGTAGAGTGAATCTACAATGCTGGAGCGAATCTACAATGCTGGCATATTTTCTATGAACACAGTCTTATCTTCTGGATTACATAGCTGCCAGACCCAGGCACAGACCCTGAAGTCTTGGTTTATAATAAAGGCTCAGTAGTTTGTTGGACAAGGAGGAAAACATCTTCCAGGGCCGTGCCATGTCAGACAGCCCATTTCCAGTTGCATTCTTTGACACGGTGGAAGGCTGTCTTGTGGCTCATTCTTGGTTGGCAGGGAGGAAAGAAAGAGGGAAATGCACAGTTATTTTAAAGCATTACATTAAAACTAAACGCACAATTTGGCACATAAAAGTTTACTCGGGTATATTACAAGTTTGGGCAGGGGAATGTTAAAGTACCTGTCTTTGCAAACCTGCCACTCCCTTCCCAAGCTTTTTATGTGTGCTCTCTGACCTAACCCCTCACACCGTTCCAGCTTCAGGAAGCAAAACTCTTCTTCATTTCATAGACTGGCGCGTTTGAGTGACTTGCAGTTTGTCACCAAGCTGCATGGACTACCTGCAGCGCTCCCAACTCCTGTTCAAGTTTCCACATTCTCTGGTTACTGAGACCTCTCTTTGTCTTTGTGCCTTTGAGGAAAACCTTGTACACGCGAGACATCTCAGCCGAGTGACGGGCCGTAAATCGGCCGTCAAGCTCACGCCGCCGCTCCCAGGTTCACTGGGTTTTTCAAGGCTGGGCACCCCGGAGACCCAGACAGTCTCCCTCTGCCTCTCGGGCCCAGCTCCGGGACGGCCGCAGGCTGCTGCCGCGTGCCACACAGAACCCAGGGGCCGGAGCCCACCCACCCCCCAGCACGCGCGCGCGGTAGGAGGCGGGGGAGCGCGCGTCAACCGGCCCCGCTCCTCGCGGAGGGGGCGGCCGTCGCCGTGCCCGGGTGAGCGCCATGCGCGCATGCGCGCTTAGTGCGGCGCCCCCGTTCGGCTCCGCTCGGGCCGTGCTCGGCTATTTCCGCCTCTTTGTTTTAAACTCCGGGCCGAGCCTTTTAATTTTATTCCCCCACCCCCTTTTTTTGGAAAAAAAATAAAATTAAAATTATTTTTTGGCGGGGGAGAAGAAGAGGGGCTGGTGTTTTCCTCTGTCCCGCGTTACCTCGCTCGCGTCCCTGTTTTCTCTCTGTGGTGGCGCCCGGGGAAGGACGGGCCGGGGAGCCGAGGATCGGTGACAGGGAGCAAAGCCCCCCAGCCAGCCCCGAGAGGCGACGGCGCCCCTCCCCCGTCAACGGACACGACGGCGCCGCCCCTCTCCCGTCAGGTCAGTCCAGGGCCGCGGCGTGGAGTGGGATGGTGTGGGGGTCCGGCGGCGGTGGGGCCCGAGTCCTGGCCTTCCCCAGTCCCTCGGTGGGGGCCGCGGGCCGTGCGAGGCTCTTGGGGGCGGGGCGGACCTGCCACCCGCCCCCCTCCCCCGAGGTGTGTGTGGTGAGGGGCTGCAGGGGCCTCTCGACACGGGTGTGCGTGGGGGTGGGGGAGGGTGCCAGGTGAGGGTCTTTTTTTGCCCCACCGGGTTGGTGGTCTGCGCAGGAGCAGGCCTTCTGCCCCCCACGAAGTGTCGGGGCTGGGGGCTGAGCTTGAACTTTATGTGCTGCAGCACGCACGTCGTGTTCTCGGGGAGAAAGGGGGGTGCGAGTAGGAGAGGTTTTTTTGTGTGGTGATCCTCTCCCCACACATTCCTCCCAGAGTAGGAGGGGTGGGCGAGCGAAGCGTCCGTTTCTGTCTGGACTGTTCCCCAAGCTCGCCCTAGGGGAAGCTGGCTCTTGTCTGCTGGGGGAAAGGAAACCCCGATACCCCCCACTCCACCCCTTCCTACCCCCGAGCTGAGCTGCCTGTTGTGTGATGCGGCCTGGGGCAGCTCAGCTGCGAGCGAGGCGGTGCCGCCTGTGGTCGGCCAGGGGTAGATGGAGCTGTCCCGAGTTGTCCCGGAATGCTTCTTCACTGTTAGGGGTGTATTTGCAGGGCTCCAAAACCCCACAGCTTTGGGAGAAAGGGTCACTTTGAGGAGTGGGATGGTGATGGTTGGTAGCGGTAGATATAACCATTTCCAGTAAGCTAGATAATAAATAGAGGGGACGTGTCCTTTGCTTGTACAGCCTCAGCTGTGGAGATACATGGCTTCAGTGCTCTGTATCTAAGTAGCATGTGTGATTTTAAGTCATGTGAGAAATAAGAAATTAAGTGGTACTTCTAGATAAAATATAGAGTGCTCATGATTGAAGTTGTTTTAAGGTGTAAAGATACATGTATGTATATATACGCGTACATACACCTATATGTTTTGTATTCCAAAATTCTGATCATTTTCTCCACCACTGAGTTTTAGTGGATTTGGTCTCTTAAGTTGGTCTTCTTTAGTCTGAAAGCATCGGGTGTTATTTGCAGTGTCCTGTGTGGAAAGTTTGGCATGTCCTAGAGTCAGTAAGGCTCACAGGAGGTGTAATTATTATGGTTTATGAAGTATGTGGATGTGCTTTTGTTATTTTGCATGCTTTTTTGGTGTCTTTCGTTTGGTTTGTTTGGGTTTTTTTTTGTCACTTTCTTAATTGTTACAAAACTATTGCTGTATGGGTATTTCGTGTCAAAGCAGTTTAGACATTTCCTGCCTTGTGTGTGAAAGGCATAGCTCTTAGAACCAGTTCAAGAAATTCTGTTTTATTGCCCGTATATCCTGTGGAACATTCTTCTGGAAAGAATTTTTATTTTTATTTTTTATAATCCAACATAATTACCTTCCAGAGTTTCAGAGGATATTTAAGTTTGTAGATGAAAAGGTTTGAATTAAAAAAATAAAAAGGTTGGGATGAATCTTGTGTTTACAGAGCATCCCACATATGTATCTTCCATTTCAAATTGTGCTCCTTTATACAGCATGGATATTTAGGCATATGCTAAATATGTGGTTATGAGACTTTTTTTACTATGTCACGTGTTTTTAAAGACTATCATTAATTATTGCTGGGTAGGATATTTCCGAGTTTTATGTTTGTTCTTCTAGTGGCAGGTCAGATGAATCAGGACTGTGATACTTACCATATGTCTCATAAAGGTACTTTGCAATTCATAAAATTATTTGTTTGGTAGCAAAGTGAATAGAAATAGAAACTCTTCACTCTTCCACTAAATTTACTATTCCAGTTTAACTTGTAGATATTTTATAATGTGTTTAAGAGAATAGGAAACCTGTGCAGAACTGAAGGTACTTGGTGAGATCATGTAGGATGCACCAAAAGGGGTACTGAAACAGAAAGCTTGGAAAGAAATTTTAAAGTATCTTGTAAGCCATTTTTTGAGGGGAACGTGTTTCATTTCTTCTTGTGGGCTAATCTAGCCAGTTTGATGTTGTCCTCTTCTGCCATCACAGAAAACCAAGACTGAACACTTGTATTAAAATTGACTTAGAGTTTGTAACTACACTGGTCTAATACTAATGCATACAATAGCAGAAATTAATTACCGTGCTATGAAAGACTTCTGCTACTAAGAGACTGTAAAGTACAGCTTGGGTTGCTGCAGCTTCCCAACCTACTCTTACTTCTGTTGACTACCTACATAATTAAGAGGAGGTCATATCTAAGCTTTGTATTTGAGATACAGGTAAGCTTTCTTGCCAATAACTGTTCTACATTTGCTTTTAATAGCTTCCATTTCCTTTTTCCCATATGACTGTTTAATCTAGGTGGCCTTTTTAGGTTTTGTCGGGTAGTAGTCTCCTAGGACTGAAATAATTCCAGGTTAAATTCCTAACCTGTCTGGGAAGCTTTATAAGAAGAAGTAGAAGCATTTCCATTGAAGCTGTAAGCTAGATGCAGCCTACAAAGTGGATGTGGACATGATGTTTTGAAAAGCCTGTGTGTTGATAGTGTTTCACTTTTCTCTACTGTTTTAAGAGCTGATGCCAGCTTGCAATAAAGTGTGAGATCTTGTGTGTTACAAAATAAACATTTTCTCCATCTTTTGTTTTGAAGCTATTGTCGAATTCGTGCACATGTGGAAGTAGAGTTACTAAATGGAGTCTTGTATTGATAACAGTGTTTGGAGATGCAATGGATTTAAGACTGTTGGCATTGCTGAGAGTTTTGTAGTTTAAACTCTCTTCTCTTTTTGTCATTGCTATTAAAGACGTTTAATGAAGATTAAAAGTACTCTGATTTCCTAGCTTTGCTATGCTGTCATGAAATGCAGAGAAAACCTGCTCAGGGCAGTTTAACTGAAGTAGGTTAAAAGTCAGGAAGAAGATGCCCATGGCTCTTAGCTTATACAAGACTTATTTTGAAGTTCAGTCTTGAAGTAAACTTACAGTTTTGCATTTTTAGCTCCTTCCTTTCTAAAATGCATGCTTGTTGTAGTGATTGCAAGTTTAGTTAATATGTGGAAGTCATAAACACAATAAAAAGGAATAGGGTGGGGGTTATTCTGCATTACAAGCAATTTTTTGCTATTGTGATATTTAAGTCTCAATGCTAACTGAAGATGCACTGTAAGCGGTGGTTTGTTCTATAATTGCTCTAAAGAGCCTGCTTTTATCTGAATTAGATCTTCTGAAGTTAATTTTATTGAATAAGTATGTCTATATTTAAATCAACATACTATGAAAATTAAACACTTGTGAGAACTAGTGATTATTGAAAGCCTTATTTGCTATTGGAAGCTTGGTTAAAGTTTGCTACTGCAGACACCTCAAGTCTTGCAATCATATTGCAGAGCCAGCACTGTAGGAAGGAATAAACCAATGGTAAATTGATCAGTCATACTATTCTTGCCCTTCCCACTCCCCCCCCCCCCCCGCTTTTTTTTTTACCTTTTTTTTTCTTTTCTCTTTTTCTTCATCAGAAACAGTACTTCATGCTAGGAACTTCATACTATATGTAGGAACTTAAGGGTCTTTTTATTTCTTTGTGCACGTATTTGTGCTATTGTGCAGTGAGGGGTAGTACAGATCATTCGAAAGTAGGGGGAATGACAAAGTAAGGTGTGCTCAAGTTACTTGTTCTTTGTGCCAAAAGATTACTTCCTTCACAGTTGTGACTCTCTCTTTTTGAAGTCACAGTCACAAGTTGACAGGTACAGTAGAGGAAATTGTTGAGGGGGTAGGGGAAACTGGAGATAACCAAGGTGTGCGAGTTGTTATTGCTACAATGCAAGGTAAGATTGTAGAGGAAATAGGCAAATGTGATGAAAAAAACATGCTTTTTCTTAGCTTTGCTTGTAATGGAAGTACTTTTCTTAAACTAGCTGTACCTCTATTTTCCATCTCTCTGCAAAGTGGCAAGTTGACTTATTAAACCTATAGATGTATGTTTAGATTGATGTTAACAGGTAGCTATTTTGTATTCTGATCCTGTGGCTGACAGTAATGTAGAACTTTGTCTATATTTAAAGGATTCATGTTTTGGCGGCAGTAAGGATCCTTCTTGTTTGAGGCTATCCTTATTGTTGGAAACTGAGGATATCTTTGCTTTGTGGATAGCATAAATTCATTCTTATTTAAGGTAGGAAGCATTCTGTGTCTGTTTTGTATGGGCAAGGAAGTGCTGTGCAGTATTTGTTTAGTTGAGTCAGTTTTTTTGGGTTGCCAGAAACAGTATGATGTTATTTGCTGTCATGCAAATGCCTGTCTTGTGAAGTTTTTCAGATTTAGTTAAGAACTTTCTTTTCACTATCTGCATAACTAGTCAGTCAGTGTATGTTACTTACTATCTTTAGTCAGTTATTATGTAATGTTACTGGTATAATAGTCTTGTATGTATTCTGTGTGATATCAGGCCGAAACAGGTCACCTCCACTCTCTTCTCTTGCAGTGTGCATGCAAACATTAATAGATACTGTTTGTAACCATAAATGTCACTTACTCATCAAAGCATGTGAACATTGCTGGTGGAGTGTTTGCTGATTGTTCAGGTAATGTGTAGTACTCTACAATTTTTTCTAGTTCATCACCTGAACAAGAAACATACAATACAGCTAGCTATGTTATATATCCTTTGTATATATTATGACATTTCATATTCTATCTGAACTATTAGAGTACACAGATTGGCATAATGAGTGTCATAGGTCAGTTGATTACTTAGTTGGAGGACATTGTCTAGTAAGTTAAAATAAATTTGGCAAAATGTTTATTTTTATTATAACAAATGTATTTGTTGCACATGGCAATGCCCATCAGTTGAATTTGAGGAATGTGATTATTTTTTTCATTTTAAACATTTTTTTTAAACATAGTGGTATGCTTTGTTCATTCAGACTGACTTTCCCCAGAAATCACTTGCTAAGGGTGTCTTGGGGCTGAGGTCAAGATGGACTGGGACCTTAACTCCTGTGTTTCATGTGATTGTATTTTAAACTCTTCCATTGTGATAATAACACTTTTGTGCTTTGTTTTGTTTTTTCTTTTTCCCTAAAATATAAAGAATGTTCTAGACACCATGACTCCGATCTTGATTTGGGGATTCAAAATAAGCAAGAGGTAAGGGATTTTTTTTTTTTATGTTCTTGTTTAAGTAACTAATCAGGCAAATTGCTCAGAATACATATTAATCTGTTTCTAAATGAAATTATTTATGTTTCAAACACCTAACGTTTGTTAAACCTATATTTGTTGAAGAAATAGAAGTATCTTTAAGAGCCCGCTAACACACAGTAATCAAAACGGTCCTCTTAATGCTTAAAATGCATTTTTTTCTGTCTTTGAATTACTCATTTCGTCTAAGGTGTAGACCCTGAATCATTGCAGAGTGTACAAATCAATTCTATTTGTCCTGATGAAAGCCCCTCAGTTTTAGTCCTGTGAGTGATTACTTTACTCCTTCTTGCTTTAGCATTGTATTAGTTGGTTGTTTAGTCGCTGCTTTTCAAGCTTTACTGAATCTTTTTTGGAGGAGAGCAAGTGTAACACCACTTGTTAAATGCTCACTTAGAATTTCTTATCCATAACTGCAAGTTGCTCTTGCCTGTGCAGTCTGCACTGGCAGAAAGGTTCTTTTGTGTTGGTGTGGAAACAGTGTAGTAAAAAATTATACTCTGTGAGTGAAATCCATCAGGTTTACAAATAAACATTTCCCTTTGTTGGGAAGAGTTAGGTGCATTTTTTTAATTTGTTGAATGAAATAAAACTGCGTTTCCTGTAGTTTCCTAAGACTGATTGCTAAGTAGCCCTGCATCTTAAAACAATTTATGCTTTAAGATCATGCTTTTTATATTAGGCTGCAATGAGATGATGATTAATTCACAGGTGTTAGTTGAAGTCTTGGTAAAAGAAAGTTTTTTAATCTATGCTTATACTGTTCTCAGATAAATTGTGAAGAGACGCCTAATATTTTTCTGCTTTTTCCTTTTCTTCTTTTTTTTGTTTGGTGTTCCCCCACTGCAAAATCCATAAATGCATTTGCTTCCTAGGCTTCTTTTCCTGATGTGTTTGGATTTGCTAAACTGACATTACTGAAGTTCCTTGTCACAATCTATATCTATCCCTGCATTGAAATATAAAATCTATTATTTTTGAAATGCTGTGGTAATACCTTACTTTATCAAAAGTTCCAGTGTACTATTGAGGAGGAGCAGTTTAACTGAAAGATGCTTTTTAATAACATTCATCCTTGTTAATACACCAAACATAATGCTACTATTATGTTTGGTTAATAGTGGCATTATGTTTGGAGTAAGTAGTTAATTTACGTACTGATTTATTAATCTTCTCTTTCTAATCTTCTATTTCTTGACGGGCTAGAATGAGAGAGAAATCTCTCCCAAGACCAGGTCATTCTGTAACAATTTCAGAAAAGACTTGTGTTTATATCAACAAAAAGCTTCATTCAAACTTCTTGTTGTGATCATTGTCCACAAGAAAACTAGTCTAGATTTGTATAGACTTTTATCTGAGGCACCGTAAGTGGTGCTGGACTAGCTAAAAAGGCTTCTAGCTAGCTAGTGGAGCTAATTTTCTCTAGTTCACATTCTTACATACGTGATTCTTTCATGGTTTAACAAAAGTTACTGGAAGCAGTCTGTGTATATAGATCCACACGGTACTAAGGGAATCAGGGCACTTGAAGATTTCAGTTTATGAATGTCTTTGAGATACATAGGTGTATAAAGTACTGTATTAGTTGCAGTCATTTTTAATGCAACTTTTTAGGCATAATTTTAGATGCTACCACCAGAAATTATCAGGAATATGTTTGCTCTAATCTATAACTGTTATTCAGTTTATGTAAGGTTATCATACCCAGGTGGTAGGAGCTCATGGGTTGTGTGACTACTGTTTTATGACTAAAAATGGCTAGAATTTGGATAATGTGTTACAGATAGAGATGGTAACTCCTTGTTGGTAACACTGTGTTTTCTTTCTCTCTCTGTCCTTTTTTTTTTTTTCCCCTCCAAAAAAGGTACTCTACCCTTGCCTTTTTTCTTTTTTGCTGAAATTAACCATGTAGTGGAACACAGCTAGGCTAATTCCACATATAAGCCATTCCATGATCACACATGGACTTCTAATGAAGTATTTCTGTTACGTCTCTACAGGAAGGGAAAGTATATTTTTGTCCCCATGTTTCAGTTCCTCCCTCTTTTCCATCAGATGGGTCAAATGATTTGCCTGGTGGAACTTCAGGTAGACTTCCAAAGCCACAGCTTTGTCAGGGTACTTATTCTCTAGTCACAAGCATAAGACAGCATTGGAATTGAGTTTCTGAAGGTGATTGTAAAGTGCCATGGAGATTTGTTACATCTTTAGAATGTAGAAATACAGAGCATAAGGATAAGTGAAGAGATTCCAGGTTCCCCTTTCTGTAGCCTCAATTGTTAGGCCTGTTACTGTAACCTGTATTCCTGGAGTGAAGAGAAAAATGAGCTGCTTTTTCTTCTCCCTGAGATTCCTTGGCCACTTACTGCTTGGACTCATCAAATGAATCTTCCATTATACTGTTTGCAGCCATTGGCAATTGTAGCATGCAAATGGGAAAAAAAAGAATTAAAAATTCTCTCTCCCTTCCCAACTTGAATCCAAAGATAAAGGAGTGCACTTTTTCCCCCCGAAATTACTTTTTCTGATGTTCATAATGTATGGAGAGATCCTCACATGGATCAAAGAAAAAAGTCTTTCACATGCCCCGTGTTTGCCATGTGGAGACCATGGTGAGGCAGGATCTATCTGTCCTTGTTAGCCAAACTTTCAAAGATAAATGTTTTTTGAGAGGTGTTTTATTAAGTTGTGTTCTGAATAATGAATTGAGAGAGTGTCAGTGAATATGTCATCTATATAAACAACTATTACATTTTTATTAATGTTTTAAAGTTATTTTGATTGGCCCTTATGGCATAGAAAAGTCTCCAAAAGTAGTTCTTGGAGAATTAAAGAGAAACCAAATTTAAGCTTACAGATATGCTGGCAGGCTACAAGCAGATGTTTTTTTCCTTTTTAATGTACGTATCACATAACCATCTAGTGTTTGAAATATGTTGTAGGAAGCAGTATGGGTCTATGAAAGTGCTTTTGGTTTTAAAAATTTATGTGAGGGGTGGAGGCTGTGATACATAGCAAAGGTAGCATTTACTGTATTTGGTTTATTTATTTTATCTGGACTGTCAGACCTTGTTTAGGCTCTTTTCAGGTAATATTTTCTTCCTACAATTTTTAGTAGTTTCTATCAATGTGCAGCTGCAGAACTGTATTAATAACAAACATCTTTGAATGTTAATTATCAGTTCTATGATAATTCTGTAAGTTCAGTGATGTTTTTAAGGATGGATATGTTTTCATAATGAATGAATAGAAGATTGATTAAAAGAAAAGCTTTAACCTATGAGGTGCCACTGCTTTCTTTGTAACTGCTGATTTCTGATCTGCTGCTGTGGATTAGAAAAGTTCTGCAGTCTATCATAGAGTAGTTATGTCCATGTGAACATTTCACTCCTCACAGCATAAAACCCAGTGGTTATTTTTCTGCTTTCATACTAGTTTTCCATATACATGTCTCTCCTACCACCACCAACAAAAAGTTCATCTACTTATTTTATTTGTTATTACCTATTTGTTTCATTATAATTTTGTATTTATTCTTGATTTGTTTTGTATCGCTTAGTGCTGTCTTTGTATACTGGAGGTTGGAAGGAGACAGCTGCTTAGCTATTAGTTTTCTGTTTCAACTTCTTCATAGGTAAGAGAAGACTGCTGTTGAAAATCTGTGACATCTGTGCCTTTAAGGGACTTGGGAGTTTTGTGCAAAGATCTCAGTGCAGAACATGTCTTCAACTCATTTAAAGACTAATCCTAAACTGTGCCAGAAGCTGCAGAATACCATTAATTACCATGGCTGTATAGGGAAGAGCATTTTAACTTTTGTACTATTCAAAGATGTGTTTTCTATACTTCTGACTTCAGAGAGACAGGCTCAAGTCTGTGTCACAATGGTTACACGCAGGTCTGGAAGGGGAAACCTCTGTTCAGGAAGTAGTAAATTTCTCTTGCTAGCTGAAATATGTGAAGCTTGTGTTTGTGCTGCAGTAGGTGTTAAGTTGTAATAAGGAAAACTGGTAATTGCTTACTTTCTCTGAGATTCATTTAAGCTGTTGGTATTTGGCAATTTAGAGAACATTTTTCATGGCTACTCCTTATTAAAGTGTAAATCATGTTGAACATAGGAAGGGAAGTACAGACAATCATTTTGGGAGATCTTACTAATGTATGATGTAAGAACAGCACTTGAGAATTATGCCTGACAGGCAAGTTGGTGGATCTAGCTCTCATTCCACTTACCCTTTTCCTGAAGATTTTCTCCTTGCTCTTCTGCTACATTGAGCCTATACTGCCATAAAGTCACATTCGTTAGTGGTTAGTACTAATATTCTGTAGTTAAAATAAGCACCTGATGTGTAAGGAATTTTTGGTTTAAGGTGGCCTCCTTCAGCAAGCATGGGCAATTGCAGCCAGTAAGTTCTAAACCCACAAAAATTAGTCTTTCAAAGCTCTTACACTGGTGAAACAAGTCTCATGGTGAGATTAATTTGTTGCCTTAATATTTTAGACCTTTCAACTCCTGCCTTACTGCCAAGCAATTTTTCTCTATTTTAAATAAAACAGCAAGAGTCAGGTCACAGCAAAGAATTCAGTTTTGTAAGCGCTGAATCCTCTTGCACTGTTGCTTTCCACTGGATTTTTCTGTCAAGAATCCTTATCCCTTAAACCAGTTTAATGTTGCAGCATTAGGACTGACAGACAAAATAGTGATGTTGTAATGGTAGACTGCTTTTAGCTAGGTGGGTTTTTTCCATAACTACTTGTTAGTAGTGATTTTAATGCAGACTTCAGAATGACTGATTGATACTCCATATGTTCTGTGAAATTTTCTTGAGTTGTGATACATTATTAGATTAGGCAGTGAAGAAGTCTTAACAGTTAAACTTTGGAAAATCTTTCTGTACTGCAACATGGCCAGTGAATCATTAAAAAACGCTTAACAACCCAAACCAGACAAACAGCAAAAGTTTTGCTAAGTACCAGTATCTTTTCTGTGAACTGTCGTGCCTTTGTTGAACTTACTCCCTTCTATGCACGCACAGAAGATGAGGAAACGAAAATAAGTAGAATGGGAGGGCTTTAAAGGTACAAATCTTTCTACAAGATTTCAATGCTATTATCCTGTCGACAATGTCGTGAACCTTTTTGATCTATGAAGTTGGAGTATTCTTCAATCATTTTTCTTGGAAAAATGCTCTCAGCTCTTAAAGGTAAAAAGAACTCTGAATTCCCTCCAGAAGAAAAACAAGTGAACCACAAGACCAATGGTTGTTAGAGAGGTATTTGAGAATGCTGACTTCTCTGCTCTGGTTTGAAAATGTAGTACTTGCTGTGTGTGGTCATATAAAACAAATTAAGAAAAATTCAGAGATGCTAGCATCGTGTTGCTGTAACAATTTCATTAAGCCTGCCAGAAGTGTGAGGTGGAATCTTTCTTTTATGCAGTTGTTGAGTAAAGGGTGTGCATCTCATGTGTAGCTGAGGTAGACCCTCCTGTTGAGTTGGGAGGTTCAGCAAAGACCCAGTTGCTTTCTAGACTTCTTTTCAGAGAAGTGTCTAGGTGTGGCTAGGTCCAATCTTAGTCCCAGACTGGTAAAAGGTTTATGTCTAAAGGATATAGCCACATATGAGAATCAATGTTTGCCTGTCAGAGCCCCCAAAGGACTTTCATTGAGTCTGTTTAGCAAGGCTCAAACAGATAAAAGTTTTATTAAAGCAACTGAGTTCAGCATTGCTATTGATAAAATGCATTTACTACAGTGCCACTAAAATATTATTATAATGGCAGCAAAAGGATACTCTGGGTATTTTGACCAGAAAGGTGAAATTGCAGTGCTTACCAGGAAGGTGTCTATGTCTTGACTGGAGGAGCAGCTCAGCCAGTAAACTGTCTCTTTGGGTTCTTTGATTTCTTCTGTTCCTCCTGGGGGTAACTTCCTCAATATCCTTTATAGCTTAACGTTAGTTGTCCCCTCCCTGAGGATGACGTTTAACATGATTTGGGTAGAGGGTTGAGTACTGTAGTCATATGAGTTTAGCATGTACTACTCTTTGCTCATTAGCATATTTAGGGTTATCAACTTTAATATTCATTTTTCAGTTAATGAAGCAAAAAGCCTTACTCCAGGCACCATGGCCTTCAAAGTTGTCTGTAGAAACTGTCTTATCTCTTTATTCTGCACACTCTAGCCAAAACAGGGCTTTCCTGCTGTAAGACGCTATCCTTGGGTTGCTGCTTCTGCTGACCTTGTGGATTACCATCCACAGCACTTGCATAAGGGATAAGTGACCACCAGTGGTTTTAACCTTTTATATGCAATAAGAGCACAACAGTGCAACCAATCCTCAGTATAAACATACAGCTGGTAAAATAGAGCTGATGAAATGTACTTATAAATGTCTTATGTTTTGGTAAAAGATGCTTTCAGATTTCAGTGCTTTCTGCTGTTTCTAATAGATAAAGTTAAATAGTGCACTTAACTGCTGAAAAGCTGTAAAGGTAAAAAAATGTGAAGATGGCTGGGTTACAACATCACTAGTTTAGGGCTGCTCTTTAAGTTGTTGTTCTGTTTTAGTACGAAAAGATAGCATGTCAAAATACACCAAGAGAGGAAAAAGCTAGAGTAACTGTATTGGAGGAATTTTTTGTGCTTATTGCATGACTACAGTTTTTTTCCACCATCTTTATAGTATATTTCATTATAATTGAAATATAGTAAACTAGATTACTTTTTGGTGTATAATTTTTCTCTTTCTTCTAGGACAGTAACTTTCCTTCCCCCTGTGTTCAAACTACTATTTTTCACTCACCTTTCTATTAACTGTTGAACATTAGCATTCCTTTCCCAATTCTTTTCAACTATTCATGGACTTAGAAGCATGAGTGCTTTTGACACTCCAATGCCAGTCTTTATTTTCAGTGCTGTTTACACTGAAACGTATTTCTCAGTTGGTTTGAGTGTGGTGTACATGAGTACAATATGAGAAAATGAGAGTTCTGCTGAGCACAGTTTCTTTGTCCAGGTTGCTGCTTTTTTCCATGCCTTTATAGGGTTAACAAGTTCTTTGCCCTTGATTCTGCAGAGGCCAAATGTCCCCAAGGGTTTTCTGCACAGCTATGGAATAGAGAGCCTCACACTGTCTTGACAGTTCAGCTATTCTGTTGCTGGCCAATGGAAATGTACTCTGTCTCTTCAGTGTTGTGACTGTCTGTCCAGTGACTCTCAGAAGTTTGTCACTTGTAATGGGTGATACTTGAATGGAAGTTTTACCATGAGAAGCGTATGTGCTGCATAAGGCCTGTAGGATTGACACTAAAGAAGGCATTGCTAGAATAGGAGATGATTCTGCTTCATGACAAGTGTGCCCTCTCTAAGAACTGATGATTTTCTCCTGGCACACTGTACAGATGTCATTGGTGGGTGAGGAATGAGAGGGGAAGACAGCAAAGAAGCAACAGCGTAGCTTGGCTTAAAGTTACATCATATAATTAGGGCTAGGAGCTCCATGGTGGTATTTGAAAATATTCCATGCTACTCTTGTGATCAAAATAGTTTTTCACAATATGTTTATATTGTAAGGCATTCAAATTAAAGTTGACTAATGAAGTACTATGATTTCTCCCCAAAAGATCTGAAAAGATACGATTGCCTACATCAGATACTATACTGTACCAAGCATACTAAATTAAAGATTACTTTTCTTTTAAAAATACTTAAGTTCCTAATATGTATTTTTTTCTAAAGATTCTACTGAGCAAAGAAGTAGAAATGAGAATTCTGGTCTCACTGAAAACTTGACACTTTTGGCTTTAGTCTGGTTATCATTAGGACTATTTTACTTGACACAGGTCAAGGCAATAAGTGAAAGAAAATGGCAAGTCCTTATAGAAGAAAAGTCCCATGTTGCTTGTTTTGTCTCCACATGTTATGACTGTTGTGTTATTAAAAATATATCGAGCCTTTTATTGGTAAAATGGCATTGAATTGGATTATGTTGTATTGACTTGCACAGTCTGTTTATCAGTGAGGAGTAAAAGTGTACTGATAAGGGTTTTTATCACCTGATGAGGTTTTCTGTACTTTGGAACATTTTGGTAGCTATATACTTGCATCCTAGCTTAATTTTGGACTGAATGAGCTGTTTGAACAGGCTAATCGTGTGCTTTGACTGGTGTGTTTGTTCAAGGCTAGGGACAGATGCGCATAGCAGAGTGAGAGTTGCAGAGTAGAAACACGGCAGGCCAGAACTGGATTTGCACAGCTTGTTGTCAAACATCTTAATTAATCAAGTGGAGCTTAAGGTGTAGGTAAACTAGACTTCACAATGTGTTTTGACATCCTCAGATTCTTCACATTGAGCTGTGCTGAGCAGTGTTGAAAATCCAAAAAATAATGACAACTCATGAAGAAAACGGGTTCTGCTCTGCAGTTCTATTTGGTATTGCTCAGACTTTGTCATAAATGGCATCAGTGCAGATGGTCTGAGTATCTCCCTCTCTCCTCTCCTATTGCACCTGAAGTCTTAAAGCAATGATGAGTAGTTGCAACCAGTTTTCCTGTTTAACTTGGAAAATGCTCACTGTGAAAACAGATTCTATTTCGTTAATGTTAACTTCTAGTTAAAACAAAGTTCTTGTGTGCCTTGCATAATAATGCCATTTATTCTCACTGTACTTTGTATACTCTAAACATACTTGCACAATAATGTCAGCTGTAAAATTAGCAATGGCATCTAAATTTGATATAATGTGTAAAAGCTGTATAATTTTACTTTTTAAAATCGGTTGGATTTATACTAGTGAAGGCACAAAGACAGCTGTTTAAGTTCACAATGTCTAGCAGTGAAAACTCCTTTATATTGAAGAATGTAAAATGTTCTTAATTAGGGGAGTTTGTTTGGATACTTTAAAAATATGCCACAGTAGTGAATTAAAGTAGAGGATTTTAAGATGATGAATCCACCTTTTCAGGTATATTGACAAAGAATTACAAGCTTTTGAAGTAGTTATTATGACCCAAATGCAGGACCTGGCACTTGGCTTTGTTAAACCTCATGAAAGGCATTGGTCTTGGCCCATCTATCCAGCCTGTCCAGATCCCTCTGTAGGGCCTTCCTACCCCTATACATTCTACCTAGTGTGAGAACAGTGTCAAGCATGTCACCTCTCCTTGTTGGCTCCTTTTTCTCCTCGTTGGTTCCTCAGATGGATGTTTTTATCCATCTCACAGAAAATTCTAACTTTTGTTGCTCCCCAATACTTTTACCTGCTCTTAGGACTGTATCAGAATCCTGCCAGGAACAGCTCAAGGTCTGAACAACTTAAGTGTGTTTTAATTGGAAAAGTGTATGGAATGCACTTCACGTAAGAGTTTTGAAGTATGTGATTTCAAAGGCTGTAGAGCCAAGCTAATGACCTGCTTTATAAAAAAAAAAAATAAAAAAAAAAATCAGTTTTCTCTGTGCAGTGCACCCTCTTCCCTGAAGAATTCTCAAGCTCTCCTTTAAACTACCAGTGAAAAAGTGAATTTGTCAGTGCAGCAGACCACTATCTACAGATTTGAGTCAATCCTGAAGCATCTCTAAGTCTTGAAACAGTACTATTGGTATGGAAGATACTGTTTTAATGACACTATTAAAAGCTGCTTTGAACCATATAGTGATGAAGTTCTGAAGTTCTGCTAATCAAGGCAGATCTGGAAAACTTTTTCACTCCAAAACAGCAACAGAATGTTTTTCTTGCAAGCAAGTGATGCAATTACAGAATCACAGAATGGTTGGAATGGGTAGGGATGCTTTCTGCTAGACCAGCTTCCCAAAGCTCCATCCAACCTGGCTTTGAACACTGCCAGGGAGGGGGCAGCCACAGCTTCACTGGGCAATCTGTTTCACTGCCTCACAGGGAAGAGTTTCTTCCTTATATCCAATGTAAATCTATCCTCTTTCAGTTTGAAACCATTACCCCTTGTCCTATCACTACACTCCCTAATAAACATTCCATATCCATCTTTCCTTTAGGCCCCCTTTAAATACTGGAAGGCCGCTGTAATTTTCAAAAGCTTTTTGTCTTGCCCTTTCCTTTCCCCTTCCTTATGCTTTTGCTGCTGACTGCTGCTGTGCCCACTACATTGCTTGCTTCAGAGGTTAAAAGGAGTGATTGAGAAGGCTGGGGTTGTGAAGATGAGAGGATCCTGTTTTCCTTAGGAACTGGTGCTGCAGGTACAATTAAACTTAACATTTTAATGCTATTGCAGTAGGACCACCTCCTATGCACTCGGTCTGCAACTCTCCAGAGATACTGCTGCTCATTGCTGATCTTTCACTAAAGACACCTTTCCTCCAAAAATGAAGAACTTTAGTACTGCTTTTAAAGGTTGGAGTTCCGTTCCCAGTGCTTGGAGTTTACCATGTTAATGGTTTACCTGTGGCTAGGTTGGTGTCTCCTAGTGACTGATAGGAAAAGTTGATTAACTCTGTATTGTCTTAAATAATAGAAATACAAAATACTATATGTCCCTGTAATTTTGTGGTAGCACGTTTGCTGCCATTTTTACATGCCCATTCAGGAAGCCTAGCTAAGTTTAATTGACTTTGCTTTTTTTCCTTTGAGGTTTACAGGCTAGCTTTGACATTAATACACATTAGACCCAGTACAGTTTAGGAACCCTACCTGTAGTACGCTGCTTTTGAGATGGCTGTGTTATTTGAGGGGAGACAACCCATAAGCCACCACATAAGCAAAACCCACCCCTAATATCTCTAATACACTTAAAGGGAGAGAATAGAAAAATATTTTAGTCACTCCTACAGTACTCTGAGAATTGAATTAATTTGCATTGTACAATTATGGTGTGTGAATGTGTGATTTTTATGTCTCTTTTTCCAGGATGAGTACTTCTTCAAATGGTCAGCTGCTTTTTTTTTTTTTTTTTTAATATTTTTATATCTTACCCTCCCTGCCTTTTTCTTTTGTAACCTAGGAGTAGTCTTTTGAATTACTTCCAATGACTTACGACTATTGATTTTTAGATGATAACACCATTGTACTGTGGAATCTGTGGTGAAATCTATGAGCTCAGAGTAAATCACTAACTACGTGTAAGGTAGGTTTTAAAAGTAAATGTGATTGGAAGACAACTGAAAGTATCTATAAAAGTAATTCTCTTATTGAGTATTCTCTTATCTTCCTGATCACGTTTTATTTCTGGTAAGAGTTGCATATCTTCACTTGACACTTGAAAAGCCTGCTGTTGATGAATTATGAGAATGTGATCTCTTCCATAATGACACTTGCCAATGTATCTTGTGTGGATGTAATATGTATTTATACCTTCCCTGACTCCAGGAATAGCTGTGGTAGTGGGAAGAGTGGAGGAGGAAGGATATGGGGAATAATACACTGGGGCTGACAGTTATGATGATAGGTGTGAAGCAATCAAGTAAGTAGGCCAGGTTGTTAAACTAAGGAAAAATGTATATACATACTAAATACAATCTGCTGTTATCTTAGTTTTTATTTTTCTTGCTTCTCTTCCTAAACAGTGCCAGCTCTGATTTACTGTGGATGCTTTATGAATATTCATATAAGGCGATTTTCAATCATCATTGCTTGACATCTTGAAAACCTTAATCTTACCTTTTTTTGCACCATGTTCCCTTTCACCTTCATAGCTGAAGAATGCCAAAAATCTGTCTCCAGTTTGATAGGAACAGGGTGTTTAATTTCTTTGCTCTTCTGAATTCTCATTTTTACATTTTAAATCTACTTTAATTTTCTTTCCTTATATGTACTTTGGCAACAATACTCTATAGTAGGCTTCTACAACAACTATTTAAAGAGGTTGCAGGTAGTCTTTACAAAAGATTAATAATGGACACACTGCAAATCAAGGTATGACATAGTTTATATCTGCATTTGGCTTACTGAGAGGGAACACCACATATTTATTGTCTTCTTGCTAAGTTTGCTGTGTCCTTGCTGTATCAGGGGTTCCATGCTGCAGCAACAATAAAAGCCTGAAATATTATCTAGCTCATTTAGTTGATTTTTGCTGATGTCTCCACTGTCTACCACTGTCTCTAGGTCACTAAACAAGGTTCCTGATTAGGTACATTATCTGAAATGTATGACTTACAGATAGTTGGGAACATTTTTTTCTACAGTTCTCCTAAACTTAACTCTTAGATAATTTATGCATGTGTTTCTTTCCATTGTGTATTTTCAGCTTAAATAACTCTTTGGGCTTTCTCATTATTTTACAATTAGCAGACATTCTGCCCTCTTAGACCAGAAAGTGCTAGGTGAATATAGGAAAGACAGGTTTTGTTCATTCATGCTCTGTGCTCTCCTAATTACGATAACTGTTTCTGATACATGGTCCAGTTTCATGCCATTTTTCCTTACTGTAATAGCTAGAATCAAACATTATTTCAGAAGATGTTTCACAAGTAGCTTACAAAATTGTGCTGACAGCAGATGGTGGCTATTAAAATTGACCCATGATACAGTATTGGTTAATGTATTTCTTAGGACATATTGCTAGTATTTGAAACTTGTCCATTCATGTGTTTGGATGGAAGGCACTATATATAGGGGGTTTTTAGATTACTAAGTCATGGTGACCATGAATTCAGATATGGTATGAATTAATACAACTCAGCATTTACAAAAAAATATAAGTCTCAATGCAGGGATGATGTCTGTCTTTGCAGTGTTCTGTTATGCTAATAAGTAGATAAAAGTTTAGATGAGTTTTCAAAGCACAGTAAAATGCTGCATATTGCAACTATCTTTTTTCCCCACACTTTTTATGGACAAACTGGTATATATTGCATTTTGTTTATTAAAGGAATAATGATTATTTACTTGATTTTTCAAAAACTTTTCCTTAATTTGGTTCTTTATGAAGATAAGTTGTCAGGTGAAAAGTTAAACAAAATAACTACCTTCCACAATTTGAGTGTTAGTATATCTTGTTGGCTGTAGATGTTTTGGGAGATCAGCTGTGTGACCATTTTTTGCTAAAATTTAGCAAACAGATAGTAGTTGTTTCACTATTCAGGCTACTAATACAGTCAGTTTGAATACAGACTCTAAATGTAAGCAATAATAAAAAAAAACCTTGAATAAAACCTTACATTAAAATATATTAATATCCAGCCTTTGTATTAAACCTTTTTCTAGTAACTGAGCTTTTTATGGTTAGATGCCAAACAGATTGAATGAGTCTGGGCTTTTTTTGTTTTGCTTTTTTTTTTAAAATACATTTTGTGAATTTTCTAAGAAAATCCTGTAACATCTGGGAGGAGGTAGTGTTTTGAGTTCTTCATTCCTCTCTGCAAAGTGAAATGATGGAAGATAAGTTACTGGTATCTGTTTGAAAGGGAGTAGAATTCAGTATTGTCTTCAACTACGTCATTATTTCTCCTGCCTAACCAAATTCCTTTTTTCCTCATTATATCTCTTAGTAATAACATGCAAGACAGAAATTTTGAGCCAACATCTTTGTTGTTTTGACAACTTACTCTAGGGCATAATTCATCTTGTGTGGAAAAAATGAGGTGACTTATGGAAGTGTCAAATCAATCTCTCATTGTACTATACAAAGTGAGTATGTGGGGTGAATAAAGACTAAATGTGTAGATTTAATGCTAACATCTCCTGCTAATTCTTGTAATTTATCTTATACATTAGTGTCACTTTCTAAGTTTCATTTAACAACAGTGGTGCCTTTGATTTTGTTGAAATGAATGAGACCTGTGTAAAAGTGAATGTGTTTTGCTTTGGGATGGACATTTCTTAAACCACCCTAGTATAACTATTAGTAATGAGTGTGGCAACACCCCAAATAGTTTCTCTTTAACCTTTTAGTCAAGTGTCCTCAAAAAAGACCAAAGTACTATTCAGCTTAATAGATCAAAGAAGTGAGTAATATTTCCAGGTAATGTTTTCATTAAAGTGATGTGATTATTAGAGTCTCTTCATTGTTTTTTATTATCACCATCTAAAATAACATGACAGAGTTTATTTCAAGCAAGCTGGCTAAAATTCACATTATTATTTTTTTTGATCTGTCTAGTCACCTACTACTCTTTTAACTTCTGATCATGAATGAATTGTTAAAACATTAAGAGTAATGTGTAGTGACTGGTAAGAATTTCTGACTTAAAACTCAGCCTAGGATAAAACCAGTTACTGGAAGAGTCTCTTGGGGACTTGTAGTGAAGATCAAGTTATACTTACTGTGGTCAATTTTACTGCACAAGTATTCAGGTAGAGCTTATTTGGTTTCCAGGTTGCATGGTGGGAGAGGAAAAAACCATCTTGTGTTTGTCTAGCTACAGAACCAAGAATAGGGATTGACAAAAAACCAAACCCATAAACCCAAACCAAATCAACTCTTTCAGTTACCAGTTCACAAGATTGGTTTGAAATGGATACCAAGCTTTTATTTATTAATTTTTTTTTACATTTTATCCAGTATACACGTGGAGATAGTAATACTCTTCCACTAATGAAAAATTTTTAGATGTCTTATTTTGTAGGGAGTAAGTAAGATCTGCTTTGAGATAAGGTGGGATATTTTTGTTTTCTTTTTTGCTAGTTCTTTCAAACAGTGCTTAAGTATATAGACTTTTCTCTCTCTTCAGAGGGAGAAAAAGGTGATAGTCTAGAGCTGTAGGTACTCTTGCAGTTGTCTTCTTTTCACCTTCCCTTTTGTTTAATTGTGTGACTCTGACATGGATGTTTTGTTCTTGGTGCCTGGAGGCAGTACCTCTGACATCAGCTTCTGATAGTTCAAGATATTGGGAAGAAATCAATAAATTGGCTTCAGCTCATAGTTACACTTTTCTAAAGAAAGACACTGATTCATTAGGGAACAGTGAAATTTCTCAGCATTCCCACTCCTCCCTCTAAACCCCCAAAACATTGGAATATGTCAAAATTGAATAGGTATTGGAGTTTGCTTGTTTTAGGAAGGTATGGTGACTTTCTAATCCCTTCACGAAAGGTAAGTATGTTCTGATAATAAAACTTGTATATAGGCCTTGTAATGTCCTAGTTTTTATCTTTAGTGAAGTTAACTTAAACCTGCATTTTGAAATAGCACTTCTGAAGGAACTGAAACTGGATTGTAATTGCCTAGGAAATCAAATAGTGGAGAACCACAGGATGATGGAATGTGTTAGGTTGGAAGGGACCTTCAAAGATCATCTAGTCCAACCCCCTGCAGTAAGTAGGGACATCTTCACTAGATCAGGTAGCTCAGAGCCCCATCAAGCCTCACCTTGAATATCTCCAGGGATGAGGCCTCCACTACCTCTCTGGGAACCTGTTCCACCCTCATATTGAGCAAGTTTTTTTCTAATATCCAACCTAAATCTATCCTTTTCTAGTTTAAAACCATTACCCTTTGTCCTATTGCTACATGCCTTTGTGAACAGTTCTTCCCCAGCTTTTTTATAGATACCTTTCAGGTTTTGAAGGCTGCTATAAGATCCCCCTGGAGCCTTCTCTTCTTCAAGCTGAACAAGCCCAACTCTCAGCCTGTTTTCATAGGAGAGGTGCTCCAGCCCTTTGAACATATTTGTGGCCACCTCCGGAAGCGCTCCAACAGGTCTTTGTCCTTCTTGGGTTGAGGGCTCCAAAGCTGGACGCAGTATGCCAGGTGAGGTCTCAGCAGAGCAGAGTAGAGGGGTAGAATCACCTCTCTCCATTTGCTGACCGCATTTCTTTTGATGCAGCCCAGGATGCGCTTGGCCTTCGGGACTCCAGATGCACATTGGTGGCTCATGTCCAGCTTTTCATCCATGAGTACCCCCAAGTCCTTTTCCTCAGGGCTGCTTTCAAGCACATCATCTCCTAACCTGTATGGATAATGGGGGTTGTCCCAATGAAGGTGCAGGACCTGCACTTGTTAGATTTGTTGGACCTCATCATATGAGGATCATACAAGGAGTGGCTGAGGGAGCTGGGGATGTTTAGTCTTGAGAAGAGGAGGCTGAGGGGAGATGTTATCACCACCTACAACTATCTGAAAGAAGGTTTTAGAGAGGAGGGAGATGGTCTCTTCAGGCAGGTGCCAGGAGATAGGACAAGGGGAAGTGGCACAAAGCTGTGCCAGGGCAGGGTCAGATTAGATGTTAGGAAAAAAAATTTCACTGAAAGAGCTGTCAGGGCCTGGAACAGGCTGCCCAGGCAGGTGGTTGAGTCACCAGCCCTGGATGTGTTTAAAAAAGGGTAGATGAGGTACTTAGGGATGTGGTTTAGCATAGGACAGGAACGGTTGGACCTGATGATCTTAAAGGTCTTTTCCAACCTTGTGATTCTGTGATCAGGTTCACCTGGACCCACTTCTCCAGCCTGTCCAGGTCTCTCTGGATGACATCCTGTCCTTCTGGCACGTTAACCCCACCACTCAGCTTGGTTCATCAGCAGACTTGCTGAGGGTGCACTCAATCCCACTGTCAATATCATTAATAAAGATACTAAACAGCACTGGTCCCAGCACAGACCCCTGAGGAACACCACTTGTCACAGTCTTCCATCTGGACTTGTAGCCATTGGCCACCACCCTGTGGATGTGACCATCCAATCAAGTCCTTATCTGCTGAACAGTCCACCCATCAAATCCATATCTCTCCAACTTAGAGAGAAGGATGTTGTGGGGGACTGTATCAAAGGCCTTGCAGAAATCCAGAATGTTATGCTAGTTCTAAGAGTCAAGCTGTTGACCTACGCTTTGTTGTGCAGTCTGTCTTGCCGCCTTCTTACATTCCTTTCTGACTCCTTCCTGGGTGAGGAGCTCAGCTTTTTGTGCAGATGTGTCACTGGGGGCCTGAATGCCAGCAACTGCAGTCAGACCACAGGTGGAGGACCTGGGGTGCCAGCAGCTGGAGAGACTGGCATGAATGGACTTAAGTGTCAGCAGCAGGAGTGGAATATCAGGTCACGGGTGCCTGTGCATCTATTGTGTCAGGAACTAGAGCAAAGTGAGGATCTGTGCTCTGAAGCTGCAGTGGGACTGCAGGCCAGAGGGATCACGTGCCAGTGGCTGGAGAGACCAGAGTGAACAAAACCACATGCCAAACACTGGAGTGGGACCAGGGGTCAGAAGCCCGTATGTCCATCATACCAGTGATTACAGTGAGTGCATTGAGCATTAATGAAAAGAAAGTCAGGCTAGCCTAGGTTAAGTGGCCAGGCATGTGTGCTGCTCTGAGGGGGAGACCAGAGAAGAAACTGGTTGTTAGGGTGATGAAGTGAGTCTGTCTGGCTGCCTGCCAGGGACACTGTAGGATCTGGGGATCTCTAAGGGTGAGGCTGCTGATGAATGTGTTGCTTTTAAGGACAAGGCCACAGGGTATTAGCTACTGAGACACCAGTGGAATCTGAATACCTATGTGTCTTTTAGGGTGTGAGACCATGGTGGATGGTGAAGAGAGGAACTACTGAGGCAGTAGGAGAGTCCCAGTAATCTCTGTGTATGCATGCATATGAGTGCGCATATTTACCATCAGCCAGACCCTGGACAGTCTATACCAGCAACTAGAGTTGGGCAGTAGCCTTCAGGACATGTATGTCCAAGTGAGAGCAATTGTGGGATCCAGGAGATAGCTATGGGGCAGGCTGGGGGCTGAGTCCAGCAGCCAGTGGAATCCACCGTGTCCATAAGCGTGTATCTTCTCATTATTGGACCTCCATTCTGCTCAGCCAGGGAAGGAAGCAGGGTGAGGCTGTTTGTGACATTTGAGTTCATTTTCATATGCGTGGTTTGTGTGTCTGTCTTGGTCTGTTGTAACTGGCTGTGGTGTTTGTGTTGTATATGTCTGCTCTCTGTGTGTCAGGAATATGTGCTCAGCCTCACTACAGGTTGTATCTGGGCATTTGCAGCTTCTGCAGCATCACTTCTTTCCGGCTGCCAGGTGCAGCCTTATTTTCCCTTAAGTTTCCTTTGGTGCTCTCTCTGCCTTGCACCTCCACAGTGACTACCAGTGGAGAAATTGATCATCACTCATGAATTTTTTCCAGGGAGAAGAGCAATTAGCATAAGTAGTCTGGTACACAAGTAGCTTACTTTGCAAAAGTATTATAATAGACTATGGCACACATTTCTGTAATACTAGATTATTTAAAATTCTTCTTTGGGACCAAGTGCATATCAGTTTTTAGTACTGTTTTAGTGATGTAACAGTGATGCAAATGCTCAGAAAAATGAATAAAAAAAAAACCCAACCTGGTATGCCATTCTTGCAGGTCATCTCTATTTTTTGTGAGATGATGAAAAATTAGTACATTAATTTCCACTGGAGCTGGAGAAACCTGACCTGTCAGTTTGTGTGTGATGTGATCTCTGCAAAATGCTCAGAACATCTGTGAAATGGGCACAGAACTGAAACACAGTATTCCACTCAAGATCAGGTAAACTTAAAACAATGACAAAATCCTCTGAACAAATGCTTCAGGGAGCATGCTGCTGTTTGTATTCTGGGGCGTAGTGCTTGTTTCACAATAGTGTCAAAATACTATGTACTGATTGAAATTAACTGTAAAGGATTTTTTGTTGTTGTGTTGGTTTTTTTCTCTGTTTCAAGGTGTGTGTATGTGTGTGGGGGTTCTCCTTTCTGTGTGTTTGGTTGTTAAGATGTATATCTGCTTTATTGAAGTTCTGGCACTGGTGACATTTGGCAGTGCAGTGTTAGTATTCCCAGAAATGGGAAGAACGACTTGTGAAAAGAGATGTGAAAAATTGCTGGCACAATACTAAGAGTGCACGCCTTAATGTATAATTATGCAGATGAAATAAGTCATAAAAGCCTGCACATGGGCTGTGAGTCATAACTTGGCTTGCAAAAGAAAAATTAAATCTTTAACCATATTTTTTTCTGTTCAACAAAAAGGTTTGTTTCTAGTAGTTTTTTACTTCTATTTAATAGTGCTTTGCAAACACAACATAAAGAATTTTGTTTAAGTTTACAGTATTTAAAAACTCAATTTGAAGAAAAATTTTCATATGGTATTTTGCTAAACCCTGCATAACCTCACTGTTAGTGTGTTTGAACTTGCTGTTATCTTTTTTTCTTTTTTTTTTTTTAAAGTGGCTGGTAACATTAAATTTGAAACTAAAAATTCAACAGCATAACCTGACAACAGTTGAAATGAACAACTTGGTATGTCAAGCCAAAGCAACCAACCACAAATACGGTTTTCTTTATCTTTCCATCTCTTAAAAAAGAGGTCTCCTGCATCTTAAGTTGTTTACCTGAGGTAAAATTCACATCATTCTTTAGAGTACTGCATATGCTGTACTGACCTTGTTAGCAATCAAAGCAGGGCTATAGTGACTTCTCCAGTTCTGTTGAACTATTTGTGACTCATACATATCTTGCCCTTTGGAAAAATTTGCAGAAGTGCGTGGTACTTTATATTAAACTGGTGGTGGGTTTTAATTTGTTTCACTTAGCCATAATTCTTTTGATCTGTTGCAGGGCAGCATGATATTATTTTGAGAAGTTACTGTTAAATACATGTCCTCACGGAACAGAGGTCTGTTTGTTCAGTCATCAACAACTTAGATCTTTCTATTACAACTGATTACACTAACAGGCTTCTTTTATGTTTCAAGCTAGTTGAAGAGGCACAAGCTCTGTGCTTGTATTTCTTCATAATCTCTGACCTCATCACCACACAACACTGCCTTCAGTTGCATCCTGCTGAAGGTGTGCATTGGACTTATATTTTAACTGAGCATTTGTTCTCTATGTGGTTATATTCACTATGTCAGGAGCCTTTTTGGATCCCATCTTGATGGAATGAGGTGTTGCAGGCCTGTTCAGCTAATGTGGATTGTAGAATTTTATGGAAACACCTGTTACAATTGAAAACATTTAATAGTATTTAATATTAAAAACTTACAGACATTTAAATAGTTAATTCAATATTTATTGGCAAACTGTGAGAATAATTAAACTGGCTGTCATAGTGAAGACTGTCTCTTTTTCTGCTGTTTAATTTGGCTCATAGAGCTAGGTTGGTCTATTGAGTTTCATCTGCACACAGCTACTGACAAATGCTTGTGAGACTTGTGAGGCAAGCTAGGCAATCATAAGCATCAGACTTGAGAATTTTGTTTCCCACTCTTATATTCTGTTTCTGAGCAAAGTTCCATTGTTGTAATATTTTGCCCTTGGTGTTTTGACTTTACACCTTCAATGTAAATTGAGATATACCTGCTGCTTTTGTTGTTGTCATTCAGCTTTTAGTGGTCTGTGATTGGTAGTGCACTTCAGTAATTAGTCAGCAAAATTACTGGTGTCTACCACATACAGCTCTTTTTCTCAGGCTCTGTGAGCCCTATACTGATAATATAATATAATAACAATTATATATTAGTAACAATTATAACATATTATTAACACATATATAGGCTATATCATTAACAATTATTAACAAATATATTATTAACAATTAATATAAGTAACATTATTATGTTTATGTCAGTGAAAGAAAAGTAAGTGCATATTCTCTTAAAATAGAGCAAAGTTGTAATTATTTGTAAATCTTCCAGGCATTCACTTCAATTCTGGATTTTGCCTTTACAAGTGACTTCCTGTTTTACTTTACAGTCATTGGTAGTACGAATTGAAAACCACAATTGGATAGATAATTTGTCAAATTCTCAAGAGCGACCAAAGCAATTGAGCAGACTTTTAAAGACAATTATTTTTGGAATATTAGTACTTGTTTCTGACTTCTTGGTGTGCAGAATCAGTAGAGTGATCCTCATATGCAGTCTCCAACAGCCATCTAGATATAAAAATGAAATGAATTACCCTGTCTTTAGCTTTTAGGACATTTTTTGTAGGTTTCAACAAGAGTATCTAATGCAACTCTGCATTGCTTTCAGTTAATTGTAATTTCTTTTCTGAATGCAGTCAAAGAAGTTCACAGTGAAATTGTGATGGATTTTTATTTGCTTTGTACCGAAGTTCTCACCTAGTGCTGTCACTAATACCTTGCAGTATCATTGTACTTATAATTCTCTTAGCAATACAACAGTAAAAATCAGTAATTACAATCTATCCCTTTGGGTTTTATTTTTTTTTTATTGGGGAGATGAAAGTAGTAGCACTCTTTGCCTGTCTGTCTGAGTGTTGCCTGTGTTAACTCAATAAGAAGAGTTTTTCTGTCAAGCTGTTCTGTTCATGTGAGATAGCATCACTTTTAGTCAGAGGATAAAGGTCTTTTGTATTACTTTTTTCAAAATAAAGTTTAGTTCGGAAAATATCTATAGATTCTGGAAAGAGAAATAATTTCCTTAAAAATATTTTCATTTCCCCCCCCAGTGGATCAAAGTCTTAACAGTCTTAGCCCTTTCTTTTTCTTACTCAGAATTGCCCCTGCCCTAATGCTTCCTTAACTTACTATAGATACTTAGATACTTTTAGGTAAATTTAGTTAGCTAAGCGTTTCTTTGTGACCCTGGATTGGGAAGGTTTGTGGATGTTAACTTACAGGCTATTTTTCTATCTTTTCAGGTCTCTGGATGGCAGAATCTGAAAATAAATGCAGTTTTAAGAGGTATGCCTTATGTAGGCCAAAATATTCCTGAATAGTGTTTATATAAATGATAAAGCCATGCTTCTAAGCAGTCCTCCTTCTGATCCTCTTTGTAAGCTTACATGAATAATCATTTCTAGTGCTAAAATAACTCTGAAATCTGAAAGACTGTAGCGAGACATTCATTAGTGACACAGTTTTAGTAGATCTGTAATACACTGCTTACCTTTTTGCTTGTATGTCTTAATAGAACACTGCCATAGTGGATGAAGTGTAGCTTGAACAAACTCGGTTGAGTGTCTAATATGTTCATATCCCTGCCAACCTCTCCTGACTCTGTATGTGTGATTTTGTTTGTTTACCTGGTTGATTTTTTCATTGGGATTATAGATAGTCCAGATACCTTTATCTTCACTTGCTTCTTCCCGGTGTGATGTAAGACATAGGTGCCAATGAGAGGCTGACACCATGCCAACAGTGTGATATAAAATGGTATCAGTTGGAACCAAGATGCAGAAATACTAATCTTTGCGTGTATTCATAGCTGCGTGTCAGCTATGTGTGTGCTTGGGGTTCCATGTTCCTACACTTAAGGGGACTGTCTGTTTTCTCTCCCTTGTTAGCATGCTGTTTATGAACAATTAATTACTTTACAGCTGTTAGGAAAGCAGTCTCTTCAAAGTTGAATTGGATAGCTCTGCTTTATAACTCTTTATAGCTCTCCCATCCATTTCAGGATTCATAGGTGACAAAGTTTAGAAAAGTTGTCTTTTTTTTGTCTAAGAGAAAGATTGACTAACCCAGCCTTTTCAGGGCTCTCTCACTTTTTTTTTCCTTTCCTTTTTTTTTTTTTTTTAAAAAAAGCAGGACCTCTTCATTCATTTTAAAGTATGATTTGGGTCTCTGAAACTTTAGAAAGGTTTCCTATTTTTCTAAAGCGGTAGAGCTGTGGTGCCTTTTGTTCTGAGTCAGAAATAATTACCAGAGCGCTAACAATTTGCATCAAAAATGGCTTTTCAGCTATTGACTGAGATTCTGGTGTTGCTGGTTTTTATGCTGTCTTTACAAAGGTCCTAAAGAAGATGATGCTAAGACTAAGGGAGTGTATTATTACTGTTTTTACTATACCTGTGGGAAGAAATCACGAAGATGGCGCTTCCCTACTCTTAGAGATGCATGCTTGCAGGATGAGAGGCATTGCACACAGTTTGCAACACAGGACATTCCTGTGAGACAGAGGGAGCTCTTTTTGCCAGTGGTGGTAACATGCTCAATAAGTTGCCTGGAGAGGCGGTGGAACATCCATATGTGAAAAGTTCTCTGAATGCAGCAATAATAGGCCCACAGCAACTCAGTTCAAGTGGGGCTACTTCAAGGGCAAGGTTAGATCAGAGCAGGTTGGCAATTACTTCCAATCTACATTATCCTGTGAATCTAAGTAACTTGCTTAGGCACCAGTTATTGTGCATTTTACGTTTCCTGTACAAACAGATGAGGATCAGGTCGGTCTGTTTTGTTGCCTCCCCCACCCCCACTTAAAAAGATGCATCTGTAGTTCAGGAGTGTGTTGTAGTTATAGAATAGAGGAATTTGATTAACTTCTTTCTATTCCAGTAATGTGGTTTTGAGGGAAAAGTTTCATGCTTTGGCTCTAGCTCTCACGTGTTAGCTAGGTAAAGAGAAACTTTAATTTTATTTCTTTTAATCAAAAATCACTGTTCAGGCAGTCGATTGAGAATCTCAGAAAGTTACATGCAGTTCTTACAGTTTATTTGCAGTTACTTGCTGTAGTTGGTTACTGTTTAAGCAGCCAACTGTGTAGAACTAAGGAGCCTCTGTGTCCAACAGATTTGCCTTGTTTGGGTTTGGCTTTCTAAAAGCTAGACTAAAGTATGATATTTCTGTGGTCTGCTGATGTAGAGGTTTGATGGGAGTCTAAGGTTTGTATTGTTCAACTGTGAAAAAGGGACTGTTAGGTTCAGAAAATACTTTGCAAATGTTCAGATTCTGGTCTGTCCACCAAAGTTGTCTGCTTTTATGTAGGATGATGAATTTATTTGGCACTTTTGCTTCTGAACTTGGCTGCAATCCTGTGAAAGATTAAGAAGCTCTTAGTTACTATGTAGAAGATGCATGCTTGATTGATCACATTACAAAATAAGGTGGTTTACAATAAGCTGTGACTATTGAGAGGGCTGCTTTTTGTACTAATTCCTGCACAGTCTAGTGAGTTTATAAAGTCTCTAAAGCAAAGAAGTCTCAGTTTGGAGATAAATGCTTGTGTTCTTTTTTAATATTGTATACAAGAAAGTGTCAGCCTAAGTGGTGCTTGGATAAGTAAACTTAATGTCCCCTCTTATTATTTCAAGTTGGTGTGTGTGACTTTAACCTCAATGTGATCCTGTGAGTTTTCTTTGTAAAGCAAGCCATTCTAGATGGTGAAATTATGCTGAGTTCGTTAAGTTGATGTCTATGTCATTGTGACTAGATAACAGTTATCTAAAGAACTCAATGACCAGACTAAGCACAGTCAAAACAGTAACAAATTCAGCTTATATGGGTAGGTGAAGGTAGTGTTATAGTGCAGTAAGGTCATAGGATCATAGGATAATTATGGAAGCTTTCTGAGTTAACTTTTAGCCTTCTTTTTAATACATCACTATTTGAGAGAGGGGAAGATGAGATTTATGGAAGATAGCGCCTGAAGTTCAGATTTGGAAAAACCTCATTTCCCTCTGTTAAAGGGAAATGTGTATTTGTGTTTAAAAAAAAAAACCCCAAACAATAAATAAAAAGCAAGCTGGTTCATCTGGTTGTTTCTTAGTCAGATTTCCTATTTGACATTGTGTAGTCTTGCTGTTCAGTTCCAGTTTGTATGAGATTGCTAACGTGTGTTAATTGTATGTGCAGAAAGTGTCAGTAGTCTAAGCAGAAGGATGTGATTTCATTCAGAGAAATCCAGCAGCTGGTAAACATTCTTTTCCTCCTTACTTTATAATACTCGTGGTAAAATGATAAAAATAGCTCTTTTGAGAGTGCTAAAGAGCAAAAAACAGTGTTGAAACTTCTGAAGGATGCTGAGATTTTCTCGAGATAGGTGTCATGATGTTTTCTTGCTGTCATGGAACCCCAGTAGTTAATTTAACTGGTTTTTCAGCTGTTTGGCTGATAAACTCAAATAATACTTCAACTGAAATTTACAAGCTGATTAGAATGATGTAACATCTTAAGTTTTCAATAAATAGGTTTTTACTTCATTATTGTTTTGTATGTTGAAATCATAGAATGGTTTGCATTGTTAGGGACTTCAAAGACCATCTAATTCCAACCCTCCACTAGACCAGGTTGCCTAAAGCCCCATCCAACCTGTCCTTGAACACTGCCAGGGAGGGGGCAGCCACAGCTTCTCTGGGCATCCTGTGCCAGGGCCTCACCACCCTCACAGCAAAGAGTATTTCCCTAATATCTGATCTAAATTTGCCCTCTTTCAGTTTAAACTCATTACCTCTTCTCCTATCACTACACTAGTCTTCATAATTAAGGTGGAGTTAAGATGATATAGAAATAGAAGTTGGGAATTTATTTATCATATGCTTGTCAGAATTACAGTATTATAATTATTTTATACCATCCTTTTGCTTCAGATCTAATCCACATTTTTTCCCCATAGCAGTGTATTTCAGCGTATATGTGGTTACTTGAAAAAAGTGTTTGTTGTTTTATTGGTGGGGTGATAAGAACTTGGCTGTTTTGTATGATAAAAAGTGGCTTTTAACATTTGTATGACAGTAGGCTGTAGGAACATGGGAATGTTGAGTCTCTTTCCCAAGGGCAGATATCTTGTTCAAACAGACTAGAACTCCTTCTGAGTTGATAGTTGTTAACATATTCCATATAGGAAGATGGAAGACAGTTTGTATTGGCCATCTACCTTAACATGGAGAGTTTCTTTCAAAGTATTGTGAATGGTAGCTTAGCTTCAGATACTGTAGTGTGACCGTGTATCCTTCAAATACATGAACAGTGATAAAGAAGTAGTTGATGGTGAAACTTGCAGTTACATTATTTACTTTCCTCTGAAGTACAGAACAGAGATGTGGAGTTACTTTACATTTTTAATTTGTTGCTGTTATTAATGAATTATTTTTATATAAGGTTGAAATGTTAGTCCTGCTGGTTCTACTTTATATATATCAGTAGTTTTGCTATTTTCCTGTTGTCCAACTGAACTGACATCTTGGTAATTATAGTGTTAATTGCTATCTCCGCCAATCCTTTCTAAATAAATGTGAACTGGTCTAGCCATTTTTGCCTTCCCTTTTCTCATTTTAATAAGGTCTTCCATTGTTACACTTTAACTGTTTTGAAAAAAATCAGGCATTCCAGTTTTCTCGTTTCTCTTGAGACCAGAGGACACAGTTCTGCATTGTACAATATGCAGGCTGAAACGGAATCTTGATGCCCAAAGCTGACTTACAGACATTAAAAGTTGCATTGCAAACTGGAAATTCAGGCTGTATTGAATCTATCATGTCAGAGCTTCTGCATATGCAGAAAAAAAAATAATTCTCTTGATTTAGCAGCTGCAAGGTTTGGGCCAGGCTTTCTGGGTAAATCTCCTATTGTACGTTTTGCCTTGTTTGGGTATTGAGATGTCTAATGCAAGAGAAAAACCTGTTCCTATTCTGCTGCTTCTTCCTGTACTTCACAGTTTCTGTTGTTTAAACATATTTTGAGAGGGTTTTGTGTAATTCTTGAAGTGTGTATAAAATTTTCATAAGGTTGATTTGACAAGCTTGTTCTGGATATTCTAGAAGATGTGTATTTTCCCATTGCCAAAAAGTATGATTTTTTTTTCCAGTCAGTGAAATGTGTATTATCTTTGCTATCCTCTTTTTTTTTTTTTTTTTTTCCTGGCACAGTGGGCATTATTACAACTTTGTAGTATTTTTATCTTCTTCATTGTATCATTTGTTCATTGTTCTCATAATATTATACCACACCTGAACTGTTTTTTATTTGTTGCAGGTTTTTTTTCCTAGTGCCAGTGCTTGTCTCTACTGTAGTGGGAAAAAATTGTCATGCTTTTTCTAGAAAATAAATAATTTCTTTGCTTCACTTTTCACCATAATATCTTTGGCTCTTCTGCCTCATTAGTGCTTGGATTCAGTCTGTGGTGATCCTGAACACCTTTATCTGAATTCCTGCCTAGGCAAGTAACTAGCATTGTATTTATACTGGTTTTTTTAAGTGTCCTTGTAGCTTAATTTCTCTTTTGCTTGTCATGAATTATATTTTCTGTTGTGCTGACTTTCTTTAACTGATGGTTTTAAGTTGCTTCCTGAAGTCAGCTTAAATAGTGGTACTGAATAGCTCTTCAGTGCCACGGAAATGTATTTACTTTATGCAGTAGCTTCTTTGACTGAGGATCTTATGCACTAAATTCCAAGGGTTTAATACATGGCTGATCTTCATTTGGTCAGAAATAAAACTACAAAATGCAGTTTAGAAAAGGAATTTTATTTCTTAGCATAGATTCTGACTTGTGTACTGGAAAATCAGTTGCTCTGTAATTACTCTGCAGTGACTAGTCACTAGTTTAATTAGGAAATGTCCAATACAAGAAAAGTAAGTTTGATTTTTGTCTGTCTTAGCCACTAAAGGTGGAAGTCTTCCTACTCATCTTTGTATAGGACAGTGGAGATTTTAATGGCTTGATGTTGGATATACTTTTCCATAGTAATAATGAAATTTAAAGTGCTTTTTCAGTGCTGGTATAGTTCAGACAAGTGTATAATTTTGCCTTACCATAGTTATTTTTCTCAGTACTACTTCATTAAACATAGAAAAAGAACATTACAAATAAAATTGAAGATCAGACAACCTTGTTATGATAATTCTATGTGAAAATTGGGGAACATGTATCATGATTGAAATTATGAAATGTATTCCAAACTAAACTAGGTGAAAACTAGTATTTATGAGCTAGGGATGGTGAAGTCACTTTAACAAAAAACTGATTTAGTGACTTTTGCAGTGCAGAAACTGAATATAATAGCTTGTAGGGCAATTTAGCCTGCTTTGTTAATTAACTCTAATTAACTCTGCTGTCAACTTAGAGTAACAGCAGTTTTATTTTCAAGGTATTTAAAAAAAAAGGGAAAGCTATATTTAAATGGCAGCCTTTTGTTCAGGCATGGGCTTTGTGTGGTGCTTTCTCTATAAGTAACTAGAGTTGCTGAAAATAAAGTTAAATGAGGTGTTTAATTTTTAATGTCTGATTTTTCTTCCGTTTAATGGTGGCTATGCCATCTCTTGCTCTGAAGAGAGAAAACCTTTCTAGTTCATGTTTCTTAGTACAACAAACTGCAGCTGTGCCAATGAGACTATTTTGGTTTGTAATGTTTTCTTTGATTAATTGAGTTTAAACCAAATGTGATTTCAGAAAGTTTGTTTCAGCTCTTTGATTGAGACACAGCTTCAAAATTATACTTTAACCATACTAGCACAAGGGAAACAAAAGTGTTGGTAAACCTACTGTGCCATGCCATATTAGAACAAGTTATTTTTACTTTCCAGTTATCAAAATGGTTTAAATTCTCAAACTGCTTTGAGGATTTTCTCTCTCCAAATTTTTGTGAATTTTCTCTGTTCCTAGACTTAGATCAGTAGAACAGTAAGACCTGTGGTTGTAAAGGAGCTTCATAGCATGCCAGAATGACTGTTTTCTATGTTATTTAAATTTTGTCTTGCAAAATAGTGTGGGTTTTACATTTTTTCACTGCTGTGAAGTCCTTTAGAAGTTAGTGCTATCATTGTGTTTGTGTGTGTTCACATGCATATAGAGTACATGAGACCCTAAAGCTCTACAAACATACCTTTACAGTTAATTCTAGTTAGTCATTTATTCCCAGATAACTTTTACCTGCTGACTACAGCTTTGTTACTTTGTGATATGTCTTCTCTGCAGACACCAAAGATGCTAACGAGGAAGATTAAGCTTTGGGACATTAATGCCCATATAACCTGTCGTCTGTGCAATGGATACCTGATTGATGCTACTACTGTAACAGAATGCTTACATACTTGTAAGTAGAAGTGTAATTAAGTTAAAGAAATTGGGTTTTGGTGTGTGCAGGTTGTGTTGTGGTTTTTGTTTGTGACACAGGTTCTGAGCCCTTTGGTGAGAGTCATTTGAGGATCAGTGTCAGCTCTTTGGAGGGACAGGGCCGACTTCATTTGTAAAACAATTCAAGGGAAAATAAGTGGGTTTTGCTCCCATTCCTCCTTTTTTTCTCTGCAATATCTTCAGTTTCTTGGTAACAGGCAGGCCTATAAGCCACTAGATAAAAACTTTATTAGTAGTTACTCAGTGTTAAATCTTTTCTAGTTTACATCTATTCTTGATTAGAATTATAGGCATCCTCATTTCAGCTGAAATAAAGTTAATTTTCTTTCTAGCAGCTGGTACAGTGCTGTGTGTTGGATTTAGGATGAGAATAATGGTGATAACACACTGATGTTTTGTTTGTTGCTAGGCCATGTTTGCAGCAAGTTAAGGACTTTTCAGCTTCTAATACTGCCCCACCAGCGAGTAGGATGTGGGGGATGCACAAGAATCTGGGAGGAGACACAGCTGGGATAGCTGACCCAGACTGGCCAAAGGGATATTCCACGCCATGTAGTGTCATGCTCAATATATAACCTGGGAGAAGCTGGATGGGGCTTGTGAACTAGCTGGGTATTAGTTAGCAGGCAGTGAGCAATTGTGCTATGCATCAGTTGTTGTTATCTTCCTTTCCTGTCCTATTAAACTGTCTTGAATTTTGCATATCCTGTTCCCCCACATTCTCTCCCCTAGCCCACTGGGATGGAGAGTGAGTGAATGTTACTCTAGTTGTTTTAGCTGCCAACCAGGTTAATCAACAACTGTCCTTTTGACACCCAACATGGAGCTTCATGGGTTGAGATAACAACAGATCTGAACAGAATGCATTAGAACAAATCTGTTGCAGGCGTTCATTAAGTAAATAGTCATAGATCACAATGGTGATTCCTTTGCTCTCAAAGTTGTTGCACCTGATCTGTGTTACATAATATGTTGCTTGCAATATATATTTCCTGTTGTGCTGTTTATCAACTCAGCGAACTGGGTCAAGGTATACTTCATTGTGGTATGCTTCATAATACTGGCTTGTGATAAGCTTGATGGTTGTGAGACTGATCTGGTGTTTGTACTCAGTATTGTCATTATCTCCGTCCTTCGGGAGTCATCCGGTTAGCTTTAGACATTGCTGAACAAGAAAAGTGGCCAGTGCTCTACTTGTATACTGACTTACTGATCATGGCCAGTGCCCTGTGTGGGTGGTTACAGCAATGGAAACAGAGCAACTGGCAGCACAGAGGCAAACCTGTCTGGGCTGCCATATTGTGGCAAGATATTGCTGCCTGGCCAGAGAAGCTGCTTGTAAAAGTACATCTTGTATTCAAGAGTCAGGCCACTGAGGAACAGCAAAGCAAACAGCAGTAGGTCAGGCTGTTCAGAATGAATTGGCTCAGGTAGATTTGGGGTGGCAACGTAAAGGTATATAAATACCTATATTAGCTAGGTGGGCCCATGACCCCTCAGGCCATCAAGGAAGAGATGCAACATATAGATGGGCTTGTGATCAAGGGGTGGACTTGACCATGGATGTCGTCTCACCGGTTATCCATGAATGTGAAACATGCACTGCAGTCAAGCAAGCCAAGAGGTTGAAGTGTCTTTGGTATGAAGGACAATGATTGAAACATAAATATGGGGAGGCCTGGCTGGTTGATGATAATCACACTTGGACAAACACACTAAGGCATGTGCTTACAGTAATGGAGACAACCACTGGAAATAGGAGCATATCCTGTGCTACCCAAAACACTCTCCTGGGCCTTGAAAAGCAAGTCCTATGGCAACATGGCACCCCAGAAAGAACTGAGTCAGACAACAGGACTCATTTCTGGAACACTCTCCATAGACATCTGGGTGAAAGAGCATGGCATGTAGTGAGTGTGTCACATCCCCTATGAGGCACCAGCGTTCGGGAGAATCAGGCAATATAAAGGGCTGCTAAAGGCTACATTGAGAGCAGTGGCTGGTGGGACTCTCAAACACTGATATATGCATTTAGTAATGGCCACCTGGTTAGTCAATGCTAGGGAGTCTACCAGCAGAGCTGGCTGTACCCAATCAAAACTTTCATGTACTGCGGAGGGAGATAATTCCCCATAGTGCACAAGAATGATATTTTGGGGAAGGCAGTCTGGGTTAGCCCTGCTTCAGGCAAAAGCAAACCCATCCATGGATGGGTCCTGTTGCTCAAGGACCTGGGCATGCTTGATAGGTGATGCAAAAGGATGAGTATGTACCTTGAGGATTTTATTTTGGGTGAGAATAGCCAACAAATCCATCTGTCTCCAATTCAGAGAGAAGGGTACTGGGGACCGTATCAAAGGCCTTATAGAAATTCACATAGGTGACATCCATAATTCTTCCCTTCTCCACTTCCCTTCACTCAACTGTAGAAGGTTAGCATAGAATCATAAAATCACTTACGTTGGATCACCTTTAAGATCACTGAGTCCAACCACAGCCTAACCCTACCTAGTCCACATCTAGACCATGCCCCCAGGCACAATATCTAAATGCCTGTTAAATACCTTCAGGGATGGTGACTCCACCACTTCTCTAGATAGCCTGTTCCAATACTTGACTACCCTTTCAGTAAAGAAATTCTTCCTGATATCTAACTTAAATCTCCCCTGGTGCAATTTGAAACTATTTCCACTTGTTACCTGAGAGAAGAGACTGACTCCCACCTCTCTACATCCTCCTTGCAGGTAGTTGTAGAGAGCAATAAGGTCTCCCCTCAGCCTCCTTAAGACTAAAAAGCCCCAGTTCCCTCAGCTGCTCCTCACAGGACTTGTGCTCCAAATCTTACACCAGCTTCACTACCCTTCTCTGGACATGCTCCTGCATCTTGACATCCTTCTTGTAGTGAGGGGCCCAAAACTGGACACAGTATTCACCAAAGCTGAGTATAATGGACCTACTCCTGCTGGTCATGCTACTCCTGATACAGGCCAGGATGCTGTTGGCCTTGGCCACCTGGGCATGCTGCCAGCTCATGTTCAGTTGGTTGTCCACTTAACATCCCCAGATCCTCCTCCTCCTCCAGGCAGCTCTCCAGCCACTCTGCCCCAAGCCTGTAACGCTGCCTGGGATTATTGGAACCAAAGTGCAGGACTTGGCACTTGGCCTTGTTACCCCATAAAGTTGGCCTCTGCCCATCAATCCAGCCTGTCCAGGTCCCTCTGCAGAGCCTTCCTGCTTTCCAGCAGATTAATACTACCACACAATTTGGTGTTGTCTGCAAACCTACTAAGAGTGCACTTGATCACCTTGTCCAGCTCAGTAATAAAGATGTTAAACAGGACTGGCCCCAGCACCGAGCCCTGGGGAACACCACTTGTGACCTGCTGCCAGCTGGATTTAACTTGGTTCACTGCAATTCTTTGGGCCTGGCCATCCAGCCAGACTTTAACCCAGTGTAGAATATACGCATCTAATCCATAAGTGGCTAGTTTCTCCAGGAGGATGCTGTGGGGAACAGTGTTGAAGGCTTTACTGAAGTCCAGGTAGATAACATCTACAGCCTTCCCCTCATCCACTGAGCAGGTCACCTTGTCATAGAAGGAGATCGTGTTGGTCAAGCATGATCTGCCTTTCACAAAGCCGTGCTGACTGGGCCTGATCTCCTGCTTGTCCTGCATGTGCTGCATGATGGTACTCAAGATGATTTGTTCCATCACCTTCCCCAGCACTGGGGTGAGGCTGACAGGTCTGTAATTCCCCGGGCCCTCCTTTCCTCCCTTCTTGTAGATGGGCATCACATGTGCCAGCTTCCAGTCAAGCAGAACTACCGTGGTCAGCCAGGACTGCTGAGAAAGTGGCTCGGCGAGTACTTGTGCCAGCTCCTGCAGTACCCTTGGGAGTATTGCATCCAGACCCATTGACTTGTGTGGATCTAAGCAGCTGAGCAGGTCACTAACCAATTCCCTTAGGATTCTGAGGTTTTGGTCTGCTTCCCATCCCCATCTTTCCACTCAGGGGTCTGGGTATCAGGAGACCAACTGGTCTTACTACTAAAGAAGATGGAGGCAAAAAAACCCATTAAGTACCTCAGCTTTTTTTTGTCCTCTGTCACAATGTTTCACCCCCACATTCAATTAAGGTGGGAGATTCACAATGGTCCTCTTTTTGTTATTAATGTATTTAGTAGGTTGGTCAGGCAAGACTTGCTCATGGTGAAGCCATGCTGGCTATCTCAAATTGCCTCCCTGAACATTATGTGCCTTATCAGGGTTTCCAGGAGGATCTTTTTCAAGATCTTCCCAGGCACAGAGGTGAGACTGACAGGTTGGTAGTTCCCAGGGTCCTCCCTTTATACACTTTTTAAAAAATGTGTGCAATATTTCCCTTTTGTTAGTCACACAAGATGTCACTTTAGTGCCATGAGTTTTCAGGTATTGTGAAGAGTGGCTTGGCAGCTACGTCAGCCAATTCCCTCAGGTCTCCAGGATGCATCTCATCAGGTCCCATAGATTTGTGAGTATGTTCAGGTTCCTCAGATCTTCTCTTATAGTGGGATGGACTTTGCTCCCTCACTTCCCAACTTGTGGTCCGTTCACTGGAGAGGTGTGGTAAGAGAGGTTGCCAGTGAAGACTGAGGCAAAAAATTTGTTGAGTACCTCAGCCTTCTCCTTGTCCATTGTTACCAGTTTGTCAGTTGTGTTCATCAGTCTGGGGGTACACTTTCTTTGATACTTCTTTTCTGGTTGACATACCTGTAGGAGAAGCCCTTCTTATTTGCATCCATTGCCAGGTTCAGCTCCAGCTGCACCTTGGCCATCCTGATCCCACCCCTAGACAACTGGGCAAGCTTGCTGTACTCTTCCAGGACACCTGTCCCAGCCTCCACTGTCAGGTTCTGACTTAAGTGGCTTGGCTTGGCTTTTGCAAATGGACCTACTGTTCTAGTGTTCTGCTGGAACAGACTGCTGTGCAGGCTCTGTGCTTAGTGTGCAAAGCTGTGAGATTTGGTCTAACCATAACTGAAACTAGCAACAGTACTCTTGTCTGAAGTGTGCAAGTACAATGCAGAATGCAAACTTACTATGCTTCATTTGCTGCTGCATAATATTTTTTATATCAACAGATGTTTTTACTTATTGTACTGTCACTTTGTTTGAGAGGTAGATGGCACTCTAGTTACCAAAATACTTATCACATTTTATATGCTAAGGACAAGTGCATTAACACCAAGAATAAATGAACTGCTGCTACTATTAGAAATAGCTATTCCCCCTCTCCTTTTCTTTTTCAGTTTTGAGTTCTAAGTTGGGATATCATGTAGCAGTGTATATTATGAGTACTGTTGTTGTAGGTGGGTGGGAGTATAAATAGATGGAATGAGATATAGATGACTGTGTGTACGAGCATGGAGATGGTATAAAAATATGCAGCATTTTACAAATACTGAAGATCTGTGTCTGTGTAAATTTTCTTTTTTTCTTTTTTCTCCTGGTGGGAGTTCAACTGTAGTGTACTCTGTCAAAGTTAAAATAGCACTGGATATTCACTTTCTGGAAGTTTTCCATTCTTAGAAGAAGTATCCAACTTCGGAATAATTTTTTATCTTGGGTTCAGTGCCACTGTACACTTTACTTCTGTATGTGTCTATGGTTTAAGCAGATAGACTTAGTATCTTAATGGCTTGCAATTCCTGTAATATCACCTCTGCAACCTGCATGGTGCAATTAATACAATGCTAGATGCTACCTGCTAGAAATTGCTGTTACAGTAAATTCCAGAGTGGGATTGTGTGTTCTGTGCTTTATTAGGAAGACTCTGGCTAGTTACAGATGCCTTAATTCTTAGTACATCAATTCCTTGAATCAGGAACATTAATGAAAGATATTGGAAACTGTATTCTGCATCAGCTTACATCATGTAAAAGATGAACTTTGTGTAAATTTCAGTAATGTGCATTTCTCTGTATAATAACAATTCTTTAATTTCTATTTAATTATCAATATCATTGTTATCAGTCTGTAGGAGTTGCCTAGTGAAATATTTGGAGGAAAACAACACCTGTCCGACCTGTAGAATTGTTATACATCAGAGCCACCCATTACAGTATATTGGGTAAGTACGAAAGCAAAAGTGTAACTAACTTTTTCAGCCTCTTTAATATAGCACTTTTGCCTAAATTTTCTTACTTATTAGTGTGTTAAACATTTAATAGGAAGGTTGGAGGTAAGTGGGGAAACTTGCTAGAATTTTCAACTCCTTACAATCTGTTAGTTGCTTCTAGACTTAAAAGTAGGTGAAGTATGTTTAATTTGTCTGTGAGCTTTAATGGAATTTAGTAGTTACTCACTTTGTATGCTTAGGTCATGAAGGTTACATAAATGAAACTTTTGTAGAAATGAGAATTTTATAAAATCCTCAAAATAATTAAGTCTCAGTTGAACAGCGCTTTTCAATGTCTGACAGAGTAATGAGAGAAAAACTGTCAGGTGTACAGTTCTGTTAATCTTTCAAAGGTCTGCTTAGTTCATAGGAACAGGTAAGACTATGGCAGAAAAAAACCCAAACCACAAGACCAGTGGCTTTAATCTCTAGAATGGAACAATCTTGTCCTTCATTCTGGTTTGATCCTACACAGACATGACCTAACATGAGTATTCATCCGTTTCCTTTTTTATCTAAGTATTTTTTCTTTTCTTTTGTAATCAGAAAAGATATTTCCTTTTGTTTCTTTCAATGCTTTCCTTTCATTTCATAGAATTGCAGTAACTTTCACTGATGATAATCCATTGTGACAATGTGTTTGCTCTAGCTGTTGCATACCAAGTAGTGTTTGGCCTGCTTTTATAAAGAGGTAGCTTTTACTTGTGACAGTTTGTGTTCCTTTCTCAGTTCAGTAACAACTTCTGTGGAGCAGAGTCTGGCATGAGACCTGTGACTAGTGGTGCTCCCCAGGGGTCACTGTTGGGTCTGGTCTTGTTTAACATCTTCATCAGTGACGCCCTGGATGAGGGAATAGCATCCACCCTCAGCAAGTACCCGATGATACAAAGCTGGGAGGAGTGGCTGACACGCAGGAACACTGCGCTGCCATCCAGCGAGACCTGGACAGGCTGGAGAGCTGGGCAGGGAGAAACCAGATGAGGTTCAACAAAAGCAAGTGTAGAGTCTTGAGTTTGGGAAGGAACAACGACTTGTATCAGTACAGGCTGGGGGATGGCCTGTTGGAGAGGAGCTCAGTGGAGAAGGACCTGGGGGTCCTGGTGGGTGACAGGTTGGCCATGAGCCAGCAGTGTGCCCGGGGGCTGAGAGAGCCAATGGGATCCTGGGGGGCATCAGGAGGAGTGTGGCCAGCAGGTCACAGGAGGTGATCCTCCCCCTCTACTCTGCCCTGGTCAGGCCCCACCTGGAGTATTGTGTCCAGTTCTGGGCTCCCTGGTATAAAAAGGACAGGGATCTCCTGGAGAGAGTCCAGAGAAGGGCTATGAAGATGATTAAGGGCTGGAGCATCTCCCCTGTGAGGAAAGGCTGAATGAGCTGAGACTGTTCAGCCTTGAGAAGAGAAGACTAAGGGGGGTCCTAATTAATGTCTGTAATTATCTTAAGCAGGGGATGCAGGGGGAATCAGCCAGACCCTTTTCAGTGGTCTGTGGAGACAGGACAAGGGGCAATGGCTGCAAGTTGGAGCACAGGAAGTTCCACACCAACATGCGGAAGAACTTTTTCCCAGTGAGGGTGACAGAGCCCTGGGACAGGCTGCCCAGGGAGGTGGTGGAGTCTCCTTCTCTGGAGATATTCCAGACCCGTCTGGATGCCTATCTCAGTGAAATGTCCTAGGGAGCTGCTTTGGCAGGGGGGTTGGACCCGATGATCTCTCAAGGTCCCTTCCAACCCCTACAATTCTGTGATTCTGTGAATACTTACAGAACATGAGTCTGATTTTCCTTCACATTTACAGAAAGCTGTCAGTGTTCTGTACACACTTACATTGCTCAAGCTGATTTGGGACCCTGAATAATAGAATAATAGCATACACCAATAATACCCTGTGTGAATGTATGCTTTGAAGGCACAAGTAGATACTAAAATGCAAGTCTGTCTTCTGTAATGCTACTAGAATACACTGCTGCCTTGGTTCAGAAGCTTGTTTTCTATCAAAAAGGGGTAAGGAAACAGCATCAAGTAACAGCTAGAAAAGAATTTGCTATTTGGTTTTGGTCATTGAATGTGCTCCAAAGAAAGTATTTTATAACTAGCTCAAGCAAAATACTGCACCATGAAGGCTGTTGCCTTTGCCCATCCTACTTTTGATTTTTTTTTTTAAATGCAGAATTGATGGTCAGTAGTTTCACAGTAACTCTTAAAATGCAGATTTGCACTTGTGCTGGCTTCAGCTAGGGTAGGGTTAATTTTCTTTCTAGCAGCTGGTGTGGTGCTGTGTTTGGGATTTAGGATGAGAGCAATGTTGATAACACACTGATGGTTTTAGTTGCTGCCAAGCAGTCAAGGACTTTTCAGCTTCTCATACTGCCCTGCAAATGAGAAGGGGGGACACCCAGAAAGTTCGGAGGCGGGGCCAGAACAGGTGACCCAAACTCACCAAAGGGGCTACTCCATACCAATTATGTCATGCTCAGCATAAAAGGGGGCTGCAGAGGGGAGGAGCTCGTGGCTCCAGGACGTGAGGCACAGTTTGAGGATCGCCCGGCTTTGGGAGAGGTCTGCGCTCTACCGAGAGGTCCGAGTTGTGCGGTTCGGTGAGAAACTGTATGATGTATTACCAGTTTTGTATATTTGCTATAAAATTCTGTTGTTAGTTCTCTCTCTCTGCTGTCCCAGTAAACTGTCTTTATTGAAACCCATGAGGTTTGCATTTGGTTTTCTTCTTCTTTTCCCTTTTCCTCGCCCCACTGCCATGAAAGCATCTGTGTGTGCTCAGCTGATGGCTGGGACGAAACCGTGACTGCACTCTCTTCTTCCTCTATTTAGAAAACAGATAAACCAAATGTATCTTAGTGTCTCACATTTCTGAATGCTGTTAAATTGTCGCCTCTGATCAATAGTCATGGCTGATTTACTTATTTATGTTGAAATATTTTTAGAGATGTTCCTCTGTGACACTTGAAAATCCAAGCCTGTGCAAATGGGATTACTATTGGTTGAAATTTTAAATGAATGATATTTTGATTTTTTCTTGTAGTGTTGCTTAAAATATTTCCTTGGTTGATTTTAAATCTCTTGATTTATCATTATTTCTGTACTTGTTTGCCTTTCTACGCTGCTGTGAAGTGCTTATATCAGGTGGTAAGAAGGATAAAACTAGGATTTTAAGCCCATTCTCCTATTTAAGTCAGATTCAGGATTTGTTATTGTAGACTATTGGGCTAATGACCTTGCAGCCTCTGAGACAGACATTTTAAATGTTTCTGATTTTACATATGTGTGTATATATATATATATATCTCAGTTGGAGTTTAGGGTAATATTTTGTTTCTTTCCATTATTGACTTGCTTTACATTTCATTTCGGTGAGCTGGGAATTAAAGTTTAGGATCTTAACTGGCCCTGCTGCCTTCCAGTTCCAGTGGAATTATTACTTTTTTATTTAAGCCAGTGGCTTCCAAGCTACATAATGGTGCTTACAGTTAAAATGTTTTCTTTAAGAGCAATGTAAGATTTTATTGTTGTGGCCTTTTTGCTGTGAGATGTTTTCTAGCATTTTTGTAAAACCTAGTAAAGATAACTAAATATTCTAGAAATGTGAGAGATGAGTCTGTAGGGGTAAGAAACACACTGTCCTTGATTCTTTTGTGATAAAAGTGAGTGCCTCAGAGTTGTCAAAGAGTTTTGAGATCATTAGCGACATACTTGCCCTGATGCAGGAGGCTGTATTCCATGGGGTGTCGTTCTTCACATATCTGAGACTGTTTTTCCTCAAACTTCAATTAGGTTTCTCTCTTAGCCTCTACTTTTTCATAATTTTTGTTACTGTACTTTCTTCTTTGATACAAGTACTGATTTGAGAATGGAAATTCTTCATAGGGTAAATTTAGAGATTTTACAATTCAGTACTGGAACTATTTTAAAATACAAGTTTTGAATCAAGATAGTAACATGAACTTCTGATTTTGCTTTTTTCTTGCCAGTCATGACAGAACAATGCAAGATATAGTTTACAAACTTGTGCCAGGCCTCCAAGAAGGTAAGTTGTGGTATGAACTTTTTTAGAGGTTGTTTTGCATATCCTGCTTTTATACTTTAAAAAAATTTAAAAAAAAAAAAAAAATATTCCTTCATTTGTGTAATTTCTAGCAATTAATTTTACTTCTCACTGGTACTAGCAGTAGTTGGGGGGCAGAAGGAAGAAGGGAATATTTCTTTGAAAAATACTATTATGTAAAGCAGAATAGTGGTTCAGTTTTTGAATGTTGTTCTTGTTAAACTATGTACTTGAACCTGTTCTGCTAGCTTCCTAGAATTCTCAAAGGTGCAATGTAATGCAGAACAGCTTTTAGTTTCAGTGAAGTTTCTGCTACTGTGTGAGCCCACACTTAGTAGGTGACTTCCAGTTTGTGTTTTCATAATCCTCTTTGAGACTGAATCTGTTCCATTAAAGAAGTATTTTGTAGTATTTTTTGTCTTACTGTATGTTGCAACTTTAATTTAAATTTAGTATTTTAATTCCCTTAAGCTGCAAACCAAAAACATTCTCAAACATTGGCAAGACTAAATAGATTATTTTAAAATTATTTTTAGTATTTCAAAATTCAGAATTAGAAATAAAATTAAAGAATGGTTTGACTGAAACATTATGGGAGGGATTCAAAATAAGGTGTAGTATTGTAAATACTATCTCATTATAATATTAATGCTATAATAGTAGCTGTACAGGTGACTTTGCAGTATTCCAGCTCTGAAAAATACAGACATTACTTGGAACAATACCAAAGATAGAAGAGTAGTAATACCAACAATACAACAGTTTATTGGCAATCCTGTTTCCCTTAAGAGGGAAGGGATTTGGAATCACTTCATAAATATTGCATTAGAACTTTATTACAGGGATTAATATTTACACTTTTAAACAGCGGAAATGAAAAAGCAGAGGGAGTTTTATCACAAACTGGGCATGGAAGTTCCAGGGGACATCAAAGGGGAGACATGTTCTACAAAACAGCACCTAGATTCCCATCGAAATGGTAAACAGTCCTTTAATTTATTCTGTCTTGGGTGGGTTATGGGTAGTAAATTGGTAATCAGACCTGTTGGAGGTATGTTCCTGGTTGGTTTATTACAATCACACGTTTTATAGCACTGTGCAATGCAGTTACACTGAGCATATGATTGTTGTTTTGTCCCTTATTTGTGAGTAGAATCTTTTTTTTTTTTTTTTAAAATTGGTTATAGCATATTATTCTTGTTGAAGGAGGTCTCCACAGTAGTGTGTACATGGGCATGCTCTGGAATTATCCAGATTCTGGTCTGCTAGTGGGTGAACTGAAGTTTCTGCTCTGTATGTATTCCCCTCTTTATGAATGGTGTTGTTGGCAGCTAATGTTTCCTAAGCAGATGAGCACAATTTGGGAAAAGCAAAGTTCATTCTGTATCACAGTCCTCAGCTGTGCTGTTGTAATTACATTAGTACTACAAGCTGCAGCTGAGCGTTATCCCATCTATCTGGTTTCTTACCTAAGGCGAAACTAAAACGGATGAAAATTCAAACAAAGAAGCTTCTGAAGAAAAACAAGAAGAAGATAATGACTACCACCGAAGTGATGAACAGGTGAGCTCACAAGGCATGTTTTAATTGTATTTTAGGTTTGGTGATGTGGTAAGCTAGCAGAGAAGAAAATTAACTGTTTCAAGATAATTTTCTGTCTTCTGATACAATCAAGATACAATGTTGCCTAGTGCTTTTGTGTAAGCATGAGTTAAACATGAGCCCACAGTGTGCCCAGGCAGCCAGGAGGGCCAACCATATCTTGGAGTCCATCAAGCATGATATGGCCAGCTGGTCCAGGGAGGTGATTGTCCCACTCTACACTGTGCTGGTGTGGCCTCACCTTAAACACTGTGTACAGTTTTGGGCTCCTCAGCACAAGAGGGACACAGAAATATTGGAGAGTGTCCAGAGGAGGGAAACGAGGATGGTGAAGGGTCTGGAAGGGAAGTCTTATGAGGAGAGGCTGAAGTAATTTGGTTTGTGCAGCCTGAAGAAAAGGAAGCTGAGGGGAGACCTCATCATGGTCTGTGGCTTCCTGACAAGGGGGAGCAAAGGGGCAGGCACCAATCTCCTCTCTTTGGTGACCACTGATAGAACCCAAGGGAACGGTATGAAGCTGTGACAGGGGAGATTTAGGTTGGATGTCAGGAAGAGGCTCTTTACTGAGAGGGTGCTTGGGCCCTGGCACAGGCTCCCCAGGGAAGGGGTCACAGCACTGAGCTTGACTGAGTTCAAGAAGCGTCTGGACGATGCACTCAGTCCCATGCTCTGACTTGTCTGGCCCGGTGTGGAGCCAGGAGTTGGACTCGATGATCCTTATGAGTCCCTTCCAACTCAGGGTATTCTATGATTCATCTTTGGGCTTTGGCAGGAATAGAGAATACATTAAAGATATTTGCATTAATATTTGTTAGTTCAGACTATTAGTTTATGAGTTTCCAAAGCACTTATTTATTCTCAAAATGAATTAATATTATTTGGCCCTCCCTTCTGAAGGACTGTATCCTAGTGTCATTGTGATACATTGAGCTGAATGTGTATCAATAATAATGAATTTGTACTTTAATAAGTACTATCTATTTTGTTTTAAATTTCTAATGCTAAGACAGTATTAGCCCTATACCATAAGGATAGTATGAAAGTGAGAAAGTTCATTAAGTTTTTAACACAAAGTGTATTTGAAAGTGAAATCTTTTGGGATAAACAAGCCATCCATTTTGTTTTCCTGATGTGTGTGGCCAGACTAAATTAAATTTGGACTAATTTCTTTTCATTTGTAATGTAAGTATACTTTCAAAGGGATTGTACCTACTACTAGAGCATCTTAGTGCATAAAGAAAATCATCACAAAAGAGTTTAGCTTAAGTAATGAATAGCTGACTAGAAAAATTAAGAACAGAAGCATAGAAATTAGACATTTTTTGGGGATAATCTTTAGAATTTAAAAAAAAACTTTATGTAATTTGTATCTATTCTTTTTAAACTTTGAATTCTTTTAAACTTGTGTTAAAATTCTGCTTGAAACTGGATTTATCAGTTTCATTAGAAGCAAGAATGGGTGGAGATCCTAGTGAAGGATGTCCCTGCCCATGGGAAGGGTGTTGGAACTAGATTATCTTTGAGATCCTTTCCATTCCTAGCAGTATATGATTCTATGATTCTATGAAAAAGTTACATTAGAAGCAATCATTAAAAGTGGCAATGTCATTCTTACTGGTTTTCTTACTCTAGCTTTTGACATAGGGTCCTCTTGAGCTATTGGCAGCTTTTGAATTTGGCCTGGAGCAGCCTTGTTCCAGCAACAATTCTTTCTTGAACTTTTTTGTCTAGATCTGTTTTGGTTGCAGTAGTGCTTGTCACTAAACTAACAAGATACTAGAAAATGTTTCCTTTAGTGGGACTACAAGCACTACATTTTGTTGTATTAATAAAAACCGCATATGGAAGCCATAATGAGGCCTGCAGAAAACTGCCAGCCGTCCCTGACCGTTTACTTTTTCTTGAAGGTAAGCATCTGCTTGGAATGCAATAGCAGCAAATTGCGTGGATTGAAACGAAAATGGATTCGCTGCTCGGCACAAGCGACAGTCTTGCATCTAAAGAAGTTCATTGCCAAAAAACTTAACCTTTCTTCTTTTAATGAGGTAATACAATAATTCTTAAAAATTATTTTGCTGATACAGAAGCCCTACAAAATTGTGTGTTTGTTCCTTTGCAGAGGATTGTCTTTTAGTGGGATTTTATTTTCACAAAGCAGAAGTTTATGCTGTTTCTTAAATTACATGTTACATAGCCATTTTCATGTCCTTTCTTGGGTCTCTACAGGATTTGCTGCTTAGTTTGCAGTTGAGCTAAAAGGCTTGGTTATGTTCTTCCACATGTGTTAAAATGGACTCTGGCAAGGTGCTTTATTTGGCAGCTTGTTAGTCGGGTATACCATTTCCATGATTTCACTCAAAGCAGGGTTTAGGCAGTAAATACTTTAGTACTACTGAAACCCAGTTCAAGAGAAAACAGCACAAATATTTTACTCCTTTCTAATCTCTCAGTGACAACCAGTCCAAAGTTGCTGCCTAGCACGAGCAGAGTGTTACTAGGAACCTGCTTTTCCCTTCCCTTGCAGGAAATAGTTGGAATCATAGGAAGAATTTATGGTGGAAGGTATATAAAGAGAAAGGCAATTCTTGGCATTTGTCCTAGTTCATATTTGAAATCAACAGGGGCAAACATATGAATGCAGCCCCTATTTACCACTTGGCTCAGTCTTGTTCATGGTCTCCAGACATCTCAATTGTGTCTCAGCTTTGACAGCTCCCAAACCCATGTTATGTCACTGATTCACTGAATTTTATCATTAAAGTTTTTCATTCAAGTCAAATTATCTGCTTTCCAGTCTGATGTGTCTGTGTGACCCTTGCTATCTTCTGTACGCTTCAAACCAAACATGTAAAGTGTGCTGCATACTCATTCAGGCCCTTCTGGGTTGTGTGGTAGAGTGTTAATAGAAGCTCCCTGGGTGGAACTTATTGTTTTCAGGCATGTTCCCTCTTTTAGTTCATGTTCATCTATTGTAATTTAGCTGATTAATAGTCAAGTGATCTTAATATTTTTATGTTTATATCCTCACTGTTCCTACCATCAAGATCTTTATATACTGAAACAGAAAAGTAAAAAGAACTACTCAGTATCTGCAAAAATTCCATGAATATGAGGGATGTAAGAGACAGGTTGGGGTTTTTTTAAATATATCCTTGTATCAGAAAGCCACCTGGCTGGAGTTTGGTAAGAAATGTTCATAGTATGTTAAATAAGAGCTGTCTGAGATTTGTGAATTCTGTCTCCTTGATCACTTTATTTTTTTTTAAAGCATGTGAAACTTAAGAAAGGTCATTAGTCTTGCCTGAGAAGCTAAATCAGTTGAGTATAGCTCACATGGCATTTCCTAGGCAGGCACAGACATTGGCACGTGACACTGAGAAAAGATATTCTCCTTTCCTTTCCTGGTACTGGTTTTATCCACAGAGAAACTTCAAGATGAATGGTTCTGGTATCTTTGTAGGAGAAAAATCTTGTTAAACATTTATAGCATTATCTGAAGTATGTTGTTTTGAGTACTGTATCCCAGTGAATTAACTGTCATCTTTGTTTTGTCAGCTGGACATATTATGCAATGAAGAGATTCTTGGCAAAGACCACACACTCAAGTTTGTAGTTGTTACTAGATGGAGATTTAAGGTATGACACAGTGTTTCAAACTAAATCATGAAGTAGCCAAATGGCTGTAAAGCCATTGTATGTGGGGGTTATTTGAACTATAATTTAGTTCATAAAGCACAAGGAACTGAGTCTGAGCTTACTGTGTCCACTGAGGTAGGACCATTTGGTGGCTATGGGTATGTATCTAGAAGAGGTGCTGGGGGAGTAGGGAAACATTTTTCTGTTTGTGTGGAACAATAATTGAATGGCCTAAGAGTCACAGGATAGAAGTCACTGGTCTGTCTTTGAAATGTAGAGAGGTCATGAGTGGAATCCTACTGGAATCTGTTTTGTGTGATGTTCCTGAATGACGCGGAAAGGAAGTTTTAAGTGTTACAGCAGCAGAAGACTGGCAACGCTGCGATTATTTAGGATAGTGTAGATGGACTGATGATAAAGGATTGAAGCAAGCCCTTACAGATCTGAGTGACAGATGATTAACGAGCACCTAAAGGTCAGTGTAGGTAAATATAGAAGGATAAAAAGCAAATGGTGGGATTTTTATGGGGAAAAAAACCCAAACAACCAAACAAGAACATTGATGTGCACCTGTACAAGTCTACTTTTCACTTTTGTTATGGAAATCTATGCGATTGTGAGTCATATGGAAAACGGAACTGTAAACTGCCTTCTCCAGTGGAAGAGGTGGGATATGTAAAATGAAACATGAAGGTGGGAGGTCCAGAACAAACAAGAAGCAGCAGTCATTTATGTGACAAACAGAACTCCGTTGTGCAGGATGTTGAGACTCTTAGGAGTTTGCCTGTTCATAAAAAAAAGAGGATATATTGACCTAGAAACAATCAAGTGAGAGCTGTTAAATATGAAGCACCACATGCTTTTATGCCTTTTTCTAAACATCTGTATTTCTCCCTTATTGAGAATGGGTTTTTCATGCTAAACAGGCCAGAAAGAAGAGATCCTAAAGTGATCATCTCTTGAGACAGAAGGGAAGGGATTCTTCATTTCTTGTTTGAGCTCCACAGATGAAATTGCATCTTTGTCTTGGTGACATAAGCTTTAGTTTATGAAACAGATTTTGCCCACTGAATAAATTATTTCAGGATTTGTTCCTTTACTCACTTGATATTTCTGTCTTTCAGAAAGCACCTCTACTGCTACATTATAGACCCAAAATGGACTTGCTGTAAGAGAACTTTATTGTCCTTCTGGACAGAGTTTTTTGCAGAGACTATCATCAGGCACCTTCTTAGTGCATCACTAATCACATAACACAAACCAGCTGAACAATTTTGGAAGACTCTAGTGCTTTCGTAGCGGACTGTCCTTCTGAATATATCTTCTAGGGATGTGCTACCTAGATTTCTGGACAAAAAATATTTATACTTTTTTTGTACGGCAGAAAGAAAGAAGTCACAACTCAACAAGACACTACCAGCACTAAGTTTACAGATACATACTGAAAACACTTCAGTTCCATGTAGCTCAGCCTGTTTTATCTCTTACAGTTACACAGAAGTAAGTTAGAATGTTGTGGAGTGATTTAAACATGTTGCTTTTTGACACCAAGTTGCATTTAGTTACTTTTCACATTCTGAATCTTTAAAAACTATATTTTTGCAAAGTGTTATTGTCTTATATACTATGCCTGATTGCATTGGCTTTATTCAAGTTCTGTAGAGCTTTGAACATACCTAATGTTTTAGTGACTGATGATAATTTATTATGCTGCAATGAAAACTTCTGAAAATCTGGGAAAACAGTATGTCATTTTTGCCCAGTTATTGCTCTCCTTCCTTCACTTTGTGTTTTAGTAAAGTTTTGATACTCCCCCGTGCATGTTGATTCACTAAGCTTATTAGAAATAATTTCAGTTGATTTTAATGTGCCCTGATATATTGCTGTGGCATAAATTGCACCACCTAATGACAAATACTCAAAAATGCTAGATTTGTGAACTTGAAAAAAAAATAAACATTTCTTACATAGATGTGGCTTGCAGAAATCAGTTTTTGATTTAAAGAGAATTTTCTCTCATTAGCTGTTGAAACACTGTCTCTTGGGCAACTCTGGATGATATTGCACAGTTTTTGCTTCATTGATTAAAAATCCTTTAAATCATTATGAATAGCTTTATATTTTTTTACCTGTTTTCTTATGAAATCATAGCATTTTCTGTAGCACAATTCCTAGCTGTCATGGGGGAAGGACGGGGGTGGGAGGCGTGTCACAAGATTATTTTAGCACCTTCTGGCCTTAATTGTAAATTTGACTTGCATCAGTCCTAATGGATGCAAGGTAATACACATGCATGTATATACGTGTGCGTTCATCTATACACACATGTAACTATATATGATATAGAATGCACCCTCAATAGCACTTGCCAGGGTTCACTGCACTGTTTGTAAGGCTTTTTGAAAACAGTAGTTGAAAGTGATTTCTGCAAGCTGTATACAGTATAGCATATGTGGTATGATTGTGACAGTATTTGTCTGGCACAGGTGTCAAGTGACTGAAAACAGGCTATATTGTATGAATGGCAGCTGGAAATAGTTAACCTAGTTTTTGGAAGAGTTTTCCAGTCAGATGAAAATGCTGGTTGCTATTCCTATTATTAACCCTGTTATTTTGTGAGAAATCATCTTAGTACAAGAAAAGAAACTTACCTGTAACTGCCCTGCTTTCCTCTAGCTGTGCTCCTTACCCTCTTGTGCTAGAAAGCTTTTACTTGCTAACATGACGCTGGTAGAGCAAGAGGTTTATCTGGGCATTTTAAATCCTCTTCCTCTCCTTCAGTTTTCAAAACACCACATCCCTCAGCATGTGTCACATAATTTCCTCCGTTGGAGTGTTCATTCCTTCTTTCTCAGCTTTGCTGCTGCAGAAGGGATCCTCCAACTTTTGTTTGCCTTTGAAAACAGGGTTCCCCATTTTTAATTACAGTTGTGAATGGGAAGGAAATCAAAAAGTATGTGAGTGGAGTCTACTGAACTGTGAAGATGGAAAAGAAAGCCACACAAAGGCCAAAATCTGCTGCTGTCATTCCAGATGAGGGTGTGGGATAGCTGCATTTAATGTTTTGGTAGAATCATAGAAGCATAGAACTGTCTTGGTTGGAAGGGACCCTTTAGATCATCATGTCCAACCATCACCCTAACCTGCCAACCACCACTAAACCATGTGCCTAAGCACCACATCTAAATGTCGTGTTAAACACCTCCAGGGATGGAGACTCCACCACTTCTCTGGGCAGCCCATTCCAATGCCCAACAACCCTCTCTGGGAAGAAGTTTTTCCTGATATCCAATCTAAACCTCCCTTGGTGTGACTTGAGGCCATTTGGTCTTGTCCTATTGCTTGTACCTAGGGAGAAAAGGTCAGAATAAGCAATCCCAGTTTCCTCAGATGCTCCTCATAATACTTATCCTTCAATCCCCTCACCAGCCTCATCGCCCTTCTCTGGACACGATTTATCACTTGTGTGTCTTTTTCTGTAGCGAGGGGCCCAAAACTGAACACAGTACTCAGGGTGTGGCCTCACCAGTGCTGAGTACAGGGGGACAATTACTTCCCTAGTCCTACTCACCACACTGTTCTTAATACAGGCCAGGGTGCTGTTGGCCTTCTTGGCCACCTGGGCACACTGCTGACCTGTATTCAGTCAGCTGTCAATCATCACCACAAGGTCCTTCTTTGCCAGGCAGCTTTCCATCCACTCTTCCCCAAGCCTGTAGCACATCTTGGGGTTATTGTGACCCAAATGTGGACATTATGGCATTGGCCTTGGCCCATCAATCCAGCCTGTCCAGATAACTCTGTAGGGTCTTCCTACCGTCAAGCAGATCAACACTCCCACCTAACTTAGTGTCTTCTGTGGTCTAACTGAGAGTGCACTTGATCCCCTCGTTGATGTCATTAAGTTAGAGGTTAAAGAGAACTGGCCACAGCACAGAGCCCTGAGGAACACCACTGGTGACTGGCCACCAACTGGATTTAACTCCATTCACCACCACTCTTTGAGTTAAGAAGAACTCCACATCTGGGTGTGGTGGTAGAGAGTGTAGAAGTATTGGTGTGTGCATGTGTATGAGCAGTGGAATCAAACTTGGCTCTGATTTTGGAATTTTAGCACTTTTTTCTGTCTTTCCCATTACTAGAACTAGCAGAAGACAGCAGATGAGATGATGAGGCAACCATTTTAATAAAGTTTTCATGAAACAGTGAAGGCAGGTGGTATGGATGTGTACACAGACTGAAATACTGGGCCTTTTTGGAGCTCTGTGTGTGGTTGTTACTGACCTAGTGTGAATGAAGGACTGGGGCAAGATAGTGAAGTACTGAGAGTATCAGCAGGGCTGTAACTGTCCACCCTCTGTACACTGAGTGTACAGACACTGCCTGCACCTGATACAGACATCAAATTAAAGCTGCCAGGCATCATTCTGATTAAGCAGCTCTATCAGGACATATATGCACACACACACACACATAAATACAAATATACATATGAGAGATCTGTCTGTCTCAGAATGTGTGTACTGCAGCAACTTTTTCTACTACTAGATATTGATGCAGTGCTACTAAAATACATTGGGATTTTAGTACTTTTCTATGTACTTGTGCAAGTGAGAAATTAGTTAATGAACATATAAATTGAGAAGCCTTTCAAACCTATCTCTTGCTGTAACAATCTATAGTATAGAAGAAATAAATTTGCAACCATCTTTACAATCGTTTGAATTTGTTAATGGTGCTACCAATATATTGAAAAATGTTTGTACCCATATGGAAACATAAATACAAAACAGTGTTAATACCTAAATAACCCTAAAGCTAGGGGTTATGCTCATAATTGTGTGTAACTCTTTTGCATGTGTTTAATCTGATAAAACCTCACCAGGAAAAAATTTAAAAACCAAATATAAACTCACCCAGTTATTTTCTCTAAATCATGTCACATCATCTTAGCTACAGAGAGTTTCCCTTGGGAGGGATGTGAGTGAGTCTGGACCATGTGTTTGTTTCCTTTAGCCTTACTAAAAGACTGCAGTGCAATTGAATTGAGGTCAGAGAGAGGTCTACTTTGGGTCAAGACCCTTGTTTTGCTTCTGTGAAGCTTAAGAGACAGTTAATTCTCTGGGAAATCTGTTCCAGTGCCTCACCACCCTTACAGTGAAGAATTTCTTCCTAATATCCAACCTAAACCTACCCTGCTTCAGCTGAAGGCCATTACCCCTTCTCCTATCAGTACGTGCCCTTGTAAATTATGATTTTTTTTCTTTGAAACCTAGCTAGTTGCTGTCCTGTGCTCTTCAGACAGAGGGAGATGATGTTAGCCTCTGCAACTTGCTTAGGTCTCCTTCTACTTCAGTTATTGGTGCTAAGAGAGAAAACTACATGACAGAGCAGAACTAGTCAGGCACTCCAGTCCCGCTGTTGGTCAGTGGAATGAAAAGCTGTTTACCTCTGACTTTCCCAGCTAAGCTCATTCCTTGCAGGGGATGGCAGCAAAGCAGCAACAAAGACTTTGAAAAGGAACTGATGGGGGCAGTTACCCCAAATCAACTAAGGTATGGTTGGGGACCAAGCAAAAGTATTATCGAGCCCAGGTATTAGAGAATTTGGAATAGTCATAGGAAAGTCCTGATGCATTGACATCTGGCTGAGCTGCTGGTCCTGGGTGGGTCAGATAATACCATAGAAAAGGGACAGACTCAGCAGTTCCTGTTGCGAATGGTTTGCCCAACCTAATTTTGACCTGGTTTAGGTGATCCTGCTCTGACAGGGAGGTTGGACTAGATGATTTCCAGAGGTCCCTTCCAACCCTTAACATTCTGTGATTCTGTGATTCTAATTTATGTCAGGACTATAATGGGTAAAATAACCCTGATGCTGTTCAAAGTTGGACTCAAAGTTGGACTCAAAGTTAGACTTGGCATAGATACCTCTTAATCCTTGTGAGATGATGTCAGTTTATTTTGGCTTTCCTGAAGATGGCATTACTGTGAAGTGGTTTTCACAATTGCTTATGCTGGTAAACAATTGCAGTAAAGAAGTATCTTGTTGCATTATCCTTGACAGCAGTAAGACTGATAAATTTCCCAGGCTTGGAGTCTCATTAAATATAGTTTCATTAAAAATAGAGAATGCAGATAGAATATATAATATTGAATTTAAATAAGATTTGGGGTTTTAAATTTTAACTTTATAAAATTATTTATTCTATTTTAAGCTTTCTGTCTTATTTTACCTTCCAAGTATTTTTTGTTTCAGTGGTCCGTCTTTATTTACGGGCATATAAGATGAAATTGTAAGATGTTTTTACAAGCTTCTTCCTCTTACATGGAGTTTGAGTAGCTTTCGTTAGCATGTTTTTGTTTTGTATGGATAAAGAGCATTACTTATGCTTTTGTGCAATAGGTTTCAAACATGCATTTATTAGGCATAAGTTTAAATTGTAAATGTAGCATCTACTTACCATTAAATCTAAAAGGAATGTAGATGACTTTTTCAGTTGTTAAATAGGGTTTTGTTTGGGGTGTTGTCTTTTGATTTCTTTTTCCTTTTTTATTTTGAGAGTAAAGTGTGGAATTTAAACTTGTGCAAGTACAAGAACTATCTGTCAGCAATATTTTAAAATAAATGGTCTTGCAAGAAACCTTAATGTGAATTGTGGAAGCAATTGGCAAGACTTGGAGCCTATCTGAAGACGTTTTGTGCCATTGTTATGTCTGGTATATTTGTGTACCACCAAACCTGGAAATAGTCTTTATTGGTTGTGCAATAGTATACATGACACTATCACCTCTGGGGATATCAGACCATAAAAAAATATCAGACTACAACTATGATGGTGCTATTTTTTTTTCCTATGGGCTGTGAGTCTTTGAAAGCTTATCTGGCTCTTTCTTTGTAACAATGTAGTTAGTCCTAGGAGATTAATTGAGGTTTTTTTTTCTACTGGGTAATAAGTATAACCATACAGCTAGCCTATTTTACAACATTATGCATCTTATAATTGAGCTAAATGTAATAGGAAAAAGCCAACTAGTCTGTACATCAGTGAGATGAATCTTAATAAGTACTTAAAATGCATATTGGACAGAAGGCTTGACTGTACAGAAAAATCAAGTTTCTGTATTTCCTCAGGTAATCACTTCAGTTTGGATGTTTCACTGGAAATTTTAATGCAACCTACACTTCAGTTAGTCTGCCTAAAGAAGGTTATAGGGCAAAAAATCGTCCTACTCACTAAAATCTGTATGTAAGGTATAGTTATCTGTAACTAAGGGCTTGAGATACGCTCTTGAAGTGAAAAGTTGCAGGGAGAACAATGCTCCACGGAACAATGATTCAGTCTGCTTTCAGCAAACCTTGCCATCGGTACAAATGCTTATATTGGTGACTTCACTGGTAACATGGATGGTTCCACAGAAACCAGTTGGATTGTTCATGTGAACAGTTAGGTGTGGCTGAAGGAAGGAGCCCTGATTTTTGAATACTGATGTTCCAGGTTTTGGGGATGGGTTTTGTTAGTTTGTTTGGTTTTGTTTTGTTGTGGTTTGTTTAATTTTTTAATTTTTTTTTTTTTCTATCATTGGAAACTCAGAGCATTCCTTTAATGGAATCTTGAGTTCAAGCGACTTATCTGGACAAAAGAAGAATGAATTCTTTCCTTCTGCAACAAGGTTATTTTACAGTTAAGGGACAATAAGCCAGTGCAACCTCTAAGCCTTTATCCTCATACGTGGCATAATAAAGATTCTGGAACTGTCACAGTGTAAAACCATAACTTTGGCTTAGCTTCATTTGAAAGTTTACAATTTTTTATGCTTTGTGTTGCTGTGTAATTTTTGTATTATTGGTGGCTAGTTTTGTCTGAATAAGCCTTTTGGGATTATTGCTTAATGTTTTGATTTTATGATTGTGAAGCTTGTATCCAGTGTTTTGCCAATTAATATTATATGCTTGTTAATAAAAGCAGAGAAACTAAATTAAATGCTGTCAGGCTGGAAGTTATTGTCCCCTTTCCCTCCAAGAACATCAGGAACTAGTCCTCATAATATCACAGCACTAAACAAGCACAGCATGACTGGAAATGATGCTGGTGTGACATTACATTGTCATCATCATCCTTTTACTCAAAACACAAGCACAGCCCAGGAAGAGCTTTACTGCAGTGCATAGAGTGGCCCTATGTCCCTGGCAAGCATGTGCTTGCTGGTTAACTACCAGTTAGGAAATTAAAGACCTTCAGCCACAAAGAAGAAAAATACAGTTGCTCTGGTGTCTTTATGCATCTGTGGCTGGAAAGGTACGCTCCCAGCCTGCGTGTGTTACTCCCAGTCTTACCTGGTGATGTTGACGCACAGCGGCATTCTGGAAGGCAGGCATTCACTTAGACACATACCTAATTGAGAAGCATATCCACACTTACTCTGGTTTTATTTTGTAAGCTGCTAAGGGGGAAAGAAAGGTCTCCTGCGTATAGGAAGCTTTGATTAATGAATGGGGTATGTTTTGCCTTTCAAAAAAATCAGTCTGTCATGGTGTTTGGCAAATATTGATACTTAACTCTTTTCATAACTCCACAAGCTTTTTTCTTATAAGATCCTTCAGACTTATTTTAATACCTGAAGAGATCAAAGGTATGGGAGGAATTTTTAGGTAAAATTAATGTAAATGCCAAGTTGAGATAAGGCAAGACAGCTGCAAAGCAACCGCTGCAGTAGTTCAATTTCTTGCAGTGTCTGTGTGCAGCAATGCAAATTATATCTTGTGAACTGCCCTATATATACTGAGAGGGCCAGAAGGGACTTTATTCTTTCTATTTGTTAGGAACTTCTAACTAGTATGGGGTGGGTTGAAGTTGGGGATTTACTCATACAGGTATTTTTTACTTGCACTGAGAGTACCAGTGTAGAATTGTCCTGAGGAAATGAGGCATTTGTCGCTTACTGGCTGTATTTAAATAGCAACATGAGAGACTTAACAGCAGAAAGGCCCATGCAGTCACTTTAAAATGAATAAATGTTAGAACTCATTGAGCAAGTGTTACATTTTGTAAATGTTCCATGCTCTCATTATTAGTGGCTCTAACACTTTGCTGAACTTGGTACTACTGGTTGCTTCCATCTATCTATGAAATAACCTGGCTCAGGCTGCTTCTTTCCATCTTGCACTTTCAGCAACTGTTGTGGCAGTCTAGAGACGTGCTCAAACAGAGGGGTTCTGTTTCACTGGAGTGTGGTCACAGATTTTCTGACATTTATAAATGCTGAAGTAGTTAAGAGATTACAGAAGCTTTCTTCTACACAACCAGAAGCACATAGTCACTTAATGCTCTCCATGAGTTGTGATCTCTTCAATTAGCACATGTATCATGAAGAAATTGCTCTGGTTTGCAGGAGGAGTGAGTTATGTGTATATCTCACTTCAGGAATGATTAAAGCAGCACCATCAGCATCTGTCATGGTTTTGGCAACAACTCTTTTCTAAGTCCATGCTTTCTATTGTCCCACATAAAATATACTTGCAGAAAATCAGACTGTTCTCTGGCATTGATTTGGACAGAAAAAATATGTGTTTTTTACCATTGCTGTGAATTAGTTTGAAATGAGTCAGTTAAAACTAGACTACAAAACATTGCAGAAAACCTAAATAACAGAAATATATGATGGACATAAACTAACTCCTCTCAGTCTAATAAATAAAGGTAAAAACAATTCCCATTTGTCTGAAATTCCCAAGCCTTACGACAAGAAATGGTGATAATAGTCATGCTAGCTAGCCCTGAAAGCATAAAGCTAATCTGCAGCCAAAAGCAGCTAGCTGCACTTTTTCTCCCACAGGTGAGTTAGAAAGCCCTAACTGGTAGGTAGCTCTTGTTTTATATACAACTGCTATGTTCTTATTCTGCTGATTGAATATTTTTCTATGAAAATCAGCATGTTCAAGTGCAGTATCTCTTTTTGTGGCATACCTTTCTCAGGCTTTCCTTGAGATTGGAGCAGTGGAAAAAAAATCCATATTTATTGAATATGTGAAATTAAGATAGATCAATACATCTGTTTAAACCCTGGCGTAGACATAGTCACACAGGATAAAATTGATTTCAACTCAGTTAAACTTAATTCAGTACCCATCTAAATAAGTATCTGAAGAGAGGTTTAATGCAATGCAACTCTCTGCACCTTTAGCTAAAAAATTCCCTGCATGTCTTTAATGTCTAACATGGACCTCATTTAGCTTTTTCTTTTCTGGATTTCTCCCCACCCCAATCTTCCTTTTGATTACCTTTTCTGTGAGAAATTCAAGTAGTGGTCTACCCTTAGTAGAGACAAAACTTCACAACAGTGCTCTGGGAAATTCCCATACCAGGAGTAAGGTTTGCACCACATCTGTCATGTCTATCTTCCACATGTTCTTGTACTGTCACTGTTTAAAAATCTTGATGGGTTTCATCTAGACATGTCTGTGCTTCACAGGTTGCTGGTAACGATTCTGTGTTGATCTATCCAAATATATACCACATCTGTGCAAATACAAACATCAAAAATCCAACCAACTGGCTTCGGTAGGAAGACTGACTGGGTGGTTTCTATGAGGGGACTCTGCCCTTGCAGCCTTGCCTCTCGTTTTCTGCCTCTGCCTGTAGAATGTAATTGTTGCTTTGTGCACTGGAGTAAAGGGAAGCTTAATGTTCACCAAAGTCTAAAAGGCCATTTATTTATTTGTTTGTTTTCTTGTTTGTCTCCTTTGATGCAAAACTTTATACTGTCCCTTGCCCGAATTTGGACTCCTTCATTCAAAAGAACACAAAGCGTTGGAATCTGGATGCTGGAAGGCTGCACCAGATGAAGGTCTCCATTGCTGTTGTGAAAAACGCTGACAGCCAAGTCAGCAAATATTGCCTGCTTTTCTGAGCAGTTGTAACAGTTCTCAGCAGGCTGCAGAGCAAAGCTTATGCTTTGGTAGATTTCATAGTACAATATATGATCTAAATGCTTTTGTTTTCCCACTTAAGTAATGTCTGAAACCAGCTGTAATGGATTGTGACAGCATTACTTAGATTATTGTTTTAAATGTGCTTTGCTGATTTCTGAGAGTGTCTGGAAAGAGACTGAAAGCAGTGATAAATCTGGATGTCACGTAGAATGTATCCTCTGGCCCTGATTCACATCCTCTGCAAAAGATTCTTTACTCTGCTACATTTCAAGACTTACAGTCAACAGCTGCAGCATCTTGCATCTGAGTTTAACTGCTTGGTGATTAACAGTGCCTTGGTTAAATTAAACTGGAGTTTTGTAAGCCACACATTCACATGAGTATACTTAGAAACTAAAAAAAGGAAATGAGAAACTTCTGTAGTGTCATGTCTCACCAGGTGGGCAAACCAGGGAGGTTCAGACTGAACCCCCTTGCTTTCTAAACTCCTTCTCAGAGAGGAGTCTCTGAGTGGCTGGATCCACTCCTTCTCTGAGACCTGTCTGTCCCATCCCAGCAGACAAGTACACATAGAGTTAACCTTTTCTACCTGCCCCAGGGACTAGGTTAACCGTTTCTGAATCTCTTTTAACAATCACAAAGGTGAGATGAGCTTCTATAGTCCTCTGTGTGGTGGTCAGGAGTAGGAACAATTAACCAGGAGGTCCAATCAAAGCACGGCTTTACATGTAACCAGTAGAATATAATTCTTTCAAGAATATAAAGCTTGCGAGCCAAACCACACCGCATTATATATTTGGAGTAACAGGTTACAGTTAGTAGAATTTAGCAAAATTACTATTATGTGCTGAGAATAAAGTTAGAAGTTGAGAGAGAGATATTGAGAAAGAGAGTAAAAGAGAGAGAAAAATAAGGAGATACAAGCGCTCAGGGATCCAGTGTAGGTCGGCCTGCCTTGTATGGTGGGTGTGCTCCAGTTGTCCTGAATCTGCATCTTTTATGCACCCTTCAGGGAGGCCTAGCATATCTTGTGCAGACTCAGTGTTGAGTTGCAGAATGGGGGTACCAAGTGGTCATTTGACTCCTCCAACTGGCAGGTTTATTGAATGAGGACCCCACCTGAGCATAATGCCAGTTTGTCAGAGTGACTGCTTTGAGATCAAGGGTGTGCAGGCCCTTCCAACCTTTGGGAGACAGAGGCCCTAGTCCAACACCCCAAAGATGCTTTCAGGATCAAGTCCCTTGTGAGGTGAGATCCAGTCCACAAAACACTACCCTGGCTCTGCAGGTTCTTGCAGGACAGATTGTTTGAGACAAACTGCTCCTTCCAGTTCCCAGGAATTAGTCTTTGTGGTAATACACGTAGGAAGCCTTGCTAACTGGCACAGGTGGCAGCTCACCTTTCTGCTTTGTGCTGGGAGCTGAAGGAGTCTGTAGGACTAGATCTAGGCTGGAGATGATTTTCTCCTGGCCTGGTAGAAACAGCTTTTAAGATTCACATTTCTTCCTATCTCACCGCCTCAACTATCTGCTACAAAGCCTTTATCTTGCTATGCCCACCTGTCTAAGGCACTTCTTTCACCTTTTAGGTACTCTCATCACACTAGAGCTAAGCTAGAAGCTGTACTATACATGCAAAGGAGAAATCCAGAGAGTGAAATCTCTGTCCTTGAAAATGGATTCCTCAGGGCCCAGATGTGTCTGAAGAAGCTGTGGTAAAATGCAGGTACCTCAGGCCACAGAAAGGTCCTGTGCCAACATGTCTTGAAAGGCTTTTTGAAAAGAAAACTGCTGGCAGTGGAAAACTGCCCTCAGGTGCTGTGGTTTTTGGTATGGGAAATGCCAATATCCTGCTGTGACAGGAAAGCCCAGTCCTGTGGAAAGAATGTAAGGTGCAGTGGTGCCTTAAGCACAGCCCCATGTTTGTGGCACAGCACAGAGATCACTTGGTGCATGGCTGGTCTCTGAGATGTGTCATCATCTTTTGCTGTCCAAAGCACCAGCATGTCCCTGTATATTTTAATTACCAGAGTACAGTTTAATCTGCTTCTATGACTGTTGCAGAGAAATCAGAGTCCTTCCTAGCACAGGTGCTAGCTGTCACACAGCATCTGTTGAGAACAAGGTCAGGTATCCAAGAGTGTGTCTTTGCTTCCAGCAAGCAGATCCCTGATCACCCTGAGGTGCAACCTGCAGGCTTCTGCAGGCTTCCAAAGCTCTTCCAAAGGGGACAACATACAACTTTATGGATGGCAACTGGCCAGAGGGCATCAGGGAAGAGAGGTTGTATCTTTCAGAGAATGGGCATGCCTCACCATCAAAGTGACAGCTGGTGTGCAGTCAGTAGTCCATCTATCCATCTGCCCTTTGGCAGATCAGTTTTATAGAGATCTAGCAATTATTCTAAACTGAGCACTGATCCAGAGACACTGTCTTCTAGATCCTACCTGTCTGCTGACAGAGAGGCTTGGGATCACAGAGCTGCCAGTTTTCAATATGAAAGCAGACTTGGCTCCTGCATTAAAAGAGTTCATAGGTTCATACCATGAATTGCTCATTCTTTGCTTCTTCCACCTCTTCTAAGTCTTCTTGGTTTTGGACTCCAGAAATAACTCCGGTCATTTTAGAACTGGATTTTCCTGGTTTAGAAGCATTTCTTTATTTATCAAAGAACACTTTGGTTGGCATTCCCTTATCTACTTCTGTTGTGCTTTAGGGAATCTTATATCACACAATGACAGCTCCTTTAAAATTTTTTTTTTGTTTTGTTTTGGTTTTTTTTGGGGTCTTATTCATTTGGGGACCTAGGCTGCTCTCTTAAGACCCCAACTGGAGTGCTATGTTCACTTGTGGGGCCTTCAACATAAGAAGGACATACTGTTGCAGTGAGTCCAGAGGAGGGCCATGAAGATGAACAGAGGGCTGGACACCTCACCTGTGAAGCGGGGCGTTGGAACTAGATGATGAATGACAGAGTGACATTGGCTATCCTCCAGTCCTCAGGCACTTCTCCTGTTCTCCAGGACCTGTCGAAGATGATAGAGAGCGGCTCAGCAGTCACCTCCGCCAGCTCCCTCAGCACACGTGGATGCATCCCATCCGGGCCCATGGATTTGTGTGCGATAATCCCACCAAGACACTTCTGGACCACCCCCACCTCAACCAGAGGGAAGTTCTTAATTTCTTGAGTTCTCTTCCTTCCTTCCAGGATCCAGGAATCCCAAGGGGGAGTCTCTGAAGTGAAGACTGAACAGCTTGCTTTAGAACAGCCGAAGATACCCATGCTGTGTAGTAAGAGAAGCACTCTGCTCACAAAATACATTTGTTTTCAGCGTTGCATCCATGCAACACAGTCAGATTTCTGGCTCAGTGATACTTGTTGAATACTGTCAGCTGCCTCTGTCAATACTGATGAAAAGCTCTCTTTAGCTGCAGTTCTTTAACTTCCTTATACAGTCCTGCTCTTTGGGTTAGTCACTGTTTGTTACCACCTTCCTTAATCTGCCTCTAAACTGATCAGTGCAGTCCAGCATACAAAGCTGTTCTCAGTTCCCAGAGCTGAGTTCCCAGTGGATGCACTCCAACAGCACTGAGTGAGTATATGCTTGATACAGCAGAAAGTGGGTGAAATCATGGATTTCAGTTTATTTATTAATCAAAGAACAGATTGATAGTATTGGTGTTTAGGTAGATCCCTGAACACCAAGAAGAGCAAAGGTTTGAGAAACACAGGCTCTTCTACCCAGAAGCCAAAGATGAAACCTCAGACCTGGCACCACTAAGAAAACATGCAGAATGACATGTGTGTATCTGTGTGTGCCCGGGCCTCTAAACACATGTAATCACTCACAAGAAAAATGCGATTGGTACAACATGGATCCCTCCAGCCTGCTCAGTAGCTGCCCCCAGGATCCCAGTCTTCCCCATCACTGTCCCTTGGCCATACATGCCTTTGAGGCCACAGATCTGTTCTCACTGCTGGTGCAGACCATCACAGACACACAGCTGGCCAGGGTGACTCTGGTGCCACAGATGGCCACCCACAGGCTCCTGCTTCTAGGCATCCTCACGCTGTCACAGTTGTGCATAGTTGATGCTGAGAGAGACAGAGGGACCAGGGGCTGCAGAAAACGGCTGCTGGAATCCTCTGCCAGCCTGAAAAGTATAAACACCAGGCAATTCTGATAGCACCTCTGAGAATCACAAAAAGGAGAAAAAAGTAGCTGCATTTTGTCACCAGAGAACGGAGTGCCAAGAAGACCCCAGACAATGCTGGCACATTAAAAGCATTGTGATACCTCCGGAGAAACAACTTGTCCCTGAGAAAAAGGTGATAAAGAGAAGAATAGGGAAGGTGCCTGACGGCCAGGGGTCTGGGAGGGACAGTTTAAGATATTTGCGGTCTGTATCATATTTGTAACATTTAAAGAAAATTAATTTTAATTTCTTTATAGTATTAGATGTAGCTGAAGAACAATTAGAGTGAGAAAAGAATTGTGTGTCTATCGTAGAAGTGTAGTTCATGACTCAGTCGTGACTGTGGTAATTATAGCCTACTCCTGAATAGCAATAGCACGTTTAAGAAAGCACTCAGATCTCTATGGGATGTTTTTCACAATCCTAATCATAATTCAAAGTTGGGAAAGGATTCTGGGCCAAGAAAATATTAGATGGCCATGGTCCCAAGCTTATATCGGGTGCACTGGGTCCATGGGGAAATATTCAGCTCAAGAAAATTTAAGTCTGTCCACCTTGGTTATGTATATGTATACGAGAGGAGAATGGAGCAGAGACTCAGGACAAGACATTTACCAGCTTCAAGGGAATATAGGGGAGGAAATTGGAATAGGATGCCGACTAATTAATGGAACCACTTATAAAAAGGCATCCCAAATTACGGTATCAATTATTCCTACCACTGAGAGCACCAAATTATGTACCACTGAGGAATGAGACTGCTGGCATAACTTCACCCTAGCACAGACCTCAAGAGTGACCTGTCTTTGGGCCCATAATACTATCGGACTCTCATTTAAATTTGAAATAAAGGCCATTACTAAGTCGCTTACAATGAAAAATCCTGCAACAACCAGCACAATGCCTCCCACCCAACCCATGCCAGCATGCCAGCACTTAAACTTGAGCCCAACATTTATAAAATTGGTCCACACGTAATCAAAAACACGGGACAGCAACAAGTATTGTTTAACCCAGAATGGTCACTTAGGAGAGTAGAGTTACAGATGCAAGTCAATGTTTCTGACACAAAACCATCCTGTTCTCCCTTCCTACGAACTTCATATGAGGGATGGACAACATGGCTAAGAAGGAAGGGAAACATTTATCAGAACCGATTAATAAGAGACAAGACTGGGGTGTTAGGAACAGGACTTGGAGTATTAAATTCAATAGACTCGGAGGTAATAATGAACAAATTAGCATCTACCACAGCAGATTTATCAGAACTGCAACACCCATTGAGATGCCCATTACTAGCATTAGGAGCACACCAATGGTTGATTTCAAAGGTACTTCCCAGATGGGAAGAAATGAACATAAAAGATTCCCTACAGAAATCGGGAAGATGGTGTGGGATAGTGCTACAAAAGTGAAAAGGAAACTCCAGTCATGGTGGAATATGGTCAACTTCACTTATGACCCCAACACACATACTGTCACAGCTTTTGTGTTAACGATACATGATGCAGCAGCAATTACCATACACCCCATTGTGGCCCTCGGGATTAACCATGGTGGCACTCTGCTGTATCCTTTTGAACATAGAACTTGGGCCAGGAAAATGGGCGATAAGTGGCAAACAGTAGACCTCGGGTCCTGTATTGGGTCCTGTATTATGAGAGAACAGCAAGGCTTCCTCTGCGAAAGTAATACCATAATAGCTCAGGATACTTGTTTAGATACGGATCAAAAGATAGGTCAGTTTGAGGCCCGACCAAACGCAGATTTAAAAATGATAGTTGTATATGCAGGAAAGGGATGTGCATGTTTGAGAACAAGGTGTGACACAATAACCATAGATGAAAAGGTAGAAAAAACCGAAGAATTACTCGAATTACTGCATTTGTAACTTCACTACTATCACAGGTTGTGATTTCAGCTATGCAGCCCCAATAACTACATACCAATTATTAAGATCTGGAATTACCATATTAAAGACATTATCTCCTGCCCCCATAGGATTAAACATAAGGAATATAGAAAATTTATTAAGACATGAAGATTTACAACGAATACTAGAAGAAATCAAGGACAAAGGGCAGGAAACACTTATTACAATCCATCACGATGTGGAAGGGGTTAGGAAAATCTTAAAAAAGGTCAGACAGGATGAGAATCATAACTGGTGGGACTCTCCTGATAATATTCACCATTATGTTGTACCTGTGGGTTTGGAGAATGTTTAAAAGGATCACTATTACGTACAATGCCTTAAATCATTCAGGAAAGCTGTTTAAGTAAAAGAATTTACTTAGGGGAATAGAAAAGGGGGGATTGATGTGCAGGTATAAGAGCAGATATAGGATTACAATCAGATATGAAGCATAGAGCTTGAAATTCAGCTAGATAATCATGTGGAATGGTCTGTGGAGGGGTAAGAGATCTGTTTCTCTCTCTCGTAGCAGAGGCCTTACTTGTGATAACTTCATGCTAACTCAAGGAAAAGGTAAAAGGCAAGAATTCGAGGACAGAATGGTATCACCCCAGGGCTGCTCCCTCGGGCAGCAGAGCCGAGGCACGTCACGTATCTCTTCGACAAAGACAAACAGAGGGCTGAAACACGTCCATGGGCCCCTCACAAGGACATCAACTAGCACAGACTGATAGAGGCACTGCAAGCTCGCAAGATCCTCGCATTCCAGGCGAGAGGTGAAAGTACATCACGAGGAAGACATACGGCCTTCCTCCCAGAGACCCCTGCCCAAACCCCTCACAAGGATCTGCGCAAGCGCCAAGGACTGATAAGCTAATTAGCATGAGAAGCATGAGAGTGGGCAGGTTCAGGTACTTACTATGTACAGGCGTTGATAGAATATTCATTGTTTTATTGTATAAATGTAAGGTCTGTTTGCTGCCTCGGGGTGCACGCCTGTGGAGGAGAGATCCCCCTGCATCTGCGCACAACAAACATACCTACTGTATAACTTTCCAGTTATGGAGCTGATTGCCGTATGTCATACTGAGTGAGGTATGTTGAAGCAGCAACAAACTATATACATGTAAGCAGCTGTAGACAAAAAAGGCTGGGAAGGGTGGTGGGGGAGGTGCCCCAGGTGCCCGAAAGATGCAGGGGCATCTTTCGGGCACCTGGGGCGCCTCCCCCACCAGTGGAGAAGACTGTTTTCTCTTGAGCGTGGTGTAATAAATCAGATAACTTTCTCTTCTGCACTCTGTGTGAGTCTGTTTTGCCCGTGTCATTAACGAGTTTGCCTCTTGAGCCTCTTAGTATATTTTTTTCTCCCCTGTCCAACTAAGACGGGGAGCGATGGACTGATTTTGATGGGTGTCTGGCCTTTAGCCAGGGCTAAACCACCACACAAAGCCAGAGCTGGCCCTTGCACACACACCCAACCTCTTGTTCCCAGCCCACTTCACCTATTGACCACCTTGTCTCCCTTGACCTTGCCACAACCATGCAGCTCTTGGTGCCCTGGGTCCTCCACCTGTGGTCTGACTGCAGTTGCTGGCACTCAGGCCCCTGCAGGCAGGCACACAGGAGTATGAGATGGTCATTAACAGCAGGTCTCACAGGGGATGTACAACCATAACAAAGTTGTATGAGACCTCCTGGCCCCACAGACTACTTGTTTGTCACTCTAGACTTAGCTTAGAGAATGCCACCTTGCTGAAGGTTTCATGGGACAATTGTGATATGACCAAAATACTCAAATGATGGTGTCAAATGCCAAATGATAATATTTGCCTACAGCACAAGACCAATTCTGCATTCCTATTCCTTTGGCCCTGTTACCTGTTTGCCTTTTTTTGTTCTTTTGTTTTGAAACTAGATTATAACATTTCCACTGCCTTTTGAATTGCCCCCATCTACTCTGTACAGAAGGGGAAGTGAATTCAAAACTATTCTGGGCATGTTTATATTAAATACTTCCTGTGAAATACTTTGTCAGTGCACCTGCCTGCTTTTGAGATCCTGGAGCTCTTAGAAATCTGTTTGCTGTCATCCAAATGCAAGAATCCTTCGTGCAAGAAAATCTTTGGAGAGAAAAGCTGTGAATGGTGCTTGATAAGCCCAAGGCTTTGCCTGGGGGGCACTGGGGACTGGAACACACATTCTAAAAGGAGCTCACAGCTGGTGTAAACTGTCTGACATGGGGATGAGAGGTGCTGTTTCTCAGTTTACCTGGCACTTTCTTCTGTGGTCCATGTCTGTGGCATTCAAGTTTAGGGTCTTAATGGCTTTTTTGGTTCCTGTATAAACACCCCTGAAAGCTCCTGGGATGATGGCAAATCCTTTGCTAGGAGGATATATGGTGAAGTAGGGTGCACCAGGGGGTGCTGTGCTTGTTTAATTCTCTATAATATGGTGGTGGTGCTCACCTCTGCAGAAAGAGCAATGCCTTTTGGAAAGCCTCTGTAGATGATTATCCTGAGGTTTGATAAACCTTTCACACAGGTTCCTCTCCTCATTGGTCCAGCTTTCCTAGGGATGGACTCTATTTCTCCAGGGCAAGAAGAATGGATTGTGGCCAGCAAAGAGCTGCCCACAGGCTCTGACTGCACTAACAGCAGTGAAGAAGCTACCTGATGGCTTTTCAAAGTGCCAGGCTTTATAGAGAGCCTGGAAGTAGAGTCACAGCCAGGGGTAGACTATTTCTGTTGTGTGGCAGGAAGGAGGGTTGTCATTTAACAGAGCGCTCAGGCTAACGGCTATTTTTATGCTATATCTCCTCCTGGTTTTCATTCCAGCTGTCCCTATTAGGACTTTCAAAAGCCAATTTTCTTGAGCTAATGGTAGGTTCAGTGGAACATGCCCTAGTGAAAGGAGTGCAACAAAAGCTGAGCTCAGTTTAAGTGATGTTTGATGTTTTCCCTTCAGCCTGGTCAGCCTTGCATTACTCTTACTGTTTTGTAGAACATCCCTCATCCAGCCATGCTCCATTTGTGCAGCCTGAAGGTACTTCAGCATGTGCAGCATGAAGGTCCTTCAGTGGGCTTGGCTCGCTGACCACAGTGTTGGACAGAATGAATGGAGTTGAGGACAGAACAGGCATACTTCTCATGATCTGCTACTTGGCAATAAGCTTGGAGGTAGTTAAGCAAAGCTGAGTTTTTCCAGCTCTGCAATAAAACCTGTTTGTGGGTCTATGTCAGGTTAGTCTTGGAGTTTTGGATCATTCTGGAGCTCCTTGCAGGCTTTCATGGGCTTTCTGGAACACAACCTAAACCTGAAAAATATTCACTCTTTGCAGGAGGACATCTTTTAATGGCTGCATGCCTGATGGAACCAGCCATATATGCAGAATGCAGTGTCCATTTACACTAAAATACTTTTTTAAAGCCTTTTGCTGACCATTGCCTGTCTTAGAGAGACATCTGAGGACTGCAGGATTCTGTGAGATTTCACAGCTAATACCTGAATTAAATTAACTGTTTACCCTAGGAAACATTCAGTTTAGAATACACTCAGGTATGGAAAGCAAGCAGCAATTCTCAGGTATTTCATAGTTGTGAATTGTATTTAACTTTCTGGAGGAATATTCGAAGTGATGAGAAGATAGTAGAAAGGTGCAAACTTAAGGAGGCTAATTCAGTAATACATTAACTTTGCAATGAGGAGAAATTCTCCCTCTGCCCCTGGAAACTAGCTGTGGACATCTGAAGCATGCTCTAGCTTGCTGGCAGTTGAGCAGATTTAGTCAGAAAGTGTAAATGGAGGATTTGGGACTGTTTGAGGCACTTTCAAAACACTTACTGAAACTTTCCTCAGGTTATGAACAAACTTTGAAAAGAGAGTACCAGGCTTTCCCCTGGTTCAAACACTTTCAGACCTAGGACTTCAGCCCATTGCAGTAGTGGAAGCTGTGTTTCTGGACTGATTCCTGCCTAGGACATGTCTAGTCCACATCTCACTTTTTTTTCCTTATAAATCAGCATTTGAAGAAGTGCAGTTGTTCAATTAAACCGGGAAGTGGCACTGTTTGAAAACAATGAGAAGTCTAGCTCACTGTGCAGCCCTGGTAAAGGCAAGTTCACAGACAGATGGATCTGATGAGACCCGAGGGAGTGTATGTCCTAACTGCCAAGGCCCCAGTTTACCTTTTGTTGTGGCTTTGCCCCAGCTGAGAGCTGAGCACCACGAAGCCACTTGTTCTTTAAAAGGGAGTCGAGGGGGAGGAGGGGAGGGGAAGTTGAGAGAAGGGGAGAGGGAAGGAAAAAGGAAAAAAAAACCCCAAAACCAAGGAACCAAAACTTCGCTGGTTGGGATAAGGATAGTTTACTGGAATAGCAGTTATAGATATAACAGTAATAACAGGGCTTTATAGCAAAATATACAAATTCACAATGCAGTTTCTCACTGAACTGCACAAACTAAAGCTCAGAACCATCCTGAAAAACTGAATCATCCCCAAAACTATGCGTCCTGGAGCTGCCTGCTCCTCCCCCACCAGCCCCCCTTTTATGCTGAGCATGACGTAATTGGCACAGAATACCCCCTTTGGCCAGTTTGGGTCACCTGTCCTGACTGTGTCCCCTCCCTTCTTGGATAGCAAGGCAAAAAGAACAGCTGAAAAGTCCTTGATTGCTTGGCCACAACTAGAAACATCAGTGTGTTATCAGCACTGCTGTCATATCTTAACTCCCAAGCAAGGCATTCCATCCCCTGCTAGAAAATAAATTAACTCTATCCTAGCCAAAACCAGGACACCTTTATGTGTCACTACATGAACTTAAACTGGAATGCTTTGAGGGTGTCACTTTTCTTGAAGCTTTAGCAAAAAGCATGTAATGGCAAGAAGACAGAACCACTGCCTTCTTCCACTTCTTGCTCTTCAAAACCTCTACCAGAGCCCAGACAATGGAAAAGGTTTGGTCCTGTAGTGCTTTTGAAAGGCTTTTCATGTTTCAGAAGCTACAGCCCTGTGTGAAGGATTCCAAGGCCTGGCGAGTGGGCAGGTGGAAAGCTGAGTTTATCTCCTCCTCTATCATTACAGATTTGCATCTCCTCCATTCCATGTAGACTGTGCATTTTTCAGAGTGTGGCTGCAGAGACTTAAGGTGTCTCAGTCAGAATGTCCACCAGAAGTAACCCAGGAGATTTGTACATGCATTGGCATCACTAACTGATGTTATCCTTGTTTCTGTGCATGGTGATGACTGTTGCTCTCCCAATGTGTAGAGGTAGACAGGTAAACCAGTCCTAATGACTTGATGCATCATTGGCATGAGTGTCTTTTCTCATCTTGGTTTCTAGTCTATTTCATGCATTCAAATCTGCTGTAGTATTATCACAGGTTATTTAACAAAATATTTGTGCTAGATTGTTTTAGAAAGGGAACTGAAGCACCCAAACAGTTTCAGTGTTACAACTTATTCTGCATTCTCTGGCCTGCCCATATTAAGTGCTACCAAGAATGTCCTAGTTTGAACTGCAGTAGTAAATAGGTATTTGTTTTGGCAGCCTATATGTGTTTTTTAAATTCCGGCAAAGCAAATGGTCCAAGCATTTCTGAGCAATGTGCATAATGCGCATATAGTCTTCAAAAAAAATCTTCTGAGTCGACTTTTTATCACGTAAAACAAGCAAAACGGTGATCCAAAAGAGAAAGTTAACAACGTGCCTTTTGTTTACTAGTTTAGCTTTTAGTTATTTCAAAATCCTCATTCATTCTTGATACGTGTCCATCCCTTCCGGCTCTCGGGAGGATCCTCATACCTCCTCTTAGGAGAGTAGTGTCTTTACCTGGATATTTATATGACGGTGGAGCAGTGACTCACACCTAACGGTTCACTCCCTCACCGGCTGCTGTGGGAGACGCCTTCTCAGAGCAGAAGGCGTTCAATGTTTCTTCTGATCCTGGTGGTGGTGATGCGCAGGAATTACCTCGCCCGGTTCTAGGGAAATCCCCGGTCTCGGACTTCAAATTCACCTTTGACAAAATCGCGGCGCTTTCTTTGAATTTCAACGCCCGCCCGCCCCGCCTTTACCCCCCTTCCCCCCTTTACCCCCCCTCCCCGGCCTTGCAGCGGCGTGGGCGGTGCCGCCGGGCTCTCTCGCCGCCCGGTGGCGCTGGCGCGCCGCCTGCCTCTTCACTTCCGGCGTGCCGGGCGCCGGCAGCGCTGTCTGGAGGCTGCGGCCTGTGCTCTCGCCCTAAGCTGCTTACACTGCAAACCTTTAATTCTTCTTTCGCCGGGCTCTTGCCTTTGATTTATACTAAGAACCAAGTCCGGCTGGCGAAGAACACCCGAAATACATTAGCGTAACTATTTCAGCATCGATCAGTGGTTTTATTCCCCACTTAAATGCAATTACTTAATTCTGCAGACTGCAGCCTTAAAGTCAAACTGCAGTAATGTAATTTGTGAGGATTAAAAAAGAAACACAACCCCCCACCCCCACAACCGCCCTTATAAACACTCAGAAAATGTCTGCCTTGCGTAATATGATAGAATATACTAAAATACTTGCTAACTCCATGCAGAACAAAGTTTATTAGCTTACATTTAATTTAGTTTCTGACACACATATTGCATCTTTACCTGTTTTAAGGGTGCGAGTCCTTGTCTCATTGCTTTATTATTACAGAGAATGTCACTGCACATTTCCCAGCTATCTACTTCACTGTAACTTCTATATTCCTTTGCTTTGCTTAGTCTCCTTTCAGAAGTTAGGTTAAGAAAATGAATTGAAGTTGCCTCAGCAGACCCAGATTCTACCTTGAAATTCATGCTAAAACGAGTTTTTTGTAAGTGGCTTGATAAGTGTGGGGTTTTTAAATTAATCTTTTTAGCATATCGAGACCAAGGAAGTCATGCAGATGATTTTGTGCAGGGGAGAGTATGACTTTGTATTTTAAATTTTTTTCTTAGTTCTTTATGATTTGCTACTGTTATATGCCTTTGAAAAATTGAATATCAGAATTGTGGTGGTTTGATCCTGGCTGGAGGCCAGATGCCCACCAAAGTTGGTCTATCACTCCCCTTTTCAGTTGGACAGGGGAGAAAATATATATTGAGAGGCTCAGGAGTTAAGGACAGGGAGAGATCATTCCACAATTAGCATCATGGGCAAAACAGACTCAACACAGAATAAAGGAAAGAAAACTCTCTATTTTATTTACTACACTAGACACACAATGAAACAAGTCAGAAAATGGAGAAGCGCAACAAGATTTTAAAGCACCTCTCTCCACCCCTTCCTTCTTAGCAGACTTCACCTTAGTCATGATTTCCTTTTCTGTCTCAGGGTATCACAGGGTGGGTGGGGTGCAATGGGGATTTCAGTCAGTTCCTCACAAGTTGTTCTCCTTCTTAGTTGTGGGGGGGCATTTGTCACACTCTTCCCTTGCTCCTGTGTGGGGTCCCACCCACAAACTTCTCCAACATGAGTCCTTTCCCATGGGGCTTCAGCTCTTCACCTGCTGCCCCAGTGTAAATCACTTTCGTGGCTACCTGGGATGGCTCTTCTGGAACTGGGCAAGTGGGGGTGGACTGAAGGCTGCTGGAAGTCATGACAGCAATATCAACAGGGAAGAATTTTAATAAGCAAAATCAAACAAGCTTTTTTATCTCCCTGACAGGGACCCTAATGGAGCAATCTGATCCCTCAGATTCATTGCACAGTGAAAGCCTTTGACACCATTTCTCACAGCATTCTGACTGAGAAACTGGCTGACACTGGCCTGGACAGGTGGACCCTCAGCTGGGTTAAAAACTGGCTGGCTGGCTGGGCCCAAAGGGTGCTGGTAAATGGAATGAAATCCAGCTGGAGGCCAGTCACGAGTGGCGTCCCCCAGGGCTCAGTCCTGGGTCCAGTTTTGCTCAACATCTTTATCAATGACCTCGATGAAGGGATTGGTGAAGGGGCTGGAGGGCTCAGCATATGAGAAGCAGCTGAGGGATCTGGGGTTGTTTTGTCTGGAGAAGAGGAGGCTGAGGGGAGACCTTATCACGGCCTACAACTACCTGAAGGGAGGTTGTAGAGAGGTGGGCAATGGTCTCTTCAGACAGGTGACAGGTGATAGGACAAGGGGAAATGGCACAAAGCTGCACTTTGGAAGGTTCAGATTAGATGTTAAGAAAAAAAAATCACTGGAAGTGTTGTTAGGGTCTGGAACAGACTGCCCAGAGAGGTGGTGGAGTCACTATCCCTGGATGTGTTTAAAAAAGGGTAGATGAGGTACTTAGGGACACAGGAATGGCTGGACTCGATGATCTTAAAGGTCTTTTCCAACCTTGTAATTCTGTGATTCTGTGAATGCTGCAGGGCAGTATTTAGGATTAGGCCTCATTTTACTGATAAGTCTGCAGGGGAACTTCAGAAGCTGTCTTGTCGTTTGGTCTGTGAAGGTTCGTGTCTCTTCTGAAAGGTATGTGAATTTAATTTGTCATCATGCAGATGAGATCAGCTTGAATGTGCCTGCCTCCCACCTCTGGAGGCTAGAAACTCTGAGAGGGAGAACAGGAAATTTTCCTGGTTCAGCTGGAAGAAGTGTCCCCCATGATATGGGAATACACGCTATGATTGGTTCATGACTACTTACAGAAGACAGCATAAAGGGCATCTGAAAACAGAAATAAAAGAAAGAGAGACCACTAAAAGTCACAGCTGTTCACAGCATCCATTTCTTCTCTAAGCCTTCCTCTAGCATAAACTGAAGCACTCCAAGTGGAAGACTTTGGAACTTCTAGTGGAAATGGGTTGCATAGCAGTGGGGAAGACAGCTTGATTTGTGGCCAGATAACAGCCAGAAATGACTTGTAAGACATGGGACCTGTGCACTTTGCAGTTAAATGGAAATAACTTTTTTTCTTTAGAGAAAAGAGTGAATAAGAGAAAAGTAGAATTACTTGATTGCAATAATGACAAACCTTAGAAAATGGGTGTAGCTCAGTTAGGATGTTGATGAACCATCCTTTGTTATGGAACAGCTTTGTTACAAGTTGTTTAGTACAGGGAGGAGCCTATTCTTGGCAGGATTACAATTATATTGTTTTAATTATATCCACCTTTTGACATCATTGATTTTGGCAGGTGCTGGTATTCCAGCATGCTAGGCTTTATAATTATAATCTATAATTAGATAGATTTGCACACAGCCCACAAAACATGCTGCAAAGAATGACAGCAGTGTCACCAAAGTTTTTTTAACCCTGTAAACTCCTCCTTCCTCCAGCTATTAGCTCTGCTTCCTTCATGTTCTGCACCCCCTTCTCTCGGATACTGTGCTATGCTGTTACACAAGGAATGAATGCAATGGCAACATTTACCAGATCAGAAGAGCAAGTTATAACCTATAGTTTGACGCACAGTTATATACTTATCTAACTTCAGATCTATAGTTGTAGTCAGTTGTCCTTGTGACTTGTGCTTATCCCCAGTTAAAATTAGGTTCAGCTTCAAAGTGGATGTAAGAACAGAGAGAACCATTTGGAAGTTGCTAACAGACCCTGGCAGATCTGAAACTGTCATCCTGCTTTTAGGGAGGCAATGCTTTGCTCCTCATAGAAGCTTTACAGTGTTGTCAGTTTAAGACCAAATAACTGGCCCTGGTCCAGTTTTCTGGTCAGCAGCTGGTTCCAAGATACACATGTAAGAATGGGTCAAGCATGAATTTTTCCTAGCATTCTCTCCTGGACTCTTGCATGTGGCAGGTCAAAGTTATCTGTCCCAGACTGACTTTATATGTTAATTTCTATTTCTGAACTTGTGTAAACCCCTAGCATTCTGTAGCAGGGAGTCCCACAGATGAACTACATGGTGCTTCTGAAGTTACTTGCTTTCGTTTGATCTGAACTTATGACACAGATTCACCTGATGTCCCCAACTTTCTACAAGAGGAGACAGTCGAATCAGTATTTCCCACTTGCTCTCTATGAGCTTCCTGTCATTTTCTGTTTATCCACCATTTTTTGGTTCTGTATCATAACACTCTGCAGCCAATGTCAGAAACCCCTCCCTCTGTCCCAACTGTTTTTGGGGGATATTCCTTAGGCATAAGCTGTTTCATCTCTCTTGCCATCCTGGCAACTTTTCTAAATCCATTGTATTTTCTACAGTGCCAGGAAAAATTTGCACAGAGCACTCAAGTTTTATTCACTTATACAGGAGAATAATGATATCTCCTGTGTCTTCTACCTCTTTTTTAATACTTCTGAATATGTAGTGGTTTTGACTACTGAGCAGAGAGCTGATGTTTTTTTCCATATTTGTCACCCAAGATCTCATTCCTGTGTTATGATTAGTTCAGATACTATCATTTTATACATGAAATTAATGGCTTTTTTTTCTCACCCATGTGCATCACTTTATGCTTGCCTTCATTGAAATATATCTGCTGTTTTATTGCCTAGTCACTCAGTATTAGCCAATACATATGCAAAGCTGGCTCTTGTCTGGCTGACTCCTATTAGGCTAGTGAAGGTTCTGGCCTCCCTCCTTCCCTCCTGACCTTTTACAGCTTATTTGAGATCGTGAGGAACAGCAAAGGTCACTAATCCACATTGCTCTGGAGATTTTCCTCTGTTGGAGAAAATTACTGCTTTCTCTTACTCTTTATCACTTCTCTTTTAACCAATTGTTTAAGCCTGAGTTAAAGTTCAGATTTTAACCTGTTATCCCATGGTAGACTCATGTCTCTTGAGGGCTGTGTTGAGAGCCATCAAAACTGTTTCAAGATGGCATGTTTGCCAAACCACCAGTAGCTTTGTAAGGCATAGATTTCCTTCACAAACATGACCATGACCTGTCCTCACTATTTCTGCTTTATCCATGGAAAAAACAACTCGCTTCATTAAACGACTGTCTGCTAATTTGCCTGACCTGGACAACCTGCTTGAAGGTCTATGTCTCTCTGTATCTCGTGGCTCTGGCTCTTGGTGACCTGGTGATGTCTAGAGAGATTTCTGGTCATCAGCAGAGTCTTGATGTTTTAACCAGGTCAGATAAGTATAGATTTATCTGAACACATGCTGGAAATTAAAAACAGGGAGAAGCATCCACATAGGATCTTCATTGACCTTTAGAACTTTGCTCAAGAAGGCATTAGAGGAGCTTTCAGCTCTCTGCTATGAGTGGCAGAAGAGTGAAGAACAAGGTTGCATGAAGAGATTTTGGTGAGGATCAAAGAGATGTTTAGGGATAATGGGAGAACTAGTGACAGAATGCTGCTTTTTGTGAAGGGCATAGAGGTATCTATAGTCTGACATTTGGCTAAACTAATGCAGAAAGTGGAGAAAAAAGAATTGGCTATTAATTGCAGAGCTGCATCAAGAAGAATTTTTGAATTCACCATCATGACTGCTTATCCCATCTGCCCTAAGACTGCCTGTTTTCCTTCCCTCCGGGGCTGCTTGCAGCAGCTGCTCTTCAAGGAACAGTACATCTTGTGCAAAACCTGCCTGTACCATTTCTGTCCCAAGAATATGACATTAAACCTCTGTCATAGTGCAGAACTTGGCCAAAAGCCTAGTGCAGTCATCATCAGCAACAGCAGAAAGTTATCATTTTAGGTGTGACTAATAGAGTGAAGGCTTCATTATACTAGAGGCTCTACAGAGGAAAAAAAGTAATGATTGCTACCTTGAAAACCTTATGGCCCAAAGATGCATTTAGTGTTCAATACTTTGTGATCATTTCTGTGTTGATGTAATAGAAAAATTGTAACCTGGTCTCCAGATCACAAAAGCTTCCAAAAGTTCTAAAATGCAGTGCTGTGAATTTCCCCTCTCCAAAGCTGTTATCTCTGATTCCATGATTTTCTGCCCACTTTTCAGCAGCACTCGTCTCATAGTAACAAAGGCATTTTTCCTTAGATGACTGAAAAAGAGCTGCAACAGCACCATCCATCTTTCCTCTGTACATTCATTAAGTGACCAGTGTATATATACAGGTATATTAAGATTCCTCTCCCGACCCGTACATCATAGATAGGTACTAGATTGCTCTTTCTCTGTAGATTTCACTTACCCTAAAGATGTTGGCTGTGTAGTGGTGCTGCTGTGATGAATTCACAGTCACAGCCTTTTCATGACACAGCATCTGCTCTTTTGCTGTTCCCAAGCCTCTGATAATTAGTAAGCTAAAAAAACGGTTCTTCATAGGCACCACTCTGATACTAATCAGGTTTGCAGTTTCCATTCCTCCCCCTATGACAAGGGCCTGTGACATCCTGGAAACAGATGTAGAAATGCACTTCATCTGTCACACCTCTTTATCTCTCTTGTTTTAAGAAATGTACTGTGCTGTGCTCTGCTGTTGGTTTGAATTAGGCATGTCATTCAGAATGGCCACATTGCTTTTCTCCTTGTGCTGCTCATGTGAGTGCTATAGAGCAGCCTTCTCTGTGGTGGTGGGGCACAAAGGAAATGGCAAGTGCTGCAGAGGTGAAAAGAGATTATAAAGAAAAACACTGCTGTGTGGAGCAAGTGCAGAGTCTGTAGACTGGGAGAAGAGGGTCCTTTCAAAGATGCAGCATTGATATGCAGAAAATAAATGTTTTTAGCCTCTTCCATGCTTTCATCAAATGGGATCGGGGAACCTTTGAAACCATAGGAAGAAAACCAACCAAAGTGCAAAATCTGCATCTGCAAAAGAGTTGTATAGAGTAGGTGTTCACCACATCTTATCCCACTTGAAAAAACAGTTGGCCCTGACCGCAACACTCCTGAAGTGCCTTGTCCATATGCTCAGCTTGCCTCATTATATGTGAGTAGAAAAAGTATCTGCAAAATTCATTGAGGTTGTTACTGCCTTAGAAGTGTGCTTTCCCAACAGATGGGCAGTAAGGGCTCCACTTGACCATGTTAAGAATTTCAATGTGCAGCTGGCAGGGGAAACTGGACAACCTTGAAGACAGTGAGGGACCAAAAGAGGGATTTTCTAAGGATGCTGTGGGACTCTTTCAGCTCAGAAAGCCACTGAATAGGGTTGGGTACATGGCTGGGGAAATGCATTCTGCTAGAAAAAACAGTAGTTGCAAGACACTTTTATCCAGCATGTTTCTGCTAGCAGAATTTTCCTCAGTTATAAAATGACTTAGTTGATTGTTTTCCTGTTCTGGTAGCACAGCAGATGAACTTGGCACTTTAGGGTGCTTACTAGCAAGAAAAAGGTTACTGTTCTCCTCAGGTTTTTGCTCTTTCAGGATTGCATTATGGCCTGCAGTACTGCGTTCCCTGGGAGCTACCCTTCAGAGGGTAGCTTCTCATGCTGTTTGCCTTTGAGGACTATGTGGGATCTTTTGGAGAGGAAGAAGAGCAATGGGTTGCTCTACTCATCCATCTGTGTCCTAGTTAGTGTGTTAGAGGAAGCCTGTGCAGCTTAGCAGCCAGCATTTGCTTCACTGCCAAAGCTCCACGCTTGTAAAGGCTTTAAGTCATTGTGTACAAAGCCACAAATGAGTTGACACCTAGCCAGTATTGTTGTGAAGGAGCTGAAACTGAAAGTTGCTGTTCTTTCAAGTGAAAGGGCTTGGGTAATCACAGTCCACGTGCTGTGCGTGCTTTTGTCCATACCTAGCCAGTGCTGCTTCTTTCAAAACATGCTTGGTAAGTACTTCAGAGTCAACTGAGTTCTTTAACCATGTGGCAGTAAGTGGCACTTGATGCAGTTTATGGGATTAAAGAGAACCTGGAGGGCCAAAGCAGGTAGTGATTTAGAACAATTATGCATGCTCAAATTTTGATACAACCCAGTTTATCTTTCTAATGTCAAAAATGTATATGTGAAATTTGTGAGTACTTGTTGTCCATTGAACTTAGAAGGGATCAGTCTCCATTTGAAAGATGTTTTTTGGAATTAGAGACTAAGGAAGAAAAATGGAGAAGCTTCTTCTGTCCATCACATTATCCTGGAATCAAGCTAAACTCCGGTTGCAAGTGAGATTTCCACCTTGTAATATAAACAGCTTAACTTGTCAGCAGTGGTATCAGTTATGCACAGAAGTGCTTAAGTAGGTTTTCTGTTAAGCAGATTTCTTTATTATGTGTTCCTTGTATGAAATATCTCTCCCTTTCCCCGTGTCACTAAGGATTATTTAGAGGTTACAATGTTTTCTAAACAATTTTTTCTAACGTACTGTGGTGTCTCCGTTGTTCCATGCAATGATGGTGATTTTAGATAGGCAATGTCTGAACTGACTTGTCCAGCCACAGGGCTTTTGCACATTGCAGCAACCTCCAGTGATCTTGGGAACAAATAGAAGTAATTTGTGATGTGATCAGGAAAGAAGACTTCTGAAGGGCAGGGCTGTAGCAGTTTGTGGTCTAAAATAGTGCCACAGGAAAAGTGCCTCATGGGCTGAGGTCAGTCTGGGTCTTCCTCAAGAACTGGTGTTCTGCAACACCTTTTTTTTGTTTTGTTGGGGTTGGTTTTGTGCCTTGGGATTTTACCAGCTTTTTCACCCCCTTCCTGGCTCAGAATAAAAGATTTGGTCTAAAAATAAACTGTGCAATGAAAATAGAAAAAAGAAAACATCAGCCTCTGCACACTCATATGTCAAAAGGAGATGTGAATTTGGTACCAAAATTGAGTTACATACATTAACAAAAAACCCACCCAAAAATTATAAGCCTCGTGTTTTATTTAAAAGTTTTAATGGGCACCATTGGCAGAAACGGAGATTTTACTACTGACTGCATGCTGATTACATTTTTGGGGTATATTTACCCTTCTCTGTGATTCATTGTTCATTTCAACCTTTGTATTATGTCAACTGATCCCTTGGGACTAGTTTGTTAGTACTTAGACTTTGGCTAGTTGGTGCAATTGTCCTATTAATCTGCTCTTGGTGTTCCTTGAGACTTGCACTAGTTTCCTCAGGAGGATTTAAGGAAATCCTTCCTCACCCTTGTCATTTGAAATTACTTTTTTTTAACTTTTCCTCTGAATTTCATTTTGTTTGGGTCTGCTTTGTGTGATATGCCATGTGAGTGTGCCAATAGGGGGAGGTACTACTAGCTCTTCCATGGTCTCATTCTGAGGACATGCTAACTGTTTTATTTTGTCTGCGATTCTTATCCAAGTTCCTTTCCTAGAGAGTTTCCAGCATCACCAGGACTCTTCTCATTTCTCATTGCACTGGTCCATAGGTGATTCCCACAGGAGAATGTCAATGGTGTTAGGACTGACATGAGAGAATCAGGTAAGTTGCACAGGCAAGGTATGTGCCCCTTTGTTTTGAATTTTTAAGTTGACTGCCTCTTGCTGAGTAGACTCAAGTCTCCACATCTGCTGTTCACACTACAGTGAGGCATAATTTTCAGGAAGCTATAGGAAAGCTTTCACTACTACTATTTGATGGAAAGTTTTTTATTTTCACTACTACAATTGATGGAAAGTTCAATGTGAGCCAGCAAAGCACATTTGTAGTGCAGAAAGCCAACTGTATCCTGGGCTGCATCAAAACCATCATGACAAGGGTGTTAATTCCACCCTTCTGCTCTGCTCTTGTGAGACCCCACTTGGAGTACTACATCCAACTCTAGGGTCCTCAGTACAAGAAAGACATGTATACGTTGGAGTGAGTTCAGCAGAGGGCTACAAAGATGGACAGAGGGTTGGAGCACCTCTTCTCTGAAGACAGGCTGAAACAGTAGGGCTTATTCAGCCTGGAGAAGAGAAGGCTCTAGAGAGACCTTATTGTAGCCTTCCAGTACCTGAAGGGGCTTACAGGAAAGATGGAGAGGGACTATTTACAAGGGCATGGAGTGACAGGGCAAGAGCTAATGGTTTCAAACCAGGGTAGCTTTAGATTAGATATAAGGAAGAAATTCTTGCCGGTGAGGGTGGTGAGGCCCTGTCACAGGCTGCCCAGAGAAGCTGTGGCTGCCCCCTCCCTGGCAGTGTTCAAGGCCAGGTTGGGTGGGGCTTTGGGCAACCTGGTCTAGTGGAGGGTGTCCCTCCCCATGGCAGGGGGTTTGGAACTACATGTTCTTTGAGATCCTTCCCAACCCAAAACTTTCTGTGATTCTATGTAGCACCTCCTCAAGCAAGCAGGTGGTATTGAGGTACGAAGCTGCAAGGGAAGCATTATGTTCAGTTATGTGGTCCCTGTTTCAACATCTAGATTTCTAAGTCAGCTTAGACTAGTGAATCAATTCCTGCCTTTACCAGTAAACTCTGTTTCTCTTAATTCCCTTCTTAAAACTTACCAAAGGACAAAGATGTCTGCTAGCAAGTTGTCCATCCTAATCCCAAATTAGATATTCTTCTCTCACTTTATTTCAAAGAAAAAAAAAAAGCATAAAAGGCCTGTAAAGGCCCTTTCCCCAGGGAATTTTTATGTAATTCTGGTTTTGGGTTTTTGGTTTTTTTCAGAGCCTTAAGGATTTTAAGCTTGGTATCTGGGAGACAACAGATATTGACCTACACCTATGGCTGAGAACTTTTCTGAAACCCCACTGGTCAAATTTCATACAGGAGCAGTGTGAATAACGTGATTCTCTAAATCCATTTATAATCTACTTGGTAGATGTTGTTTTTTTTGTCATGCAACTTGTCTGTTAAAGAACCCTTGAAAAAGTATTGCACTTCCCCTATTAGTCATCTTTATCCTTAGAAATAAGGGACTGGAAGGATGGTGTTCTGCTTGCCTTTCTACAGGGGGCTTATGAAACTGGGTAGTGTCAGTTGTCTCCTAGATGAGATTTGCCATAACCTAAAGCAAAGGCTGTAACATTTTATGGTCAGGGAAGATTTCAGCATTTTAGATTACCTTGGAAAACATAATTATACTATTGCTTATTGCAGTATTTACCAGTGCAGCTAGTGTGTTTTGAGGCTGATGTGAGTCTGTCAGTACTATCTAGTATTTAAACTTCCATTCATTTCTTATGCAATCTGTTTTATATTGCAGCAAAATTTGTCAGTGCTTGTGCTCATAACTGTAGAATCTGTGAAATGCAGAAACCAAAGGGAGAAAAAACCCCCAGATAATCATAGTTCTGTGTATTCTTTTCAAAGCTCTGCCCAGGTGTTTGTGTTTCACAGTCCGAGTGTTTCCATTGTGAAAACGTAAATATTTCATTTTCTGAAAGAAAATTCAGGCAGTCTGAAGGATGGCAAGATCACTTGGTCTTCTTCCAGTTCCAACTCCTGGAACTTTCATGCGCCAAGTATCTTAGACATCATTTGGTATCTGTGGATCAGAGATAGTATAGAACTTTGAATCATAATTTTTTTTATCTGAAAATATATTATTGAAGTGAATTGGCATTTTTTCTAGTCTAGAGATATGACAGGGATGAGCTGCTGGTAATTGTCAATGCTTGCACCAGTAAAGTGAGGGACAATGAGAAACTGGCTCTACGATGTAACATTTTCTTCTAGCACTCAAATCTTTGAGAAAGGATGGTCCTAGTTTGGTATGCATTATATGACAATATTTGTGCCTCTAGCTCTCATACACAGTTGAGCAGGCTGTTTCCCAGTCGCTTACCTCTGCAATTTAGTGCAGTCTTCTGAAGGACAGGGTAACTTCTCAAATTCTGGCAGTTCATGTCCTCTTCTGGTTTCCAGGCCCAGCTTGCTGGTGAGTTTCTTTGTGGGCTTGTCTTTATGGTAGCAGGTAGATCCGTGTCAGCAGGTGCCTTGCAGAGCAGTGCTAAAACGGCCTGTGTATGCTGGCCTCTGCTTCTGGGACTTCAGTGCGGGACAGAAACCTGAATATGTGTCCTTCAGGAATTTGGAGTATGTTGGTAAAGATAATTGCACTGTCTATTGCTTGGTGTATATAAGCACACCAACTGAGACATTGCTTCTGAGGAAGATATCCCCATTCTGCTGTGAGGAGGAAAAACCTCTCAAGCATGAAAATTAATTTTGCAGAACAAAGAAAGCTAGGAAAAAAGGTAATCTCTGAGTTTTGCTGAAGAGAAAGGAATTTAAAATAGTTTCCTCAAGCAGAGCGAATAACAAAACTATCTGCATCCTTTTTCCCTCCTTCCACTAAGTCTTCAATTTGTCAGAAATCAAAGGCTCATGCCACTGCTGAGTACTCAGTGATGGGCTTTTCTTGCCTTCGGTCTGAGCTGACCTGCACCAAGGGACAGCACAGATACCCTTAGGGTGCTGGGGAGCTGTGCTCATACCTAAATAAGCCTATCCTTCTGATGTGAATCTCACAGCTACTATTGATTTCCTTTCATCTGACAATACACTAGAGTAAAAAAAAAGCTTTGGCTCTTGGCTTTGTTCTTCATCAGTCTTTTATTATGCGTGAAGGCACGATTTCTGTTTTAAAGCCATTAAAAGAGAATTTTTCTTTAATGTGTCAGCCTTAGGACTGTAAATCCTTCTCTGAAGACTTGTCAGATTTTGAGACAGTGAATAAAGTAAGTTGTAGGTGCATTCATTTAGTCCAAATCTTTCTCATCTAATGATGCATTTCCTGATTTTTAGCTCTGAATTTGACAAAGTAATTCAGAGAAGAGTTTTGGATAGAAATTCCCCAAAAGAAATAAGGCCAGTAAATTCTCTCCAGCTGGCAAAGCATAGATCTTCATAGCCAAGGCATCTCATTCCCATGGAGAAAGTCTCCAGCTTTTCCCATGTGAGCTGTTATGGTATTTCCAGTGTGTCCTAAGGACCATGGAATCTGCGGTCAGAGAGGGATGGAAGTTGAAGAGGAAAACAGACCTCAGTGCTTTAATATGGAAGTGTTATTATTGAACCCAGACATTGTATGGATAGGTAACACCAGGGCAGTTCAGCAAATCTGTTCAGTTGATCACAAACAGTGAAAAGCATATTCATTGTGTGAATTCCCTCTATATAACCTCCAATCTTTGGTGAAGCAGTCTCAGCTTGGTCCATGGCATACAGGAGAACTAAAAAGGGTACAGTATGCAACATTTTAGCTATTTTAGTTGCCAGTTTACAGTTGAAATACACAGAGAAATAGTGTAGCTTACATGGAAGCAGAATTTAATAACAAATATAATCAGATGTCTTTCCTCAGGCTACCTTGGGAATTAAATGAATCATGGAAAATTTCAGCCCAAAATAAGACAGATAAATCTGAGAATTTTATAAAAGCCAATCAAACCATCATGTGGTGCTACTAGTTGAAACAGAACATTGCAGAATCCCAAGTCTTGTGGCTAAATGCAAAGCAAAATTCCCAAATAACTCAAATTAACCAGTCGAGCAGAAGGTTTAGACTGTGTGAACTCCTACATTCATCTGTAACTGTGCTTTTAAAGGCTATGAAAAGCTAAGTAGCCTCTTATGTGATTTGTACCCAAGAAAAGTGCCTGCAAATTGGAAGCGTGATAGCAAGTGGGTAACTACTTGACAGTGCCAAGGAGGTCAGATTTGAAATTGTAGATACTCAGTACTTTGAGGGCTATGACTAGCAAGCCTTGGTGAAAAAAATTCTTATCTACACTAACAAGGGAAAGTCCACAAGCATCAAGTGTTAATGCAACTGGGTTGTTGATAGAAGGTGCTGTGGAGCATCTTCTGAGCTGCACACTCAGTATATGTGTGAAATCTCCCAGGAAGACGATACAGACTTAAATACAACTGCCTCAGCAGAACTGCTTAAACACTGTAAGCAAGTACAAAAATTTACTCAATCCATGCCTATGGCAGATCAAATCCTACAGTAATGTCCGTCCATTTCTTAAGTTGGCAGGAATTCAGTCTTTCATGAGAAGCCAAACTGCTGTCAGGGAGCAGGTCAGTACTTTTGCCACTGGACTTTACTGACTACGCAGTAAGGAAATCAGACCTACCCAAGATATTTGCTTTTCTGTGACTGTTTTGATGCTTGTAAGTATTTTGAAGATAAAGGTCCCAAATACTTGTTTTAGTCTTCATGTGTTGCCATGGTCACTGCAACTGTGAGTTCCATAGCTGTGCTTCCTGCCAGAGATGTCAGCCCACAAAAAGAGGGGCCCTGTAGTCTGCTGTTCTAAGTCTTATATTTACTTTTAGATAATTTTGACCTTTTCTAGCATTTCAGAGCATTACATTTTTACAATAACTTTAATCAGTACATAGGGGAAAGAGAAGAAGTAAAAGGATGTATGAGATTCATACTGCTGCTCTGGTTTTGGTCGAGGCAGGTTGTCATGTGCTGTCATGGTACTGCTACTCAGCCAATGGCAGAGCCAGGAACAGCATGGAAAATTTTTGCCTGTTAATGACAGCCAGGCCCCAGCCAGGAGGATGCATGCAGGTGTGGATGTGTGAGAGAGCTACCTGTAGCCAGTTCTCAAATGGCTTCTAACTTTCTATATGCCAGCTGTCTTTCAGAGAATTGAGTTACTAGGCAAACTCTCCTTTGGTACCAGCTCTTGGGTGGTCCCAGTAAGATTTGGCAGTGGAGCCTCCAAGTTGCTTCTCAGCCTTAAGAGGAGTGAGTTGTGAATACACCATGTTGGACACTTTGCAGGGAAGGCAAATGGTGCTGTGGGAGCAGTGCAGTCAGGACAGAGATGGTTGGATATGCCCCTGGATGGCAGGCATCACTCAGGCCCTTGACCTGATGACTCAGAGCACAGAGACAACATCTCTGATGTCTTCCTTGATAGCCACAAACACAGAACAAATGCAAAGATGTTGAATATGTTCTGGTGATTGCAGGTAGGGCAAGTTTTCCTTGTGCAGAGGGCTCCTGGGACAGTCATCTGGCATCTAATAGGAGTAGAACTGCACAATGAGCTGTACCTGAGGTGGGGAGATGGTTGGTTGTATTTGGTTTGATTGAGGATACAATGATGGCTCTGTAAAGGAAGGTTGTTCTGACTCACAACAGATTAACAAGCACACCAGCCAGGCAGGGATGGAGGAATTTGGTTGCTCGTGGGTTTTACAGTTTAAGGCAACAGACATACCTGCCACAAAAGCTGAGGCAGGGAAGTTAAAAACAATGAAGTTCAAATGACCTGCAGACTTAGACTCAACAAAGCAGGTCTGTGTTTTTGCTGTTCATAGTTTCCTCCAGAAGCAGCTGTGAGTGCTATAGATGACTCCCGCCATTCCCATCTAGCAGACTAAATGAGCGTGTATGTGTGCATTTGGAGAATTTTAGCCCTGCTGTGACAAATATTCCTATGGTCCAGTCATCTTCAGTCATGGCCATGGTGTTCAACCCCTGAAGAGACTCTCCCTGTGAGACCAGCACTGCTGTCCATGGTGGTGGGAAGCCTAAAGCAATGGTCTTCAAGTTACAAAACTTTGAAGTGTAAAGAACATTTCCCCCTCTCTTGCAAACACAGGAAGACCCACATTTCTTTGCATCCATAAAAGCTAGAGAAGAACCTTTTCCCCAAGAGAAAGATTTCTGGTAGAATTTAACAATCCAAGAGGGAAAGTATTAGCACAGATGAGTCATAGATATTTATGGCTCTGAATGCAAGCAGAAATGATAGACCCACTGCATGTACACATCCAACCTCTCTGAAGAGCACAGCAGCAACATTAAACACAGAGAAGACACTGAACTTAAAACAACTTGGCAAAATTGCTTGGTACTTTCTTGATGTTACCTTAAAGAGTATTTATAGTTTGAAGTAGAGTCCCTTTTCTATTCTAAACTGTAGCAACAGGACTGTTTTTGGGCATGCACCAGCAGAATATAGAAGATCACATCTTGTGCTAGCCCCCACTCACTGCAGAGAGATATACAGGACTTAGAAATAGTTAAACCATTTCCCCATGTCTCATCCCAGTGTAAAAGGAGGGACAGGTGTCTCAGATTTGCCAATTCCCTTTTTTGGAATTGAAGTGAGACAGCATTTAGAGTCTGTGCATATTTGTTAACTTCAATAGAAACATGGAGAACAAATGTGCTATTAATGTTGGCAACCTCACAATTAGATCAATTTGAGCAATGCAGCTTTATGGAGAACCAAGATGGACTTTGCATTACCTAGCAGCTTTACAGGAAAGGATAGAGAGAGACTTTGGGATAGGAGTGGAATAGAGAGAAAGACTTTGGCAGGAGCTTTGGTGGTTCAGCCCCAAACACACCACTCACCTGCTCCTGGAGGAGAAACAGACAGAGCCTCCATGGGTTAGGATAAGGACAGTTTACTGACAAAAGCACTGTGAAAGGGGAACAATAACAGCCCATGGCAAATTACACTCACACCCAGTGATAACACAGAGTATCTTACCATGAGGATGGATGTACTGCATGACACAAGGACCAACCCACCACACCCAGACTGCCCTGGAGACACCCCAGAGCAACCCTCCCCAACCTTATATGGGGAATTGATGTCAGGTAGTGTGGAAAACAGCCCAGGCTAACTCAGTTCACCTGGGCTGACTACTTGGGGAGGTTAACTCTAGCCTGGCCAGAACCAGGACAGGGTCCAAGGTCAGTCTTGTACTCCTTCACAGCTTTGAGAGAAAGGGGGAGAAAGAGACACCCCCAGTCCTGGATCTAGCATTGGTCTTGCCAAAGGGGGTGTTTGTCGTGAAGTACCCTCTCCCAAATTCCATGTCTGGTCCTTTTATGATTGCAATTCTTTTCTTCCCTTGCATGAGCAACATTTCTTCCCAACTTCTTATGTAAATAAGCATACATGCTCAAAAGAAGGAAGTTTTGAGTTGGTGGGTTCCTTCAGTTGGTGGTCTAAGCGTCAGTAGTCATAGTTTCCCCCTGCTGCCTTTACCTTTCACCCAGTTATCATGGTTTTTGCTGAGTTAGTGTTTAGGCAATCACTTTTGTTGTGTTTTGTGGATGTTTAAGACATACTTAGTTCACTTTAGGGACCTTGGTCTCTGAAGTGCAACTAAGTTCCTCTTTCAGCTTCTGCATATTCCAAATAGTTATTGTGAGGGTGGCAAAAAGGACAAAAACAGAAATGGAGGAGGTCCAAATATCTTAAAGCTCTAGTCAGTCTCCTACACCCTGAAATATTTTGAGCCTTCTGGGGAAGCATGATGTCTGCAAGTGATTCATACCTTTGCATAATATTACTTAAAAAGTTGTGTATTTACAGTTCTGTGAGAACAGCTGGAAAACATTTAAGTTGGTGATGTGGCATTTACAGAACTGTAGCAGAACTGATTTTTTTCCACTTTTTAACCTGTGAAATTGTTTGGGAGCTTAATTAAATACCAATAGTCATGCTTTTTCATCAGTAAAAGCCTTCCCTGTTCTTGATGATATCATACTTTTTCTATGGTCTGCTAAAGTTTTAGAGAGAGGTAGGAGATGGAATCACTTTGTAATTCCTCTCTCCAGCCTTGGCTGTTGTGGCTTGTATGCACAGATGGGAAAGATGAGTTGCACTTGCTTTGTCAGGAGTTACAGCAAACTAACTATGAGGAAAGGCTGAGTGAGCTGTTCAGCCTAGAGAAAAGAAGACTAAAGGGGGACCTTATTAATGTTTATAAATACCTTAAGTATGGGATGCTGGGTGTTAGACACTGGTGCCCAGTGTACCCTAATACCATCAAACTATGAAGGGGCAGAGCCCATCTATATTTCTGGAGTTACTGGGGTATCCCAGCAGTTGACTCTACTGGGAGCTGAAGTGTGTCTAACTGGGAATGACTGGGAAAAGCACCCCATTGTGACTGGCCCAGAGGCTCTGTGCATCCTGGGCATAGAGCTCCTCCAGAAAGTGTACTTCAAAGACCCTAAAGAGTACCGGGGTGCTTTTGGAATTTCTGCCCTGAAGACAGAGGAAATGGAACAACTGTCTCTTCTGTCTGGACTGTCAGAAGACCCTTCTGTTGTGGGGCTACTAAATGCTGAAGAACAGCAGGTACCAACTGCTACCATGATGGTGCACAGACGACAATATCACACCAACAGAGACTCCCTGATTCCCATTCAGAAAGTGATCATCAACTGGAGAGTCAGGGAGTGATTGGTAGAACCTGCTCACCCTTCAACAGTCCAATATGGCCATGGCAGAAGTCCAATGGAGAGTGGAGGCTGACAGTGGACTATCGTGGCCTGAATGAAGTCACGCTGCCTGTGAGTGCTGCAGTGCCAGACATGCTAGAACTCCAGTATGAACTGGAGTCAGAAGCAGCCAAGTGGTACGCCACAATTGACATTGCAAATGCTTTTTTCTCGATTCCTTTGGTGGGGGGAGCACAGGCCACAGTTTGCTTTCACTTGGAAGGGAATCCAGTACACCTGGGATCAACTGCCCCAGGGGTGGAAACACAGTCCCACCATCTGCCATGGACTGATCCAGACTGCATTAGAACAGGGTGAAGCCCCAGAGCACCTGCAGTATATTGATGACATCATTGTATGGGGCAACACAACAGAGGAAGTTTTTGAGAAAGGGAAGAAAATAATCCAAATTCTGCTAAAAGCTGGATTTTCTATCAAAGGGCAAGGGACCTGCTCAGGAAATCCAGTTTTTAGGAATAAAATGGGCATTGTCAACTCCCCATCAACGTTATGAATCCAATAGCAGCTTTGTCTCCACCAACCAACAAAAAAGAGACACAATCTCTCCTATGCATTGTGGGTTTCTGGTGAATGCATATCCCAAACTACAGTCTCATTGTGAGCCCTCTCTACCATAGAAGAAGGATTTCTAATGGGGCCCTGAGCAGTGACAAGCCTTTGAACAGATCAAACAGGAGATAGTCCATGCAGTAGCCCTTGGGCCCACCTGGACAGGGCCAGATATAAAAAATGTGATCTACACTGCAGCTGGGGAGAATGGCCCTACCTGGAATCTTTGTCAGAAAGTACCAGGGGAGACTCAAGGCCTCCAAAACCACTGGGGCAACAGAGGATCCGAGGCCCGCTACACTTCAACAGAAAAGGAAATAGTGGCAGCATATGAAGGGGTTTGAGCTGCTTCAGAAGTGATTTGATCTGAAGCCCAGCTCCTCCTGGCACCTCGACTGCCGGTGCTGGGCTGGATGTTCAAAGGGAAGGCCCCTTCTACACCAGGCCACTGATGCCACGTGGAGCAAGTGGGTCACCCTTATCACTCAGCGGGCTCAAATAGGAAACCCCAATAGCCCAGGAAACCTGGAAGTGATCACAGACTGGCCAGAAGGCAAAGATTTTGGAATATCACCAGAGGAGGAGGTGACACATGCTGAAGAGGCCCCACCGTACAGTGAACTGACAGAAAACGAGAAAAAAAAAAAGTCCTGTCCATCAATGGGTCCTGTCACATTGTTGGTAAACATTGGAGGTGGAAGGCTGCTGTATGGAGTCCTACAGGATCCTCTCAGATACTCTGAAAACGTAAGATCTAGACATGATGTAGATGGTATGGAAAAAGGGATGAATAATGCCCTGGTTCTGGCCAGGCCAGAGTTAACCTCCCCAAGCAGCCAGCCCAGGTGAGCTGAGTTAGCCCAGGTTGATTGCCAGACCACCTGACATAGCTCCCCCATAAAAGGGGCTGGTTGGGGAGGGTTACTCTGGGGTGCCTCCAGGGTGGTTTGAGTGTGGTTGCAGGTCCTTGTTTGTGAAATACTCTGTGTTATCACTGGGTGTGAGTGTAATTGGCTGTTTGGGGCTCAACCACCACATGTCCTTTCTAGGGCTAGATATTGATGTGGAAGAGATTTTTCTTAGCTGACCTATTGCTCTTTGCATATTTTAGCTGTTGTGTCCAGGGTGGGAACCTCTGATAGAAATAGTCTATCCTTTTCCAGCCTCTTTTTCTCAAATGCTGTTCTGTCTTGAAGAAAGTTGATGCTGTGTAGGCAGCAGGCAGAATCACTAGGCAATGTTATCCACACTTTAGCTTTTTGTTGTATTAGAGATCTTTGTCACGTTTATTTTGTTTCTGAAGCAAATATTTATATACCCACCCCTGTTCTTGTTTGTTTATGTAAATGACAGTACTTTGTCCTTTAGCTGCTATGGGGCTGTGCTAATTGTGGGCTTGCCCCCTTCCTATTTTTGGATGCTCTTCAAAATTTTGTAATTTGATGTATTTAATTTTTGATGACTTTGTATAATGAAATTATTAATTAAGGTGAAAGAAGCAGAGGAAGTCTGGATCTACATAAATACAGAGCTGTATTTAGCAACAAGCTTTGTCTCCAGAAGCAGTTTTCATAGCAGGGGACCTGTGGAAATTCTCACAAGTAGAAGCCAGGTGTGATGCTATTGTATCTGCTATCCTCAAGTGTACTGCCAAATGCAACTGATACAAAATTTTGTTTCTTGCCATCAGTACAAGCTGTGCTTTGGGGATTGGGAGAGAAGAGAAGTGTCCTCCAGGAACATCTGAGCTAACCTGCCAACACCTATGAACTGTGAGCATTCTACAAATCAAACCCACTTCAATGTCAGGACCACCTTTGCAGTGTGTCAGGGAAAGTTGCTTTGTCATGACATAGAGGAATTTTTGCAAAATAATTGGTGATGACAGGCTATTTGGAAATATGAGTATTTGCATGGTAGGTGTCTCTCTCTGCAGGACAGTATCATAGGTATTGCTGATATTGACAATGGAAAACCGAATCCTTAGGCAATATGCTGCCAGAAAAAGTATGCCTCTGCATTGACCTGGGGTGGAGCACATCCATCAGGTGTTACTTTCTGTGGCTCTCTGTGAGTCTAGATACTCATAGGAAGTTCAGCAAACTTAGTGAATCCAGTTTTTCCCAGACAGCTGACTAAAGCTGTGAATTAGGCATTTATATGTGTTACCCTACCAGTTTGTTGCACCTGATTTCTCATTGGAAGACAAATGTGACAGCTGTATATTCAGCAGTTCCAGTGAATCAGTTCTGCTTTTTCTTGATTTTCTATGCAGGATCTGACCTTGCATTGTATAATTAAATCTGTGAACATGAACAGTGATGGGTTTGCCAAGATGGGTCTGCCAATTTGCAAAACATTCTTTTCATCTGATAAATGTCTTAGTTATTTTTACCCCTCTCATATATACCTTTCCTATTTTATCTTATTCTCAGTATTTTATCTAATTCACTGTGCAAACATGAGGCTGTTCTAAAACATATGTTCACATAAATGAGAAATAAGTCTACACAAGTAATCATATTTAGCACTCTCCCTGTCTCCCCCCAGCCAAAGCATGCTGGATGGCTGACTTGGTAAACAGGATTTTTCTGTATATATGTTAAGCTATATCAACTGAAAACAAAAATGTTAGGTATGGGTTTATCAGCCAGGCTTTTCTTAGACAAAACAATTTTCACCTTCCAAAGATGTTCAGGATTAGCAGCAAGGTTCACAGTGTTCTAACAACACTAACAGTTTACAGCACTCTAATGTGTAGAAAGTAAGGATATCTTGTTTATAGTGATATCTCTTTAAGGGTTTTTCGGATTAGGAGAAAAATTCAAGAGGTAGGAAAAGTAATAAATGGATACACAAGCCTTAATAAATTGGCTGGAGCTGTTAGGTCCACGAAGGACAGATCTTTGAAAGCACAAAATGTAGCCTCAGAGACCTTCAACTAGATCTTTCCAACTAATGAAAAAGGAGGAAACAAGACTATCTTCAGTTTCCTGGGAATAAGTATATTTATTATGAGATATTCAAGTGGGCTTGTGGAACTGTGCAGACTTATTATGGGATAGCTTAAGAGGACTGTGGAAATGTATGGGAATCTTTCTCAACTTTTTCTTTCTGCATGGGGTCCTGCTATCCTTTCCTGGATGCAGCACAGTCAATGTGAGAAAACTTCAGCAGATTCTGAGATTTTCTTTTGGCTTCTTATACGTTTGCAAATATGTGAGGGACCTATATATGGTTGTTCTACTCACTGCTCAAGTGTTCGGATCACTAATGGACATTATTCCTGCCTGACCAAATGGAGAAGCCTGTTCAGAGTGGCTTACTACTTCCTGGTCTACAGGCACAGGCTGAATAGAAAAAAGCCTAGCAGGGTATTTTGCGCAAGTATAGGTGTCATCAGATGTTCGCTGATGGTTCTCCCATGTATGGGCTGAAAATGCTTTTGTAATGTAAAAGAACACTTTCACTGAGTGATTCACAAAATGTATGTTTCCCAGGGTTGTAAAATTTGAGGCTGCCTTTAACCTAAGTCTCAGGTTTCCTGTTCACAAAATACATGTTTTCCTTTTGTTCAGCTGTGCAGGTCTCATCTCTGAGTTTTTCTGTGAGCTCCAGTGAATGACAATGCAAAAGATAGCAGTATATCCTTAGAGCATTGAAGTCTTTTCCTCCGGTGGGCCGCATTAGTGAACTCTAAGCAGCTGACTGAGGCAGGCAACTACTTTCCTGCCTGGGGGAGGATGCATTTGAAACAATGTACCCAGGTTTGGGGTCTCTTACAAGGCAGATGCTGAGAAAATGGAATGACTCCAGGTCAATCTCTCATCAAATGACTAGAGAGCTTTACCACTTGATGTTCAAGAAGAGACTGAAGGAAATGCGTTTATTTAGCCTGAAGAAGAGAAGGCATAGCATGATCTATTTGTCTTCTATTTCCTACAGTGACTTTCAGAGATGATGGAGTCAAACTCTTGTCAGTGAAAGGAAAAGAGGTAAAAGGCACAAGTAGCAAAAGGATAAATTCTGTTTGCATGTAAATAAAAACTGTTTCCTCATAAGAACAGTGCAGCAATGGGACAGAGGAGAGATCAACTTGTCTAAACAAGATACTTTGGTCAACTTTATCAAGGTTTGAAATCAACCCTGATTTGAAAAAGAGGCCAGTGGTCTCTTCTAACTTGAATTGTTGTGTGATTCACTGATTAACTCATTCGTTGGTTCTGAAGTAGCTTGATGCAAAGTGTATGTGGTGGTGTACCAGGATGTATTTGGTCTTCTCTGCATCTGCTTTGTGAGAGTTTCTTCTGCATATGTTTAGAAAGAAGTTTCCTTCTTGGAGATTACCCCAAAAAATTCCTTTTGACCTGTGAGAGGTTTTTGTATGAGAACATACATGTTTTGTTTGAAAGATGTAGGAATTTAGTTTGCTGGGAAAAATAAGCAAGTCCACTGGGCTTTGCCATATCAGGTCTGCAAGAAAAGACTACTGCTCTGAAGAGAAGAGAAATTCTTGTCCAAAGGTCTGTATAGCAACCAGCAGGCAGAGAAATGATTGTTGATTCTCAGGTGGAAATTAATCACTTGTCAAAACTACCAAAATATCCCCTTCAGGAATGGAGTTCTGGATAATGTTTTTATTTAGTTGACCATCAGCTTATGCCTGTTTGAGTGTTTCTAATCTTGCGTGTTTAAGTCTGGAGTGGCACTGAAAGCAGAAACAAGAAAAATACTAACACTTGGGTCCTTTATTCCCAGGGATTGAGGTATTCTGCTTTCACCACTTGTCTTGTTTATTGTCATATCATTTGCCAGTGATATTACATACATTTTTATTGTTAGCACAAGAGAAAGTTTTAAAAGAACTTTATTAAACTACTTTAACCACCGTCCTTTGCCAAGAGAAGGATGCCTCATAAGTAAGTTTGCAAGAAGTGGTGATTCACAGAACTTTGTATGGATGAAATTACAAAGAAAACTTCTAAATCGTCATGGGGGAAAAAAAAGACATTTTTTCTCTGATTCCTCTGGCTTCAGGGATGTTGTTAAGCATTTTAGGGTCAGCTGATCTGGTAATTTCTCTAGGGAGAATGAGGTAAGCTAGACATAGAAGCCAAGCTGCTAGTCCTCAAAGTGAGAGCATACTGTGGGTTTTTGTAGTCCTGTCATAAGTCTTCTCTTCCCTTACCAGCACCTTCACTCTAATTGACAGAGCTGAGGTATCTGTATGTGCTTCCTCTACCCTGTGGATGACCTGGAACTCCCCGCTTATTCTACAGCACAGATTTTTCTTGATCCAGCTCTGTGAGCCCTTCCTGGTATGTGGGATAGTCTGTATTGGGTGTCCTAGCACAGTTGAAGTGTGCTGTGATCCCAGACCTGGAGTCTTTCCTGTATGACTTCAGGATCTTTTCCAGTGAGTTGAGAGGTGGCAGTCAACTCACAGGCCTCCATACTTTCCTTAGCTACCAGGGTTAAGATAAATGGATCCTTATAAAAGGGCTTTGGTGTATTTTACTTACTATATAAATGCCTTTCAGAGTAGGCCTTTGTCTCTTGAAAAGAAGATCTACTAAGACCTGCTGACAATGCATTTTAAAAAAAGAAAAAGACCAGTTGGTCAGAAAAATGTCTGCGGTAAAGCTGAGTATGTCTCAGAAATTCTTATGTGGCTGCTGGCCAAAGGATGACGGGAGTTTCTTGGAGAATGCCATCCTCTCACACTGGGGATTGTCCCAAGCCGGCTGTGTTTCAGCAAGAACATGCTAGTTGCTATGGCTGTGGGTTAGCAATTCCAGTGATGTCCATCCATAGGATTTCCTTACTCTTGATGCTGAATGGAGACAAATGCCTGTTACATGTAATATATCAGTTAAAGGAGCCTTCTGGCCAATTCACATTGTAGAGTAGGTGAACGCATTTTCAGGTTATCAGAAACTTGCTTTGGTATTTCTTTATGTACTGCTGTAGTTTTGATCCCACACTTTTAGGCCACCAGGAGGTAGAAACCATCTCAGTTGTACGATACAAATACTGCAGGTTAAGTGAAGGTGACCTATGGGGTGATGAAGACCCCCACTTTCTGCTTCAGGATGCTGAAATCTGAGTTGCAGGTAGAATCTCATGGGCTGAGATTCTAATATCAGTTCTGCCTTCAGAATTATTGAGATATTTAGGCATTTCTTGATATTAAAACTTTGGTATGTTTATACGTACATATGTATTTATGTAGTTATTTATTATAATACAAATTATGTATTTTACTTTAAAGTATATTTTTCTCACTGATTTCAAAGTGAAAAATAAGGTTATAGAAGGGATATATGATTTGATCCTCTTATTCTGAGGTGGTGGTGGCAACCTCTTGTAAATTGAGTTGTTTCCTCCTATGTTTGCGCTTAAATTGCGCCAGTGAAAGCTTGATGAGAAACTCCATGCAAGCTTCGGGAAATATAGTTCTTTGAGGCCAGCTCACCCTTCCTTTGAACAGCTTTTGAAAGAGCTGGGACAGAATTTTTGGGAGGAAGCATTTGATCCATTGGGTAGCTTCCTGCTAAACGAAGATTGTTCAAGGTCAGTAGATTTCTCTTGGTGATCTTAATGGACAACAAATGCTCAGGCATGACAAGGACTGTACATGTAATGTGATGAGCTAATCTTCTCGTTATCTGCTTGCTTAAGGCACAACTGCTGAATTTCAAGAGTCCAGTTGTTTTATTGGGATGTCTGATGTCTCTTCAGTGACACTTCTAATTAAAATTGACTACCCAACTTAGTACTGACAAGGTGAAGTTCCTGGTAATACCCTGAGTCTTTTCCTGGATCCTTTTTCTCCTTTTTCTTTCTTTTTTAATTTTCTTTTTCTTTGTCCTGCTCTGAATACTTTTCCCTTATATGAGGTAATAAGTATTTTAGATACATGTTGTAGAGCACTGTAGTCCTTGTTCACTTGTGCTATAATCTTGTCACAATTCATTACTTTCAACTCTAAATGGATCTGTCTGGCTTTTCTATTACTGACAGCAATGAGACAAAATGGAGCATGTGCTTTTGGTGGAGTCCCATGGGAGCTGTGCAGAGATGTGCTGTGGTTACTTGTCTGCCCAGAGGTGCACTGACTGCACTGTGTTGCATTATGTGAAACTTTAGAGCAGTCTCCCAGCGATAGCTTTCTTTGTTTCACGCCTTGTGGCATCCGCTTGTTAGCAGCTACCGGTGGGGGATTGGTGGGATTGGTACTCCTGATGTTTCTGGAAACCGCCTCTCCCTCTGCTTCCCCCTCTTTCAGAGGAATACCTCATCATCTCCTTGGCAGGATGTCCTCCATGAACTGTGTGTTCCTCTCTGCCTCGGTTCCACCAGCCTGGAGAGGTAAACCTCTGCTGATCAGAAATAGAATCCGCAAATATAAGAAAAAGGATACCTTCCATCCACATAATTAATAAAAATCCTGATTGGAGATGTCTCTAACAATGATCCATTCCTGATTGGAGATGTCTCTAACAGTGATACATTGTAGCATCTCAAATGATGCCACTGATTGTTCATTCTTATTTTGCTTGCAATCAACATACAATATAGCTGGCAGTCTTTACCATCATTACACCAGACTTCCTGTGTCACAGTGCAACAAAGTTGAAAGAAATGGAGTGCTGCAGAATTATTCCCAGTTTAGACTTTGACACCTTGAATTTAAAAGGTCCAGCAGAGAAGATTTGAATGGAATAACTGGACTTTTTTTTTGCCTTCAGCATTCTAGCAAGGAAAAAAATTATTATTCTCAGATAAGAACATTTTGGGGATGTAAAGTGATTCAGGTATGGAACTGCAGTCAGACATGTCATGGGTCTGTGTTTCTGACTTGCTGGGTGACTTTGTTATGACTCTCAAGTGGATCATGGTCACAGCCCCAGTAAGAGTTTCATATTCCTTGGTTTCCTGATTATGCATCATAGTGGGGTTATCTGGCACTATAACTGGTTGTATTCTCCAGACGAAGTTATAGCTGTCGACCTACAGAAACTGTCTTGAACACTGAGCAGAGTCCCCAGGAGAGGAGTGGACAGGAGGAGCATGGTAGTACACCACCTGGCTGTTGCCTTGAGTGTGAAGTCCTCTAGAGTTTTAATAGTTCTGTGTCTCTCTTAAATAGACAATATGATTTGGAGCCTTTAAACGTGTCAGAATTTCTGGGGTGTCATTTGGAGCAGTGCCCTCATCAATGTTTCTGGATCTCTGGAGAGTGAATAGGAAAGGCTGTTGTGGGGCTGACAGAGAGAGAAAGACTCTGTCCTGAGTTTTGGAAGCCAGCAGTTTTCTTTTCAAAAGCCTTTCAAGACATGTTGGCACAGGACCTTTCTGTGGCCTGAGGTACCTGCATTTTACCACAGCTTCTTCAGACACATCTGGGTCCTGAGGAATCCATTTTCAAGGACAGAGATTTCACTCTCTGGATTTCTCCTTTGCATGTATAGTACAGCTTCTAGCTTAGCTCTAGTGTGATGAGAGTACCTAAAAGGTGAAAGAAGTGCCTTAGACAGGTGGGCATAGCAAGATAAAGGCTTTGTAGCAGATAGATGAGGCGGTGAGATAGGAAGAAATGGTGAATCTTAAAAGCTGTTTCTACCAGGCCAGAAGAAAATCATCTCCAGCCTAGATCTAGTCCTACAGTACAGTAAGGGAAGGTTATAGGAGTAGCTGAAACTCCAGATACTACCTGTTGTAGCTTTGTGTGTCTGGGTTCTGGTGGAGAAGGGGGAGGAGCGGCAGAGGTGGCTTCTTCAAAAAGCAGCTAGAAGCTCTCTGCAGAGGCTTCCTCCACAGGCTGAAAGTGCTGGCAGAGGCTTGCTCCAACATGGGTCACAGCATCTCCTCTATGTCTCCACCTGCTCCAGTGTGGGGCCTCTCCACAGGCTGCAGGTGGGGTCTCAGCCTTTTCCATGGGCTGTGGGGGGACACCCGCTGCACCACGGGTTTCTACACAGGCTGCAGGGGCATCTTTCTCTCTGGCACCTGGGGTGCCTCCCCCACTTCCCCACCTGGCCTTGGTGTCTGCACAGTTTTTTACATCTTCTCACTCTAGTGGCAAAATGCAGCTGCTTGCAGTTTTTTTCTCCTAAATGTGATTCCCAGAGGCTCTGTGACCATCACCACCTGGCTTGGCCTTGGTCTGCAGCAACTCAGGCCTTGAATCAGCCGATGTTTACTCTCTGGAGCAGAAAGCTTCTAGCTGCTTTTTATAGAAGCCACCCCTGCAACACCCCCTCCTCCACAAGAATCCAGCCACACAGAACTATGACACACTACACTCCTTGACAGAGTCCCTCTCCAGCTTTTCTGTAGGCTCCTTTATGTACCAGAAGGCTGCTGTAGGTTGTCCCTAGAGTCTTCTCTTCCCCAGGCTGAACAGCCTGCCTTCATAGGAGAGGTGCTCCAGCCCTCTGGTTATCTGTGTGGCCCTGCCCTGGAGTCTGTCCAACAGCTCAGTATCTTTCTTGTACTGGATGAAATACTCCAGGTGGGGTCTCAGCAGAGCAGAGCAGAGGGGCAGAATCCCACCCCATTACCTTCTGGTTACTCTGTCTTTGATGCAGCCCAGGCTATGTGGGAAGTCTAGCTGATGAAGGAGGGTGGTGGGAGGAGGTGCCTGGAAATGCTCTGTTTGTAATCAGCTTTGAATGCACAAACAGTGGCCTACAAGGTGGAAGTAACTATGGTCCATGAAGGACTCTAATAAATACAAAGCTGCATCGCTGTCTTTCCTAGATTTCAATGGAGTCGTTCCCCTAAGCCATTATCTAACTCCTGCTTGGCACAACTAGGTTGTGTCAGAGGCAGCCAAAGAAAATCATGACATTCATGAGTCAGTATTTTGCATGAGGTTTGATATCCAATTAGTTCAATCCACAGTGTAAGTGCTCTTTCTTTTCAGGATGACTAATGTGAAAGGCAAATATATCTTCACAAGGTGGTGGTCTGCTTTTGGGTAAAGTCCTGTGCAGATCCCGACATTGTGTATCTGGAGTGTCAGGGAGTAAACATTACTATGAGACAAGGTCTTTAGCAAAATGTATGCAAAGTTCCCAGCTGAACAGAAGAATGGGTTAATGAAGAGAGAAACCTGCTTTGCAAGTCAAGGGAGAAACACTTGCCTACTTCCACCGCGATGAAGCCGGGAATAGTAGGACAGGATTCTGGGAAGCTGACTGTGTTCAGTGTCCTGTACCTAGACATGCTCCACTATTCCATGTTCCTGAAGCACAGTGAGCAGTAGTGCTCTGGACAGGCAGAGGTAAAGTTTATGCTCATTCAGAGCAAGCTCATGAGGACAGGTGCAGCGAAAGTTTCAGACATGCCTCAATTAATTCAGTCTCTTGTGCTCACCTGACTTCCAGCTGAATTGCAGTTGGAAGGATAATGAGTTTGCAAAAGAGTTCAGTCACTGCTTGCTATTTCTGAATGCTGCCAGTGTTTCTCAAGGAAAGGACTTTGCATTTGCCTCTGAATTGTTTTGTAGTAAAAACTGAAGAGTCACTCTGGGCCTCTCCAGAATACAACTATCCTACTGTCCTAATTAGTTTCAGACTATGCATTTTGTCTGCCTTGATCATTGTACTCTTATTACAGTAGTACATCAGGAAGTTTTCTTCACACATAATTCTTTACTTTCTCGATTCTTTATAGCTGGGGAAATGCCACTGACAGATCTGTGAAAAATCAGTTGGGCTGGAAAGGGGTAAATAGACCCACAATTTTAATTTTGACCATTAATCAAATGTTGGTACAATTGTATACCTCCTCCTTTGGATTAACAAATACTTTTACACTTATGAAATCAACAGTAAATTCACAGAACAAGTGAAAAACCTCCTTTCCTTTGGAAAAACTGCATATTTGGGGATAAGAAGGATGTAGCTATTTGGTTTTTATGTTGCCATCTGTTTGACTAGTGTATCTAAACTATCTTATTATCAGCAGAGGCTGCCTGATTTACTGAACTACATATCTGAAGACCTGAACAGAAGTAGTATATAAATAAAATAAATCCATGGAAAAGCACACTAGAGAAAATCAGACAGCACCTCAAATCTCTTGGTTTAAATCAAATGAATAATTGGTAGGATTTAAGAGAATTTGCATATATATCAGTAGTTTAAAAAGAGATTTGACCCAAATTACTATATGACCTATGGAAACCTTACAGCTATTTTGCATTCAGAGGCTGGAACCTGTTCTGAGGTAATGTGTTATTCTTGGCATTTCACCAGTTCTGTCACTTTATATTGCAACCAGAAATGTTTATACAATGTAATCAAGCAGTAAAATTTAACACTTGACTGAAGATTTTAATATGGGAACCCACTCTAATTTCTGATAGCTTCATTTGATTTGGACTTCTTTGAATAATAATGAGGAAATACAGGTCTCTGTGCTAGGCTGCTGATTTGAGAAGACCGTCTGAAAAGTGGCAATGCAGATCTAGTTCTCCCCATAATTTACTTTCATATGCCTTTGAATAGTTCTATGTTTTAGAGTGAGTGAAAAATTTTTGCTCACTGGGACTGACTGCTGGTAAGAAAGCCATGATTTTAAATGGAAAAAGATCTAGAGAACTTTAAACTTCACTGACATACTGTAGAAGGACATAAAAATAAGCAGTGACTTAATAGCTCATCCACGCTTTGAGCTATGTGACTGCCATGAAGTGCTTGCCGTGCTTGTTCTTGTGTCAAAGCACACTTACAGGGGAAGGCTTGTGCGTATTATCATCAGCTTATCTCTCTAAAGTTTGGAGCTGCCAGCAGCTATTGGTGAAGTAAGACTTCTGGAGGACTTAAAGGTGTGAACAACATGCCATGACTGTGGTTTGCCTTGAGAGATGGTTTTCGTGATGTGATAAGTTGGATGTGTTTCCCAAGCATGCAGTTATCAGTTGTGCACTTGTCTCAGTGAAGTTTAAGGTCTGTGCTACTGGTTTGGGTCCTTTTCTTTTAAGTATTTTCTCAATTTTAATTTCCTTTCTCCTTTTCCTACAGGAAAGTTTGTCTAGGTTTGCATCTTTTTTCTGCACCCTCACTTTGCCCTTGCCTTTGTCAAGACTTGTGTCTTGTCAGGAGTGGAGAGGAATTTTCTGTTTCTGGCCTAGGTGCTGTCTCTCTTCTTCAGGGCACTCTAGCTGAAGAAGGGATCACAGGGAAGACCACGATTTCCTGGGGTCAGACTGGAATAGAGCTCATCGATGTGCCTTCCAAGTGAGGGCATGCCTGAGGGAGTCCAGCGTAAGAGCATCCTGGTGAGAAACTACAGCTAGCCTTCAGAGGGGGTAGGCATAATTAGTTTTAAAATATGACTCCTTGGAGACTAGCATTCACAGTCTTGGCAAGATGCTGTGCTATCAAAGGAGTCCGCCCTGGTCAGGCCCCACCTGGAGTATTGTGTGCAGTTCTGGGCTCCCTGGTATAGAACAGACAGGGATCTCCTGGAGAGAGTCCAGCCAAGGGCTACAAGGATGATTAAGGGCCTGGAGCATCTCCCCTGTGAGGAAAGGCTGAATGAACTGGGGCTGTTCAGTCTTGAGAAGAGAAGACCAAGGGGGGACCTGATTAATGTTTATAAATATCTTAAGTGTGGGAGACAGAGGGAAATAGCCAGAACATCCCATGGTTAATAAAAGTCCTCAAAGGCTGTTATAACAAGCCTGAAGGAATAATGGGAGGAGGAGGCATTCTCCCCCATCTTCCCCATAAATTGAGTGTGATTATTAAATAATGCTAAGATATGTTGCCCAAGAGTTGGAAATGACAGAAATGCCACATTTCTGAGGCTGACAGTCACAGATGATATCTTGTCATAAATCAGTATCACACAGTATAACAGAGCTAGGAACCTGACTCCCCTCCCCAAGGTGATAAACAGCTGGGCAGGGATTACATAAAGTGGGTGTGGGTTCACATACCAAAGCCAGGTGATCAGACAAAACATCATTGTTACCAGCACCTCTTTCAAATAACATGATAAACATTTTATCACAGCTTTTTAACACAACTTGGTCAGATCCACCGTTATCCCAACCCTTCCTGCCCCACGATGGGCACGAAAAAGGACTCTGGTGGTTCAGCCCCAGACAGTGTCTAAGCACCACACACAGCTTGTTCATTCCCAAAGAAGAATCAAGCAGAGCCTCTGTGGGTTTGGAGAGGGATGTTTACTGGCAAAATCACTGCAAAGTGAGAACAGTAACAGCCTGCAGTACATTTCACTTACACCTGGTGATAACAGAGTACTGCACAATGTGATGACCAACCCAACACCCTGGTCACATTTGGACTGCCCTGGAGATACCCAGGAGTGTCCTTCCCCAACCAGCCCCTTTTATGCGAGAGTGATGTCAGGTGGTGTGGAAAACAGCCTGGGCTAACTCAGCTCACCTGTGCTAACCCAACTCACCTGTTTGGACTGCTTGGTGAGGTTAACTCTGGCCTGGCCAGAACCAGGGCAAAGTCTCAGAAGTTACCACAGGGACAACAGGGAGGCTAGGTGTTTGTAATTTCACATAATTGAAAATTTAAATTTGAAAATTGCTCTTTCAGTTTTGTGTCTGATCTTTTCAGTGTAAGGCAGGATTGATCGAGTTCTGGATTGTCCCCCCACTAACAAGGAATGCGACCTGGATTTTGGCTGTTGTATGCAAGGTTAGTTACAACTTTCAAAGCAAACTGGAGCAAAACTAAAAATTAAATAAAACAAAAAACAAAACAAAAAAAAAAAATCAAATGTCCCCCCAAAAATCCCAAAGGCATAAACCCCCTGCTTCTCAAGGTGCAAATTTAGCACAATAATTTTGTTCAAAACCACACCAAAGCTTAGTTCATAAAGAAGACAAACTACCACTACTTATGTGCCCCTAAGAAAATACTCTCTTCCCACAGATGAGCTGGATCTTTTCCTTCCATGCAGGAATGTGGGTTTTTTTTTCTAAATTTATGCAACAGTGTTCACAACTGAGAAGATCTGTGTTAGCCTTCTTGGATAAGATAATTACAGGTTTTGGTTCCAAAACCAGGAATAAGCTTCATCTCTTAAATCCACTGCTACAGGGAATACACTCAGTCTTATGTATATAACTAACAGTTGATATAGACTCCAGTAGTAGCTATGTAACTATTACTGCATTACCTATTTCTATTTAACTACATACCTGTTACTTAGTCAGCTGTAGCTAACTCTTAGCAAAAGAGTGATGAGAAGCCAGTGTGCGTGTAAGTCATTAGAAAAAAATCTGGCTGACTTCTATGTGCTTGTGGTCTTTGTGGTTCAGACCTCTAATACTGCACCTCTTCCATTAATTGTTGTGGTGATCTATGATTGTTCCCCAGTGAGGCTCTGGATCCCACATAAGTAAGCAATACAGGACTGTAAGTGTTCATACGTCTTCTGCCAGCTTATTTTGCTCAGAGTGGGCTGACAACAGCTTTTGAGTTTTGTGGGGAGTTGGGATTTAATTTCTAAAGACTAGGATGGATTTCAGTAAGGGTGGAATACTGATGCAGTGGGCTTATCTGTGTGTGCTTGAAGACCTGTACCACAACCAGACACCAGACTTCAAACAGGAGACAGGTAGGGTTTCTTCGGCACAAATTCAGTCAGATCAACTATCCTAAGTAACTCTTGTTAAAGTCTGTGATCTTTAGGAGCACCTTGGCAAACAATGTTTCAGACAGGTTGCCCCATATGGAAAGCGTCAGTGTCCTGATGGTCTGTCACCATTTCAAATACCAGAATTGTTCCGATCTCATTTTCCCCATTAAATCCGCTTTGCTCATTTCAAATGTCATTACAGCTTTACTGGCTTCACAGTGGCTTTATTTCCCATATCTGTGTTCAGTAGGTCATTGTTTCACATGCCTGAAAAGTTTTATGCACTACAGTAAATGTAAAACTTTATGAGTAGTTCATAACCTAGCTGCCCAACAAACAGATACCATTTGTGTTTACAGCTGATGTGGCAGTACATAAAGCCACCATGGTGCAATGGATGCTGTGTATGGGTGCTGCAGCTGGAGAGGATACCGTGAATTGGAGAGTATTTTTTCTCTCACTCAACTGTAATGATTGCAGAGATGATGAAACAGAAAGGGACAGTAAATATCTCAGGTATTTGCATAAAACTGGTGTATGGAAATCGACTCTATAACTGGAAAGTTATAAAGTAGGTATGTTTATTGCGTGCAGATGCATGTGGGTCTCTCCTGTGGAGGAGAGATCCCCATGCATCCCAAAGTAGCAGACCGACCTTACATTTATACAATAAAACAACGGATATTCGATCAACACAGATTGAATTGCAGATTGCCAGAGCCTTGTAAGGGGTTTGGGCAGGGGTCTCTGGGAGGAAGGCCGTATGTCTTCCTCGTGATGTACTTTCACCTCTCGCCTGGAATGCGAGGACCTTGCGACCTTGCAGTGCCTCTATCGGTCTGTGCTATTTGATGTCCTTGTGAGGGGCCCATGGACGTGTTTCAGCCCTCTGTTTGTCTTTGTCGAAGAGATACGCGACGTGCCTCGGCTCTGCTGCCCGAGGGAGCAGCCCTGGGGTGATACCATTCTGTCCTCGAGTTCTTGCCTTTTACCTTTTCCTTGAGTTAGCATGAAGTTATCACAGGCCCTCTGCTAGGAGAGAAAAACAGACTTGTCTGGATTCCTCCCCCGCCTCTTTTCACCCTGAGACCATTCTACACGATCGTCTAGCTAAATTTCAAGCTCTATGCTATACCTGCTCCTATAACTGTACATCAAAACTACTCAAGTGGGTGAAAACATCCCATTGTACTGGCTATTCAGTAGGTAATGGTGGATGTCAACAAGAAGTCTCTGAGGATATTGAAGTAAGGGGAAAAAGGATCTTATTACATTATTTCTGCAGAGTCCAGATTTTAACTTCTACATGAGTAAGGAGTCATGTGCAGGTTTGCCCAAATCTTTTTCATGAGTGAAGGACACCTACCGCTCACAAGACAGGCACAGAGGAGTACCTTGGGCTACCTGTGCTCTGATCCAGGCAAGGATATTTTAATTTTGCATCGAGCCTTGGCACTAAAAATCGTGCAGCTATGTAGTTTGTGGTTAGGTGAGGCTAGCCTGGTGCTGCTTAGCAGCTCATAGTTCTGCAGAGGGCTTGTGAGAGGGAATCTGGGGGAGTTTTTACAATAGAGTTGTAACATAGTAACATAGGCAGGTTTGCAAAGTTAATTTTCATTTGAGGATTGCTGTTGTTATGTGGGGTTTGTTCTGAGGATCTGTCAGGACGGGTTACGTGGCATTCAAATCACAGCTGGTTTGTTCATCTGTACAAAATTCAGGACTGGTGTTAAAATGAAGATGTGATCAACTGACAAAGATGTTTCACTCTTCAGACAGAGCACATTCAGGCTCTCTAGGGTGAGGCAGATATGTGGCCTTCTTGAAATGGGAAGAGAGCTGTTCTTTACCATTACTTCCAGTCACAGCTTTCCTTTAGTCTTTGGTAAAGCACAAGTAAGTGAGTAGTACTGTAGCTTTGCCAGCACCTCCTGTACCCATGTGGTTGTGGAAAGTGTTGGACCCGAGATTTTTTTGCAGCCTTGCATCTCCACATAGCTTCACAGTGGAGAGCAGGTGGGAGGTGATGCAGAGTTTAGTCCACGCTCCTTTTCTGAGTGCCACTCAGGTTGTTAGCTAGGTTTTTCTGCCAGTGCACCAACAGAAGTTGTTATCCAAAGTCCTGGAAGGATTTTTTTCATGCACTGTTTTACAGATGCCAATTGGTTTTACACTTGGCAGCCTCTCTTTTTTTTTTTTTTTTTTTTTTTTTTGACTTGGCAGCCCTAGAACAGTCTGGAGCCATAGCAAATACTGTTGGTGATTTTTGACTTGATGCAGGTGTGGATGCACTATACAACTTGCTATCAATCACCCAGCAGTGACATTGGCGTCTTTACCCATGCAGAGAAGAGGAGGGAATCTGCCCATGAGTTTGAATTTAGATATCCAGTGAAAGGAAAGGCAGGAAAGATTGAATATCTGTTTCTAATTTGAAGACTAGTTTAGACAAGCAGAGGTGTGGGAAACTAATCAGTAACCTGGGTATGACTACTGTTAATTCACTCCATTGTGCTCAGGAACTACCACATGCTCTCTGTGATTGGAGTTGGTAGTGAGACCTTCTGGGGGAGTAATTTCTGAAGGAGGCAGCGTGGCAGAACCTGCTGCTCCAGTATCTGTGTGTGCCCTACCAGTGTCATGGTGGGCCCTAATTGTTTCCCTTCAGAATCTTCAGAGGAGCAGTTCATGTCACTTGCCTAGCAGCCAAGCTAGGGAAATTTGCTGCCTTCCTGTTATTTTTTCTGAGGTTGTTCAGATGTGACAGAAGGACCAGGAAGGGGAGTAGAAGACAATCTCACCCTTTGTTGGACAAGCATGGGGTGAGGAGGTGTATAGATTCCTGGGCACTACTGTTTGCTTGCCGTTAGCACCTGTGGGGTGCTATGGGGGAAGACTTGGGTGAAGGTGTAGGAGAGTACACAATTTTCTCTGTAAAGCAGTGTAGTAGCTCTTGGAGGTAGACATTGTTGATATGTCTCTAGTATAGGTAGTTCTCATGTCTTGCTTCCTGGGATGAAGGAAAGAAGTGGAGATATTGACTGGATTAGCAGGCAAGGGACTGACGTGCTGCTTGTTAGCTTGTGCTAGAGACTGTTTCTGCTGCTTTTTTTTTTTTTTTTAATTGTGCCAGCTGAAATAAAATACATGCTAGAGTCTCATTTCACAGTGCACAGCGACCTGGAAACTCTGCCTCCCATTTAAGTGCTAGTAGGCTTTCTTTATCATGGATCACTGAGTGTCGCAAATATACAGGACATTAGCCAACATCTTGTCCCTGTATAACTGTTCCCCATGCCACACTGACTTCCTCATACTTTATTTAGTCTTGAGCCAAGAATTTGGTGCCAAAGGGTTTATGTATTGTGTATTTCTGTTGGACCTAGAGCACTTTTTGGTTCTTATTGGTGGGATCCTGTGAAAAGGTAATTGTGCTTGTCTGCTACTGCACCTGCATTATTAATATTAATAATAAATATATGTCATTTAAACAGAGGGTTTTCATGAACCAAGTGCTTTGCCAAGCAGTTTAAACTTCCCCCTGTGTCAAAAGGGTATAAATGTTTCATGGGAGGGCACTTGAAAGACAGGAAATGCTAATGTGAACCTTGTCACCATGCTCCTGTTCTGTGTGCATAATTATTATTTATTAATTATTTGCTTTATGTGAGTCCATAAAAGTTCCTATTAAGAACAGCATTCCGTTGAGCTAGATTACAGCTAGCTAGAGCTAGTTCCCCTTCTGAAAAGAAACAGGCCAGGAGATTGTGAGATTAGAGAGAATGCTCTACCAAGAGAGTAGGAGAGCACACCGGGAAGAAAAATTCTCAAGGTTCTGAAAGCTCTACAAGATGCCTATTTCCTCTGTATCTGAGCATGTTGTCAATTGTAGAAATCAAATGGTGCAGGAAGTACCTGTCTTGCTTTTGAAACAATACTGTGTGGTTTCATCCTTGCCAAAATACTTTACCAAACTTAAGAAAAATTTTAGTTGAGTAGATTATCCTTCTCCTCACTGGGACAATGAGATTCGCTGGTTATCTCACTGAACCAGGGAAACTACTGAATCTCCAAGGTTACAGAAACTGTTGTGAGGGAGCTAATCTTTCAGCAGAAGACAGACAACCAGGGTTTTCTGGGGCTTTTCCTTTCCTTTTTCTTTCTCTTTCATTTATTTAATTTTTTTTCCTTTCCCTTGCTCTAAAATAATAATAATTTCTGACTAGAGGGGATGCAGTAGAGTAGACACCCTGGACTACTGACCTGGAAAATGTTGGTAATTACTTTGGGTTGTCTAGCGTTGCTGTCTTTCTATCCATCTCCAATTACCCTTTTTACTCTCAATGGTACCTAAGCTGTAGATCATATTGATTTGGGTTTAGGACTGCAGCCACGTGATTAGATGCCTGTTGGATAAAATCTGTTCTGCAGCTTGCACAGAGTACAAGTACAGATGACTTGCTTCTGCTAGGAAAACACTATTTCTGTTTAGTATCTGTCCTCTTCTTGACAAAGGCTACCAATGCAGCTTGTACCTAGCTAAGTTAGTAGTTAATTTAATTATCCTTAGGATAGAAGGTGAGGATAGCAGTCTTATGCAGAGCTCACAACCCTTATGCAGACTTCCCAGCTTGTACCCAGGAAATATGCTGACTCAAAGCCATGCTGGCTGAAAGCGAAGGTCAGACCCAAAGCTGCAAGGGTTAACCTGTAAGGTTTGCCCAGCCATGCCTAAGGGTAAGTACCTCAGGAACTGTTACCTGCAAAGAGTAAGGTGGCTTGATAGGCAGTCAGTCTCAAATGCTTCTGAATCAGTTGTACACTTTCCAGTGTGAAGTCAGAGATCTAAATACATCCTATGACAGAAGTGTGATTATTTACTTCTCCTTCTAGATATGACATTGCAGTCTCCTGTGGAGATCTCTCAGTACCTAGAGAGAGCTGAGAAGAGCAGTTAGCTCTTGATGATCATACTCTGGAAGGGATTTCCATGGTAATGGCTCTCTGCAAGCTCCAAGGAGAAGCCATGTCTTACACAAAGTTGCTTATAAAATTCAGCAAAAACTAAATATAGTGTTATTTAATCCCATAAATGTTTGCTGATAATATCTGAGGAAATGGCTGGTGAAGAAAAACAGAAAGAGAAAAGTTACGTCCTGGAAAGCAGGAAACATAATTAATTTCCCTGAAAATTAGGCTTACCTTTTCAAAAAAATTACAGAGAATGTGAGATGTTCCTACTCCTACTTGGAAGTCCCTCAAATAGACACTATAGATGTTAACTGCATACTGTCATATAAAGCCTCCATTTCCTAGTTCTTATTCTGACATTTCAAATCTTTTAATCAGGCAAAGAAAGGGGCAGGCCCCTGGGGACATACTCTCCACAGCAGTCCACAAAGTACTTTGAACCCTTTGCAGCAGGACAGTTGTTTTGATATCCCCCTGGCCCTGAGTGTGGCCATTTTCCTTTTCAGATTTGTTTTTCTTAACACCCTGTGTTTAAACATGGTCTCCTTGAGCTGTCTTATGCTGGTTTTTTCTACAAAGATGCCATGAACCAGTGCCCTAAGATGCCTCCTGAACAATAACTTAAGCAGTCCAACATGGGCACAATTTTTGCTGGCTCTGCCAAAGAGACTTTGCACAGATGCTGGTTGGGCCCTGCAAACGCACAGGGTGTCTGCATAACTGGACACTGCTAAGCCATGGAAGCTGTATTTTCTATTGTACTTTGGGGTTCCTCTCTCCTTCGGGCATTTGTCTTGTTCTATCTTTAAGGAAAACTGGTTCAACATTGAAAGCAACGATAGCAGACAACATCTCTCACATCAGCTCACCTGTTCTTCTTTTCCATTGTCCTCCAGAGAAGGGAGTCTCCAAATTTAGTATTAAACAAAAGGCTTGCAAGCTGAGGGGGTTAATATATGAGAACTCTGAACATTTAGTAGCAATGCAGAACATTACTTTGTTACAACCTTGTTTAACGCTATACACTTTCAGTGCTTCATATGCTCTTTTATGTCTGCTTCTTTTTAGTATTTTAATTAATATTTAATTATAATTAAATGTGCTACATTATAAATAATTTAATACATTATTTATATATTGATGAATATTTTAAACCAGGCTTTCTAGAGGGAAAAGGCTATGGATTGGTGTGCGTAGGTGTACAGAAAAACTATACCAGCTTTTCTGTTCCCTTCCAAAATTTTGAGCCTGTCAGCTGATTTCAGCCAAGTTCATAGAAGGACAGAGGTCTCAAGTAAAGATTGCTTTGCAGTTTCCATAAAATGTCGGTCTCAGTTAGATGAAGGCAAGAGACTCAAATTTGAATCACTATCAATAGAAAAAATATTTTACGCTTAGCCCTTGCTTAGGCACTAGAAATGCACTCAAGAAACTTACCCTCCCTGTACTGTCTTTTCCCAGCCATGGAACAAATTTATGCTTGAAACACTGTGTCACATAGCACCATCAGTGTGGTGGGTGTAATTTCCCTAAAAATGCTTCAGATCTTTATTATCCTTCAAGTTCCACTCTTTTGGTGCTATTTGTTCTTGTCTTTATTTTCCCCAGTAATGTTCTGAACTCTAGCTTCTTTTAGTAATTCCCATTCTCTTAATCCTAAGTAAAAGTTTCATATCTGACAGATGATCAATGCGTCATTGAAATCCAGACAAAGGAACACCAGCACATTTTCTTTGTTTAGAAAATGAGTGATTAAGACAAGACACCAATTCAGTTAGACATGAAGTATCTATGATAAAAGAACAAACTGAGCATTGTTCCTTCTTCCACTTCAGAAGCTGTCATGGTTTCAAGTCCACTGGCAACTAAGCACCACGTAGCAGCTCACCCACTCTCCTCTGGTGGGGTGGAAGGACAGTGAAAGTGAGAAAACCCGTGGGTTGATATAAAAGGTGGCTTAATCAGTAAAGCAAAAACCACACACGTAAGCAAAACAAAACAAGGAATTAATTCACCACTTCCCATGGGCCAAGAGCTGTTCAGCTGTCTCCAAGAAGGCTGGGCCCCATCACACATGATGGTCATGCGGGAAGACAAATGTCATCACTTTGAATACCCTGCCCCCTTCCTTCCTTCCTCTTCCCCTCTGCCCCTTATATGTTGAGCATGACATCACATGGTATGGAATATCCCTTTGGTCAGTGGAGGCCAGCAGCCCCTTGTTCATACCCAGCCTCCTTGTTTGTGGTATGAGAAGCAGAAAAGGCCTTGGCTCTGTGTAAGAACTGCTTATCAGTAACATAAACACCTCTGTTTAACAAAAACACCTTTATATTATTGACACCATTTTCAGCACAAAACCAAAACACAGCCCCATACTAGATATTAGGAGGAAAATTAACCTGATCTCAGCTGAAACCAGAGCTCTTACCTTCTCTCTGCTCTAAGACTTGCTTACTATTGGCTTCACTACAGGAAAGATGATAGCCTGCATGTTTTCCATTTCCTACATGAAACGTTGAGCTTGTTGAACTCCAATCTTTCAGTGGATCTCCTGATTTGATAGGTTTATAAAAAAGGGTTCTTATAGAAGTCTGCAAAGGAGGCAGAAGAGTTTCTATCTGTCATCAGACACAACACCCTGAAACAAAAGGAAAAAACTCTGCACCTGGAAGGAAAGGTTTCTGAAAAAGTGTCCATTCCAGATTAGTCTGGAGGTCTGTTAATTGGTTATCTTCTTTCTAACAGTGGATGCAGACACTTAAACAAAGATGTATGGAAAGATCCTTCCTTTAAGATGCCTTACTAGTTTGTGCCAAAAGTCTCTCATCCAGAGATATTTCTTTCTTGGAGAAGTTTTGGCAGTTACATGAATTGGCAGCCAACCTTCAGTTGCAGTGATGTATTTCTACAGCATTTTTTTTCTTGGCCACATCTCAGGATTGTTAATACATTCATCTATACCGACAACTCTCCCCCATAGTGTTCATATTTGCTTATGAGCATTATTATGCATTAATAATGCTCATTAACATGTCCATCAATACAGTTGTTCAGCTGTTTCCATCCATACGGCTATTGAGAAATACAAACAGGCTTGAGAAGAGCCCAGAACCTTCTTTTTCCTTCTCTTCTCAACCCTGAAAGCAGCCATGCCATTGATCCCAAATGCAAGAGAAAGGTGAGTCATTACTGCCAAATACAAATAAGTGTCTGTTGGAAATAGATGACAATTCTCAGACACCTCTTCAGTGTCCCCAGTTAAAGCAGGCGCCTTCCAGTGCCACAGTGGGAGATGCAAACTACTGATTCCCACAGACCTGGCAGTGTGAGATATTCTGGCTGGAACTTGTTTGCCTGGATGTATGCATCTCCACCCAGACTTCTAGTAGGCAGCAAGAACCAGGCACTTCAAGGACAGGATTCCTGCCATCCTAAGGTTGATGCATAAAAACTGACCACATGATTTGGTCTTTAAAGGTAATCAGTTCTTTCTATGAATGGCTGTGTCTAAATTTGAATACCAGTTAGGTCAGATGAACCTAGCTGTAATTAAAGCAATGTCAAACCAGTTTCTGTTCTGGGCTTGTATTTTCAGTCTTACACCACAGCCTTTGTGTTTTGTTCTTTATAGTTTCTGAGGGCATGGGCTGATATAGACCAGAGGACTGCTGGAGGTGAGAATACACAAGCTCATTTGAAACAGCACCACAGCTGACCAGAACACTGGAAACTCGCTCCAGAGATTTTAGTTCAGCCAAAAGGTTTTGTGTAGCTCCAGCTTCCGCTGAGTTTGTGATGCCTGCTCCTGCTTTGTATCCCAACTCCAGAGTGCAGGATGTCTGGCATGAAGACTGTGTAACCACAATCATAATGACACCCTGGTATTTGTTGACATTCATGACTGGAAAATCTCCTTTTCAAAGTGGTTTATTTTAATCAGTCAGTATTCCTCCTTTATTTATGTTAGTTCTCTCAGCCACAGTCCTTTCTTTCCTGTGGTACATTCACCTATCAGTCGAACTGCTCTTCTCAGATTTCTCACAGAAGATTGGACATTTGTACAATGGAAAAGTATATAAAAAACTACAGTATGAAACCTGACTGAGTAGCCTATGATGTTAGGATAACAGTTGAATTTGATGATCTTAAGGGTCTTTTCCAACCTAAATAATCATACAATTCTATGACTGTATGATTCTATGTTGTTTGTTTGTTTTTTGAGACAGTTTCTAAAACTCTATTTTCCATGATAAATAAGCTTAATGAATGCTAGCAGTTCAGCTCCCAGGCATCTCTCTATGGAAATGAAGGTGTACTCAGCTATGGGAGTAAGATATGCATGTGTGTTTTATGAATATTTAAATAGGTGAGCACTTCTTGAGTTTGCTGGAAGAGCATTTTATTTAAATTATGTTCATAAATTGTTTCTCAGACATTTTTAAAATATTGATATGTTACAATGAATGGTTAATGTTTAACCTTTATCAAACATAATAATATATTAACCATCTATGAGTCTGTATTTGTAGAAACTACACCTGCAAACCAAAATTTACTCTCTTTAGCACAACAACAGTCAGGCAAGGCCTGAAATCATCATTGCTTGGCTGGGATCATCACTGAAGGAGCTCTGAAGAAACTGAAATTTGACTAAGGCTGATCTGCTACAGGACATGAGACAAGCCTTGCTGATAGAACTATAATGGTGTTTCCAATTTACCCTCCTGCCTCTTAAATTTTTCTGTGTAACAACAGTTCAACATGGAGTGCATTCACTCACAATTTGATCTGATCCATTTCTTCTGGGAAATGATATGTGACTGATGTGAAAATAAAGGAACTGTTGTGTTGTTCTCTGGAGAGCTTCTCTGCTATTCCTCCTTCTCTATGGTGACAATACAGGACTGCAAAACCAGTGTGGCTCTGTCCTTGTTTTGGTATGGACTCAGCTGTGTTCAAGTGCAACCTGACAATAATAGAAAAAGCTTTTATTCCTACTGCAGCCAAGGTACCATTACTGATAAAAGCTCTTTGTAGCTATATTTTTACTGAAGGATTGATTGCAAGATTTCTGTCTCAGCTTCTGAGGCAGCAGTTTAAAGTGTTCGAAGCACTCCTCAGTATTGGCATTTATGGGTGAATTGGATTAAACTCTTCCTCCTGCACGTTTGTTGGGCAGAGACATCTCAGGAAAGAGCTGCGAGGAGATGGGGCTGGATTTGTTCGGTGGCAGCTGAACAGATTTGTGTTGTGGTGCAGGGGATTTCCAGGCTCTCAAAAATGTTCAAGAGCAACCATGTCTGGCAGGAATTTATGTTTTGTAAAGTGAGTAATTCTTGTAGCAACTTGTACTTTCTAAAGGTCTGAGTCTCCCACTCCTTGGATGCTGGGGCATTTTCTTAGCCTTGTATTTTTCCTGGTGAGTGTAGTTTTGGCAAGTACTGTTGGTTCAGGATCAGAGTCCATCTTGAAGTCTGTGGAGTAAAATCATCAGGAAAGTTTGAAGAGTCCAATATCTGGCCATGGACTGACAAGATATAGTGGAGTGTTCTGGATCCTTGGAGCATGTAACATTGTACAATGGTATTCTCTAATAAAACAAGAGGTGAGCTCTAATGTTGTCATGTCATAGTTTCAGCCTGTCTGGAGGCCAGGTGTGCACTGAAGTCATTCTATCTCCCCTTTTCAGCTGGACAGGGGAGAAAATAGATATTGAGAAGCTGAGGAGGTGAGATTAGGAGAGGGGAGAGATCATTCAGCAATTGACGTTACTGGCACAACAGACTCAATATGGAATTTTAAAAAAATCTAATTAAAAAAAAAATCTAATTTATTATGCATGCACACACACACAGAGTGAAACCCAAGTAGGATAAGAACCAAAACCCAATCTTAAAACACCTCCCCCCCACCCCCCTCCCACCCCCCGCCTTCTTTTTAGAGTCAACTTTATTCATGATTTCTCTCACTTTCTCCCCACCAGGTGTCACGGGGGAGACAGGGAATGGGGATTTTGGTCAGTTCCTCAGAAGTTGTTTTCCTTCTTAGCTGGGGGAGGGGGGCATTCCTCACACTCTTCCCCTGCTGCACCATGGGGTCCCACCCATGGGGGACAGTCCTCCACAAACTTCTCCAATGTGAGTCCTTTCCCATCAGGCTTCAGCTCTCTACCAATTGCCCCAGAGAGGGTCACTTCTATGGGATGCAAGCTCTCAGGCCCAGATTGCTCCAGCCTGGTCCCCCATGAAGTCAGATGTCCCCCCAGCAAACCCGCTCCAGCAAGGGCCTCTCTCCTCTCCTCTCTTTCCTGCCAGAAGCTTGCTTCAACATGAGTCACAGCATCTGCCATATGTCTTCAACTGCTCCAGAGTGGGGTACTCCATGGGCTGCAGATAGGATCTCTGTTCCCTGTCATCTTCCATGGGCTGCAGGGGGACACCTGCTCCACCATGGTCTTTTCCATGGGCTGCAGGGGGATCTCTCTCTTCTGCATCTGCAGATTTGGTGTCTACAAATTTTCTTACATATTTTCACTCCCTTCCTTTTAACTGCTGGAATCAGTACAGGCTGGGGGATGGCCTGTTGGAGAAGAGCTCTGTGGAGAAGGACCTGGGGGTCCTGGTGGGTGACAGGTTGGCCATGAGCCAGCAGTGTGCCCTGGGGGCCAAGAGAGCCAATGGGATCCTGGGGTGCATCAGGAGGAGTGTGGGCAGCAGGTCACAGGAGGTGATCCTCCCCCTCTACTCTGCCCTGCTCAGGCCCCACCTGGAGTATTGTGTCCAGTTCTGGGCTCCCTGGTACAGAACAGACAGGGATCTCCTGGAGAGAGTCCAGAGGAGGGCTGCAGGGATGATTGAGGGCCTGGAGCATCTCCCCTATGAGGAAAGGCTGAATGAGCTGGGACTGTTCAGCCTGGAGAAAAGAAGACTGAGAGGGGATCTGATTAATGTTTATAAATATCTGAAGTGTGGGACACAGGGGGAAATAGCCAGCCCCTTTTCAGTGGTCTGTGGGGACAGGACAAGGGGCAATGGCCTCAAGTTGGAGCACAGGAAGTTCTGCACCAACATGTGGAAGAACTTTTTCCCAGTGAAGGTGACAGAGCCCTGGGACAGGCTGCCCAGGGGGGTTGTGGAGTCTCCTTCTCTGGAGATATTCCAGACCTGACTCCTGTCTGTGCAATATGAGCTAGGGAGCCTGCTTTGGCAGGGGAGTTGGACCCAATAATCTCTTGAGGTCCCTTCCAACCCCTATGATTCTATGATTCTCTGCCTGATTCTCTCCCTCTTAAATATGATCCACAGATGTACTACAACTGCTGCTCATTGGCTCAGTCTTGGTTAGCGGCTGGTCAGTTCTTTGACTGGTGGGTATTCACTCTGTCAGACCCAGGAGAAGCTTTTAGCAGTTACTTGTAGAAGCTACCTCTGAAGCTGCTCCTCCTCCACCAGCATCTTTCTATGCAAAACCACAACAAATATACATACAGGGATATTGGTGCTTTAAGAGTTTGTGCTACTGCTTGTCTAGCTACCCAGGCCAAGGCTAAAGATGTAGGTACCCTTTGACTGTAGGCACATAGATGTGGCTCTCCCACAGAAGCAGAGGTATTGATGCAAAGGAGATACAGAGGCTGGGGAGAGATGTTATCAGGATGAAGACTAGCATTAGCTTGGGAAATGGGATCTGCTGCAATCTTTAATAGCAGATGACAGCAAGGACAGTTAATGTCAATCAACATGATATGCTATAGCAACCTTCTGATGTGCACACATTCGCATCTCTTCCTCTTTGTTTCCAAGCACAGGTCTCTGGATGGAGTGTCAGGATCTGCCCATTTGTTTTCCCTTTCATTCCCGTGGCTTGACTGACAGTGTTCTCAAAAGTGCTGTGTTAGTCTCAGCCTTTTCCTCTTACCACCTTGTAGCTGCAGGACAGTGGTTGATGTCACGTACTATACATGTCCTGCTACTATTCCAAGTAGTCTCATATCTATAGCTATTCCAAGTAGTATTGTATCCACAGCTGCTGTTTTCCACCAGAGTATTAGGGTAAGAAGGGGGTGACATGAAAGAGTCTGCTTAGAGAAACAGAAGCAACAACAAAGAGTGATACTGCAGTTGTGAGCAGGCTGTCTGTCTTGTGTTTCTTCAATGAACGGATGGCCAAATCACAAAGAATAAACTTTGACTCTTAGATAACCACTGTAAAGTTTTGCAGACTGCTTACAAACTAGCTTGGTACCCATGTGTGGAGCATATCAAGAAAAGTCTTGGAAAAGAAGAATGGCTGTGAGTTTTGTTTGTAAGTTTTAAAATCACACATCCCAAAAGACACAAGGGAACACCAGTGGGACAAGGCACCACTACAGTGAAAATTTCCCTCTTTCCTATTTAGTGCTGAAAATATCTTTGTGGTGATAGCAAGCCAAAATTTTTGAAGATGTTAATGGTTCTTTCTGGTAGTCTCTTTCCCATGACATTTTTTCAATTCCTCTGACATTATCCCTTCCTACAGACATAACTGTGCTCTGACACAAGTATTGCTTGAGATGCATAGGTATTTTGGTACTGGTGCAAGCCACTATTTCAGCCTGAGTAACTAAAAGTGGCAGGAACATCTTGTTCTGGTTAGTGTTTTCATGTTGCTTTCTCACACTACGTTCTACAAAATGGTACTAGCAAGATGAGTAAAATTCTTGCTAGTTAACATGACAGCCCTGCTGCACATGTTGGTTTTATTTGCCCTACAGGGTGTCTGTTGTGTCCGTTTCACCACTTTGCATTTGCAATAAAATGATGGATCAAGAACAGTCCAATAAAATATTAAAAATTAATCTTGGCACATAATTTAGAGGAGAATGTGCAAGGGTACATCATTGCTGCTTACTGCAGCTTTAATCCATCCTTCTTGAATACAAATACAAATTTATGTATTTGTACACACACCACACACGTATATATGGATTTAATATGGCTTGTTTGAAGCATCTCTGCTAATCAAATCTCAGTGCCAGCTTGGTGATGTTCTTCATCAATGGGTGAAGAGAGTAGGATGTGTAAGTAGTAAAGTGGGTACTTTATTGCTATTTTAGAGTCTGCTTCTGTCTGTGGTACTATACTCAGAGAGCTGGACCCTGCCATTGCTTTTCCAGTTATGACTCACTCTTTGCTTCTCTTAAGGCTGGAGTAAAGGAGCCTATCTATGGCTCAAAAAAATGGGCATTGCTCCAGGCAGTCAGCAGTGCCAAGGAGTCACTCTGACAATAAAGAAAACTCTGCTTGCCCTAACGCCCCACTACCTCCCTGCCACATGAGTATAACACACTCAGGTTGGTAGTGTTGTCTGTAAAAAGAGTACTAACATATGTATCAGTGGTTCTTGCATGGTTGCTTCAAGGGAAAATTATTAGGAGTGATGTGAGTTTTACAGTGAGGCAGGGAGTGCTATCCACTGCTGTCCATTCTTAGGCTTCTATTGCTGTTCCAGCAATTGGCGTTTCATTGTTCCACAGTCTCTACCTCAGTTTGCTGCAGCAACCCATTTAAAGGACCACAAATAAGTTTCTGCAGGACAAAACCATGTTGAAGTGGAAGTTTTCACCTCTAGCACATCTACATGTAAATGCAAAGTAAACAACTAGCTGCAGATAGGAAAGCTGATATATAAACCTTTGTACACACACATACACACATTCATGGAGGGAGAAGGCAAGAGCTGCCTAAATATAACGTGAGTTGTCAATAAAACAGAATTTATGCTGCTTGTCTGATAAGGTACCTAGAGAAAGCCACACATAACCCTGGGGTTATTTATTTTCAAACCCTGCCCTGTGCATTTGTTTGCTTGCCTGCTGCGTAAGTGCTAGGATGTTGTCAGTTCTGATAGAAGGTGGCACTGCCCAGCCACATGATGTGAGGATCAGGCTGGGCTGCTGGAAGGGTTCCTTCCTTTTCAAAATTTTCTCCACCAAAAGCTTCCCTTATTTTGAATTAGCCTTGATTTTAGCTGTGATATAGATTGTGTTCGGGGATACCTCTTTTAAGTTCTGGTCCGTGTCACAAAGCTGTGCGTGCACTGGGTTTCCTTACAGAATGCACAGGATGATCCACTAGACTGACAACCTGGTTTTGGCTTTTGTTTATGCTAGCCATGTCTCCCTAAGTAATTTCCTTCTGCTTGGTCTTCCCAGCTATATGCAGAGCTGAATATATATAAATATACAGAGTATATATTCATATATATATATATTTATGTGTATCACTGGCAGAGGGAAGGTAACATCAGACAAACATGGAAATGTGAAATGAGGGGTGAAGTAAACTTACATCCATGAAATTTTTTTCTGTATAATATTTGTCCTATGTGGGAAGTCTCTGACATTATCTGGAGAGAATGATTTATTGTCACATTTGTCCATAGAAATGCTTTGTTTTCTTCCCAGACAGAACCTTGATTTATTAGTGACATAATCACCAATGGTGCAACATTACTTTATCCTGCACTGTGAGTGGCTTTGGTGCTGTAAGATGTAACACAAAAGATACATAACAGCAGCACACACCACAGATGGCCTAGTGGGACGTGAGGTGATGTAAATATAACCCACTGAGATTTGTACAGAGGTTCAGACGTGCCAGAATCTTCCATTTGTTTTCTTGAAGGAGGACCTAAATGGAAAGACTGTTGCCAAAGTATGACTTTATCCTATTAGATGGCATTGAAAACCCTAGGGGGAAATTTTTTATGATATCCTAACAAAATGTCACTACCACTTTGGAGAAAAAAAATCCATTGTTCTTTTGTTCCTACAGTACTTCAACGATGCTGTCAGTACTGCTCTGTGTGAGCGTGACTGTGTAGCAAAAGGCATTTGAAGGGTAATCCATTCCTAACCATCTATAAACATTGTGCTTCTCATGTAATCTTACTCTCATCATGCCTTTGAGCAAGTTCAAAAGACTCTTTTATTCTCTGCTGACAGTCAGAAAGAGCAAGGCAAAACAAGAGTCATTTTGGGGGACTTTTTATTTTTGGAAGTTGGGTTATTACCAATCTAGGGCATGCTGTCCCTAATCTGGACCCTGATACTTAGTGGCTTTTGGGAAAAGACCAAATTTTCTGAAACTGATGACAATGTAAGATGTCACTTATCTACCTCTCCTTACCTCAAGACTGCAGCCAGGGTGCACCTCTGATAACCTACCAATGAGAATGTGAACACTGTGTCCTGATGGTATGTTAGTTTGCTGATTCTTCTCCTGTCTCAATGTATTTCCTTGAGAAGCAAAACCCCTTCCCTTTCTGCTAGATTGACTGTGGTTTGACTATTAAAAATGTCAATCTTACACTTTGCTTGGGAGTCTCCTGGAGGCACAGTGCAAAGGTGCAAGCTTTCTAAGACCTAGTGGGTACTGAGAAAACCATGGGATTTGTAAATGGCTACACTAGGTTGAGGGAGGCTCACACAATTTGTAGAAAGCCTTGTGGCATTCTGGTTTCACTGGGTTTTTTTTGCTTCCACCTGGCAGCATCACAAATAGCAAGTTGAAGAACATTTCACAGTGTGCTTTGGATTCTTGTAGCCAGGATTCTTCTGAACTGAACGTGGGAGGGAGGGAGGAAGATGGAGAAACTCAGCCATCTGCCAGCATTTTTTAAGTCAATTTGAGAAGGGACTTTTTTATTCTATGGGCTTTTGGGAAAGTTTCCCTGACAGCACATTTCACAGAAGACTCTTTCTGACAGGGCAACAGGGACTGCTATTTGGTGACACATCTAGGCAAGCAGATTTTTCTGTGTAGAGTTGAAGTTCACTGCAGGGCTATGAGCAGTCCAAGGAAGTAGTAGAGCAGAGGAAAAAAAAAGCTATTCTGTTGTGACTGTAACCCTAAAGTGCATCTTCAGCTGGTGCTTCCTCTCTGACAACATCCATTGCCACTAAACGGGGATCTGAAAAACCGTGGACAGATTTTCTGATGCCTACACTGAAAGTAATTGAGAGATGCAAAAAAAGAGACATGTTACAATTTCTCCTTACTGATTATGAAGATAACCAAGCAGTTACTTCCCTTGTTTTGCAAAGCCTTTTTAGCTGTTTTCATTTTTTTCCCCAATGGAAGAGTAAGTTTTGGGTTTTTTTTCACATCACCTCAAAAAACCCATAACATAGGTAGCAGAATTATCTCCATATATGTTGCACTTATGAGGTGAAGGTCAACCCAGACAGCAGAATTACTGCTGCACTGATAGCAGTGAGACAAGTAGGACACAAAAACCAGACCTCCTCTATTTTCCCACTGATGAAAAAACATTAATGAAGCACAGTCCCTTGTAATGCATCATGCATGGGCAGGAAAAGCAGACTTTCTGAACTTTCTGTTGTCAGTTGTTAACACCAAAAATGTTGTTTATGGTCAAGAAGGAAGCTCACCTTATGTATTAGTAGAGCTAGGAATCTATTGTTAGATTAACTGAAATATTAAGACACTATTCAGTACTGATCCAGCTCTAATATTGTTACAAAAATGAAGGAATAAGAATGCAGCTAAAATACTTCTTTGGAATTTTAACACACACACACACACACACACACACACACACACACACACGGGCAGACACGGGCAGACACGGACAGACAGGCAGACAGACAGAGAGACATATACACACTCCTTCGTTTCACCCCTTTCCTTGGTGCCAGACTCACCCTTCTACTACTCCCCTGTGTTCTAGTGTTTTCACGCTGGTGGTAACAGCGGGGGATGTTACTGTGAGCTGCCAACATCTGGAGTCCTTTGCCAGGAAGAATCACAGAATCATAGAATGTGTTAGGTTGTAAGGGACTTTTAGAGGTCACCTAGTCCAACCCCTCTGCAGTAAGCAGGGACATCTTCACTAGATCAGGTTGCTCAGGGCCCCATCAAGCCTGACCTTGAATATCTCCAGGGGCGGGACCTCAACTTATCCCTCTGAGCAACCTGTTCCAGTGATCTACCACCCTCAGATTGAAGAACTTTTTCCTAATATCTAACCTAAATTTCCAATTTAAAACCATTACCCCTTGTCTTATTGCTACATGCCCTCATGAACAGTTCTTCCCCAGCTTTCTTATAGGCACCTTTCAGGTATTGGGACCATTATAATGCCCCCCATACCCTTCTTTTCTCCAGGATGAACAATCCCAACTCTCTCAGCCTGTCTTCACAGGACAGGTGCTCCAGCCCTTTGATCATTTTTATGACCCTGCTCTGTATGTGCTCCAACAGGTCCATGTCTTTCTTGTGTTGAGGGCTCCAAAGCTAAACACGTTAACCTCACCACCCAGCTTGTTGTTATCAGCAAACTTGCTGAGAGTGCACTCAATCCCACTGTCAGTATCATTAATAAAGATATTAAACAGCACCGGTCCCAGCACAGACCCTTGAGGAACTCTGCTTGTCACAGTCTTCCATCTGGACTTGTAGCCATTGACCACCACCCTCTGGATGCAACCATCCAGCCAATTCCTTATCCACTGAATAGTCCACCCATCAAATCCATCTCTCTCCAACTTAGAGAGAAGGATGTTGTGGGGGACTGTGTCAAAGGCCTTGCAGAAATCCAGAAAAATAACATTTGTAACTCTTCTGTTGATGCAGTCACTCCATTGTAGAAAGCCACTAGATTGGTCAGGCAAGACTTGCCCCTAGTAAAGCCATGCTGGCTGTCTTGAATCACCTTCTGTCACAGTTCTGTATGTCTGGGTTCTGGTGGAGAACAGGGGCTGCAGAGATGACTTCTGTAAGAAGCAGCCAGAAGCTCTCTGCAGGCCCCAGAGAGTAAACATCGGCTGATTCAAGGCCAGAGTTGTTGCTGACCAAGGCCGAGCGAGTTGGTGATGGTCAAAGTGCCTCTGGGAATCACATTTAGGAGAAAAAACCAACAAACAGCTGCATTTTGCCACCAGAGAAGGGAGTGAGAAGATGTAAGGAGCTGTGCAGATACCAACACCAGGGAAGAGGGGGGACAAGAGGTGCCCCAGGTGCCAGAGAGAAAGATGCCCCTGCAGCCCATGGAGAAACCCATGGTGGGGCAGGTGTCCCCCCACAGCCCATGGAAAAGGCTGAGACCCCACCTGCAGCCTGTGGAGAGGCCCCATGCTGGAGCAGGTGGACACACAGGAGATGCTGTGACCTGTGTTGGAGCAAGCCTCTGCCAGCACTTGCAGCCTATGGAGAGAGACAGAGACACAGAGATGAGTGAGAGAGAGATCCATGCCAGAACAGGTTTGCTGGGGGTGGGGGGTGGGAGGGGAGGAGGCTTGTTGTTCCATGGGGGATCAGACTGGAGCAGTCCCCCATGAGAGACATTCTATGATTTATGACTGCCCACCATAGCAGTGACCCACACTGGGGCAGCTGGTGAAGAGCTGAAGTCCTGTGGGAAAGGACTCATGTTGGAGAAGTTCATGAAGGACTGTGTCCTGTGGGTGGGACCCTATGCTGGAGCAGGGGAAGAGTGTGAGTAATGCCCTCCTCCCCGACTAAGAAACCAACCTCCATTTTCCCAGTCCCTGCCCCTCCCTGTGCCACAAGGTGGGGGAAGAAGGGAGTGAAAACATGACTGAAGTCTGCTAAGAAGGGAGGGGTTGGGGAAAGGTGCTTTAAGATCTGGTTGCACTTCCCATTAACCGACTCCGGTGTCACTGGGTGTGTAGCATAGTGTCATTAATTAGGTAATTTTCATTCCTTTACTCTGTGTTGAGTCTGTTTTGCCCATGACACTAATTGTGGAATGATCTCTCCCTGTCCTTATCTCGACTCCTAGGCCTCTCAATATGTATTTTCTCCCCTGTCCAACTGAAAAGGGGAGTGATAGACTGACTTTGGTGGGTGTCTGGCCTCCAGCCAGGGCTAAACCACTACACCTCCCTGTCCTCCATGTGTATCCTGGTTCTGGCTAGGCAAGCATCAACCACCCCAAGCAATCAGCACAGGTGAGCTGAGTTAGCCTGGACTGTTTCCACACCACCTGACATCACTTCCCCATAAAAGGGGCTGTCTGGAAAAGGACACTGGCTTGTTGCCTTCAGAGCAGTTTGAGTGTGGCCCTCATGCTGTGGATGCCCTCATGGCACTCTGTGTTATCACTGGGTGTGAGTGTAATTGGCTGTTACTGTTCTACTTTCATGGTGCTTTTGTCAGTAAGCTGTCCTTATCCCTACTCAGGGAAGGTATCTCTCTTTCTCCTCTGTGAGTGAGTGGTGTGTGGTGTTCAGCCACTGGTTAGGGCTAAACCAGCACAATGTGCCTCAGCATAGCTTCTGGGAGGACCTGTTCCATGATCTTCCCAGACACAGAGGTGAGGCTGACAGGTGGGTTGGTAGGTCCCAGGGACTTCCTTCCTACCCTTTTTAAAAATGTCCATGTCATGTTCCCTCTCTTGCAGTCACTAGGGATAACACCTGGCTGCCATGACTTTTCAAATACCACGAAGAGTAGCTTGGCAGCTGCCTTAGCTAATTCAGGACTCCTGGATGCATCTTGTCAGGTCCCATGGACTTGTGTGCTTCCAAGTTGTTCAGATGGTCATGAACCTTATCTTCACTGAGAAGTGGGAGGGACTCTGTCTTACTGGTCCCTGTCTAGTGCGCCATTAACTTGAGAAGCTGATCATCTCAATGATTTCTTTTTTTGCCTGGTAGGATCCACCTGGGATCACTTTTATTTATTTACTGAGAAGCTTTTATCCTTCTCTGCTGCTCTGCAGTTCCCTGTTATGTCCAAACTTGCTACATCTGGTGCCACCTCAGTATGTTGCCTCTTTGTTCCCCCTAAACCCAGTTTTGCTGAGCTCTAGGTCTGCACTTTGACTGACCAGGGGCAAGTTGTTTGCAGCTGTGCTCCTCTGTGACACATCCTGTATGTCTACTTCAAGGCCTTTGTGGCCCTACCCTGTCTGTAGTTCTGAAGACCTTCTCATCATGTTGCATTGCACACAGAGTAACTGCTTGTCCTTGCTGTCTGTATAGAACTGTGGTTGCACCACACAAAGAGAAGGAAAAGTGAAAAATACTAGGTAGAGTCAAGCTAGTTAGTTACTGTCACAGCTAAGAGAAGCAAACCAAAGTTTCAGGCAGGTCAAGGAAACTTCAGGGAATGCAAACCTGACAAGCCTCAGCACTCAGGTCTTGGAAATTGGTTATAAGGTTTGTGGCTTATATACAACTAATAGCAATGGTGTGATAGAGGGTTACATAGGAGACAGAAAGAGCAATGATACTGGGTCAGCCTTGTGCTTTATTAGAAAGAAGAACATAGCAAGGAGGGGAGAAAAGAGGATATAAGGAGAGGCAAATCATGTGAGTGATGATCATTATGGAAGTTGTGGAGCAGCCCTTAGCCAGATTGGAACAGCAGAACAGAAATATAGGTCTGTTTTGCTCTGACCATATGTGTGTCTGACTTACTTCTGTGCTCAGTGGAGACCCTGAGGTATTTTCCTAAAACTGGGGGTGCATAAAGGTGACTTCCTACAACTATGAAGTTCAGTTTGGATAAACTGTGACCTGAAAGTAAACTTTCCCTTTCAGTTTCCCCAAGTGACAATAGCACATGCAGAAACTGTATTTGCATCCCACCACGGGTTTCCATGGGAAGAGAGGTGTCAGCCCACGGTAAGTCAGATTAGATGTACTTGTGCAAGCTTTGCTGGGAATGCCGTGCTGTTAGGCTGCCTACTCACTCACCTAATACCTTGGTCTTTCCTCAAGGCTGAGCTCTGAGAGTTACTTTCAGAGAGTTCACAAGTAGAAGACATAACAAGGTACAGTTACCCATAACTGGTCTTGATTCTACAGTCCAGGGCAAGCAGAACTGTAAAATTTACACATGCCTGAAGTCTTTCTACATATTTCTTTTACCTCTGTGAGTGATCAGGCTGCTATTGTGCATTGGCTTTGATTTTCAGGTGAGGATGAAGCAGTTTTCAGGCAGAGGCTTAGGAAAGTATCAGTCATTGTGATGGACTATGGTTTGGTTTTGTCTTTTTAATTGATGCTGCAGTATTGCTTATAGATCTTCCCATGCTGGGAATGATGCTCTGCATTTATGTGGAAATGGCATGTCTTCCCTCTCCTATGCCTGTTCTCCCCAAGTCCCTCAGTTGGGGATGTTGCAGAATGAGAGAAGGGTTTTCCTCCAGGAGATGACAGTATGGAAAGCTAGAGCCCTGAGTACTCTGTTGTCAGCACACAGCCTGCTTTGATGTGGGTATGGCCCAGCAATGTGCACTGGCTCTTCTTCCACACCATCCATCTATCACTGACGATGGCAAATGGCAGATCTCTCAAGTAGAAAGCATAATCACCATGCTTGTTCTTTGAAGTCCTGAGAAAGTCTTTCAGGACACCCTAACCAGTGTTTGAAGGACAAACTACTACCCAGTAGCCTTCAGGTGAAAAACTACAAAGGCATGCTGCCAACTAACATAGTGGTGAGGATAAAGGGCTTGATTCCTAAAACAGGAGGAAGAAGAGGAGGTGCTTGACTCATTGTTACTGATCTCACTGGAAAGTCAGCCCTAGGACCTTCTTCTCTCCCATAGAATCAAAATCATTGGGTTGGAAAGGTCCTTCAAAGATTATTTTGTCCTACCCCTGTTCTGTAGACAGGGACATGTTTCACTAGGTTAGATTGCTCAAAGCTCCATCCAACCTGACCTTGAATACTTCCAATAATGGGGTATCCACAACTTCTCTGCGAATTTATTTTCTCCACCTTCATCATAATTTTTTTCATGTAGCTAATCTAAATCTGCCCTTTTAAAGTTTAAAACCATTGCCCCTAGTTCTGTTGCTGCAGGTCCTCGTAACAAGTCTCTGTATTTCTTATTAGCCCCCTGTAAGTATTAAGATACCACAATAAGATCTCCCTGGAGCCTTTTATTCTCCAGGCTGAACAACCTGTCTCTTAGCCTGCCTTCATGGTAAAGGTGTTCTATCCTTCTGATCATTTTTGTGGCCCTCCTCTGGACTCACTCCAACAGCTCCATGTTTTTCATATACTTGGGGCCCCACAGCTGGACACAGTACTCTAGGTGGGGTCATACAATAGGAGGGTAGAGGGGCAGAATCACCTCCCTTGACCTGCTGATCATGCTGTTTTGATGCAGCCCAGGACATGGTTGGCCCTCTTTCTGGGCACAAGCATGTACTGCCAGCTCACGTTAAGCTTCTCACCCAAAGAATGAGAAGTCCTTCTCTTCAAGGCTGCCCTCAATCCAATTCTCCACCCACTCTGTAGTTGTGCTTGGGAGTGTGCTGACCTGTGTTCAGGACCTTGCATTCGGCCTTGCTGAATTTCATGCAGTTTGCATGGGCCTGCCTGTCATGTTCTCTCTGGATGGCATCCCTTCCCTCTAGCCTATAAACTGCAAAATGGGTGTGATACTCCCTTTTGTTCTGTCACTGAGGATTTGACCTGACTGCCATTACTTTTCAAGCATAATAAAGAGTTGCTTAGCAACTACATGTCTTGGTTCCCTCAGCACTCTGGGATGCATCTCATTGGGTCCTACATAATTCTTTATGTACAGTTTCCTCATATGGCCTCAAACCCTCCCTATGACAGAAGGGACTTTGCTTACCCTGTCCTCCTTGAGGTTCAGGGACTTGAGAAATATGTTGCATCCCCAACATGCAACAACCCTTTTACGCAGACTCAGGCCTATAAAGGACCTGTTAATTGTCACAGCCAGCTCCTTTTTTAGTTCTGTGTTTTGTGTATCAACATGAAGACAGTGCAGAGTCCATCCCATTGATTTTAAAAATAGATTGGATCCTTTAGGCATACATGATATTTTCCTGTTTTTACTGGTGTGCAGAAGGGCAACAAATACATATAATATAAATACACCTGCACCTGACCAGTGATCATGAAATTTTATCAGGTGAAGTTTCAGTGGTCAGTGGCAGCCTGCCAGATGATTTGGCAGTAGGTGATGTTCATCACTAAGCAGAAACAGGATTTAGACTAGATAGAACACATATTCTGTCCCATTCAGGTCATCCAGATTTTTGTAAACTATAAAAGAAAAAACATAGGTCCATCTAAACACCTTTTGAGCATGCTGTATTCAGCTATCCTTAAATTGTAGTATATAGATGAGTCTTTAGGAGGATATGTTTGGATTATCATTCTGGTGCTGCTTAATGCACCCAAGTACATTTTCTTACCCTTTGTTATTGCTCAAAAGAACAGAGAAATGTTTCCAAGTACATCATCACTACAAAGAGACAAAATACAAAATTTTGTGGCATTTGTGGTAGCCATATTGCAGTTTTGCTACATGATGTTGGATTCTTTTGCATTTTGGATGTGAAAAACAGGTTATTAAGAATAATTTCTTTTTAGCTGAACTTGGATTTTTTTTCTCTAAGTGTAGGGCAAGGGAAAGAAACTAAACCTTTACAATGACAGTGCAGTTCCAACAATATTAAAACCATCAATTCTTTCCTGGTTCTCTTCAGGTTTGAGTGTTGCTGCTAGGGGAAAACTGTTTAAGATACTATGGTGTTAAATTTTCTTTTTTTAATCATGTATAACAAAGACTTTTGACAACAACATTGTTCAAAATACGTGTCTTGGGCATAGCTCTTGTTCAATTAAGCTCATGATGAGTTAGCTTGAAAACACATGGATGTCAGCTTAGGTTCTTCACTGCAGAATGGGAAAACTTCAGTGTAGTTCTCCCACCCTGGGCAACATGGATGAGGTGACTGCTCAAGGTATCTTGAACATCCTTTTTTAAATATAGCACCCAGGAATTGCTGTCAGGGGTGTCTTAGTTTAACCTGGAAGGCAGCTAGACCAACCACACAACCATTTTGTTTCTCCCCACTTTACAGTGGGATGGAGGATAGAATTCAGGAAAAAAAATAGTAATTGTGGGTTCAGATGAAGACATGTAGTTAAAAGGATGAAAAAGGATGTAATAGTAGTAATAATAATAACAACAACATAACAATGAAAGGCGATACAAAAGAAGGGATGCACAGCACAATTGCTCACCATCTGCTGACCAATCCCTAGCTCGTTACTGAGCCGCAGTTGCATGGTATGTATCTTTCCCCAAGTTATATACTGTGCATGACATCATATGGTATAGAATATCCCTTTGGCCCATTTGGGGCAGCTGTGTGGGCTGTGTCCTCTCTGAGTTTCTTGTGCATTGCCAGTCTGCTTCCTGTTGGGATGGTGTGAGAAGCAGAAAAGGCTTTGACTTTATGCAGACATCAACATCAGTTTTTTATCAACATTATTCTCATCCTAAATCAAAAGCAAAGCACTATGCCTGCTACTAGGAGGAAAATTAACTCTATCCCAGCTGAAGCGGGACAAAATCCACCCTGTATTCTATACCATCTACATCATGCCCAGGGTCCACAATATGTTCCAATTAATCACCCTCACTTTTCCTGATTTTTCATATGTACACACAGATATCATTCCCAGTCTGTGGGCAATCACTCTAAAATGTATGTTGAGTTTATTTGGTCTATGAATTGTGAAGTTTATCTGTCCTAACATTCTCTCAGGGCAGGAGAGTTGCTATGTGGTACAGGACTGTTGCATGTTGAAGACAGTCCTGGTTTGATCACTGTTGCACTTTGCTTGGTTTTATCAAAATTCAGTTTGAGTATAGTGGGCCTCAGATCCTCTGTATTGTTGATTTGAAAATTCCAGCCATTGACCTTGAGTCTCCCCTGGTGCTTTCCGTCAAGGATCCCAGGTAGGGCAATTCTCCCTGGCCTGGCTGGCGTGAAGAGCCCATCATTAACATCTGGCTGTGTCAGGGCCAGCCCAACGGCTGTTGCAGGAACCACTTGTTTAATTTATTCAAAGGTTTGTCATTTGACATTGTTCTTCCAGGTCACCTGATAAGGAGGGTTTACAATCAGGCTATAATTTGGAATATGCATCCTACAAAACCTCAAAACATGTAAGAAAGCTTGTGTTTCCTTTTTACTAGTTGGTGGAGACATAGCTATATTTGCTTGATCAGATCGATTAGGATCTGATGATGCTCATCTTGCCATTTTATTCTTAAAGACTGGATCTTCTGTGCAGGTCCTCTGACCTTACTTAATCTTACAATAAAACCAGCTGTCAGAAAGATTGGACTATTTTCTTCCATTTCTCAAGAACTTCTGCTGTGTTACCCTTTATGACGTGGTCAATGTATTGCAGGTGTTCTGGAGCTTCTCCATTTGCAGTCAGGCATGGCATATGGTGGGGCTGTGTTTCCACCCCCGGGACAATCAATTCCAGGTGTATTGGATGCCCCTCCAAGTGAAAGCAAACTGTGGCCTACACTCTGCTGCCAAAGGGATTGAGAAAAATGCATTAGCAATACCAGCTGTGATGTACCAGTTGTGATGTACCACTTGCCTTTGAGTCCAGTTTGCATTGAAATTCAAACATGCCTGGCATGGCAGCACCCAGCTGTGACATGATATTCAAGCCACAATAGCCTACTATCAGTCTCTACTCTTGTGGTGGTTTAGGCCTGGCTGGAGGCCAGACATCCACCAAAGTCACTCTATCACTCCCCTTTTCAGTTGGACAGGGGAGAAAATATATATAGAGAGGCTTAGGAGTCGAGATAAGGACAGGGAGAGATCACTCCTCAAGTAGTGTCATGGACAAAACAGACTCAACACAGAATAAGGGAAAGAAAACTGTAATTTATGACACTGCACTGCACACACAGGGGCAACAGAGTCGGGCAATGAGAAGTGCAACCAGATCTTAAAGCACCTTTCCCCCATCCCTCCCTTCTTAGCAGACTTCACTTTAGTCATGATTTCACTCCCTTCTTCCCCCACCATTGTGGCACAGGGAGGGGCAGAGACTGGGAAAATGGGGGCTTTGGTCAGTTCCTTGCAAGTTGGTTTCCCTCCTGGCCAGGGGAGGGGGCGCATTCCTCACAGCCTTCCTCTGCTGCACCATGGGGACCCACCCACAGGACACAGTCCTTCATGAACTTCTCCAACTTGAGTCCTTTCCCACAGGGCTTCAGCTCTTCACCAGCTGCCCCAGTATGGGTCACTGTGATTTTCTTTTAAAGTGATTTTCTTTCAATAGCTATTTAACCCTAAAAAATAGGATCCCTAAAAAATAGGTTCCCTTGAAACCTATTCAAGATCCATAGCAGTAGGAGCATACTGGCTTGAATATCCCAGGGATATTCAAAATTCTCAGGAGTTGCTGAAACTAGCCTCAAAGAGAAAGTGAACATGAAGGTGAAAGAGGAGATTGGTTCCCCAGGGAAAAAAATTAAGACTGTGATTATTAATGATTCCCGGGAGATGGCGCCCGAGGTACGGTAATGACAACGTACACAAGATTTTTCTCACGTCCAGTAACGTTGTCGTGTCGTAAGGCAGTATTACACTGTGCAGCCAAGTGAAAATCCTTACCCAGTTCCTTGAGGTGATAAATGCCACTGTAAGTAATACATAATGCAAATAAGGATTTATATCATTCAATCATGCAAACAAATAATACAATATTGTAACTAGCAACTCTTAATCTTGTATCCTGAAGGCTTAGAGTGAATTTAACAACTCATCATACTCCATATTGGGTGCCAAAAGGACTGTTGTGGTTTAACCTGGCAGGCAGATAAAACGACTATATAACTGCTTTTTCACTTGTCCCCAACATCCCAGTGAGATGTGAGAGAGAAACAGGAAAAAAAAAAGGGGGATACCATGAAGCATCTTAAAACACAAATGCTGACATTTAAAACAAAGTTTTGTTAATCTTCTTCCTTCCTTCTTGGAGATCTTAAGCAATTGCCTTCTCAGCAGTGCCTTAACTTCTCTTTCTATCCCTATACCAGGAATAGGCCTTAGATTTGTTCTTCCTTACTGAGAAAAATTGAAAATTAATTGGGAAAAATAGTCAATATTCCTCCTGTCTGACTCCTAAAAGCCTGTTAGGTTCCATGTGCTGCAACTGTGACTCATCACTGGAAAAAAATGGGGGCAGGCAACTTGCCCACCAGTGGAATGGCTGTAATTGTGTCAAGCCAGGACTGTAATTTCCAGACAAGGGAACCCTTGACCTGGCTAAATTAACTTATCTTGAAGATAATAAACTGAAAAAAAACTCATGCTTGATTTTCAATGGACAAGCAGGCGAACCAATAATGCCATATTATAGCTAGTTTAGAGGAAAATAATGCAAAAATGAAAGAACAAATTGAAAGAGTAAGCAAAAATGAAAGTAAGAATCCTTCTAAAACTTCAGCTGCAGCATTTAGATCTCTGTGCCTAAGCTTAGTACCTAGTGCTACTGCACCAGTGCTACCCTTGTATCCCAATCATCCTGTGATACTGGACATACCACCTAATACCCTAGGTGGTGCAGGATTACAATCAGATCCAGATAAAAAAAATAATAATTTGAAGACTTTAGAGGGAGCTATTATTCATAAGTAGCCTGAGCAATACAAAATACTTAAAAGTAATGCAGGGAACTGGGAGACTAAGGGTTATCCCCATGCACCCTGATTCAGTTTTTGTTGACCTTCACTCACCTAATGCAGCAGTGCACTTAAACTAGTCTTCCCCATGAATACTGTGACTCCCCTTCTATTTTCTTTATCTAGTAGGATATTGTACTGCTCCATTCAATAGTGGCAAGCAAGTTTTTTCTCAGGTCCAAGACTTGTTTCCTGTACTAACTGATGCCATGTCATAACCTAAGGCCTCATTGGGTCCTTTTAAAGCACTTAAAAGCATTCTATGTCACCATGCTGGGTGACAGCCTTCAAATGTTTCTAAAGACTGCCACAGTGAAGAAGGTTGCAGAAAAGAAGGTCATGATCAGGTCAGGGGTAGTGGGCAAACAGAAGGTCTGTGCCTGCACTTGGTGGGATACACCTATGCCCATGTGCTTGAGAATCTGGAGAGTGGGGTGTGTGTGTGTATATATATATATGTGTATGCTTACTTTCACTAGCTGAATTTATATCCCCACCAGACAAAGCAGAGGAAGGGGGTCTATGTTTTTTCCTATAGATGGGAGCTGTTGACAACACCACCATGTCTGTGACAGCCTGCATGACCTGTCGTGACAGTGCCCTGTCTCTGTGTGTTTCTCTGTGATACGTGCTCAGCTTTGCTACTGGTTGTGTTTCCAAATGGGAAAGCAGCATACACGTCCCTCAGCCTGGGCAAGAGCCCAGGTCCACAGGGCACTGGGTTGGGCTGCACCAGATGCTCCTAACTACCCGTAGCAGTCTGTTCCCTTTGGCTGCACGCTCTCTCCAAAGGAGACCAAGGAGTTTCTGAGGTGAGATAAGGAAGCCTTTCCATAGTTAGGTGTGAACTACTCCAGGGAGATCTCTCCCAAGTTTCAGCCTGAGATGTAGCAGCCTGTCAGCTCCAGTAGCAGCACTCCACTGCTGCTCTCTTCAGCAGCTGGCTTTTCATCAGTGGGCCCTTGGGAGTGTCAAAAGATCCCCAGCTGTAAAGCGTGAGGATTGGAGAAGACTGTATCCTAAAATGAAGCATTTTTTTCTTATGAAATTGCTCTGTTCATCAAAGCAGGCATACCAGTACCTTTTCCTGATGTGGCTGGAATTAATTTAGTTGAGGTTAGCCAAAGACTTTACCATCAGGACCTGTCCATGAATGGGATTAAATGCAATCTGTACTGTCAGTATAAAGCTGTGATGGGCTGAAAACAGTGTACTCAGAGATACAGAGGACCTGAATTTATCTGTTTTCCTGTAGCTGCTTCAGCAGAACATAACTGCCTGCCTCCCCCAGCCAATGTGTGGGAACAAGCATGGCTTCCTGAAGGTCAAAACCCCCACAGTCACTGCTGCTTGCTGCTCTCTCTTCCCTTTCTCTCTACAGCCAAGTGATACCATGGGGCCACTCTGATGAGAGCAATTTGGTTTTTTTGGTGGTTTATGCTATATGCAGGTAGACATTGATACAAACACCGGAAAATCTAACACTTTAGAAAGTCTTAGGAAAGGACTTTTCGGGCCATGGAGGGCCTGGTGGAATTCAGCAGAGTCTGATGTCACGCAGAAATTTTCTGGATCTGAGAATGGTGTCACCTTCCCGAAACATCTGCTGTGAAGTGCTTCTCCTCCACAGTTTTCCTCTTGATTAGCCTTTTCTGTGTCAACTTTATTTCTATTGGATAGAGTAAAACTAATTGCTGAACTTGTCTGATTAATAGAAGCGGAATGTTTCTCTTTCTCAAAATAGGAATGAACACAGGAAAAAGAAATGTCAGTACTTTTGAATTGGACTATATTACATTGTGGATTTCATGGATGCTTCTGCTTAATTAAAGTATTTTTAAAACCATGCCACCCTTTTCGTATTCTGCCTGGCCCCCATTTTGTAAAAGGGCAAGAGAAAAGGCAATGTTTTTTCATGCCTGTATGTTCCTAAATGTCAGTGTGAATAGACTTAAATTTGTTCTCATTTCTCAGTGGACACTTTATTTCCAGCCCGTTTAAGAGGGCAGTTAGATTTGTCTGCTGTCACACAGAGAGGAGGGGAGGAACTGAGTGTTACTTCTGCAGTGTTATAAAGAAGTGCAGCACTCACCCACATTCATAATTAACAGCACAAACAGACACACATGCTCTGTCTGGCTCCTCTCACTTTGTGTTAGCTCTCTCCTGCACTTAACGACCAGTGATCACTTAGCTGCCATAGAGGAATGGGAAATATTTCAAGCGGACACTGTGGTGATACCTGGACGTGCTCCCTCCCAGACACTGGATTACTGCTCCAGCAAAAACCCCTCTTTCTTTGTAATGAAGCAGCCCGGAGGCCAGGCACATACAGAAACTACACTCTGAAGTTTTTACTAGTCCAGTCTGAAGGTGACTTATTAAACGATAAATAGTAAGGAGCCAAGCAGTAAAGGCAGGAATTGCTTCCTAGTATATCTTAAAACAACCAAAAAAACCCTCCTCAGGGAACTTTCCTAAGCTTAAGGGAGACCCAAAGCTTTTTTTTGCAAACAGAAAAGTTTTCTAACAGAAGCTGACTTTTCCAAAACTAAACTAACTTGCACTGAAGCAAGGTCTGTGATACTGGGTGAGTTTCCCTTTCTTTTCAGAGACTGTTAACCCTCCCTGTCCAACAGGATTATTACTCCTGTCTGCCTGGTGCACTTAATTCACTGAGAGGTAATGCAATCTGCAGCATGTGTTGCCAAGCACTTTTCCAGCACACTGACTCATAGGGTATCTTTTAGCATCAAGTCTGTAGGTAATCATACTGAAGTCTGGCTGGGCTACAGAGCTCTATCTTGGCAAGTAAAGAGGATGATTATGCAATAACACTGGCAAGACCAAGCATCTATTGGAGAATGAACCTTTGTGTTCAAAACCAAGATCATATTAGCAGTAAGTCCACGCAAAAGCATGGATCTGATGCAAAAGATCTGCAAGTTGTGGGGGTTTTTTTTGTTGTTGTTGTTGTTTTATGTATTTATTTGTGTGTTTATTTTGGCTGTTTCCCTGTTTCAACTACCTCTTTAGCAAATCTAAGTGACGTTCCTGCAGGCTGAAATCATGTTGCAGCATTTGGGGATACAAGCCTCTTGCTTGTACACTAAACAAGAGACAAGCAACAGAATCTCCTGATGCAACCTGAGAGCTTCTCCTCACTAGGGCAGGAATGTCCCTGTTGTGCTCTGCCACTGTACAAGAGGGAAGTGCAGAGTCACCTGCTTCCATAGCTGACTGCAGTCACATCAGTCGGGGTGCTGGCATGAGGTGATGCTGGACAGTAACTGCAAACTGTCAGTCTTGCCTAGGGCAGGACCTTACCAACCAAGCACACACACTTCAAGCGTATTTCTCTTAGTTCTTCTGCCAGCAGTGACTGTTTGTGGCTCTGTTCCTGTGTCCTGTGCAGAACTGGACCTCCTTGTCTGCCAACTCATGAATGTGTTGCCACATTTTCCCCCCATTTCTGGTGTATATGTCTGGTGCCTGCAAGACCAATGAGGAGAAAACACTGTCAGTGATTCATTAGCAAAAAGGATCAGGGTTTCTTAAAGCACTGCTCTTCTTGTTGCTATGACGGGTCAGAAGGTGAGAGAGCCCTGGATTAGCGTCCATAACCCCAGCTGCTAGTTCCTGTAACAATCAAGGCTGTGTTTGGAGCTCTTCCCCTGAAAGAGCTTTCTTGTCCTCTGAGATTAGTCTGGTGAAAAAAACCCAGGGCACGGAGGCACTGTTTAAGTCACATGGCCCATTTTCCACCTTGAGTGTTCTGGATCTTCTTTCTACTTCATCTAATTGTGAGGCAGTGGATGAAATGTCTAGTGTAAATGACCCCTATCTGGCAGCAAGAAAATGGTCAGTATTTGTGTTCTTCTTGCAGCTTTGCCCTTCTCTGAGATTTCTTTCTACCTCTCACATCTCTTCTGATTGTATTTCTGTCTTATCAGTGTAGATACTATTCCCTTCTTCCAATTTCTTACTGCAAAGTCCCCAGCAGTATTTGGTTGTTTCCTTTTTCAGATTTCAGTCCTAGAGGACAAGGTTTTGCTGATTCACTGTTTAAAGTGCTATATGATTTATATTTACTGGCAGTACAGCTATGGTTGCTGCTCTAGTTTTATCCATTTGTACAGATGCTTTTTATGATACTGCAGTATTATTTTTTCAGTATATTTTATTCCCACAATTAAATAATGCAAACTTAATACAGTCTTTTGTTGGAATGTCCAACCTACATGGTCCACTACCCACCCATACAAGAAAAATGGTTCTCTAAAATAAATTTTACTTATTGACTTGCTCATGTAAAACTGTAATCCTGGTGAAATCTGTAAAACATTTTTCTGTGCCTTTCCTTTGAAATTTTTTCCCCTACTGCTAGGAAAACAGTTCATGCTAGACCTAGGTCTTTCTTGCACAGCAAGGAAGAAGTATTGTTTCCTCTGAAAATAACATCAGAAATCTGAAAGATACAAGCACACATTCTTTTGATTTCTTTTTGCTTTGCCTTAGTGACCACTTCTCTGTCTGCTTGGCATTAGAGTATCATTCCATCCATCCTTGTTCTATAACTATTTCTTAGCAAGCAGATGACTAAGAGGGTAATTTTTTTCTTTTTTTCCCCTTTCTTTTTTTTAGTTTATCATCCTATTTTCTTTTTAAACATCCTGAGGAAAGGTGGTTTTTTTTTCCCCACTCTTCTGTCTTTGATTTCTGGAATCTCAGGTCTCTGGATACACTGTATGAATCAGATTAATGTCAGAGTCCTATATGATATGGCCAGGTTCTCTGAGATAGGGTATGTGGAGTGTGTAATATTTAATATCAGATTTACTTGTTTGGAGATAGCTGATGTTAAACAGGATTTTAGATTTAACAGTGATGAAAAATATACTGAAAACTCAAGTGTAAGTTAGTCTTAGCAAAGTGTGGTAATCACAACATAACTGCAATAAGGTAATCACAGTACAGTAATCACAATACATATTTCTATCACATTATCAATGTGATTCCCATTACCAGTCTCTATAATACAGCCACCATCACCATCATGACTCCAGTCTCACCAGTATGGTATGCATTGGTTGAAGCCAGTTCAAGCCTGTTGCTTGCTTTGAAATTCTTAGTTGTTCGGGTTTTATCCTGGTGACGTAGCTGTTTATCTAAAAGAAAGGCTACCTTTGAGTCCCTTTTGCATTGAGATAATTTCAACTTCTCCTGCAACAGTCATGGCCAGTAACACCCCATGTTACTCTCTGAGCCTCATAGGCACATTCCCCTTGGTCAGTCACAATTCACTGCAGCATAGCATCCCCTTCTGGTGAGTTGTACACAGAGCACTGAAGAGAAACACCATTTTCCCAGTTCTCACCTGTCGTGATTGCAGTCCTGGAGGTTGTCATGATTATCAGTTTTGAGCCAGGATCCCTGAAGTGTCAAGAATCTTTCACTCCTTTCCCTCTCCGGTATAAAATTCTGTTCAGCCTTCAGCTTGTTGACTTTGGATGGAAGTAAGGATGCAGACAGAACCACTGTTCTACTGAGAAGGGTGGTTGCAGATTGGGTGAGGAGACTTGGAAGTCCCCTGTAATGACTGCCTCTTTCCAAAGGCAGGAGAGTTTGTATTTACCAAGATGAAAGATAGATCTCCAGTTCTGCTTCAGAAACTGTATTGTTGTTTATTCAGTTTCCTGGTTAGGTAGTATAGTCAGAAGAGCTAGGGACATTGCTCAATCTTCCTTTGCTGCAGAGAGATGATATTCTGGAGGAGATATGAGAGACCTGCAAATGGTGTAAAACAAGACCTAACTTCACTAGCACTAGGCAAATGTGTGGTGTCTTGAAGTATTAAGGAGACACTGCCATAGTCCAGTTAGGGTTGTGTAAATCTGCTGAAAGAATGAGAGGTGCTGAAATAAAGTCAGGAATCTTTCTTTCACCTGGGAACACCTTTTCAATGGGGACTTGGTGCAGAGTAACAGTTTAGCTCCCTGTTCTATGTGGAATGTCTGCATCCAGCCAAAAGAAGCTCCTGGGGCTAAGTATATTTTTGGGATGTCTGTGCTACCTTTGTTGCTATGTTATGAGTTTTGTGAACCCATCTGCCATGTTGAGGCCCTCGGTAAGTGTGCCCAACTCATGACAGTCCATTCCCTATCATGGTAGTGTAAAATGGGAAGGGTCCTGTAAATCTGCAGAGGCAATGCTAGCACTTGTGATATGTGGCCTTTTAAGAGCACTGCCCAACTGACATAATAAGTTGCATGCTTTATCATTCAGATATGCCAGTCTTCCTTGGCTGGTTGTGTTAGACGACTGTAGATTTTGTATTTTTGATGTATTTGGTGCCTTAAGTTACTTTGCTGCAGCAAATGGTTTGATATTGCACTGTCATAATATTTTAATGGTTTAAAAAAAGGAGTCAAAACCAGACTGCCTTGTTGTTAATTTTCTACAGCATATCTAAATCCATGCCCTGGTAGCAGACTATAATTTTTTCAGCAAACTGCAAAAATGATGGTCTTTTCAACCTTTTTTAATTGCTACCATTTATTAGAGAGAAACCATCCTTTAGTGAACCTGAACAAATTGTCAGCTATTTCTGGTCATTTTGAAGAGATAACCAATGACCACAGAGTGAACTTCACCATTAAATTTAAGTTGGTTTGGCTGAAAACGTTTCACATGTATACCTGAATCAATCCAAGTTACAGTAATTAAATTAGTTCCCTCCTTTGGCTATCCAGCTTCCTGTTCTCTAATAAAAATGTTGAAAATAATTAATATGGTACAACCATTGACCGTATTTCTGGAATATGAGATGGAAATATAAACATATTTTAAAGAAAATTGTCATTCCAGTTGCAAGGGCTTAAATGAAATATGATTCCTTTCTTTGTGCAAATGGTCTGGAGTGAGGGAACACTGTGAATTACAGAGAGCTCTGTGCTGTCATAACATGACCTGGTGATCTATAATAAAAGAGAATAAATAATAATTAATAATCTCTAAATTACATAGAGCAGGTCTTGTATGGTTTGAGTGCGTTTTGTTTGTTTTTCCCTTCCCAAAGCATCATTAGAAAAGGAAGTAAGATAGGAGACTTGAAAGAAAATCTGAAGGAACTGTAAAAAGGAAAAGAAAGTGAAGTCAGAAAGAATACTGGTGACTAAAAATACCCCACAGTACATATTTTCCCATTATTAGCAAGCATCTACCATTGAAGGGAAAATCTGAATCTCTAAAACTGACAATGTAACAGTCACAATTGATTTGTAGATATATAGATATATCATAATTTTCTCTTCATATCAAAACAGCTGAGAAACCCACCAAGAAATACATGTAGTATCCTTTCCATTCGTTTAAATAGAACAAGAGCTGCTGTGGAACAATAAGCACAGTACCCGAGAGCAAGCTGTTTATGCCGAGAAAGGCCATGGTACAGTGTCTGTATTCTAGAGAGCAAGATACTGCATCCTACTGCCCAGAAGAAGCAAACTTAAATTTCTTCTGTAATCTTTTGCATAATGGACTATCATGAATTAAAAGGAGGCATCTAACCACCTGGCAGTTGACATTTCTTATGCCCTGGAAATTAATAAGTGAGTTATCCTAAGCCTATATAGAAGTGCACATTTTCAGATGAGTGAATGTTTCAGTTATAGGTGAGCAGTGGTTTGTAATGTATGTTGTTGTGTTTCATCATTAGTCTTTCCAACCCACTTGAGTTTAGGAACCAGCAAGACAAGATGGAACAATTGTGTTATGACCAGTATGCAGGCACCAAGTTTTACTAACACAAATATCCCAAGGGCCTCCAAAGCACTACCAGATTCACCAACAGATCTTTTCAATTACACGTCACATTGTGACTTAACCCTACTAGCATAGATTTTAATCCCATTTTCTGTCATTGAAGACTTCATAGATTGGCCTTTATCTCTGCTTTCTTAAAGCTCTGGCAGGCTGGGTGAAGCCAGATCTCCCAAGCTATTTTTAACACAGTTGCTTATGTTGCTGAACATACAAATTTATTGATAGAGTTCAATTCTTTCAGGGTTTACGTGTTAATGCAAAATTAGGCTTATGCTATCAATAATCTCAGTCAAGTGTATAAAATTCAGATAGTGATGGGCCCTGGCCCTGTTGCTGCATGATACCTGATGCAGCCTGTATTAAGCTTGCAGCATCTGCTAATTAAATTGTGAAATCCAGCTCCCTGTCTGAGCTCTTTAACAAGGCAACACCCCCTCTATACTTGGCATAGCTGGATAAATGCAAGGCAGATAATCATCCGTGTATTACAGTGGTCTTTTGGAGATTTTTTTTAGAAAACATTCCACATGCTGCGGCAAATGTTTGACTCTGCTGCAAATGCTACTTCCTCAGTCCCATGCTTTGATTATGTCATACCTCTATTCATCTGCTTGTACTGAATGCCCCTTCTCTATAGTGAAAATATTGAGTATTCATACACTCCTCAAGGCCTATCAAGGCATATTCCTATTTATTAAATATTGAAATGTTAGTGTTGGCCTCCACTTCATCAGTAGCATCAGCCTGCGTGGATAGATTCCTGTGTTGAGCCAAAAGCCTTCTCCTAGCTCGTTTTGCATTAGGATAGAGAAAGAATACCTTGGCAGTGTATTAAATCTTTCTCAGTTTTCCTTTGAACAGCTCTACTTGATTCATCTTTGATAAACTGCACATAAAATTTGAATTCTGGATTAAGCTGCTGCTGTCTTGTAAACCATCTGTTGTGGAAGTCTGTGGGGTTTTTCTGCATTATTTGACTGCCACTATACATAGCTGGTTTGTATAATCTTATTGTAAGGTTTTTAGGACAGGATATGTTCTTTCATTCTGTGAGGTCCTAGTTCAAAACCAAAGTTTTCTGCAAGCCAAAGAAGTAACAATTGTATCAGCAATCAGTGAGAAAAAACAAAAGATGCAGTTGTTTGATTACAACTTTAAAATTACCAAGGAACTCTAATTCTGACGGGAAGAACTTAAATCTCAATGATTTATATTTTAACATATTCAAAGCAAAAAACCTTTTTTCCAGTTTCAAGTTGAGTTTCAGTGTCTTCTTTGAATTGCCTAAGCATTGTTCTTAGTGATGATGGGGCCTATAAACATTAGATGTTCTGCCTCTGTGGAGTGAAAGACAGCGGGAACCAAACAAACAGCATTTCTCAGTGGTGCTGGGTGCTTATGATAGTATGTACCCCTTCTCCTTACAGCCATGAATAGGTGTGGTTTTGATCTGGATGCATGCAGCTTTCAATGAAAAGCTGAGGAAGGAGGCAACAACATTATAGTGAAGGGCTACGCAACTTAAGGATCCAGCTGGCCCTAGACTCTCCTCTGAGAAGGAGTTTAATTTGCAAGGGGGTCCACTCTCAAGCTCCTGATTCAATGAGAGGGTCTTCTTGCTAAGCTGTTTTGGACCCTATTCTCTGTGCAGTAAATAACCAAGTGTACCTTGCCAATGAATCTTACTAAATCAGACTTTGTTAACTATTTTATATCATTAAATATATATTGTAACTTCTCTACAATGACTGAGGTGCATTCACTCTATCCATCTCCAACAGTACTCCTTATGTCTGACATAAATAGTTTAAGGTCTCTTCTAGGCTGTTGCTGCTGATGTGGTGCTAATTTATTTCAGTCATTTTCATTAACAACAAAACACTCATAACCCCTAAATGATATTGTAAGGTGGTTTTGGTTTGGTGGGGTGTTTTTGTTTGTTTGTTTGTTTTTGGTTTTTTTTTTTCTGAGGAAGATAGGACAATTATTCTTTAGGATTTTAGGAACTTGTTATGTTACACTTGGCTCTCTCACATTCTGACACAGACAGCACTTGGACCAGAGTTCATGTGCAAGTATTCCTAGTGTTTTGATCTCTCATCACTCCTCTCCTTTCTCTGGAGGAGAAAAAGAGTAGTGCTGGGAGTTAATATGTAGGTTATACTCTGCTCAACCAGTAAAGTAAATAAATGTCCCTAAAGCATAAGTTAATCTGTGGGCAAAGACAAACTTGCATAATAGTAGGAAGCTCTTTAGTAAAAAGTTGAAATTGGAGAGAGATTTTAATTTGTTTTTCCTATCAATTTGACATAATAAGCCAAGAAATTTTGGACAGCAGGTTGAACAGTCTATGAATGCAATTTATTAAAACCAGGGGGATATGAGAAATTGTAGTATAGGGGGCCTTCTGAATTTAAAAAAGGGAATGCAGCAAAGGTCTGCTTGCTTTTGTTCTTTGGTCTTACTGGGAAAACTCCATTTAGAAATGAAGCTGGAAGTAAATTCTCATTTTGTAAGCTTGTTGGGGAAATTGTGTCATTTTCATCATGCTTTATTTTGTTTGTCTTTAAAAAAGAGTGGAGGACTCTGTGTCATTCTGACATATTTAGATATTCAGTGTTAGTAGCAGCATTAGTCCAGGACTCCTCAGGTCTGAGAAATTATGGAGGTACTAGGATTTAAGTTTTATATACAGAGGACATTTAGAAAGTTACATATCTTCACATATGCAAGACTCTTCCAGAATTATTTGTCTGCTTCTGACTATAGTTTCTGCACAGTATGAGGTAATTAACAAAAAAGCCCAAACTCAATACATGTGGAACACCATCTAGTAGTCCATAACCATATTACTTGTGGAAATTTAAACCAAATTTTTTTTCTACTGCGGTGGTTTAAACTTGGCTGTAGGCCAGATGCCCACCAAAGCCACTCTATCACTCCCCTCTTCAGCTGGACAGGGGAGAAAATATATATAGAGAGGCTTAGGAGTTGAGGTAAGGACAGGGAGAGATCATTCCACAATCAGTGTCACGGGCAAAACAGACTCAACACAGAGTAAAGGAAAGAAAACTCTCTAATTTATGACACTGCACTGCACACACAGTGACACCAGAGTCGGGTAATGAGAAGTGCAACCAGATCTTAAAGCACCTTCCCCCCACTCCTCCCTTCTTAGCAGACTTCACTTTAGTCAGGATTTCACTCCCTTCTTCCCCACCATTGTGGCACAGGGAGGGGCAGGGACTGGGAAAATTGGGGCTTTGATCAGTTCCTCACAAGTTGTTTTCCTTCTTGGCCAAGAATGGGGGGTGGTGGGTGGCGGGGTATTCCACACACGCTTTCCCTGCTGCAGAGTGAGGTCCCACCCATGGGACACAGTCCTTCACAAATTTCCCTAATGTGAGTCCTTTCCCACAGGGCTTCAGCTCTTCACCAGCTGCCCCAGCGTGGGTCACTGCTATAGCAGTCAGTCATAAATCACAGTGTCTCTCAGTCTCTCAAACCCAGACTGCTCCAGCCTGGTCCTCCATGGGGTCACAAGTCTCCCCCCCCAGCAAACCTGCTCTGGTGCAGACCACTCCCTCACTCATCTCTGTCTCTGTCTCTCTCCATGGGCTGCAAGTGCTGGCAGGGGCTTGCTCCAATGTGGGTCACAGCATCTCCTGTATGTCTCCACCTGCTCCAGCATGGGGCCTCTCCACAGGCTACAGGTGGGGTCTTGGCCTTTTCCATGGGCTGTGGGGGGACACCTGCTCCACCATGGGCTTCTCCTCATGCTGCAGGGACATCATTCTCTCTGGCATATGGGACACCTCCTCCCCACTGCACTCCAGCCTTGGTGTCTGCACAGTTTCTTACATCTTCTCACTCCCTTCTCTGGTGGCAAAAATCAACTACTTGCATTTTTTTTTCTTCTAAATGTGATTCCTGTAGGTACTATAACCATGGCTGATTGGCTTGGCCTTGGTCAACAACAACTCTGGCCTTGAGTTGGCTGGTGTTTACTCTCTTGGGCCTGCAGAGAGCTTCTAGCTGCTTTTTGCAGAAGCCACCACCTCTGCAACTCCCCCTCCTTCTCCACCAGAACCCAGCCATGTAAAACTGTGACACCTAGCTCTGTATGCCTTGGTGCTCTGCTGCTAACAACACTACTTTGCAGAAATTACTTCAGTACTCTGTTTCATCAGCCAGTCAATTCCGGGTCTGCTTTCATGGAGCCTGACACACAGACCTGCTCTGGGGAAGGAACATGATCATAAAATAGGTGGCCAATGACAAAACAACCTCTCTTTAGCTTCTGGAAGATCTCTCCTCAGCAGATTTATTAGTGTCAGACAATAAAGATTTGGAGCTGAAGAGTCTCAAGTACTTGTTTAGATTAGGAGCCCAGTTTTCTTTTGACAGATGCAAAAGTGATGTGGGCAGGACTCAGTTTTGCTGGCTCTTAGCTGCTGAGGAGGGGCAGTAGCTGAAAGAAAATGTAGCTACTCAGAGCTTCATGCTATCTTACCTCATACCGTGCCTGGTAGAAAGGAAAGCTGGCAAGGCCGAGGCTGTGCCCCTACAGCTTCCACTGGACACATGTGCCCTGTCTGTCCTTGCATGTGGTCCCAGCTCTGCAACCAGTGAGGGTTACCGTAGTGTCTGGCCTTGGGTCTGACTTCTGGTTATTTTATAAGTACAAATTGCTTATGCTACATTTGCTACAGTAATGTGGCATGAAATGTTTTACTGTTAAATTGAGGGCATGGAAAGCAAGCAGTGAAATTGATCATTTTGATCTTGAAAGGTGAGATTTAAAAATTGCTGATGGAACAACATACCAAATTTACCAGAAAGCTATAGTGCACAAAGAAATTACATTTCTTCTGTTCTTCTGCCAGACAAAGTGAAGAGGCACAGTGTTTTAAGATTTTTAACTTTGTCAAATTAATTTTGCCATCTCCAAAAAACTCTACACAGCTGTCAGATGTTCATGCCTGTCCTGGGAAACAAGTTTAAGTGCGTGTATGAGGAACCGAGTAGCACATAGGAGAGTGCAAGTGCATGCTTACTACAAAGTGAAATCAACTTGCTCAGCAGATGCAAGCACTCTTTTCCAAATCCCCAGGCTTTATAAGCATGCAGAATTTCAGGTATTTAGAGGATAAACCTTGAGAAATGGCCTGAGTCACAAAACCTCAGAGTTGCTAATCTGGTCGTGATGAGTCATTGCTTGTTGATAATGGAATTCTTAAAAGAGAAGAGTGAGTCATCTTGAGCAGTACCAGGCAGGAATCAAATTGCCTCTGGGCATAGAATTACAGGAAAGTAAAGCCAGGGAAATCCTTTTAGTGCTGCAGTAAGAGCACACAGATTACAGGTACTGAATGCTAAATGGATCAGTCACCAGAATACAGGAGAGACACATAGCTCTTAGTGCTAGCCAGCAGAAGAATTTTAGCTAGAATGTCCTAAATGACCTCAGTAGGAAATTATATATGCTTGGGTGCTATTGAAGTTACTGAGCTGAGGGTCTTGTACAAGCTAGCCTGAATGATCTAAAAGCAGCCCTAGTTAAAGCACAAAATCTTATCTCAAAGCACTTTTAAGTTATCCTTTAATCCAGTACTTAAAGTAAGTGCATGGAGTGAAGATTCCTGTGGCGCGTTATCAGCACCTAGGGTTTGGGACATGGAGGAGAATCTCTGAATAGCTTTTAAAGGTAACCTTATGCCTTCTTGATCTTGAAATGCTATGAGAACTGCACCATTCTCCTTGTGTATATTAGCACCTGCATAGCTCCTTAATGATTTCAGGGTTGCCTAAAGTCTGCATGATGATGGAGATTGAACCTAATATCCTCTCCACCTTGGCCTGTGACAATAAAGCATGCTGGTTTCACAGAATCACAGAGGGCTTGACGTTAGAAGGTCCCTCCAGAAATTGCCTAGTCTACCTTCCTGCTAAAAGACGGGTCAACTACAGTAGGTTGCTCAGCACTTTTGAGCATCATCAAAGATAGAGACTACATAACATTTCTGGGCAACCTGTTACAGAGTTTGATCACCCTCTGAGTAAATGAGTTTTTTCTCGATGTTTTCTTTGTTACTTTTAAACATTTCTTTGCCTCTGAAACTGCCTTCTTATTGTGTTGTCTGTACCTAGTTCAATTAGACCTAGGAGGCTCAAAAATGCTTCAGATGCATTATTCCTCAATAATAAGGGCTGGTGTTCTACTGTGCCTTGCTCAACCATTTTGTCTGTGACTTACGGGATAATTTACCAGAGGGGCTTTGCAGGTTGTCTGTATGAAGGTTGTGCAGACTGTATTGCTATCTAACAGGTAGGCTGATTTATGCCATGATAAATTTCTGTAGCTGTTGCAGCGCCTTTGTTGCCATTAAAAGTAACAATTTCATAATATGGAATTAGCTGTTTTCATTGTGGAAGGCTCCATGGAACTGTGGAGCTTGTGTCTTGCAGTCTGCTTCTGCTTAACGCTCAATTCTCCATTCATCTCTTAACTCCTACTGTATGGAAGTGCCTATGAAAGTCCATACTGCCTTTCTCAGGCCTGGCCTGTTTCTCAAGTAAACCAGGGCAGGTGTGCTTTTTCCTGATCTCTGTCACAGTAGTGGAAAGCAAATGCATTTAAATTTTTAGGCCACTTTTTCAGACATGTAATGAATTCCAACCTGATATCCCCCCATCTGTTTGCAAACTGCTGGCTTGGTCAACCTTATGGTCCACGTTGGTACCACATCCAGACCTGGCTTGAAGAGACCCAAGTCCTCATGAGAGCAGAGGAGTCTTCCTGATCCCTGCCATCAAATGGCGGTTTGTTCTTTGTAGCAGTGGTTAATCATTGAAATTTTATAGGGAGACACAGTAAACAGGCAATTCAAAATAAGCAATTATTTGATAGCTTGATTGTACTAACCAGCACATTCAATGCCTGCTTTATGCCACCAAACTGAGATGGCAGATGGTATCTGACAAATTTTATCCTATTTGCATTGCTGTGCTTACAGTATTTGCCATTCTGTCTTCCAGGTCTCTCATTTCTGTGATGTCCTGAGAAGAAATTAGTTATTCTAAGAAGTACAAACAAAAATGAACATTTCTTGATCTCCTCCATATTTGAAATAAGGGAAATGGATGTAAAGTGTGTGACAAACCTGGGACTCATTAGAAAATCCTTGATCAGCTGACCCAGCTGCTGTCTCAGCTGAGAGGAATACATGTTTCAAAGTGGGAACTGATGCACTCTAAGCCCTGTATGCAAAATTGTGTGGAATATTTCCCTATGGGTGGGTAATTTTGTTGGTTAGTAGTTTTGAGTTAAAGTTACACTGACCTCTGTAATTTACATAATCTGCTAAAGTATCTTAGCCCCTTTGGATCATTAGGACTCTTTCAGAAACTTTAGGAAAATACAAGTTCAATAGATTTATGAATCTACTTGCTTGACTGATCTTCTGATTATATTCACCAGCTGAATACACTACCTGAAACCTGATCTTTGGTTTGCATATGTGTGTGCATATGCAGGTGCTGTTTTCATGCAATATGAGGGTTTTTCAGATCCCTGTGGAGAATTTCCTGTAGCAATGATGAGCAAGTAGAATTTGAAAGATGTTTATGAAAAGTGTGTTTGGCAATACTTGCACCCTGACGTGACCACACTGAAGAATTTTGGAGTTGCCTCTGCATTTGCAGCAGGATGGAAAACAAGCCTGGGCACCACCAGTACTTGATGGTGCTTTGGATATAGCTATACAAGGGGAAGGCAGACTACCCCGAAGGTGGTGCTAGATGTTTGCTGTCTGTTGTTGCATGGCAGGCTGTGAGCAAAAAAATTGTGAGATATGCACACAGATGTGCCTTATTTCCAGCATTAGCAACAGCTGTAACTCGTAATACTTTCCTGGATGCATTTCAGATGCACTGGTGAGGAGAAATGATGGAGAAACTACAGCCTCTGGGGTGCAGAAGATAGGATTCCAGGGCCATCTTTTTGTCTGCTAAATGGGAACAGTGACCTTTTCTTTCTACCACTCTTTGTTACATTTTGGGTTAGAAGCCTTTCATGGCAGAATCTGTTTTATATTGCGTGTACCATGTACACCTTGTGCCAACTGATGTAAAGTGGCTTCCTCTGACATTGTTCTTTAGTAGTTTCTGCGGTGTTTGTCTTTTGCCATCTGATTCTGGCAGTTTACAAAGCATTAGCATCTACTTTATTTTTCATCTTAAACAGCCATCCACCTCACTTTCTTCTTGTCTTTCAGCTCAGCTTCCCTTAGCTTGCCTTGATTGCCATTTGGATTTTGGAAGCATGCTGCAGCACTGATTTTCTCACTAACAGTTTCCTATTAGATACATACGTCCTTGTAGGTCTTCTTTGGCTTCACTTCATAAGTAGAGGAGTATACAGTGATGTCAGAAGTGCACCTGGAGTGTGTGCACTCTGCTCTGGCTTTGCAGAGAGCTGCATGTCCTAGCAGATGGAGTAAGATAAACAATAAATGCACAGCCATTGATGCTTGCTGATTCCCATCACAGTTTGAATGCAAACTAGATGACATGCTTAGTCATCTAGTCAGTCAGCTGACTGGAAGGCCCAGATACTTATGTCTGTTTTGCAGTTCTGTGTGTTAGTGTTACTTGGTCTGCAGATACCTCAGAACTAAACTACCAGTAATGATCAACCAAAATTATGTATTTCCCTAAGGCTACAAGCACCCTATTGCCCTTCTACAGAGAGATATAAATTAGACAAGGATTCCTGTAGCTCACAGGGAATATTTCAGTCTTTTATTAGTAAAAAGCTTCATGGATTTTTTCCATCATTCAGCTTTTTTTCAAACAAAACAATGTCACATGGAGAATCGCTGTATTATTCAAAAGTATGAAATTCTGCAGAATATTTGCAAACATAAACAACAAACCTGAGGTGGCCTACACAAGCAAAAATAACTGTATTTTCAGTTGCCAACAGCAGAAGTATGCCAAGAACTGAATGAAAGATCACTGCCAGAAAATCTGCTTTTGAAAATGGGAGGTTGCAGTGGGATACATGATGAGCCTGCTGGACAATGAGGTTATCTATGCACTTGATAGGTTATCATTGATGCACTTGATTGTGAAATGGCCCTTGCATGTTGAAATAAAAAAAAAAAAAAGAGTGCTAGGGATCTAATCCATGTGTGTTTCATTTTTATTTTGAATATAGATCTTGTTTCCATGAGCAAATCACTAAATAAACACAAGTAGCTTTCCTGCTTGAAAATTCTTGTATCTTCTACTATGCTGATGAGACTCATATCCTGTTCTTAACTTTATCTTAATATGGTAAGTTCAAGTAACCTCTGTTTCTTTCCCTTTCTACTTTAGTTCCCCAGCATGACTGCAGTTGTCTATAGAGATAATTGAAATATTTTTTCTTATCTTGCACTAATGAATGAGGAAGAAGTTTCATTTCTGTTTTGTAAATGAAAAAAGAGGGTAAGAGGACTTCTCAAGGTCATACAATGACATCTAGAGCAAAGTTGTGATTTGAAGTTGAATGTCCCAAGTCACAGAATTTAGGCTATTAAAAGATCTATTATATCAGATATTACTATGTTGAAGACTCCCAAGTCAAGTGCAGACTTCTAAGGCAGTTTTCTTCCCCTAATGTGGGTTTTATTCAAACATTGGTGCAGCAATGTAATAGTTCTTATCAAGAAACTTTGCAAAACTTGATTGTGACTGTTCACCCAGAACAGTATTTCTTGTCATGAGAATGCTGCACAGAAGCAGCAACATTAAGAAGGTGCATTTTGAAGTAGATTTTTGCCTCTTTATTTCTGTCATTAAACCAACTGTGTTATAAAGGCATTTCAGCACCTCATCCCATTTGGAAGGATTCCATCCCTTTCTCGATTTCTGTCTTTAAAACACTTCATTGCTTATTGCAGCCTCCCAGTACCTAAAAAAGTTTGATTTGTCGTACCCACAGCCTGCCATTCTGTGTAGTAATGACATGTTTTTCCTATGTGCTCCTCTCTCTGCCCTCTCCTGTTCTGCTTTGTTCCTTTAAGCAGCCAGCATATTTGGACAAGAACATCTTTTCCTCTTCCCCTATTCAACTATAAGGCCTGTGCAGGAGGTTTTGAGGACCTATTGAAATACAAACCAGAACTACACATTTACATTCTAAACTCCCCTTGCCCTTGCCCTGCTGAATCTTGAACCAGGCTTAAATCATCGTGTAAGCCAGAGAAACTGCAAGTGTTCAAGACTATGAGTGATTCTGCACTGCATACCACTGTTGGAGTAGGTCTTTTCTGATTTTCTGACAGTTTGGTCTGCCTTCTTTTGCACTCAGCTCCTGCATTTTAACCTTGTCATGGTTATTCCCTATCTCCTGTGGGTTGATTAGTTGGGAAACTGGAGGTAGGTTAATTCTAGTGTGTAGAACTGTAACAGCTTTCCCCCGCACCTGACAGTTTCTGTGCTCATTGAGAAATCTTAGCTCCATAAATATTCTGCTCTTTATTATTTTTCCTCTTTATTTTTTCCTTTTGTTTTTGGCTGCCTAAGCTGCTTCTAAGCAGTTTTTCTCTAGGGTCATATTTTTGCTGACTGTAAAGATTCTGCTGGTAAGTGCTGCTTCCCTGGCTCATTTTGTCCCTTGCAAACAGCCAGTGCTGGGCTCTCTTACAAAACTGCATCACAGTGGAAGACCTGGGCTTCAAAAGAAACAAATATGAATGACTAGAAATCCTGAAGGCCACAACAGTCAATTGAGCTCAGTATGAGTCAGCAGTGTGCCCAGGTGGCCAATGGCATCCTGGCCTGTATCAAAAACAGTGTGTCCAGTAGGTCTAGGGAGGTGATTGTGCCCCTGGACTCGGCATTGCTGAGGCCTGTACCTCGAGTGCTCTGTCCAGTTCTGGGCTCCTCACCAGAAGAAGGACACTGAGGTCCTCGAGCGAGTCCAGAGAAGGGCAGCCAGGCTGGTAAAGGGGCTGGAGGGCAAATCCTATGAGGAGCCGCTGAGGGAGCTGGGGATGTTTAGCCTGGAGAAGAGGAGGCTGAGGGGAGACCTTATCACCGCCTACAACTACTGAAGGGAGGTTGTAGAGAGGTGGACGATGGTCTCTTCAGCCAGGTGCCAGGAGATAGGACAAGGGGAAATGGCACAAAGCTGTGCCAGGGCAGGGTCAGATCAGATGTTAGGAAAAATTTTTTCAGTGCAAGAGCTGTCAGGGCCTGGAACAGGCTGCCCAGGGAGGGGGTTGAGTCACCATCCCTGGATGTGTTTAAAAAAGAGTAGATGAGGTACTTAAGGATGTGGTTTAGCATAGGACAGGAACGGTTGGACCTGATGATCTTAAAAGGTCTTTTCCAACCTTGTGATTCTGTGAGCTTTCTGGACTCAGTGATATCTTTGCTCCATTCCCAGAAGAAAAAGAAAGAGATGAATGTTATGTTGAAAAAGAAGAGATGAATGTTATGTTTAAGAAATTAATAGGTCCTGATGATCACCTGCATTACCAGCCTTTTCCAGTCTGGGAGAAGGACCTCATTTAAAGTCCTCTTGGTTGCAGGTCAGAAAAGGATGTCAAGGTGCTGGGACAGGAAAGTCTCTCACCACAATGCTCCATTGCCTTTAAAAAAGGCATTGCATTTAAAAAGTGACTCTGCAGTTCTGCAGTTCTGCACAAATATGGCCGCCTTTAATCTTTTCTGCAGTATCACATGCTAAGTTAAACCCCTTTAACTGTAGTTTCTGCGCTGAGTTGCCTTGTTTTCATGTGTTATTTAGGATATTGGCAAATATTCAAGATATTGACTCTGGAGTCACTCTGACACTTCAATGTTTTTCTTTTGCTGAGGACCCCAGAGCTGTTCACAGCACTCCAGGTGGGGGTCTCATGAGAGCAGATAGTCAGAATCACCTCCCTTGACCTGCTGGCTATGCTTTTTGATGCAGCCCAGGACACAGTTGTCTGGGGCTGCTGGCACACACTGCTGCTTATGTTGAGTTTTTAATCCACCAACACTTGCAAGTCCTTCTCCTCAGTCTGAGCTGCTCTCAATCCATTCTCTGCTCAGTCTGTAGTTGTGCTTGGGATTGTGCTGACCCACGTGCAGGACCTTGCATTTGGTCTTGTTGAAATCATGCAATTCACATGGGCTCACCTCTCAAGCCTGTCAAGATCCTTCTTTCTGAATGGCATCCATTCCCTCCATCATCCACACCACACAGCCTAGTGTCATCAGCAAACTTCCTGACAGTGCTCTCTATCCCACTGTCCGTGTCTCCAGCAAATATGTTAAACAGCACCAGTCCCACTACCAACCCCTGAGAAACACCACTCTTCACTGGTCTATACAACTCCTTACCTACTGAGTGGGTCCTTGCATAAAACCCATGTCTCTCCAGTTTAGAGACAAGGATATCGTACAGGACAGTTTCAAATGCTTTGCACAAGTCTAGGTAGATGACATCTGTCACTCTTTCCATATCCACCAGTGCTGTAACCCCGTCACAGAATGCCACCAAATTTGATAGGCATGCTTTGCCCTTTGTGAAGCCATGTTTGCTGTCACCAGTCACCTTATTTTCCATATACCTGAGCATAGTTTCCAGGAGAATCTGCTCCATGATCTTGCCAGGCAGAGTGGTAAGACCGACCAGTGTTGTAGCATCTTGGGTCTTCCTTTTCTTTTGCCCCTTTTAAAAATTTGGGTTATGTTTCCCCTTTTCCAGTCAGTGGGAAATTCACCAGAGTTCCAGGACTTCACTAATATGGTGGAAAGCGGCTCAGCCACTTCATCCAACAGTTCCCTCAGGAGGCACAGATTCATTTTGCCAGGTCTAACGGACTTGAGCACATTCAGATTTCTTAGATGGTGTTGAATGTGATCTTCCTCCACAGTAGGTGGTTCTTCATTCTCCAGTCTCTGCCTTTTCCTTCTGTGACCTGGACAGTGTGGCTATAGCCCTTTCTATTTAAGACTGAGGCAAAAAAGCCTTCTCCATTTCATGGGTATCCAGGTTTCCCATTACATTCTGCAATGGGCCCACATTTTTCCTTATCTTCCTCCTATAAAGTTTTCTTGTTGTCTTTGTTGTCCCTGACCAGATTTAATTCTATCAGGCCTTTAGCTTTCCTAACCTGATCCCTGACGATTCACACAGTTTCTCTGTATTCCTCCTAGGCTACCTGCCCTTGCTTCCACCCTCTGTAGGCTTCCTTTTTGCAAGACCCAGGGGTTCTTGTCCATCCATTAAGGCCTTCTTTGGTTTTTGCCTGACTTTTTTGGGATGTATTGTTCCTGGGCTTGGAGGAGGTCATCCTTGAATACTAGTCACCTATCTCAGATGCCTCTTCTCTCCAGGGCTGCTACAAAGCAGGTCCCTGAAGAGGCCAAAATATGCTCTCCTGAAGTCCAGTGAGTTTGCACTCCACCATTTCATGGTCACTGCAGCCAAGGCTGCCTTTGAGCATCACATCCTCTCAAAATCCCTCCTTGGTGGTGAGAGCAAGATCTAGGATAACACCTCTCCTTTTTTGCTTCTCTATCACTTGGAGGAGGAAAAGACCATCAATGCATTCCAGTAATTTCATGGATTGCTTGTGTCCTGCTGTGCTGTCCCTCCAATAGATATCAGGGTGTTTAAAGTCTCCTATGAGGATCAGGGCTTTTGAAAGGGAGGCTGTTCCTATCTATCTATAGAAGGTGTCATCTTCTTGGTCTACCTGGTCAGATGGCCTGTAGCAGACCCTTGCTATAATGTCCCAATTTTAGTTACAAAATTTCTCAAGTCATGTTGCCTTTCTCTCTCTCTTTCTCTCTCTTTTACAAATTTGCAAACTGGTTAAAACACAGTAGCCAGCATCTTGGCTAAGTCTACAGATAGATGTAGACCAGTAGCTTGACTTATTGGTGAATTGAACAAAGAGGATCTACTGCAGAAAGAAGTGGAACTTGTCAATTTAGTTAATTTCAAGGATGAATTATAAGTGAATGACCACTGATGCAAATATTGTTTCGTCTATGCCAGAATTTGGCAGTTTGATAACACAATACATCCAAATTGCTTATTCCAGGACAGCTTTCCTTCCATAGTAGACCATAGCACATTGTAAGGAAAATAACCCAGACCAAGACAAAAATATGCAACATTGGGTATATAATTTTAATCATCAGGTAAGAAAACCTGAAAGAAGATAGTTAATGGTTCATGACATTTGGATACCTCTAGAGGACAGTCTAGTCTCTTCTGACAGGCAAGACTGAAGACTGGCTTGAAAAGCAGCTTGTACAACCTTTGCCATTCATATCAATTTTTCTTTCTGAAGTAAATATTTAACAGTGTATTCAGAGCAAACACAGCAATGGAATGGAAAAGAATGTCTGCTCAGGTTCTGTCACATGCATGACTGGGTACACTCTCCAGACCAAAGACTGGGATGGAACACAGCACTCTATCTGCAAAATCCCACTGATTGCAAAAGAATATGTGAATCTCCAGAGTGAATTATCTCCCAAAACACTGAATTTCTGCTGGTTGGAAGGAAAACATAAGGATTGTTATTAAGGAAGTCTTTGTCTGAAAAAAGTAAGCATTATGCCACAGCAAATAACCCAGAAGATGGTTGCTACTTCTTATTTATACTGAGAAATAGGTTGGAAAAAAAATCGCTCATAAGGAAAGAGTGGCTGTTGGAACATGTGGCTGAGAGGCTTTGTGATGCAGAAAAAGAAGGGCTGTTTTTATGACTCTACACTCCCCATTCTCTCTTCTGTATAACAATACGTATTCTTTCAGTCTTAGACTTGGATTAATAAATAGCTCTGTGTATAAGCTGTATTTTAAAAACAATGTGTTAGAAACCACAGGGCACCTACACTTTGTTCCTATACTGTGTTTACTGCATTTACCAATACAGGCTCTGGGCACACATGCAGCTGCCCCAGTGTAGGACCAACTGTACTTAAACCAGCCATGACAGATGTGTGTGTAGCTCATTCCTGAAGTCCTTAAATGATGGTGTGTCTGGATCCTCCTTAAGAAGGTTATTCCAATCTAACTATCATTACCGCCAGAAAGCTTTTCCTAGCATGTAGCATGAATCTTTTCTGCCATGATGTAAGTCTTGTTGACCTCTCTGCAGGGAAACAGTGTTGCTCTATTCCTTTGATCCAGAATTTTAGTGAGTTTTGCTTGCTCCCACAGTTTTCCTTTCTACATCTTTTGTGGTAGTTCTTGTTTTTCTGACTTATCTGCAATGTTCTTGTTACTGCCCTATGGGTTTTCACTGAAAGTGCTGCATACCTTTTTGAAGGACTATGCCCTAAACATGTAACAATGCCTTAGTATTTCTGCTAAGGTATGCTGATGTAGAATGTTACTCTACATTTCTTCTCATCCAGCAGATACATCTCTGCACAATGTTTGGTTTTCCCCAGCAGTCCAACACTACTTATGGAACTTCACAGCTTGCAGACCACTCCAGACTGCAGAGTCTGGAATGGCACTGGGGCATCGTCCAGACTGTTGTTCTGCCTGATGATCATTTTGGACCATAGTCCATGTTGAGTGCCTTCCTCTGTTCATCTTCAGCTGCTGGAACATGTGGCTTTACCACAGACATATATTCTGGGAATAAGTGGACCAATAAACTTTGATACTCTTAGTAGCACCTGCTAACAGAAGCCCTGATAGTAATTTTTGTGCTCCTTAAGACCTTTCCCATTCTCCTAACAAGCCACCTGAAAGCTCTGGGGCTGTTCAGAGAGCCCTGGAGGTGTCTACCAGCTGATGATTGCTTTTACTTGTGTGGGATGGAAGAGATAGAGGTTGGAGAAATAAGAGGGAGTCACTATCTGCATAAAGCTGGTGAACTGGGATTCCCACAGGCTCTTTCCTCTCCTCTTATTACCCCTTGGTTTTAGATTTTAAAAAAGAACAATGTAAAATGTAAAGCTGGAAGTTCTATAAAAAATGCATCATTCAGACTACAATGGATTGGAGTGACTACCAATGCATGCTGGAAAAAGCAATCCACTAAGGCGTCATCTGCTAATTGCAGTATTTTCCAGTGACTACATGTTCGATGCAGTAACTTACTGTTGAGATACTCCTATAGGTGAGTGTGCTTCTTTCTTTACTGCAAAAACACATGCAGAGAAGAGGTAGACCAGATTCAGACTGTATGTATTCCTCTTCTTGTCACTTAAGCATAACCTTGGTGTCTGGTAAACATTTTCATGAAAGGATTTTTCCCCCCCCAGTTTCCCTTGATGTGTCTGTTTCCTTCTTTCAACGGAGATTTAAATTAGGGATAAAGCCTATCATGCTCTTAGTTTAGGATCATTTTTAGCTAGCCAATGTGTCCTAACCTAAATGTCATCTCACTACTTTTCCTCACAGTCTTCCAGAACAGGTAGTCACAAAGCCATTCTTTGATTCTCCTTCTGTGTGCTGGTTTGCCACTGATGAAGGTGCATGTTGGCATGCCAAACTGCTGAAGCTTGACACAAGCCATGTGTTTGCCTGTGATTACTGCTCTGCCAGCTCAGCTCTCTTGCATGCTCAACTTCATTCATGATTTCTCTCCCTTCTTCCCACCCAGGGATCACAGGGGGAGAGAGAATGAGGGTTTCAGTCAGTTCTTCACGAGTTGTTTTCCTTCTTAGCCAGGGGGCATTCCTCACACTCTTCCCCTGCTCCAGCATGTGGTCCTACCCAAAGAGACAGTCCTCCACCCATGTCTCCAATGTGAGTCCTTTCCACATGAGCTTCAGCTCTTCAGCCCTAGTGTGGGTCACTTCTATGGGGTGCAATCTCTCAGGCCCAGACTGCTCCAGTCTGATTGCCCATGAAGTCACAAGTCCCCCAAGAAAACATGGAGAGAGGCTCTCTAGCATGGGCCTCTCTCCATGGGCTACAGATCCTACCAGGAACTTGCTCCAACACAGATCACAGTGTCTTCCATATGCTTCTGCCTGCTCCAGCATGGGGTCTTTCCATGGTCTGCAGGTGGGATCTCTGCTCCCCACCATCCTCCATGGGCTGCAGGGGACAGCCGAATCCACCATGGTCTTCTCCACAGGTTGCAGGGGAATCTCTGCTCTGGAGCCTGGAGTGCCTCCTCCCCTGGTTCTTCACTGACCTTGGTGTCTTCTCACTCCCTTCTCTGGCAGCAAAAAGCATCTACTTGTATGGTTTTTTTCTCTTAAATATGTTAGGAGAGAGACACTATGACCATTACTGATTGCGTCAGCCTTGGTCAGCAGTGGGTCCATCCTGGAGCTGGCTGGTATTTGCCTTGTTGGACCTAGGAAAAGCTTCTAGCTGCTTCTTGCAGAAGCCATTCCTGCAGCCCTTCCTCCTTGACTAGAACCTTGCCATGCAAACCCACAACAGATCTGTAACACCAGTGTGTTCTGATAGACTAACACTGCATGCTTAAGCTGTGCCTTCTCTGTGAATATGCTGTTCCCAGTGCTTTCCCCCATCTTCTCTGGAGACAGACAAGGCAGCTACTTTACTCCTGTTGCTGTTTTATGTATTGATCATGTCCCTCTTAAAATGGATTTCATGCCAAGATGTGGAAGGTGGGTGCAAGAGGAGAGGGCTTTAAAGCTAGCTCACAGCTAAGTCAAAAGCACCAGTGTATACTGGTGTTGTACATAACGGGGTTTTCAAATTCATTTTTACCAAGAAATAAAAAAAGAAAGAAAATTCCCATGTATAAGATAATCACAGTGAAGGAGTTACTGTTCTACCTCACTGTGCACTCTTTGGTGTCGCAGCATAGTTACTCTTTTTAAGGGGCAGAAACAAGGAGGAAACAACACACTGGATAGAAATCAAATTCTGCCCAGTAAGGGAGTTGAGCATATCAACATAACCAGTGGTATAGTAAGCAGTGTATGTGTAAAATTTTTTGCCTATGAGGAATCAGCTCTTGAGCTGTGTGTTTGTGCTACTAGGGAAAATGAACTACACAAAAATAAAGGTATGAGAGTGAACTATGGCATTAACTGGATTCAGAGTCCTTTCTGTCTCCCATCTGCCCAGACTATCCTTAATTACTGAATGTGAAAGATCATTGCAAAGGTAGTATCATATGACTTTTCTGGCTCTAAAATTGACATTTATTAGCTAGAGCACTGAAACAGCTCTGCTGTTAAAATTACACATTCTTCAGCCAGAAATACTTTAAAAATTATTATTCTGGGAGGAAAGAATTGCAGTTGTTCTACTGGAGAGAGTTGATATTTGAGGAAGAATATCTCCATGGAAGAGAAAAATTATATGGTATTACTTGGAGAGGGTAAATGGCTTCGATATTTTTATTGTTAACTTGTGTGTCCTTGTCTGTGAGGGACTTGCTCAATATCCATTATGGTGTTATATTTCTTACATGGAACTTAGGAACATTTAATTCTCCGTGGTCTCAGTAATTTTACCCTACTGCCACCTGAAACAAAAGACCCCTTCTTTCCTCTACTCTTGCACAGAGTTAATCTGCTGTATTGGAAAGAAGTCCTGAATTCTTGCCACCTTTCCATACTGGAGATTATAGACCCAGAAAACCCAAAGGTCCTCAAAGGACGCTGTTCCTTGAATAACAGCCATTTATCACACTTCCTTTCCAAGGCTGTGCACAAAAGTGCAGTGTCTGTTGCTCTCTATTTCTTCTTGATGTCTTCAAATGACAAACAGCTGGAAGGAAAAACACATATTTGATGAACTCTGCAAACCTCCTACCCTTCTGCTAAACTGCGGTAGTTCATGTTACATGTTCGTTCAGTGGTTATTTGGCATAGTGATGGAGAATTGAACTTGGTGTTACTGATATTTCCAGTGTCAAGAACAAGTTTCATTGCTTCAAGAGGACTTTCAGTGTACTTCAGAGAAGAGCAATTTAGACAGAATGCAATACCAAAATAAGCCCAGCTCTTCGACCAAGCACTACTTCAAAGGATAACAGTTTGTGCCTTTTTGGCATCATTTCAACACAAAATTATAAAGAGATACTGTCTATGGATTGCCAGCTCTGGGCAGCAGCTAGTCAAACAGATGTTTTCTTCCCATCTGAGAGGACTAGATTTGCTCTGCTAGTGGGGAGGCCACACCTGGACCCAGCACTCCAGGTGTGACCTCACCAGTGCTGAGAAGACGGGAAGGATGCCCTTCCTTGACCTGCTGTCAACACTCCTCCCTGTGCAGTCCAGGCAGCTCTTAGCCTTCTTTCTATCAAGCGCACATTGCTGCCTCATGTTCTCGGCCTTGGTGTCCACCAAGAACCCCCTGTCATTTTCTGCCAAGCTGCATCCCAGCTGGACGGCCCACAGGCTGTTGTAGTACTTGGGGTCGTTTTCTCTCAGGCAAAGGGCTTTGCACTGCCCTTGTTAAACTTCTTAGGGCTCCTACCTAGCTGCGTTGCCGCAGCCCCTCTCCCACCCAGGTGACCCCAGTGGACCTAGGGTCCAGGTGACAAGTGAGAAAACGGTGGCTGCAGAAAAAAATGGAAGGGACAGAAAGAAGCACAGGTGAGAAGAGAAATGCCAATGGGATTGCTAGAAATACTGGGACTTTTTGTACAGCTTTCATGCTTTAATTTTTGTTTATTAATATATCTGGGAGGTCAGGGCCGCAAGGAGCTGGTGTGTACCCCATCTGTGGTGAAGCTGGCCCTGCTTTATCTGGCCCTGCAGGCAGTCCCACAGTGTCACTGATCATAGAATCATAGAATGGTCTGGGTTGGAAGGGACCCCAAGGATCATAGAGCTCCAACCACCCTGCCACAGGCAGAGCCACCAACCTCCAGGCCTGGATCAACACAAGGTTGCCCAAGGCCCCATCCAACCTGGCCTTGAACACCTCCAGGGATGGGACATCCACCACCTCTCTGGGCAACCTGTTCCAGCACTTTACCACTCTCTCTGTAAAAAACTTCCTGTTATCAAATCTAAACCTTCTCTCCTTTAGCTTCAATCCTATCCTTCCCCCTCGTACTGCCATTGTCTACCCTTTTTAAAGTTGATTCCCCTCCTGTTTGTATGCTCCCTTCAGGTACTGGAAGGCTGCAATGAGATCCCCCCTCAGCCTTCTCTTCTCTAGGCTGAACAAGCCCAGCTCCCTCAGCCTCTCTTCATAGGGGAGCTGCTCCAGCCCTCTAATCATCTTTGTGGCCCTCCTCTGAGCCCTCTCCAACATTACCATATCTGTGTTGTATTGGGGGCCCCAGGTCTGGACACAGTACTCCAGATGGGGCCTCAGGAGGCAAGAGTAGAGGGGGACAATCACCTCCCTGTCCCTGCTGACCACCCCTCTTTTGATGGAGCCCAGGATACCATTGGCCTTCTGTAAAGTGCAACACTTTACACTTGGCAGTGTTGAACCTCATTAGGTTCACCTGGGCCCACCTTTCCAGCCTGTCAAGATCCCTCTGGATGGCTTTCTTTCCTTCTGTGGTGTCAACCACACCACTCAGCTTGGTGTCATCCACAAACTTGCTGAGGGTGCACTCAATTCTATTGTTGATGTCATCGATAAAGATGCTAAAGAGCACCAATCCCAAGACAGATCCCTGGTCGACACTGCTTGTCATTGGTTTCCAGCTGGACATAGATCCATTGACCACCACCCTTTGTCTGCATTCATTCAACCAGTTTCTTCCACTGGATGGTCCACCCATCAAATCCACATCTCTCCAATTTAGAGATAAGGATGTAGTGGGGGACTGTCAAAGGCCTTGCACAAGTCCAGGTAAATGACATCAGTTGCCTTCCCTTTGTCTACTGATGCCATCACTCCATCATAGAAGGTCACCAGATTGGTAAGGCACGACCTTCCCTTGGTGAAGCCGTGTTGATTGTCCCAGATCACATGCTCATCCCTCATGTGCTCCAACATGTCATCCAGGAGGATGATCTTCCATGATCTTCCCAGGCAGAGGTGAGGCTCAGCAGCCAGTAGTTCCCTGGGTGCTCCTTTCTCCCTTTCTTATAAATGAGAGTGAAGTGACTCTTTTTCCAATCCTCAGGGACCTCACGCAACAACCATGGCTTTTCAAATGATGGGGTGGCCTCCTGGGGGACTGTGAAGGGTACTTGGAGCTGCTGGCCCTCCTCTTTGGGGCTTTCCAGGGCCTCTCATGAGAGCATTGTTTGCCCTGGCTGCAAGTGGAGGGTCTAGGCACAGCCTTCTCTGGAATGAGGTCCTTCTGGGCCTCTTCTTGCTCCCTGCAGGTAGGAATGGGGCTGGGCTGCCGGGACCCCCACAGAGGGCTGTGGTGGGGGCAGGAGACCCTTCTCGGGAAGCAGTAGGTGCAGGAGCAGCTGCAGGGCCATCCTCCAGGCTCATCCACACTGATTCACAATGGTGTTGATGGTCTCATGGACAAAGCTCCTCATGTGTCTTCCCTGCAGCTGCTCGATCAGACCCTCCTCATCCAGGCCAAAGTACTGCAGGCTGAATGTGAGGAGACTCTGCGCTTGCACTGCTTCCTGGGCATTCTTGAAGAGCTGCCCCAGCTCCTGAGGCAGCCAGGGCTGCAGGGGATGGAGGACAGCAAGGTAGACCCAGAAGATGAAAGCCCATGGTATGGCCTGGAAGCAGCCCACTGGAGCCATTGCATGTGGCCTTGTGGCTACAGGTGGCTGTGCTGCAGCCTGATGGAGTCTGTGGGTGACGGTGCATGGCGACTCCTTCCATGAGGTGAAAGATGACTGATGGCACCATGGGTGGTGGGATGATGTGCTCCTCAAAGTTATGTCCTTCCACACTGAGTGCAAGATGGGAACCTCCCTCCTTTTGCAGAGGGGGTGCTTGGGCTTGCTCTCAGCCCACCACAGGAAGCAGGGGTAGCAGAAGCAGTGGAGGCATGGCATCATGTAGCTGGCCATGACAGCGTGGGACAGATGGGACAGTGTGGGACAGATGGGACAGCATGGGGCAGATGGGACATCATGTCTCTAGCTCCATGGCCATGATCTCCATATTTTGTGGTGGGCTGGTGGGAGCTGGTGGTGATAAGCCACTCTCTCTTGCCCGTGCTGCAGCAGCAGGTGTTGGGCTAGAAAAGGAAGAGAAGCCATTGTTGTTTGTTGCTCCAGGGAGTGCTGGAAGAAATGCCTCAGTCCCTCGAGGAGGAAACCCTCCCAGTTCACCACTCCAGGCTGAGGGGTCCGCTACCAGCTCACCTCTACTGCTGTGAGTGTGCCTCCTGTGTGCCCCAGCTGCCTGAACCTGGAAGGGCTGGGGAATGTCCTCCAGTGGCTCTGGTGTCAGGCATTAAGAGTTGCAGAGAACAACTGCCTGAGCATGACACCAGCACCAAATGACAGCCTTGTGCAACACTCCAAATCTCATGGATTTGCTCAGCTGGAGTGAAGGTATGAGCTGTCTGGCTGAGACTCAGAGCCTGCACACAGGCAATGAGGTAAATGTGGTCACAAATACCTCCAGGGATGGACACTCCACCACTTCCCTGGGCAGCCCATTCCAATGCCTAACAACCCTCTCTGTGAAGTGTTTACTAATATCCAATATAAACCTCCCCTGGCATGTCTTGAGGCCATTTGCTCCTGTCCTATCACTTGTCACTAGGGAGAAAAGTTCAGCTCCTGCCTCTCCATAACCTCCTTTCAGGTAGTTGTAGAGAGCAATTAGGTCTCCTCTCAACCTCCTCTTATCCAGACTAAAGAACCTCAGTTCCCTCAGATGGTCCTCATAACATTTATCCTCCAGTCCTCACACTGGCCTCATCGTACTTCTCTGGACGTGCTCAAGCATCTCAATGTCCTTCTTGTAGTGAGGGGCCCAAAAGTGAATGCAGTACTGAAGGTGGGGCCTCACCAGTGCTGAGTACAGGGGGACAATTACTTCCCTAGTCCTACTCAACCGACTATTCTTAATACAGACCAGGATTCTGTGGGCCTTTTTTGGCTACCTGGGCACACTGCTGGCTCATATTTAGTCAGCTCTCAATCCACACTCCCAGGTTCTACTGACCTGCAGCACTGCCCCTGGCAGCAGTCTGGCACTAGCACATACATCTGGGGTTACCGCAACACCACTGCCCCTCCATTCCCCAATCTCTTCTCTCTGCTTATCATTGGTGTTTCACACCAGGCACCAAGACCTCAGCCATGTCTCCAGGTGCAGTCTCACCACTGGAGAGAAGAGGGGAAGGATGCCCTCCCTTGTTTTCCTGCTAAAACTATCCATTTTTGCTCTGATGATTATCCTACCTTTAGCATTGAATGCTGTACTTGTATTTGCCTCTCAATTCCTCTCAGCAACAGAGAATTTTCAGGGAGTACAAAATCCTGGCAGGCTGTGGCAGGTTTGAGGAGAAATGTATTATAGATACAGTACAGATTGCAAACAGGAGTGGCTCAAGGCTCACAAATACTTATGGGTGCTGTCCAGCCTTCCTTTATACAGTCCTGTTGCCTTTGTGATGAGGTATATAGTCAGTAGAAAATTCTTGTCTGCCCTCTTACTGTGGTGCAGAAACAAAAATGCAACCGCTGTAGCCTCAAAATGAGGTTCCATGGAAGAAATGCAGCTTCACGTAATGTAGTTGCCTAGCTGAATCTTTCACAAAATCATAATTTTTCAGGATTATTTCCCTGAAGGGAGGACACTTCCTTGTTGAAGAGGCATATGCAAGTATATTTTATTATATGTTGTAGTGGTAGTGTGCTTGAACACTCTCCACTCCTTCTCTTCCTTGTTCATAATTTTCTGAGATTCTATTGCATTTTGTTATGAGATCTATTTTTTATTGGTTTCATTACAACAAAGCCAAGTAGAGTACATCCATAAGGATAACTGGTTGTCCTGTTTTATGGTCTTGGATAAATTCAGTAAGTGTCTGTTAATGGTTGCCTAAAGTAGCAGCATTTGTAAGCAAATCAAAGAATCTTACAGTTGTTATATATTCTCAGGAGGGTATTCAAAGAATGATACTCTGGAGGGTTGCTGTGATAACATCATAAAGAAAAAGGGTTCATTCTAATAAAATTTTTCAGTTTTCATTCGTTACCTACATAAAACTTGCTTTCCCCCCAACTATTTCAAGAGCACATTTATGTAAGTAAAATATTGAGTTAATTAGCTTTAAAGGATTTATTCAAGATTCAGATTTTTAAATTATTGCTATTAATATGTTTATTATAAAGTTTTTTGTTGCTTGGCCTTTTTCAACTTGAGCTTGAGCTCTGGCACCTCTCAAAATATCAAATTGCTGATCTTGTCATCAGAATAGCTTTTGGGAGAACGGATGAGAAACTGTCAGACAATGAGGATTTTTGGTGACTCCCCATGAAGCTGTGAAAACTCATGTCTTCATGTTATTGCACTAGATTGCCCTATAAGATAGCAATATTTGTGGTGACAGCTCTGGTGGGTGTGATCCAGTTACTGTAAATGTACGTCAGAGGAGAAAGTTTAAAAATTAATGTTCACTCAAGTTGTCTACCAGACTACAAGGGAAACATCCTATTTACCCCTTCTGCCTCCAGTAAGTTTCATGGTGATTTATGGTACATCTTTTGTTGGTTTCAGACAACTAGAAAATTCTGGATCTTTCCATATTACCTTGTGGTTGAGGGAATTGTGGATGCAATGTTTACTGACACCAGAAGTCTGATCGCATTTCAGAGTGCAGTCCAGAGGGAGGCATTAATAGACATCAAAAAACTGTGTAGCCCAAAAGAATTATGAGAGGGTTTTTAAACTGCTCTCCCTCTCTTCCCGCTCTTATCTGTACTAAACCCTCTAGGATCACTGAGAATCTTTCCCACTTATCCTCTTTAAAAAACCCTGGAAAAATGTTTTGTAATTTCACAGAGTTATGAGAGTCATAAAATGGGCTGTAGAAATGTCATGTTTGTCTATAAAGCCTCCATTCCTTTTGAGAACATTGATTTAGAAAAAAAACCCCTCACAACAACAAAATAAAACACAAAAAAAAATCAAAAACAAGTGAGAGAAAGAAAAACAAATTACATTTTAAAAATAATTGATTTCCTTATGAGGTACAAGTTTGATCATTTTTTATAGGGATTTTATATATTAATTCATAGCTTGATTAAATTATTCCTAGGGCCTGGTGCAACCAAGCTCAATTTCCTTAATTCTAAATGCTTAAGCAGTTTTGCTGAAATCAACTGGATTTAATTCTTTCATTAAAGACAAACTCTGTTTAATGATTTGCTAAAGTAGGACTGCAAGTCGAATCAGGCAGAAGAGAGCTGCCAAAGGGACATGGAGTCTAGTCGCATGTCTCATTGAAGGACTAAATCTACCTTAAACATACCTGGCACATCATTGTCCAGTCTTTCTTTAAAAGCTTTCAAGGATGAAGATCAACATACTCTCTGCAGCACACTTCACCTGTATTTCCTTAGCATCGAACACACAGCTTCCTTCCATGGTTTTAATTCCACTGCTTCCTGCCCTGTCCACTTTGTATGTAACGAAAGGTTATTTTCTGCCTCTCTAGAGAAGCCTTTTACATGTCTGAAATGGTTCCTTTCGAGCCTTTCCTGGGAATCCCTGGTATATAAACCTCTGCTCATTCTTTCTGCTCGCCCAAAGTGGCACATGTATTTCTTAAAAAGCCAGGTCCCCATACTGCACATAGCACTCTTTAAGGTTAAGAAACTTTAAAGGAGATTATGTCGTACATTCTGTAAAGCATTCCTCCAGTCACTCATCTCAGTCACTCTTCTGTCTTTGAGCTATGTATTTGATCTATGGCTGAGATGAACCATTCATCATAATGTGTCAACCAGCGATTTGGACATTACCACTGACATAACAGAAAAATATTGAGTTGCCTGTAGAATTGTTCCAATAGAATTGTAAAAACATAAGTTGTGATAGTGTTTCCCACTACATAATACATTAAAAAAAACCCTACCTGGAGTTCCATCCATTGCCAAGAAATAAAAAAAGAAACAGCCCCAAACCAACCCTACTGTATTTCTGCAACTTTTTCTGTAGGTGAGATATATATATATATATATATATATATATCTCCAATAATAGATATAATTTGTTGATGCAAGTTTTGCAGGAAAAGTATGTGGAGCACAAATTCCTTGAAGTCGTAATGGATTCAGAATGGGAAATTTCCACTGCAGTCAATTCTTTCTGAGCATGTTTGGATCTAGATAGCATTTTAGCATTTCTCCTTGAAACATCTCCTTGCTCCTTAGCATGTGTCCAAGAAGTAGAAAGAAGGTGAAGCAGCAATTTCAGGGAGATCACTTGTTCCACACTTTCAGTTATAACAGCAATAGAAAAGGAAAGTGCCTGGAAGTTCTACCTAAATGCAAGAAAAAACTGTCTTCACTGTAAGGGTGGTTAAACAGTGGCATAGGTGACCCAGTAAGGTTATGGAGTTTTCATCTGTGGAGACACTCAAAAGCCAAATGGACATAACAGGGACATGGTCCTGGGCAGTGCTCTAGCTGACCCTGCTTCAACAAGCAGGTTGAACTAGATGTTTTCAAGATGTACCATTCAATCTCAACCATTCTGTGGTTCTGTGAAGAGAGTGTTCTCTGTATTCTGGGGATTAACCTATTGTCACCTTTTAGTGTTGTGAGTTTCAACTGGTTCTGACCTTTCTGAGAGATAGCCCTGAATTTTATTTTAATTTCCTTTGTAAGCAGAAGTGAAAAGTCTCTCTTCTGTTTAAGGCTGTGAACATCAGTGGTCTCTGCAATGAACAAGCTGTTGCACTGAAAATGTTGTTCATGGTCAAGGATGAGGCACACCTTATGTATTAGTAGAGCTAGTAATCTTTTGCTAGTTCAACTGAAATATTAAGAGACTATTCGGTATTGATCTAACTCTAATTGTTACACAAATGAAGGAATAAGAATGTAGACTACTTGCAAGAAATTTTAACCCACCCCCACACACACATCCCAGACAGACAGACAGACACACACACACACACACACACACACTCCTTCATTTCAACCCTTTCCTTAGTGTTGGTCTCACCCTTCCACTGCTCCCCTGTGTTCTAGTGGTTTCACACTGCTGGTGGCAGAGTGGGATGTTATTGTGAGCTGCCAATATCTGGAGTCCTTTATCAGCAAGAAGATGATGAATGATTTCTTCTTTTCTCTCTAGAATCCACTTGTGATCATTTTCATTTGCTTGTTGAGATGTTTTTCTCTTTCTCTGCAGCTCTGCAGTTCCCTGTTATGTCCAAACTTGCTACATCTGGTGCCACCTCAGTATGTTGCCTCTTTGTTCCCCCTAAACCCAGTTTTGCTGAGCTCTAGGTCTGCACTTTGACTGACCAGGGGCAAGTTGTTTGCAGCTGTGCTCCTCTGTGACACATCCTGTATGTCTACTTCAAGGCCTTTGTGGCCCTACCCTGTCTGTAGTTCTGAAGACCTTCTCATCATGTTGCACTGCACACAGAGTAACTGCTTGTCCTTGCTGTCTGTATAGAACTGTGGTTGCACCACACAAAGAGAAGGAAAAGTGAAAAATACTAGGTAGAGTCAAGCTAGTTAGTTACTGTCACAGCTAAGAGAAGCAAACCAAAGTTTCAGGCAGGTCAAGGAAACTTCAGGGAATGCAAACCTGACAAGCCTCAGTACTCAGGTCTTGCAAATTCAGAATAAAATTTATGGTCTGTTAACTGAGAATGGCAGTGCTGTGTTACAGACTCACAAAATTAACCATGCTGTTGGTCTCCAGGCCCAGCCACACTGTTCAAGGTCGCTGGAATGCTGTTCTCAGTAGCAGCTGTCTGCTCTTGCCTCAGTTCTGGGTCATCTTACCTGTTTCCCAGAGACAACCTTCTGTTTAGCAGCTGCATTCTACACTCTCTGGGAAACTTCTCTTCAGCTATGCCTCCCAAACAAGTACCAACTTTATGAGAGAAAGGACACTTTGGTCTAACAGTGGTACTTTTCTGACGCTTTTTTTTCCCAAACTGCTATTTATTCATCTGTGTAATTCATATACTTTGTGCAAAACCATTACTATGAGCCCTAGGGTCTTCCATGCTTACCTGCTACTTAATGCTCCTTTTTCCTTCATCATTATTTTAGGCAGACATCTAACATAAAAGGAATAAATGTGCAATTTGCCTCAAGCCTGATAATTCATTCATCTCCTGATGCATTGGTCCTGCAAACAATCTCTCTGCTAGTATTTTCAGGCTTTTTCTGCTACTTTATTTGTGAGTGCCTAAAGACAGTTGTAGAGAAATGATACTGCCAGCTCCTGCATCTTGTGCCAGTATCATCTCAATCTGCAGTGTCTATTGCAGGAAAAAACACCACACACCATTTTCTGTCTTATGACCTTTGGATACCTTTCTGTTTCAGATCTGTTCAGTATTTGGGCTCATGTTCAAAGTGGCAAAGCCTTGTGCTCCTTAATGTAGACCTATCTCTTATATGCAACATTTTCTCTAATATAAAATTATTGTTGTTTCATCAAATCAATTTGGGATCTTTCATGATGTCTGCCTTTGCTGCCAACACTTTTCATCCCCCAAGTGTCCTAGATTTCTGCTATTCCATAATGTTTTACTGTGGTTTCAGCCCTGCGATTTTCTTCTTGTATCACTTAAAACAATTGCCTTCTGCATGTCTAACACCACACTAGCACATTTCTGCCACCCCATTCTTCCAATTAAGGGCTACTTAATTAATTTCAACCCTGACAGCTTATACTATCCAGTGATCAGCTAGTACTAAGTCCTACAGAGACCTGCCACACTACCTTCCCTACATTTTCCTGTGTAGCAGAGCCTCTTCAGAACACAATGTCTGGTTCTAAGCCATTTCTAGGAGGTTTATTTAGAAATATGTTTTCCCACCCTATCTGAAACCAAAGGAGATAGGTATATTTTGTCTTGCTTTTCTTCTGCTACTATATTATTCCATTTGATATGTATTTATATTTTTTATCCCATTTCATAAAAAAAGCTAACGTAACTACTATTTATACCATCTAACATCTCTTCTTTTGTTTCTTCTCACCCCTACTTTTAAATGTTTGCTGTGCAGAGTTTAAATTGATTGAGATGTGAAGGTCTCTGAGAGGAAAGAAATCCAAATACAACGTCCCTGGCTCAGGGAAAGGCATGCAGACTGCAGTTGTCCTTGAAGGCAGCAGCCAGCTGTCCAGAAATCCCATTTGCATAGAGCAGCATCAGCCAGAGCTCCAATAGCTCCAGCCATCTGTGGTACATACTGTCTCTAGCCCACTCAAGAGAGAGAAAGGAGCAATGGCAATGAGGTGTGGGATGGTGAAGGATGGAAAAAGTAGGCATGTATGAGGAGAGATTAAGGGAGACGCCATAGAAAACGCTAGGCTGTTTGACTTCGTTTGTTGATGGGTCTTGAAACTGCCTGTCCTAAGTGGGGTGCAGTGAGACTGTGGCATGCCACGCAGCTGCAATTTTGGCAGTGGACAAGGAGGGATGGTTCTGGTAGTGTTCCTAGAGGCTGGAATAGAAGCTGTGGTGTTAGTTTGTGATCTCTTGTCATGCATGTTACAAGTTCTGTAGGCAACATTGTGCTTCTTACTCTGGAACGCTTCTATGAGCGCGAGATGGTAATTGCTGGGCTTGAGCTTGATTCTTGAACATCTGGGAACCGTGGCAACCAGTGTTTGCGAGACCACACACGTGGGAAAGCCACTTCTGCCAAAACATATTTGCAACTTTTTAAGGTACGGAACTAAGCTAAAAGAAAAAGTTTCTGACCAAGAGGATCACTTGGACAGTATTCAGAATTCATTAAATTCTGTGGGTCTGGGGACCTTTCTGAAAATGTGTGAGGACCTCTGCTTTATCCACATTTGAAAAGGAATCATGAGAATATAGTGCCACTGGGTAGCCCATTTATTATCATCATGGCTGGGAAAGAGAATTTTCTAAGAATGGAAGAGTATAGAATTAGAAACATATTAAGAAATGGTATGAAGTATATTGTTGTATTTTTGTTCTCCTTGCCATATTCCCAGGGTAAATAATAAAATGGCTTGGACAGTAGCCCGCTAGATGATATGTAGATAACATTCAGTTCAATTAGCTTATGCAATGTAAATATAGCTCTCAACTGATATTTTAGTGTCTAGCCCTCTACCCACTTATTCCTCAATTAAATGTCAGTTGCAGATGTAAACATTTTTTTTATGTCAATTCATGAATTAAGTCTAAAAATGCCAGCACAATTAAGACTACAAAATGCAATCTCAGCAGAAGATAGATTGATGGATACCCACACTTGCCTCTACCTGGCACTTAGGGTTATGTATTTAATAAAAATTCTAGAGAAACAAACTCTTGCTACTTTGAAAAATCCTACGTACCCAGATACATCTGAGCCAGCTGCCTTTGGAGGTTATAGGCACTTGGTGCCCTCACTGTACAGGCTTTGTAGCTGGTGAGAAGTATCAGCTGCAATACGGATTTGTGCAAAGTATGTTTCTTATTGCTTCAGTAAAAAGGTTAGGTTAGTCTCTGAGGAATGATTTTTAAAGGTTACTTTAATGTCAAATTACTGATTTTGATTTCCTAGTAATACAATTTTCAGTGTTTGGCAGATTCTTTTAGTTAAAATAACCGTTGGGTGACATTTTAAAAGCAATCTGCTGTTTTGGCTAGCTGGGACTTTGAAGCATAATGATTAAAAAGGGAAGGTCATAAAAGCATAACTGAAACACCTGCCCTGGATATTGAACTCTAAAGTACAATTTCTCTCCATGGACGTTTTCTGCTTGCATACTTATCCATATACATATCCATATTGATGACATGAAAAGCCAAAATCAAAGCTCACTAGCCTTGGTGACTATTAGGTAGATATTCTTTATTGCAGCGCTGGAGATCGCTCCTCCTATGTGCTTGCCAAATGAGTTAGTTGCACAGCTTATATGCAGGTTATACACATGTATTCATGACCTTTGTGAGAAATTATTAACATACTCATTACTTTTCTGGGAACTCACTGTAGTAGGACTCCACCCTTTCCCACACGAGTACTACAGTCTTTAGGTGATCTTCAAGGACTCTGGTGGTCATTTACTTCATCCACTCATCTTCATCACTGTGTTTTGCTGTGACTGTATCCCTTATCTTCCTCTTCTTGCTTACCAGAGCCGCGTACCTGGCCTTGGGGCACATTGTAGCCTTGAGTTTTCTTGTTCCCAAAGATAGCTCAAAAGCTTACAATATGCTGCTACACATATTCCATCGTACAATTGCTGCAAAATTTGTTACTAATATCTACAAAAGTCTAAACACTAAGTCTCCATTAGATTAATTGCTGCATAATATGTTGTTGACACCCACAAAACTCCAGACAATAAGTCCCAACCAGATTCAGCCCTCTCTTCAATCTGCATATCCATATCTTAAGCTCTATACTACTTCAGCAGTTGCATCCCCTGACTCGGAATCATATGCTCCCCTTATGCTTGACATGCAGACAGTTGGTGCCTTTCCCTGGTTCTGGAAAGTTTCATGTTTAAATTCAGAAGGGCTAGGAAGAAGCTTGAGGAGAAACGGAGAGTGAATGGCTTGCTTAAGGCCATGAGACAAAACAGCGGCGAATTTGGACTAGAACCCAGCTCTCTTAGACCTCTATCCAGTGTGCTAGCTACTTGATCCCTTGTCAGGGACATGGGGAGTGCATAGGAATGCATTTCAGTTACCACTACATTTTTTTCCCTAAATAATGCATTTTAGATCACATGTCACTCTGGGACTTAGTTTATCACAGGAGCTTGGGGGACTCCTCCCTCCTCTCTGAAAGTGTCCATTCACACAGTAAGAGCCAGTCCCCAGTTTGTAGATTTTGAACCCTAAATAGAGAAACAAGAACAAAATTTTCTTTCTTCTGTCTTTGAACAGGTATTTGTCTGTTTAATAAACTTCCTTAAAAACAAACAATTATTCATTGTTTCTTATTTAACATTCCTTAAACGAATTTCTTCCTGCTTAGGAACACTGAAAATCATCTTTGTTTAACTTTTAATATCTTTTTATCCACTCCTTAATGTGGGTGCTTTGAATTGCCAGTGATTTGCTGAGGCAGTAAAATAAAATCTTAACCAGGATCCAAATTGGCTTTCTAGGCATTTAAGGCACAGACGGATGTGCCACATGGCTCCTGAGGGCTTTGTGTGTGCTTCATCTGGATGTACAATTCTCAGTTTGTACCCACAGATATCAGATGGATGTGCTTGCACAAACATGAGTGTGGGGCTCATTAGCTTTACTGCTGGATACCAGCTTGACTGCTGAGCTGGTCCAGGATGTACCCTGTGTGAGATTTGCTGTTGAATAAATAATTGTATGGTGACAATAAAAAGGTCTGCATAAAGATTTGTCTTTTTTTTTTTTTTAAAGCTTCCATTTAATTTCCTTCTCTGCTTATCCACAGCAGAGAGAGGCTAGGAACAGAAGCTACAGTCATTTTCTGTCTGGTCTGTGAAGGGAGGTTGATCTCCTAAACATGTTTCTCAGTCTAGTGATATGGAGCACCTCTAATCTCATGTTCTTAAGAGACCAATATTTCTCAGATCCTGAGGAAAATGGATTTGTATTATTTTTTTTCATAGGGTCCAAGTGACTATCAAATCAATGGAGACATCTCTTAGTACATATCAAAGGCAAAAATCAAAAATCAGCAAAGATCAAATGGCTCCTTCTGTGTTTCTTTCATCAGTCTCTTCTAGGGATTTTTTGTAGCTACATGCTTTTCCCCTAGTTCAGCACATGTAATAGCCTAATTTGAAGACTTGACATTGCACATTCCTTCCCAAGAGCAGAAGAGTTCAGCTTTTGCACATCTCTGCACCTACATGGATCTGTGGTTAAAACAGCCCCATTTTCATATAATTTTGAAAGCTCAGGCAAGTTCTCCAGCTCAGGCAGCCCATTCTTATATCTGCAGGAAGAAGTTTGGCAACAGTGCCACTTTTGATCCCTTACCGAATACACTGGTATATGTCATACATGTAGGCCTATCAGCCTTGATGTGTTTTCTGTTAAACTCTTCTGTTTCAAGGAAATGTCTAGAGTTCCTGTCAGGCAGCAGCCCAGAACTGTCTGTATTGTGGAAGATACATGTCTTTGCCCATACTGCTTATTTTATCTTAGTTATAACTGCATGCCTCAGATCCAACTAGATATTCCCAGCAAGTATGTACAGGCTATTCACAACTGCAATAGTCCTAAGATAGCTAGCAGTGCATATGTCTTAAGTGCTCAAAAACTCTTGCCCTTGGGCAAGAACCAAACAGCATATTGTCTTGGAGCTGAGCAGCAAAGGAAAAAGAACACAAGGAATATCTGCGCCTCTTCTGCCAGAGAGCACAAGGGCTTGAGCATCACCAGGCAATCTTTTCCCCAACACAGTTCAGGCTTGGCATGAGGGCTTTGCAACAGATGGATGATCTGGCATGAACATGGATCTGCAAGAAGCTGGAACCAGTAGAGAAATACAGATTTCTGGGACCCATGCTGCAGAGGGGAAGCTTGACAAGAAGCTGCCTGTTCTGTCCAGGCGTGTTAAAATGTACATCTCTCTAATCTCTCATTATAATCTGCAGAAGAAATCAGCACCTCTCTCTAGAGTGATGTGATTCAGCTCATATTAACAGAGACCAACAAAACAGGTAGCATAGTGATAATTTGAATGCCTCTGCTTGATGGGAACAATCCCCATGTAGCAGCAAATGCAGCTACATCTCTGAATGCAGTTCTGTGTACAGAAGGTGTTGGAAATTAGGACTGATGACTCAGTCCTCACAGGTGCTATGCAACAGGCAGTGTTTCACAGGAGGGACAGATAGCTTCTGGCATCCTTATGTGACTGACAGCTTTTCCTTAGTCATCCTACTGCTCTGAATGTCCAGCTTCAGCAATCAGTAGGCTTTGCATGATATTGCTCTTGAAGCAAGATCAAGCTTTTCCATGTCCCCTTGGGTGTATACAAAGGAAGTAGCTCTGATGTGCCCCTCACTATATGGCATACCCTCATGGTAAGTGCCAGTAGCTGTGTCAGAGTGTCTCAGAGAAGATCCTGAGAGAGCTCCCACACTTTACCAGGGCAAGTGCCTGTGAGCAGTCCATATGGGCAATGTGGGAGCTATCTCAGGAAAGGGATGGCACCCTCAGAGAAAGGGATAGGCTGGCAGTGGGTTTCCTGTTGAGGATGTCAGGAGATGCAGTATCTCTTCTGCCATAGGGATGACACTGAGTCATCTCCTATACTGCCCTATACTTCTGGGATGTAATACATACCCTATACTTCCATTCTCTAACACTGCATATCTTGCTCCTGACATTTTCACCTATCTGGACTGCAATTCAGATCTTACCACATGTATTGTAAACCAGTATCTTGTGCTCCTGTCACTATGTGATCATGTTTCTGTGTGGCAGAACAGTAGTTAGAAGTGTGTTTCCCAGTGTGGCAAGAGCAGACAGTGAGACTTGGGCATTCTAGCAATTGTGATTTACCAGGATCACCATATAAACTTTATTTAAAAAAAAATAATTGTAAGCATCATGGATTCTCCTTAAAAGGAAAATGTTTTCAGAATCCTACTCTGCATACTGCTTCTGAAAAATCTTTTCCTGGCCTCTATAGGGGCTTTTTAATGTTCTCTTTTTGAAATTGCTTGCTTCTACAGGAACCAGTCTTGTAGCATCACTGCTTGCTTTGCTAAACTTCAAGCAGCAACACTACTGCTTTTATCAGTGCATCAGCAGTACATTTTTATATGTGTTTTGCTGACTCTAGATGAATTTCAATTAAGAGATAAAGAATAGATTATAACAACTGGTTGGTTATGTGTATTCTTGTAGATTAAAGTGGTACCAGATAGGGAATTTCATCTCATTGACACAGGTACTTGTGTTGAACAGAAAGACCTAATTGTGTTTGAAGGCAAGACAGGAATTATAGATGCAGATGGATGTGGCATCACAGGAAGTAGTGGATATTTTTATTAGCATAGTAGAGAGTTATGATTCTTATTTTTCTGTACAAGGGGACATTAGAATGTGTATAAGGAACCCTTTTGAATGTGAGGGGTGAGGCTCCTCTTAGAGAATAATTTTTGTGGGACTGGAGCCTAGTGCCTTACGCAACAGTGCCTTCCTGCTGTGGCATAGAAGAGGTTTTTAAACAGAGGCAGGCACCTTGTTTCTGAGCGTGGTAGGAAGTGATAAAGTGAGCTTGCCTGGGAGTCCTGGTGGACAGCAGGATGGCCATGAGCCAGCAATGTGCCCTCATGGCTGAGAAGGCCAATGGCATCCTGGGGTGCATTAGAAGGGGTGTGGTTAGTAGGTCAAGAGAAGTCCTTCTCCCCCTCTACTCTGCCCTGGTGAGGCCACACCTGGAGTATTGTGTCCAGTTCTGGGCCCTTCCTTTCAAGAAGGACATAGAACTCCTTGGAAGAGTCCAGTGCAGGGCCACCAAGATGATGAAGGGAGTGGAACACCTTCCTTATGAGGAGAGGCTGAGGGACTTGGGGGTGGCCTTATTAATGTTTATAAATATGTAAAGGGTGTGAGTCAGGAGGATGGAGCCAGGCTCTTCTCAGTGATGGCCAGAGACAGGACAAGGGGCAAAGGGTAGAAGCTGGAGCGTAGGAAGTTCCATGTGAATGTAAGGAGGAACTTTTTCACTGTGAGGGTGACAGGGCACTGGAACAGAGTGCGCAGAGAGGTTGTGGAGTCTCCTGCTCTGGAGACATTCAAACCCCGCCTGGATGTGTGCCTGTGTGATTTAGTCTAGGTGATCCTGCTCTGGCAGGGGGCTGGACTGGATGATCTTTCAAGGTCCTTTCCAACTCCTAATGTTCTGTGATTCTGTCACAGACGTATTATATTATTCTGCTCTGCAGCAACTGATGATCTTGATCTATGCATGACTGTGCAAACAATCTGTTTGGAGATGTTCCTGTCCTTCCACTACTGTATTCAGAAGATGTAAACACAAAACCAAACCAAATTTTGTAATTATTTACTTTGCTATGACTGTTGGAGGAATGGGGTAGAGAGGAAGTGGCACAGATTTCTGAAGACAGAGTTGTGATTCTCTTTCACACTGTACTGCCCTGTCTGTGCAGTACTTGGCATCTTGGTAGACCTGCAAGTGGAAAGGTTAAATTCTGATCTACCAGGTTGTCAGGTCAGACAATAGAAGCACAGCTCGAGTCATGAAAGGCAGAACAAACCAAAAGAAGAATCTATGCTGCCTTTCTGAAGTCAAAGATAAGCATGACAATGCTTGTGGTGGGAAACACTGATACCAGAAAATGAGAACAAAAATGCATCCGGACTTCCTGTGCTGTGAAACTGAAGAAGAAAAAAACAGCCTCAGCAAAAATAAGTGTTTATCGAGGCAAATGCAAAGAACATTTCTTGTGACTCACAGAAGAAACCCAATGAGCTGCTCTCCAGAGTTATGTCTGATGTAACTTTGAGATCATTCTTGTTTTTCCTGGCTTGCAAGTGTTCAGATTGCCAGATTTTTCTCCACATGCTATTTGCTGCATCTCTAGTTTCACCTGAAAAATACTCAGTGCTGAAAAGATGTGCCAAGAACTTCCCTCCATCAAAGAAAAAGGGATAAATACGATACAGAATTTCCCATGGTCTCACTGTCATCTTAGAGTTAATTCTTTAACACAGATTTCAATTTGTGAAAATAGAAATCAAAACAGTAGCGCTCAATTTTTGAGTTTTTCATTAAAACAGTGAGGATCTGCTGCAACAAAACAATGTCTTTGAAGCTAAAGGGGATACTGAGCCCTGCCAGAAGCTCTTGTTTTGTTACTGTCCTTCATGTAGTCTGCACAGACTGCAGTACTCTGGTAGGAGAGCGTCGCACTGCAGTGCACGGTCATCAGCTCTCAGTGCAGGCTTTGGAGGCTGCAGTGTAAGACTGCAATGCTACACTGCAGAGCTGCTGAGCTTTTGAAAAGATGCAGTTAGATCTGTTTGAACAAGCGAAGTGTTCACTTGTGAGATTAAACCTGTTTTGCTGTCTCTGAGCAGATTGTGTTCTTTGCAAATATTTCTCTAACAGCCAGAGGGCTTGAAGGAGAATCAATCCTCTATTCCCATGTCAGGTTGCTGCTTATACACACCTGAATGCTGCCTCAGACTACTTTGCATGCTGCACTGTTTGCAAAATAAATGCAAAAACGCAGGTTTACATTTATGGTTCTTCATAATGTACTGGTGAGAGGGAGGAGAGACCAGCAGCAGCACAGAAGAGCTGACACATGGTAAGAAATTCCTGCTCAATAGGAGTGCTGAGGGGTTTTTATTTGGATGACTGGTCTTTCATCAAGAAGTTCCAAGAGGAATCTGCAAATTTTCCCTGTTTCTTTCTCAAGCATGAGTAAGACTGACACTGTGGGACTGTGATAATGAATAGCTGTTTTGTCAAGAGATAAGGAGCAGCATAGCTGTCTTTTGGAGGTGAGCCAACTCTGACCTTTTTTTCCACACATCCTTGGTCACTACTGGGGGTTCTGATGAGGGAACACTGGCACCTGAAAACCATTTGTTGATCAAATCTACTTCATGGCAGTAAGGCTATGTGAGGGTGCTTGGACTGGAAACACACGAGGCACTATGGGCCTGACCACTGTTGCAAGAAATTATTTGAATACCTGCCAATTTCTCCTGTCAGCAAGGTCACAGGATATTGGTCTTGTGGTATCTTTGTGGGAACCTGTTCTTTGAGTGTGAGTTCTGTAATGAGGAGAAATCAGTGCACAGTAATTATGATATGAGGCAACATGACATGAGGTCTAGGATTGGCCTCAGATACTCACTCTCAGTGTGATCCTAATGGAAGACAGCACAAAATGTGTTTATGTATTTGGACATATACCTTTTGAAACAGCAAGTTCTCTGCCTCTCTGAGAGCAGCAGAGATGGTTCCATTTTACCCTCCAACAAGTAAATTTATCATTCAGTCTTCTGTTGTAGTCCCCACAAGTAATGTGATATGGCTAGACAAAAACTTGTATTACAAACATGTCTATTCAGATAAAAATAAGCCAAACCAGATGGAAATATGCCCCATTTATATACGAGTATGAACAATTATGTAAAACAGAGCTCCTCCTCAAATGGTCAAAGAAAGAATGCTGACAAGCAAATGAAAGGTATACCAAACAGGAGGCTGCCTGTGTTTCTTCGCAGTTTCTCACAGGAAAAAAGGTCTGCAGCAGCCCCTGTAGCACTGAAGGTCGGTCCAAGAAGCATGAGATTTGGGCCTCTTGATGGAAACTGTGTATCTGAGAGGTGAGAGTAACATGGAGGCAGGACCTGTGGCAGATGGGTGTGGAGATAGAAAGGCTGTTCACAAGTTCTGTGTTGTCTTGAGTTAGTAGCAGGAAGCGTTCATTACATATTGGGAAGATCAGAATCACGATTCCCTTCTGAAAGGGAATGTGAAAAATAATATAGTGCCTTGCCCATGCTACTAACACCACCTGTCAAGGAGTGGTGAAGCTGTCATGATGCCTTTGATGAGCTTTGTGCACAATGGGTTTAGAGGATGGGAGACAAGATACAATTGCAGAATTATGATTTCTTTTTTCAATCCTGCTGAAAGAAAGTATCTCCAGAAACCTCTTTATAACACACCCACCACTTTTCAAGCTATTAAGGGCCAGTCTAACTCCTTAACACAATGGATGGCTTGAAATCACATTTCTTGTTGGATTAATGTTCACATAACACACTCAGAACTGATTGTCCCTCTGTTTGGCTGTTACATACTTCCAAAGTATTTAATCTGTTGCCAAGGAGCAGAAAAAACTCAAATCTATTATCTTTTCGATGCACTTGCTCATATTACCTATGTAAGCTTAATGGTGGTCTTAAAAGAGAGGTGGTAAAAGTTCAGAAAAGCCTATAAAACATAAACTGTTTGCAATATTTGTCACATTTAAAAAAATAACAGCAAAACATCTCAAATAACATTATTTAATCTTTACATGCAGAAAGTGGTGCAACTGTATAATGGATAATTCCTATTATACTGTGCTTCAGATATTCCTTAAGAAGAATGCTTCTCTAAGATGTGGGAAGATGGAAAGACCTTTCATTAACTAAATACAACACAACAATTAGAAGCCCCTCTGATTTAGGCTTGAAAGCTGTTACTAATTCTTTTAAAAAGGAAAAAAAGGAAGACCTGTAGAACTACAGGCTGGTCAGTCTCCCCTCTGTGCCTGTCAACATCATGGAGCAGATCCTTCTGGAAACTGTGCTCAGGCACATGGAAAATAAGGATGTGATTGGTGATTTGTGACAGCAAACATGGCTTCACAAAGGGCAAAGCATGCCTATCAAATTTGGTGGCATTCTGTGATAGGGTTACAGGACTGATGGATAAGGAGTGACAGATGTCATCTACCTAGAATTGTGAAAAGCATTCGACACTCTCTTCCATGACATCCTTGTCTCTAAATTAGAAAGACACATGGAATTAATAGATGGACCTTCTTTGTGGAGAAGGAATTGCTTGGCTGCTTGTACTCAAATTGTTGTGGTCAATGGCTCAGTGTCCAAATGATAAGTGGATTCCACAGGGGTTGGTAGTGGGACTGGTGCTGGTTAACATCTTTGTTGGAGACATGGACAGTGGGATTGAGTGCACCCTCAGCAAGTTTGCTGATGACACCAATTTGTGTGATGTGGTCGACTTGCTGGAAGGAAGGGGTGCCATCCAGAGGGACCGTGTCAAGCTGGAGAGATGGGCCCATGCAAAGTACATCAAGGCCAAGTACAAGTTTCTTTATGTGGGTCAGTGCATTCCCAAGCACAATGACAGGCAGGGTGAAGAACAGATTGAGGGCAAACTGAAAAGGATTTAGGGATGTTGGCGGATAAAAAACTTAACATGAGTTGCCACTTTGTGCTTTCAGCCCAGGAAGGCAGTTGTGTCCAGGTTTGCATCAAAACAGCATGACCAGGAGGTCAAAGGGGATGACTCTGACTCTCTACTCTGCTCTTGTGAGTTCCCACCTGGAGTACTGTGGTCCAGCTCTGGGGTCCTCAGTGCAAAAAAGACATGGACCCGTTAGAGGAAGTGCAGAGAAGAGCCACAAAGATTATCAGAGGGATGGAGCACCTCTCCTGTGAGGACAGGCTGAGAGCGTTGAGCTTGTTCAGCCTGGAGAAGGCTCAGGGGAGACTTTATTGCAGACTTCCAGTGCCTAAAAGGGGGCCTTAAAGGAAAGCTGGAGAGTGACTGTTTATCAGGAAGTGTAGTGATAGGGTAAGGGATGATGGCTTTAAACTGAAAGTTGAAAGGTTTAGATTAGATATAAAGAAGAAATTCTTCCCTGTGAGGATGGTGAGGCCCTGGCACAGGTTGCCCAGTGAAGCTGTGGCTGCCCCCTGCCTGGCAGTGTTCAAGGCCAGGTTGGGTGGGGCTTTGGGCAACTTGGTCTAGTGGAGGATGTCCCAGCCCATGGCAGGTTATTTGGAATTATATAATTTTTGATGTCTCTTCCCACCCAAACTATTTTGTAAGGATGAAGGTTTTGGGGAAAGTTAATAGAAACAGAAGTTCTATTTGGGGCGAAGATTCTGCAGTTGCCTTGCACAGTGCATGTGCATAATTTACTTTTGTCAAAGGCATCCCAGAACAGAAAATGGCTACAGTTTCTTCACAATCTACCAATGAGTTGAGTAGCCTAAAACATTTCCTACAGAAAAGACAAGAAAGAGAATCAAGACACTCTGAAATCAATTCTGATTCACTAGAAAGGAACCAAATCTATTCAAACCTGTTTACACAGTTGCTAACATCTTTCTCATGGCTGGGTTCAGGTGCAATCAGATAGATTTGCAATCCCTACTTTAGAGAGGTTATTTTTCACTATTGCCCTGAGTACTAAATCAGAAAAAAGGTAAAAGAAGTCAAAAGGCTAATTATGGCATTATTCCCCTCAAAACAAGGGTGGAAGAGGTAAGGGAGAGGAGGTGGTGTGGTGGTAGACACACAGTCACTTGACATTCTTTTCCTATTTGTATATGGCTGTTTTGGAACATACATATGGAAAATTGTATCAGAAAATTAAATAAATAAAAGAAATCAGAAGATCATATTGTGGTCTAATGCTGAAAAAATCATGTTTAAGACACTTTTCAGTCATCATATCAATGCAAACCCCATGAAGGCTGTTTAAAACAAGCTGATCATTATTTTAGCACATTTGCAGATACAAAATTGACAAGGCTGTCATGATTCTTGGAGAGTCTAGTTACAAATACAAGCATATCTGGACTTCTGGCTCTTCCTTGGGACTGAGAATGTCTAGTTTGCAGACTTGGGAATATTCAATGTAGCTGCAGAGGCTTTTCTTTCAAAGATGTTGTGATAGGATGAAGTTTCTATAATCATGTGGATTTGATGCAAGTTTATGTGTTGGCTCTTTTACAAAGAGACTTATTATCCATATACCCATATGTTATCCATATATGTCCATATTGAAATTGCTTTTTGGTTTCTGGGTATTTATGTGAAACAGTTGAAGTGTAGTTGGTTGCATTCTCTTTCCCTGGAAGAGAATGGAGGACGTATGAACTGTTGTGTTGCAGTGCTGCAAACACTCAAGGGGAGCAGTTCAGTCTGAAAGAAAAAAAAAAAAAAACAACCCAAAACCAGGACAGTTATTTCTGATTTGAAATTGTGTCCAAGCACAATATTTTTCATATTGCTATTTGTTGAAAACTATCTTGAAGTCTTGTGGGATTTGCAGGTTTAGGAAAAGAAGTCATTGCTGTTGTGTGTATGCACAGTTTTCATACTTGAGGGCAGAAAAGCTTATTGTAGCAATTATTTTTATCTAAGAGATCTTTGGATGTGAAAAGAGAGGGAAGAAGAGCTAAAGGAACATGGTGAGGAGGCTGACAGTGGACACTGAGAATGAAGAGGGCACAAGAAGTGTGAGGAAGGGGAAAAACATAGGAGTCGAGAGCAGAAACAGGAGCTGAAACAGGACAGGACATGAGTAGGTCTGGGTGAATAGGTACTATGAGAAATCTGGCCACTTAAAGAGATTCACTAACAGAAGTAGGGAAAAGGAGGCTTGGTCATGATTTGGGGTCCCTCAGGATACCTCCCTGTTGTCGTTTGACCCCGGCTGGAGGCCAGATGCCCACCAAAGTCACTCTATCACTCCCCTTTTCAGCTGGACAGGGGAGAAAATATATATTGAGAGGCTTAGGAGTCAAGATAAGGACAGGGAGAGATCATTCATGTCACAGGCAAAACAGACTCAAGATGTAATTTAAAAAAGAACCAACATCTAATTTATTACACACATACACACAGAAACCAGAGTAAGATAATGAGAAACAAAACCAGGTCCTAAATCACTTCCCCCACCCCTTCCTTCTTCACAGACTCAACTTTATTCATGATTTCTCTCCCTCCCTCCTTCTCCCTAAGGTGGCATGGGGAAGAGGAGAGGAATGGGGGTTTCTGTCAGTTTTCCTTCTTAACTGGGGGGCATTCCTCAGATTCTTCCCCTGCTCCAATGTGTGGTCCAACCCAAGGAATACAGTCCTCCACCAACTTCTTCCCACAAGCCTTCAGCTCCTCATCAACTGCCCCAGCATGGGTGACTTCTATGGGGTGCAGTCATAAATCATAGAATGTCTCTCAGTCTCTCAGGCCCAGGCTGCTCCAGCCTGGTCCCCCATAGAGTCACAAGTCCCCCCAGCAAACCTGCTCTGGCATGGGTCCATTTCTCCACAGGTTGCAGATCCTGCCAGCAGCTTACTCCATTGTGGGTGGCAGTGTCTTCTATATGTCTCCACCTTGTCCAGCATGGGGGGTCTCCATGAGCTGTAGGTGGGATCTCTGCTCATCATCTTCTTCCTTGGGCTACAGGGGGACAACCTGCTCCACCATGGTCTTCTCCATGGGCTCCAGCAGAATCTCTCTGGCACCTGGAGCACCTCCTCCCCCCTTCTTCACTGACCTTGGTGTCTGCACAGTTTCTTACATCTTCTCACTCCCTTCCCTGATAGAAAATACTTCCTGCTAGCATTTTTTTTTATTTCTTAAAAGTGATTCACAGAAGTGCTACCACTGTTGCTGATTGGCTCAGCCTTGAGCTGGCTTGCATTTACTCTGTCGGACCTAAGGGAAGTTTCTAGCAGTTCCTTGCAGAAGCCACCCCTGCAGCCTCCTCCTCCACCAGAACCTTGAAATTGAAAGCCACAACAGTCCTTGACTCTTACTTACATTGACCTGCTTTGTAACCTTGGCCAAATTCTGTAGCCTTCCTGGTCTCATTTCATCCTCCCATGCACTTACTAGTAGTAAATTTGGGACATGTCATACTCCCTGTATACAATGTCTGTCCCAGTGATGATTTCAACTCAAAAATAGCCAGAAAATAAAAAACATCTGGAATCTGGGAAAAAAAAAACAAAACAAAACCAGCCCAAACACTTCTCTAGAAGTCTTATAGAAATTTACTGCCAGCTGAACAGACTGAATGTGTGGCTGAACAAAACCAGACACATGATGTTTCTTTTCTGTGCTGTGAGAAATTCCCAGGCACCTAAGCCTCTCCCTTATTCAGTTAGCTGCTGCTTGGCTGGTTACTACATAGTAAATAGTTCCAACAAGAACCTCTTTAATATATAACCTGCTCTCAGCTCAACTCCTCATAAAGATACACTGTCACAGAATCACAGAATCACAGAATGGTAGGGGTTGGAAGGGACCTCAGGAGATCATTGAGTCCAACCCCCTGTCAAAGAAGGTTCCTTTGGCACAGATAGCATGGGTAGGCATCCAGATGGGTCTTGAATATCTCCAGAGAAGGAGACTCCACAACCCCCCTGAGCAGCCTTTTCCAGCACTCTGTCACCTTTACTGTGAAGAAGTAAGGTGTGTATGGTGCAGGTCTGCTGCATATTGGTGTGGAACTTCCTATGCTCCAACTTGAGGTCATTGCCCCTTGTCCTGTCTCCACAGACCATTGAAAAGAGGCTGGCTATTTTCCCCTGTGTCCCACACTTGAGATATTTATAAACTTTAATAAGATCCCCTCTCAGTTTTCTTTTCTCAAGGCTGAACAGCCCCAGTTCATTCAGCCTTTCCTCATAGGGGAGATGCTCCAGGCTTTTAATCATCTTTGTAGCCCTCCTCTGGACTCTCTCCAGGAAATCACCGTCCTTTTTATACCAGGGGAGATACCAAGAGACCAGCTTCTACCTTTCTTCTAGTATTTGGAAATTAAAGTTTCAATCTTCCACACTGAAACAAACTATTTCTTCTTTTATGGTGCTCAAAGAGCACTTCATCTGTGTTGGTCCTGTTTCCTTGCTAATCATGGATAACATACTTTTCTTTTGGCATCATGAGAATGCAGCCTTTGGCCCTTGCTCTGTTTCCATATTATACCCAAACTGAAGTGCCTAAATTTCTACATCTGTATATGAGCAGTGACCAAATTTCTGAGTTATAGAATTATATAATGTATTGGGTTGGAAGGGATCTTTAAAGGCCATCTAGTCTACCCACTCTGCAATAATCAAGGACATCACTAGATCAGGTTGCTCAGAGCCCCATCAAGCCTGACCTTGAATATCTCCAGGGATGGGCCCTCCACTTATCCCTCTCAGCAACCTGTTCCAGTCATCTACCACCCTCATATTGAAGAACTTTTTCCAAATATCCAACTTAAATGTACCCTCTTCTTGCTTAAAACCACTACGCCTCATCCTATTGCTACATGCCCTCATGAACAGTTCTTCCCCAGCTTTCTTATAAGGCAGATTTTAAGTATTGGAAGGGCGCTATATGGTCCACCTGGAGCCTTCTCTTCTCCAAAGTGAATAATCCCAACCCTCTCAGCCTGTCTTCATAGGAGAGGTGCTCCAGTCCTTTGATAATTTTTATGGCACTCTTCTGGATGCCATCCATTTATAAAAGAAATGGCTAGGATAGCTCCCTTGAGACACTTTAACCTTTTACTAGTTTAACTCATTCAGGCCTGTGGCATGTCCATTATTTAATTCAAGTCTTTTTCTAATCTTCAGGGCTGCAGAGATCAGATAAGATTTTGCCTCCTTTTTCTACTGCCTGATCTGCCCTTAAAAGTCAAGGGAAATCTAAGGGATCTTGTGCGTTTTTTGTGGGGTTTTGTTTTTGTTTTTAAATAGCTAGTCAAATTTGGGGGTCTACTCTTCTGGAATAGGAACCTTGATATGCTTTGATGGAGTAAGGCTGTGTTTGGTCACCAGCCTCTCTAGGGGCTGCTAGCTTTTGAAGACAAGACCGCCCATGTAAACATCTAAACAAGAGCTTCAAAACACTGAGCCTTGCTATCACCAAACACCATATTTCCTTTGTCTCAGTAGAAATTATAGCTAGAAAGGCTGCCACAAAGCACCATTGAATACATAGCTGGATTGTGGCTATGCAGAACACAGCTTTCACACAGAACATTTGTGAGACTGTAGTCCACCTTTACATGTCACATTCCTCTCCCAGCTTATTTCTGTTTCAGAGCTCCTCTGTCAGCAAGGTACAACATCTGACTGGAACCTATAGCAAAGCAATAATATAAAGGTCACTTAAAATTTTCTGTTGGTATGTGTTACAAAAAGAACAACCTAGGGACAGGGCATTTCCCTGGCTTTTCCAAATGCCCCCCATTAAGACTCCTTCATTTACTTAAAAATAAAAATATATTAGAAATGCAGGAGAAGATTGCTTGTTGAAAAAGTTTCTTTTCTTGCAGTTCCCCTCCTCTCCCCATCCTGATTGCCGTAAGATTGAATACATGACTTTTTACAAGATTGAAAGCATTTTCAAACAACTATATTTTTTGACAAAAAGGTGTATGACATGGGGTCTAAGGTCCATATTTTGGAAATGTTTAACTCAGAGGAAGATACTTCTATACTCTGTGGAAAAGTATTCACTTGAGATTTTTAAAGGAAGGGGCCACACTGTCTCCATTCTCTCCCCACTATAAATCAGTTACAGGGATGTCATGGCTTAGTGGTTACAGTGCTGTAGGGCTGATGGTTGGACATCTTTTCCAACCTTGATGATTCTATGATTCTATGGTTTAGCTGAAGCTGGCAGCTAAACCCCATACAGCTGCTTGCCCAGTCCCCGACCCCAACAGGGTGGAGGAGAGAATGAGAAGAGTAAAAGTGAGAAAACTCATGGGTTGAGATAAAGACACTAGGTAAGGCAAAAGCCACATGTGCACGCAGAGCAAGGGAAGGAATTAATCTTCCCATGGGCAGGAAAGTGTTCAGCCATCTCCAGGAAAGCAGGGTTCCTTCAAATATAATGATTACTTGGGAAGACAAACAAACAAAAATCAATTAATTAATAGACTACCCTCTGCAGAGACTCAGTAGGCAATGAAGAAGTAGACACTAGCATAGAGACATTAGCATAGGCTCTGCTGAACCTCAATTTCTACTGTGTGCCTCCCTGAGAAATTTAAGTGTGGTACCCCTCAGTTTTCTATAAATCTGCTTGGATCTTTTATTCTATTTAATAATTTTAATAACTGGTGTTTGCCTTGAGCCACAATGCTGAGACAAATAAAGACTCAGATAGAATTTCAGTTTTAGAGATTTTGAGGAAAAGTGGGGGGCCAGATACAGGAGCAGATAATCTCCTGGTCATCACCTGAAGAAAATACACTTAAAAACCCCTCAACAACTCTATTAGCTTTCAGAGAATCTACTCAAAATGGTACACTTCACAGTAACACATGGCACAGAGTATGGCTTTACTGGTCCAGTGTAAAGTAGGTCTTATGGGCTTAGAAATGAGCTTGCTTTCCATCCATCTGCCATGTGAACCTGTGAGAAGGATTTGCAACAGGGCAGATCCAGCTCCAGTGCAGATAAATCTGGAGACAGCAATGATCTCTTTCAACTTCAGGTCTTTTTTCTGTTCCCATCATGTTTATTTCCACCAGTTTTTGACTGTGCAGTGCACTATGGTGAACTTCCCTAATGTAACCCTGTCTTTTCTCTGATTCTATCCATCACATACTTGCAGTCTTATTTCTTGCTCTAATTTCATTATAATATAGAATGGTTTTTTTTATAGCTCCTTAAGAAACAAAACATGGATACACTTGGGGTTTTAATTTTCCATGTAAAAGTGAGTTATCATTTTGTGTTATAAACAACCCATTATAGTATCATTAGTAGATTTAACATACATAATGGAGTGAACTGAGGATTAAATGTAGCAATAAATATGATGAGTGGCAGTAAGAGAAGTGGACGACTTGAGAAGAAAACGATCACAATTTTAAATGTCTATTAAATGTTTTCAGATGTTCTGAGTCAGTTCAATACTAAGATATTAAATTCATTGTCTCAAATGGGGATGATCTTAACTTTCATGGGTAATGTTGATGCCTGTGATATTCAGAGCACATTATAACCTAACAACACACATTTATAAACAAAGCTGCAGAGATTCTCTCTGGGATTGAATCTTCAAATGCAAAGAGTTATATATGGGAAATGAGATTGCAAAGCTCTGTTCTCCATTTGCCATTGTGCTCCCTGCCTTCCATCCCATCATCCCTATGTTTTTCATACACTCACCAAGTTTCTGGCTTCATCATCCTCATGGTAAACTCCAGACCAACAATAGCACAGTGTCTGTGATTAAAGATTGCAAGTGACAGCACATATAATTACTGGGTGCATTATTAACAAATACTTAAATCCTTAATATATCAATGAATTTTATTTGCCTGTATAAATTGTACAGGATTGCTATTATCTCTTATGGCGAAGCACAGAGTTCCCTACTAAGATTGAAGCACTGCTTCTGAGTTAAACTTAAGTTTCTGGTGTCCTTGTCCTGGTCCAATGGCCTGCTTGGTAAACTTTTCTTGCCTCTCTTACCTGGAGCTGTCATTGACATTTCATTGCAAAAATGGCAGTCAGGACTCTACCCCTAAAAGAAAGCTAATTTTTCAATTTTAATCTTTCAATATAATTTCCATACAAAAACCCTTCCTGAGAAAGGTATACACAGATAACATGTTGAGACAATTGATGCTTTTTGTAGTGTGGGACCATCCCATTGCAGAGGACTGATGCCACTACTAGAAGAGTAATGCGAACAGAGAGCTCCATCTTTTCTGGTAGTTTGATGAACACAGTGAAATTCCTCAGTCATCCAGGAAGCTGTGAGAGGACACAGCCAGGGCAGCTGACCCAAACTGGCCAAAGGGATTTTCCATACCATATGACATCACGCTTAGTATATAACTGTCTTCCTACATGTCTCAAGCCCCTGAACCTCAATGCAAGGCAAGGCATGATGATCAGTTTCAAGACCAGCTGGGGAACCTGAACGTAGGTAAGCCCATGGGAGTCAACAAGAAGCAGCTCAGGATTCTGAGGGAATTGGCTGGTGTAGTTGACGAGCCACTAAACTCATGAAGTTCAAGGCCAAGGGGAAGGTTCTGCACCTGAGTCAGGGATATCCTAATATAAATACAGACTGGGAGATGAGCAGATTGAAAACAGTCCTGCAGAGAATGACCTGCGATTACTAGTGGATTAAAAACTGGACATGATCCTGCAATGTGGGCTTGCAGTCCAGAAAGCCAACTGTATCTTGGGCAGTATAAAAAGAATTGTGACGAGATACTGTTGAGGCAGATGATTCTGCTCCTCTACTCTGCTCTTGTGAGACCCCACCTGCAGTTTTGCATCCAACTACGGGGTCCTCATCTGCATCCAGCTCTGGGGTCCCCAACACAAGACAGACATGGATCTATTGGAGCAAGTCCAGCAGAGCATCATGTAAACCACAGAGGGATGGAACACCTCTCCTATGAAGAATTATGGGATGAAAGAGTTTGCATCGTTCAGTCTGGAGAACAGAAATGTGTGGGAAGACCTCACTGTGGTCTTTTGCTATAAAAAGAGGGCTTGGAAGAAAGCGTGAGACTTGCTACCAGAGCCCATAGCAATAGGATATGAGACAGCTGTTTTAAACTAAAAGAGGGTAGACCTAAATTAGATATAAAGAAGACATTTTTTTATGAAGGGGGGACAGACAGTGGAACAGGTTGCCCAGAGCAGTTATGAGTGTCACTGGAAGTGTTCAGAGAAGGTTGGATAAGGCTTTGAGAAATCTGATCTAGTAAAAGATGTCCCTTCCCACAGGAAGAGTGCTATCACAGTCTTCTGGTATAACTCAGAGAAACTCATGCACTTGCTCCTCACCTCAGTGACAATAGGTATTGGTCCTTTTCCCTGTCAGTGCACCTCTCTTGTAAACTGTTTCTAGTGGATGCTCCCTCAATCTGAGCACGCACAGAATGACACCACAGACCCCACTTCTCTGGATGCTACTGAACCACGCAGTAATAGTACATTCTGGTGGTATCTGGAATTTTGGAGGAGTATCCATTTTGTTTAGGAAAGAGCTAGAGAGGTAGCTAGAGCTAGTGCTGTAGAAAACAAAAATCAAGATGGTATACAACAGCAATGTTCCTATATCTGCTAAGGAAGATATCTGTGAGACAGTGTCCTGGTTTCAGTCAGGATAGAGTTAATTTCATTTGTAGCAGCTGATGGAATACTGTGTTTGGGAGTTAAAATGAAAACAGTGCTGATAACACCCTGATGTTCTTAGTTGCAGTCAGACAGTCAAGGACTTTCTTAGCTTCTTCTATTTCTCTATTCTTGAGAAAGGAGGGGCGAAGCCAGGACAGGTGACCCAGATGGGCCAAAGAGAGTATTCCATGCCAATTACGTCCTGCCTAGGAAAACGGGGGGCTGAGGGGAGGAAGAAGTGGGGCGGTCTCGGGATGCGTGCTTCTTGGGGGGACGGTCGGGTTCCGGGACAGCTCTGGGTGGTACCTGAGTTGTGTGGTTCGGTGAGAAACTGCATTGTGTATCAATAGTTTCATATTCTTTTGCTCTAAAGTCCTGTTAGCATTGTTGTATTTTATCTTTCTGTTATCTTAGTAAACTATCCTTATCCCAACCCACGGGCCTCTTAGTTTCTTGGTTTTGGAGTTATTTGCCCCTTCCCTTTCCCTTCCCTTGTTTCCCCCCTTTTTTCCCTTTTCCCCTGCTCTTTTACTTTAAGGAGCAGGCAGCTGCGTGGATCTCAGCCCACAGCCGGGGTGAAACCACGACAGTCTTTTTGGCGCCCAACGTGGGGCTCGAAAGGTTGGGATAACGGTAGATCTGACCCTATAGTAATTAATACAAAGTTGTGATAAGTACTGTTGTTTAAGCAGTCTCCGATCACGATGCTGTGGTATTTATTCACATGGCTGTGGTCACAGCTGTGGCCACGAAAGTACCGTACGCTGTATGCAATCCTGGCAGGATTTTTTACCATATCGAGGCTGCGTTTCCTGGTCCTGTTCTTGTCTTTTATGATAACAGTCGATGATACAATAATATCGAGGATCGTGAACTTGTGCTGGTACTGGTATGAGAGCTTGCTGCCCTGTCCATTCCTTGGACAGGGAGGGTTTAGTAACGGCAGCTGGCATGGTGGGAGTTCTGCTTTCTTTTCCTTTGGGCTAAATACAACAGCTCTTCTAGCAGTCTTTAAAAACTTTCAATATCCCTGGGATATTCCAACTAGCATCTTGCTGTTTGTAGGTTTGGTGCAGACGGTTCAGTTGTTGTCAAATATTAAGCAGAGGTTTATGAATACCACTCAAGATTTTTCTGTGAGGCCAGATAATCGTGAGTGGCAGGGCAAGTGGCAGAGCATGGGCAAGTACCTAGGCACTTTCTTAACTCCGGTGGTTTGGAGTTTCACTCCTGAGCAGTTACAAGACCCTGAAAAAGTGACTGCATATCTGAAAAGAAATTGCTCTAAGCTTGCCAGAGATACACACCTTACTGCACTGTGCTGGGCCCTGGCCACTATTTACAAAACATTGCTTGATAACAGGCAGCACTGTCAGTACTGTCAGCACTGTCAGAAGGAAAAGAATGAAAGCAGACCAGCAAAGACTGCAGCTGCGGCAACCCCAACGACTGGCACTGCAGCTACTGTAACCACTGTGACTAGCACTAAGGCCACTATGACTAGCACTGTGGCTACTGCAACTTGTCCAACCGATGCTGCAGCTACTGCAACCCCTACAGCAGATACTGCTGATAAAACAAAAAACCAACCCCCGCCAGTGTCTGTTGCTCCCGTACAAAAGAGGAAACAGACAAAGAGATCAGTTCGTGTAGTGAAGGATGAGGATGAATCAGGGCCATCTGGAGCATGTCAGGATGACTCAGGGTCATCTCAAGCATCCCAGGATGGAGCAGGGCCATCTCAAGCACCTCAGGATGGAGCAGGGCCATCTCAAGCACCTCAGGATAAAGCAGGGCCATCTCAAGCCCCTCAGGATAGAGCAAGGCCATCTCAGGCATTTCAGGATGAGGCAGAATCAGAGGTTGTCACACGATCCCTGACCCTGAGTGAGCTGCGTGAGGTTCGAAAAGATTTCAGCCGCCGCCCAGGTGAGCACATCATCACTTGGTTGCTGCGATGCTGGGATCAAGGGGCCGATAGTCTGGAATTAGATGGCAGGGAGGCCAAGCAGTTGGGATCCCTAGCTAGAGAAGGAGGCATTGACAAGGAAATTGGGAAAAAGCCAGAAACCCTCAGCCTCTGGAGGCGACTACTGTCAAGTGTGGAGGAAAGGTATCCCATAAAGGACTATATTACATGTCAGTCACCCAAGTGTAACAACATAGAGGCAGTTATCCAGTACCTGAGAGAATTAGCTGTACGGGAGATCATTTATTATGATCTGGGCAAATGGCAGTCTGACCCTGATGAAGTTGTATGCACCGCAGATATGTGGCGTAAGGTTGTACGAAGTGCACCAGCAGGGCACACCAATTCATTAGCATCAATAGACTGGGATAATATGTATCCACCAACTGTAAGTGAAGTGTCCTGCCGACTCCGGAAATATCAGGACAATGTTTCCCAATCTGTGATCGCAGCGGTAGAGAAACTGGTCGAACGACTTGACAAAAATTTGTGCAACTCCCAACCCGTATCGTTGTGTGAGGTTGCAGCTACTGGGAGAAAGCGTCCATCATCCCAGAAGGGAGGATGCAGAAGGTGCACACCACGAGACACGCTGCGACAGCAGCTGTGGTTTGAACTGTGTGACCATGGTGAGGACATGAGGAAGTGGCATAGGCAGCCCACCTCAGCCCTCCAGGCACGAGTAAATGAGCTGCGAGGTAAAAGACAACGCGATTTTGCTAGGAAGAAGGCTGCACCAGTGAGCAGCCAATATGATCAGCAACAATAGAGGAGCCCTGCCTCCAGCCAGGTGGAGGAGAGGGATAACCGTGCTTATTGGACTGTGTGGATCCGATGGCCTGGTACGTCAGACCCACAGGAGTACAAGGCTCTGGTGGATACTGGTGCCCAGTGTACTCTAATGCCATCGAATCATGTAGGGACAGAACCTGTCAGCATTTCTGGAGTGACAGGGGGCTCACAACAATTGACTGTGTTAGAGGCTGAAGTGAGCTTAACTGGGAAGGACTGGGAGAAACACCCAATTGTGACTGGCCCAGAAGCTCCATGCATTCTAGGTATAGATTACCTCCGTAGAGGTTATTTTAAAGACCCGAAAGGGTACCGGTGGGCTTTTGGAATAGCTGCTTTGGAGACAGAAGACATTGAGCAATTGCGTGCCTTGCCTGGACTCTCAGATGATCCTTCTGTTGTGGGGTTGTTGAAGGTTGAAGAACAGCAAGTGCCAATTGCTACAACGACGGTGCACAGAAAACAGTACCGTACTAACCGGGATTCCCTGATCCCCATCCATAAGCTGATTCGTCAACTGGAGAGCCAAGGGGTGATCAGCCGAACCCGCTCACCCTTTAACAGTCCCATATGGCCAGTGCGGAAGTCTGATGGAGAGTGGAGGCTGACAGTGGATTATCGTGGCCTAAACGAAGTCACTCCAGGTATGAGTGCTGCTGTACCAGACATGTTGGAACTCCAGTATGAATTGGAGTCAAAGGCAGCCAGGTGGTATGCCACAATTGACATTGCAAATGCTTTCTTTTCAATACCACTGGCGCCTGAGTGCAGGCCACAGTTTGCTTTCACTTGGAGGGGCATCCAATACACATGGAATCGTCTGCCCCAGGGGTGGAAACACAGCCCCACCATTTGCCATGGACTAATCCAGACCACACTGGAAAAGGGTGGAGCCCCAGAGCACCTGCAGTACATTGATGACATCATTGTATGGGGCAATACAGCAGAGGAAGTATTTGAGAAAGGAAAAAGGATAATTCAAATCCTTTTGGAAGCTGGTTTTGCTATAAAGCAAAGTAAAGTCAAGGGGCCTACACGAGAAATCCAGTTTTTAGGAATAAAATGGCAGGATGGGCGTCGTCAGATCCCAATGGACATTATCAATAAAATAGCAGCTATGTCTCCACCAAGCAACAAAAAGGAAACACAAGCTTTCTTAGGTGTTATAGGTTTTTGGCGAATGCATGTCCCAAACTACAGTCTCATTGTGAGCCCACTCTACCACGTAACTCGGAAGAAGAATGATTTCCAATGGGGCCCTGAGCAGCAGCAAGCCTTTGAGCAGATCAAACGCGAGATAGTCCATGCAGTGGCCCGTGGGCCTGTCCGGACAGGGACAGATGTTAAAAATGTGCTTTACACTGCAGCCGGGGAGAATGGCCCTACCTGGAGTCTCTGGCAGAAAGCACAAGGGGAGACTAGAGGTCGACCGCTGGGGTTTTGGAGTCGGGCCTACAAAGGATCTGAGGCCAATTATACTCCAACAGAAAAGGAAATACTGGCCGCCTATGAAGGGGTTCGAGCCGCTTCAGAAGTGATTGGAACTGAAGCTCAGCTCCTCCTGGCACCCCGACTACCGGTGCTGGGCTGGATGTTCAAAGGGAAGGTCCCTTCTACACATCATGCCACTGATGCTACGTGGAGCAAGTGGGTTGCACTAATTACTCAGCGGGCTCGAATAGGAAACCCTAATCGCCCAGGAATCGTGGAAGTGATCACAGACTGGCCAGAAGGCAAAGATTTTGGAATGTCACCAGAGGATGAGGAGGTGACACGCGCTGAAGAAGCCCCACCTTATAACAAACTGCCAGAGAATGAGAAGCGATATGCCCTGTTCACCGATGGCTCCTGCCGCCTTGTGGGAAGGCAGCGAAGATGGAAAGCTGCTGTATGGAGTCCTACAAGACAAGTAGCAGAAGCCACTGAAGGAAAAGGTGAATCAAGCCAATTTGCTGAGGTAAAAGCCATCCAGTTAGCTTTGGACATTGCTGAGAGAGAAAAGTGGCCAACGCTCTACCTTTATACTGATTCATGGATGGTAGCTAATGCCCTGTGGGGTTGGTTGCAACAGTGGAAAAAGAACAACTGGCAGCGTAGAGGCAAACCCATATGGGCTGCTGACTTATGGCAAGACATTGCTGCCCGATTAGAGAAGCTTGTTGTAAAGGTACGTCATGTTGATGCCCATGTACCTAAGAGTCGAGCCATGGAAGAACATCAAAACAACCATCAGGTAGATAAGGCTGCGAGGATTGAAGTGGCTCAGGTAGATCTAGATTGGCAACATAAAGGTGAATTATTCCTAGCTCGATGGGCTCATGATTCCTCAGGTCATCAAGGGAGAGATGCAACATATAGATGGGCTCGAGATCGAGGGGTGGACTTAACCATGGATGCTATTGCACAAGTTATCCATGAATGTGAGACGTGTGCCGCAATTAAGCAAGCGAAGCGGTTGAAGCCGCTTTGGTACGGAGGACGGTGGATGAAATATAAATATGGGGAGGCCTGGCAGATCGATTACATCACCCTCCCACAAACCCGCCATGGCAAACGCTACGTGCTTACCATGGTGGAGGCAACCACCGGCTGGCTAGAAACATATCCTGTATCCCATGCTACTGGCCGGAATACAATCCTGGGCCTTGAAACACAAGTCCTATGGCGACATGGCACCCCAGAAAGAATCGAGTCAGACAACGGGACTCATTTCCGAAATGCTCTCATAGACACCTGGGCCAAAGAGCATGGCATTGAATGGGTGTACCACATTCCTTATCATGCACCAGCCTCTGGGAAAATTGAACGATATAATGGACTCTTAAAGACTACCCTAAAAGCAATGGGTGGTGGAACATTCAAACACTGGGATACACATTTGGCCAAAGCCACATGGTTAGTTAACTCTAGGGGTTCTACCAATCGGGCTGGCCCTGCCCAGTCAAAATTTCCACGTACTGTAGAAGGAGACAGAGTCCCAGTGGTGCATATGAAGAGTATATTAGGGAAGACGGTTTGGGTCATCCCTGCTTCAGGTAAAGGTAAACCTATGTCGGGAATTGCTTTTGCTCAAGGACCTGGTTGTACTTGGTGGGTAATGCTGAAGGATGGAGAAGTTCGATGTGTACCTCAAAGGGATTTGATTTTAGGTGAAAATAGCCAATGTAATTAGTAAGGTAGAAATTGTATTATAATAAGTACTAAATAACCCATTACTCTATATTCATTATTACTATAATTGCTGTATGTTGTTTTTTGTTGTACCAATGGAGTTACAGCTAGAATCACACACATCAATGAAGGAAGACTGCCACGATGATGGGACCAAGACCTGCCATCATAAGAACTTTTTCCTCTTCCCCTTTGAAAATGAACATTTTTGATTCACAGACTATGATCATGGACCATGCCAGATGCATCGGTCGAGCGCCCGAGATGCAGCATGCAACGAACCAATGACGCATACTGACACCATGAGAGACTGTTACAACGAATGAAGCCTGAAAATCATGGACTAGATCATTTACTCAACAAAACTCAGATGAATGGTCCATAGACTAAGGGAATAATACATATATGTGTGTCTGAAACATTGGTTGGACCTGGTCATGACGTAAATGGTATGGAATAAGGGGTGGAATGTCCTGGTTTCAGTCAGGATAGAGTTAATTTCATTTGTAGCAGCTGATGGAATACTGTGTTTGGGAGTTAAAATGAAAACAGTGCTGATAACACCCTGATGTTCTTAGTTGCAGTCAGACAGTCAAGGACTTTCTTAGCTTCTTCTATTTCTCTATTCTTGAGAAAGGAGGGGCGAAGCCAGGACAGGTGACCCAGATGGGCCAAAGAGAGTATTCCATGCCAATGACGTCCTGCCCAGGATAACGGGGGGCTGAGGGGAGGAAGAAGTGGGGCGGTCTCGGGATGCGTGCTTCTTGGGGGGACGGTCGGGTTCCGGGACAGCTCTGGGTGGTACCTGAGTTGTGTGGTTCGGTGAGAAACTGCATTGTGTATCAATAGTTTCATATTCTTTTGCTCTAAAGTCCTGTTAGCATTGTTGTATTTTATCTTTCTGTTATCTTAGTAAACTATCCTTATCCCAACCCACGGGCCTCTTAGTTTCTTGGTTTTGGAGTTATTTGCCCCTTCCCTTTCCCTTCCCTTGTTTCCCCCCCTTTTTTCCCTTTTCCCCTGCTCTTTTACTTTAAGGAGCAGGCAGCTGCGTGGATCTCAGCCCACAGCCGGGGTGAAACCACGACAGACAGACAAGAAAATATAAAAAACCAGATGGACCTTTCCAAACACATGCAGACTGGAGACATAACACCCTTACAGGATTTATTGTAAGAGACTTACCATGAGATAAGGCCTTCTATTGCCTAGCTTTTATTGCTATAGCATTGTCAATCTCAAGAGAGATTTCTATTCACAGAGACATTTTCTTTAGAATGTGGAAGCAGATTTTGTATTGAATACTTCATATACAGGAATGTCAGTGTTCATCAAGAAATGATTCTCTTGGCTAATACTAATAATAAAGACTGGGTTTATTTCATTAGTGTTTATGTAGGTCCTCCAGCAGAGGTCTGCTAGTACCCATTTCCACTTGCCTTCAATTAGTTTTGCATTTAATATTCATACATTTCTGGAGTTGGCCAGCAAAGAACGAAGATTAAGTCTGAGATTGAGAAGTGATTGTGATCCTCAGAGACGACTAAAGAGTCAAGCAGCAAAATGAATTCATTGTTACCTTTGTGAAGAGAAAAAGGCAGACTTCAGGAGACTCGAGACTAACTTCATTTTTTTCTCCAATATCGTATTTGCCACTGACAGTGCCATGGTCTTAACTGTCACTGAATAGAAACCAAGGAAATGTCCTGAAGGTACAGTCTGTACTATTGATTTGTGGTGAAGTCTGGAAAAGTGTAGAAGTGCTGCCACTTTTCTACTGTTCACTGTTTAGGGTCCAGCAGCTTTGCAAACAGAGGAAAGGCCTGTATCATAGGTGAGACCTGGATCCTATATTTAGGGTGATACTGACAGCCAAACAGATACTGTTTTGAAGATTATGTGTACCTGAGCAAACATTAATCTGACAAGGATCTTTACCACAGTAGGGAAACTGAGGCATCAGAAACTGTGGCACTGGCTGCACATGTGTATGGACAACAGGCCTCTGGAAATTTATCAGGTGGGTTTGGTATATGAAGTTCATCCTGTTTTTCTGCCCAATGCACATCATGCAGTTATCTGTCTCACTTCAAAATAAACATGGTGGGTAGCTGGTAACCTCTCTATTACTGAATTCATGAAAAGTTTTGTGCCAGTAGGAGATTTCCCTGTTTAGCTTGGAGTCTAGTATTTGAACAATACTGTATATAGTTAACATGTTGTCAGTATGACCCACCTGTATTGCTGAAAAGCAATAGCTTTTCAGGTATTGTTCAGGGAGCCATTTTTTCCCTGTTTGTGTAGAGGACCAAGTGTAATTAGAACATATGGCAAGAGAAGAAACCCTGCAGGCTCATTCACTGTTATCTTCCTACCCATCTGCTTCTGGAGCTGGACGTCCTGCCTTTGTTGCTTATAAATTATTTAGTCCAGCTATTCCATTTAAGAGTGAGATGGAAAGGGAAGGGAAGTTTTTAAAGGGCATAGCCAAATATTTTCCATTCCTGGGATTTTATTGAACACGTTGAGTTAGCCTTTCTGAAAGCTCCAACAGCTAAATTAGGGACAGGAAGAATAGCAGGGTTTTCCTTTTTTTCTTTTAAAGAAAACTTTAATTTAGTTCCATGGCTGAAGAAAATACTGGAAAGTACACCTGCATGTAGACCTGAGTATACTATTGGGAGTAGCAAACATGAACTGATCACAAAGAGAAAACCATCCAAATTCACTGTTTTAAAGGCTGCTGACCAATTTGAAGATTAAAATTATGATGCTTTCATGTTTGGAATAGGGCAATGCTGCATGTACCTGGGACTCCTGCTAAGTATTTCCATTCCTATGGCCTAAATCCCAGATCTGTCCTCTTTACCAGTAAGGATTTGGGACTCACATTTCTGTGGTTCTCCTATTTTTCCCTATCTCATAAAAACATGGAATAAAAAGCACGGTACCACATCCATCTTATCATCCTTTTAGTCAGTTCATGAAATAACTCATCCATGCATCCTTCTGTCCCCCAACCCACTCCTTCTACAAACTGGACTTGTTTGTAAATGGGTATCTCTCTGTGTCTTTGTATATTGTCAAGAAGTACAAGCACACAAGCAAACATTTTTAATGTAAAATGATGAGAATCCCCAAACGCACTTTCTCATTTCTATATATTCAGAAATTATATACAAGTTTCAAAGATATGGCAACTTATTTTCGGTTATTTTTTGACAAAAAGAGAACATTTTTATATGATAATAAAATTTGAAATTCAATATCAGAGCCTGCTGAATATGTATGCAGCATACACTTTGTCATTGTGTCATTGTCATGACAGAGACAACAATCTGAGCTTTATTTTTCTATAGATGAGAGCTTTCTTGTAAGTAGTAGAATTTATATTTTACAGATGGAACTACAAAGTACACTTATTTTTAAAATATTTCTGATATAGACAATTTAATGGAATTTTTGCATCTTTAAAAGAAAAAAAAAACCACTTTTCCACAATTTTCTTATAAATTTGTAAAAACAAAATAAAAAATGTGAGCTGAAGATGATCAGCTCTGAATCCATCTTCTTCTCAGTCATAGGTCATATTGCTATTTCTTGGAGGAAGCCAGTAATTTCTGCCAGGAGTGGTATCCAGCACTGAGTCAGAGGCAATGGTTATGACTTTAGTTCCCTTACTTTAATAGTTTCTTGAAATGGTGTTACCTGGGAGGAAAAGTAGGACAGGAGGATTTCATTTAAATGGGAAGAAATGTATTCCTTCCTCCCAGTTAAATTAGTGAAAATGTCAAGAACCAGGAACTTGATAAAAACCCATTGGACCCATAAGTTTGGTACACTAATGCTCCTTTAGCTGCAAAATCTGTAACAAGAAACTGGTGCCTGGAAACTAAAGCTAGGTTACATTCACATTAGAAATTAGGTTCCTGTTTTTAAGGTGAAAGGTAATTAACTGTTACACTAACTTCATCAAAGATGTGGCAGCATCTGTATACCTTCTATATGTTTTGATGCCTTTAATGAAGTCTGGTTATCCAACCTTAGGAAAATTTACTGTGGCCCAGTGAACTATACGAGGGAATGACAGATTCTTAGATCACCTGTGTGGGTCCTTGTTGAAGAGGAAGGCCATCCGATGCTGCGCAGAACAGTGAAGGGCTGAGCTATGTACAGATTTTCATAAAAAATCAAAAAATCTTCTTGTTATTCACAGAATCCCAGAGTTGTAAGAGTTGGAAGAGACCTCAAAAGCTCATCGGGTTGAACCCTCCTGCCAAAGCAGGTTCCTTAGGACAGATCACACAGGTAGGCATCCAGAAGGGTCTGGAATATCTCCAGAGAAGGAGACTCCACAACCCCCCTGGGCAGCCTGTCCCAGGGCTCTGTCACCTTCACTGGGAAAAAGTTCTTCCACATGTTGGTGCAGAACTTCCTGTGCTCCAACTTGCAGCCATTGCCCCTTGTCCTGTCCCCACAGACCACTGAAAAGGGGCTGGCTGATTCCCCCTGTGTCCCACACTTCAGATATTTCTAAACATTAATCAGATCCCCTCTCAGTCTTTTTTTCTCAAGGCTGAACAGCCCCATCTCACTCAGCCTTTCCTCATAGGGGAGATGCTCCAGGCCCTTAATCATCCCTGTAGCCCTCCTCTGGACTCTCCAGGAGATCCCTGTCTGTTCTGTACCAGGGAGCCCAGAACTGGACACAATACTCCAGGTGGGGCCTGACCAGTGCAGAGTAGAGAGGGAGGATCACCTCCTGTGACCTGCTGGCCACACTCCTCCTAATGCCCCCCAGGATCCCATTGGCTCTCTTGGCCCCCAGGGCACACTGCTGGCTCACGGCCAACCTGAAACCAACCAGGAACCCCAGGTCCTTCTCCACAGAGCTCTTCTCCAACAGGCCATCCCCCAGCCTGTACTGATTCAAGTGGTTATTCCTTCTCAGGTGCAAGACTCTACACTTGCTTTTATTAAACCTCATATTATCCATGTATTATGTATTTTTCACATATTAAATAAATATAATTAAAATAGATATATAATTTTAGGATTTGTGGCTTGTCCCATTGCACTGATTCATATCTGACTTGAAACATCATGGTTGGATCATGAATAAGTCACTTCACTGCAACGGTCACTGCCAACATACATGTTCTTTCAGTCCTAGCAATCTTAGGACAAAAAATTTGAGGCAGAGTGGAAAAGAATATTCAGTCACAGCTTGAAAAGAAAAGGAAAACACTGAAATGGCTACTAAAAACACATGCTGCTTCACTATTTCAAGCCACAGGTGCTCTTTCGCCCCTTGGTTTCTCCTAGGGCTTGAACAAGTTCTCCACATTGATTCACCGAATTGTGAGGAACATGCACTTCAAGTACATGCTGTTAAATGATGGGTATCTTCTGAGTGAGCTGCATCAGAAAGAGCTGTCTACAAGACAGCTGGGAAACAAGGATTGAACTCATCCTCTGGCTGCCTGAATAGTTTGGTCTATGCTAACCTCAAAGATATTTATGAACACGACCACTGCCTGTGCTGCCCCATTTGATTACTCTGCAGAGAACTAAAGGTGACCTGGGGTAGAAGACAGTCAGTCTTCTAAATCTCTAATTTAACTAGGGGAGGGAGTACATGGAGCAGTGGCAAGAACCCTTAAATATCTCTTAAGATCCAGATTTTATTGCTAGGGCCTCATGAGGCACACAATACAATATTTAATGAGTCACAGAGGCTGAAGAAAGTCCCAGGAGCCTGAGAAAGTCCAGCATCCTACTTCTTTGTAAAAGGGAAACTGGGGAGTAACTTCAACTTGGGGAAAGATTCTTAGTCAAATTATCAAGAAATACATTTAAAAGCTCCCAAGAGCATATGAAAAGGATAGAAAATAGCTGATATGGGTTTGTGAAGAACAAACAACATCAAACAAATGTAATTTTCTCCTCTGATAGTCTGTCTGGTCTTGTCAATGAGAAGGAAGTTGACATTGCAATAGATACCAATTTTAATAATGTGTCTAGATCTGGTTGACCTGGACTTCTTTGGCAGACAACATTGAGATGAAAAGGCCTCTGGACAGTGGGAGAAATCACTGTGATTAATCCCATGCTATGCTTTGAATTGCGCTCTGGATTGGGACTGTGTTTTTCTCCTGATTAGCAAATTCATTCTGTTTGAAGGGAATTAAGGCTACCAGTCTTCTAAAGTGTATCTAGCCAGTAACACTCCCAAGGTGAGGTAAGTAAAATCCATTGCAAGAGACCTATCTTGCCCTTGATAACTATCTCAATAGCAGGTAGAGCTAGCAGGTAGAGTTGCACCCATGTGCAGCCAGACAGAGCTAACTCTTCCACCACTGGACAGTGAAATCTTTCCAGGGAGAGAGAAACCTGTTCTGAGATCTGTTTAGGAGACTTTTTATGAGAATGTGGGAGAGAGGTTGAGCTGAGATTAACTGTGTTTCCCTGGTAAATACAGCTTTGCTTTCCCAGTATGATTTTTGTCTGCTGTCATGTAGGAAAGCCTCACAGGAGTCACTTTACAAGTCCAAATCTGAAAAATAATTTGCAGATTAAGTGAAACTCACTGGTTATTGTTGGATGATGTGTAAGTTAAGCCAACACAGCAGCAATTCCATCCCTTGTGTGCTGCTACATATCTAGCCTTTATCCAGGATGAGCTCAGCCTTCCAGTACAGGAATGGAGCTGCAGAAGAACTGTTTGCTATGAACTATTCTTGCACTGAATAGCTTTCAAAAGGAGTCAGTAAACTACATAGTTTCAGAAGCACCTGAAGACTCAAGTATGCTGCAGGCTCCATTAAGGAAGGCATTGCCATAAAACTGGAGATTAAATCTTGTTGGAAGTCAAATTCTTCCATGTCTATCAGGTTGCCTATTGCCCAAGTATTAGTCTCTCTAAGACACTGAAATGAGTTGTATCTAACTTTAACTTGCTGTGTGGCTTGCATTCAATTTTTGATTAAGTTACATTTCTTCCTAGACATGACAGAAGCAGTACTTCAGTGATTATGAGCAGTAATTTAGGTTGCTTGGTTTGAATATTATGGTCTTTTGTCTATTGCTAGTAGCAGGAGAAATGTTTGAGCACTCCACTCTCCAGGTTTTCCCTCCTTCTCCAAGGCTTGTGGAAATCAAGTGCTTGTGCCACTGCCAGTGGGTGAAGATTAGGTGGTCAAGGAAGCTTTTATTTTTGCTGCATCAAACCTGAAGTATATTAAAGTCTTCTCTACTATAGAGCTCGGGAGACAGAGGCTGTAGTTGCTGGCTTTGAGGCTAGAAACATTACTGCTTTATTATCTTGTCTTTTGTTGTTTTGGTTTTTTTTTTCTTCAGTTGAGTCTGTCATGAAACAAGACCAAAGTCGGTCAGAATGCAGCATCTCATAGTACAGCAGACACTGGCATGTTATTAAGGTAACACAAATGTGGAAGTTGCCTCTTCTGCTAAACTCATGCTTGGCATCAGTGAATTCTACCCTGTCTCACCTATTTGAACTGCAGACACTTCAGGGAAGGGATTCTTTCTCACTGTGTACCTTCTTGGTACCTTATCAGAGACAAGTTTCCTCTCCATGCTGGCATAATATCAACAGAAGAATAATGCATAGCCTCAGGTTTCATGGTTACTGATATGGGGATTCAGATTTTATGGATTAGTTGTCTTCAGTTATCACCTCATTACCTCAGAAAATCTTTTAGAAAAAGCCCCAAAAATCTAAGTTGCTTATAGGTTACCACACATTGTTCCTGGGTTGGGTTGTTGGTTTTTGTTTTTCTTTTTTTTCTGGTAGAGATGCTGATACTCATTTTTCCTGAGAGGGGAAAGCACTGTACCTAGCTAATGAAACTGCATCTGTTGCCTGGCCTTTTGACAGCGAAATAGAGCATGTTGAGGCACCATTTCTAGGACTGTGAGGCATGCACTGGCATGATGATTCTTAGCTTGCTTCAAGATTACTTTATTTTTCCCAGTCACTGAGAAATCATCATTATCATTTGACATTAACCAGTGTGCCAGAAACAAAAAAACCCTAGAAATATGCTTGGAAATTAGATTTGTACTAAATTGTAGGGTCTTCATTGTAATTGTACATCTGTTTGCTATGCCTGATGATTCTGATAGAAAATGAAGGAGACCAGTTGCTGCAACATTACGTTACCATAATGCCTTTCATCACCTAAGTGCAGTCACTAGAAAGCAAAGAAAGAGAAACTATTAACCACCTCATAATATTAATGAAATAATTTCTGAAGGTGTGAAACTCTCAAACTAATCTAATCCTCTGAATAAAACATGAGTTGAGTTGTAGCTGTTATTATTCAGATACAGTGGGTAGTTGCAGTCCCTTTAGCATTGTCTCAGCAGGAATAAGACAAGTTTTGTGCAGTGAATCGCCAAGTACATCTCCTGAGCTGTGTTGGTAACACATTATGCAGATTCTCTACAACTTGCTTCCAAGATTCTTCCTGGGATTAATAACTCTCCCACACTGGCCAGTGAAAGTCTGGTAAGAATGGTGTTAGGGGTACAAATCTGATACTGGAAGCAATACAGAATAACCAGCACTTGGTGTTTCATCAGATTTCTGTCTTACAGTTTCTGGAGTTTTGTTTTATTTATTAAAATAATAGGCTTTTAGAGGTTTCCAGTGCACAAATCTTGACAATGAAACATTCAACTTTCAAGACTTGAGCCAGAAAGAAGTGAGAGTCAAAAAAGAAAACCATATGTTACTTTAAAATATTTACTTTTAAACTAATCTTATGTATAAAAATTATTATAGGTGTGTCCAAAATTAAATAATTTAGAATGTAAGAACACAGAGCTTTAGGTTTTTGTTTGTAATTGCAAGAACACAAACTTCTTTTATTTATTTTCTTTCTCTTTGTCAGTGGAAGATGATTTTTCATCTTAACAATTCCTTATGATAGTTGATCCTGTTATTAGTAATATTTTGTTAATAATGGAGTCTGCTACTTCTGGGACCAAGACTTTTTAGTGCAGCTGTAGTTACAAAGACCCTGCACAGCTGAGTGGGACATCCTGGTCAGACACATAGGCAGGCTGCAATACTTACAGAAGAAAACAAAGAATTACATTTCACAACAGATGCTGGGGTCTGTAGTATTATTTCTGTTTTTCTCCCAGGTAACGTTTCAAGGTTCCAGTCCTTCCCTCCTGTGTTCATGCTGTACAAAGTGGAGTAAACACTGTGGTTCACTGAGGTTTGTACACCCTTTGCTGCAGCATGGCCAAGCAAAGACTGCTGTGAAGAGAAAATATTTCCTCACCAGTAATGTGAGGAAAGATAACTGTCTTACAAGTCACATTAGTGTTCCAGAAAAGTTCTCTCTTGTTACATTTAAAAAAACCCAAAACCCAAACCCACGACATAATAAACTAAAAGCCAATCAAATTCCATTTACTGCCCTGTGTGGAAGAATGGAACAAGTCCCTTATTAGGCATCACTTACAGCAGTCTGTTAGGAATCTGTAACTGCCTTTGGCCATCTGGGGACACTAGACACGAGTGACTTCTTTTTACCTGTCTCTGTAGGACCCTTCCTAAAGTTTTGCATTATTTCTGGAAATAATACAGGCACAAGAGTGCATGCAGAGACAGTAGACTTGGGCCAGGATGAAAACACATCTTCAGCCTCCCAGAGTTAACTTGTAAGTACCCGAAACCCACTGTGGACACTGTTGCTGTTCCTGTACAGATAGAGGTGCCTGTCTGATAATAGTTTTCTTGTGACAACTCAGTTGTCCTGAGTACAGCACATGATTCACTTCAGCCTAACTTGTGCCACAGCATTCCCACATAGATGAACACAAGTGAAACAGTGTAAAAGGAGTGAGAGTCCTTGCCAATCCTTAGCAGGTTCTTGAAGTATTTTGCTGGAAAAAGTACAGTAGGAAGAACAGTCACCTTTGAAACAGAAACCTGAATTACATGAAACACAAACCTTTTAGGTCCTTCTCTCACTTTGGAAGCAGTAACCCAACCCTCCTCTAATCACAAACACAAACTTTTGTTGTCTTCAAAATAAGGCTTACAGCTTCACTTTCTTTTTATTAAGATTTCTCTTGCACATGAAGGAAGTTGCTAGTTAAGACTCCTGCTTTTTGCCCAAATCACAAAACATATAGATGCAACAGCAGATAGTCATGTCCTTAGAAGAATCACTTCTTCACTTCATAACTGATGCTGGGCACATATCAAAGAATTTGTAAGGATGTGAAATCTTCCACTGGGCACCACAGAGGGGTCTTGACTCCCTCTTATCCATTCCTTCCATTCAGTTGTTTAAACAGATGGGTAATGCTTCCTGGACCCACCTCTTCTGTGGGCTAAACAGAGCCAGGCCTCACAATCTCTCCTTGTGTGAAAGTCCTTAATCATATCTCTCTGGCTGTACTTGCTTCAGAAAGTCCAAGCCTCTCTTGCGGGGGAAGCACAAGAGCACACTGCTGAACACAGTACTCCAGCAGTGGATCTCCTCCCTTGCTCTGATGGCAACTCTCTTCCTCCTGCAGTCCATGCTGCTGTTGGCCTGAGGGTGCATTGCAGGCTTATGTTCACCTTGATGCCCACCAGGATCTCCAGGTCTCTCTGTAGTGATGCTGTCCAGCTGGTGTCTTTGCAGCATATATGAGGTTGTTCCTCTGCATGGGCAAGGACTCTGTATTTTATGCTATTGACCTGCATCAGACTGCTGTTTCCCAGTTTTTCTGTTTGTCAAGGCCTTGCTGAGCTACCCTTCAAGATTTTGTAATGCCTACAGACACACACAGTGTGTCTCTATCCCATTACCTAGGCCATGAATTAAGATTCTGAGATGTATTGACTCCAGTATTAACCCCTGGGGTACTTCACTAGTGATTGATTTCCAGATGGAGTTTGTGCTACTGATCAGAACCCTCTGGGCTCATCCACTACACCAGTTTTCATCCTACCTCACTGCTTGTTTTATCAGTTTGCCTATGAGTATGTTATGGGACACAATGTTCCAGTCTGCAAATCTCTCTCTGAATGATGGCACAACCATCTCATATATAAGTCACTCCTGTCAGTTTACGCTAATTGCATTTTTACAGGTTTAACACTAGCTTCTGATCAAAGTTGCTGTTTGTCTTCTTACTTGTTCGTTTGGGGCAGGGAGACTATGATTTTCTGTTTAACACTTGCTGAGTCAGAATTATGGTTTTACTGGGAAAAATAAACACATCTTTTTATATCTTGGAAAAATTAAATATAGTTTTATTCAGAAAACATAACCTAGTTAAAATTATAAGGGTTGAGAATCAGCCCTAAATTCTATTTCTATTCTGAAATATTCTTCTAGCCTTAATTTTTTTAAATTCTTTGTTATACTTTTAATATCTGCAATATAATTTTGCTTTTGCCTGAGCGTGCTTCCTTTCCTCCTGCTTACTTACCTGTTTTAACTAAAAGAAATATAATTCCTATACACTGCCAGTATTTTAGAGAGGTTTTCTCCCTACGATATCCCCACTGACAGTGAAACTGACAGTAACTCTCCTTTGTGCTACAGTTTTGCTTAATGAAGTATAGGGAGCAAATTCAGCAGTGTGAAAGACCATATAATGTACCTCAATCCTATTCATGTATCAGCAAGGCAACGTTGGAAACTACACTTGAAGTTATGTTGATAGGCAGAGAGTGGTGCACAAGAAACATCACTCTTGGCTGTGACTTTCAATAATTTAGAACAGATTCACTGAATGTTTACAGTTGGAAAAGAGCACTGAGTCCAACCATCTGTCCGGCCCTAGTAGGACCAACGCTAGACCATGTCATGAGGTACAACACCTACTCTTCTTTTAAACACCTCCAGGGATGGTGGCTCAACCACCTCCCTGGGCAGCCTGTTCCAATATCTAACAACCTTCCCAGTAAAGAATTTTTTCTTATTATCCTACCTAAACTTCCCCTGACACAACTTCAGACCATTTGCACCTGTCCTGTCACTAGCTACCAAGGAGAAGAGACCAACCCTCACCTCACTACAACCACCTTTTAGGTAGTTGTAGAGAGCGATGAGGTCTCCCCTCAGTCTCCTTCAGACTAAACAACCCCAGCTCCCTCACAGACTCCTCATAATACTTGTCTTCCAAACCCTTCACCAGCCTTGTAGCCCTTCTCTGGACATGCTCAGGTGTATGAGGGGCCCAAAACTGAATATGGTACTCCAGGTGAGGTCTCACCAGTGCTGAGTATCGGCAGTGATGAGTAGGCAAGGATCACTTCCCTACTCCCACTGGCCACACTGTTCCTGATGCAGGCCAGGATGCCATTGGCCTTCTTGGCTACCTGGGCACACTGCTGGCTCATACTCAGTTGGCTGTTGATCAACACACCTAGGTCTCTCTCCTCCAGACAGCTCTCAAGTTACTCCTCTCCAAGCCTGTAGCTTTGCATGGGGTTGTTGTGACTGAGTGTTCTGTAGCCTCCGAACGTGACTGGCTTTCTGATTTGTTAAGAGATTTGGCATGTAAACACAAGTGACAGGAAGCATCCCTGTGGTGGAGTCAAATGCAAAGGTAGTGACTCTCTCTCATTCTCAGACTTTAGGTCGATCCCTAGGAAATTTCTTCTCTTTGGATGCATACAGACATTATTGTTAAGCTCTGGAACTTAGTTGGTAGCTCTGCCCTGCTCTCCTTTTCTTGACTGAAAATAGTTCAGCTCTCCGGTGGTAAGGGATAACCTCTGTTTCCTGAGGTGGGTATTGGCAGACTAAAAGAGTGGAAGGACTTTCTCCAAAGATATTTATCACCTGTTGAAGGCTAGAGACCTCTCTGAAAGAAATCTAGTTGCATACCATTTATGGTCTACAGATAAAAGTGATGCCCGCCCAGATAAACTGAAAGCAATAATGCTCTTGCATCAGGTTTTTTTGCCACCTAAGATACCCTCTTTGCTGTTCCACAGCCCTCTGTGACAGGACTACCTGGTACCCGAGTGCTTCTTTCCATGTCACTTACCACATTCATCCTCTGCCACCTGGCTGCTTTCTAGCATACTTTCCACCCTCTATCATGCCTGACCACCTGTGACCAAATAATGGTGCACTACAAGACGTCTGGTCTGACTCTATTACTTTACAATTTCAGTATGTGAAACTTTTGGTATGTGCCATTACCCTGGCAGGTTATACACTTCTCACAAACCATTTCAAAGATTATCTATTTTCCCTTCAGTGGATGAGGACACATACGCACCACATCAGATTGCAATCTCGGACTCTAGCTATGTCCTGTGACATCTTACATGCCATTCTGTTGTGTGATTTATGCTATCATTTGAAAGGATGGAGAAGGAACCTAGTCTCCTCTGCAGATTTTCACTCTTCATTTGCATCCTCCTTTTTGATGCACAGGTTCCCAAAACAGCCAGTTGAAAACAGTTCAAGAAATATCAGAAAGAGATGTCATTAACATCTAGAAAAGGGGAAGCTTGGGATACTGCTCTCTAGGAGATGTTTTCCTGTGACCTGAGTCACTGAACTTTAGTTCAGACATTTGTTCAGCTACTCCTTCAAAGACTGAGGAATTGTATGTTGAAAGCCTTGAAAAATTCAAGATAAGTAACACATATTTTATTCCTCTCTTTCAGCAAGACAGTGATTTTGCTGTAGATGGCTATGAGGTTAATAAAGCACAATTTCCCCTTTATACATGCATGCTGACCACTCCCAATCACCTTCCTGTCCCTCCTGTACCAGGAAATGGCTTACAGAATTTGTGGCTGCATTACCTTCTAAGGGCCCAAGATGAGGCACTTAATAGATGCATCCTACCAGGCCTCATGGGCTTATGGTTGTTTCAACCAAGGATAAGCCTTACTCCAGACTTCTGGTGTCAGAGGCTTGGGATGGCTGGATTTTTGTCTTACTGGTAATGGCTGAGGAAAGAATGTTGAATATGTTGGCCTTCTCCAAGTCCTTTGGCATCAAGACCTCCTATTTTATCTAGTCTTCTTTTGTTGCTGATGTAATTCTAGAAGTCCTTTTTGGTGGTCATCATGTCCCTCAACAGATTAAACTCCAGGCATTAATGTTATGTTTTTAGTCATAAAAAGGGAAGGGAGAGTAGAGGAGAGGAGAGGAGAGGAGAGGAGAGGAGAGGAGAGGAGAGGAGAGGAGAGGAGAGGAGAGGAGAGGAGAGGAGAGGAGAGGAGAGGAGAGGAGAGGAGAGGAGAGGAGAGGAGAGGAGAGGAGAGGAGAGGAGAGGAGAGGAGAGGAGAGGAGAGGAGAGGAGAGGAGGAAGAGAGAGAAAGATAAAAAGAAGGTATCAGAAGACTGATGCAAAAATTTGTTGATTACATTAGCCTTCTCCTTGTCTGTTGTTACCAGCTTGACAGTTTTGTTCATCGGGTGAAAAACACTTTCTTTGCCCATCTTACTATCATTTGCATCCATTGACAAGTTCAGCACCAGCCACACCTTGGGGATCCTGACCACATCCCTACACAACCAGGCAGCATCCCCATATTCTTCCCAGGATACCTGTCTCTGCCTCCACTGCCTGTGCATTTTCTTCATGCCTTTTAGTTTGACCAGCAGGTTTTGACTCATCCATGCCAGACTTTTGCCTTCCTTTCCTGATTTCTTAGATCTGTGAATCAAGAATACAGTCCTTTCTAGCCTTAGCAAGATGGAGGCAGCTTAAAAATTTGAAAGAACAGGACGTCCACATAAGCAATGACACAATTAACCTTCCCACATTGTATGTTGTTTCTGTAGGTTGGATAAGGTACTTGCAAAAGCCATTGTTGCAGAGTGATAAGACCTAACATAAAATTGTCTGATCTGCCTTGTTGCGTTGTTAGTCATCTTTAGAGCAAAAGCCTTGGTGCAGATTTGGTTCTGTTGTAATACCTAGAGTCACAAAGAACAGTCAGCCAGCTACTGCCCAGAGAGTCCATACAACTATAATTTTGAAAGCCAATGTGTAAGGATGCTTCATGTGAATGTATGCCATGATATTGAGAAGGCAAAACAAATAAAGGAGCACCAGAATAGAACACATCTGTCTATCTGTCTATGTCTAAATTTCTAAGACAACCAAAGAGCAATTGCTGATTGGATATTAGATTTGTAGGTCAAGGAAGAAACCAGCTTTAGGACCGGACTAAATAATTTTCTGTCAGTTGAATTACATGAATCTCTCAAACCAAATCAAGTGATGCTGAAGAGAGACGGAAACATTTGAGGTAGCCAGAGGGAATAGTGAATGTTTTGTAAGTCATACAAGAGTGTCAGATAATAGTGAAAATAATCAAAGGCTACTCAGCTAGAATAATTTTTTCATCCAAGAGAAACACTACTGACAGAGCTAATGGGCTTTAGAAAAGCAAACAAAAACCAGGACAGTATATTTAAAGTGACCTTTCATGAAAAAAATATAATTAGATCTCTGTGTTTGCTTTATAGCCACAAATTATTGCAATTTGACTTGCTCCCTTGCTTCCTGGGAGCTAAAAGGAAGATTAACAGGACTAAATTTCCCTCTAGGCCTTGGTATGTTAACCAAGCCAGTCTTAATCAGACATTGCTTATTACAGGGATGTTAGCTCACCTATGGACATTAGAAGGATGTATGACATCTGTTCTTTATTTAGAAAGAATATATTTGCATTTTTCCTTCCTTCCTTCCTTCCTTCCTTCCTTCCTTCCTTCCTGCCTGCCTGCCTGCCTGCCTGCCTGCCTGCCTTCCTGCCTTCCTGCCTTCCTGCCTTTCTGCCTTCCTGCCTTCCTGATCTAGGTGTGGTCTTGAGGTAGGGAAGTGACAGAGGTATTAAATGTTGGACAAATTCAGTGAAGCGAGACCCCAGGGACCGGGTACTGTTAACCCCAGAACAGCTTACCCTTGGGAAATACGTTTGACAATATAAAAGAGGATTCTGTTTCACCCTGTTAGGAAATCACACAAAATCAGAAGCTTTGTCTCTCCAGACATCATCATGACAAAGATACCTGGAAGAATCAATTGACTGATTGGACTTCTCTGTGACAGATTTTACTCACAAACCCACAAAAAATTGGAAACATTGGGTTATTCTTTGCGTATTTCAGAAATTTTCAACTACATTACAGCTACTCAACATATAGATGACCATATATTCTCTGCATGCTTTGGGAGCAGAAGGAGTGTGGAATAAGATCTCCATTAAAAAAAACCAAAACAACAAAAACCGGAAGAAGTTTCTGATGATAAACAGAATACAAGAACAAACAACTTCTCTCAAGGTTCTTAGTTTCCTTTTTTTTTCCATCTTGCATTTATCAAGGCCAAAATTATATTTGCTCTCACAGCTGAGTTATAATACAGGCACAAGTACATCATGCCTCCTTTCACTGTAAAACATGTCAGAATCTTCGCCTCTCTCCCAGTAAGGAAAACTGAATTGAAACAAGTGTTACATCTAGCTCAAGGTCACCTTAAATATCCAGAGAATAAGATGTCTTTACAATTATCTTCTTCTGATTAGTGTTATTTAGCAGATCTACAGAATTCCAGCCTCCATGTGGCAGGGAGGTTGGAGCTGGATCATCTTTAAAGGTCCCTTCCAATCCAAACCATTCCAGGCTTCTGTGATTCTATTCCATGCTGATTGATACTGGGATAGAAGCGGTGTTCAGAAATGAGACTTGACCTACAATGCACACATCAGACTGTAACATTTTTCAGACCTCTTCCTGCATTTGCATGATAAGCATGAAGCATAAAATACTTTTTTATGCTTATGTTTTCCTTAGAAACGGAAACCATATGTAAATATTGCAGAACTCAAGGCTTTCAATATACAAGTGCTACACAATTGCTGCAAGAGGTGTATCTGTGTATCTTACAGCTTCACATAAACCTCTTATGATGAAGTTCACCTGTTCCTTTTGCTACCTGAGACCTTGAAAAGATTAAAACACAAAGAATAAAAACAGTGATTACATCAGTAAGATCTTTGCTGCCTTGAGACGGGAAACACTGAGTGGTTCAGCTTGATTGCATAAAGTCACTGAAGGTTGCAGGAATTTCACCTAAGAGATTAAAAACACAGGTTATGGATGGAGATCTGCAAGGCTGGTATGAGAAAGAGCCAAAGGGGGAAATCTAAAAAAGGCATGATGGCCCTTTTTTTGGCTAGAGAGTGCAGAACAAAAAGATTGACGGTTTCTATACAAAACTTTGAAGGCCATGGTGGCTGGAGTGAGATCTTTTTCTTCATTAACTGCAAAAGGAATATTAAAGTTGGCACTCTAAATATGATAATAAGCAAAAGGGAGTGTATGATTGTAATACTTGACTCTTCACCTGAATCATGTTAAACATCACTCCTGGAAGGTAACAGCTAAGATTGGAGTATAAAGATTGAGGTTGCTACCCTTGGTGGAGAGAGAAGAGATTGAAGACCCAGAAGAGAGCCCACAGGCTCTGGTCCTTCTCCTCCACCCAAAACAGGGATGCAATTTCACCTTTTTGGTGAGAATACTCGGGGTAATATTCTGCTAGCATTGTAATTATAATCATAATCATATATTGGTGCTACTGTAGTAAGTGCATTTATCAATCACAATTCTGATCTCTTTATATCTGTCACTTTAATAAACTTTCTGTTAGTTTCAACTTTGTGAAACTGTCTCAGTGAAAGTCCTTTTAGGGGCTCTGACAGACAAATATTGACTCTGGTAATGAGACATAAACCATTGACCGAGTCTGGGACTAAGACTGGATTCAGCCATTCCTAGGCTCCTCTCTAAGAAGGGGTTTAGAAAGAAAGAAGGTCCTTTCTGAACCTCGTGAACCTTTCTGAAGCGCAGCCATCAGACTGATAGCCTTTATATGACAGAGGCACAGCAAGCAGAGTTAAAGGCATATACAGGAAAAAGCATTACAAGGTTCTCCTATCCATAGACAGTACTAAGTAGGGAAGGCCATTAATGACATGACATGACATGACGTGACATGACACGGAAGTGTTTTTTGTACAGTGCTTTATGACTAATGTGGATATACTGTACCAGAGAGGAACAAGCCAATAGCAATAATCCACAGTAGTTCCTCTCCCTTGCTTCAGCAGCAGAGTAATAATTTTGAATTATAATACTTCATGGTTGACTTGTTAGATAAATTAAATAGATTACTTTTTCTGCTTGTCTGGGGGATGCTAGAAAGTAATAAAAGACATCCTTAACTTCACCTGAAAACTGATCATCTTTGGCAGCAGGTAAACCGGGTACATAAGTAAGAATAAATCTACATTGTTTCACTGACTTAAAATGGCTACTGGGTTGTTTTAATGAGCTGAGAAATTAGTTTATGCCACCCATGTGAGGAATTCAAAGGTGTGAAGGCTATGTAAGCCTGATGTATGGTCAGAAGATGCTATGGGTAGCTGCTGTATCTGTTAAAGTGATTAAAAGAGAGTAGTTGTAATTATACAAGAAAAGAAAGCTTTGTCTAACATCTCAGACATCCCTGATTTTTGGTGTTTACAGAATTACTACATATTAGCTCAACTATGGCAGCACATTTACTTTGTGTGTGTTCTTGATAAGACAAACAATGTCACTAAAGCCTGTTTACTGATGTTCAAGGTAAAAAGTTTTCTCTTGTACTGGCATGGGTTAAGAGGGTGAGCTGCTGTGACCACATGAATCCACTACACCTGAGTTGTGTGTTTGGACACGAGTTCCCCATGGCTGGTTCCAAATCCCTCTGAAGGACTGCTGTCTTACACGCGTTGCTCTCTGCAATGTGTTGAACAGCCAAGCAAGACATGGAGCACTGGAAATGTCTATGTTGTGGGCAGTAATGTTGAGAGGCACAGGTGGATGCAGTCCATTAACACCTGGCTACATGGCTGGAGTCAGTGCCACAATTTTGGGTTCTTTGGCAATGGGATGGCCTGTACAGCACTGGGTTTAACGAACACTGATGGGAGTCACCTCTCTCAAAGGGGAAAATGGGTATTAGCCCAGGAGCTTGCAGGGCTTACTGACAGAAAGTAAAACTAGGCTCACAGGGGGAGTGGGGTAGCATCAGCCCTACATGTGGCAGGCTATGGGACGTGCCCTACTTGGAAGGGTGTGCACAAGTTGAGGGTGCTGGAGAGGGTTCTCGCCTGTTGCTTGGGGACATGCTGGACACACTGCGGCACGCTGAAGCCTAGGGGTGGTGAGCCAGGGGCTCCTGAGGCAGTGAGAAGCAACAGAGAACCACTGGGAAAATACTTCAAAGGAACTCCAGCTTTAAGTCAGCCTCACTGGAGGTTCAGCTGAAATGCCCCTATGCAAACACACAAGCATGGGGAACAAACAAGAGGAGTTAGAGACTTGCGCACACCTGCAGAGCTACGATTTTACTGGCATTATGGAGACATGGTGGGTTGAATCCTATGACTAGAGTGTCAGGATAGAGGGATACAGGCTCTTTAGGGGGTACAGGCAGGGCAGGTGAGGAGGGGGTGTTGTCCTCTATGTCAATGATCAGCTGGAGTGTGTAGACCTCCACCTGGGCATGGATGAGGAGCTGACTGAGAGCCTATGGGTTAGGATCAGACCTAACCTCTCAGTCAGCTCCTCATCCATGCCCAGGTGTGCCAGGGAGTGCTAGGGAGTGCAAGGGACACCATAGTGGGGGTCTGCTACAGGTCACCCTAACAGGGGGACCAAGTAGATGAGGCCCTGAGATGGTTGACAAGGGAAGGATTATTAACATCATCTTCCTGGACTTCTGCAAGGCCTTCCACACTGTCCAGTACAACATCCTTGTCTCTAAGTTGGAGAGACATGGATTTGACAGATGGATCACTCAGTGGATAAGGAATTGGCTGGATGGTTGCACCCAAAGAGTTGTGGTCAACAGCTCAATGTCCATGTTGTGGTCTGTGATGAGTGGTAAAGAAGAATATGTGTCCCTCACAGATTTGGCCAGTCTCCTCAATCCCAAGACAACCCATAGTCAGTGGGTGGCAGATGTCTGCTGACTGAACAGAATTTATGCCTCAGAAATTGTGGTGCTGTTTTGTGTGCCAAAAAAGCAGCTGGGAGGAAAAATCTCTGAAATCTCTTTAGATACATGGAGCAGTTTGTTGCAGCAGAAATTGCTGGTTCTGAAACCTGAATAACACAGAGGATTTCATAAGAATTGCACAGGCAGTGGGAGAGTACATAGCCATTGGTGGGACCAAAGCAGAGACCTGAAAAAGCTTCCAGCAGGTGCTCTCATAAACTCTTCTGTCTATGATCATGTTGCAGTCTGTTTCCAGAGCAGAGAAATTTTTTATAGGTCAACTAGAATATTGAGCTCAGAAGACAGGATGTTCCTAGGAAATAGGTGCCTTTCAAGTCACTAGATACAGGAATGTTATGGAGAGGAGTCTTTTGGGGAGGCCAGTGTAAAGGTTTTAAGTGTAGAAAATCTTGTGCTTTGTGTGCCAGATAGAGAAAGGCTGATGTTTGTGTACCATATTAAGAGAGCATCTAATGGATAAAGCACCAGACAACAATCCAGAAGGCATAGGCTCTATTTATAGCTTGACTGATGGTCTAAGCAAGGTCATGAGGTTGTCTCTTCACCTACTAGTGGTGTTTCTGGATCTCCTGGGAGTACATAGGCAGAAAATTCCATTGCACTGTGTCCAGACAGCTGGGTTTAACCCTGGCTAGCAAAGATTTTACTGGGAAAGGTCAGACCTGTTTTGCTGATGATCATTTGAATCATGAGGAAAAGTAATTCATGTGACTATTTTCCATTAAACAAAACTGTGCCACAGCTGTGATACTTGCCTACTGCTCCTCCTTGTGAACTGCTTAGGTGTTTGAAAGTGAAAGGAAACGTATTTCTTTTTATGATGACTCCTTTGCCACCACCTCAGAGTGCTGCCATTTTTTTCAAGTGCATGGCAAGAGCGTCTGCCCCTAAGATTTCTATAATGTCCTAGGGAGCCTGCTTTGGCAGGGAGGTTGGACCCGATGATCTCCCGAGGTCCCTTCCAACCCCTACAATTCTATGATTCTATGATTCTATGATTCTAAGATGCTCTTATCTGATAGAAGAGGGATAGAATTGAATGTCAGGGCACATCCCCAGGAAACAGCATTTCTTATGTAGAGGCTATATGGCTATAAATGTGGGCTGATGGCATTTTCAGCCTGATTGTATATGCTTTTTGCTTCTCATGCATTCAATTCTGGGGAAAATCTGGGCAAACAGGGTACTGAAAGCAGATGAATGAACCTGAGAATTGAGGTCAAGTTTTAAAACCTCTTGGGAAGTTGTGACACATGACCTTTTTGTACCAAGGCTCTACAAATGTATCATTTCCAATGTCAAAGCTGAAGGGACAAAATAAGAAGACAGAAAGTGATTGGAAGCCACTGCTTGGCTGTCTCTGTGTGTGCACAGATAAAGACTTTATATATCACAACATTCTCAGAAGGGTACTCACCACTGAACCCCTCTTCACAGTTGAACTTGATGGTCTGAAAGTTCTTTTCCAACCTAAATAATCCTATGATTCTGGTTCATTTCTGGTCACTTACAAGCCACTCCATATATTTGGCTCTTGAGGTAAGTAAGTAATCAACGGAAAGATGATCCCGCACACTAGGTAAACAGAACAGGTTTTTACTCTCAATTATCTGGAATTGGCTATGAGAAATAAAATTAAATTAAGTATTGAACAAATAAGGTCAGATCAGTAATGTCTTAATGAATCCTAAACCTCATCCGCAGAAAATACTGGATGTAAATCAGCATTTTCTCTGCCCCTCCCCCTTATTTCCCATTTGAACAAATTTTTTTTCAAATAATTTTCAGCTTCTTTCAAAATGGTCTGGGTCTTTGTTCTGACTGCCTGTGTTATTTCTTACCCCTCTTTGCAGAGTTAAGATCTCAAAGTAAATCTTCAGCATGTCACAAATGCAGAATTACTCAGATAAAAAGTGCATGTGCTGAAAATAGGCTTTTTTTCAGAATTTTTACATTGATATAGGTTGACTTATGATATACAGGTACTGTATGTTAACTTGCTTGAAGGTGGGCGGTTGTGCTTGTGATCCATCTGAATGTTTTAAGTTGCATTGAACAGTATTTATTAGACTGATGGGGTTCCTTGCTTTCCTCTTGCATTCCACACCTTTGTCATTGCTCTTGCTTTGCCCTGATAATAGGAAATGCTTTGCTACCCTAGACCTTGCAGACAATTTGACTACAAGTTTCACAGCACCTCCTCAGTGTTGCCTTCAAACTTTGTAGCATTCTGGCTATACAATGCTGCTTGAACTTGGACCCAATGTTAATGAAACATCTGCACATGTCAACAGAAGGCTTTCTGAAACAGGTCACCTGAATAACTTCAATAGACTTCACCATGTTGTTTCTGCAGACATTTGTCAGAGCACTCTTTTCAATGAGTTGAAAGGGTTCATCTGCACAGACTTGGCTCTGAAACATCTGTAGAAATTATGGATATAGCTCTTCATAAACTCTGATAACAAATCAGTGTAGCAAAAAGTAACGCACGCTGTAAAATAATTCACACATCTCGGTTGTATCATGTTAAAAAGCCCTACAACAGCTTTATTTACATTACACCTTTACATCAGTATGTGAACATTGTACTGCTTTAACAGATTGTTTTTCATTTCTCTGATCAGTCTGTAATTTCTGAAATGGTGGGCTGCTTGCTAAAAATCGTTTTTAAAGCCTGGGCTGTTCCGGAGCCTCTTTTATCTTTTGGACTGATGTTTCAGGAGTGCTTGACTAATATGTCTGTCAATGTTAAGATGTATGCCACTGTCATATGTCTAAAGCCACTCCATACCCATTGCCTCTCTTTCCCCCTGAGCACCTACCGCTGCCACAATCACCTGGTCTTTTAAAGTGGTTTCTTACCACCTTGTCTAAACTTTAACTGTCCTGGTTTCAAAGCCAAGTTGCCACTTGGCTTCTGTTCTGAGTGACAGTTTTCCAATGTCCCATTCCATGTATCCCAAGTTTCCCACCTTCCCAGAAACACAGTACAAATATTTTAAGGGAACAGGTGATGCAGACATGTCTATTGGCCTGCTGCTACTACATCCATGTAAGAAATGCAACATCCGGCAACCAGTTGAACTCATGTATAAACAAACTATATTAACAGCATACGAGGGGAACAATCCCAAATCTCTCAGCTTGTCTTCATAGGAGAGCCACAGCCCTCTGGCTTCAGAAAGCTCTCTTCATCACCCTCATCTGGTCACAGCACTCCAGGCGGAGTCATACAAGAGAAGAGTAGAGAGCCAGAATCACCTTCTTTGACTTGCTGGTCACACTGTTTTGATATAGCCCAGGACATGTTGGCTTTCTGGGCCTCAAGCACACGTTATTGGATCATGTTTAGTTTTTCATTCATCAGCGTCTTTAAGTTCTTCTCCTAAGGGCAGTTCTTAATCCATTTTCACAGAATCACAGAACTAGAGAATTACAAGGTTGGAAAAGACCTTTAAGATCATCAAGTCCAACCAATCCCATCCTAAGCTAAACCATATCTCTAAGTACCTCATCTACCCTTTCTTTAAACACATCCAGGGATGGTGACTCAACCCCCTCCCTGGGCAGCCTGTTCCAGGCCCTGAAAACTCTTTCAGTGAAAATTTTTTCCTAACATCCAATCTGACCCTGCCCTGGCACAGCTTTGTGCCACTTCCCCTTGTCCTATCTCCCATTCTCTGGCTGAAGAGACCATTGCCCACCTCTCTACAACCTCCCTTCAGGTAGTTGTAGGTGGTGATAAGGTCTCCCCTCAGCCTCCTCTTCTCCAGGCTAAACATCCCCAGCTCCCTCAGCTCCTCCTCATAGGATTTGCCCTCCAGCCCCTTCCCCAGCCTGGCTGCCCTTCTCTGGACTCACTCAAGGATCTCAATGTCCTTCTTATGGTGAGGAGCCCAGAACTGGACACAGCACTTGAGGTGTGGCCTCACCAATGCCAAGTACAGAGGCACAATCACCTCCCTAGAGCTACTGGCCACACTATTCTCTGCTCAGCCTGTAGTTTTGCTTTGGATTGAACTGGCCCATGTGCAGAACATTGCATGTGGCCTTGTTGAACTTCATGTGATTCACATAGGCCCACTTCTCAAGCTTGTCATGGTTCAGCATGTTGACTGCACCATATTTTGTGCAAATATTGTACTGCCAGCCAGCCACAGATCAGCCTGTGAACATCTGGGGTGTGATGTTCTACAAAATCGTGACATTCAGCAAAAAGAGGTGGAGAAAACTGATACTCTATGACTGGAAGAGGGAAAGGACCAAGGACTTTCAGGGCATGTGGACACATGACTGCCTGCAGGTATAAGTCCTCTTGGGTAAGAACTGTCATTCTAGTATTTTCATACAATTGTCCTTCCTTGTTCTGCAAACTGTTAACCTCTGATTCTAACTGCTTTTCAAGGTGTAACTTGGGAATTAACATATTTCCATAATTTCTACCAGCAGAATTCCAAAGGACTGTGAGAGAGAATTCGGCATTTCTTTCTGGGACACAGCTCATCTGACCTACTTTGCTACTGCCTATGGCTTTATGTTGATTGTAAAGTGAGTCTGATTCACACAGAGTCACCTACTCTCTAGGTATTTAATGTTATATAAGGTAAAACATCCTACCCCTGGGAAACTACCCAGGAATAAGAGGTTATTCACACTTCCACTGCAAGATGAACTATAAATGAGTCATAGCACTCTTCCAGACAATCAAGAATATCTCCAGAATACAAAAAAAATGTAGAACACCAGGCTGGTATGATTTCAAAAAAGGTTTTAAATTGGCAGACTAGTGGCAGAGGAAAACTTTTTCCTGTGAGGAAAACTCTTGAGGACTTTTCTGTTGAGTTTGGCCTTGCCAATCTAATGACAAATCCTGTGGCAGCTTGGTCCTTGTGTAGATTTAATGGACATGACCCAAAGAGCAGCTACATTTGGTTTGGATTGCCTTCTATGCCTCCTTTCACTCAAAGCCAATTACAGAACACTCGGGCCAAACTAATCATATTTAGCCTACAAAACAGGCTTCAGTGATGTCAACTGGGATTCTTTACCTGCTTGAATTTGGCTGAAGTAGGCCCAAATACCGATTTTTCTTTTTTTATCCTTCACTTTCACTAACTTTCACCTAGAGCTTAAGGAGAAAGCTCCTGCAAGCAACTAAGGGAGTTTCACAAGATTCTTAGGAGGGAAGTGGGGAAGGTAGTAATTTTTCTAATGTTCCCCAGTCTTATCAAATGCTGTGTTCTAAGGAAATTGATGGCATGCTCCTATCTTTTAACTAAAGCTTGGTATTTCTTAAAACTGTGCAGCTGAGGAAGGCCTGCCAGGAGGCAATTTTTTTTCTGCAGAGTGATGAGAAATATTATTCTTGTGTTAAATCATAAGCATGTAATGTCTGTCAACAGACTGTAATCTAGCTATCATCAGGGCATAGAGCAGAGTGTCTCTTTTAGGTGCCAGATCATGGTTAGAGGAGGAAATACATGCTCTATAAAGGACAGGATATTTCCAAATTAAGTTGGTTTCTTTATTTTACTTTTTTCTGCATGAAACAGAAACATGGTTTTTTTTCACAAACATGTTTAATAAATAAAGGCATATGGGGAAGTACACTTCCAATCTCATGGTCTTATTAAATATTTTTTGACAGAATGTGGCCTCTTGTTGCTTCCTGCATAAACAGACCAAAGATCATTATGCAGGGATGAGTTATATGAAACAATAACAAAATTATGATGCACAATACCATTTCTGGAAATAAATAACTATAAATTAAAATGACAAGTTCAGTCCTGTATTGAGAGTATGAATTACAGTTCAATGTAATTTAAGCATTGGAGTAAGATTTTTCATTTGAGCTCACTATGACATATGATCATGAATCATGTCGGATCAAGCTATCCCTTGTATAAAGAGGACCTGATAAGAGGTAAGAAGTGTCTTGTTTTCAGTTGGGATAGAGTTAGTTTTCTTCTTAGCATCTGGTATAGTGCTGCGGTTTGGATTTAGGATGATAGCAATGTTGATAAAACACTGAGGTTTTTAGTCGTTGCCAAGCAGTCAGGAACTTTTGGGCTTCTCATACCACCCTACCAGCAAGAAGGACAGGGTATCCAAGAAACTGGAAGGTGACACAACTAGGGCAGCTTATCCAAAAATTGCCAACAAGATATTCCATACCGTACGATGCGATGGTAAGTATATAACTGGGAGTTGGCCGGGAGGTAGGGCAGCTCAGGACCTAGCTGTGAATTTGCTTTGGGTAGTGAGAAACTGTGCTGTGCATCACTTGCTTTGTCTGTGTATAGTTTTGTCATTATAATTTCCTTTATCATTATGATTGCCATTATCATTATTATCTTCCTTTTCTGTCCTGTTAAACTGTTTTTTATCTCAACACATGAGGTTTACTTTTTATCCATTTCCAGTTCTCTCCCTCAACCCACCGAGAGGGTGGGAGTGAGTGAGCAAATGACTGAGTAGTTGTTTTAGCTACCTGCTCTGTTAAACCATGACAAACTGAGAACTAAGCAGACAGGAGTGAGAGAAGACCCACAAGTAGCAAAAGAAGACATCAAAGAGCAGCTATCTGACTTTCTTTGGAAGGTGGACTGTCCCTTTACTGCATAGAATGGTTTGATGATCCCCTGATGATTCTTGTGGTGTGCCACTGTGTGAAATTTTAATGACAGCCTGCTTATGATGGAAGAGATCATGCTCCTTCACTAAGGGAGGCATATAGTGGAGGGCATGGTGCTGTCCATCATCCTACTTCAGTGATGTAACTCCTCTGTGCCTGACCTTTTGCAGGAGAAAGTCCTATTGCTGCAGCAGAGCTTATTGTTCACATAGAAAAAAATATCTCTCACACCAATTACAGTCAGACTTCTAGCGTGTGAAGTCTGTTCACAGCATCTCAAGAAGGTGACGCTTTTTGGAGAAGCATTACTTACCCAAGAACAGTAATTTGCAGAACCCAAAACCTGTGATGTGTGCAAGGTCTGATCTGCTTAAACAGTTGATCTGCTCAAACCCTTTCCTTGGAATGGTTCAAGCTTGAGACACACAAAGGATTTGTAAGTCCATCATTTTGGTGTCTACCATACTTTAAACAGACAAGGGATGAGCATTTTTTAAGGTCTTTCCCTGATGATTAGAAGATGTATCCTTTACATCTCATTTGCTTGTTCTTATTATTTGTGTCTTGATTTGCTTCACTTTGAAGAAAAATAACTTTCAAGATCAATAATTGTACCCTATCAAGAGCCTACTGTGACCAGAACTCTCTCCTCTCTGCAAGGTTTACTACCTGTTTCTTTCTGCCATCCCAGGCCTGAGACCACTGAGAACCCTAATACTAATTGTATTTTAACTGCTGAAACACCTTTGGACAGTGGCTGTCTTCTTGATTTCTCTCCCATGTGCATATATGTCAAATGGCTGTGACTCATACCTTCCTTGCCTGCAGTCAAGCCTTTAAAGGTGGTTTACTCCTAGAGGAAGAGCTCAGATCTCCTTCCTGCTGTGATGTGCCCTAAATGAACCTGTTTGGCAGGGGAGCTGAACTAGATGATCTCTGGAGGTCCCTTCCAACCCCTAGAATTCTGTGATTCTGTTTGGCTGTGTAATAAGTGAGGACTCTTTCTCACAGAGGTGTGAGGGCAGCTACACTGCAAAATCACCTCCATAATACCTGTGTGGCTCTTCTGCTTACTCCCATATTAATTTACCACTCCTGTTCCCTGCACACATCCAGGCTGCAGTTATGGTCTACCATACTCATTGCACCAAACATACGGTAGCATAGTACTGAGAAATCTGGGCAAGCTGCTTCTTTCTTCTCAACATCCTCAACAGAAGAGGAATGCATGTCTGTGTTCACACCAGAAAATAAAGGAGACTGTGATTTTGATTGTAAATGTAGTAGAATTCTATGCACCGTGAAGTGGAGAATCTTGCAGAAGCTTCTGGCCACTTGGGCTGAGACCAGTGCTTCCTAAACACTTTGATGGTTTTGCATACACCATTTTCAGCACTGGGAATGGTGATTGTCTTCCCTTTTGTTTAACATCCATTGTTCAATATCCCAGACTCAGAACTGGGTCCCTGTGAAGCTGGAGAAGACCCCACAATCTTTGTAACACTGTCTCTTCCTTTTGCCCCTGATTTAAAATCTCCATTATACCATCTGAGCATTGTTCCAGTGGAATAATTTCATTGCAAGACGACTAAACATTTCAATTGGAGGTACATGTTGGTAAGCAGAAGTCGTGTATGATGTTCTGGGTGTATCCACCTGGCTGTGTCTCAGACACAGAATCACAGAATTCAGAAGGCACTTGACACTCCTTCCATGTCACTGTAATCACAATACACCCTGTGCAATTGAACACTGTAATCTAGTGATAGAGCAGCTCTGCCATTTCTTCTTGATCAAGTTCTTCTTTGACCTGAGAGAGGTCAAAGGTGAAGCTAGGGCAGAAAGCTGAGGAGAGATTATCAACCAGACTGGAACAGAGAATGCATTCAAAAATGCACAACTTGTATGTCCTCGTTTGACAAATTTAGTCAGACCAAAATGTGTGAGCAAAAGAGTACCCACATCTGAAATATCTGAGACAGGAACTTGAAACCTACTAGTGACTGTGTTGGACTCCTCAGGGGCTGACATCTTCACACAATTCCAGATCATCCCATGGTTGTTGTAAGGTAGAATTGACTGGGACCTCAGCTGTGGGATGAACTGCATCATTTAGCATGGGATAGTGTTTGTTATTCCTTTGTCCCCCCATGTACCTATCATACTGCAAAGGGCCTTCCTCCCTTGCACTGGAAGTGACCAACTGAGGGCTCCTATGCATCTTTTTCAGCCTCACAGCTCTTACCACAGGCTACAGTTCTGCTCACTTTCCACCTGCCTGGGGACCCTCTGTTTTTATAGCTGCAATGATTAAGTGCCTTCTGGAAACTCGCGCCTGGCAAGTCCCAGGCCCTGCTGCATTTGTCAGCATGACATTATTCAGAACAGGTGTCATTTATAGTAAACTTCTATTAGATGGCCATTCCCTTCCTTCTAGACTCTCCCTGTCCATGCAAGACTGGATATGGTGATGGAAGTGCTTTTATCTGTAAGAGTGTATCTACAGAGACCTTATGCCAGCTTTCCCCAGCTTCTCCTGGATGGTGGTTGCTAGGCCTCCATCAGATTTCACAGCCCAGCAAAACAGCTGTTGTCAATTGGTCTGTATCTTCTAAGACAAAACTTAGGTTAGAGACTTATGGATCAGATACATGTTCTATTTTACTGTTGTGCAAGACAGAGCAAATGTTTTGATTCATATTTGTGGGACATATCTCAAATATAATATCCTTCCACTTATACCTATGGGAGCACCACATAACTGTGAGGAAAGCAGTGGAATTTGGGTATTCTGCCAATTCTTTTCTCTTCCCATTTGGCAGTGTATTGACGTGGTCTAGAGCTGAGTCAGATAGAAAAGATGAACTGCACCTCATGAAAAAGACAATATGAAGAAGTAAGCATGGAAAAGACAGTAACAACAATCCCCAGCAGACAGAGCAATTCTACTCACAGGTGGCATACACACAGGCACAAGCAACATGTGTGGTTCCCTTGAGAAAATCCAATTGTAACTGAGAAACTTGGACTGTTGCTTTGGGTCCATGTCACAACGGGAAGAAAGAATTAGTGAGACTCAGAAGTTTGTTCATTGTCTAGCACTGTATCTGGAATACCTTTCACTTAGGGAAAGTGATCTGACAGAGAACTATAGAATACAATTTCCTCTGTCTAACTGATCAGAGAACTTCTCAAGGACAAAAGCTGCATACAACCATATGCTCCAATGTAAAGATATGCACAGAAGCAGCTTGCTTGTTGATTTGAATCCTACTTGCAAATTTGCTGAGACAGCTTCAATTTCCTCCACAAATCTACAGGTGAATTTAGGGGGCGTCAGACCTTAGGAGCATCATGACCCAGCAGATCTGTGATGCTTAAAGTGAGAAAAGTGACCTTTAAACTAACAACCCTACATTGTTGACAATTATAGGCTCTGGTGAGCCTTTGGAACTGACAGAAATAGGGTTGTACTATTCAACATAAAGGCCACAGTATGCAGTAAACAGATTCCTGCCTTCATGGTAATGAAGCTTATGAGCTCAGTCAGTGAGAAGAGATGCTGATCAACCTGTGCTGACCAAGAGAAACTCTACCCTTTTCTCTTCCCATCCTGCTTTCTCATTAATTTAAGTTGCTTTGTATTTTTCTACTTAGCTGTCAACTAGGGCCTTATTAGGCCTATTCTGTGTAATTTTTCAGTTGGGAACAGAGTGATAATGAGAGGTACTGGCATTTGATTTCAGTTTCTCACCATTTAATGAGTCATGTATTCATGAAGCTTTTTTACTTCAACAGATTGAGGTGGATTGATTTCTCTATAGCATTGTTGGCTTTTGCACTCTGGAATTTGCAGGAAATTTATGCTGCAGAAAAGGTGAAATTCAAGAGCTTTTACAGTGCACAATTATTGCTTGGGAAGGATTGTTACAATTCATGAACTGTGTCTATTTGGAACTGCTTGTTAAGTTCTGCACACAGAAAACAGCATGTACAGGCTGTAAACAGTGTTTCATAGCCTTAGACTTAATTTTTATTGGTTTTAGAGATACATATGTATGTTTACTTTAGAGACATCTCTTAACCACAGGTGATATAACTAGGCAACTCTCTTCTGATTTCATTGGCTTTCCACTGCCTTTTATGTGACTGGGAATTTAGAAAATACATGCAGTTCTCTCTCCTGACTCACACTTCTTTCTTTAGTTGTCTTCCAAGAATCCAGTCAAAGATAAGGTCAAAATAGCTTTTGTTGCTCTATTGAAAGCCTAAAGTGCTAGGTTGGATTAAAAGAGGTAGTCTTCAATTCTGAAAAAAACCTCTCTCTTCTTTAGTATTTTGCCTGTTCTTTGCCCTGAAAAACTTTCTAAAAAATTGACTTTGACTATTTCTTATGATAAGGGACAACCTTCTCCCAAAGTCTGGCAGTTGGGAACAATACCTGATAGGATGTCATTTATGACACCTTCCTACTTAACAGAGAATTAAAGAACAAGAATTTACTTGAAACTGCAGATGAATGGATATGGTAATTTTTACGGTGAATTGCTGTCAGTTATATTCTCTTTTGATCACTTTAATTTCTTTTTAATAAATTGCTTTTTCACTGCATTTTCCTTCTTCAGGTCAGAGAGTCTCACTGATTCTTTTATTCTTCTGTTTTGTGATTCTTTCTTAGGCCCTTTTACTTTGAGCTAAATTTCTCTAGGAAAGCTCACTTGCACTAGGAACTGAGGAATATTTATTACTAAAGCATTCTGAAACATGCTATCTCCCTTTAATTTCCTAGTTGCAAACACATTGTTGTTAACTTCGTGGGGTACTTTTTGAAAAGATATTTATCTCATTTTTTTGTTAGCATTTAGAAAATGTTTCTAACTGTACTGAATGGTAGAGGGGTTTTTAATTGTCATTAAGCATAACTTGCTTTATTTATTTATTTATTTATTTAAAGAAAACCTAAGCAATTAGTTCTGCTTAGTCCTGTATGGGACATTTAATGAGAATAACTTCCTACACAATTTTCCAGTTCATGCTAACAAGCCCTAAAAAGCTGTGACATTTTTGTACATTGAAAAAAATGAAATGTTGAAATATAAGTGTCACTTATCACACATGAATTGTTCCCTCCAAAAGAAATGCTTCCTCACAAAGAACATTTGAATTACAAATGTGGCTAGTCTGACCCACAGATAAGGGTCTTTCTCCTGCTCTCATCTGTCTTACCATTTATCTCTTGGTATTCACACTGCAGCATTTTTCTTATGTCAATAACCACAACCTAAGAAAAATCTGTGCGTGAAAGAGGTGTGGATGACTCATTGGCTTAAATATGACTTTCTGACTCATCCAGTAGTGCTCTGGTGATGTGCATAGACAGAGGAGTAGATGGTTTTTTCCCAGGAGTCTGGGAGAGAGCAAGAGTGGCCTACCTGTGGTTGACTAATGGCAGAAAATGTGGAATAGGAAAGAGGAAAACAAGACAAAAGAGTTAGAAAAAAGCCCAGAACATCTTCTGGAGAGAAAAACACAAGTTATGGGGACAGGAGGGAGGAATAGTAGTGTGGTGAAAGGAAAAGTTCAGGGCATGCATCAGGGATCATCAGGACCAGTGAGAGCTGCCAAAGTTTAAGCAATGAGACCTGCTTCCCTGGTGCTGCAGGACATCCTTCCTTGTCTATCCTTGAGGCTTTGAAAAGGATACAACTGAATCCCTCAGAGGCTGACCATCTAAAGTCCAGGTCTGCTCTTCAGGTGCTGAAATTATTTAAGATTACAGTTAGACTCTTCTGAAATCCCAACAGAATTAAGGCATTTGCCAAAATACCTTCAGTTTCGAATGATCTGTCAGAAGTACAGTGTGCTTCAGCAGTCAACCTGGGCCTGCGGGGCTCTCTAAGTGTGTAACCTAGTTTCCTTTGGTTTGTCTTCAGCAGTGGCCAGCTGTCCAGGTACTGGCACACATACACCTGTAAAACTGGAGCCCTGAGTGATAATGACAAAGCACAGTAAATTTCTGAATGCATTCTTCTTAAGGAAAGCAACATGGGCCTGTATACCACTGTTTGGGACTGTTTAATATTGTTGTTTTTTCTCAAAAATAAAAGCTCATACCTCTGGAAAGAACATATTGTATGTGATGTTCATGTTTCATAGAGAGGCTGAAAGCATAATCCAGCTCTGCTCATGCCTGTTGAAAGCTTGCATTTGCTCTTTTAAAATAAATATTCCTGCAAAGCTTTTAATTTCCTCATCCATTTAGAGCGGACAACACTTCTAATTTGATTTTTCTTCTTTTGAGTATTCCAACTGTGGAAGAGTTTAGTAATTCACAGACTTTGTTTTGTCCCAGAAAATACGGGTTAAATTCACCACGTTATTGCAGAATCTGAGAGTTCTTATCTGGAAAATCTTTTTACAGTTCTTGATACCTTTTATACTCATACAGCAGTCATTGCAATTATGCTCTTCTTGGTTATGATTCAGTTATAATTTTTCCATAGTTTTGAATCTCACCTGGAAGTACCCCTAAGCTGAAATACACAAAATTTCCTCACTCTCCATGAAAACTAAGACTGGCCTATGATATGTGACTTCAGTAGATGTGGGACTCATTTTATTTGCCTTATGGTTTTCAAGGTCTTGCAATATTGTTGAGTCATGTTACCTAGCTCTGTGCTATAATCCCAAGGGCTAGAGGATATTGTACTATGTGTGGAATTGGATTTTTTTAGTGGAACTCTAGCAGCCTTAAGAGAAAAGATCAACTCTCACAGAGCTGTCAGTAGTGGTCAAATTCCCCTTCAAGGGTTCTCAAAGATGGCACTGAGTCTGAGGCTTACCTGAGGCCTAATAAAACCTTGTTCTAAAACCTCAAACAAGAAAAATCTTGAAATAAGTAGAAAAAGATTTGTTTTAATTGTTTGCCTTACTGTCTAAACTAAGACTTAGTAGAAGGGTATTTTTAGAAATGGGGTTCTTTGTGTGTCATTTATAACCATGTTTGACCCAGGACTGGACTTCCTTAACTACACTGAGAAAATATTCAGATCCGGTATATCCCATTTCTCTATTAATAGGAAACCAATCTGCATGAAGACCACCACAGAACTCAAAGGGACAATACTGTCCTTTGACATACTGGTTTACCTTCCAGGGGCCTATCTCTCTCCAGTCTGTGGATTGCTGGAGACACTTCTCCTTGCTATTTAGCAACATTTCACTTAGTCCAGATTCAAATAACTTGTTTGCTGTCATGGGGAATGGGTAGAGCTCCTGAACGACTCATCACTCACTCCTGCCTACCTAGGTCTCATGATTCACTGGTCTCTCTAAGGAGCTCTGAGGGCTCATGCAGAACAGTAGCCATTAGCAACTGCTTTGCATAGTATTTATTTAGTACGCGAAAGTACAATGTAGAGAAGGGGGATGATCAGAGGTCTGTGAAGGCTTTGGGAAAGAGTAAATAGAATACTACTACTTTGAAAAATAATATATTTCACCATGGAAAAGAGAAAACCAAGAAGGGATATGACTGGTCTATAAATTCTTATGTGGTACAAAGAATATGAATGGAGTTTGACTTTTCACTGTCTCTTCAAAACAAAAAAAAATAAGGAGGAACACATCAAATAATTAGCAAGAAAAAGTTTCAAAACAGAAGGACTGGATTTTCATACAAATTACTATTAATCAGTATAACTTCTTGCTGTTGGGTACTCAGCAGCACAGGGGGATAGGGAATGGGGTTTGCAGTCAGTTCATCATATGCTGCCTCTGCCGCTCCTTCCTCCTCATAGGGACAACTCCTCATAGTCTTCCTCTGCATCAGCATGGGGGCACTCCCATGGGAGGCAGCCCTCCACCAACTTCTCCAACATGGGTACTTCCCATGAGCTGCAGTTCTTCATGAACTGTTCCAGTGTGGGTCTCTTCCATGGGGTGCAGACCTTCAGGCCCAGACTACTCAGGTACAGGTCCCCACAGAGCCACAAGCCCCACAGCAAAGCTGCTTGAGCATGGGTCCCCCTCTCTCCATGGGTTGCAGGTCCTGCCAGGAGCTTGCTCCAATGTAGGTGGGCAACAGTGCCTTCCATATGTCTCCACCTACTCCAGCGTGGGGTGTCTCCATGGTCTGCAGGTGGGGTCTCTGTTTCACAATTGTCTTTTCAGGCTGCAGGGGAATACGGTGCCTGGAGCACATCCTGCCCCTCTTTCTTCACTGACTTTGGTGTCTGCAAAGTTTCTTACATCTTCTCATTCCATTTGTTGGTGGCAAAATGCTGCCCCTAGGTTTGTCTTTTTTCCCCTTCTTAAACATGTTATCCCAGAGGTGCTACTGTTGCTGACTGGCTTGGCCTTGGCTAGCAGCAGCTTCATCTTGGAGCTGGCTTGCATTGGCTCTGTCAGACCTATGGGAAACATCTAACAGCTTCTTGCAGAAGTCACACCTGCAACCCCTGCTACTAACAAAACCTCGCCATGCAAACCTGAAACACGTAACAGTTATTTCATCCCCTCTTCAAACTATACTCAAGTGAAGAGATGTCATCCTTATCCTGCTATTTAAGCACCTTCCAGGTGTGCACAAGTTGGCATAACTAATGACAAGCTGGCAGCTGGGAGAAGGGCTGAATCTGTGCTGTTTATGTAGGCTCTAGTGTTTCTCTGTTCTGTCTTTCTTCTGGAGAAGCTGCCTATCATAGGAAACTAGTGGTTGATGTCCTCTTTGTACTTGTAAATGTTCATGCTGGACTTTCATAATAGTTATATTTAAAATCTTTCATGCTGATAGACCTCATTTGAAAGTAGGGAATTTCTGTTGGTATGGGGATTTTCATGATGATTCTTAAATATGTGGTTTGCAGACGTGAAAGGTAGAATGTTATATTTTTGAATGGCTCAGTTCTGGTAGGGGGCTGCAGAGGTGGCTGCTGCAAGAAGCAGCTAGGAGCTCTCTGCAGGCCCCAGAGAGTAAACATCATCTGACTCAAGGCCAGAGTCATCGCTGACCAAGGCCGAGTGAGTCGGTGATGGTCAAAGTGCCTCTGGGAATCACATTTAGGAGAAAAAACCCACAAGCAGCTGCATTTTGCCACCAGAGAAGGGAGTGAGAAGATGTAAGGAACTGTGCAGACACCAAGGCCAGGGAATGGAGGCAGAGGATGCGCCCCAGATGCCAGAGAGAAAGATGCCCCTGCAGCCCATGGAGAAACCCATGGTGCAGCGGGTGTCCCCCCACAGCCCATGGAAAAGGCCGAGACCCCACCTGCAGCCTGTGGAGAGGCTCCATGCTGGAGCAGGTGGAGACACACAGGAGATGCTGTGACCCATGTTGGAGCAAGCCCCTGCCAGCACTTGCAGCCCATAGAGAGAGACAGAGACAGAGAGATGAGCAAGAGAGAGAGAGAGAGAGAGAGAGGTTTGCTGGGGGGAGGCTGGTGACCCTGTGGAGGACTGAGAGACTGAGAGACTGAGAGGCTGGGAGATGTTGTGATTTATGACTGCCTGCCATAGCAGTGACCCACGCTGGAGCAGCTGGTGAAGAGCTGAAGCCCTGTGGGAAAGGACTCACATTGGAGAAGTTCATGAAGGACTGTGTCCTGTGGGTGGGACCCTACGGTGCAGCAGGGGAAGGGTGTGTGGAATGAATGCCCCCTCCCCCAGCCAAGAAGGAAACCAACTTGTAAGGAACTGACTGAAGCCAGTCCCTGCCCCTCCCTGTGACACAATGGAGGGGAAGAAGGGAGCAAAATTATGACTAAAGTGAAGTCTGTTAAGAAGGGAGGGGTGGGGGGAAGGTGCTTTAAGATCTGGTTGCGCTTCTCATTATCTGACTGATGTCACTGGGTGTGTTTTCTGTATTTATTATGTGTTGAGTCTGTTTTGCCCATGATGTTAATTGTGGAATGATCTCTCCCTGTCCTTATCTTGAGCCCTTGTCCTTATATTGAGCCTCTCAATATATATTTTCTCCCCTGTCCAAATGAAAAGGGGAGTGATAGAGCGCCTTTGGTGGGTATCTCACCTCCAGCCATGGTCAAGCCACCACAGACTGACAGGTTCATTTTGTTTTTTCTTGGTTAGTTAATGTACCTTTAAGTAAGCCTCTGCTTCATGAACCTCAGCTTTTCTTCTCCTGTCATGCCTTTTGATGTTTCTGCTGTGGTTTTCCACTGCTGTTTCCAAGGATTAAGACTTGTATTTACTTTTTAATTCTAATGAATTCAGGATTTTTCTTTGTGTATTTTAACTGCTTTTTATCCTTTCACCCACCAATTTCCAGAGCAAAAGGATCTCTTTTGCTCTTAGAACTCCATTTATCAGTCCTCTTAATGAATAGATGGTCATTAAGATATATAGTGTACTTCTGAATGTATGACACAAGAGTTAGGTATTTGATATTTCTGATTTACGTTTCTCAGATTTCTTGTCAAAGGAGCTTTAAGCATTATTGATGTGTGAAAAGTATGGTTGTCTTAAGCCCTCTACTTCTTTCCTTGGCTATTCTAGCTGACAGCCTTGTGCTGTTTGTATGCATATAACAGGGTGCATTCCAAAGTCCTGGAGTTCTTGCAACTGGAGAAAGGCTTGTGTTAGTTGAAGAAGCCGTAGGTAACTGAAGTCAGCTTAAATAGACCAGCTCTAACCCCCATGAGGGCAGGCTGGTTGGTAGTTTAGTTATCAAGTTCTCCTGTAGTGGAAGAAGATAGAGCTGAAAAGTTCTGTACTTCAAAACCCATGGAAGCATAGTTCTACTGGGGAATGACACAGGCACAGTGAGGTTGTATCACCAGAGCCAAGAAGCCAAGTCTTGTTGCCCAACCTAGGGCCTTCATCCCTGCATGCCCATAGTAACTTCTTACTTGGCTTGTTTGGTCTTCTGATGAGAAGAACTTGAGTGTCTCCACAGCCCTTACAGACAGACTTAAAACAAGGTGAACCTATCTGTGCAAATCACAGTGCTGCTGAACATTACTGGCATCTAGTAGTGGCAATGGGTATTACCACCAGATGCATAGCTCCCTGGGCATCCCCTCACAGAAGAAAAGCCTGTCCTCTGGGAGGGTTGAGTCTCTGTGATTCTAGTAGTAAGCACTCCTTAGAGCATGCGTTGGGAACACCTTTCTTTGAAGGGGAGTTAGTCTGCCCTACAGACAATGTCATAAGATCAGAAACTGAAACTTATAGATCTCCAAACTCTCATATGGTAGATTCTCTCTGTGTTAGGAACACACTGATGCCTACTAAGCAGTTGTGCTGCTCCAAGAGCATTGGTATGCTGATTCATCTACATCCCTCTTCACCCAAAAGTCAACTGTCATCACTTTTTGCACTAATAACTTAAGGTGTGTCATGTAGTAGGAATAAGTCTTACACTTCTCATGGTACAGCTGAAGTGTCTGTGACACTTAAGAAGGTTCAGTCAGCAAAAGTTATTTCAATATTTTTAAGCAAGAAGACTTAAAAATACATATATTCCTCCAATATTTCTGCCTTTTCTTGTACTTGGAAGGACTTGAAAGCAATCTAAGTATGTAATAAGGATGAGAGAGGTCAATAATCCATGAAGATGAAGACCACTTTGGATACATTAGCTCACTCCCCAGGGTGCTCATAACTTACAGCTGTTCTGCTGAAACAGGGAATTCTCCATGGAGTGCCTCTGATCAGAAAAAAAAGAGGCAGTTTTGTGACTCATTAGCATGCTTAGGCAAAGATTTACATATAAAAGTCTGCCTTGTTTGACAGATTCAACACAAGGTGGTGATATTTTTTAATGATAAAACCACTCAGACACAACCTCCCTGATGTATTTCCTCATAAATCTTCTTTGTATTTACAAGATCCGTTAGATTATCCAAGAGACAGAATGACTTGCAAAAAAATTCTCTTGCTAAGTTATTGGCTCCAAGCAGAGTAGGTGAAAAGTCCTCAAAAAAACCTCAGGGCAACAGGACAAGTTCTACAGTTTAGATCTGCTGACAAAAGAGAGTGATTATAGGTCAACATGAAATCTGTAAGTCATCAAATCAAGAAAGCAGAATCTATGTTGTGCTTGTTTGGCTTGGTGTGTGAGAACCTGTCCTGGTCTTGGCTAGGATAGACAATTTCCACAAGGAGCCAGGACAGATGAGCCAAGCTGACCAAGGGGGAATCCCATACCATGTGACATCATGCTCCCCATGAAAGGGTGCTAGTTAGGGAGAGTTGGCTCCAGGAAGGTCTGAGTATGGACTGAGTGTCAGTTCTTGGTAAAGTGCCTTTTATCATCACCATTGTGTATATTCTAAGTAGCGTGACTTCGGTCTCCCTGTGCTGTCCCAGCAAACTGTCCTTATCCCAATCCATGAGGTCTGCCATTGCCACCCCATTCTCCACCCCATCCCATGGTGGGGGGTGAGTGAACAGACACATAGTGCTCAGTTGCCCACTGTGGATGAACCATGACAGTCCTTTTTGGGGACCAATGTGGGGCACAAAGGTTTGGGACAACTACCGATCCTACTCAAGTGTTAAAAATAAAGTTTTGATAAATACTGATGTTATTTAAGCAGGCACTAGTCATAATGATGTGCTGCTTGGTCATGTGGCTGTGGTATGTAAACCTGCCCTTGCTCCAATAACCCCTGCCATGTTGTTTATGATGTCTGTCAGAAAGGTCCACATTCTCATTTTTTGCACTATATGGTATCAGTTTATGATTAAAAGCATCGTGGTCATTAACCTAAGCTGGTATTTATATGTGGTATTTCTGCCATGGCCATATCTTGGACAACATTTCTCAGCATTGTTTAATAATCACACCTAATCTATGGGGAAGATATTTTCTCCCACTCTTTGATCTCCCCTTTTCCTTTTTCCCTGGCTACAACAGCATTTGAGAATTCTGAATACCCTTGGGATGTTCCAACTAGTATGTTCCCATTGCTAGGTTCAAGACCTGTTCAGGGTTACATCCCTGTCAGGGATGACATGGCATGTGGGAGAACACGGACAGGTATCTGGATATGTTCTCGCTCCCAATGGTTTGGAGCTTCACTCCCAAAAAACTGCAGGACCCTGATAAAGTGCTAGAACATTCAAAAAGGAAAATGCTGTGGCACAACTCATGGCACTGTGCTGGGCCCTGGCCACTATTATCCAACACTACTCAATGGTAGGCAGTGCCATACAGGGAAAGAGAGGGAAAACAGGGCCACAGACTTGGCAACTACCTCAACCCCCACAACAGGTACTGTAGCTGAGACAGAAAAATAGCCCATGCTGGTATCTGTCACCCCTATACAGAAAAAGAAACACAAAGAAATCAGTTCACTTAGTGAGGGATGGTTGCAGGTACAGAAGCCAAGCAGTTGATACAAGTTTTTCAGAAATTTTTCAGAAAAATTCCAGAAATTTTTCCAAGCAAGTGAAAAAATAAAATCCAGAAGGAAAAAAACAATTCCTGAAGTTTAAATACCTTCCCCCTCTTCTCTCTTTTTTGTTTCTTTGAGGTTTTTGTTGGTTGGCTTTGTTTATGTTTGAAGAATGAGGGATTTCCAAAATCATGCTTTTAGCATTCCTTTGCACACATTTTTCTCTATCAGTTTCTGAAAAAATATTTTGAGAATGGGTGGTACATGTGTGAAATCTCATGAAGTACAGCAGTTTTGAACCCAGTTCTTGCAGAAATGGATGTCTTCTTGCTTCCAGATGACAAACTTCTCTCACGGGCTTCTACCACAGCAGAAATCACTTAAGCTTGATAAGAAAACAGTAATATACAATTATGTATGTGAGCAGCTGCTAATATTACCAGGGAAGGACCACCAGTTGGAGATTAACCCTTTATTTTCCATGACTGAATGAGCTGGATGGTTCTTGAAAATATGAGGAAAGAAGGAAGTTTCAACATACTTCACAGGCACACAGTTTTAACATGTTGAGAGTTTGCTCTTCATTGATCATAATTTTTTTTATAATTCTAAATGGAATAAGTGGAAGTGTTGATCCAGTCATGACCTTTTCCTAATAATTCAGTGAGCAAAAGTTTGTGGTCTGCACCTTCACAGTGCTAGTAGGAAACAATGAAGATGCTGATGCCTGAGTGGGCAGCTGCTCGCAGAGGTTTATCTTGCCTACCCAGATGATTTTTCATTCTCATCCTGTTTGGCAGGGTAAAGAATTGCTATTAATCATACATTTGACGAGATACTGCAGCAGTTCCTAGCTCCCTATCTTTCAACACAGATGGCATTTTTCATGAAAAAGTGGATATATATCTCTGCTGACCTCAGATGAGGATGCCTAGGAAGGTTGGACTGCATGTTTGGTGTGCAGACTGTGTGATTTCTGTTCAGAAAACCCGAAGTGAAAACCTCAAAAGAATTGCTTGTTTTTACTAATAGAAATTTCTCTTCTTCTTTGTAACTTTCTTTTATTAATTTGTTCTTTTGGGTGTGTGTGTGTGCAATATTTTAATTACAAAATCAAGAGGGCATACAAAGATTTTGCCTGGGGGAAAAATGTCTAGTTCAGCTGCATTGGCAAGACCCAAATTCCTTTTATGGCCAGATTCTGCTCTGTGGTAAAGCCATGCTGGTGAAACAACAGGCCAGGAATCCCATCAACAAGCATTTGACTGTCCTCTGTAGAAATGTAATGATTTAGTAATTTAGAATGTAATAATCATGGCACCGACAACTGCTTTTCAATTAACAGGCTGTTGCCATTATTATCAAGACCAAGTGGGCAGAAGCCTTAGTGAATGCTTTATGCTTTTTTTCTTTTCATATTAGCTGGTAAACACCTTTAAGCATCTACTAATAGAATATTTCAATTTTTTTTTTCCTGTGGCCATGAACAGGCTATTGCTGTTGTTACCTGGACCCTCATATTTGACAAAGCAAGAAAGTATGGTCCAGGCTCTTGCTTGAGGACCTGCAAGATTTTGAGCAGGGCAGAGTCTGTAATTGCTATATGGCTCTAGGACACACGACAAAACTGCCCTCCCTGATGCTCTGTGAGAGGCGACACTGCTTATTGTGTGTGAAGTCCTTGTGCGGCCAAGAGCTTTACCTCAGGGAGCCATGGGACCTTTTCCCACATGGGGACTGGCTGCTGCCACTTCCACTTAGGGGTAAAATATTTTGTACTTCCTTTCAGAGCAGGGAGAAACTGTGCTTTCCATGCTGCCTCTGTGCTCACTCCACCTCTAAACTGAAGCCCCGAAAAGCCAGAATCAAAACTCACTAGCCTTGGCAACTATGAAGCAGGTATCCTTTATGGCAGCGCTGGGCACACAGGGATCGCTCGTCCCAGTGTGTGCACCATTTAAAGAAAAATTTCCCATATTTATACAGATTAACTCTACATATTCATCGCAATTTCTAAGCAAAAGGCAGGATTATGCAAATTATTTCCAGGAAGTCATTTACATTAGCTCCTCCCAGATAGACTATGCTCAGAGGGTCTTCTGGTGGACTTCAGGAATGAAAGCTGAACATCTTCCACTATCAGCACACACTCTTTAAGGTTTTCTCCATAGTTTCTAAAACACATTCCTGCACTCAGAAACATCTTCCTGCACAAACTAGTTAGCAACCCCTTTTAGCTGAAAGCAAGACATACTCTGTCTCTTAATTGGTCATTGGTCTCATTATTATTAATCCTCTATCTTCACTTTTTTATCTTCAAGGCTGTTCCACTGTTATGGTTAAATTTTGTAGCTGCTCTCATGAAATAACTCAAATGGTTACAGCCATATTCTACAAAAATCCAAAACAAATCTATTCTCAAAACATGCAAATATCGTCTATTCATAAAATACACAACTACTTTCTATTCTCTAAACAAGAAAATTCTTCTTATATTAAAGTTATATTAATTAATTGTCTCTTAAGCTACATCTATATCAATCTACTCAGCATTATTATATATCACTGAATCAAGATCCAGTCCACAGCTCAAATTAGCAGAAAGCTGAGAAGCTGCCCTTAGGAGTCTTAGAAACAAGCCAGCCAATGGTGTTTGTGCTAGAAGAGGAAGGAACTTCAGTTGCTGTTTAAACCCAACTTGGTTTTGGTTTTGGTGGTGGGGTTTTTTTTGGTGGGTTTTTTGTTTATTTGTTTATGTCTTTGTTTGTTTGTTGGTGTGGTGGTTTGGCCCTGGCTAGAGGCCAAATGCCCACCAAGCCACTCGCTCATTCCCCTTTTCGACTGAAAAGGGGAGAAAATATACATCGGGAAGCTTAGGATTCAAGATAAGGACAGAGGAACCCCTCTCCAATTAGTGGAAAGGGCAAAACAGACTTAACACAGAATAAAGGAAAGAAAACTAATTTATTACCACTACAACTACACACCCTGCAAACCAGAGTTGGATAATGAGAAGTGTGGCCAGGTCTTAAAGCACCTTCCCCCCACCCCTCCCTTAGCAGACTTAGACTTCATCACGATTTTACTCCCTTCTTCCCCCCACCAACATGGCGTGGGGAGGGGCAGGGAATGGGGAGTGGGGTTCTGGTCAGTTCCTCACAAGCTGCTTTCCTTCTCCAGATCTTAAAACACCTCTACTTCCCCCCACCCCTCCCTTCTTTGCAGATTTTAATCATAAATTCACTCCCTTCTTCCCCTCCCCCATCGCGGTGGGGGCAGGGAAAGGGAATGGGAGTTTTCAGTCCGTTCCTCCTGAGTTGTCTTCCTTCTTAGCTGGGGGAGCATTCCACACACACACACCCTTCCCCTGCAGGGACCCAGTGGGGTCCCACCCACGTGAGATAGTAGTATCCACGAACTTCTTCAATGTGAGTCCTTTCTATCAGGGAATCATCTCCTCACCACATGCCTCAGCACGGCTCCCTTCCATGGGGTGCTGACCTTCGGGCCCAGACTGCTCCAGCCTGGTCTCTCACAGAATCACAAGTCCCCCAGCAAACCTGCTGTGGCGTGGATCGATCTCTTCACAGGCCATAGATGGTCTCTGCTCCCCATTCTTATCTATGGGCAGCAATGAGACACCCACTTCACCATGGTCCTCTCCACGGGGTACAGAGGAAACTCTTTCTCCGGCACTTGGAGGGCCTCATTCTTCACCCTTCTCTCGTTTGGGCTTGGTCTTGGTGTCCACCCGTCTCGTCACATCTTCTCACTCCCTTCTCTGGTGGCAAAATGCCCCTGCCTGCAGTTTTTTTTCTCCTAAATGTGATTCCCAGAGGTACTGTGACCATCACCGTTTGGCTCAGCCCTGGTCAGCAGCAACTCTAGCCCTGAGTTGGACAATGTTTACTTTCTGGGGCCTGCAGAGACCTTCTAGCTGCTGCCTGCAGAAGCTATATCAGCAGCACAGCTAAGAAAACTGTGACAGTTGGTCTTGTTTGGTTGGTTTTTACGTCCCTCAGCAGGGGGAATTCCATTTGGGATAAAGCTCTGGCTAGGAAAGATGGGATCCCAGGGTACCAGGGCATGCTTTACAGGGGATGAGGGTGAGCGAACACATCAGACATTTTAGCACAGCAACTCTGGGTTTATGTCAGATGTCTTCCATTAAGTAAATGACTTATTTTATCTGTTCAAATAAGTCTCCTTCTTTTGGCTTGCTGCCATGAACATGGCACTATCTTAGGTTTATATACAATGCAAATAGTACCACAGCTACAGATTCCCCTTTCACTGACTCAAGTTTGTCCTTGGAGACATATTAGGTGAATTGATGAAATGAGTTCAGGACATGGAACTTTGTGAGTTTAGCATGGGAAAAGAGAACAAAGGGGAAAGGAGTTCCTGTTTTAAATTGAAAAACCTTTTTTTTTCCTTTTTAGTGCTGTCCCTTGTGTCTCTAATTCTAGGACTGGATTTTATCTGCTTGTAGGTTGTCACAAAAAAAGAATGTTGTCAAGTCTCAGGCCTCAACGAAATGCACATCTGTGTGAGCCAGCACAGGAAGGACACAGGAACAACCGCGCAAACATGAAGGAAATCCAACGAATAAATTTATTTTTGTTACCTCACCAATTAAGGGATCCCTGAAGCAGCCCAGGGCAGAGGCATGAAAGTGGCGACACAGGCACATTTTACCACTGTGTTTTGATATTGCCCACATGAGGGCAGAAATCTCAAGTGTGTTCAATAAGGCTACGCTAAGTCTATCACAGGCTTATGTTGTCTAAACCCAGATGTTCTACTTGCCAAACACACAAGGCTAAACAACGATACCTGTGTTTTTGTGACACTCCAGCTGCAAGTCACTTCTGCGTGCTTGCAATCCTCCTTGCCATTCTTCCACTATTTTCCCATGTCATAGGTCCATGTTCAGAAGTGGTGGTCTAGCTGAAAGCAACAGCCTGGATTTCCTCTGTGAACATACAGAGGAGAGAAAGATGAGACCCTAAGGAATGCTTTTCTCTACTAATCCTTACTGCAGTAGTAAATTTCTGTTTAATGGTTCTGGAATGGTCCTGAAATGAGTATTACCTTCCAAAGATGTCACTTTCCTCCTTTGGATGGATGTTGATGGAGACTTTAATCCTCAGATACGCAGAATGAGTCCCTAATGACTTCAGTGGACTTTGTTTTTGCAGCAGGACATCCAGATTAAGGTAATAAAGTACAAAAGATGGCCTTCCTATATGCCTGAATGGCCTACATACCAGAAACCGATGCTTATAAAAATCAGAAGTCTTCAGATACAATTTACAAACCAGACATCTGCTTCTATATACATTTCCACATAAATCTTCTGTTGATGCATTTGATCCATTTCCTGAAAGCTTATTTAAACCTCTTGAGGATGTTTGTAACTGGTTTATTTTTATCACTTGCAAGCATAAATATTAAGTGCCAACAATATACTGAATTCCTTCCACTGCATCTCCGGCATACTATATTATGTTGGCACTTCCATGCTTCATTATATCAAAAGGTTATATTAAATAAAGGAAATAAGTACATAGTTTTGATATGCTGTTTGCATTGCAGTACAATGTGGACACCATTCATAAGAATGGAGCATCACCATGCAAGTTTTTGAACACCCAAGGTAGAAACTAATTGAAGACAGAGAAGTTTAATGAGTTACTATCTCTTCCAACAAAGACAAACAAGGTTCTGGGAGAGATTGCAGGGTCATGACTGGCAGCAACATGTCATGTCACTGTAGTGAGAATGTACATGTGACACTAACCCTGAGGTGAATCTTTAGAAGTGGTCCTGAGAGAGCAAGCTCCTTGTGACCATTCTGATCCCCCTTCCTAAGACATTTTCCAACCTGAACAGCTCAAGATTTTCCCTGCTCTAGCAATTGCTTTTGAAATGGTTTCACAGAACACCTACTGTGTTGATGCCAGATCATAGACCCCAGGGAGGTACTCATTTCTGCTAAATCACTACAAATGACTGTGATCCCCAACAGTGCTGATTTCAATGAACTCAGCATAGTATAGACACAGCTGTAGTGAACACCTCAGGAGAGGTTCTGCCACAAAGAAATGCCATAGCTATAGATTGGGTTTTGCTCCAGCAGTGGTTCAGCTGGGTTCTTTGCTGTTGTCACTCATCAGACCCTTCAAAGGCCAGTCCTGCTGCAAGGTACAACTTTCAGTGAGGCACAACAGCTGCTCTTTGCTTATAATACAGGTTGCTGAGTCCCAGAAATAGCTGGTTGAAAGAAGGTAAATTGTCATGTTTCTGAGAGTTGCTATCAGGTTTTGTTACAGTGAGATGTAATTTGTGCTCTAATAGTATATCCTAGTAATAAAACATTTTTAAAGCATTTTAGGAGTCAGAATGAGACCAGCACTTTGAACTGCTGTTCTTACCTTTTATTTACCTTTCAACTTCAGTCTGTGGACATTTTTCCAGGATATTTCTCTTGCTGTGTTAGAACTGATGAGGCAGTGCTGTGGTAATTGCTACACAATGAAACACATCTGCAGCACAGCAGGCTAGGACATTCAGACATGCTTCAGACAGGCAGATGATGATATACTAACTTGCTGAGGCCTTCAGGTACACATGGCGCCTTTTATTATACCTTCATTTGCCATCGATTCTGGATAGCCAGCTGTGCAGTTCCCCTCTGATGTACAGAATTCAGTACTGTGCACAGGGCACTGTCTCCTGCATACGCAGGAGAAAGTAATGCTCTGCCAGCACCTGGAGCTGATCCCAGCGGCCTGAGGTGGGGAAAGGTAGCAGAAATTACAAAGGGAATGAGAACAAACTACTGTCCCCCAGGTCTTCAAGAACACTGCTAGGTTGCATTATGAACCTGAGAGCATCCATCTTAGTCCTTCCTTGCTCCCTAACGCCACAGTTTGGAGTGGGCACAAAGGTTTTCTCACAAAGGCAGAAACAAACTTCACTATGTCATTTACATATTCCTGATCCATTTGACTGAACTTCTTCCATCAGTGGTACAAATACACACAGACTTACCAATAGCAAGGTTCTGACTGAGATCCAGACTGCATCTGGTTAATCTGCCACTTATTTGGAGGTTGGTACTGGCTCCCCTGCCATTTGTCCTTGCAGAGCCTTTTCTGGAGATCTCAGTAAGACACGTGTCTTCAAAAAGACTGACTGTTTAGTCATTATATATGTAACTTGCTGATTTATGCTGTTTGAAGAAGGAGAGGTAGAGGCCAGTCTGAGCTGAAGGAAAACACTGTGACTGATCCTGGTACTGCTGGGAGAGCAGCTAGTGTGTTCCATGGATGATGCTTTCCATGACATGATGAGCATTTTGCTACACACTCAGCACTTGGGCTGGTACCTTCCCATGTCAGGTATGTGACCCTGTCTGAATGCTATTTAGAAAGTTTCAGCTAATCCTGCACAGCTGTTGTTATGAGTAAGTGTGGTGGTTTAGCCCCAAACAGTGGCTGAGCACCACATGCTGCTCACTCACTCCCAGAGGAGAAACAGACAGAACCTCTGTGAGCTGGGATAAAAACAGTTTACTGACAGAAGCACTGTGAAAGTAGACCAATGACAGCCAATTACACTCACACCTGGTGATAACACAGAGTACCTGGGCTGGCTGCTTGGGGAGGTTAACTCTGGCCTGTCCAGAACCAGGACAATGAGGTGTGTTAAATCTTCACTGGTATATTCCTGCCTGATATTGGAAAGAAACAGGCCGGCCAATGTGAGAAGAAGGGAGTTTCTGGTGAAAGAATGTAAGTGTACGAGGTGCATCTGAAGGCCAGGCCCACTGAATAAGCTGGAGAGAAACTGTGTAACTGGGCCTCACAGGCTGTAGCTACTCTAGGATTTCTTGCTTTCCCTAACTCTTCTGTCAGCTAATAGCTGTGTCAGGAGCAAATCCCATAGAAATTTTTATTGAGTTGCTCCATGCTGTTCAACTCCAAAGTGCAGTTCCCTGTTAGTCTTGTCTTGTAATCTTAAAACAATTACCAGGATAATCTAGTACATTTCTATGTTTTGTATGATTGCCTCAAATACTAATGGGTTTTATTTGACTAGATACAGTGCAGTATCAGACTGCTTTTCCTAAAGGACTTTAATTTCTCCACATGTGCAAAAGAGGCATAATTGATTTTTCATCCTTTAAAGACTGTTCTAGAGGGGGGTCTTCTTTAGTTCCTTGCAAGGAAAACGAAGCTTGTTGCAAATGAAAATTATTAACCAAAAATCATAGCACTGATCCTGCTTTTCCATTCCTCATCATGACCATCAGATGTCTAATACATCACTTTTCCTCTCCACCTGTTAGTCTCCAATTCTGTTTCTGCAGAGCAAACATATCTTGCCCATTATCCCACTTCTTTTTGGCTCTTCAGCCCTGTGTGCTAGCTCTCTGCCTTGCAGAGTAGGAAGAGATATCAACGTGGCATGAAGGAATATATATCGCTTCACAATAGGCTCTTAGAAATGAATTTATGGTATGGCAGAGACAACAAAACCACACTTGTAGCCTAGATCTTTGCTGCTTAACTAAACACTCACTGTGTTTTCTGAGTCTCCAGTGTGAAAGAAAGGTACAGGCATACATAAATGGCATCAACTCTCTGTCCCAGTTGCAGGGAAAGGGGCTGACAAAACCAAAGAGAATAGCTTAGTGTTTTCTTGCCAGGAACAGCTCGTTCAAGATGCAAGGTGACACAGCAACCAGTATGATGGATCGTGACACTTCTGGCAAACTAAAAATTCTCCTGAGAACTGCTGTAATAGCTTCAGGGCTGTAACATTTGCCCATTTACCTGTTCTGCTTCTGTTTGCTGTGAAGGGAAAAGTTAATTTAAAATTAATAATAATATTCAAGACAGACTTTTTTTTCCTTCTCTTCCAGAACTGTAAAGTTCCATTACACGGTGTTTATCGATAAGATGCATTGCTCATTAAGCTTTTTGAAAGGATGGCTCTATTCAAAGAGGAAGGGTAAGAAAGGTAAAGCCTGATTTTTTGAACTTGAAAGGATTCTCACAAAATGCAGATGTTTTGATCGGATTGAAATGGCATGAAACCATCTTTATTTTTCTGGAATTCAAGCAGTCAGCTTGATCACTTTAAATTCCACACCCTTTACAGATTAAATATACGGTTTCGGTATACTCATTGGCTGCATGGCTCCCCATCCAGTCATATATTTTGCAGGCAATAAATTGTACAGAATATATGTTGGATCCAACTGGACATTAGATTAGTCAATACTCAATCAGTTCTACAAGCAAACCACATAAAGTACTGCTGCCGGCTAGAATGAACATATGACCCACAATATGCAACAGTAAGTTAGTGTGCATCTTATAGGCTATTTAGATACATACTGGTCTCTGTATGGAGTTGCCAGACTCTTGTATTCGGCTGAACAACCAATAAATGGCTGATAACACCTGTCACCTCCCCCCAAAGTTTCATATCTTTCACCTTCATTGTGGTCCCACATGGAATTGGGAAGAAGTGGTCACTGATGTCACATAGCGCATAGATAAGCTACGGAATGAAAACTCAGGTGAATCTGGACTAGCAAAATTGAGCAGAGGAAGGAATCCATGCACTGTGGATCAATGAACTATATGAAAAAAAGCAGCATCTAACAACTTCTGTGGGTATAATTGTGCACACAGACAGAAAGCAGCAGACTCCAAAAAATAGAAATTTACTGTAATTTGAAAAATAAATGGAAGTGGCAGTTAAGGAGAAAGGATCTCAGAGAAATATTTTTACCTCAGAGGTGGATACCAGAAAGGGACTGTGGAATTTCTGAAGTGGAGGGTGGTTCTCTACCCAGCACACTGTTCTGCAGCCAGACTCAACATCCTTTCTGAAGTTATGAACAGGTCCTGTGAGAGCAGTGCTATCCTCTGAGACCATCACTCTCTTTAAATGATCATTCTCCCTTTTGTTTTCAGCATTTGGGCAAGCATGGATTTGTTGTGCATCTGAGTGCACGGGATGAATTTAGGAAGCAGAACATGTCTGAGGTACTACATGCTACTACCTACAGCCACCTAGTCCTATGTACTGCATAGATCAAAGCCTGCGGAGACTCATACCAAGCGGGCCAGCGTGTATTCTCCCCACAAGGGAGAATAACAATAGGTGCAGGCAGCACCTACTGTTATTTGGGTCTGCTTTCTCTTGCCACTCAACTATTGTCAGCGTCAACAAAACAGAAATAATGTCCAGCATCAGTATCTCAGTGCTGTTGAAGCCAAACAATTGCAGCTCCCTGAAGGAAAACACTGGTTGCTCTCCTTGATTGGTGATACTTTGCCACTTTACTGACCTCCCTTTCCCTATTCAAATGCCTGTTGATAAGCATCTAAACTGATCTTCCTGGGCTAAAATGCTTCCTAAGACAGAAGATCTCAAATTCTGGGACAAATGGTGAAAAAAAATATTAAGAAAAATATTTTTTCTGATGTTGGTCTGGCAGCATCCTCTAAACATTTGCTTGCTCTGCTTGTTTGTTTTTCAAACCAGATTGTTCTCTGATCTTGCATCTCCCTGTGGTCTTCCAGTAGCTCTTTTTTAAACTTTGTTTTTCTTCTACGTAGTCACCACAAGGGAGGTTTATCCAGATCTTGTTTGCAGCTAGTTTTACCTCTAGACTGTTCCACCTTTTCTGCCTCTTGCCATATGATGCGTTAGGGCACCTGCACATTCCCATGTTGTCAGAAGAACTGTCAGGAAGAGAAATCATCCTGCTCTACTCTTTATCTCCAGAAGAACCCACATCCATCAAGGAGAGCCTCTCCACTTTTGTTTTAGCGTTGCCCCCTGCTTACTCTCTCTTGTTGTAGAATGTAAGAGAGGACAGCTGTGAGAGTTAACAGAGTTGAACTTATTTAGGGAGAACATGGCAACCTGGCTGCTTTCTGCAGATCTCATACTCGGCTTGTCACTGGATCTGGAAGTTAAACTACATGTTTCCAAGACTGTTGTCCATGGCTTTTGACATGGTCTGCCTACCCATTGTCCTATGAGAACAGATTCCACAAGGTTATTCCCCAGTGGATTTTTTTTTATTGCTTTAAACCAATTTCATACTCATTTTATTGAGTTCTCCCTTGCTGTAGTTCTGCAGAACAGTTTTACATGTACCTTGCCCTTCACTTGCTTGATTTAGTGAAACCCCGAGTATTCCTCTCAGATTTTGCCTTTCCAATATGAAAAGTCCTAGTCTTTTTAACCTCTTTCTCTAGAAGCCTGCCACCTGATGCTTTTATCTGTCTGATCCTTACCTCCACCCACTTAACGAGGTAAGGAACAGAATTGTACATGGTTATGAGGTAGCTGAGCCCTGTTTTTCATGTGCAGAAGAATGAATTCCCCCATCTTGTTCATCCTTCCCTTGTGGTGCATAGCACTCTTCGGGTTTTTTCAATTCAGTGTTACTGTTCATTGAACCAACAATTACAGAGACCCGTGCAGTGACTCTGAGAACTCTGTCTTGAGCTGTATTTGCCAGTTCTGCCCTCAGTGGCACATTGACATGGCAGGTTTTTTTTCTGTGGACACATTGTCTTGGGGTTTTTTTTATGCTAGAGGTCATCAGCCATTCCTTTGACCACTAAATCAGTTTTGACAAGTCCTGCTGGACTTCCTCATCATTAACTGTCGCATTTGACTACCTGGAAGACTATCGTCAGCAGGATTGGAGATTTCTTTGTTCAGGTCCTTCACAGGTTCTCTGATGAGGATGCTAGTTAAACCTAAGGGATATCATTACTGAGTATTTTCCATCCACAAAAATGACCATCAAGCTTCCTTTACGATTCAGTCTATGAAAGAATCTAGCTTTTTTAACAAACTTCAAGATTTTAGGATTCTTTTCATCCTCTCCTTCCCTAATGTTGGGATCCCCAGGAGAAATCCATGCTCCTGGGCCTCTGTTTCTACAGTTATATATCACTGAGTCCCCAAGACTGATTATGAAGCACTGGCAGGGGAGACCTCTTTAATCTTAAGGCTTTCCCTGATTGTCTGTTGCTCCAGTAAGCTCATGACAGAATGGGTTGAGAAGCTTTACTTCCTGCAGTGATGTTGCATCCTCCTCCTTGTATTTCTTAACAATCAGAGGTGAAGTTTGTTGGCATTGAGACATCCATACTGACTCAAGGATGAATCTGGTAGAGTTGTTTTTTCACAGAGGCTACTGTAATAGTATAGCTTTTTCTGGGATTTCATGGCATATTGCTAACATGCTCCAACTGTAGTTTTAGGCACATGTAGCATATTGCAAAGTGCATGGCCAGCACATTCTCAGAAGACTAATAGGAGAGTCTGCAATAATAAGTAGATCCCTAGGACCTTATCCACGTGCTTGCAACTGAGGCTTTTTTCAGTCAACTAATAGGTCTCTGGTCTCATTCCTTATGAAGGTTCCCAAGAGACCAGAAGGAAGACTTCATTTAGAGATCTCCAGTCAGGCTAACTTATGAGCTGCTCAGCCCGTTCAAAAAGGGAGTGCTTCTGGGCAAGAAAATCATGAGGTCCTGAGGGGTGTTCAGAGGTGATGGTGCTGAAGACTTGAGAACTGTCTAGTGGATGATGGTGGAATGAATCTCAGCTGATGTGTGCTAGGTCTCACCACTGTCAACAGAACTTGCCCACAGATGCCTTACTATCAGACTGCTAAAATTAAGTGCACAAATTTCCCTGTATATCCCTCATTGTTGCCCTGCTTTTTTTTGTCTTGTCTAATATGAATTACACAAGAGAGTTTAGGAGTCCTGTGTCAGGACAGGACAAGTCTTTTGTGTAAAAAAGACAGGGATCTCCTGGAAAGAGTCCAATGAAGGGCTACAAAGATGATTAAGGGCCTGGAGCATCTTCCCTACAAGGAAAGGCTGAAAGAACTGGGGCTGTTCAGCCTTGAGAAAAGAGGACTGAGAGGGGATCTGATTAATGTTTATAAAGATCTGAAGTGTGGGAGATGGGGGAAATGGCCAGCCCCTTTTCAGTGGTCTGTGGAGACAGGACAAGGGGCAATGGCTGCAAGTTGGAGCACAGGAAGTTCCACACCAAGATGCAGAAGAACTTTTTTCCAGTGAGGGTGACAGAGCCCTGGGACAGGCTGCCCAGGGAGGCTGTGGAGTCTCCTTCTCTGGAGATATTCAAGGCCCATCTGGACGCCTATCTGTGTGATCTGTCCTAGGGAACCTGCTTTGGCAGGAGGGTTGGACTCTATGATCTCTTGAGGTCTCTTCCAACCCCTACAATTTTGTGATTCTGTGATTCTGTGAAGTCATTCTGCTTGTCGTTTCTTCTGTTGGCTGCTGCAATGCAATTGCTATTAAACATTAATGCACAAACAGTCTCAGCCTTCCCTGTTGAAAGAAACAAAGCAAAGCTGTTGGCATCTCTGCAGATTAAGGAAGGTACCACATAATCTGTTAGCCATCATGCAAAGAAATGAATGGATATTCTCTGCATTATGTATTTTTTCTAAATTGTCTATATTTTACCATTGTTTGTAGAAATTTACCATTTCTAAGCAGATAAAGTATGAATTTTCACTTGGTTTAATCTGTATGTGTTGTGATTTATTGTGTAAGCAATACGGCTTACAAATTTTGTACCTTGTTTATTCTTCCTTGTAGGAAAGATGTGTTTACAGTCTTAATTTAACACATAATCTTTCTCATCTGCACTAATGTTAGCAGAGCGTTCTTCTGAAAGGATACCCTGGCTCCTTCCAGCAAATTCTCTGTACCTTCACTTCAATGCTATGCAGGTAAGAAAATTGTTTCAGAGGGATATAAGGAGAGGTCCCTTTCTATATTCAATGCATGAGCAACTGAAAGCCTTTAAATAATGGGTCAGTGCAAGAAATACCTATGTCATTCTGCTTTGACGGGGCTGTGAGGGGGTAAACTGGCTAGAAAAGAGTTTCTTGGATTTTATCCATGGAGAAAGGTATCTAGTTCAGGAGTCCAGAGCTGCCAAAAGAAGGCCAGCAGGAGACTTCAGTTTACCAACAGTTCAGCTGTTAGTAAAATCAAGAAAGGATTTTGTTTCTCTATGAAGTGCTTTTAGGAAATATCTACAATAGAGTAGGAAATAATGATTTTTCTTTTTTCATTCTGTGGAATAATATTCTGTTGTCTATGGGCTGCTGCTAAAAAATGCCTCCCATCTGATTGATAGAAAAAATGTAGAGATGGAGATTTAGAACCCAGCTTTCAATGCCTTACCTCCCATTTTCTTTCAGCAAGGAACCCTACAATGGGAAACACTGAGTGCAGTGTTTATTTAGGAAATTATTACCACAGAGGGATTTCTGTGTGAAATCATCACTCCTCAGTCCAGACTCAGAAATCATAAGTTAAAAGTCACCTGAAAGACAGCTGCAGAGATGGATGGGTGGAGCATGAGCTCTGTATTGCTGTCTCAACTGTATTTCAGGTGACTTTGAACTTGTGTTTCAAAAACTACCTTTGTGATCTTTATTACCCAAAGCTCTTCAGTGCATTGGTAATTGGGATTCTGGGATTAGGGAAATACCGTGAAGCATCTGGACCTAGTACTCTGTGGTAACTGAGAAGGCTTAGCTCTGCCAGGACAAACAGGTTTAGCTTTGACAGGAAAAAGGAATGCATTTATTAAAAAGTAGTAGGAACATTCCTCACTCCACCTGCCTTGCTGACAGTACAAGGCTGAAGTCCTGTTAAATAACAATGACATGCTTAAGAGCAGTGTAATCTCACAGGTATATACCTTCTATTGTAAAAGAGTGCACTTTACTATCCTGATGAATGGCATATTTAATAGTGGCAGTGATATGAAAGGAATAGATCCCTTAGTTCTTGTGCATATTCATAAAGGCAGTGTACTCCATGTGTTCTAACTGCAGGATTCATCACTGTCCTTTTGGTAGGTAGAAATAAAAGTTTACATATAATCAAGTCAGTACTGTAAATCAGTGAAGAAAAATCTATGATTTTAGACTTCTACGGATTGTCTAATCCACCATTCTCCTCCTACCTCACTGTGCTTTCACTCTGAGGTTTTACACTTACATTTATATCAACTGTAGTTGCAGAAGCTACCCCTAAAATTAGCAAAATTCATAGAAAGAGAAACAAAGAGGAAAAGGAAGAAACAAGTATATGTAGTTTAATGGATCCTATAAAACGTCACATGTCCTCCTTTGAGCTGTCCTTTTGGGTTGGTGAACCCTGAGTCTCTGTTGAAGGCAGAAGTCAAGCACCAGGTGGAACAGAAAGACAAGTGCCATAACTGAGTCCATCATGTACTGTCTGCAAGGCAAAGTTTTTTCAGAATAAGACAGGTTTCAAAGTTAAAGGATACCAGCAATCCCCTGAGTCCTGACCTACAGCATTTCACTGTATTTATAATCATCGTTTTGCCTCTCTCTGTAGTTGTTGGAGAAAGACACTTCGCCAAGTGTGGTATAGCCCAACTAGGATCAGCATCACTTTTGGGAAGAGGAGCTCTCTGTATGTCACAGTTCCTGTCAGAAAGATCTACTTCTGGCATGAGATCCTCCGTGGGCTGCGGTATGGATATTTGTTCCATCGTAATCCTCTCAATGGGCTTCGGGGGAATATCTGCTCTGGCACCTGGAGCATCTCCTTCACCTCCTCCTTGTCTGACATTTGTATTTGTAGGGTCTTTTCTTGAAATTTTTTCCCCCACTCTTCACAGCTTTGTGGACTTTCTTAAATATGTTCTCCCCAAGGTGTCACAAGCCTGGCTGAATGGCTCTACTGTGTCCTCTGTTGGGTTTGTTGGAGACAGCTGGACACCAACAGATCCCTTAGTACCAAAGCCTGGACACTTATATTCAATATTTTCCACCTCTGGCCTCTGTGAAACTGAACTGTTGCAAAATTATCAGTTCATCACACACTCTTCACAAACTTCACTTGCATCAACAGAAAGAGTTCCCCTCCCGAGAATGAAAGTAACATCATCACAAATCAAAGAAAGAGGGAAAGTTTATCCACACAATAAAAGCCTATCCTTTGCTACTTCTCTACACTGAAATAGCAAAATTGCAGTGCTATCTAGAAATGTCCAGGCTTTTCCAGGAAAACTGGGGTTTAACTTGGGAAGACAAATGCTATAACCAAAACCATGTGTTCTTCCTCCTCTTTCCCCCAGCTTTTATTGCTAAGGACAAAGTAATATATTATTATATATCATACTATTATGTATATCATATATATATATGTGTCATCATCTTCCTGGACTTGTGCAAGCCTTCCACACTGTCCAGTACAACATCCTTGTCTCTAAGTTGGAGAGACATGGATTCGACAGATGGACCACTCAGTGGATAAGGAACTGGCTGGATGGTTGCACCCAAAGAGTTGTGGTCAAAGAGTTAATGTCCATGTGGAGGTCTGTAATGAGTGGTGCTCCTCAGGGGTCAGTACTGAGACCAGCACTCTTCAACATCTTTGTCAGTGACATGGACAGTGGGATGGAGTGCCTGCTCAGCAAGTTTGCTGATAACCCTAAGCTGTGTGATAACCCCAAGGTTGACACACTGGAGGGAAGGGACTCATCCAGAGGGACCTTGACAGGCTGGAGAGATGGGTCCGTGTGAACTGCATGGCATTGTAGTATCCAGTTGTTCAGATACAAAAGAGTGTTCATTGTAACTGTTCCTGAAATCTACAGCTTTGCACAGAGATATAGTATCAGGATGCCCCATTTCTATAGACATGTTCATAGGATTCTGTAAAATGTGGCTGGGAAGAGAGAAAATCCAATGTTTACAATGCTCTTTTTCAAGAATCATTGTAAATTTCTCTCTCTTTCCTTGTCATCCCCAGTATAAATTTGATTGCTTTGCAAGCCAAGATGAAAAGGCATCCTTTTTGTAGGCAATAAGCCAGTGTCTCACACTAACTGCAGTATTCTGGTTGAAATTGCTGCCTAAAGCTGGAGAGTCTGTGGAGAGCACATCTCCATAGATTTCTGTGGCAGCACAGTGAGGAAAGAAATGGCTACTCTATCTGTAAATCCACAGACTGTCAGGCATGTTTCTGAGAGGTAGAGGGGATACATTGGTAGATTATTCTTGTTTTTATGGAACAAAACCAAATTAAATGCCCAGGATAGGCTCCAAAGACTCATTTGACACAATATCATCAATATGTGAGCCTTCTCAGATGCCGCGACACTTTGTTGAGACAAAGTGGGTCCCTGATGTGATGGTAGGCAATGCAGATTCTTGTCCCTGTCCTTAGGTTTCTTGTCCATGGGGGCAACACTGGTAGTCTTTGTCTCCATAGTCTTTGGTTGGGTGGGGGCAGTTGGTCCTGAGACTTTTTATGGCGGTTAACATTTTCGACTACATCATGGGGTGTTTTAGGCTCAGTAAAAGTTAGAAGTGTACAGATATTAAAGGCAGTCGGTTGTATGTTTTTTTTGTTCGGGATTCTGGCGACAATATATAGGTCTCTCTCTGGGGGAGACATTCGATTCCCCATAGTTCCCACAGCTCACCTCTTTTTGGAGGGACTGTAGGCCGGCCGTTTTCTGCTTCCTTTCAGCAGATTCCTCGAGGTTTTGTGGGATTCTCAGCCTGCCGCCAGATAGGCCGTTCTTCCCTGCATGCCGGTCTCGAATGTTGAAATCACGTCGGGCTCACTGAGTTGCCGCGATTGAGAGACGGGACACAGCTTGATGCAAGCTGCTGTCGATTTATTGTATAAAATCACAAGTTTATATACTCTACAAAGCCCACGTGTGCCTTAGTTTCATTGGTGCATAAAAAGCCATTCTACATTAGTCATTTGCTGATTGGTTTAGAAACACGAACATTGTCAGAAAACAGCAGCTTAAGCCTAGTTGCACAACCTTTGTATGCATTCTGGTTTTGTTTTTTGTGACTTCTCTTGTTCCCCCTTCAAGGCTAACCAGTTCCTCCTATCCTGGTCTGGTGTCAGAAAGTCTAGTCCTCCCATAAACTTTCATCCTTTATCAGATAGCTCCTGTGTTGCTGTAACCTTCCAGGGCTTGAAGGTGATGAACTTCAGCACATCTCTCTTCGACAGCTGCAAAGTGCTGGAGGTTCTACTTAACTCTTTTAGGTCCTGTCTTACACTCCAAGTTGGAACTCCGAATGTGTTTGATCAGCATTTTGAGAACTGTTTTACATCCACAGGCTCTTTCATATTCCAGTACTCTTCTGGCCTATACCTGAGAAGGAAGATAGTGATAAAGGAAAGAATGAAAGAAAAATTGGTTTGATTTTTCATAATTCTGTATTGGAAGTTTTTCATGCAATTATCCTGGAGGTGCCTTTCCTATATGCCTGACATGCAGGATTAATTCCTTGTTGAGTGGATGGTAAACAATCGTGACAAAGGTCTTTTGGCTCCAGATGTATAATGTTCTCCCCTTGTCACACTTTTTCCCTTTTACCCAATAGGTTATCTCCCTGGGAATGCTTTGTCCCCTCATCCCTGCTTCCTCAAGGTGGCTGCATGCAAGATGCTTCCCAGAGGACCTTCTGTTTTTGCAAGGGGCAAGTCTATAACATATGTATTGTAAATCAGCAATCATAAACAAATGCCCATGTCTGCAGAACATCAATTAAATAATGCATCCCTGTGATCCTTGCTCAGTTTCATAAATACTAATTACAATTCCATGGAGGACAGGAAGGTAAGGAAATCTCTGGGAAGCTGAAGTCACAGCTATGAACAGTACTGTAACTTTGATGTTTCAATTTTAACAATGCAGTTCTCTGCAAAATATAGTTTCCTTATTGTAATTGCTATAGCTGCAAACTTGCAACTGTTCAGCTTAAGTAATAGCTCTATTGTTTAATTAGTAAAGCAATCTCAGTCTGAAAAGATATGAGTCCAGAAGGAGTTTTTTCTGCTGGTACAGTTATTACCTTAAAAATGAATTGATCTTTCAAACAGACAATGATCTTTCAAACAGACAATGATCTTTCAAACAGCAGGCCTCCATGAATGGGTTGTTTATGCAGCTGATTGCAAATGTACTACCTGAATATTTTTTTATTCCAAAAAAGCTATTTCATCTGAATAAAGACTTTAACAAAAAATGTCAATTCTGATGAAATTTCCTTCAAAAGAAAAAGACAGAGTACAGTGCTTTGATAAGGGCAGACCTTTTCAGAGCAGGCTTTGACTGCAGATGGTATTTTTCACATTGTAAGGGATGAGACACAGATGCTCAGTTGTTATGTCTGCATATATGAATCAATGTAGAAATTCTATACTCCAGTCCCTTGGATGTGGATTTATAGGACACCATAGAGGTGCTATAAACACCTCCTCACCTGGTGTTTCTTCCTCAAAATTGCATGCTGTGTATGGTGTCTTACTCCTGGTCACTGTTCCTGCTGTCTCCACCAATTCCTGTATTCCCAGCTGCCTTGAAGTATCTGGTAGTATTGTTTTGCATGATCAGGTGTGCCCTGAACTCTCACAGGCCCTAAGACAAACCCATACCCAGATATTCTTTTCTTGGACTGGAAGACAGGCCGAGAATTGAATTTGTCTCCATAAAAGACACAACGACTTACTGTTGCAGTCCCCTTGTCCCAAAAATGAATTTAGCCAGGGCTGGAAGGGCAGGATCCTGCACACTGGATATGAATGCACACCAATATGGTTAAAAGCAATCACTCCATTTTATTAAGGCAAGCTGAAGCCTTTTTATACTTTCCAAGAAGGTAGCAAGCTCACACAGATAGTTAGTTCTCACACATTGATAGGCAATTCTCACACTGATAGTCAGAGGCCCAAGCCAGAGGGGGGCGGGTGGGGGAGGGGGAGTGGGTAGGGGGGAAACACAGGAATGTAAGGAGCTCTTGTTACAGCCCTTGTTAGCTTGTTAGCTTCTTGTCAGAGCTATTGCTCAAAGCTAGTGCTCAGGCTGCTGCAAGGAAAATTGATCAAGCTGTTGCAAGGGAAAATGGCCTTGATCATTTAACCAGTCACCCACAACTTACTGCACCAGGTATGGTACAAACAGACAATAAAGCCACAGACCTTGCCCCAGAACTGTTATCTCCTGTAGTCTGAACTTCTTATTACCCATTTTGAGGGATATGGTTTAGTTGAGGGATATGGTTTAGTGGGAGCTAGTAGTAATAGGTGAATGGTTGGACTGGATGATCTTTTAGGTCTTTTCCAACCTTGATAATTCTGTGATTCTGTGATTCTGTGATTTAAAGCCGGTGGTTTTCTCTCTTAGGTTTTATTTAGTTATTGGTTCAGTCCTGAAAAGTTAAGCCAGATAATATCAAAATATCTGAAATAAGATGTAGACTAATTGAAGATTAACAGGACCCAGCATAGTAGTAAGGTACTAGAAAAGGAAAATGAAGGACATGGAACTTGGCCCACTATGCAGCACTGTGAAAGACTCAAATGGGTCTTGTTTTGCCATCACTTAACAACATCAATTATGGGTAACCAAGTGGGATCCTGTTAAAGAAATTGTTTATAATACAGATTTGATTTACTGAGACTACATGACTCCAAAAGCAGCAGTAGCTGATCAAACATCTATGGCCTAGAACCACCTTAGACAAAATGAGGCTAAGTGGGATAAAGAAGTACAAAAAGGGACCTGTGATTGGTGATGTATTTCCTGGAAATGCACAGGGCATGCTGGTTCGTCTCACCATAAGTAGCTGCAAGACAAAAGCTCAGGACACATGCAGAATTCGAAAGAAGAGTTTAATTTTCAGTATTTGCTAGAGAAAGAAACAGAGAAAAGAAGAGATACCTCCAATGGCAGATACTGTTTGATAATTTTTTATGTTCTTTTTAAACAAAATTAGGATCATCTCTTCTTGACAAGCAACATGGACTTCATTCAATAGTCTCCTTTAAGTTATGCCCTGTGTTCTGTGTGATCTGTGGGGTTTTTTTTGTACCAGGATTACTGAATAAAGCATTGCAACAGGGTTGGTCTAATGGAAATGCCTATGCTGTGCACTTATGGGCTTACTTTTTCCTTGCCTATAGGCTTTGGCAGATGGTGCAGTAGTCCACCCTTCCCCATATTTGCCATCCTCCCTAGCATGTAAGACCCCTTCCATCCAGATGGTATGCATGTCTGAGTGGTATCAGGTGCTAAGTGGGAGCCTGCAACGCTGCCCAGCAGGGTAAAGAAGCTTTACCTGCTGGCAGAATGTGAGGAGCCCAAGGTCTTTAGGAAGAGGACTTACAACAGATGTTGTACAGTAGGACTCCTCTATTTTCTGATCACTGTAGATCACAGTTAAGGCTGAGCTGCTGTGAAGAGGAAGCAAGAGAGATGCAATGCCACTGGCAGCTTAAAAATTTTTCATAATTCAGAGGACTGATGTAACTTTTGGGCTTTTTGCAAGTATCTGACTCAGACCAAGTTCTTAGTGTTTTAGGATCTGCACTATGTAGAATGGCTCTTTTAGGTTCTGTTTTGTGGGTGCTGGAAATACTTTTACTGCATTTAAGTAAATAAGGACCTCCCCTGCTCCCTTCATATTAGACATTTTCAACTTCTCTGTGAATGGGACAAAATGCAATAGCATTCATGGTGTGGAGTCATTGCTGTGTTATTCACTCATATAGGCACAACGTAGGGAGCTTGAGGGTGTATTCAGTCATATCTGGGATTTGTGAGATGAGACAGCTACAGAAGGTGTATTTAGTTGTCCTTCATTTGTGTATGCTTTGAATTCTCTGAGGTAGCATTTAGAAGGAAGATCATCTATTTACAGTAACGAAAGGCACAATCTCACTGTAGTTGGAGACAGGAAGTCCCAAGGCTGATCCTTGGATTGAGAAGGCACAATTGAATTTTTGAGAAGAAGGATGAGAAGATAATCCCTTTCTATTAAGTTCACAGAGCTTTAGAAGTAGATTTCATACAACAGCAACCACCAGAAAAAAAAAAAAAAGAAAGAAAAAAGCTGTCATCCAAAGAGTTGCTTCCTCACTAAGGTTCTGACTCAGTGACATATATTAGTATGCTTTCAGCATTTGCATAGATTTTCTGATAAATTAGACCTGAGATCTTTCAGACACATTGTAAGCAAATATATCATTTCTACAAGACTCACTGAAGTAATGCATATATGGTGACTTATACTCTCTTTAAATTTACTTATGTGTTGTTAAAGTACTGTAGAGAAATGTTTTTGATTCTGTATTTCTAAGGTTTCAACTATTTTTTTAATCTCAATGACCATACTGTATGCTTTGTTTCATTTCTGTCTCCTGTCGTAGTTTTACATGGCTGGGTTCTAGTGGAGAAGAGGGGCCTGCAATGATGGCTTCTGGAAGAAGCAGCCAGAAGCTCTCTGCAGGCCCCAGAAAGTTAACATCGGACAATTCAAGGCTGGAGTCACTGCTGCCAATTGGCGATGGTCACAGCGCCTCTGAGAATCACATATAGGAGAAAAAAACTGCAGGCAGCTGCATTTTGCCACCAAAGAAGGGAGTGAGAAGATGTAAGGAGCTGTGCAGACACCAAGGCCAGGGAAGAAGAAAGGGGGAGGATGAGGTGCTCCAGGTGCCGGAGAGAAAGATGCCCCTGCAGCCCAGGAGACCATGGTGGAGCAGGCTGTCCCCCTGCAGCCCATGGATAATGATGGGGAGCAGAGACCATCTACAGCCTGTGGAGAGACCGACCCATGCCATAGCAGGTTTGACGGGGGACTGGTGACTCTGTGGGGACGAGGCCGGAGCAGTCTGGACCTGAAGGTCAGCACCCCATGGAAGGGAGCTGTGCTGAGGCATGTGGTGAGGAGATGACCCCCTCACAGAAAGGACTCACATTGGAGCAGTTTGTGGAGGACTGTCTCCTATGGGTGGGACCCCATGGTGCAGCAGAGGAAGGGTGTGCAGAATGCCCCCCGCCCCAGCTAAGAAAGAAAACAAGTCAGGAGGAACGGACTGAAAACTCCCCATTCCCCCATTCCCTGATACTCCCAGTGCCACAGGGTTGGGGAGGGGGAGGGAAGAAGACAGCAAAGTTATGACTAAAGTGGGCTAAGAAGGGAGGGGAAGGTGCTTTAAGATCTGGCCACACTTCTCATTATCCGAGACTGGTTTCACTGGGTGTGTAGTGTAGTGTAATAAATTAGAGAGTTTTCTTTCTTTTATTCTGTGTTGAGTCTGTTTTGCCCATGACACTAATTGTAGAGTGATCTCTCCCTGTCCTTATCTGAACTCCTAAGCCTCTCAATATTTTCTCCCGTCCAGCTGAAAAGGGGAGTGATAGAGTGGCTTTGATGAGCGTCTGGCCTCCAGCCAGGGTCAAACCACCAGAGTCTCCCTATTTCTTTAAACATACACCTTGATGGAGGCTTTGTAGAAAAAAATGAAAGATGCATGTTATTCTGAACATAAAGTGTATTATGGCCTAAATTAATTGCCAAGGTGCAACTAGAATATTTTTCGAAGGATAGAATTGATATGTCTTTATGTTTCCAGGACATTATTTTCTTGTTTTTTCAAAACATGGACAGAAATATGTCTTAGTATGAGCTGTTTTGATCTCTAGCAAGACTGACAGGTTCTTTGCACAGCTGAGGTTATGGTGGTAGGTGGTCCCACTGGTTGTACCAGAGAACACATTTCATTAGATGCATCTGGTTTTATTACCCTTTGCTACCCATGTGCTTTGAAAAAAAAAAAGCTATCTCAGATCACCTAATACTGTTCTCTGAGCTGGCACTCAATTCAGCAGACTTCAGCTCTGGGCCACAACCCTGATTTTTCAGAGCTCTGTGATGAATTTCACAGAGGATACATCAAGAGTGATCTTAACTGGCTTCGTAACTAGACTTTTTGTGTAACACAGGAGAAAGCCTCACCTGATAGTTCCTGCATCAGTCCTGGAAATGGTTGAAGAAACGGGACATTCTTAGAAAGACCTTCAGCACAAGTCCTAACTCTGTCAGACAAAACTCCCTCCTCAGTCAGCACCTTCTTTGACAGTTGGTTTCTAGATATTTTTCATAGTAAGTGAAGTTAGACACACAAATGGCAGAGAGGATGGGTCAGAAGGGAAAGTGATGACATTTCATGAGAGCCAGACTGACTTTTAGAATCCATTGCTGGGAGACATAAAAATAGCTTTCTCTGCAAATCTAGCTCTCATCATATACAAATGTCCTCCTTATTTTGCATAGAAAGAAATAGCTAATGAATAAATAAAATCCCATTGCTCCTCTTTTGTGAAAGAGGAGAATAGTCATTTATTATGAAAAGGAAGTAGCTTAGATAATTACTGCTGCAGATATAGTTTTGAGATTAAAGTTAAAGCTGCATAGCTCTTCTATCTTATGACTAAAATGTCTTCTGCTGGCAGTTAACTGAGATGGAAATACACCAAATGCATTTGAGCCACTGAAACTGTCGAAAACTCAGGTTATTCGTGCTTTGGCTTTTCTTCTGATGGTGCTAAACCTTGACATTCCTGCAGTATTTTCAATTGTAGATCTGACCACAAAGTATAGGCATGCAGAAGGTCCCTCCTAAAAATGGCTTTGAATTTGTCTTGTGCTGCTGTTTTGAATAAAGAAGGTTTCTGTCACGCAGCTTTTATTTTGACAAAGAGAACTTTTTTTGTGGGCATGTTCTTTATCTACATTTTCTGTGACATCACCTCATTTACCAAAACAAAATTTGTTGCAAGAACTGGAGGTCTTTCCTCTTTTGGCTTCATGACATTTTGCTTGCATTAATGTTGCTTTTCCACTGAAAATAAACTTGCCTATAATACTGAACCACAGAAAGAACTGTCAACATTTTCTTTTGGAGTAATCAAGTATCTGCCATTACAGGCTCTGCACTGATGAACAGTTCAAGTCCTTCCTCTTTCAGTAGGGCACAGATGATTATTGATTTGTTACACTGAGCTAAAATAGCTTAAACCACATTACAATTGCTTAGAGGCCTCATCTGCTGTATACAGTGTCCTTCTGATGACATTCACACTGTAGCTCTTAATTTCTACTCTACATGCCTAACTAAAAGTCAGAATTTGTTTCAAAGGGTAGCCAGGGTTAATTCCTCTATCATACTGCTTTCTACAGTTTGGGATGTAGTGCTTGTCTTATTAGGCATTTCAGCAGCACTAGGCATGATACAGCACAGACTCTCATCCCACAGTTACACAAATGTAATGGCTGCTGTCAGCCAACACCAGATTTACTGTCACCAGCTGAAGCTGGTACATGGGCACTTTGCAAAATCGGAGGCTGTCTCTTTCCATCTCTGAAGCCTCTGCTGAGGTATCACAGGCTCTCTATGCTGCTGAGAGAAACAGGGGACTGAATATGGAGTCCTAGGCTGCTGTCCATCCATATTAGTCAGGCTGGCTCTGAACCAAGACCATTGTGGAACACTCCAGACCACGGGCACCAGGATACAGCTCCTGATCTGTGGCTGTGGACAGAAACAACAAAACTAATCTCCAGCATTATATAACAAGTGAAAACAGCAAGCTATGGGAGAAAAGAGCAAAGGCCTGGCTCTAACCCAACAACCTGTCATAGTGCTTTCTTGGAGGAACAACTAATACCAGGGGCTGGTTCTTTAACCCCTCTTTGGCCATTAATAGACACAAAAAAGTCTGGGTTGACATTTGGATATCAAGGAATCTGGTGAAATGCACTATGTGCCACTAAGTCCAGCTTTGTTGGCCTTTGACATACTAGCTTTATTTGGGTTTTGGAGCCACCTGATGTGAAGAAGAATCACAAAAGCTTTAAGTCAGACATAGAGGATCAAGTTATCCACAGTAATTCAGACTTAGAAAAGTTCCGATTGGCTACATGCCAAGGATCTACATCATGTAAGGCCACAAGAACCTGAACTCCATGCAGGTGCAGCCAGTGGAAAGCTGATCCAGACATCTGGCCCATGTCTCTCCAACCTTTGGTAAGCTAACTGAAGACTTAAAAAACACCAGAATTTTCTTCTTCTAGAGCCTGACTTGGCCATTATATTGGTAATAAAGGTCCAGAAAAGGGACATCTTATAATGAAGGCTTTTTAAGTGACAAGCATGTTAAAATATCTTGGTGCTGTTAAATAACTGTGGAAAAGTAAAATAGCTGGTAGGTTTTTGAAAAGTGTACAAGGGCAGTAGAGATAAAAAACAAACCTCTTGGTTCTCAGGTGATTTGACATGTCTCTTTTTTTTTGTGTGTGCTGCTTTATGCTTCATCACTGCCAGAGTGCTTTATTCTTATCGTTATGTTTATTATTTATGTTCTCATGTCAACCAGGACCCTTTGTCAAGGAGCCAGCCCTTTGTGTCTCCCTTTGAGAAGTGTCTCAGAGACAGTTCCTGCTCCAAAGAATGTAAAAATTTCGCAGAGGAGATGTAGAAATTACATGTGTGAAACAAAGGAAACACTGCTGGTAATGAACTCCATTGTGAGTATGTCCAGGGATGGATGTTCACTCCCAGGAGAACAGGAGCATACCAGGCAGTTATGGGACTGTTAATCCTGGGGAACTGACAGATGTGGCATGTGGTCCAGAGACAGGAACCATTCATTACTGGGATAATCTTTCCTGGTAGGGTAGGTTTTGTCTCCCCTGTTCAAGTTCTAAAGTAGCATGTTTAAGGAAGGATTGAAACCAAGGAAACAGTAGCATGGTTTTTGATTATGTGTGTGACTCATCATATTCATGAAGATGACAATTGTATTTCTGAAACCCATGTTATTTTTGCTTGTTTCTTATATTGAACTTTTCTTAATTTGTATGTGTTCTGACTATATAATCATATAATGAAGAAACATTCTTACTTACATAGGTTGAAGTTCTCTCTTCATTAAGGACCTTGCAGCCCGTTCCTGCTCTACTGTGATCCCTGCAGCATGTGTAGTGCTGCATTCATGGTGATGTAATCTCTCTTGAGTTAATTGCAGAAGGAAGCAACCACTGCCAGCATATTAATGCTGCTTAATGTGTGTGTATGTAGGGATCCAGTTAACCAGAGGGTTTCTGCCCTGCTGCTGGAGAAGTGTGATGGAGATAGAAAACATCCTCTAGAAACAGAAATTAAGAGACTCCCTTGCAGCTAATCTGGGAGTATCTTTGTCCCATTAGGAAAGAACCAATGCGGATCCAACTTACAGGGTCTGCATGGTGTGCTTTTCCAGGAAGAGTGGGACTGGGACCCTGTGTTCCAGCCTTATGTGAAGGAACTGTAATTTGCCCCAGCCAGGTACCAGGCCTGGACCAAGAGCTACACAAGAACTCAAATTATATCTGACCTCTGACTATGTGGAAAGAACAACCGTAAAATCATGTCTCAATCTGACCCTGATGTAAAATGTGTCATTTTAGACCTGCAAGTGGCATGCAGATAAGAGCCTGCTATACATAGCTGGATATCTGCACTGTCAAAATTGGAATCTGCTCCCCATACAGCTCACAAACAAGGAGATAAATGGTGACTTTTCACCTAGGAAACACATGCGTTTGTGATCTCCAAACAATTTCACATGTAAAACATGTGGTAAATTTTACCCATATCATCTGCTATCTGAATCACAACATATGTACTTGGTGGAATCTTCAGAACATCCTGCATGCTGAGAGACCCAGAGTGTAGAGATCCATAGTGCATGCACAGTTCTTGAGTACATTTTTTATTGCATGCTCTTCCTCATGCAGGAGTGCAAGGCTTTATAACTAGAAGCAAGGCAGGATTCTGCTACATGAGAACAAGAAATGCAGTGGATTTCTATCCAGAAAAGTACCCAAAATAGGCAGGAAGTCTGTTGCAGGGTCCCATCCCAGGCAACAAATGAGACATTAACAAATACAATTAAAGTATTCCTCTGTATCCCTTATCACTACTTCTTTACCTTCCTTCTGTGTTTTCCCAGCCTAAATATTTGTCCTTTGAGTCTAAACTGGCTATTTTGGTAGATCAGGAAAACTACCTGAGAGGAATGTTGTGCTCTGGGATAAATATCTGAGCTGCTGAAGGGTGAGAAATGAAAGGGAGAGGATCTCTCTGTGTTCATGCTTTGCACCCTATTCTCTTCATCAGTACCCATGAGTGACTTCTGTTGGACACAGGACTGGTCTGAGTTGATCCACTTGACCAAACACAGATTTTGTCTCTGCAGATAAACAGAGCAAGGAGTGCTGAGCAAACAGGCACTCTTCAGAGAAAACTCTCAGCTCTCTCTAAGAGTGTGTGCAAGGGGGTCTGTTCAGGAAAGAAACTTTGGAGTAACATGAGGCAGTGGTCTTCAGTGTATTTAATGGAAGGCTGCACTGAAATGATATTGTTCTTCACTGCTTCTTCTACCACTCAGAGATGCAGAAGTATTGTCCCATTCAGTCATTGTGGATCCAGTCTCTTACACTGAAAGGCACCATGTGACACATCTTGGGTTGCAGTAAGAAGAGCTTACTGCACATTACACACATTAAGCAGCCTTGTCCCCAAAAGGTCTGTGCTGCAGTGAAGGAAAGAATGTGCTTAGGTATCTCCAGAGCATCCATTGTGCAGAGGTCTGATTATCCTTGGCAACACCATCAGGTAATGGTTCTCATTGAAAGGAAAGGGTTTTTTGAGGTTCCTTCAGATTGAATGCTGATGTACCTGTTAACCCCGAGGCTCACTGTCTCCAGTGAGAGCTATGGAAGCAGTTGGCTACCAGTGAGCAGTGAAAACTTACACAGGAATTTCCAAAAGCCCAGCATTTATGACCAAAGAGCCACAGTGCATTTGTATCCTTTCCTTGAAGATGATGGCTTTTGTTGGCTTAATTGCTGTCTACTTTCCTCTTAAAAAGTTCAGTCCCAGAACTGAACTTCTTAAAAAATGAGTGCCCCCACTGCTCTCTAATTTGTGGTTATGAGTCCCTTACTTCTAAATATTCTAATCATGAAGATTTTACTGACTTCTATTTCATGCTTAATATGAATCCATTGCTAGCTAATGGCAAGATAAACAGGGCTCCCTGTAGTGGGATTTCTGCTTGGAGGTGAAATTTAAGGATGCTTTTTGAATTAATAGTTTCAGAATTTTGTTTGCATGTGAATGCCACTCATTTTGGCACATCTGGTGTGCTTGTCCCAGAAGACTGAAAAATGTGGCAGGAGTGGGTTTAAACAAATTGCTTTACCCAGCAAGCAGTTAAAGCAATGAAGCTGTGATGAAGATGATGTTGTCTTTTCCAGACAATGTAAAATGTTTAGCAGTACCTAGGCTTCTTCCTTGTCACATCTGCAGCAATAATCTCTCTCTGAGTTCCTGAGCTCAGGAGAGGGTAGCAGGCAATGTGTGTTTCCTCAGTTATCTTCACACCTCGTTTCCACTCAAAACATAATGCTTCACCACTTACTCCCACCACATCTGTCTTGACTGCTTTTAATTTTTAGTTTTATGAGAAGGAAATATAAAGGTTATAATGCTATGGGGGCATGTGTTTTGTCTCTACTGATGTAGCACAGTGATTAGTGGTAGCGCTTGACTTCTCTACAATTCATTTTCTTTCCCCTTTGCAATGCTCACAGCTCCCCTCCCTTCTTGTCTGCCTGCCCCTCACCTCTTCCTCAGTCTCCTTTCCACACATCACCTCAGTATCTCCCAGTAGCTTACTCACTTTATCAAGAAATGAGACTGAGAAAGGAGCAGAGTGGAAGTGGAGAACACCATGAGGCAGATACCAGATTTAAAATGCTTTGGGAGTCTCTTCAAAGTAACAGATGTGAACTAATGGATGTTTCACAAAAGGCCAGATAACTCTTTTTCATCCAAATATTTCTGTGTTTAGGCCTCAGTGTCCTGAATTTCTTTGCCAGTGTTGCTGTAAATGCACAATTCAAGATTCACAATTTAACTACACTTTATTACAATTATAAATGTACAGTTGTGATCTCCAGTACTACTAAAAAATATTTCTGATGAAGTGTGTCCTATAGTATGTCTTTTATTGTAGTATATATTTCCAGTTCTCATGAGAAACACTGGATGTCTGTATTAGCTACCAGGCCAAAACTATTGGGCCGTGTGATCATGTCCTTCTCTTAAATAGGCTTATAGCTGCTTGAATTCCAGTCCTAATTCATTTGCACAACACTGAATCACATTTATTGAGATTCACTGTAAAAAGTAGAGCCATTTGACTTTTACTTCATACTTTGTGGGAGATGGACAGTGCTACCATCAGATCTCACCTCCTCTCGGCCATTCTTGATTTTTAGCCTCTTTGCAGTTTCTCTCTGAAAAATATTTTATTTCAGTGCAAATATTTGTTTGAGGAGAGAAAATAATTTAGGCACCCTGCATGTATAATTTTTCAGCCTGCCTCAGGAAACCTTGGTTATGCCTTGTTGGTTAGGCCATTACTTCTCTCAGGTCCTGACAAGCTTGACTCCTGAGCTTGCTACAGTAATACAGAATTGATATTTCAAAAGCAGGAGGATTTTTGTGGTGATCTTCAGTTTGTCTGCTGAATGTCTAAGGTGACTCCACTCCAACACTTCATCCAGCAGCTCATCAGGAAAACAAATGCCAGTATCTTTTAGCAATTCTTGGTGAGACCCTCAGTGGTGATGAAACTGTACATGACACAGGTACCCAGGATATGCAAGGCCAGGGTGGAGAAAAGAGGAGCTCTACAAGTCTAACAGATGTGTGTTGTGCAGTCAGCAGAAAGCAGAGTTAAAAATTCTACTTTCTTTTTCCTTATTGGTCTGGTAGGTTTAGGAGTTTTGTTGTTGTTGTTGGGGTTTTTTTTTGTTTAGTTGGGTTTTTTTTAAATTTTAATATGGTCAATATGATTCACAGTGCAGCAATAACCCTTTTGAGAATAAGAACCTGCATGGCAAGAAATAACCTTGTTCTGAAAATTATGATAAAAATAAAACTGCTAATGATGTTTTATTTAAACACCCCAAAGGCTCTCGTACTTACAAGATGCTTCATAAAGCAATGGCTTGTTTTTCACACACAAAAAAATCCAAGCAACTTGCTTGTCTGCTAGATGTAATTTCTACAGAACAAAGTAAAAATGAATTGAACTAGGGTGCCAAGTTGTTGCAGCTGAACTTACTGCAGTGATTTCATAAACCACCTTCAGAACAAAGGGATATCCCTCTCAGGGCAGGGAGCTTTTTCTAGAAGCACCAGCTTTTGATTTGCCAGCTACCTCAACAACCCTTGGAAGATAGGGGCTCTAGTCCACAAAGCATCATCCTGCCTCTACAGGTTCTGTTATCTTGCAAGACAGAATGCTTGAGACAAACCACTCATTCTGGTTCCCGTGAGTTGGTATTTGGAGCAATACACATGCCCAGGTCTGTGCTCTCTTGTGTGGTGAAGGGCCATACAGCATGGCCTCCATGCTGATGCTGTGCTGCACAATCCCTTGGCTGAAGGATAAACCCAGACAGCTCATTGTAACCGCAGGCAGCTCCCACTTGGTGCCAGGGAATACTGCACCCACATGGCCTTGCTGTTTCCTAACAGAGCAGCAAGAAGTTCTCACCAAAGCATCCTTTCTGATTGACAGTATAAATGGTGAATAAAGATGTGTCCCTGTGACCAAAATGGAGGAAGCTCTGTCCACAGATGGGATCAGCACAGAATGCCATTGGAAAATACATGCATACTGCACAGGCATGGGGTTCCCAGCATCTGAAGTCACCTAGGATTTACGTTCTACTTATATACCTCTTTTTAATCTCTCATGTTAAAGCAATTATCAAGCCATTTTTGACAGATCTTTCTTACTGAGACCCAGGAAAAGCCCTGCTCCATCTCACTCTTTCTCTCGCTTTGTTCTTGCTTGCCCTCACCTTCTTACTGGTACAGGACAGACCCAAACCCAGCCTACATTGGATAAAGTCCCTTTAGGAGTGCTTTACCACTCCTAAATATTTGGATGGAAGTGTGGGGATTATAAGGGGACAAGAGGAAGTGGCACAAAGCTGTGCCAGGGCAGGGTCAGATTAGATGTTAGGAAAAAAATTCACTGAAAGAGTTGTCAGGGCCGGGAAAAGGCTGCCCAGGGACGTGGTTGAGTCACCAGCCATGGATGTGTTTAAAAAAGGGTAGACCAGGTACTTAGGGCTATGGTTTAGCATAGGAGAGGAACGGTTGGACTCAATGATCTTAAAGGTCTTTTTCAACCTTGTCATTCTGTGATTCTGTGATGAAGGCCTGGCTCTCTATAGGGGGTGGTAGGAACGGAGAAAGGAGACTCTGTCAAGCACCATCATGAGAGTGCCCTGTGAACATGGACCAGGAGGCTGTGCGCTGGCAGATAGAAAAGTGATTGGAAAAAAACTGTGGTCAACATTTGCATTGTGTAGACTGGGGATGTGGTTGATAGTGAAAGCCATGGCTATGATCTACTGTTAGATATGGAGCTAAGAAATCCAAGCATTAAATCTTTTAACCTTTTGTCAAAGACAGAGGAAGAAGTGAAGAAAGATAAAGTTTGCAATGTGCATGTTGGCTTCTATTTAACATTATCCCTTGTTCCTTTCCATTTAGCTGCTAAAAGACATGTCCAGCAATTCTATAGACAATATTCAAAAGAGAGGGTGGAAGACAAGAAGAAAAGGTCTGTTTGGATGTCTGTCAGTCGGTCAGTCATCTGTTTTCCTTAAGACATAAACAAAAACATGTAGAAAGACAGCAAAGATAACCAGGGCTCTGTCCGCAGTGCTGACTTTAATTAGCAGCCTCACTGATGGAGGTGCAGAGCCATTCCATGTGACCAGCCACTCTGCAAAGCAAGAGATCAAACTGCATTGCCTCCTCCTGAACCAAAGCTTTTGCCCTGCCTTCAGAGCACAGTCTTAAAACAGGGATGGAAAAGGCAAAGTTGGCATGACTAAACCAAACCCTGAAGAATCAGAGATTAAAGGAATGCACCGTATGCAGCAGGTGGATAGTGCTGAATAGCATGAATAGCACTGGATATCTAAGGATATCTAAGGATCCTTCACACAGCCATGTTGAAGAATGGGAAACATAATCTAATTTCTTGTTGCTTGGTGGCCTGAGGATGTGGAGAAGGTCTGTGTGAGGAGGGAGGAATGGAAGTGGGGACAGGGTGCTTGCAGAAGCATTTCCCATTTATAAGTGCATGAAGGCTCTGTTTTCTCAGCTGGAGACATTGAAAGTATATGTAAGGCCACTGTCTCAGCTCTTTCTCTGTGTCTGTGGAAATCTACAAACACTGCTGACTTGGAGCTAGGGCTTATTGACACTTTTTTAGATTCTCAGCTCCAAGAGATTATGGGGAGGCTCTAACACAGCCTCTTTCAGGCTGTTTCCCCCACAGGCTGGACTTGTGAGCAAACAGTGTTGATGTGACCTGGGGTCTTTTCATGCATTTGTCAGTCCAAACTGCATCATATTTTCACATCAGTTTGTCCTCTCAGCTGTTCTGCAGAGTTACCATTCCAATTCATGCCTTTATAGCAGCACCCACAAGAACCCTTCTTTTAAACCCAAGAAACTCGAACTTTGATCCAACCATCCTACCTCTAGCTTTTATTGATCCTCATAAAGAATTTTATGGAACAGGCTGAGCTGCATTTTTGAAAATTTAATCAGGCAGGTCTTTGCACAGCAGGGGCCAAATGAAGCTTTTGAGAAGAACTTAAAATTTCTGCACCGCTCTTTAGAAGCCTTAATGTTGTTTGCTTCATAAAGGAGGTAGGAGTGAGTTTCTTCTGAGTAAACTTATGAGTTAAAAGGAAATTAAGTGTTATGAATATTCAGCAGCCTGCCTAATGGGGGGCCATAAAATGAGTCAAGAATAGGAAAAGACTTGCTTACTTTGCATTTGAATGCAAGCTACCTTCCCTTGATTGCAAGTGGGGGGCAAGGGGGTGGGCAGCACATTTGTTACCCTGTTAGAAGTTACTGGCCTGCCTAGGACAGAGGTATTGAGGCAGCAGGAAGGAGCTGCTGTTCCTGGGATTCTGGAAGCGTCCTCAGATAGGTTTAGTCTCTACCAGTCCCATGGAGACAGCAGGACCTAGACCAGTAAAAGTCAAAATGCTGTATAGCATGTTCAGGGAGACAGGACCCCCAAGGAATAACTTTCTTCTGCAGATGAGTATATCCATGAAGAATCTTTCTCTGTGGCCATTCTGGGAGTCAGACAACTGAAAATAGCATTCTCTGCTGCATGCCAAGAGTGATGGAGGAAATTGTTTTTGAAGTCAGATGTCAGTAATCACATAGGAAGTATTCCACAGTCTGCTACTGATCTTGGTCAAGTCAGTTTCTCTCCCAGGGACCCAGTTTCCTGCTCTATGAACAGAATAATATTTCAGAATCCTCTGTGAGGTACTTTCATCTTTACCAGTATACATCTTAGAAAATAGTGATCCCTAGTTGTCCTTCCTTAAGGAGTGGATTAATGGGCTATTTCATTCATGTCAGGCCTGTCACTGAGACAGAGGATTTATTACAGCTTATCATAAGATGCCAGTTGGGATGAAGGTCTCCTGTTGGACAGTGAGCCTAGGGTAGAAACAGGAAGAGCTCTAGGACCACTGACTCTTTCTCAAAGGAGCCTCCTCCTTGTGTGCTAGGTTGTGAAAGGAGAGACTCTGGCTGTGTATCCATTCCCTCTTGTCTTTCCATTTCCAGTTTAGTCAAGAAAGGGTTTGGTTAGACTAGTAGTTGTTACTGCTGGTGAAGGTTTATTCAGGTAATCAGGGTGTGGCTCCCAAAAGCTGTAGACTTAAATATATTCTCTGAGTGAAACTCATGTGTTGAATGAGTGGACTTTAGCAGCTCTTCCACGTTTTTCTTTTTTTCCTTAAGCACACTATTGTAACAATCTTTTATTTTTGTTATCAATCTTGAGCCTATTTTTAGCTCTCTATATATGAATGCAGGCTCATTAATATCTTAAATGTCACATATAAATGGAGAAGTTATTTTGCTCCATCTTACTGTTCACACAGCTGGTGGCAATCATTTCAAGCTAGCTAAGGTCAGCACAGTTAAAAATTCTGCTGAGGATGTATTTATTAAAGAAAGATTCATGGCAACAGTGAAACTTTTGCAGAGACTACAGATGATGAGACCTCCTGCGAATTTTTATTTATTGGAGTCTTCATGTCTATTAATTCTGACTTTGATATGAATTTCCTGTTAGTGCTTTTTTCTCATAGCCTATCCCAAAATGTTTCAACTACCCTGATTTATCTTTGCAGAACTAACTTGCTAACTCCCCTAAATTAATGTTGCATAGTCTGTGGCAGACAGGAGGACCACAGTTAGGAGATGTTTAATAGCAGTATTCAACATTCATTCATATATATTTTTTGCTGTGTTTGTCCCTCCTTTGTGAAATTCAATTTTCCATAGCTCCTGAAGTGGGTCTTCAGCATGATTCAGCACAATATCATAGGAATTATTACATATAAATAAAAAAATCAGAACTCTGAAATTATTGATGCCACTTCTAGAGACTTATTACAAGAGTAAGCAGTCTGTTGGCTAGTACAGCTTGCTGGGAGAAAGCTCTAATCCTTGGCCCATGGCTGCCTCAAACCAAAGCTCTTGAACATATCTGGGACTTACCTGGCTTTGCTGAGGTGTTGAGAGAGGAACCACATCTGTGGGGAGGGTGTGTGGCTTCCTTCATGTCAATCTGTATCAAAGTAACTGCACAGCTGGACATAAAGCATGTTAGTATATGCATGCTGGGAGTATAAGACAGAGTGGGGAGAGAACCAAGAGCACTCAATGCGTTTTCTTCTGCTACAGACAATGTGAACAGCTGGGTTGACATTTTTGATAGCCTTTCTGGGAAAGCACTGTCTGTCTTTTCCCAGAGCACAGAGAGACTTTGGAGGCCACATTCTCAAGATAACTGTTCATTTTCCTTGGAAATTTGAGCTTGTTATAAAGAACCTCTGAAAGCTCTTTTCACACCACAAGATCCTCAGAGAAGGTTAAAAATATGGGTGAGAGGTAAAAGAGATAAAGCTTCACTCCAAACAGATGGCTGCAGGAATGAGAAGATTTGGGTCTCCCTTGCAAAGCTACCTAGGCCTCAGAACTGAGATAACTTCTAGCATTAATGGTTCTGCTTTTCTCTCTTTGACCAAAGATCCTTTTGCCCACACAGGGAGCTGAGACTTGGTGTAATCCAGCTAAATACAGATACACACCAGTTGGGGGAGAGAGACAGAAACAGCTCCTGCAATGTCAGTTGATGGATTAGGTTAACAGCAAGATTTCCCTACTGGCTAAGGATTTCTCATTTGGAGTGAACTGGGAGGAGGTAACATTTTTCATGGCTTCTGGAGGAGATTTGGTCATCCAGAATGAATCACCGAGCCAGCTGGTGAAATATATGGCTGTCATGATGGGTGGCGGTACTAGGGTTTATATTGTGGGCTGGGGTAGAAGTATCATGGTATATATCCTGGAACGTTTGATGAGAGAAGGCCTTTGGTGAGAAGCCACTTCACTTCATGCACAGCTACATCAAACTCTGATCCCAGGTGCCAGCAATGGAAGCTACATCTGTAGTGACATCTGTGCAAACCAACTACTGGCACTGGACCCCAGCCTGGCACCCAGCGACCAGGGGGTCTCTGTCTAAGGCTGCTGCCTTCCCAATTGCATGTTCAAACAGCAGTGGATAAATCCCAGACATACACAGATGCACAGACATATGCAGAGGACACTGACATGGTTAGTCACATGCACAGTCACAGACAAGGTGCTGCCATTATCAGCACCCACATAGAGGACACACTCCAGGCTCACAAGCACACACACATTTGCAGATATAACAAGTACCTCCATGGCCCTATTGCCCATGTGGAATCCCAGCCCCAATCCTGGCCCCCTTACCCATCCCACATCTACCTGACTCACTGGTTGGTCCAGCCTCATGCTCACTGGAGGCCTACCACCCTCACACACGTGTCCCACAGGCTTCCCACTTTTGCAGTTCCCCTCAAATAAAAGCAGGGTGTCCAGCAGCGGACACCCACTCATCTCACACTGGTCCCACAGCAGCTGGCATCAAGTCCCTGTGACCCCATATGCAGGGTATAGAGATTGACATGCCCAGAGAAGGAGCTGAAAGCAGGTAGGACAGAGTGCAGTGGTCAGGCACGGGGCTCAGCCAGACAAGCACACTGACCAGCCATGGGTCACAGGTGGCCCCTTTGGTACCTTGTCTGACTACCTCACCTCTTTGTTCCTCCCTCTTCTCCTGCACATTGCCTCCTTGACTTGTACAGTTACACTGATCCCCTCCAACATCCCAGGCCCCTGGGTTTGCATCCCTCTCCATTGTAAACTCCCCAGTTTGCCAGCAATATCTTGACAGCCCCTCAGCTGGTGTGACTGACCAGCTTTGTTTCTGGCTACTGTTTTTGTTGACATTAATTGCTCAGATTTTGTGACTCTAATTGCCCTTTCCTTATTGTCACAGCTAGGAAATGAATGTTCTCACACTCCACATATCTCCTCCTGCCTTCTTGTTTATAACCTTTTATTTTTAATAGCTCCCCCTCCTTTTGTTCCTTCCTGTCCCTTCCCTCTGCATGTCCCTTACATGTCTGTACAACTCTATCACCCAGTGTTCAGCATCTCCCTGCACATTCAGGGAGCTCATCAGCTGGCAAAGACCAAGATTCTCATCCTAGGCGTGGTGCTGGTAGCTGATAGATGCCCCATCAACTACTGAAACTGGCAAGGTTCATTTCTTGTCCATGTCTTACTATTGGGATCTTTGTCAGATTTGTGCCCCAGTATGTTTGCTTATTGTCTCCCCTTTCCTTATTACCCAAATTAGAACTCCTCAATCAGACTGCTTGCTGGTATAAACAGTCTCAGCTCACTTTTTCCTTATAAATTAGTGCAGCTAAGCAGGTTTCTTTCAGGCCATTGTCTTTGTTAATACCAATTGATTCTCCTGAAACTGTTCTCATTCCTTCCCTGTCATCCCAGTTTTTCAAAGCCCCTTGTCAGACAATCTCACTTCAAAGAATAAACAGTCTCACACTTCATATATTCTTCAAGGTTGTGTTCCAGTTGTCTGCAATAGAGCTCTCAGATGAATGGAAAAATTTAAAAGTATTTATCCCAGTTATATACATCTGGCCTGCCAGATAGGTTAATTTGCTGCATAGCTTGCCCAGCTTCCAGATTTCCAGTCTTTCCAACCACCTGACTTTCCATCCGGCTGACACTGTATTGGCATGAGTAGTAACAGGCATTTAAAAAAACCCCAAACCAAACCAAATGAAACAACCCTCTTTTTTTCCCCAACAAATAAAATTATTAAATTATATCCCACAGCAAATGTTGTTTATCTATATTAGCATTCCAATTAAGGATGGAATAAATTAATATTTGAAAACCTAGTACTTTTCCAGAGGTACAAAGTCCATTTGCTAACCTTCTCTCAGTCTTTTCCTCTTTCATAAGCACTTGTAAATGCAATAACTGCACTACACAGAGCCACATACTAAAGCATTAATTCAATTATTTTGAAAGCTCTGATTTTTTTTGTGCATCACAGATCTTCATAAAAGTACCTAAGTGGATGCTATAAATAAATAAGTAATACAGTTGTAGAAAATAATACATCGGTATAAAAAAAAGCAGAGGGTTTTGCCAAGTCACCCAGTAAAAATTGTAACAAAATTAGGCATATGAGTCCTGATTATAACGTGTCTTCACATAATGAAGAAATATTCAGTAGTTTCTCCTCAACATTTTTTAAAACAATGTATCAAGAAAAAAAAGATCAAACAGGAACTTGTAAAAAGCTTTTAAGTATAATATATGGTATGACCTGAAAAAGATTAAATTAAATTACACCTTAGAATGAGCAAGGACTTAAATATTTCATTTTCCATCAAGTCATTCCTCAATTTGAGAAAGTATTTTACTGAAAATAAGAAGTGACTGCCAGCAGAATATCAATAGAGGCTGTGCAAAGGAAGCCAGTTTGGGGGGTTGTCTTTGAAAAGCACATCCTTGTACTGCACATCAAAACATAGTAGATCTCACAAAAATTGTGTACACCTCACAACTATCAGAGAACTCAAAACTTTTCTATATAACCTTACTGAAAATATACAGATGAAAAATATGCAGAAAAATAGCAATCAAGGGGAGGAAAATTAGCTGTGTATTGGCACACTTTGCAGACTGAATGCTGAAGGAGGAATTAGGATGCTAACTAGGCACCTTAATAAATTGAGCTGAATTGCATGAAAATTGTTTAATTGCTAAGTATCATGATGCAGTAAAATATTAGGCACAGGAAAAATAATGATCCATTCTGCATTCTTTTGTTACCTATCAGAATGATAATCAGGAACACTGAAAAATCTGAATGATCTTTTTAGCAGCATAAATTGTCATACATATTAGTCTTTCTCTTCACAGAAAGCTCTGAACAACTCTGCAACACTTTAACAGGTCTGAAATAAAGACTACTTCTTCACCAATGATGTTGCATAACTTACATGGAATTTATTTAATTCAGGGCCACAGAATACATATTTTTCCGTTCACCCACTTCAATATCCTTGCAGTCTTCCTGCAGCTTTTATAGGGACATCCACTGGGCAGCATCTGGCAGGAACAGCATTTCTAATCTGAGTATAATTAATCCTTGTCGAAGGAACTTTGCCAGGCCTTCACAGAAGATTCATAAAGATGCTTTTTAAAATCTGGGTTCTATTGTGTCTAGCCTTTGCTCTCATAACCACAGTAACAGAGGTGAACTCCACCTCCTTGGAAAGGGCTGAATTTTTCTGTAGCTGATCACAGAATGGCTGAGGTTTGAAGGGACCAATGCCCATGCTCAAGCAGGGCTACCTAGAATTGGTTGTCCAGCACCATGTCCAGGCTGCTTTGAAAGATCTCCAGGGAAGAAAGACTCCACCACCTCTCTGGGTTACCTGTGCCTGTGCTCAGTCACCCTCACAATAAAAAGGTGTTTCCTAATGTTCAGGAGGAACCTTCTGTGTTTCACTTTGTTCCCACAGCCTCTGGTCCTGTCACGGCACCACCGAAAAGAGCCTGGCTCCCTCTTCTAATCTCCCTTCAGGCCTTTTGATTTATGAGACCAATCATAATGTAATTGATGGACATCAGTGAGATCCAGCCTGTGCCTTTCCTTCTCCAGGCTGAACAGTTCCAGCTCTCTCAGCCTTTCCTCACACGCAAGATTCTCCAGTCCCTTAATCAATTTCATGTTCCTTTGCTGTCCATACTTCCCCCTGTACTGAGGAGCTCAGAACTGACCCCCTATAGCAGCCCAGGACACTCACTGTTAGCTTTCTTTGTGGCAAGGGCACATTGCTGGCTAGTGTTCACTTTGGTTTCCACCAGGACCCTCAGCTGCTTCCCATGTGGGCAGTTCCCAGCATTTACTGGTATGTAGGGTGTTCCTCCCCTTGCTGCAGGTTTTTACACTTCTGCTTTTTGAACTGCATGAGGTTCCCATTTCTCAATTCTGTTGATGTCTTTCTGGATGCTAGCACAACCTGCAGACGTATCAGTCCCTTCCTCCTCACAGTTTTTTGTCAACAGCAGGCTTGCTGCATGTATACTCTGCCCCATCATCTCAGTTATTAATAAAGATTTTAGACAGGATTGGGTACTCTGCTAGTGCCTAGCTTCCAACTAGACCTTGTTCCTCTTATCACCACACTCTAGGACTGGCCATTCAGCCTTTTTTCAATCCACATCATGGTTTTCTCATCCAGCCTAGTCTTCATCAGTTTTTCTATGAGGATCTCATGGGACACAGTGTCAAAAGCCTTAATGTCAAAAGTCAAGATAGACGATATCCACTGCTCTCCCCTCATGTACCAAGCCAATCTTTCATCATAGAAGCTTATCAAATTGGTCAAGCATGACTTCAGCTTAATGAATCCATGCTGATGTGAAGTGTCTGGGGAATTTTTGCATAACAGTGCCCCATGAGAACTATCTTGTTTACATGGAAATGCTAGAAGAGACCTTGTTACCTTAAGCCCTGTTTTGTTGCTTTTCCTATGACACTACCTTTTCCTTGTCAACCCTATCCATCACTCCTTCACTGAACTTCTGCTTACTCTTTCTCCTACCATTCCTAGTTTAAAGCCCTTTTTTCCCAATCAGTCTTCCTCCTGGCAGAGGTACCTCTGCCCCACTTAGGGAGGTGGATCCCATCTTCCAAGCAAATGCCAACCTCTGGACAGTGTCTCATGGTTGTAAGGCTAAATCCCTGTCACTGACATGAGCTCTGCAGCAGTTACTGACCTGTATTATCAGTGATGTCATCCTCTCATGCTCTTCTCTGACTGGCAAGACTGAAGACACCACCACTGGGCTTCTGTGCCCTTGCCTATCAGCTACTAAGGAATTAGGGTGACAGGGATACCCAGGTGGAATGAAAATTTTGAACATACCACCTGGCTCTGTATACTACATTTCCTCTAGGTATTTTGGGGAAATTATTTAGTCTGCTTCAGGTGACCCCTATGCCAATTATATCTCTGTATATGGAGGTACAAGTACAAAATCTGTCTGCTTCAGTGAGAAAGGGTGGGGTTGTGGTCATTCCTTGTGGACAACTGCAGTGTTGACTCAGTATGAGGACTTAAATAACAAGGCTTTAGTTTGTGAAACCACTGAAATCTGTATCCAACCACTTTTAATCAACAAAAATCTTAGGGCAGAAGTCAAGGGCTAGATGTTCCTTCCCCCAGTAGAGCCCAAGTTCTTCTTTCTAGTCCCCAGAATGTAATAGATGGCTTGTGGAAAATACAGACTTTAAAAATAAATGTCAGCAGAGACTTTTCTTCAGCACAAGGCATCTGTATTTTGAATGATCCTTTTATCCTGGTTTGTCTTCTTCAGACATAGCTACAATGACTAGTGTAATAAACATGTTGTCTCTTGGTCTCTGCACTCTCATTTGTCTCTCTCTCTTTGTCCCCAAACATTGCAGACCTTCAGAATGGATCTGGACAGCATTTCACTAACCAACAAATGGCTTTTTCCTTCCCCAAATATTTTTTTAATCTGAGCGTTTCCTTTTTTTTTTTCCCATTTTTCTTCTGAGTAGCACAATGAAGACCAAAGAAAGCAGCAACAAATTCCTGAAAAAGAACTGAACTGCTGCTTGAAGCCCCAAGTCCAAACATCACTGAAATTTCTGAAATACTTCACTAAAGATATTGTTTACCATGAAAAGGTGCGGTGACATATGGGTGGGAATCTCTGTATGGCACACCACATAACTGGTCCTCTGCAGACATGACACTCTTCAAGCGGTCCCTATTCTTCTTCTCTCTCTGTCCCTGACATTTACACGTGGCAGTGGTTTTCTTCCTGGTGGGTTTTTTTCCCTAAATCCTGTTTTAGACCTTTCAAATCCATTTTGTCCTTTTTTTGTTTTGAGCCACTAACCTATGGAGTGCTCTCACTGTGCCATATGATGTGGATGGACATCATTGTGATCTCTAGTAGGTGACTGGCACTAGACCAATACAATCAGCTTTTGAATGGATTTTATTAAAATGCAACAGATAAAGAGAAGTGTATTCAGATTTCCAAATCGTGCCTACTTGAAGCTTTGTGTAGGATACATCTGCTACTGTGTTGCCAGAACAGATTCTGTCATCTTATCCAGAACAAGTCTTTGTGTTAGATTTCTGGCTTTTTAATGACATCCAGTTGTTTTTTGTTTATGTTTTATTCTTCTTCTTAGACAATCCAGTCTTTCTGTCTTCCATTTTAATGAAATAGGTTAAAAAATGTTCCATTTTAATGGACAAAAAAAAAATAACAGGACCTGATGTCACTGTGTACTATATTTCTGAGCGTCCTTAGGGGTTTCATCTATGTAAATGGCAATCTTTTAACAAATTGGTTCTTTTTTCTCAATTTCTTGCAGATTAGATCAACCTATTTTTTCATTGCTTTGAAATACTTTTTAGCGTTTAGGCAGCGACCAAGCTGAAAAAACCCACCAAAACCCCCACCCCCACCAAGCCAACCAAGAAAAAAAATCACCAAAACCCAGTTTATAATTCTGTGGTTAATTAAAAAATAATCAGAACCCAGATCCAGTTGACTTCAGCCTGTTTTGTACAGATTTTTGACATTTCATTAAAAAGTATGAATTATGTAAGCCCTTCATTATATCACTGTTTCTGATGTTAATTGAAGATAGGTCAAAAAATGCCATTTGTAAATTAGAAGGTTTTTTTATTTGCACAAAAAACACCTAAAAGAACATTTTTATTGAATCAAAGTGAAGAATAACATAAAATGGCAATAGAGAAAGTCTGATATACTGGGAAAAAGTTACTTTGACAAAATCATTTGTTAAAATTTATTTGCTTTTTGTGCTTTTTTTCTATACATATTCTCATCTCGTCCCTCCTTCTTTGCCTGGTTCTAGTTACATTTTTTCCTTTATACATTTCTCATATATTGCGGTCTCTTTCTGCTGGCATATGTGGATTCACAAACTGTTTGTTACTGATATGAAGTCAGGGAGCCATTCTTGGAGTATTATGGCACAGTTAAAGTGATGGAAAACTGCGTGAGCTGGTTTCATGCGCTTACCCTGAGTTGAGAACAGCTGAGGGACAAAGTACCTCCTTTCCTACTTGCAGTAAAGTATTTGTCCAGCTAGAGCTGTTGTGAGGTGAGTTGGGTAAAGCACAAGTGTGAGAAGAGAGAGTAAATCTGTTGGGGATGTTACAGTTGATGACCACTTCTCAAGGGAGAAGAAAGCTAAAAAAATTGCACCCAGCAAAGGATCTGAGGTATCAGATGCTGATACGAAGTGTTAGGGGACCTCTTGGCTATGTAGGCTGGGGCAGGTCTTTAGGTGGGCTTAGACTGGATTTCAGGAAGAGGTAGGTCAGAAAATGTATATTCTGAAATGAGAGTATGTATGGGAGCTGGTCTATGTGGGAGCATCAGTCTTCCATGCCTGAGTCTGAGATCAATAGGTGGTTCTCACATTACATTCTCCGACCAGGCTTTCATGTCATTCCCCTTCTTCATATAGACATTTGGTGGATGCACACTTGTCAACTGCTGTTTGGAAAGCATTCTGCTGTGTGTGTTGCTTAAGAAAATAGCAATATTTAATTTCTACACAGGTTCAATTAGTAGTGCCCTGAGACACAAATAGTTTTTTTTTTCTGTTTGCCTTGGTTTTTGCTTTAAAATTATTGTTTTAATAGAACTCATAGTGCAGGAATTTGTCTTCTCTCTATAATTTTCAAATATTACATGCAACCAGTTAGCAATTAAACATTATGTGGATTACAGATATTCAAACAATGCCTTACCATTGACATTTGGAAATTACTATCTTTTCCAGTCATCATAAAGACAAACCAGAGAGTTAATATGACGTGGTAAAACAAAGGAGATAAAAAGAATAGCTTTTGAATATCAGAAGGAATATCTAGGAAAAATGAAACATGAAAAGAAAACTATAGAAATTCATGTCTTGGCAGAAAAATACTGAAAATAACAAAAGACCCTACTGCATCTAGAACTGAGCAGTACCAAACAGAAGTAATAGTAAAGAATTATCTCTATATTTACAAATATTCCTAATACTATTTTATTCCCTTTCATGCTATGTGTATCCCAGGAAGTTCATTCCTAATAAACTCTTGCAAATGTAACATCTCACAGAAAGCTGATCTGGATGAAAATGCCTATTTGCTTTCCATCCCGCCAGCATGTTCTCACCAGGCATGGTTGTTCCTAGAAAACCAGGTGCTAGTGTGTGGAGAGGGATGATTTACAAACAGCAGTCATCTTATCCCCCTCCCACAGTTCTCAGAAGAGCTGCTTGCCTGAATCCTTTGTAACCCACATCAGTCATGATAGCATGGTTCTGTAGGAGAGGCAAAACTGAGTTAGTGGGCATGGTATCTATTTCATTGTCACACGTGGGTCTGGTAGGGGATGCCTGTGTACAGTCTCATTGGTTACAACACAGCCTACTAACTGTCCTCATAGAAATGGCCTCATAGAAACATGAAATGTTTAATATGTCAAGAGGCTACTGCAGTCCAATGTCAACCTGCAGTGATTTGTTCTGCAATCATTCACATGAATCCTACAACTCATAGGGTAATGAAGAGCCTGGAAAGAATATCAGTAGGCAGATCATTTCCAAGCAGAATATTAGCAGGCAGACCATTTCCAAGCAGAGGAACTTGCTCCAATGCAGGTCACAGTGTCTTCTGTATGTCTCCACCTGCTCCAGTGTGGGGCCTCTCCACAGGCTGCAGATGGGGTCTTTGCTCCCTATTTTCTTCCATGGTCTGTGGGGGGACACCTGGTCCACCATGTGGTTTTCTACATGAGCTGCAGGAGCATCTTTCTTTCTGGCACCTGGGGTGCCTCCTTCCCCCCTTCTCTCTTCCCTGCCTCAGTGTCTGCACAGTTTCTTATGTCTTCTCACTCCCTTCTCTGGTGGCAAAATGTGGCTGCTAGTTTTTTTACATCTTCTCCCTCCCATCTCTGGTGGCCAAAATCATGTGCTAGTGGTTTTTTTCTTCTTATATGTGATTCCCAGAGGCACTGTGACCATCACTGATTGTCTTGGCCTTGGTCAGCAACGACTCTGGCCTTGAGTCAGCTGGTGTTTACTCTGTCAAGCCAGCAGAGAGCTTCTAGCTGCTTCTTGCAGAAGCCACACCTGCAGCCCTCACCTTCTCCACCAGTACCCAGCCACAAAAAACTACAATATCCATGTTACTGGGCACAAATGTGGTTGTATCTAGCACTCGCCTCCCTTCTTGCAGTAGCATGACACCACTGTGCAGAACTGTCCCATACAAGTTGGAGCAGGAATGAGTAGGCACACCTGGCTCAGTGCAGCATCATAGACCAGGTTAAGTGAGTTGAGCATTCATGCCAGCACCATTTTAAGTGACTTAGCCACTTGCACTTATATTAAGCAAAGGACATATTTGTCTTAGGTGGAAAGAAAATGTGTATTGCTTGTCATGTGACAAGCAAGGTGTGGTGTTTTACAGTGTTCTTCATAGAACAATGCAATACTCTGAGGGAGGGAAGAATGCAGAAGGTAGGCCTGTGTATTCCAGGGTTCAGAATAATTCCCAGTTTTCTGAAAGTTGGAACCTAAAGTCATCCTTACACTAGCTGCAAGACTAAAATAATCATTTGTATTAAAAAAGTGTCCAAAGCGGTACAGTCTAGAGAAGCAGAAGTCTTGCATCTTGCCAAGTCTTCTGCCACTGGATTGCTACATTACTTCAGCTGTTGGCAAGTGAAGGCCTCGGTGTCTTCCAACTTACCTTAAATCTCATTTGCAGACAGGAAACAATCCAGACAATAATTCACTTTGCTTACGATGTAGTGTTCCATGCTGCACACAGTACTGCAACCCCTTCCCCAGAGTATATATTCAGTATTCCTATTAACACATCCCAAAAGAAGTGCAGTAGCATCCTGTTGCTGTTTGTGAGCTAGTTTTACCCTGAAAACTCGTAACACTGTCATAGCCAATAGCCTCTACTTTGATTGGGTAGTAAATTAAATTAATTTTATTGCTTGTTGAATCTGTTTTGTCTGTGACGTTAATTGCTGAATGATCTCTTCCTGTCCTTATCTTGACCCACAAACTTTTAATTATCTTTTCTTTCATCTGTCCAGCTAGGAAAGGGAGTGATAGAGTAGCTTTCCTGAGCAGCTGGCCTCCAATCACCATAAAAGTGAAAGTGCAGATGACTTGCAAGGCTTTTATGAAGGGACTAGAATTAATTCCAATGCTGAGCTGGAAAAACAGTCTAAGATCCAAGAATGCCTACTGTTCAGCAGGGGTTTCTCACTGCATGAAAACTCACTACACATCTTACTGGATGTGAAATAGATTTCCATTGTCTTGTACCCAGTAGGCAGACGTGTGAGTGATACTATCCAAGTGCTGCAGTGCTAATTGCCTTTTCCAGGTGTCATCAGGTCTGCAGACGCTAAAAGTCCACCAAACACTAAAAAACTATTTTTTTCTTAGTATAAGTGACTGCCAACAGCTTCCTATACCATGTGTTTCCCTATGTAGAAATGCTTACCTAATGACCTTGCTTGGCACATACTATGGTGCCAAATGACTGCATGTGTAAAGGCTTCTTCAGTTAGGTCAGTTCTTCTCATGTGAATAAGAGTACAGAAAAAGTGTGGTCATCTTGTTGTAGTTCTGCATGTCTTGGTTCTCATGGAGAAGGGGGCTGCAGGGGTAGCTTCCAGAAGAAGTACCTGGAAGCTTTCTGCAGGCCCCAGAGAGTAAACAGCAACCAACTCAAAGCTGGAATTGTTGCTGACCAAGGCCAAGCCAATCGGTGATGGTCACAGCGCCTCTGGGAATCACATATAAGAGAAAAAACCACTAGCACCTGATTTTTGCCACCAGAGATGGGAGGGAGAAGATGTAAAAAAACACGCAGACACCAAGGTCACTGAAGAGGGAGGGGGTGGGGAAAAATGAGGCACTTCAGGTGCCAGAGAGATTCCCCTGCAGCCCTTGGAGAAGACCATGGTGAAGCAGACTGTCCCCTTGCAGCCCATGGATGATGACAGGGAGCAGAGATCCCATCTACAGCCCATGGAGGACCCCATGCTGGAGCGGGTGGAGACACCTGAAGGATGCTGTGACCCTGTGGGAAGCCCATGTTGGAGCAAGCTCCTGGCAGCAAAACTTGCAGCCTGTGGTGGAACCAACCCATGCCAGAGCAGGTTTGCTGGGGGAAGGAAGGCTTGTGACTCCACAGAGGACCAGTCTGGTCAGCACACAGTGGAAGGGAGCCACGCTGGGGCAGCTGGTGAAGAGCTGAAGTCCTGTGGGAAAGGACTCACATTGGAGAAGTTCGTGGAGGACTGTGTCCTGTGGGTGGGACCCCAGGGTGCAGCAGGGGAAGGGTGTGAGGAATGCTCCCCTCACCCCCAAATAAGAAGGAAAACAACTTGTGAGGAACTGACTGAAACCCCCATTCCCCCAGTCCCTGCTCCTCCCTGTGCCACAATGGGGGAAGAAGGGAGTGAAATCCTGACTAAAGTGAGGTCTGCTAAGAAGGGAGGGGTGGGGGGAAGGTGCTTTAAGATCTGGTTGCGCTTCTCATTATCCAACTCTGGTTTCACTGGGTGTGCAGTGCAGTGTAATAAATTAGAGAGTTTTCTGTCCTTTATTCTGTGTTGAGTTTGTTTTGCCTGTGATGCTAATAGAGGTCTGATCTCTCACTGTCCTTATCTTGACTCCTAAGCCTCTCACTATATATTTTCTCCCCTGTCCAGCTAAAAAGGGGAGTGATAGAGTGACTTACGTGAGCATCTGGCCTCCAGCCAGGGCTAAACCACCATACATCCTAGGCAGGTGTCACGATCTGCAACCAGATAGACTGCTTTGACAGACATTAAACCCCCTTGCATTCCAACTGACCTCAGATTGCTCTGGGTGGCTGAGAGTGGCTGGGCTTAACCCCTGAGTGATGTCCAGTTAGGTGCTTTATCGTGATCAGTTCTTCACAATTCTCGGGAACAGAATTAAGACTCAGAACGGAGTCAAGGTTCAAGTCACTTTATTTGGCCTACAACAAGCATGCAGGAGAAGTGGGGGAAAGAGGGAGAAAAGAGTGAGAGAGAGGAAGAGAGACATTGCAATATCTACCACCACGGAGCTGAGACATCCCAGCAGACTAAATCAACTTCATGTCAGGTGGGTAATTCCATATAGTTGCTAGTTGTCACGGTTCAGCGCTGGGCGCACAGGGGATTGCTCCACTGCAGATATGCACACTAATGTGGCAGTTCTTCTTGGTTATATACAGTTCAATGATACTTATTCATTAGGTTACCTCATACACCTATACATATTCATAACCTGTCCCTGCTTCATATTAAAATGAGTTCCAAGAGGTGATTTCCATAATCTCCTCCCAATTGCCCTGCACACTGTCTCATGGTTGTGGTCGTCGGGGGGACTCAGTGATGAAGGCTCAAAGTCTTCCTCAGGTTGAACTTTTCACCTCCTTCCCCTGGCACATGTGTAGTTGTGATTGTTCCAGACAGGCACAATTATCCTTGGGATGTTTCCTTCTCATCTAACCCAGGTACCACCTTCCTTGGGATACTTCCTCCTTATCAGTCCTGGGTCCACTTTAAATTATTCCAAGACACTAATCACTCAGGACTAACTACACTAGAAACACTAGAGTTGTTCAAGTGAGACATTGTTTATGTGAGATCACTTCTGACATAACCACTATGGCACTTCAAACCATCCTGTTAGCAAGTCTTCCTTAACCCTTTACAAGCATCTTGTTAGCAAGTCCCCTTTATCACAAATAGCAGTAATAGCAAGAGGTGCAGTATTTCAGCAATGTTGACAGGCATTCGTTAAGGGACACAGTACTTCACGGCAGGATTATGTCTGCTTGTCTGCAGAGCTGGCAAACTGACACTTTAATTTCTTAGTGGTGAGTATGGAGATTAGTCCAGATGGCTCCCTTGTGTATTTTTATTGAGATTATGGGTATCAGACGTCTGAGTTGAATAGGCAATGGGGACCAGATATGTGTATTTACTTAGCTGCCTGTTGTGGTGTGATTTAGTTTGTTTAAGCGTGTTTGGAGATATTGTTTTCTTTTATTGTAAGAAACTATTTCTGTGAAGCATTATTTATTTGTAGACTAGTTAAAACTAGTCATAAATGGCACTCCAGTAATGGTCATGAATTTGTTGAGAAGTGTGACTATTTTACATTGCTAGACATTATTAAATGTTATGTTGTCCTACACTGCTCCTTTCTGTGAAGTAGTATTATGCATGGGATGTCTTTTTCCTGTCCTTGCAATTTGATAGGCATATACAGCATATTTTCTTGTTAAAAATAAACTTAAGTATGAATTAGAAGAGCCCCATCCCCATTCGACAGCACTGGTTTTGCACATGAAGCCAATTGCTTTTTGTTTAATGGGGTATGGATTGTCTACACAGTAATGTTGAGCTAGAGGCATGATGGGATCCCATACATCATTGCCTCAGGTTTCTATATAAATCTTCATGTGTCCTCTCTTAGAAGTTCATCTCCATTGGAATAGGCAGTCTGTAGTTCTGGGGAATCCTGAATTTCCTCCAACATGTCTCACTTCTAACTGCTGGGTGAATCTGCTTTCTTCAAGTTATGGACTATAGGGTTTTACTCTGGAGGCTGCAATAAAGAATTACAGTCTGTAACTTCTAGCTCTTCCTGCTCAGTGGATACATAATTTCTTTGGTCGATTTAGTCAAAGAAACAGACCTCCTGAGTCTCTGGTCCTGACTTTGTCTTTGGTCAGTTAGCATGATTTTTCTGCGGTTGTTCAGGGTGAGACAGAGTGAAGGAAGACTAAGGAAAATGTCTTTTTCATGATTGCTGCCAATAGGACTCTCCTCTCTCTCCAGTCTACAGCTCTGAAGGGTTCATTTTATTTCTTTTCTTCTCCTTTTTTTTCTGTTTCTACTCCTTTATTTCTATCAAGTCTTTAGATAACGCTGAGAATCCTTGCAGAAGAGTTCCTCTGCCCCATTCACATTCATGGATGGGAAAACCCAAGAAGGAAAAACAGTACTCAGTTGCAATATCATAAGAAAAGAAAAATAACTTTCTATGGAAATGTTCCATTTTCATTGAATTTCTTCATAATATCCATGAAGATCATCCTCATTCCAGGCTCTCCCTGGACAAATTTACCATGTATGCTTTATCAGGAAAAGTAAAAATTGAGCAGTGCATTCCAGAATTACAGAGACTTGTCTTGAAGATTAGGTCCATGTAGGATTAATGGAATGTCTTTAGTATCGAACTATAGGTGAGGTGTTCTTATTACTGATGAACAGTAAGTCTTGTTGGAAGAAAAGGGCTTATTCCAAGGAAGAAAAACATCTTAATGAATCTGCATTTAGTTGACAAATAACATGGCTTAGGAAAAAAAGAATAAGAGGAAGGGTATAAGACTTGAAACTCTTTGGGGGTTTTTAGAAGTTTATTGTCAAAAGTTTGTGAAATAAAACAAAGCGTTCAAGCTGTTCAATTCTTCATCAGGTTCCCCGCCCATCAAAAGCCCAGCCAACTTTTGCCATAAAGGGTAGTAAAATTGAGAAGCGGCAGAGTCCTGCAGTTCTACTCTATTTGCTTCTGCAAGTGAATACAGTGAGAAGGAAAGCTTGCACATTTCCAACTGAGTGCATTACATCAACATATGCGTATGTCCTTCCTGATCTTATATGCTTTCTCTTTCACAACAAACAAGTTGCCTCTTTGTACACAGTTTGACATGCAGTTCAGATTATATGGGACTATTTATGCTGTTTAGCATTAGGAAGGCACTTCAGAGCACTTCTGTGGTTAGTGAGTGATACTAATGCATGTTGAGTAGATAACAAAGTACTGCAGTACTTTCTAGGAAAGATGGTGAAATTTCAGGACTCCAGACACGTTTGGACAGTGATTAAGAAAGTCACAGGGATAGAGAGCTGAGAAAGGCCTTGGAAAACCAAGTTCTGAAAAGGACAGGGCTAGGAGAATCAACATTTCTTAGGGAATGGGTTGAGCTAGTAATGAATACTTTATTAGTTCTACAGCTGTTCATTTATAGCCCTAATGAAATTCATTCATAAATAAATAAAATTAAAAGGGGCTTTGGGGATATCTTTAGGAAGATATTAACAAGAAGGTAATTAAACCACCTTTAACTCAATGCTGTGCTTCAGCTGACATGTAGAAAAAAATGGCTGCACATCTTTGTCATGAATGGGATGAGTTAGCACCATTTTTGAGATGGAAGAATTTGAAAACTTTAGACATTTTTAAGAATTCAGTTTTGCAGCATCAGTGGTTATATTTCCTAATGAAAATTGATTTTGAATGAAAAGCATGTTTCTTTTTCTGGCAAACATTATCTTTGGACAACTTCAGAATTTTTTTTCTGCCTTTGCTTGTCATTGAAAAATTCCTGACAAGACATAGTTTAAAAATAATGAGATTGATCCCTTCTTCTTTTGCAGAATATTAAGTTAAAATATTATTTGTGTAACTTTGTCTTTTCAACATTGTGTTCTTCCTGCTGGTAGCATAAATCAGCAGGATTCCCATGTTTAACAGTGTATAAACAGTGGAAACAAGAGGTTAACCAGGAAGTTAACCACATTGAGACATAGCAAAAGAGACTGTTTTCTAGCCACAAGAGCTGGTCCAAGAGAGCGAAGAGTTGATGTATCTTCAGTTAGGGAGGTATGCACAATCCAGGCAATATAAAGAGGTTGGAAACTATTGGATAGTCAGTTGAGTCTAGCCATCTGATTGTGCAAAAAATAGATAAATATTGCATTAATTGAACAGCCATAAATCACCATTTTTAAGCAAAAAGTGGAAAATAATGGATTACAGCTCTTCAACCGGTGTCGTTGTAGATACAGACATGACATTCCAGTTCATGATCAAAACGCTTCAGGATGCTTCCTTGCTTGCTTTATTGCAACGGCACAGGCATTTTTATAGCATCAACCAAAGTGTACAAATGCCATAGGCTAAAGGGTTGTTTGTCCCTTTTTCCACTGATTGTCCTTTTTTACCTCCTTCTTGGCTCTGTGTGGTCTGCACACCCTGTCTTCACGGTCACCATGTTCTGTGGACTCGTTACCAAGCTTTCAGCATGAGTGGCTTCCCTATCTCAAGGGAATGCAGGGATATTGTCAGGGTCAATCCCTTCTGCGATCTGAGCCAAGTTGCTGGCAGACCCACTGCCTCCCCCAACAATTCCCCCTTTTGTATTTGCATTACAAAAACCGCCTCTAGAGATTTCTGCAGGGCCCTTCGCAGAAAGCTCAACAAACACAGCAGTAGGAGTAAGACAACTACTACAATTACAAAAACCAGTAGTCCTGTTTTGACCATTGACAATATCCATCCTGAAATTCCCCACCCATGAAACAAACTGTCCAGCCCAAAAATTCGCTTGCTTCTTTTGTGTTTGATCCATTAATTTTTGAATGCTTACGTGAATAAACTGAGAGTGATCAGACAGATTCATGCAGCACATACCATCAAGATCCTGACATCCATGCCAATGAGCCAGTATGATGCTGTATGATTCTGTAAGGTAGTATGTCTTAGAGAATCCACATCTGTAGCTAGGGCACTTAATACCTTTGCTGTTGCATTTGTTTGCTTTGCCAACCAACAGGCTACCATATTTGAGTCAAAGCCTTTGTAGCAGCAGCTCCCAGAAAAAAAACCAAGTTGGCATAAATTATGTCCCCTCTATTCCATAAATCAGTATTATCATCATATTGCTCATCCATTGAAGACTGCCTTTGGCAGTGCCAACGGGTATGATTAATAATTGTGTTAGTATTTGCTGTAAGCAGTGACAAGTGACCAATAGTACTACAGCAGATGGGAGGACTGGCTGTGCCCAATCTCCACATATTAAAACACTCCTGGGGCAACCTCTGTGGTGCATAGAGGATAGAGGTAGAGAAAGGAAGAAGGAAAGGAAATAGCATGCTTGCAATAGCTAACAATATCTAATAACTACAATTAAAACATTCAAGCAATTATCAGTCTTGAAATAACATATCCAAACCCTAACAATAGCTACTAATATTTAATAAGCATTAACTAACAATCACAATTTGTCCAATTGCAAAAAAGGTAACAGAACTTTATATTGCTGTTTCTTGTAGTTTCAGGGGTTGGAGGAAAACAAAGCAATGATGGTTTACATGAAAGTTTACAAGATTAATATTCACGAGAATAAAACTTATGTGTGCAATCGAATGTATTCCATTGTTTTTTGCAGTTTTAGAAATGCAAAACTGAGTGGTTTTAGCATATGTGGAGTGAGCAGTCATTTTATGCTCCACAGTGCGGATCTTCAAACAGGTAGTCACCATTTCCTCTACAGAGGGATCCCCAGGCAAAGCTTCTATTATTTTACGGCAGACATCATTAGCACTGTCTTTTGCCAATTGTTTACACAGGGTATGTTGTAGGTTGTTGTCCTCAACTTGCTTTTCAAGCGCGGCAGCTGCTTTCTCCACAAATTGCAGGATCTTTCAGCCCCTAATTCCAGGCTGATTGGAATACCATCATCTGAACCGGATGAAACAACACGCCAAATGCCTTATATCAAACAATGCAAGCAAGTTAGTGTTGATAACACGAATGAGTTGCATCACTTCATGAGAATGAAGTCTGAATTTCTGGGCTTTGGTCTGCAAATCCTGCACCACCCTCCACGACAAGGGATTATGCTCCTCTCTCTGCCCCATACCTGGTGCAGCTTTAAATAGAGGATAAGCCATCACATCAGCCTTGCGGGGCTTGGCGGCAGCTCCCATCTGGGTGATATCTTGGGGCAAATCGAGTTTTTCCACCAAGTTCCAGTCCCCCATTTCAGCTGCTTTTCTTCTCACTTGCTGTCAAAAGCACCCAGGTTGCCACGGCAACATAGTTACTTTAGCCTGAGGCAGAGTCCAGGGTATCCTCTTTGCCTTTTAGGCAGGCAAGCTGGATGCCCCTTCAGAATGTCTGCCCATTTAACAGATTGTTCTTTCTTCTCACCACTGTCCCCACTGTCAGGCAAGGGTGGACACAGAGACACAGAGTGGCGTGAAGCCTCCTCCCCAGTAGGTGCAGGCGGCTCCAAAGGCTTATCTACTAAACGCATCTCGGCCAATTGTTGCGCCAATGTTTTGCTAGGCGGCCAGTCATTCATCTCATTGTTGTACCGGGTTTTCCAATTTGGCCTCTTATCCAGACACTCCTTTGGACTTGTGCAGGGTTTTTTAGGTGGCAACAAATTGGCCGAGGTAGTTGCTGGAGTGGAGGGCTCGGTAAGGTGTGAAGAATGCTGAATTGGCTATGTGAAAGCTCAGGGCCTTCACCTTTTGTTTCTCCCCAGTTGCACCCTCAAATTCATGCTATTTTGAGTCCCTTTCATTTTGCCACTCTCTCAAGGTTTCCAACAACAAATGCTAGGTAGTGGCCAATTCAGTAGCATCTTTAGATCCTGTGGAGACGGCATCCCAAAGCTTTCCCCCACTTTCTTCCAACATGAGACACTAAACGCTGCATCTGTTGGAACCCTCTGCTGAGCAGCCCACAAGGGCATTCGAACACAGTCAGTAGTCTCTAGTTTTCATGCCTTTTTGGGACAGCAGAGCTTTCCATGTAGATAATACTGTATGCTCCTCATATGTTGCCCCATTCTCAAGATCGTCCCCAGCATCTCCCCTTATCAGGTGTCTGTATACTGGTCCGGACCTGGCAGCTCCCCCACTGCTCTCAGCTTTGCTGGGCTCGGCCAGCTCCGCTGCATGTCAGATCACGCTGCTGGTCACCATATGTCCTTGTGATGTATGGCTCCCCTGACAAACCAGTATTGTACTTTCTGGAAGGAAGTTGAAACAGAAGGTATGAAAATGAACTTGGAACAGGCTGAAATCTCTGCAACATGTGCTGTGAAAAACTGCACCAATTGATACCACGTATCAGAATGCTCCAAAGCTTTGCAAAAAGTGATAAATCGTGTTTTTTTCTTTCTCATATCACTTCTGGTGTCCTTCTAAACATGGGAAAAGGTAAGCTCTGGCCTGTGGATCATTTGCCTTGTAAGACATCGTAAGGGTCGTTTCTGTTTTGGTTTTACGGAGTTAACTTTTCCTGTTAATGGAGCTGTCTGGAAGAAGAGAATTTTCTTCTCAACACAAAAGAATTAAATATTGTGGAGTTTTTTAATAATGTGTTGATAAAATTAGGGTGGTTTTTTTTTTCCCATGTCAATTTCCAGAGGAGAATTTAATTTTGCTCCATCTTACAGGAAAAAGGAAACTTCTGACTGGTAAGTTTTCTCACTTAAGAGGACACAGAAACCATCAAATGGCATGAAATATTTACCAAAATAAAGATGAGATATTTACCAAAAGAACAAGACTTTTGATGCTGTTAGTGAAACACCATAACAAACACATTCCCTTTTCATATTCTTTCATCTTGGCAGAAAACTCAGAAGGGAGTGAATAGTATTATGAAAGAATTCTCACTGCCTCTGATAAGCCTCTTTCTACTTACTCTAAAATCCAGAATATTCTTTCATTGTGGTTGGTGATTTTAATGAGTTTAGAACATTCCAAAGATATTTCTGCATAAATCTACTAAAATTAAAGGACCTGCATAGGGGTTTATTTTGTTGAGCTAAACCAAATTACTTGTGGAGTTAAACCAACAATAATCAATCAGTCTTGTATCTGATTTTTTGAAAGAGTGCAGGCCCAAGTTTATTTCTTCAGAATAAGTTTCTTTTGAGAAGATGACTAAACTTGTAAATGCCATAGGAGAGTTCAGAAAATAATCTTTGGGCACCTGCAGTTCACCATGTAGCTCTTTGACTTGCCCCAACCTCTTAGAGGCCAACCAACGGAGATCTGAAGGGTATTTAGATCAATAAGCCTTTGCTACAAGGTGACTTGTCCCAGGTTCAAGCTTCATTTAGGAAGGTACATGCAGTTGTACAGGGCTTACATATCTGAAGGAAACTCTCCAAGGCCTTGCATCTTGTGCTTGGTATGACACATAATGCATGCACTTATACTGGAGTCTGGGAGGTGGCCTGTCCAGATCCCTTAGGTGCTTCAGGTTTATGAGGCCTAGGAGTATTCCGTCCAGGAATCAGGAGATAATTAACCTACTTCAGCTTCTTCTCTGCATGAAAATGAATGACTAGAGTGATGTCGTTCAGCTTGGGCTCACCAAATCAATTTTCTTCAATTTTGGCCACCCAGGAGTGAAGGAATTTTTCTCTATCCTACCTCTCCTTGCTCACAGATCTGTTTAATCAGAAGACTCTGAAAGCAGGAAGCCTGAACGAAAACAACAAAAGGTGTGGAATAACTTTGAATTGGGGAGAAAATATCCCACTTGGCCTGCAGTGCTGCTGTTGAGCATTGCAGCATTCCTGGCATGGTTTATTATCCAGTGCAACTGGGATTTACAAGGATGAATATCTGGTGGAGTATTTTTGTGTGAGCTAATGTGATTAATACATTCCCTATTAAGTCTGGCACAGACCCTCTGAGACCAACATCTCAGAAAACTCTTTCCTGTGAAATTCTGCAATGGAGAGTCACTGAAGAATCGGGCAGGAACAGTTTGAGATAGCAGTTTCTTACAATCACCTGTGCTTGCAGAATATTTTTGTTTAACATTACATGGATGTTATTTCTTTTTGGTAATTTTAAGAAATATATGTCAAGTCTAACTGGGTGAGTACTTTCACAAGACTCATACCTGAGCAATTCCAGCTCATACCTTTAACTGAAGAAAAATACTTGAGGTGGAAGCAAAAAGTACCCATTTAGATTATTGTCACAACCTTAGTGGATGGTGACAGATTGACACCTGTAAATAGCCTTGAAAACAACAGTATTGGGAATAGGAAGGTGTCATACTTCCCAAGATGATATGGAAAGCCCTAAAGGATGTCAGAGCACTGGCTCCAAAACCCAAAATGTCTGGCACTATGCTAACACAGAATCACAGAATCATAAGGTTGGAAAAGACCTTTGAGATCATCAAGTCCAATCCCACCCCCTCCCCCCATTCCATCCTATGCTAAACCACACCCTAAGTACCTCATCTACCCTTTTTTAAACACATCCAGGATGGTGACTCAACCACGTCCCTGGGCAGCCTTTTCCAGGCCTCAACAGCTCTTTCACTGAAAATTTTTTTCCTAACATCTAATCTGAGCCTGCCCTGGCACAGCTTTGTGCCATTTCCCCTTGTCCTATCACCTGTCACTTGGCCTGTTCAGGTAGTTGTAGGTGGTGATAAGGTCTCCCCTCAGCCTCCTCTTCTCCAGACTAAACATCCTCAGCTCCCTCAGCTGCTCCTCATAGAATTTGCTCTCCAGCCCCTTCACCAGCCTGGCTGCCCTTCTCTGGACTCACTCAAGGACCTCAGTGTCCTTATGGTGAGGAGCCCAGAACTGGACACAGTTCAAGGTGCAGCCTCATCAATGCAGAGTCCAGGGGCACAATCACCTCCCTAGACCTACTGGCCACACTATTTTTGATTTTTGGGGGCAACATGAGCAAATGTGTTCTCTGCTCCTGTAAGACTGATAAGAAGCTGAGCAGGAGCTCTTTGTGCCGTGTGTTCTTACTATACACCTCAAAGAGGTCTGCGCTCCAGCAGACACTATGGAAAGGAGTTGGGGGATTTTCTGTCCTCAAAACATTCTCTCCATACTTCTGTTATGGGACTGTACTCACAAATAAATCACAGCTGCAGACCCAGCTTTGTTCACATGGACTTAAACCCATTTCAGACAAAAGGCAGGGATTTTTCTGTGTCAGTGAGAAATTTCACTTAGCTTGACACACTGGGCTAGCTGGTCACAGCAAACAAACAATATCAGGATAGGCCCATCTCAAATTCCCTTTTTGAACAGATAAATTCAACCATGACTTATACCAATTATTTTATTTGGTTTTGTTTGCAATTTCATCAAAATATTCTGTTTTCTGTAGTTTATCGAGGATCCATCTTAATGTTTCAGAGAACAGAGCAGTGAATGTTTGCTCAATGAAGGGATCTGCCTTCTGCTGCAACGTGTTGTGGCTTAAACCCAGCCAGTAACAGCACCACACAGACACTTGCTCACTCCTTCCCCTGCAAGGGGATGGTGAGGAGAATGGAAAACACCTCATTGGTTGAGATAAACAGAGTTTAGTAGGATAAAAGAGGAAGATTATGATAATAATAAGAGCCATAATAATAACCATAACAGTGATCATCATAACAATACAAGTGATGTGCAGATGCAATTGTTCACCAGATGCAAAAGGAAAAAAAAACCCCTGATGACCAGTCTGTTTCCAAGCAGTGATCCCACCTCCTGGCTAGCTTCCCCAGTTATATTCAGAGTGTGGTGACATATGGTCATGAATGTCCCTTTGGCTGGTCTGGGTCAGTTGTCCTGTCTGTGCTCTCCCAGCTTCTTGTGCATCTGGCAGGGTGTGAGAAGCTGAAAAGTCCTTGGCTCAATGTAGACACTACAACTACCTAGAAACAACTAAAAATATCAGTGTGTTATCAACATTATTCTCATCCTAAATCCCAAACACAGCACTGCATTAGCTATTAGAAAGAAAGTTAATTCTATCTCAACCAAAACCAGGACAAACTCTACTTCTTGAACTGAAAGTTGAGGACAAGCCACAGTAGACACTGATGTGAAAAAAATGCTGTCAGCAAGTAATGTCACTACTGTGCATCTGCTGGATCTCTCCCTTACATTTATACCTTACAAGGTATTTTAAAAGTATTTTTGCAATTTTGTTTATTGTACAGTGATTAATCTGCCTGCTCTGTACAACTATTACAATGTGCATTAGGCTTTGGTTGCATGTTGTTCATCCTTGGTAGTCAAAGAGAGACCAAATTAATGAGTGAGAATAAAGAATGCCAGCATAAGGGCAGGTCACCTCTGCATAAAAAGGAAGAAATTTCAGCTGCCTGAAGAAGCTGGCCTGGTTAGCAGCCAGTGCTAAACTAACACAAAGGAAACTGTTTTCTCTAGCTTTGTGCTGGGAAGGTCCGTGTCCTGTAATTCTGCCCTCTACATTATTCTGTTGTGGGGGGTTGAATCACTATATGGAGGAAAATTAACTGGGGAAAAATATACACCTTGAAGCAAAAGAGTGATTTGTGGCAGCACTTCTGCTGAAAATCTGGAGCTGGCCCAGCTGTGATGTCTCAATGCATTCCCTGCAGCCCTGCTAGCAGTTACAGCAACAGGGTAACCCTGACCTGAACAATAAAAGGAAGACTGAGGAGTGTGGAGAGGCTGAACTGTCCCTTTCCGTTGTTTGTGAGTCCCAGGGCTTCTGCATTCAATCTGTGTATGTCATTATTTTCCCTGTCCAGTTTTTATTCCTGAAGTTTTACTTTCATCTGTGCTTTTTTCTCCCCTGTGCTGTACACCCTCAGCCTTTCTGGAAGTTCTGTCACACCTCAGTGCTAGTTGCCTTCCTGGCACCCAAAAAAAATCCTCATGATCTCCTTCTACCTTTACCAGCGTTTTGTTCTTGCTCACTCATTCACTGCTAATCTTGCATACTTTTCTTTGCTCCTGTTTTCTTCCCAACATTCTGATGTATCATTCACAACCTTTTTTCCAACAGCAAGTATTCCTCACATTCGTCTTCCTTTCTTCCTTCCTTCCTTCCTTCCTTCCTTCCTTCCTTCCTTCCTTCCTTCCTTCCTTCCTTCCTTCCTTCCTTCCTTCCTTCCTTCCTTCCTTCCTTCCTTCCTTCCTTCCTTCCTTCCTTCCTTCCTTCCTTCCTTCCTTCCTTCCTTCCTTCCTTCCTTCCTTCCTTCCTTCCTTCCTTCCTTCCTTCCTTCCTTCCTTCCTTCCTTCCTTCCTTCCTTCCTTCCTTCCTTCCTTCCTTCCTGCCTGCCTGCCTGCCTGCCTGCCTGCCTGCCTGCCTGCCTTCCTGCCTTCCTGCCTGCCTGCCTTCCTGCCTTCCTGCCTTCCTGCCTTCCTGCCTTCCTGCCTGCCTTCCTGCCTTCCTGCCTTCCTGCCTGCCTTCCTGCCTTCCTGCCTTCCTGCCTTCCTGCCTTCCTTCCTGCCTTCCTTCCTGCCTGCCTTCCTGCCTTCTGAATCTCCCAAACTTCCCCAAACACAGGTTATATAAAAAATTATGGTATATTGAATAGTTTCCCCGTTCAGAATTTTCAAGACTGTCCAAATAATCTCAAGTTTCTCACAGGGGGATGTCTGACCCCAGTGTCTATCTTATAGAATAGAAACATTTTGTTCTCGTTCAGGTTTTGCTTCTGAGCATGGTATTGTGACTTAGGGTAGACCTGCAAACATCTAGAACAATCAATATCAACAGTCTTCAGTGGAGCTCATCAGGAAGTTGCTTGTGAAACCTCCTGTTTTGCGTGAAAATGGCAAAACAAACTAATGAACTTGACAGCTTTAATTTGAAAATGGCCAAAGGGCTTTGCCCTGCTATCAAAGAACATACTGAATCTCCATCTCAGACTGCAGCAATCTTGCAGTGAGCTGTGCTCTGCAGACCAGGGTCTGTACTTGCAGTTTGTGATTACGGAATTTGTCACCAGTCACAATTGCTTCTGATTTCCAGCTCAAATCTGAAGTGAACTCCTACCATGGACAATCTGGCATGCCCACCTCTTCCATACCTAGGTGTATTGTTCATATTATAAAGAAGATGGTGGGGAGAGGAGAAAGATGTGGGGCCAGGGAAGATCCAAGACATTCCTTGATTAACAGTTGTACTATTAGAAGATGTTCTTTCAAAATGGTGTCTGGAGGAATTTGGCAAAGCTCATATAAATTAGAAGGAACGCCCTGACTATCAGGCCACATCTCAAGGACACTTTGCCATATATACAACACATTTTTTGAGTTCTATGATATTACCATCTACATAGATATTTCCACCCAGTGTGCTGACCTAAGGATTATGTGGGTGTCTTTTGTTTTCCTGCAGTCTCTGTGACTGTGCTTATCTGTGAAAAGAGTTCATCTTCAGGCTCTGCAGTGCAGTCAACTTTTGCTCACAACTTTCTTGCATCCTGTTTGTGCCAACATGTTAAGTCGTTGATGGGTCAAAACATCTTTCTTTCCTAAGAAGGTCCTAGTTCAACTGGAATACAAGCATCCACATTAGCAGGAAGAGACACAATTCAAAGCAATGTAGAAGTGCACTGATCTAGAAGTACATCATTTTGGCTGTCCCAAAAGGAGGGTCTGCCATATGCAATACTCACAGAGAGCTTTTCCCTCATCAGAAGATTGTCAGAGCTTCTTCCTGTCTTGGGAACATCACACAGAAAACAGATTTCAGTACTAAAAATGATTGTCAGTGTCCATGCTTGAGAGGACATGGGTTCAAGCCTTACCTTTTGATTTCATATTTGATGATAGCAAACTACAAAGCCTAAAAGTTCAGAGCTACTGAAGAGCCTGTTGTGACTCCCTGGTGCCTAGACCTGCTAGTGTCCTCAGACTTGAGCAAGGCTCATTCTTCATGTTCTGTATCTAAACTATTTGTATGCAGAGTTGTCTAGCCTTCCACACAATTTTTTTCTGAATTCTCTCCCCCATCCCACTGGGCAAGGAGTGGTGGTGCTTATCTGCCTATAGGGGTTAAAACACTAGTCGACCTTGTGCAGTAAGAGTTTTTGACTTGGTCCCCTGTTCTGTTCTGCCGTGCCAGTAATGGAGTTCAGAACCAGCTGAATCTGAAAGGAAGCTTGCTGGTGTAGTTTGTGTAGCTGGGTTCTGATGGAGAAGGTGAGGGCTGAGGGGGTGGGTTCTGTAAGAGGCAGCTAGAAGCTCTCTGTAGACCAAATACCAGCCAACTCAAAGCTGGAGTTGCTGCTGACCAAGGCCAAGACAATCAGTGATGGTCACAGCACCTCTGGGAATCACATTTAAGAAGAAAAAATATGCTGGCAGATGATTTTGCCACCAGAGAAGGGAGTGAGAAGATGTGAAATAAGGTGCAGACACCAAGGTCAGTGAAGAGGGGGATGGAGGGTGAGGGTAAGAGAGAGAGATTCCCCTAGAGAACCTCATGGAGAAGACCATGGTGAAGCAGGCTATCCCCCTGCAACTCATGGATGATGACAGGGAGCAGAGATCCCATCTACAGCCCATGGAGGACCCCATGTGGGAAAGGGTGGAGACACCTGAAGGATGTTGTGACCCTGTGGCAAGCTCCTGGTAGTGAAACCTGAAGCCTGTGGAGAGAGGGACCCACACTGGAGCAGGTTTGCTGGGAGACTTGTGACTCTGTGGGGGACCAGGCTGGAGCAGTCCGGGCCTGAAGGTGGAAGGGAGCTGCGCTGAGGCAATTGGTGAGGAGCTGAAGCCTTGTGGGTAAGCAATCACATTGGAGGAGTTCATGAAGGACTGTCTCCTGTGGGTGGGACCCCATGGTGCAGCAGGGGAAGAGTGTGAGGAATGCCCCTGCCCCTGAGTAAGAAGGAAAACAACTCATGACTAACTGACCGATGAACCCCATTCCCCCATTTCTGCCCCTCCCTGTGCCACAGTCGGGGGCGGGGGGGGGGGAGGCGGCGGAGAGGGAAGAAGGGGAGTGAAATCATGACTAAAGTGAAGTCTGCTAAGAAGGGAGGGATGGGGGGAAGGTGCTTTAAGATCTGGTTGTACTTCTTATTACCCGACTCTGGTTTCACTGGGTGTGTAGTGTAATAAATTAGATAAGTTTCTTTCCTTTACTCTGTGTTGAGTCTGTTTTACCCGTGATGCTGATTGTGGAATGATCTCTCCCTGTCCTTATCTTGACTCCTAAGCCTCTCAATATATACTTTCTCCCCTGTCCAGCTGAAAAGGGGAATGATAGACTGACTTTGGTGGGTGTCTGGCCTCCAGCCAGGATCAAACCACCACACTTGCAATGAGTCAAACTCCATGTTTATTCCACAAGAAACAAGCTGTGAGGGGCAGGAGAGATGGTGACAAAATCCCGTGAACAGGCCAAGGAACAGGAAGCAGCACAAAATGGTCCTGAATCTTTAAAATTATTAGTTGTTTGCAACCTTCTGTTGAGTGCACTTGGCCTTTGAGGGCAAAAGTTCCTTGTGTTGCAGGAATGCAATTCCCATTAATACAGTTGGCATTCCAGCATGCTGTAAAGAGTACCAGCTGTGAGAATATAAAAAAAGATTATCATCACAGTAGCTTGAAGGTGTCAGGAATCAGATCCACTGATTACCACTGGCTGGCAGAGCACTAATGAACATCCACATTAGGAGCATACCTAAGTGTTCTAAGTGGAACAGCAGGAGGTGAAGAAATGGCTGTGGTGAAAGATGAGTGAAAGAATGTGTGAGGGGAATAAATTGTCTGGTTCAAAAATGTGAATGGTAAACCTTCAGCCACTTGATCCATCTCAAATCACTCCCTGGCTTTGTGAAAGCAGCTCTTGCTTTGCTTTGAGGAGCACTTCTGAACTTACTGCCTTGTATCATACAGTTGAATCATACACCTGTATCATACAACTGAAATATAACAGAGGACCAGCTCATTTTTTCTGGAGATCTTGGTCATAATTAATATTCAAACTCTCAGCTCACTGTGACTGTGCTGGCAGACTGTGACATAAGCCACATAAAGCAAATTCTTTGTGGGTTTTTTTGTCCATGAATTAAGATGTTTTCACCCTGACTCTTCAGCTAATTTCTCACAGGATATGACTTTTTTGCAGGGGATGTTTTGAAAAACTCAGGGATAGTAAAAAAAGATGGTTAGCATAGGAACATTTCTTGGTGACAGATATTGATTGTTCAACCCTTGGAAATAATTCTTGAAACTTCTCAAATAATTCAAATTTTATTTACAGAGAATGGGCTGAAAATACAAGGATTTTTTTTTCCCCCTTTTCTTACAGGAAAATGCACAGAAATTCCCTTCCTGAAGTACAGAAGTGAATGTATCTTTAACCATGACAATGACAATCATGCCACAAAGAGTGGAAAACATTTTCCTGATGCCGGTCTAATTACTTTCTGAATTTGAAATTTACTGTGACTAGGATGCATAAAATCTAGAACTAGATTCAAGCAGGTTTGTTTTACAAAGTTATTTTGTTAAAGCTGATTTTCTTCTTTCCTGCAAAACACTGGTTCTTTGAATACTTCATGTCTTCAAGGAAAATGCACTCATTCTGTCAGAAATGCATTACTAATTGTTTCACCTTACCTACAAAGGCCACAGATAACTACAAATTACAAAGCACTAATGTGAAGCTGTGACTTCTTTTTTTTTTTTTTCATGTTACTGTTTATAAAAGTATCTGGAGGCAACAAAGTCCATTCAGAATGACATTTTAAAACTGTAATTTTCAAAGCTACATAAGAAATGCTGATCCTTTTTTTCTGATTACTTGGCCTGAAAAATGTGTTAAGCTTCATTCAAAATCTCAGAGGTGACATTCAGAGAAAAGGTGGGAAACAAGGTGAAAATGAAGCTGTAAGATAGAGGTGGATTGTCACTCTTCTCTTTCTCCACATCTGTAAGCAGGAAGCAGAGTGATTGTCATATGAAAGTGTGGGAGGATAAATACAGATTTCTTCTGGTTATGGAAATAACACAGAATAAGGAAATGCAAGGCAAGAAAAATATTTTGCACAAAGTAGCAGCTAGACTTTTTTTTTTTTAACATGCAGTCCATGGAGGACAAATTAACAGGTATACAACAGGCAGCAGTCCCCACTTTTTAGAAGACAAGTGACTAAGAGTGGGAAAGTTTTTCAGAGCTGCTGAACAAACCACTCAATACTGGCTACTGAAGTCCTTCCAAAACTCATCTTGGGTCATTATTCAATTTCTGGCTGCAAAATCCTGCAAGAGAAGCAGGATAGATAAGCCAAGAGTGGCAACTTTGTCAATCAGTGAACAAAGAAAGGATCTTCTAAACTTGATCTTGTCTGTCTCAGTTGCAAAGCACAGAACATGGTTTCAGCTCTTTTTTTCCAAGCATAGGGTTTGTATGTAAATGGGTGCAGCTTACAAACTTAAGATAGAGCAGATGATGTTCACCATCATTTTTCTAAAATAAAAAATAATTACTTTTATTAGGCAAAATAACCTGTCTGATGGCTTTAAGTCACTTTTTTACCTTCAACGTTTGCCTTTATTATAGTTCAGGTGGAGGATTAATGCAGTGCACACTGCAGAAATCCATATAAGCCCTTAACCCTCTCCTGGGAGAATGCAGTCCCTGCTGTGCTTCGGCAGCCTGCTTGCTCTTAGTAGCCCCATTCAAATGATTGACTGAAAATGAGTCATTCTAAAAATACATTGTTTTTTAAATCTTCTTGCAAATTCAAGATGATTTAATAATGCAAATAAATCACTGTGACAAATTTAATTAAAACGGAAAAAAAGAGATTAAACTAATGTCTTTCCTAAATGACATGAAGTGACTTTCAGCCATTATACAATTAAATGATGTCAGCTTTTGCTAACCATTTTCTTCAGAAGAATTACAATTAGAAAAAAGGCCTCTCCAAAGATAGATCAGCACCTGCAGAAAATGTTCTTGTCTGTGCTGAAACAAAACCCTTTTAACTCCAAGTTAAGTCTTTCATTTTCAAAGTACCAGAGGATTGATCCTGCCTCTTTGTGTGACTGCCACTGCAAAAACACATTCAGATTTCTAAGAGGTAGATGCCCGAGTCTGAATTATTTTTCATGTGCTTAGAGTGTAGTGATTCATTGTTTCCTCAGAAAGCTGTCTCATGGGTGAGATTAACTTGGGTATGATGCTTGGCAGTATGTTGTATTGATCTGCTTTATGAGAGTTTCCTCATCTTCCTTCTGTTTTGGGATAAGAACTGAGCACAGGTACTATTTCAGACAGAACTGACTTAGTCTCCACTACTTAGCCCAGCATGATCCCAAAGCAATACTAAAGACCTAGCAAATTAGGACTGGAGGAAAGGAAGAATTGCAAATGGCAGAAACTGCAATTTCAGTAAGCCATCAGGCTTTATCCCATGACAAAGCAGTGCTGAAAAGGGATTTAGAAAGAGCACATAGTGGACTTGTGAGAATCAGGGTGAGAGCTGTTGAGGCAGAAGATGGGATGCCCAGTTGTCTGCTGGAAGTGCTGGGAATTGACAACTCAGAGCAGTCCAGCCAAGATAAGAATGTAAGATTGGTATCACATGAACCTTCACCAAATTTTCTTGCAGAAAGAAAATTTTAAAAACAAAACTGTAATTCTTTAATTGATTAGATGTTTACAGGAAGCACTTACCAGCAGCTGACTGTAATAGCATTCTTAACCTCTGTAAACTTGTTCATATTTTTAGTTCAGCTAATGCTTGGAGAGGGACATGGAAAAACACTCTGCTAATGAACTCCTTCATGGAATCTGTTAATACCATAGGTCAAGTTTAGAAAAGCTGTAGAAGTAAACTAATCCAAGGATTATAAAGTTTGGTGATGGTTTCAGTTTAATATAATTTTGTCTTAGTACCATATGCATAACTTTGTAAATTATATCACACCCCTGGAATTAATATTTAACACAAAAATTGAATAGAAATGGATTAATAAGAGAAAAACTTCAGTAAGTTACTATCTGCACTATTAGAAATGCAACAGCTCTTCTATTTATGTTTTCCCACCCTGTACCCCACAGCCTGTTAACTCATGAACCTGTCTTTGCTCTGCTGCACTTCAGCTGTGTAGCTCTTCCTTTACTCTATAATTGTCAGCAAATTAAAATAGCACTGTGATTTTGCAATATTCACTGCAGTGTAATGCACAATAAGCATGCCATTAAAACAATATAGCCTAAATTTTAACAGTTAACTTTTTTATTGACTGCAAATCTCTCTTTTGAAATATTTTTAGTGTTACTGATTAAAGAGCCTGTCTTCCAGTGTGTAACATGAAGATGAGAGAACAACATTTCTCTAAATCTGGAAGAATTCCCTTGAACATTTTGCTCTCTCTAAAAGTTTGAAACCCTCATTTATTTTGCATTTATAATTAATGCAACTTTCATATTTAAGACTGAAATCTATAAACAGCTTTCTTCTGATAGTTCCTGCAAACGGTAAACTTCTTTGAGTCTCAGATGGTAGTTTTTTTCTTGCAAGAGGAATCTTATGGCAATCCATGCCATAGGATTTAAAAACCCAGTTTCTATGGATTTGAATTTCGTTTATTTTTAAATCAAATTCAGATCTCTCTTGGCCATTTGCTTCTTCAATACATCTAGAACACAATTTATATTCTGCACATCTTATTGTCTCAGGCATCTGAAGCCACAGGAGCACCCAGCACTTGAAGAAAATGTTTATGTGAAATTTCTAGCTTGCAGATGGAAGGTAACAAAAAAGAGGAGGCAGAGAAAAGACATCTTAAATCATAGCCTGGTGGCATAACTCCTAGTCCCCTTGTTTCTCTCCAGGCCTGTGGCACTCCAGCATTTTTCCTCCAAGATCCAGTTCACCACTAGTGGAACAAGCCAGCTCTTCACTGGCGCATGAAGAAGAGAGTATTGTTCCTCTTTCACTCCTGTGCCCATTTGGTTTGTCTTGGTGTTAGCCATACCGTATTTGAGAGCTGTATGGGACAACAAATGTGGAATCTTATTCTATTCATACCTTTTGCCAGCCAAATCTCAAATCCAAGAAAATATTAATGGGAGAATAAGCAGTCATCTCACGCTTGCTACTGTGAAAGGAGACTTTTGTAAGCTACGAACATGGTGCTTTTGATGTAACTTGAGGGAACATTTGTGGTCTAGTATAGTGTGTCAGGCATGTGCGTGTGTGTATCTGTGTGTGTTTAACTGACCACACATCCTATGGCAGCCTTTTCTTCAAAGAACTCCATATGCCTTGTGGAGTTATAAGGAAATTTTAATAGGTCAAATTCACTTGTAGCCATCTTTGACAACTGCTGTCATCTGCAACTTCCTATTAGCTCTCCAACATTCAGGCAGTCTTGTCCTCAGTCAGGCAGGGAAGTGTTGAAGGCTATTTTTATCGCTGTGGGATTAGTTTCTCCACTGCTCCCATCAGCTGTAATTGTTAGTTTCATGCAGTCATTTGACAGTGAAAAAACCATGCTTGCCTACAGGTTTTCATCTAAAAGGTGTGATTATGATTAACATCAGACCTGGTTTGTTGGACTGTGCTGCTTTTTTTTTTTCCCCCTTGAAAAGCTAAAGTTGGCCAGCCTCAGGATATATATTTTTTAAGGTCCTGATGAACTGTAATGACACACTTCAAAGTAAGACTCTTTTCTGTGGTAATTGCTATTAAAATATCAGTGCTCGGTAGTGGCCATCACATTTGTGAGTTATTTTAAAGTGCAGCAGGCACAGTTTGGTTATTGCGTATTACTCACCACTCTTACCGTAAACAAACATTAACTTTTTACTGTGGAGTTTGTATGTAGGAGAGATCTGAGGGAGAGTTTAAAAAAATGGCTATTAGTTTAACTTCTTACAGTTTTACATGTAATGCTATTAGAAAGAAAACTGTGCTTCTAGTTAAGCCTGAATTTAAGAGAAAGTTGGTGAATCACTGCCAATTAGATTGAGTGATAGATCCAGCCTTTGAGGAGATGGCAGGAGAAGCATTGCTAACTGGGGCTTGAGTTTGTCACTTCTTAGTTTTAGAGGATGTGTTCACAGAAAATGTGCAGGACTGTAAGGATAGACATAACCTTGTTCAGTTGAGTGTCCTCATCATCTGCTCTATCCCAGCTCATAAGCCCTTGGAAGCCATTTGCTAGTCCAAATAAGGAGGTTTGGTTTCTCTGCTCCTAAGGCTCTTTGTGACAATAAGGGCCTAGGATGCATCTGGTAATTCACAGAGAAACTTAACAGTGCATTCACTTCCTCCAAATACAGGGAAGATTAGAGCATGGACCTACGGAGGAATTCCTACTGTCACAAGTCGTTTCAATAGTGTACTATAACCATTCATTTTCTGCTTTAACCTTTGACACAAGCTCATCCTGCTGCACATTGACATGACACAGTTGGAACATGTTCGCTGATAACTTGTCTTTGGAAGGCAATTTGTCTTCATCAGTCAGCCTGCAAAAACTATTAGTCTCCCATTGGTTCCTGGTTCCCTTTTCTTGTGACACTCCCACTAGGACATTTTGCCCCATGAACCTCCTGCCATAGGATGGCAGGTGTTCAGCCACAGGCCTTAGTGCATTACAGCTTCCCTTTGACACAAAGGTATGTGACCACCAAATAACACCTGTGGTCCTGAAGGAATGGATTTCCCATACCACTAATGGGGAACACCTGTCTCAAAGGGGAAAAAGGGATCCTGGGACAAGACTTATTGGGGGTCATAGAAAGAGCTTTAAAAGAGATCCAAAGGGGAAGGTGGTGCAACTATACTCACTAGAGATAATGAGTGACTAACCCTAAACCTGTCACTGAAGTTCTGATGTTCGTGGGACAGTCTGCTAGTGGGATTCATCAGACTGCTATCTCAGTGGAGGTTGAGGATTGAGGTTCATACAGTGGCAAAGAAGTTACTGATGAGTTAGTAACCATACAAGCTCCAAAAAATTTCCAGGTAGGACTTAAGCCTTCTCCTTTCAAAAGGTACCAGGGCCGTTAGCCCAAATGAAGTGCATCTATACTAGTGCACATAGCATGGACAATAAAAAGGAGGAACTGGAAGCCGTTGTGCGGGGGTGGGAACTAGAATACAGTTGCCATCACAGAAACATGGTGGAAGGATTCACATCACTGGAGTGCTGGAATAGATGGGTATAAGCTCTTCAGAAGGGACAGGCAAGGAAGGAGAGTTGGTGGTGTCACCTGATATGTTAGGGAATGCATTGACTGTATAGAGCTTGACCATAGTGACAAAAGGGCCGAGATTTATGGATCAGAATCAAGAGGAAGCCCAATAAGAGAGATATAATGGTGGGAGTTTGTTATAGGCAACACAACCAGGATAAGGAGATAGACGAAATATTCTGTGAGCACCTGCATGAAGTCTCATGTTCAGTTCCCCTTGTAATTCTGAGGGACTTCAACTATGCAGATGTCTGCTGGAAATACAACACAGCAGAGAACAGTCCTGGAAGTTTCTGGAGTGTATGGAAGACAACTTGCTGGCACGGCTTGAGAAGGAATCAACAAGGGATGGTGCCCTGCTGGACCTGCTGTTTGTGAACAGAGAGGGTCTTGTGGGAACAGTGACAGTTGGAGGCTGTCTCAGGCACAGCAGTCATGAAATAATAGACTTTTCAATTCTTGGAGAAGTAAGGAGGGTGGTTAGTAGAACTGCCACCTTGGACTTACGGTGGGCAGACTTGGGCATGTTTAGGGACGTGGTTGTCAGAGTCCCTTGGGAAGCAGTGCTGAAAGTCAAAGGTGTCCAGTAAAGCTGGACACTCTTCAAAAAGGCAGTCTTAGAGGCGCAAGACCAGGCTGAACCATGTGCCAAAAAGTGAGTCAGCAGGGGAGAAGACCAGCCTGGCTGAACAGAGAGGTTTGGGTGGAGCTCAAAAAAGAGAGGAGGTTATGGTCTTTGGAAGAAGGGGCAGGCAACTCAGGAGGACTACAAGGTTTCCATGAAGCTGTGAAGGGAAAAAACTAGAAAGGCCAAAGCCCAGCTAGACCTTCATCTGACTAGTGCTGTTAAAGATAATAAATAATGTTCCTATAGATATATTAGCAGTAAAAGAGAATAAAGGAGAATATCCATCCTTTATTGGATGCAAGGAGGTACTGAATGCCTTCTTTGCCTCAGTCTTTAGTAAGAAAACCAGTATTACTCCAGGTACACAACTCTCTGAGCAAGAAGACAGGGATGGGAAGCACAACGAAGCCCCTATAATCCATGAGGAGTTGGTTAGTGATCTGCTACATAACCTAGATATGGGATCCACCCGAGGGTGCTGAGGGAGCTGGTGGAAGTGCTTGCCAAACTTTCCATCATCTATCAGCAGTCCTGGCTAACTGGGGAGGTCTCACTTGACTGGAGGCTCATGAATGTGATGCCCATCTACAAGAAGGGGTGGAAGGAGGACCTGGGGAACTACAGACTTGTCAGTGTGACTTTGGTGCCAGGGAAGGTTATGGAGCAGATCATCTTGAATGCCATAACACCATCAGGACAACCAGGTGATCAGCACATGCAGGACAACCAGATGGTCAGGCCTGGTCAGCATGGGTTGAGGAAGGGCAGGTCCTGCTTAACTAAACTGATCTCCTTCTATGATCAGGTGACCCATCTAGTGGATGAGAGAAAGGCTATGGACACTGCTTACTTGGACCTCAGTAGGGCCTTTGACACTGTTTCACACAGCATTCTCCTGGAGAAGCTGGTGGCTCATGGCTTGGATGGGCATACACTTCACTGGGTGAAACACTGGCTGGAGAGATGGGCACAAAGGGTTGTGGTAAATGGAGTTAAATCCAGCTGGAGGCCAGTCCAGCCAGTGGTGTTCCCCAGGGCTCAGTACTGGGGACAGTTCTGTTTAATGTCTTTATCAATGACATGGATGAGGGAGTTGAGTGCATTCCCAGTAAATTTGCAGATGATACTAAGATTGGCAGGATTGTTCTTCTGCCAGAGGCTGGCAGGCTCTACAGAGGGACCTGGACAGGCTGGATCAATGGGCCGAGGCCAATTGCATGAGGTTCTACAAGGCCAAGTGCCCCATGCAAAGCTACAGGCTTGGAGAGGAGTGGTGTGAGAGTTGTCTGAAGGAGACAGACCTAGGGGTGTTGACCAACAGCTGTCTGAATATAAGCCAGCAGTGTGCCCAGGTGGTCAAGAAGGCCAGTGACATTCTGGCCTGGATCAGGAACAGTGTGGCCAGCAGGAGTAGGGAAGTGATTCTTCCCCTGTACTCAGCTCTGGTGAGGCCTCACCTGGAGTGCTGTGTTCAGTTTTGGGCCCCTCACTACAGGAAGGACATCAAGATGCTTGAGCATGTCCAGAGAAGGGCTACAAAGCTGGTGAAGGGTTTAGAAGACAAATCTTATGAGGAATGGCTGAGGGAGCTGGGTTTATTTAGTTTGGAGAAAAGGGGACTGGGAGGAGACCTCATAGTTCTCTACAACTTTGGTTATAGTGAGGTGGGAGTTGATCTCTTCTGTCACTGGTAGCTAGTGACAAGAAGAAGCAGTCTGAAATTGTGTCAGGGGAAGTTTAGGTTGGATATTAAGAAAAATGTCATTACTGAAAGGGTGGTTAGATATTGGAACAGGCTGCCCAGGGAGGTGGTTGAGTCGCTATCCCTGGAGGTGTTTAAAAGAAGAGGAGATGTACTTGGTGACATGATCTAGTGTTGGAACTTCTATGGCCTTATAGATGGTTGGACTTGATGATCTTGAAGGTCTTTTCCAACTGTAACCACTTTATGATTCTATAAACACAAAGAGACAGTGAAGGTGGGTAGCTTTTGAAAATCAGTCTGATCCTCATACAAGTACTTCTGTTCTGCTCAAGTAGACATCTGGTGTGATGGCTACCTCTTCCAGGGGAACTGTTGTTTTGTATGTAATTTTGCGTTAATATTAAGCACCCAGCAGTCATTGTCAGTCCCAGAGAAAATAAAGGGAGATTTTCCAAGACTGTCTTACCATAAAGCTCTTTATCAGCTGAAGATGTGACATCTTTACATTACATCGACTTCTAACAGTACTTCTAGGTCTTAATATTATCCCTGGGATGGCATCGCAGTTGCTTCAACAGTTAGAAAGAATGCCTCTGCTGAAATTGGGCAGGGAAGTTTGAGAACCACCAGCACAAGGCATGATGAGAGGGAGTTTTCTTCCATGATCGGTGCAAGGACATCACTCTGGCCTCCTCTGAGACCATAGTAGGGAGGGCTTTAAGAGCATGTGTGGCAGATTTTAATTAAACCCTGCTGAAGGAAGGCTCATCTGAGGAAGGGAGTGAGTAAAATAATCATGTTGAGATGATGCCTGGTCATGTGACCTCAGAGGTGCTTAGAGTTTCTTTGAACATAAAGACCTGGCTTGGTATGCAGTGCAATTTTTTTTTAGACAAATCAAAATTCTGTAGCTAAGCTAACTCCAGGCTCATTACTATGGGTACATTACCTGTTGGTCTGTCATTTGTCATTGCATTTCTATAAAACCCTCCAAATTGCGTGGAAAGGGAGCAACCTGGCTCTGGCCAGGCCAGAGTTAAACACCCCAAGCAGTCAGAACAGGTGAGTTGAGTTAGCCTGGGCTGTTTTCCACACCACCTGGCAGGATTCCCCCATAAAAGTGTCTGGTCAGGGGAGAAGGAGGGTGCTCTTCAATGCCTCCAGGGCAGTCCAAGTGCAGTTCTGGGTTGTTGGGTTGGTCCTTGTGTTGTGTAGTAAGCTGTTATTGTTGGCTTGGTAAGGTACTCTGTGTTATCACTGGGTGTGAGTGTAATTTGCAATGGGCTGTTACTGTTCCCCTTTTTGATTTTGTCAATCAGCTGTCCTTATCCCAACCCAGGGAGGCTCTGTCTGTTTCTCCTCTGGGAGTGAGCGAGCGGCATATGAGGCTCAGCCGCTGTTTGGGGCTGAACCACCACAGTGAGGTATAATTCTATTGAGAATAGCTTTTTTCCCTCAGTAGACCATGGAGGTCTCCCTCTGAGAAGCATGAATAGATTTTCTTCATTGTCACCTGCCAAAATCTATTTGCTATAGCAAGGAGGTCTGTGAAAGATGTTAAGCTTATGTCTTCACCAGTTAATGAACCAGAGTGGTGTTAAATGCCTGCAGACACTTAGGGTGTACCACCGTCAGATATTCTCTGCCAAACAGCAGCACACTGGGGAAAAGTTGTTATGCACTATCTCCAAATACAAGCTGACAGATGTTCCTGTTATTTTTTGTATCTGAACACTCTGTGGTGACTTTATGCAGAAATGCTGCATGAGCTTGTGTGAGACACTCACCCTTGGGAAAGAACTGGAGCCAACCTGGCAGGGAAATAGGTTTCTTAAGCCCACCACTCAGAAGAAGTCCTAGGACCCTAGGCACAAAGAATGCCCTAGCATTTTTGCCCTACAGAATGGAAGCACAGTGAGAGCTCAGGTGAGTAAGGATTTCAGATCTCCCTTCCAGGACTTCTGATCCCCAGAAGCTGGAGAAGGTCACAGGTTCTCACCAAACATGTTGGTAACCAAAGAGTCAGGATTTCTTCAGGCACGAGGGAAGGAGATATAGAAGTAGGAAGCATGAAGTACACGTTGTCACTGATCGTATGTGTTCCAGTGACATTTGGAGAACTTGCTGGTGCAGTGTGCAGTTTCTGGGGTGGTCTCTCAGGACAGATTTGGACATCAACCTGCAGTGTTGCCACTGAAAGCAAACCAGAGCTAACTGCTCCACTGCCTGAAACTCATTCCTCACCAACTTTTTCTGTGCTTTGTAAAAGCTTCTCAAAATGCATTGAGATGCTTGAGATGGTTAACATAAGGGAAAAGGGAGCAAAGAGGTTATTAATCTTATGAACCAGCCACTGTGAAGGTAGTGGCCCTACCTCTACATCAGCAGAGAGGTACAGAAGGAATGAACCCTGCAAGCAGTGTGGCAAAGGAGACATATGACCCATTTAATGCGTGGGTGGAGCTGGTAAAAATATGTTTTCACCTGTAAATGTCTCATCCTTTCACTTCCCAGCTAAAAAAGAGAGAGGATTGACAAGGGAATAATGTGGGCTCTAGGTGCCTGTGCTTTAGAGAAGGACATGTGTGTCTTTCTGGTCACTTGGCAGAGCTGGGAATGGACCTTCTATGCTGGACAAGGAAGGCAAATGGGTGCTGGCAGAGTTTCATTGACTGAAGAAATTGATACATATTGCTTCAGCTCTGGTTAGCACTTCCAATATGTCCAGAGACAAGACATTATCTTCCTAGGCTTCTGGAACACTTCCCCAGGTGATTCCAAATCCTTCACTGCTCAGCAACTGATTCACTGTCAAGAGTGACTGTGCAGAGAGACTCATAGAGTCATAGAATCACCTTGGTTGGAATAGACCCTTAAGATCATTGAGTCCAACCACAGCCTAACCCTGACTAGTCCACCTCTAGACCATGTCCTTAAGCACTTCATCTACATGCCTTTTAAATACCTCCAGGGATGGTGACTCCACCACCACCCTGGGCAGCCTATTCCAATGCTTCACAACCCTTCAGTAAGTAAATTCTTCCTGATATCTAACCTAAACCTCCCTGGTGCAATTTTAAGCCATTTCCTCTTGTCCTGTCACTTGTCACACAAGAAGCTTTTTAAGGTCATTAGTGGAGAATGTGCTTTAGCACACCTCTGGCCAGGCCACCTCTGGCAGCTCTGTGCTTTTTCACTGAAAGCAGTTGGTGCCATATCTGAGACTCTGGATGTACCCCAGACAGCTTCCATGGGGGACTGGGCTTACCTGGAGACCTAGAGTCACCTGTCAGTGACTACTACCAGCTATGGGACTATGACAATGAACTCTGCATTTGTTCAGCCCTAAGATTGCTTTCAATGCTGACTCTCCTGAGCCCTCACGAAGAGTTACTAGTGGGAGTGAGGCAGAAAGAGGGCTTACTCAATTTTTGCTCTTCATTAACCTCTTTCTTACATTATTTATTAATCTGAAAACCTCAAGTTGTTCTTTTTTTTAAACAACCCAAGAATTTTATCTTCATTTTTTTTTCCTTCAGAGTGCTTGATCTGTGGAGATGTAAGGGACTGTAGAACCATATCACCCTTTCTTTCTACTCTCTCAGTATGTCTTAAGAATTGCCTACAGAACTGTACTCTCTTCTCTTTCTTTTCTCTCAATCTCTCCCAATCACCATAAACAATCGCCACCACCACACAACAGAGTGACAACAAATTGAATTCCACTCATCAGGAACATTATCTTGAAGGAAGTAGCATGCCCCAGGGACAAAATGCGAGGGGGCTCTGACCCTCTCGAACTTGTGAGGACCCTGTGGAGGCAGTACTGAGCATGAATCCCACTACCAGGTGGAAGGTGTGCCTATGCCAAGGTTTTACTGACTATGCAATGATACAACACTGTGAAAGGCAAGACCAGCAATATGCGAGGGGGAATATTCCTCCTCCCCCTCCTCTGCCCCCCTTCCTCCCCCCATCCCCTCCAGAACAGCTTTCCCCTGGACGAGGAAACATGGGACTGGCGGGACACCGCAGATCCATGGTGGCAGCTGAAGCAATACATAAAGAAACATTACTCCACCAGACAAGAAGACTTTGAACTGACAGGCTGACACAGATCTGTGGTGGCAGCTAATGCAATCTCTCCCTCTCTCCCTCTTTCTCCATCTTTTCCACTCTTTTCCCTTCTCTTTGACACTTCTTGTGGGCCAAATAAAGTAACAGGACACTTGATTCCATTTTGAGTCTTAATCCTTTCCTGAGAATTGCGAAGACCTGGTCACAATGAAACATCTCTTTGAACATCACTCAGGAGTTAAGCCCAGCTGCCCCCAGCCAAACAGAATAATCTGTGGTCAGTTGTAAAGCAAGAGCATTTAACTGTTGTCAAATTGGCCTATCTGGTTGTGGATTGTGAAAAGAAACTGTGATAATCACGAGTAAAATATTAAATACTCTTAATTTGTAGAACTTCCTGACTTGGAAGAAATGCATATGGTAAGATGCTTGACATTTTACTTCGGTTGATGGTTAATTTAGCACCCGTGCAACATCCACTGAACACCTGAAGTGAGGCAGGACTGTCTTGCTTCAGCATTTGAGAAAGGAAATGAGGGCAGAAAGGAATTTTTTAAGACGAATACACTTGCAGTCTCTGAAAAATAAAAATAACAATAGGTGAAGAATGGTCACTCTAAGGTTAGCTTTAAAGAGGCTCAGATCATGCAGGGGAAAAAATATAATCCACAGGTAAATTTTATCCTTGACAAAATATTTAATTGTATTAAACCAACTATGTGTTTTCCATTTGCTAAACTGCTTATAAAGCAGTTTAGGGGACACTGATGTGCTCCACTTACATAAGTATGTAGTAGACTTTACCAATGGTAAACAAATTTGCATCTGAAAAATAAGTACATTTGAATATCTCATTACCACCTAATGAAATTTAGTTGGTGTCATAGCCTGCGGTAACAATTGGCTAGTCACACAATTCTCATTTGTTTCACCTCATCATTCCCAAGAGTCTTGCTGACATACATTCCTTGGATTTCCTTGACATTTGAGTTTTAAGAGTCCTCAGTGAATGCTGTTTATGTATAGGACAGTGCAACTCAGTCCCTCAAAGAGGTATCAGTATCATTGTCCTCACTTCACCAGTGTGGAACACAAGGACTTACGTAGTTCTAACTCCTCAGACAAGTGAAGTAGACTCTAGTAACTGTGCAGTCTTCTCCCTTGTGCTTTGCCATGGGGATGGCGCTCCAGAACCTGGTCTTCTTCAGGACTGTATCGCCCCTGCTGAGCTATCCCTCACAGCCTCATGGAATACAAGAACTTGTGTCAATTGCCTAGGAAATTTACACAAGTGTTCTATTCTCATTTTTCTCCCCCTGAATGTAGTGCAGAGCTGTGTTGAGCTGACCTAAAAAACCCATGAGCAATCACCATCTGCCAGCCTATGATTTTAACTGAGTAGTGGATATTTTATTTTTCCTCTCTTTGTCTTAGCCTATTAAGATAGTCTGGCTGAACCTCACACTAAAAATGGCTGCAATCCCACAGAGGATGAAGGATCTTTTTTTAGGTAAAACCAAGAGATCATTAGGAGCTTCCACATATGTGATACATACTGTATCACAATGTGAAAAACCTCCATATGGCTTGCATCTCATCCCCATTTAGTACTGTGAAACCCACTTTTTTATTGAAACATCTAAATAAGGGCTTTCAGTCTGTAACCTAATTGCCTGCTAACAGTGGGTGATATATGTGTTGGAATCTTTTCAAATATTGCTTAGAAAGAAATAATAGTTCTGGGTTTTGTCCTCAAGTATCCCAGATGAGTTTCAGTACCAAGATACTTTCTCAGAGAGTCCATCTCTGTTAATCTGTCATGGTGGTTTGGCCCTGGCTGGAGGCCAGATGCCCACCAAAGTCACTCTATTGCGTACTCCCCTTTTTAGCTGGAGAAGGGAGAAAATAGATATTGAGAGGCTCAGGAGTCAAGATAAGGACAGGGAGAGATCATTTCATTATCAGCCTCACAGGCAAAACAGACTCAACACAGAATAAAAGAAAGAAAACCATCTAATTTATTACACTGCACTGCACACACAGTGACACCAGAGTCAGATAATGAGAAGTGCAACCAGATCTTAAAGTACCTTCCCTCCACCCCTCCCTTCTTAGCAGACTTCACTTTAGTCATGATTTCACTCCCTTCTTCTCCAATCCCCCTCCCCCACAGTGGCATGGGGAGGGGCAGGGACTGGGGGAATGGGGGTTTCGGTCAGTTCCTCACGAGTTGTTTTCCTTCTTATTAGGGGGGCATTCCTCACACCCTTCCCAGTGTGGGGTCCCACCCATGGAAGACAGTCCTTCACGAACTTCTCCAACGTGAGTCCTTTCCCACAGGGCTTCAGGTCTTCACCAGCTGCCCTGGCATGTGTCACTTCTGTGTGGTGCAGTCATAGAATCATAGAATGTCCTTCAGGCCCAGATTGCTCCAGCCAGGTCGCCCACAGTCATATGCCCCCCGCCAGCAAACCTGCTCTGGCATGGGTCTCTCTCTCTCTCTGTGTCACTGTCTCTCTGTCTCTCATTCTGTGTGTGTGTGTGTGTGTGTGTGTTTGTGTCTCTGTCTGTCTGTCTGCCTGTCCATCTCTCTCTGTGTCTCTCTCTCTCTCTCCATGGGCTGCAAGTGCTACTAGAGGCTTGATCCACCATGGGTCACAGCATCTTCCATATCTCTTCCCCTGCTCCAGCATGGGGCCTCTCCACAGGCTGCAGATGGGGTCTCTGCTCACTGTCTTCTTCCATGGGCTGTGGTGGGACTCCTGCTCCACCGTGGTCTTCTCCATGGGCTGCAGGGGAATCTTTCACTCCAGCAGCTGCAGCACCTCCTTCCCTTCTTCCCTGTCATTGGTGTCTGCACAGTTTCTTACATCTTCTCACTCCCATCTCTGGGGGCAAAAATCAGGTGCTAGTGGTTTTTTCTTCTTAAATGTGATTCCCAGAGGTGCTGTGACCATTGCTGATTGTCTCAGCCTTGGTCAGCAATGACTCCTGCCTTGAGTTTGCTGGTGTTTACTCTCTCAGACCTGCAGAGAACTTCTAGCGCTTCTTGCAGAAGCCACCCCTGCAGCTCCCCCTCCTCCACCAGAACCCAGCCATGCAAAACTACATCTATTTATGTGTGAATGTATTCACCATAAAGTGTTCACATTTGGTCTGAGATTTGCCATGCTCTGTGTTCACAAAAAAGGAGATGCTTTGCTGTGGAGGGGTGCATATTTGATGATGTGTAAATTTTAAAATATTTTAAATTAAAAATTAAATAAACTGAACTGCATTTCCAGTCAGACAGTTATTGATTACCATGATCTAAGCCTCTCATAGCCCAGCTCAAATAAATGTTCATCACATAAGTTTTAAAGATGTCCTTTTGTGACACAGAACACCTTCAGCTATACACTGCTGTATCTGACCCTCTAGTACATAAACAGGGCTTTAGAGGAAAGCAAAATCTCAGATGAAAAAATTGTTTCTATCTTACAGCACTAGAATTCTGCTTTCCTCTAACTACTGAATCCTCAAGAAAGCATGGGTGTTTGACAGCACATGCAGTAGCGATTTGTCCTTCTCAGTTGTGCTTTCAGCACCTATGTCAAATCAACCTGTAAAATGACCTTAGGCAGGACACAGCAGAACTATTTTCACCAAGGATTATTCCAATGCAGTTATAACGCTATACTTCCTGGAGAGCAGAGAGAAAGTTGGAGAGGGAGAATTAAAAATCCATGCTAAGACTTTTTACCTGGAGGTATTGATGCTTGCCACACACATCCTGGAATGCCAATACACAGGACAGCATTGTCCAGTAGCCTTCATTCAAGTCTCATTTTCAAAGAGGCTTATGAGGCCTAGATGGCCCACAGGAAAAATCAAGAGCAAATCTTTGTTAGGGAATGTAGTGATAGGACAAGGGGTAATGGTTTCAAACTGAGACAGAGTAGGTTTAGATTAGATATTAAGAAGAAATTCTTCCCTGTGAGGATGGTGAAGCACTGGCATAGGCTGCCCAGAGAGGTTGTGGATTCCCTGTCACTGGCAGTGTTCAAGGCCAGGTTGGATGGGGCTTTGAGCAACCTGGTCTAGTGGAGGGTGTCCCTGCCCATGGCAGGGGGTTGGAACTAGATAGGCTTTGAGGTCCCTTCCAACACAAACCATTCTGTGATTCTATAATAGAGAGTCTATGGAACTTCAAAAAAAGAACTACATGAAGTCATTAAAAGGGACTTACTGGCAAGTATTTTTGACCCTAGCTTTAAATTTGAAGTTTCATATCTGCTCCAATTATGTAGCCTGTGCTTCCATTGCTGTCAATGATGGCTGAGAACTTGCAGTAGGTCTAATCATTGCATCCCAGGATGCATCTGGAGGATGTCCTACTTGGGGAAGTGTACTTTTAAAGTGAAAAAATGTAGATTGCACCAATTTAACCACTGGAACTATCCTTCTGTATCTTTTTAATAAGAAGGCAGAAGCCGGTTCAAAACAATAATTTACCCCCCTGGCAACTGAACCCTTTTCTCTGACCACATTGGTCTGATATAATTAGTTTGTTTCCTTTGAGCTGGCTGTTTCTTAGGGGAACCATGAAAAATACTTTCTTGCTGTATGATATCTTTCAGCATATCCTGTGAAATGTATGGTTATTTCTTTCTTTTTCTAACATGACACAATGCTTTTATGCTGAACATAACAAGTACTGATTTGTTCCTGAACAAGTAAAATGAGGCTTAACTGTGTGCAACTTGTGACCCAAACAGTTTTGTATACATCCCTACTTCTGGGTCCAGAGATAAATTTGATGTGATTGCAAATAAATCTATGTCCTTTTTTATTGTAAAATCCAAAGATATTCTCACTAAATCATAGCTAGATGCCTGTGTTTCTTCCAAAGGAACGTCATTCTGATCTTCCTAAGGAAAAATAATTCCTAATAGCAAAACTTACTTAAATTTGATAATCACCTGGAGATGCCAAACCTCATCAGTATTTTTGAAAAATTAAAATAGTAGCATATTCATTCAAATAATGTCTGTGTTTCTCCTTGATTGTGTTACCACTCTGTCTGTATATCAGCATCCATACTTTGATTTCCAAGTGTAAGTTGGTAGGAATTTCACAGGAAAGCATTGCAAAAAATATATGAAATCACGAAGTTTTTTTATTGGCTGTGATTCCATTTTAAAAGAACATTATACCATTTACCCACACCATGCAGGAAAAAGTAGCAGGCAAATAACAAATTAAATTCACATTCACAAAGTCTCTAAATAATTTTGTAGCTGCTGGGAGAGTACTGCATGCATCTGAAATAAAGCTGGGGAGTACTTCTATTAGAAAATGTATGGCTAAGTTGAAATTTGCTCTGTGTGTAAGAGAGAGAAAGAGAAAAAACAAGCAATTTTGTAATGACAGTATTGAAACATTTTACTAAGTCAGCACATGAAGAAACAGTTACCTTGATAACATATACTCAGAACAGATACAGCTTTCAGATACATAAGACATTACTTTGAGGTCACAACAGCTAATTTCTAACAATGTTTATTCTAGCACAGTAAGCTTGCCAAAAAGATGTATTCAGCAGCATTGGTATCGTCTTTCTTGAAGAGACAGGGGATGGGAGGGACCTAAGACCTTAGCCAATGTATGGTATTGGAAACATAGAGGAACTCTGAAGTGATCTATCACATGATCTTATATTTTGCTTTATTTATTTTAAACACAGGAGTAGCATTCATAATTAATATTGCAGTCTGATTTTATATGGCTTTCTCTAAAGATAAATGTGAGTTCACAAGGTTAATGGCAAACTAAATCATTTACCCTCCAAATGTGGAGGCCCTTTGACTTTTGTTTTTTACTAACTGCTAAGATCTTGGAGCTGTGAAGGAAAATGGCTGCAGTGTCTAGCCACCAACCTTTCTGTGTAAATAAATCTAGTTAAAAACAGAAAAGACCTCATTTACCTGAGATTGAACAGCCTAGTGATGCAAATAAAACAATGGCATGGAAAGACAAAGAGATATTCAGAATCCAAACAATGAACCATGCTTCTCTTTGGTCTTGTTTAAGTGTTTCAACACCTGCTTAAATGCTGAGGGGTAATGTGTCTGAGACAATGCTTCTCACACCCATACATGAGCCAAAAGTGTCTGTGTCCTGTGTTGCCAGTTCAGAGTGGGAAAATAAACAGATGTGCAGAAGGGAGGGAAGAGTGCCTGCTTTCAAGTCTTCAGCATGGCTTAGGCACTTTGGGGACAGTGGAATGACTTAAGGAGAGGTCCAGAACTCAGGCAAGGTGCCAAAAGGTATGTGAGGCAAAACCAAGCAAAACCTGCCTAGTACCTATGGTAGATCTTCTGTCATGTTTCTTAAATGAAAGAAAAGGAAAATTAAAATGGGAAATACCTGGCTCACACCTGGCTGAACTCTACTGTCCAGGAAGGAAGGGCTGCTACAAGTGTGGAGAACTGAGTACAGAAGTGATGACAGTGCTGGACTGGGAAGCTCCCACAATAAAAACAAATCAACAAACATTATTTAATAAAACACTTTCCCTCCTGCTCTGTGAGCCTGGCATGAGGCCTAACAAACTCAGCAGTCCTTATGACCTTCTTCAAGTTTTGGATCCAGATGTTCACACAGGTCAGGAGCTCAGCTCACTAAAGGAGTATTTTTAATGCAGTGAGCCCAGGGATAGCACTACCTGGTTAGAAAATTTGAGCACAGAACACGCAACATCCTGACTTAGACTAGTTGTTCAATGGCACAGATTCTGAGGCACAGTTAGAAAAATAACATCAAATACTCTTCTCTGTATTCTCCCTTTCTTCTCTCTTTTCCTCATGTTTCATACCTATGTATACACACTTGCACATCAAGCTGCCAGGCAGATGATAAAAACAAGCAAACAGATAATTGGCACTACCATTCTGCAAGGAGAAGCAGAAATTCTGATTTATGTCCTGAACAGTATTTGGCTGGATGAAGAAGTGAGTCCATGATGGTGGCTAGTGAAAGGTCAACAAGTAAGTGTAGAGAAAGGCCAAAGCAGAGTGGCATGAGGTCATCCTCTGTCTGCTTTTCTTGAAAGGTTCTTCAGCACAAGGACAAGGGAAAATAGGAATGGATGTGTTTCTTTTTTGTGGGGGCACATTTCTGTAGGTTTTATTTATGTATTAGAGGAGGTACACCACAAAGATTAGTGAGAGCCTTCCAGAAGTATTGATGTTGGCATGTCAGTGTGATCTGGGCTATGAGTTTTCACTATCAATGAGTGGCTGAAGCAAAGAGCCAGCTTCTGCCTTTAACTTTCAGGGGTGTTAGTTCTCTGCAGCAGAGAAACAAAAACAACTACTGCCGTTGTAGCAGAAGGAGTTTTCAATTCTTTGAAAATTACCAGTTGCAGAATTTGCATGAGGCAAGTAGGACACTCTCTCTAGAAAATGATAAATTGTTCAACTTTGCTATGGTATATCCAAGAATTGATTCAGATAGAGTGTTCTGGGTCATTAAAGTCTTAGCAGGGACACACACTCATCTTGCTTTAAATTAAAATTAGGGAAAAAACCCTAACGTTATCTGGAAGAGTAAACCCTACTTTTTCTTTCCTTTGAGAAGCCCTTGGCAGCTTGTACTTGAATGAACATGTCTTGTTTGTAGATCCAGCCTGAAACAAGTTGCACCTTTATCAGGGGTTCGGACTTCTAGATCAGTCAAACTTTCACAGTCTTCACCTTGAAGTTGAAGTTATTAATGAAGAAGCAAGGTGTAGTACACCTGAATAAGAATTGGGCAAGGAGGGCAAAATGTCTATTCTCTTTTGTGATATTTTCTCCCTGTTAGGAGAGATGGTGCTAAAAGGCACGGAGTTCACAAGTTTACTGTCTTAATCATGGCACGGATTTTTCTGCTTACCTGAAAAGATAAAAATCTTAAAATTTCTTATTCAGTAAAGTACTGAGATATTTGCCTAAACTCAGTTCCACTGAACAAGTGCATCAAAGAAGCTCCACTGAAGTAAAATGCTTAGTTAGGTACATAATGAACTGTCTCAGATTGCTTTTCCTTTTGTTGTCAGTAGAAAGTGTGTATTTGCTTCCAAATCTTGTCCATGTACTTAGGAAACTCTTGTTCCCATGACAGGTACAAGCAATGCTAGCTCTACCAGGCAAACCCTGATTGTCTTTCAAGATTTTGAGACTGAGATGGCATGATGCTCTCATAGCAGCAACTACATAGAGGTAGCCAAATGCAAAAACTCTGGGATCAGCTCTTCACATGTCTGTGTTCAAAATAAGACTGTGTATGCATGTCTGTGTATGTACTTGAAAGCCAATATCTCTTTGGCTTATCTTACTCAGTTACTGGATACCCACAGGGCTGTATTGTGAAGTCTTCTGTATCTGTCTGGGAAAGGCAACAAAGATAATGGTGAGAAACTTTTCCTCCCACCCTACTAGCATCTAGGATGCCACACACTATTATAATGTTAATTAGCTCCTGCTCAGCACTGGAGAAGCATCCTCAATTTATGCCTTTAGAATAGGTAGAGATCAAAATCTCCATTTTACAGCTGGAGAAGCTGCATGTGGCAGAAATTAAGTGACCTCCCCAAGGCAACACAGTCATGTAACATGTTACATAGAAAGACTAGTCTGGGCACTGGGTCTCTGAGGCAATGGCTAACATTCAGGCCACCAGACTCCCACACACACTGCAGGAAGAGGTGGGCAGAACACAGGTTCAACAGTATACGGGAAAACAGATGTTTATCCTGCAAGCACTGGTGGGAACGGGGCGTTTGAATACGGTACTGGAGAGAAAGAGGAAGGTTAGTTAATCAGAGCAGATTCAAAGGGGTTGTGGAGGTCCTCTACCAGAGCACCACGTGCTCTCTTGTGGCTTCAGCTCTCTGTATGGCAAATGTCCTACCAAATCTACTCTTTCAAGTTAAGTGTATGGCTAATTCCCAAAGTAACATGACTCTTGCTTAGATTCTGAGGCATTTAAATTCTACCAGCATCTAAGGGCAGATGACTCACTTCTTCCATAGTTCTGAGTGATGTCAGCTGTGTAAGTCATGCAGAATTTACCTTCCAAATGATCTCTTATTTATGCCAGTGATGGAATTAAAACAGAAAAGCTCTGCTTCCATGGGAGAGCTGAGATATCCCTTCCAAGGGCAGATGTGCTTAACACAAGTGGCTAGCATGAGCCAATCAAAAAGCGCATTAATAATAATGATTAATAATTATTATCAACAATAATAAAAATAGAGTTAAGGAAAATTTAAGAGGCCTCTGTTCACACTTAGTGAACACTCCTTCCTGCGTGGATGGAAATGCATGTGAGGTTGTTCCTTTTCTATGCTTAGTGTACAGATGCTTTATTTAACATACATAGTACTATGGCTTGTAATAAAATTTGTGTAGTCTGCAGCTTTTTAATATTTATATCCATTCAGAGGCATCTACTGGATGTAACTATGTACAAAAAAGGAATGGATGAGTCTTAGGGTGGAGGGAATGGAAAGAGGCAGTCAGAAGGGAATGGGAAGCAAAGGAATTCCTAGTGAGCAGTAGAGGGCAGAGTGGGGGGAGGGCTGCGTGGTGGATGGCCAGATTGTAAATCCCCATTGGGCAAAAGAGAAATCCTTTGCAGTACTGTTTATGCCCATCTAACAGTCTGCAGCTACTACTTTTTGAACATGTCCTGCAGGGGACCTGGTAGGTATTTGATGACTGTGTCCAGAATGCTCTCTTCTTCTTCTTCCTCTTCATCCCCACAGCCAGGAGGGATAGCCTTCTTTGGGCGCGTCAGACTCCCTTCAGCATTAGCTTCCAGTGCAGCCTGGGCCTCTGCTTCTTTTTCTTCCTTCTTCTTTATCCCATACTGCAGGAGAGAGAGAATACATTGTCAGCCACCCACTGAACAGGATGAGTGATGAGGTCAGCCATCAGACATTGCATCTCATTATCTGCAATATGAACATCACTGCTAATATTCTGCTTTTGCTTTTTTACAGACACACAAATTACCAGTTCTAGCAACTGTCCCCTAAGTACAGGCCAGTGGATGGACAGCTCTCAAGACAGGATGGTCGTATGCTCAGATCACTGAGAAACAAGCATTGGACAGCTGCGGGCCTAGCACAGAAAACACAAGCATTGTGTTAGTAAAGTTTGGGGTGGTATTCTATTGGTGTTGGTCCTTTCCTCTGCCAACAAGTCTGATGCTCAAGTCCATCATCCACAATGATTTTGAATCTCCATCTGCAGCATTTTATAGTGAAGGTGTATGGATGTGTAAAAACTTCAGGGAAAAAATGTTTATCAACAACAACAACAACAAGTGAACAGAATAGGACAAACAGGCAGACTTCAGTGAATATGAGAGTTTTAGATACTCCCATGCTGGACTTATCCTACACGACTTCATCCCTGTCCTCTCGGTATATGTAGGACAGAAAGACCTCCTAGCAAAAATAAACCTTCATGAAAAACTCTGTCTGTATTTGCACACTGAACTCTACACTTTTGGGAGTAAAGCTGACTCATACAGTCTGAAGACAAACATCCTTAGCCTGCAAGTAGAATAGATACCTGATATTTGCTACTTCCATTGAGATTTAAAGACATGCCACTAAGACTTTTACAGAAAAAACAATCTCATTTTATGATTTTATATTCAAAATGCTAGATTAACAGACACCTGCCTGAATCAGACTAGTGTAATGTCTCAGCTTCCACAGTGTCTAGTCTGAAGGCATGTCCTTTCCAACTCCTAGTTTGAAGGCATGTCCAAGGACCACCAACCCTCATCACCTCTCACCCTTCATACATTTCAGTAACTCTCAGGTTTTGCTGTTATTTCCACACATGTTTGCACAGAAGTTTTCAATATTATGGTGTTTCAGGACTTAAAAAAAAATCAACTGCCACATGCAAATCTCCAGAAACAAGGATGCCTGCAAGATGCCCTCTTCATTACTTACGGTCATTTCACTTCAGCTGCCTTAGGGAGGTATTTGACCTTCATGAGGAAGAGGAAAGGCATTCAGATTTGCTGTACCAGCTATCAGCTTCAAAATTATTTGTCTGTAAAAGCCATTCCTTTATGTATGCCTAAATTTTAATTAAAGTGCCAAATTGAATTAAGATTGCTCTCAGTACGTCAGAACCATAAAGTAACTATCCTAAACCCATGCAAAGGCCAGCAAAACATTTTGCATGAATAAGCTTGAAATGAACTTTGAAAAGAAATTTACATATGATTTCAAAAACATCAAAGAATTATGTTGGTATAAAGTATTCAGTATTTTCTGGTATCAGTAGGATGTTACTGCTGAATAGACATGAAACACATGCAATTTTCATTATTTTCTCTTTTCATTTTTTCCATTAAGAATAAACCAAATTGTTTACCAGTAAAGTAAGAAATGCATTGCTGCTGTCCTAAAATTCTGATTTCAAAGGGCTTGACAGACAGTCCTCAACATTCCTAAGCAAAAGCAGTATTTTTCTTCCTTTCTCCATCATTAAGATTTAGGATGACAGCATGCAAGGTTGAAAACCATACCTTCAAAACCCCCTATTTCTCTAACTCAATTCTTCTATGCAAAAATGTTGATTAAGGACATTTGTCTTACTATTTTTATCCTTAGTGGATGCCAGTCACACCAGATTTCATGGGAGACACGTTCAAGACAAATGATGTCTCCATTCACTTCAAAGGCAAAGGGAGCATTTGATCAATCTGTAGTTACAGGGCTGAACCTCACAAAGAAAATCCAACATAGGAGCAGCAACCACTGGAGGAGGAATGACAGACACTGCTAGGCTCTGGACAGTTTGCATGACTGGTTGATACTCTCTCTCCCTCTCAGAGTCTCTAGGTGATGCCCAGTGAAATTTACCTACAGAATTTATCTTCATTTGCCAGTCATAGGAGAAGAGCAATAGTGGAGACAACACAAATCATAGTAACAGGTCCCCTGCATGCTTTCAAACTCTCCAGTTCAAACCAAGTATTGGTTCATGAGCTGATCCTCTAGCTCATGATCTGGTTGAACAAACGCCCAGGCTACAGGAACCTGTGAAACAAAAATAACCACTCAAGTGCTGCTGAGTGTTAGGACAGAGGGAAGCTTGAAGATTATATGAAGGAATTAGCAACGGTACTTGTCAGAATGTGCTGACACGTTTCCTTAGGAAGGCTCTACTGATTGCCCTCAGAGAACTGCGTCTCTGAATGCTAGACGGACCTTAGCTATTAAGAGATACGGAGAGTGTTACTGAACATCCTCAGAATTGGGCAATGCATGACCTAGAAAGAGATTTTTTGCTGTAAAAGGGCATTAAGGAAAACAAGATTCTGTTGTGTCAGCTTAATGGCACACATGCCAAGTACAGAAATGAATTTTTTTGGGTTCCTACCCTTAGTGGAACTGCAACGTGTAGAAACAAGACATTTCCCTCTAACACATTGTAGGACCAAATACAAATTTATTTTTGACTTAAGTATCCTTCTCTTGGAGAAAATGACATTGCATCTTCAGCAGTTTTTCTAAGAAAGGATCAGTTTCAAGTATTCAGTGTTACTTAAACTTGGTGGTACTTTGTAATGCTTTACTTTAATCGCAATGTAATGCTGTGATGATTCATAAGTGAATAAAATGACATTTTCCAGATTTGAAAATGTTTCAGATAAAACCAAATTATAGAAAATAAAATGACAATATGAGAAATTAAAAAAAAAAATCATCTTATTGTCTTCATATGAAGTCTTTTAGGTGAAGCCAATAAACACTTTTAAAAATTGTAACTAAAAATAACGAATCCTTTTGCTCTGGCTTTCCTGAGGGTGGGAAAGATTGCATTATTTCAAAAACAATGGAAGGATGAGGACAATTTTGGGCTTTTTCCAAGTTTCAACCCCATAAAATTTAGCATCAGGGGCTGTATTTTTTTTTAAATTTTCTGCTTGGCCTTCACTTGTGTAATCAGATATTAAATAATGTAGAATTATGGACCACACCCATCAAAATACCGAAACATTTTATGTGAACCATCTTGCTGCTTCTATAGCCACTGCTATGTTGCCATATGAGGATCTTTTTCACTGGGTCATGTGCTGGTGAAATAATGATGGGCTGGAGTCTGAGAACAAATTGCTGTGAAGATGAGTATCTTTCCCATTGACAAGCTGGGCAGGATGACCCTGGGACTCACATACTCTGGATGGAGATTCAAAAAACCAAAAGAGTGGTCTTGCAGCCTGTAGCATGTTGGGTTAACCTTAACATTATACTACTAATATTTACTATGATTTTATGCTGCTAAGATTATCACAGTTACACACTAAGATTATTATAGTTAATCATATAACTGGATTTGCCATTGCCATCTACAATATTTTATAGTCTTAATAAACTATTAAATATCACTATGCATATACTTCACATAGTCACAGATTCTTTTATCATCAAATATTTTCACTTCACATTTTTATCCATTTTAAGGCTTCACTGGGTAGAAAATAAGAAATGGTGCCCTTGGTACTAGACAGCTGTCCTGCAGCCCAGACATGCTGCAGCAGCTGATGGGAATGTAAAGAAGATAAGCAAAGGCATATTTCAGTTTTTGGAGCAGAGAAAGGTACTGTGTTCCCTTGAGTGGCTTGACTTGCTCACAAGTCTGACTAACACAAGCTTCAGCTCAGGGTGTCCATGTGAAGCCTACAGCTGGCAGTGGGATGTAAGTAAATGTTGCAATGTCTGGCTAACATAAACCCTTACAGGTCAAGCAGGGAATTTGTAATTGAACAGCATATCCTAGAAGGATCTGTATGGCTAACACTTTGCATGCTTGGCAGCAGCTCTCAACCAAGTCTCCTCCACCGTGGCTGCATCTGGGTGACCAACGTCTGGAGGTATGTATACAGGTACCCTGAAACAGAGCTATGCACCACCCATGGAGCTAGGAATTGCTATGGCTGGATGTTTCTACCATGGACAACTGGTAACACTGCTCTTCTCTCACTCAGAAACACCGCTTCCTCACAAGGTGCTCTAGAAGCCTGAAGCTGGTCTTCAGTCTGCATCCAAAGAAATAATACCACAGCTAACACTGCGGTTTAGTTTCTGGGGAAAGGTTGGCATGTGAATGATACTGGTTACGTTTCTCTTCAGAGAATTTTTCCTCAGTGGTTTTGTGTAGCTGCAGGTGGTACTGAATCTATGTCTGAACAGATGTGACAGATCCAGCCATCTCAGGATTTACGATTTTATTTACCAACTGAGCTTTTAAAAGCTACTGAGAGATTTCAATGCCTGTTCCTTGTATTGCTGCATACACAAATTTGGAAAAACCTTGTCTCTTCTTATACAGTCCTTTCTGTTAATTTCATTTGCATGCCAACCCACAACACCCAGTAAAAAAAGGACCAAATTTATCAGCTGGGATTTGAAAATATGTGAGTAGAGAAGGCACTGAGAGGGTACCTTGCCCACTCTTCCACTTCAAGATTTAACTTGACCTAAACCTATTTTTTTTTTCTTAGAGACCTCAGACTGTCACCTGCTCTGGAACTTAAGTACCCTTTAAAATTTATAGTATTTCTCTTCATGTATAACCTGATTCTTTCTGAAAAGCCTTCTTGAAAAAAAAAAGTCTGGAAACCTGAAAAGACATAGCTGATGCAAAAATATTTATTTTTCATCTGTCCCTAAAGTCTTCATTTATTATGTGTGCCAAGTTATTTTTTACTCTTCCTTTACCAAAGAGAACGCCATCTTAATTAAGATCTTCCCATCATCATCTCATAAGACCTGCCAGGGCTACATCACAGAATCACAGAAGGTTGGAAAAGACCTCCAAGATCATCTAGTCCAACTGCCCCCTACCACCCATATTACTAACTAATCATGTCCCTAAGTATTTCATCCAACCTTTCCTTGAACACCCCAAGGGACAAAGACTCCATGACCTCCCTGGGCAGCCCCTTCCAATGCCTAAACACTCATTCTGAGAAGAAATTTCTCCTAATTTCTGTCTTGAACCTCCCTTGGAACAACTTGCAGCCATCCCCTCTTGTCCTATTGCTACTTATCTGTGAGAAGAGGCTGATGCCCAGCTCAAAACCTCCTTTCAGGTAGTTATGGAGAGCAATAAGGTCTCCCCTGAGCTTCCTCTTCTCCAGACTAAACAGTCCCAGTTCTCTCAGCTGCTCCTCATAAGACTTGTGTTCCAGACCCTTCACCAGCTTTGTTGCCCTTCTCTAGACACGCTCCAGGGCCTCAATGTCTTTCTTGTAGTGAGGGACCTGAACACAGCAATCAAGGTGCAGGCTCACCAGAGCTGAGTACAGGGGGATGGATGGTCACCTGCCTGGTCCTGCTGGCCACACTATTTCTGATACAAGCCACAATGCTGTTGTTTTTCTTGGTCACCTGGGAAAACTGCTGGCTCACGTTCAGGTGACTGTCAACAAACACCCCCAGATACTTTTCCTTCAGGCAGCTTTCCAGCCACCCTGCCCCAAACCTGTAGCTTGCATGGGGTTGTTATGACCACAGTGCAGGACCTGGCACTTTGTCATGTTGAACTTCATCCCACTGGCCTCTGCCCATTGATTCAACCTGTCCAGGTCCCTCTGAAGGGCCTTCCTACCATCTGCCAGATTGACACTTCCCCCCAACTTGGTGTCATCTGCAAACTTACTGAGGGTGCGCTTTCCCTCATCCAAATAATGAATAAAGATATTAAAGAGTATGGGCCCTGCTACTGACCCCTGGGGAACACCATTTGTGACCATTTGCCAGTTGGACCTAAGTCCATTCACCACCACTCTCTGGGCCCAGCCATCCAGCCAGTTTTTGCCCCAGTGTCCTGTGTTTGGCCAGGATAGAGTTAATTTCTTTCTAGCAGCCAGTGTAATGCTGTGTTTGGGAGTTAGGATGACAGCAGTGCTGATAACACCCTGATGTTTTTAGTTGTTGCCAGTGCTCATAACACCCTGATGTTTTTAGCTGTTGCCAAACAGTCAAGGACTTTTCAGTTGTTCATATTTCCCTGCTAACAAGAAGGCGGTGGGCGCCCAGGCAGCTGGCAGGGGACACAGCCAGCACAGGAAACCCAAACTGGCCAAAAAGGGTATTCCATACCAATTACGTCATGTTCAGCATAAAGGGAGTCTTGTGAGGGGATGAGCGCTTAGCTCCAGGATGCACAATTTTTGGGACAGTCCAGCTTCAGGATGGCTCTGAGCTGTACGGCCTGAGTTGTGCAGTTCAGTGAGAAACTGCACTGTGTATCACCAGTTTCATATTTTATTGCTATAAAAGTCCTACTCTTGCTGTTTCTATCTCTGCTGTCCTAGGAAATTATCCTTATCCTAACCCACAAGGTTGGGATAAGGATAAGGTTCCCCTTTGGTTTCTTTTCCCTTTTCCCCTTCCCCTCCCCCCAGGAGTGAGCAGCTGCATGGTGCTTAGCTCCCAGCTGGGGGCAGAACCACAACACACAGTGAAGTGTACCTGACCAAGCCATGAACTGCCGTCTTCTCCAGGACAATACTGTAGGGGACAGTGCCAAAGGCTTTGCTGAAGTCGAGGTAGACTACATCAACAGCCTTTCCCTCATCCACCAGGCGAATGACCTGGTCATAAAAGATGATGAGCTTAGTAGGACATGTAGGACTGCAACAAATTAAAAGCAATGCAGTTTAACACTGACCTTTAGCTCTTCAATTGTTAGAATCTGGGGTGCAGAAAAAGACTCCATGTGTATTTTGTTTATAAAAGCTTAAAGTCTTTCAACATAATTTCTTTGGACTCTCCCTGTGAATGTCCAGGCTTCTAAGTATACCTTTGGCTTCAATTTTCAGGTGAAGATGAAGCATTTTCAGTCAGAGGCTTAGGGAAGTATCAGTCATTGTGATGGACTGTGGTCTGTTTTTTGTCTTTTTACTGATGCTTACTGATCTTCCCATGGTGAGAGTGGTCCTCTGTGTTTACATAGCAAGGGAAACGACATGTTTTTCTTGCCCTATACCCATTCCCTCCAAGCCTCTGATTTGGGGATGTTGGAAAACTAAAGGGAAAGCTAAAGGGAGATGACAGCACTGAAAGCAAGAGCCCTGCGTACTCTGTTCTCAGCACACAGAGCCTACTTTGATGTGGATGGATCTGGCCCAGCAACATGCATTGACTCTTCCTCCACCTCAAATTAGAGATCTCTCTATTTAATTTGTGTGTGAACTCTGGCTCTTGTTACTTTGGTTTTGTTAGTCTGTTTGTCTTTCTGATCAGTCCATTTATCCCTGGCTTGGTGTACAAGGAGTTGCTATGGAGAGGGGGAGAGGATTAGTCCCCTGAAAAATTTTGGGAAAGCCTTTTAACAAATTTGAGAGGAGAACACTGTCTTTGCCTCTTGATTTATCCATTTAAGCCTAAACTCTGCCATGCACTGTTAGAACTACCCCCACTATGTCAGGCAGCTCTGCCATGATGACCCTGAACAGTCTCTGTGCTTTGTAAGGAACAATATGTGAAGAGTCACAGTCTGCCACATGGGAAACCATGGAACTTTCCAGCTGTGGTAGACAATCAAAGGTAAGAGACAGAGTGTTGAGTGTCTTGGTCCCTGCGACTCCCTGGGGAAATACGTGTCTATCTGAGTGTTCTTGTCACCACATTGTGCTGCATGGCTATGCTGACTAGGACCCTGTCACTGTGTTACAGTGGAAGAAAGCTGATTAATAATGGAAAAGAACAAGGCAAAGCCTAGAAACTGCAGTCCTAAATGACATTGTTCTATTGCGTATAAGCCGAACAGGAGCACAATTTTGGAAGGGGGCACTTAAGACGCAGCAACAGAGCTGTGGATAAATAAACAGTTTCTGCCTTCTTTCTCCTGGAACAGAACCCCCAAGCCATCTCATTCAGGGCCATCAGAGTTTCTCAGTCAGCTTTCTTGCAGAGAGTATTTGTAGTCATGGCTTTTGTCCTTTGAGTCCTTTACCTAATCCAAGGCTTAATTTCCCTATAGGGTCCCTGCTGCTACATGTGCATTGCTCCTCCCTGCTAGTTCAGGCTTTCAGCTCTGTCAAATCCACAGCAGTTCTTCATTCATCACCTAGCTTTGTTCAGGTCTTCCAGTATCCATTTCAGCCTCACCCCCTCTTTCTCCACCTAAGACAGGAACACAGAGGCCTGCAGTTTTTAGGTGGCACCACGCGTTTAGATCAGATGTAGATTTCAAAGGTCTTGTTTGATCTTCATCTGTCTCCTATCAGAATATTATTCTGGTGACACTGGGGGAATCTGACACTCTCTTCCTTCTCCCCACAGCAACATAACTGCCTGAGAATGCCACACCCGGTTTATGTTCTGATTAGTTACATCATTGCAACACATTCCTGTGGGAATAGCCATTGCCCCCCTACTTAACAGCAGTGCTGCTGTAGATTTGAAAGTGGCTTTTCTGAGAAGATCTGATCTGTGTACAGCAAGATCTGCTACTTCAGCTTGATTGGAAATACCAGCACATCTGGCCAATGCTGTCTGCTTGTGTAAGTGAAAACCAGAGTTGCCTCTAGTTTCTGGTTGTGGAGGACAACGTGAATCTGCTGTAAATGCAGGTCAAGAGAAATCTTTCCATTGGTTCAATGAAGGTGGGACCAGACGTATATGATAAAAAGATCAAGATAGGACACACGTTTTGCTTGATACACCATGAATGCTGGCTCTGTGCTGAAGCAAATTAGCCCAACTGCCTGGACTATACTAGGTTGTCACAGTTAAAATGCTTCTTTCCTATTGCTACATTCAGGTAGTGTGAACTACAATTTCTGAACAAATTTACTTCTCTTTGGGACGCAAGACTCCATGAGAAAGAACAGGCATAGGTATCATGTATCATAAATCTTTCAGAATACTCAGCAGAAAGCATGTTTTCTTTTTCTCTGTGTTTGCAAATGTGTTTGTTTCCTCTTGTGTATGCAGCATCCGTATTAAAACAATGCTTTTACGGCATAACGGTCAGCCTCAATGAGAGGGAATGAGGTTGAGAGAGGTTCAGGAGTGGAAGTAATTAAATTACTGCTGAATAGGAAAGATTCCCATCTTGTAATCAGAGAAGAAATCTCCAGAGTAAGCAGAGAATATCTGACTCATGAAGAAGAGCACAGGATCAGAGGCTCCAAAATATCGTTTTAAGGTACCTGGAGGGTTGACTGAAATCACCACACTGACTTATGACCACAGGGCCCAAGGTAAGTACTGTACATATTGTACTCCTGAGCCTAATAGGTCCTTTAGAAAATCTCTCCCACAAAACCTATCTTGTGGCTTCAATTAGGAAAATCTGGGTCAAATCTATTCTTCACAGCAGCTGAGACAGGATAAGAAGAAAGAAACATTACATATTCTAAACAACAATTACACTTTAATTGCTTACAGCTTACAGTAAAAGTTTAGTTTTGCTCCATGATCACCAGGATGGGGTAAAACTGCAGAAGGTTCCCATGAAAACAGGCCTTTTCCAGTGATGCAGAGCAGGTGTGTTCCTAGCCAAAGTGAGATATGACTTCTTGTGTTGCCAATGTCTACATTTAGTTTTTCACATGAAGAAGTTTTCAGAATTGAATAGCAGGGATCCAGGAAATTCACAAATGGAATTGTTTGTGTAATTTTAGAAGAATTCAAGAATACAGCTATGTGGCTGACAGCATAAATATATAGGATATATCTGTATTTATGTGTGCACCTCACAAAATCAGATCATGAAGTATAAATTGCTCCTCCTCTTTTCTGCCTCCTGAAATTTTTTGCTTTGCCAAATAAAATGCTTCCTTTTCAGTACAAAGCTGGTAGAATGAATTCCTTGGGATCCTGCACTAATTTAGACTTCATACAGGTATTTATTTTCCATAATGTCTGTTCACCATATGTGAAAAGGTCTTTTCTTTTTTAAAATTATTTTTATGTTTTCATTATTTCACCTTAGTTTGAAAGCTCTAATCCAATCAGTGTAGGTCTGGGCTTGTGTTTCTACAAGAACCTAATACCAGTGCTTCAGTGGACCACGAGTTCACTGCAAGATCAAGAGTCAGCGTGTCTTATGGTGCAAAGCATGATGAAGATGCAGATAACTGCCAAATGAAATACTGTTTTTCCTCTCCAAGGAACTCATCTGCTGCTCGTGAAGCTTAGAAATTGCTAAAATCCTGCATTGCTAGGTCTGTGCTCGCTGGGGTTCATCATTTCATTGCCTTATTGTGATTGGTAAGGTAGCACTTTGGCAGACTGGAGCTTGAAGGCAGCTGAAATTCAGAAGCTGAACCCTAAATGGCTGATTCTTTTCAAGTTCAGGTCTCAGTAGATAAACTACATGGCCTCTCTGCATCCAGTCTATTTGCGTATCTCTGGGAGGCCACTAAAAGTAGATTATAAAATCCCACCAAACCACACCAAAAAACCCCCAAACCCCAACCAACAACAAAGAAACAACCAACTACTTTCTGAGTTTTATTTCTAACATGTGGAGTTCTTTTATCTGTGCATGTTAGCCCTTGCTATTATGAACTTTAGGTTGTCCTTGACATTTTGTAGTACACTAAAAGCTGCTCTTGAATATCTAGGAGTATATTACCAACAAAGTGTCAGTTAACAGAGCTCTCATCACAGCAGATCAAGAAGCAACTTAGAAAGCATCCTTCAAATGATATTGGGTGGCTGACACACCAGAGGGTTGTGCTGCCATTCAGCAAGACTTAGACAGGCTGGAGAGCTGGGTGGGGAGAAGTTTAATGAGATGTAACAAGGGCAAGTGTAGGGTCTTGCATCTGGGGAAGAGTAACCCCAGGTACTAGTATAGGTACAATGTTGGAGAGCAGTGTAGGTGAGAGGGACCTAGGGATCTTGGTGATGCATGAGTCAGCAATGTAACTAAGAAGGCCAATGGCATCCTGGGGTATATTAGAAGGGGTGTGGTTAGTAGGTCAAGAAAGGTCCTTCTCCCCCTCTACTCTGCCCTGGTGAGGCCACACCTGGAATATTGTGGTCAGTTATGGGCCCTTCCTTTCAAGAAGGACATAGAACTCCTTGGGAGAGTTGAGTGCAGGGCCCACAAGATGTTTGAGGGAGTGGAACACCTTCCTTATGAGGAGAAGCTGAGGGAGCTGGACCTGTTTGGCTTGGAGGAGACTGGGGGTGGCCTTATTAATGTTTATAAATATGTAAAGGGTGAGAATCAGGAGGATGGAGCCAGGCTCTTCTCAGCAATGTCCAGTGATAGGACAAGGGGCAGTGGGTGCAGCTGGAGCAGAGGAAGTTCCATGTGAATATAAGAAGGAACATCTTCATTGTCAGGGTGACAGAGCACTGGAACAGACTGCCCAGAGAAGCTGTGGAGTCTCCTTCTCTGGACACATTCAAAACCCACCTGGATGTGTTCGTGTGTGATTTAGTCTAGGTGATCCTGCTCTGGCAGGGGGTTGGACTAGATTATCTTTCAAGGTCCCTTCCAACTCCTAATGTTCTGTGATTCTGTGATATTGTTGTATATAATTGAGAGTATGCTCCAGCTAAATTTATGTTCCCTACTGTAGTTCAGCACTTTGAGGGACAGTTGTACTCCACAGTACTCTATTAGACAGCACATTTGAGGGAAATTAAAAAGACAAAATTCTGTCTAAACAAAGACAGCAGATCATAAACATAGCTTCATTGTCACACAAGCAGGAAACAAAAAATCCAATATATTAGGAGAGAGCCAACCAACAGCCCCAGATATAAAAGCAGCACTCATATCACCACTGCTGAGAACCCTGGGGACTAACATGGAAGGAAAGTAGTTTCCTAGACTGACATTTAGGTATGCATCTGCAGTTTCTCCCCAGCTTTGTGTGTGACCTGTATGGAAGAGAATTCATTTGTCGTTGGTAGACCAATAACTTAAGTAAGATTTACCCTTCCACAGGGGCTGCAGTGAGAGAGTCTGCTCTGAAACACAGTCACTGCTTATAGCCATGCCACACTGAAATGTAAGAAGTTGCTTCCACGCCATTTTCATAAGGTTATTCTGTCCTCAGTAGCCTCCCTGGATTGATGAATTTGCCAGGACATTTAGCTCACTCAAAATTTTCACTAAGAATTATTTTTTTCCTTTTAGTAACATACACCAATGTTTTCAATGCTGACTTCACTGACAGCACAAGACAAAGTAATTCTGCAATAGTAAGAGCTCAGGAAAGATTAGTTAGGTGATTATCTTTAGCCCTTGCTTTGAGACTATTTAATTTTTGTCATCAATTCCCTGGCCATTCTTATGTGTAGAATAAATCCTCCTGTACTCCACTGTGGCAAGGATCTAATTAGCACACCCACCCTGACTGTGTATCTGTGGAGACAAAGGCATTGCCACAAGCTCAGAGCCAAGATTCAGTAAAATCAAAGGTAGTTAATCAATTAGTTTCAAACCTTTGACATACACTTCCCCCTGAAGTACAAAAAGTACTTCTCAATCCCATTAGCCGGCAACAGAGAGGAGAACTTTGACATCAAAATACTTTAAAAATGGAAAGAACACTTCTGACACCCAAAAAGAGCAAGTAAAAAAATATGAGTGTTTAATCATATGCTTTAGCCTTTCACAGGGAGAAGAAAAAATTAAGGGCAAGTTACTTCTCTTGCTCTAGCCCTTTTCGACTCAGCACACTCTCTCTTTTGTAATTTAAGGTAGTTTTCCTGTTCCTCAAGAAGCTGTGAAAGTCATTTTTGTAGTGAATGAAAGTTGGCAAGGGAGAATATCCAGTGCATCTTAACAATCTGACTGAATAGAATTAATGGTGTAACTGTACTTGAAGGAGCCACTTATGCTCTGTAGTGTTGAAAGATTGGGCTATTGTTACAAATTTGCAGAATTGCTGTCACCTGAGAACAGTCACTGCATAATAAAGCAACAGCCTGCAGTCAGCTTGGGCTAGTTATCAAAAACCCAGAGTAGAGATGAGATGCATCTTTCACATTTCATCCAGGTAGAATTAGCTGCTGACCTCTTTATTTCTGTAGACTGGCAGTGGTCAAGATATTTGGTGCTGTCAGTGATATGTGAGCAGAAGCAGATCCCATGAAGCGTGCAGCACACAACAAGCTAATAACTGTACAGATACCTGGAGATACAAACCTTGTATAGAGTACATTTCCCCTAGGCATGCCTTTGTTTTATGGCAATGAAACAGAGGAGCTTCATCTCACATCTACAGGCTTCTATTTGCTAAAGAAGAAAAGGAGCCTTTTAAATGGAGACCAGTTATCATAATAATTTTCAAAGGTTCTTCAGCTCTTGGTTGAGACCTGCAGTTTTACTTGCCCTCTCTGTATATGCAGAACCTCATACCAATTCAGATGGGAAGCAACAGCTGAAATGTTCACCCTTGCTGGGTGAGATAGTGAGTCAGGAAAAGAGTCACAAGCCCATTTTTTGTTTTTCTCTCTCAATCTGATAGGGTGCTTTTTTCTGACATGACAATAAATGGGATCTTTTGCAGTGGCGTGTTGGCTTTTTGCTGTGTTCATTTCAAAATGCAGCGGCTCTAAATAATCACAGGATAAGTAATACCAAGCCATGCTCATGTTATCCTCTTCAAGCTAGGCAAATAAAGGCTGGCTTTCTTTTTCATGTTGTCTGATCACTTAATGAGACTTCCAGTACATCTTGTAAAGGGGCAGGTAGTGTTGGAAGGAAACACATCAGTAAGTGAGCCTACATGTGCATGTATGTGACCATGCACATCAAAACGATGCTCCGCATATCATGCTGTTTCATGACCTCAACCACAGTTTAGGACCTTCTCATAATTTTCTTTTCATAAAATATCTGTGCATGCCTAGTAGAGCCATGAACCAGTAGGAATGTTATCACTTTAGAAATTTACATCTCTTTAGGCTATTAATGACAGTTACTCTTCAAATATAAAAAGAGTAATTAAAAAGAACAACTAAGAGTATAACTCACTCAAACACACAAGGGTTTTTTGGATCAGCAGGGGTTTGGTTTTTTTTTGGCCAAGGCCTCAGCACATTATCCAATTTGCTGCTAAACCCTGGACCCTTTCCATGTAATAACTTCTGATGAGAAGCAGAAAGAAAACCGCTTTCTTATCTCAGTGTTTGCTGCCTCAAAAGAAGTTCTGTGTTAGTGGAAGTGTCTCTTACTAATAGCAGAGCACTTCCAAAATCACTAACATGCAAGGACACACAGAAGAAGATACCACAAATGCAGTGAGGAAAACAGAAACGCTAATACTGGCACAAGGAATATTGCTGCCTCTGAGAAGCACTAGGAAGAAAGGAGTCTCTGTTAGCAAAACAACGATGTCAGCAACCAACTCAGCCCAACCTAGAGCTAGGGCAGGACAAGCAAAAAGGGCTAGTAAAAAATGATGCTCTTGTGTCTGAAATGTCTGAGTTGCAACACTAAAAGTATGTGTTGTGTTATGCCCATCAATGGGCAGCTTCTGGCTCCATGTCAATAGGTCAAGCAGGTATATTACCCTGTGATCACCTTTCAGATCAGTGTGTTTGAGTTCTGGCTCTTGAAGCTCTTCACTTCATACACTTTGAGAGTGAAAATTCCCCCATCTACAGGATTTCTGACAAAGGGGTTGTAGAGTGTGGGAGGACAGGAAGTTTTCTAGTTGGAAAAAATATTCTGTACATATTTTTAAGCTGGGCAGAAGTTTCTAATTCTGGAATTCTTTTAATGACAGTCAGAAACATGGTGTGCATGTTATTGCTGATGGAACACTTCCCTCTTGTTCAGACATTTTGGACACCCTTACTGGTAACAGGTTTCCTGTTCCTTTCCCTATGTAGCAAGTTCCTTAGCCCCAGTTCCTGTCCTTGTTTGACTTGGTTCTCTCCCAGGAAAGAAACCAGCCCCTCCCACAGGTGTATCAGAAGGAAAAAGTGTGAGCCTTAGAGTCACACAGTCTCAATTTGCCTAAAGACAGAACAACTCACCAACAGCACGATCGTAGCTGGGTCTAAAAGTGCCCACTTGCTCTCTAGATTACCCATTCGTATTCCATAAGATACTCTTTGCCAGCACAGCAGAGCAAGCCTGAGGACACTGAGTTATTATCCAGTAATGCTGTGTTGAAATGTTACTTGCCTGGTTGCTCAGGTTTGTGTTCGAAAAATGACTTCTGGGACACTACCTTCATCAGCCTTTATCAGAACAGCTGTGGGGCTCCCAAGAGAAGAAGGTGCCAGCTTGTGCTGGAAGAGGGACAGGAACACTATATATAGGAAGCTGCTTTGTTTCAATGAATTTAATTAGAAGACATTAACAATACTTTTCCCACTTTGTCCTGTGGCTTTTCCTGTTGGGATATCATCTGGAAAGTATATTCAAAACAAAAAGCAAAAACTCCAAGCACTAGAACAAGTCCCCTCTACAACATACTTGGGAAGCCACACTGTATTTGGTTTACATGTGCAGGTGCAGGGGTCTGTGGGGTGGCCTCTGTGAGAAGAGGCTAGGGGCTGCTCTGTGCCGGTCACAGCCACTTCCTACTCCAAAGAAGGGCGCTGACTGCAAACTGGTAGTTGGTTTAAGGCCATGATTAAGAGGAAGCTGATCTGAACTGATTACTTTGCAAGTCAATTATTTAGCTGGATGTTCTTCCATTTGGGGCACTCCTCCCCACAAAGACTTGCAATGAATCTGGTAATAGTAGACGGGGCTCCCCATGAGCACCTTTCTCAGTTTGATAGCTACAAGTTAAGCACCTGTCCGGAGTTTTTCTAGTCACTGAGGAGAGACATACACTGCGGAGAGCAAGTCATCCTGTCCTAATGCAGGCACCTAGGACATCACCCTGTGAGGTATGCATTTCTTCCAATTGAGTAAAGAGGAAGAATTGACCACCAGCTCAGGTAGACACAATAATTAGTTTTATAGCTAAAGCTTGATAAGGCAAACCCACTTCTTGAACCTGGTTATTCCTAAAATGAGAGTAAAACACTCCTAAAGCTCCCTCCTCAGTTGCATTCATTTGCCTCTCCCTCAGAACTCTGTAGGTGCCTGCTGTGAAGTTCTTTAATTTTTAAAAAATAGATACTTAATTACTCATTCTCATTCTGACTGATTGGCTAAAATTAGAAAGCAGCAAGGTTCCTCTCTCTCTTTCTCTCTCAATCTCCTTTCCCTTAGTCATAATCAATTCATTCTACAGAAATGGAAACAGCCTGGGAATGTATTTGGTTCCGCTAATGAAAGCTGGCAATAGCTGTGAGAGTCACCATATCAAGACCCAACTAGTTCCAGTGTATATTATGTCACAAACATAATTTCACAGGTAACAGCTTGCACCAAGAAAGAAGAAAAGAAAAAAAAAGGAAAGAGTCTTTTTAAATGAAGGCCAAGTTACCTTCATTTAGTGCTGACTGAATATACTTCTTGGCTTACTCACACATGGATTAAATGTAGATGTAATTTCAGGATAGTCTTCCAGTAATTCTCATTTCCTCACAACAAGACTTTTTGTTGCATGCCAGGTCATACTTTTATGTGGGGCCTATCCCTTTGAGGAACCACAGATCAGCTTCACAAGGTTCTGTTCTTGATCTCTTTGGAAGAATGAAGACAGGTCTGCCCTGACTAATACGGAAGACCTTCTACAGTGTTAATGGCTTCCCAGTCAGGATGATAATACTTGCTACCTGCCCCTAAATTCAGAGCTCATGCACAAAATTATAAATTCATCTGAAGAATATGCAGCAGGAATAGATGAGCTCTTGAGACGTTAAGCCTGGTGCCACACCTCGCTAACTATCCCTGTTTCCCTTGGTGACCTGTGGAACTTTTTCAGTGATTCCACTAAACTGGAGAGTTTCTGCAGGGACAAGTTCAGGGAACACACACCCTGAGCTACAGTGCAGTATGGCCATCTCCCAGTAGCTGTTTTCTTTGGGTACTGGTCTGCCACCACTACTGTCTTGCAATCCGAGGCTCTACCAGACTGATTCTGTGAAGGGAGTTACTGGGTCTTAAACTTTGAAAGGTTACAGGTTATTTTAATCTCATCAGCTAGTCAGAGTTCTGGTGAAAGCTTGCTGCTTCTAGGGAGAATGAAGATACAGTTTCAAGGATGGGTTTTCATCTCGTATCACTTTATGACAGGCTGAAGAAATGATGCCTGTAGTTGTCTGTTAGGATAATCTGTGAAATCAAACACTGTATGTGTCTTGCAGCAGATACTGGGAAATGGCAGGTAAGGGGAAAAGGCTGGAAGAGAAAGGCGTCTTGGGCAGATTGTGTGGAAGTCTGTAGTTGGTGGACTCAAGTGCTGAAGGATACATCACAATGCTGTGTAAATATGTCATCCTCATAGTATTTTTCTGATATGTAGTATTTAGAAAATTATGGTGCCTTTCTTTGTCCTCCAGACAATATGTTCAGCTTTTCACAGCCCTATCCCAGTGCCACAAATTCTTCCCAGCCTTGGCACAGCTGGCACAGCTTCCCAGCAACAGCTTCCTTCACTGCAGAAGATTAAAATCAAAACACAGTCTTCAGCAGGACTTTGAGCACAATAGTTGTCTTGTGGTTTAAACGATGGACCATGTTTGGACTCTTACCATTCTGCCTTCCAGAATAACACAAGGATCAGACGTATCATTTAGAGTCAGGAGGAATCAGGATGAATTTTGAAGTAGAAAATATGGATTTGTGTTAAAGATGTCTCTGTACCCAACAAAACCGGAACTGTTTTTGTCTTGTTGTGTTTGCTCCTAAAAAACTCAAACAGATTTTGGGCAAAACTGTTAATAGTGATGAAAAATGCTAGGAATTTTCAGGCCAGACTAAGAATGTGCCATGCTTAGTATGAGCCAGGACTAAGTGGGGATGAGAAGAGAGGAGAAGAGAGGGGAAAGACATAGTCACCAGTGCTAACAGATCAGACTTGCTCTCTTTGTTATCTGTAGTAAAGCCAAATCACAGCCTGGGTTTATAAGGAAAAGAGAAAAAAACCCAAACCACAGACCAAAATTAGTAGCAGGAATGCACTGGTACAGCAGAACTGTAAGGCTGTGTTATATCAAGGGTCCATTTAGCTGGCCAGAATTTGCTGCTTTTAGAAAAATTTTAAGAACTAGGGTAGTATTAAGTGATCCTGCCTCTGGCATCTTCTATTTTTGATCATCAGCAGCTTTAGGGATACCATTAAAACAAACTAGCATTTGGGCTGTCATATTTAGCTCTTCTCCACGAATAAATGTAACGTTTCTTTCTTTTTTAATCATGTTATATTTTTCTATTTCCAATTCTGTTGGAAGACTTAAGATGATGCTTAAAAATGGAAAAATAGAGAACTGCAAGACATCTGAAACTGTGTCAAGGATTTCATGTCTGTAAAATCTTACATCCCTCCTCCTTCTCTGATGAGTTATGTAAGATGGTTTGCCAAATCCCACCTTGACTGGGCATCTCTGTGACAACTTGTTGAGATGGATGCAAGTGTTGTACATTCTTCTGAGCTTCCATGTTACAGCATCACACTTTGGATGCTCTTTCAGCTAAAGCTAGATACAGAACTAGGTCCACAAAATTAAATTCCAGAGATCATGGAAGACAGAATGAGTGTTGTATGTGAAAGCATCCATTCTTTAGTCTGAAGGAACACTTGCTCACTAAAAAAGTTATTATTTAACCAAAAGTAGCAGTTAGATGCTCTGCTAATTGTTATTTATATATATTTAAAGACTAATACATACAGCCAATTATACAGCCACATGGGAATTAAAGGTCTACCTTTATTCAGACTCAGCAAAGCCATCTGAGTCCAGAAGAACATGGCTGCTAACTGGCTTCTCTTTTTCAAAACTGTAATGCAAAACTGGGACAACATACCCTTCTAGGGACACTTTTGTGAACCATCTTCCCATTAAGCGTGCTTTTAACTTTCAAAACATCTTAAAAAATATCAAGTAAATCTTCTACTTTTGGAATGTCTCATTTGGCTTCTGTGTCTCTTGTCCAGGCTAACTGAAATGTGCTATGAATTCTTTTGCAGCGTGTCCATGTCATGACTACTGGTAATTTACAATTCACAAACAAAAAGCTCAGAACCATGTCAGTTCTTGTTATGTTTGGAAGTGTATAATCAGAGAATAAAAAAAGAAAGATCCTGACACGATGAAATGCATATAAGATAAACATAATATATATAAATATACCCTATATTTTACATGCTGGTATTTGTGATTGACTTAAACACTGTCATAATGATATTTTACTGAGCTTAGTTATACTGGTCTGAAGATACAGATCAGAGCTGACTTTCTAATTTTCCATTCTGTGAATGTACGAGATGTACTTATTTTTAATTGCTATGCTTATCCCTTTCTAAGTTGACCACATCCATGACCTTTACCAATTTACATTCTATACGTCCTAGAGGCACTGCAGCTATATTTTATTTGTTACTTTGTATCCTCTGATCATTAAAAAAACTTAATTTCTTAATATAAGATTGTCTTCTCAACTATGATTTCAAGCTACCGTAATACTCCTAAAAAGATCAATCCCTCCCAATTAATATTAATGAAAGTCTCAGTGATTTCTCTGAGCAGGGGATAAGGCTTGGGACTGTCTTATTTCTTCTCCTCATCTCTATTAAATTGAATAAATTTTACAAACATTATTCTGCTAATCACTTCAGAGCATTTGCACAAGGGAGTCTGTTTTGCTTAGTCTGCCAGGGTCTAAAGTACAAAAGTACATTGCTTTTCACCACACCACATGAATAATGTCTCAAAGAGATTTCTTCTTGCAGTACTTGAAGTCAGTAGGATTACCTTCTTATGCTGAAAAGCCATACAGTTAAGATACAGGAATGCAAGAGACATAGCTTTTTTTTTTTTCAGCTTTGCCACTAAATTGCTGTGTCATCTTGATGATATTAATTAATTCTTTTTGCCTCCTTGTTCTTTGTGTTTTCTCTGCTGTCCTGAGCTCTAAGACCAGCTATTTAGACCTTATCTTGCACCACAGAAGTCAATATAGTTTTGCTATTGGCTTTAATAAAAACTCAAAGGGCATGATACTTCTACTGTTGAAGAAGTTTCACCCCGGCTGTGGGCCGAGATCCACGCAGCTGCCTGCTCCTTAAAGTAAAAGAGCAGGGGAAGAGGGAAAAAGGGGGGAAACAAGGGAAGGGAAAAGGAAGGGGCAAATAACTCCAAAACCAAGAAACTAAGAGGCCCGTGGGTTGGGATAAGGAGAGTTTACTAAGAGAACAGAAAGATAAAATATAACAATGCTAACAGGACTTTAGAGCAAAAGAATATGAAACTCTTGATCCCCAATGCAGTTTCTCCCCGACCCACACAACTCAGGCCGTACCACCCAGAGCTGTCCCGGAACCCGACCGTCCCTCCAAGCAGCACGCGTCCCACCACCGCCCCTCTTCTTCCTCCCCTCAGCCCCCCCGTTATCCTGGGCAGGACGTCATTGGCATGGAATACTCTCTTTGGCCCATCTGGGTCACCTGTCCTGGCTTCGCCCCTCCTTTCTCATGAATAGAGAAATACGAAGAAGCTGAGAAAGTCCTTGACTGTCTGACTGCAACTAAGAACATCAGGGTGTTCTCAGCACTGCTTTCATTGTAACTCCCAAACACAGCATCCCATCAGCTGCTACAAATGAAGTTAACTCTATCCTGACTGAAACCAGGACACTGTTCTTTATTAAAAAAAAGAAATACAAAGAAGGGAGCAAATTTATGACTAAAGTAGTCTACAAAGAAGGGAGGGGTCCAGTAAGTAAAGGTGATTTATGACCTGGGGAAGGAAAGCAGCTTGTGAGGAACAGAGCAGAACCCCATTCCCTGTCCCTCCCCATGCCATGTTGCAGGGGGAAGAAGGGAGTAATATGAATGAAGTCTGCTAAGAAGGGAGGGGTGGGGGAAAGGTGCTTTAAGACCTGGCCACACTTCTCATTACCTGACTCTGGTTCACTGGGTGTGTAGTTGTAGTAGTAATAAATCACATTGCACAAATTGGAGAGTGATCACTCTATCCTTACCTCGAATCCTAAAACTCCTAGTATATATTTTCTCCTCTTTTCATCTGAAAAGGGGAGTGAGCGAGTGGCTTTGGTGGGCATTTGGCCTCTATCCAGGGCCAAACCACCACAGGCTCCAAGGGCATCAGGATTTTTTCTACAATGTGAGCATGCACGTGATAAAATTTCTTCAACAGTTTGAAACAGGTAATCATGTTTTCCTGGTTAAATATGACCTTCTATCTCCTTTAGCCCATTATCAATTTTAAACTTTCTGAACTCACCCATCAGAAGTACCAAATAGTTGTTATCTGTAGCTTTCCAAATATATTCAGGCCATGATCGGTTCCATCTAAGAATCATCTACCCTTACGTACTGACTTTGATTCCTACTTATCTTTCAAGATGAGGTCTAATATAGGATTCCCTTGTGAAAGCAACACCTCTCCAGATAGGAATACTATTTCCAAGGATGTGTTTAGTACTAGCAGAGGCAGCTGTGCAGCTTTCTTCATTTCGGTTGAAGTCTCTTATAATAAAGTATAATATTTTCTGTACTTTCTAGCTAAGTATTTTAGTTCCTCGAAGAGTTGGGTGTGCACTTATGTGTTGCCACATAGTTAGCCATAGCAGACACCAATTTACAGCCTGTTTTGTACGTGAAGCATGAAAGTATAACTTCAGAAGTACTTGGGCTCATTTGCCTCAGAAAGCACGGGCAACACACCATGTCACAGGAAGGGTGGGGTGGTGCCAGGCAAGGGCTCACCAGGGCTTAACCACCTGCTCTCCACTTGCTAGCAGAGAACACTTCTGTTCCTAGGCAGTCTAGACCACAGACACAGCAAGTTGGTGGCACCTCGTCCAGACTGCTTCCTTGCATCAGAGGGGTGTGGACAGGGGAGAAGCAGGTGGAAATACTCTGGTTTATCAGTTTGGCAGAGCACTGTTTTTACCTTAGCTCATAAGCACTACTACTGTTTCTATGTAGAGCACAGAGGAGAGCCAGGAACTGCTCTAAGAGTCTGCAGAGACATGAAAACAGCTTGTGTTCCTAAATTTACATAGAACAAAAGAGACTATGGTTATCATGTCACCGGTCTGAAGTAAACCCATAGGATACTTTATGTCTCAGGATTCTAAGGCTGAGAGTTATCACCACAGTCTCTGCTTTGTTTAACTCTGCCAATGGCACTCCACTCCTGCACCTGACAGAAACCAGCACATGTGTCAGACACAAGCCTGCTGTCCAGAAAGGTGCTGGGCACTAGAAGTGACCAGCAGATGCACAACTGGCCTCAGCACCAGGTGACAGAGATCTACCACTCTTTGCACACACATGTAAGTTCCTTTTTGCACACACATGTAAGTTCCTTTTTAAGGAGAGAATGCCTTTAATCTCGGCTAGACTTCTGTATTTTGCTCCTTTAAACTGCATGTTAATGACAAAAGTTAAGTAAAATTTAATTTATGATTTAATGAGTCAAATGACTCCATTTCATATATAGTGAATGTTTCTAATCATGTAAGAAGATATTACATATAATATCAGGTTCTGACATTTTGTTATCAGTTGACATTTAGAGATACTGTTCAAAGAAAGAAAAAGCACCTACAAGGCTGTGTGCAAAGCAGTCATGGAACAGAAAGGACCATGGATCAGATAAACCATAAACAATGATCCTATGCACACATGCACAGACAAAACAAGTTTAACTATCTGCACAGAAAGCACTGCAAAGCTTACTTCCTTATAGAATGTGCAATATCCATGGCAAATAACCCTGCATTTTTTTCCTGAAGAATAGCTTCATTGCTTCAGAACAGAGAATCACAGCACACAAGTTCTTGCAGAAGGAAAAGAAAGGGAAAAATCAGCCTTTACTGAAAAAGATAAAAAATGTTGTGATTAGCATAACAATATCATTGTTCCTGTACTAATCTGTAAATTTGTATTTAAATAAGTTAAATACTGTAGGACATCTCTCTGCAGTTTAATATTTCTAAATAAAATAGTCAGTTACTTTAATTTGTAGCTAATATTTTGATTTTTTTTAAGGGGAAAAAAATGCATGCATGCATGCATTATCTTGTTTAAGCTTATAATTAGCAGCCTACTTTGAATTAATTGCTTTTTGTCATGTTTTTTTCTCTTGCTCTGGAGGTGTGAGGCAAGGAGTGGTGTGGAATCCAAATTCAGGAAGGCTAATAGACTCATGGACAAAAGAGGCATATACCTGGTTTTGCTACGCTCTGTGATGGTCTTCACAGTGGGATGGCTCCTTAAATGAACAGTGTAGTAGAAGTGACAAGGAGCATGACAAATTTAAGTTCTGCTGTCATCATTATGGTAACAAAATCATTAACAACACTTCTGTACTGCAGGGCATTTTTCTCTTTGCTATGGTAAAGGAAACTGGCTGAGTAAAGGATCCAGAGAAGGACCTGCAGGATGGAGGAAACCACAAACCAGTCTGTGACCCAGGCCCTCCATGTACTTCGCCCACACCACAACTACTCTCTGCATCTGCTTTTCCTTTCACTTTGGCACATCTGTCTGGCAGAGTGTTCAGGACAGGGATAACTAAATTCATGCTGCCCTTCCCATGTAGGAGGGTGTAGATCAAACAAACCATCTGACAACCCTAACTCAGACAATTGCTGGAAGCAGAATCCAGACTATTTCTAAGGACTGAGATCCTCTTCTCCAGGCTGTATTGGTGTTGAATTTATCGCTATTCTTGTATGTTACTTCACTTTTCAACCTGTCACAAAAGCACCACCATAATTTCTGCTTTAGAAAGCACGAGGCTATTTGCTGAGGTGGTACTTAGTCTATTTTGCAGATTATAAAGCCATTGCAAGTCTTTAATTGTCAAGCATTACCCATAATTACAAATTAGATTCTTGTCTTTGAATTCTATCAGTAACCATAAGAGGTTTTAGCCACTGTGATGAGGACTATATTGCCTGCAACACTGAATGCTTTTGCAGGAGGGGAGGTGCATGATCACTAGAACATCCATAGATTACCCATTGCAACCAGACTTGTGAAGACAGCATTGTGTTTTATTAATCAAAATCTTGATAAATCAATACATTGTAGACTTTCATTGGCTCTGCTTATAAATTAGTGTGTTTCCACAGGCATCCCAGTCTGCAGCCGAGAGCTTGATTTTTCGTTCATATTGTGAAGTTGTTCAGTGTGACCTTGAGTACAGTAAAGCCAGAGAGACCTGGCAACTCCTAGCATGGACTCCCAGGTGATTTAATAACTATTTCTCCACTTAGCCAACACTTCAGAGAATTCAGGTTTAATTTTAATTAGAAGAGCTGTGAAATTTTAGGATCTTTTAAGCAATTGCCTTATTACAACCATGAAGCTCTGATTTAAAAAGACCAGGGAAATAGGGCTGTGAAATTCTGTTGCATGACAGCAGCACTAGGAAAAGTTCATACCAAACTCTTTCAAAGCTGTGCTCACCTAGTGTTTAAGCTTTGAACCTTTTATTTTAGTCTTCTTTGACAGAATTTGGTACAAACTTACAGGTGCACAACAGTGCCAGGATTACTATGTTGTTTTCTTCCTCAACACTGAGCAAATGCCAAGAAATTCTCCTAAAAAACACAAAGTTGCCTTTTATGTCAAAAGCTTGCATGATATATATGTGAGATATGGGGATGGATTTCATGCCGTTTGGTGCTATCAGGACAGAAAACGCACATTTGGTGGTCTCCCTACACCTGAGTTTCCCCAACCCTCAGCAGAACAATAACTGGTTCCTTGACTCCATTTCACATCAGACTTGGGATAAATTTGTGAATTTTTACTTTCAAGTGTTGAGCCAAAAATTCAGATCGCTTTCTAATCTACTTCAGGCCACTACAGGAAAACAGTCCGTATCAGTCAAATAAATAACTTCACTAAGCCTGAAGTGTACTTCTTTAAGTATACTAAAAGCAGGTGATAAATCACAGCCAAATTTTCACAGAGCTACAGTGGGTGTGCCAATACTCTTACTCTGCTCTGTGTTTAAGACACTTGCCATGATGTGTGTTGCAGAAAGAGGTAGGGGGAGCTCTGAGCTACCATTTCCTGCCAGGATTTCAAATATTGTCTCTGCTTAATATTTGAATATAATAACATATACAAGAAAAACACAAGGGTTGCCCAGATCACTGGCACTGGAAACAAAGATATCTCAACACTGTCCAAATGGTGAGACTTCTTAAAAATATAGTATCACTGACCCTAAAACTTTCACTTAAGTTTCATCAAGGATATAGTTTCATAGTTGTGTGAAGCAGATTTACATTATTTTAACAGGTTCAAACTCTATGTTACTATCAGATATTTGCTCTTGCTACCTGTCATGTGGTACCTCTAACATTTGTGTGTTCAAGTGGATCATTAAACTCAAAAGAAGAGACAGAAAGGATTTAGGCAGGTCAACTTCTGTTTCTGAGATGGTGTGGGAGTACTGAATTTAAGAGAAAACACCTTCTCTCCTTTGCCTGACAACTCCGTAAGTGCTCTCAGTAATCAAAAATCCCAGGTGTGCTCTTGAGAAGAAGCAGGGAGGAGCTGCCTTTTTGGAAATATTGGACCAGTCAGTGGAAGGAGAAGAACAGAGTCTTGTTTGTTTTAAAATCTAATTTTGCATTTGTGAGATAACCAGAGATAAAAAACAGTGCTGGGAATATGAATTGACCGTTTTGTATAAATAGTACAAGTGAAGAGCCAGAAAGTGAAAGAGAAAAATCAATACAAATCTGAGTGTGTTGACTTCTCCCATGATCTGTGATCGCTTTTGTCAAACAAATTCACTCAGAGATTCCTGTTCAAAATGTCGATGAACAGACCTGTGACTCCAGCCTCTGGAAAGGCCTGAAGGGTGCAGAGTGCCTTTTACACGGTGCCTCTGATGTGACATATCAAAATGAGAGGCAGATTATGACAAGTGTAAGTGACAAGCCTTTCTCCTTGACTCTCATCCAGTCTGTCAAATGAGGTTCAGTGCTTAATCTCTGAGAAAGTGGAAGCTGAAACAAGGGACCACAAACACATGTCATAGGAAAGAGCCTCCAGAGCAGTTCTGAGCCAGTTAGACTCCTGTTCCTTCCCTCACAGTGTCAGATGCCCTGCAGGACCTGCGATATCACTATCCTTGGGCATAGCTCCATAGTTTCTCGTTTGACATCGTCCCACTACTTGTGAGAAGCAAAGCCCTGGAGCACTCCCTACCTACCTCACCCACCAAATTCAGACCTAAAGCATGCAGCAGTGAAGGATCAGCTTAAAACCACTTGCCAAACACTCAGTCCGAAAGTGGTCACTCATCAAAATCAGACCAGCTTATTTGTTTATGTTTGTAGATAACCTTTTCCGGGTAAATCTGTTGGAGGAGGATGGGGGCTCTTTCACTATGCACTATTGGAGGAGGATGGGACTTGTTGCACCATGCACTGAAATTTAACAGCACATTATTTTTCTTTGCAACAATCTGTAAGAAATGGAACATATATCCACACCATACCCTTACATTGAAAACCATTGGGTTTGGATTGGGATGACCATTTTTCAAATGCGTGTAGAGAGATGAGCTCACAGCCCTCTCACTGTCCAAGTCAGCCTTCCCCAGCAAGAATTCAACATAAAGCCTCCCTTGCTTTACCTGTGGTCCTCGGCTCCTCCTCTGGTATGCATGTCCTTTCTGAAGACACAGAAGAAGGGCACATGAAGAGTGAAAGTACACATCAGGACTGAGAGACTGTTTTCAGAAGCATGTGCAGGTTATCGCCTCTTTTATTGAAGTAGACAGCATAGTTAGGAGTAAGAATTAGCTCTCTAAATTAGAAAGGACAGATTTGCAAAGCCTGGAAGACCAACTGGATCATGGATAGAAGTCATTGGTGGTGTACTTCCGAACTTATAAAGTACTGTCAAACTTTTAGGAGTTAACTAAAGTAAGCCTGTTCCTGTTAAACAACATCAGACCAACAGGGCCCTGTATGAAGTCAGGGAGCTGTTCTCTCAGATTCCACAAGGCTCTTCACCATGCCCAAGGTTTTGTGAAGATCTGAGCATGCCTAAGAACATCTTTCTCTCTTTCTGTTTTAAATCTTCTGTTTTGAAGCTGTCCATGAGCTAAAACACTGTAGAGAAGAGTTGTAGTAGTAGCAGTGAGATATGAGTGGAGAATATCCCAGAAACCTTGCTCTCCTAAAGCTCCCAGCCTAAATTCCAAATAAAAATTCATGTAAATTCAAACCACAGATTTGAATTCCCACCTTGAGCTAAAAACCCATATTACATGAAACAAAGTCAAAGTATGCAGGGGCAGGAAAGCCTTCCTTGTCATTCAACAAGAGATTACTAGAGAAAGTTGGGGAGCTGTCCTTCACCTCATTGAAGACAGGTTACTAAATTCTTTGCTTCTAAACAAAGGCAATGCCCAGTGCAAATTACAGTGCATGGAAATCTGTCATTACAACATCAGAGAATGGGAAATGTGAAGACAGCAAATGAGAATTTTCTATTCAGATATGCAGCTGGATCAAGAACAGACTTGATGAAGCTGATACTCTGCTTTTCTGCAATCAGAATTTGACAAAACATTGTAGGGATTTTCAAGAGAGGTACACTGGAATGTCTCCATCACCAAAACTCTTTGGCAGTAGCTGGAATGTAGCTACAAACTCCATTGTGCTTTCTGCATTTAAGTGGATGAAGAAGAGTACTATTCAAACGGCAATTTGTCAGGCCTTCGCTTGGATTATTTTTCTGGTTTGATCTCTGGCTAAAGAGTCATTCCTCTAATTTAGGGTTAGCCTGTTTAAAAAGGAGTCTGAATTTACATCCTCAATACTGAGCATAGCAGAAATCAGTGAGAACCTACAGACCTATAGGGTGCCAGTTTTAATAGCCAGCTTAGCCCTATTATGACTGTAAATTTCTAATGGTCTGCTTAGAGATCTGTCTGGGACAAAGTGGATAAAAGCACTGTCCTGCACTGCAGTATTTGGTTTAGACTGATGGTCCTATGAAGACCAAGCCAGCAGCTCCAGAAAATGCTGGGGAATTTGAATGTATTGGCCTAGAGGTGACAGGCTGCCTTCTCCCTCCCTTTCTCCTAACTGAGAGAAAGGATTTCCTCCATTAATTCTTTCTCTCTCCAGGTAATGAACAAACCTACATTTGTGCTTGCCAGCAGGTGCAGTCATACACTGCTTTTACAAAGGAAGGGCCCTACAGCAGAGACAGGACTCAAGGTTGTGCTGAAAGGAGAAGAAGGGAACCCTGGAAAACCACATCCAATGGAAATAATGAAAGGGCAAATGTTTCCCATATACCCTACTTCTCCCCCAGCAGCAGCCATTCTGTCTTCCCCATACTCTGACATGCCCAAAGGAAGACCACAGTCCTTCTCCTGCAAGAGGACTGCCCTGACCTGCAGTCCCAGACCAGGCACCTTGCACTGAAGTCTGGTAGGATGAAGTCAGTTATACTCATGAATGCCTCACAGATGGACAATGAAGAAGAGAACTCCTGAGTCCCCTCAGAGGTCCATATGAATTGGTGCTCACAAGGAACAGGGTATGCAAACCCTTCCTTCTTTTCTTAGCTTAACCATAACCAATAGGCATCTATGGGGAATGAATATACACAGCAGGGAAAGGCAATACAACTGTCGCAAGCAAAGCATGCCCCAAACTTTATCACTCCTATATATGAACCTTGCCCTGGTCTTGTGTCAAACCATCTTCTTTCTGACATGTGGAATGATTAATTCTCCCTGGCAGCCTTAAATCCCAGACTGATGAAAGTGAAAGCAATGTCAGAACTGATGCAGAGCTTCATGGTAAGGCTAGCATAAAGTCACATCTTGCTCTACAGAAGCAGCAGCATTTGAAAGGATGAGCCTGACCCTGATGACTTTTAACAGGAAAGAATGATACTGAGCTGTGAAGACTCTCAAGCTAGTGTAACTCCACTGGTCTCTTAAGTCCAGGTGAGTTTTCTCAGACAACTAACTGTCAATATAAGAGACATAATGTAGCTAATGTCTGATTTTAGGCAGTAATGTGAGGTCTTTAGTTACAGCAAAAAGTGAACAGACCTTTATATACTATTTGGTGACCTTCACCATCCTTAAAATAGCTTGACTTAAAAAAGAACCAAGAACTGTACGAGCCCAACCCTTGCATCTGATTCCTAAGCTAAGGAGAAAAAAAAAGAAATAAAAGAAGTAACATGGGAAAAAAAGGTGTAGCTATACTTATTACAATCAATGGTACTGATCAATTTCTCTCATGCCATTGTCTGGATTTTGAGAGTATCACAAGCAGCATGATCCAGGATAGGAATGTCTACCTTCACAGATAAGATAAATCAAGAGATTTGGGGAGGGTGTGTTGGAAAAAACTTGGAGTACCTCCAGCAGCTTAGCTAAATTTTATATCATCCTGACTAAGTATTTTTTTGCATTGAGGAAATAATGTCTTATTCTTCAAAGTAACAGAGCAGCAAAATAAGCTGTTCTGCCTCTCAGAGGGATGCATTCATGATCTTGTTGGGATTGAGCCAAACAATGATTCCATGTGGTCTTGGCCCTACTAGCTAAAGAAATTGAAAGTGGAAGGGCGTGGGCATACCAGCCATTTCTAGAGACCAGTAGCAATGGGAATGTGCTCATAGAGGCTCTGGGATGGTTTTTGCTAAGTCCTAACCTCCTGTCAGAGACTGCTTCCCTTAGAGGAGCCCAGGTTTTCTGGAGGAGAAGAAACCCCGTTTACATAAGGGTCAGACTATCCTAAGCCTCCAGCTCAGGAAATTAATTCATTACTCAAACGCTTCATGATTTGGGGCAAGTTGCTCTGTTTTCCACTTGTAAATCACAAGCAGCAATACTAAATTTTAAAAGTCTTTAATTAATTAAATTCTATAAATAATACAGAAGGTGCTGCATAATTCATCATAGGATATATATGCTATATAATTATTTCTGTATATATAAAAATATAATAAAATAAAATATTGATTATTGGAAATTTCTATTTTGGAGATTTCTGGGGAAAAACCCTTCCTCTGTGCAGCTTCATCTTGCTGGCCAATATTAACAAGAAACATCATTTGTCCACACTTAAAACCACAAGGAAGCAACAAAAAAGCAGAAATACAGTAAATGTGAATTTCAGAGGTAGATGCATAGTGTTAAGTTTCTCACAGGGAGTCCAGGCAGAAATCTACTGAAAATGCTTGCCATTGTTTTCTTCCTACAGGTTCTTAGCTCCAGTTGCACAGACTCAAGCAATTCCTGAATTCCTTCTAGAGTGCTAGCATGAATGACTCCAGCCAAAACCTGGGTGAAGAGTGGGCTGTGCCTGCTCTGCTGGGAAGTAATCTAAGACGAGTCTGTTGCCATTACAGAAAGAGAACACTGGATCCAGCATGTATATAGGTAGTTTTCTTTCCTTCTTTTGTAGTGGATTTGACCTGTCAGTGTAGGGATGATTGTGAATGCTGCTACTCAGTAAGCTGTAACTCAGTAGCCTTTTTATTGCTAGTCCCCTGAAGAAAGGCAGGTCCCTCACAGACTTCCCCTAGCTGTGGACTAGATAGGGTAAAGAGTGAATGCAGACTGCCACTGAAACTGGATGAAGTAAGGCTTTGTTGGTGATGCAGACATTCCCTTTACACTCACCTTCTATATTAATGGGAAAAAAATCTTTCTGATGAAAGAAAATCTGTTTGAATGTGTATTTCTCAGTGTGTGCATGCACACAAACTTGATAAGATACAAGGTCCGTGAATACTGCTTCCCTACAGTAATGATGGTCTGTAGAAATAAAGCAATGCTTCATAAATCACACATTCTTGCTCTGCAATGTAGTCAATCTAACCTGGCTCTGAAATAAAGGAAATATCCTAACACAAAAGTTCAGTCAGGGAAATAAAAACAGCACAAGAGAAAGAGGCTATACTGTGTGATCAGAAGATAAATTACAAATAGTTGCTTTCTCCCCACCTTTCTTGTCTTATGGGTGGTGACATAAATTATTTACAAGTGAAGTAGGCCTGGACTGAGCAGTTCTTCATTATGAATTTCACAATGAATATTGTTGATTACTAGTTTCCAAACAGAACTTCTGGTAAAAAGGCATCCTGGTATGAGGGGTGGAAGTGTAGATTAGACTGTGAGATGTCAGAACAGCACTTCCAGCAAAGCAGCAGTGTCTGGCTGTTCGGACACAGATGCTCAATCGCAGTGGTACTGGGAGAGAACTTGCAAAAGGCCATTTGTTGGGGTCCGTATTTCTTGTCTTTCCAAGTAGATGAACCAGATGCTTGGAATTTCAATAAGTCATCCATGAAGGCTTGAGACACTGTTCAGATGTTCATCCTAGCTAAATTCCAGCACTAATCACTATATGTCATCTGCTTGGGTTTATTTTGCATCCAGTCCTGATGAATCTGCTGCCCCATGCCAGTAATGTGCATAGGTTTTGCCAGCCATCTCAGTGAGACAAAAGTTGTTTAAGCAAGGATTTCAAGCTGAATGACTCTGCAAGACACCCTAGTCATTATTTAACAGTAAAAAAGGCTGCATTATAATAGACTTCTCAGTAACTCCAGAAGCATCACCCAGTGGGATCTCGTTACCAAGTATCCAAAGTGACATCTACTGGTGTAGATTTGGATTAGTGTGAAATGTAGAAACGATCTTAGAGCAAGACAGAAGGTACACAAAGACGCTGACTAATAAGCCCCAAAAGATATTAGTGGGGAAATCAGCAGCTGGAAATTGCACCTGCAGATTTCTGCTTAATAATTGAACCTCTAACTATTATGGAAACAGATGAAAAATACGTCAGTTTGCTTCCAAGCTCCAATGGTTTGCTAATGGTGCTTCCCTTTTCTGAATTTTAAAAATGGCCTAAAACTACTGTGCAAAAAGGAACCCATGCCACTTTTCCCATCATGGAAGGTCTGTTAGTTTAATACCAAGAGACTAAGACCTGGCACACACGCTTTCATTCAGACCACCTAGAGAATTCTATACATATATGTGGCTAGATTCACAAAAACCAAGACATGTTGCATATTCTGGGACTTCCAACAAAATATAAAGAGGAAACTACAGAGGTTAGGAAAGAACAGATTCTATAAAATCACTCCAAAGATGTCTATGTTTAATAATGGACTTGGAGATCTTCAGCAGGTACATCAATCCCTGTTCTTTGCTGAAAAGCATATCAGGGAAGGCACCATTCTCTCTCTCAACTTTCAAGAGAGACTGCTGAACTTGGCCATACTCAGATATCTTTGTTAACCTTTGGCTTTCTACCTGTTGTGTCTCTTACTGGAGGAGACCTGTTTGTTCATCTTTTTAAAAGACAGTTGCTGCTTCACAGACAAGTGGACTTTTTGGAGATGCAAAGCAGAAAACTAAACCTAGCTGGAATTTCCAAAGGCTGAAAGCATCAAAGAAGCTAAGTGGATGATTTAGTAAAATTCCAAAGGGATGTAGTCTGGAAACAAGTTTGATGCTAGATCTATACCCTATGTTATGAAGAAAACTTATAGAAAAACTTAAGAATCTGTCTCAGAGGCAACACAGGCCAGTCAGGACATTCCTGCACGCATCTGACTCGGGGACAAGTACTGGTATGAGGTAAGAAGTCTGATCTGGGTGAAATCACTTTCACCCCTTGGATGCCTCCAAATACCAATATGGAAATAATCTGAGGGGTTATGGTGCTCTTCAATCACCCTTCAAATGTCTTTTCCTTCTTCCAGCTCTGCTTGGGCTTGCATAGTTTTCCAGTATCGTCAAGAACACAGTAAATACCACAGGACACTGTCCTTGCTCTTCATTCAGAACAGTCCATGATTTAATTGCTGTAAAAAGTGCACTTCCTCTCAGCTGTCATTGTTACTGGTGTTATAACTGTTCCCACCCACCCCAGAGCCCACTTCTTGGAAAGCACAATATAATCCCTGTCTCGCAAAGCATCACACTGGGAGTGTCATAGCCAGGCTTATTGCTTTCTCATAGCCAGAGGGCCTGTGACCCAGTTGTAAACATTCTCTAGTCTATAGCAGAAAGTGTATCTGCTCTGAACTAAGCAAACAGGTTTTTTTCTTTTTTTTTTTTTTAAATCATGAATTATCAAAAGTCACTGTGAAGGCAGGAGAAGAATCGAGTTAATGATACCTCTCCATCTGCACAATACATATACATCTCTAAAAATCTATTTTAAGGCCCACACATTGAACAGCAGCCTTCATTAGATCACAAGTGCTGGATAAAAAAATCACATCAGTGGTTTAATATCAATGATTTAAAAGGGAAGAGATCAGACAGAATGTTTCTGTTCATTGAGGTATGAACTTTATCATTTGAATTACATAACATGATTCATTGCTGAAGGAAAATCTTTTTTTTTGTTTGAGATCCTTCACCTTCTGACATGCAAAGAATACAATTTCTGTACTTTTTTCAGTTGTTGATAGATTTTAATGAAAATGTACTATATATTTCTTTCTTGCAAGAAGGCTACACCTTCAAAATTGCTTTTTCAGGCAGTGAAATCTCATTCCTTTGTAGGGGAATTTTTAAAGCCCTTGACAATATCTGCGTCTGAAGTTAGGCAAGAATGAAACAACCCATAGATGTACTGACATCAAAGAGTTTAGCTAACATTGTGAAGATGTTTTATAGCAACAGTTTTACCACAACTAAGTTTTCACACCCAAGCTTAGAGATTGGTTTCACAGGTCTGATATGGCTGAAAACCAGTCAGCAATATTCTGATATTTTTCCTGCCTAACACATGATTTCCACAGCTATGCACCAGTTACATGTGAAAATACGCTAATTAAATATTAAAAATAAATAATGATATGACATTGCATGCTGATTACCTCAAATAAGAATCTAAGATTGCAGCTATAATCCTGATTGCATTTTGTCTGAGTGATTTAGTACCAAAAATGAGTTCAGCAATGAGATTTAAAAAACAAAATTTGAAAAAAAAGGCACAACATTATGAGAACACTTTCCCACTGGAACGAACAAAGGCCCTAACTTTGGATTTCTCCTGTTGCCAGCAACTAAACCGTTCTCACTTTTCTAGAATTAAATTCCAGTATCACCTGCCTTAAATCATGCTGAAGACAATACTGTGGAGAATCTTAATGAATAACTACTGAAAGCATTTAATGGCCCTATAAGAAAAATAGGAAGAATTAATGGCACACATCCAGAGACAGAAGGACTCACACTGAAACAGAACAAGGACTGCATATTCTCCTGATGTGTGATACGCTGTCTGCAGGAACAAACAAACCCCAGACTTCACCACTTCCCTGTTAACAGCAAAAGGACAAAAAAATAATGAGCGTTTCTTACTGTGCCATAGCGGCTCACTGATGCAACAAGACGTTAACATTCTTCTGTCACCACACTTCAGTCTTTGCCCCCACTCAGGTAAAACTCAGATGAAAACATGCTTGGGATGAACTCATCATCTATATTAGTGAAAGTATAATACTAACAATGACAAGGAATTAAACCTTCAAAGGAGGAAATTCATTTTATTGCCATCAGGAGTTGGATACTGGATAGTAAACGAGCTTAAGAACACATGTTGTAAGATGTGGCGAGACAAAGTACTGAACATCTGCTTATTAAGAAGAAAATTGACCTTATCTTCTTGAGCAATGGGAGAGCTGAGGTTCCTAAAAGCTTAAACATTTGACGATGAAATTAAGCACTGTGCTGCAACGTTTACACAGCACCCAACAGGGTCAATTACAATTGTAGAGACAACCTGAATTCTTCCAGCATTTGAATTTTTCATTTGCCAACTTTCCATACTTCTCATGCAGGTTTCAGCACAGTTTGGAGGGCAGGAATCTTTATTAATATAACTAAGCTTTTTTTCCTCACAGCACATAAGGCTGGTCAAAGACACTGTGACCACTCTAAGAACTGAGAGTGTAATATCTACTGGAGCAGTTCAGGCTCCATCCCAAGCATGGCCCAAACTTGAACTTAAATCCTATCTTGAAGCCAAGGCATTTGGACAGAGGACCAGGCTTACATCCATTTTTGGTTGAAACCCACCATTGTGTGGATAGCCGTGAGCTTTTGCTACTCCTCAGCGTGAGCTCAGCAATGCTGACCCTCCAAAGCAAGATTTGCAGGAAGCCAAACTGCAGGCGTTGACAGGTAGCGAGTTAATTACAGAGTATGTCCTAAGGCTGTATCAGGCCTGGGTTCTACCACAGTTGTGAAAATAATTAATTATGTAAATAAGTAATTATGGATCATTACATGAAGAAATTAGCTTTCACTGCTAAGGTATGCAGATTTATGATACAATCAAGGTCAGCAGTTTGTAGAAGGTAGTATTCCACCCAAGAGCACTGAAAACAAGCTGGCTGCTCTAACAGGATGAAATGGAGAGAAAAATGCAAACCACATGGGTTGGGATAAGGACAGTTTGCTGGGACAGCAAAGGGAGGGAGAAATAACAACAGGACTTATCACAGATTGTGCAAAATTGGTGATACACAGTGCAGTTTCACAAGGAACTGCACAGTCAGACTGCCCCAGAGACTGGAGCTGTGCTGCCTCTCCCTGACTAGCCCCCTTTTATGCTATTCATACCGTACACAATGCCTCCTTTGGTTAGTTTGGGTCACCTGTCCTGGCCGTGTCCCGCCCCAGATTCTGGTGAAAATTAACTCCATCCTAGCCAAAACCAGGACAGGACAATTATTGAATTCCATATCTTTTTCAGGACAAAGTAATATCTCTCTTTTATGGAACTCTCAAAATCTAAAAAAAGCAACCAGAAAACCCATCCCACCCCTCAAAAAAACCCCAACAAACCCAAACCAAAACAATAAGCCAGCTCCTTTCTACAGCTGAATCCACCTTTTCTGATTCTGCAGAAAATAGATTCATCTTTCAAATGCATGCTAGCTGGGAGAAAGAAAACCACAGGGAACTAATCTCCCGTGTTTTCACAAGGTGGATGTGCTTCTCAAAGTAGGACTTCCTGCTGCTAATCTAAAAGGTAACCCACCACATCACTAGAAAAGCTGCAATGCAGAGCTTATACTGAGATCATACAACATTCCTTGAAGTATCCCTGTCTAGTCTCCCTACAGAGCCAACCCTTTGCCATGTCATTCAGGAGTCAATACATTTCCAAGAGACTTCACAACCCAGTACTTAACGTGATTTAGCACAATCTCAGTAGCTGACAGTATCCCAGCAAATTCCCTGTTGGCTGGATTCTTAACCCAAGCTCAGGCTGTATGCACCCTATTTATGAACATGTGAAGTGTAGCCTATATCATCTTGGATTTGTAACAAAGTGCATCTCAGATTTCTTAATGCCCAACCACAAGAAACATGCAACCAACATTTACCTCTGGGAACACTTCAGGGGTCTAGCAGAAGAGACAACAAAAACAGGGCATTAGCCCATCTGCCTGCAACTGGGAAATTAACTACTCTCTCTTTTTTTTTTTTTCCCTTGTGTCTACAGCAGACCTATGTCATTGCTCAGAACAGTTCCACCTACAAACATACATTAAACCTATACTGCACACATGTATATGCTTACATTAACACATTCCATTATCTAGATAAATATTGAGAACATTATAAACCCAAAAAATTTTACCAGGTAAGATGTCTGTCTGGTACCTAATACTCTCTATTAAATGATCATATGAATACCTTCCTCTGGCAGTGTCAAGGATACACAATTCCTTGTAAGTACTTTCTTTTCTTAGAAGCATAAGCCCAAATTTCTTTATTTTCTCAATATCTCTTCACAAGATGCACTGTGCCATCAGAACAATTCATCCATATTTGTGTTTTCTTCCTGAATCATCAGAATTTCAGCCCAATCCCGACAAAGTTTTGTTTATGGACAGCTTTTCTCTGCTCTGTGATGAGACTTTGAAGTTTTTCCCAGTCATGTTCTTAGGGCACTGTAACCTGCAGAAGTAAAGCACTACAATGGGAGCAGGACTTCTTCATTATGCCTACAGGTATTTTTTGTTGTTCTTTGGCATGCAATTTAAGTTGACACACAGGCCTTGATCATCAGAAATGCCTTGTCTAACCCAAATTTTTCCATGTTATCTGACCTTCAGGTGCTCTTCCTATAAAACTTTCAGGCACTCTTTTGTATTGCTCTAAAGAGACCCACTCTTGAGGTTGAGGAAGCAAAACTGTCTTCTCCCTCCACACATCAACCCCTAAAAGCTAATGCACAGAAACAATGAATTCAGCTACCTTAAATATCTCTAGCAAAGGCTCTTTTTTTCTGTGTACATTTCTTTTCAATCTTATACTGAATCCTCATAGTTATTCATTTCCTTCTCATACCAAATGGCATCATTTAAAGAATCAACATAAGTAAAAGAGAGTGCTTCTCAGTGGCTAAGTCTGTCAGAGAAATAAAAGTCACTTTCTTTCAGATTAATCCCTTGTGAGTAATGGAAGCCTACATATGAAGGCAAGAGTAGATTTTTCCCATTTCACCCATAAACACAAAGAAAGTATTGGAAGAAATACAGAAGAAACTTGGATTGTATGTCTCAGAAACATAGTGGATTATGACCCTTCTTACAAACCACAAATGCAAACTTGGAAATCACCCACAAAGGGACAGAGAAGCCTCTAATACTTAATACTTTAAATAATGTGTAATGATAAAAATGATAATGTGTAATGATAAAAAACTCATCTTCACTCTCTATTTCTACATGGCAGGACTTTTCAGTGTGGGATGTGTGTTTAAAAAGGGATAGTGCTTAAGGGATAGTGCCCAAGATTAGAAAGTTCAGTGTGGCAAAGTAATCACCTGACTCTATCCAGGTGCTTATGGAACTGGTCACAAATCTGCTGAAAAAAGTAGATCTCCACTGAGCATTATTAGTTCTGAAAGGTGTGCTGAAAGCCAGTTCCCTACCTTGTCTCTGATGCCTTGTCTCATAACTTCTCTTTCAGCCTCCATCTTGGCATATTTGGCTTTCCTTTCTTCCTCCTCTTGCCTGAGGGCTTCCTGTCGTTCTTCTTCTTTCTTGGCAGCATCTGGGTCTTTCTCCTCATCCCCACCCAGCATCTTCCCCATATCTTTGGTTGCCCCTAGAGAAAGCACAAAGAAAAGTCAGCTCTCTAAGAATGGAAAACCACCATGACATCACCTCTCTCCTTCCCCACACTCAGAACCTCCTTTCATGACCTCTGCATCTAGAAAGGTTACTCCTTCTACTGAGGACATACACACTCTCCACAGAGGCAAGAGTTATACAAAACACACAACCTGATAAGATGGGTTAGCTGACACTGGTGGGAGAAGCAGAGGAGCAAGTGGCACAGACTATACCTGTACACTTCCATGGTGGTATTGGTTTGCAGTCTTAACATGAACAAGCTGTCATCCTCACAATGTTTTCACTCCATCAGCTCAGTCAAGTGACTGAAGATTGATTTTGGACGGTCTTTATTGTAACAGGCAAGTAATACATCCAGAAAGAATTACACCAGGGCTAGGAAAGGAATTTGAACTCTCAATTGCAGGGATGAGTAATCACAGTCTTAACTGTTGCCAGCAATTACATAACCCATGACAGGTAGGAACACACAGCATTAGCAAATGTTTGGATTTGATTTCTAGGCTCCTACTATGGATCAGAAAGAAGTGCCATCTCTGCATATCTCTTCTGTACCCTTGGCTACTACCTCTAAAGCTTAGATCATAGGTGGGATCCTGGCTCTACCTGGTCCTCTTCCTACCCCTGCCTGCCCATTGATCTCAAGCTTTCAGCCCCTGAGTGCTTCTGAGACAGCTCTTTGTTGTTATGCAATGCACTTCCACAGCCATGGAAATGGGGAAGCTTCTTGAATGTCCCACTGCCCCCACACACCTGTATAAAGACCATTTCCTCTGTATTTCAGAGGCACATATATTGGCAAACGACTAGCAATTATCCATCTGGAAGGCAAGGGCTGAGGAAAGGGAGAGGACATTTAATGTGTTATTCATCATTAAGGCACTGGAAGGCTGCAGCAGGATCAAGCCTGGTTACATGGATTAACTGAAGACACATATTCTTTGGCAGTTGTGTTGGACTTTGCCTGGAGCAGAAAGACACCCAGCATCATTTACTGAAAAAGGTACCTTCACACTATATGTGGCTGGTTAATGTCCTTGGTTTCTGGCTTAGGAAAGCTCTAGCTTGGCTCTTTGCTCGCTGAGATTTAACTGAATGTCACAGTTTTGCATAGCTGGGTCCTCGTAGAAAAGGGGGCTGCAGAGATGGCTGCTGTAAGAAGCAGCTAGAAGCTCTCTGCAAGCCCCAGAAAGTAACATCAGCTGATTTATGGCCAGAGCTGTTGCTGACCAAGGCTGAGCCAATTGGTGATGGTCACAGTGCCTCTGGGAATCACATATAGGAGAAAAAACCCACAAGCAGCTGCATTTTGCCACCAGAGAAAGGAGTGAAAAGATGTAAGGAGCTGTGCAGACACCAAGGCCAGGGAGGGGAGAGGAGGAGGCGCCCCAGGTGCTGGAGAGAAAGATGCCCCTGCAGCCCATGGAGAAACCCATGGTGCAGCGGGTGTCCCCCCACAGCCCATGAAACCCCACCTGCAGCCTGTGGAGAGGCCCCACGCTGGATGGAGCAGGTGGAGACATACAGGAGATGCTGTGACCTGCATTGGAGCAAGCCCCTGCCAGCATTTGCAGCCCATGGAGAGAGACAGAGACACAGAGATGAGTGAGAGAGAGATTTGTACCGGAACAGGTTTGCTGGGGGGAGGCTGGTGACCCCGTGGAGGACTGGGACTGAGAGACTGAGAGACATTGTGATTTATGACTGCACCCCTCCCTGTGCCACAATGTGGGGAAGAAGGGAGTGAAATCATGACTAGAGTGAAGTCTGCTAAGAAGGAAGGGGTGGGGGAAGGTGCTTTAAGATCTGGTTGCATTTCTCATTATCCAACTCTGGTGTCACTGTGTGTGCAGTGCAGTGTCATAAATTAGAGAGTTTTCTTTCCTTCACTCTGTGTTGAGTCTGTTTTGCCCATGTCATTGATTGAGGAATGATCTCTCCCTGTCCTCATCTTGACTCCTAGGCCTCTCAATATATATTTTCTCCCCTGTCCATCTGAAAAGGGGAGTGATAGAGTGACTTTGGTGGGCACCACCACACTGAGTTAATCTGAGGCAGCTTTGTAACACACACTCATACACATACACATATACATATTTAACATTTCTTGCATACAGCAGTTATCTAGCCTTTTTAAAGGCTTAGGCTGTCAAAGGCAGGAAACACTGTTAGAGTACTTCCAAATAATTGTTTATTGGCATTATTAGAGGCTGAGTGGAGAAGAGGTTTTCACAACCCCTTATGACTCTCATAGATTACCTCTTCAGTACATCAGCAGTGCTGGAAGACTCTGTTTGCTCTTGTTTTCCACAGGAGTGTTGGATGGTGATGGTAGAACCTTGGTTCTTAAAGGGACAAACATTGGCAACCTGTCAGGATGATTTCTTATGAGCTGCCCCAGAGAAGACAATTACCAGATTAACCACTGCCTCTAAAAACACCAAGGAAATTGTTGAGAGGTAAGCAGATCCTCCTGCTTTTCTCCTCCACATTTCTTTTCCAGGTCACATGTTTTCCCAGAGCCCTAAATTGAAAGCAGCTCTGGATCAAAAGCAACCCTCCAATTCCCCTAAATGTGGTGCAGAAATGGGTCCTTTCTCCCATAGAGAAGCATGGGGAAATGGATAATTTTAAGCCTGACAGATCTGGGTTTTATAGACTTTTTTTGCAAGGAGGGAAATAATAGTAAACATGACTGTGTCCATGAGCTACCCAAATGATATACTATACTAGTTACTTATGAAACAGAATTCAGCAAAAGAGAGACTATTTTTTTCCCTGTGAGCACTGCTTCTAGGCTATTTCTAAGCTGTAACATCAGCTCATCCTATCATGTAAGTAGTGAAATTGCATGGACTTGTTTTTCTTTTATGTCTTAGACAAGACCAAGTTTTTGAATACTTTAGGCATTTGATTTTGCAGCTCTTCAGCACACAGCACACCTACAAGAACAAAAATGTAGTTTTCAGGATCCTCATAGACTGTCTTATTTCACCCTGATTCAAAGGAATCATCTAAATATATGGAATGCTGCACTGTGATACCATTGTTAACGCATTGGAAGAAAATATACAGAGAGCAAAATTTTACACTAAACTTTAATTCCAATCTCTTGTTTTAATTTTGGTATATAAAAGCTTTTTTCTCTCTCATTTTGTCTTCATCCTAAACTTCAGGTTTTGTTGTTAACAGTCCCTAGATAACAGCTTCTGATTTCAGCAGCTCAGCAGTGGAGGCTCCAGAGATTTCATTTGCATGCAACTGAGATGCTGTGGTTATGGGCAGAAGTTCTTCCCTCAAGCCTGCTTTTGTAGCTTCCAAGGAAACAGCAGAAGCACACACTGAATCTGTTCCTATAAGCCTGGGTCTTTATGTCTTCTTTCACATCCCAACCAAAACATCTACCATCACATAAAGAGAAGACAGAGTACCAAAGTAAGCACTAAGCAATAAGGAGCTTCAATCAACATTATTTCCAACATGTCTAGTCAAGGCTACAGGAAGAACACAGAAATGGCTAAAGCTCCAGGACTGTATGTGCAGAACTTTCTCACTAAAATAAACAGCTCAGCCCAGGAAAGATAAAAAACTTCCATGAGGGAAAGCATCTCAGAGGTTGTTTATTCAAAAGAAAAGTAGCATGGCAGGCATTTCAAACTAATAGTCATTCCCTTGATCTATAAGGGTTGAAGAACTAGGCCATCAGATGTTAATCCAAATACTGTAGGCACACTCAAGCACACTTGCATGTGAGATTCACTGTCATCAGCTGTCTGGAAAACAGTAATTCAGTTGTTGAGGAACATGTGGGGGACATTCCCTAGTGAAACAGTTGGAAAGAAGGTCAACTTTCTGGAAAGCGGTTTTGAAGCAAAGACCTTGAGTTCTTGGAGGACAGCAAGCTGACCATGAGCCAGCAACACATCCTTTAGCAAAGAAGGTCAGTCTCCTGGCTTGTATTATGAGTGTTGCCAGCAGGTTGAAGGAGGTGATCCTTCCCTACTACTCATCCTGGTGAGGCCATATTTGGAGCCAGTTCTGGGCTTCCAAACACCAAGGAGATACAGATTTACTGGAGTGATCTAGCAAAGGGCCATGAATATAATTACGAGAATCAAAGATCTCTCATATGAGGAGAGGCTGGGAAAGCAGAGGCTGTTTAGCATGGAGAAGAGAAGGTTCAGGGGTGTCTTAGAGGTGTGTATAAACGCTTTATCAATGGGAATCAAGATGAGGGAGCCAGACTCTTCTCATTGGTGCTCAGTCAGAGTAGAAGAGATAATGTGTACAAACTGAAATACAGGGAATTCCATTTAAACATAAGAAAAAAAATTGGACTTGCAGAAAGAGACTGTGGAGTCTTCATCTGTGGAGATATTCAAAACTTCATAGGACACATCCCTGCAAAACCTGCTGTAGGTCACCCTGTTTTAGAATGCAACTGCACTAGAAATCCCCTGTGGATCTCTGCCAACCTCAGATATTCTGACACAAGTAAGTGGTTTAAGTGGCAACTGAAAGTGACTTAAGTGAATTTTACAAGGAAAAGGGTAAAGAGCATATACCCAAGCAGACCCTGCATCTGAACTGAGGGAAAGTAGATTCTTACACAGTCTGACCTCTATCACAGGAGGACCTAACCTTCAGTAGCTCAGTGACATCAATCCATCTTTCACAGAGAAAATGTAAACTCACAAAATCAACTTGCAGGAGCAGTGCTCAGTTTTCACTTGTTAAAATGAAAAAAATTCTAAATATTGACATGCAAAGTTGTTTGCTGAAAAAAATATATGGAACAGGATTAGGACACTCCCACTTTTGGTGAGTTCAGATAACTATTTGCCTCATGTAGACTCCTTGACCTATGTGTCTTACACAGCAGAATGCATCTCCACCTATTCTCAGCTAGTAAACAGATAAGCAGCAAGCTGAGATGCAGATTCATACACACATTTTAGTCCAAAACAGAGTAAAAACCCAAACCTACAGTGTACAAGATGCTGCTATTTGCCAACACAAAATAGTCCTACACGGGTAAGAACAAAGATGCCTCCAATATGTGCCTCCTACTCCTTCAACTGGGAGTTTTATTAATGACCACGTGATTATTTTCCATAAAACTGTAAATGCCACACCAGTCCATTGAGCTGAAGAAAACCACCTGACTTCCTTCTGTTAAAAGTTTCAATAAAAATGTAACAGCCCTTCAGGAGGGCATTTCATGACACTCCAAAGTGATACTTGGATGAACAAAAATGCTGTAGTGCTGAATAGCTCCAAAAGAACCATCACAATTTATTAACTAATTGTAAGTAATATACCTACTGAAATGCATTAGTACTTCCTCTTTCATAAACAAAGAACTGATGCCAAGTTCTCTTCAGGATTTCACTTGAGAAATCATAGTATTTCTGAAAATGCCATTTTCTAGTCTTTTTGGTACAGTAGGGATCTCTGGTAAGTATCAATAAATTGTATTAAATTAAGAAATTAATGAAATTCAAAGCTCAAAGGAAGACATGGAACTCTTTCTCTGTTTACTTTTCCATATTTACTCACCACCAGTGTCTTATGCAAGTGAGAAGGAGTGTGTTTATATGCATTTCTACTCTCCAGGCCAATCTATAGTTTTAGGCTTATTTTCAGGTGCCTATTGTAATGGTTTGACCCTGGCTGGAGGCCAGACACCCACCAAAGTCACTCTATCACTCCCCTTTTCAGTTGGACAGGGAAGAAAATATATATTGGGAGGCTTAGGAGTCAAGATAAGGACAGGGAGAGATCATTCAGCAATTAGTGTCATACACAAAACAGACTCAACACAGACTAAAAAGAGGGACAATAGAAAGCATCTATTACACTACACTACACACAAAGAGTGAAATGAGAGTCAGATAATAAGAAGTACAACCAGATCTTAATCAAACACGTCCCTCCACCCCTCCCTTCTTAGCAGACTTAACTTTAGTCATGATTTCACTCCCTTCTTTCCCATCCCCAGCTGGCAGGGGATGAGGGGGAAGGGGTGTTGTAAATGGGGGTTTCAGTCAGTTCCTCACAAGTTGTCTTCCTTCTTAGCTGGGGCTTTCCTCACACTCTTTCCCTGCTCCAGCATGGGGTCCCACCCACGGAAGACAGTCCTCCACAAACTTCTCCAAAGTGAGTCCTTTCCCATGGGGTTTCAGCTCTTCACCAACTGCTCCAACATTACTTCTCTGGGGTGCAGTATCTTAGGCCGAGACTCTTCCAGCCTGGTCCTCCATGGAGTCACAAGTTCCCCCAGCAAACCTGCTCCAGAAAGGGCCTCTCCACGGGCTGCATATCCTGCCAGGAGTTTGATCCAACACAGGCCACCGCGTCTTTCATATATCTCCACCTGCTCAAGAGTGAGGCCTCTCCATGAACTGCAGGTGGGATCTCTGTTCCCCCTAAACTTCCATGGGCTATAGGGGGCCAATCTGCCTTCTCCACAGGCTGCAGGGGAATTTTTCTCTCTGGCACTCAGAGTGCCTTGTGCCCCCCAATTTCTTCACTGCCCTTGGTGTCTACATCTTCTTACTCCCTTCTCTGATGACTGCTTGTGGGATTTTCCTCTCAAATATGATTCACAGAGATGCTATGAGAGTGGCTGATTGCCTCGGCCTTGGCCAGCAGTGGGTCTGTCCTTGAGCCCAGCTGGTATTTACTCCATGGGGCCTAGGGGAAGTTTCTAGCTTTGTCTTTCAGAAGCCACCCCTACAGCACTCCCTTTCTCCACCAGCCCCCTCCCTGCCACATAAAACCACAACACCTATCCATTTCAGTGTTAAGTTTTCCAAGATATTTGAGAAAAATAATATTGGAAGGATCCCAGTGATATCCACCAGAACATACTAAGTTGTGAGCCTTGGATGTGAAAGTTATGTAGTGGCAAAACAAAAATGAGCATGAGGAAGGAGTAGAAAAGAAGCATGAAAAGCTTCATTTTTCCATGTTTAGAAATGAACACTATTTGAGAAAAAACTGCACATGGAGGTATGGATTTTTATTTTTTGTATTTTGTTCTTTTTCCCCAGACATGAAGTCATTAGATTATCTTCCAAATAAATAAGAATGCAACACATCAGTCTGGTCTATCCCTAGCACCAAGAATCAGCCTTATGCTACTCCTTTGTCTGACTTGCAATGAAATGACTGAATAGCTGAATGCAAAACAAGAAATAAGGCTGTGGTCAACAGCTAGCTTGCTACTGTAGCCATCACTAGACTACAGCACAGACCTGATCTGCTTCCAAACTTTTTCTTCCATCTCCATTTTCCAAGTTGTTGGTTTAACTGTTATTTTCTTTGCATCTGTAGTAATTTCGTTTCCTCATCCTAGTGAAACTGACTGATTTGGTGCTTTCTGTTCTCAGAGTGCTCATGCTGGCATCTAAAATATCCCTTCCATCAGCTAACCAGGAAAGACATTGTCTGAGAATACCCACCGCATAGAAAAAAGGCCTCACTGAAACCATTTGATGCCACGGGTACCAAGACAGAGGTAATAATAAGAAAGTATTCACAGAACAAGAATGTTGAGAAGAGTATTTTGGTAATCAAGGTGTTAGGGTGATCATCGGCATAGTATCTATCATCCAGCTTTCTTTCTTCCAGATTCTGGGATTTTTTACTACACGTTGGTCTGTGTGCAAGGTACAAAATTGTCAAAATACTCTCAAGCCTTGCCTTTCCCTGCACACTCTCCAGAAAAGGGTCTTGAACAAACAGGAATTTGCTCTGACTGTCCATGTTTAGGCAGAGAAGCCTTTATTTTACTGTTCCTGGGGACCTTTGCTTCAGTCATTTTCTCTCGCCAGGCAGCTTTCTCTGCCTCTGGGTGTTTCTCTCTCTCCCTCTGTACCCAGCCAGATAAACTGCATTGTTCAGAGGTCTTGTTGGGAAAGTAGCTGGTAAGCTGAGCAAACTCTGTAAAAGGACTTGAAATATTTAAGGATATTTGGCGGTACTCAGAACTCCAGCTATATGGAGACAAATGTCTCTTCTCTCCATTATAGTAATGTTTCTTTTCACTTATACACTTGAAAGCAGACTTAAAAGACTTAAAAGACTTTCAAATCTGATGTAAATCCATTTGGAGGCACATAGAACTTTCCATTAATGGTTTTCCTGAAATAGCACTAGGTTCTAACATGTGCAAGAGCAGTGTTTCACTGTGCAGATGGGTACCAAAGCCCAAACCCAAGTGAGGTAGATACTCTTGTCAACCAAACAATGATTTTCCTAACCTATAAGCTGCTGGAGAGTCTCCTTTACCAGATGAAAGAAAGTAATCTTTTTAAAGCAAGACCCTCCCAGCCCCAACAACATCTTAGTTTCTATGTTTTTTCCTCTGTGAAATCTCTATGACTGTACAGTGAGAGTCTCTTTCTAGCTATGCAGAGCACTACAGTAACTTGCCCACAAGCCAATATGTAATCTCAAAGGTATTTGTGCAACAAATGATTGTTATAGTCCCCTCTTTTATTTTCTCCTTCTACCTTACACCTAGCAATTATGTATTCAAGTGAATTCTTCAGTTTGCATATGATCTTATTCATTTGCACTACTTCTAAGTCCTTTTTGCACTGCTTTAACTAGAACAACAAAGTTGTCAATGCAGGACCTAGAACAGCCTTGTTGCTTACTGGTTTTGTTCAGGCTTTTTAATTACCTTTCACAATTTCCACTTCATGACAAACTAGAAACAGCCACTGTGCAAGTTCATACCTGTTGTTCAGAATGACCCAATAGGGCTTTTTCCATGTTGAATCAGGTACTGCATTTTATAATCATTTTGTGAAAGATGTCAAATATGGTTGATGGCCTGTCAGTAGTATCTCATTTGTATGCATGAGAGTCAGTGTTCTTACCTCTTACTATGCTGTGCACGTTCAGTTTAGTATACTTAATATCTATGAACAATGAAATGTTCACTTCAGTTGATTCATGAGCTTGCAAACCTCCTCTGCTGTAAAAAAACCCACACTTCCTAGTTGAAATAGTTAATACTCCCTGATGGACTTTCATTCTGCTCTGTGCCCTCTTCTGAAGTCTACATGGTAGCACAAAAAAGTCTTTTCTGATCAGTAAGTGCATTGTATGTCAGAAAGCTATTAATATCATAAGATGACACGACTTCATGTCAGAAATTTACAAGATGGTGAAACACCATTAGATGATTGAGATGAAATGTGGGAAGACAGATGCTGTGAGAGGGTTTTCACCCACCTCTGAGCTGGAGGTAAAGTTTTGCTACAGAAGAAAATCTAAGGCTAGTAGAGGTGTCTTGATACAGTCTGCTGCATTTTGACTTTGAAAAGTAAGAAAGTCTCAGTTTCACACATACACACATCTCACATTCTATAGGAGATTGGCTTCCTTTCCATCCAAGTGCATCATTCTGCAACACCCAAATCATGTTGAAGCAAACCAGCTCAAAGAATAGAGTTTTTCTGTTATACTTCAAACATAATTTATATTCCAGTGCTGTAACATGTTTTATTATAGTGTGCATATGTGTTTGAGTAGCACAGCCACTCCAACCTTATCATAGAAGAGAACATCTGATGATGCACATAGAAAGCTCAGTGTGAGCAGAGCCACAAAAGGATGCCTTGGGTTGGGGACACACCATCACACTAACCCTGCTCATCCCCTTACTGGCCCAGATCCCTCCAAAGGTAAAAGTTCAGTTAGGCTTCCACTCCCACATACATTCCACAGACATTTTCACAGATACCTTGGAGCAGTCTCCCCTCCCAATCCCCCTCTGTCTGTGTCCACTGCTGAAGGGCAGGTCATGAGCCTTCAAGGTCCTGCAGCTGTGCAAGGAGGACACAGAAGGAGGCATACTCTTTTGAAACCAACAAGTGGAGCAGGCACATTCTTGAGTCTCCTTTTACCAAACTCTGGCCAATTAAATCCTGCTAAGGAAGCAGGAGGAAAAAGCAAAAAATGAAATAAAACCAATCACCAGACTTTGGCACCCAGCACTAAGAGGATATTCAACCATTGTGCCCCTACTGGGACACAATGTCTGCTCAGGATCATAAATTAAAAGGATGTAGACATGGGGAGTGATCTGAGTGTACCAAATTGAGCTGCTAGCTGGGGAGTGCAAACCTGACTACTCTTGTGGAGAGGCTAGTACTACTCTTTTGGAGATACCTTAATGGCTAGAATTTTACATAGACTGCAAAGTGTGTGCAATCCTAATAAAAAAACACAGACTCAAGAGATCATCAGGTCCGCCCCCTGCCAAAGCAGGAAACACTCAGCCTTTCCTTCAGACACATTACTTTAATATGGTTTCATCTGCATTCCACAAAAATAACAAGCTATTCCCTGTGTGAAGTATTATTTTTAACTGTTACATTACACAACTTTTTTTTGCTAAAAAAAAGTTTTGCCCAGTTGGCTGGGCAAGAGATTAAGAGACAGGTTAGGATTAACAGATAAACAGAATTGACACAGATTAGGGTAACAGAAGGTTCTGTTACCATCTCTGTTTCAGAGCTGCACTATGCATCTTTGGGATAGAGCTTCACAGTGCTCTCATCTCTCCTTCTCGGGATTATTTTTCATCTCCTCTGACTGCATTGTAAACCCTCTAGAGGCAGGCATTTTTGAGCCAGATCTCTGTAACTGTACCTGGAAGGGTGCAGTCCCATTCTCAAGGGAATACTCCATGAGACGCCACAATCAAAAGGCAGGATAACTTCCTTTATATCACAAATGCAGTGGCATCTATTCCTGTCCTGATCAATAATCCCTGGCAAATGCTTGTCCTCACCTCTGTGACCAGATAGGGTGCAGCTACAAATAATCGCTACTAACCCCGATGTCACAAACCAGCTGCCCAGGTTCCCTTCCTAGTCCATGGAGGTGTTCTCCAGAGAGTCACTGACCTTGGGATAAGATTCTTCTTGACAAGTGGAAGCATCTATTTTAGATGGCAAATTCTCTTGCTGGCTGGATATCTACTGATGGAGAAAAGCAACCAAGTACCTTGTTCACAAGTCCACCTGCACTGTAGCATTCTGGCTTTAGCCATATGCAACATGTGGTTCCAACACATAAAATAACTTGAAAACAGGTCTACTTGCCACAATATTTGCCTGGGATTTACAAGTGTTTCAGTCCCGTTTCCTTTTTTCACAGTAATTAGTCACTTTGACACAGAAAGAACAGCTGAATCACAAAAAATGTTGCTAAGTGTGCAAATCTCTCCTGCTCTAAAAGGTTTCTTAATTTCATGCTGGTGAGAGATCCCAGACCTTTTTTGTTGCCTTGGGAAAAGACAGTCTTCCCCATGGTTTCTGATTGAGGAGGATAAAGAGACTATCCAGGAAGTCCAGACAACATCAGTCTGTCAGACAGTTCTGTTGACTGGAACTTCTCTGTCATTTCAAAGAAAAGCTAACAGAGACTGAAGAAACACCATAAAACAGTAACTTTGGTGACATGTTTAGCACTTACATATATATAGTGTTTCACAATTGGCGGCAGTCTCAAACCCATTTAGAGAGAGTCATGAAACCAAAGAGGTCAGAACAACATGACTTTTTTCCTCCAGAGGGAGGCAAGACACCTATCTCTGCTGCCATAGAGGGGCATTAAATGCTGCTCCCTGTGTGGACTTTTGTATTCCAGGTTATGCCAGTTAGCTTGAAAACATTATGCTAGTGACAAAGTCAGATGAATTTGTTTAGCAGTATTAAAGGAAGAAAGAGCCTCCTGACAAGACGAAATGATACTGCATAAAGGCACTGGGACTGGCCATCACTGAAATACATCATCCTCCCACAGCAAAGGTTTAAAGGAGCCAAGCATTAGGAGCCCCTCCCACACATTTGCGTTCTGATAAGATACTATTGTAAATCTCTTCACAGGTGCAAGAAATGTTTAAAGAGCTGCAATACATTTTAACTGGTGAAATTACTTACCTATCAGAAAAGGTAGAAACTCCTTAGAAATAATTCATGCAGCCTCACTTATTTTTTATTAATATACTTAAAGAAAGGTGAGCACTCGGTAGCAGCAGTACAGCAATATTCTGGTGCTGTGATGCTGCTTGGAAGCTACAGTGATATCAGTGGGATGGTACTATACTAGGAAGAGAAAAACGTTCTTTAGAATGGTCTATTACTCAAATTAGATGCTTGTAAATTTTGTCTTACTGCATACAATCCAGATCTGCTTAAAGAAACATTAACATACTTTCTGTCAGTGATTTGTCATGTTTTCTCAAGCCTGAGGGTCAGTAGGTAGGGTGTTAGTAGAGGAGAGAAGGTTTTCATGAGTTGTGGAATTTCCATAGTCAAGAAACAGCAGTGATTGCAGACATACCATGCCCACAAAGAACCTTTTTAAATAAGGTTTGCTCTCAGCAGTTTCTTCATACGCCCACAGACAGAAGCATAACATATACACACTCACACATACAAACTTTGTATCTGCTAGCCAGACTAGCTCTCTCTTCTCCCTGTAGCTTGGGCTATTTCAGTTCTGTGTGGGAGTTTCATCTAGGATGCAGCACTGATGAAACATAAATAAAACCCCAAACAGACAAATCTGTCTGGAAGGAAAAATTCAGACAGTAAAAGGCAAAGTGTGCCTTTTAGAACAGAAGCTATCAAAAGCTGTCACCTTCCCTCAATTTAAAAAAAAAAAAATCACTTCAGAGATGTGACTCCTTCTGAAATCATCCATGTCATAACCCCAATAGGATTAACATATTTGACACCATTTGAGTTGACAGGATTTTTTTTTCAATGTCTGAAAAGGTTGCTTAACAAAGGGAGTTGTGTGGCACCTTTCTCAATCCTTGCAGAGCATTGTCAAAGCTGGCCCGAGTCCATAAAGGGGTACACAGACATATCCCCACAGAACAAGAACAGTGTACAAAGTCTTTTCCATGGAGATGCGAATAAAGAGTTCCAGGGTGCAAGGGCTTCCTTGGCAAAAGGCGAGGCCACAATCAAGGTAAGCCCAGGGACTCACCAGGAGATCCTGCTTTACAGGGGGCTCCAGAGATCAGGACACTCTGTGCAGGCAACCAGAACCAGGTGAAAATTTGAAGCTCGCCCCAGCTCACTCAGCCAATCCGGTATGGCAGGGGACATGTTCGGAGCAACAGCAGGAGATTTAGTTGGCCTTAATGAGCAGGAGCAACCAGGAGCTCAGTAGACAGGATCTGGCAGACAAATGCAGGGCATGGCAGTTTGCAGGGCACTTTATTCAGGCAGGGTAAGCAGGGAGGGCACAGAGAGGGTGCAGAGAAGACACTGGAGATGAGCCAGTAGGACCCGAGGACCATGGTGGCCACTCAGCAGAAAAGTAAGGCTGCTCCTAGTTCAGCATCAGCTGTGACTGATGCAGCCTGCCACCACTCAGATGCCCAGCAGCAGGGTGTGTTCCCCCTTACACTGATACCAGCCACCAGTGGGGAATTCACTTGCAGGAGTTGTACTTGAGTAGAGGAACTCCTCCGCTTGGTATCAGAACTCAAGGAGGAAATGAGCAGGCTGACAAATATCAGAGAGTGGAAGAGGGAAGATCAAACACTGGAATAACACCCTATGCTCCCTCTCACATGCTCAACAGGCAGACAAGTCTAGCATGACTAAGGACTCACCACCCTCTCTCTGTTTAGCTAAGGAGGGGTAGTTAAGTGATGGAGGGGAATGGCAGCAGGTTCCTGTCTGGCACAGCAGATGTGTCGCCCCTGTGTCAATCTCAACCTCACATGTTCCCTTGTACAATAGATATGAAGCACTGCAAGTGGAACCATATCTCAACAAGGACAACAGGTCTCACAGCGTAGAAATGTTCCCTGGGTTAAGACACCCTAGGCCAACCTTCTGTTAAGAAGATGGATCAGTATCATAGAGGACTCCCTTCTGAAGGGAACAGAGAGCACAATCTGCAGATTGGACCCACTACATAGGGAAGTCTGCTGCCTACCTGGGGCCTCAGAGGTGTAGCAAGAAAACTTCCAACCCTGCTCAAGCCCACAGATTATCATATTTTAATTTTCCAAGTAGGCAGTAATGAAATCCATACAGGGAAACTGAGGGGAATTAAAAAGGATTTCAGGGCCTTGAGAAAATGGTGAAGGGATCAGTGGCACAGGTACTGTTTTCTTCTGTTATTCCACCTACAGGGAATGGTGAGAGAAGAAACAAGAAGAACCATGAAAGAAATACCTGGCCCCAAACCTGGTGTGAGAAGCAAAATTTTAGCTTCTTTGACCATGGTTTGGCCTGCACATCACCAGGCTTACTACCCAAGGATGGGGTGCACTTGTCCTCAAGGAGCACAAAGATACTGTCTAAAAATCTAGCAAGCCTGATTAAAAGAGCTTTAAGGTAGATGCAGAGCGGGAGAGGGACAAAACTAGGCTTGACAGAAAAGAGCTTGGGAATGGTGCTCCAGTGTCTGAGAATTGGTGTGCTGGCAATGACCTTTGGTTTGCCACCTTAAAGGAAGTGGAAGATAGTACTTCCAGTGACAGTAAAGACGTAAAGATCACTAATGGGTTAGAAAGTTTAGCAGTCATTTAGGAATTAAGACTATTCCCTTTACGAGTGTAGTGGGATCAATAGACCAGCTAAAGTGCATCTACACTAAGACATACAGCATTGGTAACAAACAAGAGAAAGTAGAAGCTATTGTATGACAAGGAGAGTATGACATAGTGGTGGGAATGTGGTGGGATAACTCACATAACTAGAGTGCCACTATGGTCAGTTACAAACTCTTCAGGCAAGGACAGGCAAGGAAGAAGAGGTAGAGTAACCCTCTATGTTAGAGTGCATTGATAGCATTGAGCTTGATGACAATGATGATAAGGTAGAGTGTCTAAGGGTAAAAATCAGAGGACCACATAATAAGGCAGATACCGTGGTGTGAGTCTGCTATACACAATCTAGCCAAGAGGAAGAGGCTGATGAGTTCTTTTACAAACAACTGGGAGAAGTCTCATGATCACTAGTCCTTGTCCTTGTGGGAGATTTCAACTTACCAGATGTCTGCTGGAAGTATAATACCACAGAGAGAAAGCAGTCTAAGAGGTTCCTGTATGGTGTAGAAGACAACTTCCTGACACAACTGGTGAGTGAGATGAATAGGGAAGGTGCCATGCTGGACCTGTTCTTTGTGAACAGAGGAGACCTTGTGTGAGATATGATGGTTGGAGGATGCCTGGGGATAATAATCATGAGATGATAGAATTCTCAATTCTAGGAGAAGTAAGGCGGGGAGTCAGTCAAACGGCCACCTTGGACTTCCAGGTGACCATGGGCAGACCATGGACTGTTCAGAAGGCTGGTTGATAAAGTTCCATGGGGCACAGTCCTCAAGGGCAAAGGAGCCCAAGAGGGCTAAGGGCTGGATGCTTTTCAAGAAGGAAATCCTGGTGGCACAGTAACAGGCTGTCACCGTGTACTGGAAAAGGAACTGGTGAGGAAGAAAACCAGCATGGCTGAGCAGAGAGGTCTAGGTAAATCTCAGAAAAGAGAGGAAAGTCTATGAGCTTTGGAAGAAGGGGCAGGCATCTTGGGAGGACTACAGGGATGAAGTAAAATCATACAGAGAGAAAATCAGAAGGGCTAAAGCCCAACTAGAACTCAAATTGACCAATTTTGTGAAAGGTAATAAAAATATTTTTACAGATACATCAACGGCAAAAGGAGGGCCAAGGAGAATTTCCAGCCTTTCCTGGATGCAGGGGAAACAATAGCAACAAAGGACAAGGCTGAGGTACTTAATTCCTTCTTTGCCTCAGTCTTTAATAATAAGGTTACTATTTCCTGGATATTCAGCCTAACAAGCTGGAAGACAGGGAGGGAGAGCAGAACAAAGCTCCCATGATCCAGGAGGAAACGGTTTTAGGCCCGCTTGTCCAATTAGACTTTCACAAGTCTATGGGGCCGGACAGGATCCACCCAAGGGTACTGAGAGAGCTGGCTGTCGCAGTTGTGCATAGGTGGGTGCTGAGAGAGAGGGACCAGGGGCTGCAGAAAATGGCTGCTGGAATGCTCTGCCAGCCTGAAAAGTATAAACACCAGGCAATTCAAGGCCAAAGTCATTCTGATAGCGCCTCTGAGAATCACATATAGGAGAAAAAAGACCCAGAAGTAGCTGCATTTTGCCACCAGAGACTGGAGTGCAAACAATACCGCAATGTTGGCACATTAAGGGCATTGTGATACCTGCCTAACGGCCAGGGGCCTGGGAGGGACAGTTTAAGATATTTGCATATACTGAATGAGGTGTGTTGAAGCAGCAACAAACTATATAAATGTAAGCAGCTGCAGACACAAAAGGCCCGGAAAGGTGGGGGAGGAGGCACCCCCCTGTGCCCGAGAGAAAGATGCCCCTGCAGCTCATGGAGAAACCCATGGAAAAGGCCAAGACCCCACCTGCAACCCGGGGAGAGGCTCCACACTGGATGGAGCCGGTGGAGACATAGAGAAGACACTGTGACCTACGTTGGGATGAGCCCCTGCCAGCACAAGCCACCTACAGAGATGAGAGAAACAGGTTTGCTGGAGGAGGCCTATAGCCCCGTGGAGGACTGGGACTGAGAGACACTGTGATTGATTGCTGCCAGCCATAGCAGAGATGAAGCCCGGTGGGAAGAGATTTGCCTTGGAGAAAGTTCATGGAGGACTGGCTCTTATAGGTGAGATCCTACGGTGCAGCAGGGGGAGGCTGTGTGGAATGAATGCCCCCATCCCGGCTGAGAAGGAAACCAACTTGCAAGGGACTGACCAAAGCCCCTGTAATAAACAACTGAAGGAAAATTGCTGATCAAACCAATAACTTCTCTGTTAAGCCAGATGCTGCTGTGATAAGAACATCCTGTTTTGATAGACAAAGCATAAAACCCACAATGCCACCGGAATGTGTTAAAATTGGATAAGGAAGACTGATTTTGTAACGAAGCTTTGATTATGTCCATTAAGCAAGTATGGATCAGAAAGATAATGAACAAGAAACTGAACAAAGTGACACAATGACGTATCAAGGATGTGACAACCGACTTCGAGAAGGATAAAAAGGACTGTTAAGCCTAAGTAAAATTTGTGAGCTTTGGAGGAGCTGTGACTCCCCAGTCACCCAGTACGTTGTCCTTTTTGCTCTCCTACTTTAATAAATAATTAATGAATTCATTTCAGACTTGATTTGCATTAATTCAACCATAACAGCCCCCATCTCCTAGTCCCTGCCCTCCCCTGTGCTGTGAACAGGAGGGGAAGAAGGGAACAAAATCGTGTCTAAAGGGAAGTCTGCTTAGAATGGAGGGGTGGGGGGAAGGTGTTACTGAGACCCCCATTTTCCCCAGTCCCTGCCCCTCCTGGGCTGCGACCGGGAGGGAAGAAGGGAGCAAATTTCTAACTAAAGTCTGCTAAGGAGGGAGTGGTGGGGGAAAAGTGTTTACCTGGTTGCATTTGTTTTAAGATTTTTGGTTGCACTCCTGACTCTGTTTTTTCACTGTTTTCTCTTAAGTGTAGTGTAATAAATTAGCTAACTTTCTCTTCTGCACTCTGTGTTGAGTCTGTTTTGCCTGTGTCGTTAACAATTTTGACTCTTGAGCCTCTTAATATATATTTTTCTCCCCTGTCCACCTAAGAAGGGGAGTAATAGACTGATTTTGGTGGGTGTCTGGCCTTTAGCCAGGGCTAAACCACCACACTGGTAGATGTGCTTGCCAAACCCCCTTCCATCATCTGTCAGCAATCCTGGCAGACTGGGGAAGTTCCACTTGAGTGCAGGCTGGCAGATGTTACGCCCATTTCCAAGAATGTTGGCCAAGAAGGTCAATGGCATCTTGGCTTGTATCAGAAATAGTGTGGCCAGCAGCTCCAGGGAAGTGATTGTGCCCTTGTACTTGGCATTGGTGAGGCCACACCTCAAGTACTTTTTCCAGTTTTGGGCCCCTCACTATAAGAAGGACATTGAGGTCCTGGAACATGTCCAGAGAAGGGCAGCCAGGCTGGTGAAGGGGCTGGAGGGCAAATCCTATGAGGAGTGGCTGAGGGAACTGGGGTTGATTAGCCTGGAGAAGAGGAGGCTGATGGGAGACCTTATCACTGCCTACAATTACTTGAAAGGAGGTTGTAGAGAGGTGGGTATTGGTCTCTTTGTCTAAGTGACAGCTGATAGAACTAGGGGGAATGGCCTCAAGCTGCATCAAAGCAGGTTCATATTAGACATTAGGAAAATGTTCTTCACCAAAAGGGTTATTGGGCATTGGAACAGGTTGTTCAGGAGGGTGGTTGAGTCAGGATTCCTGGTTATGTTAATTTAATAGATTAAGTAGATGAGGTACTCAGGGATATGGTTTAGTAGAGAACAGGTACAGTTGGACTTGATGATCTCAAAGGTCTTTTCCAACCTAGTGATTCTGTGAAACAGGCAAAGGAATGTCGTTTTGACTTCACACCAGAGGTGCTTCAAATTCCTGTACCTGCGCTGTAAGACTTCTCACCCAGAAGCCTCTGCATCAACAGCTACTGTGTCATAGGCCATTCCATCCTCTTGGACGAGGCAGTCATGCCCTTCATCTCTCCAGCAGTTGTGCCCAGTCTCACCCTTTCCTGCCAATCTCTCAGGCTTGAGAGAGCTATGACCCTGCATATGCTCCCAGGTCCCTCTCACATTCTGCTTCCTTTGGTGTCACTGTTCTTGGTTTTCACAAGAGTTTCACAGCAAGTTCTATCTCCTTTCTCCCTTCAGCATACACACAGAGCTTGTATCCTTTCCCTTGGGGCAACACTGAAACTTTTAGGACAAGGATTTCATGAAATGAGTTGACAATGTGCTGCTACCTGCAGGCCAGATTAGAATGCAGCACTGAGTATCCCAGTCTGCTGAAACAGACATACCATGGATAAAGTCACTTTTCTGGCCACCTGCCTCCATCATTTAGAGCCATCAGCAACTGCAGACAGAACCAGTTAATGAAACAACTATTACATACTTCCCAATGTTTTCTTAATGGAGTTGTCTGTCCAGTGGCCTTGGATTTGGTTGTTACTATGAAACTTAGCATAATTCCATGCGGGTCACTAAATGGACTATTTTCGGATAGCTACAAAAATGAGAAAGATTCCCAAAAGGTGGAGCAGACGGAGTGCTGGAGCAGTTGGGCACTGCTGAGTTCAAACCTTTCAAGTAATTGGTATGCCAAACTCTGCCATAGAAAACAAAGAACTGAAATCTTTTTCAGACGGAAACACAGCTTTATTTATAAAAAAAGTAATTAAAAAAATCACAAAGGCAAGGCAATTGTTAACATCATATTGTTTCATCCTGTAAGAGACATAAGAAATGGAAGGCTGAAAATACAAAACTAGAGAATAAAAAAGATAAAACAAGATCAATAATTCTCTTAGTATCTAAATTAAATGAAAAGTTTGCTGAATTGTTGTTCGTGCTTCCAGTCTGATAATTAGGTAGGATGTGTGAGGTTGTTTTCAAAACTGCCATGGCTGGGATATTCTGTGATGACTGTATCTCACCTGGGAACCTTAAAATCTGTCCTGGCAAGAAGCAGTTTTGGTATGAAATGTTTGATCTCCAAGTCCTTAGAAGTATTTATCCATAGAAGAGAGACCTGAATAAATTGTCTTCACAAGCATATAGTTACAGAGTGTCAAAATCTGGATCCCTATGCCTCCTTATTCAGTAAACACAGTTTCTGGCATCTCTTTTCAGATGCACCACGCTCTGCTTTATTGTTGATTAGCACATCCCTGAATTCTACATCACTGTCTTTCCTTCTTCTAAGGTGACTTTACACTTTCGTCACTATCTGCAAATGGTTTTCAAGAATCTCACTGCACCATCTGCAGCTCAGACCTTTGAACACACAACAAAAAAAGCTTTGCAGACCTGATCCTACATGCAGGGAGGTGTGCTGCCTCCCTGGAGCCTGGGTCAGAGACATCACCAGAAGGCTCCCAGGGCTGGTGAGATCCTCTGATTACTGCCCATTATTGATAGTTCAAGCAGGCAGGGACACAATCATGAAGTGTAGCCTGTGAGCTATCAAAAGGGAATTCCAGGATCTAGGGCACTTTGTTGGGGGGGGAAGCCCAAATAATATTTTCCTCTATCCCCATTAGTGGGAGAAGGGGTTCGGAGCAGGTTAGGAGAACCCAGGAGTTGAACAAGTGGCTGAAAGGCTGGTGCCAGCATAGGAACTTTGGGTTTTTTGATCAAGGGGTGGTGTATTCAGCTCCTGGCATGATGACTGTTGATGGGGCTCACCTGTCCCCAAGGGGAAAGCGGATCCTTGCCCAGGAGATGGCAGGGCTCATTGAGAGAGCTTTAAACTAGTTAGGAAAGGGGAAGGAGATATCATGAAGGCTGCTGGGGTTAGGCAAGTGCTTCAGGAGACACGGCTGCAGCTGGTGGTGGGAGAAGGTAAAGGCCAATGGCACGGTGATGGACTTGGGGATGTTGTTCCACGTGATAGTAGGGAAAATTCTGTGGATTGTCCTGAGGACTCCTCAGTGGAGCCACCATTGCCCATCCCCTGTCAGAAATCTTCCTGTGACCTGTTGAGGATACCTGCATCTGCTGCCCCACTAAAATGCCTCTATACAAATGCACGTAGCATGGGTAATAAACAGGAAGAGTTAGAGATCTTTGTGTGGTCACAGGGCCACGATCTCGTTGTGGTCACAGAGATGTGGTGGAACAGCCTGGATGACTGCCATGCTGGCATGGATGGTTATGTGCTTTTTAGGAAAGACAGGCTAGGGAGGCGAGGTGGAGGAGTTGCTCTTTATGTGAGAGAGCAGCTAGAATGTATTGAACTCCACCTGGGGAAGGATGATCCATCAGTTGAGAGCTTGTGGGTAAGAATCAAGGGGCAGGCTAGTGTGAGTGACACTGTTGTGGGTGTGTACTACAGGCCCCCTGATCAGGAAGAGTGAGTTGATAGTGCAGCTAGAAGTAGCCTTCTACAAGCAGCTAGAAGTAGCCTCGAGATCCCAGGTGCTGGTTCTTGTGGGGGACTTCAATTACCCAGATATTTGCTGGGCAAGCAACACAGCCAGTCGTATGCAGTCCAGACAATTTCTGCAATGTGTAGAAGACAATTTCCTGCTACAGATGGTGCAGGAGCCTACAAGGGGAGGGCGGATGCTGGACCTTGTTTTAACTAACAAGGATGGGCTCATTAGGGAAGTGAAGGTCGGGGGCAGCTTAGGACAAAGCGACCATGAAATGGTTGAGTTCAAGATCCTGAGTGGAAGAAGCAAGACAAAAAGTAGGATAGCTACCCTGAATTTTAGAAGAGCTAACTTTGATCTCTTCTGCAACCTAATAGGAGCTATCCTGTGGGCTACGCTGTTAGAAGGTAAGGGAGCCTGTGAGAGCTGGCTAGCATTTAAACAGCGCTTCTTCCAAGCCCAGAATCTGTGTATCCCGTTGAGCAAGAAATTGGGAAAGAAAGGCAGAAGACCTGTGTGGATGAGCAGGGAGCTCATGGGTAAACTCAAAGGGAAGCAAAAGGTTTATGGAAAAAGGGTCTGAGCACCTGGGAAGAATATAGGAATGTTGTCAGGGCCTGTAGGGACGTGACTAGGAAGGCTAAAGCCCACCTGGAAATGAAACTGGCAAGGGACATAAAGGATAATAAAAGGGGTTTTTTAGATATGTGAATAGTAAGAGGATGACCAGGGATAATGCAGGTCCCTTGCTGAATGAGGAGGGTGTCCTGGTAACAGGGGATGACGAGAAGGTGGAGATACTGAATACCTTCTTTGCTTTGGTCTTCACTTCAAAGGCCCCCCGGGACCCACAGACACTGGATGAAAGTAGGAGTGTTTGGGAAATTAAGAGCTTCCCTCTGGTTGAGGTGGGGGTAGTCCAGAGGGATCAATGCATACAAATCCATGGGCCCAGATGGGATGCATCCACGTGTGCTGAGGGAGCTGGCAGAGGTGATTGCTGAGCCGCTCTCTATCATCTTTGACAGGTCTTGGAGAACAGGAGAAGTGCCTGAGGACTGGAGGATAGCCAGTGTCACTCTGGTCTTTAAAAAGGGCAAGAAGGAGGAGTCTAGTAACTATAGGCCAGTCAGCCTCACCTCTGTCCCTGGAAAGGTGATGGAACACCCTGTTCTGGCTGCTATCTCCAAGCAACTGGAAGAGAAGAAGGTCATGAGGAGTAGTCAGCATGGATTCACCAAGGGGAGACCGTGTTTGACCAATCTCATAGCCTTCTACGATCTCATCACCAGCTGGGTAGATGGAGGGAGAACAGTGGATGTCATCTACCTTGACTTCAGCAAGGCTTTTGATACTGTCTCCCATGACATCCTGAGAGCAAAGCTGAGAGAGCATGGGATAGATAAGTGAACAGTCAGGTGGGTTGATAGCTGGATGTCGGGCTGAGCTCAGAGGGGGGTGATCAGTGGAGCAGAGTCTGACTGGAGACCTGTTGAGAAGTGGTGTTCCCCAGGGGTCACTGTTGGGTCCGGTCTTGTTTAATATCTTCATCATCAACCTCAATGAGGGAATAGTGCCCACCCTCAGCAAGTACCCGATGATACAAAGCTGGGAGGAGTGGCTGACACGCAGGAACACTGCGCTGCCATCCAGCGAGACCTGGACAGGCTGGAGAGCTGGGCAGGGAGAAACCAGATGAGGTTTCATAAAAGCAAGTGTAGAATCTTGAATCTGGGAAGGAATAACCACTTGTATCAGTACAGGCTGGGGGATGGCCTGTTGGAGAGGAGCTCTGCGGAGAAGGACCTGGGGGTCCTGGTGGGTGACAGGTTGGCCATGAGCCAGCAGTGTGCCCTGGGGGCCAAGAGAGCCAATGGGATCCTGGGGTGCATCCGGAGGAGTGTGGCCAGCAGGTCACAGGAGGTGATCCTCCCCCTCTACTCTGCCCTGCTCAGGCCCCACCTGGAGTATTGTGTCCAGTTCTGGGCTCCCTGATATAAAAAAGACAGGGATCTCCTGGAGAGATTCCAGAGGAGGGCTGCAGGGATGATTTAAGGCCTGGGGCATCTCCTCTACAAGGAAAGGCTGAGTGAGCTGGGGATGTTCAGCCTGGAGAAAAGAAGACTAAGGAGGGACCTTATTAATGTTTATAAATATCTTAAGTATGGGATGCAGGGGGAAGTGGCCAGCCCCTTTTCAGTGGTCTGTGGAGACAGGACAAGGGGCAATGGCTGCAAGTTGGAGCACAGGAAGTTCTACACCAACATGCAGAACTTTTTCCCAGTGAGGGTGACAGAGCCCTGGGACAGGCTGCCCAGGGAGGTTGTGGAGTCTCCTTCTCTGGAGATATTCCAGACCCGTCTGGACACCTATCTGTGCAATATGAGCTACGGAGCTGCTTTGGCAGGGGGGTTGATGATCTCTTGAGGTCCCTTCCAACCCCTATGATTCTGTGGTTCTGTGATTTTTTCCTAATAGACTGTCATCAGTAAATCTACTCTGACTTCCAGAAAGACATTTCTCAGGGCTGCGAATATTCTAAGGAAAGTCCATTTCTTTCAAATACCCAGAAAGAACAAGAAATATCTTGAACTTACATACCAATGCATACAGCACTTCTGTTGCGCACATTCCTCCCTGTACATGGGCCTTCCCTATCAAGCCAACATTTGTGATTCTGTGTCCTGCAGACTCCAATGGGTAACATCCTCAAAACAAAGGCTGCTCTTTCATTGTATATTGGCAGAAACAGATTTGTGAGACAGTTCTTAAGGTAGGTTTTATCATTTGCTAACAAATCTAAAGACACCTCAGCTATATGACACCACTAAACTACTAAATCCACAGGTCGTTCTCGTAATACCAAGGTGAGACCCCTCTCCATTTTTCAAAGCAGAACTCATGAATATACAGCTTGAGTGAGAAACACCCAAATTGTCACATGAAGCCCTGGAATGGCCACCTAGAGAGTCACCACTGTTGCAGGAGTTGGAGCAGCTGCAGTGCCTGTGGGTCCGTTTTCCCTCTCTTTCCCCTGAGAGTGCTGCCTACGATGGAGAAGTGTTTGGTAGACACTGGCCAGGGCCCAGCACAGTGTGGTAAGTTCTGCCTCTGTGTAACAGCCACAGCGTTCTCCCATTTCAAACCATCAACACTTTACCAGGGCCTTGTAGTTGTTCAGGAGTGAAGTTCCAGAGCATTGGAGATGAGGAGTTCTCTAGATACTTGCCCATACTGTCCCACATGCCATGCTATCCAGCCTCAGGGCAGGTCCCTCAGTGGTATCCTCAGAACTATTTTCTAACCCTAAACCAGTCTCAGAACACATTCAGGCGACATAACAATAGAACCTTGCCATCTTGAACATCGCTAGGATATTAAAAATTCTCAAAAGCTGTTGTAACCAGGCTGAAGGAAAAGGGAGGTGAAAGTCTGGGAAAAATCATTTCCCAAAGATTGTGTGTGATATGTCATCTGAGGTATGGGCATGACAGCAATGCCACATACAAAGGTGGCATTAACCTCACGACCATTTATATCATCATATCATGACTCAGTATTACACAATATGACAGAATGAGAATCCTGATCCCTTTCCCAGAGGACCAAAGGGAATACATAGAGCAAATAAGGATGTACATAACACAACCATGTGAACAAACAAAACCCCATTGTAACTACTGATTATTTAACTAATATAATAAATGCATATAACAAGTTTAACATTCTCTGGTCAGATTTGTCATTTTCTCAATACTTTTTGCCCACATTGGGTGCCAAAAAGGACTGTTGTAGCTTAGCCCCTGAGCACCTGTAGCTTAACAACTGAGCACCATGCAGTAGCTTATTCTCCCCTCTGTTCCCAGAGAGATGGGGAGGGAAATCAGAAGAAAAAGCTAAAACTTGTTGGATTGATTTAAGCACAGTTTACTGGGACAGTGAAGGATGAGGAAAGCAAAAGCAGCAATATTTAGAATATACAAAGTGGGTGATAATGTAATTTGTTTGCCACCTGGAACACTGCACCCAGCCTGCCCACAAGCAATGCTCCCTCCTGCCTGTCCACCTGGTCCTCTTACATACAGACCATGACATTCCATAGCATGAAATACTCACTTGTTTGGGTTATCTATCTTGGCTGTGTTCCCTTCCATCTTCTCGTGAAAACTCTTTCCCAGCCAATAATCAGGATAGCCCCACACTAACCCAATACCAAAGGCAGTCCTTTCTTGTCCAAACAGCAGAAGAATGGTAATGGAAGTACAGTAGCACTATTATTATATTCAAAAGAGACTTCCATTTACATTTATCATAGAATCACAGAATCATAGAATCGTAGAATTTTGGGTTGGAATGGACCTCAAAGATCATCTAGTTCCAACTCCCTTGGCATGGGCAGGGACACCCTCCACTAGACCAGGTTGCCTAAAGCCTCATATAACCTGTCCTTAAATACATCCAGGGAGAGGGCATCTACAACCTCTCTGGGTAACCTGTTCCAGTGTCTCACCACCCTCACAGTAAAGAATTTCTTCCTAATGTCTAATCTAAACTTACCCTCTTTTTCAGATTGAAGCCATTAACCCTTGTCCTACCACTACACTCCCTGGTGAACAGTCCCACTCCCACTTTCCTACAGGACCCCTTTAAGTATTGATAGGCCATAATTATGCCTCACCAGAGCCTTCTTTCCTCCAGGCTGAACAAGCCCAACTCTCGCAGCTTGTCCTCATAACAGAGGTGTGCTCCAGCACCCTTATCATGCTGGACCTCCTCTGGACTCATTCCAACAGCTCTATGTCTTTCCTGTACTGGGGCCCCCAGAGCTGGACACAGTACTCCAGGTGGGGTCTCATGAGAGCAGTTGACCTGCTGGCCATGTTGTTCTTGATGCAGCCCAGGACATGGTTGGCCTTCTGACCACCTATCACACACTACTGACTCATGGGACAAGGCAGGATTTCCTTCTTGTGAGGCAGAACATGAAAGGATTCACTGAAATATCCTAAGGCAAGGCCACCAGGAGGAGAGGCCACAATGACTACCTGGTCTGTAGTCTTCTGCGGGCCTCCATCAAGACCAGGTTACATAAAGCTGGCTCTTCTAATATAGCCAGGCTGCATAAACTTGAACGATATAAAATCCTAATCCAGAAGCAGGCTTCTCACACACCACTCTGAAGAGAACCCAAACATGTGGACCAAAGAGTCTACATAGCTTTGTTCTTGGTGCCATCATAGAGAGACCTGCACCACCCTTCTAGAATACAGAAACCTCAGCATAAATGTTCTTATAAGAAGAAATTTAGAGTTTCTTGCAGAATCTTACAGTAATTTACTTCCAGAGACAAAAGCCACGCAGTGCTGTTAAACACCAAGGGAGCAAAGACCTCTTGCAAGTCACCTTACAGCCAACTTCTACAACCAAGTACAAGCTGTGCTTGTTCTATTTTCATTCTTCCATAAGTAGCTCTTTCTCTCACCCTTTTTAATATATAGGTCATGCCTGCTATTGATACGTGCATTTTTCAGCATGGTATGGAGTTACCTCAGTCTATAGAATTACTCAGAAAAGCTCAAGGGACCAGGAGATAATTGGGCAAGAAAAATAATTGATGCCATTTCTGTACTTTCTTTTTACTCCAGGAGAATCAAAAGAAAATTGAAGGGCACGGAACACTTCTGAATCACAAGAAAATGGGTTTTGGAAACTTTTCTATATAAGATTTTTAATCAGTGCCCAATTTGATATTTTGTCATGGCTGCTGGACACCACACAGCTCACCCTGTTTCCCAGTGGACTGGGAAGGACATTGGGGAGAAAAAGGCAAACCATGGGATTGGGATAATGGCACTTTGCTAAGTCAGCAAAGGGAGGGGAAAATAACAGCAAAAGGATTTATCACAGAATATACAAAGCAGATCATACACAATACAGTTTGTCACCCCATGGCCCAAAAATGACACAGTTTGATCACCCTGGACACTGTTCAGAGCCCCAGTGCCCCTCCTTGACTAGCCCACTTTTATTCTGAGTATGACATCACATGCTATGGATTGTCCATTTGGCTTGTTTGGGTCATCTGTCCTGGCTGTATACAGACCCAGCTTCTGGTGAAAATTAACTCTAGCTTAGCTGAAACCAGAACAGGTTTCAAATCATCATTTAGGGATGAAAGAGGAAAGATTCTAATGGTCCACAGCTCTAGATAAATCTCAACTCACAGAAATAGTGCATAAATCACAGAGATATTACATAAATGAATGAGCCAACTGTGCTGTCCTAAAACTAAACATGTTTTTGTAAATGCCTATATGCCTATCTAGTGAAAAAGACAAGGAAACGGTTGTGTAAGACTATTACTCTAACAGCTTGGATTCATCTGGATTTACATGGGAACAGCTTGTTATCTGAACAACGCAGCTTCATTCACTCAGTATTCATGGAAATGTGGTGGATTTTTTTTTTAATTTTGGTAAATGCATATTCTATGCAGGCAGTGTCTTTTTATTAGATGAATTCAGAAATTCTTACCAAACCAATTGTTCCATGTCAGAAGTGTGAAATATTCAATGGCTTGTTCAAGTGTATTAATCCTGTCATGGAAGCATCATGATGAGGTCTCTTACCTAGAGAAAAGATGACTCTTAAAGTCTCATTCAATTTTTCTTTCCCAGACCACTCCCTATGGTCTACATTGTAGGCAAATATGACTCAATGTGTCATTACTGCCAAAATGGAACAAAAAACAGTGTCATGAAGACTTAAGAATGGAATAATTCAAAGACAACATGAGACTTCAGCAAGAGCTGAATGGAAAATTCTGAATTTGGTGCCAGTGTTCCTGTCTCTTCTCCTATAGATTCCTGTAGAATCAATCCACACACAGCTCTTTTGCTAACCTGACCTCTCTTTGCTGTGAACCTGTGCACTGCAGTACTTGCAGTAGGTAAGAAGAAAGAATATTATTGTCAGATGTCAGATCAGTATTTTTGGAGGTAGTAGATCCCCTGTACCCGCCTAGATGTGTGCTGATGCACCTGAATAAACCCAGATAGGAGGTATCCAAGGTCAGTCCTCTACCACACTCCTTTCCAAGCTCTTGGAGATGTGACCCGTGGTACTGAACCCAGCCAGCTCCCAGCCAGCTGGGAGCCCTCTGGCCATCCAAGCCAAAAGGGACCAGAATTTCTAAAAGCACCTCATCATACCTGTGGCTATCTACAAAAGGTCTTCACGATCCAGAAACAGAGTGTTTACTGTACACTGAGTGCATATGAGGGACTGTTATTTTCAATCCATCTGCAACCTCAGCTGCATCTGGATTCCATCTGCTTTCTGCAGACAAATGGGCTGCAATACTGAGATGCTGCCTATTTTTCCTGTGAAAAGATGAGAGCTCACCATTCAGTCTATGTATCAGGTAAAAAGGAATGAAAAAAGATTCAATGATAATATATTATCAACTATAGAAAGTTCACATGTTTTAAATTGTCAAAATAAACTTTATGATCAAAGATTAGAAAGATCTTCTAGCAGTGAACTGAAGTTTATCAACGTCCACTAGAGAAATAGTGTGAAGTGCTATGCTGGGAGAAACACAGTGATTTTTGTGGCATGTGTATGCAGTCAGCATCTGTCATGAATAGGTATAGGTTCACATAAATTTATAATTTAGACTCTGCACTGCAGGAAAGGTCCGTGCAGCTTGTCAAGGTAAGTGAGATGACATGAAAGTAGGTCATCAAGGGTGACACCTTTGGGTCAGCTTCAATCCAAGAAACTAATAATAGAGTGGAAATTTCCAGTCAGGGAAAAAAACATATTGCTGGAGCTGTACAGAGTCAGGAATGACTGGGAGAAGGAATGCTCTTCACTGTCTTTTTAAATGTATGAGATTAGCAGGAACTAACAAGAAAGCAGGTTTCTAATGAAGTTACCCTGAACTTCATTAGAAACAGAAGAAATGAAATTCCAGAGAAACAGAAGAATGTGGTTATTCATAAAGCAAGTCTGTGAAACTCCTCACCACAGGGTACTGCAAATCCTATGAACTTTCAGGGCATGGAGAAGAGAATACAGAAGATCAAGAAGAAAAATAGGGTTACTACATCTAAAGAAATTACTTTCTATTCAAGAAGTTCATGAACCATCACTGTTGGAGGCTGGGAAAATATTTTGAGAAACATGATTCTGAACTTCCTCTATTCTTGTAACCTCTACTATGAGCAGCAACAGAAATCAAAACATGACTTTAAAAATTCAATTACAAATTCTACAATTTCTGGAAGCTGAATCACATCGTTTTCTCTCATGTCCCATGGAGACAAGATTTCCTTTGTTTTCTTTTATTCCCCACAGTGAAAGCTGTCTGCGCCTATTTCTGTGTGTATTTGACAATGTCAGTGCATGGTATAGATAGTCTTTGGTGTTTGGAAGTTAAAAAAAGACTGTTACCATTAGAAGATTCTGCTGGGATGGAACATAGCCAGGATATTCCATACCATATGGCAGCATGTTCAGCATATAAAGGGGACTGGCCAGGAAAGAGAGGTGGCTGCTCCAGGACAGGCTGGTCATTGGTCTGGGTGAGCAAATTGCATTGTGCATCAGGCTCTTTGTATAATCTATTATAAATATTTTCCTCTCCCTTTGCTGTCCCAGTAAACTGTCCTTATCCTAACTGACAAGTTTTACCTTTTTCTTCTGATTCTCCTCCTCGTTCCACCAGGGTAAATTGGGGGCACACAAGGTTGAGTGAGCAGCCCCCTGAAGGGCAGCTGCTGGCTGGGGCTAAGTCAGGACAACATACTAAATTATTGCACTTGCTTCCATTCCTTTCCTAGCTGGGGAAGAATTCCTTAAGGCCACAGGAATGAACTCTGTCAAGGGAAGGGTGCTTGATGTCATGCTGACATCACTTTCACAGATGAACCCTATACCCTGACAAAAGTCTAATAAAATCTGAACTAGCTCTCCATGCTCACCAAATGTATGTCCCCTGCTAATGAAATTACTTTATGTTTCCTATTACAGAAGCAACCAACATGAAGAATTCAATGTGAAGAAGACATATTTACTGCCTGACTTTACATAGCTAAGATAGACCTCCACGTTTCAGCGTGATGAGAATAATTTTCCAGCATTCTTTTTTCTCTTTCACATAAATGGACATCATGTGAGGACAGGTGGAGAAAAAGGTTGTAAACCACGTAAGAGTCACATAACTGCTAGTGAAGGAGAAAACAAAGTGAACCAAAAGGAATATCATCCTTTAACATGTAGGGCATATCTAAGTATTGGTTTATGAGTTTAACAAATGTCAACACCTCTTTGGTTACAGACCTTGAAGTTAATTATTCAGATACTATTTCTGCTAGTAATTTAAAGATACAAACAACATGTTCACTCAGGGAAGGCATTTAGGAGGTAATATCCCCAAAGCCAAATAGAACCATTATACAAGTTCACTTTCTTTTTGCTTTAGGAATTAATGCATTGTGCTTCTCTGCTATGTGAGGAATGTGCTTTTATCAGTCTAGGAGCTTTGAAATAACTAGATCAACAAGTGTCTTGGTTCTGACCAGACCAGAGTTAACATCCCCAAACAGTCAGCACAGGTGAGCTGAATTAGACCAAGGTTTCCACTCCACCTGACATGACTCTCCCATTAGGGGGGCTGGTCAGGGAGGGCCTCTGGGACAATCTGAGTGTGGCTGGGCTGTTGAGTTGGTCCTGATGTAGGTGCAGTACTCTTCATTTGCCATGGGCTGTTATTGTTCCCCTTTCATGGTGATTTTGTCAGCAAACTGTCCTTATCCCAACCCATGGAGGCTCTGTCTGGTTCTTCTCCAGGTGGAGCATGTGGTGCTCCACCACTGTTTGGGGCTGAACCAGCACAACAAGATAACCAAGTAAGCTTCAGGTTTTCGGAGCTCAGTACACAGACTAACACTGAACTTCAGTGTAAAATTGGTGGTTACAACAGAAATTAAAAATGTCATCAGACTTTGCAGCAGGAGAAGGAGAACCTTTCCAGCTCGTCTTTAGATAAAATACAGACTCGAACAGAAAAAAGATAAATTGCTTATTCTTTACAACTTCATTCTTTTGGAAGAATGTAAATGTATCTTCTTCAATCCCAAGATGTCCATAAATTTGAAAACAGTTCTATTTAAAAATATATTGTCATAATGTAAGCCTAGTGCTTCAGTGGGCTACGTTTTGCTTTATGAGTACTTTTCCATTAGTAGTTGTCAAACTTCAGCTGTGAGCTTTCATCTGTGATAGGCAATGTACTGTCTTTGTGAAATAAAGAAAGCAATAATCCTTCATCTCCCCATCTGTTCAGTGACAGAATTACAGGGCACCCCACTGGTCATGCTTTGTCAAACACTGACACGTACTTTTCATTTGAATTGCAAATTTTTGGAGCTATTTATCTAACACAAATTCTCTTCAAAGAGGCATTTACAGCTAGTGGACTCTTCCTTAGAGAGGGAAGAAAGGAAATAGGTATAAGCAAGGATTTTATATTTTATTTAGGCATCTGCCTAAATGTGTGATGACTGCCTAGATGTCTGTTGTACTGAATGCTGGATCACAGTGTAGCTGAGCTATATGGATGCAAAAGTACGTGTCATGACAGGGCCTGGTGCCTGGAACTTTCATTCTGTTCTGGGAGCAGGTAAAGAATCCCCTGCCAGACTACAAATTTCTGCTGTTACTCATCAAATTATACACACCAGCTGAGATTTTGCCCTCAATCACAGAGCTGGATTGTTTCCATCCTCCCATTTCATCCTTCTTACTTAGTTCTCAGGCTGTAACCTCAAGTGCCCCTGTGCGAATCTTTGCAGGGCGTCTCTGAAAATGGATGGAAGGCTATGACAGAAGGAATTGCTATGTTGAGACTGCCACCATCTACAGTTCTTGGAACTGCAGCTTGCACTATTCACTACATGTGGGGCTGAACATAAAACCAGACCATTTTTCAAAATCCTCAATAATTCCACACTCAATTAGCCTTCAGTATCTTAAAAAGAAAACCCCTTCACTGCATACAGACAACATATGTTTTGCTAGGACTCACTGTGGTCAGCTATTCATTCCTGTCCCTTCTTTTTCCTAGCAAAAATTATCTTCCTAAATTCTTAAATTCCAGCCATGTGGCTGTGATGCAAGGTGAATCTGTGAAACCAAACTGGCCAATTTCATTGGTCTGTAAGTCCTTAAGTGCCAGTGAAGCAGCCCGAGCAACGCTTTTCTGAGCCTTCAATATATTTGCCTAAGAAATCTCACCATGAAAAGAAACTAGTATAAAGGTGTTTCCAATCTGCTGTTGCTCACTTCCTGGCAAGGAGAAGAACAGGTTAAAAGACTATAAAGTATTTATGTACAAAGGCTGATTGTGTCTTCAGATGTAGTCAGAATACCAACATAATTGGGCAAACATGTGATTAGGTAATTATACTATTTTCCCATACTCCTCAACCAATTTTTATTTGACATCATGTTGACAAAAGTACTAGGACTATACAAAATACAATTGCCTAATAATAGACTTTGAGTTACCTCTATTGTACAGTCCAGGCAACAATGAGACTCTAGCCTAGTATTAGGTGACTGTTCTCAAGAGTGGTTACTGTGTATAGTGAATTCCTGCTGCCCCAGACACTACAAACAGCATTGACAGCCACAAAAGGATGCCAAATTATTCCAGAAGACTGCTGCTGTAGTACACAATGGAGTATCCAGTCCTCTTGCCAGTACTACCTCAGACCATTCCTGGCAGTAGATTCTTCCCACCTACATCATTAAGGACTGTCAAGCAAATCTTTTTCACAACTAGCTGTATCCTTATACCTGCCAGGCTGTGAAAGGGGAAAACATGAATCTGTTACAGCATGGAAATACTAACAGCACAATGTTTAAACTTGTCTGCACAATGGTTGGGTTTGTACACATAATCTGTCATAGAGACATCTCTGTTTAAAGAAACTAGGGGAACAGCCATAAGAAAGATAAGGATTTTTATGATGTACTGGGCCAATCTCCACAACAAGAAATGCAGCTTGTTAACCTATATGTGCCAGAGTGGGAATTTAGTCTACTGAAAATGTGAACCATGCTGAAGCAAATGTTGTAATGAAAACAGTAATGAAAAACTTACTGAGTTCAGCACACAGTGCAGCATCTGTGAGCACTGTTAAAACCATGGACTTCCTGCTCAAACTAATCCTGGTGCTTATAATGTCTTATCAGATGAATGGAATCCTGGGGGGAAACAGAAGTGCAGCCACAAGACCTTCAACCTCCCTTGTAGCTCTACAGTCTGAAGTGCCACCTGCCAACAGCTCTGCTTTATTTAAATCGTTTCACTTTTTAAATCATTTGCTGTTTTCTCCTAACACCATTTTTGGGTTTTACTGCATCACTTTTCCAGTCCAGAGGCTGCCACTGTTGACCTTTTTCTCAAATCCATTGGAAACTTTAGTGTCTCTAGTCTTGGGAACACTGTCTCTTGACAGATTCCCCAGATCTCTAGTTGCACACCAGAAGGTAAGACAGTCTTCAAACAGAAGTGCAACATAGAGCTTTACTTGGAGAGAGTTTCTTCATTCTTGCTTCTAGGTTACCACGGTATGCATGCCTTGTAATGTTCTCGCTTTTACTTTCTGTTCCATCTCGTTCACCACTGCCAAAATACACAAAGCCTTGAGTATCTTCTGGCCTGACACACAGGGTCTTTTTGTCATTCCTTAACACATCTCAAAATTTATTTGCTCTAACCAAGTACAGCAAAAATCACAACCTTCATTCTTCTTCAAAGCAAGTAATGAAGGGATTGTCCCTGATATGCCCCAGCTCTTCTTTTTTTTAATCAGTAAATGTAATTTCTGAGTAATTTCATGCAGCTGACAAGCTCCATCAAGCTTTCTGCTGAACTCCCTGCACTGTCAGCTTTTTCTCTCTGCCATATGAGCTTGATTTTTCTTGTGCATATGTAAAACATAAAAAAGGTTTCAGAGTGATTTGACAGAAGCTTTATTTACAGTGTAGGTAAGGCTTGCATGCAGCCATCAAAGAAATCTACTTTGAATATTAATCTGATGTTGCTAAAAACTAATTTATTGGCACAGCAGCTTTTAAAGCTGTGGTACATATTATAATCAAAAATCCATGCAGTGAACTTGTCAACACTTCTTACTGTAAATTAACTGACAGAATAGTTCTAAACATAATAGTCTTGCTGGGTTTTAGCCTGCATTGAAGGCATGAATAAACAAAGTGCAGTGACCTGCCACAGCCTGGTCTATCACTATCTGGGCTATACTCACATTGTGCAAAGGCTCGGCTTCTTTTTACAGAGTACCTAGCTTCCAGTAGTAGTTCAAGCCTTTCTTGTATACTTTGCCCTGGCACCTTGAAAAATACCCACCATCATTGCTTGCCTGAGATTAATGTTGATTGTGATGTAGTATCCAGTATCAAGAATAAGCAAGGAAAAGAGTTCCCCCTTACACAGTTGCATGGTCTCTCCCATTTTACTGCTAGTGCGTAGCATAAGAAGCTGCTAATATTTATTGTGATACTGGTCAGGAATGTATTGTCATCCTAACATTGCACAGAGGTGAGCAAGGAGGTGGAGAGAATGGGGACCACTTACCTGCTGTTCTAACTTGAATATGTTTAAAGTACAGCCTAACTCCAAATAAGGAGATTCATTAAATTCTTGAGTAAAATCGAAGAACAGAATTCAGTTGTTTCCAGCACCAAGCACAGGCAGGCCCTTGGCTACAGTTCGACCCTTGGGAAGAATGCTAGGCCTGTTTAAGCTTTCATTATCTAACACACAGCCCGTCCTGACCTGTCTCTAGAGTGACCATTTCACTGCATCTCCCAAAGCAGGAACTGGAAGGCACAGTACAGTTCCCTCTTTATTTCCTGGAAAAACAGCCCACACAACCAACAGCAAGATGAACACATGAATATGGACAGAGAATCTGAGCCTTCTGTGATGGACTCCACAATTTGTGTGCCTTTGCACCTCCCACACCCTAGCAAAGCTGAACAAATACTCCTGGCTAAATCACTCATTGAAAACTCTGGTTAAAAAGCAACTGGGCATCATGCATGTGGAAAAGATGTTGCCTATAATATGAGTAGGGTCTTGGTAAATCTGCATGCAAGCAGCCTTTATTCTTTCTGAAATCCGTTACTCAGTACCTGGTGTCAGTGTGCCACCAGCATAACGCAAATTTCTTTGTGGCCTCCGTGGGACTTTGCTGGGTAATGTGGATAGCTGAACACCAAGCAGCATGATAATCTGGACTACACCATCTACTTTCCATCAGTTCAGCATAGGCCCACCAGTACTTGCCTTGCCAGCCACATAACAGCACACATTTTAAGCTGATGGTTTTTGTTCAAAAGAGCATTCTTAGCCTGACCTAGGACTCAGCTTTAATACATTCAGTTGTTGATATCCTAATGTATTCAATGACAGCATGCAGTGCCTACCTTCATATCTTCCAGAAACCAATACATTATAACAGCAATACCACAACTCTTCCTGGCATGTCATCCCATTTCCAGAAGGAACTGGCTTAGAGAGATGTGATACACTCTTAAGAAAACTTATGTTGACTGGCATCAATTAAACCATGCACACCGAAGGATGCACTTACCTTTCTTGTGTCAGACATTTTCTTGATTTTTTTTTAACATATAGATGAAGTTGGATCACCCCCTTCCCCTTTCAACATTTAACTGTTAAAGTAACACAGATTTTCCTCTGGACTTCCCACAGTATACAAATAACTTACCGGGAAAACACAATGTCACTTCTTCAGAGGATTCCCTGGGCAACAGTTTTAAAATTTTGCAAAATTTCACCAGTTTTATACATCATGGCTATACCATTTGCCCCAGCAGAAATACTTAGTGAATGCATCCTTTCTGGAAAACATTGCAAGCTCAGCTGCCATTAAAGAAACTAGGTCTAAACCTTTGGTGCCTTGCTAATTCTTCATGCCTCCTTTGGCATCTGAGTTGCGCTTCCATGCCAGTTTTCTCCATTTTGCTCATACACCCACATGATTCAGCCAAATTTATTGCCAGACAAATATCACTTCATTGTGAGGTTTTGCTCAAGAATATGTAAAGCACATACCATTTTTAAAAGTACATGTGAATGGTATTCAAGCTAGAAATGTGAAGCCGACAATAAGAGGATTACTTGTTTTACAAACAAAATATTTGCTGAGCTGCTTTGCATGGCTGTTTTACAGTTTTATCAATATTTCAATAGTTCTTTTGCACCAGGGCCACTTTAAAATGCACACACATTATCATGCTTCCATCACTAGCAAGGACTGGTTCTATTAAAACAAAAAAAACTGAAACAGAAAACCTATTACCTTAATTTTCAATAGCTAATTCTGGTGACAGGAACATTTGTTCCTTGACCTACTGGTAAGAATTGTATGCTGGTGTGGTTAACAGTTCTACAAAAGGCATCTCTCTGGGTGGATTATTTCACTGATTACTTCCTTCAGATTAGGGGAAAAGGAAAATTTCAAGCACAACATCTTTAAAAAAAATAGGCTTCTCTGGACTCCAAATGATTCTGGAACAAACAGGTCAAGACATTCAGATATTCTCAAATCAGCTGTTCTTTAAAGAGGAACACACAGATAAATCTTGAGAAGATGCATTTGATTGATTGTACTTCTTTTTAATAATTTATATAGTTTGCTTTAAGATAGAGTCACGTGAATGCTAACATCTACTGAAAATATCAGTGCAGCTCCAAATCCAAGGTCTAAATGTCCAGAACTGAAAGCACAATTCTAAACAATGTCAGGAGCTGGAAGCCAAAAGGAGTTGTCAGTCTCTGGTCTTATGAATGCAAGCCTGTTGCCTGGAAATACAAGGCTATTTCAAATCTATTCTATAGAAATATTTCATCACAGATTGATGCCTTACGTCCACCTGAACATTTCAATCAAGAATTAAAATCTTGCTCCTAAATGAAGACAGGGGCCTTTATAGTCCCTGCTCCTATTGAGGCATCCTTGAAAATAAACCAACAGAAAGTCTTACAGGTGGTACTTAGAAGCAGACAAAAGCTATCACAATACACTGACCAGAAGAAAGGCAAGACCAGGGACTGGGAGAAGAGGGATGGAAATGCAGCCTGCAGGACTGACGTAACTTGTCGAAGTAATGCCAGACTTTGTGATTTGAAAATTATTTTATCACCTTTCTTTCCTTCATTTTCCTCACAGATAGGAGAAAGAGTGCTGCAGGCTATTGGAAAACATCTGGCACCAAAGTAAGATTTTGATAACAAGGGCTTTGGTAATAATTCCAGAACCAGCTTTTCCATGGAAACCACCAGCTCAGCATTAATTTCTCATCTGTCCTACTTCTGAGTTATACTCACAGTGCACAGGGTGGGCTGATAAAGCTCAGGCCTGGATCACTAGCTTGGAGAATTAGATCTGAAGCACTGAAAGCATTAGTCTAGCATCTGTTGGTACAGACAGTTGCGCTAAACATTTGGAAGGTCTAGAGGGGATTATGCTGCATGCATGGCCAGAGTCACACAGGCTGCAAAGAGGTCTTGATGGGCTCACAGAACTGCTTTTAATTGCACTATTTGTCATCTATATCCTACCCCATATATTTTTCTTTACACATCTCAAGAACAGACAGAGGCTAAGATTTCACAGTTAGTACTCAGCAGGAGGTAATACAGAAGACATTAGCAGAAAATATCATAATGTCCCAGAGCTTTCTAGTGGCACGGAGGCTTTTGGAAAGTGCAATTAGAGACTGATACCTCCAGTATCTAAGTCCAAGCATCCAGCCTCTGACAGATCAGACCATCAAAGTTTTTTCAGTCTGGTACTGATAAACTGCTGCAGCACCTTGACTTTCTGCTGCCTTTCTCAATACATAAATCTAAATCCATGTTCTACGTCTCTGCCATTATTGCCTGGTAACATGTTGATGATAGCTCACTAAATGTAGACCTTTGTTCTGAGCAATCCCATTTTACTTGCTTGATCTGAGGTACTCTAGGCCCTGTAGATGGTTCATATAATCTTCTGGGTAGCAAGGAGGAAAGTGTCTGCATGCCTCATCCTGTCTCTGCACACTGGATCCACAAGACCATGTCCCTGGAATTCTCCCTGAGATCATCTACCAAAGCAAGGTCATGTCTAGTTCACAAAATGATACAGGCAGAAGGAAAAGAACTACATGCAACCAAGCTCTGCAATAATTGAAAGAGATTTTCCCAAGGAAGAGGGGAAAGTGTAAAATGTTTTTACAATATAGCAGAGAATTTAGTTAGACTGGAACCCAGGCTTGAGAGATTGCACATCTCATAAGGATGGAGGCAGGGGAAAGGTATTTATAATGGGTTTTATTACCCATTCATTTGTAAAAGTTGTTCATTGAAGAGAAGGAAGCCATCTATTTTCACATGTTGTGGCACATACCTGAAATGAAAAAAACACATCTGCTCTCCATCCTGCATTTAAAGTCACCATGCCAATCCTACAGGGCAGAAAAATATCCTCTAAAAGAGAATTTAAACTTCGATCTCCTGCTTGTTGTGGCTAATAAACCACCCAAGAGTCATCTCAGCTCCTGCTGAATTCAAGCCTGTGTCTCCACCAGAATAAAGTAGTATCTACCCCGTGTTGGCAGTCAGAAGAGTAAAAAATCAACAAAATCAATAAAAATAAATATGTTCCTGGTTCATGTCTTCAACTATAGAGTAATACTGACATCTTACAATATGCATAGCTTTTGCCCTTTCCAAAATGCTCTACATTTTAGAAGCCCAGTTCATTAACACTGCAATTTATAATCACTAAAAGCAATGTTTCAACACAATCTAAGTTTCTCTGACAACCCTGTTTTAGCACAAGTAAATCACTGCAGTTCTTAACAGAGAGCAGAATTAACCCTCCATTATTCAGGAGGAAGGGGTTAATGACCTGCTATGCCACCTGGACACTCACAAGTATATGGGGATGGATGAGAACTACCCAAGAGCACTGAGGGAGCTGGCAGTGGAGTTTGCCAAGCCATTCTCAGTAATTTGTCAGCAGTCCTAGATATCAGGAGAGGTCCCAGATGACTGAAGGATGCCTGTCTACAAGAAAGGTCAGAAAGAGGGTCTGGGGAACTACAGACCTTTCAGTCTGACCTCCATATCAGTGAAAATTATGGAGTGGTTCATCTTGAGTGTGCTCACACAGCATCTGCAGGACAACCAAGGGATCAGGCCCAGCCAGTGACCATGCGTTCATGAAAGGCAAATCCTGCTTGACCAAGCTGATCTTCTTTCATGACCGCGTGACCCACCTAGTGGATGGGGGAAAGGCTGTGGATGTTGTTGCAGAAACCAGTCTTAAGGATTTGAGCCATGACTGTCTGTATAGGATGCAACAAGCACCTTCTGCAATTTTTCCCCACACTGGTTTGTAGAGTAAAATGCAGTTCTACATATGTAAAGAAGCACACACACACACACAAAACAACAATGTAAGTGAAAGGTAGGCTAATAATTTTTTCAGAATTTCATTTGTTCATTAGTGCAAACAGAACAGACTTTGATCCTGTTTTCACATACAAGTGGATGACCAGGCAGCCTACAAGTCATCTGTTTCCTCCCTATCTGGTTTCAGATCAGCCATTCCTGCTCATTAGCTGGGCAACACACCCAAGACATTCTCTTTTTCTGGCTATATTCTCTCTTTGAGCTTTGGAAAAAAAAAATGCTGTTCTGACAGATTCTTTATATTTCTCCATGCTGGATGGCTAGGATTCAGTGAACCTACTGACGAAGCTTGAAATTTTGAGCCATCTCAGAGGATTTCATGGTCAGGCCCTGAGCCTCTGAAGCCTTTTTCTTATTATCTGCCAACTTTGGTTTTAGTCTCCCCACCTATGGAAATCAGATCTGAGCAGGCCAGAAAGAAAACTAATTTAATTCAAACTACAGGAGACAATTTCCCTATTTGTGCTTTAAATGAGGAAAAAAATTAAAAAGAGCAGGATGAGTAACAAAGAAAACTTTGCAATTTAATCATAAAATGTTTCTGTATGCCCAGATGTTCAAAGAACTGGGACAAGAACCACGGCTACCAAAATACAGCAACCCTCTGCAAAAAAATAATATTTCAATCAGTGTTCCTTAACAAGATATTCACAAACCAGATGGTTTATTCATCTAAGGACTTTTTCCTACATCTTCACGTGATTACTTGCTACGACAGCATTACTTTCTGGGGGAATCCTAAGAAGTACTCAAAACCCAGTTCATATTCTGTAAAAATCTCTGGAGTTGTTGGAGGATTGTAAAACTTCTCTGAAAGATCAACCTTGGCAGGGCTGGATAGAATATCTTCATCTCACTGGAGAAATACCCACTACATTACCTACTGCATCTTTTGGGTTGGACTTATTTTTCCTGATTTTTAAGCTTGCTTTCTTGGAAAATGTCTTAAATGCCATAAAACTGTGGTACATAAATATGCCACACTGACTCAAGGTATGGCCTCACCAATGCCAAGTACAGGGGCACAATCACCTCCCTAAACCTACTGGCCACACTATTTCTGATGCAAGCCAGGATGCCATTTGTCTTCTTGGCCACCTGGGCACACTGTTGACTCATATTCAGTCAGCAGTCAACCAACTTCTCTGCCTGACAGCTGTCTAGCCAGTCTTCCCCAAGCCTGTAGCACTGCTTGGGGTTGTTATGCCCCACGTGCACTTGGTGTTATTAAACCTCATCCCATTGGTCTCAACCCAATGGTCCAGTCTTTTCAGGTCTCTTTGAAGAGCCTCCCTTCAGGCAGATCAACACTTCCTCCCAGTTTAGTGTCATCTGCAAACTTACTGAGGGAACATTCAGTCCCTTCATCCAGGTCATTGATAAAGATGTTGAACAAAACTGGACCCAGGACTGAGCCCTGGGGGACGCCACTCGTGACCGGCCTCCAGCTGGATTTTGCTCCATTTACCACCACCCTTTGGGCCCAGCCATCCAGCCAGTTTTTAACCCAGCCTGTCCAGGCCAGTGGCAGCCAGTTTCTCAATCATAATGCTGTGAGAAATGGTGTCAAAGGCTTTACTGAAGTCCAGGTAGACCACATCCACACCCATCCCCTCGTCCATTAAGCAGGTCACCTTGTCACAGAAGGTGATCAGGTTAGTTTAACTTTTGTAAACCCATGTTGAGTGGGCCTGATCCCCTGGCCATCACACACGTGCTGCATGATAGCTCCCAAGATGACTCTCTCCATGATCTTCCCCGGGACTGAGGTCAGACTGACAGGCCTGTAGTTCCCCGGATCCTCCTTCTGGCCCTTCTTATATATGGGCATAACTCAAGAGGAACTTACCCCGTCCGCCAGGATTGCTGATAGATGATGGAAAGGGGTTTGGCAAGTACATCTCCCAGCTCCCTCAATACCCTCAGGTGGATCCTGTCTGGCCCCATAGACCTGTGAACGTCTAATTGGACAAGCAGGCCTAAAACCATTTCCTCATGGATCATGGGAGCTTTGTTCTGCTCTCCCTCCCTGTCAGCCAGCTCATGAGGCTGAATACCCAGGGAACATCCTACTTTACTATTAAAGACTGAGGTAAAGAAGGAATTAAGTACCTCAGCCTTGTCCTTTGTCACTAAAGATCGCCCTGCATCCAATAAGGGCTGGAGATTCTCCTTTTACTCCTTTTACTGTTAATGTATCTATAGAAGGATTTTTGTTATCTTTTACAGAACTGGTCGGTCTGAGTTCCAGTTGAGAATTAGCACTTCTGACTTGTTATACAAAAGCAGAAAATAGGGAAAGATTGATGAACTTAAATTAGCATCCAGAGGAACAGAGATGATGACCTTCCCCATCTGCAGAGGCAATAATCAGAAAATCAGCCACCAGTTCTTCAGCCACCAATGTTGGCCATACAGATAGGCAGTATAAGCAGCAAAGAAAACTGTGGAGTGGGAACAAAGAAGATATGAGAGACAATTCATGACAGGCTGGAAAGCTGGGCCCAGGTGAACCTAATGAGATTCAACACTGCAAAGTGTAAGGTCTTGCACTTGGGCTGGAGGAATCCCAGACATAGATACAGACTGGGAGAAGAGCTCCTGGAGAGTAGCCCTGCTGAGAAGGACCTGGGGGTTCTGGTGGATGAGAAACTTAACATGAGCCAGCAGTGTGCTCTTGCAGCTCAGAAGGCCAATGGTATCCTGGGCTCCATCAGGAGAGGGGTGACCAGCAGGGACAGGGAGGTGATTGTCCTTCTCTACTCTGCCCTCCTGCAGCCCCATCTGGAGTCCTGTGGCCAGAGCTGGGGCCCCAATGCAAGAAAGATGTGGAACTGTTGGAGAGGGTTCAGAGGAGGACCACGAAGATGATTAGAGGGCTGGAGCACCTTCCCTATGAAGAGAGGCTGGGGGAGCTGGGCTTGTTCAGCCTGGAGAAGAGAAGACTGCAGGGGGACCTCATTGCAGCCTTCCAGTACCTGAAGGGAGCATACAAACAGGAGGGGAATCAACTTTTTAAAAGGGTAGACAATGGCAGGACAAGTGGGAATGGATTGAGGCTAAAGGAGGGAAGGTTCAGATTAGATATTAGGGGGAATTTTTTTACAGAGAGAGTAGTGAGGTGCTGGAATGGGCTGCCCAGAGAAGTGGTGGATGCCTCATCCCTGGAGGTGTTCAAGGCCAGGTTGGATGGGGCCCTGGGCAACCTTGTGTAGATCCAGGCCTGGAGGTTGCTGGCCCTGCCTGTGGCAGGGGGTTAGAGCTCCCTGGGGTCATTTCCAACCCATGCCATTCTATGATCCTGTGATTTCATGATAGCTGGGTTAGAAAGCTAGTAGCTAAGGTGGTAAACTGAGAGGATTACAAAGAAGTAGGTTTGCTGTGAAGTGAGAGATAAAAATGAATTCACAGCAGGTAACAAGGTTTTATTCTGCTGATTCTTGGGCCATTTTAATGACCACATGTACTTAAAAGGCACTGAACTTTGGGTATTGTTGAATTATGGGAGTGACACTGCTTTTCCTTAAGTGGGCAGAGGCCACCCCATACATTCAAGGAAGGATTGATTTAACATTGCAGAACTTATCAGGGTAAGGGTGAGGCAGTCCATGGAGCAGTCTTTTCAATATTCAGTCTTGAGCATTTAGTAAGTGCAGAAAAGGAAAAAAAAATCACTGAAGATAAACTGAAGTTGATTATTGTCCACAGCAACCTTTATGTCACACTTAACTGGGGATACTTTTTCATCCCATCAAGAAAATTGCTTCATTACTGAAAAAAATCACATGCTTTTTTTTCTTTTCCACCCCTTTTTTCCAAAGAGATAATGCAGGCAAACAAGATCCCTTTGTCTCTGTAAGCTCCAGTGTGGTTATCTCCTAGTGTCTGTTATAGCAAGAAGCTGGTGTATAATATAAACCTTAAAAGAAGATAGAAAGTTTGTTTCAGACCTCTATCAAGTGACAGGATGCAGTCTTGCCCAGGAGAGGGTTCACCTTCACCTTCTTATAGAAAGCCACAGACCTTCTATCCACAGGTCTAAGTGCAGCTGAATGATTTACACCAGAAGAGAAGTTCATTCCTAGCAATATTTTCCAAAGAAGAAACAATCCCTGAATGACTTACTGATCAGCAACCATCCAAAATTCTCCTCCACTTGCAGCTCAACTCATTACCTCGCAAATCTCCGTAGAGACCTGAAATTTTCTTTGAGACTGTGGTGGTTTGACCTGGCTGGAGGCCAGACGCCCACCAAAGCCACTCTATTACTCCCCTTTTCAGTTGGACAGGGAAGAAAATATATATTGAGAGGCTTAGGAGTCAAGATAAGGACAGAGAGAGATCATCCCATAATCAATGTCATGGGCAAAACAGACTCAACACAGAGTGAAGGAAAGAAAACTCTCTAATTTATTACACTGCACTGCACACCCAGTGACACCAGAGTGGGATAATGAGAAGTGCAACCAGATCTTAAAACACCTTCCCCCCACCGCTCCCTTCTTAGCAGACTTCACTTTAGTCAGGATTTCACTCCCTTCTTCCCCCCATTGTGGCACAGGGAGGGGCAGAACTTGGGAAAATGGGTGCTTCATTCAGTTCTTTACAAGTTGGTTTCCTTCTTGGCTGGGGCTGGGGGAGTGACATTCATTCCACACACCCTTCCTCTGCGGCACCCTGGGGTCCCACCAATGGGACACAGTCCTTCATGAACTTCTCCAATGTGAGTCCTTTCCCACAGGACTTCAGCTCTTCACCAGCTGCCCCAGTGTGGGTCACTGCTATGGTGGGCAGTCATAAATCACAATGTCTCTCAGTCTCTCAGTCCCAGTCCTCCACGGGGTCACCAGCCTCCCCCCAGCAAACCTGTTTCCGTGCAAATCTCTCTGTCACTCATCTCTGTGTCTCTGTCTCTCTTCATGGGCTGCAAATGCTGGCAGGGGCTTGCTCCAACATGGGTCACAGCATCTCCTGTATGTCTCCACCTGCTCCATCCAGCATGGAGCCTCTCCATGGGCTGCAGGTGGGTTCTCAGCCTTTTCCATGGGCTGTGGGAGGACACCCGCTGCACCATGGGTTTCTCCATGGGCTGCAGGGGCATCTTCTTTTCCGGCATCTGGGGCACCTCCTCCCCACCCACTCCCTGGCCTTGGTGTCTGCACAGCTCCTTACATCTTTTCACTCCCTTCTCTGGTGGCAAAATGCAGCTGCTTGCGTTTTTTTTCTCCTAAATGTGATTCCCAGAGGCTCTGTGATCATCACCAATTGGCTTGGCCTTGGTTGGCAGTGACTCTGGCCTTCAAATGTCCAATGTTTACAGTCTCGGGCCCTGCAGAGAGCTCTAGCTGCTTCTTACAGCAGCCATCTCTGCAGCCCCCCATTCTCTCCCAGCACCCAGCTACGCAAAACTGTGACAGAGATGCATGTAGTTACATACTTGTTGCTTTCCCCAGTCCTCACTGCTGGCTCATGTTCCATTACAATTGGGTTGGACAGCAAAGATACCTGGGGTAACTCATAAAAATGACCTAATTCAGTAGTAATACTATAACACAAAGACCTTGTTTTGAACAATTTTACTGCATCAGAAAGCACTTCCTAAGAATGTCAAGGAATGATGCATTATGTGTTACTTTCCCATAATAAGGTACTTAAGGGGGTAAGGCAATGATAAATCTATCCAGCAGTGGAGACAGGAAATATTTTCTCTCTTCATAATCAGTCAAACTGTGTATTTAGTGCTGACTTCACTCACTGCCACAGAAGCAACTATGGTACGAGCCAAGCTGGACTAGTTTCACATCATGACAACTTAGGAAACTTCACTGAATAACCCTGGTCATGCATGTATATACTGGGCTCTCAAGAGCCTTGGAGATGACAAACTAAATCAGTTCATAAAACACTGGAACCATTCCAGCAGAATTGCAGTCTACTGGGTGGAAAAACACAACCACTACCACCACCACCACCCCTCCCCCAAGCCTCTAAACCACTCCTTAAACATGTTTAAAGACAAAAAAACCATGTTACACCAGCAATATTTTGTCGTGGCTCAGAGTAACTACACTCAGGATGAGAGTTTTCCCATTCATAGGGCTCTTAAAGCAATGTTTGGAAGTCATTCATCATTTTTAGTCACAGCTGCATACTCCTTCTTGCAACCTTGACCTGTCTTACTAGAAACAAGAAAGTCCAAGAAGAAGAAACTGAGTGTAACTTCAAGATACCAGATGAAAACACATCCAAACTGCATGGTGAGATCAAGATTGAACAAAATAATTGGCAAACAAATGGAAAAAAAGAAGTACTATAATTCCCAAAGAACATGTTAATTATTACTAATAAAGTAATTAACATTTTTTAAAAGCTCTGAAAAATTAAATTGGCTTACAAGTTCTAATTAATACTGTAATAATTTATCACAATCTAAAATGAGAAATCTTTGCTTCTCATTAAAGCATTAATTCAGTAGAATTGTATCTGGGAAAAACAACCATTGGAAATAGAGCTGGAAACATCCCAAAGAAATCACACACTCCATCCTCCTACCATAACTAGGACACTCTTTCTACATCACGTTATCTGATGGATTGTTTTCTCACCTGTTGCCAGTCTTTCAGAGGAGAAACTCTACCCCACTTCACCCACAAAAAGGAATTTAGATTTTCTCTGTCAGATATCTAGAACCTGGTTTATACTTTTCCTCCCTCCCTCCTTAACTCACTATAAGCCAGTACTTTGTCATCATGACATGCTTGGAGAACAGTTTCTTCCTCCAAGAATATAAATGGAGGTATTCCAAATGTGACTGTGCACTATCATGGGCAGTTCAAAAGGATCCTGCTTGACAAGGGCACTTGTAGTAGAAGATCTCAAGAGGTCCCTTTTGAATTTCAGCTGGTTTGTACTTCTGAGAGTACTCTTGCTAAATGTAGGAATTAAGAGCCAAACCAGCAGAAAATATCCTTCATGTAAAGGTTTGGCACAAAACATACCACTGTGGTTTTCTGGGATGAAAAGAAGTGACCGAAGAGTTCCTTTCTTATTCTCTGACATTCATGATAAATTCTGTCACACATATCTGTCTCTATATATTCATAGACACTTCACCCTGGAATCTGCCTCAGTACAAGGTATTGTGATATTATGTGAGCAAAAACTGAGCTCTAAAAGGCATCCATCATCTCCATGTCCACTTTGTGTGGCAAGGGGCTGTGCAGCCATTGTTATAATATTCCACCTCATAAAATGAATATTCTCCAAGTAATTTTCCTGATTTCAGCAGCACTTCAGGACAGATTTGTTACCATGAATAAGTAAAAAGCGGAAGAAAAGCAATATTTCTATTTGCTATTACTAATTTATCCCTTGCTTACTGTAGGACATTTTCTCTCCCCACAGTGTATTAATAGCAAGTTCATTGTCTAAATATCAGAAAGGGATTTTAATTTTCTGCATGGGCAAAATGACTCATGAAAACCTGCAGGTGAAGTAAACTCTTATTGTATGAAGATGCCATGAGAAGTTGGGTACTTAGGTTCCACAAATCTTTTATCCTTGTCATGATCCCACTTAATCCTGCTAAACATCAAATCACTCACATTTTCTTTCCCTTGTACACCCTGGTAATTGAACTATAAACTGATGCTTCTGTATCTAATTAAGGCATCCTATCAAATGGGCTATAGCACCATGTCTGGAACGAGAAACTCACAGTTCTCTGCCAAAACTACTCAAGTGAGGGAAATAGGCAAAAGATCACTGCCAGTAGTACCAACCTGACAGAACTCATATCCACAGGCAAAATATTAAGGCAAAAGCTGGAACAAATATCAGTTCCATTTCTTTGTGAAGGCTGAGCTTGCTCTTGTATAGTAAGAAAAGTGCACAGAGTTTGTGCTCTTGATTGATCAAATTCAGTTACTGCTTAGGATCAGAGGTAATGTTTTCAAGAGTCCTTTTATTACAAGAGACTTTTAAGAGTCTTTGTAACACTGATCTAAAGGCACAACAGTGTTATCCCTACAAAGATTACCCCATTACTTTCACAAGTCTTCTCAGTCTGCTTGAACAAAGTATAGATTTTGTCAGTGACGTGATTTCCACTTCTGATTGTGAAATAATCTTCAGCAACAAGTTCCTGAATGTTTTAGAAGTGCAGTGGGAATCATTCCTCTGAGAATAATCAGGTGTGGGGTCATGGGAAACACAGACCTCATGCAGGAAAGCAAAATACTTTTCTCCTGTCACATAGACTTAAATTACAGAAAAAGAAGTCGAAAGAGCAAATGCAGGTACAAAAAGCAAGATTCAAAGCCATCAAAAAGAACTGGATCTTCATGCTTTGCACCAGGAAGACCTACACCAAGTGCTGTGGACAACAGAATGTACCACAGGTTCAAAGATAAGCTGGGCAAGCTGATAGTGGATAAATCCAGAGTATCATTAAATACAGAGAAACTACTTATAGCTCAGGAAGCCCCTGGACTAAAATTATAGAATAAGAGTGATAAGAGAATATTAGGGGAAGTTTTTCTTTTGCCCTGTATTTGCATTTCCTTTGGCAGTACTGGAAACATGGTACTGAAGGAGGCAGGCCATTGGTTTGATCCAGTGTAGGCCTGCCCTCCTACACATATTTCTGGCATATTGAATAACCCAGAACAATAAAAAGGCCCTACTGTGAGCAGATGATCTGAGATGCTGGTGAAACAAAGTATGAGCTGTCCACACTGCACCTAGGTTCAGATAGGTCTGTATTTTTTGCTCAGTCTTTTCTGAACTTAAATAAAAAACACATTAACTTCAGTGGTGCAGGATGTAGGCAGAATCTGCCTACCTCTTTGCAGAAAAGGACAGCCAAAGCTAGCATCTGAATGACAGTAGGCAACAGATTTTTGGTAAAATTTTCTATTGCACAAATGGACAGCCAACGAGTTGTAAATTCTCCAGTAGAGTCTGCCTAGCACAGGATACTTTAATTCTACCTTTCAAGTGAGTGATTTCAAGGAAATATGCTAGAGATGTCAGTGCTAACTGCAACTAGGCCCCTTATCTTTACAATGAGCATGATTTACAGTCATTTTATGCTGATAGCCCTCACCCATCACTATCACAAGAGAGTATGTATCAACATTCTTCATTCACCCCAAATCATAAATCACCTAGGCTTTCAATCCAATGACTTTCACACTTTTAAACTCTCCAATTGGACAGCCTATAAAATGGGAGAACTGTTTGTTGTGAATGACAAACTTAGTTCAATACAAAGTACAAACTTGGGACTGGAGATCCAGTTTTACAAGACAAAGTTTTGTCTCTATTCAAATCCTATATCAAACGAATTTTTGACATAAGCACTCCCATACACCTAAATAAAGAATCATCATGTTTATCAAGTATATACAGAGGTAACATGTCTGGATCTGAAAGCTACAGCTGCTGGTGGCTGGACAGTGTTCTGGGGTAGATCACAACTCTTAGCCAGTTGCTGTCTTCCCAATAAATCCACTGTTTGGCTAGATGGTCCTGCTATCTAATATCCTTCTGAACTGATTATAAACAGTGAAACTGATTCTACATACTTCTGGTGAGTCCACTGCTAAGAAGAAAGGATTAAACTTACAGCATGAGGGAGTACAATAGGAACTGAATCTTGAGGGAATTTCAGAGATAGGAAGCACAAAGCAGCTGCTAGGAACTAACAGGAGCTAAGGCACAGAGCAGCCTTTGCTGTACTGAGATTTGTCTGCCCAGCACTTATTCCAGCTGGATTTGTAGAGAAGATTTTCAGCTTACATGACTGCAACTGTGATGGTTTCAGTGATCCAGGCCAATCCCACCACATATTGAGCAGTGTTGAGTGCCCCAAGCCAGTTTCTTTCTTGCTCAGCACTTTTTCAGTTCCTATCAGAATTCCCTCCGTGTTCATCCTGGTTTTATTTAGAATGCTATACCAAAAATAGCTTCAACTCACTGCAAGACAGAAATTCCAACCCTATATAATTTATTCTGCCTTTGCATTTCTAACCTAGAGTACAGAGCAGATTCAAATCATTTGTATTTTCATGTATCTTGTATGTACCACAGTAATCTCCCATACACATTAGTCAGCTTGCATCACCAGCAACTGTCTGTAAGGGGGACACAGAAGTTGCTGCTTCCGAGAGCTACAGGTGAAAGCTGTTTTCTTACATTCTGTGAACTAGCCTGCAACTCTGAGTAGTCATCATTAACAGACAATATGCCCTGGTGATTGAAGACCTTCAATCTATTTTGGTGCATCACACACAAAGTGCAGGATAGGTAACTTGCATGTACTGTGAAAGTCAAATCTGCCCAATACCAAAAGCATATAAAAATTATCTGTCTATGAAATGATGCCATGAAAAGCCAAAATCAAAACTCAATAGTCTTGGTGACTATTAAGCAGGTATTCTTTACTGCAGTGCTGGGTGCACGGGGAATAACTCCTCCTAATGTGCACACCAAATAAGTTAGTGTCACGGCTTATATGCAGGTTATACACACATATTCATGACCTTTCTGAGAAGTGATTAATACATTCCTTATTTTTCCAGGAAATCATTATCTTAGGTCTCCACCCTTTTCCACATGTGTACTACAGTCTTTAGGTGGTCTTCAAGGACCCTGGTGGTCATTTACTTCATCCACTCATCTTCATCACTGTTTTTGCCATAAACTATAGCCTTCATTTTCCTCTTCTTGCTTACCAGAGCTGCATAACTGGCCTTGGAACCCCTTGCAGCCTTGAGTTTTCTTGTTCCCAAAGATAATCCCATTTGAAAGCTTACAATGTGCTAATAACACATTCCAGGGTACCACCACTGAAAAATATGGTATTAATATTTACAAAAGTCTTATCAGAAAGTCTCCATTAGATTAATTGTTGTATAATATGTTGTTGATATTTACAAAATTCTAGACATTGTCTATTAGATTCAGCCTTCCCTTCACTACCCAAGATGAGTTTCTCTCTGGGAGCATCTCTGTATGAACTTCCCTGAAAAAGCTCCTCTGCGCATGTCCCAGACTGGACCCCCAGTGGGGCTGCTTGGCTGACTCCACATTCTATGAATTGACACTTTTCCATCATTGATTAAGCACAATCCTCATTGAGTGCTGTTCTGGTAAGACCTGTCATATTATATGTATAGTTGAGTACAAAGCCGAATGTCAAGCATATACTTCCTTTTGGTAATTCTCGGGGTGGGGGTGGAATTTAGCCCTGGCTGGAGGCCAGATGCTCACCAAAGTCGCTCTATCACTCCCCTTTTCAGTTGGACAGGGAAGAAAATATATATTGAGAGGCTTAGGAGTCAATGTGATGACAGGGAGAGATTATCTTGTCACCAATGACATGAGCAAAACAGACTCAACACAGAGTGAAGGAGAGAAAACTCTCTAATTTATTACACTACACTACAGAAACAGTGAAACCAGAGTCAGATAATGAGAAGTGCAACCAGATCTTAAAACACCTCCCCCCACTCCTCCCTTCTTAGCAGACTTTAGTCAGGATTTTTCTCCCTTCTTCCCTCCTGATGTGGCACAGGGAGGTGGGCAGGGATTGGGGAAAATGGGGGTTCTTGGTAGCACCTTCCACCCAGCCCTCCATTCTTAGCCGACTTCCCTTTAGTCATGATTTTGCTCCCTTCTTTCCCCCCATTGTGGCATGGGGTGGGTGGGGGGAATGGGAGGCAGGTCAGGGACTGGGGAAATGGGGTTCTTGGTCACTTCTTCACAGGCTGTTTTCCTTTTCCAGATCTTAAAACACCTCTGCCTCCTGCCCTGGTCCATTCTTAGCAGACTTCACTCTAGTCATGATTTCACTCCCTTCTTCTCCCCATTGTGGCACAGGGAGGGGCAGGGACTGGGGAAACGAGGCTTCAGTCAGTTCCTTAAAAGTTGGTTTCCTTCTTGGCCAGGGGAGGCATTCCTCACACCCTTCCCCTGCTGCACCCTGGGGTCCCACCCACAGGACACAGTCCTCCACAAACTTCTCCAGTGTGAGTCCTTTCCCACAGGGCTTCAACTCTTCACCAGCTGCCCCAGCGTGGGTCACTGCTATGGTGGGCAGTCATAAATCACAATGTCTCTCAGTCTCTCAGTCCCAGTCCTCCACGGGGTCACCAGCCTCCCCCCAGCAAACCTGTTTCCGTGTAAATCTCTCTGTCGCACATCTCTATGTCTCTGTCTCTCTTCATGGGCTGCAAATGCTGGCAGGGGCTTGCTCCAACATGGGTCACAGCATCTCCTGTATGTCTCCACCTGCTCCAGCATGGGGCCTCTCCACAGGTGGGTTCTCAGCCTTTTCCATGGGCTGTGGGGGGACACCCGCTGCACCATGGGTTTCTCCATGGGCTGCAGGGGCATCTTTCTCTCCAGCACCTGGGGCACCTCCTCCCCCTCCCTGGCCTTGGTGTCTGCACAGCTCCTTACATCTTTTCACTCCCTTCTCTGGTGGCAAAATGCAGCTGCTTGCGTTTGCGGGTTTTTTCCCCTATTGTGATTCCCAGAGGCTCTGTGACCATTACGAATTGGCTCAACCTTGGTCAGCAGCAACTCTGGCCTTCAAATGTCCAATGTTTACAGCCTCTGGCCTGCAGAGAATTCCAGCAGCTCCTTACAGCAGCCATTTTCTGCAGCACCCCCTTTCTCTCCCAGCACCCAGCTATGCAAAACTGCGACATTCTGTAAAACCAACAGTTTGCTCAGAGAAGCTGCGGTTGCCTCATCACTGAAAGTATTGAAAGACCGATAGGATGGGGCAGATGAGCGCTGGGGACAAGGTTGGTTCTGAGTCAAGATGGCAAGCTCATCCTACTCACATGTACCACATCCCCCTTTTCTCTCTCTTCTGTGAAATGCAGTAAAGACCTTCCTAGCCTTCAGAAAATATCTTAGCTTTAAAGAAGTTTGACGCATTGTTATTACTGAAAAGGTGTGCCAGTGCATGAAGGAAGGATGAAGAGGGTACCACCTCTGTGGCTGTCGATGGTAAGAGAAATCTAGCTGCTTTCTGAAAAATGGTTAATTTTGCTGCTATTTATCAAATGAGATGGAAAATAGTGGCGACTCAGCCCCAGGAGGATGGACAGCCTTCAGACATTGTAATTACAGCATATTATCAGCTCCCTAAAATGCAAATGGAAATATAAGTGTCTGTGAGCTAATGAGGCCCTAAGCCTCAATTCCAACTAGCAGCTGCTTATGACAAATTTAAATCTGCTTTGCAAAAGAACCCAGAAGCACAGCTGCATCTGAAGCAATAGTGGAGACAGAGAACTGAGGCAAAGAAAGATGGGACATGACCTAGAAAAGTGGGTGGAAAAATTTGTGTTAGTACACTCCTCAAATGGGCCAAACACCAAATGTTTAAAATGAGGGGCAAACAGGGCTTTCTGCTGCCAAGAATAAATGTCAGTGCTGCAAGAAACAAGATTTAAAGACTGTCTTATAAGGGAAGTAGCAGCTGATGACTGCAGCCTGGGTCTCCTCGCAAGTCTCAACACATCATGGTTCTCAACACCCCATGGTTCTCACTTGATGCTCTTTGCCAGCTGTCAATAGCTTTGCAGTCATGTTCAGTTTTCTGTCATGCACAGATCTCGGTCTAGGTGAAGAGAGAGCAGCTAAAAGCCTGGCCAAGTTTTCGTTTTCTCATCATGTACAGAAAAGGATAGAGCCCCAGTCTAGCAAAGAATCTACACATAAGCTTGCTTTTTACCTTACTGATACCAAGGGTGAACTTTTGAAATGCTTCTTTCGGCTGGGGACTTGGATATATTCTGACAGATCATAATTTAAAAACTCTCCAGATTAAAGTCCAGGTGAGCTCACAGAAATCCCATTATCTTCATCCTCTTATGCTAAATATCCCAATTACTCAGTTTACAGAGCAAGTCACACCTTAATATTAAGTTAAAGCTTACATTGTTAAAGCAAGAACTAACACAGCTGTGAACAGTTGCTTTACCCCTCCCTTTTAAGTCTGTGGCAAGGCTGACAGACATTGACTTAGAGACCGAGAGATGAGGGCAGCTGGGGAGCACGTAGCAGCACCAAAATAGCTCTTTGAAGCGTTGGTTTTGCTTAGAGCCAAAAACAAGGCCCCAGCTTCAAACACCAAAAGGAGAGAATACAACTAATGACAGTTAGAATGCTTTTGAAATAAACTTTTCTTGAGTGCCATGCCTCAACTATCCCTACCACAATAAATAAGACAATCTGATTCATTCTTGAGTCACTTCCATTCTGTTTCATACTTTTGTGAACAGCAACAACAAATTACCAGTTGTCCAACTTTAAAAGAACAAAACAGGCTCACTTGTTTCAGTGCAGTGTTCTCCATTACAGAAGGAGTTCTTCTCCCACCACCATACAGGCAACCTACACACAAGGGGACACTAAGTTGGATACAACTTCAGGGAAATCCCACCTCTTTCTAACAGCTGGCATGAAAAAAAAAAGAGATTAAATGACAGCGCTTCTAGAAGAAAACTGGAATGTGGTCCCAAATCAGCACACACCTGAAAACTGTCATGGGTTCTGATGCTTTTGCAGAATGGAATGCAGAATTAAGAGCTGCCTGCTCCTTTAGGCTGGAAAATTAAAGTGCTGTTATATGGGTGGGCATATCCAAAATGAATGAATCACTTCTAAGTTTATGCCAGTTATCCAGGAAAGTACAACTGTGATGGACAGTCAGAAAGAGGAATAGTGTATCTTATTCAGAGTAGCTTCAGGTACCTGTTTAAGGGACCTACTGTACTCCTTTTTCAGCCTCCGTAAACCATACTTGTCTTCTTGTGAACATGGCTACTTTCCCCCATACCCTCACTTGTCATCTTTATTATGCTTTCCCTGTATAACATCAGCCCCTTGTTGATTCTAACAATGGCTCTGAAGCACAACTGGTGATTCAGCTGGGAAGAGCTACGCAGTAACAGGACTGTCAACATTTTTGCTCCCAGTGACCAGCTTCAGAAATATCAATCCATTCCTACCTTATCAGATAACTTACCTTTGCATTCACACAGCTGAGAACTCCAAAAGAAGGTCACACATAATTTTCATTCCTGCCCTGACTAGAGTTTCTAGTCCTGCACTGTCTCCTTGTGTGGCTACACTGTCAATGAGAAGGTGTAAGCACACAGAAAGGGCACTAGGGATAATGAAAATGTAAATAGATTCATAGGAAACATATTTTTTAACTGCTTTGAGATTAAGACCTCCAATTCTCTCTGGGCATCTGCAGCCCAGAAGGCCAACCGCATCCTGGGCTGCATCAAAAGAAGTGTGGCCAGCAAATGGAGAGAGGTGATTCTACCCCTCTACTCTGCTCTGCTGAGACCTCACCTGGCATACTGCGTCCAGCTTTGGAGCCCTCAACCCAAGAAGGACAAAGACCTGTTGGAGCGCTTTCAGAGGTGGCCACAAGAATTATCAAAGGGCTGGAGCACCTCTCCTATGAAGATGGGCTGAGAATATTAGCCTTGTTCAGCCTGGTGAAGAGCAGGCTCGGGGCGGGGGGCGGGAACTTATTGGAAGTGGCCTTCCAATACCTGAAAGAAGCCTACAAGAGAGCTGAGGAAGAACTATTCACAAGGGCATGCGGCAATAGAACAAGGGGTGGTCCCATGAGCAATAGGACGAGCAGTTTTAAACTAGAAAGGAGTAGATTTAGTTTGGATATTAGAAAAACTTCTTCAATATGAGGGTGGTAGATCACTGGAACGGGTTGCCCAGAGAGATAGTGGAGGCCCCATCCCTGGAGATATTCAAGGTCAGGTTCGATGGGGCTCTGAGCAACCTGATCTAGTAAAGATCTAGTAGACTAGATGACCTTGAAAGGTCCCTGCCAGCTAACACATTCTACAATTTATGATTCTATGAAATATGTAAGACTAGAAATGCTGACTCTTGCATACTGAAGAGGAGGCTCAGTTGCCTCCTGCTATAAACGCTACACTTTATGATCACAATACCCCTTTGAGAGGACCTCCATACTGTTAGAAGGCTTTCATTTGCTTAAGAGGACCAACATTCATCAATCCACACTCAAGAGCACAGAGAGAGGTAATAGCAACAGTGCTAACATGCAAAAACCTATTCCTTGCCCCTTTAAAAGGTGCAAAACATCAGAAGACATAACACAGATAACTTGGCTTGAGTGTGAGACCAATGACAAACCTTTTGGATGCACCATTATCTAAATTTTAGAAGATTAGGGGCATGTCTCACTTCCAGAACACCCACAGCTCTGAGGTAACTAATAATACAAGACTATTCAGTCTAGTATTAGAGTCCATATTCTGCTGGCTGGATATCTCCTCATGCGTCCCAAAATCATATCTAATCTCATATCATCTTCCTTGTACCATTTGTCTACCAAGCTTTAACAGGGGCAAGTAAAGGAATAAAAGGGTAAACATCTTGAGCCAGACTAAATTGGGTCTCTAGCTGTGACAATTTAGGGCCTTCTCCCAGGAAGGCAATCTCAGCTAACATAGGCATCCAGCATAAAGGAACACTGCCCATGCTCTCTCCCTTTTCCTGAAGCAGACCCATTGCCTCTGGGAGGTCCCTTAGAAGGTCAGTTAATTTTGTTTCATTGAGGGGACCTCAGAATTTGCTGGTTAGCTCTGTTAGTTGTATCCATCAGTATGTTTGCAGAAGCAAAAATAAGAAGGCTCCTGAAGACTACTTTTATTGCTTTGTTAAGTCTGAAGCTGATGCTCAATTGATTTGCTGTCAGGTTGGAAGGATGTGCTGCAGGAAGAGTGCTTTGCAAGGTCTATCCCCCATTTTAATTAATCACTTGACTGACAACATGGACACATCCCATTGTTGAAGTGTAAACTGGATAACGTAAGGAAGTAAGAGATATCTGGCTTGTTAGGGGACAGAATACTTTGGATTACAAGAGGGATAAAAAAACCCCAAAACAGAGCAGCTTTAAAGCACACCAGACTTTCTGCAGTTCTTTATCTGGATTAAGGCAAGCTAAACAGGGCTGCCATACAGAACAAAATAAGCATTACAAGTGCTATCAAATAATGACATGAAACAGATGGGGTGCAAAACCAAAGTTGTCAACCAAAAGAGTAATATACAAGTGCACAAGTAAAAGTACAGTCCCCTCAAGAGAGTGGGGAATCAGGCAGTTCTGCTAAAAATGAGACAATAGAGATCTAAAATACTGTCACAGCTAAGGCATGGAGAACACTAGAAAAATAAGACTAGATTAGGTTTTATCCTGCCTCTACAATTATTACAAGATCATGATGAGATGGAAATCATTGCAATACACCAGGAAATAGCTTATATTGCAGACCAGAGAAGAGCTACTAAATACAGCTCTCCCTCATCCTGACATAGTGTATAAGGCAGCAAATCATCCCAATGTTCTGAGTATTGTGCTCTGCTGAAAATCTTTAAATGACCTTCACCCTCTTCCTTTTATTGCTGGACAGAATATACGCCAATGCTGTATTTCATCCTTCTCTAGTGAAGAACTACCACAGATCTTGTTAAAGACTTCATTATCACCTTTTGGGACAGGGAAGGAACACATGCTTACTCAGAGGAAGAAGTTGTAAATGTTCCCCAGAGGTGCTGAGATCTGTTTGAGGAAAGCACAATTTTAAAATGTTACATAATGAAACAGTCTGTAGTTAAAATGATTTGTTACTTTCCATTGTCAAGCTGATCTATCCATTTGAGTGCTGTAATAAGCTTGTTCAGGATCTTCAACAATTCAGCTGTAAAGTTACAGAGACAAGTCTGTCACAAGCTAATTAAGCTTACGTTTAGATAACAATGAACAATGAAACCAAAGCCAGTTCAACTCTCTGCATCCTTCAGTGTTGTGGTGCCTAACTGGTTTGCAACACACAGCTACATAGCTGTGCTTGTGCTTATCTGTCTGACAAAGATCTTGAAGCAGTGAAACCACACTACCTCTGTTTTTTGATAGACAATCACAGGTGAAGTTCAATCTACTTCTGCTATGACACTGCACTGGAAAACTAAATGCCATGCCCTAAAAAGCAGTAACAGCACCACTGCCTGCCCGATTGGTTTCCTCTCACATATTTGTGGCTACAGCCACAGTCTTGGAAGACATGTTGGGTTCAGGCATTCACTCTGCAGTCATTAAATAACTAAATATAACTATACCGATATACATAAAGGTCACTGCAGGTATAAGCCAGATTGATCCTGTTAAAACCCAGAGGTCTGCTGACAGTACATACATAGTGTTGAGAATATCTAACAATTATCTGCTATTTGGGATGATAAGTCTATGACATTTCAGGGATGAGAGCTAAAGAAGTAACTCTGCTTCTGATACTGGGCTATAGTGATAGTGGACAGGAAAAAGAAAGCTCTCAAATCACAGCTTCTGTTCCCTCAGGGTCTCAGAATATACTGTGAAACAGTTAGGACTTCCCATATTTCCTGTGAAAAATTATGTAATCTAACAAGCTAGAAAGGAAGAATTTCTGGATAGGCAAGTCTGCCTCATTTACCAAACTGGAAGATGCTCACGTCCACAGAGTCAGCCAAAAGTCAGCCAGGTCTCTGAATGGCTGATTACATATGTTGTGCTCTCTATCCTTGAGCAACAAAGCCTCTAAGTGTAGGCCAGCATCTACAAGATGACAAATTATGGTAGTGGTCCTCTCTCCTCTCACTGTGCCAGCGTGTGCTTCTTGGTTTGTTTATGAGGGCATGGATTCCAATGAGAGAAAAAAACCCAACTCAAACCAACCCAAACCAACAAAAACCCCAATCTTGTTCTGCCCAAATAAACTAATTTATTATTTTTTAAAGAGCAGTTATTGTCACTTTTAATACATGTCTTAATAAAGACAGACTCATGAGTTGTCTCCCTTAAGAATAGGGACCTTGCTGAAATTAAAACTATTTTGTGTTCTGAATTTCAAGTCAGTTACTTCTTACCACTGGCTCTCTAATTAAAAGGTTAATAAACATAAGCAGTGAGTATTTGCCAGAAAGTAAGGAACCTCAGGTCTCTCTGTTTGAACCTTCAGCTGAATTTAACAAGTCAGAGACTGTCAGTGCTATAATCGTGGCAAGTTTGATTCCCTAGTACAAACTGGCACATAGAATGAAAATTATGGGCATTTGTGGATAACAAGGACTGTTATCCTACTTCTGAGCCTACTGTTCTCTCATAATCAATACAGTCCAGAAAGGGTTTCTTGTTGCTCAAATTCAGTGCCTATACACACTTTTCAGTTACCGTGTACACAAACTGGTAGGAGGCACAGAGAGGTCACCTTCTCAGCAAGGCTAGCAAAGCCAGCCTGATGGGCTTTTTATGTAGCAATGAACACATCTAACAGATTGGGTCAGAAGGGGAATGCCCTCTTAGCACAAAATGGCTCTTCAAAAGATGCCATGGGCTTTCAAGGTGGAGAGGTCTGATGGAATTGAGGTTGTGTGAGCAGGCTCATCAGCTATTATCTATGGTGCAGTACACCCAGCAGCATTACCCTGATATCATATGAACAATATCCTGAGCTTACTGTTGGAAGCTCTGAAGCATGCCCCATTCTCTCCCAATCCTAGATCAGGATGAACACTTCTGCCAAAGGTCACCATGTTTTCTCACTAAAGCACCAGAATCTAGCCATATGGGTGCAGGTAAGAGCAATCCAATGAAGTGTAACAGGTTTATTGGTGGGTAACTAAAATGCTGAGGCATCAAATACAATTTTTTGTTCCTTTCCATCATAGTCCTGATAACAGGTCACCAGGAAGAACAGACCCCAGCATTTCTATGAAGCACAGACCACAGCTCTGGCATTTCCAAATAGCATTAGCAAAATGTCAGTAGATTCATACCATTACCCCTTACCAGCTGCACTGTCAAAAACTGTCTGCTCCTAAGGATTGTACGAGGAAGGAATCCCCCTGTGCCATGTAGATAGATAGACAATTGTGATTTACTTTGTGCATGGTGATAAAATGGGCATGAATCACAGGTGTCTTCAGGGAGCAGCTAGACCTGAGGGACAGAGAAGAAAGCATTATCTGTCCCAAGATCTGCCTGTCTTTCTCACATGGAAGAGTCTAAAACATTCCTAATCCTGTGGTGGTGAGTAAACAAACAGATCCTCTCTGTGCCTCCCCAGGGCACAGCAGCAGTCCTGAAGCAGCTGAGACAAGCAATGCCAGTGAGATCCTTCTGCTAAGCAATGCATACTGGACAAGGAATATGACACAGATAGTGTGACCTTAGCGGTACATCTCAAGAAGCGGTTCCTAAGGTCTACTTCAAAGTGGTTTTAGTGCTATCTTAACACCAAAGTAAAGCAAAGAGAGGTAACATCCCAACAGGAGAGTTCATAAAGCAAGGGAAAAAGAAGGGTTCAAGACAGGCCAATGTCCATGTCCATGTGTGCTAGCTATTGTGAGAGAATAGAAGATCAATCATGAAATTTGATATAAAAGCACAACATGGAGGAGATGCAGAAATGTGTCTGAAATCATGTGCAAAGTATGTCTCTGGTATTTTCAAATTTCCAATCACATTCAGACCATTTGAAATTGCTTGGCCCCACCCTTGATGTCAGTCTTTAAGTCATTGGCTTCTAGGGTCTTCAAGACCCTCAAATTACAAGGCTGGCTTTTATTTTCTGTGGTGTCTCTCATTAATCCTTCTCAATGGAGGAAAATTTCACTATAAATTTGAAGAGCACTTAGTTCTTACAAACTGTTGAAAAAAGCAGAGTGTAAACTTTCCCTTGTGCTCTGATCTGTACTTGGAGCAGAACTGGATCTCACCATAACCAATTAACTTGGCCATCAGCCTGGTTTCATGTCTCCCAGAATATTTGCATATTGCTTTCTTACCAACCTGCTCTTCCCTGATACCGAGAATCTCAGTACAAATACAAGAAGGAAGTGTTTTCCAGGCCCTTCTCCCTGAGCTCTTAGATCCATGAAGAACTTCTTTAGGCCCTGAAGTATCAAAAGCAGATTTTGGCACAGATGGATACAGCTTTCACGTGTTGCTGAAGGCAAATCAGAGTCCAGGTAATGATAACATCCGTCTCTCACTGTAGAGAACACACTTTGCAGCTCTGAGACCACTTTCGGAGACTGAAGTAGTAAGAGAACACCTGTTCATGCTACACCTGAACTTGGATAATAGGACTTTTCAGAGGAGGAATGGGTAGGCTTCCTCTGTCCTGCCATCAGGAAAAGTCAGCTTTACACACTGTCACAGACAGAAAAAAGAACAGAATGCCAGCTACTTTTTCACCTGGCAAAGTTGTCACACTTAAATGTGCAGGCAGTAACACTGTTAAGGCAAGCTGCTCAGCTGCAGGTGATGTGATAATACAGCAAGAAGCCATACTCAGCATCCAGCCCAAAGAGACAGAAGGTATGCCTCCCACCACCTGGAGTTCATGCATAAATCTGGTGCTAGGTTCCATCCACAGCTTTGTACCTGCTGCAGATTTCTACCTGGAGATATCTTCCTAGAGATACCTACCTATGAGTGTAATATGACTATGCATGCCTTCAGGGATTAAGACCCTTGGCCTCCTTGAACTCCACAGAAAGAGGAATTTTACTTTCCAGGTTGTCTTTCACTGAACAGATTTGCTTTTGTTCAGTTTGCTGAGCTTTAAGTTGGAGGAATAAGGTGGGAAAACAAATACAACACTGAGACAATGTCAGTTTCCATTAAATATGGTATTCTTTATCATGGACCACATATTACATGCTGTCATATCCTTAGCCTAACAGATAATTCTATTATCAAAGACTATGCTGCATGAGGGTGACAGAGCACTGGAATAGGCTGCCCAGGGAGGTGGTGGAGTCTCCTTCTCTGGAGATATTCCAGACCCGTCTGGATGCCTATCTCAGTGAAATGTCCTAGGGAGCTGCTTTGGCAGGGGGATTGGACCCGATGATCTCTCGAGGTCCCTTCCAACCCCTACAATTCTGTGATTCTATGATTCTATGAGTTGTTTTCAGCTGGTCTTAGTCACCTACTTTGCAAACTCAACTTGGATGACTTATTTGCTTTCCTGCTGCCTCTGATCACTTTATTAGAGAATTTTCAGGTGCATTAACATTATAGATAATGCACAACTGCCAATGTGGTTTATGTATTCATTTCAAACAAAATAAAATCCATGCTGTCACTGAATGTCCTGGTTCTGGCCAGGCCAGAGTCAACCTCTCCAGGCAGCACAGGTGAGCTGAGTTAGCCTGAGCTGTTTTCCACACCACTTGACATCACTTCCCCATAAAAGGGGCTGACTGTGGAGGGGCACAGGACAGTCTGGGTGTGGTTGGGGCATTGGGTTGCTTGTTCTGTTGTGCAGAACTCTCTAATTGTTGGGTTGGTAAGATACTCTGTGTTATCACCAGGTGTGAGTGTAATTGGCTGTTATTTTTCTACGTTCATGGTGATTTCATCAGTAAACTGTCCTTATCCCAGCCCACAGAGGCTCTGTCTGTTTCTCTTCGCCTTGGCTGTGAGTGAGTGGCATGTGGTGCTCAGCTACTGGTTGGGGCTGAACCACCACACTGCATTTGCTGACTTTGGGTTTATTTTTGATTTGAAGCTTATTTTAAATCTTGTATAAGTTATACAATTACCTTTTTATTTTCTTACACTGAGTCACTCTTGCATTCCCTCCTGCCAGCTGTCTATTGTGAGATGTCTGCCACCCAAAAGCTACTAAAACTAATGCTTGTCACTTTATCCTAACCATAATTTCCAGCTAACCAACAGGCAAAAACTAAAAAATACTTATCAATTCCAGTCTCTTTACATCTGCTTTATTCCCCAGTGTAATGCAACCAGTTATAATTGAGTTGCAGTTTAATCAACTAAGTGGGCCACCCCGTGAGGAAAAAGAAAGAAAAAAAGGAGAAAAATCTAGGTCACTCTGTTCTTAAGACAACAAAATAGATAATTGCTTCACTTTGAAGCATCCATGCCACACTTGGGGTATGTTTGAGATCTTATGTAACCAATACTATCTCTGGGTTAGCCAGCTCCTCCTTAGTAATGTGCCACAAATGCCTCTTTCACACATGTTCAGCAGCAAAGATGGTAGAGTGAACCCAGCCTTTTCAGACTGTGTGGAAACAAGAAATACTGCAACCCCTTCTATTTTGAGAGGATTTTTGTGAGTTTTGAAGGGAAAGGAAAACTTGCATCTGCAAGAAATTCATAGAAACACTGGTCTTTAGACTAACACATTTGAAACAGCTGAAATTTATCAATTACATTTGGCAGTGCCTATAAGGGTTAAGGACTCTTATGCAGAATCATGCCCTGGGTTTCACTGGTCATCCACAGCATGTCTCAGGCTGAATTAGCTCAATTGTTCTTTTAATTAGGATTAAAATTTAAGCACATTAAAAGGATCTGATTTTCTACAGTATAAAGCCAAATACACACTAAAATGAGCCCTAAAGAAATATCAGACAGATAACCATGTAAGAACCAGCAATAAGGCAGCATGTCTGCAAGTGAGAGAAAAATAATGGGTGCTCTTTATTCAGAGAGAGCCTTTACACAACAGTTGGCTGGAGTTAAAACAGCACTGAAGCTGACATACCCTGCATTTAGCCCAGGGAGGAGATTCAAGATGTAAAGCAGAGTTAAAATCGTAGCAGCTTTGTCTTCACTTTAGACAGTGTGGAAGCAGAACACTCTTGTCTCTGGTGGTGATTGAGAGGATGTGTTTTACCCACTTATTTTAAGTAACTGCTATTCTGGCAACTGCATTAACAAGGACCTAAGTATACCATCTTGAAGAAAAGGAACTGAGGTACAGACAGAAGCAAGTACCACCTGGAAAAATTTATCAGGTGGAAGTTAAAAAGTAAAAGCAAAAATCACAGTCAAGCTTTTTAGCCAGGAGGCAAGTCATTGTCTCCATGACAGGAGAACTCAGGCCACAGGAACTAGAAAAGGGAGCACCTTGACATGGTGTTCAGAGATGTGAATTGCACTGGCAACTCTACCTGGCAGAGTGCTTGCTGTCAGTAGAAGATGTACAGTCTGAAGAAACGAATGACACATTCATCCTCTTTTCCAGAAGCCAACATCTTGCTATGGCACACTACCATCTGCCTGTGTGCTCTTGATGAAGGTTTCCTTTAGGTAGGCACCCCTGAAGTAATCAGCGAGTTTTAAGGACAGTGGGTGGAAAGTTACTAGCTAGGGGGAAAAAAGCCTCACAATGTTACGGGAGACACTTGAGTGCAAGGGATTCTGTCCTGTGTACAAACCATGCCTCTTCCTGGGGGCTAAAACAGCTTAAGGCACCCTCCTAAAATGCTTACCTAGCCAGAGATTTAAGTCATGTTGAAATGTGAGCCTGAGTTCAGGATACTGTCAGGGTTGAGAGCGGGAACATAAATTGAGGAGCATAAACTGAGACTTAACAATCTGCCAGCACAAGTAATATAGAAAATATTGATACTAAGAAGGAATAACTTTCTCCCAGAAAACTGGGAGGATATTCCAGGAACCATCTAGTTCTGAAATTACTTATTTCTCAACTGCAGTGTAAAACAAGCAAATGAACAAATGTATTGAAAACAGTTGCTTCCATAACTGCAGGTAGAAGTTACCATGAAGGGAATTTCAAGATATGCTTGCTCTGTAAAACTCCACCTAGGCTGAAATAACAGTTAGAGAAATATCCAGTGTAGCTATGAGCTGCCTGTACTGGGAAGCAACCTGACCAGCTGTTCTAGAAGTGGTTTTAGAAAGGTCCTTGGAAATAAAAAATCGCTTTCATTCTGAATCTGATAGTTGATTTCAGATCAGTCTTGGAGCAGTGAGATAACAGAGGTGGCAGACCTTCTCTTCTTTCATATGGACACCACCCAAATAAGTTTTCAGGAAAGGGAAGATTAACCATAGCTCTATGACAACTTCACCCAGAGGGTCACATTGCTGGTTGCCACTGAACTGGGTTAGAGCCCGCTGGATACAGTCAAAGAGTATCACATGTTCTAATAGCACTAACACTGAGTGTTAAAACTAAACCTCTTTTAAAGACAATTTTATTATTATCAACAGTCTTAGAAGTGACGAGTCAAATATGTTGTCTGCTTGCTATAGAGGTCCTCAGGACAGAAAATTATTTCCTGCCTCACTGTTCCCACCTCTCTGGGCATGCACAATTACACTAATGCATAATTTGAAATCCAGCTTCAATTTCTCCTAGCTTCCCCCCACCAACAAGCTTCCCCAGCACCTCTCTCCTCCTGCTAGTGAGAAACACTCTTCTAATTCCCAGCTTGAGTATGATTGTGGCAAATCTATTCACATTATTCTTTTACTAACATTTTCCTTCACATGAAGTAGCAGTTCATTCACTGCAATGTTTACCTCTCCCATGTACTTAGTGAGAGCAGCTGTGTCCCTTCTTAGTGTTTTTCCTCAGGATTTTAATGCACCTCTGTGTAATTATAAAATTTCTCTTCCATGCATCTTTTAATTTGTGACTGTGCGGCTTGCCTGACATGGAACAAGAACTGATATTTAAACTGTGTAGTAACAAAAACACAAAGGAGAAAGTTGCAATTGTCACTAGTGTTTTAAATATAGAGAATAAAAAATCATATCTATTTCTAATGAACACCAGGATTCTCCTAAATACTTTCCCAAGCAGTTTTATTCCCAGCTGAAACTGTGCACAGCAGCAGCTACGTTGATGTGCTGGTACTTACCAAAACCTCTGAACAGTTTCTCCTTCTCTTCTCTTTTTTTGGGGGGTAATTTTTTTTTAAAGAAAAACATAAATCTGAAGAAAACTGTAAAAAGAAATTGATTCATTCACAAAGAACAAAACATTTCACTTTCTAAGAGCCACACATTGATTCAGGGAAGAGTGGCATGCATACAGTTAACTCCAGAGTAAAATAAATGGCTATCACAGATTAAAGATAGTTCTGTTTGGATATTATCTCCTAGTCTTATACAGTCTTTCAGGTTTGTGATGGGTCTTTCAATTCTTGATTGCTGAGAAAATACAAACTCTGTGTTTCAAAACTTTTCACAAAAAAAGTGTTTTAGTAAAACCTTTCCACAGTCCTCTTGCAAATTAAATTTTTACGGAATTTAATGGACACATGCTTCGCAGACAGGCATTGCAACAGAGGCCAGACAATCCCACACAGTTTCTGTCCCTTCAAGGGGATGTAGAAAGTTTCACACTACATGCAATAACATAGTGGGAGGGAGGTGGAATGAAGAAGAAAGTTTCACTGCCAATGTCAAGTCAATGACAAGCCTACAAGTCCATTAAGTATGCAAGTTCATCTCTGCCAAGGAGTGACAAAAGAAAAAAGAATATTATTCCCTTCCCAAGAAGAGAAAGGCAGTGTTCAGGTACCCCTGAGTCACACTAGACTGTCTTGCTCTTGGGGTAATGGAGCTACATACTGCTTCCTATGAAAGTGATCTGGAAGAGACTGCATGTCACCTTGAGAACAAGTGGCCTTCCTAAACGCACTCAGGGCTCTCCCACAGATGAGGTCAGCAGTTCAAACTTCCAATTGAGAGAAGCCCTGGCTCAGGGCTGTTAATTGATGTAAAACTCAATGTGAGCTGACAATGCACACTTGCAGCCCAGAAAGTCAACCATGTCCTGGGCCTCACCAGGGTGATGAGCAAGTGAAGGGAGGTGATTCTGCTCCTCTACTTTTGTGAGATCACCTGGAATAGTGTCCAATGCTGGGGTCCCAGTACAAGAAAGACCTGGACTCACTCTAAGTATCCATAAGAGGGCCACAAAGATGATTCAAGGCAGCCAAGAAAGTTGGGTTTGTTGAGCCTGGAGGCGAGAAGGCTCTGGCATGACCTTATTCCAGCCTTCCAGCGCCTAAAGGGAGGGTGGTGAGGTGCTGTCACAGGCTGCCCAGAGTAGCCGTGGATGTCCCATCCCTGGCCATGTTAAGGGCCAGGTTGAATGGGGCTTAGGGCAATCAGGTCTGGGGGAGGGTGTCCCTGCCCATGGCAGGGGGGTTTGGAACTAGATGGTCTCTGAGGTCCCTTCCAATCCAAACCACTCTGAGTCAATAAACCATCTCCCACTCCGTTATGTTAAGCACCGGGTGGAAATTTTTTTCCACTGGTCAACTTTGCCTGTACTCTCCAGGAAAAAGAAGAGGTGGATCTAGAGACATGGAAATTCAGCCATCTGCCAACCTAGAGCATTGACAAACATTTCTTTTTCTTTTTTTGTCTGTCTTCCTCTTCATTGTTCACATTCTTCCAGGAGATGAGAATTGTCAAAACAGCTGTACCATTCCAGACTTGGGTTCCTGTGCTTCTTTCACAGCCTGTGTTTTTCACTGCCATTTGTATCCCAAATTTCTGTTAGTATTTCAGGTTTCTCATTCCTTCAAAGTCAGTGTCACTGGAGATAAGCTAGAAGAATCAAATCATGCTGCAAAAACATAAGTAGCTGCTAAGCAGCCTCATTCTTGTAGGTAATGGCAGATTCAAATTATAAAAATATGTACATCAAAATCAGCAGATTATATTTTCTATTTATACATTTCTGCAGTGAAAGCATTCACCCAATTTGAACTCAGTTCATTTAATTCTTGAATTCCACAGTGGGATCATTGATTTGTCTCTAGTTGAGACACACATTTTATTTTATTTTATTTTTAAAAGTATTTTGTTTCTAATATGCACTGCAATTTGTACCAGTGATAGGAAGATGACTAGTAGCCTTGGCCATATCTGTAATTGCAGCTGTTACCCTTTAGCAAGCCACATGATCATCTCCTCAGCAACCTAAAGAAATCTCAACCTCTTCCGCAAAGTTCTACGTCCTTTGAGACATGTCCTCCAGTCACTAAAGCCAACCTGCAAGAAACAAAACTGACTATATCCAAGCTCTTACAAGCAAGCTGTAGGTGAGAAAATTAGACAGCAACCAGTGTAGTTATCAAAGTCATAGCCTAGCAAATACTTAAGATTCTGTGTAACCTCGAGCAAATGCTTGATTTCAGCATGCTGAATGAGTACACAGAGACAGTGCACAGTTTCAACCTCCCAAAGAGAAGTATCCAAGGCTAAAGAGTATTCTCTGCCTCACCACAGAAGGAGTTAAGTCGGAGAATTTGGAAGAGCCTCAGCGTGCTGTGTTTACAACCATTGGAACTGAAATTATTTCTGCAGCTTTGAGGGACTAATGTCCCAAAGTCTCCCATGATCACCACTTTGAGCCATATTCCTTCTCTGAGGGCCTGAAAAACTGTGGATACCCATCCTAAAGACCACTCTGAGCCTTAGCACCAGCCTCTAGTCCCTCTCTTTACTCTCTGAATACTCTGACATAATATTCAAAGGGGAGATCGTCATCATGTTCAAACAGAAGAGTATGCATTTGCATATAGCCCTCTCATGAAACAAGGCAGTGGCAAGGCACTAGAGGTCTGTCCCTCTTTCTGCCAGCTTTTCCTGCTTACTGCCATTCCTCTTCCGGGCTTGCTGAAGAATTTGATGGCCTTCTGCCTTCAGACAGTGCTGGAGAACTTTTAATCCTGCAGCTGCCACAGATGTCATACTGCAGTTTCCCACATAAACATCCTGCTGCTAGAATGGATTTTGTGCTGTTGATGTTGGGGGTGCTCCAGAATGAGAAAGACATTAGTGCTCTCCATAAGGGCAGAGCACCTACCTTCCCTTAAGAATGGAGAGCCTTTGCAGAAATTCCTTAGGCCTTTTGGAGCCCTGTACATTATTGCAATGTTAACACAAACAGTCCATACACTCTCAACTCAGCAAGATTTCTAAACCCATGTAACCCAAGGATTTAATTTCGTAGTTTGTCTTCATTTCTAACCAAAGCACAAAGCCCTCAAGTCTACATCAACCTTTGTTAAGCCTGCCCTTTCTCCAGCACAGAAGTCAGAGAATGGGTCTCCACAGCTAACAGCTGAACTACAGTCTGAACTTCCCTCTCCCCAGGGACCAACACAAAGGCTAATGAGTAGTTTACATTTTCAGAGTCCCATTTCACAAGGAAAGTCTAAATAACTATAATGCATCGTGCACTAGACTCCTGCCCAGCTCCAAATTCACTGCTGTATTTCCTGTGAAGACAGGCCAAAAATTCTGCCCCGAGAAAACCCAGTTTGTGCCAAAAGTAAGCAGCTGGCAAGAAAGCACCACTTTTCTCTGCCTCCATGAGAATGAACTTCAGTTATGAATGACAAGAAAATTGACAATCCAGAAAGATGCAGGTGTAGATGTTAAAACAGAGAGTATGTAGAACTTCCTTCGAAGTGGACAAAGAATCAAAGAGAAAAATCTTTTGTTCTGCAATGGAGGAATCCTAGAAAAAACTCCTTAATGCACATGAAGTTTCCTTATTTCTCCCTTTCTCCCCAATCTGAGGTAGAAAATTTCCTGTTTATCCATGTCACTCCACTCCAAACAGGTTCTTGACAAGCAGATGCTCAGCAGAAGAAACCTAGTTAAGCTCTTTGTAGCATACATCTACAGCCAGCAGGCTGAAGTTTGCTCATTTCATTCAAGGAAACACACTTGCTCACAGAGCCTTCTTACAAATAAGACAGAAGTAAAATCCCATCAGACACCAAAGAGAGCATGTGTATGATTCTAACAGTAATGGGCTCAGAGGCAAGCAAATATAAAAAGAAGATTTCTCAGGAAAGGCACAGGAAGAAAGACCTGGTTAGTTTTCCTTCTCCTGGTTTGGATCATGGATGGAATAAGTCAGCTGACCCTGACTCTAATTGTGTCACTGGTACCATCTCCACAACTATCTGCTCCTTGCTTTTAATGGATATTCCTGAAGCACAAACTAAACATCGCAGGTTTCCATTGGAGGATCTGGCATCAAATAAATGAACAAGGAAGATCCAAAGCTTGTATAGATTAATCAGCCTTGAACAGCTAGAGAACCTATGCTTGTTTAGTTTTTCTGGAAGCACTGGGACACTTATTTTCCCTTCTGTACTTGTCTCAACAATAGACACGATTGCACTCAACTTGGTCCAATTTACTGAAGTAAATCACTTTGCCAGTAGTACACATTAGGAAAAAAAAAGGCCTGTTAACCATTTATTTATGAAAAATTTATCCATCAAATATCAACACTGACTTTCTCTTCAAAATATCATTAATATACATATACTAAAAGCATCAGACAAAGCAGGGGGTGGGGGGGGAATCTAGACAATAATAAAATGACACAGCCATACCACACAGAGGCTGCAGAATTTATCTAGTACTTTTACGCACTTGAGAATTTATAGTATAGAATAGAATAGTATAGAATAGTTCAATTGGAAGGAAACTCTAGCGATCCAGACCAAATGCCTGACCAGTTCTGAGCTGACCAAAAGTTAAAGCATGCTATTAAGGAATTGTCCAAATAAATCTTAAACAGTGACAGGCATGAAGAATTGGCCACCTCTCTAGGAAGTCTGTTCTTGGTTTTGACCACCATTGTTTCCTAATGGCCAGTTTGAACCTCCCTGATGAAGCTTTGAACCATTCCCACTCACCCTGACCTTGGATCCCAAGAGAAACACTCAGCAGCTCCTCACTTCCCCTCCCTAGGAAGCTGTAGAGACCAACGAGGTTGCCCCTCAGCCTCCTTGCCTCCACACTACACAAAACACATGTCCTCAGCCACTCCTCACATGACATTCCTTCCAGCCGTTACATCAGCTCTGTTGACCTCCTCTGGACACGTTCATGTACCTTAGTATCCTTCTTGAATCGTGGGGCCCAGAACTGCACACAACCTAGGCAGAAGTTTTCTGAGAACAAAGGTAGATGGGACCTGAACATTCACCACAGGCTGGAGATATGCTGTCTCATCTCAGATTCGCCATTTTTTCTGATCTGGAAACACCTGACTACAAAATGAAAGACCTCATGTATCACAGGTTTCAAGAATTACAGGCAAAAGAAATCCCAGAAGTAAATACAAGCACTACTTGCTGGCACTGTAATTTTCAGTCCTGCATTAGTTTGTCCTGCTCCAGGACTTGTTAGACTGTTCTCCACTGCTTACGTTACTGTATATGATGCATGCAGTCCAAGAGCAGGAGCGCAGCTCCACAGAGACATGCGAATGTGAGAAATAAGAGGCTAAGTTGGAGGAGAAAAAGGCAGAAACCACTGTATTTCACTGGCTGTTCCACCCTGGAATTGCCTCTAACTGCACTAAATCTCACTGACTTCTCCAGGGAAGATCAAGGATTTAATCACCACATCACCAACAAATGAAGTGATGGAAATGCAACAGCAAAATGCATGCTTCATAAGCCACACAGAAGGCCACTACTAGGATGTTGTTAAAACACTAGTACAGTTTCCACTCAGGTTCATCTGGCATTCACACATGCTCACATCTTCACTAATGTGAGCTTAGCACGGGGGCTGCTTTTTAAGAGCTTACAAACAGTGACTTGAATCCCATTATCTTCAGGAGCGTTTAAAACTTTGCCTACCTTCAAGAACAAAGGGATTCCCTCTAAACTGATGCTTGTGATACACCTAGCTGAATCAAAGCTACTTGAAGTAGACAGTCCTGCCCTGCGGACACATTCCAGGTGACAACTGGATTGCATTTGTCTTCTGCCTACAGTATTTTAGGAATCCTTATGAACCAAAACAAGTTTCCACTAAATCTTGACAGAAAAAAGCAAATGCCAGGCAGCAGTCCTCATTCTAAGCTGCTGCAAATAAAACAAATTCATACCAGAAACAGCCTAGTAAATATCTATTCAGAAATTCAAGTGTACCCTTCCTCCTGTGGGGCTTGCATTGCACAATGAATTCAAGGGATACTGGCAGATTCATGAAGAAATTTAGAGAGTACCATTCACATGCATCATTACATATGAAGTGAGTTACATAATAAATCCAAAGGCCAACACTAGGAAAAGTCATTATTTAAGATAGGCAACCAATTAGATCTTTCTCCTATATGAGGCCATAAAAGGAGCACACTAGAAGGACCCTGTGCAACACCATAGAACACAAAGTTAGAACTATGGGAGCAGATCTGTATACCTGTATCTTCACAGCCGTCTGGTATGCACAATGCTAGTTTCCGCTATAAGAAATCTCTCTCTCTATCTCTCTCCAACCATATCATGATCCTACCTGAGATAAATCCTCTTGACTTTCCCATGGGCTTTCCCCTTCTTTTTCCATATGGAAATGTCTAAGAGGTTTGGCCCTCAGAGTCTCACAGGAATTGAATAGCATCTGGCAGTTTCATGAAGTTTAGTGTTTCTTCTACTTCAGTCCATTTTCCCAATTTGTCCAAGCCACCAGTGGCAGAGGAAATGAGTGCAGTATAACATGGGTGACAGGTGTTAATTCACCCCTTGCTTTCACAGAAAGTAATGAAGAAATAAACAATTCTTTGTGAAAAAACACTATGGCTAAATTTCTCCAGGGACCATTCAGGTTGTCCACTTCCAGCTTCTTCCTGGTAAATCATACACCTTGGTCATTGATGACAGTGCTCCAGACCTCTGGAGCTAAAGGGCTTTTCAAATGTAAAATGCAATCATTAAACCACTCTGGTTGTCTTCATTTAGTGAACTGTCACAAGAACAGCAAAGTGTATAATCACCCTGGCTACACCAGTACATGGAAGTCTGATGGTGTGGCAGGGTCAGAGGTACAAACTATTCCTTCTCTGTCTCTGTGTTACTTCTGTGGAAGAAGCAGTGATTTCAAGCCTCTGGATTTCCTCATAATATTTTCTTCTTGTCATCCTACACAGCTAATAAACATCATGACTGCATTTCATATCTACAGAGTCTGTTCACTGTCAAATGATAAATGGGGTGATACAAGGTGCTGAAAGGTCTGAGGAGCACAACAAAAAAAGCCGTGGAAGCAAACTGGTGAAATAAGCTAATATTTTGCACTGTGGTAAAGGAAAAGCAGTCCCCACTGCTAATGAAAGGGTCAGATATTTTACCTTGAAAAGGCTGGGGTTTGGCAGAGACACATTTCAAGCTTGTAAATGGCCAGGCAAAGATTCCGCTGCCAACACTAGCAGCAAAATTCTTGTGCTGGCAGCACAGCAGAGGATGGCTTTCCACTGCACAGGAAGAGCAGGCTTCTGCAGACCCCTTTAACCACAAGTCAGGGAAAGAGAACAGTCTACTTCAGCAGCGTAATAACCTGTAAAAATTATTTCACAAAGCCTAAATCCCCTTCTGACTTCTGAACAGAGCAACTCTATACAACGTAACTGCCTTTCTTTGCTTGCTAATTTAGTTCATCTACCTCACAAAACACCTTCCTGCCTTCTTCCCATCTGACTGGCAAAACTCCAAGGAAAAACAAATCTGCTTGTCCTGTGCCATTAGAAACGAAGGAAATGTCTTCACAGACTGTTCAAAAACAAAGAGAAAACTCCCATATGAGTATTCTCTTGTTAATAAAGCAGAGTATGAGACATCCTCTTCCTCAAGAAGAAGAGTGAGCTTTCCTTCCAGCAACTCTGCAGATAAGTCTGAAAAAACCTGGTCCCGAAGTCATCCCAGAGACCTGCAGAGCCCTGTCCAGCAGGAAAAGGACACACACCCCACTTGTAAACATCTCTCAGACCCAGCCTCTTAGCTACCATAAACTCTGGCCTAAGGCCCACTTCAGTGCTGGATGCTGGGAAAAGAAAATGCCATGCCCATAATACTCAGACAAGAAAACTTAATTGGTCTCCGGCCTTTACGAGGTGTCCCCAGCTGAGATAGTGAAGTGGTTAAGCTATCATAGCTGTGGGTGGTCTGCAAGCAATATCTATATTAAGTCTGATTCTCTGTAAATTGGAAGCTTGTTACTGAAAAAATTGTAGTATTTCTCTCTCTTCCAGGAGTGCCTGAAGAGATTTTTGAGGATGGGATAAGAACCTTTGCACCATTCAAAAAATTCAAGTAGACAGCAAAATTAATTCAGAGGTATTCTCAGAAAAGTCATATTAAACTGAAGTTAAAGACCCGTGGAATCCACAGGAAGATATCCCTAAAATTGTGGATAATAAAAAGCTTACTAGCAGATCACACCATGTGTCCTAGCCAAAGCAAGCCTGTAACCAAACAGAAGTTTGGTGCTTTGTTCTCTCTGTATATCAGAGTTGGAAGACAAAAAGGGTTCTGGACCATAATTAAGTAAAGAAACTGTAACCTTTAGTTGTTGCTTTGCTTGGTGATATAAGTGTCAGATTGCACACTTACATCACCTTAGATTTTAACTCCAATGGGAAACAAGTGTCAAAAACCACCTTTACTTACCATGTTATAATTAGCCTGGGAGATCCTGTTTTTCCCCTTTGAAACTATTTCTAATATTAAAATAAGACTTAACATTTCCTGGATTTTACAACTCTGCAGAGACTTCTTTATTGAGTAAGTGGGCAAGTTCCAGACATGTTTTGCCAATACATTAAGTCAGCTGGCAGAAGAGCTGGTGCCCTGGGTAGCATCTTGACAGACATCAGAAACTCAGGCTTCACCAAAAGATGATTTTTTTTAAAAAAAAAAATTGCCTCCTCAGCAACCCTATTATAATGCAAATCCTGATTCTGGCATGCAACATTATGCTAAAATGAATGTCTGCCCAGAGTAAATGCTGTTGAGCATGGGCAGCCACTGCTTCCAACTCAGGTTAGTGAGTAAGCCGCAAGAAAAAGCATGTATCTCAGCTGTTACTCTTTTGCTGCAACACTCCTCCCCCTGCCTTTAACTGCAGTCTCTAAGCAGTTATTTCCCTTCAGTGGATTCACAGATCTCCAGCTGCAGTGGCTGAATATCCAGTTTCAGTGCAAGCAACCTTATTCACACCACAGCAAGCAGTACAAAAACTGCTCTTCACAAAACTTTCTCCTTTAAAACAGCCACTGAAAAGTAATGATATGTAACACCACTACCATACAAACTGTTACCTTCTCATATAGATATCTTCATATCTTACTATTTTAATCAATCGAATTAGATCCCTTCTTTTACAGTTTGGTCTTCCCATTCAAAACACCACAACTACAACTTGGGTTGCTTGCTCTATCTTTAACTATGATTACTTTGCTCCCTTGGTTAAAAAAAACAAACAAAAACTGACAAACAAAATACACACACAAAAAACCCCAAACCAGTTCCTTTGCTTTCAAAGATGAAAATCATGGTTCCAAGCCATGGGAGAGAGTCCTGAAGTAAATGTTGAAGCTGCATATGACATCAATAACACCATGCGTGACATTGATAACACCATGAGTGACATATTCCCACAGTCCCACGACTCTGCAGTTTCTCCAAAGAAAAATAGAGGGCAAACACACACAGGAGATACAGCACAAAAGACACAAAGTGATCAGAAGCACCTTATCAACTTTCTCTGAGGACAACTATTCCAGTTCCCAACAGCGCCAGCATTCAGCGTTATCTCAGTGACAGCCTTGTTTTGACAGAATGTTCAGGCCAAGCAGCTTAGAAAGGCAGCATAACTGTTGCATAATGAGGGAATATATATCCCAAATACTTCTGTGTTGATTTCTATTTTTCTCCCCTACACCACTACTTTTTCTATTTCTCACCATTATGTTAAAATAATTCATCATTAGACTGAAAACATATAAAAGATTGGTCTCAAATCCAGATGGAGTGGGGGAGCAATACTTTATTACTGTTTCCCTGTTTATTGTGGCAATATTCTTATTAAAAATAAATTTCCATATCCTGGGTAGAAAAAATTTCTGCACTAGCCATTTTTTGGTCAAGGTATGATCAGTATGTGAGGGGAGGATGAAAAAGGTGCTACCACACACACCAGGGGCTACACTTTCTTTGGGTTCACTCTGGAAAACCTGTCTACAGCCTTTTTAATGTTAGCCTAGGTGGCATGGCTTAGAGGAAAAAGCAAGACCTGCACACTGCACTACAGGTTATGCAGTCAGCTGGTAGAGTGCCAAATTAGGCATGACCCAAGGCCTGCACATCTTGTGTGGGAGGTCTTTCCCCTGACATGGGGCTTTGATCTCTGCTTGTTGCTGCTCTCTTCTGCTCAGATACTTCAAACACTCGGCTCTGAGATCATGAATCAGTGACAGGCATGCTCTTCCAGGTCCCCCAACAGGTCTTCCAGCTGCAAACTCTACCAGAGGTTCACAGCAATCCTTCCTCTCTCTTGCAGGGCGCAAAAGTTGAGGGAGGGGGACGGGAGAGGAATGCAAAGCCTCTCATGTGCTAACCACACTTACCTCCTAGAGCTTGTTTCATAACAAAATCCATGGTGATGGCTTAGGGGTGCTGCCCACCTTCACACCTCACATGCACAGAGACCAGGAATCCTTGGAGGGCAACCTGCAAAGAGGCACAACAGAAGAATGGTGTCTCCAGGAGGAGAAAAGGCTGATACTTTATTTTGCTCAGGTGCCTCCCCAGCTTTCCTCCCCTTGCCTCACTGTAGGCAAATTTCCAATCCCCCATCCTTGCAGACCCTAGTTTTGCATGGCAAGGCTTGCCCTGGCATATGGGGAGCAGAGCTGCATGCTGGTGGGTGCAGAACGGGGGCAAGGAAGAGAAGGTAAGAGCACACGGTGGTTCCCCCCGCCGGCAGGGCAGGCGGCCAGCAGGGAGACTGCAGGAGCAGTGCACTGCTCCTCCCGGCTTCTCTTCTGCAGACGGGCAGGAAGGCGTTAAACCTATGAACTTTCTCGTTTCCCCGCCTGCCTCTCGCCCTCTTGATTTTTCGAGGGCTGTCTCCAGAGAGACAGATCTGCCGGGGACCTCCAAAGGGGCATTTGAAGGTGAAGCGCTCCTTAAGTGCTCGGGAGGGCAAGCGGGGGAAGCCGGGAGACTCGGGCGCAGATGCAGCTCGGATGGCGGGATGGGAGCACGGATGCGGGGCAGGTTCCCCCACGCTAAACCCTCAGAAACCTCACCCAGAAAGCCCCCAGCGCAATGCCGGCGAGGGCTGCATCTTTTCGGAAAGGGCCAGGACGGTTCAAGGTTGAGACCGGCCGGCCCAGGTGCGACACAGCAGCCCCGCCGCGCAGCCTGCTGCCTCCCTCTGCCGGCCCCGGCAGCGGCGAGCGGCGGGCTCGGCTACGGGGCAAACTGCCGCGTCCGCCCGGGCACCAGCTCCGGTACTGGGTCACGGCCGTGCCGTGAGGCTGCGCTGCCCGCCAGCACCCCGGGTAACGAGGGCTCCCTCCATCTCTCCGTACCCACTCCCCGCCTCTCCTGCTGCCCTTCCGCACGCCGTCCGGCACGGCCCGCCCGCCCCGGCGCCGATACCTCGCTCGGCGGGCGCGGCGCTGAGCTGGGCTGTGCCGGCCGGGCGGCAGGTAGATGGATGCGGCGGCTCCTCTCCTCTCCTCTCCTCTCCTCTCCTAGAGGCGTCGGCCGGCGCCCGTGTGCCCGGGGGCTGCCGGGGAAGTTGCGGGCGAAAAAGATCGAGTCCAGAGCTTCTCCCTACTTTTTTCCCCCGCGCCCCTCTTTTATCACAGGATTTCCGGACCATCCCACCGACACGGTCCCTCCTCCCCTCGTTGCGGGAGACGGGCTTTCTCCTCCCTCTGCCTCCGGCTCCCCCGCCCCTTCCCTGCACCGCCCTCGCCCCTCAAGGTTCGCTCGGAGGAGGTCCCTAGAGCTCCCCAACCCCTAGGAGGGGTTCTTGTATTGCATGCTCGTCGTCGTGTCCCCCGTCCCCCCCCCCCATCATTGTCTACAGCAGAGCTTGGCCGTGGGGGAAGGAGGGGAGGTTGTCAGCCCGCTGTTACATTTTCCAATTGCTTCCTTGCATCTCTTCGGGAGTCAATGTGTGTGTGTGTGCCAGGGAAAATCTCTGCAGTTACGGTGTCTTGCAAAAGGGGAAGGGTGACAGAGCGATCTGCGTCCTTTGTTCTGTGTCCTTACCGGAGATCCCCTCTCATTCCCTAGGTCCTGGAAGGAGTTGAAGAGGCAAAAGAGAAGATAGGGAGGCAGCAGAGCGTTTTCCTCCCTCCTCCTTCACCTCGGATTTTACTGTGGCCGGAGGAGGATCACCGGCTGCTCGGCTCCCTTCTCTCGCTATCTGCGGGTGTTTGCAGCCCAGGAGGCGGCTGCAGGTTGGCGGCTGGGGTGGTGGGAAGGGAGGGGAAGAAAGTCCCTTCCCTGCGGTTGCCAGCTGAAGGGCACGAGTGCAGAGATCTCCTGTCCAGTCCGGGTTCAGGACAGCATCTGATGGTGAGGAGAAAGGACCTGCAAGTGGTACGTGACAAAACAGATCAATACCCAGTCAGGGCACCAGCACTCACCTCTTATTGATGCCAGCAGCTGGCTTGGGGCTGCGTGTAGAGGGGACAAGCTCTGCTGCTGATCCGCCCTCTTGTCTCCAGCAGGAGAGGTGGGACAGCAGCCCCCATAGCAACCAATATGAGGCTGGGTAGGATGGTAGAAAGTGCAGGGGGGCAGGGGGGAGTGGTGGTAGCAGAAATGGATACTGTGAGCACGGGGCTGGGAGAAGAGTGGGGCCGGCATCCTGCAGAGGTGCCAGCATGACCCATTGGGCAGCCTCGTCCAAAGGTTAGCAAGGGTGCTGAGGCCTTCACCCAGCACAGCGGAGAAAGGCATGAGGGTCCAGCGGGCATGGCAGACAAACCAAGGCCTCTCGGGGCAGTGCTGCCAGCCACCACAGCTCTGGAGCCTGCATGGCTCTCGGGTGTCAGCTACAGATGTGGGAGGGCATGGGGAACTCTCTTGTTTTAAGCCTTAACTCAACCATGGCATTTTGAATCCAAAGGGCAACCTGGTACCTTCTTGATGCTGTCTTTTCCATACACAGTGTAGTTGTGGCTCAGTGGAGATGGCTGTGCCCAATGAAATGAACCTGGAACTACCCGAGTTGTGTGTCTAGGTTTCCTGTGCAATTAACACAGTATATTCAAGTCTGTACTGCTTCCCCAAGTGCCCATATAATTTTGATCAGGGTTTATAGTTTGAGTCTGTCATACAACACCTCACATTCTTCCTTCCATTGCTGCTGAAGGGGATGACAGCGTGCCTGCCCCACACTACTAAATCTCCAAGGACACACCTTGGTCTTATATCCTGGAGTTTGGGAAGGAACATTCAAATGCCCTCAGACATAAGAAATAGAGGAGTGTGAGTTCAAACTTCTGATTACCTAAACCCATGTTTCTCCTTTGTGTTTTGGGGATCCCATGTTTAGGTTCCCATCCTGGAGCATGATACATCAAGGAAGACCTGTCGCAGCCAAGGGTCATCACAGCCAATTGAGAATCCTGAGAGGTGTCATTTTGCCTGTATATAGACTCCTTAGAAGCTTTGCAACTGTGCCTCTTGTGTGCAGAGAATAAAATGATGTCATCTTCAGGGGCTTTGACAAGCCAGTCATAATAAGGCACAGCAAAGAGAAGACCCTGAGAGGTCCTTGAGCTTCTCACTGACCCGTTTAGAGTTGCTGGTGTGTTGCCAGAACCAGCTGGCTCTCCGAAGGCCATGTACCCAGTGTTCCTCCCCCAGATTACTTCCACTTTTTCCATACCAGACAGCTGTCACAGAAAATAAAGACATATAAGGCAGTGAAACATGACCCCAACACCCACTACTCACAGCTCCATCTTCTTCAAGAGAACAAGACGTAGGATCACCAAACCACAAACATCACTGACATACTCCTAGTCCGAGCTTCAGTGTCTCTTTCCTACCCCTAGTTCCAGTTTCCAAGCAAGTCCCAAAGGATGTACTTTCAAGATAAAAACCCATAATCTTGTGAGCCTGATTTGTGCACCTCATATCCAGGTGGATACTCTGGATACCCTGACCTATCAGTTAGAAAAGATCCTAGCAAGGGCCTCTTTACAGGATTTAGAGTCAATAAAGGATATGGTCAAACAGAGGTGAATATCTACCTCAAAAAGGTTTCTGGAGAAGGTTTTTGCCTCAGAAATTGAACAGAAGGGTAGGGTTCTGGCACAACCTGTCCTCAATTTTCTGAGAAATACAACTGGATGAATGAAATCATGGATCTGTTATGTGATTTACCCGAGATACATGATTTCTGCCACAAGAGAAATAAAGCCTACCCAGCCATATGAGCAATGCGCCATGGATCGTCTTCTTTCTGATGACATATAAGAATAGATTATGTTCAGAATAGCTAATAAATATTAATGTGTCACTAATTCAATTTAAAAGCGTATGCACTAGACAGTAACAAATCTCAGAATTAACAAAGAGATCGGCATCTGTGTGCGGGATCTGTCCAGCACCATGGTCAGAGACCAGCGGCACTCTGACCAGAGACGGCCAGGCTGCCACTGACAACTCCAAAACTTCCCAAAATACCAGAGCTAGTTCTTAGTCTGGTTTGCACTGTGTGACTGACATACACCTGCTTCCGACTGCGGGAACAGGTATAGTCTTCCTTTACAGAACCAGAACAATAGTAATACACGCTGTGACCTTGCTGAGTGCAGCTGAAGAGCACAGAATACTCAGAGCAAAGATCTCCTCTGTGGGTCTTTGTCCATGGAACTCAGACTCCTTGGCCACCAGCTGGGAATCTGTGCATTTAGTGATGACTGAGTAAGAAGGTAGAATAAGGCCACATTTTCTGTAGAAATATGAATGGTCAGGTCCCCAAAAAAGAAGGAAAAGGGTGTGTGGGTGGGAGGGGTGGGGAGGGGGTGGGGAAGAAAGAAATATTAAATTAGTCAAGATGTTTAATTTCAACATTTTAAAATTCAATGTTTGATTATTCAATTCCATATGGTGTTTGACGGTTAAACTAAAATCAATGCCATGTAATAATGATACTCATAAGAAGGCTCACAAACCAAGTATGAACATTACAGGAAACACTTAACCAGCTGCCCAAAATGAATCTACTTTGTTTCTTTCTTGTTCAGTGCACTGCAGTCAGGCAGGACCTGCACAGCAGCAAGATGATTAGCTTTTAATCAATACAGCTACTGAGACAGAGGAGTCAGAGCCTTGATAAGAGTAGTTTGTGGACTACAGTTGCAGGCCCTCCAGCAGTTTAGTTCACTGAATACAAACCTGCTTGCTCTTTGGCTGTCAATTCTGGCTGTCAAAACATTTGAAAATTCAAGCATTTTTTTATCTTCAAAAGTATCACTTTGTTTACTGTTATTCCACTCAACATATAACAGGCTTTGAGTAAGCTTCTTTGGCATCCAAATAGAAAAATATATTTATAGTCTTTTGAAGAAGTGGGTGTTTCCCTTAAGTCAAAACTGTGAAAAGTTTTCAATCTTTTCTGCTAGATCTGGAGAAAAAGTCACTTCAGTTTTCTTGAAGATGGCCTTTCTAGGAGAGCATTTGCTGCAGCTATCACAAGACCAAATTTTAACTGCCTCCATTTATAAAACCCAAAGCAAACATGTATTTATTGCCCTGACTCCATGGCATAGAGACAGAAGCACACATACTATATTCTCTTTTTTTTATGAGCACAAGTGTTCACACCTGGTTTATGAACAAGTCACTTGGTAGGCTGCCATTTACAGCCTCTAGCTCCTAATCTTGTTTGTGCTCTCCCTTTTCTACTCCCCATATCCTTGTAGTTCCTTCCCTTTCTCTGTTTCCAGTTCCCCAAACAAATTCTTGCCTTGCCACACAGATTAAGAGTCCCATCTCAGCAGGGCTCTGATTGCTGCAGATAGACATGATGGGATAAAGAACCTGTAGCTTTTATCTTCAGGATTTACTGTTCTACAATGTAAGGATACTTTGTCAGGCAGAAGTTGTCCACAAAGCTGAGAATCCATCTTTATCACTTGGGGGATCAAATCATTATGTCTCTACACAAAGTGCATCAAGCTTTTGTTGTGAGATTACTATTTCAAGTATTTTTGTCAGGAATTTTTCCATCAGTAAATAAGAGTCATTCAAATCAATGCATTCTGGGGAAATGTGTCATTTTATACAGAAGTTTAAAGGCAAACAATCTAAAGAAACTATTTTTGCTTTCTTGTATTTTTGATGCTGTTGAGACATTCTGCTTTGATATGGCAAAAATGCTGCACTTTGGCAATGTAAGTAATTATCCTCGACTTTTGTCTTCTAGCAATGCATGTCTGTATCAAAACTAAACACATAATCATATCAGAGTGCTTTTTTTTTTTTTTACAAATTTTCTATGTCTTGGGGCGGGGAAAGACTTCACATTTTTCCTATCTTGCAATAAGGACTGGAAACAGAATTCAAAATGTCAAACTTTCCATTTTCCCAGTTAGTTCTATGCCTTGCCTTCCTTTATTACTCTACTTGGCAAAGAAAAGGAACAAAGGAAAACAGCATACGCAGCTGAGATGTTAGCTTTGTTATCTTGGTATTAGATGATGTGGCTTGTAGCTCTTTAACTTGTATAGCTGAAATTAATAACATTTTTTTAAAAAGCTAAACTTTATATTCTTTCTATTTCCACATCCTCCTCGTGTCCAGTGCATGCAAATGAATACCTTAGAAAAAGGAATAAGTTAGGTATGTTATAGCTATGTAGTTATGCTATATAGTGTAAATGTCTATGGAACATATCATCCGTGACCCTGTTAAACCATCACGAAATGGGTGTCTGACCACTGGCCAGCAGAGATGAGAAGTCAATAGCCATAAAATAGTTCTTAAATCTAAATGAGATTAGTATTAGAAAGAATGGCCAAAATACAGATTCCAGTTCAAGTTAAAGCACTAGAGAAGGAGTTTGACCAAAAGCACCCCTTTAAGCTACCCTGAAGTAACTGGATTTATGCAGTTAATTCTGTTAGTGCACGTGTGCATTTTGCTGAATCCAAATTAGCTCCTCTAGGCCTGAACATCTCACTCAAACGATGGGTTTTCCTGAATACAAATGATGTGATTTTGAAACATAATCTGCCAATTTAAGTCTTGCACAGGGCCTTCCTGTATGATCAAAATAGTGTGACCAGCAGGACTACAGAAATGATTGTCCCCGTGTACTTGGAACTGGTGAGACTCCACTTCGAGTACTGTGTTCAGTTTTGGGTCCCTCACTACAGAAAAGACATTGAGGTGCTGGAGCGTGTCCAAAGAAAGGCAACAAAGCTGGTGAAGGGTCTGGAACACACATCTTGTAAGAAGTGGCTGAGAGAACCTGGACTGTTTAGTCTGGAAAGGAGAAGGCTCAGGGAGACCTTATTGTTCTCTACAACTACCTGAAAGGAGGCTGTAGCCAGGTGAGTGTCAGTCTCTTCTTTCAGTAACAAGCAATAAGATGAGAGGAAATGGCCTCAGGTTGCACCAGGGTGGTTTAGATTGAATACAAGGAAAAATCTCTTCACCAAAAGACTTACCAATCATTGGAACAGGCAGCCTAGGGAGGTGGCTGAGTCACCATCCCTGGAGGTGTTTAAAATGTGGATGCAGTGCTTAGGGACATGATTTAGTGCTGGACTTCGGAGTGCTAGGCTAGTGGTTCGACTTGATCTTACCTAAATGACTATGAATCTGCCTTCAGTTTTTGTTACAACTGCTACAGACTAAATGAGAAAATTCACTGTGTTTAGTAAATCTTCAGCAGATGCAGATAAAGAGCGGAAAACGTCCTGCTTTGAGAGTCAGAAGTGTTTCAGGATTCAACAACTCAAATGCTTAATCATTAATGTGCCTGAATCTCTATGAAATGCAAGCATTGTTCCATACGCTTGTCTGCCTTTTAATTCCACATTGCCTGCCACTAATTAGTTACGTGCCGTTTCTCATCTAATCCTCTTTTGTAAAATTTAAACTTCAAATGATAGCATTTATCAAATACACAAAGCCAGCTGATGCACATCACGAAAAGCTGATAATTATTCTCAAAGATAAAATTGAAAGCCATTCTGCAAGCTCCCCTTGCTGTGCCAGTTAAGAGTTTAGCAGACTGAGGTTGTTTATCCACTTTCTGAAACTAGCATGCAGAAGCAGGGCAAGGAGACAAGGTTAAAGGCATTGGCAGGTTAAAGAAGCTTGGTTGATGATACATTCATGCTTGACCCATACAGGACTGAGAAATGTGTGCTCAAAGCAGAACATTTTGTTCTCTTGTTTCATTTCTGTTATTTCTCATTCAGGTTTTCAAGCTGCCTGGGAATGGTGTCAAATTCCCTGCTGAGGCTTCCCCTACAAACTTGATTGTTTCACTCCCACACAGTCTGTACCACAGTTATACTTTGGACTAAACCACTCATTTAGCAATTTCCTGCTTAATTATCATAACGGAATAGTAATAAACATCCAAATAATGGGTGAGGAATCAGTGGTTAAGCCCACCTTCAAGCAACCTGCCTGGGAAATAGCCATGGATTAATTCAGACACAAAGTAATAAGAAGGAATCAAAGATTTTCAAGGTGGAAATAGGACTTATATAACCCAAGTGTGCATTCATTTGGTATTGTCTATCTGCTCCATAATTTTTTAATGAATCAGAAAGTTTCTACCTCAGGGAATACAGGAGTAAAAGTCTCAACTGAAGAATTCTGATGAATTCCGATGGAAATTGTTGGCTTGGTAGAGACAGATTTATTAAGTTGTCAAGAAGGAAAAAGTAAAATAATCCTACTAGACAACAGAGAATCTACTTGGGAGACTTCTTAAGGAATTTACAATATACTAGTGTGCTGGAGTGTTGATTTTTTTTCCCTTCAATTTGAAATAGTGAGGAACTCGACTGAATCCATATTTTCCTTATTCTACTTTTTCCTTGGAGCCACCTCTATTGCAAAATTACTTTATAAGTTAACTTTGAATGTCTGCAGACGTGTGATCTGAGATTTACCTTCTGTTCCATGGCATATGACACTGCACTAACACTAGAAAATTAAATAAAGACTAGAAATTACACTCTGAGAGGTTCTAGAAACCCACTGTCTATTATCAGCATTTCAAATTGCTCCACTGATTTGTTGAAAAGTCATTAACGTGTATTTCTTTCACTGCTGATAAGGACACGGCCATGAAGCCATCCTTGCTACATGGAGAGAAAAGGGAAGGAAAAGAAGAAAGGCACCAGCTTTCTGCAGGAGAAGGATTTGAATACACATTTCCAGGAATTAATATGAACTGAACTTTTACACCAAATATGAACTAACAGCCCTAGTATTAATATTGCATCATACTGTAAATATGGATATCTGAAGAAGAATTGCTGTGGTAGTTACTAAAGGAGGCCATGAAAGGAAGTTTGACCCATGAGAACCACAGGAGTCTATCCAGAGGAAAATTGATACCAATCCACGTTAGTGATGGAGTCAGGAACAATACCAAAGCATAAAAGCAGGTTTCTCTGAAAGTGCCCTTTCTATTCAAAATGGTAAGTGTGATTTTCAATATCCTAGCTCTAGACAGGGTGTCAGTCCCATAGGAACCACTTAGGAATTTGTTTATACAAAACAGGTACCAAAAAATAGATCATACATGCCTGGAGTCTTCTTCCTGAACAGATGTCTCAAGGAACAAGTGGGGTTCCATTGTTGGTTTACGACCAGAACAGAGGCAGACACTGGATTTTGCCTTGCATCCCAAGGGAATGCTTGTATAGATTAAATCATGTTAATTCATAGACTAGCAGCTGCTATGGCTAAGTGTGTCTTGCTGTCAACTCACAAGTGTATAGATATCCAAGGAAGACCCCTGATCTCTAAGGAACTGATCACATTTCCTGGCACCATGAAAAGCAGGATGCTGAGAAAGTCAGTATTTCCTCAGGTGGATAGTGCTGGGGTAGGGTTAACTTGTAGATCAGAACTAGTTCCATCTTAGGAAGTTTCATCTTTACAGAAGGTTGGAACTTTCCTAGTTAAAAGAATAAAAATAAATATTTTTTTGTCCTATCAAGGTCTTCTAAAATGAGAAGGTGAAAATTTCAGGGTTAGGATCTGTTTACCTTGATGGGTATTTACATCCTTCCCATGGCCACAAGTCAAGATATAAATGTATGGATACCCCCATGACAGGAAGGCAGTCTTCAAGGGAAGAATGATTTCAGGACCTGTCAGGGAGAATAATTATTCTATGATGGTGAATAATTGCATATGGGATATACAGGTAAACAGGGTAAATCTTGCCACGTTCTTGTAAGATTCTGCCACATTGTTTTGAATCTTGTCTGTCAAATTATACCACATCAGGTAAACTAGCTCCTGACATGTGACCTCATAACATATCCTACAGCATTCAGGCCTCTGGCCCTGAGATTCTGACAGCATCCTGTATCTGTGCAGGTGAAAAAAGTTGAGGTTCTGAAAAAAAAAAACGACTTCAGTGGTGGAATACTGGTAATCACTGTGCAACATCGGTTAATGCTAGAGGACATAAGTGAGATCTCAGACATTATAATGGAGCAAAGTGGGAAATTGGTTAACTGCACTGAAAAGTGAAGTACATTTGTCCTCAGCACTGTGCATGCACAGAGCAGGTATTCTGTGCTCTCCAATTCCTGATCTGACTGTCACTTCCTCCAGGGAAGAGAAGGTCCTTACAGAACCACTTCTACAAGCTTACCAGTTGCATTTTTATGACCAGTTTGCATGCCCTATTACACATCCAGAAGGTGTCCATATCACCTCAGAAACTGACCCTATTCTCTGTAGAAGGTTTTCCCACTGGGGAAGCTGAAGCCATACTAAAAAAAAAAAAAAGGAAGATAGGTTCTTCATGCTCACCTTCTGGCTAAATGTTCTCTGCATGCTGAATTGGGAGAAAGTTGTCCACATGAACTTCTGATGGAGAGATGCTCTGAGTCTGATGGGCCAGGTGAAAATGCCTTGATCTGAGAGCTAGAAGAGAAGCGGCTGCCCTTAGTCTCAGAAAATTCCTTGAATAGGAAAAGTTGCTTTCTGCCCATCCCAGATTTTTTTTTTGTGAGTCTGTATTCAAGTAGGGACTTATGCCACAGAGTGGCTTCACATGTATATGCACGTGCCCATTGTTTGGAGCGCATTCAGTGTCCTTTGGAACATAGGATGAGGTGTTATGGATGCAAGCCTGTTGTGCTTTAACCCACCAGGCATCTAAAACAACCTTGTAATGGGATAGGGGAAAGAAGTGGAAAGAAAAAAAAAACCCCAAAACTATAGGTTGAGATAAAGACCAATAGGACAGAAAAGGGTAGTATTAATAATAATAATAAAAAGAACATACAAAACAAGTGATTCAAAGCACAATTGCTCAGTGCTTGAAACTAGCTTGCTCAGCTAGTTCTTGAGCCAAATCATATCGCAGCCCACCCCCAGTTATACACTGAGCATGGCATCATATGGTATCAAATAACCCTTTGGCCAGTTCAGGACAGCTGCCCAGGTTGTCTCCCTTCCCATCTTCCTGTTCACCCCCTGCCTTTTTGCTAGCAGGGCAGTATGAGAAGCTGAAAAGTCCTTGACTGCTTGGCAACAACTAAAAACATCAGTGTGTTATCAACACTATTCAGCAACACAACACAGCACTATACCAGCTACTAGAAAGAAAAATAACTTAGCCAAAACCAGGACAAAATTCTTTTGTGCCAGAGGAAAAATCACTTCCCAGTAGGAACAGTGCAAGGAAGGAGGAGATACATAACTCAGCTACAGCCAGGAATCCCAGACATACATCCTTACTCTGTGATAAGCAGGCAATCCATTCATTATGACTGATAACCATTCCCTTTGCACATGAATGATCTATTCCACCACACCTCCAACAGAACAAGGAAAACAGAGCCTGTGATACAAACTGTCATAGCACTAGAGTAGAAATAATAATAATTATCAAAATCACCTGGATCTCCTGAAGTATTGCATGTTGCAGTCCATAGCGAGTTTTGACTCTTGCCAGTGCTTATATGGCCATTGCTTCCAGCCACTCTGAAGTCCTTGCTCTCTACAGAGAATCACAAAGGCATTTACGTTGGAAGGGACTTCTTGACATCATCTAATCTATGTCACAAGCTCAAGCTGGATCACCTTGACTGGGTTACCTAGGACGATGTGGAGTCAAAATTTGAGTACTTCCACAGTTGAAGACTCTACAACCTCTCTTGGCAACTGGTTCCAGTGTTCAACCATCACCATAGTAAGTGTTTTCTTGGGTTGAGATGGGATGCCATGCTTTAATTTGTGAATCTTGTCCTGTCATGGCACCATTGAGAACTGTCTGAGTCCCTCTTCTTTATTCCCTCTCATCAGGTATTTATATAAATTGGTAAGATTCCCCTGAGCCTCCTCTGAAGAGGCTGAGCAGCCCCCATTCTCTCAGCCGCTCTGCATATGCTCCAGCCTTTTAGACATCTTTATGGCCCTTTGCTGGGCTTTCTCTAGTAAGACCATGGACTTTCTTGTACTGGGGAGCCCAGCACCGGACTGAGCACCCCAGATGTAGTCCCACCAGCACTGAACAGAGGAAGGATCACCTCCCTCTACAAGTTGGCGGTGCTAATACAGATCAGGATGCTCTCTTCTTTGCTGCAAGGGCAGACTGCTGACTCATGATCAGCTTGTGGTCCACCAGGCCCCTTGGATCCTTCTCTGCTGAGCTGTATGCCAGCTGGTAGGCCCTCAGGGCTTACTAGCACCTGTTACTTCTCAGATGCAGAACTTCATACTTCCTTCTGTTGAACTTCATGAGTTTTCTCTTTGCCCACTTCTGCGGACTGTTGAGGTCATCAACCATCTGTCATGGGTACCTCTTCCCTCTAGGACCATACCTTTTGGGATTCCTCCAAGCAGGTCTTTGAAGAAGTTGAAGTGTGATCTCCTGCTTTTTTTTGTGGTTTATGGTTCAGCTTTTTATCCTGTTCCTTCCTTGCAGAATCTTTCACCAGCTCATGGTCACTGCAGCCAAGGTTTCCTCTGACCTTCACGTCTTTACTAACCCCTATTAATGGGAAAATCTCCAAATAACAGAGTCTATCTTTGTATTTTCCTCAGGATCCCAGAATGCTCCCAGGATTCCTGCCAAAACATTTTCTAAAGGAAATGTAGATCCAGTGGAGACATTTTCAAACAATTGTAATTTATGGACCAGAGAAAGAATGTCCAATGGTGCAAAACAAAGTGGGGGTGGTAGTCTGGGACTGTCACATTGGCACCAAGAGTGTAAACAATGGAGAAAGATGAATCTGAGGTGCCTACTGCACCCACTGTTGCATGGGAAAATAGGTGTGTGGCTAAAGTGCCACTGAACTGGACCACAGTTTGGATACTGGAAGTTTATGTGATTTAGTCCAGGAGGACTAAAGAGCATGGGGAAACAGAATATCCTTTTTCTCCATTTGAACTCTTTACACATCTTGTGCATAGGAACTGAATCAGGCTGTTGTGAAGCACTGACTGCAGTGGAGCACGCATACCTGGCTGTTCTTTGCCCTTCGGTGCATCACAGTTTCCTCGCTACTCCCTGCAATTAAATGTTTTGCTTTGTTTGGCTGGTCTTCAAAAGCTGGGAGATACACTTTTCCAAGTCAAATGTTTCCTGTGTGTCAATCAGAAGTTCAGCTGACTCTGCTTCAGTCTGTAGGGCACTTAGAGACTCAGTGCAACATTAATATCCATGCTTTATAATTATAGACTCAACAAAAGGAATAAAGGGGATTTCCCTTCTCATTCCCCTACAACCGCCTTTCCAACACATCAAACAGTCATGGCTTTCCAGCATGCTCAGAAGACAAGATTCCATCATTCCTTAATCTCTAAAGGACCTTCACATTTAGTCTTGTTTAATGGACACTACTTCATCCTTTAGCATCCCTTGGATGTGAAGTGGATGGTTTCCTGCCACATAAGGGAGTCAAACTGCTAAACACTGATGACCTGGGATTTTTCATGTTGATCCTAGAAGGTAAGTTACCTAGAAGGTAAGTGGTCCTCTTCCTCCTATCTCAACAAGAAGACATACTGTGCACTTAAAATTAGCTAAAATCAGGAGACATGGACAATCGGCTGATCTTATTTAGTATTTGTGAAGAATGAAGTAATTGAGTCTCAATGTAAAATATCTGACAACTCCTGATGAGCATGAAAGACTATCCAAAAGTACAGTTTGTCCAAGAGCCTATGAAGGCAAACCCAAGAGATTCAGTGAAGGCTCAGCAGCAAGCATCCATTGTTCTCTGTATCATACATAACTGATCTTAGCCAGAGCAGTTGGGCATGCTGGTGCTGGTGACTGAATATGAAAGTCTGAGTGCATAGCTTTAATCTATTTAGAGATAGCTTAAATAAAAGTTCATCCCCCTTCCACAAGGTCTTGCACTGACTTTTGTTATACTTATCTCCTACAGTATATATTAGTGGAAAAATACAGATTAATATAGTGAGGACTTCCTAGAGACCCAGGGATAAGATTAGTGGGACATCAAGTCACTTTGTGAGAGTAAACCAGCAGAAATGTCTTGGTTAATTGGTAAGCAGCTCCCTGCATACAACAGAAGTCTGTAATTAGAAGACAAACAAGTTTGGGAAACCTCATTACAGTTCTGGGACTGAATTATTTTCTGACTAGAATGAAATGAGTATTCAGCAGGTAAAGGTCAAGCTTTCACAGGTGTACATCAATCTAGAGGGGACAGAGAAACACATCCATTCAATTCACAAATCTCAGAAGAAAATTCAAGTCATGGTGATATATTTAGTTGCTAAAAAGGACACTCTCTGTGATGCAGCTGAGATAAAAACTCTTCTGACTTCATGGGCACTGCACCTTAAAATATCACAGGAGGCAGAAACTGAAATCAATGAAGCAGCATTTACCAAGCAAACACTAACAAGATATTAACTCCAAACAAAACTAATGCAATTTGTGAGAGCAGTATTAATCCCTAGCTCTAGGACGTAGGATTGAAATAAAACCCTCAGGATGGCAGTATTTTTGGTGAGTTTTGGTAAAGGACTTGCTCTAGTTTGGAAGTACTTTTTTCTTTTGCTTTTGTCAAGTTTTCATTTAAATTAATTCACTGTTTTCAAAGAGATCAAGAAAAATTAAGCTTTGTAGAAAAATACAAACCCAAACACAGCTTCTGTTTTTCAAAACAAGTGGTTTTTGATTAAAAAGAGCATTAATTTAATTTCTGAAAAACATTTTTATTGTTAAAAAATTCAACCTCATGCATTTCTATCAAACCACATGGAAACCAAATACTTCAGCAGAAAATGTTACAGATAAAACCTGGTATTTAAAAAAGGTATTACTCTTTTCTGCTTCCAGTTTATAGAAGAAAAATATTTTCAACCACAAAAGAAAGTTTGCTTTACAAAATGTTTCTCTTAATCTACAAGGGGTTACTTTGATCACAAAGAAGTCTAAAACTCTCGGTTTTTGCAAAGGGATTCCATGGAGCCAAAGATAATAGTTTGGTATCTTTTCTTCCTAGGAAGGATTGCTAAAATACAATGGTAGGATTCTTTTGTAAACTTCTGAGGCTAGATTAGCTTTTAGACAAGAAAAAAGGATAAGAACACAATGTTCTTCCTTTTAAAATAAACGTTTCCAATGTGAAAACATGGACACTGTTGGAAACCCAATACTCTTCAGATTTCAGGGGAGATAAAAACTTTCTACCAGTTCAAGAGTAAGAGGTGGTCTGACACCTACCTGGAAAGTAATTCTGGCCTCTGACAGGATATTTCGATATTAGTTGGCTCTTCCTAGATATTCCAAAATTGAGGGGCTAAACATCCAATTCCACGTGATTACCAAATTGTACACAGAGCTGTGACTGAGTTATTGCTTAATGACACTACAATTTCATGTGTGCTTCATTTTAGGATGATAACTTGCATTGATTAATTATAAGGTACATCACTGCTTGAACTGATTTATTATTTTGATTATTGCATCATGTGATTGCCTGGTTCACTAAAGCAATTATACTCAAACAAAATAACTCCAGGCAGCTTGGACAACTGAACTCCTGAAGCAACCTAACCGTGCCTTCCCATGTGAGTTTAGTTATAATGAATTTTTTTCCTTTCTCTTTTCATTTTAAGCCTTCTGCTTCTTAGGTAAGACAAGTTTGAAATAGCACATTGATTATTTGCCCTGGATTGATTGTGTGATCTCATCTTTTATTGTGCATAAAGCAGCATAAGTGAAAGATAATCTGTCTCATCTGTCATCTGAAATCAGACAGATCTGACATTCTTGTCAGTGTGTCAGGAATGGAGGGTGGATGACAGTGCTTACACATTGCCATGTTACCACCCCTCATAGGAATTTGCAGTGACATTTTCACCTGTGCATTCCTGTACCCAGATTAGAAGAGATAATGTATTAATTATCACAAAACTTCAAAACACAGGTTTCCCTTATCCCAATCTCCACTAAAAACATGGCAATTTTAAAATTAAAAATTATGAAATACCAAATCCCAGGGACCTTTCTTTGGTGAAAAGTTGCCATCCCTATACGCACACTCCACTTCTTGTAGGAAGCAGTCTTATGTTGCTTCTTCCCTCAAAAAGTTTCTCAGGTCCTCAGGAAAGGACCATGTGTGATGCCTTTTTTTCTTCTTTCTTTTTTTTTTTTTTAAATAAATAGTGAAAACAGGTAATGCTAAGCCAGTTCTTCTAGCACAAACATCTATCCTGAGAGATTTCTTCCTGGTGTATCATCTGGTCTATCAGCCACTCCTCCCAGTTTTGTATCATCTGCAAACTTGCTGATCATTCACTTAGCTCTTTAGTCCCAGTCACTACTGGAGGTGGTATAGTATCAGTCTCAGCAACACATTTGCAAATACTGAAAGTTAAACCTTTCCACAGTTACCAGGACAACTGAATTGTCCTAAGCCAGACATTCCCATATTCCCATCCCTGGGCACATCCCCCTGGGCCTTGCTGAAACGCAGAGATACAGACATGCAGGCTGATGACATTTCATTTGCACACAGCATAGCACAGAGGGTTATCAATAAACTTTGCTGGTACCTCTTCTATTTCTGCAGGTACCTCTGCTGAATCCTGTGTTCAGGACAACAGGCTGGTTTTGCAGAGTGAGTCCTTATTAGTGCCATATAGAAAGCAATTTCTCCCTGTGTACCATGATAAGCAGATCTGCTGCTGCTGTTAATTACTCCTGTACTCACCCACACAATAGTCAGGTCAAACATAACCACTTAATCTGACACACTGAGAGAAGGCAGAGTAACCAGAAACTCTGACTCATTTAAGAACTCTGCTAGCAACCCCTCCTCAAGACACAGGAAACCTTTCAAGTACTTGTGTCCAGACAAAAATCCACAAAACCACTGTTTCCTCTGCATTCATAGATCCACTCCCATTAACTTCCTTCTGATAAAGAACTTGGAGCAGGTAGAACACTGAGATGTGTACATTTTCCCCTTCAAGGATTGTACAAGGAAGGTGACATTTCTTCCAGCTTCATGCAGATAAAAAAATATCAAAGATCATTACCCAGCTGTCCAGATGGGGTCAGCTAAGACCATGTCTAGGAAATCATATTCCAGTCAGTTCATTTTGTATTTATTGGATCTGGAGGACAGGCAAAGCAAAAGGTCAAGTCCTTTTAATTTTTTGATACTGCTCTTTCAAGGATCTTCTGTATGACTTAGTCCACTGGGAAGATTTAGTATCCAATTAACTATAGTTAAAGAGAATGTTTTCAAAGAAAGTCCACCTTTTATTAAACAAACAGAAAAGTGCTTGAGAAATTTTCCACTACTTAAAAGCTTGTTAAATGTGAAAAGAACTATTTATTATAAAACTGGAGCGTGTGAAGAATAAATATATGAAGCTTTGATCGCTGCCAAATTACTCAGGGTTTTGTAAAGCTGACCTTTCCCCCCAATTTCAGTTTCCCACAGTCTATATTAAAGCAAGAATTTGGAAGCTGTGAACTTAAAACCTAATTAAAATGAAATTACTTGTAGAATTGAAGACATATGGCTTTGCCAAACAAAATGACAAGTAAGATTTTAACACAGTAGAAAAGAGCTGTCCCATGACTCATCTCCAGTTGCTTTACAAACTTTTTACCTTTCTTATTTTTTATTTTTATAAAGGCTAATATTTAACAGTATTCTTTGTAAGTTTATCTTAATAAACCTCCTTGGGGTAATTCCCATGACATTTAACCACATTACCATAACGGTATGTGGAAGGAAAGTGTCTGCTTATTTAGGGTATCTGGTCAAAGGAGACATAAGAACATACAGAGACAGAAGTCTGTCTGATAAACTATAAGAGAAGCAGTGATGAGGGCAAACATGGTCAATCATAATCAGAGTCACAAAATCTGAGCAATTAGTGTTACCAAAGGCAGACACAAAGCTGGTCAGTCACACCAGCTGAGGGGCTGTCAAGATATTGCTGGCAAACTGGGGAGTTTACAATGGAGAGGGATGCAAACCCAGGGGCCTGGGATGTTGGAGGGGATCAGTGTAACTGTACAAGTCAAGGAGGCAATGTGCAGGAGAAGAGGGAGGAACAAAGAGGTGAGGTAGTCAGACAAGGTACCAAAGGGGCCACCTGTGACCCATGGCTGGTCAGTGTGCTTGTCTGGCTGAGCCCCGTGCCTGACCACTGCACTCTGTCCTACCTGCTTTCAGCTCCTTCTCTGGGCATGTCAATCTCTATCCCCTGCTTTTTTCTTGGTTTCCTGTTTAATTCTGAAGTTAATTGTAGCAGTACGGAAGGTTGCTTTCCTCTCTAAGCCTTGTTATATTTTTTGTGATCCACCAATAGTGACATACCAATTCATTACCTAGTGAAAACAGCTCTGAATCTCCCCAAGCTATATGTGACTGATGCACATCAGAAATGCACGCACACTTCCATATTTTTTAATTCATGAGGAATGTGATGTAGTTAACACCAGGCCTATGGGTTCAATCAAGACCCCTGAAAACTGGTAAGAAAGCCATACACTGAGAAAGGAAGATATACAGGGAGAAAGGAGACCTGTACACAGTTGCAAGTTACTAGCAAGTGATTTACAGTACAAAAGGAACACTCAGTAATTCATCCCTCTTGAAGGAGGTATCCAGATCTAGCTGCAAACCTTTGTTAAAATACCATTGTCTCATCTGTTAACTAAACTGCCAAAAAATAACCCTAAATGAAAATGATAGATTTTTCAAAATGCTTAGGGAAAGTTAAGCAATTAGCTCTGTTTAGGGCAGAAAGCTTAATCTTCAGCCAGTGCTTAAATGAATCCTATCTAGGATTGAGAATTACACATCAGAGCCCTCACTGCAGACCCCCAACTCCTGTCGTGGTTTCACCCCGGCTGTGGGCCGAGATCCACGCAGCTGCCTGCTCCTTAAAGTAAAAGAGCAGGGGAAGAGGGAAAAAGGGGGAAACAAGGGAAGGGAAAAGGAAGGGGCAAATAACTCCAAAACCAAGAAACTAAGAGGCCCGTGGGTTGGGATAAGGAGAGTTTACTAAGAGAACAGAAAGATAAAATATAACAATGCTAACAGGACTTTAGAGCAAAAGAATATGAAACTATTGATACACAATGCAGTTTCTCCCCGACCCACACAACTCAGGCCGTACCACCCAGAGCTGTCCCAGAACCCCCAAGAAGCACGCGTCCCGAGGCCGCCCCTCTTCTTCCTCCCCTCAGCCCCCCGTTACCCTGGGCAGGACGTAATTGGCATGGAATACACTCTTTGGCCCATCTGGGTCACCTGTCCTGGCTTCGCCCCTCCTTTCTCATGAATAGAGAAATACGAAGAAGCTGAGAAAGTCCTTGACTGTCTGACTGCAACTAAGAACATCAGGGTGTTCTCAGCACTGCTTTCATTGTAACTCCCAAACACAGCATCCCATCAGCTGCTACAAATGAAGTTAACTCTATCCTGACTGAAACCAGGACAACTCCCATGATGTGGTTACAGATGTGCACTTGAATAGCTCTTGAGTATTCTGTAGTCTCTTTCCTTGGATTGATTTCTTTAGTGTTTTCAGGCTAGTGCCTGCTCTCTTCTGTAATTCTGGCCTTGCTCCATGGCTTCCCTTTGTTAGTGGTCGCGGTCGCGAATAACTTGCCTACACACAGCAGATAAGCGGGCGCTTCTTTATTTGCAGCACAGGAGAAACACGGGGGTAGCTCCTCCAAAAACCGTGTTCTGCCAATAGGTATAACACACAACATATTTATACCATTGTTAACAAAGCTGTTACTCAACGCTTAACCTCATTTGTCGATTTGTACTCAAAGAGGTAAAGTCACTGCTCAATGCCCATCCCATGCCTGCGTTGCTCTTGGCGGTTGTCAGAATCCTCTCCACCTTCCCTCTTTTCTTTGTTGTACAGAAACCACTGGTCAGTCTCTCTGATGGTTTGGTAAGAGGTAAAGATTCAATCAAGTAGTATGCCTCTCCACCCCTGGCTGTTGCCTCATTCCCAAAACCACTGAGCAGCATCACTGATTACTTTATATACAAAATCTAAATTAAATTAAGTATACAAAAGAGGTAACAATACAACTTATTTTATTTGGGTGACTGTAACAACCTGGCTTTGCTAGATCAGTCCAAAAAGGTAAAGCACAGGGATGTTTTGCCATCTTTTCTTTCTGCTGAAGTGCCCAGCTGAGCCCTGCTCCATATCTTTCATATGACACTACCCACAAACAGCCAGACTGAGCTTTACAGACAAATATATCATTAGCTTTGAAAAATCCAACAGCCTGGAGGACATAAACATAGTAACAGCAACAAGATAAAAAATAATTTCCATATGTGTAAAAATAGTTCCTATTGCAGCTCAGCACCTTGGTTAACAAGCTTTCTAAATGTCACCATGAAGATGTTAACTTCTGCATTTTATCATTAGAAAATAAACACTTCCCACCACTCTTATGCTCAGAAAATGGAGTGCATATGTTGGCATCTGCAGTCTTTCTTTCTTTGCAGCAATGGGGCTCCATTCAGCTATACAAAAACATATGAGTTATCAACTCCAACTTAGTCAAGAGCTTCAGAAGGTCACCATACTGCTCAGCATCAGAAAGGATGATGAAGAGATTAAATGGATCATGTCTAAGCTTCAAGAGCCTGAACCTTCAGTTGTAGCTTGTACCTATGCGGTGAAAGTGAAAACTCCATTGTGATGATGACTGGAACCTGCTGACTAGTCACATTAAGAAAAAGGTCCTGCATCACCTAAAGACTTGAAGTTACAGAATACATTCACTGACCTCATTGCTGATGAGGAGCTGGGAGTGCTAACAAATGGATTTTTTCTTGCAGTTGAATCTGAGCCACTCAGGACTATCATAAGCAAGTGATGAGTGACAGTAGTAGCAGACTCTACTGCAGGTGATGAAGATCCCCAACCTAATTTGCATCAAGGGAAGCTTGTTCCTTGCTGGAGGCTCAACTTCATTTTGATGTTTAGAGGCTACTGAGGCTCATCCAGCTGTTACCTTGCAGATGCTCTACTACATATGTGCTGCTGAGGGTGACCTGGGACGTGGCTACAGGACTCTGGGGACAGTAGTCAAGGGCATGGGAAGTCAAGTGGTGCTCTCCTCAATCCTGCTGGTGAGGGACAAGGGCATAAGGAGGACTGAATGGACCCTACACATAAACTATTAATTGCTCAGGTGGTGTTGGCAGCAGAATTTCAATGTCTGTGACCCTGGGACCCTCTCTAATACCATATTAATCATTAGTATTGCTTCCGCTTCTTTCTTAGGCTACTTAAGCATCTGTACAATGTATAGCACTGTCTCATTCAAGCTTTACAGCATTTCTGGTCTCCAACTCCACTTCCCCTTCTCACCCAATAGCTGTCACTAGGTTCAGAATGACAAAATGTCCTTGCAGTGCAGGACTGGGTCTAAAGTCCACTGAGTTCCTTTGCCCCCTGGCAGTGTTAACACAGTCACTAGAAACAGAAAGTTATGGGTTTGGTTGAAAACAAGACACTCCAAACAATTTTGTGACCTGGGAACACTCTACAATCTGCAGGTTGAGGTATTGCTCTTTCTGTCATAGTGGGTAGTCTTTGGCAGGCCTAATTCCTCCAGGGAATAAAGTGAGGAGAGAATCAGACCCATATGCCCACATTTTAATTTTATTCAATTCCGAAGTTCTTCCATGAGGAAAAGCCAGATCAAAGATGAGCACAAATATTTGCATCCCAGATGCACCTTCAGAGCTGCTCTGGTCCTTTCTCAAACTCACAGCTTTGATATGTCTAAAATCTGCCATGAATTCAAACAGAATTATAGAATCCTACAGCTCGGGTTAGAAGGCACCTCTAGCTCATCTAGTTCCTACCCCCTGCGATCGGCAGCAACATCCTCCACTAGACCAGGTTGCCCAAAGCCCCATCCAACCTGGCCTTGAACACTGCCAGAGAGTTGTGCATCCACAACTTCTCTGGGCAGCCTATGCCAGTGTCTCACCACCCTCAGATTGAGTTTTTTCCTTACATCTAATCCAAACATACGCTCTTTCAGTTTAAGCCCACTCTCCCTTTTCCTATAACTACACTCTCTGACAAACAGTTCCTCTCTGTTTTCCTGTAGGCTCACTTGAGGTACTGGAAAGCTCTTTTTTATATTTTGAAAGGTGACAAGATGATCTCCCTGGAGGTTTGTCCTCTCCAAGCTGAACAAGCCCTTCTCTCTGAGCCTGTCTTCAGAGGGCAGGTGCTCTAGTCCTCTGATCATCATCATGACTCTCCTTTGGACTTGTTTCAACAGCTCTATGTCTTTCCTGTACTGGGGACTCCAGAGCTGGACGCAGTACTCCAGGTGGGGTCTCATGAGAGCAGAGGGGCAGAATCACCTCCCTTGTCCTGCTGGCCATGCTGTGAGGACACGGTTGGCTTTCTGGTCTGCAGGCATGTATTGCTGGCTCATGTTGAGCTTGCAATCAACACTCACAAGTCCTTCTCCTCAAGGCTGCTCTCAATCCATCCTCCACCCAGCCTGTAGCTGCACTTGGGATTGTGCCGAACTTTGTATTTAGCCCTGTTGGACTTCATGCAGTTCACATGGGCCATTCTCTCAAGCCTGTCCAGGTCACTCCTGGATGGCACCCCTTCCCTCCAGCATGTCAACTGTTCCACATAACTTGGTGTTGTTGGCAAACTAGCTAAAGGTGCACTCAATCCCACTGTTGTATGTCTCCAGCAAAGATGTTGAACAGTGCTGGTCCCATTACAAAAATCCTGAGGAATGCCACTCTCATTTTCTTCATTTTTTCCCTTTAGTGTCTACAGGGCTGCTTGTCTTGTATTTTTCTCACTCTTCACTCTGACAGCTGCTGTGCTTAATTTTTTTCTGTTTCTTAACTACATTCCCAGAAGTGGCATTGAATGGTGAGGGGCTCGGCTGAGGAGTTCAGCTGTGCTCTGCAATGAGTCTGGCACAGGGCAGCCCCAGCCTCTCCTCACAGGTGCCACCCCTGTAATGCCTCACCATTCTCTCACTACCAAAACCTGGACATGTAAACCCAACACACATTTCTAACACTTTCTCTCACACCAATCTAACAAAGGAAAAGTCAGAACTCACTCTCTTTTCTTCAATTCCTTTCTATAAAAACATTGTGGAAAATAGCAGTGTTAGAATAGGAAGGAACTAGAGATGAAATTATTACCTTTTAGGGAGAAAAATCTCTGAAGAAATTTCTTATTTCCCCATTTCACTTCTTAACAATGCAAAGAAACATTTAAAAAATAGAGTTTCCAGCCTGATTTGCTTTCCTGGGAAAGGTAATTTATTTCTCTCAGAAAGAAGTCAGAAAGAAATATTCAAAAAAGAATGGTTTCCTAAAAAGTTAGTAAAGTGTATCTCTGTAGATGTGTTTCACAAACAAAACTCAACAACCAACACTTATTATTGATTCTGCAGAAATCATTGTCTTTTTGTAAGCAACAAAGAATGAGTCAGAACTGCATACTAAAAAGGATCCCAATATAGCATAAAAGGCCATACTCTAAGTTAATATAATATTTCCAAAAAGATAGAATGATAAGAGAAAACACATAAATGAGTCATATTTGTGTCTCAAGACCACAAGTGAAGGTTCTTTCCTATTCCTAGATGTATTATCATATTCTAAGTGCCCTATGTCTTGTCTAGGAGTATCATCTGTGTGCTGCCAAAATAGCACTGTGAGGCATTATATCTCTTACTTTTCTGTAATGCTGCTTTGAAATCTACTGGAGCAAACTGATACCAAATTGTGTGCTCTCCTACTAGTGACCCAGTCTTTTCAAAGCATAGGAGTGCTTGACTTAGCAGAATAAATTCATTCATGTCCACAACTATTTCACAAACAAAAATTACTGTAATGAACCCTGATAATCCTATTTATAGAAAGAGCTGCTCTGTATGATTTTTTTCTCCACTGCATTTCAAAGTCTGCTGCAGCCTGTCTTTATTTCTTGGGTGTGCAGAGGTGTGAGCAGGCCTTTATGCAGCTTACGGTTTGTTCAAGGATACTGACATCACCATGTGCAGTTCCTTCTCCAGTCAAATAGCAAAGCAGATAAATAACCTTTGAGGCCATGGGAATATGTCTCAGACAAAACAGACGACACTCTATGAACAGTTTATGTGATGCCATGAAAAGCCAAATCAAAACTCAATAGTCTTGGTGACTAGTATTTAGTCTGAAATAGTCTCCCATATAGGGAGTCTCAAAGGGACTCAAATTTTCCTTGCCTCTAGGTTTCACATGTATCCTAAGTAGTGCAATAGGTAGTGCTTGATACCAATATAGGTTTGTTTCTTGATATATTTTGGCTATCTGTTGTTTTCTCCTGGGATTCATTTTCTGCCTGCCTAATGGCTTGCAGCCTATAGGGTATATGTAATTGCCAAAGAATTCCCAACAGCTTGCTTACCTGTTACATTACTTGTGCACAATGTGAGTACCTCTGTCTGAAGAGATGACCACAGGTACTCCAAATCCCAGTATTATCTTATTTAATAATATTTCTGTTATTCATCTGGCTTTGTTTGTTCTACAAGGAAATGTCTCTAGCCATCTGGAAAAGGTGTCTGTAGGTACCAATCAGTATCTGTACCCCCCTTTTCTTGGGAGCTCAGAGAAATTAATTTGCCAGTGGTCCTCTGGTATGTTTCCTTTAACAATATTCCCTAATTGCACCTGGTTACCTGCACTGGGGATATTTTCCAAACATATTTCACATTTCTGAGTCACCATTGAGTTGCAGTATATAGATTTTTCTTTATTAATTTTTGATTTAAAATTTATACAAAGAATCTGCTCCCCGATGTGTCCTATTGTATTTTTCTTTGTCAACTGCCCATACCTGTTTGGCAGGAATTATAATTATGTCATCTCTCCAGTGAGCCTATCCTTTGGAGAGAATTTGTCCTCCTGGGTCCTGTATCAATTCTTTATCAGCTTTAGAATACTCAATAGTGTGATTGTCTAAGAGGTTCCTGTCCCTGTTATCTGGGATTAAAGCTGAAATATGTTGCACTCTTTCTGCTGCCAGTTCTGTTTCAAAATCTGGCAATCAAGTACCCTTTTCTTGGTCAGTGTTACCCTTTAAGTGCCCCCTACAGTGCATAACGGCACTTTTATCTGGGAGGTGAATTTCGTCCAGTAAGTGGATAATTTCTTCTGCATGTTTGATGTTTCCCGTGTGCAGTTAAAAGTCCCCTTTCCTTCCAGATTGCTTCATGGGCATGAACAACCCCACAGGCATATTTGGATTTTGCCCATATATATATATATCTCTTTTTCCTTTTGCTAATTCTAGAGCTTGAATAAAGGTGATTATCTCTGCCTTCTGTGCTGACATTTCGATAGGTAATGGTTGCAATTCAATTACCTTGTCTACCTCAGATTCCTTGCCACACAAAGCTGCTTTCATCTGTGAACCAGGAGTCTTGTGCATCCTTGGAGGGTTTTTCTTTCAGGTCTGGTCTGCTAGAATACACAGTTTCGATGGTCTCTAAACAATCATGGGTTAATGGTTCCAGAGTCTCCCCACTGAGGAAAGTGTCTGAGTTTACAACATTAGTTACTTCAATACTGACATGATCTGATTCAACCAAAATAGTTTTATAGTACAAAAACCAGGACAGAGACAGCCAATGCATTCCTTTTTGCTCTGATAACTGATACTTTGTATGAGACCAATACTGTAATCTTCTGGCCCAAGGTAAACTTTTGGGCTTCTTGGATATTTAGTGTTAGAGCTGCTATTGCACCCTGATCAACCTTTACTTCCTTCATCAAGTTGGTTAGAAAAGTAGGCCACAGCTCTTTTGTAGCATCCTAGTTGTTGAGCCAGGACTCTCAGAGATATACCTTGTTTTTCATGGGCCAGAAAGATTTGGAAACATCAGGTAGGACCAAAGCCAGGATCTTCATTAGTTCCCTCGTGTTTCAAATACATTTTGAGCTTCTTTTGACCAAGTTAATTGAATAGAAATGTTTCCTAAAAGTTCATATGAAGGTTTTACTATTATTCCATAATTATAAATCCATAATTGACACCAACCTGTCATTCCCAGAAAGGTGCTGAGTTCTTTTACCATCTGAGGGATGGGGGTGGTTCTGCAGATGGTTTCTTTTCATTTTGTTATCAATTCTCATTGTACTTCAGACAGTATGTTGCCTGCTGTTGCACCATTTGAGCTTTCTGTTGAGAAACTCGATACCCATTTAGGCCCCAAAAATTCAACTTGAATATAGTCAGGTTTTGGTTCAGTTGCTATTAATAAGTTATTCAGATACTGGAGAAGGATTCTGTCTCCAGGAACGGTCCCATGTTTTGAATTCTCATGATAATTAATTCCCAAAGATTGTTGGACTGTTTTTAAAACCCTGGGGTAGCACTATCCAGGTAAACTGGAGTTTCCTACCAGTGGTAGGACTTTCCCATCCACATGCAAATAGCTTTTGACTTTCTTTGGCTAAAAGCAGACAGAAGAATGCATCTTTCATACTGTAAACCATACTTGGTTATTTCTTGATTTAGACAGTAAGGTATAGGGATTAGCTACCACAGGGTGCAGATCTTTAACAATTTTGTTTACTCCCCTTAAATCCTGTACCACTTGATAAGTCTCATTTGGGCTTCTTTACTGGTAGGATGAGGGTGTTACACTCTGATTTACATTCCACTAACAGTCCTGTAAAAAGTTGTTAATTGGACACTCTATCTTTTTACAATTTGCTACTAGAAATTCTACAGGCTTCTCTCCTTTCCCTAGTTGCACTTTTACCAAGGGTTCCACTGGGAAAGGTTTACCTGGTACCCATCAGTTTTTTGCTTTTGGGTTTTTTTAATGTCAGTTCCCATCATGGGCTTGCCTAACCTCAGGCTATCCTTTTTCCTAAGCCCATTTGCTTGCAGTAAGCACACTGAACTTTCAGGAGGGTGCAATTTCCTCTAGGTGTCATGGTTTCAGCCACGATGGTTAATTTTCTCTCCCTCTACTGTCCCAGTAACTCATCCTTATCCTAACCCATGACGTTTGCCTTTGGTTTTCTTTTCCCCTCTCCTTCTGGTGAAGGCAAACAGTCCTTTAATCTGCCACTCTCATGAACCAATCTTTAAACATCTCTGTCCAATACTACAAGCCAAGCAACAACTTTCCAGCTTCCCATTTTGCTTATTTTTCTCTTTTTCTAGCATGAGGACCATAAAGTCCTGAGTTGCTAAATTGATTCCGCATTCTTTCTGTCATTCAGGGTGATTTTACAAGGTGAAAAACATGTCTGCATACAAAATTTCATCCCATTTTCATTGCCTTCATAGGAACAACATAGTTGTATCAGGGTATTATATTTCAAAGTCCTGTTAAAGGGCCACTTTTCATCTTCGTCTAGTTTATAGAAGGGCACCAGTGATTACACTTCTTGATTAATGTCTTCTTGTTCACATTCCCCTATATCTTTCCAGTGCTCTAGAATACAGCCTAGAGGCCTTTTTCTTAGAATACCACCACTTTGTCACCCTCCCATTTCCCTCACACAATACAACCCACAGGGTGTTCTTTACAATAACACAAAATATTAATGATTATAACAATTGAAATTGCAAACACAATTACAATTAACAAGTTTAAATTCCAAAATACTCCATAAACTTCATCTGCCTCTGGCTATACCCCTCTCAGGGTAACAGGGCCATGGATCACTTTTAGCATTAGTGAACTGAAGGTATAGCATTCACTGTCCACCACCTGGCCTATGATCTCTTAGACATCTCCTGATTATAACATTCATGCTCCTGGTTTCAAAAGCAGATCTCTTTAAGAACTGAGAACTGAGAAAATGTTGTTATGCACAGGAAGATCTACAGAAAGAATTCCAGTTTTGATCAGTCAATATTTCCTACCATGTATGGCTATGCTGGGAAGCTCCTGAACAGCTTGGTTGTTGAAGCCTAATACTGTTAGATCCCTGGCAGATTTTCCAGAGAGTCCAACTCATAACAAATATAGCATGACAAAGGCAGTAAGACCAGTCTTCACTTACAGAGCTGAGGTGAGGACTCAGAGGGAGTGCTATCACTTTTGTGTTTGGGTACATACTGGCTGTCAGACACATTTCTCAGCTAACAGTCAACAGTAATCACAACTCATAACTTGCAAAAGCACTTTGAAAAGGCATTGCTTTCATGGTGTATGGATTAACAATGAAAAGGAGAAGGTAGAATATTTGTGTGCTTCATCTCAGAGAACCTAGCAACCTCCTTGTTGCAGATGAAAGAAGAAAGATATGTGGGAGTGGAAGGAGTAGATAATTTAGCAGAGATAATTCTATTAGCAGAAGAGCAGAGACACATGGCTAATTCAATAGAGAAAAGCATTATAGATGCTGAAGAATATTTCAGATTCTTTGTGGTGAACAGGGGGGACACTTGGGCTAGAGGAATCCCAGACATAGATACAGACTGGGAGAAGAGCTCCTGGAGAGTAGCCCTGCTGAGAAGGACCTGGGGATTCTGGTGGATGAGAAACCTAACATGAGCCAGCAGTGTGCTCTTGCAGCTCAGAAGGCCAATGGTGTCCTGGGCTCCATCAGAAGACAGTCAGGGGTGGCCAGCAGGGACAGGGAGGTGATTGTCCCTCTCTGCTCTGCCCTCCTGAGGCCCCATCTGGAGTACTGTGTCCAGATCTGGGGGTCCCAATACAAGAAAGATGTGGAACTGTTGGAGAGGGTTCAGAGGAGGGCCACGAAGATGATTAGAGGGCTGGAGCAGCTCCCCTATGAAGAGGGAGGGTTGAGGGAGCTGGGCTTTTTCAGCCCAGAGAAGAGAAGGCTGTGGGGGGATCTCATTGCAGCCTTCCGGTACCTGAAGGGAGCATACAAACAGGAGGGGAATCAACTTCTTTATTAGGTAGACAATGACAGGATGAGGGGGAATGGATTGAGGCTAAAGGAGAGAAGGTTTAGATTAGATATTAGGGGGAATTTTTTTACAGAGAGAGTAGTGAGGTGCTGGAATGGGCTGCCCAGAGAGGTGGCAGGTGCCCCATCCCTGGAGGTGTTCAAGGCCAGGTTGGATGGGGCCCTGGACAACCTTGTGTAGATCCAGGCCTGGAGGTTGCTGGCCCTGCCTGTGGCAGGGGGTTGGAACTCTGTTACCCTTGGGGTCCCTTCCAACTCAGACCATTCTATGATTCTATGTTTCTATGACACATTGAAGTGGATTATGGAAGTGCTAAATTTGAGATGTGAGCAAGAATCACCTCAACAACATATTTAGTGACCTGCTGTTGCTAGGCTGCTCCAGGCCCACAGAGGTCTTTGGTCAGATGTTCTAGCTGTACAGTAATGAAAAAACCTATATCCTTACTGGAGACATAGCAATGACAACTGAAGCAAGACCTAGGCAACAACCGGGAAATACACTCATATCTGAAGAATAAGGGAGACCAGACTGATTGGAAGGCATTTGCAGCATGAAAGCTGTGGGCCAGCATTCCTCACAGGATGAACTGAGAGTCTCTTAACTAGCATCATTCACCAGCATCATGTGAAGGGTAAGTGACTGATGTAAGGCTGAGGGAGGTCCACCCACTGAGTCACAAAGTTCAGAAAGGACTCGCTTTCTAAATTCCTTCTCAGAGGGGTGCCTAGGTAAAGCTAGTTCCAGTGTTAGTCCTAGACTTGGGACAATCTATGTTTAAAGGATATAATTACATATCAAAGTTAACATTTGTCTATCAGAAGACTTTCACTGATATAGTTTCACAAAATTGAAACTAGCAGAAAGTTTATTAAAGTGACAGATATAAAGAGTTCAGAATTGTGATTGATAAATGCACTTAATGCAATAGTGCTAATATATGACTATGATTATAATTACAATACTAACAAAATACTACCCTGACTAGTCTCACCAAAACAGTGAAATCACAACTGCTTACCAAGAAGGCATCCCTGTCTTGGGTGGAGGAGAAGGAGCACAGCCCATTGACTGCCTCTTCTCAGTCTTCAATCTCTTCTTTTCCCTCTTCAGGGAAACTTCCACAGTATCCTTTATACCCCAGTCTTAGCTGTCCTCTCACAGGGCTGGCATTCAGCATGGTTTGAGTGGAGAGTCAAGTACTGTAGTCAACATGTTTAGCATATACTCATTTTAGCTCATTAACGTATTTAGAGGTGTCAACTTTAATAGTAATTTTGCAGTTAATTAAGCAAAAGATTTTACTTGAGGCACTGTGGCTTTCAAAATTCTGTGTAGAAACTGTCTCTGTCTTTTTATTTCATCATCTATAGCTAAAAGAGGGCTATCCTGCTGCCATACAACTCCCTTCTTCAGCTGCTTCTCATACCAACTTTGTGGATCTCCATCCACAATGTTTGTATAACAGATATGGATAACCTCTTGGGTGCAATTCCCACAACCAATCGTCATGGTTTAGCCTGAACCAGCAGCTGAGTACCACACACTGCTCACTCACCCCTTCCCCAGCAGGATGGCGAGGAGAATGCAAAAGCAAACTTCATGGGTTGCATTAGGAAGAGTTTTCTGGGATGTCACAGAAAGAAGGAAAGAACCACAGCACAACAGTGATAACACAACCCAGTGACCAACCAGAGCCCACACACAGACCATCCTGGAGCCTGTGGAGCTAACCTTCCCAAGTAACTCCTTTTTACAGTGAGCATGACATCATATGATATGGAACACCCCCTTGGCCAGCTTGGACCTGGTTCCCTGTGAAAATTAACTTCCTCAATCCAAAGCACAGCACTACGCCAGCTGCTAGAATAAAAATTAACTCTGTCATTGCCAAAACCAGGGCACTTCTTCACTCCCTCTTAGTGATGAAGCTCAGTGAACTACAGCTTTCAACAGACGGCCTTCATGCCGTCTGACTCTGGCAAACCAGCATGGTAATTTAATCTAATTGATATATGTATTGGAGATTTCTAGGGTAGACAGCATGCAAAGCAGACAGCGGCAATGCTAGCCAAACAGGAGACGGAGGGACAGGCTTCTAACACCACCATATCTGTAAAATATCTATTTGAAAACAGTTTTAAATATCAGCCAGCACTGTGCATTGGATGTGATTACAAAGGAGTCAAACTTCAAGTACAGTGTAATTAAACTAAATAGGCTTTTTTCATAATGTACAACTAATTAATCCAAACTAGGTATTAATTACATTTGCAAGACTCATGCCTCTTTGCTTTCATACTCAGTTCATGTGGCTGGGACTTCCATTGGAGCTTAAATGTTTTCATAAGAGAGCCTGGAGGGGCTATGCATATCTTAGCCTATGTTTTTGTGACTTAGGACCATTATCAAAACTGTATTGACACAGAAATAGGTCTCCATCATGTCATCAATCTTCCGGTAATATGAAGCCACTAGTAACTGTGACTATTGAAAACCAGGTTACAGCATAATTAGACACAGAAATTTAAACTAACTATAATTTTTACTATATTTTTTCTGCCACATCCTCTGTGTGATACCAACTTCCCTCAACGTTGAAACACAACAAAAAACAGTATTAAATATTCAGTTATGGATATGAATCCAGTCACCAAAAATCACTTTCAAAGTCCTTCTAGATGAAGAGAGGTTGATTTATGTCTGAACTGGAAATGCAGCATATGATTCACAACACCATATCCTCCCAAAATACCTGCACTGTGAGACCTGTGGTTTTTCACCTTCCACTGCAGAGGAATGGAAACCCAAAGAAGTTCTGATTAGGACAGGATTATCTTAATTTTTTCCATCACTTACTTTTTCTCGTGGTCTGTGCAAGCTTAAGAAGAGAAACCTATGGGGGACCTCTGCCAGCTTTTTGAGAGAGTTGCAGATGTATGTGATAGTTTGTACTGGAAAGACAGTAGATCTGGGTTGTGAGGATCAGCTGGACAGCAAGACAACTCTGACAGCCAGCCTCTCCTGGGAGCTTGGCTTGTTTTTCTGCAGTGACAATGTTCTTTTCTAAAGAATGATTTTCTCAATCCTTCTTATTAAAAGAAAGAAAACAAAGGAAATTTCCTTGACATTCAGTTTTTTAAACCCTTTAAAAAAAAACCCTTACCAAGTGCTGTTGTTTTTCTGTGGCTTATAGTCACTACTCAGTGAAGTCATTCCTTTTTAAAATTTTTTTTGACACCCCTTTCATTCTTGGGATGGTAGGTCTTAGCTGGACATGCAGCTAGCCGCTTATTTCTTGGAATCACTTCAGCAAGAACCAGAAACTGGCTGACAACCTTTTCTGTATTGTAATAGGAAATATATGTCTAGCTTATGGACAGTACAGAGGGGAAAGGTAGTCACCTTTCATATCAGAAAAGGCAAGAGAATGACAGTTCTCCTTCAGGCTGAGCAATGGACCCTGTCTCTTAAGGTCCCTTTTAGTTCTGTTTCCCAACACCTAGAAGTCTTACAGAGATGAAGCCAAGTAAGATTTTCAGTTGAAAAGGCTTTCCAGTGAAGATGTGAATTGAATGAAGCTTGATTTTTTTTGGCAGTAAGCCAGCATGAACTCTTCAGTGTTTAGATTTTCCTTAGCATACATAGCTCCCTTGATGGGAAGACACAAACATGAATAAATGCTTTGTTCTCTGGTCAGCAAGAGGGATGGGAAGACTACCAGGGAAAAGGAGCTGCTTATACAAATTTCCAGATATCATAATTTGTAAGTTTCTTTTCACACCCCAGCAGCAGCATTTGTGATGTCTCACAGGCTAATTCTAACTCAGTTAGTATGTATCAGTATGCAACTTCCCAAGAAATCTATGTTTATCATGGGATGCCATAAAATAAAATTCCCTGAAAGGATAGAATCTTTAATTACAATCATGTTTGCTTTGACAGCACATTTGTGGATTGTATGTAACCTGATTATTGTTTTGACTACCAATAGGGAAGATTAAACCGTTTTTCTACACAAGTGAATTAAAGCTGCCCCTAGGCTCTTAGGTTCTGGTTATTTATTTTCTAAGTAAGTGATCTACACTTGGCAAGATTAAGCTGCTAACGGTAATCAAATTGTCCTCTTGCCTTATCATAATTCATATGATATATATACTCTTAATATTCTCCTGATTAACCCACAAAGCTGAGGCACATTATGGAGGGAATAAACATAGCTTTGTATCCTCCTTTACAGCTGATGGCTTCATAAGCCCTACCACACTGGTTTACACAATCATCAGAGTGCTATGTGGAAGAACAGGGTGGCCCTCTGATCAAGATGAAAGAAGATGTTGTTGCACCAATTCAGGATCCAGAAAATGAGGAATTTCCTCAAGTTTGGTTTGGGGGTAGAGCACCTTCTGGAGAATTCTAAAAACTAGACACATTAATGGAACTTGAGACAGCACTATATTTGCCATCAGAAAGCACTATATTTGCCATTCTTCTGAATTTTTTATGTATTTCTAGTTGTCTATGCCCACTGAATATAAAGAAGAGCTTATTCCTTTACTCGCTGTACCAATCTTCATCTAAAGAATAGCTATATCTACACCATAGCCTGGAAATAAGCCATGTCTGTCTCAGGTGGCAGCACGTTCCCAGCTTTGAGGAATTACCTGAGACACAGCCTATCTACACTTGCTGAATTCCTGCAGAAGTATTAGTCTAAAGGAAAATCAGGGGAGAGATTGTAAGCATGAAAACTAGAGAACGTGCACCACCTCACACATGATTTTAGAGAAAGTTGCCAGCAAAATATTTTGGAAGTGGTGAGTTATGTGTGCCAAATGGCTGTTTCAGATGTCTACATTTTGTCTGAGTTAACACAATTGAAAATTCAATGTTCTCTGACCGCTCATGCCTTAGGAAAGGAAAACAAATTCCTCCTAGACATAACAAGGTCTATCAGTGAATCAGGAGAAAAACGTGTAAAAGTACAGAGAAAGAAGAAAGACTCATCATGTGAAATGACCCTGAAAGTAAAAAATCCATAGTTATCTATCACTGACTGTCCATGTCACTTTGAAATCACGTGAGAGAAGAAAACTCAGGGGAAGTGGATTCTTTCACAGTGTAAAACCAGTTTTCTTCTCGCCAGGCCGATCCTCCTTCCACAATCTCTTACAGATGCAGCAGAAATCTCACAAAGGTCCACATCACAAACTTGATAAGGAAGCATCTCTCCACAACTGGGACTCTCCTCCAGCTCTCAGGGCCCTGGTGACAGCACTATCTACTTTGATGTCAGTTGCAAGCCTCAAAAACCAGAGGTTTCTTCCTCTAAGTCAAGCTCTGTAGTAGAGAGTGGGACTGTTGGAAGAGTGATTACCACTGGGGTTTGACTGTTCAAAAGATTAATAGGTGAGGAAAGGAAGAGACTCAGTCCTTCTCCTGCCCCAGTAAAGATGAAACTAGCTGATTAAAACATAGGACCAAGCTCTGGAGCTCAGATCTAAAAACAGAAGCAGAGCTGCTTGTGTGGAATGAACGTAGATCTGTAGTCCTCATAATTTACACAACAGATAATGCTTAGCTATGAAATTGGAAGGACTGCATTATTTTCTTAAGTGGCTTCCTTCTGATAGAAACAGAGGACCTGATCTGTTTACTAGAGCTGCCTTTCAGGGAAGATTTCTGCCTCCCTGGGTCTCAAGTTAAAGATGTTACCAGGAAATTTTATAGCCTGGTACATTCCTCAGATTACTATCTGCTATTTCTTTGTCATATGGATACCAACAAAGTCATAATAAGAAATCCAAGGGCGATCGAAAGAGAATTCAGGGCCTTGGTGAGATTGTTAAAGGGATTGAGAGTGCAGGTAGTATTCTTCATCCACCCAATTGTAGGGAATGACATCAAAAGAAGCAGGCAAACCCATGTGGTCAATACCTGGCTCTGAGGCTGGTATCACCAGTAGAATTTGGGGGGGTTGATCATGGGATTGTCTATATAACACCAGGCCTGCTGAGCCTGACAAGATTCACACTTCTCAACTGGGAAAAAGTTTTACCCACAAGTTAGCAGAGCTGATTGAAAGACCTTTAGATTAGGATCAAAGGGGAACAGGAATAAAATCACGCTTACTAGCCATAAGCCATGAGATACCATGACAGTATTTGAGGGATGGTGTACTGGTGAGGGTTTTCACTCTGCTGCACAATGTACTGGGTACACTGGAGCACTTTCGGAATGTGTGCACTGATTCATGCATTATAAGGAATAAACAGGAGGAAATAGGAGCTTTTCCTCAGTCTCATAATTGGTGTTAGACTTCATGGGAAGAGACCTGTGAAATAACTGCTGTGATGGACTGTTATTCAGAAGAGATAAGCAGGTGGGGTGGAGGGGTGGAACTGTATGTGAATTATTGTTTGGACCGTACAGCACTTGTAGTTTGTGATGACTTGGTTGAGAACCTCTGGGGAAAAAAATAGGGGAAAAACTAATATTGTAGATGTTATTGTGGGAGTCTTCTATGTATCACCCAGTCAGGATAGTGACACTGATGTATTGCTATTATATAAAGAATTAAGGGAAACCCAACTGCATCCTGGGTGCATCAAAAGACGTGTGGCTAGCAGACTGAGAGAGGTGATTCTACCTCTCTACTCTGCTCTGGTGAGACCTCACCTGGCATACTGCGTCCAGCTTTGGAGCCCTCAACCCAAGAAGGACATGGACCTGTCGGACCATGTCCAAAGGAGGGCTACAAAAAGGACCAAAAGGTTGGAGCACCTCTCCTATGAGAACAGGCTAAGAAAGTTGGTGTTGTTCAACTTGGAGAAGAGAAGGCTGACTCCACCGGGGAACTTTATAGCGGCCTTCCAATACCTGAAAGGCGCATATAAAAAGAGCTGGGGAAGAACTGTTCACAAGGGCATGCAGCAGTAGAATGAGTGGTAAGGGTTTCAAACTAGAAAAGGGTAGATTTAGGTTGAATATTAGGAAAAAGTTCTTCAATATGAGGATCACTGGAACAGGTTGCCCAGAGAGGTAGTGGAGATATCCATCCCTGGAGATATTCAAGGTCAGGTTCAATGAGGCGCTGAACAACTTGATGTAGTAAAGATGTCTCTGCTTACTGGGGACATATGACCTTCAAAGTTCCCTTGCAACCCAATACCTTCCATGATTCTGTGATTCTATGTGCCCTCATCGTTATCGGTAACTTCAACTTACCCATTAAGTTAGCTGGGACTAATACACAGCAGACACGAATAGGTCTAGGAATTTCCTGAATAATACTGAAGATAACTTTTTAATAAAATTACAAAGGGAGCTGACTAGGAAAAGTAAATCTATATTTGTAAACAAAATATCATCTTGTTGGAAATAGGATCATTGGTAGCTGTCTTGGATGTGGTGATCATTAATTGGTTAAGTTTAAAGTCTTTGGTGATATGAGAAAAATTGTAGCAGAGCTACTACCCTGGATTTTAGAAGAGCAGACTTCGGGCTGCTCAAGAAACTAGTCAGTAAGGTTTCATAGAAATTTGTTTTTGAGGATATCATAAATGCTAGTCACTTTTTAAGATCTATCTTTTAATAAAACAGGAGCACTGGAGTACTGTATCCAGTTCTGGGCTCCCTGTAACCAGACAGGGATCTTCTGGAAAGAGTCCAGCAGCAGGCCACAAAAATGATTAAGAGTCTGGAGCATCTCCCCTATGAGAAAAGGCTGAATGAACTGGAGCTGGTTAGCCTTGAGAAAAGAAGACTGATAGGGGATCTGATCAATGTTTATAAATATCTGAAGTGTGGGACACAGGGGGAAATGGCCATCCTCTTTTCAATGGTCTGTGGGGACAGGACAAGGGGCAATGGCTGCAAGTTGGAGCACAGGAAGTTCCGCACCAACATGTGGAAGAAATTTTTCACAGTGAGGGTGATAGAGCCCTGGGACAGGCTGACCATGAGTCACCTTCTCTGGAGATATTCAAGACCCATTTGGACACCTGTCTGTGTGATGTGTTGTAAGGAACCTGTTTTGGCAGGGGAGTTGGACTCAATGATCTCTGGAGGTCTCTTCCAACCCCTACAATTCTGTGATAAGTCCATGGGGCTCAATGAGATTCATCACAGGCTCCTGAAAGCAGCATCATTTACCTATGTTATTGCAAGACCTTTCTCTAATAGTTGTCAAGACTCTTGGGAATCTGAAGAGGTCCCAACTGACTGGAAGTTAACAAGTGTTATTACCATTTTCAAGAAGGGAAAGCAAGAAGACCCTGGTCATTACAAGCCATCAATCTCATTTCAGTGCCTGGTAAAATTATGGAAAAGATTATTCGCCGTTAAGTATTGGACCATTAGCCCTAATGAAGTGCATCTGTACTAATGCATGCAGTATGGGCAATAAACAGGAAGAGCTAGAAGCTATTGTGCAGCAACATTGTTGCAATCACAAAAACATGGAAGGAGAATTCACAAGACTAGGACGCTCGAATAGATGGATAAAAACTCTTTAGAAGGGTAAGGCAAGGAAGGAGAAGTGGTGGCGTCGCCTTGTATGTTGGGGAATGCTGTATAGAGCTTGACCATAGTGACAGTGGGGCTGAGTGTTTATGGATCAGAATCAAGGGGAAGGCCAACAAGACACATATAATGGTGGGAGTTTGTTATAGGCCTCCCAACCAGGATAAGGAGATAGATGAAATATTCCATGAGCACCTGCGTCTCATGACTGAACAAGTCTCATGTTCAGTTCCCCTTGTAATTCTGGGGGACTTCAACTATGCAGATGTCTGCTGGAAATACAACACAGCAGAGAACAGTCCTGGAAGTTTCTGGAGTGTATGGAAGACAACTTGCTGGCACGGCTTGAGAAGGAATCAACAAGGGATGGTGCCCTGCTGGACCTGCTGTTTGTGAACAGAGAGGGTCTTGTGGGAACAGTGACAGTTGGAGGCTGTCTCAGGCACAGCAGTCATGAAATAATAGACTTTTCAATTCTTGGAGAAGTAAGGAGGGTGGTTAGTAGAACTGCCACCTTGGACTTACGGTGGGCAGACTTCGGCATGTTTAGGTACTTGGTTGCCAGAGTCCCTTGGGAAGCAGTGCTGAAAGTCAAAGGTGTCCAGTAAAGCTGGACACTCTTCAAAAAGGTAGTCTTAGAGGCACAAGACCAGGCTGAACCATGTGCCAAAAAGTGAGTCAGCAGGGGAGAAGACCAGCCTGGCTGGACAGAGAGGTTTGGGTGGAGCTCAAAAAAGAGAGGGGAGGTTATGGTCTTTGGAAGAAGGGGCAGGCAACTCAGGAGGACTACAAGGTTTCCATGAAGCTGTGAAGGGAAAAAACTAGAAAGGCCAAAGCCCAGCTAGACCTTCATCTGACTAGTGCTGTTAAAGATAATAAATAATGTTCCTATAGATATGTTAGCAGCAAAAGAGGATCAAGGAGAATATCCATCCTTTATTGGATGCAAGGGGAAACATAGTGACCAGGGATGAGGAAAAGGCTGAGGTACTGAATGCCTTCTTTGCCTCAGTCTTTAGTAAGAAAACCAGTAATATTCTGGGTACACAACCAGATTATTACTGGTTGTGTACAAGACAGGGATGGGAAGCCCAACGAAGCCCCTATAATCCATGAGGAGTTGGTTAGTGATCTGCTACATAACCTAGATATATACAAGTCTGTGCAGCCATATGGGATCCACCGAGGGTGCTGAGGGAGCTGGTGGAAGTGCTTGCCAAACTTTCCATCATCTATCAGCAGTCCTGGCTAACTGGGGAGGTCCCACTTGACTGGAGGCTCATGAATGTGATGCCCATCTACAAGAAGGAATGGAAGGAGGATCTGGGGAACTACAGACCTGTCAGTCTGACCTTGGTGCCAGGGAAGGTTATGGAGCAGATCATCTTGAATGCCATAACACCATCAGGACAACCAGGTGATCAGCACATGCAGGACAACCAGATGGTCAGGCCTGGTCAGCATGGGTTGAGGAAGGGCAGGTCCTGCTTAACTAAACTGATCTCCTTCTATGATCAGGTGACCCATCTAGTGGATGAGAGAAAGGCTATGGACACTGCTTACTTGGACCTCAGTAAGGCCTTTGACACTGTTTCACACAGCATTCTCCTGGAGAAGCTGGTGGCTCATGGCTTGGATGGGCATACACTTCACTGGGTGAAACACTGGCTGGAGAGATGGGCACAAAGGGTTGTGGTAAATGGAGTTAAATCCAGCTGGAGGCCAGTCCAGCCAGTGGTGTTCCCCAGGGCTCAGTACTGGGGACAGTTCTGTTTAATGTCTTTATCAATGACATGGATGAGGGAGTTGAGTGCATTCCCAGTAAATTTGCAGATGATACTAAGATTGGCAGGATTGCTCTTCTGCCAGAGGCTGGCAGGCTCTACAGAGGGACCTGGACAGGCTGGATCAATGGGCCGAGGCCAATTGCATGAGGTTCTACAAGGCCAGGTGCCGTGTCCTGGACTTGGGTCACAACAACCCCATGCAAAGCTACAGGCTTGGAGAGGAGTGGTGTGAGAGTTGTCTGAAGGAGACAGACCTAGGGGTGTTGACCAACAGCTGTCTGAATATAAGCCAGCAGTGTGCCCAGGTGGTCAAGAAGGCCAGTGACATTCTGGCCTGGATCAGGAACAGTGTGGCCAGCAGGAGTAGGGAAGTGATTCTTCCCCTGTACTCAGCTCTGGTGAGGCCTCACCTGGAGTGCTGTGTTCAGTTTTGGGCCCCTCACTACAGGAAGGACATCAAGATGCTTGAGCATGTCCAGAGAAGGGCTGCAAAGCTGGTGAAGGGTTTGGAAGACAAGTCTTATGAGGAGCAGCTGAGGGAGCTGGGATTGTTTAGATAAAATGAGACGGAGGTGAGACCTCATCACTCTCTACTACTACTTAAAAGGTGGCTGTAGTGAGGTGGGGGTTGGTCTCTTCTCCCTGGTAGCTAGTGACAGGACAAGGGGAAATGGTCTGAAGTTGTGTCAGGGGAAGTTTAGGTTGGATATTAGGAAAAATATCTTTACTGAAAGGGTTATTAGCTATTGGAACAGGCTGCCCAGGAAGGTGGTTGAGTCACTATCCCTGGAGGTGTTTAAAAGAAGAGCAGATGTTGTACTTGGTGACATGGACCAACATAGGTGTTGGACCTAGTATGGATGGATAGATGGTTGGACTCGTTGATCTTGAAGGTCTCTTCCCATTGAAACCATTCTATACTATAGGGAGTTACTGAAGAACATTTCAAGGAAAATGCAATCACTGGTCAAAGCTGACATGGGTTTATGAAAGGCAGGTCATACCTTGCTAACTTGATACCCTTTTATGACAAGATTACACACCTAGTGAACAAAGGGAAGGCAGTATATGTGTGGGGGTTTTCACTTTGCAAAGCTGCTGTTTCTGTCGCTCCTAGTATCTTCCTGGTCAGAATGTCCACTATACAGTTGGACATGTACACAGTACAGTGTGTGAACAATCAGTGTTTGCCTCAGATTTGTAGGGTTATTAATGGGGTAATGTCTGGCTGGTGCCCAGTCCCTACTTGTGTTCCCCGGGACTCTATTGTAGGGACAATCCTCTTCAGTATTTTATCAATGACCAGGTCAATAGGAGCTAAGCACTTTTTAAGGAATTTTGCTAATGATACTAAGTTAGAAGTAGCTATTGTTTCCTTTGAATGTAGAGAGGACTTATAGAAAGATCTTGATAAATTAGAGCACTGGAAATCACCAACCATATGAATTTTAGCAAGGCCAAATGCCCAGATCTGCTTCTGTGATGGTTTATGTATAGATTTCGGGACCAGACATTGGAATGTAGCCCTGCAGAAGGGTATATAAGGGTTCTGATTGATGGCTAGCTCAATGTAAGTCAATAATGTGCTCTGGAGGCCTAAGGGACATTAAGGGGTACATTAAGCACGCTAAAACTAACTAGTAGAAAGTAGTGGTTGTCCCATGGTACTCAGATTGTTGCAGCCTCATTTCAAGTGCTGGTTGCAGTTTTGGGTGCCACAATATGAGTAGGATACAAAAATATTAAAATGTGTCCAAAAGAGGGCAACCAAGATGGTGAAAGGACTGGAGGTCATGATTTTTGTTAAGCAGCTGATGATACTAGTTGTTTTCAGCTTAAAGAACTGGAGACTGAGGGGTGACCTCATTGCTGTCTACAACTTCTTCATGAGACATAGCAGAGAGGGAGGTGCTGATCACTTTACACTGAGGCCCAGCGATAGGACATGAGACAGTGGTTTAAAACTGCATTAGGGATACTGGGAAAAGATTCTTTACTGAGGGGGTGGTTAAGCAGTACAACAAGCTCCCTAGGGAAGTGTTTATGGCCTCAAGCGTGCCAGTGTTCATGAAGTGTTTAGACAACCCTCTTAAATATATGGTTTAACTTTTTGGTTGCCCTGTGTAGATTCAAGAGTTGAACTCAAAGATCCTTGTGAATCCCTTGCAGTTCAGGATGTTCTATGATTCCGTGATAACTTAGGTGAAAGGGTGTTTCTCCCATGGTGAGCTGGATGCATTTTTGTAGGACCCATAAAGAGACTTTCCACTTTTCTTCCCCCATAGTCCCTCATGTTCCACCAGAGCAGATGATGTGGACCTGGTGTGTAGATGTCTAATTTTTATTCCATTACTGCTTCGCTTTGCCACCAAACCACCCTAACTTGCTGCTTTTTCTGAGCTAGCAAAGGCACATTTTCCCAGCTGAACAGACTTCTCACGTCTCCTGTTCCTGTGTCAAATGAAATGTCTCTCCAGAGAAGCTAGGAGAGACACTTCATTTGACACAGGATATCACGGTTCATGTTTTGACCCTGGCTATGTCTGGTTAGGCTCATGCATATGTCTCCAAGACACAACAAGGGAAAGACTACTGATAATGGAGAACAAAGACCTTGGTGAAACTCCCTTCCTGTTAAACTGGCATCAGACAGAGAAAGCATATATACCAGTTAAACAACGAAAGCAAGAATGGGAGCCATCTGAGCATGTTTGTCTGAGGTGACACAAGAGAAACTTGCTCCATGGCAGAGATCATGAAGAGGTCTTCCATCCCTCTGATCATTCTGTGGCGTTCCTCTGGACCCCTTCTAATAGGTCCATGTCTTTCTCATACTGGTGGACACAGAGATGGATGTAGTCATCTAGTGAGGTCTCATGAGAGTAGAGTCAGGTGGAAATCCATCTCCTTTAACCTGCCAGCTATGCTTCTTTTCAGGCAGCTCAGGATACAATTGACCTTCTGGACTGCAAGTGCACGTTGTCAGCTTTTATTTATTTTTTCATCTACCAATATTCCCAGTTCCTTTACCACAGGTTAGCTCTCAGTCATGCCCCAATCTGTATTGATATGAGGGACTGCCCACATATATGTAGGAATTTACACTTGTATTACTTGTATTTGAACTTCAGGAGGCTCACTTCACAAGCCTGCCAAAGTCCCTCCAGATGACATCCCTTTCATCAAGCATATCAACTGCACCACTCAGCTTGGTGTCATCCACAGACTTGCTGAAGATACACTTATCCTGCTATGTCATTAATAAAGATATTGGACCATATCAGTCCCAGTACAGAACAATGAGGTTCAGCACTTATTATTGATGTCCATTTGGCAGAAGAGAGTGTTGGCAGATGATATTGCTGACTCTCTTCTTCATAGTCAGTCAAGTCAGGGATGCCAGGGAAGCAGGAAAAGAGCAAGAGAGACCCAGAGAGTGCTACATTTTTAACTAAAGCATTTTACCTGGAGTTGAAAAAAGTGAGAGGCTATGGTCTCTAAACCCTCTCAAGAGATCAACTTTCAAGGAAGCTGCAGCTAAGAACAGCTCAAAGAATATAGCTAACTGAGGAGAATGGAGCAAAGGGAGATTCAAGAAAATATTTCCAAGGCTTTCTATTGTGTCCTTTATCTGGGGTTACTTAAATATGAGATAGCTAGGGCATTCTTAAATTCTGAATCACAATACACTATATAGCTAAAAGATTGTGCCCACAAAGAAACTATATTTTTCTACTAAGTGTCAAACAACAAAGGTTAGAACTTTTCCCTGTAGTGTGTTAATACTTTTAAAAACAAGTTTTGTTTATGATAAACACAGAAAATTTAATTTATTTTACTTTCCTCATAGTGCATTACAATATATATAAAAATATATATGTTGCCATGTCTGTATGAGCAGAAGTCAAGCTTGTTAAAAAGTCAGACCAATGGAGAGAGAATTCACAAGTTAGGGCTATTAGTATAGAGTGACTCATACAGGAACATACTGCTCACTGCTGTGCCCAGCTGCCACAGTAGTATTAAATATTCTTTTGTCCTTGATATTTTCCTGTCAGGACATCCTGAGATTACCTTCATTACTGGAAGCACTTGTTCCTCTGTGTCATAGGTCAAACTCTACCCTAAGAAAAACTCTGGAAGCCTATTTAGTCTGTGGGTGAGAGAACAGGTTGCTGAGGTCAGAGCAGCCCAACTTAATATTGTGCCAGGACAGCTTAAATGAATTGCCAACTCATTCCATGATGTCAGTAAACTGACCAGAAGCAGTCTAATGGCTAGCAAAACTCTAAAAGAAGGCAGTTCATGGGAAAGGTCTATTCTAGAAATTAAGAGGAAGTAAATTCCCCTTGCAGGCAAACTTAGGGAGAAGTCAGCTCTGGAAAGAGTTGTTAAGTAACTTAACTGCTCATTTAGAAAATAGCAGAAGAAAAAAACTCAACTTTATGCCATCAGGTATTTGTGGTGTACACAGGTGGCATTAAAATGGAGCTAAAGGACAGAGTACATATTGGTAAATTAAATTGCACAGATAGTGTAATTCCCCAGAAATAAGCATCAGAAAGGTGGGGAGTTAGTGTTACACTTAAAATGAAATCTTAATGTATGTAAATGCAGATAAAACATTCAAAGAGTCTTAACTCTGCCTTATACTGACAGCAGGGAGAAAAGGGCACTAAATAAAATGTACCTTCAGTTTCGTTTGCAAAATCTACAATATTAAATATATTTATCATAAACATGTGGGCTTTGTCTTTGCCTGCAGCAAGACACACACTGATTGATGCACCTGACCCTTTCTCTACTTTGGTGTACAACTTTTAAGATCTATAGGTCTTATGCAGGAGCATAGCTCTTATTCCCTGTGCTGAGTCTTAATACTTGGCTCATGGGCATTCGGTACAAAGACATCTCCATTGCTAGTCTTGGTGGCAATACTTTGAAGACATGTGATTTTCAACAAGCACAGGGAACTACAGACAAGCAGCTACTGGTGTATCTCAGAAGACTGAGAAGTATGGTAGTAGAGGCAGATAAACTCCTTAGGAATGACAGTATGCCATAATGAACTCAGGGCCACAGTCAGCTCTCTGCAGCTTTCTAGCACAGGCTAATCTTCGAGATTTTTGTGGAGTCAAACAACTGAAGGTCTGAAATGAAGAACCAGTATCAGCTCAGCAGGTTGTTACAAGTTGTTCTTTTGAAGGACAGTGACATGTGACAGTCATCTGAATGTGTGAAGTGAAAGATGGCCAGCAGAACCAGTCAGATGAAAACATAACTTTTGCTGGCAAGAGGAGGGTGAAAATATATATTTGATAAATGTTGCAAGTACTTGGTTATCTAGGGCTGTTGTTTTAGAGATTACAAGCGTTTTGGTTCACATCTGCCAATTGAACAGGTTTCCTCACACCCTTTCATGAAGATGCATTAATCTTCAAGTATGGAGACATTACAACTGTACAGATCTTACAAAATGTTTTTTAGATACAGGTGCAATGACAGAATGAAGTCCACATGTGGACTGTTCACCCATCAGCCCTCCAGTGAGATTACATAGGGAAACTGGGAGGTTGCTGTCGAGCATTAGAAAGATGGCTTCCTTTTCAGCACACCATCTCATACAGCTCCCCTCCCCTTCATGTAAAAAGTCTTAGAAGGTTAGCAATGTTCTGTTCACTCTAAGGCTTTCTTTTCATTAAGTAATAATTCAAACATTATCACCTCTCCCTGGGTGCATCAGCTTCCATTTCTCTAGTTCCAATACTCTGTAACAAGGTGATTCCTATCCTTAGGAGACCTCCTTCAAAAACATTGATGCTGATAAGATCCAGGGAGTATCCAATCAGTTATTCAGCAGTTTGTGCACGTCCTGCCCAGCTAACTCTGCATTCTAGCATTTGGAAGGGTTTATGAGAATTGAAGCACAAGCCATTCAACCTTTAAAGCCTCAGAGACATTTTTATTGCCACCATGAAACCTAAGAGAATTTCTAACCAGAAAATTCAGTCTGCATCTGATTTTAACCACAGTTGCCATATTCAGTTTTCACTTGTCCAAAAGTTACTTCTTCCCTTCTACCCTTATGAGCTAGGGCATGTAAGTTCACTTCCATCACTGATTGAGGTGCTCCAGGCACTTATCACTCAGCAAAACCCACCAACATGCCAGCATTTGTTAGTGAGGAGCAAGGAAAAGCACTGTGAAGCCACAGATCCTCACATGGGACTTGTGAGCCACCCCTCGTACCAGTGTGACATCCTACAGCAGACCTTGGAGACACCTTAAAGAGAAGGTGATAGATTGTGACTTTAAAGATGGGAGCAGCTAAGCGTACCACAGAGATAAGATTTCAAGACACAGGTGCTTGCAACTGCTTGGTGATGTGTGTATCTTCCAAATCAGAAGGTTGGCTGTCATGTGTGCCCTACTTTCTGAAGTATGCAATGTATTTGCACATTCTTCAAGCAATTCTGGGTGCCAAGACCTGGGTACTTGTATATTTTTCCTCTAAATGTCTTGATTTTCACCTTCCTGAACCATGGTTCTCACCTGCAGAGGGGTTAAATAGCACTCCATCATTTGGGGATGCTGTAGTTTTTTGTGGCTGGGTTTGGGGAGTGGGGGGTGGGGGGCAAGTGGTGCTGCAGAGGCAGGCCTCTGCAAGAAGCAGCTAGAAGCTTTCCGTAGTCCTGTTAGGGTAAACACCAACTGACTCAAAGCCAGACTGGTTGTTGACCAAGGCAAATCAATCAGCGATAGTTGCAGCGCCTCTGTGAGTCATATTTAGGAGGAAAAAAACCACTGGCAGCCTCTTTTTGCCACCAGAGAAGGGAGTGAGAGGATGTAAGAAACTGTGCAGACACCAAGACCAGGCAAAAAGCCGGGGTGGGGAGAAAGATTCCCTTGTAGCCCATGGAGAAGACCATGGTGGAGTGGTTGTGTTTCCTCCCGCAGGCCATGGAAAAGGATGGGGAGCAGACACCTCCCACACCTGCAGTCCATGCAGAGGTCCCATGCTAGAGCAGGTGGAGACATACAGGAGATGCTGTGATCCACATTGGAGCAAGCCCTTGCCAGCACTTGCAGCCCATGGAGAGACACAGAGACACAGAGATGAGAGGCACAGAGAGAGAGACACATGTGCCAGAGAAAGTTTGCTGGGAGGAAGGTTCTTGTGACTCTGGGGGACCAGGCTGGGCCTGGTTCTCTGCCTCTCCCTGTGCCACAATGGGAAGAAAGGAGAGAAATAATGAAAAAAGTGAAGTCTGTTAAGAAGTGAGGGATGAGGGGAGGTGCTTTAAGATCTGGTTGTACTTCTTATTATGTGTGTGTAATGTAGTGTAATAAATTAGATAGGGTTTTTCCATTATTCTGTATTGAGTTTGTTTTACCTGTGATGCTGATTGCAGAATGATCTCTCCCTGTCCTTATCTCAACTCCTAAGCTTCTCAATATATATTTTCTCTCTTGTCCAGCTGAAAAGGGGAGTGATAGAATGACTTTGGTGGGCGTCTGGCCTCCAGCCAAGGACAAACCATCACAGGGGATGACTAAATTCATTACTGAGAGGAAGAAAATATGCCAGTATAGATCAGGTAAAATCCTACCTAAATCAAAAATACAATATGATCCGAAAAAAAGAAGTATAGGTCAGAATTTGAGCATCAGTGTCACAGGGAAATGCAATAAACACAACTGATGAAAGATGTGGGCACCATTTGTTAAACAAAACCACTGTCTTATTTTATTTATCTCAGCAGTGAAAAGAACTAAGCACAATAGAAGCTGGGTTTGTAGCGGTGGGGGCAGGGGAGGAGGAAGAAAACTCCAGATTACTGCTGCCTGCTTTTCTAAGAGTAGGCCTTTCTTTGCTGAATGTGAGGACTGTTGATGTGCATTCATTGACATCAAACTGTCTAGATGAAGGAAAGAGAATATGATGATTAGCTACTGAATATGCTGAAATAGGAGTGAGAGTAAATTGTGTATGATCTGAAATGAGTTGAGTTTCTGATTTCATTTTCATTTAAGACATCACAAATACAATTTGTCCTGCGAGCTGTGGTTTCAGTAATATCAATTAGCAAGCCTCAGGGCATGTGTGATTATTGATAGATAGGCATAACTCTTGGAAGATGGGAAGGTTTTTATCCACTTCTTGCACCTCTTCTGTGATATAATTATCTCTCTACAAGAGTATCTTTCACTACTAGTGCAATTTATTGGTATTTTGCAGAGTTCAACAGGGAGAGTTCATGTAGAGAGTCACAGGCACAAGCAAAAATCAATTTAAGCAAAAATAGAAAATTAATTTTATTCCTAGTACTTCAACACAATAAAACTAATGGTGCATAAGAGATCACATGGATAATCAAGATCTCTGCTTTAGAAAAGTAATTTTACTATTACCAGTGCAGTCACTACAATTTCATCAGCAATCAGCATTTGCACTTGAGCCATCATGGACAAACCTTTCTACTCCTTCAGTGCTGGGAGACTCCCCTAAATCTTGGATCATTCTCAGCAAAATGGACATAGCATAAAAAGAAGGAGGAGGAGAAATATGTTCAGTTTCTGATAATTGATTTGAAGGAGGAATGAGAGCCAGAAAGATTGAGGGTACATACACACTTCCTCAGACTCTGAAGCAGACTCAGAAAAGTTTGAAGCAGTGCCACAATTTGAACTCCTAAATGAGAAGTGGAATCTTTTTTGCAAAAGCATCCCTAGGATTCATCTTCACACACCCCCCTCATAACACAAGCCCGGTAGCAAAACCCTCACAGTTAACTGGCCACAAAAGCATGCAGGCTCCACCGTGGTACAGGTGTCATGTCTTTTTATTCATTACTTGCTGTCATTGAAACTGTCAGAATTTGACAGACCTTTCCGTAAGGACTGGCTTTTGAACTGTTTTCATTTTTAGCTGAAATCCCTAGCATGGACAATGGAGTGTTGTACTGAGGTCCTGAGCTAGAAAGACTAAAATCTGATGAAATCTGTAGTCCTCTGTGCCTATGAAGTTTTGTTCCCTCAGGGCACATACAAGGTCTCACAGGCTAGAGGCAGAGTGCTTCATCTAGTAAATATGTCAATCCATGTCCTGTCAGCCAGCAACCTTTCTCAGATAAGTGATGTCTCAGATAAATTATGTCTTAGATAAATCATTCAAAGACAGTTGAATTTCTTCTGTCGCACCTAGTACTAAGCAAATCATCTATTTGTGCTGACTTGCACTGGGTTGAGGTGACCATTGCTTTTACCTTCCAGAGGTCTCCCTATCTTCCCTCAGTGGCAGTTATTTGATCTTCTAGAAACACTCCCTATCACAGTGAAAAATCCAAAGACTAAACCAGTGATGTAACTGTTTCTTGAAAGAAAAGGTAATTGTTCTACTCAACAAAGCAGGATCCAGAAAGTTTGGGTTCACACCCAACCCAAGCTTTTATCTTACACACTAAAGCAACCCTGGTTCTGTGTACAACCTGTTCCTTTAGCAGAAGGTCACAAAGAATACTCTTCTTTTGTCTTTCTTGACTTGGAATGAATCCTGGCAACATTTCCTGCAAAGCGTCTTGAAGGAGACACTTCTCTGAAAGCCATACAACAGGAGAAAATACAACTAGGAATCACAGGCACTGTTTACCCAAACCAGGATGCTAGAAATTCCCCTGCGGGCAGGCAGAATTTTCTGTCTTTTTAAGGTACTCTGAATAAGCCCCCTTACTACCTCGGAAACAGGCAGCACCTGCCCACAGAATCCTACTTTCTGACTGTGTTAATGAGTAACTGAATGAAGTCCAAGCAGGATTTCTACCTGTTTTTTCTCTGATTAGTGCCAGGACTCTCAGCTCCAGGAAGAAATCACATTTCCCAACTACTAGCTTGCATGATTTTAGGGTGTGTCAGTTGAATGGCCCGTGTGTTGCACAGCTTCTGTCCTCATCCATAAATTTAATTAAGACAGATCTCAAGGAAGTGTGATGGGTCATGAAAACTTCAAATATACTGGGCCTGGGTTATATCACAGATACTCTTCTGAGATCACACTGATGTTAGCAACCTTTCTGGTAAGAGAAGATGAACCAAAATTTGGACTCTGTGTTAGGTGTTAAGACCTCGAATTAAAGTCATTTTTACCCTCTCTCCCTCAGGCCTAGCTAACCCACAGTGCTGTTAGTGCTTTGTCACATTAAGGCCTTTCAACATTCATATAAATGTGTAGGCAGCAGCAGGACAGCTAATAATGAGCAAATAATTAAAGTCAGCAAATTAAAATCTACAGGTCTCCTGCAAAATTCAGTCACTCAATATTGATAAAAGATGTGCACTAGGCCACTTAAGAGCCTATGACTACACTTCTGGCTGTTTTATTTCCTCCTGTCACATGCAACTTATATTTTAAATAAATGTTGATAGTTATATTTAAATCCTTATGAATTCATAACCTTCTCCGCTTGAGAGAGAACCCCAGTGAGGATTGGAAAACTAATTTGAGAAAGTAAATCCATAATATTTTACCTGTCCTTTTTTATTTTCAATAATATTGGATATTTTGATGAAGCAATTTCTCAGAGGAGAAAAAAACATTTTTCACAATCCACTGGGAGACAAGAGCTCAAGAAAGAGTAGACATAAAGTATTTCGTCTAAATACTATCTTTATTTAAACATCAGGAAATAATGGAAAGATATACACAAATATAAACTCAGGGATAATAAAATTATGCTTCTGTTCTGAGATACTATGGCTGACATTAATGCTGTGTCAGAAAAAGTGAACCAGGCAACAAACACTGTCCAACTCGATTGATCTGGTATGGTAGCAATGAAAAGCTGTACCAGGAAAATGATAGCAGGAAAATGGTAGCTGTATCAAGGAAAAGCTTCGTATGCTAGGATCTGTACAAACAGTACCATGAATTTAATGTCACAGATAAACATCAGGCAAAAAGTTCTCCTACCAGCAGAAAAGCATCCATATTTTCATAAATGTATTTACAGTCAGCACAAGATTTATCTCATAAGTGCACATTCATACCCACAACTTTTTTGCCACCCAGAGCCCTAAGGGAGTTTAGGTAGTGAATAAAATTCAAATACCAGAGGCTATGTTGGGTATCTTTTCTGTGGCAATCTTGGAGCAGTGGATTTTATTGCATAACAAGAGGTCTTTGTTAAGAGTTGATGTGTTTTGTCAAAACCAAAATCAAGGATAATGATTTTTAAGATTTAAAACCTTTATGGTGCCATTTTTGCTCTGTCACCTTCTCATCCAATCTTCTTCTTGAGATGGTTTTTAACATGTCATAAAATTGTTCTTGAGGGAGAGAAGATGAGACGAAATAGAACTAAAAGGCTTGCCAAAGCTTTCTTTTCTACTACTTGTAGAAATAATTTCAAAAATGTACAGGCCCAATGAAAGAGCTGCTGATTTCAGCAAAAACATTGCACTGAGGCTGTTCCAGCATCCCACCAGTATAAGCTTACTAACTTAAGCTTAGTTACATCAAGTGGAACATAAGGAACATGGTTTCAGATACAAGAAGAAAATGGAATATTATTTTTATGGTATAATTATCATACCACCATTACTGTTTGAGAAGCAAGGAAAAGATAGCGACTCCCAAAATAAAAAGAGCTCAATTCAGAAACAAAGCACTCATAGCTTAAAATTTTTGTGATGAAATAAAGCAGAGATTTTGGAATTTTCTAGTCTGTCAACAGGATGCAGATTTGATTTTTCCAAGAGAAAGACCATGTTTGCTAAACTTCAAGACCTTTCCTCCTGACACAGAAGAAAATCAATTGTAAAAGTCGTTGCAGGTTACTTCTAGCTACCTAGAGACAGAAGGCTACGTAGAAATTAAAAGAAAGGATATCACAATGAACTTACCAAAGAGAGAGAGAGTACCTAAAGTAATACCTTCAGAATACTACTGCTTTACTGTGCCTGATGGACAGTTCTGGTACCAACTATGGTTGATGGTTGGCTTGGTTCAAAGGCACAGGGTGTAACACAAATTAAAATAGTTGCTTCCCAGAGAGGAATAGAAGGGTGCATGGGATGAGTTCTGCCTTTGGAAACAAGACAGCTTTTATTTATTTTTTCTTCTTCAATGAGAATCCCTTGTGATTGCCCTAAGCAAAAAAAAAGATGCTTTTCAACAGATCTCAGCAGTCTGGAAAGCTGACAAACTTGCAATGCTGGACTGGTCTGTTGCTCGTATTATTCAGATGACTTGGGGATCTAGCTTATTTCTTGATCCCATTGCCTAAATTTAATTTGAATGTGCTTGGCAGTTCAGATGGTTGACTGTGACACACCACACTGTGAAAGTGTGTGCAGACATTACTAAAGGCAGCATCAGTCTACATGATTTTTGATGCTGGTAACAGGTTTATAATACATGTCTAATTTGTCATATGCATCAACAGGTAGTTGGTAGTAGAGTATGCAAACTCTATGCAGTTGAAAGCCATGTCCATAGCTCTGACCAAAACTGGGGTTCCCATACAGGTGTAATGCTTGGGTTCTGGAGTCAGCAATGCGCTGCCTGAAGTTCTGAAGTTGGACAGTCCTCAACCTACAGCATCTTTGAATTCAAAGCTATGCAAACCGCTCTTCATCATCATGTGTCCACTTGGTGTACTTAGGCTACAAAAAGGTCTGTTTAAGGATGGTATTAACACATTACATATTGTTTTTGACTTGAGTAGTAACTGTTTGGGGAATGAAGGTGAAAGTGTTTTTAACATTAATGCAATAAATAGACAGTAATTTGTGTTGGCACAGTGTCGCAGTTTGCTGTAGCTGTGCTGCTGAGATGTCTTTTGCAAAGCAGCAGTTACAGTTTGTTGTGAGTTCCCAACAGTAAACAAGAGCCAATTCAAGGCCAAAGTCACTTTTGACCAACCACAGAAGGATTCATAGCGCCTCTGGGAATCACATATTCGAGGAAAAAGAACTCCAGGCTGGCGCACTTTGCCACCGGAACGCAGAGTGGGAAGATGTGACCAGCTGCACTGATAGCCAAGGCCAGGCCCAGGAGGAGAGGGGGGAAGGAATGTGGAAAGAAAGTTTCCCCTGCAGCTCGTGGAGAAGACCATGGTGAAGCGGGTTGTCCCCTCGCAGCCCATGGATGAGGACGGAGAGCAGAGACATCTACACCCTGTGAAGAGATTGATCCACGCCTCAGCAGGTCTGCCAGGGGACTTGTGACTTTGTGGGGAGCCAGGCTGGGGGAGTCTGGGCCTGAATGTCAGCACCCTATGGAAGGGAGTCCTGCTGAGAGGCCTGTGGTGAGGAGATGACTCCCCGATGGAGAGGACTCACACTGCAGAAGTTCGTGGATATGACTCTGGCGTGGGTGGGACCCCACGGCGCTGTAAGGGAAGAGTGTGAGTGAGTGAGTGAGTGAGTGAGTGAGTGTGTGAGTGTGTGTGTGTGTGTGTGTGTGTGTGTGTGTGTGTGTGTGTGTGTGGTGTGTGTGTGTGTGTGTGTGTGTGTGTGTGTGTGTGTGTGTGTGTGTGTGGAATGCCCCCCTCAGCTGAGACAGAAGACAGCTCAGGCAGAATGGACTGAAAACCCCCACTCCCCATTCCCTGCCCCTCCTGGTGCTGCGATGGGAGGGAAGAAGGGAGTGAACTGATGATTAAAGCTAAGGGTGCGAAGAGGCGAGGGGTGGGGGGGAAGTAGAAGTGTTGAGATCTGGGGAAGGAAAGCAACTGGTACCGCCGGAACCTCACTGCCCATTCCCTGCCCCTCCCCGCGCCATGTTGGGGGGGGAAGAAGAGAGTAAAATCGTGATGAAGTTTGAGTTTGCTAAGAAGGGGAGGGGTGGGGGGAAGGTGCTTTAAGACCTGTCCGCTTCTCACTCTTATCTTGTTCCAGTTCACTGTGTGTATTAGTTGTAGTTGTAATAAATCACTTTCCTTTCCTTTATTCTGTGCTGAGTCTGTTTTGCCCATTGCACTAATTGGAGAGTGATCCCTCTGTCCTTACCTCAGGGCCTGAGCCCCCGAAAACATATTTTCTCCCCTTTTCAGCTGAAGGGGGAAGTGAGCGAGCGGCTTGGTGGGCATTTGGCCTCTAGCCAGGGCCAAAACCACCACACACAGGTGTTGCGAACATAATTTACCCTTTTTTCTGGAGAGCAAGCCTGACTGTAGCATTCCAGAATTAATGGTACGAGACTTAAGACTCAAGGGGATAGCACTAACACATAATTTGGGAAGGGACAGAATTTCTTACAGTCACACAGGTTCCATTTCTGGATTATGGACCCTGTGTTCTGTCCCACTCCATTGATTTTTCTGATTGGCCTTTCACTGAGCCATTTCCTTCAGTCACTCTGGTCATCAGAACAACAGTATCTCAGCACACGACTTCTAGGTGTTTCCCTCAAAACCCCTTTATTTTCTAACCAGGTCAGCACAGTTAATTTAGCAGTCCTGCAGTGAGCATTATCCTACAACATGCCTACATGAGCTCATACAATGTGACAGAAGTGAAGCACTATTAATCATTTAGACAGTCAGACACGGGCTGTAACTCATCAGAAGGCCTACACAATAATAACTTTATTTCCATTACTCTTCCTCATTCTTCCAAATTCCTTCTGCCATGATTTTGCCTAGTGTAAATATTTATGGCTATTATTTTCCTGAAAAGAATCCACTGTAGGAGAAATGGTGACAGAACTTTAACTCTAATGATGTAGCAGATATCACTGTAATATTCTTTCAAATCAAAGCTGACTGTAAAAAATGGTAATAATCAATGTTTCTTATTGTCCCTAGCCAGGTAGCTTTTACTCCTAGGTAGATCTTCAATGCAGCCATTGCATAAGAATTAGAGACACAGCTCCCATTAAGTCCATACTTAGGAAAAACATTTGAGAACTTGTCATGCAGTCAAGGAGAAAAACGTGATTTTCTATTTGCATGAGTACTACAGTTTCTTCATCACTATTAATTCTTTGACCTCCTCTTTTTTTGCAAATTTCTGGATTTATCAAAGATTGGTGTGACATCCTCCCTTGTCAAAAGCCTGTCCTGACAGAAACAACCACAGCTACAGGAATCAACACAACCAGACAAGGGCAGCTGATATTTCATCTATTAGAAATCTTCTCTCCCTAATAAGGGCTGTCAGTTTCAAAGATACAGCAAAATTCAGCAGAAGTAGTTAATTCCTTCATCCTAGGAGACGTATGCTAAGTCACCTTCTGGAGCCTCACAAAGAACTCTGGACAGCACTTGCATTTTCTAGAGAGATGAATCTGTCCTCACAGTCTGACGGCATCCAAACATGTACCAGGAGCTGCTGATGTAACAGAAGTGTCTGTACCCAGGTGGCCTGCTCTTCTGGAGTTACCTTCTCTCACAAGGATTACCTCCCTCCCTTCTTGGATCCTGAGTGCTATACGTACCCATATGCTCACAGGCAACAATTCACCACATGTGCCTTCTTCAGACAGCATACACAGCTACACAGCTTGTGTGCACGCACACACACCCCCAAACCGCCGCCACCCACCATTTCTCACGTGCTTTGTGAGGACAGGGAGTGAGGTCACCTCAGGAAGCAGTACATTGGTAGATATGGCTGGCATTAGAGTTTTTGCAGTTTATATGCAGGACATGACTGTCCTACTTCCACAACAGAGTAATTTAACCTACCCTTCGAAGTCCATTTAATTATGAAACTGTAATCCAGTTTCAACACTCATGAAATGTAAAGATTTCTGCCATTCACAAGTGTTCTGGGTTTGGCTAGGATACAGGTAATATTCTTCATAGTTGCTAGTATGAGGCTGTTTTGGATTTATGCTAAAAACAGTGTTGATAACACAGGGATATTTTTGTTACTGCTGAGCAGTGCTTACACAGAGCCTAGGTCTTTTCTGCTTCTCACAACACCCCACCAGCATGCAGGCTGGGGGTACACAAGGAGTTGGGAGGGGATGCAGCTGGGACAGCTGACCCCAACTGACCAAATGTTCTGTAATATATGACATCATGTCCAGCATATAAAGCTGGGGATAAAAGAAGAGAGAGGGGTCAAAGACATGTTGGCAATGATGGCATTTCTATTCCCAAGTAACTGTTATGCATAATAGCTCCTAGAGGTGGCTGAACACCTGCCTGCCCATGGGAAGTGGTAAATGATTATTTTATTGTTGTTGTTGTTGTTGTTTTCTTGTTTTTTACCTATTAAACCACCTTTATCTCAACCTATTAATTTTATTACTTTTATTCTCCTGAGTCGCTCCCCCACCCCTCTGGGGTGACAGATGGTGGGCATGTGGCTGGGTGGTGCTGAGATGCCAGCTGAGGTTAAACCATGACAACACATTACTGTGATATAGAAATATTGAGAAGAGGGACAGGACAGTTGTTACTATCACTTCAAAATGATGGCTGAGTTGTCCGAACTTAAGAGTTTACTCTGAAAGATAAGTATCAAGTATACTGTCCAGCAGGACTTCCATTGCCCTTTCACCACTCCATTCCAACACTTCACTATCTTTGCTGTAGAATGTTTTTTCTCTGAACTAGATCTCTCTTGTTACAACTTCTTTATTTTTTCTTTTTTTTTTTTTTAAATCATAGTATTTCAAATGGAATTCAAACCTGAAATTTTGGCAAGCTTTCTTGGCCAAATCCACTGAGGAACAATAGAGGACTTTGGCTCAAAGATGGTTTAGCCATTCCATTTAGACTGTGTCAGGCATAATGTAGCAGAAGATTTTGGGTCATAAAGCAGGATATAATGATGTAAATAAGTGTCAGCCTGGTTTTAAATTCATAAAAGTTGTTAGCTTCTGAAATATGAGTTTGAGGGGTTTTTTTTTTCAATTTTAATTTAATTGGCAGTAATCAGAAAGCCATGGCAATTGTATAATGTGTATAGAGACAGCCTTAATTTTATCTTGTACAAATGCATCATACATAATTTTCCTAACATGAATCATGTTTTTAGTTATGCCATCAGGCTGAGTTGTGTTTGAACAGAAATTTAAATTAATTAGAAGTCTGCAAAACAGCTTTTAAAAGTCTGCTTTTATTTATATTGTCGGTCTGAAATCTGTTGAATGTGTAAAGAGAAAAAAATAATTATAAGAGGTTTGGCATCCTGAAATTTAATTTTTTAAACAAAATAAATGCAACTAATAAGCAAATGGGTTTAATTGCCCAGTTGCAATAACCATGGCTTTCAAGATCTCAAATTCATTTCCCACTTAAACTACACAGGAAAATATACATTCTCCTGATCTTTCTCCCAACTCGAACCAATTTCCTCACCTCCCAGTAAACCGGTCAGTGAAATCTGGTAAATAAAAGAGAACCACAAGGATATTGTTGCTCCATATGTGTATGGGTGTCAGGTTGAGTCTGTATTCCTATATGGTCAACTTTTTCACCAGATCCTTTCACAGGCCAGGTTTAGCCAGTGCCTGAAAATTCACAATAGAAGTAAATAATTATAGCAAATGCTAGCAAAGACGGTTAACTCCTTTAGTAGTTAATAGTCTAACTTTGTTAAGTTAACTTTGTTAACTTTGTTAACTTTTTAGACTATTACATTTATTTTCAATTAGTGCATTTTCTATATTTATATTCAGTATTTTCATTTGAATTTCTAAGAAAATTTGCATTTACTTGTAGCTACAAAGCAGTGTAAACCTGAGGAAGACAACAGAGACACTTTCTCTTCAGGCTGCAATACCTGTCTTTTTCTTCGGATATAAAATTACACAGATTAAAAGAACTTTACAAATCACAGACATTTGTATGTAGATAAGAAGTCAAAAAAAAAGACTGTACCGCAATAGATCATTTTTCTGGTACCTTTGTTTTTCTCAGTATATCCTGCTTTCAGCAAAGATAGTGACACTTCTTCTTAGTAGCCAGTGTTTGGGATTTAAGATGAGAGCAGTGTTGATAACACACTGATGGTTTTAGCTGTTGCCAAATAGCCAAGAACTTCTCAGCATCTCATAGTGGCCTGCCAACAAGAAGGTTGGGGAGCACCCAAGAAGCTGGGTAGGGTGCACAGGACACAGCCAGGACAGCTGACCCAAAGTGACTAAAGAGATATTTCATACCATATGACATGATGTTCTGTTTATAACTTGGGAGTGGGCAGAGAGGCTGGGCAACAGGGGTCATGGTGTGGCAGCTGGTGGTCTTGTGCAGCATCAACTACAGGTGGTGAGAAACCGTGCTGTTCATCACTTGTTTTGTATGTTGTGCTTGTTGTTATTATTTTATCTTCTTTTTTTTTTAGTTTGTTGTAATAAACTGTTTTTATCTCAACCCACCAGTTTTCTCACTTTTACTCTTCCATTTCTCTCCCTTATTCTGCCAGGGGAAGTGAGAGATCAGCTGCATGGTGCTTAGCTCCCAGCTGGGTTGCTACCAGGACGCTGTAGTTGTTGTATCATTAAGTTCTTATGCTCTTTTGGGAACCTTTGAACTAACAGAATCAGAATCCACAGAGTCACTATAAAATTCTCATCTCAGTTCATGTGTTTTCCTATGGCCATTTTCCTGTGGAGCCTTTTCTCACTCCACTAACACGATCTACACGTCTCTTTCAGGATGTCTCAATGTTTAGCCAAGAGAAGCACAGCTGCTTTCAGTTTCCAAGTGACCTTGTAAGAACCCTTAGCTAGTCACGCAAGAGGGAAGATAAAGGAGCATCTGAACAGCTCTAGGGTTTCTTGACACAGAAGGCCAAAAATAGATACACTTCTTTTTCTAAATAGCCACACTTCCAAACCTGTTAACATGACTATGTATTTCAGGGAAAAAAATAATCTTCAGCTACAGGACCCCTCTATGTTCTTCCTTTAGCAGCTCAGAGAATGAACTAGCTACAGAGAGGTGCAAAATTTGGGTACATAAGTTTTACTGGATGTTCTGTAAAGGATCCAGTTTCATGCCTATGTATGAACCATGTGTCTTCCCAAGCAGAAATGGAACTGTTACCTAGCTGGGCAAAGTTTGCCAGATTTGCTGCATTGGAAGATTGCCTGCCACAGCAGCAGCAAAGCAGGATATATTGCGATGCCACATGCCTTCCAGCTCTGGTGATACCACTCAAGAGGCAAGCTGAAGTTCACTGAGTCCTGAGTTCTCTAGCCCTGCAGCACACCTTTACATTTCTTCTTGTAATATCCCGCGAGATGATAGGCTACTGAGAAGAAACTGATGAATAGTGTAGGACTGTGTAGAGCAGTGCTCAAGCACCAGTACAGATTAGGGGTTGACCTGCTGAGAAGTAGTGCTGCAGAGAAGGAACTGGGAATCCTGGTGGATGACAAGGTCTATATGAGCTATCAACATGCCCTCACAGCCAACAAGGCTAATGGTATCCTGGAGTACATCAAGAAGACTGTGGCCAGCAGGTCAAGGCAACTTATCCTCTCCCTCTACTCTGCCCTAGTGAGGCCACAGTTGGGGCATTATGTCCAGTTCTGGGCTCGTGAATTCAAGAAAGACAAGGAGCTACTGGAGAGAGTCCTGCAGAGGCCTACCAGCATGAGTAGAGGACTCAGAACATCTTCCATATGAGGAAAGGCTGAGAGAACTGGATCTGTTTAGCCTTGAGAAAAGAAGACTAAGAGAGAAATACCTGTAGGGTGGGTGCCTAGAGGAAGGGGGCAGGCTCTTCTCAGTGGTGTCCAGTGACAGGATGAGGGGCAACAGGCACAAGGTAGAACACAGAAGGTTCCATTTCCATATCAGAAAAAACTTCTTTACTGTGAAGGTGACAGAGCACTGGAACAGGCTGCCCAGGGGGCTGTGGAGTCTCCTTCTCTGGAGATGTTCAAAACCCACCTGGATGCAATCCTGTGCAATGTGCTCTAGGTGATCCTGAGGAAGGGAAGGGAAGGGAAGGGAAGGGAAGGCAAGGCAAGGCAAGGCAAGGCAAGGCAAGGCGGGAAGGCAGGAAGGCAGGAAGGCAGGAAGGAAGGCAGGAAGGCAGGAAGGCAGGAAGGCAGGAAGGAAGGAAGGCAGGAAGGAAGGAAGGAAGGAAGGAAGGAAGGAAGGAAGGAAGGAAGGAAGGAGTTTTATTATAAGTCAGAGGTTTTCTGCAACAGTGACTTTCCTCATAAATAGAAAATTCTGGTTTGGTCCTACAACTGACAAGAATTGTAGCAGTTTCACAGATATGTATAGCAAGTCCATGGAAATTCTGTGAAACAACAGACCAAATCCCTATGATATGGTTAGTGCACAGTGCACCAGAAATTGTCTTCATGTTTACAAAGATATAATGAAGAATTTCAGAGTTGTTTTTTAACTGAAAGAAAAGTCTTCAATACAGAGATGACAAATAAATGAGTGGGTTTTGTGTTGGTTTGGTCTTGTTAAAAAAACACTTGGCAGAAGGAATTGATTTTTGTGAAGTTGTCTTCTTACACATTTCAGAAAGGAAAAGCAATGCTTTCTTCTTTGATTTTTGGTCAAAGACATGTCAGATTTAGACTTTCAAATCCTGAAAAACACTTCACGATTGATTTAGGAAGAATAAACATCTTTCAGGTTGCATTTAACATATAGACAGATTCTGATAAGGATTTTCTTTGTGTTTTCTTCTCCCCATTGTCTCACATTTATTTCGAGTTGCATAGTGTTTCAGTACTGTGAGAAATTCATTGTTAGAGGATGCTCTTAAAAAGTTTACTAGATTTTTTATTTTTTGTTTTCAGCTTTAGAAACATGGTGAAGTTTTCAGTGTTGACAAATCCATCCTGACACTAGGTCACAACTATTCTAGAGGTACTAATAATGATCAATAGACTGGGAACCCCAGTACATTTTATGCACTCCGCTGATGATCTGTTAAAATTTCTTGGTAGAGAGTTAGAATGCATATGAGCTTTTAAAATGATGGCATTTTAATAAAAACTCTAAAAGGCCAATGCATACACTGCAGATGCTTGGGTTTTCTTCCACCTCAGTGAAAAATACACAGCATAATTTTCAGAAAACACTGTATCTCCCTATAAACTGTCTATCAAAACAAACAAACAAACAAAAAAACAAAAAAAAAAAACCAACCCAAAACAAAACAAAAAAAGCCCAAACCCCAAACCAACCAACCAACCAACAAACCACAAAATCCCACTTTTCCTGCAGGGTTCAAAGCAACATGGAAATGTTCTGGTTTGATTCAGCAAGACAAGATTTTCTTGTCTGAGACAGCTCTGTTTCACCTGTGATTCTGCCCTGTCTCTCTTACACTTTCTGACTTGAGTTCCCTGCCCGGATTAGGGATGCCTCACTCTGAGAAAGGATTGTTAGTTACGTTGGGAATCTATATTTGCAAAATTACCGGAAGTGGTATTTAGGCAACATGAGACAGTATGAGTGATATATTAACTCTTGGTTCTAATCAAAACCGAGTATATCAGCAATTCTAAAATGAAATGCTGATAATCTCATGTTTAAACACAATGAAAATATTTTGATCCATCACTCTCATGTTCTGTAACAGGATTTTTCACAACATTGACATTTCCAGAGGATTGACTTTTGCAGGAAAAATTGTAGGTTGGGAGAGACTTCTTGAAGCTTCCAGTCCTGTCTCTCTGCGCAAAGCAAGGTCAGCTAGATCTTCGCTAAATAGACAGACAAGGGTCTTCTTCACTGAAGGTTGGGTATCTCCAAAGATACACAGATCTTCTCACCTCTCTTGTCCATATCTCAGGGCTGCACAACTGTCAAAGGAAAGAAGTATTCCATGTCAGGGGAGAACTTCCTGTGTTCAATTTACGGTCATGATCTTTTGTTCCCTTACTGTGCACTTCCAGAAAAAATCTGTGCCCATATACTCTAACTCCTCTGTGAGAGTGACTACACACCCTGTCCTACCACACACCACCTTGGAAAAACTGGTAAATTACAACAGTGTGTGTAAACAGTGTCTGCACATGACACACTCAAAACAGCCAGAGATTGCTTTTTCCCCAGCTGATAGGATTAAAGAGGAAGGTGACCATCAGGTAGATCAAACCATAACCGGGGGATTACCTGGCCTTTAAATACAGATAGAAAAGCAGAAAAGAAGGACAAAAATGTGATGATGGGCAGCAACCTTGGGTGGGAAGAGTGAGGTAAGAACAGCAGTCAGGCCAGGTTCAGCAGTACAAAATATGGCCCTGCTGGTGTCCCACTCTATATCACAGATGGAGAAATCATCCCAATCTTGAATGCTTCTCCGTAGACATTGCCAGCAGGCACACTCCAGGTTGTGGGGTACAACACATTGAGTGGGACACATGGACACAAGCCCCAGGTGTGCACAGGGCACCACAACTAGTGTGGGCATACATAGACTGCATGAAGAAGCCTGAACACATCTAAAGCTTAAGCATTTACATCTCCTATTGTGACAGGGTAATCACACTGCCAGAAAAGGAGGTGTATTTAACTCCTGTGTCCTTAGTGCCAAGGGCAGCTACACAGAATCATGTGAATGTGGAGGGGGGTTAGGGCTTTTGGGGTAAGTATTATTTTGGATATTTAAAAGTGTTTATTAACTTTTAGTAGTTTATCTGTTGTAATGCTGATCATAGAATTGCAGACTCACAGAAAGGCTGAGGTTAGAAGGGACCTCTGGAGATCACCTTGTCACCAACACCCCTGCTCTGGCAGAGCCACGTAGAATCAGTGGCCCAGGGCCAAGTCCAGGCAGCTTTTGAAGCTCACCAGGGAAGGAGAATACACAACATCTCTGCGTCACCTGCTCTAATACTTTGTCATCTTCACAGAGAAAAAATATTTCCTGATGTTCAGGAGGAAACTCTCATGTTTAGTTAGTGTGCACTGCCTCTAGTCCTGTCACTGGGCACCACTGAAAAAAGCCTGGCTCCACCATCTTTGAAGCCTCCTTTCAGATGTCTGTGTGCATTGATGAGATTACTGCTGTTCTCCAGACTGAACAGTCCCAGGTCTCTCAGCCTTTCCTCACAGGAGAAATGCCTGATACCTTTTAACACCTTAGTGGCCTTTTGCTGGACTTTCCCCAGTAGCTCCATCTCTCACTTGTACTGAGGAAAACAGAACTCCAGGTGTGGCCTCATTAGTGCTGAGAAAAGTGGAAGGATCCCCTCACTCAAACTTCTGGCAACATATCTTCTGATGCAGTATGACAACATGTCCCTGCTGCAGGGACACATTTCTTCTTTTCTGCAAAGCTGCTTTACAACAGGATGACCCTTAACATGAACTCATGTCTGGGTTTATTGCTCTCCCCAGTGCAGGAATTTACACTTCCCCTTCCTGAACTGCATGAGGTTTCTGCTAGCCCATTCCTCCAGCCTGTTAATGTCACCATCTCTATGAGGATCTTAACAAGCCTTACTGAACTCTAGGTAGACAATGTCCCCTGCTCTTCCCTCATGAACCAAGCCACTCCTTTCATCATAGAAGTTTATCAAGGTTTTCAAGCATGATTTCCAATTTTTGTTTCCATACTGACAACTCCTAATGACTTTCTTGTCATTTATGTGCCTGAAAATTATTTCCAAGATTAGACACTCCAACATCTTGCCAGGGATTGAGGTGAAACTGAATGGCCTGAAGTTCCCTGAGTCCTGTTTCTTGCCCTTCTTGAAGATAGCAGTGACATTTGCTTTCCTCCAGTTCTTGAGCAGTCATCAAGTCCCAGCCACCATAATAAATCAAAGGTTATCAAAAGTATCTTTGCAGTGACGTCAGTCAGCTTCCTCAGTACTTGTAGGTGTATCCCATCAGGGAGCATGGATTTCTGTATGTTTAGTTTGCTTAAGTATCCCCCCACCTCATCATCTTTTACAAAAGTATGTATTCCTTGCTTCAGAGTCCCCCTGGCCTCTGGGACCTGGTATTCCTGAAAGCCAGTCTTTCTAGTAAAGACTGAGACAAAGAACGCATTGAGTACCTCAGGGTTTGTAACACCTCATCTTATCAGGGCTTCCACCACATTCATATGTGAGCCCACATTTTCACTGGACCTTCTGTTGTAACTGTGTTCTCACAGAAGCACCAGTCTGGATTCTGAATGTATCATTCTCTGGTTAATTATGTGTGGTTAATAAATCAATAAACCACTTGGATCTTGGTTTGATTAAAGCTACAAAACTTGACCAGTTTTCTCTTGAGATAACTATTCAGGTAGTTGTATCAGCATCTCCATCCCTAGGATGAGCAAGGGCTCTTAGCCCTTTTTGTCTTCAGATATGTCCCCAAGCATGTGCTCATCCCAGTTGCCTCCACTGACTTGCCATGGGAATTATGAGACATTTCCCCACTCTTTTGCTGTTTTCCAGCTAGCATTTATTAAATGAGATCTCTGTTTAGTGCTTAGCTGCTGCCTGGCACTAAACCATGGCACCATGTTATCAACCACCCCATTTTAAGTGACTTCAACATAATATATGAAACTGCTGGCAAAGCATATAGTATTCCTTGGTACTTCAGTATTTGCTCATTTTTACTACTCCCTAGGAAGTGGATCAATTAGCATTTATTGTCTCAGATAGGTAATATTATTCTTAATGACTCTGAAGGCTTAAAGTATATTTTACCATGGTGGTTTCACCCTGGCTGGAGGCCAGACACCCACCAAAGTCATTCTATCACTCCCCTTTTCAACTGGACAGGGGAGAAAATATATATTGAGAGGCCTAGGAGTCAAGATAAGGACAAGGAGAGATCATTCCACAATTAGTGTCATGGGTAAAACAGACTCAACACAGAATAAAGGAAAGAAAACTGTAATTTATTGTACTACAAACACACACACAGAGTGAAAATGGAGTCAGACAATGAGAAGTCCAACCAGATCTTAAAACACCTCCTCCAACCTCTCTCTTCTTAACAGACAATTTTAGTAATAAATTCTCTCCCTTCTTCCCCTACCCTGCCCCCTTCCACCCCACTGTGGTAAAATGAAGGAGTGAGAATGTCAACATGAGTCCTGTCCTATGGGGCTTCAGCTCTTCACCAACTTCCTCAACATGGGTCACTTCTGTGGGGTGTAGTCCTGAAATCATAGAATGTAGAGACATTGGCAGTCTCTCAAGCCCAGACTGCTCCAGCCTGGTCCCCTATGGAGTCACAAGCCCCCTCCTCCCAACAAACTTGCTCCTGCGTGGGTCTCTCTCATCTCTATGTCTCTGTCTCTCTCCACAGGCTGCAAGTGCTGGCTTGTTCCAACATGGTTCTTTATGTCTCCACCTGCTCCAGTGTGGGGCCTCTCCACAAGCTGCAGGTGGGGTCTCTGCTCCCCATCCTCTTCCATGGCCTGCGGGGGAACAACCATGGTCTTCTCCATGGGCTGCAGAGGCATCTTTCTCTCTGGCATCTAGGGTGCCTCCTCCTCGCCCTCTTCCCTGGCCTTCGTGTCTGCACAGTTTCTTACATCTTCTCGGTGCCTTCTCTGGTGGCAAAATGCAGCTGGTTGTGATTTTTTCTTCTAAATGTGATTCCCAGAGGTGCTGTGACCATCACCAATTGGCTTGGCCTTGGTCAGCAATGACTCTGGCCTTGAGTCAGCTGGTGTTTACTCTGTCAGGCCTGCAGAGAGCTTCTAGCTGCTTCTTGCAGACTGGCCATGCAGAATACATTTAGCCTGTCAAAATGAGGGTTGTAACAGACAGTCATGCCAAATGGGAACAAGTACAAAAGAAAGAACATAAAGATACAGATTATAAAGAAGACATTATAACTCTTTAAATATCTCATCCTGGGCTTATTCCCATATTATTTTGCTACTATTAGACAGAATTCTATCCTTTCTTCAGGGGCAGGAGTGGTAGAAATTACAAAGCTCTACTTGTTTGCTCTTTGCTAGGCCAACCCTTCATATTTTCAATTCCATGCACAGTTTTAACTTGGCTTTGCTGGTGACAGTATGGGACGTCACACAGCAATTTTGTTTTTCGCTTTTTTTCATTGTTAAAGTTTCTTCATTAGTGCACTCACAATATCCTTGTAATCATTTATCTTTCCCTGCTGGGGCTGTTTGCTCGAATATATTGTAAGGATCTCTGAAGACAGCATATCAAAACAGGATTTATGATCAAGAAAAAAAAAAAATCCTCCTACAAATCACCTGATTTATTTCACAGACATTTTGTGAGCATTCTTTAAAGAGTTGCCACAGAAAAAGCATCATGAGGTCAGGAAAGGAGTATTTCAGTGGCATACGTTCTCTTGCATATTTTCTATATGTCTTGGAGTGTTCATATGAAACTGGAGAAATAGAAGCTGAACCATTGAAATGACCATAAAAACAATGTTTGCAGGTGTTGACTGTTTTTCTGTAAGTACAAATTTAACTGTCCAGGATGTAAAGAGATGTCTATAAAGTCTCATGAGGGTATTGAAGTAGTTGTACAAACAGTCCCACAAACCACTGAGTTTAAGTGTAAGCTCAAGGTTAAAATTATCAGTTCTGATATGAAGAACATGGTCATATTTTTGAAATCAAGGCCTTCAGTATAGACTGAGTACGTCTGATAAGTTTGTGCTGCCTTCTGTATTACAGATTTGCTCTTACTAAAAGAAAAAAAAAAAGATAAAATAAATGTGCTTCTCAGAGCTGTCCAAAGAGTAAGAAACAGGCATAATTTTCCTGTGTTGGCTTTCAGGTTTTTCCTCCAAAACATCAGTGGCACTTGACATTTGGCAGATATTTAATCTACTAATGTGTACATGCCAGAAGAAAGAAATTTGAGGGGGAGGGGGAAATAAATCAGGAAACTACACTTTGTGGAAAATGCTGCATGAAGGTTTGAGCAAAAATCTGTAAAACTGCACAAAAAGATTACAAAGTGAAGGAGAACAACAGCTACAAAAACAGCACTTACCATCAAAAAGAAAACTAAAAATATTTATTGTTCTTTGCCTTTCAAATTAAGAACCCAAGGCAATAGAAACTTTGATATCATCAGTCTGGGGTAGAATGATGTCCCTGACATCAGAGCTATCAGGTGGAATCTGATCCAATAGAAGAGGAATTGAAGTAAGAAGGAAATCTAATTTTCTGGTGCAATCCAGGACCGCATAGCAATATAGCTGGAGCAACTCTATGCAGTCATTCTGTACTGACCACAAGCAATCTAGGCGAAAAATGTCTTCAAAAACAACTGAAGAACAATGTCAAAAATCCTTTAGACCAGGCATCATTTAGAAACATGTTGAGTCTTTTCCTGTGAATGCTAAGCTCTCACAAGTCACTTTAAAAAAGATGTTATAGGGAACTTCAGGGAAAGGAGCAAAGTTCAAAGGAGGAGGAAATTGTTCCACTGCTTAAAGCTGCTCTTTAAAGCCTAGTGGGAAATAGGACAACCAGTTGCTGTGCTCTGTGAGATTATTTTTATTCCTATACAAATTCTTATCTATTGAAATCACAAAGGAGAATATTTCTCAGTTTTAATTAAATCACTTATTTCCTTCACCCTTCCTCACAAACTACTTTACATGGCTTAGCATCTACACAGACTGCCCTTATGCTATCCATCAGATTGCCTACATGCCAGGCAAGGAAAAAAAGGGAACAGCATCATGTGAGAGAGGGCTACTGGTATCTATTTCTGTTTGTAACAGCTGCACCTGCAAGTGGCATTAGAAGAAACTTGCATAATGTATATGCTGTCTTCTAAGGAAAACACAGAGGACAGGGCAGATGCAGCAATAAGAGATGAAAAGTTTACAGCCAAACTGCTTAGAGTGAAGAGCAGTGTGGGACCTTTGGTGTAGTGTGTTTGCCCTCTTAAAAACAGGGAGACCATATTCATATCATCCAGTCATGCAAGGATCTGAGTTAGAAGACAAAAGGATATGAAATCCTATATAGAATCTAGAGTTTCCTTATTAAAACCAGCAATTACTGTTTCATTAAGAAGGCTAATAACAGGTGGGAGGGGGAACCCTTCCCTAAGTCAGCAATAGTCCTGACAGCAGCACAGCTATGAGCATGATGGAAATTAAAAAATGGTCCCAGAGACAAGCTGCTGTTTAATAGAGTTCCTATATTGTTTGTGCTTGTGGACCTTTCCCTGAGCAAGCAGCTTGGGATCCCAGCTCATGTCTTGGCAGTCAGAGATAAAAAGGAAGAACTGTGAGGGGAGTTAGCAATGACAGATTTGATCACTTGTCCAGCTTAGCAGATGATAACAGACATTGACTGTAAACCAGCTATTTTCCACGTACAGTTTTCTATAGATATCTGGATTTCTACTGCATCTTTTGCCTTCCGATTCCCAGCCCATAAAATCATCTTCTTTTAATTTAGTTCAGACTTTGTTAACTGTTCTCTACTCATTCTATACTGGAATTATCACTGTTCAATGTTTTCCATAGAGTTTTTGTGAGCTAGCACTTCCAGTTTTCCAGCCTTTGGTGCACACTTTGGTTAATGTGAGACTGGATCTAGCCTGTAAAGAGAGATTTTTGCAGATGTAGCTGAAAAGTTATGTTGTTATGTTATATTTGCAGCAGGATGTCTAGAATCCTATTCCATTTAGGGTCCTGGTGTCCTGCTTTCTGCTCCCAGCTTTCCCTTTTGCATAGCTAACTATACTTTCTCCTCCTACTCCTATCACTTTCTACCTCATACTAGGATCCTCAGACATATTTTCTGCTTTTTTTTTTCTTTTTTCCATCTGCACAATCAGTATATACTGTTTTTTAATACGTCTGATTCATGAAGGTGTTTGTGGGTGCTGGTACTCACATTGTCTGAAGGGACATGGAGAAAGCCCATTAGAAAAGCCAAAAGAGACTCAACACCACAACTCTGGGTGTTCTTACATAGGATGCACACTTTTCCCTAGCCCAGTTCAGTCATATGCTGCTAGCAAATCACCTCTCCTGTAAAGCAGAAGGGTAGGAAAGCAATGACAGACAGCAGAATGTCCTCTCAGCAGCAGAGCTGTGGTTACAGCCTGTGAAGGACAAGCAAAGGGAACCAAAGAAGAGGAAGAAGGCTGCAGTTTGACCGGACAATTTCCTACCAAATAGTTTTGAACCTTGAAATATCCAGAGTATCAAAAGGAAAACTATGATGTACAGACGTCATAGTTTCAGGGAGAGAAATAAATAATCTTGTCTCAAACCTGGAAGAAGTCTTTTATGAGTACAGTCTGTTCATTTTGACCATTTTGAAGCGAAGAATCTGACACTTCTGACTGGAACTTTTACTTTTTGTCTTTTGGGGTTTTTTTCTCTGCAGTATCTTCTGCAACATTTTTGAAAGATCGACACTCAAGCTTAATTATTATTTTTTTGCGGTGGTGTCTTTATTGGCAAGTGTGAGAGGAGAAATCTCTACCATAAAAAAACGTTAATTTCTTATGGAGAGTTGAACACTAAGAGCATTTCATAAGAACATAATAAAGCATAGAAGGGCCTCTCCAAATATGTTAAATCTACATTTGTAACATTTTGGATCAATTTCGTTACAGAAACTGAACAGAAAAAGAAAGAAAGTCTTCTTCCTCGCCCAAACAGGTCACAGATTCAGTTCACTTCCAGCACCCACAGCAAAGAGACAAGAAGTGTGTAGGAAGAAGAACTGCAATGAATATGTACTTTCCACAGCATTGAAGGCAGGACACTGAAATGATTGGAGCTTTCCTATGGGTCCACAGAATGTATGGTCATTCCACCACATGAAGAAATGAACCAAAAGAAAAGTCTTTTACAATACCTGGCCTTTCTGCTCGGTAGAACAGGTGTTAGAGACACCACAGAGAAAAATTATATCTAGATGAAAATGAAAAACTGTTTGACCCCTTATTATTACCGTCACCATCATTAACATTGTATTAATTATTTTAATCTGAAACTAAAATCTTCCTGTGAAAGCATACAAGGAGTTGGTCTTTTTTTATTTTGCCTAAGTCTTTGAATTTCTTCTGTACTTTCTGGGTGTTGAAAAAATTAAACATCAGACCAGAATCAGCAAGAATATTCGGAGAAGCATCTTCCACATACCTGCACAGTTTTCACATACCTCCTGGCAATTCCACTTGATGTGAAGGGCTGGGTAATCCTGGGAATGCTGACAGATCTCACTGTTTCCATTGCATTCTTTCTCTGCACCACAGCCAAACCAAACCTGGAGGAAAGTTACCCTTTTTTCAGCTGATTGCTCCTCAGGAATGAGAAGCAGATTCATTCTCTGTACTTTGAGGAGAGAAATATCACAATAGCACTGTTACTGGCTAGATGAGTGCTGTTTCCCTGTTTTATTGCAGGAGCAAATGACTACACAGCTATGAAAGAAGCAGTATCCACAGTAATGAGATACATTAGCCACAATCAGAGAAAAGGAATGTACTGTAGTTAAGACTAAAGGGTTGCCACCACCCAGCTGTGAACACAAACCCAGCTTTCTTGAATTAAGTCCCCTAATTGTGTATCCTGTCCCTAGTTGCAGCCTAAAACTGATGTGGAAACGAAATGCAAACTGACTTTTTCATTTATTGTAAATTCTCAACTTCCACCAAAAGCAGCATTAAAACACTTCCTAAACTGAAATACATGGAATATAAACATATCTTAATTTTTCTGAAATACCCAGGGATAAACACATGCTTCATTATAGCATTTTATTCATTCCTGAAACAACTGACAATTCTAGAAAAATCTGGTGGCAATAAGAATTAAAATAGTTTGTCAGGTAGCTTTCATTTAACAGAGAGAGAAAAATATGTAGCTGAAATACAAGGAAAACGTATTTTGATGGTTTAGCCATGACCACAATAATGCTAAAGAAAAAACCCCAAACATTTAATTGTAGTTGGTAGAAACTGAATATTTCCATGTTCAATTCAGTGACAGTTCATATTACTTCTTCACTGATGCAAGAAGTTGTCCTTTTTTTTTTTTTGCCCTACATATGACATTGCAATGGTCTGCTAACAAAATTTGAATGGTGAAACTTCTTTCCACAAGATGCTTTCTTTCTCTTTTACTCAGTTCCCCTTGTTTTTTTGTTTCTTTTGTTGTTTGTGAATAACTGAGCCTACTTTCACGCTTATTTTGCACTTCTTACAGACCTAAGAGCTTATATCTTCTTTTCTTACCTTGGGGCTTAGTGTTGCTTGAGAGACCTCCAACTTTCTGTGTTGGCTCATGGGGAGAAGCCAGTCTGGATCATGTCATCATATAAGAGAACTTCCCTTACAAAATGCCAAGATACCTCATTTAAAAATTGGTGACCACCAATGCCTGTCCAAAACAAATCACAAAATTGCTCCTTGATGTGCATCCCACCAGGGACTAAAACCGCTCTGCTTAGTAATCAGCCATTGAAGTAGTACATTGCTTGTATGTAAACCTCACCCACAGGACAACTGTCAGTAACAGCAAAATCACATTCTATTTCAATACCAATTGGCAGTTCATTCAATTCACAAAGGGAATAGTTCAGCTGTTTTTCATCAACCTGCTTCCAAGACCTCATATGTCCAGAGAAGGCAGTTGACAGGTAGGGGGTTATCCTTTTTTATTTTTTTCTCTTTTAAGTGGAAGAGGAGGAAAGTAACATCATTAAGCAACTTTTCTCATGGAGGAAAGAAAATCATATCTCATCAGGTTATACTCTAAGACTCTCATTGTTGAAAGACACGCTGTTGTCATGGAAAAGTTCATGATGTTCACCAATAGATCTGTATGATCCAGCTAGAAGAAGAATCACAGTGTCTTACATGTCTTCCTTGACAGGAAGATCTGTCTGTAGCTTTAAGTACTCCAAAATATTGGCATCCCAAGGCAGAACAGAGACTTCAGTGCATCTACATGGTATGTATCAGTTCTGCCTCAAAACAGAACAATTAACAGTGTTGTGACACTAATGCTAGAGAACTTGCTCCCAGTGGTGCTTTATCTGGTGTCAGGAGTAGATTTACACGTCATTGTCCTTCCTGTTGTTTAGACAAAGCCCAAAATACTCGGGTAAATACAGTAACAATACTGAGAAGGGAAGGAGGGTCTTCTGTAGACCTGCTTAGAGCACACATTTGCTATCTTGAGACCCTGCTGCAAGAATCATTCTGTGTCTCCTCCTTGAAGACAGGACCAGGAAGCAAATCTTGAATGGCAGTTCTGCTGGATGTTTTCTCTGCAAATTGGCAGCTGCATGTTGGAGATCCCAGCTCCAAAATCTGGAGACTGTAGACAACAGAGACTTTCTGCATCCTCTGCGTGTGTCCAGGACAGACTTGGCATGCTGCAACCACCTCCAAGGGCATTCAGCAACATGGTAGGAAAAGCCCCTTCTCTGGAGCTGCCCAGAATTTCTAGCATCAGTAACCAGACCCACAGATGCATTTCAAAGGCCAGAAACAGGAATATCCAAAGAAGCTGCCAGAAAAATGGCATGACAGGAGTTAGTGTCTGCCAGACTTCCTGCTCAGGGTACAGGATGTTCTGTGCCAGTCATTTGCCTATAATATGGCAGATGGTTTGTACATAACAGGGCCTGAAGGACTGTGAGAAATTAAGCATAACAAGGATTGAGTCCTTACATATACAGAGTATTAACTCTGTATATATAAGGCTGCCAGACCTCAGAGACAGGCATCTCTTATCTAGAGAAATAGTCTAGAACTCCTTCAGAAAAGCGGAGCTGTCTTTTTATGGAAAGCATAGGCAAAACAGTTGGAAACACCTGCACAAGACCATCTCTAAGACACTGAAAATTCCTTTGGCAGATGGGTGTCCTATTGAAGGAGAGATAGCAAGTAGCATTGGCTAAAGCAGTATATTCAATGTGTCACATTTTTGCCTGTATTTTATCAGAATAAAAAGAAACCTTTCACTTCTTCAAAAGCATTGATAAATCAGAGGAAACATTCATTTGAGAATTCAGAACAGTGCTAGTGAGCTCAATTGTAATAACTTTGTTACTGCAGTAATTCGAGAAACTCAAATTTGGAAAACAATAGTTTTGGGTCTGTATGTTTTAACATTGTGCAGAACTCACCAGCAGAAGAGGAAAGTGCCAAATTCACCATCTCATATTTTCAGACCCAGCTGGCAACTTTCTATACCCAAGTGATATACCAGTGAAAAAGTCAGGAAGTTTATTGTTCCAGCACTATGGACTCCTGAGTTTTTGTACAGGTGGATGGATGATCTATTTCTCACATTCAGCTGTGTTTCAGCCACATGGTGGGACACCAGATGTAAATTGGCCTGTAAAGTGGATAAATAGCCTCATTATGCTACATGGTATATTTATTTCCAGTAAGGTACCCAATCCAGTTTAGGAGTTCCAGCCCTTTCTCAGAGTTTGGCCAACCACTTACACCACCCAAAAATCAGACAGCCCTGAAGTATCCCTGAAAACTGTTGGTGCAAGGGCACTTGGCGTCCTGAAGAGGACAGAAGACTCTTCTGTGTGCTAAGGGATTCAGACCTTAGCAGACCCTTCAGGAAGCATCAAATAATTGTGTGCTGACCAGTGCAGGCAGATAGGTTCCACTGGAACACTATGGAAAAAAGAATGAAATTCCCTAGACATCTGCATAGAGGAGTCTCCTTTGTTTGCTTTACAGGAAGAATTAAAAGCCAAGGTATTCCCAGGAACATGTTGACAGCAGCCCCTTGCTTTAGGTGTCATTGCCTAGCTTCATATTTTAAGTCAGCTGTCACACAGTAAGAGGTATCCTCCACATCTTTCATGCTTTCTTCTTCATCCTTCTCATTGTTTTTGTGAGTCATTTTTATGCTTTGCTCCAACTCCTGCCCAAACTACACCATTCCCTGACCACATGATTTTTAGCTGAACCCTTTGGCACCAGCCAAGGAAGAGGCTGAAGAGGCTTAAATTTTTCTTCATATTGAACTCAAATCACAACTCCTCAAAGCAGTTCTACATTTTTTTGACATCCAGAATTACAGCAAGAAAAATCTGAGAGTCAGTTTGTCCTGGTTTCAGTCAGGATAGAGTTAACTTCATTTGTAGCTGCTGATGGAGCGCTGTGTTTGGGAGTTAAAATGAAAGCAGTGCTGATAACACCCTGATGTTCTTAGTTGCAGTCAGACAGTCAAGGACTTTCTTAGCTTCTTCTATTTCTCTATTCTTGAGAAAGGAGGGGCAAAGCCAGGACAGGTGACCCAGATGGGCCAAAGAGAGTATTCCATGCCAATTACGTCCTGCCTAGGAAAACGGGGGGACTGTTGGGAAGAAGAAGAGGGGCGGTTTCGGGACGCGTGCTTCCTCTCGGGACGCGTGCTTCTTGGGGGAACGGTCGGGTTCCGGGACAGCTCTGGGTGGTACGGCCTGAGTTGTGTGGTTCGGTGAGAAACTGCATTGGGGATCAATAGTTTCATATTCTTTTGTTCTAAAGTCCTGTTAGCATTGTTATATTTTATTTTTCTGTTATCTTAGTAAACTATCCTTATCCCAACCCACGGGCCTCTTAGTTTCTTGGTTTTGGAGTTATTTGCCCCTTCCTATTCCCTTCCCTTGTTTCCCTTTCCCTTTTTCCCTTTTCCCCTGCTCTTTTACTTTAAGAAGCAGGCAGCTGCGTGGATCTCAGCCCACAGCCGGGGTGAAACCACGACACAGTTATTTTTCTGGATCTCTAAATATTCCCTCTCACTGTTTCTTCAAAAGGTAAGACACGTCCCTTATTCTCTGGTTGCAACTCCATCTTGACAAAGATGTAATTAGGTTGTAAGCTATTTCAGGTTGACAAAAGTGCAGTAGACTTATTACTCCTTTCAGTTCTGCCCAATCTAATTAGTCTCTCCATACATTTCTTTCTAGTATTTCCAATTGCATCTAGAAGCTTATGTTATGAAAATACTTCCATGAAGCAAAGAGGAAATCTTGACTTGTCTACCTTAAGGTCATGAGTTTAATTAAACTTATCAGGTACTGAATTTGCTATTTATACAGTATTTTCCTTCTTCATTTAAAAATGTATTGCAAAGCATTTTGGGTACAGGTGTCCAGGTTCTGGCAGTACTGGGCTGCAGAGTGGTCACTGTGAGGAGTGGCTGAGCCCCATACCAGACTTGGATGCTTTCATCTGCATAGAAGAGGAGCAAAAATGTTTTCCCTAAGCTGGCAGTTAAATCAATAATTATTTTATTTTACTTTATTTTATTTTATTTTACATATACACACACAATTATACAAAATTCATTAGAAAGTATCTGCTGACTGGCAGGAAGATGTGCTTTTATTGTTAATGCCATAGGACTTACATAGAAACAGATTTTCATTGCTAGTGCCACTACTGAAAACTACTGTTGCTTAAAGATGCAAAGCACACAGATGCTTCTGAAAGCAGAACATAAACTCTGATACGGAATGATGTGTCCTGAATTTCTCCCAGGTAATGCAGGAGAGCAGGTGTTCTACTATCAGTGTGTATCTGTGTAACACATGGACTGTTGCAAAACTGTGACCATACAAATGAGCATAATTAGCTACAAGGGGATACGCGAGTATGAAATAGGTCATAGGACAGGAAAAACAGACTGCAGCACATTCCTCTTCCAACAGAAATTATGTTGACAGATCCTGTCACAGAGCCCAGTCCTTTCAAGCTGGAGGCAAAAGCCCACCCCAGGCCCTACTACTGCATTCAGATGATGATTGGCATTTGAGACGCAGGTTCTGCCAGGTGTATCCACCTCTCCCAGCCAAGACAAGAGAAAAAATATACTACTTTCAGTATGTGCACCAAGTAAAAGTCAGCCCAACCTTTTCCTTCCCAGCACTGAGCCACTGCAATGTCTTTGAACAGCAGCAGCTTCTTCAGTAGTCCCTTGATCAATCTGCACGCTCATTCTCCATTCCAAAACTCCCATGGGCATTTCTCTCTTTTCTTTTCTGAGATGTTTTGGTCAGAGAAGAAAGGGGTTGGAGAAGTAGGAGAGGAGACAGGGCAGAACATTCCTCTTAATGCCCAAGTGCTGTCCCAATTCCAGCTTTCCTAGTGCCTTGTTCAATGCTACCTCATGGCCAGGCTAATTTTTGCCATCTAAGCACAGATTTTATTTGCTTCACACTCAATTCACATGACATCCATCATGTTCTAGAGACTGGGCAAAATAAGTTTGCATTAGTGTGTATTAAGACAGGCTCAGGATAATGAGAGAAGAGAAACTATTCACTGGTTGCAGGGGCTTCAGTCTGTTGCACTGCTGTAGCCCTTTTGTGTCTTTGATTTTACTCCCATCACAGATTTTTTTTCCCCAGCTAGATATCATTCCGTCATGTCATTTCTATAGGTAAAAAGCTTTTCTCTGAAACAGCAATTCATGTCCCAGCAACTTTTCTTCATGCTGTGATGAAAAATATCAGAAAGATTTTTTTGCTTCTGTCCTCCTTTTCCTGCTAGTTCTCCACTCTTCCATCAACCAGCCAGATAGATCACAAATATTTTTTCCTTAATGATGTGATGTTTAGAGGAAGGGGACACCAAGAAAGCCACATGAAACAGTGTAAGTTAAGTCATATTCAGTCGTCCCTTGATTTTGGTGGCAGCACCCACATGAAACAGCAGCTCATTCCCAGACCACTACACAATTGCCAGAGTGCCCTCCTCTAGGGAAAACAAAAAGCTAACTAGAAGAAATCTAGTACTACAGTTTAAATGAAACAAGTGCATCAGAGTATAGAATAAGCCAGGATTGAGTTGCAACTGAAAAGCCTCTGAGAGAGGACAGTTTGAAAGCTCTGCACACTACTGGTTACCCTTTTAAATTATCTTAGCCCATGTCTAAATCAATGATTGAAAGAAGCCTTTCACACCTCATTAGCAACTCCCAAGATATCTGGTTAAAGACACATAAAACACCTAGCCTAGGAGGCAGTACAGCTAAGATCATTTCAGGAACCAAATGTCACAGCTCAACTGCACTCCCTAGAGTTGTGGCTGTGGAGGACACATGAAGGCAACATTTGATTGATGAGAATACGGGTCCCGGTACTGGAAGTTTTGGGAAGCAAAAGGACGAACACTTCTCATTGCAGAGCCTCTCTCATACACAGATGGCCCAACACTGTGTGGGAAGATTATTTATTTTGTCAAATATTTCTGCAGTTGGTTAAGCAGACTTGGTGTCTAAGTGGCTGAATGGCATCTAGTTCTCTGGGTCCTCCTTCTTGCCATTCTTGAAAGTAGTAGTGATACTTGCTTTCCTCTAGTCCTCAGGCACCTCTCTTCAGGTAGCTGTAGGTGGTGATAAGGTCTCCTCTCAGCCTCCTCTTCTCCAGGCTAAACATCCCCAGCTCCCTCAGCTGCTCCTCATAGGATTTGCTCTCCAGCCCCTTCACCAGCCTGGCTGCCCTTCTCTGGACTTGCTCGAGGACCTCAGTGTCCTTCTTATGGTGAGGAGCCCAGAACTGGACATAGCACTCAAGGTGTGGCCTCAGCAATGCCAAGTACAAGGGCACAATCACCTCCCTAGACCTACTGGCCACACTGGTTTTGATACAAGCCAGGATGCCATTGGCCTTCCTGGCCGCCTGGGCACACTGCTGGCTCATGTTCAGTCTGCAGTCAACCAACACCCCCAGGTCCTTCCCTGCCTGACAGCTCTCCAGCCAGTCTCCCCAAGCCTGTAGCACTGCTTGGGGTTGTTATGTCCCATGTGCAGCACTCTACACTTGGCCTTGTTAAACTTCATCCCATTGCTCTCAGCCCATGGGTCCAGTCTGTTCAGGTCTCTCTGAAGAGCCTCCCTACCCTCAGGCAGATCAACACTTCCTCCCAGTTTAGTGTCATCTGCAAACTTACTGAGGGAACATTCAATCCCTTCATTGAGGTCATTGATAAAGACATTGAACTACCCGCTACTCAGTAGTAGTGTGGCTCTGCAATACTCTTGAAACACAGATTCTTGTCCTTTATTTGTCTTACAGAGATGCTTCCTTCATTTCTGGAAGGTTGAATCAGCAACATTCACTGGCAACACATCATGCCAGCTTTTAGTTGTTTTCTCTGTTGTTCTCATGAAGTTGTTCTGATAACAAAAATGCACAAGTCTCAAAAGTAAATAGTGACCAAGGCCCGAGAAGACTGTCTGTGAATGTTTAGTGATGGTATACAAACAGAAGACCTTTTTCTAGAGTCATAGAATCATAGAATGCTTTGGGTTGGAAGGGACTTTCAAAGCAAGGACACCTTTAACTAGAACAGATTGCTTAGAGCTTCATCAAGCCTGACCTTGAATGTCTCCAAGGATGGGGCCTCCACCACCTCTTTGGGCAACCTGTTCCAGTGTTTCACCGGCCTCATATTAATGAACTTCTTCCTAATGTCTAATCTAAACCCACCCTGCTCTAGTTTAAAACCATTACCCCTTGTCCTGTCGCTACTGGCCCTTGCAAACAGTCCCTCCCCAGCTTTCTTGTAGGCTCTCTCCAGGCACTGGAAGGCTGCTATAAGGTCTCCCTAGAGTCTTCTCCTCTTCAGTGTACTGACATATCATGTAACTGAGGATGAGATGCATGCTATTGCACATGGTATGAATACAGATTTTCCAGGAAGGTACAAGGTCTGCTGAACTTCTGAGATGGTGGTTGTGAACTGAAGGAACAGAGTACAATATGAGGTGTATGTCTGGTCCCATCTGGCTCTAAGTATGCAAAGATTCCCAGCTACAGAACAATGTGATTCACTCTGGATCAGAGGCAAGGATCAAAAATATACAGTGTGGATAATGCAAAGTATCGATTTCTAAGAGAAATAAAACCCCCGTGCATGTGAGTCAGGATGTATCCAGTTCTGTCCATTGCCTAGGTTGGGTTCCAAAACAATCACGCGGATTCCCATTTCGTTCTGATTTTCTACTAGGTTTGACAACTGCTATTGAACTGAAGGGCATCCAGTCATTTTTAGGATATGAGCAGCAGCTAAAAATGTCCCTGTGTTTCCTGAGCCTGTGACTGCTACTATACAGGTTGTCCTAGAAATTCAGCAGCTATAAAAAGTCACCCTAGTTAGTCTTTCCCATTGAGCCTTGCTACCTAATCACTAAGCAGGACATTACAAAAGCTGCAAAGAAGAAAAAAACCCCAATCTCCCCCGCCTAGGAATTCTGACAGGGGTGAACAAAAGGCAAAACTTATCCATGGCAGTGTAAACAACCATAACCACATTGTACCAAAGAGGATCTAACTGTGTTCATAGATGTCTGAGAAAAGTGATTAGGTGACAACTTAGATTTACAAGGAATTTATAATGATGCAACAAGACACAATGACCCTGCTCAAGTCCATGCTTAGTCGCCTGAATGGGAAAGTTTAGGGACACCAGTATTGCACAATCTAACTTGGATTTGCACCACTCAGCAGTGATTTGACCACTGGGATTCAGTGATTGTTAACTGCAGGGCACCAATGTCGTACCGCAAAAGTATCAGGAAAACTGCATGCTACTGCTATTGTGTTATCTCTCCACAGCACTGTTGTGCTAAAAAAGCACATTGCATTTTCATGCTTTTTTGAATTCCTCTTTTTATCTACTTCTAAGGTAGGATAGATCTGAAGCAGAGAAGAAAGCAGAAAACAGGAAAACGTGGTGTTTGTAACAGTGAACTACAACTCTGCTACCAAGGTGACTTTGAGCTGTTTCTGCAGCAATTAGTCCTCCTTGTTGCACTTCAAGGCATTAGGATGAAGATACATCATTTAATTTTTATTTAAATACACAAATAAACTTCATACAAGGTGTGATTTTAATTTATATTTGACTTGTTAAATTAAGAAGTTGGTGTGAGTTGTGTCTGGCAGCTTCATACTGAAGAAAATGGGTTATATCTTTGTTCAGTCACATGCTTTACTCATAATCTTTCCGGTCCAGATTTCTATAGGGGAAAAATTCCCTTGTGAAAGCTGAGAACCTGTCCTTTTCTTGCAAGGAGATAGGTCAATAATGGAAGAATTTAGCAAGATAAGTTGACAGTCAGTGTCTGCCCAGTCCTTTGGGGAAGTCATAGAATCATAGAATGGCAGATCCTTCACTGGTCCTAGGTGCTTGATGGACTACCTTGTCCACTATTACAGTATTACACATGGAGGAAAATTAGACAAGCATCCACCTTGTCTCTTTTCATAGGACCCCAGAAACAACCTGAATCCAAGACTGCAAAGATCTTGGTACACAGTTGTTTCTCCTGGACACCATTAGTTCACATTTGTGAGGAACATAGATCCTATCTGCTCTAGCAATGGGCAATGTCTAAGACCTGTGAAGAACATAATGCTTGCTCTAGTCTTGGGAAAAGGTAGGTCACCTTTGGTATTGCATACCAGAAGATGAAGGTAAAATAGGAAAGCTGGATGTTGACAGGAGCTAGGACCTATTGATATAGCTGTGAATGGTCTTTGTGGAAACAGGATTTCAAAGCTCCAAGTGGTCTAAAGTTTCCTCTGAATAATACCAGCAACCAGAATATCAGAAACCCCACCTCTGTAATTGGATGTTGAGTGACAAGGCAACTGTTTTGCCTCAAGTGTGTCTGGAGGCAATGCAGAAACCACTTTACAGAGCCAGAAGACATGGTGAAAGCAATTTAAAAGGAGAGAAAGAGACAAGAGGAATCCCCAAACTAAAGTGGCCTTAGTGGCCGTTATTTTGCTGTGATGTTTTTTGCGTTATGTCCACACCTTGATGAACTGATGCACTGTGGTTAAGCACATGTCAACTTGCAAGTGTCAGCTGGGATAATGAACATCATCTATACTCTGGACACAGAACCCTGAGTGATTCTTTCATTTAATATGTAACATGCTATTTAACATTGTTACTGAGGTTTCTTTACCTTATGTGAATCAATCAGTGAATTAATTCAAATGACATTATAATATTTTGCAATCTGTGGCATTTTATGGCAGCCAAATTATACTTCTTGAATTTCCAAGGGAATATATTGTTAGTTTTCACTACCTTTGACATAACATATGGTTTCTCTTTTAGAAAAGAAAAACAGATATGCGAAAAATGCAAAGATTATAAGTCCACGTGATCTGGTTTTGGCTGGAATAGAGTTCATTTTCTTCCTAGTAGCTGGTATGAGGCTGTGTTTTGGATTTGTGCTGAAAACAACAGTGTTGAAAATGCAGGGATGTTTTAGTTACTGCTAAGCAGTGCTTACATGGAGCCAAGGCCTTTTCTGCTTTGCAAGCCACCCTGAGGGGGAGTAGGCTGGGAGTACACAAGAAAGGGAAAAGTGACACATTCAGGACAGCTGACTCTAACTGACCAAAGGAATGCTCCATACCATATGATGTCATAAAGCTCGGAGAAAAAGGAGGCTGGAATGTTCGGAATGGTGGCATTTGCCTTCCCAATTAACCATTACAGGTGAGGGAGCCCTTCTTTCCTGGAGATGGCTGGACACTTGCCTGACCACTGGAAGTGGAGAATAAAGTCCTTGTTTTGCTTTGGTTTATCTCAACCCATGATTTTTTGACTTATTTTTCCAATTATCTCTCCCACCCCACTGCAGGGTAGAGAGTGAGCTGCGTGGTTTATAGTTAGTGGCTGAGGTTAAACCATGACACCGTATTTTTCATTTTGCATGATTTAATGCTTTTCCCTTGAATCAATTTGAAGAGTCTTCACACAGGTTTATACACAAAACTCCTATGAACTCCAGTTTGACTAATATGACCCTAGTCTCTCCACAGCAATTTTCCTTCTCTTACTTTCTTTTTTCCTCCTTTGATTGTCTTTAATAGATAAAAGTACAACGTATCAAAACAAATAAGCCAATTTTATTCAAATCTTTCCCAAATAAGGACAGCATGCAGTGTGCAAATCACTCCTTGTTTCATATTTCTCTTCAGAAGACAATAGATACTATCCATGCTCCCTCTGACATCACCTAGAAACCCCTGAGAATACATAAGCACTGTAGAGTGGTAAAATTTTGGCAGGGGATTCCGGTTTTGCCTAGGAGCAGGCTATAACTAAACACATGGTACACCACAGAACAGCTCTTGCAGCCCACTGTTTTGCTGCTACAGTTGGGAACAATATCATTCCTTTACAAAGCATTACTTTACTCCCAGGTCTGCTGATTAATTTACCTCAAAATTTGAACACTGTAATTGTTACTGTAATTGTTACTGTAATTGGTACTGTAATTCCATGTCCTGCCTCTGATGGAAGGCAGAGACTTTGAAAATAAATGAAATTACCCCCTTGTAAGGTCTGCACATAAGGACAATTTGCCTCTCCATCAGAAAAAACACCCTCATTCAGGAAGTAGCTTTTTATTGCTGAAAGTTTTAACAGTAGGTGATTAAGTGGAGTACTCTTACCGAAAAGGTTTTGCAATCTAAACCTTTCTTCCCAAGAGTAACAGACTTTATATACCTTTTCAATGAAATAGTTAATTAAACATTGTAGTTATCCAATAATAATTTGTAGATTGTAGTTCTAATTGACAAAACAAAAGTAAGCCATTTGATGCTAGAGCAAAGGGGCTTAATAAGAACATATTCATCAACTGCCAAATTCCCTCATCACTAGCTCATCACGTCTTTTGTTTTGTCCATTGTACAGCTTTCTTCCTACAAATTTTGAGCTAAGGCTCAAAAAATGAAAGCATGGTCTTAAAGTGAATATCAGAACAGAAATATGTTATGCAGAAATATGTGGTGGGGAGAGAATCCACAAAGACATCCCACGCTAAATAAATCTAAATGTAAGAAAAATACAAAATTTAAAAGTTCACCTTTTTTATGGGGCATCTAATAATACCTAAAAAATACATCAATTCAAACTTGTATCTTGAAATGAAGAGTTAAAATACGCTTTTAATGCTTAGAAAAACCTGAAATTGCTTTTATTAACAACCTCATATTTATTATTGTTAACAAATAGTCAAAATATTTCTTTAAACTAGGGCTGAAAAACTATGAAGATTCTCTGATTAAATATTGTATTTTTCATGTACAGGGCATGTAGGAATTGTATTGGGGGAATAAGAAATTTGATTTTTAAAATTTTCTGGAAAAAGCATCTTTCAAAGAAAAGAAAATAATTTGTAGATATGAAAATATGACAACTCTATTTCCCAAAAAAACCCCAGTAATGATATAAAGAGGGTTGGTTTTTTTTTTCCTCTGGTTGAATTTTCCACAAGCACAATAACACAGTTAGTAAAATACACTTCATTGTTCTATAAATTTTTGCATCCTAAAAGCATGTCCACTATAACTATTTCAGGCAAATGTCCAGAGTAGTAAAGGAGCTAAGCAATGTATCTCCGTTTCTCTGGTTTCAGTCCTTTTCTGTTTGTCTGCCTAGGGCATTAATATGCAGGAGTGATACCTACTCCTCAGACCCATGAAGTCTTGCAGTTATTTGTAGACCACCTGCTCTTGATCTACCCTCCATAGATCACAGAGATTCTGATTCTGTGTTTAGAAGCACAGACACAGTACCAAGCAGCAAGTTACTTACCTGACAAAGCTGATTCACCTAACAGACTGTTGCATATTCCTACTCCAAGATTTACAAGGGTCACTTCAGTAAAAATAAGAATAAAACCACATCTTGTTGTTTAAACAGAGTTTGCAGAGTGGCTAGTTTTGTTTCTTCTCTCTTTCTTTTTTTTTTTCTTAGTTCCTTTTGATATAGATTCAAATCTAAGAAAATTGTTACCATACACAGGATGCTGCCAGGTCCAGACCTTTCCAATATCAGAAAAGATTGCTGAGGTAAGATTGCACTCACTACAGTAGAGTAAAGATCCAATTCCTCCCCTTCCCCTTCCCCTTCCCCTTCCCCTTCCCCTTCCCCTTCCCCTTCCCCTTCCCTCCCCTCCCCTCTCCTCTTGTGGTTAAATCTCTGACCCATTCTGAAATAGTGAACCAAACCTCAGGTGAGACCACTCAAGCCAGCAGCCTAATTGGTGAAAACTGGGAGAATTTCACCAAATGACATGTTTCCAGGCCAACAGTATTGATGAAGGAGACTGGATGGGAGTAGTGTCCTTGCCTTGACTTAAGCCAGCAACCTGCTCAAGAACTTTGCCAGGGGCTGTGCATTTCAATCTGTTGAACTGGCTACAATCCCTGTCTCAAACACAGTATTCCAGGATGACCTTAACAAATCGCTTTCTGCATGCTTCATGGTTCAAATACTGTTTACTTTAGCTAGGATTCTAAACACTGTGCCACATCTTTTTCAGGCCTGGGACAGTCTTTGCTTGGACAAATATTATCATTTTATACCTCAGCATGGCCAAGACCCCTGAGCTTGCATGTTGCAACCTGATGGTTGTAGGATAAGTCTAAACTGCATGCATTTCAAAGAATGTCTCCAAGCCCAAATTTCCTGATTGTCTAAAGCATGAACATTTATGGTGGGTTATAAGTGGGTCTGTATCTGTACATAAGACACTCCTACTACAGACATGCAGAACACACAAATAAAGATGAAGAACCATACTGAAATCAATGGTATCAGGTTGGGAGCTTCTGTAAGCAAGCTGGTGTGCTTGGGATTCCTTGCAAGTTTTGCTGCACCAAGAAAGGATGCACTTCTAGACAATAACACCGTTACTCAATCATTAGAGGAGATGCTTGTTGATCTTCTCTGTTCCTTTGGTCCACACACAGGGATAATAAGCAGCTGAATTAATTTTCAAAACTCCTAATGCTAGCAGAAGTTAATTATCCCATGAAGTTTGAAAAATTACAGTGAGTGCCACAATTCATTGTAAGTATGTAGAAAAGGTAAGAAAACAAGGCACTCTAAAAATGTCTTTTGGTTTTGTACTGTAGTAGGCCAAGGGTGCTGAGGGAGCTGGCGGAAGTACTCACCAAGCCACTTTCCATCATCTATCAGCAGTCCTGGCTAACTGGGGAGGTCCCACTTGAATGGAGGCTCATGAATGTGATGCCCATCTACAAGAAGGGGTGGAAGGAGGACCCAGGGAACTACCAAGCAGTCAGTCTGACTTCAATGCCAGGGAAGGTTATGGAACAGATTGTCTTGAATGCCATCACACAGCACATTTCTGTTGGTTTGCATGGCTGGGTTCTAGTGAAGAAGGGGAACCTGTGGGGAGGCTTCTGCAGCTAGAAGCAGCTAGAAGGTTTCTGTAGAACTGAGGGAGAAAACACCAGCCAACTCAAGGCTAGATTCATTGTTGACCAAGGCTGAGCCAATCAGCAATGAATCACATTCAGTAGAAATAAACCTAATAAGGGAGTGAGAAGATGTAAAAATCTGTGCAAACACCAAGGTCAGTGAAGAGGCTGGGAGAGGAGGTGCCCCAGTGCGGTGGTTTGACCCTGGCTGGAGGCCAGATGCCCATCAAAGTCACTCTATCACTCCCCTTTTCAGCTGGATAAGGGAGAAAATATATATTGAGAGGTTTAGGAGTTGAGATAAGGACAGGGAGATCATTCCACAATCAGTGTCACAGGCAAAACAGACTCAACACAGAGTAAAGGAAAGAAAACTGTAACTTATTACACCATGCTACACACCCAGTGAAACCAGAGACAGGTTATGACAAGTGTGAGAAGATCTTAAAAGCACCTTCCCCCACCCCTCCCTTCTTAGCAGTCTTCACTCTGTTCATGATTTTGCTCCCTTCTTTCCCCCCACTGTGGCACAGGGAGGGGCAGGGACTGGGGGAATGGGGGTTTCAGTCAGTTCATCACAAGTTGTTTTCCTTCTTAGCCAGGGAAGGGGGGCATTCCTCACAGCCTTCCCCTGCTGCACCATGGGGTGCCACTCACGGGGTACAGTTCTTTGTTAACTTCTCCATGAGTCCTTTCCAGCAGGGCTTCAGCTCTTCACCAGCTGCCTCAGAGTGGATCACAGCTATGGCAGGCAGTCTTTAAGTCATAGAGTGTGTCTCAGTCTCTCAAGCCCAGACTGCTCCAGTCTGTTCCCCGACAGAGTCACAAGCCCCTTCCTCCCAGCAAACTCGCTCCTGCGCGGATCTCCCTCTGTCTTACTCTGTCTCTGTGTCTGTCTCTTGCCCATGTCTCTGTGTCTCTGTCTCTCTCCACGGGCTGCAAGTGCTGGCAGAGGCTTGTTCCAACGCAGGGGACACCCGCTGCACCATGGGTTTCTCCACAGGCTGCAGGGGCATCTGTCAGTATATCATGACATTTTGACACTATGATGCTCTGCAGTACTAATAAACAGGACAAATCTGTTGCCAGAAGACTCGGTCTTGAAAACAGAATGCAACTAGAGAAGGGAAATAAGAAAGTACTTTAATAAAAAAAGATTATCTCAGTGCACAGCAGTATAAATACAGAGCATGGCACTATAAATATAAGTAAGCCCCTCCATCTGGCACAGCCTTGAAATTCCTTCTTGAATACCTGCATTCATGTCATAGCATTTGACATGCTATGTCAAAAGACACTTATGAACAACAGGACTTAGATACCTGACCATCCCTATGTCAAAGTGTCAACGGGTAAAACTCCACTTAACCCACCCTCATTTCTATGGGGCAAAACGAAGCTACAGCATTCTCTAGCAAGAGTCTTGACACAGACAGTGCTGAGCAAGACCACAAGTGCCATCCCCTGCATTTGAGATTTCATGCAAACAATTTTCTGTGAAATGTTTGAGAATTCAATACCCTTGGTACAAGCCAGTTAACACTGTCATGAAGGAACACAGGGGTATCTGCATGGGAGGATGAGCCGAGGACAGAGTTACCTGAAGTTAATGACAGGGCCTGAGATATTTTCACTCCCTTGTTACATGGGACACAGTATCCTGACACATTGATATAGAGTCCCATACATTATAAGATAAAAAACAAAGCAGGACTCTATCACCACTCTATCTATCTATCATTCTATCACCTATTTCCAACCAAAGGAGAGACTGCTCTGACTCCAGCACTATATGAAGATGTGACTAACATCTCATCTTCTCTGGAAATGAGAGGAGAAAACTCCCTGATTGCTATCCCGTTGGAATTGGTATTGTGCCTCTGAGAGGTTTTGAGTTTGATTAATTCCGATGTATTGCAGGGCCCGCCCATTTAACAAACATTTCAGAATCACAGTAATTTGATTATTGGAAAACTGGAGACTCTGTGAAAATGCTTGTGGAGATCCAAATGATTCTTCCAGGGCTCAGAGAAGTAGGTAAGGTCTTTTTGAGCCCGATGAGTTCTAAATTAGCCTCGAGTAAAAATTCATCATGATCATAATTTAAGATCACTATAGCAACACAATCACACTTGCCAAGTATCTAACATTATAAAATTATAGCTGACTTTGCCAGGAAAAAAAAAAAAGACAACTGGTTTCTTCCCTTTAATTTTTTTTTTTTAAATCTGTATTATGAAAGTGGTAGCAGTTGTTCAGGATCAAGATCTGATTTTTTTCTGTGGTTAAGGAAAGACACAAGACTCATATGCTATTTCATTTTTCAGTAGGTAACTCCTAGCATATATCTCCTGGAATATGGAACCACCATGTTTTCCAAGGGATCCATGAATTTTTACGTGGTAGAAACAGATCATAGTACAGATCAGGATGAAAGGAATGATTCAAGGGACACTGTGTTTTGTCAGTTGTGCAGTGGGAGGGAAGATTTAGAAGTTAGGTGGTAAAGTGTGCTAAGGAAAATCCTTCCTCATGGACTTTCAGCCATTTGGGTTCAAGGAGATGTACAGGTTTTGCACAAGAGCAGAAGTGACACCTTTGTTTTGGATTCTGCACAGTTCAGCTGAATACAGAGCTGAGGAGCCAGAGAGAGTAGCAACCTCTCTCTATGCCCTGTGATGTGCACCACCCAATGCACTTCTGCTACCATTGAAGCTTCTTAGCTCATGTCTTCCCAATGCTTTAAGCACAGAGGAGTTCCTGGAGAAAGGACTGAAAACAGTTCAGCAACATCATCTTTTGACAGCAGCAAAGCTCCATGGGCCTCAGTGGCAACACTGCTGGGAAGGCACAGAAGACAGTGCTGGCAGCACGTTAAATGCAGCACCCTTATTGGGGCTGACTCAGCTTCCTCTCACAGGAGTTTTACTGGCTTCACATATCAGCTTTGCTGCAGTCTTGAGGGCATCCCTATCCTCTAAACACATCTACATGTGCATGTGCGAAACCCAAACATAACCTAGAACCTGCGCCAGACTTGAGAAAATCCTGCAGATCCATCTATGCATGCAACCAGGATTTTCAGGGCAGATACTTTATTTACAAAAGCTTTGGGGAATTCTGAATCTAGGATGTTCAAATGAAGGTGGGGAGAGGTGTGTGGCAACAGTTTTCTTGTACTGTCTCCCAGGAAAATCCATTGTCTGGCAGATACAGAGCAGAGGATAAAACCAGCAGACAATTTCACACAGTGCACCTTCCATCACACTTCTTCCGTCACACAAGTGACATGGTGCTCACAAGTGGGCAGCTCTCAGACCACCCTTTCCATCGTGTAGAAAGAATGCAGAGTGGCTGGGATGTAAACCTACCAGAAGGCTGGCCAAGGCACAGACCAATGTTTGTAATGTTAATTGCTCCACCGGGGGAGCAAGTGCCTCTAGAGAGAAGTGACTCAGGGAAGCTGCAGGCAAGATGTTCTTGGCAGGAGACTGGAAGATGAGCCACACTTTCAGCATCACTGCTGGGAAAGGGAAAATGAAAGTGACTTCTCTCCTCACCTCACTGGTGAATTGAAGGCACATACATTAAAAGAAGAAAAGGAGACAACTGTTCTTTTCATGCTTTCGTAGGGGGTAATTGGTAGAAACAAGGAGAAAGGTAGAGATTTCTTAAGATTTCCCCAGGACTGATAATTGTGTGAATAACTTTCCTTGTTACGTGACAGTCTGGTCTTTCCACATCTTTACACCACAGACCTATCTGAAACTCTCCACCATGAGTGTCTTACTCACAGTCTCACTTACAGCTGGTCTGCAGCATGTAGCTACTAGGAGACAAAGAGCAGAACTGCTTTGAAAAGCTTCCGCCCATTCCAACAACAGCCAGATGCTTGTGTTTCAGCTTGCCTTGCTGCAAATAAGATCCAAAGAGCAGCAGGGATGAGATGGTCTCAACAATGACTAGCATTCATCTGTCCTGAAGAACAGCATGCTATCAACACCATCCATACAACCTCACATATAATTTTTTCTCTGTCGGGATACAGAATCACAGAATCACAGAATCACAACGTTGGAAAAGACCTTTGAAGATCATCAAGTCCAACCAATCCCATCCTAAGCTAAACCATATCCCTAAGTACCTCATCTACCCTTTTTAAAAACACATCCAGGGAAGGTGACTCAACCACCTCCCTGGGCAGCCTGTTCCAGGCTCCAACAACTCTTTCAGTAAAAATTTTTTTTCTGTTGTTTAATCTGACCCTGCCCTGGCACAGCTTTGTGCCATTTCCCCTTGTCCTATCTCCTGGCACCTGGCTGAAGAGACCATCACACACCTCTCTACAACCTCCCTTCAGGTAGTTGTAGGTGGTGATAAGGTCTCCCCTCAGCCTCCTCTTCTCCAGGCTAAACATCCCCAGCTCCCTCAGCTGCTCCTCATAGGATTTGCTCTCCAGCCCCTTCACCAGCCTGGCTGCCCTTCTCTGGACTTGCTCAAGGACCTCAGTGTCCTTATGGTGAGGAGCCCAGAACTGGACACAGCATTTGAGGTACAGGCCTCAGCAATGCCAAGTACAAGGGCACAATCACCTCCCTAGACCTACTGGACACACTGTTTTTGATACAAGCCAGGATGCCATTGGCCTTCCTGGCCACCTGGGCACACGGCTGGCTCATATTCAGTCTGCAGCCAACCAACACCCCCAGGTCCTTCTCTGCCTGACAGCTCTCCAGCCAGTCTCCCCCAAGCCTGTAGCACTGCTTGGGGTTGTTATGCCCCACGTGCACTTGGTGTTATTAAACCTCATCCCATTGGTCTCAACCCAATGGTCCAGTCTTTTCAGATCCCTCTGAAGAGCCTCCCTACCCTCAGGCAGATCAACACTTCTTCCCAGTTTAGTGTCATCTGCAAACTTACTGAGGGAGCCTTCAATCCCTTCATCCAGGTCATTGATAAAGATGTTGAACAAAACTGGACCCAGGACTGAGCCCTGGGGGACGCCACTCGTGACTGGCCTCCAGCTGGATTTTGTGCCATTTACCACCACCCTTTGGGCCCAGCCAGCCAGCCAGTTTTTAACCCAGCTGAGGGTCCACCTCTCCAGGCCAGTGTCAGCCAGTGTCTCAGTCAGAATGCTGTGAGAAATGGTGTCAAAGGCTTTACTGAAGTCCAGGTAGACCACATCCACAGCCTTCCCCTCGTCCATTAAGCGGGTCACCTTGTCACAGAAGGTGATCAGGTTAGTTTGACAGGATGTATCTTTTGTAAACCCATGTTGAGTGGGCCTGATCCCCTGGCCATCACACACGTGCTGCATGATAGCTCCCAGGATGACCCTCTCCATGATCTTCCCCGGGACTGAGGTCAGACTGACAGGCCTGTAGCTCCCCAGATCCTCCTTCCAACCCTGAAGGGTCAGAAAAAAGACAGGCTAGTTGGGTATCAACCACTGATTTATGGTTTTCCCTTCACAGTACAAATGCAGTGCTGTTCTACCCAAAATTACACCCAGAGATGTAGAAATAATATCTGTATCTGAAGTTGGATTAGCAGGTGGAGACAAATTTGCCAACCAGTAATTGCTGTACTGAAGGCTATGAGGTACTGGACAGACTCTGTTTCCCCACCTGAACTGGTAGAACTACACTATTTTGCACTTTGATAGCACCATCAGCAACCTAAACTGTATTCCAGTTGCCTGCAGGGATGTATATGATCAGGCAGTTTCTTTCTTCTTGTACTATATTTTTCCATTGTTAAGTCCTATCCCTAAAGAACAATGTTTGGTGAAGACATGTCACTGCTGCATTTTCTCATACTATACATACAGGAAGACACAAGTACTTACACTGCTACTGTATGTAATAATTTAACTCACACTAATCCTGCCCTCCTTCTTTTGGCAGAGAATCAACTAGTCCACACAGGAAGTGGCAGAAGCAGACTCTCTGGGTCTAGTGCCCTCACACACCACCACAGCAGTTCAGGAAGGAAAGCAGGACAAACCTAGGCTCTGCCCACAGTCAACCACCTAAGAGGTTAAGCCCAGGGCTGCTGGAAACAGAAGCCGCATTACCTGGAGCAGGCTTCAAGGTCCTCTGTGGTACTGGGGAAGTGCACTAGAGAAACTGCCAGTAATAATATGCAAAAGACTAAAACGAGTTTCTAAAATAGCTGCTTTTAAAAACTACATGAAAAACAATTGTGTTTGACATGCTTTCAAATAAATGTTTGTTTAGATCTAGCGTTTTTTCCTCCTTGAGATCTAGTAGGATCCTGAATATTTTGATGCATCTCGTTGCAAACAAAACACTAGAAATAAATCATAGAAACATAGAATGCTTTGGATTAGAAGGGACCTCAAAGATCATCTAGTTTCAACTCCCCTGCCATGGGCAGGGACACTCTCCACTCCAGCAGGTTGCCCACAGCTCCATCCAACCTGGCCTTGAACACTTCCAGGAGAGGGCAGCCACAACTTCTTTCGGCAACCTGTTCTAGTGCCTCACCACCCTCATAGCATAAAATTTCTTCCTAGCATCTAATCTAAATCTACCCTTCTTCAGTTTAACGAAGGCCCTTAACTCTTGTCATATCACTACACACCTTGATAAAGTCCCTCTCCATCTTTCATATAGGATCCCTTTAGGCACTGGAAGGCTGAAATAAGGTCTTGCCAGAGCCTTCTTTCTTCAGGTTGAACAAGTCCAACTCTCACAGCCTGTCCTCATAACAGAGATGCTCCAGTCTTTCCTGTACCGTGAACCCCAGAGCTGGATGCAGTACTCCAAGTGGGATCTCACAAGAGCAGAGGTACAGAATCACCTCCCACAACCTACTGACCATGCTGTTCTTGATGCAGCCCAGGACACTGTTGGCCTTCTGAGCTGCTAGCGCACACTGCCAGCTACAACACTGTTTGTCATTGATCAGGTCCTCCATGTCCTTCTCCTCTGGGCTGCTCTCAATCCATTCTCTCCCCAGCCTGTAGTTGTGCTTGGGATTGCACCAACCCACATGCAGGACCTTGCACTTGGCCCTGTTGAAGTTCATGCAGTTCACATGGGCCCATCTCTCCAGCCTGCCAAGGTCCCTCTGGAAGGCATCACTTCCCTCCAGTGTGTCGACCTCACCACACAGCTTGGTGTCATTGGCAAACTTGCTGAGGGTGCACTCGATCCCACTGTCCATGTCACCAACAAAGACACTGAACAGTGCTGGTCCCAGTACTGACCCCTGAGGAACACCACTTCTCACAGACCTCCGCATGGACACTGAGCCACTGAGTACAACTCTTTGAGTGTGACCAGTCAGCCAGTCCCTTATCCACTGAGTGGTCCATCCATCAGATCCATGTCTCTCCAATTTAGAGACAAGGATATAGTACAGGACAGTGTCAACTACCCTGCATGAGTCCAGGAAGAAAATGTCTGTCATTCTTCCCTTGTCCACTACAGCTCTTATTCCATCATAGAAAGCCACCAGATTTGTCAGGCACAATTTGCCCTTAGTGAAGACAAATGTCACCAATCACCTCATTATTCTTCATGTGCCCGACCACGGTTTCCAGGAGTATCTGCTCCATGATCTTGCCAGGCACTCAGATGAGACTGACCAACCTGTAGTTCCCTGAGTCTTCCTTTTTCCCCTTTTCAAAAATGCGGGCTATGTTTCCCCTTTTCTAGTCAGTGGGGAGTTCTCCAGACTGCCAGGACCTTTCAAATATGATGGAGAGTGGCTTGGCCACTTCACCCAACAATTCCTTCAGGGCACATGGATGCACCTCATCAGGGCCCATGGTCTTGTGCACCTTCAAGTTCTTTAGGTGTTCTCAAACCTCATCTTCTCCTACAGTGGGCAGTTCCTTATATTCCTAGTTGCTGGTTTTGCCTTCCATGACTTGGGCAGTGTGGCTAGAGCTCTTGCCAGTGAAAACTAAAGGCCTGGCTAATATAAGATGCATTAAATATCTCCTTAAAGCAGACAGCACAGCTCTGCCACTTGAAGTGAGATGTGCTTAATCATTTCTGGTTGACAAACTGGTGACAGGATATTGAATAAGGCCCTCAGCTGCTGTCAAAAGTACAAATCCATGGACATCACCATGTGAGCTGGCCCAAATATTCTTCTTGATATTGAAGTGTCTTCTGCCCCGAGCTCCTCGTCTTCTTATGCTGACAGGAATTTGTCCTACCATGGGAAACAATAAATTACTTAGTAGAAAAGATCTCAACAGTGTTCCTCTCCTTGACTACACATCTTCCCTCTTTACTAGCAGGCTGCACTCAAGCAAGCCACATGGTTTTGCATTCTTCTCATAAGTTTGGCTAATGTTAAACTGCTTAAGTGCTGAGAGCTAGTTTGTACCATCAGATACTCAGAAACCCCTCTCATAAACTGTTTCCTTCACACCAGGAAATTTTGTCCAACATGAACAATTTCTATATGCTTCCACAGTCAAAAGATACATTATCTACTATGGAAACTCCCCCTCTTCCTCTACACATGTGCTGAAAGTTTTATGTCATGTTAAGAAACATACTGAAAATGTTCTTTACAGTGTCTAACCATTGTGGAGAACAGTTTAGCAGGAAGAATGTGAAAACTCCATAGACTGCTGCTTCTGCTAATGCTCTTTTTTCTATCCATTTAGAAATACAGAAAGCACAGGGACTTGGGCAACTATTTTCAGACACACTGAGTAGCCCCAACAGCAACATTCCAGAGTCACAGAGACAGTAGGAAATTGAGGCAGTGCAGCTGGGCTCGCAGACAGCACTTCAGAGGGGTCAGCTTGATATGCTACAACACTCACATGGTCATGTATGGGGCGAAGGACACTTCCTGTTTGGGCAATCCAACACCAAACTTTCCCACCAAGATCCAAGTGTTCATGAAAGACAGACAGAGGAGAGTGGAAGACATTGGGTGGTCCTGTCAGGATACTTGAACAAGATTGGCAAGAATATAATTTATTCCCCACTCATTTGTGTAAAGTAAATGATTACTTCATATGTATTTTCTGTAGTTCAGGATATTATTTCTTCTGAGTACCAAGCAAGAAACCTCAAGTTTTCAATAAGAATATTGTTGTTTGCCTGGCTGTCTGAGCTGTATCTCTCTTCTTCTTCACAAAGAAAAGACAATCAAACAATAAAACTGAAAGGAGGAACTTCACAACAGGAGAGAAGAAGTTTTGAAGAGGGAGCTGTTGTTTCATTTAATCTCATTGTTTACAAATAGCTGTTCAAATAAGCATTGGTGTCACCCATTCCCCAGATGGACCATAGTGAAAAACAGATTTGAAAAGAACATGGTCAAATGGACTGCAAGCTGATGAGTCAGGATAAGGATATGCACACTGGAGTCACACATGGGTTTCAGAGTGCCAGCAGACTGAAACGTGGGCAGGGAAGTAAGAGAAACATTTTCCTGGTTCTAGAATGAAGACAGTTCTCTCCCAGCTCAGGAGGAGGAGACTGGCAATGCACTTACAGATCCAATGTCTCCCCTACAGCAAAGTCTGTCACTTTTAAGAACATTCCAAAAGCTAGAGACATTCAGGTGGTGCCTTGACCCTGAATGGATATTTTGTCTCGTTCAGCTGTGATACCACAAATCCTTTTAATATCAGCCAACTTTCTTCTGCAAAATGAGAGTGAAAAGCCATTTTAGCTTTCTAAATTAAAAATCATTGTCATTATCTCTGTAACTACCCTCATTCATGACGTCTGAGGCTATGCCTTCTAAGGAACTTATTCTGGCAGACACATCCCTAGATCAGGACAAAATTGTATATTGTGCTGATGCCTCCTCTGATTCATGTTATCACATCCTTTGAGCCTGCAAATGCTCCGGAGGAGCCAGTGATATAGGCATGGCAAATGGATACCAGAAAGTGGCCACCTCCTTCCCCAGAAGTGATTGTGCCTCTGTAATCAGCACTTGTGACACCACATCTCAAGTACTGTGTTCAGTTTTGGGCCCCTCAATACAAGAAAGACATTGAGGTTCTGGAGCATGTCCAGAGAAGGGCAACAAAGCTGATGAAGGGTCTAGGGCAAAAATCTTATGAGGAGCAACTGAAAGACCTGGGATTGTTTAGCCTGAGGAAGAGAAGGCTCAGGAGAGACCTTATTGCTCTCTACAACTACCAGAAAAGAGGTTGTAGTAAGGTGAGCGTTAGTCTCTTCTACCAAGTAACTAGCACTAGGATGAGAAGAAATGGTCTCAAGTTGTGTCAGGGGATGTTTAGATTGGATATTAGGAAAAATTTCTTTACAGAAAGAGTGATCAAGCATTGGAACAGGCTGCACAGAGGGGTGGTGGAGTCACCATCACTTGAGTTGTTCAAAAAACATGTAGGCATGGCACTCCAGCACATGGTTGAGTTGACATAGTGGTATTGTACAGATGGTTGGACGTGATGATCTTAGTGATCTTTTCCAACCTTAAAGATTCTGTGATTCTACAATTCTGTTTTAGTGCCACGTGTACTTGGATGTACAGCAAATATTTGAAAATGCCTCGCACCCTCTATGCAGCAATCAGAGACACATTTTGAGCCTTATACTTTTCTCCAGTGCCAAACCTAGTAGCTTTGGATATCCTTTCTTCATCTCTCAGGGCTTGCATTCAATCTCTGCAAGCCAGCAGCTCATTCTGGTAATTCACAGGTATGTCAACTGCAGCATGCGGGTGGCAGCATGATAGCCTGCCTGATGGATTGTGTTGACAGCAGGCCCTACAGAGAAGCAAGAGAAGATATTATGGTTATGTGTGTGTGGAGAAAGCTCTCTTCTATCTGCAAAGACCTGGACTATCTGATCTGTTGCTTGTGTCAGGGCCTCTGCTCTTTTCCAAATACTTTCTAGTCAAGATGAAGTATCTGTAAAAATGCATCCTGTAACTCTAATGATGATGTCTTCCATGATGATTTCTCAAGTAGCTGTCCTCTGATGAGTTCTGCATTGTCATGGAAAGGATGAAGTTCAGAGACATATGCAAATCTATGCATAGTGCCATTAGAAGACTGACTACTGGCCACGTGGAAATTAATGTGTCCTGGTTCCGGCCAGGACAGAGTTAACTTCCCCAAGGAGCCAGCACAGGTGAGCTGCCTTTCCACACCATCACTCCCCATAAAAAGAGCTGGTCAGGGAGGGGTGTGGTCTGTGTGGCTCAGGGACAGTCCAGCTGTGGTCCGGTGTCAGGTCAATCATTGCATAGTGCAGTGCTCTGCGTTACCACTGCGTAGGGTCAGCAAAGTGCTCAGTGTTATCAGAGAGAGAGGAGAGTATGGGTGTGTGCCAGTAAACTGTCCTTATCCCAACCCACGGGGCTTTGTGTGTCTCACCTCTCCCCCAGGTAGAGACAGTGCTCAGCTTCTGCCTGGTGCTGAACCTCTATAGTCCTTTTTGTGTCCAATGGAGCTTGAAGGGTTAGGATAATGGTAGAACTGACCCGATTGTGTTAAAAAGCTGTGGTAAATCTTTATTATGTTATTCAAACAGGTGATGGCAACAATGATGTTTTGCTTGATCACCTATCTCTGATACCTGAACCCACACCCACTTTATGTAATCCCTATCCTGCAGTTTATCACCTCAGGGAGGGGAACCAGGATTCTAATTTCATTGTACAGCATGATATCAATTTATAACAAGATATCATCTGTGTTTGTGAGCCTCAGAGGGTGTTTATATATGGCATTTCTTTCATTTCCATCTATTGGGCCACAGAGCATTATTTAATAATCACGCTCAATTTATGGGGAAGATGGGGGAGATGTTTCCTCCCCCACTTTTTCCTTCAGGCTCATTACAGCATCTTTTGAGGACTTTTTATTATCCTTGGAATGTTCAGTCCAGTATGTATCTGTTGCTCATCCTCCTGAATGTCTTTGTAGTCTTAAATGTTACAAAAAATTGCTTCAAGAATATTGACAAGAGATCTTCCCTGGGGCTGAAGGGTCAGGAATGGCATAGTGTATGTGAGACTGAGCAAATATCTAGGCAAGAATAACATATCCATAGGTACTGCAGCTGCTCTAACTGCCACAACACTGTGGTGACTCAGACCTCAGAGACTGACACTGTACCTGAGCCAGAGCCAGAAAGAACCCTTGTAACAGGAACTGTGGCTACTCAGACCTCAGACTGCAGCTCATCCAGTCTCCACAGAAAGCGCTATGGCTGCTCAAACCTCAGAGGCCACCCAGTACTGACATCAGTCACCCCTATACAGAAGAAGAAATACACTAAGAAATCAGTCCACATCATGAAAGATGATGATGAACCAGGACCATCATGAGAACCTGAAAAAGAGAGGCAGTACCAGAGGGTATAACCTGATCCTTGTCCTTGAGTGAGCTGAGAGGCTTGCCTTGCAGGGGAGCACATCATCACTTGGTTACTCTGATGCTGGGACAATGGGGCCAGCAGCCTGGAATTAGAAGGCAGGGAGGTCAAGCAGCTGGGATCCCTGTCAAGAGAAGGAGGCACTGCCAAGGTGATTGGAAAGAAGTCCTAAGCCCTCAGCCTCTGGGGTTGACTTCTATCAAGTGTAAGGGAAAGGTACCCATTCATTGAAGATGTTGTTTGCCAGCCAGGCAAGTCTTCTCCAGAAGATTAGTGATTATGCTTTAGTTTCTATTCATTGGCTTGTTGAGTCTAAAGACCATGGAGCAAGGTATTCAGTATTTGAGGGAGTTAGCCATGTGAGGTGTGGTTTACTACAAGCCTGATGATGTGCAGCTGCCCACTGATCCTGATGAAGTCCAGCGTACCTGACCCATGTGGCGTAAGTTTGTGCAAAGTGCGCCAGCATTGCATGCCAACTCATTGGCCATTGACTGGGGAAAGGAAGGAGCATCAACAGTGGAGGAGGTGGCTGGCTGACTCCATCTATTAGACGAAAGTCTTTCTTCCTCCTTCACCTCAGCTGTGGAGAAACTGCCCTAGAAGGTCCAGAGACTTGGAGAAAATTTATCCTACTGCCCACCTGTGCAGACCACAATTTCAGCTATCAGAAGTAGTCGTTCCCCTCTTCCAGAAGGAGCTAATAAAAAGCCAGTTAAGCCTTTTTTTGAGTCAGAATAGCTGTTACTGGTTTCTATTAACTTCTCAGGAAACCACATTGGATATAAAATATTTTTGATATAATGCTGTTCAGTCAGGGAGGCATCTGGAAGGAAGTTGGAATCTACTGGTACATATGCTATGCCTGCACATAGAACTGTGAGAAACTGGGTCTAGGTGTAATCTGTTACCTAGGCTTATACCTAAACTAAGATGATCTGGAAAGCAGGATACTACTGGGAGAACCTGGAGATGTCTCTGCTACTATGTGCCTTTAAAGAAGACTTTCCTAGCTCAGGTGATACTTCCTCCCTTCAGAAAAATAACTGCACATTGTTGTGGGATTATTCCCTGAGCTTTTTAGTTTAGCAGAGGCCTGGATGTGTTGCCACAAATGAATGGGTAAAACAAGGTTTTGCCCTACCTTCATGCATCCCAGCCAGCAATCCTGAGTAATTCACACAGAAGTTAACAGGTGAGATCAGGCTCCTGGTTTGATTACAGAGTGCTGCGTGTTCATTTTGAAGACTGTTTGCCTTTGTGTAAAATGGTGATTTTTTTTTCTGTAACCTAAGCCCCCTTGTAGCTTCTGAAGTGAAACAGACAATGGAAAAGGCAAAAAAATAAAAGTACATGCCACGATGGAGAGACGGGATGCAGCTTGATGCAAGCAAAAGTTGATTTATTGTGTACAATCATTCCTTTAAACATGCTCAGAAGACGGCGTGCTTCAAGCAGATCGGTTCTTTCATACCTAACACTGGTCGTGGCTGCATCTGATTGGTCAGCAGTCTACTGTCACCTCAGCAACCTTATCTTATCATGAAAATACAACTCTTAAGACTTCCCAGGACAGCAGGCATACCTTATATTTCAGGACATGATACTTAAGGCCTCTTCTGGCGCCTCTCGCATCAGGGGACCTAGAACTTTGTTTATCACAGTGTTGCCACCTTTGTTTAGTTTCCCCATGGTTTCTGGTCTACAAGTTCCAGTACGTACCACAAGTATATATATCTCAAAAGAATTTTCTGCTATCAGATCCACTTACCCATTGAATTATTTTTGGAAAAGGAGAAGACTATTTTTGCTGGGTTTAATTCTTGATATCTGACAAGAACTGAAATCCATTTCATCCAATGGAGTCACACTAGGATGAAAGCTACATTACAGTGAAGAGTCACAGACAGAGTGTGAACCTAGGGATGCACCTACAAATGCAGAAATGTACTGAAATATTCATGTGCAAACTCTTCTTGTCAGATCACCAATCTATGTACAGTCCATTCTTCATATAACCAACCTCCAACAAGATGCTTTAATATTGACGTGAAAAAATTATCTGATCCAGGAAAATTCAAGAAATTCTCTGTAATTACTTGTCTTAGCTTCACAGTACAGCTAATGCTGACCTCAAATACACATGCTCTAACTCTACAAATAGCCCACCTTAAAAAGGTACAGAGGAAAAGTCCACTATCTAGAATTTAGACAGTAATCTTGGTTAATCAACTCCTAGGAAAAAAATTACCTTAGTGATAATATGTTGACAAAGAGAAATAATTCCTGCTACTCTCATTAATGGAGAAGGTAGATATCTAGATGAGTACCTTTGTGGGGCTTTTGCTCTGGTGTGTTCAGAAGGAGAAAAAGAGATTCCCCAAGAAGCTTTCTAGGAGGGTGTACAATCTTTTCGCCTTTGCTGACTGTTTCCTTGAATATCTTTTCTATACTCTGGATAGCCAGAGTGCATATTTTTATTCAGCATAAGTTATTATTTCTCAAGCAGAGCTACACTGATTTGAGATCCCACATATCAGCCCATTGTAAACTCTTCCCTCCATCCTGGTAGTACTGCTAGGACAGTGCAGTAAGAAAATAACGCTGAATGTCTGGCACTCCAGAATATTTCCAAACACTCCCTGGGACCAGTGAGAATAAATAACCTCGCATTGTCTTTGGTCATGTGATACACACACTGAGTGTCTAGCATAAAGAATTCCTGCAAAACTAATGATAAAATATGAAGGAAGTCTAAGGGGAAAAATTATCCTACCAATGGAGGACTTATATTCTATGTTACAGACAGGAATGGTTAGAGTTCTATAATAGATCACACATGTGAAGATTACAGTTGACAGCTACAGATACTGACATAGTTCTTTAAAAACAGAGGCCTCTGCCTTTGCCCAAATTGTAAGTATCTGTTAGGGAACTTGCAGTCTTTGAGACCAAATAGAAACCTAGTCCCATGCCCATCAAATTGCACCAGATCCAAAAAACACACAAACAAGAGTTCTCACCCTTATACTGCAACTGTCCATTTCTCTGTAAACACAAGACAAATTCTGACTTTATCTTATATTCATATTCAAGTGACATGCTGAGAAGTAGTGTCTCCAGTATCAGATTCACTTAAGATTCACTTGACTCCTCTGGCCAGAAGACTATCTGCCGTTGCAGTGCAACACAGTGATGACCATGCAGAGATGAATTTACATGGTTCAAGTTGCAATTCTGCTTTTGGTTTCAACTTCTGACATGTCAGTGCAGAGTTTCTTCTCAGATCTTACATATATTTAAGACCCCCAAAGTTCTCTGCACTGGTGAGCTGCCAAAGTTGCAGAAGATAAGTCTTGCAAAGATAGTCTACGTCCCTTCATAAAATTAAAAATAGGATATTTTTTTCTTATTGATAATTGAATGACTTCTCCATTGTGGAGTAACTGTCATGTTAAGGGTGTTGAGGACACAGGATTCTTTTACAACCTTTGGGACTGCTTTGGGTTTAGTACTGTCCTCCCACTTGTAAGTTTAGGCCTTCTGTAACCTCTAAGTTCTAACTAGAGTGAAGTAGTCTTCTCCAGAAGATTAGTCATTATGCTTTAGAATCTATTAATCTGGCTTGTGGAGCCTAAAGAAGAAGGTATATTAGAAAAGGTTTTTTAAAAGGCATGATCTTTAAAGTATGTTTTTCCATAAGCTGTGGAGTCTCTACACAAAGAAAGCCCAATCTCCATCCTACCCTGTAGTCTGTAGTGCACCAGGTACAGGTTCACACAGGAAAATCATTATACAAAGTTGAACTACATATCCATTTTAGCTTGTTGTATGATTTAAAACCAGGTAACACTATAAACACCATGAAAGCCAAGCTTATTTTCCAACTCAGTGTTAGCAGACACTGTGAGGGACTACTCCCAGAAAGTTCAAACTGACTATCTAAATTCTGTACTGCTTTATAGCCTTCCAGTCAGCTGTGAAAGAAAGGGACATATATTACTCAGACAAAAATAAATAAATAAATAGATTCAGGAGTCATGAGTTGGTTATACTGTTATTCAATTATACTGTTCAGCTGTTATTAATTATCAATGAACATTGATTTATTTTTCTTACATTCACAACACAAATGGCATAAGAAATATAGAACCTGCCTACAGCAGACTGTAGTTTTCAACTACAGCCCTACAGAAAAAAGTTGTAAATAACAAAAATTGTAAATCTCACCAGATGAAAATGCAGACAGTGAGTTAACTGTGTTTATAAGCTTGAGGTTCTCCTTGTAAAACATATGTGTTCCTTACAATGAATAAACATTTGTTTCAATACCTTAATAAAAACAACTCCTGTGACAGAGACAGCCATGTGTAGGATTGTATTTATTGCCCATCAAACATATGATTTCATTTGATGTAGCAGAGAAAGGTTTCCCATGATTCCCAGCAGAATGTTAAAGATTTGCCTTTAAAAGTAACTGCAGAGTCAGCAGAAGGTAGGTGGGTGGGAGAACCTTGGAAAGAACTGATAAAATCCACAGGTCCCAAGACATGTGACTTCAACCTTAATTACGAACAAAAATAGCAGGCCAGTCAAGAAGAGAATGTCAAGGACACAATCAATAGCAAGTCTGGATTTTTAGACTGTATTGATTTTTTGATACTTTCAAAGTTTGCCCTTGCAAAGTTGGATATCTTAAAGGAAGACTAAGCATATGGGACTTTACCCTCGTGATGTTTTTTGTTCTGGTGACCCAGCAATATACTCCAAAGATTTACTCATGCAAAGGTCTCATGAGGACCTGTAAGTACAGTAGTTGCTGACCCAAGAAGTTAACATTCAAACTTACTGCTTCATCCATCTGCAGGTGTCTATTGACCCCATTTAGGAAAGGCAGTACTAGAAGATCTTGGAGGAATAGAAATGTGAATCTGAGTCTGTTTTCCTGACCTCTATACTACAGTACCTGCTCACACAGATATGCCAGTCAAAGAGAGGACTTGACCTTTGTGTCCTTCTCAAGGCCAGCCAATTATAGGAAAAAGGTTAAGGAACAAAGAAATCTGGCTATTGAGACTGAAGACCAGTTCATCAAGGTAAGGAGGGAGCATGTATCGTAGGATGTTGTGGGTTTGCATGACAAGGTTCTGGTGGAGAAGGGGGAGCTGTAGTGGTGGCATCTTCAAGAAGCTGCTGGAAGTTTCCCCTGGGTCTGACACAGTAAATATCAGCTAGCTGAAGGACAGACCCACTGCTGACCAAGGCCGAGACAACCAGCAGCAGTGGTAGTGCTTCTCTGATAACATATTTATGAGAAAAAAAACCCACAAGGAAATGCTTTTTGCCATCAGAGAAGGGAGTGAGAAGATATAAGAAAATTTTCAGACACCAAAGTCGGTGAAGAAGAAGGGGGAAGAGGTTATCCCTTGTGCCAGAGGAAAGATTCCCCTGGGAAGATGAAGGTGAAGATGTGGAGCAGAGATTCCACCTTGACATAATCCACAACCAGATAGACCCCTTACGTTCCAACCAACCTCAGATTGTTCTGGGTGGCTGGGGACAGCTGGGCCCATCAGTCTGAATTGACTTCACATCAGGTGGGGAATTACGTTAGTCACTAGTTGTCAGTGCTGGGTGCATGGGGGATTGTTCCACCACAGACGTGCACACTAACGTGGAAGTTCTTCTTCTATATTCAGTTCAATGATACTTATTCATTAGGTTACCTCATACACCTATACATATTCATAACCTGTCCCGCTTCATATTAAAATTAGTCCCAAGAAGTCATTTCCATAAACTCCTCCCAACTGCGTCTGCGCACTGCTGTTTGGTGGTGGTCGTCGGGGGTCGTGGGGATGAAGTCAGATGGCTCCTCTTCATCACCACAAGTAACCTTCTGTTTTGCACAGACTCAGTTACCCCTTGACTCTGATCCAAACTACAAGTTTGGTTTCAGCAGGTTTTGTATACTTTTTCCTGACTCTTCAAAGACATGGGAGAGCTTGAACTAGCTACAATTAAATGCTTTGCCTAAATTTATGACCAATTATGAGACAAGCAAGGAAGGAATTCGTCAAACAGATAAGGAGTTCATTAGACTGAAGGGGGATTGGAACCACCGAAGAAATAATTTTCTTTTATAGAGCACCTAGTACTTGAGTGCCTACCTTACTCAAAATACGGTGTTAGACTCAAACTTATGTTTCAAATGATGTTTCTTCCTTATCAGTCCAGGGTTCACCTTTAATTACTAAAAATAAACTGTTCAAACAAGACATTGTTTATGCAAGGTCATTGCCTGACATACTCACTGTGACACTTCAAACCTTCCTGTTAGCAAGTCTTCCTTAACCCTTTACAAGCATCTTATTAGCAAGTCCCCTTTATCACAAAATAGCAGTAATAGCACAAGGTTCAATATTTCAGCAGTGTTGAGACATACATCCACTGGTACAGGCATCCGTTGAGGGTCACAGTGCTTCACACACCTGCAGCCCATGGAGAGTCCCTATGCTGGAACAGGTGGAGACATATGTGAAAACAATGTGACCTGCATTGGCTCAAGCTCCTAGAAGGAGCCTGTTGGGAGAGAGACCCATGCCAGAGGATGTTTGCTGGGGAATAACTGTGACTCTGTGGGAGACCAGGCTGGAGCAGTCTGGGCCTGAAAGACTGTGCCTCATAGAAGTAACCCACGCTGGGGCAGCTGGTGAAGAGCTGAAGCCATATTGGAAAGGACTCACATTGGAGAACTTCATAGAGGTCTGTCTCCAGTGGGTGAGACCCCACACTGGAGCAGGGGAAGAGTGTGAGGAATGCCACCCCCAGCTAAGAAGAAAAACAACTTGTGTTGAACTGACTAAAATCCCCACTCCCCATTTGCCCTTGTGATACCTTGGAAGGGAGAAAGGGAGAGAAATCATGAATAAAATTGAGTCTGCAAAGAAGGGATGGGTGAGGGAAGGTGTTGTAAGGTTTTGTTTTACTTCTCATTATTCTACTCTGGTTTCAGTGTGTGTGTGTGTGTGTGTGTAATAAATTAAATGTTTTTTTTCTATTCTGTGTTGAGTCTGTTTTGCCCATGGTGCTAATTGCCGAATGGTCTTTCCCTGTCCTTAACCTGACTGCTGAGACTCTCAATATATATTTTCTGCCCTGTCCAACTGAAAAGGGGAGTGATAGAATGACTTTGGTGGGCATCTGGCCTCCAGCCAGGGTTAAACCACCACATAGGGCACACGGCCCTGCCTTCAAAATACCAAACTGCAGAAACTGCAGGAAATAAAGAAAAGGAGGAAGGAGACCTGTATGGATGAGCAATGTGCTCCTAGAAAGACTCAAAAGGAAGCACGAAGTTTACAGAATGTGGAAAAAGGGAATTGCCTCATGGGAGGAATATATGAACATTGCCAGAATACGTAGGGATGCCACAAGGAAGGCTAAAGCCCATCTGGAATTGAAACTGGCAGAGGATGACAGGGACAGCAGGAAGGACTTCTAGTACATCAGCAACAAGAGGAAGACTAGGGAAAATGTGGGCCCACTGCTGAATGAGGTGGGTGCCTTGGTGATGTAGGGTATAAACAAGGCAGAGTTACTGAATGCTTTTTTACCCCTGAGGCTGCTCCACAGGAAACCCAGACCCCAGAGGTCGGAGAGAAGGCCTTGTGGAAAGAAGACCTTCCCCTCATTGAGGAGGATCTGGTTAGAGAATATTTAGAGAAACTTGACTTGACCCATGACACCTGATGGAATGCACCCATCAGTACTCAGGGAGCTGGCAGATATTTTTGGTAGCCTGCTCACTCAATCATCTTTGAAAGGTCATCTTTGACAGCTCACCTGTGTTGACTGCTTGGGGAGGTTAACTCTGACCTGGCCAGAACCAGGACATTATTCACCCCTTTTTCTACACAATCTATATCAAGCACAGATCTTACATTTTCAGTTGATTTGCAAAGGTTATAATATTTTTTATCTATTATGTAGAACATCTGCCATGGACTGATTTTGTTATACACCAACAATTTAGTGGCTGTCCTCACCTAGAATTAAATCCCCTTGGGGTACACACTGGACTTCCCCATGCTTTCCCATCACTCACCAAGTGCACCCAGGTCCCTGAGCAAAAGCATTCTCACTAATGGGTTTGCCTTTGCCTGAAGCAGGAACAACCCAGACTGCCTTCCCCAACAGGTTTCTCATGAGTACTACAGGGACTTAGTCCCCCTCTGCAGTCTGTGGGAGTTTTGACTGGGCTGGGCCAGCTCTATTGGTAGATCCCCTGGAATTAACTAGCTGTGTGGCTTTGGCTAAATGCATATCCAAGTTTTTTAGGGTTCCACCACCCATTGCTTTAAGAGTAGTTTCTAACGGTACAATGTTCCTCTCAGTTTTCCTGGAGGCTGATGCATGGTGTGTCTGCTGGAGAATGATGTAATCGATTTGCCAGGCCTCTCCGTATTTGTATTTCAGCCATCAACCTCCAGACCACAGAGGTTTTAACTGTTTGGCTTGCTTGATCAAGGGACATGTTTCACATTCATGGATGCCCTGTGAGATAGTGTCCATGGTCAAATCCACCCCTCGATCACGAGCCCATCTATATGTGGCATCTCTTCCTTGATGGCCTGAGGTGTCGTGGGCCCAGCGAGCTACAAATAATTCACCCTTACATTGCAAATCAAAGTCTATTTGAGCCACTTCAATCTTAGCAGCCTGAATCACCTGCTGGTTGTTGTGATGTTCTTCAGTGGCTCAACTCTTGGGTATGTGGGCATCTACATGACATACTTTTACAGTTAGGTTCTCTAACTGGGCAGAGATGTCTTGCCACAATGGAGCAGCCCAGATGAGTTTGCCTCTGCACTGCCAGTTGCTTTGTTTCCATTGCTGCAACCACCCCCACAGGGCATTGGCCACAATTCTGGAGTCAGTATAGAGGTACAATTTTGGCCACTTTTCTTGTTTGTCAATGTTTAAAGCCATCTGGGTGGTTTTTACCTCTGCAAACTGGCTGGATTTGCCTTCTCCTTCAGCAGCTTCTGCAACTTACCCTGTAGGACTCCATACAGCAGCCTTCCACCTCCGACATTTACCTACAATGAGACAGGACCCATTGATGAACAGGGCATATATTTTTTCTCATTTTCTGTCAGCTCACTGTACAGTGGGGCCTCTTCAGCATGTGTCACCTCCTCTTCTGGTGATATTCCAAAATCTTTGCCTTCTGGCCAGTCTGTGATCACTTTCAGGTTTCCTGGGCTATTGGGGTTTCCTATTTGAGCCCACTGTGTGATAAGAGTGACCCACTTGCTCCACGTAGCATCAGTGGCATGGTGTGTAGAAGGGGCCTTCCCTTTGAACATCCAGCCCAGCACCAGCAGTCGGGGTGCCAGGAGGAGCTGGGCTTCAGATCAAATCACTTCTGAAGCAGCTCAAACCCCTTCATATGCAGCCAGTATTTCCTTTTCTGTTGGAGTGTAATGGGCCTTGGATCCTCTGTAGCCCCAACTCCAAAACCCCAGCGGTCGGCCTCAAGGTAGGGCCCTTCTCCCCAGCTGCAGTGTAAAGCACCTTCTTTACATCTGGCCTTGTCTGGATGGGCCCAAGGGCTACTGCATGGACTATCTCCTGTTTGATCTGTTCAAAGGTTTTTCTCTGCTCAGGACCCCACTGGAAATCATTCTTCTTCTGGGTTACATGGTAAAAAGGGCTCACAATGAGACTGTAGATAGGGGTATGCATTCGCCAGAAACCTACAGTGCCTAAGAAAGCTTGTGTCTCCTTTTTGTTGGTCAGTGGAGACATAGCTGCTATTTTATTGATAACATCCATGGGCATCTGATGACACTCATCCTGCCATTTTATTCCCCACAAATGGATTTCCTGAGCAGGTCCCATAACCTTACCTCGTTTGATGGCAAAACCAGCTTCGAGCAGAATTTGGATTATTTTCTTCCCTTCTTCAAAAACTTCATCTGCCATGTCACCCCATACAAAGATGTCATCAATATACTGCAGGTGCTTTGGAGATTCACCCTGTTCTAACACAGTCTGAATCAGTCCATGGCAGATGGTGGGACTGTGTTTCCACCCCTGGGGCAGTCAATTCCAGGTGTACTGGATTCCCTTCCAAGTGAAAACAAATTGTGGCCTGCATTCTGCTGCCAAAGGAATCAAGAAAAAAGTATTTGTAATGTTGATTGTGGCGTACCACTTGGCTTCTTCTGACTCCAGTTCACCCTGGAGTTCTAGCAAGTCTGGCACTGCAGCACTCACAGGCAGCGTGACTTCATTCAGGCCACGATAGTCCACTGTCAGCCTCCACTCTCCATTGGACTTCTGCACTGGCCATATGGGACTGTTGAAGGGTGAGCAGGTTCTACCAATCACTCCCTGACTCTCCAGTTGATTAATTAGTTTCTGAATGGGAATCAGGGAGTCTCTGTTGGTGTGATATTGTCGTCTGTGCACCATCATGGGAGCAGTTGGTACCTGCTGTTCTTCAGCATTTAGTAGCCCCACAACAGAAGGGTCTTCTGACAGTCCGGGGAGAAGAGACACTTGTTCAGTTTCTTCTGTCTCTAAGGCAGCTATTCCAAAAGCCCACTGGTACCCTTTTGGGTCTTTGAAGTACCCTCTCCAGAGGAAGTCTATGCCCAGGATGCACGGAGCCTCTGGGCCAGTCACAATGGGGTGCTTTTCCCAGTCATTCCCAGTTAGACTCACTTCAGCTTCCAGTAAAGCCAACTGCTGGGGTCCCCCAGTAACTCCAGAAATATAGATGGGTTCTGAGCCTTCATAGTTCTGTGGTATTAGGGTACACTGGGTCTACTAACACTTGATACTTCTGTGGATCTGTTGTGCCAGGCCATCGGATCCACACAGTCCAATAGTTCTGATTAGCCCTTTCCTCCACTTGGCTGGAAGCAGGGCTCCTCTTATCTTGCTCATCATATTTGCTGTTTACTTCTTGCAAGAAAGGCTTTGAGGTCCCTTCAAGAGGATCACAGTCTGGTGGGCTGTCTACTGGAAACTGGTGCAGCATTCTTCCTGGAGGCTTGTTCACTCAGGCTTGGAGAACTGAGGCAAATTCCCCATCCCACCTCTTCATGTTTTCACCATAGTTGCACAGATAGAACCACAGCTTTTTATTAGCTCTTTCTGGAATAGAGGAACTCCTGCTTCTGATGGCTGAATTGTGGTCTGCACAGGTGGACAGTAGGACAAATTTTCTTCAAGTGTCTGGAAACTTTTAGGACAGTTTCTCCACAGCTGAGAGGTGAAAGGAAGAAAGACTTACATCTAATAGATGGAGTCAGCCAGCCACCTCATCCACTGTTGGTGCTTCTTCCTTTCCCCAGTCTATTACGGCCAGTGAGTTGGATATGATACTAACGCATTCCTCACAACCTTACACCACATGGGTCACAGAATCACAGAATCACAGAATTGTAGGGGTTGGAAGAGACCTCAGGAGATCATCGGGTCCAACCCCCCTGCCAAAGCAGGTTCCCTAGGACATATCACACAGATAGGCGTCCAGACAGGTCTTGAATATCTCCAGAGAAGGAGAATCCACAACCCCCCTGGGCAGCCTGTTCCAGTGCTCTGTCACCCTCACAGTAAAGAAGTTTTTTCTCATATGGAGATGGAACTTTCTGTGTCCTACCTTGTTCTTTTTGTCCCTCATCCTATCACTGGACACCACTGAGAAGAGTCTGCCCCCTTCCTCTAGGCATCCACACCAGGTATTTCTAAGTGTTAATGAGAGCCCCTCTCTGCTTTTCTCAAGGCTAAACAGACCCAGCTCTCAGCCTTTTCTCCTATAGAAGGTGTTCAAATCCTCTAGTCATCCTAGTAACCTTCTTCTGGACTCTCTCCAGTAGTTCCCTGTCTTTCTTGAACTAGGGACACAATGCTTCAGTGTGGCCTCAGTAGGGAAGTCTAGAGGGGGAGGATAAACCTCCCTTGACCTGCTGGTCACACTCTTCTTAATGCACCCCACAATACTGTTAGCCATCTTGACCATCAGGGCATCACTGGGACATGCTGCCCAGAGAGGCTGTGGAGTCTCCTTCTCTGGAGATGTTCAAAACCCATTTGGAAGCAATTCCTGTGCAACATGCTCTAGGTGATCCTGCTCTGGCAGGGGAGTTGGACTAGATGATCTCCAGAGGTACCTTCCAACCCCTATGAATCTGTGAATCTGAAAAGCCAAATTTTTGGACAAAAGGAGAAGAAAGAAGAAAAGTAACCACCTCAACTTGAATCCTTATCAGCTGGCCACTGTGAATATAGATTCTTGATTGGCGCTTTCCTCCCCTGTGTTTTGGGACACCTAACATAGTTATTCCCAGAACAGTTAACTGTGTTAGATTTAATATAATAGATATAGATATTGTGCTAATAGGTAATATACTAATGTATTTACATTCTATCTCTTGGAAGGAAGTAAAATATCTGTAAGATAAAACTTATTTATATATCTGCCTGCTCATCACACAAATACTGCATACTTGCTTTCATTTCTGTCTGATAAATACTGTATGCTTTTCTGATGTAGCAAGCAGTTTTTCCAGATCCCAGTGTAGAAAATGGCAGTGCAGTTTTACAGAACTATGAAACACCTGGTATGGCTGTAATTTTTTGGCAATACTACCCATGCTATTCGGCCCTCAGTGAGAATTTATTCCTGGTGTGCCAAATTAAAGATGCAGGGAGCTGTGGAAACACTGAAGCTTTTCCTAGCAGGTCATGAAATGAGTCATCAGGAAGACACAGTCCTGAATGAAACTGTGTTTTATATGGATCACATGTTAAGGGGATAAGTAGTTTCACTGAATACATTTTCACATCCAGAGAAAAAACAAGGATAACATTTTGATCATTCTGTAAGCCATAGATACAAATTCCCTTACATTTAGCCATATATGTACTCCCCTCCACCCTCCCCCCACCTTCTTCCTGAACAGTTCCTGTTCCTCCCTGGCAGTGAGAATAAATATAATTTACTGTCTGTGATGCATCTAAAAATACACCTCTTCTGTCACGTCTGAGGCACTTAGAGTCTCATGATCTCTGTGCTTCATGCAGCCAGGCCTCACACACAAGACACACTGTGGTTTCCCTCTTGCCTTGTAAGCCTTTGTGTCAAGTAAGTTAGGATGCAGCAACACCCAGTCACAGAGCAGGAGAAAATCTGAGGCTCTGCAATACATTAAGGGACTGTGTCTGCTTTGTTTTCTGTGACACTGTCCCTGTTAGACAAGAGTCAGAAAAATAGGCCTTTCTGCAGGCCTCCTGAGAGCCTGCCTAAATTTTCCAACAGCTCAAAGCACACAAACAGGCAGAACATATAAAGCAACCCAGGCTTTTAATAACATGAGGAGCAGAAAGATAACAACTTCGTTATCTTTCAGCTTTAAGAGAATTCCACATCTGGAAATTATTCTGTTCCCTTCCACTGTGCATTCCATGCATCAGGTTTACATCATCCAGTTATCTATCTCTATAATCAGTCTCATAGTGATATCAGAGTCATAATACAGATGATGTGTCACAGACTGTTTTGGTGAAGGTACAGTCCCTTAATTTTAGCATCTCATTTTCTATGTTATTTACAACAGATCAATCAGTGCCTTTGTGAATGTTTAGCCCTACAAACACTCCACATAGTAGTGGCAGATGACACCCAGAGTCACAAAGATGTCATACCACTGATAAGAGCATCATTGAAAGGAGTCGAAAAATTGAATACAGCAGGCATCTCCAAAAGATGTAGACTGCATATGAATTTGAAAGAAGATTGTGGGTGTTGTCTGCACGGACATCTATGAAGCAAAACAACATTTTGCATACCTTAGCACCATGGCTAGCCACCAAAGCACTGCTATAGGCAATTGAAACCAATAAAGCACATATTGAGTGTGAGTGCATGTTTGTTTAGGCAGCAACTTTAGTTATTAAAAATTTATATGTTCTTTCCCTTGCAATGATCTTGCTTAATTCAATCAAGGATATTTGATAAATATTGTTATCAATTATTATATTTTAAAGGTAATAGAGAAAGAGCACATCCTTCCAAGAACTCCTCAGTCCACCCACTATCTTACCAAAGCTCATAATCTTAAAGGGAGACAGAGATTTACAAAGCCACCAAAAGCTTTGAGTCAAGCCAGCTCATGTTTCTTTCTCTGACCTTCTGAGGCTGTTTTCAGTCAATCTGAGCCTCTGTTCCTCTGCTTGGAGAGCTGACCGACTTACTCTGGAAAAGCACCAGAGGACAAACTAACATGCAGATGTCAGGAGAGTAGTAAAAAGTTCAGGAAGGCTTTATTCCTGCTTTTGTGTCATATGCTGCATGGCTCCTTTCTAATCATGTCAAACCCATTCACTGACACAGCAGCCTGTGAAGGGCAGTACCATCCTATCTGACATCCCTATCTCGGTGAATCAAGGCACAGGGAAACACATGCTAAGCACTTAGGTATAAGATGTAAATTAATCCTATGTCACCATTTATCCTCCCCGTCCTCATGCCCATAGTGCTCACCATGCACCTTTCTCTCTGATTAATAATCAAACTTTGCTTTGTGTTGTATAATACAGGGACTGTGACTGAAAGCCAGGACCCAAAAGATGCCTTGCCAGACTACTTTTGAGAACTGCCATCTAATGGGGACCCTGAATGACGGCACATTCCCATACACTGCACTACTCCATAGTTTCCTTCCTGCTTGGAACTCTGCATCCCAGACATTCCTTGTCCTGAAAGCCACAGAATAATTGCTTCTCATGTTACTTCGTGTTCTATATTTGGTGCAGAGGGACACAACTCCATGACTGCTGCCTGGAATTGGACAAAAAGCTCTTTTAACTCCCTTAATTACTGCCTTGCACCTTTGTAATATGGTTTCTAAATGGGAACAGGGTGTAGATTAAGCTTCAGAACACTTTCAGAGCAGTTCGAAACCTCCTTCCACACGTGGCAAGGATAATAACAGTTCCCAGAGTGCACGTAATGGCTCCTCATCCTGCCTTAGATCTGCAACTTCTCTCCTGTTTCTCTGCTGGTTGACATTCTTAGCAAATTCTTCTCAAGATGCCACAGGTGAAAGTCAGAATGCTCTGCCTTTATTGATGTCCCATGCACACTGCAATAATGCTGCTGCAGCTGGGGGAGGGACTCTTTCTTGCACAGTAGATTGAAGGGTTTCTATGATCCCATGTTTGCTGCTTTGCAAAGAGCAGAAACAGATTCACAGTCTTCTGCTCTTTCCCATGCAGCACCAAGCAGAACTTACAAGGCAGAGAGAGCAACTTCTGCAAAGAGTTCATGTTTTCAAGTCCAGCAATGTCTGCAGCTACACAAATTAATGCTGAATCACAATGGCTTAAAGAGGAGAGAAAGATCACACTGTCTTACACTGTAGTCTGAAATGGGAAAAGTTTGCTTGATGAATCCAGAGAACTGCTTCTTCTCCTTCATATTGCCCTGTCTCTGTCATTGGAGGAGCCAAGACTGGCAGGGTATGAAAGGAGGATCCTGTGCCTCTTAATGTCTGAGCAGTAAGACAAAAATTAGGAATAGTATATGCCACCTGATCCCAAATCCCCTTACACCCTTGTTTCATCTGACAAGTGATTTAATTTTTCTCTCTCAGAGAGCAGTGCAGGGATGTAAGAATAGAATCCCTGGGAGGAAAGGTGAGAGTTCAAACCCAGGCTTTCAAGTCAGCCCTTGCATTTTGTCCTTAAGCTTTGTGTCCTTAAGCAAACCATTAGGGTTAGTACCCCTAAATGGCAAACACCCAGCCTCTCAACCAGACTCCAGGCAATGGAGAAAATATCCTCAGCACCAAGCATCAGATGGTTTATCCTATTTCCAGAACATTAGAAAAAACCCAGGTCACAAAAAGTAATCATGGACCTAGGCACTGTAGACAATAATGATGATCTAAACAGGTTCTCTCACCCAATCCAACAAGATCAAATACAAGTTGGCCTGCCTCTACATTTAAACATGTAACCAGGCTCCCTTCTGCTCAGTCCAAGTCTAGTAATACCAGGTTCTGGCCAGCTTCAGTCGTGACACAAGTGTCTCCAGTGACTCAAAAGCCACTGCACAGAAAATTTCAGCCTAAAGGCATAGCCTTTGAGCATAAATCCTTCGGCCAGGCCCACGTCATTTGCCAGCTGCTTCTTATCAGGCCTAAATCTAAGAACAGGCACTAAGACAGCCCCAATTGCAAAGCTTGCTCCATCCTATAGGCATGTTTCTTGAAGTCCCTTGATTTGTACAGTGCGAAGAAAAGGAGGCTGAGGGAAGACCTCATCACAGTCTATGGCTTCATCGTGAGTGGGAGAAAAGGGGCAGGTGCCAATCTCCTCTCTTTAGTGACCAGTGGTAGGACCCAAGCAAACAGCATGAAGCTGTGACACGTGAGGTTTAGATTGGATCCTAGGAGGAGGTTCTTTACTGAGGGGGTGGTCAGGCACTGGAACAGGCTCCCCAGGGAAGTAGTCACAGCACCAAGCTTGACTGAGTTGAAGCAGCATCTGGACAATGCACTCAGTCCCATGCTCAGACTTGGCTGGCCCTGTATATAGCCATGAATTGGACTTGATGATCCAGAGTATATTTTTAATTTATAGTTTGCATTTAATCTTGAAAAGTACCTCTTTATATCTAAAGAATTCCTCTTAAATAAAGCCCGTGTGCAATACCTGGTGCAACCATATTTCTTATGTCTTTTTTTTGGTTGGTTGGTTTTACCAGAACAACTTACCAGGACCTTTCCCCACTCCTTCCCAGACATTCTGGTACCATTTCCTCATCATTCTCGTAAACTGGACTTGAAAATCCTTACAACTTTCCTCTGTGGATATAAAAGTTCACCATCCATCCTGCAGCTACTTGTTTTGACTATTCTTTCTTAGAAGGCAGAAAAACAGATGGTCATCCAGAAAAGGGGTTTTTCCCCTCATCAGTCTAATCTCACATGGATTAACTCTGCTGGTAGTTTAGTTCCAGGAAAGATTTAAGTACCTGTAGCAACTGTGCCAATAACAGAGGAAAATACAGGAGAAGAATCATATCCTCTCCAGGATAATTCAAGAACAAGTAGGAAGTCAATATTCTGTCTGTCAGTTCCAGTAAGTAGAAAAGGTGGCTCATTATTAGAGCCCTTTGCAGATATAGAGCAACCCAAACCTCACCTCTCAAACCATGGAGTTTTAATTTTGTTTCAGGCAGACCTTATGCTTTCAGAAATCTGAAGGGATAATGGCTTTGTGGAATTAGTAAGGAGTAGGATCTGCCCCCGAGCAGTAGGTACTGGGTGTAAGGAATTAATTAAATGTACAGAAAAGGGATTTTATGTAAGATTAGCTGTGGAAACAAAGTCATATGTTTGTCTTAGGGAAAGAAGTAGCTGAACAGGGGTCAGTATCTACCTTTTTCAATCTGTTTTCATTCCTCAAAGCTTCTATCTTATGTAAAAGACCATACAAATAATGTTTATAAACCAAAAATATATGGAGTTGGGCAGAAAGATATGTCAAGGTTTGAACTGACTGAACTCTCCCCATTTTCCCATCACTAGTCTATGTTTCAGTGGAAGAGTTTGAAATAATGGCATATATTGTAAATGAGTAAAGGTGTTTAGAGCAGTAGAAATATCTGATACAATAGGCTTCTTTCAATGGAAAAAAATTTTTACCTTTTGAAAGGATGATTAACTACCTTCAGTGCAACTACAGGAACATGGAATACCATTAGAGACTTTCCACTACTCTTATTTTCTTTTATGTCACAGCTATTTGCCCATTATGGAAAAGAACACATAGAGGAAGAATTTGTTCTGGTGTCAGCAGAAGAGTAGTTGAAAGAACATTTCTTGTAGCATATTATTTTGTATATATTGAGTTGGGATTATCCAAAACAAAGCTTTCTTGAAAAGTTTCTTTGATCTCTTGGAATCGTACTGGATTCTTTCCCAAATGCTTATAAAGGGAAAAGCGACATTATACAAACCTGTATGAAATGCAGAGATTCAAAAATACCTTCCACCAGAAAGTCAATTATTCTAAACTGTTCTCCTTTCTACAGATAGCTAATAGTTTTGCAGTGGGGGTTTTGCCTATAAATGTCCAAGAACATCTATAGGAATGAAACCCTTTGTTCAGCCAGGTAGCATTTCTCTTTGTCAGCTCATTGAATGTAGTGCAATAATTTCTGAGTGACTACTGTAGAAGTTTACTGAGTTATCCATGTAAAGGGCAGTGAGCTGTGTATCATCTTTTCAGCTTCTGACCAAGGCATCATCAGGACCTCTTCCTGCAAAGAAGTAAATCCATCAAGACCAAAGTCATCAACAGAAAAAAGACAGAAGAAATGTCTGAGTGCTGAGAAACACCCATCCAAATGTCTCATAGAGCTTGACTAGGTGCTAGAGACAGCAGAGACTCCTCCTCACAAAAGTACCATGAAGTTTATGTGTTCTCTGCAAAAAGATCGTCTTTAGGCAATTCTCCTGTTAATTACTTCCAGCAATTATGTTAATACACGGGGAAGCAGATATAAAAAGATAATGTGATATCAGCTTCCCATTTATTTAGAGTTTCGCTTGTCAGCTAGGGGAAGGAGAGGTAAATAAAACATTCAGCAAAGACAAAGGGCATTGGTCATGAATACAACACAACACAGTTAATGCAACTACACATCTATAAAATGTGAAAATGCAAGCCACCCAAGTGGAAAACATCAACAATTTGAATTCTCTTTAGCCACATTTGCTTCTATTTTTCTCTGTTAAATCATGTGATGGTTTGGACCTTCCACAAACAGGGTTTAATCAACCTGTTTATGTGAGGTAAAGAGTAGGTTGAAGTAATGATACCAGGCTGGAAAGATGTCTTCAGTTGCCTAGCATTGTTGTGCTAAATAAAGACACCATGTGTCACATTCCAGCCCAAATGATCTCAAAGAATCTTCTGTAAAGTCCTTTTTGGTTTGTGAAGACAACAGCTAAACACAGAGCCAGCCAAGAGAGGGAGAAATACCTTTCACTGATTCTGGTGAATAAAAATCTATCCAAATTACACTTGTCCAAAATATAATTTGATTGAGAAAAGGAGAGTGAACATGTTGCTTTTTTTGTAAAGCACATCCATTTTTGTAAACCATTTCTGGGTTTGAAAAGAAACTGAAATTTAATTCTAAAAGTTAGAAACAAAGTAATTTGTTTTCCTCTCAAGACACATGATAAATAAAACAAAACCAAAATGCTTGATAATTGTGGTGGTTCAGCCCCAGGCGGTGGCTCTGCACCATACCCCACTCACTCACTCCCACGGGAGAACCAGACAGAGTCTCCATGAGTTGGGATAAGGACAGGTTACTGACAAAAATCACCGTGAATGTAGAACAATAACAGCCAGTTACACTCACACCCAGTGCTAACACAGAGTACTTTACTGACTCGACAATTACAGAGTGCTGCTCAATGGCAAGGACTGACTGACTGACTGACTGACCAACTGACCAACTGACCAACCGACCGACTGACCGACCGACCGACCTGATGCCCCAGCCACACTCAAACTGTCCTGGAGGAACCAAGCCCATGCCCTTCCCCAGCCATCTGCTTTTATGGAGAAGTTGATGCCTTGCAAAGCTGGAACAGAAACTCACTAGCCTTGGTGACTATGAAGCAGGTATCCTTTATTGCAGCACTGGGCACACAGGGGATCTCTCCTCCCAGTGTGTGCACCCATTAAAGCCACATTTCTCATATTTATACAGATTAACTCTACATTTTCATTATAATTTCTAAGAAAAGGCAGAGTTATGCAAATTATTTCCAGGAAGTCATTTACATTAACTCCTCCTAGATAGAGCATGCTCAGTGACACTCAGGGGGTCTCCTGGTGGTCTTCAGGGATGAAGGCTGGATGTCTTCCTCTCTCTCAGCACATGTTCTTTATGTTTCTTCTCCATAGTTTCCAAAACACGTTCCTGAGCTCAATAACACATTCCTGCACAAACTAGTTAGGAACCCCTTTTCAGTGAAAACAAGATACACTCTGTCTCTGGATTGGTCGTTGGTCTCACTATTTATGAGTCCCCTATCTTCACTTTCTTTAGTTTCAAGGCTGTTGCACTGTTATGGCTGAGTTTTGTGGCTGCTCCCACGAAACAGCTCAGATGGTTACAGCCATGTTCTGCTAAAATCCAAACCAAATCTATTCTTAAAATCATGAAAAGTCTTATCTTATATTAATTGTCTCTTAAGCTACATCTACATCAATCTATTCAGCATGATTACATTTCATTAAATCAAAGTGGTGTCAGTTGGTGTGGAAAACAGCCCAGGCTAACTCAGCTCACCTGTGCTGGCTGCTTGGGGAGATTAACTCTGGCCTGGCCAGAACCAGGACAATAATAAACTCTCAGACGATGAAATGTTTACTAGCACAGAGAGTAAAATTTCCAGGCTGTTTAATTGATAATCTAGGAACAATCTGCTTCTGGAAAGAGCAGTGAAGACCACAAAAGCCAAGCAAGAAGTAGGTGGTTTCTGAACACATAATTTGACCTTTGCCATATATATGAACAATCTCAGAAAGATACTGGAGGCTGTCTGTCCTTCAAGAACTATCCCCTGATTTCCAAAAATCCCAGGTATTTTAGGGCTTCATTCTCATACTTCCATCAGCCTGTGCAGAAACTCCAAAGAGGAAGATGCTTTTAATATTCCAAATAGAGTATGACAAAAAGAAATAGAGAATTATTCTTTCTTTAGCAGTTCACAAGACAAGTTGCCGTCTACTGACCCATATCAAGGTTTTAGAGATGTCTTTGGTACTTTTCAGTGTGCAAGATAATTTTTAAGGTACATTTAAATTGACACATCTCCCTTTCCTTGGATTGTCTGCAACTGACAAAGACCAGGTACCAAACACCACTGTGATCAGAAATAATCGAGATTAACAAGAGGAGGCTTGGATAGGCTTGATTAAATATTTCCTTCTGAACTCAGGAACAAAATTCAAATCAGCTGCCTGGTATCTTCTGGGGAGGCAGAAGTTATCTCTTAAGCGTGGTGTAATAAATGAGATAACTTTCTCTTCTGCACTCTGTGTGAGTCTGTTTTGCCCACCTCATCAACGAGTTTGCCTCTTGAGCCGCCCAATTATATTTTTTTCTCCCCTGTGCGACTAAAAGGGGAGTAGTGGACTGATTTTGGTGGGCGTCTGGCCTTTAGCCAGGGCTCAACCACCACATTATTGCAGCGCTGGGTGCAAGAAGGCTCATGCCTCCTACCTTGCACATCGTTTCAACAAACAGTCAGATATTTATTACACAAAGTCATGAATATACATAAGAATTCCAAAAAGGTTGGGTTATTCAAAACAGTTCAAACACTGGTTTCTCCTTGAATGATTGCCTCATACCTCTTCTTACCTTGGGTGTATGTCTCCTCTTTGTCTTTAGTATTTGTCTCCTCTTTGTCTTTGGTATGTACCAGCAGCTTCTTCTATCTTGTTCCTGTCTCCTGCTTGTTGCCTCTTCTATGTTTCCTTACACATTGCGGATACAGCTCAAGGCCGTCTCCCCACCCTGGCCATTCCACTCCACATCTGCTGATCCACACCAGACCACACCAACAGTGTCCAACTATTGATTCGCTGAATCAGTCTCATGAGAAGTGCTTGATGCCCAGGGATGGATCTGCATCCAGTGTCCCCAGCTGCCCTGCTCCTATCTGGGGCAGTGGGATGGGCCTGGCTGCCAGACCCAGAGCTGCTGGTGGTGTCATTCCACTCAGGTCCCAGCTCCACAGCCCAGCACGCCCAGACAGTCTGTACCATAACCAACACAGACAGGCATTGTGCCTGGCATCCTTGCTAGTGTTGTAGTGGACTGGAGCTTGTGGCAACATAATTGTGTTCTGACTCAGCTCCTGGGGAGCCCATGATATACCCTTGCATCCACACTGGAAAGACACAGCTTGGCCAACTGGTTTCCTCTCCGAAATGTTCCAAGCTTTCCTACTGGAAAAATAGCATGTATCCATATTATCAGCTTTCACTGCTGGAGTAGCCTGAAACAGACTGCTCTTATTCTGCAAGTGTCAGTCACCCCTTTGGATTGTGGTGAGAAGACAGAGGTGATCATGCTATCCTTAACTCTTTCTGGTTCCCCATCTGCTAAGGAGAAGAAAGCAAACCGTACTCCCACACTAATCTTATGGACCGTTTTTCCTGGAAGGTATCATGAGGCCCATGGGCTCTGATTTGTGGATGAGCAGCCAAGAAGGTAGAAGAGAGAGTGTTGGGAGAGCAGACTGACCTACAGCTCTTTCATGCAGTCCTGGAGGCACAAAAGCAATGCCTGCCTGCCTAGGATAAAGCACTTAAAGCTCATCTTCCTTTGTCACCAGCTTCTTCAGATGTGGAAAGGACATAAATAAACCAGGAGATGATTCTTTTAGAAAAATCCTTTCAAAGAGGCATCTAATCTTATACACATGCAGAACAAAAAAAGTAATTGTAAAAAGACAAGCATTTACCATTTTTGTAGGCTGTGTTTCAAAGACCCAAGCAGTTATTGAACACCCCACTCCCACAACTGACCACTGAAGGTTAGTATCTGTCAAGTTAATGGTGCTATTCTCAGCATCTTTTTCCATGTATATTATTTTGTACTGCTTTGGTTTGAAAAGGCAGTATGTCCAAGGAATTTAGGGAGTTATTTGCAGATTTGGAAACACAGTTCTTGCCATTCCTGTTCCAGTACTTTAACTAATGTCTTTATCTAGGATTATGATAGTGAAATCAGAGGAAGAACAAAAGAAATCACTCTTTGCAACAGCTTCCATCTCACTTTCAAAATTATAAATATGTACTTGCAACAGAACCCTAAGAGTTTACACACTCAATAGAGGACCAAAGTGAATAGTTATTGAAGTCTACAAAGTAATATTTAAATTACTCCTCTGTTATTTAAATGATCCAAAGCCATTTGTTATTTCTGTTAAAAAATAGAATGAAACATATGTGACTTTATTTTTTGTTTGGGATTTAATCAAACCTCCCAACTTTGCCAAGAGCTTTTTAAATAAAATTTCTTTTTATAAATCAGAAATTTTAATAAAATATTACTTGCTGCAAGCTGCCAGACCCTGAGTTCTGTCTCATGGCTTCAAAAAAACTAGACAAAAATTGGTCTGAATTGCTTTTCAAAGCAGTCCTGAAACAGCCTCAGAACCTGCTAAGCATCTCTCAGGAAGCTGCCATGGTAATCTCTGTAATGAACTGGGTAATTAAATTACCAGATCAAATACAAGTTAGAGGGGAAATGGTCCCTGAATGTTGTTTTTGTCCCAAGCCACAATCCCTTACACCACTTATCAGTGTGGTAACAGGTTATATATTGGAAAACATTTCCCCTCATCCATGTCTCACGTCAGGCATGGGAAGCAGACAGCTCAACATTCCAGAGTGACACCATGAGAGTGCAGGGGACACAATGGTACATCATTCTGTACTTCCACCTTGATTCCCAGGCAAGGTATCCAATATCAGAGCTTCACTGGCCAAGTGGTCAACTCTTACCACACCTTGTCACTCTGAAGTGCTATTTGCCACTGTTCTGCTCCCACCATTTCTTCCCAGACTTGGGAACACGTTATCCTGTGCAGAGTACTTGTTCCCTGCCCAACTGTTCTCTGTTGCTGACACTCCCACTTCTCTTTCTACCTGTCTCTGCTCATGTCATCAGAGACTCTTAAGATCCAACTACTTGTGTGTGCTACCTGCTAGCACACAGTTATCTAAATATATTGTACAGTGCATAGTGCAAATAGTACACTGCATAGTGCCAATATTCAGACACCTTGGACGCCTTTAAGTCACCCAGAAGGGTCCAGGAGACATGACAAAAGGCTAAGAAAGATACACAACTTTCTAGATCTTGAGGGACAGGTGAGATACACAAGTCCATCTGAAACAGGCACTAGATGCCTGTTTTGAGGGGACAGAATCCCATCCATTGAGACCCAAAGTTCTATGTGTTCCTTGTCCAGTAAAGATGTGATGCTACATTGTGTGCTAGAATCTATTAGCCAAGAATGCTTTAGTGTCATCTCCTCTCATCCCCTGGGCAAGATGTAATCCTGTCGTGTTTCTTTAGCATCACTAATCCATAAGATCTCCCCCATGTCGGTCATTCATGAACAGGTCATCCTCTTATTGCTGCTCTCTCATTGCACCAGGGCACTGGAACATGCAGCCCAGGGAGGTGGTTGAGTCACCATTCCTGGATGTATTTAAACATCCAGGTAGATGAGGTGCTTAGTGACATGGTCTAGTAGAGGAAAGGTATGGTTGGACTCAATCTCAAAGGTCTTTTCCAACCTGATGATTCTGTGATATGCTTGTGCTTGTGCCCCTAGGTGTTCTATGAAGCACTAGCAAACCTGAGTTCTTTGGCAAACTGTTAGAACACTTTGTCCTTCTCCACAGTCAAAACCACTTAATTATGACATAATTCTTTTCATCTGGTTTTGCTGATATTTTTGCAATACATTCAATCTAACAACAGACCCATTTTCTGGGCAGACACTGCCTGCAAGGCCAAGCAGATGTTACATGTTGGTGTTCTAACTTGTTTCCTTTGGTGTCATTGCTAAGAATTGCATATAATTAATAGCTAAGGAGAACTTCTTATATTCCTCCAGTTCCTTGCACAAAGGACAATCCAAAGTGTTGTGATCAGTTCATAATGAAGAATAACTTTGAATTACCCCAGAGGTAGCAGGCTGGTTTCATAATTCTCCTAGATCATAGAGTCACGTTCTGCCCTCAGACATATGTGATTACCCTCTCTGAAGTTGTCAAGAATGTGCTTCATACATTAAAAGAGCACAGTTAGCAGCATGATTGCCTTGTCTAGGCATTGGTATATGCAGAATAGCTGCTTTGTTTTCAGGTTGATTTCCGTTTTCTTTAGAGGAATAGAGGAGAACAGCAGTTAAAGGCCTTCAGCATTTGTCTGGACACACAAATAGAGCGTTCACTACGAATATAGACTGAAACCAGACTCCAGTGGGCATGGCTGTAAATATGTATATGTAACATGGGGTTATCCATATGTACACAAAGACTCCGCTGAAGGGAAAAATGCAGTGTCAAATACAAATAACCCTTCAAAGCTGCAAAACTACTACAAATGCCTTTACAGGGCTATAAGGTATGTATTTGCAAAGCCTTCAGGAGACCTTAGGAAGTTCACCAGATGTATAATTGACTACAACTTATGACCAACAAGCCAATAACACTGGGAACATCCCAGAAGCTTTTGAGTCTGGGAAGCTCAGGGTTCTCACTGGTGTTTGCATCTCAGAGGAACTTCCCTACCTTAACTGAAATGTAATAAGCTGTAGTGAGTTCAGCTGCCTTTGAAAGTGCGCTGACAGAAACTTCTAATGAAGGTGAAGCCCATACCTATCTTCTGCCAAATGATTCTCTGGTTGTAACCGGTGTCCCCTACTCCTAACCCCTAGTGTTATGATTTACATGACTAGTGCCATCTGGTGAAGCAACTGGCCACTCATTATAGATGAGCTGGCACCATGCTCTCTCCCTGTAAAAAATATCCCAAGTGTTGGACTAACCCGGGAAACACACACAGGAGAAACAAGAAGCACAATATCATGTGGGCACCACTTATAAAAATGCACAGCTTCAAATTCCAGGTGGGGATAGATCAGAGCTGCTGCTGGACAGCAGGCCTGTGATGCCCCAGCACCTCCACACTTGGCTACTCCCTCCAAGGACTGAATGAATTTTTCTATGTGTACTGTCAGCTTAAGTTATGATTGATTTGTTAAAAAGCCCAATCTACAGAGGGTCCAGGTAAAATAAAGTTCTGATTGTGACAAAAGCTTTGTTGCATCATCATTCTACCAAAGGTCCCTAAAGATCTGCCTTTTCCCATAGTGTTTGGTGACACCAGTATGGCAGTAGGAAAGTATTGAGAACCAGTGAGAAGAAAATTCCTAATTCATCCGTGTTGCTTTCCAAGGTCCTAGGAAAGAAAATGGGTTTCTGCCTGCCACAACATGAACAATACTAATGAAATAAAAATTAAAGTTATTGAGAAATCCTCTGAACTACAGAGAAAGCATACGACATGGAAAGCAAAAAACCTTCAGTTCTCCAATAATTTACCTCAGGATGGTTTGTTTACCATAGGAGCTGCCAGAATATTTAAACAGATTTCCTACACTTTAAGAAAATTGAATTTTCCTTGCATATGCACTGGGTTTCATGAGGAAAATGAAAGGCTCTGGCAGTCACCTTCTAAACTATTTTTGAAGTCATGTATAGGGTTTAAGTTCCAACTCTCTCTAAGGTTCCAGACTAGTAATTTAAATATACTGCTTAGGAGACTACTTAAATGGCATTTCCAACCAAAAGATACGGTTAACATCCTCATTACAATGATGTTCTCCAACCTATTAATAGACACCAAAGAGGTAGTGCATGTAGTTATTGAAAACCATTCAAAGCTGAGAAAACACTTTGATTTTTATTGTGTCAAAATTAATAGGAGCTATAAAATTAGATGTGCATAATAATTAAAAATAATCTATTCCTAAAATAACTTGGTCACTTTTAACCATCTGTAAAAATGAGAGGGCTGCAGTTTAATTGGAAAGCTTTCTTCTTTTTTTCCTCACTTTATATATTTTCACTGTATGTAAATGTGCTCTAGTGAAACAGAGATAAAAGCTACTTTTACTATAAGCTAGTGCTTCATGTCCAACAACCCCCAGGCTCATGTCAAAATACAAAACCCCAAAATTATTATTTGTCTTAGGCTGGATTTCACTCTAGAGAATGAATACTCACAGCTACAAAGGAGATAGCAAGAAGAAAAGGATTATTCAGTAAGTAATTGAGAGTCTCAGGTGGAGACAAATCTGCCCAGACCTTCTAAGAATAGAGAGGTTTAATATTAAGTTCGAAAGGGAGGGCAAGGTACTCAGAGACTGGAGTTGGAGAAGCTAAAACAAGCTCAGGGAATGGTATTCATAATGACAAATGAGCAACAGTCACAGTGTAATACTTTGCAGTCTAAGAGGTTGTGGTGGTTCAGCCCCAAACAGTGGCTGAACACCACACACTGCTCGCTCACTCCCAGAGGAGAAACAGACAGAGCCTCCATGCATTGGCATAGGGACAGTTTACTGAAAAAATCACTGTGAAAGGGGAACAATGAAAGCCCACAGCAAATTACACTCACACCTGGTGATAACAGAGTACTGCACAACACAAGGACCAACGAAACACCCCAGCCACACTCAGACTACCCTGGAGACATCCAGGAGTGCCCCTCCCCAACCAGCCCCTTTTCTGGGGGAGTGATGTCAAGTGGTGTGGAAAACAGCCCAGGCTAACTTAGCTCACCTGTGCTGGTTGCTTGGGGAGGTTAACTCTAGCCTGGCCAGAACCAGGACAGAGGTGTTTCACAGGCTGCTTCCAGTACTTTTAGGGAATAATGGGGGATGAAGACCAACATGAGTTAAATGTTTTGATCATTGTATCACATCTGTGTTTGTCAGTAGCATTTAGGGTCTTCTACTGACCTGGGGGACACCCAACTTATTCAGAAATTTATGTGGCTTCTTTTGTCTCTCAGATCTGAAGAAGCAAGTTCAGTTAATGTAGAAAGCATTTAAAATGTTCTAAAAAATGCTCTCTCCTAATGCAGGCTTACAAAATCAGAGTGAAGATTTGAGCTAGCAGGAATACTGTAGAAGACACATGAGACAAGCAGTTGCTAATAAAGCAGTCCTTCCTGAGCACTCAGATTAATTCTATGCTGGGGTTTGGTGTGAAGCTGCCAAGTGCTTGCAGAATCTGGCATCTTTACAGACTGCATAACTGATGGTTAGCACCAACCTATTTCCCTTTAAAGAAGGGAATTCCCTAAAGTACATGGCTTCCTAGTGGTTTCTACGCTGACAGAATCTTGTGTTAGGAGGTAGAAGTTGAGACACTTTCTTCTCTAAGGCAATTTTTTGTTTTCATCTTCTCAGCAAAATTCAGCACACTAAACCAGACATCTAAAAGCATAAGAGGCAGAAGCCCTGATTCCTTAAGCAGATAAGGATTTAGCTATCTGTTTCAGCTTATTTCAGTCATGGGCAAATCCAAAGTACAAAGCTTCTATAAGTTTATTGAAAATAAGTAGCTTGATAGACGGTTGCACATTAGAGTCTCTGCTGCCATGAAGCCAGAAGCCTAATTCTAATATTTATTATTCTGTGAACCAGCCTATCAGCTTGTATGGATTTGCAAGCCAGCCAGCGTACACATCAGCAGGAGCTGCCACTATGCCTGCTGGACAGCAAAGCTCATTCTTGCTTCTCAGTAAGAACAGTAAATCACACTGGCACAGAAGGCTAGATGTCTCTCGGGTTAGAGACCTCACAGGAAAAGAAAGACGTGCAGCCACTTGTGAAACAAAAATCAGGACCCTTAGTGCACCAATAGCCTCTGCAAGGGTTTGGCTGGCTATGTGATATCCATAAAGCAGAACTTTCACAGGGGCAAAAATGTGTTTGGGTTAGTGCTTAAATACTGTTTAGTCTAGGGTTACATGTAGTAACTTGCTTTGAGAAGAGCTGAAAGGCTGATAAAGTGGAAACTACTTGCCCTGCGAGGTGCAAGAGCCGCGGCATTGCCAGAGAGGCCTGAGGACAACAAAAACTGGGGGAAAGGTAAAGGTGGCAGGGGGAGATAATGACCACCCACCCCATACCAAGACTGTGCAAATGACCCCCCACATCTTCAAGGAGCATGCTTGAATATGCTCTTTTGAATATGCTTGACCAATAGTAGATGATGCAGTAATTACTAACCAATTAGTGCAAATGTAGGTGGGCTTTTCTAAGATAAATAGGTTGTAAATTCTGTGCGTTGGGAGCTAGTTTTGTGGAATTACCATCTAGCACCCATCTCTGTGCAGACATGGAATAAATCAAATACCTCTGCTCTGTGTGTATATTGGTGTACCACACACTGGGTAATGACCCCACTTTTGGAAAAAACATGGGCACAAGTCCAGCTCTGACTGTGTACAGCCTTGTAGGGTGGGATAGCTGGGAAAATGCTGAATAAAAAGGGCTGTGAAAAGGCTCACCTGGGACTTCTCCACATACACCCTGCATACTTTGGCTTGGGAACAGCATTGATCCTTGCTTGAGCTATTCTGTAGGAATGCTTGTAGCTAACTACTTATTTTGCTGACCCTGACCACGTAACTGGCATGACTTTATTCCTCTCTCCTCATTGTGGGTTTGTCTGGCCAGCACTGGATTCTTGTCTGACCCTGGCTAGAGCTCTCCTTTTTCAGGTGCTGTGTGACAATGCCCTGTCAAGATCAGTGGCCCTGCCTGTGTTGCACTCACCCTTAGCTCCTTCTTTTGTGAAGCAGCTTCCCTCCTCAATTACCTTCCATATGAACCAGCTCACTTCTTGCTGCTTTTTGGACATCAAGGGAGAAAGAAGTAACATGAAAATTTCACCTTTTCGCTTGATTTATGGTTTCATTTTGCCAGTGAACTTTAGTGAGTTATGTAAGGTGGGAATGTGTCTCACACCCTCCTGACTTCAGTCTCCTTAGTTTTCAAAAATTTCCCTGAAGTGCACTACTCTTTTTATGTTTACATGGCTGTTGCAGTTTGCTGTAGCTGTGCTGCTGGGATGGCTTTTGCAAAGCAGCGATTGCAGTTTTCTGCAAGTTCCAGACAGTGAGCTGGTCAATTCAAGGCCAGAGTTATCTCTGACCAATACCAGATAGATTCATAGCGCCTCTGTGAATCACATATAGAAGAAAAAAACCAAACTCCCGTCTGGCGCACTTTGCCACCAGAACACAGAGTGGGAAGATGTGACCAGCTGCACCGACAGCCAAGGCCAGGCCCAGGAGGAGAGGAGGGGGGAAGGAATGTGGAAAGAAAGTTTCCCCTGCAGCTCGTGGAGAAGACCATGGTGAAGCGGGTTGTCCCCTTGCAGTCCATGGATGAGGATGGGGAGCAGAGACAACTACACCCTGTGAAGAGATTGGTCCACGCCTCAGCAGGTTTGCCAGGGGACTTGTGACTTTGCGGGGAGCCAGGCCGGGGGAGTCTGGGCCTGAATGTCAGAACCCTATGGAAGGGAGTCCTGCTGAGAGGCCTGTGGTGAGGAGATGACTCCCCGATGGAGAGGACTCACACTGCAGAAGTTCGTGGATATGACTCTGGCGTGGGTGGGACCCCATGGCACCATAAGGGAAGAGTGTGTGTGTGTGTGTAATGCCCCCCCCAGCTGAGACAGAAGACAGCTCAGGAGGAACGGACTGAAACGCCCCACTCCCCATTCCCTGCCCCTCCTGGTGCTGCGACGGGAGGGAAGAAGGGAGCAAATTGATGATTAAAGCTAAGGGTGCGAAGAGGCGAGGGGTGGGGGGAAGTAGAAGGGTTAAGATCTGGGGAAGGAAAGCAACTGGTACCGCCGGAACCTCACTCCCCATTCCCTGCTCCTCCCCGCGCCATGTTGGGGGGGAAGAAGGGAGTAAAATCGTGATGAAGTTTGAGTTTGCTAAGAAGGGGAGGGGTGGGGGAAGGTGCTTTAAGACCTGGCCCCTTCTCACTCTTATCTCGTTCCGGTTCACTGTGTGTATTAGTCGTAGTTGTAATAAATCACTTTTCTTTCCTTTATTCTGTGCTGAGTCTGTTTTGCCCATTGCACTAATTGGAGAGTGATCCCTCTGTCCTTACCTCAGGGCCTGAGCCCCCGAAAACATATTTTCTCCCCTTTTCGGCTGAAGGGGGAGTGAGCGAGCGGCTTGGTGGGCATTTGGCCTCTAGCCAGGGCCAAAACCACCACAATGGTAGAAAATGTATTTACTTTAGGAAACCTCAACATATATAGGAATACAGAGTACAGTGGGGGAAAATGCTGCTTTCATGATGCTTACAGCTGAAATGGCAATTTGGATGTTAGTGGAATTGACTGCTGAAGAATGCTGTGAATGTAAAAAATTGGCATATATTTGAAGGAAAACTAGGTAGGATTTGTGTGACACTTACTAAATAGAAAAAAACACATCATGTTCATGGGGTTTCCCAAGCTAAAATTAGCAGAAAGCTGGGACTCCTCAAGAGAAATATATGTGCCCTGTTCTTATTCTTCTCTCAGTGTGTGCTTTTTGTACATGATTAGAGACAGGTTGCTCAGTTAAGGGGCCTTCATTTGAGGTAGCACTTATACACTTACATTTTGATAATGTTATGCTTATATTTGCAATGGAGAAATTGAATTGACCTGTGGACAGTAAGCACATCTACCAAAACTCAGTCACTGGCAAAATAAGAAAACACTTTTTGTGCTAAAACAGAATTCCTGTGGAAAAAAATCTGACAATTTCTAACAGCTTCAAGACATGTGTGAGCAGATGGCAGCCACAGCTTAGCAACTATGACCAGGTCTTTCATCTTCCTCATGAGGATGATAAAGTATGTAAAGCAAATGGTTTCCTCTGCCTCCTTTTTGTCAGTGGCCCAATTGCTTTCTACACTCACATGACATGCTAGCAGAATGGGGCCTGAAAACTCTCTTGGAGGGCAAAGACCATGTGCAGGGAGGAAGAACAATCGTAAAACCAGCTTCCCCAGAGAGGATAGGCAATTACACTGCACACACAGCTCATCCCTCATTCCTTGCCACTTACACCAGAAATATATGAGTGTCTCAGGGCCCCACTTCTTATGATTAAAAAATACCTGGTGCATACATTTCTCAAGAATGCCAGGTCACTAACTATCCAGGGTGGGAGAGACAGGTTTAATGCTTCTTTTCCTGTTTGAGTTCACTGTGGTCAAGGAGCACAAGGGCTACTCCTCAACACTGAGACCATCTCTGCCCAGTTACACAGCATTTCTATTTCGGACTCTGCTTCAAGGTCACTTGAAAGTCAAACTGGTAATTAGATCCCCTGATGGCATCTCCTTTACCTACCCACTCTCCCTTATCCCCATCTCCAAAATCTGTTCAGTTCTGCTGACTCAGCATTAGAAAGAATATAGCACCCAGCCTAGCTTTGGCTGGCAGTGCAATTTTGCTTTCAGTGACACACCATGAGGATTAGTTCCCTGGGAGATGTGGGCACAAAGCAAGACTAAATGGCTTGAGGTGTGTGGCAAGACTACAACGCAGAATTTAAAGCTTTAGGTGTTTAATACCTATTACCATGTAGGATTCCTACCAGGGACTCTCCTTGTTATGGTAACAGCATAAATATCCTCAAAAAATTAGTAAGGAAGTAAGTGAATGTCCTGGTCTAGGCAGGGATAGAGTTAATTTGCTTCCTAGCAGCTGATACAGTGATGCATTTTGGATTTAGGGGGAGAATTGTGTTTATAACACACTAAAATTTCAGTGGTTGCCAACCCATTAAGGGCTTCTCAGCTTCTCATACTGGTTTGTCTACAGGTAGGTGAGGGGCACCCAAAAAGCTTGCAGGGGACACAGCAAGGACAACTGACCTAAACTGACTAAAGGGTTATTCCATAGCATATGGCACCATGCTCCATATATAACTGGGAGATTGCCCAGAAGGTGGGTCAGCGCAGGGTCTTACTGACCATCGACTTTGGGTGGTGAGAAGTTGTGCTGTTCGTCACTAGTTTTGTGTAGTTATAATTAACACTATTCTCATCCTTTTCTGTTCTATTTAACTGTCTTTATCTCAGTCCACAAGTTTTACTGTTTCTTCCTTTTCAATTCTCTCCCTGTCCTGGTTTCAGTCAGGATAGAGTTAACTTCATTTGTAGCAGCTGATGGAATGCTGTGTTTGGGAGTTACAATGAAAGCAGTGCTGAGAACACCCTGATGTTCTTAGTTGCAGTCAGACAGTCAAGGGCTTTCTCAGCTTCTTCCTATTTCTCTATTCAGGAGAAAGGAGGGGCGAAGCCAGGACAGGTGACCCAGATGAGCCAAAGAGAGTATTCCATGCCAATTACGTCCTGCCCAGGATAACGGGGGGCTGAGGGGAGGAAGAAGAGGGGCGGTGGCGGGACGCGTGCTTCTTGGGGGGACGGTCGGGTTCCGGGACAGCTCTGGGTGGTACGGCCTGAGTTGTGTGGGTCGGGGAGAAACTGCATTGGGGATCAAGAGTTTCATATTCTTTTGCTCTAAAGTCCTGTTAGCATTGTTATATTTTATCTTTCTGTTCTCTTAGTAAACTATCCTTATCCCAACCCACGGGCCTCTTAGTTTCTTGGTTTTGGAGTTATTTGCCCCTTCCTTTTCCCTTCCCTTGTTTCCCCCTTTTTCCCTCTCCCCCTGCTCTTTTACTTTAAGAAGCAGGCAGCTGCGTGGATCTCAACCCACAGCCAGGGTGAAACCACAACACTCCTCTGTCCCACAGAGAGAGCAGGGAGTGAGTGAATGGCTACCTGGTTGTTTTAGCTGCCTGCAGGGTTAAACCACAGCAATGAATCACAGTAGGAACTTCCACATCACTGACAGAAGAAGAAGAAAATTTTTCACAATATTCCCAAACTAAGTTTTGCTGCTTTTGCATAAGTCTATACAGAAATTCTTGCTGCTACAGAGAGGCTTGATACTCTGTTATGGGAAACAGATTTCTAGTGAAGGCTCTTGTATCACTCTGGTGATTTACTTGCATAAGGAGGACAAAGGAGCTGCAATTCCCATACCAAAACCAGTTGTATTCACACTCAGCTAGCTGAATTACTTCACTTTCCCAATTTATTTTTTCACAAGGTAGCGTGTGTGTGTGTGTGTGTGTGTTTCTGCGTGTGTGTATGCCTATGCACACATACATATAAAAAGACACAGGAGCATGGGTTTTGTACATGGCTGGACAGATGATCAGCTGATTTATCATCACGTACTCCTGAGGTAAATTTTCAGAAAAGATGGGGTTTTTACCTCTCCCAGTTCCAACTGCTCTTGGCAAAATAATAGGAGAAAAGCTTTGTCAGAAATCTTCAATCTGAAACTACACCTTCCACAGTACTTTCTCCACTTAAGAAATTGTTATAAGTATGAAATTAAATCCTCCACCTTCCCCTTAGTGTACCACAAAACTCTTCTGGAGAGTACTGTGTGTTGCCCCAGGAAGCCTGCTTACCATTTATGCATTGAAGGAACAGGAATATATTGATGCTTCCATATTGAGGCAATCCTTGTGCAGGCAAGAACAGGTGAGCTGGGTGTGCAATGATCTCTACTTTCTAAAGTCACCTGTTTTCCTATTTGTTGCTCACTTAAGACACTCATGTGAAGCTCACAGCTGCCTGTGCAATGTCATTTGTTCTGCACCAGCACAGTCAGTAGTCAGAGGAACAGACATGGCACATGGCTTCTTCTGGGTCTCAGTAAGAAATATCCAACAAGAAATGGTGTAATAAAGTAGTTGTTTCAATAAGATGGAATTAAAAGAGGAGTAAAGATAGCAAGTAAATCCTGAATTCCTTCATACTTTGAGAACACGGTGTTATTGCAGCATTGAATGGACTCTGGATAGGTTTTCGCACAGCATGGTGTATATCCCATTCATGGAGAGAAGTTTTTATCTTTAGGATCATTTAAAACACTGTATTATTTTCTTACCAGAAAACAAGGTTATTTGTAAAGAATGTTCTCTTCCAACCCCTAATATTTTGTGTTTGATTCGGTGATTCCAGTGAGAACTTCTTGCTGCTCTGTTAGGAAACAGCAAGGCCATGTGGGTGCAGTATTCCCTGGCACCAAGTGGGAGCTGCCTGCAGTTACAATGAGCTGTCTGGGTTTATCCTTCAGCCAAGGGATTGTGCAGCACAGCATCAGCATGGAGGCCATGCTGTATGGTCCTTCACCACACAAGAGAGCACAGCACAGGCCTGTGCTCAGGTTAACATTGTTGTGGATCACTAAGTCCTCAAATTACAATGGTCATCTGGTGAGAATCAATATATTCCACACCTTGATCCACTTACAGTTTACCCTTGTCAAGGGTTTTAAAACTTGTGGATTATATTAGTAAGCTGTTCAGCTAATAGAAAACTTCATGACAGTCTGGGATATTATCTCTGTCATAGCACCTGCCTGTGTGCAGTGCAGCACAGCACAGGGCATTGCTGCAGGTCCCTATACATCAGCTACTCAAGCTCATGTACAGGCTGCTCAAGGCTTAAGTACAAGACCCAATAGGGCAGACTTTGCCTGTTCAAGAGCACTAGCTCATCAGACACAGTGCCTCTGCAGGTTTCACAATACACAGTCCAAACCTGAAAAGCAGCTCCGGGCTCACCTGCCTTCTGACTCTTATGCACTTCCCTACTCCCTGTACATTACTGCTGGTGCCACAACTACATTACAACAAGCCTACCTGCCCAATATCAAATACAGTCACATTGCTTATTAGGCATATCCTTGCTATCAGTTTCTCTATGGACATAAAGCTCATTCAGTTGTTCTGTTTTACAACTCCTAAAAGCATCTTGATTTCTGATCTCATATGAAGGCAAACCCTCTTTCCAGAGTTCTTACCTCTTGATGGGATATTAGGGCCCAAGGCCCGCCCCTCCCCTCCCTCCCTCCCTCCCTCCCTCCCTCCCTCCCTCCCTCCCTCCCTCCCTTCCTTCCTTCCTTCCTTCCTTCCTTCCTTCCTTCCTTCCTTCCTTCCTTCCTTCCCTTCTCTCTTTCCCTCTTTCTTTTTCTTCTTCCCTTCCCTTCCTTTCCCTTCCCTTGGATCTCAAGAGGATTTGGGGTCATACTTAAGGAGACAAGTCAAGGTCTTAATATCGCCATATAAGATTTAGAAAGTCCTCATTTTTGTTTAACAGAATCATGAAAGTCAGAACTTTCTGTTTTCTGCTTGAACTGAATGTTTGCCTTTTGGTCAAATCTGCAATGTTCTGCCACTGCTCTTGACGGGTTTCCTGCTGTGCTAAAAGCAGAGCTGGAACTAACTATCAGTAGGATGTATCCATGTCCATACAATGCCAGAGTCAAGAAAGCTGAGCCACATTGATGCAGTTGGCCACTGACTTAACCTACCCTTGGGCTTTTCCCTTTGTTATCATTATGGGTTCCAACACAGCATTGTCTATGGCAATGGACCTTTCAGCATTGTCAGCCAGTGACACTTGGGAGCATCTTTATCTGCAGCACTTTCTCTAAGCTTCTTCCTCAAGTAGGAGCTGGGCATCCAAACAGGAGCTAAACTCCTAAATACAAAGCCATCAGAGTTTATAGGCCTATTTCTTACTTGTTCTATCTTCAATCAATAGACTAGAGAAAAATGTGCTTTCTAAACAGAGGCAGAAACAATACAACTCAAGAGCCTGGCTGCAGCCACAAAGAGATTGTCTTTGCCAAATAAGGATTCTGAAGTACCTGTAAGTGGCTTTGACTATGGCATTCAAGGAGCTGTTTGCATAAGGCCTTATCTTCTGATATTATGTAACAACCTCATCTTTCTTTAGATAGAGATATTTTCTGGTACTGATGGTTGAGATGGAAAACCAGGAGCAACACAAACCCTAAATATTTCAGAGTGGCAAAAAAATCCAGGGCACATCCTGTGTATTAAAGCTGCACCATGGTGAGGCTTTATTAGACATAAGGAAATGTTTTCTAACAGCAACAATGACGTGTAAACACTGCCTGCCTGGAAAAGGAAAATCCCCATTACAGGACATAGTAAGAGAACATTAGACAAACAACTGTCATGAACGCTTTTGAAAAAAATCAATTCAGTCTTGAAGAACTAGGGGCTAAAACAGCTCTTGTCTAACATTATAGACCAAATATCTGTCATCCTATCCACATGCCCCAAGTCATGACTTTTGATACCACAGGGCAGACAAAACAGTTGCTCTGGGGCTTTCACAGGGTTACATATAGCACCTGCATTTTCTCCTTAGGATAGTTCTTAGAAGACTGAAGTAGCCACCAGTCTTTCCTGTGTACACACATGCACAGACTAAGGGCTTTTACACCAAACCAGCCTAGACAACAATGCATCCTCATCCTGTGGCACTTTAGGACTGCAGCTGTTTGATCTCCATGGCCAACATCAAGCCAAATTTTCTCAGGCTTCCCCCCACAGTGCTTCCCTTGCATATGTCACCTCCATTATGGACCTCAGGGCAAAGCACACAGCTGTGACATCTCCAGTGTCACCCCTGTACCCTGTCTCTTATCATCCCCTGTCTGTAGTCCCCTACACAACATCTTCTGTCTGTACTTCTGAAGGCCTCTGCTGTCATACCAAACCTGTATTTCTCTACATCATTATGTTAGAGGAATAAACCATACAAAGCTAAGCAAAAGTAAAAGAAAGTAGCACCTGGTGAACCAGGAAAATTGCTGTTAAATCAGGTGAAAAAATGCTGTAGGGACATCTCATTAAGTGCAGTTAAAGCAAGCCTGGTAGTAACTTAATACCAGAGGTTATGGCCTGTTACTAGCAATGCTGATACTGAGTTGTGGGGCTAGACAGTAACAGAGTACAACATAATACCCCAACATACCTCTTAATCAAAAGATCAACTGGCCCAAGATTCCATGTTATATTATGGCCAGAAGGGGATATATGCAAGGCAGTTCAAGAACAGCAGAAGTAAGGAGCAATCCTTCCTCAGAATATTCTTTCAGTCTCCACGGGTGTGGTGGTTTGACTCTGGCTGGAGGCCAGATGCCCACAGAAGTTGCTTTTCCAGTGGACAGGGGAGAAAATACATAATGAAAGGCTTACAGGTTGAGATAAGAATGAGGAGAGATCATTCTGCAATTAACATCACCCACAGAACAGACTTAACTTGTAAGAAAATGCATCTAATTTGTTATCCACTCCCTACCTCACAATCCCCTGAGAAAGTACCTAATCAAAACAGAGCAGGAAAATGAGAAATAAAACACCTTCCCCAACCCCTCCCTTCTTCCCAGGCTCAACTTTATTCATGATTTCTCTCTCTTTGGAGTTCTCTTACTAGTGTTTTTATACCTAAGCAGTGCCAGGAGCTGCACACAGACTTTTGGCTGGATTTAATCTGTGTGCACTCTGAGCACAGAGTGCTCCCAACAGGCATCAACTCCTCAGCAGAGAAGAAAGGCAGAAATATCCAGGGCCTATATTTCGTTGCTCATCTGCAGATGTTTGCAAGCAGGATACTCAAAGTCTTGCTCTCTCTAGAAGACCTGAATTTCAGGCCTCTTAACCTGAGGTTAAGATGCCGTTATTCATACACATATTGCTCTTCTTTTCTTTAAACCATCCTTCTGCTCCTTACACAAATTCCTATTTGGATTTCTTTACTGGGATACATGAAGCAGAAATATAAGCTGTGTTGGTCCCAAGTTGCTGAGGTCCCAATCTCTTCTTTGCTTTTTTAGACAACGAATTTAACTCTACCACATAGAAAATTCAGTCTTTCAAAATTCACTTTCAGAAGGAACCGCTCTGTGTGACTGAAATTACAAATGACCTGAGTGTCTTTTATTTTGTATCTTTGTTCTCAAGCAAGAAGCTGTCCTATGAGGAAGGAAACTGAATTCTTACACAGGCAGGATGATACAGTCCATGAATGAGGTGGTTTGCATCCAAAGGAATCTCACATATTAACCGAAGTACCAGAAATCACATCCAAAGCAAGATGTTAATGCCCTGGATTTAAAAATACAATAAGGTGTGGTGGTTGTCATGGTGAATTTCCATCACATTGGGCACTTGAAAATACTTGAGAATAATGATTCAGAAGTTGAAATGCAAGATACTGTTTCAGAGGTAGGTATTTTTAAAAGCCATTTTTTTCTCTGTGCTAAGTTGGGGTTTTTTCAGATTGTCTCCTCTGATCTACCATGGCAGCTTAAAAAATAGCCTGAATGTACTCGAATTCCTTATTTCTAAAAAAGAAAATCCCTTCTTTATACTTCTGCCAACAGATCACAGCCTCCGAAGACTATGAGCTTCAAGGAGGTTTACCCTCTGGAAAGACTTCATATATCTCTAATATTCCTTCGGCATGACATAAAACTTGAAGAATAATAAAGAATAACAAATGACAGTTCCTTTTAAAAGGATCATCAACCTATTTTAACTGGGAAAAGTAAGAGGGACCCTGAGGACAAACTACATTTCAGACTGGTGTGATGGTGCATCTCCTTGCAAAATTCAGAAAGTTGTTTAATTTCATTAAAGATACATATCATTCTGTGTTACCAAGGTGTGACTTTTGAAGATGTGACTTTGCTTCTTGACTGGCCACTAAAGGACGACCAGAGCTAATGTGATAAGCTGTGTGAGTGAAGACGCTCCTGCCAAATGCAAATTTGCATGACCATAACCATAAGAGCTGCATGTTTTTCTAACCTTTACCAATATGTGTGAGGAAGTGCTCTATCTGTCTGCATGAGCACACCACTACTTTTGTCTTGTCCTGGAGCAGTGCCACTCAGGACCACAATTATAGCATAGAAGTTTCTCATAAACCATGAGAATTAGGGACACTATTTTCAGGTTAGTAGCAAGTTGGTACTTTATGTTCCAACAGTTCTGCATAAACAGCTAAGTGTCCTGAATTACACTTGCTTTCCTCCAGTGTACATGCAGTCCCTGCACACCCCATAATCTTCGAAGTTTGCATGTCAAAGATGTGATGAGTGGGAAAAGAACAGCCTCATCTTGCTGTTTCACCCAGTGTTTGGTGACCAGTGCTGAGGCACAAGGAAAGAAGTTGGGTCCAAAGAGTTCCTGAAGTCATATTCAATACACATGTCCTTTCCTGGCACAGATCTACTCGGGGACGTACAACTGGTTGTTGACATGAGTGGGAGCAGCCGTTTTCCAAAATATCCCCAAACTGAAGCATTCACTCTTGAGTTGCCTTGGCACTTGACTTGTCTAGATGTGTGCATCCAGTGAGATTTTTCAGGCTCCTCACAGGAAGGTTGGATAGGCCCATTCCATTACTAAGGGAATTACTCTTCCATAAACATGTCTCACACCAACACAGAGCCAGACAGAAGGAAGTGAGATCACCTGTGGTTTCCAAACTAGTATCCAACTTTGGGCACTACCTCAGAGCCCTGCCTATTTTACCAGTAGCTGAGTCACAAATCAGTGTCAGGATTATACACACTTGAGGAGTAATTTTCCAGGCCCAGCACTTTTCTCTGGCTAGTGTCTGGAGAAGTAAGAGGCAGTGGGGACACAGGTTTGTCAAGAAAGACTCTGTCAGAGATCACAGGACCACCACAGCAGAAAACGGGAGTGGAAAGAGTTGTTTAAGACTGAACAGACAATTTTGGATATTTTGGGAAATGCTATACAGGACAGCTGCCCAAATAACATAGCAATACTTTCTGCCTGGCACCATAACATCTAGTAGTATTTCACATGGCCAAACAAACCTGCCATATAGACTCTTTCTCTGTAGCCCTGTAATTACTCATAATGTCAAGGCAGACAAGAAATCTGGGGCTAACTAAATGGCTTTGTCATCATTTTCTACTGAACTAAGTCTGAACTATCCTTGAGAAAAAGAATTAGAACAAGGTCATTGGAATAGAAAGAGCAAACCCCAAAACCAGTCCAATTCTGTCATGGTTCTAACTTTCCAAAGTTGATCCCTGGCTGCTCCAACCTCCCAGGTTACCTGCCCTTGCATCCACCATCTGCAGGTTTCCTTTTTGTGTTTGAGTTTGCCCAGGAGTTCCTTGTTCATCCATGCAGGCCTCCAGCGGAATTTTTTGCCTGACTTCTTTGTTGTAATGTATCACTCCTGAGCTTAGAGGAGTGATACATTCTGGTTAGACACTAACCATCTTTCCTGTTGTTCTCTTCCTGCTAAGGCTTTGTCCCATACTAATCTACCAAGCAGGTCCCTGTCTCTGAAAAGGCCAAAGTCTGCTCTCCTGAAGTCCAGGGTGGTAAGTTTGCCTCCTCACTGCCCTGAAGATCTTGAAATCTACTATTTCATAGCCACTGCAACCAAGGCTTCCCTTGAACTTCACACTCCCCACCAGCCTCTTCTTGTTGGTGAGAACAAAGTCCAGCATGGCAACTCTACTCATTGGCTTTTGTATCACTTGGAGAAGGAAGTTACCATTGATGCATTCCAGGAACCTCCTGGATTGCTCATGCCCTGTTGTGTTGTTCCCCCAGCAGATACCACAGTGTTTGAAGTCCCCCATGAGGACCAGGGCTTGTGAATGCAAGGCTGCTCCTAATTGTCTATAGAGAGCCTCAGCTGCTCAGTCTTCTTGCTCAGGTGGCCTATAGCAGACTCCCACTGTAATGTCACCTGTCCCTGACCTCCCATTAATCCTGATGCATAACCTCTCGGTCAGCTCTTCGTCTATCCCCACGTAGAGCTCCATGCACTCCATCTGGTTATTTATATAGAGGGTGACACCCCCTCCCCATCTTTCCTGCCTGTCCTTCCTAAGGACCTTCTGTCCTTCCATTCCAACATTCCAATCATAGAAACCACCCTATCAAGTTTCTGTGATTCCGGTCAGATCACAGCCCTGCAGGTGTGCACTCATCTCTAACCGCTGTTGTTTATTACCCATCCTACATGGGGACATTTAAGCTGGGCCCCAGATGAAGCTGATTTACAGGCTGGAGTGACTGGAATTCCTTTGTGCTGCATTTCTCCTGCTGAGCAGTAATCCTTCTCCTGGCTCTGGGCATCTATTGCTGGCACTGGGATTAAACTGATAGCAGTGGGATGCATTGCTCCCCCAGCAACATTAGTTTAAAGTCCTCTTGACCAGCTTGTCAAGTATATGAACAAAAATGCTCTTTCCCTTCTCTGACAGATAGACCCCATCCTCCACCAGTAGATCAGATTTCTCAAAGCAAATTCCTTGGTCTAAGTGGCTGAAGCCCTGCCTGTGGCACTAGTCCATTTGTGGACTCACCAGATTCAACAGTCACCTTCCCTTTCACCAGGAGGACTGATGAAAAAACTACCTGTGCTCCAGAGCCACTTACTGCTGCCCTCCTCCTAATCCTCAGTGTTGCAAGCTTCTCAAAGTCCATTTTAACCGTGCCAATTTTCATGAAAAAAAATTAATTCACTTCAGTGTCTTACTTCTGAGTATTCTTTTCTTTCTGGGGATTGTGTCTTTAATGCATATAGTTCAACTGAAATAGTTGTTTCTTGCATTCCTGTAGGTTTAAAATATCCATGACTATATAATTACAGTACACAGCACTTAGCCAGGTGGAATGTATAAGAAGAAAAAAGTGTATTTAATTAGACCACCCAATAGCACAGGAAAAAAATGGTATTTTTTTGTGAGAAGAAGTCCTTATTTAGAGGCCAGTCATTTAGAGAGACAGAGACAGGAAAGGTGCTGGAGAAGGCAGGGGCAGGTGAATGAGAGGTGAAGAAAGGGTGAAGACAAAGAGTCTGAAAGAGGCTGGCAGAAGGAACAAAGAAAGACAAGATGGGGGTGGGGGAAGGCAAATGGCAGAGAGAGAGATCCAGAGAGGGAGACAAAAAAATTTATCTGCCATGGAAAATACATTGGTGCTCCCTTTTTGTCAAGTAATGTCATATCTAGACTTTGCCCACATTGTATTATAATTTATTTGTTATTCAAATTCTATGTCAGCATTCTATGATACATTTTTTGTGAACCTATTAAAGTTCAACCTCTTTTTCCATAAATGCACCTGCTCAGCCCTTCTATTCAGTTTAAGGACTTTAATTTTTACTTTTACATGTAAGGACATATTTTTAGTACCTTTTCAGAAATCAATTATCTCATCTGATATACTCATAAACTTTATTAATTGTTTCAGTCATCCAAGAAATACAAATATTCCTTTAGGGCCTTCAGGGCTGATCAACAAGGGCTGTGAACATCTACAGTCAATAAAGATTAAGTAGGGAAAATTCACAAATGCTTGACAAAATAATGAGGATTTTATTTTCACTTCACAGCAATTCATGAACTAGGGAGGGGGAAATTATTGTAATTTGCTATATAAATTTTACACTGTAAATCATTATTTAGTCATATCTGGAAGATAGAAGTCTGTCAGGGAGAAACAACAGACAGATTTTTAAAAGCTCTAGAAGGAATATCAGCTCCCTCTATGGAGCTTAGCAAATAATTCAGAGTAAATACTGTATGATGAACTTTTTTTTCCTGTTTGCAAATTGCCTTGAACAGCTTACAGTTAATTACACTTAAAGACAGATTCTGCCCATCTAGGTCAGTAATGGAGAGGACTTTTTAGACCTGGAATTGTTCTTCCTTTTCCTTTTCCACAGAAAACAGAGGTATTCTTTTTAAAGGAAAAGAAATTATGCTTTTAAGAAATGTTTTAGATTGCAAAAACATATTTTTGAGAAATATTTTAGGCTGCTAGGGTAATCTGAAGTACATCAAGAGTGACTACAGACCTCTGAGGCAAGAGGCAAGGTGAAGGAAATGGGTGTCTAGGTGGTATCTCCTCAATCCCACAAGTAATGGGGAAAGACTTAAGCAGCAGTGGACTCACTGAGTGGGACAACACCTCGATGCATAGCAAGTGTCAAAGGCAGGGTTTGGTTTTTATGACTGTTGACTTTTTATAAGAAATTAGTTGTATTGAGCTAGGAGTTGTCACATTTGACAAAGTGGAGCAAGACGCAAGACTTGTCTTTGTCAGCAGACTTGCTAACCTAGTGAGGAGCAGTTTAAAATAGCTATGTCTTGGAGAGCTATTGTAACCTGAAGGGAAGTGAGGGCACATGGGGCTGAGCAAGTGCATGGAGGGTAGCATTACAGTGGAGGCTCTCACACTTCCACTGTACAAGTAGTGTGACTCACAACCTATCTCAAGTGCTTGTACAGTGACGGATGAAGCATGAGGAACGAACAAGAAGAATTAGAATTTTATTCACAGTTGGAGAGCTACAACCTCGCAGGGGTTACAGAGACAAGGTGGGATAGGTGAGATAAGCTGCAGTGATGGTGTGCTGCAACAGAAGGAAAGATAGGGTGGGAAGATGAGGAGACAGGATTGCACTGGACAGGAACAAGTAGCTTGACTGCATATTGGTTTGCTTTTGGACAGGCAACAAAGTGACATAGAGTGTAGGTAAGGAGCAGAGGAAAAAAAACAGTGAATGTGATGTTGTCATAGGCGTCTGATACCACCACCTGATCAGGAAAATGAGACAAATGGAACATTATTTAGGTAGCTGGAAAAAAGCTTCACCATCACCGCCCTTGATACTTACAGATTATTTTAATCACCTTGATGTGTGGTGGGACAGCAATACAGCTCATGTAAAGAAACCACAACATGTCTAGAATGTGCTAAAGGCAATTTCTGACCCAGATGACTGATGTACTGCAGTGGAAAGATTCTCTGTTCAACCTGAGACTTCCAACAAGGAAGAACATGTGAGAAGGTTGAGGGCATTCTTGGCTGCAGCAAACATAGGAGTGAGGAGTATAAAATCCTGAGAGGAATTAAGAGGACAAAGGGTAGAATTACAATGCTGGACATCAGATGACCAGAATATGAACTGATCAGGGACCTGCTTGGGAGAATCCCAAAGGAAAATGAAATTGTCCTGAAGATTAAAGGGGTCTGGGAGAAATTTTTGAGTTTCACAGCCAGCCTTCTCAGAACACAAGAATAGTCCAACTCAATATACAAAAAGTCAAGCAAACATGGCAGACTTCTAGTATGGATCAACATAGAGATCCTGACTGAGCTCAAACACAGAAAGAAAGCACAGAGACAGATGAAACAAGGATGGACCTAGGAGGACTACGGAGACATTGCCCACTAACATAGGTGTGGATTGGGAAAGTTAAAGCTCATCTGGAGCCTGAAGGCAAACAAGAAAAGCTTATGTAAGAAAATGGACAGCAAAAGGAAAACTAAGAATCACAGAATCACAGAATCATAGGGGTTGGGAGGGACCTCCAGAGATCATCAAGTCCAACCCCTCTGCCAAAGCAGCTCCCTAGGATAGGTCGCACAGGTAGGTGTCCAGATGGGTCTTGAATATCTCCAGAGAAGGAGACTCAACAACTCCCCCTGGGCAGTGTGTCTCAGGGCTCTGTCACCCTCACTGGGAAGAAGCTCTTCCACATGTTGGTGCAGAACTTCCTTTGCTCCAACTTGCAGCCATTGCCTCTTGTCCTGTCTCCACAGACACTGAAAAGGGGCTGGACATTTCCCCCTGTGTCCCACACTTAAGATATTTATAAGGAGAGTGTCAGGCCTATTGCTTAGAACAGGAGATCTAATGAAAGGGGACATAGGAAGTGCTGGGGATCTTAGCGTAGTTTTGCCTCATTTTTGCCTGGTAAGACTTGTTCTCAGGCCTCTCTGGCCCTAAGCTTCCCAGTAGAGACTCTGGAAGCATAGACAGAAAAGGAAGATAGAGCTAGGTATCACTTAGACATACACAAGTCCATGGGTCCATATGGAATGCATCCAGCAGGATGCAGATGTTATTGCAAGGCAGCTCTCCATCACCTTGATTCCCCATTGCAAGAAAGATTTTGCATTCTAGAGCCAGTCCAGTATAGGCCATTAAGTTGGTCAGGGATCTGAATGACACAGCATGTCAGGGAAGGCTACAGGGTCTGCTTAACTTACAGAAGAGAAGGTGAAGGTGAGGTTTCATTGCTATCAGCATCTCCAAGGTCACAGATACAGAGATGGTTTCTCAGAGGTGCATGGCAATAGGACACATGGGAAATTCTGATCAGATATTAGGAAAAAAAGATTTACCATAAGTGTGTTCAAACACTGGATGATGTTGTTCACAGAACCTCAGGGATCTCCATCGTTGACCATAAAAGACAGACCTAAAGATCCCAACCAGGCAGTTGGACTACATGAACTCTGGAGGTCCCTCCCAACCTGTTACTCTATTACTCTATGACCAGATTGGCTATTAGAACAAAGGTAAGCAAGTCTGTCAGATAAGGTCTGAGCTGACTTCCTCTTACTGAAAAAAACCAACAAACCAAAAAACCTAAACAATCCCAGAAACGTTTTGGCTAGACCCAGACTGGTATTTAGGATCAGTTCTGATTTGCCCACCCCTCACGAAATACTGTCAATCTCCTCACCAAAACTACAGTAAGGCCCTGACATACCATGATCATCCTTTGCACACCATAATTAAGTTGTAGCACAGAGAAGAGAAAGAAGCAGGGCTAAGAAATAAATACGGGCTATGTCAACTAAGTCTAAAGGGATCAAGCTGCCAGAGCTGTTCAGAGTGACAGATAGGATTGACAATTTTTCCAAAGGTTTCTGGTTAAAGAAACAACTTTTAATTCACATGTCCTTTTCAGAAGTATGTGTTCTTTCCTCCTAACTTTGGTTACAAAGAAAGGCTACGAGCCATTCTGTTCACAGTAACGTGATCAGCCAGTAACATTACCACAACACTAAGGTGTGATCATGACTCAGCAGATCTTAATTTTTTATATGCATTTAAAAATGCATTTCACTAGCAAGTGATTCACTTGAAACTCTGGTTTTATCAGCAGTTTAGTGAGCACCAAGTCTAATAAAAAAGGTTGGGGAGACCATTGTCCCAGTTTTGGCTAGGATAGAGTTAATTTTATTTCTAACAGTTGGTATAATGGTGTTTGGGAGTCAGGATGAGAGCAATGCTGATAACACACTGGTGGTTTTAGGTGTTGCCAAGCAGTCAAGGACTTTTCAGTTGATCATATTTCCCTGCTAACAAGAAGGTCGCAGTCACCCAGGAAGCTGGGAGGGGACACAACTGAAACAGGTGACCCAAACTGGCCAAAGAGGGTATTCCATACCAATTACATCATGCTCAGCATAAAGGGTGCTTGTGAGGGAAATGACATACGGCTCCAGGACGCGTAGTTTTTGGGGATGATCCAGCTTTGGGACAGCTCTGAGCTGTATGGCCTGAGTTGTGCAGTTCGGTGAAAAATTGCATTGTTATCACCAGTTTCATCTACCTTTGCTCTAAAACTCCTATTGTTGTTATTTCTCCCTCTACTGTTCTAGTAAAATCCATCCTTATCCCAACCCATGAGTATGGTGGTTTGACCCTGGCAGGAGGCCAGATGCCCACCAAAGTCACTCTATCACTCCCCTTTTCAGCTGGACAGAGGAGAAAATATATATCGAGAGGCTTAGGAGTTGAGATAAGGACAGGGAGAGATCATGCACAGTTAGTGTCATGGGCAAAACAGACTCAACACAGAGTGAAGGAAAGTCTCTAATTTGTTGCACTACACTACACACAGAGTGACACCAGAGTCGGATAATGAGAAGTGCAACCAGATCTTAAAGCACCTTCCCCCACCCCTCCCTTCTTAGCAGACCTCACTTTAGTCACAATTTTGCTCTTTCTTCCCCCTCCTCCCCCACATTGTGGCACAGGGAGGGGCAAGGACTGGGGGAATGGGGGTTTCAGTCAGTTCATCACAAGTTGGTTTCCCTCTTGGCCGGGGGGCATTCATTCCTCACACCTTCCCCTGCTGCACTCTGGGGTCCCACCCACAGGACACAGTCCTTCACGAACTTCTCCAACATGAGCCCTTTCCCACAGGGCTTCAGCCCTTCACCAGCTGCCCCAGCGTGGGTCACTGCTATGGTGGGCAGTCATAAATCACAATGTCTCTCAGTCTCTCAGTCCCAGTCCTCCACGGGGTCACCAGCTAACCTGTTCCTGTGCAAATCTCTCTGTTACTCATCTCTGTGTCTCTGTCTCTCTCCACATGATGCAAGTGCTGGCAGAGGCTTGCTCCAACTCAGGTCACAGCATCTTCTGTATGTCTTCACCTGCTCTACCGTGGGGCCTCACCATGGTCTGCAAAGTGGGGTCTCATCCTTTGGGTTTTTTTTTCTCCTCCTTCCTTCCCCCCACCTGAGCAAGTGCCTACATGGCTACATGGTGCTCAGCTGCCAGCTGGGGCAAACCAGAACCACAACCATAGCTTATAAAAATGACTAAAACAAATTTGATCTAAGCAGTTATAGTTGGCCTAAATAAAATTACTTGCTAAAATTGAGTTCATAGAAGCAATGACCTTTCTCAGTAACATTCATTAGTTGGATTCTGGATTAATCCCTCTATCCTTACTCGATACACTTCTGTTAGAGTTGAGTGAGGGGAATTGGGTTTTCAGCTAAAGACTAATCCATAAAATCACTGGATAGGAGCATATGTCACTCAGAGTAGCAATGATCCCATTGGCATTATTTAATGGGGTAGGGATATGATCTCTGCAGAGAAGTATCCAGCAATTACAGTGAAAGGAAAAAAAATCTGTCTTGAGCACATCACAACTCGTGCAACCATTGGTAAGACAGCGCTCTCCTAACTTTTCTGGTAAACATGCTTCTTGTTCCAGTTGAGATTCTTAGTTCATGTGAAAAACCCTCTCAACTGGATACCTCCAGGTCATTTAACAGCAAAGTCCTTGAGGTCCTCTTAAGCAGTTAGAGAGTATCTTCCAGCTGGACCTTTGGGCAATTATACCATATGTTTCATTTTAAAACCTGCAGCTTCCTTTCCCTCTCTGGCAGAAAAATGTCTGACTTGTGGCACAGCAGGGAACCATCTGGGTTCTCTATGGTCCATGCCTACCTGGAGGACAGGAAAGAATTGCCCCGAGGAATGCCTTTTGCCAAAATGCCCAGCATTTGAGACCTTTCTGCCCATCTGCCAACTGCTCATTGCACATAACACCTTGCTGATGACTCTATGGCTTTATGGCAGAAACACAAAAGAACAAATACTGTTTTCCTTGTGATTCAAGGGAAAGCATGAACCAAGGGGCAAGTTTGCATGTTGCTTCTCTACATCAAAAAGTGAAAACTATTTAGTGTAAACAGTGCAGGTCATGCTACCTATTATACACTTATGCAAAAAGCCAAGGTACTCAATGCCTTATTTACCTGAGCCTTTACTTGTAAGACTTATTCAGGATTCCTAGCCTGTGATCAGAAAGAAAATTTGGAGCAAGCAAGACTGGAGGAGGGTCAGGCTAGGGAACACTTAGACAAATTGAATATACAGAAGTAAAAGGAGCCTGGTAACTTGCACTGACAAGTGCTGAGGGAGGCTAGCAGGTATCATTGGTAGGCCACTCTTGATTTGGAACACAGAGGTTCTGACGACTAGACAATAATAAATGCCAACCTTTCCAGGATAGTAAGAAGAAAGAGTCAGGGAAGCACTGGCTGGTCCAGTCATTGGAAGGCGATAGAACAACTAATACTAGAAACCATATCTAGACAAATAAAAGACAAGGTGATGAGGAGTAGTCAGCATGGATTTTCAAAGTCATGTTTGACTAGTTTGATAGCTTTCTCCAACAAATTAATTAGCTTGGTGGATGAGGAGAGAACAGCGAACATTGTGTACCTTGACTTACTTTGATTTTTGTCATTGCCTTCCCTAACATCCTAGAAGAGAAACTGGGTGCACGAGGAGGGGGGTGGTGGTGGCAGGGTGTGGGCAGTGTTATGTGTTAGGTAAGTGGGCAGAGAGGTGGATTAAAAACTGGCCAAACAGTTGGTCTGGGGGGCTGTGAACAGTGGCACAAATTCCAGCTGGAGGCTGGTCACCAGTGGTGCCCCCCCACCCCTGAGGCTTGTACTAGAGGCCAATGCGGTTTAACACCTTCATTAATGCTCAGGACACTTAGGTAGACTGCACATACTCAAAGTTAAAAGGAAAAGGGGTAACATCTACTGATGATCAGACTAACTATGGTCAAATACTTGACTGCTACTGCAAGGCTAAGCTGTCTGGAGTCTGTCAGTCTAGCTTCTGTTTCTCTCAAGGTCTGCAAACCTGTTCTGGGCAGCTCTGGGGTGCTTTATTACAACTCGTGATATTTTCAATCTTCTTCTACTTGCTAGGAATTATAAACTGGGTACAGACAATTTAGATGAGTCATTTCCTTTCCTCACACCCTGTTCCTAAAATCTGATCTTTCATCTCCCAGAGATGTTTTGGTTTTGGTCAGTGCACCAACTGCAGCCGGTGCTTGACTCCACAGTTCTCAAGCGACCAAAGAAACCCACCGCTCACGGTTCTTCTTGTATGGCTAAGGGAGATGTGAAAGGAGCTGAATGAGTGTCGCGTTACTGCACCTTGTTATTAAATGTCCCTGTAAATGCACCAAAGCGGGGCAGGGAGGGGAAGAGGGTGGGATTCAGGTGAAAAGTACTTTCCGAATTTATCTGCCGGCCACTGGGTGTCACTGCTACGCCACAAGAAGCGATCGCCTCCACCCTAATGGCGGCCGGTAACGTCACCCTGGAAATTCAGGTTCGCTCCTGTTCTCGGTAACCGAGGCTCAGGGACTCCTGCAGCTGCTCAAGGCAGGTTTGGGTTGGGTTTTTTTTTTTTTTTTAAAGGCCTGTGCCAGCTTGATGAGGGGTAAAAGTGAGTTGGAAAGAAGGCCTTCCAAAGAAAAGGGAGCTTTCTTTCCAAAGAAAGCAATAGGCGAGAAAGCACTGGAGTTCAAGGTGGGGTAAATGTTAACTTAGTTTTGAGTGGAGGTTTCAAGCAGATCATCATCAGAAAAGTTGGCTCTCTTCTGTGTGAAGAAGGGCAATCCTGGAAAGACACACAGTTAAAGAGGCTGTAGCCTTGCTGTTAGCATTACATAGTGTGCTGTGTGTGCTTGCACATCCCATGGCAGCACAGGCTCTACAAGCTCTCATCCACACAGACTGCAGCCATGTTATTGGTCTGGTTGGCCTCTTCGTCAGTGGGAAGCAGTGGCTAGCTAAAACTTATGGCCTTGCCAAATATTTCCACCAAGAAAAGAAAGGACATGAGAAGTATGGTAACTCTGTGATTCCATTTACAGGGGAGGCACAAAGAACACCTATACTAGACCATAATAGGAGGTAAGAAAAGAGAGTGTTAACATAAAGCCCTCACTTCAGCCAGCACTTGAACCATAGTCTCTCAGTTTCTTCTTGCCTTTCCCTTCAAGCCAGGACTCTATTCACAGCTCTGCCTTTCCCAGAAATTGATGTCTGGGCTATGGGTGGGAATGTGGCTCTGTCTGGGACGGACACCCCTTTCTGACTGCACCAGTGAGTCTGAGGCCATCAGACAAGGGTGGTGACCATAACTTCCCTGAGGCCTAGCCTAGCCATTACATGGTATGCCTCGAGCTGTGTTCCAAGTAACATCCAGGCCAGGGGGCCTTCCAGGATGATTGTTCGATTAAGATTTCTGGTGTGACTCCTTCTTCCCTCTACCTCTATCACCAGAGCAGGCAGCCCAGGACAAAGGCGGATCTCCACTGGTCTGATTTCTAAACTCCCTTTGGCTTTGTGCACTGTTTTATTACACCTCCCCTGGCTCAGTGTAAGCTGAACCTTTCTGCTCCTTTTGGCTGCAGAAATAAAAATTCTTTGCTCCTTGTTGCTATAAGGCAACTGAGCCATGCCCAGGCTCAGTGTGCCAAGTGAGGCTTCCAGCTGGCAGGAACACAGAATCACAGAATGACAGCAACTCTTCTTTTTCCTTGGCTGTCATAAATGCACACCACCTCTCCCAGTCTTCCATTTGCTGTTTTATCCAATCCAGAAATCTCTACGCGATCTCATCTTCAGACATTTCCCTTGGCTCCCCACCCTGGTCCTGTATCCCCATGTTGTTCAATGCACTCAAAACCAGCTAACACTCAAAGAAAGCAGAACTATCTTTCACAAGCACAGAACTAAGACACACAGCACCTCTGACCTGTGCTTTCTCTTCTCTCTTGACTAATCATAGCTGTGCTGGGAAGTTCTAAACACGTGGTTCTTCTTCAGTTTTTTCCACTAAGGGAGGAGTTCTCTAAGATCCAGAAAAAGTTGGCACATTACTCCAAGAGAAGTCCTCCCTCCCAAAATAGGACATAAGACTTTTCCTTTCAGATTTCTCTTATTTTTGCACTGTGGCAGGTGCCTCCTGGAAGCACACAGAGTAGACAAAATAAACAAAGTTTCAACTTTATATTAAAAAAAATCTGCCTTGACTCCTATCAACAAACTGAAAAGGACAAAGGCAGATTTGTAGTCAAACTGTCTCATTTTGCTAGAATTACCCCGTCAAAATTACTTTAAATTCCATTCATTGTAAATAAGGGAGGTGAGGTATCTCTGAAAATGCTCTCTTCTACTAATTCAAAGTACAGAGGTTTGTTGACTGCATCTCCCCATAGGTTTAGCATTTCTCAGGTCAAAACCACAGTAAACTAATGACTCCTCACAACTTCTGTGGTCTTTTGCCCTGAACCCAGATAGCTTCTATTCCTAACCTGCCCCCATAGCAAGGATTTGTTCATGTCTCCTGGATGTCAATGTGTCCTAAATGAGCTTCACTCCCTCTAAACCACACTCTACCATGAGAAAACCAGAGCAGCATTCAGGAGCTTGTTCAGTTTCCCCATGCTTGCCAATTTGTAATACATTAGATTGTATTCCACCACCATGCCACAAATGCCCTGCGTGTGTACAGAAATGTGTGCTACAGTGTGGGCAATAATGGCCATCTCTAGTGATACCTGCAAGGTTAAAAAAGACTGACACTGGATCCATAGGTTCACACAAAAACTGTTCCATGGGAAACATCACTGCTGCGTTCTATCTTTTCACGATGGGTCAGTCAAATGCAATGCAGGCCTCCACAAGTCTACTTCCTTATGGTTGTCTTATTTTTATTAGATTAGAAGAGGGTTTATGGTATCAGTATTGTCTAAAACTTACACCAGGCTATCCTAGACCAGTTGAACCAGTTTAATTATACATCTCATGTTTTTATCTGGTTTAAGGCATGCATGAAAGACTTGAGGCATTTTCTGCTGTATTGAACATGATTGTGTGTCATCTCTGGCCTAAAAAGAACCCCAAGTTTCAGTCATGTTTATCATGCAATCCTATCATAGTAAACAAAGTTGTCTGATGACTTAGTAAATTGCAGGAAAAAATGAAGAAAGTAAGTAGCACTGAAAATAAGTCAAAGATAAAATCGTTACCTAACTTTGAGAACTTTTTGTTAGAAATGGGGCATTTTCATTGCAGAATCCTGTTTACAACAAAAAGGCTTACCATGCCAAGGTGCTTAGAAATATTACTGCTACTCCACTTAGAAAGATGAATGTGAGAAAAACAAAATGCAGAGGTTTGTTGTAAACACCTAGCTTTCAACCCAGCCTTGAAAGACTAAAGGCAGTATCGAGTAGGCTGAAACTGTTGAGTGACCAGATAATTGTCCATCAAAGGGTGAAACCGGCCTTGTCTGGTTTTCTCACAGGTCCATCTGAATAAACACTGGTGTCCTGCCTACAAAGGTTAGCTTTTCTCTGGTCCTGTTCCAGTCAACTGAAAATTTCTCCTTGCAACTTCCTGGTTTTATTAGACATATGAGAAATTTAGTGCTTTCATTGGAAAAAGTGGAAAATAAACACTTTTTGACTCATGGAGGACCCATTCAGTATCTATATCTCAGAAAACTATGCATAAGGTGTTTGTTGTGTGTGGCAATTAACTGCCATCCACAAGAGAACACTAACAACAGGTTACAAATCATTCTCCTTGCAGAGCAGGAGGTCTCCTTCCCATGCTGTGATGTTGTACATGCTAAGCTTAATTTAATCTTCCACCTTCGGACTTGTCATCACTTGAAGAAGCCTTCAAGGTATAGCTTCAAAGTACATGTTTCCAGACACCAGAAATGGTTCTGCTGGGATCAGGGGTGCAACCAGAACATCAGGACTCATGGTTGTCAGAATCACCCAAAGAGAGGCCCATCAGATAGTGCCTATGTCACTTGAGAAATATCACACAGGCTGTGCCGGTGCAATAGACCCAATGTGTTTGCACCACTGGCATCACTGTCTGGCTTCAATGCTTTCAGCAGAGAAAGGTAACTGATGACTATAGCAACAGTGGGTCACTTTAACTCCTTCAAAGTTTTATTTTCCAGAGTGTATTACTCTGATCCAACTCTTCTCTGTGGTCTATCAGCAGAAAAAATCGCACAAGAAAAGGTCTACCTTTCTTGTCACATAGTGACATTCAGCTGGAAAACTAAGACACCAAGGATAATGATTTGATGGAACAACATAACTGCTTTCTTAAGGTGGATTTGATTATAGTGCCTTCAGACACAAGCTCAACACAAAACCACAGGGAAGTGTTGTTCAACAGAGGGCCTGATAACTGAAGGCTAGAAATGCAGGACATGGCTTCTGTTGTGATCACTAACTTAAACAAACAGCTTAATGCCTCTATGGCTTTATGTTCCTCCTATCATAGAATCATAGAATAACAGAGCATTTTGTGTTGGAAGGGACCTCAAAGATCATCTAGTTCCATCCCCCCTGCTATGTGCAGGGATACCTCCCACTAAACCAGGTTGCCCAAAGCCCCATCCAGCCTGGCCTCGAACACTCCCAGGTCGGAGGCAGCCACAGCTTCTCTGGGCAACTTGTGCCAGTGCCTCACTCTCCTCACAGGAAAGAATTTCTTCCTTATATCTAATCTAAATCTATCCTCCTTCAGTTTAAGGCCATTACCCCTTGTCCTATCACTATGTGCCCTTGTAAACAGCCCCTTGTAAAAAGTCCTGCTATTTCTGTGGTTTTTTTCTAATTTGAAGCAAAGTATTTTTGTGAAAGGGCTGGTATGTGTATTTGTAGCATCTAGCACAGCAATGACAGAATTCTGTTGCAGACTTTTAGAAAAATATACTGTAGAACTGTATATGTTCATAGGATCTCATCAGTGATACACTGGACTTAGCTGGATAGGTGCATTCCTGGAGAATTCCCAATTTGATTGATAATATGGTTTTATGAAACCATACAGCATTCTCAATTGATTTTGGAGACAGTCTTCTTAGATCACTGATTATTCCCCTGTAAATTCAAGGACTACTGATTTCTTGCTGCAGTATCCAATTCCAGCATGTTCTGGTAGACTGGATGCACTCATAACCTGCTGTGACAGAAAGACTGCTTTGTCCCCTGTTACAATGCCTAGATTGCTTGAGCAGGACATGTTTGCCATTACAGGAGGAAGAACTTGTTTCCAGACATCTTGCATTGCCTGTTGAAAGTCTGCCTGACTGCAGAAAGACAGGGAAACAGGCAGTCTTTCAGCTGGAGTCTGCTGCTTGCCAGGGAGGACCATTCCCAAAGACAGACACCCACGATAAGTGTCACCAAGAGAAACAGCCCACACCGTCCATCAGGGAGATTCAATTCTGACAATAAATTCTTCCATCCACATTCCAGGTTCTTGGTCTGAACCTACAACAGATAGAGCACACACTCTGGGAACATTTTGGAGGAAATAACACTTATCTTCCTGTGGAAAGCCCTTTCCCACCACTCCTAGACTGAAACAAGAATGGAATCGACAGTGAGGAATATAGGAGTAATGGAGGACACGAGCAAAAGGTCAAAGAGTCTAATTCATCCAGTAGCTTCTGCCCACCATCCCTAGCACATGTCTGCAACAATACCAGGGAATGTACCCAGAGAATGATAATAGTGCAATTATAGGGATGAGGCTCAGCTTAGAGGTGTAGTTTCCTTTTTCAGCTCATGTGAAAATGCACAAGGGAAAGCTGACACTATTACCCAATTTCCCTACAGACTAACATCAGGGTCACCTTAGCTTTCTGTTCAGTGAATACTGGGAATGTGGCAGGGTTTGGTTGTTTTTTTTACCACAGTCAAAGAAGACTTTCTGCCCTATATAGAAAAAGGAATGCTTTGTACAGAGTCACTTGATTTGTGGTTTACACAACCAACCTCTAAAGCACATTGCCCACTCAGCCGATAACTCAGGCCATTCCAAGAGCCTGATGTGGAGCCTCAAATACACAGCTGGTACTGTTTGAAGAGAGAAGATTCAACTATACAGGCAAGCACTGTGTTTTTTTCATCAGTTCCCAGGTCCTTAAGTCACATCATCTGACTTGTTCCTTATTAATAAAAATTAAGGTTCTGACCTCCACAATTGCAGAGAAATTGTGGGCCCCCAAAAGACTCAATTGTGGGTACTCAAAAAAAGACCCTAAGAGAACAGTAAGAAGGCAAAATACATTGCTTTATGGTTTTAAGTAAATATAATTTTTTTTTTTTGAATGCAGAGGACTGAAAATATTTTTCAAAGCAAACTGAACTCTTGAGATTGGGAGGTATTCAGTTTTACCCAATTTCTTCTTAGTAGAGATTAAATGTTAAGTGTCACCAGGAAACTTCTCAACTGGCTCTCAGTTTATAGACAATAGTTTCTAAGCTGAATTTCATTATACCCTTTGAATAGAACACGACAGTGAAGCACATTTTAGATGCCCTTTTCAGAGTGCCTGAAAATGTCCTTCCTGTCCTCAATAACAGACTACAGCCCATTCACAAGCTTTCAGCAATACAGTACTTTGTGGTACATGCTCTCTATATTTATTATCAGCAGTAAATGTTCTTAGAGTGGCTGACATGTAAACCAATCCTAAAACTAAAGCAGCATAAACTACACTGAAACCCCTGAGTTAAAATATTCACTGTTCCAACAAAAGGTAAAAAACTCTAGAACAGGCTTCCTACTGGACTTGGCAAAATGAGAAGCTGGAGAATGGTGTTACTGACCATTAACTGTGCTGAAGAGCACAGTTAGTGCTCTGCCAGACCCTGAGATGACCCACCTCCCAGCCCATCCCATATCATGTACAGAACATGATATTGTATGGTATGGAATATACCTTTGTTCAGTCTGGGTCACCTGTCCTGGCTGTGTCCCCTCCCAACTTCCTGGGTGCCCCCCACCTTCTTGCTAGTAGGGCAGCGTGAGAAACTGAAAAGCCCCTGACTGCTTGGCAGCAACTAAAACCATCAGTGTGTTATCAACATTGGTCTCATGCTAACTCCCAAACACAACACTGCACCAGCTCCTAGAAAGAAAACTAACTCTACCTGTGCTGAAACCAGGAGTTCCCCCACCCCCAAAAAAAATAATTCCTGGTTACTGGATGTAAAAATATAACCAGTGTTCAACCATGATTTGACTATAGTAGGAGGCTGAAAAGACCCTTGGGGGTATCCTGGGTGTGTACTACCACAGCTCTATCATTCTTTCAAGTCACTGAAATATTTCTGACCTCCCACCATCTCACTCTTTAGCTTCATTTCCTCAGGAGAGCAAATCTCCCATGTCCCATGAGATAACTTCATAGGTTTGGTTTGGCTAATTACAGGGAGCTTTTTATATGACATCACCCTCCCTGAATTTACAGAGACTAGAATATGGCTCAACAAGTCAGATTTGCCATGCCAGGCAGGATTTTAGGAGCAGTTCCCAGACGGAGCCTGTGAATGTTTTCTTAAGCCCCAACTGAGAAGTCAAGTGGACCAAAACAACAAATAAATATTAAACTACCTTGCCTTGCTGAGAAAAGAAAATGTTTTGGTTAAACAACTCATTTGCTCAAATGCAAACCTATCTGGTCAACAAGAAAGAAATGCTTTGTTTTTCTTGCAAAATGTCAGATATTCATGGTTTTAAAAATCAATTTCAATCTGTAACAAGAATTCATTACTTTAGTTCTTAAAAATGAGAGATATTTTGCTATTGACTGAAACTTTTTGTCTCTGAAGAAGACTCTTACGGGCTTTGGGTCAACAGCAGACAGAAATCTTTATTTGTTTGGTGATCTTTGAGTCAATCTAAAATGAAAATATTTTTCAGCTTAGCCAGCATTTTAAAATAAAAATCTCTGTTGATTTTCAAGCATGACTAGTAATTTCACAATGAAATGCTCAGTTTCTGGTAATGCTCAGCAATCCCAGGTCCACTATAGTTAGTCATATATGAGCCTGCAAGGTAAAATTAAATTATTTGCTCAGAAATTACGACTCCATTATGCTAGCTGCAGACCTCAGAGGAACTGGAGCAAATACAGTGAGGATCCAGGTGTGAATTGAAGACAGTCCAAATAGAAAAATCTCATCAAATGGCAAACCAGTCATGTAGAAATACACAGGTGAAAAGCGAAAATCCAGGCCCTAGAGCTTTAACAACGTAGCCTCAGCCAGCTCTGAATATCCCACCAAGGTGAGATCCCACCAACACAGGAAACAAGCAACATGTCACATTTCTGTCTTCAGTCAGGAGATGCCAACCTGGGTATTTTGCAGACAGAGCCAGCCTGCTGCTGCATACAGCCTTTTGATCTGCTCTGCTTGGTGTGAGAGAGGAACTGTCACATTTCTACCTCCCTCTTACACCCAGCACAGGCACAAGATGTGAAGAGGTTTATAAGCTGGCACAGGCAGATGAGGTTTTAACATGGGCCAGAACACCATCTCACCTCTCTGCACAGCCAGGAGAAAGCTGACAATGAGCTGGGCTCAGACACAGAAACTACTTTTAAACAAACAATTGCACAGAACTGAAGGACCTGTTAAAACTGGCTTGCAGAGGAAATTTGCAGGCATGACTGCCATCAATTTGAGAAACACCTTTTAGTTAACTTGTGTAGAACAGATGGTATTCTCAGACCTACTGCATCATGCTTATTTTTATCTCAATGTGTTTAATAATTGACTGCTCTGACCTGGTGGTTAGAAAAGTGGAAAGAGACCCTTCAGCAGCAATCAGGACTATTTGTTAAATTCGCCGCAGCCTGGAGCAGTATGGCCTGGTGAATGCAGCAAGTACTGTTCTTCAGACAGCTGTGACTCTGAGCAGGATCATCTCTCTAACAGCTGAACATTGCTTGGAGGTGGTAATGAACTGTACAGAATGTAGCATTTTGGAACCCTCTCACACTATTTCTATACAATTAGTCATTGTCCCCGTTGCCTCCTGCAGAAGAGCTGACTTGACCTGCCAAGGTCCATTACGCTATTTCATTCCCCTGACCTCACCAGCTGGCCTGTCCACAGGCTTTGATGCCAAGCCTGTCTTCTGCCTGAGGTGGTAGCTGTGCCCTGGATTTCCTGTCTATACTTTGTACTGCAGGATGCCATCACCACCCTCAGAAATATGAAACCATTAAAATCCAGACTGGACAACAAATGTAACTCTATGTTTACAAGTGGAATGGACTAATCAGTTAAAAAAAAAAAAAAGAGAGAGAAAGTAAGTAAACATCTGAAAAAATGAAGATAAATAAATTCTAGGGTGGAGGGAACCCTTCATTGCTTCACATTACAGTTCTTAGCACAATCTAAGCAAGAAAATGCCTCCACAGGCTCAGTTGTAGTTTTTGCATTAAAGCACTCAACTTTCCTAGAAGAAAAAGTGACAGTTCCACTTTTCCAGACTAAGCTACTCAAGAGACCTGAATTTATCACAGTTCCATCACTCTTTGCTCATTAACTGTCCTGGAAGCAATAGGAAGCTGCTGAGGAAATCAGACCTCACCAGCCCATCAGCTCTAAGAACACACTGTTCCACAGAGCAGCATATTCCAAGCCCTGAACCAGTATCACTGAATCTTTCGTGTTGTGCAGTGCTTGCAGCTGGAGTTGGAATAAAACCTTGGTCTGGCAGATTGAAGGAGCGGTGTTAGAAAAATGCCTGAGTTAGCCCACTGTCAGTATGCAAGCCCCAAAGCAAACTACCTCTCAGCATACCAGGCTCTGAGCTGTTGTCCACCTGGACTTCCATATCCGAAGTATGTAAGAGATCCAAAGGTTCAGCATGTGGTTTCTTATCTTATCTTGAAAGTTAACATTTGTTTCATTCAATCCTGGAACATATGGTTAGGAAGTGAGGGTTGGTCATAAAAAGACACAAACAGAATAGGATCACAGAAATGTCAATCTCAGGGTGGGTTTCTTTTGTTTTGTTTTGCTTTGCTTTTTAATTACTTTCAGTCAGTCCTTTCAGGTCCCACCTTTCCTCTCACCTTCAGAAAGTGTTCCCCATATTGCAGTCCCAAGAGGTAGAAATTAATTTTGCTGCATGTTTAAAGTCCAAATTAAGGTATCACATGCCATGAGACTGTCACTTAACACTGCTAACACTGACAATGCTGTTGCTCTTGGAAGCAACCCCTTACAAAACCCAACCCAAATTCTCGCAATGTGAAAGATTCAGCTTGATTTAGGCACACCTGCCTACAGCTTCCCTTGATACCTGGCCTTCCTGTCCCTAATTTGCCCTTTCATCTTCCAGGGAGGCCTTGACGTGTCATGATATCCATGTTGGTGTCAAATGCTGTACCCCTAGCAGTTGAGACAAAGAACTGTGGTGAACTCTCCCAGGAAGACCCCTTTAGACTACACTCAGCCACATCAAAGAAGAGGTAATAGTGCCAGAGCTGGTCAGTTTAAAGGGGACTTGGCTGTCCCTAATTAAAATAATTTCTTGGTCCCTTCATTGCCACTGCAGGTGAATTCTGGACACTTGACCTTGGTCCTTCCACACCTCAGCTGCACATTGACTTTTTACGTACCAGCACAGTCTATTTGCCAAGACCTGAATAAAACATACCATGAAGCTTCACAGAGTGAGACAATCCAGCTGACCCATGTGAGTACTTCCCCTAATAATTTGCACCAGTTTTAGGGTGCAAAGGAACATAGAAGTCCCCACCCTATCCTAGCACACAGCACTTCTCAGAGGCAATCTTTCCCTGCAAAAGGCCAAAGTAAGATGTTCAAGGCCTTCCTGACTGTCCATTGAGGAATCACTGAAGGACTCCTTGTTCTTACAACTGTAGGCCCACAGGCTTTCAGCATACAGCACAGGTGTTCTCTGACAGTCTCCTTAGATCACAGGGTTCTTTCAGTCTCAGGAAACGTGAATTTCTCCTCACAGAAAGAAGCTGGGTTCAAGATAACTGAAAGAGAGCAAGGGAAAGCAGAGAAAATCCCAGACACTTTATTTTTAATCTCTTATTTCCAAGAAGGTAATAATTTTGAAGCCATGCATTCTAGATTTTCTTCATTTCTAGAGAGAAAATCTCTCCATGATCTCTATTAGAGTACGCAATCCCCTCCTGACCCCTTCTGAAAGATGTACTGAAAGAGACAGAGGTTATAGAACAAACACAACACACCCTGATTAAGGTACTGATTGACTAAGAACAAACATTCAGGTACAGATCACCAGGGTCTCTGCTGAAAAGGAAAAGTGAGTCACTTTCTGTTGATATCTCTGAGGCAAATAAAACTTAATTCCTTGTAGACTAAAAGATAAGTAAAAGATAATTAAAAGGATGTTTCTAGTGCCAGTGGATCTAGGTGGTGGAAGGGAATGAAATCCTTCCTTTTCACCTGTCTTGAAGGAGCAGCTTTGAATCCTCTCTGACAGAAAGATATTATATCCTGCTTACGTGGTCATGTCTAATTGCCTAACCAACTTTGTGTTCAGGAGTGAAATATTTTTCCATTTGAAATGGAAAAGGACTATCAGTATTCAGGTGGGGAGAGAAGAGTACAGCATCTCTTATGAAAGTGTGGAGAACAGTTCCTTGTTTTGAATCCTCTAGGAGTTTTATTCAATAGATTTCCCATTGCTTTCAACAACTGAGAATCTTGGACTTGGGTATTAAATGTTCTATTTTTTAAAAGTGTCTATAAGGTATAAAATACTGCCATTAATTTTGACATGAGTGATATCACCTACCAATTCATTCTTCCCTGTGAACACACAGATAAAAATGCATGAATAAGGGAATGCTATGGGTTTTGACTTCTGGGTTTTGAAAGCCACATCCTACAGTCATTGAATGTCCTTAGAAGAACCCCTAAGGACTGAGAAAGACATGCGAATTAAAGTGGTAAGGTGTTCCCACACTGTAGGTTTCCAAAGCTCTCCCAAAGAAGAGAGACCCAACAGTACACCTAGAATGAAGATGAGAGCAAAATAGCAATGCATGAGTTTACTCCATACTGATTTCAACAGGGACTAAGTATATGCTTAAATTTGGGTAGTTAAATTTAAAACACTTCTACTTACTCAGCCTGGTCAATACCACTTGCAGGTGCAAATGCATACAAACTGGTGTCACGGTGATCTAGGGTTAATTTAAATTTATGTCTAAACTGGGTCATATGGATTGGCTGCATCAAAGTACAGCCCCCTGTGCAGCGAGGCAGGCACCCTAGGGTCTGGTGAAGAAGCGGCTGATGGATACCTGATTGACAGCAGGACATCTGACTATAGCCCTACTCACTCCCAAATGCTTGAATCAGGTTCTGTGAGCTATTTTTTTTTACTTGTTCTCATCTGTATTTTTCAAGAAGGGAAAGACTAGTCTTGACAAGTGTTATATGCTGCAGATTCTAGCCAAATATTGACAATCTTGTGTTGTTTGGGTGCTAGGCATGCTATTCTCAAGTATTACAGCTTTATCTACTTCACTGAGGATTTTTAACATACAGCAAAACTGTGCTTATCCTCTGCTGCTCCTTCGTTGAGTGAACCATGTGACCTTGAGATCTGCAGTTTAAACAGAACCCTAAGAAAGCAAGGAGTAAAAGTATATCCACCTGACTCACTCCTTTTCTGCACATTTAGACTGGCTCCAGAATGTATAGCAGCAGTTTGCTAAGCACAGTGCTGCTGTGTGGCTGCATAGCAAAGAGGGTGGAGTTGGGGTTCAGTGTGAGAACTGTACCTCTTTGTTAAAGCACCTACATGTCCTAAAGGGAGAAAAGAAGCAAAAGAAGAGTTGTTCACCATGCTCTGCCTCCTGCTGTGTGTGATGTGCCACCCTTGAAAGTCCTCTGACATCTCTACTCACAGAGCTGAACTGTTGCCACTTAAGTAGCATAGCATACTGTAATTTTGGAAGACCAAAGTGCTGAAGGAAGCAGGGACCTCACTTATTCTTAGTTGAATTCAAACAACTAGCCTTTATATGTATGCAAGCATTGTCTTTTCTTTGTAGAAGAGTGTCAGCCACACATCTCATTGAGTGTACCTTTGCAAGAACAGGAAGACTTGTTCTATCCCCTTTTCATCTCAAACATTAAGTATGAACTCATCTTCAGGGCTGCTCTCATGCTGTATAATCAGTGTTGCTCCCTTTGCATTTAGTGCAAGAGTAGCAACTGGCAAGAATATGGCTCTGCCTTTCTGGCTTTAAAGGAAGACTTGCTTAATAAATACTCCTTGAAGTTTGGTTCTATTCTATGCTCCTTCCTGCATGATGCCCATAAATATGCCTGCTCTATCCATCATAGAAAGGAAATCTGCATCATATGAGTGTTTGTTTTCTCACCCCTTGCTTTTCAAAGATCTGTTGGAGGTGTAGATCCAGTACATTTCATATCCAACACATTTCATATCCTCACTTAAACTCTCGTGACAGAATTAGGTCTTCTCTTTTGGGGACTAATCCAAAAGTAAAATTTGCTTATGAAAGAAAGGCTGTCCTTTCAATCACAGTTTGCAGCAGTTTAAAGTCAAATTCACACAAAGACCTACATTTCTCCTCAGAGGAGAATCCAGTACAAGGGTATCTCTTCCAGTAGTCCAGCTTATAGTCAGAAACAGGCAGGAAAAGATGGCAAGTGATCTAGGATGGTTTAGCCCTGGCTGGAGGCCAGACACCCACCAAAGTAACTCTATCAGTTCCCTTTTCAGCAGAACAGGGGAGAAAATATATATTGAGTTGCTCAGGAGTCAGGATAAGGACAGGGAGAGATCATTCCACAATTAGCATCATGGGCAAAACAGACTCAACACAGAATAAAAAAGCCCATCTAATTTATTACACTACACACACACAGAAACCAGAGTAGGATAATGAGAAATAAAACAACTCCCCCCACCCCTCCCTTCTTAGCAGACTCAATATTATTCTCCCTTCCTCCACCTTCCGGATGTCACAGGGTGAGACGATGAATGGGAGTTTCAGTCAGTTCATCATAGGCTGTTTTCCTTCTCAGCTGGGTGGGGACGGATTCCTCACACCCTTCCCCTGCTCCAGCATGGTGTCCCACCCACAGCAGACAGTCCTCCACAAACTTCTCCAATGTGAGTCCTTTCCCACAGGGCTTCAGCTCTTCACCAACTGCCTCAGCATGGGTCACTTCCATGTCCCATCCTTCAGGAACAGACTGTTTCAGTCACGTCACCCCAGAAACCCTGCTCCACCATGGGCCTGTCTCTCCATGGGCTGCAAGTCCTGCCAGGAGCTTGCTTCATTGCAAGTCACAGCATCTTTCATATGTCTCTATCTGCTCCACCATGGGGTCCTCCACTGGTTTCAGGTGGAATATCTGCTCCTCATCATCTGCCGTGGTCTGCAGAGGGACAACCTGTTTCACCATGGTCTTCTCCATGGGCTGCAGGGGAATCTTGCTCTCCAGTGGCTAGAGCAACTCCTTCATGCCCCACTTGTTCACTGTCCTCGATGTCTGCAATGTTTCTTACATCTCAATCCTTTCTCTGGCAGTAACAAGTGGTTGCTGGCAGGTGTATTTATTCTTCTTAAATGTTATCACAGAGGAACTATGACTGTCACTGACTGGCTCGGCCTTGGTCAGTGGTGGGTCTGTCCTTGAGCCAGCTGGTATTGGCTCTGTCTGGGCCTACAGGAAGCTTCTAGTAGCTTCTTGCAGATGCCAACCCTCCAGCACCAAAACCCTGCCATGCAAACCCACAACAGATGGAAATACTGTGAACATGTAGGCAACTCTAGTACAATCCTGAAAATTGTCTCTCATCAATAAAGGCTTTTTTCCCTGCTATTCAGCACAGTATTCACCCAAATCCCAAATGGACCCCAAGCAAAACCCCTCAGCTTACAGACACTAGCGCCCAATCCTTATTTCAGCTCTTCTATCAAATTCACCTGGCCCAGATATTCTTTCCTAAAGCACCAGGTCTCAGGCACTTGGCCCTTAGCTACCAAGACTGTAATCTCCATCTAGGAAGTATCAAACAGCAAGGTCCAGATCTATAAAGATATTTAGGCTCCTAGAACTTTTCTACCTTGATACTGGAGGCCACATATTTCAAATTGTCCCTTCCCACCATAAAACCTAAACACATATGCCTGGGCCTACAAGGTTCCTAACCACCAAACAACAGAATCAAAAATTTACAAAGAAAAAAGAAATCTGAAAAACCAACACTGTAAAACATTCATGCTTAGAAAAAAACAGCAGGAATTTCTGTAATGTGTCATTTGACACACTGAACAAGCCAACACCCTTAAGTCAAGTATTTTTCTTCCTCTTCAGCAGGATCCACATCCTGCCCCTGCCCTTTCACAGATACAACATGAGTGGAACAGGTTTGCTCTGTGAAGTTACTGCCAAAACACACTTAAGCAGTAATTTAAGGATTTAAACACAGGTGTCTCTTATGATTTTAGCAACCTTCATGGCCTTCAGCTACCAGTAAGATCTTACATGACCTGTAAGATCTTTTGCATGTCTTCAATAGTTCACAATTATCAGAATCATAGAATGGCTGAGGCTGGAAGCAATCTCTTAGCTCATCTGGTCTAAACCCCCTACTGAAACAGGGCCACCTGAAGCTGGTTGTCAGGACTATGTCTAGCTTTTGAAAATCTCCAAGGACAGAGACTCCACCACCTCTCTGGACAACCTCTGCCAGTGCTCAGTCACTCTCATGACAAAAAGTGTTTCCTGATCTTTGGAGGAAACTTCCTTTACAGTTGGACTCAATGATCCTTTGTCTTTTCTAACCTAGCAATTCTGTGATTCCTGTGTTTCAGTTTGTTCACATTGCCTGTCACTGGGCACCACTGGAAAGAGCCCAGCTACTTCTTTACACACTTCCTTCAGATATTGGAACACATTGATGAGGTTTCCCTCTGAACCTTCTCTGGGAGAATGCCATCTTACTCAGCCTTCCTTCATGTGAAAAATGCTCCCAGCTGTTAACCATCTTTGTGCCCCTTTGCTGAACTGTCTCCAGTACCTCTACATCTCTCTTGTACTGGGAATCCAGAACTTGACACAGTCCTCCAGGTTTGACCGTACCAATGCTGAGCAGAGGGCAATAATTACTTTCTGAGCCTGCTGGCAGCACTCCTCCTAATGTCGCCGAGGATATCATTTGCCTGATTTGCCACAAGGGCACATTCTAGCTCAAGTTCAACTTGGTGTCCACCAGGACCCCAGGTTCTTTTCTGCAAAGCTGCTTTCCAGACAGTTGGCTTCCAGCATATACTGGTGCCTGGGGTTATACCTCCCCAGGTGCAAGACTTTGTACTTCCCTTTGATGAACGGTATGAGGTCAAGGCCCCATTAGACTGCAGCATGACCCTCCAGTGTATCAACCACTCCTCCAATTTTGTATCAGCAGCAAACATGCTGAGGTGCACTCTGTCCCATCATTCAGATCATTAATGACGTTGAAATAGTATTGACCCCTGGGGTGCACCACTAGCTACTGGTCTCAAACTTCATGCTGTGACCACTACTTTCCTGGGCCCAGACATTCTGCTGGTTTTCAGTCCTCTTCACTGCTCATCGAGCCTGTATGTCATTTCTACAAGGATCTTGCATGAGATAGTACCAAAAGCCTTAATGAAGTCAAGGTAGGCAACATCTATAGCTCTCCCCTCATCTACTAAGCCAGTCATTTCATCATAGGAGGTTATCGGCTTCGTTAAGCAGGTCTTCTGCTTCATAAATCCATGCTGACTAATCCAAATCACCTTCTTTCCAGGAATTAACAGTTGCAATGTTTCATTGTTTCACACCCACCCCCTTCTCAGGAGTCAGGATGAGGCTGACTGGCCTGTAGTTCCCAGGGTACTCCTTCCTGTTCTTTTTGAAGACAGGAGTGACATTTGCTTGCCTCCAGTCCTCAGAAATGTGTCTCAAACACTACAACTGTTTAAAGATTCGGGTGCAGAGGAAAGCCGCTAAGATGATCAGGGGGCTGGAGCACTTCCTCTGCAAAGACAAGCTGAGAGAGTTGGGGTTGTTCAGCCTGCAGAAGAGAAGGCTTCTGGGGAGATCTCATGGCAGCCTCCCAGTACTTGAAGAGGGCCTGCAAGAAAGCTGGGGAGGGACTTTTTAGAAGGGCATGTTGCGATAGGACAAGAGGGAATGGTTTTAAATTGGAAGAGGAAAGATTAGGAAAAAATTCTTTACTACGAGGGTGGTGAGGCACTGGAACAGGTTGCCCAGTGAGGTGGTGACTGCCCCCTCCCTTGGAGGTGTTCAAGGCCAGGTTGGGTGGGGCCTTGAGTAGCCTAATCTAGTGAGAGGTGTCTCTGCCTGTGGCAGGGGGTTGGAATTTGATGATCTTTAAGGTTCCTTCCAGCCCTAACCATTCTATGATTCTATGATTCTATGAAGATAATCGAGAGTGGCCTCACAATGACATCTGCCAGCTCCCTCAGCACCCATGGATGCATATCATAAGGGCCCATGGCCTTAGGTACATCCATTTTATTGAAGTATTCCATAAAGTACTCCTTCCTTCGCTTTCCTCCAGTCTCACAAGCGTCTAAACAAATTCATTCCTACAGTGTTTGATAAGCAAACAGCCAAATGGAGGCCAAACTGTTCCTTGCAAGCAATGAGGCAGTCATTGTTGACTGACCACAGATTGGGGGTATGCAGAATTACTGTTGGTAATACGTCAAAAGCTTTTTTCCCCTCCTACTTCGACTCTAGGCCCCTTGGTTTGTTGGTAGGGACCCAAGTGGAAGTGTTTTGATTATTTCCAAGTACTGGGAACTGTATAAATGAACTGGCATCAATAACTCAGACCCTCCTGTGTGTGCACACAGACGAATGGACTTAATGTTAAACAGTAAGATTAGGGTAATAGAGAGGGCAGTTTCCTGTCTGTGCCTGCCTGTATTCAGTATAAAGTCACAGAATGCATATGACGCTTCCCAGACAGGGCTAGGACACAGCTCATTTTAGCTGCAGAGTGACCACCATTCTTCAGAGAAAAGACAGAGAATGTGAATTTGGATCACTGTTTTTTCTCACAGGAGCATGTTGTTTCTCCTGTCTATCTGCTATTAACCAAAAAAAAAACCCTGTACACCTTGACCCTAAGCTGTCCTCTGCTACTCAGATTATCTTCAGCCATCAAAGAAAAGCTGATGTTTCCACTGAACAGGGAGTAAGCGCTTTCCAGGGTCATACCAGAGCAGTAGCTCAACCTTCCCAGGACAACTTTCAAGCCTAGACATACGGTGCTGTGGAGGTGAGCCACCTTCAGAGCAAGCACCTCTCTGAGATGGGACAAGAGTGCTCAGTGCCTCTCACTGCTCTGCCAGGGAAGACATGATAGGGAGCTCTGAGATCACCAGTCAGAGCTCTCTCATGCTTAGACATCTGACCACTGTGCTCCCTTCATAAATAGTTAACTCTGTAAAGAATCAAGAAAGTGCTGTATCTTGGCTGGTGCCCATCACATCAGGTGAGGCAGGAGGCAGGTAAAGTATATTCCCCAACTTTGGTTAAAAGTAGAGCTTGTCTGAGGACTCTAACAGGAGTGTTCAATGAAAAGCTCTTCTGTGCATATTTTTTCTCACTAGAAATCATATGCAGGCTGGCCAAAGAGTCACATGGATTTGCCTCCTGAAACATTGTTTAGTCCTCATGACTCCTGTACATGGTCACAGGCCTCCTTAGAGACTTTTAAAATCCATGTGACTTTTCAGAGCTTAACTCCCTGAAAATATTTGCCTTTTCTACCACAAGACCATATGTGACCCTTTTTTTTTTTTTTAATATAGGACACCAGATGGGCCCTTCTTGTTTTCTAGGCAAACATCCCATACCATCTTTAATTAATCCAACCTCCAGCTGGCTTCCATACTTATTTAGCTATATAAACCTAGCGTTCCCAGAATCTGATTTCACAAGAAGGACTGCAGTTCAATGCTATCTGAACAGTCAGAAGACAACCACCAGATATACTTCCTTGAACTGCATCTGTGCAGGATCCTGCTGGTTCATCAGAGCTTGAAGCTTTTGAAATTTGAAAAGCAGGAGTGCTTTTCTCTGGCATCACATATCTTGTCTACTAAACAGTTATTCTAAGAGACATTTTACATACAGCCACATTATTGGGGTAACATCAGACAATTTAGCTAAAACCTGACTCAGGAACAAGACCTGATTTCAGTGAGTGTTGGAACATGCTGTTGACATGTAAATAAATGTATTGTTTTGTTCCTTGTAGCACAGAGGTACTATCGAATTTCAGATACTAATGATTTTGCTTTTAATGAGTTTTGCCTAACTAAATGTATTAGCCATTCACCACACTCTATGCCACTAGCTACAGAAACTCATGTACCTTTGCCATGTTAATACACTTGGACTTCTGGACAGACCTTTGACTTTTTTTTTTTTTTAATATGAGCATGCTAATATCATCCATTTGAAACTGAACAAGCTACTGAGTCTTATTAAGACTGCAAGCATAAGGATTTTCCACACTGAGGTTTCCCATTTGTCTCTCTCCCACCCCAGAGTCCCCACCCAGCACTATGGGCCCAGGATCCCCTTTCCATTCCTGTCAGGCAGTCTGACCAGGCTCTTATGGAGAGGTTGGAAAGGGCCAGTGGAAGGACCCAGCTGGCTTGAGGAGTCCACAGCCCCTCACTGCTATGGTTGGTAGAAACCACTCCTTCTTCTGTCATTCTGGAAGTTCAGCCCTTTCTTTTCTCCTTCTGTAACTTTACAGTCCTGGTTACTGTACTGAATTACTGCAGTGTTTACAGTAACATTTTAATAGCATGAACTACATCAAGAGTGCCTGCTCTTCTCTGAGTGGATTTTGGTCACAGTAACAGCCTAAAGGCAAATAAAGGAACAAAGAGGATGGTAGAACAAGAAAAGCTAGTATAGCAAGGTTACTTGTTTAATCAGAGATTACTTGAAAAGCACCTTGCCTTCTCTCCCTCCTTACCCCAGAGCACAGAGAAGTAAGTATATCTGAAGGCAAATGGTATCCTGGGTTTCATCAGACAGGGGTGGCCAGCAGGGACAGGGAGGTAATTGTCCCTCTCTGCTCTGCCCTCATGAGGCCCCATCTGGAGTCCTGTGTCCAGATGTTGGGCCCACAATACAAGAAAGATGTGGAACTGTTGGAGAAGGTTCAGAGGAGGGCCATGAAGATGATTAGAGGGCTAGAGCACCTCCCCTGTGAGGAGAGGCTGAGGGAGCTGGGCTTGTTTAGCCTTAAGAAAAGGCTGTCAGGGGACCTCATTGCTGTGGGGGGATCTCCTTGCAGCCTTCCAGTATCTGAAGGGAGCATACAAACAGGAGGGGAATCAACTTTTTAAAAGGGTAGACAATGGCAGGACAAGGGGGAATGGATTGAAGCTAAAGGAGGGAAGGTTTAGATTAGATATTAGGGGAAGTTCTTTACAGAGAGAGTGGTGAGGTGCTGCAACAGGCTGCCCAGAAAGGTGGCAGATGCCCCATCCCTGGAGGTGTTCAAGGCCAGGTTGGATGGGGCCCTGGGCAACCTTGTGTAGATCCAGGCCTGGAAGTCAGTGGCCCTGCCTGTGTCAGGGGGTTGGAACTCTGTGATCCTTGGGATCTCTTCCAACCCATGCCATTCTATGATTCTATGATCCTAGAAGGGGACAGAAGAGTTAACACACACTCTCAGCTTCCTGAAGCACCAGTTCAGGGCTTTGACATGTGAGCAGAAAAAACTTTCTGCAACTTCCAGGTCCACATTTCATTTTCCTTCATGCACAATGACTCCTCACTTGGTCTGGACAGAGGACTTCAGACAGTATAAACTGCAAAACGGAGGTCAAGTGAATCTGTAAGATATTGTTGAAAGCCCAGGAAAGGTTAGCAGGGAAAGGGTACTGCTACCCGTGTTTCAATAGGAAAGACTGGTGGAGGAGTGTGGAGAACAAGCATGGGTGTTCAAACCCATCAGTGTATATCAGATATATCACTATACTACCCCTCATTTTAATATCCCATACAACTGTAGAAAGGCAAAGACTTTTCTTTTTCTGCCCTCTCATTACCAAACAGCTGACCTGCTGTCAGCTGTGTGCTGCGTGCCCAACCTGGCCAGCAATACATGCAGCACAATTCCAGTTCACTGTGAAGCCTGCTCCTCAAAAAAATACCCATGTTCACTGGGGTTATCTCCATCCTCAGGTCACTCCTCTGATGAAAATGGGGGGACGGGGGACGGACACCGACTGAAAGTTCTGTCAAATTGATAAAAATTGTTCAGAATGTTATTTAAAATATATTAATTTTTTAGACTCAGACTGAGTGGAAATTGAGCAACAACTTTTTACCAAGACATGTTCCCTAAACAGAAGGCCAGAAGACAAGGCCATGTATGGCACCTGAACATCTGATTTTGTGTGAGAAGATAGGCACTCAATTAGACCCAAATAACTTATACACCCTCAGGTGACTCACAAACTCAATCTAGATTAGGGAGAGCACAACCCTGTCATTTGTGCTGTGTAGGAGCAGCAGACATGTCACCAAAGTGAGCTGTTGCTACTCTGAGCCAAGGGATAGTGAGAGTATAATCTTGTCAGAAGTTCACTTTATGCACCCAGCAGCCACCCCTCCCGCACAAAGCCCTACACTTAGGTGTTACCATGCCTATATGGGTATGTCTGTGGACTGCCTGAGAGTTACAGTGACCTTTCAGCTAGGGAAGCCAAGACAAAGGCAGGAAACACTGAGCTGATCATACTACTTTGGTGCAGAGCCTCAAGCACCTTGGGGATACTTTACTACTCCTCCAAAGCCTGAGGTCTTGTTTTCCTGCACCCTGGGGAAAACACCAGTACAACTCCTATGGCACAAGGGACCAAGCCAAGAACACATGTCTCTCCCTGCAAGCGCTCAAGTGTGCCCATTTGTCTAAAGGCATTTGGTTAGTTTTCAAGGCAGACACAAGAATGTCTCATAGCAACATCCTGTGCTCTCATGCTCCTGCAAAGCTTCAGGAAAAGCAAACATCATGTGCTGGGAGGTAAAGCTAACATGGAAGTGGCCTAGAAGAAACAGTTCATAGCAGACTTAATTTTTCCACAGTGCTACATAATACAGTACTAATGGAACAATTGAGTTAAATATCAATCTGAAACAAAGGCCCATCATTCTGGAAATGGATTAATCATTGGGAGAGTAAGAAGTAAAGGTCCCATGCCAGACAAAGAATCAGTGAGATTTAGAGAAGCAGGATGACAAATGTTTGCCAAAGTGGAAGAATGCAGTAAGAAGGGGTTTTCTTCCTACGTAATGTTGTCCCAGGAAAAAAAACAAACCAGCAACCAAGCCTCAAGCTTCAGATATAACATCCTTTTCTGTCAACTTTAGAAAACTTCAGAAGCCAAGTATCTGGTACTGTTTCCTGAAATCTCCCTCAGCTGTCAAACATATTTAAAAAACCATACCTGCATATATATAGATATTTATGTGTATGCATACACATATACACATTCATAATACAGCCCTGGTAGAAGAAAGTCTAGTAAGTGAATGTTTCAATGCTGAGAAGCAGTAAGAGGTACAAAAAAGTGTGGAAGATGTGACTTCTGCAGAACAATGTAACACTGGTGGCTTTCAGATTAGATTGCCAACAGAAAGGTATTTTTTTCTGAGATGAAGAAAGCAGACAAGATCAGAAGAACTCACAGTTGAAAACATTGTGAAAGAATCATTGAGATATGTAAGTATGTGGAAAATGGGGAAAAAATGCAACTAGCACACAGCAAAGTAACTAAGTACCTGGTTGTTCTCTGATCCTACAAGTGCCTATTCTTTTGAAGTCTTATGCTGCTGCTTTATTGTTCTTTTCTTCTGAAGCTTTATTTAGAATCCTTTTTTGTGGGTATATAACTGGGTAAAATGAGTAGCTAGAAACACACTGTTAAAAAAAATTATAAACTGCTAAGGCTACAAAGGGATAAATTAAAACAGATATAACCATAGGACATTGACCCCAAGTAAAAAATAACCAAACACCCATCTCTCAGCAATAGTCATGGCCACTACAATTTAATTGTTTGTGTATAGATGCAGCATTTACAGATGTTGTACACTGAATGGCTTACTGGAGTGCTTCCGCTATAAATTAATGCATTGGGATGAAAATGTGTGTTTGTCGTGGTTTAACCCAGTTGGCAGCTAAAACAACCACATAGCCCTTCAGTCACCTCTTCCTGTCCCCAATAGGATGGGGGAGGGAACCAGGAAAAAAAAAAAAAGTACAAGTCATGGGTTGAGCTAAAGACAGTTTTACATGGCAGAAAAGGAAGAGAATAATCATCATAATCGTGATCAATAATATACAATAGAATTGATGCACAGCACAGTTGCTCACCACCTGCAGACCACCATGGATAGTTCCCAAGCCATGGTCTAAAACCTAGACCAACTTCCCACAAGTTATATATGAAGCATGATGTCATATGGTATAGAATATCCCTTTGGGCAGTTTGGGTCAGCTGTCCTGGCTGTGTTCCTTACCAGCTCCTTGTGTGCACACAGCATCCTTGCTGACAGAGCAGTATGAGAAGCTGAAAAGTCCCTGACTTGGCGCCAATATGGTCTAGCAACAACCAAAACATTAGTGTGTTATCAATGTTATTCTCATCCCAAATCCAAAAATTAACTCCATCACGGACAAAACCAGGACAGTGTTTTAGGAAAAACAAGCAGGAAAGGACAGAATGCATGGAGACAAGTAATTTCTCTGCAGACACTAAGGTCTATATATCAGATATCAAAAGAACTGCAAGTACCCCAAGATGACCCTGAAAGTCAGACATCACACAGGTGCCTACAGCAGCTCAAGACCCTGTGTGAGAAGGGTAACTGCAAGTCTCCCTTGGAACTGGGCAAACATAGAATAGAATCATAGAATACCCTGAGTTGGAAGGGACCCATGAGGATCATCAAGTCCAACTCCTGGCTCCACACAGGGCCAGCCAAGTCAGAGCATGGGACTAAGTGCACCTGGGGAGCCTGTTCCAGTGCTCAACCACCCTCTCAGTAAAGAACCTTTTTCATAATATCCAACCTAAATCTCCCCTGTCACAGCTTCATGCTGTTCCCATGGGTTCTATCGCTGGCCACCAAAGAGAGGAGATTGGCACCTGCCTCTTTGATCCTCCTTGTCAGGAAGCCATAGAGGTCTTCTTTTCACCAGACTGAACAAACCGAAGGACTTGAGCCTCTCTTCATAAGACTTCCCCTCCAGACCCTTCACCGTCCTTGTTGCCCTCCTCTGGACACTCCAATATTTTTGTGTCTCTCTTCTACAGTGGCAGCCAAAACTGTACACAGTGTTCAAAGTGAGGACACAGGAGCACTGTGTAAAGTGGGACAATCACCTCTCTGGAACAGCTGACAATGCTGTGCTTGATGCACCCCAGGATACAGCTGGCCCTCCCCTCCTGAAGGGCCAACATGCAGGCCTCAGGACCTGAAAGAGGTCAGAAGTAAAACTGCAAACAAGACACAGCCTTGAAACGGTGTATCTAAAGGAAGGAAACAGTGAGAATCAGACTTATGAAGTTCGGGCTGCTGCTGAACTCCAGACCTGTGCTTAGAAGACTCAATTGATGCAGGTGTGCCATATATGCTCCCCAAGCTCCTTGCCTTGAGACAGCTGCAGATTCCTGTTGTTCTGAACAGATCTGTGTAGTCTGGTGAATGTTAAAAACGCAAGATGTCATTGATACTAGCTGCTAATATGCACAGAGCAGGCTTAGCAGCAATAAGGCTGCCTGCGTCTCTGTGCAACTGCTGTGTGTGCACAGGTGGTACCCAGCAGGGAAATAAATGGCTCCGTGAGACAGAGGAGCACACCAGGAGCCAATACCGCCTGGCACCCTGTGTGCAGACCCCCGTTTCCCAGGTTGCCCCGCAGGGGCACCGTCACGGCCTTCGCAAATGCGGTGCTAAAGCCTTGGCGCCCAGCACGCCTGACTACCCCGGGCGAGGCTTGGTGCGAGTTTACCTCATGACAGCCGGGGAGTCTCGGCACAAACCCAGCTCCCCTGGCCCCGCCGGCGCCTTGCTCCGCCGAGCGCGGCCCCCGCCCGGCGGCGGCGGAGGCGGTGCTTGAGGCGCGGGGCGGTTCTGTCGTGGCCCCGGCCCCGGGTGCCGCTCCCGCGGCGGCCCGGTGGCCCCGGTCTGACAGCGACAGCGCAGCCCGCGAAGCGACTGGGCGCGGGGAATCGCCGGCAGCCATGGGAACCAACGCGCCGCCGCGCCGGGAGCCGCTCGCCGGCGGCCCCCACGTAAGTCCGCGGTTTCGCTCGCCGCCGGCGGGGGTCCCGCGGGGGGAGGGCCCGGCGGTGCGGGCCGGGGACCGCCTACAGGCGCGCTCGCCGCGCAGGGGCTGCAGGAGCCGCCCTTTGTCACCGGCTGTCCCCAGGCGGCTGAGCCAGCCGCGGCGGCCCTCTGCGGAGACGGGCGGGCTGGCATCCGGAGCGTGGACGGCCCCGTGAGGGAGCTCCGCCTGCCCGCTCGGCGAGGATGTCACGGCAGGTGCCGTCTCCAGGGCCAGCACGGAACCTGTCTCTGTACCTCCGTTTCTCCATCTGGTATACGTGATTTGCGGCCGTGCCGGCTAATGTGCTGGGCATTCAGAAGTTTACCAGAGAACGGTGCTAGTTAGTTGCCCATTTGTGCCCATTTTCTCTGGATTCTCCTTCATTATTAAGTCCATAGCGAGCTATGGTGAGCTAGCGACCTTCCGAAAGCTAGCACTGTTCCTTGGCACTGTGACTTTCCATTGTGTGGGAGATGAGAGGTTAGGTTTTGGGCTCACCGGTGCTGGGGCACTACCTGGAGGGTAGTACCTCTTGACTGGCTTTTAGGATTATTAATAGGTTTTATTTTGCTGATGTACCAGGGGCAATGAGGAATGGTGCCACCATGCCAGGTGCTGTACAGGCACAGTGAGAAGAAAGGCATGGACCCTCAAAGGATTCACCTCCAAGCAGGATACAGATGGGTTGGGAGACAGACATGAATGCAGAGAGGGTAACAAGGGGCCATGATGTCTGTGGGGTTGTTTTTTAGAGAGGTTTTCTGTAGTTGTAGAGACAGACACGACACACCATTCAGTGATCAATGTGTTTTAGAATGCTCCAGCCCCTCTATTGCAACTGCACAGACTCTTTATAGTATTAACCAAAGAGCACATAAGAACACTATAGGCTAAAGGGTCATTTTACACTTTTTCCATTGGTCATCTTTTTCTGCCTTCTTCTTGGCTGCATGTGGTCTGCACCCTGTCTTCATTGTCCCCCTGTTCTGTGAACTTCTTACAAAGTGAGCGATTTCTCTATCTCAAGGGAATGCAGGAATGTTGTCAAGGTCAATTCCTTCGGCCATCAGGGCTGGGTTGCTAGCAGGCCCACTGCCCCCCACACCCCCCACCCCAGGGAAATGAGGGACAGCAGGTCCAGAAAGGTTGGGAAGGTGACACTAGAGAGAAGACTAAGAAGCCAGGCAAGCCAAATCGGGTTGTCCTGATCGCTTTCCCCTCGGCCAACACTCCCACTACAGAAAATGGTTTTGCTGATACTGTTTGTCACCTGTAGAGCACGTTTTGTGGCTGCCTGTCAGCTGCTTTCCTAATGCGGGATATGGCTCTGCATACAGGGAGGGTATGGAAAAGGCATCTGAGCTGATAGCTGCAAAAATACAAAAGAAAAGGTGTTTGGCTATTACGCAAAGAAGGCCTGTACCATTTGAATATGAATTCTTATCATGTCAGCTGCAAATGCCTCTTTGAAATCTTTCTTCGCGTATCCTCCCTTTCCTCTTGCCTCCCTGCTAGCCTGGACTTCTGATTTGGCTTCAGGTCTCCCTGAGATCTGGAGGTGTTAAGAAGTATCATCACTTTGGATATTTTCCCATGAAGGCTTCCATCAGGGACTCAGTTTAGGCTTTAAAGAAATGGATTTCCACCAAGCACTGAAAATATATCCATAGTCCTTAATTTTTGTGTAAGAAATATACATTTTTTGCCCTCTTGTAGCAGTGTTTTCCTGTGGTGCTCTAAGTCCAAATGTGACACCACTGCGTCAGTACATCAGATGCTAAAAAGTAAACCAACTTCTGGATAAACCAAAAATTAACAAAACTCCCCATTCATATTAAGGAAATCTAGGGAGCTTATGTAAACTACAGAACAATTTCATGTCCCTCAAGACTTTTAATTAGAATGTTAATACACAAAGACTAATCGGAGTTTTTGATTTAGGAGCACTCTTCTACCAGAAGATTTCTCACCTCTGCTGCATTGTTCCTTTAGCATATCATATTTAATGAGTCTGCCTGCAGCCTGGAGAACTTCAACTAGTAAGAAGTTTGGCAGTCCACACTAGGGAAAGTAACTAAGGAAAGGAGATTCTCATCAACACTGTGCTGCTCCAGGAAAGGGGATTTTTATAGGTTACATAAAACTGAGACTAGGGCAGAGTCAAGGATCTCTGTAATCGTTTCCCTAAACCAGTATGATTTCATGTGGTTAAAGCCAGTCTTGGTCATTATCCCACTAAGTACTTAGCTTTGAAAGTAGAAAATGTCCTTTTGAAAATCCTGTTTAAATTGGATTCTTTTCCTTACAGTTTCAGTGTGAAAGATGACTCACAGAACTTTGGGAAAATACAGGCAAAAAGGGATGCTACACAGTGTCATTATTTCATAACTGCCTCTCAGAGACACACAAGAAGGTTTCAGAAAACACAGAGGAAGTCAGAGGGAGAAACTCTCACAATGTGTTGTCTCACTAGACAAATGGCAACCATACTCAGGCTGAGTTTCTAATAAATACTTCCTCAGCAGCCAGGCCAGTCAGAAAGTGATCTGTAACTACATGATTTTGTGTAACCTCCTACATCTTGGCACACAGAGGGCCTTGGGAAAATAGGCTGCTAGTCATGCAGTGGTCTATGGTTTTTTCCCAGAGGGACTTTTCCTTGACTTTTGTTTCCTCTTTGGAAAAACAAAATCATTTCTGGAGATTGCTAGTAATGAAAATAAGGGCTACTTGACCCAGAATTAAAAACAAAGACACAGTTTTATGTTATGTCTGGTACAGAAAACAGTGTGCTTTTGACTGGCATTTAAGCCTTTCATTAAATCTCTGTTAGCTTCTTCAAATGAGAAAACTGAAATGGCTTTAGGAGTTTATAATTGTTGTATAATAGCTTAGGATCTAGGACTGCTGTACCAGTCACATGATTAAAGAAGACATTTGAATAACTCAGCTAATGATGCTTCCAAGGTAGAAGTATTTACCCAGCTACAGTTACATTTCTTTGCCCATTTTATTTGTTCAGTCTCTCAAAATTTCCTCATCTGTCTTTGAAATGGTAAACTGACTATATTCTTTATACTGTAACCATCTTTACAATAACATTTTCTTCTTTCAGCATATTTTTTGTCTTAGTGCTGCAGTTAATCATCAAAGTCTACAAAGTACACACAAACAAAAAAAAATTTAGTATGGAAAAAATGTGGAAATATACATTTACTGTTATCATTCTTTAGCCCTGACATTAGATCTCTGCTTAACAGATTTTTTAAATTCTGTAATAGCACTAGTACCCCTCAATAGTAGAAATGAGAAATTACTATTGGAGACAGTACTTCAAATATTTGTCAGCCATCAGCCCCATTGAAAACACATCTGCATGCAAGTAGGATGCAGTAGAGCTGTGGAAGGGATAAGGTGTAAAAAAGAGATATTAGTTGAACAAAAGATCAAATCTAGACCTTTTTGCAACATAGGAGGTAATTATTAATAGTGATAAGAGGCCAGAGTTTGATGCAGTATTCCTCCTTACTACCAGCCACTTAACTTCCTTTTCAATACTGTATGTTAATTTTAAGTGGAAAAAATAGTCAGTCTTATCATTAGATAAGAGTTCTGGCTCCTCCCCTCCTTTTCTCCTAGCTTCTGGCCTGTTGGACTTCCCACTCCACAACGGTGCGGCTCTTGAAAGCTCTTGCACCTCTGTTAGAACTCACACGCCTTCACAGACACACGCCTTCACATGCACACTTTCTCCTCTCCGGACAGACAACACAGTGCACCCTCAGTCTTTTTGCATGTACTGGAAGGAATATTGGAGTAAGGGCAGAGCACAACAAGAGATTAGAATGACAGCACTATTTGAACAGGGCAATTGTGGTATCTGTAAAACTGTGATAATAGAGTGGGAATGAAGCAGAAACAATATAGGCTTAGCTTCCACCGAAATCTGGATAGAGAATTAAGTTCAGTCATGCAAATTTGCGTCTTTAAAGAATGATGAACAACTTGTTCTTGTGGTAAAAGCCCAAAGTGATCAGAACTGAGAAAGCTTAGCAGAACTTGCTTTGTGGTCTTCCATGGATGAGAGCCATTTGCATCCAGGTAACTTGCCTGTTTCTTGGTTTCCTCAACAAAATATGCATAAAAATCCCACCTGTAGGTGAGCTGGAAACTGTGATCTAGCATTTGGCAAACTAGCCCACTGTACTTACTTAGTCATGACAGCTTCCAATCAAGTTGATTCCTCACTGGCTTTTCCCCAAAAACTCTGTGTGCAGTGGCAAAAACTCTATGTGCAGTATATGAACATATACTCGGCAGCGAGTAATATTCATATACACTCTGCTGATCAAGGAGTTTAGATGCACAGCATAGTACAAGGAGGTATTCCATAACCAGAATCACTCCAGCCTAGGCTGCCATCCTTGCCCAAGACCAACCAGTTTGAAGCCAGCTTGGGTGGGCTGAACTGCATCATATTCCCCAGTGGATGTTTGATGTGTGTCAACATCTTCCATACCAATCATACTTTTTTCCAGCAGGACTGAACAGGAGTTGGAGCTCCTGAAGAAACAGACAAACTATAACCTTAACAGATTTTAATCCAAGTAAATAAAGCAGTCCCTTTTGAAGGGTTAAACAGGTCACACAAGCAGAACGAATCACATGATGACAGCAAAAAATGCGTTAGTTCCACTAATTTATTTTTAGAGAGAGGGAGTAGGAAAGAAAAGTTTTGTGGGGTTTTGGTTGGTTTTTTTTTTTTTTCAGCTGAAATTAAGGTAAAGGCTCATGTTGTTAGAGATGGAACTAACTGGAAAAAAAAATCCTATTAAGGTTTCCAGCACTCTTTCCAATGTTTTGTATGGGGTTTAGAGGGATACTATCTCACACCACCCCCCGCCCCAACTCTGACCAAGGAATCCCCTAGAATGGAAGTCGCTTTTTATACCATGCCTCTATCACATCCTACAACTCTACCTCGTAACTGGAAATTTGACTCAAATTTTATAGGATATAGGCAGATTCATTTATATCATAATACACCAGACATCAGTATATGCCATTTTTCCAATAAAAAGGAAGCTGTAAATCTGTTATAGAACTTTAGGTGCTATTAAGAAAATCCTGTGATATTTTTTAGCTAATTCCTAGCTATTTCAGTGAGATTCACAACTCTACCTGTTACCTGGGGTTTTGATGCACCTGATTTTAACACAGAATCATAGAATCATTTAGGTTGGAAGAGACCTTTAAGATCATTGAGCAGCAACCTCCACACACACACAGGTCCTTCAGCTGCTCCTCACAAAGCAGCTCCCTTCACCAGCTTCATTGCTTTTCTTTGGACACATATCCTGCCCAACACAGGGAACAAATTTTCACAGTTTTGTATTTTCTCTCCCTTGGCCAGGAATTCTGTGCTTAATAGTCTTATCTACATGCAGGTCCTCTTTTTGTTGTAGCATGAGACACTGAGCAAAGATGTGAGAGGTCTATGTTCTAGTGAGGAAAGAATAAAACCCCGAATTTCCATTTGCATAGTATGTGTGTCATTGTCTTATCCTCCATCTCTTCCCTTTCTCTGACACCTCAGATACAAGCTGCAAACCCATGATGTGATAATTGCCTAGCTAACACACTGCTGTGGTTGTTTACAGTTACTATGAAGTGCACAGCAGAACTGGTAGTTTTAACTTAGAAGATCAAACAGGAAAAAGCAGGAAGGTAAATAACCTGTTACACTTTCCATACTGTCTGTGTCTGCTTATATTCTGCTTATATCATGTAGTATGCGTTATACATGGTGTTTTCCTAGAAGTGATATTCGTAATGGAGTGCATTAACAGCAGCTGAGTAGTCCTGCCATAATCTTCAGAAGTTATTAGTTTGGCTGCTCTTCTAAAAGTATTCTGGCTCTTACCTTTAAAATTCAAATTGCTTTGAAGTGTTTCAAGGCTGGACAGCACAGAATTGACACGGATAGCTGCTTCATTTTTTTGGAAATTTTAGCCTAAGTTTCCGCTTTCTTACACTCAGCAGCTGGTTTGACATAAATAAAATGGATGTAAATGAAGAATTATGGAAAGAAGTGATTAAAGCTCCATCTCATGTAGATGTTGTTTTAGAACACGTAGTCCTTTGCTTTCAGGAGGGAAGAAGTAACAAGGTGCAGAAGATTACAGTGCTACTGTGCCTGTCCACACCATCCACCTCCTGGATGTAGTAGTGCACTGACAAATCCCTTGTCAGATCACAGTTTAGCACCTTTCACCTTTCAGGATGCATTTCCAAATAGTATGAACTTTGAGCCAGCCACAGACCAAACCTTCTGTTCAAATCTTAAGCAGCAAGACCTCTCTAGAAAGAAGCAAGCTCCTCATTTCCATCACTTCCCAAGACTTTTTTGTATTAATGTCTGTTGAGTCTATGCAGGTCTGTTACCATTGCTGCATAGCTTTTTGATGAGCAGAAAGCCAGTGAATTAATGTGAACACTGAGACTGTGCTCTTCTAATGAGCTCCAGTACTGCCTCGGTTCAGCAAGGAGAGGTGGCCATCTTCACAGTGTCATTAGAGATTTGGAGCAGCAAAGGGTGAGACTGACTGGAGCAGGCAGACTGTGGGCTAAGGCTTCTCCTCCCATCTCATCTTTCTGGATAGCATTTGTCTCTCTGCTGGAGAGACTTGGAGCAGTGCTCACTTAGTAACACAAGATACATTTCATCCTTTTTAAGTAATACATGAGGTCTGCCTGTAAGAAAAAAGGAGCATAAACTTCCTTGCTTCTTCTGCAGCTTGTCCTGCAAGACGCTGACATACTATTAGAACGTTTCTGGAAAAACATACACCAAGAGATGCACTGATGCTATTTTAAGAATAATTTACTGGGGGCAGTCGCTTCTAGCTGTATAAGTACTATTAGAATTCCGAATTTGTAAAGATATACACACTTTCCCACACTCATATTCACATACGATTCAGGCTAATCTTCAGCATTTTGTTATGGTGAATCCAGGTGTAGATAGATTGTTAAGGTTATCGTAGCCCAACAGCATTTACAGGAGACAAATCAAACTTATTTATAATGACATTTCTGGAATGCACATAGGGTTTTAAGCAAGGTGTATTATGCACAAAAAAATCTGGTGATGCAGAGAACAATGCAAACAACTTAAGTGGGATATGAATTGAACCCAAGGTGCCTTGAAGCTACTACCTCTAGTCAGTATTTTGAGTTAAGATCCCCAGTAATTTAAGTGGGTGTGCCACAGTTTTCTCAAAACAGTGAGGCTTTTAGGAGGTCTGACTCATTGGATCACGGCTGTTGGAGGACTTTCTGAACGTCACCATAAGATGTTCTTTCTGTCTCTCCTGGGAAACCGTTCACAATTTTAAATTCCCGAGGGCAAGTCTTAATGGTTTTTTACTTAAATTGCATTTCCACAATTCCTATTTAAAATCCTGTTTTAGTTGAAGGCTTCAGTGCTTGTTCGTCAAAGACTTTCTAAATAAACATTCCTAACTGCTAGAAAACTAAGCTTTTGTGCTCTAGCAAAGAACAGGAATGCAACTATTCCTATTCCTTGCATCTGTTTTCTTCCAGGTACGTCAGACACAGGAGTCACTATTAGGGCTACATTTTCTGACAACTAGAGAGCAAAAGTAGAAATTATTTGAGACATGTCAGATATTATAAAGATGAATAAAGATACAACTTGGATGGAAAAACTGTATCAGGGCAGGTACAAAACAGCTGAGAGTGGCCCAGGTTTGGTCAGTGCTTTACCACATTAGACTGTCTGGTTCCAGCCACACAAATACAAGATCTATCAGAATGAGAAAACTTGTGGAAGAATTCTCATTTTACTAGGATTATGTGAAACTAGCTACCAAATGCTTTATTTAGGTGTTTCCACAGCAAAATACGGTGGGCATAGGTTGCTGTTGCCACATGTGGCGCCTAGGGTATTGAAACCTTAAGGAAATTACTGGCTGAATTAACACCAAAGTCCCAGAATTGTGCAGCATGTCCAAAAAGCTCATGAACTGCCCACAGACGCTCTAACCATAGAAGGCTGTAGCTCTTCACAGCCTGCAAGTTCAGGCAGCCTTCTTATTCTCCCAGGCCTTACCGTGGGCTCTTTAAGCCCTTGCTTTTCATCTCCTACTGGCAACCTCGCTGTCCACAGCCAGCCTTCATTTTAAAAGCTCTTAACGCGATGGCAACCCCCACCGAACCTGTCAGATCACTCAGCAGTTTTAACTAGATTGCTCTGGTGTGCACAGCATCAGGTTATCCCCTGTATAAACCGGCAGTAAGAAGCTGTCCTGAGAGCAGAGCGCTGTTCCTCTTCACGGAGGGAAACAGGCGTATGACCCTGCCGCCACCACCACGGACAGCCTCCCGCGCTCCGACAGGGAGGCGTCCTCGACGCTCCTCACGACTCCGCAACGGGCCTTGGCGAGAGGCGAGAGGCGCTGGCCCGTGAGGGAAGCCTCACGGCCCCCAGACCTCAGGAATGCCGCTTCTCAGCGGGGCCCGGCCGCCCCGCCCCAGCGCTCCGCCCCGACCTAGCGCCACGCCTGCGGTCTCTCCAGGTGACCCCGAAGCAGAGGGACCGTGCATGCTCTGGCCCAGCCTACGCGGGGCGTCTGAGCGCTTAGAGGGACCGGGACCGGGACCGGGACCGGGACCGGGGCCGGGGCCGGGGCCGGGGCCGCTTGGCTCGGGTTGTGCCGTGCCGCTGGGCGGGCAGGGCGGCGCGGCTTCGGGCTGCTCCGTAACGCCGCTCTGCAGCGCCGCTAACGTCATCGGGCTGGAAGAGCTCCGCCCGGCAAGCGTAGGCGGGGCTGCGCATGCGCCTAGGGTGGTGCCGCGATGGTGGGAGCTGGGCGGAGCGCGGTGGGTGAGTGCGGACCGGGTGCGGTGGGTGCGGAGCGCGCGGCATGCAGGGCGGGCGCGGGTCCTTTGAGACGTTCGGCGGGAGCGGCCTTGCCGGGGCATACGTGTCTGCACGCGTCTTGGGGCCGGGCGGGGCGGGGGGTGGTGAGGGGGGCGGTAATGTGGCCTTTTGCGGGGGAATAAAGAGAGCGGGCGTGAGCGTGCACACGTGTGCGGGGCGGGGCGCTCGCCGCGGGGCACGCCTGCGCTTCCGCGCCTTGCGGGAACCGGCCTTCGCGCGCGCGGCGTAACGGGCCTGTAGGGGGAAGCGACCCAGCACGCGGGTAGGCGCGCGCTTTGCTGGCGTGGCGGTGGGGAGGCGCGCCTTCCCACCCCCAAGCCTGCAAAGCGGCCCTTCAGAAGCACAGGGGAGTGTCTTGCATACACAAAAGGAGGAAGGGGTGGTCCCACCCGCGGCAGGGACGCGGTGGGAAAGGTTTCGTGGAGACGTGTGCCCGGGGGTGATGAAAGAGACTCCACGTCCAGAGTGGGAGAAACTTCTCCTCGTACGCTTTCGAGGTGGTTCCTGAGAGACCGGAGTCTGTACGCGACTCCCCCTGCCCAGGCAGCAGCTGCAGGGCCGTGGCATGGCGGGTTTGGAAGGGTGGAATGGGTACACATACACGGCGTGGGTTTTGGGTAGAAGAACCAGTTAACGCGCACCGTGCAACGAAGCGGCTGGGAAGGTCAGATGGCTCCACAAGCACACGGGGCTATGCAGAGTGTATAGAACATAAAGAATAGTGTTCCGGGCTCTTTGGTGTTGAGAGTCATAGAATCACAGAATCATAGGGGTTGGAAGGGACCTCAAGAGATCATCGGGTCCAACCCCCTGGCAAAGCAGCTCCCTAGCTCATATTGCACAGAGGGGCGTCCAGATGGGTCTTGAATATCTCTAGAGATGGAGACTCCACAACCCCCTGGGCAGCCTGTCCCAGGGCTCTGCCACCATTACTGGAAAAGAGTTCTTCTGCATGTTGGTGCGGAACTTCCTGTGCTCCAACTTGCAGCCATTGCCCCTTGTCCTGTCCCCACAGACCACTGAAAAGGGGCTGGCCATTAACAAGGTCCCCTCTTAGTCTTCTTTCCTCAAGACTGAACAGTCCCAGCTCACTCAGCCTTTCCTCATAGGGGAGATGTTTCAGGCCCATAATCATCTTCATAGCCCTACTTTGGACTCTCTCCAGGAGATCCCTGTCTTTTTTATACCAGGAAGAAATTGCTTAAAGTTGCAAATGTGAAATATACAGGTGGTGTCGTTTGTGAAACGCTGACAGAGGGCTGTCCCTGCACTTGAAACTGCTGACAGAAGTAGCTGCTTGGTGGCTGTAAAATCTGGCCCAGAATTCCCCAGTCTTGAAAAGTCATGGCACTACTAACAGTCCAGAAGTCTTAAGATAGGATATGGAAGATCAATAGACCAAACCAAATAGATTTTATTTCAAGTAGTTCTCCAAAGCACGCCATTTTATTTCTTCTCCTTTCTGCTGAATATTACTAATCCCAGCAAGGTAGAAGAGGTAGATCTTGGAACATGAAGATCCCAAACTCAAGAAGGCTGTGTAGATGAAACTCGTTATATCCTCAAACACCTAGAAACTGAGAGGCAACTCCTAGTGATTAATTATTCCACGGAATTTCAGTGAATGGGTCTGAACAGAGATAGTTAGCCTAGCAGAGCCTGTTCATAAGTTGTAAAATAGTGGCAGCAGACTTAGCTAGGACATTACAGCTCTGTTTGAAGGACTGTACTGCTGATGGTTGAAGGGACTTTGCCGTTACTTGTTGACAGTGAATGCTGTGTGAAAATACAGAATTATTTCTGCATTTGCAGGCTCAGAATAGGTCGTAGTCAGGGTAGGATTCTGTGTGGATTTAAACTGTGATATAGAAATACGCCACATTTCTTTAGAAATCATCATCCAACTTAACCTGAAAAACAATTAACTAGTTTAATGAGTGGTACGCTTATCCATATAGTTAACACTTACATTGGATTGTCACCAATACTTTTGCTCTGGGTCTTCAGAAAAGCAGGTGTTAAAACTGACAGCAGTAGAAAAGCTGACTGCACTGAGGCCTGTGTGTGGCTTACTAGCAGCTTTTTGAAACTACTGTGTTTCAGAGGTTTAAGGCAGTACTAAAAATAATTCTCCTTTGGAGCTTACTGAAACCTCATGTTAACAGAACCTGAAATGCACAAATAGTATGTATTGCTTTTGATTCTGGTTGGTTCATATGCCTTTGAAGTATCTCTGTCTCTACCTCTGAATTTATTTCAAGAGACAACTATTGCAACCAACAGTAACTGTTAATAAAATGTAATTTGCCTGGCCAGAAAGATATGTAATCTAGGGATTCAGTTCTGGTAGGTCTGTAGTTATGGTGAAAAATGAGGTCGTCTTTTGCAATTTACAGACTTGCTATTTTAGGAGATAGTATTTTCTGGGTTTGGATTGAATGGTTCTAAAACTTAGATACTGCTTAAAGTTCAAGTAGGAGAGAAAGCTACTCCGCTTTTTAAAAGCCTGCTCTGCAGAGATGATAAGTGAACTGCTTAGTCAGAGGCCAAGTGGTGTTTCCAGCACAGGCAGTCAACTTGGAGTGAGCAGACTTAGGGTAGGTAGGCTCACTTTGTCACTTCCTTAGCCTGTGCCCTTTTATTTTGATCTTTCAGTTTAAGTAGTGTAAAATACGTACACAGCAGTGTCTGACTTTAAGAGTCTTGTGAGAGGTTTGTTTCTAATTACATGAATGTTATTCATGCAGATTCAAAGACAAAGCTTGTAGGGATTTCAGAAGTGGCCTTCACATCTTGAATGTGGTTTTATTTGAATTAGTAGCTGTCGTTACATATGCAACATCTGGGTTCCTGCTTGGAACCAGTTACACAGGATAACATGCTCCCTAGCATACCTTTAGACAGCATGTAAAATACTGCATAGTACTATGTCTGTATATTCAACACAAGGTACTGAATTTCTTAAATACCTTTAAAATAGTTCCAGCCTTGTTGGACAGAGAGAAAGGCAAAATTAAGTTGAAACAGTTTCTGCAGATGTTTTCAGCATGTGAAAATAAATAACTTGCCTGAAGGATTATCATCTGAGCCTTTGGAACTGTAAAACTAGTTAATTAACATACCACTTTTGAGGTAAGGTTCAAATGCAAATTCAAGTGAAGGGGCTCAATTCAAACCAAGTAGTATCTGTTATTCTAGGGCTGAATCTACTCAGCTTAATTTGTCAGGGTAGTAATCAAATGCTGAAATTCCAGGTTGTGTCTGTCCTGAAGTTGGTTGGCACAGCCATAGCTGTTTTGCTTGAGTAAATCAGAAACATAATTTCTTCTGAGCTTCATTGTGGCAGACATCTTTGGTTTTTTGTCACTTCAGTTTCATTCTGAAAGGTAGTGTAAAATATTTTTTCCAGAATTGTGGTTGTTGGAGTAGAAACAGGAAAAACCATCACTGCCAGCCATAGTTTTGCAGAGCCATAATGGATTGCAAGTGGAGACTAGAAATGTCTCTTACCTTTGATGACTTGGGATAGATTCCTTTCACCCTAACATAACTATTATACCAAAATAACATTTTCATTATGTGTGATAAAACCTAAACTAATTTGTGTTAAAAATAAAGAATATTTTAAAACTTGCTAAATTTTCTAAGTTTCGTAAGAGTGGGATTTCACAAGTCTTTAGTCTAAATATTTACTGGGGAAGAAATGTAAACTAACATAAAAGGACCGTGAAATTTGGTGTCAGTATTTTCATGCCTGCATAGAAACTTCTCAGAAACTGCTTCCCCCCAGTGTCAGAACCAGTAGTGGGATTGACACCACTCTCTCTGGTCAGCAATGAGCCATTCTTTTGCTTTAATCTGGGAACAAATACTTGCCATTAAACTGGAGTAAAAATCTGAAACAACGTTAGGTTTTATATGGAAAGGATGGTGCTTACTTAAAATCCAGTTATTTATTGAAGGACAATAAGAAAGTTATATATAGCTGCTCTGATGCTGTCTGCAACCAACTTGGTCATCCTGTTTTGGGGGGACAGGAGATACGAGTTAAGTTGGTAGGGTTACTGTTGTATCCTTCTTTTTTTTTTTGGTCTTGTTTTTTACATTCAGGAATTGGAAAAAAAAACCACCACCACCACAATAAAAGCAGCAATGCAAAATGGTAAACAGAGGATAGGTAAACATTAAAAATTATTACATAGTTTAATCAGATACTAAACAAGCTGTAAAATAGTCTTAGGGAAAACCACGTGTTTCAGTAACTGTGGACGTTGCTTGTAAAAGTACTGATTTTCTTTGTCATTTCAGTTGTCAGAAACCTTTCTTTCCAACAGCCTCCAAACTGCCTTATGATAATCATCACCCTTACTTGTTTGCCTACGAAAGTTATCTCACTGTAACCTGGTACTGTATTATTGGATATCTTGATGTACTTTGGCCTGTATGTGAGGGCTTAGAAGTCAATGTGTTAACTCACGTGAGCTCACCGCAGTTTGGTGAGTTAACATACATAAACTGACTCAAGCAAAAACGTCTTTTTTTGTTCAGTCTGTCAGTGGATGGATCTGTTGGCAGTTGATTCCACTGTATGGTTTTGGAGTATTCTATTTTGTTTTCTTTCATTTACTAAGGCATCGATAATTTTTCCCCGTTACACAGAAGTTTTCATCTGATCAGGAAACTGTTTAATTGGAGTTGAACTTCATGATAATTAAATATTGTTTATATGAAATTCACATACATTATTTGTATAAATAGAGGTATTAAAATTAAGTTACTTTTAATTAAAAAAATTAAATCTGTCCTTTCCTAGAGTGTTCTGATGAAAGGTTTGGTGAAGTACTGCTTGTCTGTTATTGAATGAGTTAGTATGTGTCCACAGTTCTGGGCTGTACTTGTGTATGCTGTTCGTGATGTCTACAGTTTACTTGCTCTAAAGATTATTAATTTTAATGCTGCTTCTTTTATTTTGTGGTTTTTTTTTCTTCTCGCCCTATTATTTCAGGAAGTGTATTTCAAGAATCTTTCAAAACAGAAACAGAAGGAAGTAATGGAGAAGAATGGAAACAACCACAAACTTCGTGTGTGTGTTGCTACTTGTAACCGTGCTGATTATTCCAAATTAGCTCCCATTATGTTTGGTATTAAGGCAGAACCACAGTTCTTTGAGCTTGATGTCGTAGTGCTTGGTTCCCACCTGATTGATGATTATGGGTAAGGTGAATCTTTGTCTCTCTGCTAGCCTGTTTCTTGGGTGTTAGCAATAACATAATGAATTTTAGGTAACAAAATCCTTGTCATCATGAATGTACACAGCAAAGTTTTTAATGTACTTTCTTTTGCATTTTATTGCATGTTGCAGCTCCTTCTGACACTGCATATTTCTTTTTTCTATCAGTCGTGGAATTTTAGAAAGTTTTGTGTAAATGCTATAATTGAGATCTTCATTAGGATCACAGACTCCATTCAGATTTCCTGAAGAACCTGGTGATTATCAGATGAAAATATGCTACAGGTTCTAATTTTCACAAAGAGAAGATAATCTTCAGTGATGTAATGTTGCAGTTCTTCCACTTTATAGTTAATTACTGGATGAAGTACATTTATATCCCAGGGAAATACTGTTAGTTCTGGCTTCTAAGATTGTGGAGGAAGGAAATAGTGGTTGTCTCTTTCTGATGAATAACTTACAGATATGTTAGGTATGGTTTGGCAGGAGAGATTAAGGTCCCCTCTGTAACACCCTGTAAGTAAGCAGTCAGGTCAACTGCCTGGGATCATGGAGTGTCTTGGTCCAAATCCCTTCCTTTGAAGGACTTCCTGCATTCCAGGTGAATGTTCTCTTGTTTTCTAGGGAAAAGGCAAGCACATTTTTGCTGGAGTTGTGGTTATTTGTTGGTTTGTTTTGTTCAGGCTGCAGTTACCAGAATGGGTCCAGTAAGCGAAGTAAGATAGGAAAAAGCTTAGTTTGCAAGTCAAAAAACATACTTTAGCCTAAGACTTGTAGTGTGTCAGCATTGTTGACCTTTTAGAAATGTTATGTGTATCTTCAAGTAAAGGCACTTTTTGGAGTTTCCAATGAGAAATCTTGGCGCTTTTAAGTTAGGGTGTGAGTAAGTTAATATTATCTCAGACTACTGAAACAGGAAGTTCCACTGCTGCCCTTTCTCAGTGTTGTGCTCTGTTCATTTCCTTGTACTGGTTATTGTTTCCATCTAATAACATGACACAGCAAGGTGAATTCAACACCACAAAACTAACTGAACTTAAAACCAAACTCCATCAAACTTTTTGCCAGCAAAGCATGTTGAATTATATCCTCTCTGACTGAGGAAATAAGGGGATCCTATTTTATTTGCTGAAGATGAGAAATATGACCCTGATTTTTGTACTGCCCTGAACCCTCTGCTGTCTACAAGACTAGTGCAAAGTAATATGAAATACCAGTTTTCCCATTCCAAGGCGCCTGTCTCTCTGATGTAAATGATTTGAAATGCACAGAGCAAAAGAGATTTTGATCTGACAATTGTTGCTTTTAATTTGTTAATACTTTAACACAAAGCAACCCTAGCACTGCTTGGTTTGTTTTTTTTGGGACCTACCCTTGTACTCTTTAATCTGGGAGATCCTGGAGGTCCTCAAAACATAGGTGTTCCACTGATTTTTAGTAGGGTGAGCAACAGTAGCAGAATTCAAATAATAGCGATCCTCTGAAATGTTTCTTACTGAAACATGTGGAGGACAGTAAAAGAAACAAAAGACTAAAAATGCAGACTTGCCTGTTCCCTACATTTTGACCTTTCAGAAAGGAAAGAATGTCAGAAGGAGGAAGGAAAGTCTGTGAAGAGTAACCATAAATGGAGTTGAAAATATAATGTGGTATATGCCATAAAAATCTGAGCAGCTACACTCAGTCATACAAAAAGGATTGGCCTTAAAAAAATAAATTACATGACAAGTTACTTGTAGGAATATATCCTGTGTGTTAACAGCAGTGAACAGGATTGAGTAGATGGGGTTTTCTTTAGGTATGCAGAATGGACGCTGCCTCTTGAGCACTTTATCTCTGCCATCCTTGCTCAGCTTGCAGATTGCGAGATTTGAATTTGCAGAATGTGAGTGGATTTAAATAAGTTTAAAAATGTCATCCTTTGAATAGGACAGTGGTTATGTCAGATGCGTTGAAGGCAAAATTTGTAACATAGAGGTGTTTTTCCCCCTTATTTCAGCATGAGTGTGCAGACTACTTAGGACAGATTTAGTGAATGTGGAAGATAATCTTACACAGTTGTATGATCATTCATATTTCAAATCCGTAACAATAACAGTTCTCAGTATTTAATGAATGTTTTAACTTTCTCATTATGAAATGAAGCTGGCAGTATGTATGGAAAGCCTTTTCAGTGCAAGACCCTGTTTCCTTAGAACTTAGGAAATCACTGCACAAAGAGGTGTTAAGTCTGTGAGTTTATAAATCTTGACACAACCTGAATATGGTATCTGAAAAATGGGTGCCAGCTGCAAGATGTTTTCCTTGACTGTACACACCTCAGCTTTGCATGGTATCTGTTGTATTTGCACACTTGTCCAGCAAAGTCAGTATATTGGTGAGGAGTCAGCATACCTTTCCTGGAAGGAAATCATGCCATGTCAGTTCTCCAAAGGGCTTTGCAAACAAGTGAACAAAGAGTTTGGCTTCTGAGGGTTTCCAGAACAATGTTCAGCAAGGCTTGTAGTTTATAAAGTTGTCAAGAAAAACTTGATACTTGGAATATGAGGGAAGATCACCACATGGATGAGAACATTCTGTTAAAAACCTTAAAACACTTGTTTCCTCAATGAAGGAGATGTGGTAAGCATGCCTTTGTTCAAGCCCAGTACAAACTTAACTGACCTGATCTCCTTCAATGATCAGGTGGCCTGCCTAGAGGATGAGAGAAAGGCTATGGACATTGCTTACTTGGACCTCAGTAAGGCCTTTGACACTGTTTCACACAGCATTCTCCTAGAGAAGCTGGTGGCTCATGGCTTGGATGGGCATACACTTCACTGGGTGAAACACTGGCTGGAGAGATGGGCACAGAGGGTTGTGGTAAATGGAGTTAAATCCAGCTGGAGGCCAGTCCAGCCAGTGGTGTTCCCCAGGGCTCAGTACTGGGGACAGTTCTGTTTAATGTCTTTATCCATTACATGGATGAGGGAGTTGAGTGGCAGGAGTGTTGATCTGCCAGAGGCTGGCAGGCTCTACAGAGGGACCTGGACAGGCTGGATCAATGGGCCGAGGCCAATTGCATGAGGTTCTACAAGGCCAGGTGCCATGTCCTGGACTTGGGTCACAACAACCCCATGCAAAGCTACAGGCTTGGAGAGGAGTGGCTCAAGAGCTGTCTGGAGGAGAGAGACCTAGGCGTGTGGATCAATGGCTGTCTGAATATAAGCCAGCAGTGTGCCCAGGTGGTCAAGAAGGCCAGTGACATTCTGGCCTGGATCAGGAACAGTGTGGCCAGCAGGAGTAGGGAAGTGATTCTTCCCCTGTACTCAGCTCTGGTGAGGCTGCATCTTCCGTGTAACTGGATTGCTGTGTTCAGTTTTGGGCCCCTCACTACAGGAAGGACATCAAGATGCTTGAGCATGTCCAGAGAAGGGCTGCAAAGCTGGTGAAGGGTTTGGAAGACAAGTCTTATGAGGAGCAGCTGAAAGAACTGGGTTTGTTTAGTCTGGAGAAAAAGGGACTGAGGTGAGACCTCATCACTCTCTACAACTACCTAAAAGGTGGTTGTAGTGAGGTGAGGGTTGGTCTCGTTTCCTTGGTGGCTAGTGACAGGATGAGGGGAAATGATCTGAAGTTGTGTCAAGGGAAGTTTAGGCTGGATAATAGGAAAAAAATCTTTACTGAAAGGGTTGTTAGATACTGGAACAGGCTGCCCAGGGAGGTGACTGAGTCACCATCCCTGGAGGTGTTTAAAAGAAGAGTAGATGTTGTACTGGTCTAGTCTTGGACTTATTATGGCTGCATAGATGGTTGGACTTGATGATCTTCAAGGTCTCTTCCAACCAAAACCGTACAATGATTCTATAATATTCTAATATGCAGTTACTTTGTCAAGCTGTGTTACTATAAAACTTGTTGATTTTACAGAGCTGTATTTACTCTTACCCTTTTCTTCTTACCTTCAGTAACACCTATCGTATGATTGAACAAGATGACTTTGATATTCATACAAGATTGCACACCATTGTCAGAGGGGAGGATGAGGCAGCTATGGTGGAGTCAGTGGGCCTTGCATTAGTCAAGCTGCCGGATGTCCTGAACCGCCTGAAACCTGACATCATGATAGTTCATGGGGACAGATTTGATGCTTTGGCCCTGGCCACGTCTGCAGCCCTGATGAACATTCGCATTCTTCACATTGAAGGAGGGGAAGTCAGTGGGACCATTGATGACTCTATCAGACATGCCATAACCAAACTGGCCCATTACCACGTGTGCTGCACAAGGAGTGCAGAGCAGCATTTGATAGCCATGTGTGAAGACCATGACCGCATCCTTTTAGCAGGTTGTCCCTCATACGACAAGCTTCTCTCTGCCAAAAATAAGGACTACATGAGTATTATACGCATGTGGATAGGTAAGGAGTCCACTTTCTATGCTTTCAAATGACTTGCAGCATTAGGCAGACTCAGTAACTAGGTTATCAGTCTGTGGGATCTGTTGACAGTGGCTCTGAGAAAAGCACAGGAAAGAAACAGACTTCTTCCTGTAAGTTATAAGTGCTTAGTTGGTGATGATTGTCAAGCATCAACCTGCTTCTAAAAAAATATTTGGTAATATTGTTTAGCATTTATTTCTTTTTACATTTTCTTTTGATCTGTCTTCTACCATGTATAGCTAGAAAGCAACAAGTCTCTCCTATAGTAAACACATCTGATCCTTTTGCCAAATAAAAAAAAGCCCTCCTTAAATATATAATTTCTCAGAGCTGAACAATTCAAAACCAGAACAGTCTTATATGAAGTGTTCAGGCTTTCACGCTGGTAGTTTCAAAATTACGTCCTCTCTTCCTCTTACTATTCTGTTCCAATAAAAACACTTTTCTTGGGCTCCATCTGGACAGGCGAAGATGTCAAAACCAGAGATTATATAGTTGCTCTGCAGCATCCTGTGACCACAGATATTAAACATTCCATAAAGATGTTTGAACTGACCCTGGATGCACTCATCTCATTCAACAAGAGAACGCTTGTTCTGTTTCCTAATGTGGATGCAGGTGAGTGAAATACTGTTGTGATGGAAGGACACAGATTGTCATAAAAGTACACATTGGTGCTTATAGAGGGCTTTTATCCCAGAACCTCCAGCCAGATGGAAGTAGCTGCAAGGTCTCAGCATCAGGTGTGCATCCACCGCAGCTCTATGTTCACATTGCTGGAAGACATTTCAGCTTCTTGGTGCAGGGAGGGAAAAAATGTGACATGCAGAAGCAATATTAGAGCCTCGTAAATTAACTAAACTAAAGAAAGATTTTGGCAGTGGATTTTAGGATCAAACTTGGGCTTACATGTCCAGCTCTGCAACTTCTGTTGCAAGGATAAATAGAGAACAAAAATAACTCAGAGCAGGCAACTCAGTGAAAATCTACTAACTCTTTTGCATACTTGGACTTTCAGTTTAACAACAGAACTTTTATCATTTATTCTACCTCTTGTTTTTCTGTAGGAAGCAAAGAGATGGTTAGGGTGATGAGGAAGAAGGGCATTGAACATCATCCCAATTTTCGAGCAGTAAAGCATGTCCCATTTGACCAGTTCATTCAACTAGTTGCTCATGCTGGTTGCATGATTGGTAACAGCAGTTGTGGTGTCAGAGAGGTGGGAGCATTTGGTACACCTGTCATCAACCTGGGGACACGTCAGACAGGAAGAGAAACAGGTACATGTTTTCTTATCGGTTATAATTTCCTCACAGTTCTGAGGTGGTTTTTGTTCTGCAGGATAAAGTCGAATGAATGCTTGACAAAGGCCATATGACAGTATCAGTGCAGCATCATTTTTGATCCATTTTAAAGCTTTGCTGGCTGTTCCGGTATCATGTTAGTGCTGCTTATGTGTTTCCACAATATAAATCAGGCTTTTAACAAGTGGACAAGTTAAAAGTATGTCTCAGTTTGCAGTGGATTCCATTTAGCAGAATAGGCAAATAATTGTTTTCCTTGAAAGCTAGTTTGGTGTTCGTCAGGTATTGAAATTTCACTTCCAAAAAGACAAGCTCTTCACAGTTTCAGGAAGTAACTGCATTGTGGTATTTCATGATCTGCAGATATGGAATATCCATTTGGGTTGTTTTAATTCATGCATTTTACATTTATTGGTATAATCCTGTTTAAGGCTAATACTTTTTTCCCTAGTATTTTGTAATGCGTGACATCTGTCATAGGAATCACCATTGCTCTACTGGGAGCAGGGGGGAAGCACATAACTAATGAAGAACAACATTGACCTGACTGGAGTGTTTTGTGCTAAGAGGAAACAAAAGCAATTATTTCTTCATCTCTAAACCAGTTCTTGTCCTGTAATGTAATTTGAGGAGCTGACCTGTCCTGTTATGTCAACTTTTGTCATCTAGGTGAAAATGTTCTTCATGTTCGTGATGCTGATACACAGGATAAGATTCTTCATGCACTTCAGCTGCAGTTTGGTAAACAGTATCCATGGTAATCATCCAGAGAATTCATCTTGCTTTACTGAAAGGGGTATTAAAACAGTAGAGTAAAAGACATTTAGACCTGAGGTGGCTTATCAATTGGAGTGCCTTTAATGCACTAGTTTGAGGCTACAGATTACTTTTCATTTCACAAACCTCATTCAGTATCATGTCTGGTATGCAAATTAGTATTTGTAGAGCAAAATCTTACTAGTAATGCATTAATATAAATAGTAATTTAACATCCAACAAAAAAAGTCGAGGACAAAATGTGTATGTTGGCTTAGACTGGTGTCACTGTTCCATAGGAGCAGCATGGAGAACATCCTGTCTGCCTATTTCTGGCTTGTGCCTGGAGGACACACTACTTTAAAGCTAGATTAACCTCAGGCATAATATGTAGAGTCCTCAGTGCAAGCTTCCTGGGAAACTGCAGGATCATAGCAAGATGCTTTTTTGTTATTCTTAAGCTATACACTGTTGACCCTCAAGAGATTATATTGGTCTAATTGAGGACAAGAACAAAAAAAAAGAAATGTTAAGAACCTCAGCGTAGTTAAACTGAGTTCTGTAACACTAAATGTCTGGCACCACGTACGATTATGTTTTTAAAACAGGGGTGCATGTTACGAACTGAGATGAATGTAGAGTTCTGTTAGTACGTAGTTGTCATCTGTGTGATTAGTGCATTTTGTCTGGACATGTAGCACATACATAAACTTTCAGTAATTTCAGAGTTTACTATGTGGGTCATTTCATTAAACTCTTAAATCATTAGCTTTCCAATTTTCTACATTGCATGTTTTGTATTCCAGAATGGAGTTAATTCCCAGCTACACAATCTGTTCAGTGGTTGTCGACTACTGACACTATCTACCATATCCCATGGCAGACTTGAGTAGTGTGAGCTGCTGTATTGTCACAGTAGCCACAACACAATTTTGTAATGACACAGTGGTATAGCCTTCTGTCACAGAAAGAACTTTATAAAATGCAGTGTTATTTCCAATTTTTTTTTCTTATTATAGCTCAAAAATATATGGAGATGGAAATGCTGTTCCAAGGATTTTGAAGTTCCTCAAATCTATTGACCTCAAAGAGCCGTTGCAAAAGAAATTCTGCTTTCCTCCCGTCAAAGATAATATCTCTCAAGATATTGACCACATTCTAGAGACACAGAGTGCTCTGGCTGTGGATCTGGGTGGAACCAATCTCAGAGTAGCCATTGTCAGCATGAAGGTAAATATTCTGTTGTCCTTTCTGATACTCTGCAAGCTCAGCTGGCTTTGTGATTTTGTTCTTACAGTGGAGATACAGACTTAGGATGCAAAGAGCTCCAAAGCAAAGCATTCCTACTAGCTTTTGCTGTTCAGACCCTTTGTTGCTCCTTTTATACAGTCTTGGTACAGTTTGTCTGCTGGTTTGCTCTTCTAAGATTGCTGTTAAACTAGTAAAGCCCATTTGCTGGTGCGTGGCCCTACACTTCCTGTGTGGTAGTCATACAGACTTCAAAGGATTGGACAACTTTTAGATGTGTTGGTTCCCTGTAAAATGTGACTCAATTCACCCTGCAAGTTTTTGTAGATCAACCAAAAAAGGGGAATTCCCCAAGAGCAGTCTTTATTTACCCACTGCTTAGCACAGCCATGTAACACAGAACCATTGTGAGAGGCAAACAGCATCTAACAGTGCAATTTACTGAGGCAAAGTGGTGGATGGTTTCAGGCTATGGTATTTTGCATCTCTTTCACAAAGAGAAGAACAGCAAGGAAACAAAAATTCTCAGAATCTTGCTGTATAGAAGCATTACCTATCTTCTATGTGGGAGCCTCAGTTAGGGACTTCACAAAGCCACTCTCAACCTTGGTCAGGCCCATGGATTATTACCCACTTCTAGTTTTCCAAATGGGTAGTAATGAAATACATAGAAGAAAATTGAGGACCATTAAAAAGGGCCCTGGGACACATGGTGCAAGGATCTGGAGCACAGGTAGTGTTTTCCTCCATCATTCCTACTACAGGGAATGGGGAGGGATGGAATGAGAAGAGCCAGGAACCTTAATACCTGGCTCAGAACATGGTGTGAGAAGCAGAACTTTGGGTTCTTCAACAGTGGGCTGGCTCCAGCATCACCACCCCTGCTGTCTAGGGATGGGGAGCACTTATCCCCAAGGGGCAGAAGGATACTCTCAAAGAAGCTGGCAGGGCTCATTAATAGAGCTTTAAACTAGATGAGGAGGGGAGAGGGACACGGCCAGGCTAGATGGGAAAGAGCCTGGGTGTGGTGGTCCAGTTACTGAGGAGTGGTGTGCTGGCAATGACCTCTGGTCAGCCACCCTAGTTAACCAGGGGGATAGTGCCTTAATTCAGAGTAGAGATGTAATTATTACTGATGGGCTAGGTAACTTAACCAGCTGTCACTTGGGAAGCAAGGCTTCCCTTAGGAGGAGTAACAAGATCAATAGATCAGCTGAAGTGCATCTACACCAATGCACGCAGCATGGGCAACAAACAGGAGGAATTAGAAGTCCTTGTAAGGCAAGGAGGCTACGATGTGATTGCCATCACAGAAACGTGGTGGGACAATTCACATGACTGGAGTGCTGCTATGGCTGGTTATAAACTATACAGGCGTGACAGGCTGGGTAGGAGAGAGATGGGAGTCTGCTCTAAACCACCTGGCCAGGATGAGGAAGCTGATGAGTTGTTTTTTAAACAACTGGGAGAAGTCTCAGGATCACTAGCCCTTGTCCTTACTGAGTACTTCAACTTACCGGATGTCTGCTGGAGGTACAATACAGCAGGGAGGAAGCAGTCTGGCAGGTTCCTGGAGTGTTTGGAAGACAACTTCCTGACCCAACTGGTGAGTGAACCAACCAGGGAAGGTGCCCTGCTGGACTTGTTGTCTGTAAACAGAGAAGGCCTAGTGGGGGATGTGAAGGTTGGAGGATGCCTGGGGCATAGTGATCATGAGCTGATACAATTCTTAGTACTGGGAGAAGTAAGGAAGGGAGACAGCAGAACAAGCACCTTAGACTTCCTTAGGGCTGACTTTGGACTGTTCAGGAAGCTGCTTGATAAGATTCCATGGGAGGCAGCCCTTGAGGGCAAAGGAGCCCAAGAGGTTTGGATGCTCCTCAAGAAGGAAATCTTGGTGGCACAAGAACAGGCTGTCCCAGTCTGTCAGAAGAGGAGTCGGTGAGGAAGGAAGCCAGCTTGGCTGAGTAGAGAGATCCATGAAGGCATTCAGGAAGAGGGAAAAATAGGAGCTTTTGAAGAAGGGACAGGTGTCTTGGGACGACTATAGGAATGTAGTGAGATCATGTAGGGAGAAAGTCAGAAGGGCTAAAGCTGAACTGGAACTCAGACTGGCCAGTTCTGTAAAAGATAATAAAAAGTCCTTCCATAGGTATATTAACAGTAAAAGGAGAGTCAGGGAGAATCTCCAGCCCTTACTGGATACAGGGGGAACATTAGTGACAAGGGATGAGGACAAGGCTGAGGTACTTAATTCCTTCTTTACCTCAGTCTTTAATAGTAAAGATGGATATTCCCTGAGTACTCATCCTCAGGAACTGGCTGACAGGGAAGGGAAGAATAACAAAGTTCCCATGGTTCAGGAGGAAATGATTAGCAACCTACTTGGCCAGTTAGATACCCACAAGTCAGTGGGGCCAGATGGGATTCACCCAAGGGTACTGAGAGAGCTGGCAGATGTGCTTGCCAAACCCCTTTCCATCATCTGTCAGCAATCCTGGCAGATGGGGGAAGTTCCACTCGACTGGAGGCTGGCAGATGTTACACCCATATATAAGAAGGGCCAGAAGGAGGATCTGGGGAGCTACAGGCCTGTCAGTCTGACCTCAGTCCCGGGGAAGATCATGGAGAGGGTCATCCTGGGAGCTATCATGAAGCACGTGTTTGATGGCCAGGGGATCAGGCCCAGTCAACATGGGTTTACAAAAGGTAGGTCCTGTCAAACTAACCTGATCACCTTCTGTGACAAGGTGACCCACTTAATGGACGAGGGGAAGGCTGTGGATGTGGTCTACCTGGACTTCAGTAAAGCCTTTGACACCATTTCTCACAGCATTCTGACTGAGACACTGGCTGCCACTGGGCTGGACATGTTGACCCTCAGCTAGGTTAAAAACTGGCTGGCTGGCTGGGCCCAAAGGGTGCTGGTAAATGGAACAAAATCCAGCTGGAGGCCGGTCACGAGTGGCGTCCCCCAGGGCTCAGTCCTGGGTCCAGTTTTGTTCAACATCTTTATCAGTGACCTGGATGAAGGGATTGAATGCTCCCTCAGTAAGTCTGCAGATGACACTAAACTGGGAGGAAGTGTTGATCTGCCTGAGGGTAGGGAAGCTCTTCAGAGGGATCTGAACAGACTGGACTGATGGGCTGAGAGCAATGGGATGAAGTTTAACAATGCCAAGTGTAGAGTGCTGCACATGGGACATAACAACCCCATGCAGTGCTACAGGCTTGGGGGAGACTGGCTGGAGAGCTGTCAGGCAGAGAAGGACCTGGGGGTGTCGGTTGACTGGTTTAGGGTTATGGTGTGACCTAATGGTCTCCATATGTAGAAGCTGCCCACGCTCTTTTTCTGGCTGAGGCACTGTAGAGAGCTTTCCTTTGCCTGTGAGGTAGCACTACTGTAAGTATGCATTGCTCGCACAGCTCTGCCAGTCACAAACATTTCTAGTCATGCTAGAAATGTTTGACACCTAAGTTAGGAAGATAAAAGTTCATACTTGGCAAATGTAACAAAAACTGAAGTCTTAGAAAACTAAGGTGCATCTACCAAAATGGCATCAGTATCAGTCTTGTGCCAGGTCACTTGCAGGGGCATTGTATAGTGAAACAAGTAAATACACACATGACCATCAGGTTATGATCCAGATCAATGGAAAAAATACAGAATTTCTATTTCAACTTGTGCACTTCAGGTTTATGGGACTAAAATTACTTGGTGATGGTGTAGAAATATTTTAAACACTTACCTAGGCTGATAAAAGAAGGGATGTCCTTCCTGTTTGGAGAGGATAAAAAAAAAAACCCAAATAAAAATGCTGAACTCTGCAATACTTAAAAGATGTGAATAAACCTCATGTTGAGAATTATTTGGCTTTTATTTTCAACAGGATTGGACAATTACTCCTACCGTTACACTGCATACTTGCAGACAGCTAGGTTAGTTGGACCCAGAAAAAAAGTTGACTTCAGGAACAGAGCTGTGTAAATTGACATGATGTGTTCTGCAATTTTTGGATTAATGTAAAAGGAGATTTCTGGCAGGCCTTTCAAGGTCTTACGATTGCTGGTGGTTTCTTTTTAGAAGTAAACTTGACACAATGTTTTCTGCAAACACGGCAAAAGGGAAAAAAATAAAGTTTAAAAAAAATCCTCTCTGTTTTGTGGATTGTAGCTTGAGGTGGCATTTACAGAAGTTGAAATGTTAGCAAGCCAGAGTGAAAAGGATCAGACTTTAATAAAATTAACAACAGATGTAAGCATTTAAAAGGAGATGGCAGAGTTGAAAGTGTAGTTTTCTTCATGAAGAAAAAAACTGAGTTTTCAGAGGCTCCTTAAAAAACCCTGGTGTCTTCTGATGATGATTGCTGCAGCCTTGCCTTGCAAAAAAATCCTCTCATTCCCTGAAGAGGGAACTAAACAAATATCCCCAAACCCTATTGCTGATGTGGTGGTGGGATCTAATACTCAAAGCACTGACCTCGTGGAAGGCGCTCAACCGTGCTGCGTGTAGATTGTTTTCCTTACTCCTGTTGTGCTCAGTTGAGTTAATACACATTCACTTAGAGACACTGTAGAATACTGCAGGTGCAATAGAAAGAGTGATGTCACCAAGCAGCATGTCGTACTGCAGTTTCCTGGCCTAATCCTGCAATGTTAACATAGGGTTAGTTCTATAGTACCCAGGGTTTCAGGCATGCATAATGAATGCTTTCACTAGGCACTGCATGACTCCTAGGGTTGCAAATAGCCCTTGCCTCCCGGTCCCTGCCTCCCTTCTACAACGCACCTCGCAGTAGATGGTACTCCAGAAATACTTGAAGTGACTCAAAAATAACTGCTTGGCAGAAAAGCTGTTTCTGAAAGGACAGGAAATACTGCATTGACATTCCAAGTATTTCTGCCCTCCTGCTGCTAAAGTAGCAGTGTTGGTGACACCATGCAAAATCTTTTGCAGTCAGACTGGAAGCATTTTATTCTTAAAGCACTATGGATTTTCTGTCTTTTTTTAAATTTTCTTTTAACAGTTTGTAATAGTGAGCATAGGCGCATGGCTCTATCACAGTTTCCTCCTATAAACAGTGCCAGTAGCTCCTGGGATACATCTTTACACAATCCTTGTGTTCCTCAAACTGTGTGGTTTTTTTCAGGGAGGGGAGGTTGATTACAGAAGCAGAATGGAATGCCTAACCTTGCAAACCAGTCCCCCAGACTTGTCAGGAATCTTGTACAGAACAGCCCGTAGAGCCAAGATCTCAGGCATACATCTGTTTAGGTTGGGATTTTTTTCTTTACAGAGAGAGAAGTTACGACTCCCACTTTTAAGCTGACCTGCAGTTTAAATTGAGGAGAAATTCCATCAATTGCATTTATGTGTGGCATGGTTTGTTGTTTCTAATTTCTAGGGTGAAATAGTTAAGAAGTATACCCAGCTCAACCCTAAAACTTACGAAGACAGACTAGAGTTAATTCTAAAGATGTGCATAGAGGCTGCATCAGAGGCAGTAAATGTGAACTGCAGAATTTTGGGAGTAGGTAAGTTAACAAATGCTGTCTTTTCATCTAAGTGGGTTTTTTCTCCATCGTCACCGCTGATTAATTTAAAACACTCTCCTAAAATGGATCTCTTATATTTTAAGTTCTTAATTGCATTCCCTAACAGAAAAAATTTTTGAAATGCCTGTCAGACAGAGAAGCTGACTGTGAAGCCTGAATTTGCCCTAATCTGGAACAGTTAGGAAGGCAGTCTGCTAAACTGTATCTCACCTGTATCTGAAATATGTGCAATGCAGATTTTGTGGAACCTGAAGCTCCTTACAGTCTCAGAATTGTGAGTCAGGTGTTCAGTGTATATTGAAACAGCTCTTGAAAGAACTGCAGCCAAGGCAAGTTTCCTCTGTTGTCTGTAAGCCTTTCCTTATGGCCAGGACCAGCTGTGCAGCAGAATCCTCAGTCACACTAGGGCAGACTAAAGTGGCTAAAATGTTAGATTTTATTTGCTACTGACACAGACAAAAGTAACTTTTTTTTGTCAATGACTGGTTTACTTACATTGTAGTAGAGGTCCTAAATTAAACTGTGTGTTTATACCAGACAGAAATTCTTCATTTTAATGATGACTGGGAGCTTTGGTCGTAGATAGTACAGTTTTTTTATGAAGGTATCAATTAATGTGTCCTGGATTTTTAAAAGGACTCAAAGTCCTCATCTTAGCTGAGAAATACTCCACAAGAAAAGTAGATTTTTTCAGATCAAAATTCTCTTGGATCATACAAGACAAAGAAAAGTTAATTTGAACTTCCTTTAAAAGTATTGTCCAAACCAATGTTAAATACACAAAGCCGCATGAAGAAATATGTCAGACCTTCAAATCAAATCCTCCAGACTATCTGTTGGGTAATACACATTACCTAACCACTCAGATTTAGCATTTGGACACAGTAAAATAATAATAAGATAATAATTCCTCTAGAAAGGACAGCAAACTCTGCAGTAGTCACTACTGCAAGTATCTAAGACCAATTTATTAGGATAGTAAAACCATGAACTAGTTCACAGAGGCTTATATACAGGGAAGAAAACTTCCCTTTTCTTTGTTATTTCACAAGAATTACAGTCCTAATTATTCTTCAGCCCTCTTCCTTCTTTCAGTGATGGCTTACCGATCCATTAGTGAGTAATGAGGGGAAGAGCTGTGCTATGGAGTAAGAAATTTCTTACCTGGCTATTTTTGTTAGCTGCTCTTTGCCTCATTCAGACTCACAGTTTGAGTCAGAATTCTAGCTGAAATTGAAAGGGCTTTTCAGAGAATGACATACAATATTTATGGGAGTAATGAATGTGTTAAGAGTCTAGTCATTTTGTGAAAGCTAATAATCATAAGGTGGAAAGGCTTAGGAGAAATTTCTGCAAGACTGAGCAGAAGGGCTGGACTTAATCATCAACCTTTTATCAGCTATCAGCTTTTCTTGCAGATACAACCATTGGAAATGAATAAGGAGAAAGAGCTGCCATCAGAAAGCAATGAAAAAATGTATTTTCCTCTTTCAGTCCCACAAACTGCTCTCAGCACTCAAAATACCAGCTACATGAGCATAGTTTTATTGAAGAACTTCCACTAACACCAAACAGGCTTGCAGAGTGATTAAAAAGTAGTATTCCTAAAAAAAAAAATGCTAACTTTCAACATCTTTTTGCCGTGATGATCAACAAAGTCTAGAGTTCGACAGCTCTACAGTTAGTTTCAACTGTTGTTCCCCACAAATGAGGGAAAACTGGACTATCAGGCCAAATAAACACTAGCAGCTGTTACTGATCTTTTTAATTATTATTATTTTTACATAACGTAAATTTTAAACCAAAGGACACCAAGATCTATACACAGATGTTGCATAGTGGTACTTGCAAGAGCTATTTATTCACTGCTTCTAGGCAGTATTTAAGTTATTTTTCTGGAGGTGATAGTAAAGAGGATGAAGAGAGAGCTTCTGCTAATTCCTATAGTTGTTTACATCAATTACAGAATTACAGCATTTAGAAAAAGTGGACATGTTTTACTAAGCTCTTTCTGAGTCAGCAACTAAATATTAAGTAAGGTTTTCTTGTAATAAATATTTGGCTCTTCAAATCCTAGAGAGACCTTCACAGGCTGATACTGGGAATGTCACTTCCATTAGGTACTTGCTGACAGGTTCTCAGATGATTTGTGCTTTACAAAGTGAAATTTTGAGGGTGTCTTACAGCTTTAATGTTCAATTCAGTTGCTTGTCTTCCAGCTTTTGTGCGTGTAATGTTAGTCCTGGGACTCTCCTCTGCACACAAAACACTTGTATAATCTCTGTACAAGACAGAGGAAAGCTGTCTCACTAATAGTGCTTATGGTTAGCCATTATTCTGTTCAGTAGACAAATCTCTGAATGGTCTTGAATTTTTTTTTCTGGAAAACAGTGTATTTTTAAGTGGAAATTTATTTTTAAAGTGATCATTTATAGTCATTCTACGCCTTGAGAGCTGCAGCAAATTTCAGGCCACTTCTGCAGTTCCAGAGTTTGAGCAATGTATTTCGTACAGTCTGCTGTTCTGTGTCTTTCATGCATGACTAAAACACGCAGGTATTTTGTGATATGCTGCAGCCTTGCCTGAAGTAGGAACATTAACTCTCTGACTAACGCTAGCCATCACCAGTCCAGTTAGTCCTAGGATACTGGCTGCATCGTAATTACAGCATTGGAGTTTTATGGTTTGTCTTTACGTGTCAGAAACATCACTGCCAGTAATACTTGGACATATTTACTCCCATGTTTTCCTTTACAGCCTAGCATTAGAAATACTTGCCATTGCAAAGAGGAAAAACAGATGTGTTTGTTATGTGAAGTATTACAGACTTAGTTTTGATTTTTCTCTCCTCTTTTCCTGGGACTTAAGGTATTTCCACAGGGGGCGAGTAAACCCCCGAGAAGGAATTGTACTTCACTCTACAAAACTCATTCAGGAGTGGAGCTCTGTAGATCTCAGAACTCCAATATCTGATGCTCTGCACCTGCCGGTCTGGGTGGACAATGATGGAAACTGTGCTGCTCTAGCAGAAAGGAAATTTGGTCATGGAAAAGGAATAGAAAATTTTGTGACGCTCATTACTGGTACAGGTGGGTATGTCACAGTTCAATCAAACCTAAAGTGAAAAAATAGCAGCTCTACTGTTCAGAGGCTCAGCTGTTCTTAAAAACATAAACTCCACTGCTGTGCCTGCAAAACCCTAATAAACTGGGTTCTTAAACCAAAACTCCTTTAGCCTTTATATCTGTTTGGTTCTTTCAGGGTACTTTAAAATTTATTTAAGCAAATGAAACCTTTTGCATACTACAAGCTTCTCATATAAGAAGTTTTGCAGATACAGCTATGAAGAGAAACAGTTTTTTCAAAATAAGGAAAACGTAATAATTTTAGCTGGAATCATTTTGTTTATTCTAGATTTAGAGCCTAATTCTTTTCCAGCTGCAGAAATACAAGCTCAAAATACGCACATTAGAAGATAAGCAACTGAATATTTGAGATGATGCTTATTATGTCTCAAATGCAAATGTGGGGTAACTTGTCTCCTTTGTTGAGTGTACGCTTCTTTAGAGTGGTGGCAGTGATAATAAGCTGATGAACTGCTACCCAGGGTTTGGGAGGAGTCAGCAGAGACTCGCAGATTTAGGTGCCTTGAGTCTAAATACAGAAATAAAACACCTCATCTGAAATGTAAAATTTTAAGCCACTTAGAAGTCACTTTTGTGCATGAACAGCATCACTTGCAAGCTTAAAAGATCTGTCATAGTACTTTAAGCATCATAGAATCACAGAAGGGTTTGGGTTGGAAGGGACCTTAAAGATCATCTAATTCCAACCCCCTGCCATGGGCAGTGACACCCTCCACTAGACCAGGTTGCCCACAGCCCCATGCAGTGTGGCCTTGAACACTGCCAGGGAGGGGGCAGCCACAGCTTCTCTGGGCAGCCTGTGACAGGGCCTCACCACCCTCACAGTAAAAAATTTCTTCCTTATATCTAATCTAAATCTATCCTCTTTCTACCAGATTATAGCCATTACCCTCATCCTGTTGTTACATGCCCACGTAAGCAGTCCCTCCCCTCTTTCCTTCAGGCCCCCTTCAAGTACTGGACGGTTGCAATAAGGTCCCCTAGGAGCTTTCTCTTCTCCAGGCTGAACAGCCCCAGCTCTCTCAGCCTGTCTTCAGAGAGGTGCTCCAGCCCTCTGATCATCTTAGTGGCCCTCCTCTGGACTTGCTCCAACAGCTCCTTGTTCTCTTGATGTTCAGTACCATCCTTAAGCCTTTTAAGAAAGGAGAAGCATTGTATACCATTTTGGTATTTAAATGAATAGGAAGAAACCCTGAGCTTGCTTATTGGGGCTGTAAACAGAGTTCTTCAATAATCAGTAGTTTTTGGTTTCTAGTATGAAAGATGACTGATGCACATATTTTATCTTTTCTATATTGGAATAAGCAAGTGTCAATTTCCTGAAGAATTGGGGCCCTTCAAACTGGGTGGTCGGTCCACCCAGTCGGGGGGCTGAGGTGTTGTTGGGTTTTGGTTGGGGTTTTTTTCTAAATCATAGATGTTTTCTTATCTCTGCAGGAATTGGAGGTGGAATTGTTCATCAACACGAACTGATCCATGGCAGTTCTTTCTGTGCTGCTGAGCTTGGGCATATTGTTGTATCTTTAGATGGACCAGAGTGCCTGTGTGGTAGCCAAGGATGTATAGAAGCATATGCTTCTGGAATAGCATTACAGAGAGAAGCTAAGAAACTGCATGATGGTATCTATATACTTTTGTTTTTGAAAACATGATTACTAAGTTGCAATACAGGAAGAAATTTGCAAAGGTGATACCAAGAAAAATAGACCTGCCATTTTTTTTCTAGGCAGAGACAAGAATAGGTTTACAGGCAATCTCTGTTGTAGGATTCCTCTGTGTCGCCAATGCAGGAGCTGCCAGAACCTGCACAGTACAAATCTTTTTCAGACTTTACCCCAAGCCATATTTGGAACCCACTGGTCTCAAAATTACCAGAAGCATGCAGTAGAATTTAGTCTCTCCTTTGAAAACGTGCTGTAAAGTAATCTGACAGGCATTCTGTGAGGTTTGGTTTCACAATCATTGTCTTTCAACAACAGCTTCTCAGATAAGTTTGAGAACATTTATTTTACTAAGTTTTGTGCCTGAGAAGACTAACGAATCACCCTGCTATAACTGTTTTGAATTTGATGCCCTGCTTCTGCACGTAATTCCCTGAATAATACTGATATGGCCACTGTGGATAAGCTCGGTGTTGGACAGATTACTCAGGATTCAGACTTCAGCGTTCAAGTAAAAGAGGTGTAAAGATCTTAACTGCCTGTTTGTCACCCTCCATTTCTTGATTTACCATGTCTCTGTCTTTCCCTTTTCCCCTTCAAACAGAGGATCTGCTTTTAGTAGAAGGAATGTCAATGAAGAAGGAGGAGGTTGTTAGTGCTGCACATCTCATTCAAGCAGCTAAACTTGGGAATGCAAAGGCAGACAGCATTCTCAAAACAGGTGAGAATATAATACAACATCCATAATTAAATTTTTGAGGATACAGAAATGGTAATGCACTCTAAGACTACAACTGTAGTTGTTGAGACCTCTGTATAAAATGATTAACGGTATTTAAATGTTATTATAAATATTGGAGGCAGTGTGAGGAGAAGTGTGTATTAAAAGTCTCTGTTCCCATAAATGAGAAGACAAAAAGTTTCTGCAAAGATCAGTTTAAAAAACTGAGGTCATAGCATTTTCATATTGGAAAATTTGGGGACTTCTCATTGTAGGCAAGTGAATGGTTAGTCTGAGCAGCAAAGGCTATTTACATATTAGATTACATGGGATATTTTACTCACTTACTAGCTTTAAATACCATCATGCATAGCTGATAGCACTAAGATGGTAAAATAATGCTTTTGTATTTTTACTTACAAGAGTGGTAATGCTTTACCTTGTCTTCCACATCTGTATCATTGGATAGTGCATGATGATTGTGCAATAAAATTGCCCTTCTTTTACTTCTGAAGGAAAAATTAACAGCACACTCACAATGATGTCTGATAACATAAATTCAAAACTGCCTGCCATATGGAGTAGAACATTTTCCTGACAGTGTTATTTGCTGCTAACTGACCTGTGTCAACAACTGATGCTTGGATTGCTTTGAGTATTCTACTTAATTTCTTCTTATCTTTTCAGCTGGGACAGCGTTGGGCCTTGGAGTTGTGAATATTCTGCACACCATGAACCCCTCTCTCGTGATCCTTTCTGGAGTTCTAGCTAGCCACTACGTTAATGCTGTCAAGGATGTGATAAATCGACAGGCTCTGTCCTCTGTTAAAACAGTGGATGTGGTGGTCTCAAATCTAGCAGATCCTGCTCTTCTTGGAGCTGCCAGTCTGGTACTGGATTATACTACACGTAGAATATACTAGATACCTGGAAGAATTAGATACCTGATGGGTGGTGGCATTACTTTACCTGAAGTTGTTCTTTGATGAGAGCAGCAACTGAATCAGAGTAGTGTTCTGAGTAGTGACTACTTCGGTGTTTACCAGATGAGGAATTATTATCTTTTTGTATTTCTCTGAAATTTCATCTGACTTCATAGAAACCAATGTGCAATCCTGTTGTTTTTAATCATATCTGTGGGTAAGCCCACGTGTTGCTTTAAGTGCAGCTGAATTATTTATGAGCGTATCTCGATGAACGATGTGTCAAAGATAATACTTGGGGATCCATATCTCATTTTGCACCTATGTGAAATGAGAATTCTACAGTGTTGTTGACCAGATTTGCAGCTTCTAGGCTTTTACCCACAGAGTAAATATGATGTAATCACCAGCAGCAAGTAGTAATTTCAGTGGGTGGGAATGAAGGAAGTTGCCTCTACAATCGCAAAGGCTTACTCCAGAAATCGTGGTTCATGAAGGACCTTAGTAAAGGCAGTTATTTATTACATCATCTTTATAGAGGGCAGAGTCCCATTTTAGAAGCTTTGCGTATGAAGGAAAAAGATCATGCTCTAGTGAGCTTACAGCTTGCAGAGTAGTCAAAACAAACTGACCAATGTAGCAGCAAGCATCTTTGCCTTCCTATCTTATGGTTATGGCCAACATTAAATTATTTCAGTTCTATTGTTTGGGTTTACTCAAGGGACTTAGCCTACTCCTTTGCCCAAGGAGCAGAGACAATTTATTCCTCAGTAGCCAGTTAGCTGAAGCTCAGTGATGTTGCACATCTCAGCTTAAAGACTCAACTTTTCAGTAAATCTCTTCCATTGCATCTCCTCAGCAGTTCTGGTGGCTGCACGTACACTGTTCTTGTTCTGTATTCACCATCAGCTCACAGGATGGAAAGTCAGATCTGAGCCTCATCCTCACCTTCAAGACATTTAGAAGCCTGGGAGCACAGCATGTCAAATATCAGTGAAGGTCTTCCTCAATAAAGCATGGTTATCTTTCTTTAATTAGACTTTCTTTGACACTAGGTCTGTCTTACACAGCTGCTTTGTAGCTCTTCCACAAGGAATCATACTGAGAATTCACATCCTCACAGTACACTTTAGAAACATCACCAGTTCTCCTCGGTGTCTCCAAGAATCTTCTACACCATAGTTTTTCTCAGAGTCAGCAAGTACTAGCAGTTAACCACTTGCAAAGTTGTGATAGGCTTTACATCACCAGGGGATCTGTAGTTCCTTTTCTTAAGGTGTCTTGGTTTGCTTTATGATTCCCATTCAATACAGGGTGGTAGCTCCATGAGCAAGTCAAGGAAAAAGCAGCTTTGCTCTATGGTGATAGTAGCTCAGAGCAGGAATAACAGTACTGAGGTTCCAACAGGGAGGAACTCTTGTATCTTGCTGCTCTCTAGCAGGACGAGGCTTTTCATTTCCAGACCTCCTGAAGCTAGGGTATTTTTTTTATACAGCCTCCAGTTATGCTTTTCCCTAACAGCTGAGAGTGCAGGGATAGAGAAAACATAAAAGACTGAAAATACTTGAAAAGTTTTACTCTAAATACCTTTAACATTTAGACCCATTAAGAAAATGGTTCCTGAAATGCTTTTGAAAATGTTTTTTCTGTCAGCTGGAGAAGAACCTGCTCTATGTGGTGCAAAAGTCCTTGCAGTTTTCCCTAAGAAGTTTGTGAGTTTATAATAATAAAATATTTAATAACAAAACAATGGTTTGTTTGTTTTTCCTTCCCTGTTCAGAAACCTTCCCCACACTTCAAGTGCTTTATTGTGGGGCAGGTTTTATGGACACTGGGAGCAAACATCAGATGTTCACAGAGAATCTGTGGTACTGTGCTGTCTGCTTGCTTGATGCTGGCCTTCTGTCATTTAGTGCAGCCCACGTGACTTCAAAGGGCAAACCAGTCTTTAGACCCACTACTGAGAGGGAAGGAAGGGAGTGAAAGGACAAGACACGAGCTGAACTCAATTTCCACAGCTATTGCCAGTATTTTAACAGTCGCCCTTGATGATTCTGTGATCCTAAAGGTCTTTTCCAACCTTGTGATTCTGTGATTTCAAAGCCTAAAGCAGAAGTGCAGCCACAGAATCGTAGGGGTCGGAAGTGGCCTCGAGGGATCATCAGGTCCAACCCCCCTGCCAAAGCAGCTCCCCAGCTCATATTGCACAGAGAGGCGTCCAGATGGGTCTGGAATATCTCCAGAGAAGGAGACTCCACAGACCCCCTGGGCAGCCTGTCCCAGGGCTCTGACACCCTCACTGTGAAAAAGTTCTTCACCATATTGGTGCAGAACTTCCTGTGATCCAACTTGCAGCCATTGCCCCTTGTCCTGTCTCCACAGACCACTGAAAAGGGGCTGACCATTTCCCCCTGCGTCCCACACTTCAGATATTTATAAACATTAATCAGATCCCCCCTCAGTCTTCTTTTCTCAAGACTGAACAGCCCCAGCTCACTCAGCCTTTCCTCATAGGGGAGATGCTCCAGGCCCTTAATTATCTTCGTAGCCCTTCTTTGGACTCTCTCCAGGAGATCCCTGTCCTTTTTATACCAGGGAGCCCAGAACTGGACACAATACTCCAGGTGGGGCCTGGCCAGGGCAGAGCAGAGGGGGAGGATCACCTCCTGTGACCTGCTGGCCACACTCCTCCTGATGTACCCCAGGATCCCATTGGCTCTCTTAGCCACCAGGGCGAAGTCGTTACCTGCATTGGCAGCATCTCTTCTAGGAGGGAGACTGGATTTATAGTGTCCCTGATAGGATCCGTATACACTTAACTGCTGAAGTTGTAGACAGAATGCCACTGTCCAGTGCTCCAAGCAGAACAGGATAAGTGCTTGGACAGGAGACCCCTCATGGACAGGCATGGTTATAGTCTGAATTGTGTGAGCAAGTACTAGCAGTACATAACCTGCAGAGTGCTAGAAGATTGGAAAGTGATTTAAAACAAATTCTTCATGCTGAAGTTAAAAATTGATTTAGCCTATCTAAGACTCCTGTCAGTCCCTATAAAATTGACATGGAAAGGGCCCTTTAGATCATCAAGTCCAACTATCACCCTAACCTGCCAGCTATCACTAAAGCATGTCCCTCTGCACATCTGTTTTTTTAAACACCTCCAGGGATGGTGACTCCACCATTTCCTGGTCAGCCTGTGCCAATGCCTATCAACCCCCTCTATGAAGAAATTTTTCCTGATACCCAATCTAAACCTCCCCTGGCATGCCATCAGGCCATTTACTGTCCTGTTGCTTGTCCCTAGGGAGAAAAGGTCAGCCTCCCCCACCTCCCCACAACCTCCTTTCAGGTAGTTGTAGAGAGCAATTAGGTCTCCCCTCAACCTATATTTCTCCAGACTAAAGAACCCCAGTTCCCTCTGATGGTCCTCAGAACACTTACACCTTCAGTCACCGCTCCAGCCTCATTGCCCTTCTCTGGATATGCTCCAGCACCTCAATGTCTTTTCTGTAGTGAGGGGCCCAAAACTGAACACAGTACTCAGGGTGTGGCCTCACCAGTGCTGAGTACAGGGGGACAATTACTTCCCTAGTCCTACTCACCACACTGTTCTTAATACAGGCCAGGATGCTATTGGCCTTCTTGGCCACCTGGGCACACTGCTGGCTCATACTCAGCTGGATGTCAATCCACACTCCAGGTCCTCTGCCAGGCAGCTTTCCAGCCACTCTTCCCCAAGCTTGTAGCGCTCCTTGGGGTTATTGTGACCCAAATGCAGGACCTGGCACTTGGCTTCATGCCATTGGCCTTGGCCTATCAATCCAGCCTGTCCAGAACCCTCTGTAGGGCCTTCCTACACTCTAGCAGATCAACACTCCCACCAAATCTTGTGTCATCTGCAAACTTACTGAGGGTCCACTCAATCCCCAATCCCCTTATCCAGGTCATTAATAAAGATATAAAGAGAACTGATCCCAGCACAGAGCCCTGAGGGACACCACTAGTCAGTGGCTGCCAACTGAACTTAATTCCATTTACCACCACTCCCTGGGCCGAGACACACAGACAGCGTTTTACCCAGCAAAGAGTACATCTGTCCAAGCCAAAAGCAGCCAATTTCTCTAGAATGCTATGGGAAATGATGTCAAAGGCTTTGCTGAAGTCCAGACAGGCAACATCCACAGCTCTTCCCTCATCCACTAAGCAGGTCATCTTGTCATAGGAGACAAGGTTAGTCACCAAGGACCTGCCTTTCACGAACCCATGCTGATTGGGCCTAATTGCTTTTTTCCTGCACGTGTCTTGTAATGGCACTCAGAATGATGTGCTCCATAATCTACCCAGGCACTGAGGTCAGACTGGGAGGCTTATGGTTCCCTGGGTCCTCCTTCTGGCCCTTCTTGTAGATGGGCATCACCTCTGCAGTCAACTGGGACCTCCCCACTCAGCCAAGTCTGCTGATAAAAGACAGAAAGCAGCCTGGTGAGCACCTCCACCAACTCCCTGGGTACCCTCAAGTGGATCTCCCCTGGCCGCACAGACTTGAATACATCTAGGTGTTGAACCAGGTCCCTCACCATTTCTCCTTGCATTATGGGGGCTGCATTATGCTCCCCATACCTGTTTTCTGGCTCGGGGGCTGGGTACTCAGAGAACAGCTGGTTTTGCTGTTGAAGACAGAGGCAAAGGCAGCCTTCCGCACCTCAGTTTTCCTCATTGTTTGTCTCTACGTTCCTGGCCCCACCCTCCCGAAGGTCAAGGCAGCAGTTCTGCTGACTCTGCTCCTTGCTTCTCCCAGAACTGAAAACTATCATTTCATGCTCACTGTGCCCAAGGCAACCCCCAACCATCACATCTCTCACCAGTCCTTCTTCAGAACAGCAGATCCAGCAGGGCTGTTTCTCTAGTTGTCTCTTACCAGCTGTGTCAGGAAGCGATCTCCAACACACTCCAGGAAATTCCTAGACTGTTCCCTCTCTGCTATATTGTATTCCCAGCAACTGTCTGGCAGGTTGAAGACGCCTACAAGGACAAGGGCTCAGGATTGAGACTTCTACCAGCTGTTCATGGACTGTTTTGTCTGCCTTCTTATCCTGACTGGGTGGCCTGGAACAGACTCCCACCATACCTACCTTTCAGGCCCTTTTGTTGATTCTTATCCGTAAACACTCAACACTACTATCACCATTATATTCTAGGCATTCGTAACACTCCCTGACATACAAGGCCACCCTCACTACTTCCTGCTTGCCTATCCTTTCTGAAGGAACTATATGCATCCACGGCAGCATTCCAGTCATGAGAATCATCCCACCATATTTCTGTGATGGCAACTGTATCAGTTTTCCTGCTGCACAATGGCTTCCAGCTCCTCCTGTTTGTTGCCCATGCTGCATGCATTAGTGTACAGGCACTCCAGTTGATCCCTCCAACATCTTGGAGTAACACTGTCTGAGGAGTTTCCCTGTTGCCTCTGACTACTACAGGAGCTGGCTCATCTCCATAAGACTTCGACTTTTGATTGAGGATCCTCACCCCCAGCAACTTTAGTTTAAAGCACACCTAAGTTGCAAAGTATGTTGGCAAAGATGCACCTCCCTCTCTGAAAGATGTACCGCATCAGCCACCAGAAGACCAGATTCCTCAAAGCAAGTCCCATGGTATACATAGCCAAAGCCCTGTCTGTAACAGTACTCCCTGAGCCATTTATTTTCTCAATTTTGTCCTCCCTTTCCCTCCCCTTCCCTTTAACCAGGAGGATTGATGAAAAGACTATCTGCAATCCCAAAGTCCTTCACCACTGCTCCCTGGATATTGTAGTCCCTCTTGATATTCTTCAGGTTGCTTACAGCTGCATCATAGAATCATAGGGGTTGGAAGGGACCTCGAGAGATAATTGGGTCCAACCCCCTGCCAAAGCAGCTCCCTAGTTCATATTGCACAGAGGCGTCCAGACGGGTCTGGAATATCTCCAGAGAAGGAGACTCCACAGACCCCCTGGGCAGCCTGTCCCAGGGCTCTGTCACCCTCACTGGGAAAAAGTACTTCACCGTATTGGTGCTGAACTTCCTGTGATCCAACTTGAGACCATTGCCCCTTGTCCTGTCTCCACAGACCACTGAAAAGGGGCTGGCTGATTCCCCCTGCATCCCATACTTAAGATATTTATAAACATTAATAAGGTCTCCTCTTAGTCTTCTTTTCTCAAGGCTGAACAGTCCCAGCTCACTCAGCCTTTCCTCACAGGGGAGATGCTCCAGGTCCTTAATGATCCCTGTAGCCCTCGGCTAGACTCTCTCCAGGAGATCCCTGTCTGTTTTATACCAGGGAGCCCAGAACTGGACACATGAAACAGCAGTACTGCTGTATCACATTGCTCCTCATTCTTTCCTCCAGTGAAAAGACTGCTTCATCCACTACAGGTCTGCCTAAGCATAGAAACCCAACCAGCCAGGACTTGGGACCACAAGGAAACCATTTAAGTTGTACTAGCTGTCTTTTCAGAGGTCCTTGCTGATGCTTTGCAAGCAATGTAGCTAATCAATACAGCATCAGCCTTTGGAATTCCTTTTTTGGTCTCCCAAGCAGCAAGTCTAGCCACACAGTATTTGATCTGCCTTCAAGACACTCAAAATTAAAACTGCCTCAGCTTTCTGGTGGTCTTGAGGCACTGCCACTCCTCCATTCAGCATATCACAATCATCAGAAGGACATATTACCTACCAGCAGAGGCACTCCTAGGTTTATGTAGGGTGCAGACAGAGTTTATACTCTGCATCAGTCTACACCAGTGAAATCTGATCTGCATCCCCCTTTCAAATACTGTGGAGAGCTTTCAGGCCTTAAGTAAGGGTAAAACAGCTGGACCATATACCCCTTCAACTATTTGGAAATGGCTTATCAAGGGCACACTTCAACTTCGGCTGCTGAAGTATAGGTGCTAAAGCCATGTATTCAGCAGAGTTCTTAGCCTGCCACTAAACTATGTTTACTTCATGATCTGAAAGGAGATGCTTTGCATTTATTTAGAAACAACTAAAAATGCTCATGAGATTCTGAAGACACAGGAAGCCAAATTTTTCTTAGGCCTGTCTTAAGTTTGCACATAAATTATAACCCTTCTGGGCTGGTTCATTCAGCAAGTTAGAACAAAACCAAGATTGAAACTATTTATGTGGTGCCCAAACCACCTACTGCTTGTAGATTGCAGTTTGGTATTAAATCTGAAAAAATCTACTTTTTCAGATTAAGCAAGGCAATGAGAAGACAAGGAACACCAACAATTCTTTCTGTTAATGTCGTAACAAAGAGAAGGTTTTGGGTTCACAGGCTTCTTGATCTCACATAAATCTCAGTTTTATCTGTGACACATTACTGTTAGGCTGTTATTACTAGCTGATCAAAGCTTTTGCATGCTTGAAGGTGCAATTCTTTTTCCATTAGTCTAGAAGAGAATTAACATTTCCACATCACTTTTGCCTTGTTTTACTATTAGACCACCATTGTTGCAACTCTATCTGCAAGTATTCTGAATACTACTAGATCTCCCAGCTTTTTTTACATGAAGCATGTAACACAGAAATTTAAAATGCAAATAAAGTGCAAACTTTCTGCCTAATTGAAGTGTATGAAAGTACTGTATTTAAGGTAAAATTCTAAAGAAATAACCTTTTATTCAAAGGCCCCTTTATTTTTAATTTCATAAGCCTGTAACACAGGACTTTTAAAATGCTAGTAAGATTTTACCTCATACCTTGAGCTGGGTGAAGTTTTTGCACATGGTAGCCAGCTGTGACCAGTAACAGCCACATGAAGGGAGAGATTAAATGTGTGCTTCTAACTAGCCAACAGCATTGCACCACTGTTATCATTGTCAGTGAAAGTTGCTTTATTGATGCAGGATCTAATGAAAGACTCCTCTGTTGATCCATGAAGCATCCCCTGTGAAGTCAGACCACAAAGGCCTCAGTTGTCAGTAACCTTGCATGATCTGAGGATCCTGAAAACCTGGTGTAGCTCCAGGCACACAACCACCCAGTGCCACGGTGTGTGGCTGCAGCACAGCTGTTCTCAGAGCAACAAGCTTCCCCACATTATGGGGCCTACTGTAATTAGCTTTTAGCAAAAAAGCCACCCCCTTGTCCCTTCTAAAATACAAGCCGGTAAGCCATCTATTTCCCTCTTTACCAGCTGCTCAGGTAAAACACACCAGCATAAAACATACCATGTTGGTTTATGGTTAAACATTATCCATGTTTCTCAGACTAAGATGATGGTCCAATGTCATCATTTTCAGGCTTCCAGCTTCCTAATATACCCATAACCTTCTCTCCAACCCTCTCTTCTACAAGTGCTGATTATCATTTCAGACTGGCTGGCACATCATCACAAGCTGAACAAAGCAAGGTCTGTACCAAAGTGTATTCAGCAGAAGCCTGCAGCATCTCTCAATGCTGCAGGAGGTCTTTGTACACATGCAGCTGGGGTTTTGTTTGACAGATAGGAAATCTCCAGGTTTTTTGTTCCAGGTTCCACTGACTAGATGCTTTCTGCATCAGCTATACCCTATGGAGATACACAGCAACAGTGGGAAGTTAAGGCCAGAAAACAGGACTGAGTACACTTGGCTAGGCCAAATGTAGCACAGAATTGTCATATGAAGTCACAAAACAAAGTGACAGATGCCAGCCTCTGAAGAAAACAAGCGAGTGTTTGAAAGTCCACACAGGGGTTCAGATTTGCCCTTATAAACCTAAGTATTATTTTGCTGAGTGTCACAAGGTCCAAGTATCTTAAGTAGACAAGTTTAAGTAGAGCACTGGTGAAGCTACACTACTGGCGAGGCTGCTTCTAGAGTACTGGGTTCAGTTCTGGGATCACTGGTACAAGAGAAATATGGACATACTGGAAAGAGTACAACAAATAGTTACAAAGATTAAGCAACTAAAGCATCTCTCCTGCGGAGAAGGGCTGAAAGAGCCAGACTGTTCAGCCTGGAGAAGGGAAAGCTCATGGGTCACCTCAGTACGTACAAAACATACTTGGAATGGGAATACAAGAAGCACAGAGCCAGACTCTTTTCAGTGGTGCCCAGTGACAGAACAGTGACAGTGGGCACTGATGGAAGTGTGGGAGGTTCCTCCTGAACATCTGGAATTTTCTTCACTGTGAAGGTGACCAAGCACTGGCACAGTCTGCCCAGAGAGGCAGTGGAGGATCGCTCCTTGGAGATTTTCAAAAGCTGCCTGGACTTGGCTCTGAACATGTGACACTAAGTTGCATCTGGAGTTGGACCAGATGACCTCCAGAAGTCCCTTCCAACCTCAGCCTTTCTGTGACAACACTGATACAGGAGGTAGGAATGAAACAGTAAGCTAGCATATTTGACTAAAAAATTAAGGCAAAAAGTCCACAAAATCTCAGTACACAAACTGGGAGATAACCAAAACCCAGAACTGCTTAAGTGTTCCAGCTGGATGGTGTACACAAAAGCACAGGCACATCATTAGTTCCTGCAAACTCCTCTTATAAGACTTAAGTAATATTGCTTCTGCCTTGAATTTGAGAGTATTTGTTCATTTTCTTAGGATTGCAGCTCAAACCCATGCCCTCAGGACAGATAAAATGGCCTATGATGAGATAGGACAGCATGGTGATTAATCAGCTCCAGAACGCACTACGCAGGAACTCCTCTAACTGGCTCTCAAATTCCAGTAAATTCACATTCATATTTTAAACACTGTATATTCAATGCAGTGGAGGTTTTTCATGAGATCACCAATTCATTTTGGAAGCCTTTGTACAGCTTTGGAGTGAGTAGCAGAAAGGAAGTTTTCAGTCAAAGTGAATGTGTAGTTAGTCAAGACTAGCACTGATTTATCAGTATTCTATAGACTTGCTCTGTGATTCAGTCATGTTATACTCACCTGTAGTATCCCTGTGCAGTTCAGAAAAGTATTTTCCTGTTTTAATCTTCCATGGAATTAAGCTTCAGGCCCTGTAGTCTACTCTCTTTTTCATCACCACTCATCAGTAGCTTGTGAATACACTTGTAAACATGAGAACTGCTCCAGTTACTACAGACTACAGTAAGGTAAAGCTTAATTATTGAAGCCCAACTCAGTGTCTTGTCCACCAAAGGGACATAACAGCAGCTCCCTAAACCTCTAAATTTTAATCTGCATCATAAGCCCTCTTCAAACTGTCTGGACTAACCTTCCAGCTTGTACCCAAGAGTTATTAAAACAAGTATGTTACACACTATTTAAAGCTATTGTATCTTGGATAAGAGGGGTGAAATAATGTGTGAGCCTGGACAAACCGTTCATAGGACAAAGAGCTAAGGAAAGTCTTACCAGAGCAAGGGTAGAATACAGCCCTTGTGAATGCTGGGTGAGATTAGAGAGCAAAGGAAGCAGCAGAACAGAGAATTTTCTGGATCAGTTTGTTTCAAATTCAACCACCTTGGCAGAGAGAGCTCCAACACAGTAGATGAGCAGCAGTTAAGAGCAAGTCTTCTTTTACCTTGCTCTCCGTATCTCCAGTCCACCACCTTGGTGGGAGAAAGTGTCTGCAAGAGTCAGTAAGGAAAAGGACACAGTTCAAAAAATCCCCAGCTTCTGCACAACAGGATTTTTGCATATGAAGCCAGCGGTGAATACATGGCAAACAGAATATGAAGTAGAGTGTCAGTGCCTTCAACTACTCAGTGGCCTGTATGTTACTTCTAGCCTAAGATCTGCAGTTAGAGTGACAGCAGAAAACTACACAGAAATGCTTACCTGCAGCAGGCAGTGTCCTCAGTTCCACTAGAAGTGAGATAAGCTCCTTAACAAGCCTCCTGCTCCATTTTCCTAGACCTTCTATCTTGTGTGATAAATTGGATAGGGAAGCAGTTTTTAAACTAAAGCTCTCAAGAGCTTTAAGAAAGCTTATGGAGACAAGCAGGACAGCTTCTCAGAGATCAGCAGCACTGCCCACTGGTCAGTCACCAGAAGGATGAAATCACTAGCAATTAAGAGAAATCTTTGTCAAACACCCCCTGTCAAAAGGGAGCAGGAGAGCTTGCTTATCAATTCACCCAAAGCCAACACGTATTGCAGTTTAACAGATCTTTAATATCAGTAATGTGGGAAGCAACATCTCAGTGCATCACAGCACAAACCAGAGTTTCAGAGGTTCTCCCATTTCAGACATGGAAAGGAAACATGAAGAACATGCAATCAAACAATGATCAGGTCTAGATACATCATGAGGTTTGTTCAAAAAGAGCCAAATATCGAAACAATTAATCCAATTACTGCAAACATAGCTTCTCTGAGTAAGGTTAGGATATTGCGTTTGTGGTGTTTCCATTGTGCTTGCTTTCCTTCAGCGAACCAGAGGAGCCTGCTTGAGTGAGATGAGGACTGAGCGCATGCGGGACACATCTTTTGCCTGCTTACTAGACTTGGGATTAAAGTCACAGAGCTGAGCCACGCGTTCCCACTCAGTGCCCGGAAAAATATCTTCTGCATCATTCACAAAGGCTTCTTCAGCTGCCCTAAAAGCAATGCAATGCACCTTGTGTTAATGCCCAATATATAAGGCACTCCTTCCCTCTTTCAGGATGCAGTTTCTTTCAGCATATTTCTAAGAAATGTGCCCTGACAGCTGCTTGTGGACGTTATGGCTACTTAAGCTCCCACTGCCCCAACCCTGGAGACAAAAGTAGGTTGCCGTAGTATGCTATGCACAAGCAGAGCAGAGTATTGCTGTGTAAAATGTTGGAATACAGGTGTTTGGTTTTAAGAATAGTTATCGAGACTTTTAAGGGGTCAGCATATGAACTGCCAGGAAGTAAGGTTCTTCTAATTAGGCACTGAATTTATGCCCCAGTCTTAAATAGTTACACCTCTGCCAGTTGATGTTTTACACCGGGCACTTGCCAACTAGAAAATTAGAACTCCCTGCAAGCATGTCTTAAAGCAGATTCCATCTGAGGGTTTAGATCGGGCCCAAGGCACACAGGCCATCATAAAACCATCTGCTGATGATTCCCAGTGCTATAGTGAAGCAGCATGAATCAAAAGGAACGTAAGTCATGAAACCCATGCTTGCAGGTGCTATAGGCCAAGGCATAGCTCGGCAGAGGGGATGGCTCATCTGAGATCAGTTTACAGGATAGACACATTTCCCCCGCTCACACCCTAAGGAGCTGTTTTACATTACGTACAGATTGGTGTCAGTGGCTTCCCAGCTGTATCCTTTTGGCACTGCTATGCTGACAACAGCTTTGCTTTAACGCACGGATAACACTCCAGCATCTAGTTTTGGTGAACTGTGGGGCCCTGGTAGCTGTCTAAGTGCAATAGCAGTAAGCAACAAGAGATCAAACCAAATCCATCTACTCCAACAAGCAGTACAGAAAAAGCAGTGAAGATGGCTCTCTCATGAGGGTTCAGCACTGTTCACAGGGATGAAAAGGTTACAGACACCACTGAAGACAAGGGTCACTAAAACACTGCTACTTTGTGACATGACACTTTTAAGGGGCAGTGAAGATTTTTTTACTTAACTGTTCTAGGCTGTAGCAAGGATGATTTATGTTTGTGCTTAAAGGTGAAAAGAAGAAAAGAAACAAGGAGAGAAAGTTTAAGTCAGATATAGAAGATGAGAATGAGTTTAATGCAGATGATCAGCTGGCTGAACATGCACTAGTAGCTTAGTCTACATTCAGGAAACAGGCTGCCAATTTTATTCTACAGCACTTACACTGCGCATTTGCATTGGATATGAAAAAAGGGGTTTATTGGGAAAAATTATCAAAATCAACTCCAGGAGACTTCTGAAGTGTCAAACACCACCTGTAAATCCATCATTTCACAAGTCTTGGCTTACATCCGCCTGCAGTTAGGCAATTAATTCCACACTGGACCTTCAATATTAATGCACTTAAAGCCACTCCATGGCCCACCAATTCACCTTTAAAAGGTGTCACCTTAGAATCTGTGACATGGTCATCTTTCAATTCAAGTCTACAAATTAAGGGAAGAAATTAAAACACATAAACAAGCCAAAGAACATCGCAATCCTTCCACATCACAGAAACTAGCATACTCTCATGGGATCTTGAAAGTCATGGCTGTATTCTCACTGATCCATTAGGCTGGTAAACTGATTACACAGAGCTGCTCTTAAATGTCCTCCCAGCAGCTAATGTTGTTTTCCAACACCACCTTCTTGTACTTTTTCTTTGTTGTCTAGTAACTTTATAATTCTATATACATGCACCCCCTCTCCCAATTTCTGGCACGTGATTCCTTTCCACCTTCCTTGGCTTCAGAGCTATGTGCAAGCACCACTTGAACATTTTCTCTAATTGTGTAGGCAAATGAGCACAAATCAGGAACTCAATGCCTATTATACAGAGTAGAGTCAAACACCATGCATCTCTGCAGATACGGCTAGGACTAAATAGAGCACCCATGTCGGACTACAGACACTAACCCATATTCCCAGCAAAACATCTTGCTAAGCAGCTGTTTCCAGGCCAGGGAACACTATAAACCCCTGTGTCTAAGGGCTACTGAAATCATTACCGAAATTCCAGTGGTATGTATACTACATCACTTAACCTGAAAGTGCTGGATGTTGTGCAGTGTATGGATCCTTACTGGAAAACTGCACTTGATACAGATCAAAGTCAGTCCAAAAAGGAACAGGTATAAACTTGTATTAGTTTATGCTGCCTTGAAGTATTCAGACGCCACCTTCCGACATTCAGCACTATTTCTGATCCTTCTCATTGCCTAGTTGACTAGAAAACAGAATTAGTAGTTAAGCAACATACACATAACCAATCACGTCAGCGAAGGGTTGTTTGTAGAAAGCTTCATCTGCCACCCTATGTAGCAAGTAGTCCAACAGGCAGGCAAGCAGGCAGGAGAAAAGAGATAAAGGTGAGAAGTAGGGAATACAGCTGGAGGCAGTTTTAACAAGCACATTAACCTTGCATGACCTAAACTTACTGTAACAGGAAAGCAGCTACCACGTGGAACATATCAATTAAGCCACTGCCTCAGAGGATCAACAGGAGAGTTTTGCTACACCCCAAGAGTTGGGACCAGTTAGTTTAGGACTAGAGTCGCAGTGTCAGTGTTGTCCAGTGGACAGCAGCTGCCATTAGGAGAGATATCTCAGACTGATGAGAATGTCAAACGCATCTTCTGTGCAACTGGTTATAGAGACTCTATAACCAGTTGCACCAGAATGCATATTCTGCACTCAAACACTGTCTACAATAAAGCTATGTGAGTATCACAGGCTTTGGCCACCAACTAGAAGGGTGACAATCCTGTATTCCTTTCTTGGCCCAACCAAAAGACTACCTCAGGAATGGAAGCATCAAATCCACAGTTGTGTTGGAATTGTAGGCCTCCTTTTTCCCTTTACTAGGAAGCAGAGTCTACCCTGGAGCCTACTTGAGGCAAACCTGCTGATCATTTTGCTAAGAAAAATGTTGTCTCAAAAAAGTTTATCTTGAGTCTGTGGGTTCCTGGAGTATAAAGCAGCCCTGATGATTACTTGGACAGGATGAAACTAGCAAGCCTAGGTCAGAAGTTGATATCTCAAGTGGTATTGTCACGACTATCGTGTTTATCTTTATATAGCTTGAAGTCAAAATTCACATGGAACCTCTAAGAAAGTGTAAGAGCTTACCAAACTAGCAGTGAAGACATTGGTTTCTGTTCCAGGGCCCAAAATAAGACAATTCAAATGCAATACAGACCCAGACAGCATTTAGTTCTTCACTAGCAGAACTGAGTCAGGTAATTGCAAACATTTCTAAAAGTAGCAGCCAAATGCTGTAAGGTATCTCATGAAGTAACTCGTGGCAAAGACTAACTACAAGGCCACTTCCATGTATTCTACAGATAGCAAGTAAAATTGCTAGTCTCAAGGTAAGTAATTAACAGCCACTGAAGATTCTTGCAGCTAGTGGCATGCAAAGAAGTGGGTAGATTAAAACTTTTTTGTGGCCATATTAAAACTTTGTGTCTTAAGAAATCTTCAGTAATTCTGGCTGATTAGCTTAATGCTTTCTCTTGCTACTCTTGCACATGTAATCTAGATTCCATGAAAACTTAAAAAAATCATCTACCACTGGAGATCCACTTCTTAGTAGGAGAGGTTACTTTAATGATCTGAAGGACTACTGCCTTAGGACATACAAAAAGTATTCTAACCTCTCCCCCATTACTTTCATAACCAGTACTGTAACTCTGCAGAAGACTGAAGAAACCTTACCTGTTGCTCACTTTTGTTTTCTGGAGTTTTTCATCTTGCCTTGCATACCACTCCTCCAACTCTTTTATTGCTTTCTCTTTCCATTCTGCTTCCTGCTTTCGTGAGTTTGCATCTGAAGATTTAAGAATCTATTTGTCAGTCATGTTCATTGCAGGTGGATCGTTACCATTTCAGCTGAAGGTTCAGGGTGCATCCTAGTGCAGATCTACTCAGGTAAGGGTTAGGAGATTTCCTCATTTAGGCCATGAGAACTCTAAATACCATGAACATTCAGGGGATTATGCAAGCAGAGTGCTTGTGCTGTGCAAATGGGATGGTCCATCTCAGCTTCGCTTCAGCATTTGTAGACTAATTCAGATTCAGCAAGTCTGTTGACCTGCAAACTGTTCAAAACCAGAAGCGGTCACCTTGCAATCCTAGTGTTCAAAGCTCAATAAAGTGCACTGGCATAGGCAAAGTGAGGGAGCCCTGCACTCACCATGCTTTTACACCAAGCCTACCGTTTAGGACAAGTGCATCCTGTAACTAGCCCACAAAAGGAGCAACAGGCTCCAGAAACACATTGTACAGAGGGTTGTGTCCATTTTCAAGCAAAGCTTCCTTCCTAATGCAAGTGGAAAGCATACCAGTTTGTGGGCTCTCAGAACCTGTTCACTGGCAGGTATCACTGCATTTGATAGCTGCATTCAGATTAGTTACTAGTCCATTACTTGACTTAGCTATTAGATTAATATCTGTATGACAACAGATGGCCTCAGCAATTACAAAATGAGCAATCTTTATCCTTTGAAAAAAGCACTGATGATGCAGTATTTATTCAATCTTTTCTGCTGATAAGAGATGATCATTTTCTGTCACCTTATTTGCAGGTAAAGGACAGGCCACATAAATACTTTGCTGGTTCAGAGAGCCACACGTTTGCTGACTCCAACACCAGTATAAAGTCTACTTACAGGAAGACTCATCCAGGCTTGCTGCCCAAACTCAAGAAGCTTGTTATGATCCCAAGAGCCAGAAGCCATGGATGAGAATTCTGCTGCTCAAGAAATTGCACTACGTTACTCACAAGCAAGAACAATGCTCCAACACCTTCCCTTACCAAGTTGCTCCAGACGCTCCTTTTGCTCTTCTCTCCACTTACGAATACTCTCTGGTTCTGACTGCAGTCGGTCTACCTGGGATATGGCTGCATAGGAGTCTGTTGGACCATTGCTCTCCTTAAAGAGAAGAAAAAGTAACATCATTTATACATACAAACTGAGTATTTCAGATACCTGCCTGTAAGCTACATAAAGTTACCATAACATATTAATGTAATTTGGTAATGCATACCACGATTAACATGAAGAAAATGTTTTGCCACAAATTACAGCAAGATTGAAGCAAATTAGTATGGGTCTCATAATCAAGGATCAAACACAAATCCAAGTTCACTGGGAAGTCAAATTATGCCAGAGATCCATGCCTGAAGAAAGCAGAATACAACGCCTAGCACCCTACTATACAATTGCAGGCATTCATTTCACCTGAAGCATTAGCTGTGGAAGTAATTACATAATTTTAATTGCTGTATTCTAAGCTGCATATAAGAGGCATTTGAACATTGATGCATCAAAGCATTCTTTTTGCAACTAAACAGCCAAAAGATTTGCAATAAATGCAACTATATTTAATACACCAGATTCATGAAGCTAATTAATACCATGCTATTTGGCACAAAGTCCAACAACCCTACTCTTCACAGACCTAGGAAATAACACTCTTGACAGAACAAGATAGACTGCAGGTAGCATCAGATTTGGCTGAATCTTGCCCCTCTTTGGACCTCCCAAAGCTTCTGATGAAGGAATAATGTAAAGAGCAGGAGCCAGGCACCAGACTTCACAATCAGTCCAGAACAAAATTAATTGGCCAGTTGCACAGCCAAACCAGTTACAGGTAGGAAAACCAAAAGTTACATATGGCCCATTCAGTTCTTCCTTATCAAAATGAAGCTCTATCAACCAAAGCAGCCGGTCACTTTGAACTGCAAACACAAAGCCAAGATGTTTCATTTACTTTCTGTTGTATATGGAAGCGCAAAGGGCTAGTAAGAATCAGTTTTCCTATTGATCTCACAACAATGTTGAAGCTATGAAAATGTTAGCAGCAACAAAAGATGTTTGTGTCTCCACAAAGCTTGGAGTTTGTGGCTCCTATGGTACCCCCTTCCTGAGCATTCATTTAATCAGGACTACCCAACCAACTCTGACAGCAGGCAGTGACAATGCCCTAGCCAAACTGGTATGAAATTTAGTTACTATACAGTGATTGCTTTAGCATGCCTCATTGTTCTCTGACACTAATAAAGCAAGTGTCTCCTCCTTTTGTCATTACCATACCTGACTAGCATACTTGGATATTATGGTTGAGCTATCTAGTCAGCAGCTTAATTCCATGCAACTTTATGTCACTGATAAGTTTACAGTGTTTTCAGTTAGGTCCCTGTAAGATCATTCTTGACAATGCAACCAAGTCACGTGAATTATCCTTAAAGAATAAAGAACAAGTAATTCAGAAAACTCCACTTTAAACTAGAAAGTCGGAGCATGGCTGTCATCTTATTAGCCAGTGGCAAGTCAACCTTAAGACAAATCAGAGTCTGCTTACAATGGTTATGGCCTATTAAGGCATAATTCAAAATAGAATGCTGCTTTAAGTTGCCTCTACATTCAGAAGGGCATATTAAGACCACTAACAGCTTTATGAGACAAGTTATCAGAATAGAAATTCCTCTTCAAAGATGACATAAAAGTACATTAGAGACAAGTGGGCAGTCTAGATTAAAGTGAAGTTCTCAGAGTAGAACAGCACATTCCAAGTACAGAGTGCTTCTATCTTACCTGATAGATGTCTCCATTGACCACTCCATCGACAGCACCTGTAAAGAAGTGACTGTAATTTAGCCATTTGATAAGAGACAGAACAGCCAGATTTACTGATTTCAAAAACTTGTATGGAAAGCTTTAGCAGAGTATATAATATGGGAGTTATGCAAATAACTGTTACCCCTGCAGGGTCACTTCCTTACCTCTGCACTTTTCTAGATAGGTACAAAAAGACTGAGTTATTATTCTGTGGAACCAGTAATACCAAGTGATTTCTTCATCCCAAAATCATGCTTCAGGCTACTGAAACAACAGACCTCATACTGCTGAGAATTTGCTACAGATGGTGTTCTACAGTTACTCCTACTTTCTCCTCCCTATCTTAGAAGCAGACTACCGGGCAATTGTTTACAAGTTAAGAAGCATGACTCTCACTGGTTTAGTCTCTACCTGGAAGATTAGCAGTCCTGCAGCCAATACTTAGTAACTCTTATCCTCATACCTCTGAACTCCTAATCAGCTCAAGAGATAGAGATGACATTTCTAGCAAAGTCACCTTTTGCTGCCTTCTGTGATGACCTGCTTGACAGCTTCCTACTTCAACTGCAGCACTGTTCCCTTTGAAGTAATACTGGCAGTAAAGCCTCAGGGTCAGCGAGGAATCTTTGCCACAGAACACTAGAACTTTGTCTTCTAAAACACAGACATAGGGAGCATATGTCAATTGGAACACAAATATTTTATGTTTGTAAAACTATTTAAGTCTCCAGACAATTTAAAATTCAAAGATTGTCAAGAACAGCTAAATCCCAGCAGAACATGTATGTGGAACAGTGCTACGTAACATGAAACTGCCTGCATGATATAAGAAGTCATGTTACTACCTTTGTCTCACCAATAATGCTAACATGGAGAAATGTACTGCACAGGAGTGTTTCCACCATGTTACTAATAAACTCTTCAATAAAAAAAAAAGAGACTGTACTAAAGTCACCCAATAGTAAGCAGAAAATCAACTTATTCTGTACCATCTTCCTAAACAAGATAGTTAATTCACCTAAAACTAAGAGCATTAGGCTGTTAGATACTTTCTCTTTGGCTATGTATCACCCAATATGACACTAGAGTTAATGGCACTCAGGAAGCTTTTCATATTCCTTCCTCAGTTAACTAGAAGTCTTAAGTCCTTATCCATGACCCCTGAATATCAATCATCAACATCAGTTCAAACATGGGAGTTAAATCAGAAGTTAGTAATCTCCAAGAACACAGTTACTAGCTTCAGGAGGGGCAGACTCAAGTTAACAAAAAAATAGATTTTCAGTTGTGGTAACTGTGTTTTATAACCAGAGTCCTACATCTGAAAAATATAAGCTACTTTGATGGCTACTCCTCTGCAAGTTACAATATCCAAAGGAACTGGTTTGAGAAGCACATAAAGCTAACAGCTTCTGTCTGCTTCACAGCAGCTACCATGCCCATCACTTCACATCAACTGGTAGAGATCACTACAAGTACACTGGCTTAGGCAGCTACAACCCACTAAACAGGTTTAGGAAGACTAAAGCCCACAAAGAAAACATGCTTATATTTCACTCTCCTTCAATTGAAGCTTATCTGCACTACAGGTGCATGCTGCAGCTGTTCTCACCTTGTCCTTGCAGGGATGAACTTAAAGCTAAAACAAGGCCTATAACTCATATTGGCATTAACAGCTTGAATAAGCCACTGTCTACCTTTCAAGAGCAGAGAGTGCTTCACATGTGCAGACAATCAAACTGGAGACACAAGTGTATCGCTGTGAGGCCCAGGAGAAGCTAGCCTTTAAATGTTCATAGTTCTCATCTCCAGAAGGAAGTCAGCTGCTTCATGAGAGAGAGCCTTTGGGAAGTATTGACTCACCAGCTAGGCAAGAGGGCTAGTAAGTATTGAAGACTCTAAGAGCTGTGATAATATGATTAAGCTTTCCTGTTAAACAAAAAACACCCACACTCATTGAGTCTTCTCTGTCTGCTAACATGCTACAGTAACAGCAACATCACTGCTGAAAGCTGTGACTGAGATAATACAGAAATGTTTGTCTAAGGGCTGCTTTTATTCTGCATAGGAACAGGTACAGAGCTAAGTGTTTCCAGCGCACTCCCAGGTCAGATGCATGAAAAGTATTAAAACAAACTTCCCATCTCTTTGGAGATCTCCAGAACTTGTGATTAAGATGCAAAGTCAGCATGCTGACTAAGCAGACTGCAAACAGAAGAGGAAGTGGCACTGTACAAGCACGTTATCATATGCCAGTACGACTATGCTAACTGGAGCTAGACCAATAGTCAGATTCACTCATTTTAGCTCTCCAGTCGGTGTTCAGCATGAAGTCTAGAAAAACTACCTGCTTGGCAGCATATCAGTAATCAATACTAGCTGTATATCAGATTTCTTTGTCTACATAAGCATATCATTTCATACATGAATTCCCACAGAAAAAACATAAATATTATCACTGTTATCATGATGTTTTCCATCAGCCATGAACAATGAGAGTTCTCTACTGGCTTCAGAGTCCATCCAATTCTATCACTGCACTACATCTTCAAGTTCCTGAAGTTAACTGACCCATATTCCTTGGTGTTTGCTTCTCAAGATAAAACTTTATTTGTAAGGATACTGTTGCACATAGTATGTCAATACCTCTACAGTTCTTTAACACATGCCAACACCGCTGTAATAATGAACTTCTATACAGCAACTCATAGAGTCCTTAAGGGTCTGAAATGATTCAGAGATGGGAATCCATATCAGCTACCTTGCACTGACAGAAAAGAAACAACAGCCAAGCCTGACAAAAATCAGTACTAGAACCAGTGCCCTCCACATGTACCAGGGCTTACAAAAGAAAGGGCCGGGTAGCTTGGATATAACAGTTTTGTCACTTCAGTCCTGCAGGTCAACATATGGCTTCAGAGGCTTATCACACTAAGGCTCAACTACTCTGAAGGTAACTACTTGCATTAATACCAGACTGAGTACTACTTGGCATAAAAGAAGTTTGCTTAGCCTTGTTCACTAGCCACTCTCAAGTCTAATTCTCAAAAGACAGCTAACAGAACAATCAGAGGCAGGACTTCACAGCGGTAGTCCACTATCCAAACAAGTCCAATATCTTAATGTCAGGGAAGGCAGCAGGCCTGCCAGTGGCCCGACTCTCCTCACAGAAGACACAGAATTCCCATGAGACAGGGAAGTTGCTCATGTTGAGGGGATTTTGGTAATCACATTCTCAAAACAGCAGTATTGAAGAGAGGGGTAGTGCAAACTGCCCTAAACCAAGAAGGAGTTATGGGAAGGTATTTGGGAGTAAGTGAACATGTTATGAACCAGCCATAATATATATGGTCGACACAGCAGGTATGCATCTGCTTTTAGACATCAAAGGTAAACTAACAATGTTTAGCTATAAGATATGCTTATCAGAACCCGTTATAACTGCTAACCAATCAGTTTGGTGTGAGCAGTCTGTGTAACCAATTAGCAGTTTTTTAGCTTGCCACATTTGCAGTAACAAATGTATATAATCTGTGTGATTTCACTCAATAAACGGCTTCACCTTAATTCATATCAAATTGCATGTTGCCCATCGCCAACCTCCACATCCTAACACATGGACAATGTCTGCCTATTCAACTATGCTTTGGACAATATCCTCAGCCAGGTGAAATAAACTTCAGTATGAACACAGACTAAAGTATTTTTCAGCTACTTTCAGCATATCTTTTTAAGTTAGTACATTACTTGATTGCTACTTTGATGGAACTAGTAGCTACAGTTAAAGCTACAGAAGAATGTAACTAAGTGTCCTGGGTTCAGCTAAGATGTGGTTAATTTTCTTAAGAAGTTAGGGTGAGACACAGCCAGGACAGAAAACCCAAGCTAATCAAAGGGGGTATTCCATACCATATGGTATCAAGCTATGTATAAGGGGGATAGCCAGAAAGCAGCAGTGCTAGCTCCTAGACACACAGCTTGGAAGGCAGTCCAGCTTCAGGACACGTCTGAGCTGTGGGGTTCAGTGAGAAACTGCATTGTGTGTCACTTGCTTTGTATATTCTTTTCTAAGTCCTGTTGTTATTTCCCTCTCCCTGTGCTGTCCCAGCAAACTGTCCTTATCCCAATCCACAAGGTTTGCCTTTGTCTGCCCATTCTCTTTGTGTAAGAAACTGAGGAATAAATACTATTTTCTAGCCATAACTCATTCTCATGTCTATGTGCAAAATAAAGGCAAAGAGGTCAGCAAGAGAGCTGTGGTGCTAACTAGAGAGGGAAGGTTGCATATTGTAAAGCAAATTTATATTCAGTCCCTGAAAGACTATTGAAAGCAGTTTACAGACAAAGCAAATGCAGTTGAGTTTAAGTCCTGAAGTACTGCATACAGTTCTGGGGTCGCCAGTACAAGACATCTGTTGGAGCAAGTCCAGGGGAGGGCCACAAAAATGACCGAAGGGCTTGGAGTTCCTTTCATATGAGGACAGGCTGAGAGAGCTGGGGTTGTTCAACCTGGAGAAGGCTCTGGGGAGACCTTAGAGCACCTTCCAGTACCTAAAGTGGTCCTCCAGGAAAGCTGGAGAGGGACTGTTTACAAGGGCCCACAGTGACAGGACAAGGGGTAGTGGCCTTAAACTGAAGGGGATGATTTATGACAGAATCATACAATATACAGAGTTGGAAGGGACCCATAAGGATCATGTCTCCACACAGGGCCAGCCACATCAGAGCATGGGACTGAGTTGCACTCCCCTGGACATTGTCCACTATTTTCGTGTCCCTCTGTACCATGATGCCCAAAACTGCACACGATAATCAAGGTGAAGTCACACCAACACAGTGTGGAGCTGGAGATATAAGGAAGAAACTCGTTATTGTGAGGGTGGTGAGGCCCTGTCACAGGCTGCCCAGAGAAGCTGTGGCTGCCCCCTCCCTGGCAGTGTTCAAGGCCGGGCTGGATGGGGCTTTGGGCAACCTGGTCTACTGGAAGGCACTCCAGCCCATGGAAGAGAGGTTGGAACTTGATCTTTCAGGTCCCTTCCAATCCAAATTATTCCGTGATTTTTAGAGAGGTTCATGACCCTTTTCATAAAAGGGAGAAATGGCATTCACTCATTCATATTTATATAATGTTTCAGACTAGACAGTTTGTATCAAATGTGTGTATTTTCATGATTCTTAACATACAAAACTCTTTGTCTTTGAACGTAATACTCCGTAAGAAGCTGTCCCAAGGTTTTTATATTCCCAGGTTCTAAAAGCCACACAGTTCAACCAGAACTAAATCTCTTCTGCTTGGAGGACATACCAAGTAAACTACTATAACCCAAATACCTAGTAATGTCAGACTGGAGAGAATTGAAAAAAATCTGAATATAAATAATTACAGCTATGGATTTATCACTGAAAAGGAGATCTCAAGAGACTAAATTACTAATAACTAGGCAACAGCACTGTATTACTGGACTTACACCAGTGCTTCCTATTTTCTGAAGCAGCAATTATGCTTCATCTTTCAATGCAACTAAGGTCAGTTTTCACATGCCCAGAAAGCTTGAACAGGGCAGTTATATACTTAATAAATTACCTACTTGTTCCAACCAGTATTCCAACCCTGGCCATAGGAGAATGAAGTGATGCTGAACGAGACACATGAGCTTGACAACATTCTGATATTCCCTCCACATGGACCTAGTATCCACTCCTACTACAAAATATACACTATTATCAGTTTCCTGGTATTGACATTAGAAGCTCATGGAGCTCACCACTGTCTACACATTTGTTTAATCTTTTTTTAAAAGGCTTCAATTTAAAAACTGTTTTATGAGACACCATGCTTCTTACAAGTGTATTTCAAGAAACTGGTGACTGCTTCTCACAAAATATTCAAACTTCAGTTGAGAGCTGCCCAAGTTACGATTTTTTGGTGCAGTATTTAGAATGAAAATTCAACAGACATAAAGGAGTTCAAAAGGGTTACGGTTAAAGAAATTAAACCCACAAATCCCTAATCATGACGCTTAAGAACTCGCATAAGAATCTGTAATATTTTGAGAAGAAATTTGCATTAACCTGTTAAACTTAGTTAGAGAACTATTTAATAAACTACTATGCACTAGAGACTAAAGCTGTCTGATAATTGTTAGGTTACCAATCAGAAATCTTAAAGACAAGCAGCAACAGAATTCATTAGTTCATCTGTCACCATGCCTGAACTAGTACATTTTGTACTGTTGCGGTCCACACTTTTTAATGAGGGAGGGAGTGCAGGCTCCAACAGTTAACAAATGGATGTTCTGTTAGAAAACAAGACCACCAAAAGTCCACAGGCACAATCTGCTTTTCCTATTTAACGAGGAAGATGACATACAGATCACACCTAGACTTCCCAGGACCTTATATCAAGTTACTAAATTTATTATTTTGTGATGCTTTTCTAGATAAATTTCTCGGCAGTTTCTGTATTTCATGACAAATAAATTCACACTATCTGAGGAAAAAAAACTCTTGAAAAGCAGCTTAAGAACTACTTTTACATATCCAAGCAGTCTAAAAATATTTAGCAAGCTGACTTTTTGATGAGGAATCGCTGCAATAGCCACACCACATGCATGTAGAAAAGGTATGGATCTAGTCGTCAGTTTGAGCACCCTGTGAGAGAGGTCAGCGTTGGAACTCTCTCCAAAGACATTAGTCCTCAAACAGTTATTTTAACAACCATAAGCTATAATGCTTGCCTGAGGTTTCTGAAAGTAAAAGAGTTAGTTCTGCACTATACCTAGAATAAGGAAGTCAAGTTATGCCTGGTATCAAAACAGGATAATGTTCTGATAATGGTTATCCTCATGTACTAGGCCTTGAGCTAGTTACTCCACTGTAAACATGCCTTTTACAGGAAGTATGTAGTCTGTATGTTTTGAACTTCATGAATAAGCTAACTCTAAAGAGCTGTGCCACCAGTAGGTAAGCACTGGAAGCAACAGGTCTCCATTATCCATTTTATCCAGTTGGGCTTTATTTCAAGAAATACTATGAACCTACATCCTCATACACAAAATATGACAGTCATTTCAGACATCAGGTTGTATAGTTAGAACTTCAACTCTAAACATTTTTTCCAGCAGTTAACTTGGGACCAAAATTACCCAACTTCGTCTGAAAAAGAGTGACTGCTTCACAAAGTGACAAAGGATGAGGGCCCAGCCAACATGAGCACAAAATACCTTCCTGTGAACACATTAACAAATACAAGCAAAGTCTTCCAAGAGCATTGAAACATCAGCTAAGGGCAGCACTTTCCAAGGTTCACAGTTCCTTTCCACATAGAATTCAGCTAAAAACCCCAAACCCTTTGTAATCAGAGCCCCAAATGAATACTTCAGCTACCATGAGAAGACGGGAAACACACTAACCTCTAGTTCCCAACACGCACAGGCACCCTCGAATGAATGCAATGCTGTGTTCTGCAGCATCAGTTTTCTCACATTCAGTACAAAGGTTACCAAGGAACAAAGGCTAGAGGTTTAGCAGAATTAAACATTAGCTCAACTGCTAGCATACTTTAAGACTAAGCTCACTGCCTCTTAAGACAGACACAAGTGGCACAGCACAACATACTGGCTACTTTCAGCGGATCTTCGTTTCAGGGAGGCTCCTGGATTAGACGAGATCAGCTCCTCAGCAGGCTACACGTCAGCAAGCCTGGGCACCCCAGCGTCTTTAGAAGATATAAAATATAACTAGCATCCCGCACGCGGGAGCAAGGGGCTATCTTGTATGCCCAGGAGGACCAAGACGGCACGGCTGCACGCCCCAGACCTAAGCACGGGACCGCTCCCGGACAGCCAGGCCCCGCTCACCAGCGGCATCTCCTCGCGGTAAAAAGCGGGGGCCAGGGCCCCGCCAGCACCGCCCCCTCCGGCCACCGTGCCTGCCTGGGAGAAGACAACCAGCGAAACCCCGGCAGACCAGGTCCCCTCTCCTCCCCTCCTCGCCCTTCGGCACCGCCCCTCTCCCCGCAGCCCACCCCCCACCACGGAGCGGGGGCGGTGACGCGGGGCCGCCCCCCGTCCGCGCCTACCCGAGTCGAGGCCCTCCGGAACCTGCAACGCCGCCGGCACCTCGCCGCTCTCCAGGATGCTGTAGCCTTCGTCGTTCTCAATGCCCGCGATCTCGTTCTCCTGCTGCAACAGGAAAGCGGCAGCAGGATCCTCCTCAGCGCCGTCCAGCGCCCCGTTATCGGCCACAGCCGCCGGCTGCTGAGTACCGAAGAGCTCCAGGTCAGCCATGGGGGCGAGAGGCGGCAGCGGCACTAGAACAGGGCGACTGCGGCTTGAGCGACTACAGCTTCCGCGCCCCCACTACGCCAGAAATCTGCGCGGAAGGGGAGGGCGCCCCGCCTATGCCAATGAGAGCCGAGCACCGCCCAGCACTAAAGCCAGTCAGCGAGCCGCGGCGGCGCTAACGGATGAGCGCTTGGGTTCGAGCCAATCAGCGCCAAGAGCGTTGGTGCGTCCCGTGCGAGCTGGGGAGTACGGAGGGATGCACTTGGGGGGAGCGGCGGCGGCGGCGGCGGCGGCGGCGGCGGCTGTCGGGCTCCGCTCCCTCCGGGTGGTTTGCGGCGGGGCCTGCCACCCCGGGTTTTGGGCCTGGCGTCCTGCGCACGCAGCACCTGCCCGGTCGGTACCGATAGGTCTCAGCTTGTGCCCCAGGCTGCCACCGGCCTTTGGTCTGCGGCCGGCGCTGGCTCTCCGCCGCGTTTCTGCCAGACCACCCCGTAAAGGGTGGTACACTGACCGTACCTTGACACAAGTGTTTAAGCGAAAGGCGGTGCTTCACAGATACCGGTTTTTGACAAAGTTACGTGCCTTGCAGATTAACCTTGCAGGGTTATCTTGCAGATTTGCCAACACAGAGAGCAGAGCAGAGAGCAAGAGGAGGGAAAAATACATAAAGAGGAGAAAATTACACCGGCAGCTCTTAAAACTAGTGCGACTGAAGCAAGAGGTGTTTGTTACGTTGCACTTGCACGTTACCTGAAACATGTTATGTTTCTCTCCGTTCTTGGGAAGAGGTTAACATATAGCTGCCACTCCTGAATGTACTCCTATCTATTTTTAAAGTAGTTTAAAAAGTTATTTTCAAGCTTTTGCAGAGATAGGGGATTGCAGTTCTGCACTTATGACATTAAGGAAAACAGCAACAGAGCATTTTTACTGACTCCTTCAGAATGTTTAAGTACTTAGTTGAACAGATGTTTCCAGAGCAGAAAAAAAAGGTCTTTCTAAATCTCTGGAAGCCTGCATATAAGAAGAACATTCTACAGCTGACACCTGGACAAGAATCATGCCTCAGGAAGTGTCTTTCATCAGAACCTCATTGTGCAAGAGCCAGGAGTTAACAGCAATTAGAAGGTGCGAGTGCATGACTAGGAGCTGGTCCAGGCCCATCAAAATTTAAGAGCTGTTGATGGCTAGGGAATTTCAAGCTATAGACAAAAATTAACAAAAACTAGCTTTTCAGTTAGAGAGAGCCTTTGGGAAGTACTGACTCACCAGCTAGGTAAAGAAGGTTTGAATGGTCTCACCTTTACTTCATGTGTATATAGAAAATGTGTCTTCTGCTACAAGGCCTCCAGTCCCACAACAAGCCAACAGTGCTTTCAGTTCACTATGCTGACTTGTTGCCCTGAGAATATAGCTGAAGTAAAGACGATACATGCTGTTGGTAGCATCTGCTATGCTAAATAGAAACATCCCAAGATAAGAGGTGCAGCTGCTTGCCAAAGAACACTCAGAAGGTTAAGTAAGAAATGTAGCAACAACTAATAAACACATGGTGCAGTGCTGCTACTTTTTGCTTCTGTCAGAGCTGTATCTCTAATTAATCACAGCAATGCTTGGTATTTGAGTAGAATTTGCATAAGCAAAGGATAAGATTGTTGCATGGCTAAGAGGAGCACAGAGCTGCACAAAGATGAACAGAGCAATGGGACAGACTGTTAGAACAGCATGAAGTAATAGGACAAGCAAACAGGAAGGAGCAGCATGAAGAAGCAGGTTTACAAATATGGGGCAAAATCCTTGAAATAATATAAATTACAGAAGAAGCAATACCATGAAGGTAAAAAGTCTTAGGAACATGAAATTGAGAAATCCCATTTTGAATCTATTGAGTAAGGGTAAAAGCCCAAAGAAGAAATGCTATGTAGATTTTTTAATAAGGAATTAGACATTAAGGATGGCTTTTTTTTTTTTTATCAGAAGAAGTAGCAGGTGACTCACAAAACTGCTTAGACTGGTTAGTCCTTCCTTCTTGCTTAAGTAGGGTCAGCAAGAGCAGGGTTCCCAGGACTGTCTCCAGTCTGTTTTTTCTCCAAAGATGAAAACTGCGTAACCTCTTAGGACAACCTGTTCCAGTGTTGACCACTCTCAATGTAAAAAAAAAAAAAAAAAAAGTTGAATTTTCTTGTGTTCAGATTGAGGTTTTTTTGTTTGTTTATTTGATTTGTGTCCATTGGCTACTGTTCTGACACTGGGCACTACTGAAAAGACTCTGATTCCCTCTTCTTCATTTTCTTCCATCAAGTATTTATATACATTGGTAAAATCACCCTGAGCCATCACTTCTCCAGGCTAAACAGTCCCAGCTTTCTAACTCTCATATGAAAGATGCTTCAGTCCCTTAATCATCTTGGTGTCCTGCCCTGGACTCACTCAGGATGTCCATGCCTTTCTTACACCGTGGGCCTAAAACTGGATTCAGTACTCCAGATGTGCTGAGTATGGAGGAAGGATCTTTTTTTCTTTGCATGCTGGCAGTGGTCTTCCTCATGCAGCCCAAGATGCTGTTGCCCTTCCTCATCATGAGGGCTTATTGCTGGTGGATGGTCAGTTTCTTTTCCCCAGATGTCTGTTGTTATGATTTGGAGTGTGGGATAATACCAGAGACCTTGAAAATACACATTCAGGCTGAAAATAGAGGCCACAAGATTGTAAACACCTCACTAGCTGTTAGCTTTTGCTTACTGAAGAATTAAAACTTTAGGAGCTGTGAACACTGCTTTTAGACATTACAGAGGAGTCAAGCTCAAAGTCATCCTGCTCTGGCAGGGGGTTGGATTAGATGATCTACAAAGGTTCTTTCCAACCACTGCCATTCTGTGATTCTGGGACAAGGCAAATGCATTGCATAGCATATACAGTCTAAGGAAAGGAGACCAAAATCCACTGAGAAACTAAAACATTTTATAAATGGATTAGATCTTGAAATTCAAAAGGAATTGCTGTTGGCAAATGGTCCTCGTTACTAGAGCATCATGGAATTCTTTTCCTACAAACTGTGTCAAAGCTGCAAGCACATTACCTGCTTCAAGAACCCTGATTCTTCAGAAGGTCTTCAATCATGCCAGCCAAGCTCCAAGACTATATAAAAGTCTGTGCCTGAGTGTATAAACTACATGCACTTGTCTCAAGCTCTGTAATTCCTGAATAAAGCGTTACCTACATGTAAATTCAATTTGGCTAGTGTGATAATTATCAGTGTGATAGTTATCACACTCTGATCAGCCCTGAAGTGGTCAGGCAACTGGACCAGATGATCGTTGTAGCACTCTTCCAACTGGAGCTGTTTTATTAAGTATATTTCTCATTATTGTGCACAAACATATCCATAAGAACCTCAGTGTGACATGGCTCTCCCACTGAAATAAAAGACAAACCTTCAACAGAACCAGGGCTTTAGACATCATGCAGAGTTGCAATAGAGTTTTGGAATTGGTATTGCCACATTGTCATGAGGAAGCAAGTACTGGGAAGTATAAAACCGCCCGCACTGGAATAATTCCCTCTGTGTTCCATGGTTTCCGTGCTTATTATTTCTTGCTTTTGGACTTTATATTAGAATTACATGTATCCTCTTACCTCCAATTTTACTGCTTATAGGTTAAAGAGAAGCACAAGAGCTCAATCTCCTGCCATGTTAGACTATAGTAGAAAAAATGGTATTCTACCATTGTAAAATTATTCCAGAGATTAATTATTTGTGTTCTGGAAACATCTTTTTCATGCTTCTGTACATGATGGTTGAACAAGGAACTTGCCACAAGAAAGAAGGGTGTGCCTGTTCTGTGGAGCTGGTGGTAAGCATGTGTGTAGGAAGAACCTAGAGCACCTAATGAGCTTTGAGGAACAAGTTGGGGCTTTGGGCTGCAAGGTATATAATTTAGATAAGAAATGTCTCATAGTATAAACTAAAATTCAATGATAGATGGCACATTAGAGACTTGTTTCAATATTACAATTAAGAAATACTTTCATACAAAACTGCTTGGTCAATTGATTAATTTTGGGGAGAAACTTAATTACTCTCAGTATTTATATGCATTATGTACTAAGGCTACACTCACAAGTTGATTTGCACGGCCAATAGTGAGTGTGAATTTACTAAATAACAATGTTAATTAATTGTTAGAGAGTTTTTATGGGCTTAAAATTCAACAGATAATGGAATGATCTTGCCCTTTATAACTCCTGAAATTATATTATTATGGTCCATTATAGAATACATTCATAACACCTGGAACATACTTTAAAAATTTTATTCTCTCTCTAGAAACTGTTCAAAAACATACGATGTATATATTACCCATTAAACAAAATGTAACCATTTTTTCAGGGACTGTGTTTTACACAAATCTCTTTCTGTAACTGTGGTTCAGCACCCCTAAATAACCTGTGCCTGTGTTTGTATCCACCTGTGGCTGTAGTCCATGTGGTTGACCAGTAGGTATGGCTAATACAGGTTTGGTTATCATGACATTTTCCTGGTTATGAAATAGTCTCCAAATTGTTTCTAGAGAACCAGTTGCTTCTGTACAGATCCACACATTCCTGATTTTGATACTGTCTGTAATGCTTAAGCATGATTAACATACTTATCTCTTACATACTACTGCACAGTTGAGGGTATGGTGGTGTGTTCAGGTGGTCATTGTTACTGCAGTCTCTCTTCAAGGAACAGCTGCAGAATGATGCAGTTCTCAGGAACAGCCAATACCAGCCAAAAGACTTACCACACTACTATAACTGCAGATGTGCAAAGGAGAGTGTGTGGTGTTAATATTGTGTGTAGATGAGGTCTTAAGACCAAATGAAACTTCACCCCACAGGAAAGACACATATCACAAAATCACAATTAATTCAGTTATTGATCTTCAGTTGTGTTAAAACCTCAGAGACAGACCTTGAATGTCATAAGTGTGTCAGCAGGTCTGTGAGGGGATGATTTCAGAGGAAGATACTCTAAGAAGCTAGGCCTTTGTCAGAATACAGAAGTATGTGTAAATTACTCTTATTTCTCCAGCTCCTCCATATTGCCTACTTGAGGCAGGTAATCAGGAGTGTGAAAAGAATGGGGTAAATCCATGAATGTGCTTGGTTTTGAGGAGTGCCAAAACACACAAATATGATACACATATTCAGGTCCTTGGAGATAGGAAACATTGCCCTGGCTAGGTAAGTTCAGCAGATACAACTCTGCTGAATGAATGTTGCTTACCCATTAAGATATTTTTAAGAATAAAATCATGCTCCTTTTTTCCCCACCTCTATAGGTATTTTTTAATCAATTTGCTTATTGTAGTGCTAATGGCCCTCTCTTCTCTTGAATCTCTGGGGAGATTTCTGATATATATATTTGCATTTGTGTAGGATGGGTGCAAACATATGTATTATATACTTCTCTAGAATCATCTTTGGAAATCTGGGTTTTAAAAGACAAGCTGTATGACCTAGCAAAGAGTTGTGTTTAATTTCCTCTGGGATGGTAAGTTGTTTACAAAATTAATACATTGCCATCCCTTGGAATATATGGTGAAAGCAAGCAAGAGCGTCTTGCAGAACATTCTCTAGTCAGAAAAACTCTGCTTTCCAAAATATATGCCAAACCCCACAAATTTCTCACCTTTCTTACTTCCTGAGAGTAGGAATGGGGTTGGTTGGTTTGGGGATTTTGTTTTGTTGTGTTGGGATTTTTTTCCCCGCAACGTCGAGACTTGCAGCAGCCAGGAAGAGCTGTTTCATATCACCTTCCTGATATTTTTACTGTCTCATTTCCAAGTTTAACTTTACTCTGATCACCGGAAATCCACCGGCATGGTCTCCTTTCCATTCTAGGAGCCTGGTACTTTCAGTCTGTGCATCTTCTTTGGTCATATCAGGGATTAATGACTTGCATCACCAGGAAGGACTGTAAGGATTATCCCTCTCTCAAATGATCACTTGTGACCCCCATTCCCCACCAACTCACTTCCAGAGCACTCTGCAACTCAACAATGAGCCTGTGCAAGAAACGCTAGGTCTCCCTGAAGGCTGGGGCCAGGGAGCATCAAAGATGCAGATTTGGGACATCTGGCACGTGCTCACCATCCAAGGGCTACACCTTTATGATCTACGCTGAACCCCTGGGTGGTGATATCTCCTTATTTTTCTCTCTCTCTTTCTCTCTCTCTCTCTCAACTTCTAACCTTATTCTCAGCACACAATAGTAGTATCATTTCTTGTTCTGCTAAATTATATTAATTGTAATCTGTTGCTCCAATATATAGTGTGCTGTGTTTTATTTGCAGGCTTTATAATCATACTGGCTTTTAAGTAAATATGTGCTTTGCTTGGACCTCCTGGGTCAGGATTTGTTACTTCTGAGTACTGCGCAGAGATTTTAGAAACTAATCTCGATGGTGTGGATGATAAAAGACATCAGCTAAGAAAGGGTTAACATGGTCCCTGGGGCAGGTAGAAAAGGTTAACTCTACATGTACCCATCTGCTGGGATGGGACAGACAGGTTTGAGGAAAGGATTGGATCCATCTGCACCGAGACTCCTCTCTGAGAAGTTTAGAAAGCAAGGGGGTCCAGTCTGAATCTCCCTGGTTTGCCCACCTGGTGGGACATGACACATGGTGGTCCCAAGCGGTACCATTAAGAACCTTCCAAATGTTCACTGGAACGAGATTTTCATGGTAAATTATTCTATGTAGCTGGTACCATGAGATGTGGCTGCTGTTTGATTATCTCCCATCGGTGCCAAGTACTCCTCTGTGTTTACAAATTTTGTTCAGAGTCCCAAGAGATTTTTCCAGTTTCTTGGCCTTTTTTTGGTTTCGTTTTTTGTTTACTTTTACAGGTCTGTGGCTTTTTTAATCTTTCAACGTGTGAAAGAGATACTGGAAGAGGACAGAAAGTAAGCCATACGTGCTCAGGAGGAATGATGGGAGTGTGGAATAACTAACCATGTGAATACTTCTGAAGGCAAGAGTATTTTTTTCTTCAAAGCTATTAACTCATTGTTTTTCTACAAAGGTACACATTTGTATGAAAGAAAAAAAAACCAACACAAACCCTGTGATTAATGGAAGTAGACAAGCAATTTGGTGTTTCCTGGCCTTACTAGGTTCAGCCAAGAGAAAATTGTAGGAAAGGAGAATCTGCGACAATTTATCACCTTTCTTGAGATCGCACTCTTGTCTGGGTGGACTCAGTCCACAGAGTATAGCTTGGTTTGGTTCAATCCCTGAGTGATAACATTACCTTAAAACGGATAGTTCTTGTTTTATTTTTAGTTGAGTAAAAATGTAATTATCCAATGGTTACAGTCAATAAACCAATACGTGCAACAAATGCAATGAGACTGGTCATTAAGCTGTTCTGTTAGTGTAACTGACCTGAAGAAGCTGCTTTCATTTAGAGAGGAACTTGCTCTCTAAGCTTAACAATGGTTTATTTTACATCTACAATTTTTCATTGCAATCTTTTTTATCCTAAAAGTTCTGCAAGAAGTTAACTGTGATCTTGGGCACAATATCACAGCTAAGTGGCAGGTAAGCAACTTTCATGAGAAAGGCAAAAGTTTGAGGGGAAAGAAGAAATATGTTTAACAGAAATATATTTAAGACTGTTACGATCTTTTTCTGTTACACAATGATGTTTGGCTGAAACCACAGCAATGCATCGTATTTTACCTCCAATTTGCCTCAAGGGAAAAGGAATTAAGATTTGTTTACCCACTTACTCCATTTGATTGTTGTTTGAATTGTAAACTTTTAAATTATTTTTGTCTTACAGTTAGACTTAGGCTGACCTACATGCCCTTGTTTCATCAGGGATAGTTAATTTTCTTCCTGGCAGCTGGTGTTTTGGATTTAGGATGAGAACAATGTTGATAACAATATTTTAGCTATTGACAAGCAGTCAAGGACTTTTCAGCTTCTCATACTGCCCTATCAGCAGGAAAGTGGAGAATCTGTAAGGAGACACAGCCAGCGCAGTGGACCTGAACTGGTCAAAGGGATATTCTATACCATACAATGTCATGTCACATATATAACTGTGAGGTGGCACGGGAGGTGAGTCAGCTCAGTGTCTTGCAGAGCTTTGATTTCAGATGATGAGAAACTCTGCCCTTCATCACATTTTATATTTTTTTCCCTTTTGTTTTTTGTTTTCTCCTGTTAAGTTGTCTTTATCTCAACCCACAAGTTGTTTTGTTTGGGGTTTTTTTTTGTTTTCTTTTTTTTTTACTTTTTCCATTTTAAATTTCCCCCCCCAGCTCACTGGTAGGGAGCAGTGAGCAAACAGCTGTGTGGTTTGTTTAGCTGCCTGTCAGGTTAAACCACAACACTATATTTTAAGGCAAAATCAGAACGCAGTCAGAATACTAGAACATTCTGATACATTCAAATAATTTGATTTGAAATACCTAAATATTTTTGCAGCACATGTCCTTAAAAGTGGGTAAAGCCTTTACATTTTTAACTTAACAGCAATTCTGGTTTCCACAAGGTGCAGTTGTGGAAGGTACTTACTCCACAAGGTAAGGAAAGAAAACAATAAGCAGGTTAGCCGAAGACCTTTTAACTAGTTTGGGAGTAAATATATTAAGGGGTACTCCGATTACATCCAGCACAGTAACACGTGCAAATCCAGACCACGTTAATATAGTCAACACACTTCCTATCTGGAAAATAACCTGGGAGGGTTGTGGGGGTTGCATGTCATAAACCAGCAAACTCAGCTTCTTGTAAAAAGTACAAAGCTGAAAAGGCATAATGAACAGTTATCAGGAGTTGTTGCAGCCACACAGCTGGGTGTAATGTCTAACTTGTTTCTGTCCATCTATTCAGAGCTATTCAAGGGAAGGAACCACCAGTGTTTTGGCACACGGTTTTATGTCCACGCCGAGCTAAAGGGGGCCCGGCCAGGAGCCGGCTGGGGCAATGTGCGAGCGGGCCGGGCCACGCCACCCAGACCCCGACCGAAACACGCTGCCCCGCGCTCCACTTGTTGGGGTTTGTCACTGTCAGGCTTGCCTAAACCAAGTCCTTCCCGCAACTCCCCCCGTGCCAGAACGGTCTCCTAAGGCACGGTACCCAGAATTGGTCTGCGTTCCCGGGCAGACGCTGTTCTGCCACCGCAAGCAGCGGGGGCTTTTGGAGAGGCTGGAGAGGCGTTTCGGGAGACGTAGATCCCCACGACGCTCTGCCCGGGGCAGGTACACAGCCAAGCCCCATCCCGGGCTCCGGGCAGGGTGGCTCCAGTCTCCTCTCCGCTACCGCCACCTCGCGGCAGCTCAGGGCCGTCAGGAGGGCCCGGCGCGGGAGCCTCCGGCGCCTGCGCGCCATCAGCGCCGCGCTAGAAACCTCCGCCACCCGCGGGCACAGGGAAGCGCCGGACGGGACGGGGGGCCGTGCCCCAAGGTGCCTGAGCCGCTCTCGCCAAAACGTGGGCGCTGTCCCGACGCCGCCAGGCAAGCCGTACGGCCCACGCCCCGCAGCACTACCTTAGCCCCCGCTGCAGTCCCGACACCTCTCTGGCCCCACCCCCGGATCTGCCAGAAGACAAGCGCCTCACGGCCCCACCCGCTCCCGGGAGATGCCCAATGCGGATGGCGCTGGCGCCCGGCCCCGCCCTCCACAGCGCGGATTGGCTGCTTGCCACAGGCAGTGGCACTGCCGGCGCTCGGAGGTGGCGGCGCGCAGGCGTGTGCGGGCGGCGGTGCGGTTCCAGCATGTCGCGGGAGTTCGAGCTGTGTCCCGGGCGCCGCGTTGGCGGCGGGCAGCCGTGCTTCATCATCGCGGAGATCGGGCAGAACCACCAGGGCGATCTGGACATCGCCAAGCGCATGATACGGATGGCCAAGGTGCGTGTGGGGGCGCGTCCCCGGTGGCGGACGGGGAGGCGTTATCGGGGCCGGGCCGGTGGGGCTCCGCTGCAGGCCTGTCTCCCTCGGCGCTTTCTTCTCCTCCGGCTGAGCAGGCCGCTCGCTCGAGTGCAGCAGGCGTGGAGAAAGCAGCCGCGAGGAGACGGCCGCGGTGGGCGCCGGCAGGGCGGGTGCCTTTTCCGTAGCCTTCGCTCCGTGCCGCGCAGCCTGAGGTCATCAGACCGTGTTCGCTTTCAGGAAGTGTCCGTGTGTCCGTCCCTGGCTCGCGGCACACAGACATGTGCGTGCACGGTCCCGGGCAGATTGTGTAGTGCCCGAGGGGTCACAGCAGCCCTTCGGCTGTGTCACAAGCTAACTGTGAGCAGGAGCAGGGGCAGGAACTACTGAACCCTCTCTGATGAACCCTCAGTTTGTCTTGATTGCATTAGGGTTGTTTTGTTTGGGGGTTATATTGAGGTAACACTAACCTCTAACATCAGTAATAGTAATGCTGTAGCGGAGGTAACACTAACCTGTAAGCTCTTAACTGTTATAACGTTTGGTATTACATATGTTGGATGTAGGCATGACAGAAAGCTGTATGTCATTGCTGAATGACACTAGTGAGTTCAGACCTGTGACTGTGGTCTTAGTTCAAAGCCTTTAGTTGGATTTCACAGGTCTTTAGTTGGATTTTCACTTCACCATTTGTGTCACTGCAAACAACTTTCAGGTTCACACTCGGGCTGTACAGAACCCTGTCACTGGTTTTCTTATGGAATTACCACGACAGCCAAGGTTCGTAAATCACAGAAATCAACTGTTCAAATAAGTGGTGTGCATGGCTAGTGCAAAACTGAACTATAGTTTCAGTTTGATTTATTTCTAGACTGCTACTCCATTGCAGGCATTTTGAAATAAACGGACGCATGTGTGTCCTGGTCCTCTGTTACTCAGCGTTCATACCATTCCTCTGATTGCTGTTGTGATTGCAAACGGGAACATGAATGGCACAGTCCAGTCCTTGTGTTCACACTTGGGATGAGCACAGTTTCACTTGCTTTTTACTCAGTGCCCACAGCTTCTTTTGTAGGACTGTGGAGCAGACTGTGCTAAGTTCCAGAAGAGTGAACTGGAGTACAAATTCAACAAGAAAGCCTTGGAAAGGCCCTACACTTCTAAACATTCCTGGGGAAAGACCTATGGAGAGCACAAGCGCCATTTGGAGTTTAGTCACGATCAATACAGAGAGCTCAAGAAATATGCAGAAGAGATTGGCATTTTCTTCACCGCTTCTGGGATGGATGAGGTATGTAAGCTGTGCTGGAATAACAGGCAGAGTCCAGCTGTTAGTCTGTTGGTTATTACTTAGGCACAATAGCTCTTACATCAAAATCATACTAAATTCATGTGGACAGTGAATTTCTAAATGAGGAAACTATACTTCTGCCAGTTCACTTGTGTCTCTTCAAGCTGAGTAGAAGATGGTTGAACAGTTTGAAAGACCTGACATATATGATGAGATGTTTATATACAGTTACATCATCTTAGAGACAAGGCTGCAGCTGATCTCTGTAACAGTCAAGTTGTTAAGATCAAGACTGTATTCTGACCACTGTCTGGTGTTGTCTGGTATATTGGCTCAAAGCATTTCAAACTCCTCTCTGTATTTATACAACATTGCTTTCTCATTCCCTATTATTTCCCTCTTTTTTTTTTTTTTTTCTTTTCTTTTCTGCTGTTTATTAGACCCCAGTTGGTGTTTCTAAGCACCAGAAATGCTTACCTTACATAATGCTAACCTCATGGAAAAGACTTAGTGTCCTATTGACCAAAAACTTTGAATTACTGCACCCTAGCTGAGGTAGTACAAGCATCAAATAGCATAAAAAACTCCTTTGTATGTCTGACAGATGAGAAGGTGCTTTGCATGTATTGCAGTAGCCTGGTGCCATGGACTCAGAAATAGATCTATGAAAAGAGTGTGTGTTGTGATGTTACTTCTGCTGTTATTTTCATGTCTAGAAGACCTGCTGAACAATATTTACTTCATTAAGAAAAGAGTCATTAAATCCAGTAGTTTCGGACTTCTGTATCTGGGATCTTAAAGACCCATATCCCTTGGGCTGGGTGGGAGGATGGGGGTGGGGAGGGGTCCACCTCTGGGTTCTCTCTTTGTTTCTCAAGATATGCTGTGCACCTTTGTGTGTGGCCACATCAGCTAATTAACAGTAATGATACATGTTTGTGCCTTTTTTTTGAACAATAATTGCGTTACACAGACCCTAAGATTTCTGGTGGCATTGCTGCAAGGCATGGGTTTGGAACTTTGGGCAAACTTTGTAGAAATTGACATATTAAGTCCTTAAGAATACTTTAATTGACCACGATCCCTGAAATTCCTTCTGTATCAAAAAGGTTAAATTGTGTGTTTAACTACATGAGGAAATCAGTGAAGTGATATGTGAAGTAAATATAAAGACTATGAGTAAACTCCTTTATCAGTTGCAGTGTGTACCGGAGACAAAACAGGATCCCCTTGTACCACTCCCTCTACTGTCATTCCTGCTATTTGACATTACTTCCTGTTCCTTGAATCTCTCACTGAAAAGCTGCCAGTTTTCAAGTGCTGTTTACCTAATGAAGAGCAGCCTTGGATGTGAAGTCTATCTGCCATATTTTTAGTGTGATTTCCACAGATTAGATCTGTGGCTTTTTAATGTAGTGTATTCATTGTGTTCATGCAGAATGCATCTTAATAAGTAAAGTGTACTAAAGAGACGTTACGCATCGTAGGTACAAGAAATTAAATCTGCATCATAATTATGATTAAAAAAATAAACTGAAGAAGATGTGATTCTCCTTTAGACATCAGCACCCTTTCTCAGGCACTGAGCAGATTTGACTTAAAGAATGAGGTGAAGAAATTTAAAAGTGTTTGCAGGTGGTTGAAGGGGGAAGAAGTTACATAACTATTTCATTGTCTTCCCTGAATGTGGATAGAGGATTCCTTGCCTGTGGTAGGTTTGATATTTTCTTCCATAAAACTACTAATTTTTAAAAAGACACGTTACTGATGCAACACTGATTTTCACAGAGCCTCCAATAATTCCTGAATTGTCTTCAATATAGTGCACATTGTTAGAAGGTAGAGTATAATTAACATTTGAGTCAACTTTTATAGTCTTTTCTTTGTCATAGTTTATTTTCTAGTATCTTTCCTAGAAGAAAATCTGTTTTGGATTTATCTTTTTGGGCACTTAGTTTTTTCCAGGTGCTTATTCAGTATACTCATACAGTTTTTTTCAGACTGTCAGCTCTATTCAGGAAAGCTACCTGTAGTTTTAAACACTGGTTTAGCATTTCTGGCCCGAAGGAAGCATGTGGCAGGAGCACTGTCTGTATGCCTGCTGTATATTTCTTCTTCAACAGGTTGCTCACTCTGATAGTGCCAAAAAACCCCAAATCCAGCAAAACCCTAAATTAAAAGCAAGAATACTGTGGCCCACAGGTTGATCTGGAAGTTAAGAGGAGCAGTGGTGCTTACCTGTAGTAAGCACCTGTACCTAGAGATGGGTTGGAGACCAAAGAGGCTGCCTTGAGACAGGGATCCTAGTCAAAAAACAGTGGAAAGTCTGTTTTTGTAATAGAAGTGTAAAAGAAGGCATGTCAGTAATAAATACTTCACCAAGAGGGAAGTTGGAAACTGGTATCCTTGGAATAGTAAAAGTATATTTCAGGAACAGTGTATTGAGGGGGGGCGGAGGGGTGGTGTTGTTATATATATGACCTATTTAATTAAACTTTGGCTTTGCTGTTTTGAAGAGTTGTTTATTTCCCAGCATGTTCCTTATCTTTGATCCAGCCGAATCGGTTTGTTGAAATACAGTGATTTCTTTTCCTTGTAGATGGCTGTGGAATTTCTACATGAACTGGATGTTCCATTTTTCAAAGTAGGATCAGGAGATACAAACAATTTTCCATATTTGGAAAAGACGGCAAAGAAAGGTAAGCATTCTCTTTTGAGCCATTTTGGTAAATATCACTCTGTCTCAGGAGGTCAGTTATTAGATTTTTTCTCCAATTCATTTTGGAAAAAAAAGATTTAAGTACTTTTAGAACAAAATCACACTCAGACTTGGAGGAATAAAAAACAGTTGTTCACTCCCTTTTCTTCTGAATTTAATTTAATCTTGGAGCTTTCTTAGATTTTGGACAAATGTTAATGTTTTCTAATGGCTAGGTCGCCCAATGGTGATTTCCAGTGGGATGCAGTCCATGAACACAATGAATCAGGTTTATCAGATTGTGAAGCCCATCAACCCAAACTTCTGCTTCCTGCAGTGCACCAGCGCGTACCCGCTTCAGCCAGAAGATGTAAATCTACGTGTTATATCGGTCAGTGTATAACCCAGAGTGTGCTCTGGATATGGTACTAGAAGAAGGGCTGTGCAGTTTTATTGTGGTATTATTTCCAGCTCTTAGGCATGCTGGAATTTGCTTCTGAGAAGTTAGAAGACCTGTTGGATGCCTGTCTATCCATGCAAGCGTTGAAGCAAAAATACCCACGGGGCCCTCTTTCAGCAGAACTCAGCATTGACAGATATGACAAAAGATAGTGCTGGAGTATTCACAGAGTTAGAAAATTTGACATATGGTTAACAGGTTAATCCTGTGCTTTGTAGTGCATAGAAAAATTATGAGTGTTACCTTGAGGAAAGCGCGTGGAATTGAGAACATAATTCTAAATAGGGGGCTAGACTAGAAACTTTTTATCAACTTCCTTAGCTTTATGCATTTGCGTTGTATGTTATATTTAGTAGAGCAAGACATGGCTACATTTAACTTGCTTTAAGATTGGCTGACTGTCCCCTGTGTATGGCTGAAAGGTTTGCTTCAGATTTTAAATATGTGGTTGAATAACTCTGCTTTGCATACAGGCTAAGTTTATCTAGTACACTGTATACTTGGTCAAAAAGAGCACAAATTCTATTATAATTTTCAGTGACATAGGCTTTGGAGACCTTGAAGAGTATTGATAATCCTAGAGAAATTCTAAAACATGATGGTTGGTAATGCAGTGTGAAATGTTCAGTATTTAAGAAAATCATTTTTAGCATAAACAACTCTGCTTTCTGGCCCTGTAATTTTCCATAGTTTTCATTGCAGTTACCACAGTTAAATTTGCTTTGTCTTTGAAATTCCTGCCTTGGTAATTCAAACCAACTGTGTTACGATTCAAGGCCTATCAGTCGGCTTTTCCTGACATCCCCATCGGCTATTCAGGACATGAAACGGGCATAGCCATTTCAGTGGCAGCTGTTGCCATGGGTGCTAAAGTAGTGGAACGCCATGTGACTCTCGACAAAACATGGAAAGGAAGTGACCACCAAGCATCTCTGGAACCAAATGAACTGGCAGAGTTAGTGAAAGCCATCCGTACTGTGGAAAAAGCTATGGGTTCTCCAGTCAAACAGCTCTTGCCCTGTGAAATGGCTTGCAATCAAAAGGTAACTTTTGCTTTTGATTCAGGTATAGCTGAAGCTCACTTGGGCCTATGGCTAATAACTATATTCAGAAAAGTAGCTTGCTAATTGTTCAATGCAGAAGTGTTTCTCTGCTTCAACACTCAAAATTTTCTGCTGCTAAGGAGCAGCATGCAGAGTGTTTATGCTTAGCACACTGTAGCATTAGCGTAGATCTCTCGTTTTCTATAAACTGATGTTTCTGGCAATCAGGAACTATTTTTACCAGAGCATAATGTTGGTAACTTTGAGTCTACTGAAGCTCTACGTGTATCTTCCAGTGGTTATCTAATTGAGTAGAACTGTAGAATCAGTTAGCTCAGAAAAGGCCCTTAAGATCATTGAGTTCAATCATAAGCCTAACACTGCCAAGTCCACCACTAAGCCATGTCCCTAAGCACCACATCTATGTGTCTTTTAAATACCTCCAGGGCTGGTGACTCAACCACTTCCCTGGGCAACCTGTTCCAATGATTGACAACCCTTTTGATGAACAGGCTTTTCCTAATATTCAGTCTAAACCTTCCCTCTTGCAACCTGAGTCTGCTTCCTCTCTTGTTGCTTGGGTGAAGAGACCAACATCCACCTGGCTACAACCTCCTTTCAAGTAGTTGTAGAGACCAAGCGAAGGCTTCCCCTCGGCCTCCTTTTCTCCAGGCTAAACAACCCCAGTTCCTTCAGCTGCTCCTCATAAGACTTGTTCTCTAGACCCTTCACCAGCTTCATTGTCCTTCTTAATAGACACTCCATCTCTTCAGTATCCAAAACTGAGCACAGTACTTAAGGTGTGTCTTCACCACTGCCACATACAAAGCATTTGGTAATAGTAATAGGAATAATAGGTCTCCATGACTGTATACAAGCTGCTTTTACACTAAGATAGGATATTAGTCAGTCTGATCAGATTCCCTCTATTCTGATTCTGAAAAACTCCAGTGTGCCGTTACCTAATTCCAGAAACGGTCAGGATGTTCTCAGCAGCCTAGTTACAGTGAAAGTTTCCATGATAACTCAACCTTCAGTTGGAACAAGAAGTAGTGGAGAGAGTACTTCACACAACCTATTCCTATGTAACTGCAGAATATTTTTTAGCTTTTTTTTTTTGTATAATAAATCTACAAATGTGTTGACTTAATCTTTTCTCCATTTTTGTTTTTTTTAATTGTTTCTTCCCTGTAGCTGGGAAAGTCTGTTGTGGCGAAAGTAGCAATTCCTGAAGGTGCAGTCCTGACACTTGACATGCTGACAGTGAAGGTGGGAGAGCCTAAGGGATTTCCTCCAGAAGCCATCTTCGACCTAGTGGGCCGGAAGGTTAAAGCAAATATTGAAGAAGATGAAACCATCACTGAGCAAGTGGTGGAAAATCATGTCAAAAAAGTGAAGTGCTAAACCAAAGCACTCTGTTCCATATTTCATAACGTAGAACTGAACTACTGCATAGTATTTAAGTAGAGCAGCATGGTAGATTAGAAGAAAGAGGTGTAATTTTGAGGATGCAAGCAGGTTAAGATTTTCTGGTTCTTCTTCAAGAACTTTCTGCAGCAACTGGGCATAAATTACAAAGAGCAATTTTATTAGAAACTGTATAGCATTGTCTAGAAAATACTTTGCTCCTCCTTTCTCCATCCCACTTAACCTGGATTAATTTGGAATTTTGCCAAATCTGAGACCACAGTGTGCTGCTTTCCAGCTTCCTTTTTCTGGTAAGCATACACTAAATCACAGTAATTTTGTCTATACTTCAATTTGTTCTAACACTGTATCTTTTGATTTATCTTTTATGTTGTTTTCCTCACCTGTATGCTAGTTAGTGTTGAATACAGGTGAGGTAAAGGTTTACATTCACTGTACAGAAAACTACATGTGGAACCTGAGGAAAATGAGCTCCTTGAGAAAGCCAGGTTCTCAAGAGACAGTACCAAGAAAGAAACAAACTGGATATGTAGAAAGGTCCCACTTAACGGGCAAAAGAAAGAGACTGTGCTTTTGTAAATAAAAAGCCGGAGGGCAAGCCAGATAGATTATGGAGGGAAAAAATAGATCTGTGATGGATCAGTGGAAATAAACTTAGGTTAAAAGTATCTGTTGTGATCTGAGCAAAGCCTGGAATCTTAAATTAATTCTGCAGTACATTTGGATACCTCTATTTGTACTGCGGGCAACTTCTTAGTTTACCAAATGCTGGTAAAGATTTAGCAGCTACCTTCTGGTACTAACAAGCAGGTACACTGGGTTGATTTTCTTGCCCCTGTCCCTGGTGTTTGAGACAGCAGAGGCTTGCTGCCTCACTATGCTTCAGCATGATAGTTGGTGCTCCTTTTGTCTACTCTGCTGTTCCATCATAGTTTCTCACTTCTCAAGTAAGAAATGCAATCCCACTTCCATCAGCTCCCTGCTTTTGCCTCTGTCCAGGAGGGATATATAGCGGGAGCTGCAAACCAGCCATTCATCTACTAGCTTGGTTAGCATAGAACTGCCTTGGTATAGGTCTGCATTTTTCTGTGGTGGAATCAATTACTAGTTATGTTTTTTTTAAACTTGTGAAGGATGGTGGTGGCTTTTCTGTAACTGTGAGCTTTCAAAGTGTTTACCCTTCTGCAAGTCTGAGGAAACCAGATATGTATCTTTAAACTGGGAAGGAGAGATTCTTTAAATCATGTGCTTGACCATATGTGAGCTCTGATTGATGCAGTATGCTTGCCTTACATTAAAGAAGTACTCAATTGTTAAAAGATTTTTTAATATTTCAAAATTGAAAAATAAATTTAGAATATAAAACAAGCTCTTGGTGGTGTGTTTCAGCCTGTAGTCAGACCTTGCCTTTGCCAGCACCAGTAATCATCACATGGCCTTAGGTATCTGAACCCCTTACCTGACCTGCTTCAAGTAGCAGTGGTTCTTCATTCCAGCAGGCTGCTGTAAACACAGGCTTCAAAAATTTCTAGGACTTGAATTAAATGTATTGGGGAACATATAATAGTTATTATATATATAATATATATCATTATATATTAATATATAAAATAATTACTGAGTTACTGCATCATAATATAGTTGGGGAAATTAATTACTCCTATACAGAAACTTGCAAGCCATCCATATGTTTATCCAGCAGCAGTTAAAGAACCTTTGCTGATAGGTGTTTGCACTCAATTTGTATTTTTGTCCTTCCTGATACCATGTTATTAATTGCACTTGTGAGTCCTTCACGCTTTCATCTTCTCTTGGGGGTGGTACACAACTGTTTCTCATGCTTTACTCTGTGCAGGAAGAATAGGGCCACCCAGAAGCCCAGTTAAGAGTCTGTCACAAGTAAGACCAGCTAAGGTCTTTAAGGATGGCTACAGAAGCTCCTACTTCAGCTTTACTTGAAGGGACCTTTCCAAGAATTGGTGCTAGTCTTTGATCTTTCTGAGAAGATCCTTGTCATGGTTTAGCCCAGCTGGTACCTAAGCATTTCCTGATCCTAATCACTAGTCAGTTTTAGAGGTTTTTTTCTTTGATGTGCCTAATTACACCAAATACACCAATAATCAATGTCTTGGCTACAGGAATTTTCAAAACTAAGTCTTAGGAACTTGTTCATGTGAATCAAAGGCACCTTTGGGAGGCAAACTATCCATTGGCCCTCTTCCTCTATCTCTTGTTATGAATGGCCATTCCTCCTGGCACAACAATATTGATCTTTTCTTTCATAATGTCTTTGCCAAGGGTATCCAATTTTCTTGGACAAGAGTTTTTTCCAGTACGAATCTGGAACTGCTTCTGCCCAAGTCTCTTGGACTCACCTGTCCTGATGCCAGCAAATTCAGCATTGGTAATGGGGTTTTCCAGAAGGATATCTGGATCTCTCTTCCATGCTAGAGTCCCTTCTAGGTCACCAATTTCTGTTAAAGTATTTCAGTAGACTTTGGGTTATTCTAGGCTTGCTTTTGTTAACAACTCAAGAGTTGGGCCATCACCTCAGTGAGCATCAGTCCCCTGTTTGGGTTGGCTGAAAGTCCCTAAGTCTGTCTTACTTTCTTCAGGTGACGCTGATTACAGTCTCTTAGATTCAGCTGATCTGTCTCGGAGGTCACTGTCTCCTTTCCCAAGGTCTCGGTATTCTATGTTAAATATATAAATTCTTGGAACTCTACTTAACCACAAAATACCTCATTCTTCTATTACACTAAAATACTTTACTCAGTCATATGTGTGCACACCTACCCCAGTCAATCCTTCATTTGTAACTATCTAGTGATTAACTCGGCCGAGGACTAACTCCTCCATGGAAAGGGCTATACATGGGACACTGAGGCAGCTTAGTATGACCAGACTAAAACACTTTAAACCCTGGTATTGTTTAAAAACACCTGTGATTACACAGCTGTAAATACCTTATCATTAATCCTAGTCCTTCATAATAATAATAAACTCTAACATACTATTTGTACTAAATTCTATTTAACAATGGGGATGGCTGCAACCATCACCCAGCGCTCTTTGCAGTTGGACATGTGAAAAGCTGTAAACCTAGGCAACTGACCATTTTCAGCATTTAGCTGAATGAACTTACGCTCTGAGTCTAGCACAATGGTACAGGTCAGGTAACTGTCAGAAACACGAGTCCCACCCCTAGGGAACTGAAAGGACACATTGTAGGGTGCACTGTGATTTCATTTGATTTCAGTTGGTGAGTTCCTCCACCTTCTGTAACCACCTGCTACAGGTACCCTATACTAACCTGGTGAGTGTGGGGCTCTTCCTTCATTTCCCCCCCAACAGCTCCCCAGAGCATTCCAGGCATCCCACCTGTCCCAGCTTGAGCACTGGACAGGTGTGGAAGAGATGGGGCCTTCCACTCTGTCGCAGCTGTGCATAGTTGGCTACTGAGAGGGCCATGTGCTACAGAAAATGGCTGCTGGAATCTTCTGCCAGCCTGCTGATAGCGCCTCTGAGAATCACATCTAGGAGACAAAGACTCCACCAGAACACGGAGTGCCAGGAAGGCTGCAATTTTGGCCCGTTAAGGGCATTGGGATGTCTATTTGCATATAAATGTAAGCAGTTGACAGACACAAAAGCCGGGAAGGCTGGGGGAGGAGGCGCCCAGGTACCAGGGCGAGAGATGCCCTCTGCAGCCCGAGCTGAAGCACGTGGAGTAGCCGGAGGAAAAGGACCCATGGAGGAGGCAGAGACCCGACCTGCCCGGTGGAGAGGCTCCACGCTGGATGGGGCCGGTGGAGACATAGAGAAGATGCCGTGACTTACGCTGGGATGAGCCCCTGCCAGCACAAGCGACCTACAGAGGTGAGTCAAACGGGTTTGATGGGGGAGGCCTACAGCCCCGTGGAGGACTGGGACTGAGAGACACTGTGATTGATTGCTGCCTGCCATAGCAGAGATGAAGCCCGGTGAGAAGAGATTTGCCTTGGAGAAAGTTCGTGGAGGACTGGCTCTTGTGGGTGAGATCCTACGGTGCAGCAGGGGGAGGGGGTGTGGAATGGATGCCCCCATCCCAGCCGAGAAGGGAACCATCTTGCAAGGGACTGACCAAAGCCCCCATCTCCTAGTCCCTGCCCCCCAGTCCTGTGCTGCGAGCAGGAGAGGGGAAGAAGGGAGCAAAATCATGGCTGAAAGGGAAGTCTGCTGTAGAATGGAGGGGTGGGGGGAAGGTGTTACTGAGACCCCATTTTTCCCAGTCCCTGCCCCTCCTGGGCTGCGATCGGGAGGGAAGAAGGGAGCAAACTTGTAACTAAAGCCTGCTGAGGAGGGAGTGTGGGGGGAAAAGTGTTGGTTGCACTCCTGCCTCTGGCTCTTTCACTGTTTCTCTTAAGCGTGGTGTAATAAATTAGATAACTTTCTCTTCTGCACTCTGTGTGAGTCTGTTTTGCCTGCCTCATTAACGAGTTTGCCTCTTGAGCCGCCTAATTATATTTTTTCTCCCCTGTCCAACTAAGAAGGGGGTAGTGGACTGATTTTGGTGGGCATCTGGCCTTTGGCCAGGGCTCAACCACCACATACTGATGCACATCCTCGAGTCCAGGATTTCTGGACTGGAAAAAAGACAGGGGGTGTAGTTGCTGTTTCCAGAATTGCACCTGTCAGGGTGCAATTGTCAGGGTGCAAATTTCTTTGTGCTGAATTGAAATCAACCAGCTTCTATAGCAAGGGAAGTAACTTTCTGTCATCGGGCTTAGTTAATTGTTGCTTTCTTTGTAGTTTAAGCAGCCTTACCATTTCCTTCTTTTAAAGCCATTTTCTAGGGAGTCTGATAAATTATTCCCTGATCTTACTTGTACCTTTAAATAGATCTCTACTATTTGACCTTTAGGGTAAATTCAGTGAAAAGCACAAAGTCTATATATACAGTATCTTTCAAATGTGAACAGAATTATCCATGCCTTCCTTCCACTCCCCTCCTCCAACTGCCCCCAGGTAGAGTTTGGATCTAGCAAAACTCTTGCAAGGCAGATGATTCAAATGTGTAAATTCTGCAGCAAATGTTCTTTCAGGAAGATCACTGTGGCTTTGCAATGAGGGCAGCTAAGTCTGTATTTACAATGGCCAAGTAAATTTCTCCATACACTATCATAACCTTATGACAATCTCTAAAAATGCTTCAGTTCAGCCACTGCCTAATTTTTTAAAAGCTGGGTTTTTTTCCAGTCCAGAAGAAAATGATAGTTAGATGCCAAGGGGAAGAGGAATAGTATTTACCATAATGGATCTCTCAGAACTCTGTTAGGTAGCTTTGACTTCTTTTGCTAACTTGGTTACCTAACTCGGTTTCCTTATTCAGTGCTACTAGGAAATAAATAATAGATAAACACTAGCCAGTCAAATATGAGAATTTTTGGGAAAAAGAAGTGTTTATCTGTCTATTTACAGCATTTTTATTTAAGGATAGGACTAGAATCAGCTCAAATCAAAGCCAAACAAATAATAATTGTGACATTTAATTTTACTTATTTACATACTTATATATTTTTACTTATAAATATTTCATGTATTACTTACCTAGTGAATGGATTCAGTCATCTTTGATCATTATTTTTTGTTCTATATCGCTAGAGGCCTGAAAAGAGATCTCAGATCTGAATGAGGACTTGATTTGATTAAGGGCTTTAAGAGTCTCTAGCTTAAAGTTTCTTGCAGAAGATGCACTATCCTTCAAGCACTTTTTAGTGTAATACTTTGTTTCTTACTACATAAACATTCTATGAATATTACCGTAGAACTACACCTGCTACTCTAAGTTTAGTTAAATGTCTGTCATGATTTAGCATACCTTTTTTGTAGGAAGATATATTTTACATTTTTGTCTCACACTAGCCTATTTTGTATTAAAAAATCTTTTGTTAAAAATAAGTACTTTTAGGAAAGCCTGATACTTTTCCAGTATTTTTGTAGCAGCAAGTTTATTACTTTGGATCACAACTTTGAAATTCAGAATATATACAGGTCTGTGTCAGGGAAATGTTTTTGCTGCCTATGAAAAAAAAAAGCTTCCAATTATTCCCATTGTGCTTGAATGATGCATAGTAATTCTGGATAGATATAGATGTATCTTAAGAGAATTAATTAATAGAGCTTTAATATAAGGAGAATAGAAAGTATTTGCATGTTTTGGATGTTAGTGGAGTATGTCTATAGCTGTTTGAGCTCATAAAGAAAGTAAAGATAGGGAAGTAATAAATAATGAGACCAACAACCAATTAAGAGACAGAGTAGATGTTTTCAGCTAAGAGATGTTCCTAACTAGGTTGCTCAGGAATGTGTTTTTGAGGCTATGGAGAAAACAGTAAAGAGCAGGCACAGAAAGAAAATGTTAAATGTTCACTGAGAGGAAGACATCCAGCCTTCATCCCTGAAGACCACCAGAACACCCCCTGAGTGTCACTGAGCATGCTTTATCTGGGAGGAGTTAATGTAAATGACTTCCTGGAAATAATTTTCATAACCCTGCCTTTTCTTAGAAATGATAATGAATATGTATAGTTAATCTGTATAAATATGAGAAATTTTGCTTTAAATGGTGTGCATGTTAGCAGCTGTGTACCCAGCACTGCCATAAAATATTGCTGCTTAGTAGTCACCAAGGCTATTGAGTTTTGATTCCAGCTTTTTGAGGCTTCAAATTTTCTGAAATTTGCATATGCATACAAGGCGGTTCTCCCTTTTTTTAATACAGTATCTTTTTATTTAGAAGAAAGCTCAGTATAGGCCAAGACTATTTTTTTATCTCTTCTATTGGTTTTGTGTTAACCATTGAATGCAATTTACTGCTCTTACTGTAAATGATTGTGGCATCCCTGTGTTACTAAAGGAAGAAATACCTGTCCATCCCCTGTTAGCCTCATTCAGGAACTGATTGAAGGCTTCAGAGTTTTCTAACATGGTAGGAAGGTACTTTCATCGTGATGTGTGCCTGCTTTGAGACTCAATTTCATAGTAAGCTTGTTGCATCTCACTGTGTGCTTGTCAGTGTTGTCAACAAAGATGAACTCACATAATTTGGAGCTTCACAGTCATGCATGTGATGGCTGCTTCACAAGATGAAGCATTGAACTGAATACTACTAGGATGATCTTGATATACTTGTGAGACAACTGTTTGAGGAAAAACCTGATGGAAAAGTAAAGAAACCCAGTTACTCAGTGGAGCAGAACTCCAGGATGTCAAAGTCATAATTTTGAATGCAGAAACAACAGGAACAGTATTGTTTTCTTACTGAAATACCATGTCTGCTGCACCTATAGTCATTAGAGGTCCTCTATGTTAGTTCTTAAGCCTCACAGCCAGTTTCTTTATTGGCTGTATGTCACATGTTCATTTTTACCTATAGAGCTATCAATTTATAAAGCCATAGGTTCTGTCAATATTGACTGCTGTGGACAGTTTTGAGCACCACAGTACAAGAGGGACACAAAACTATTGGGGAGTGTCCAGAGGACACTCCACCAACAGAGTTGGTGAAGGGTCTGGAGGGGAAGTCTTGTGAGGAGAGGCTGAAGTCCCTTGGTTTGTTCAGCCTGGAGAAAACGAGAGTGAGGGGAGAACTCATCGTGGTCTTTGGCTTCCTGACAAGGAGGAGCGAAGGGGCAGGCACCAATCTCCTCTCTTTGGTGACCACTGATAGAACCCAAGGGAACAGTATGACACTGTGACAGGGGATGTTTAGGTTGGATGTTAGGAAAAGGTTCTTTACTGAGAGGGTGTTTGGGCACTGGCACAGGCTCCCCAGGGAAGGGTTCACAGCCCTGAGGTTTACTGAGCTGAAGAAGCATCTGGACAATGCACTCAGTCCCATGCTCTGACTTGGCTGGTCCTGTGTGGAGCCAGGAGTTGGACTCAATGATTCTTATGGGTCCCTTCCAACTCAAGATATTCTGTGATTCTGGGATTTGCAACTTCACACTCAGGTGGTGACAGATTAATCAATATGCAGAGCAGTAGCATATCAGGACACTGCTGTGCTCATCATGGGCTTTTTCTTTTTCAAAACATTTACCTACTTGCAATCACTATATAATTACTCTGAATTCACTCTATACTTGCATATCCTTGTATTGCTAGACAGCTGCCATGATGTGAAAAAGGTGATTCCACCCATCAGTTAAATACATTTTATTTTTCTGGATCCTTATGCCACTCTGGGATGTATCTCCAATGTCATCCCTAGAACATACTGCTTTCTTTTGTTTAAAACTCCTGCTCAGATTATCTCATGGCCCTAGGGAGGTCTGTAGATGTGTTTGTATTTTTGAGCACTGAAACTGCTGCTGCACAAGTTCTAACAGTACAGAATTGTTCATCTTCTATTCTACAGTCAAACTCCGGAATCCAGCCTAATCTTCATCTCACCTTTCTTATTGGCAGGGCCTGACAGTTTTAGTCTCAGCAATGATGACAGTAGGGCAGTATGTGAAAAAAACAAGTCATGGCAGGGCTGCAGCTTTCAGGGGACGTCTTTGAGAGCCACCAGTGATTCCTGCACAGAAATCTTTATTTGCAGAAGGAAACTGACTTGATATTCAGGGGCATCAAGTGCCAGTTGTGCATTCCTTATTCTGTCTGAAACTTTCCAGGAATACACAGACAGCGACAAGCCTTCTTCACTCCCTGTAGTCCAGGAGGCTGGTTTCTAGGAGCCAGATTTCTTCTTGGCACAGTGAGCTCCATCTGATCTTCATTCCAGGGCTGTTTATCTGTTAAGTGATACATGAATCATAGAATCATAGAATCATAGAATCATAGAATTGTAGGGGTTGGAAGGGACCTCGGGAGATCATCGGGTCCAACCCCCCTGCCAAAGCAGGCTCCACAGAATGGATCTGTGGGATTAAAAACTACAACAAGGAGTTTTTTTGAACAATGGACCTTGTCACAAATATCTGGCATTGATCCTTGAAACATTAATTAACAATTTTAAAAATTAAAGAGAAAATAGTTGCCTGGATTTCTGGATAGTAAGGTTAGGGAAGCCAAATTCATCTGAAAGTAGTTATCAGGAGTTTTGCCTCTCCTAGGAAAGTGTAACATCATGGCAGAGGAAATAAAGTGTTGGCACATGCAAAGCAGTGCTAAGCATGGACAATGATTTTTTCTGTTCATCCATCCTAATCCACTGCATGTTCAAGATGCAGGCTTGCTCATCACGTTGCCAAACATGATTTTAGGATATATCAAGAAGAAAAAATGGTTAAGTAGAAACAGCAACCAAACTCAATTTAGTCTTAAGAAGAAAATGTACCTGGAGCAAGTTATTCTATAGATCTTTCTCAGCTTTATTTCCTCTGAAGTATGTGTCCTTGGTACAAAAAATGCTGCTGAGTTTATATGGTAATTCACTGTTCCTAAGCAACAGGCATTGCCAGTGCAATGTGAAAAATTCTGGGTACATTGGTTCAGACTGCTGTGTCCCCCTGGAAGTGGAGAGAAGTAGCACGGCAGCATGTTGCAAGTTGAACTGGAAAGCAGAAGGAGAGGTTGGCATCTGTTTAACGTCTTTTGCTCTGAATTATTTGAACTCTATTGCATAATGAAGCATAAAATAGATGCATGTAACTGTGCACATCTGGAAATACGCTACAGTTGTTACTATTGATTTTACATATCTTTCTGATGTTTGCAGCTGCAAAGGGACTGCTAAACCAAATCCAAGTTACACAGGCTGTGCCCCAATTTATGTAAATTTCTCTGCTCAGAAGTCATCAAGAATACAAAAGATTACTGAATCCAATTTGAAGAACAAAAATACATATTTGAGGTAATTGCTTTCCTAATTATTTCTTTATTTCAGTAGCAGCATTTTGAATTACTTTCTGCCACAGATTGTCACATATTAGAGTTAGATACAGTGGAAGGCCACCAGAATACTCAGGGGACTGGAACGCTTGATGGATTAACAAAGACTCAGGGTTTGTTTAGCCTAAGACTCAGGGGATATAAATATTTTTTTCTCTTTTTTTAACCATATGTGTGAGCAAATATTGGAATAGTTTGCTCATGGAGAATGCTGAGTCTCTATCCTTGGACGTGCTCAACATTCTACTGGACAAGTAGAGACAAGTGTTCTACTGGACAAAACCCTAATTTGATTAGTCCTGCTTTGAGCAGGAGGTTGAAATACAAGATCTCTGGGGTCCCTTCTGGCTTAAATTATTTTGTGATTCTATGGTTCAGTGATTCTAATGACATGTTATGAAGCATGGTGACTTTGAAAATTAGCTTCATGGTCAAATTAATTTTAAATTGTAACAGCAAACAAAACGTCAGCTCTATAATTTAACAGATGCAGTTCTTTTAGTCTTACAGCTGGGCACAAAATTGAGATATCTCATACTTTAAATGTTACACAAACAAGTTTTAAAAATTATTACCAGTGTGATTCATAATGCAATGTTCAATCATATCCATATAGTCTGACAATGAAAACTTACTTTTAGGATTATACTTGTAGCATATTGCCGGTCCACCAATTTACTAACAGTAAGAAATAAACACTATCCACACTTAATTCACATCTAGGCTTAGCTCCTGCCAGTACAACCAAATAATCATGGGCCATGCTCATGTAGCAACATACATTTTACCATAAGGGGGAGAAAATCATCATGAAAGTATTATGTCATATTGCAGTATAATTAAATTGTCTCTGTTTTCCTTCATCTTTCACATTTATTTTAACTTCATCCCTTCTTTCCACATTTCTTACTTTCTTCCTAGATTTTTTGCATCTTTCAGCCAAGGACATGATGTGCTGGGAAACAGAATGTGACAGAGTTTGGGACATAAGAAAAAGGCTAAGGAATTTACCTGTATCTCCCCACTGGGAGATAATGCAAATGCATTATGCAGACCTCATAATGCATTTGCCTTGTCCTGGGGCTGCTCTTAGATCTAGCTCCTTTGCTTTGTCTATCTGGACATAGAGAGCTTTTCAGCTCAGAGAAGATGGCATGAAAATTACTCAAGTGCCCTTTCCCAAGGCCATTTCTCTCTTGAAAATGGCACCAATTTGTTCCTTGCAACAAAGTTATTTTCATATCTAGGTGTCTGACTATGAATTTAAATGCTGGCACCTTCTAGTCAAATTCCTGTACTCAAATAATATAAATTCTTATTGACACATTTATTTGCTACAATGTTGTGGTTAATGTTTCTGCCTTCTGTTATGTTAAACTTTTCAGTTGAGATTCCTTTAAATGATAATTGAATGGGATAGGGGGTATTTGATGATCAAAGTAAATTTCCTGCATATTGCATTCTGAGTGTCATTCTTATGCTTCTGCTGGGCACACAGGCTGTCCTGAAGGTTATCTTTGTGGAATTCACGCAAGCAGTAAAACAGACTGCCACAATATTTGGGAATGCTGATGTGGAAATTCATCAAAGTATGAGTATTGGTCTTAGCTCACACCAGTCCAATCCCATTATGTTTTTAATTTATGTGATTTGTCAAAGGTAAGATAAAGCTGTTTTTAACTTGATGTCTGCCAGCACCCTGTTAAGTTGGTCAGGAGAATTAAGGGTACTATACTATCTAACATTTACCTAATAGTGCTTCACTTTCTCATTATTGCATCTTCAGAACTTGTTTTTTCTCTTTCCTCCTCTATGTAATCGGATTTTCTGGGGCAAGGTTTTCAGTTAACTGGCCCGGTAGTCTTGCTTTCTCTCTTTTTAGCCTGGAGGTTGGTGGCCCTGCCTGTGGCAGGGGGGCTGGAACTCTATGATTCTTGGGGTCCCTTCCAACCCAGACCATTCTATGATCCTATGAAAGCTGATACGTATGCTAAAATCTTTTTTTCCACATTTTGCCTTTTTATTTAGCCTTTGCAAGATTTTTTTCTTGGAAACTCCATAACCACAATGTATTTTGAATAACAGAAAAGATAGTAAACAAACTTTGGATTAAACAAAGTTCAGTATAATTTCTCCTTAAATCCAAAAGCAAAAAGTTCTGAATCAAAGTCATTATCTTTACAGGATACTAAGTATACAAGCAGATTTATTAGGAAATGTCACATTGAAGGAAGCTAACGTGATTTGGATTTGACAAGCTCAGTTCATGTCACCATTTTTTTGTGTGGAATTAAGATCCCAAATCATTGTTTAGCAAAGAAATATCTTTTCCTTTCATAAATCAGATTAAGTATGTATCCACCACATGAACACATTTGTTTCCTCTTTTGGATGTTTAAATGTCACAAAAATGTTTGGAGGAAGAATGAGGACCTCATTACCAAGGTGGGATGTCTTCATGGTTAAAATCTGTTTTCCTATGCTTAAAGTAAAAATCCAGTCAAACCCCCAGACTAAGAGCGGAAACATCACATAACTATGTCACAATCTGCTATCTCATTTAATACTCAAGAGATTAGGCTAGATGAAACCCTCTGTAAACTTTCAATTTCCTATTTTGTGAGGCTTTCATTCACAGTGGGAACTTTATAGCTCATAGTACAAACCAAAAAACACCATGGCAGTGTACTGAAATGTAACAGACTGGTACAAACTCCCTCTGCTAATTTGCCCACTTAAATGTTTCAAAATGTTTAGATGAGTACTTGTGGTGTTTTGACCCTGCCTGGAGTCCAGGTGGCAACCAAAGCTGCTTTATTACTCCCCTTCATCAGCTGGACAGGGAGAAAATATACAATGAAAGGCTCAGGGGTGGAGGTAATTGTATAGATGATTCATTAGCAAGATAAAACTACCAAGATGAGCATGTGTAATTGTTGCATATTGAAAATCTGAGTAGACGAATTTTCTTTGTAAGGATCCTGCAGCTTTCTCTTATATACCTCTTTTTGCATGCACCCCAATTTACTACCTTCTAGCCTGTGAATTGGGGAATAACCAGACCTCAACAAGAAATAATTTACAACAAGAAGCAGCTCTTTACAATATGTAGATTTTTTTTTTGCTTGTTTGGGTTTTTTCCCTACAAGCCCTTACCTACCTTCTCTCTCCTCACAGAAAATCACCTGTGTTGAGTCAGGCTGAATATGAAAAAGGACCTGTAAAGAAAGTTACAAAACCAGCTAAAGGGTCATGCTTTCATGTTGGCCAGCATATAACAAATAGATATTCTCATCTTGCTAAGTATCGGAAATTCATAACCTGCAGCTTTCTTGTTTGTGTACTATTTGCTGTCCTCTATTTCCATGATCTTACATGCATGGACAAAGCTCACATGAAGTACTGAAACGTGGTAATTCACTTAACAGTCAGAGTCCAATGTAACTGTTAAGCAGGAAACCTTTACTGCAGCACTGGGTGCTTAGCGGATTGATCCTCTCATGGCACACCACGTGGTAAGTGCAGTGTGTTTATATACAAGCATTGCATACATATTCAACAAATTTCTGGGAAATCTAATACATATTCATAGCTATTCTGGGAATTGTGAGTTTCACATTCTTTCTTCCTTTTATGGTATTTCCACCTACCAACTAATTTAAGTGAGGGGCACTCTTCTTCATCCTTATCTTCCTCAAGGGTCACAGCTTCATCCCATCACACTCTTCAGTTCATAGTTGGTCTGAACTCTGTATGCACATCCATTCTTGCTTGCAGAGCAAGAATTCCATTTCTGCATGTCTATAAAGTTTCCTCCTCAAGGCCTTTCTTCTGCTAAACTAATTATCCTTATGCATAGTTTTCTTGTCAGTCAGTTAACCTAATGACATAATGAAATCAACTTAAGACAGATTTTTCTCAAGGATGACCTGTTTACTCAGGGCTCCTGTTACATTCTAGCTACAGTTGGTTTCACAAAGGTCTTTTATTAACACTTTGCATGCCTTCAATATACAACCAAACATATTTCTGTATTCCCTACAAGCTAACAAGCATGAGAGCTGCTAAAGTGGAATAACAACATTCTGCCCTAATCATCATCTCAGTTTTTCAGTACTTGTGAGCAGCCACAATGGACGTGCGCTCTTCACAAGGCGTCACATAAAGACAAGGGTAATGGGTACAAGAGAAAGGTTTCTTGATATAAGAAAGAAATGTTTTACAGTCAATCACTGGAACAACTTCCTCAAGGATGTGATACAGTCCTCAGTCAATGGAGGTTTTCAGGATGCAGCTAATTGGGGTACTGGATAATCTCATCTATGCTCTCTTTCCCATGAAAGGATGGACCAGATGATCTTTTGTTCTTTTCCAACCTGGGCTGTTCTATGGTCTGTGTCTTGAATTCTCCAGTGTCTGCTGCTGTGCATGTGCAATAAAGTAAATAAATGTTTGCAGTCTCTCTCAGTACACTCTATGTGAAGTAGTGACCAGTAACAGGGAAGAATAAACTCTCTGAAAAACCATTGCATTTTGAAAACTCTTGACTGCATATTTAACTTCAGATTTGATGGATTGTTCAGGAAGATGAACAATCTGCTAAAGTGAAAGCAGAAGAGACTTGCGTACAATCACATAGCACATGTGACAACCAGGTGGTCAGGCCCAGTCAACATGGGTTTACAAAAGGCAGGTCCTGCCAAACTAACCTGATGACTTTCTGTAGCAAAGTGATCATGAAAAGACTGTGGATGTAGTGTACTTGGACTTCAGCAAAGCCTTTGACACCATTTCTCACAGCATTCTGCTTGAGAAACTGTCTGCCACTGGCCTGGACACATGTACCCTCTGATGCGTAAAAGACCATCTGGATGTTCAAGACCAGAGGGTGGTGGTAAAATAGAGCCAAATCCAGCTGGAGGCCGGTCACAAGTGGTGTTCCCCAGGACTCAGTCCTGGGTCCAGTCCTGTTCAAAATCTTTATCAACCACCTGGATGAAGTGACTGAATGTTTCCTTAGTAAGTTCATGGACAATACTGAGCTGGGAGGAAGTGTCAATCTGCTTGAGGGTACAGAGGCTCTTCAAAGGGATCTGAACAGGCTGGATTGATGGGCTGAGACCAATGGGATAAGGTTCAACAAGGCCAAGTGCAGAGTCTCACCTGGGACATAACAGCCCCATTCAGCACTACAGACTTGGAGAAGACTGGCTAGAAAGCTGCCTGTTGAAGGACCTGGGGGTGTTGGCTGACTGCTGACTGAATATGAGCCAGCATTGTGCCCAGGTGGCCAAGAAGGCCAATGGCATCTTGTCTTGTATCAGAAACAGCATAGGCAACAGGTCCAGGGAGGTGATTGTGCCCCTGTACTCTGCATTGGTCAGGCTGTGAATACTGTGTTCAGTTTTGGGCCCTCACTACAAGAAAGATCCTGAAGTTCTGGAGCTTGTCCAGAGAAGGCAACCAGCCTGGTGAATGGGCTGGAGGGAAATTATGAGGAACAGCTGAGGGAAGTGGAGTTGTTTAGCCTGGAGGCTGATGAGAGACCTTATAATTACCTGAAAGAACGTTGTAGAGAGGTAGTGTTGGTCTCTTCGCCCAAGTGGCAGGTGATAGGATGAGGGGCAATGGCCTCAAGATGCGCCTTTTCTTCACTGAAAGTGTTATTGGGCACTGGAACAGGCTGCCCAGGGAGACGGTTGAGTCACCATCACTGGATTTATTTAAAAGATGGGTAAACAGGTGCTTAGGAATATGGGGTAGTAGAGGACAAGTACAGTTGGACACGATTATCTCAAAGGTCTTTTCCAACCTAGTGATTCTGTGGTTCTGTGAAGCAGTAGTTAAAAATTTTCAGAGGAACCTGAATGAAGGTGTCGTAGCTTTAGAGGCTTTGAGTGAGGCTTTGAGTAAGGCTTTTGCCTCCTTAGATAAAGCATGTATTTCTGAAATTAGAGATTTTATGAAACCACCAGTCCTTGTCATGGTGGTAATGTAAGCTATTTGTACTTTCTTAAATGCCAAGTTAATGGTTCATCAGTTCTTACTGCTTTCTTGTCTTTCTTATTGGCTAATCATCTTCACATTTAGTGTGCTTCTTGTGTCTATCAGCACAGCAAAAATATTACTCATCCCATATTTATTTTTCCTCAGGAAAAATATCCACTAGCTATTTTAAATGAACACTTTTTTTTTTCATCATGCTCTGTTCATTTATGCATGGATATTCCTAGGCCAAAAATCCCTGTGAGAATACCTTTGAACTTAAAGAAATTTAGTATTGACATTTACAACATCTAACCAGGCTCACTCAGGTCTGCTGGCTTTCTGAACATCACAGACATTCAGAACAAGCTGCCAACTTTGTGGCTTACCATCTCTCCTCCTTAATTGCTAAGATTAAATGGGAGCAGGAAGATAGAGTAACCTAAAAACTAAATGTGGATGACATGCATTGATGTTTGTAACATTTGCATTTGTCACGTTTTGATTAATTTTCATACATAACATTTTTACATACTCTTACACTTTCACTTGTGTGTACTTAGCTCCACTTCCGTGCTCTAAATCAGCAGTCATTTGGGACTCTACTGAGGTAATGTCTTAAGAAAAAATCACAACCGCATCTGAGAGGCAAATAAACCTTTTCTGTCAGGAAAGTGTCATTAAAAAACAAAGGGCAGGCATAAATTTTAATTTATAATATGGTAAACAACACATATTTAACAAAACTGAGAACAGAAACCAGAGAAGAGACACATATTTTTAAAAATATTTGTAGTAGTGGGGCTTTTCGTTTCTTGAAGCTTCCTATACTTTCTTAGTTTAGCTGTTCATAAACTACATTCTCCAAGTATTTTTAAATACCACAACTGTGGTATTCAATTTAAGACTGAGTTACTTCTTCACATTGCCTGTTGCAGCAATTTTTCACAATTTGGCCACTGTTACTAGGATGGTCTTCTGTTTTCACATAAACCTATTCAGTTTTTAAAATGTCGTTAAAGAATTTGTAAGTAAGGCCAACTCCATTATTTTTGGTATGGAAAAGGTCTTGTTTATACTTTACTTTGTGGCAAGCATGTTTAGACATGACATTTTTAGGAAAAAGCCCACTTCTTCGGTTAGCAGACTGCCTTAACACTTCAAACCTGTTGTGGCTTGACTGAAACTTCATTATCAGAAAGGTGTAAGGCCCACTCTGCTAGTCGAGAATCAGTTTTGGACATTTGTCTTTGAAATGCTTGCACTGGTCAATTCTAACTAGAGAAGTGATGACTGTACTTCGATTCTTGCTTTTATGAAGCAGTAATCTCCGAACTCTTTCCATGCTTGCAAATCTGCTGTCTGGCTGTATATAGTATCCTTCATTTTACCCAGGAGGAGTACTGTTCCTCAGCTTTCTGATATTCTAAAGCAGAGAGCCAATTTTAATAAATTTATTTACAGTATTATTAGTTTTTTTAAAAAGACCCATTGTCTTTATCAAGTATTTGTAGTGGTAGAAGACTTAAAAGCATTATACATGAAATCACTCAACTATTAAAACATTATTTTCTAATTTTATATTGCTGTTAAGTTAATTTGATCTCAAATTTAATTTGATCTCTTAGGCCTCCAATCCAGCTTCTCAGATATACCAGTTTTCTTAGAAAGATTTTGGAACAGGATAAAGAAAATATTGTTTGTCAAATATTGTCAAAAGCTGCAGAGGTACATCAATAACACCGTTTATGCACCTAAAAACATAAAAAGGGTTTCAAAAGCATGCAGGTCCATGCATACGTGGGTGAGAGCTATGGACTTCTTCTCTCACATGCTCAATGAAGTTCAATGAAATGGACAAAAGTTTAATGCTGTATTCAATTTATCCTACATATGATTTATTTCTTCCATTACTTCTTTTTAGAAATAATGAAAAGCTGAGTTATTACATTGAGTTATGTAATTTGTCGACATGGTCGCATTGGAGGCTAAGGTAGCTTTTAATGAAGAGCATGGGCAATTACAAATCGCTCATTCTTTATTAAAACAAGTCACAGTCAAATACAGCCGTGCTTGTCTCTGCGCTTTCTTCATCCTCTGGACCTGGTCCGAGGGCTGCTGACTTCTCCAGATAGAGAAGGTAGTTCTGCTTCTAAGCCTTGTATATCCTATTTGTAGACAGTAAGAACCTGCATGAAGAGCCATAGAAAATCTTTATTTTGGGGATAGAGTCACCACAGTGATCCATCCATATATTTGCATATTGTGAACTAGGCTTTGGGCAGCCTGGCCTAGAGGAGGGTGTCCCAGCCTATGGTAAAGAGATTGGAACTAGATGATCTTTAAGCTATCTTCCAGCTCAAACCATGCTGTGATTTTATGAGTCTATGTTAGTTTTTCCAGACTGAGTGGACAGAAATTATTTCAAGATGGATTTCTGAAGAGCTATGGTCTGGAAGAGACTTCCTCACTTACCTCTATGCCAAATTTCAACAAACTATTGAAAGAAACTTGACAAATGCAAACATGAAAAAAGAGGTTGTCATTATGAAAACGCTGTTTTGCATACAGGATAGAAACTTTCTATTATAACCATTTGACAGAGGACAAACTTGTTTTACTTAGTAGTAGTCTCCTAATTACATTTATGGCTTGTGTGTGGGATTTCTTACTCCTATTGACAGCTTCTAAGTATCTAGCCAACAGTATATATGAATATTTCATACCAAATATTTGCTCTTGTCTGAACTTAGCCTACCCATTAAGATGAATAGATGAAGTTAAGACACGTGGAGAGTGAGAAAAAAGCACTCCCATGCCAGTATGAGAAAAGTCTTGAGGAAAAAGAAAGCTTCAGTAATTTTGGGTTTTTTTAATTAAAAAACTGAAATTTCCTTTTCATATTGACAGCATTAAGCTACCTGTCCATGCTCACACAGAGCTACAGGAGCTTTGCATCAGGCAATCTTATAATACATGAAATATCCAAGTAAAATACCTGCATGCATGACACCAAGAGTTTACTGGTGTGATCCTTTACTGGCCTTTGACCTTTTTAAAAAAATATATACACTGTTGTATTTGAGAAGTCCAACAGTCAAACGTTTTTCAGCTTCTTCTGGATCTCCTCAGCAAATGTTGTACATTAGGGACTGAAAAAACCTGTTAAAATTGTGAAGAGGAGAGGAAATGTATGTATCAGCCCAAGTCTGCCTCTTCTTGTCCTTAAAAAGTAAGGAAAAACTGCCAGTCAACAGTGCCCTTCACTATCCTACTAGTGAGGTTGGGAGTAAGTATTAGAGCAAAGAAGGAATACAACAGGAGGTAAGCATGTAAAAACTGGTGGACAAGAAAAAACCTCTGAGAAAATAATCTAAACCTTGTATTTTTAAATAGTTTACCAAGAACCAAGGTGCTCACTCAAGCTCACCTGATCTGAGCTGGAGACATTTCAAATGTCACAGGGAATGAATTCAGAGGAGCCCCTTTGTGTCCTACTTATTATGGAATTGTTACAGCAGTCTACAGGAAGCTCATGAGTAAAAATCTTAATTTTCTTTCTTTATAGAATATTAATGGGAAGGGTATCCAAGATCAATTTATATCCATTTAAAATGAATTATTATATCCCCAGCTGGCAACTAAGCCCCATACAGCTTCTCAGTCACTTGCAACCCTTCAGTGGGTTTGGTGGAGACAATTGAAAGAGCAAAAGCTGCAACCTCATGAATGGCAATAAAAACAGTCAAATAGGTGAAACAAAACTGTGTGCACAAGTGTTCACATTTTCATTTCTTTTATGTCCATTTGAAGAACAAACTGCATCATGTAGTGTGTCAACTATCATAGCATGTTAGCTTTGGAAACCGTGATCCACTGGATCTCCCTTCAAACCAATTCTCTTTTCAGGTTGTATCTGTTGTGTGATTTGGATGATCTGCATTGGCAAATAGGAAAGTGTAGGTAATATAAAGAAAGCGGAAGATCCCAAAGCATGGGGTAAAAGCTGTGGGTTTTATGGAAGCAGTAAGAGATATTATCTTCTGAAGAGACTTAACAGAGAAATGGTGCAATTAATGTATACTGGTATACCCTCTTCCTTTTAAGAATTGTAATTTTTAGTATTGTGACTATATGTTAATTTTCCCGACTTTTGTGATGATTCTTTTATTTTCTATGAAGGTAAACTATTGGTTAAAACATAGAGAATCTAAAAGCAGCTTAAAAATAGTTAATCATAGTAATTCTAGCTTTCTGTGTGCTGAATTTGATGCATTTGGGTTTTTCTGTACTCCTAGAGGAGTTTTTAATCCATAAATTTATATTGTTCTTGTATTTCAATGTTTCATAATACTACAAGTTGATAGTTTTTCTTATATATAATTCCACAATGACCACATACATTTTTGATAATCTTAAATGTAATTAATCTTTTCAGATTTCCTAGATAGAAAGAAAAACTCACAATTGAATTATCTGTTTCAAAAAAGTAAGGAAAACCCTTGGAAATTTAAACAACACACCAAGAGTAAAACAATATTTTGTGTGAGGTAAACTTAAATACCCTTCAGGAAATTATATTCCATTTGAATTTGATATGGGTGGGAAATAAACACAGGAATTCTTGTTAGCAGGACAAGGTGGTTCTGAAAATTGAGCCACGCAAAACTGTGACAACAACTTAAGCATACCTGGTAAGATATGCATGTAAAGAAAGGTCTGATAATGAAGAGAAAATAGAGATTAAGGGCCTGACTGATAGAAAGTAGTCCCCACATGAAGCTGCAGAGTAAGTAGCAGTGGGAGATACTGGGAAAGAAAACCAAAATACTGTTTCTTTATCAAGCGGATGATGAGGCAGACACCAGAATATGCCAGAGTTTATGACTGTGATTCTGATCTGTCTAGGAAGAAGGAGATGAACTTTAAGACGTGTCAGTGATGCTTGGTTTTATGCTGCTAATAGCACTCCCAAGAGACTAGAGTGAGAGAGAAAAAGTGACAAAGCCTCTTGAAACCTTCTGAGGAGGACAAAGAGGCAGAAGAAAACCTACAAAAGCCAGAGTTATGAAAGCCAAAGAAAGGCAAACGCTTGGAAGAAGCAGTGAGTGAATGACGTATCTGGAGCAGAACGGTACGTGCATTTTCTACCCTGGTGTTGTTGCCTGTTGGACAGTCTGCAGCGAGCTCACTCTTTCAGTGCCTACCCAGCAGGTGGCATCAGGAGGACAAGAATCACACTCAATTCCTACTTTCTTTTATACCAAACCACTGCTAAGAAACTGCTTCTTCAACTCTTTGTCTTCACCTGTTTCCTTGGGTAGAGGTGAAACGATCTTTGTGACTGAACTTTTGATGGCTCATTATGTGACCTCTCCCTGTTAACACTGTAGTTAGCAAAAAGAAAAAAAAAAATCCTTTCTGGGCTAAGGCTGGAATTGTGTATCATAGAATCATAGAATCATAGAATTGTAGGGGTTGGAAGGGACCTCGAGAGATCATCGGGTCCAACCCCCTGCCGAAGCAGGCTCCCTAGGACATTTCACTGAGATAGGCATCCAGACGGGTCTTGAATATCTCCAGAGAAGGAGACTCCTCCACCTCCCTGGGCAGCCTATTCCAGTGCTCTGTCACCCTCACTGGGAAAAAGTTTCTCCGCATGTTGGTGCGGAACTTCCTATGCTCCAACTTGCAGCCATTGCCCCTTGTCCTGTCCCCACAGACCACTGAAAAGTGGCTGGCTGATTCCCCCTGCATCCCCTGCTTAAGATAATTGTAAACATTAATTAGGTCCCCCTTAGTCTTTTCTTCTCAAGGCTGAACAGTCCCAAAGCAGGAAAGAATCTGATTGAGTTTTTGTGGGAAAGAATGACAATTGATGGATCCCTGAACTGAAGAACAGGAAAGCAATTATCACAAGTGACAGCAACCAACAGAAATTTCAAATCTTTTTGAAGAATTTCTGTCAGTGAAGGTTCTTGTAATGGGGTGGTTAGTAAAGCCAATATTTGTTGTAATGGGGTGGTTAGTAAAGCCAGTAATGGTTGTAATGGGGTGGTTAGTAAAGCCAGTATTTGTCAGTGGCCGCAGTCGCTTATTGTATGCAGTAAGGCAACTTCAGAAAAAAGAAAAGCTGTTAACTTTCCAAAGCCTGCTCAAAAGTGAGAACTGTCCATATAGCCAGTTTGAGTATATCTGAATTGCAATTCACATTATCTGTTTATTTGTATTAATGGCAATGTTTATTTTGTGCTTTGTTAGGCTCAGTAACTTTTGTTCTTGCCATGCTTGTTCGTTAGCTTTATATTGGCCAAATGGGGGTTCCAACAAGGTAAGAGCAAACAGGACATTTTTGTGATATATATGATATACAGCTGTGTCCTGGTTTCAGTCAGGATAGAGTTAACTTCATTTGTAGCAGCTGATGGAGTGCTGTGTTTGGGAGTTAAAATGAAAGCAGTGCTGAGAACACCCTGATGTTCTTAGTTGCAGTCAGACAGTCAAGGACTTTCTCAGCTTCTTCCTATTTCTCTATTCAGGAGAAAGGAGGGGCGAAGCCAGGACAGGTGACCCAGATGGGCCAAAGAGAGTATTCCATGCCAATGACGTCCTGCCCAGGATAACGGGGGGCTGAGGGGAGGAAGAAGAGGGGCGGTGGCGGGACGCGTGCTTCTTGGGGGGACGGTCGGGTTCCGGGACAGCTCTGGGTGGTACGGCCTGAGTTGTGTGGGTCGGGGAGAAACTGCATTGTGTATCAATAGTTTCATATCCTTTTGCTCTAAAGTCCTGTTAGCATTGGTATATTTTATCTTTCTGTTCTCTTAGTAAACTCTCCTTATCCCAACCCACGGGCCTCTTAGTTTCTTGGTTTTGGAGTTCTTTGCCCCTTCCTTTTCCCTTCCCTTGTTTCCCCCTTTTTCCCTCTTCCCCTGCTCTTTTACTTTAAGGAGCAGGCAGCTGCGTGGATCTCGGCCCACAGCCGGGGTGAAACCACGACAAGCTGGCTGTTAGCTATAGAACTCATGCTGACCACCTAATAGACCAAGGCACTATCAAGTTACTCCCTCCAAGAAAGGGATACAGCTTGTTTGCAGCCTCCACGTAATGAAGGGAGCTGTAAGGAATTATGTACCTTTCCCTTTCTCAGAAGATCACCCATATTTGCAGATAGTTTTGCATAGATTTCTCCAAGGAAGTAATTCCTCCAGAGGTATAATCTGTCATATTCTGATTGATATTCTGAGAATTTATGTTGCTCCTCTGCAGTTAAATAGAACTTTGAGATCTCCACACTACCCAGAAAATAAAGTGGAGAAATTGCTTTGCTTGGGTAGCAGTTATCAACTCATTATGTACTTTTCTGTCTTCTAGTCATAATTTTTGATCAGAAAGTCAGACTCACTTTTCATGATCTTCTGGGACAGTGCTTGTAGAATAAATTTTAACTACTCTCTTTTCTTGGAATTAACATGTGTGGCTTTGAAGCCACAACATGCTACAGAGTCCTCCTGCTTTTAAGTTTACATTGTTATTCTGGAGTAAAAGTACGCATTATCCAAGATAAAAATATTCTTTGGTCTTGAGCTTCTGCCTGTGGTGAATGGAAGAGATAGAGAGCATTTGGAGTAGAGTCAGGCCTTCTTCAGCATGAGGTAACATTTACATACCACTACTTATGTCCAGAGGAGCTGTCCCTGTAACCTCCGGGAGCCTTGAGAGAAGAAACTTTCTTCCATTGTCCCCAGTATTCAGTTCCTAGTTGTAGAAACACTGGAAAAATGCTGTGAGAAATGTACTTCTTTTAGTTTATATAAGATGCCCTTACTGCAAGGCTGCAAGAGGCAGAAGCAGTGTAGCAGAAAAATAAGTGCTGCTCATGGGAACCACCGGGCTGTTGCCACTCAAGAATCTGTCATGTATTTTATAATTGTAAGCCTGCCAGAGACAGATCCTATGAATCAGTTTCCTTTGAAGTATGCTAAAGCAGGTTAGTATAATATATTTTTACAGAAAATAGCATTTTGGATTATTCATACTTAGGATGCCCTAAAATAGTATTGCACTAAATATCCCACACTTACAAACTAGAATATTCATAGGGAAAAAAAAAAAAGAGTTTCTCAAAAGATGAGATTAGTATGGATCTTTTCAATTTACCCTGAAATGTAGACCAAACTTCTTTGTTCTATTCCTCATGAAAACATTAATTCTATTTATAAATATATAAGAAATGAATAAAAATAAAATTACAAAAATGTTCATGCTTTTCATACATATACATATATATTAATTACTTTTCAAGGTCAAGATGCTTAAATTAAACTTAGAAAATGCTCTTGGACGTTGAGTGCACATCCTCTGTTCCAAAGCAGGGCTAGAGATGCCTAGATCTCTCCCTACAGGCATTTGCTTAAGCTGTTATTAAGAACCTTCACTGACAGAAATTCTTCAAGTTCCTCATACTATCTACTGCCATGACTGATTAATATTCACCATCTTTTAAAATCAGGTCATTTTTACTGTGAGGTGGATGAATTTAAGCCAAGCAACCTTTGAGTAAATCAGCTTTCTCTGAGGGTGCACAAGAACTCCCAAGAAGAGAGCAGGTTCTTCTACTCCTGGTTTCCCCAATATTTCAGTTTGTTTCTCTCCAGTGGAGTAGTGATTTATCAAAAAACCCAAAGAATATGCAACTTTGCAGCAGCTATCCCCATACTAAACCAAATTAATTTTCTTGTCTTCTTCCCTCCCTAGTGATTTTGTTGCTTGGCTTTGGTATCGAATGCACTACTACTTCTAGAGAAAAAGGGAGTCACTAGTGAGAAGCGGTGAGAACCTGTGAATTCCTTAGTTTAAAATGTAATCTAGCATATGAAATCAAGTAAGATAATTGTTCCAGTCTAGTGAGTGAGTTAAGGATTCTGCTATACTTAGCATTCAATAAACAAGCTCATCTGAAATTAATCCTTTCTTCTTTCACCTATGTAGTAAAACTACGAGATTTTTGGAAGGAGTGATAATCTGGAGCAGTATTTGGTAATAGTGCTTAGTCAGACTCAGTATGTGATTTATAATGATGTTTCTTGAGGCTTTTCAGAGTAACACAATCTCCTACCTAGCTTCATGCTGGGCCTTGAAACAAGGCAGAAGAGAGAAGTTAGAGGTGTACAGTGAAACTCTGCCTACTGGGGTCTGCTCACTCAGGTTGCAACACTTTGCAAGAGGCTTAGGTCAAAGACAATCATCAGGTGTGAGATACATGAGGTTCACAGTGGCATTTGCAAATAGGGGAGAATGTTTTCCAAAGTTTAGACTTTAAAATATTGATATGTAGGACCACAATTAATATTTTTCCAAGACATGGTATCTTCTAAGGCATGTAGAATTTTAAGCTATTTGCCACTTGCTGGCCTGAGTCCACAAAAGTATACTCAGAATAGTACTTTGACATGTGAGTGGAACTTAGGAATCTTCAGTTTAACAGTTAAGAATATATGTAAATGCCCTTTTTTGAAATAGGATTTTATTTATAATGCTGTTTGGTTTATAACTTTTTTTTTTACCTACTGAAAGTCATATACTTCCTAAATTCTTCTTTTTCTTATCTTAATTTTCACTGATTATTTTCTCTACTCAAGAGTCCCGTCCCATTGTTAAGCCAGATGTGCCATTTCTTGAAGACACTGTATGATTTATATGCTGACTGAGATGAAGCACTCCCAATAGAATTCACAAGGATGGGATTTGCAGACCTATCTTCATTAAATTAGGCAACAAAAGAAACTATAACTTAGATTGGAAAGACCCAGTCCATCATTTTAAAGCAGATTTTTTTTAAAATACTGACACTGCCCCGTTTCATTGAATTTATGTTTGAGCAGTTTCAAAGACAGTCGCTCAGCTCTGTCTGTAGGTTTCCTAAAGGCCATTTCTCTCTGTTTCCTTTCCCTGGGTGATAGGACAGTCTGACACTTAGCTTCTGCAACATGGAAGTGTATGGGGAGCACTTCTCCCCTCTCACCTTTTCTCCATACCTTCCCGCTCCTTCTCCTGCACTCAGTCCACATCAGTGTTTGTGGTCTGGTTTGATGAGACATAACGTAGCATTCTCCCCATACACAAAACTTTCTCCAGCAGTAAGCTGGGTAAGGCTGTCAATCAGATGGCAGCATAGTTCATGTTTTCCTTAAAACAGTGGGCAGGTTACCCCTTACAGTAATATTTAAAGCACTTAGACTCAGCTCACTCTTCCAAGCATTCCTTTGTAATTCCAGGGAGAAGAATCTTTCTGTTATGACAGAATCACAGAGGTTGAAAGAGACCTCTGGAGATTACCTTGTCCACCCTCCCCCACCCACACTCAGACTAGGGTCAAACACCGGTTTTTATGCACTAAGTGGATTCTCATTATTGTTTTATCCCTTAATGTATCTTAGCATCTTCCAAAGTGAGTGTAATAAAAAGCATATTTTCACTTTGAGAAAGTTCAAAGGGATTACAGCTTGAAAGCACAAAAATTGTTTCTTATATTTGTGTCATAAGTATGACCTAAATGTGCTGGATTATTGATACAGCATGGCTACAAATTCAAGGCACAGATAATGGTTATTTCAACTGTAGAGTACCTTGAAACCTTCCAGAAACCGTCCAGAGATACTCATTTGGAATCACTTCATTTGGAGCAACACACAGAAGAAAAAACTGAAATTTCCTGAGATTTGAGCCTGACTGTATTTCAGAAATTAATTTTTTATTCTAGAAAGGGTATGGTTCCATTTGAAATCTACCTGCTCCAAAACTCCAGTAATTTTCTCTGAGAGGAATAATGAAATAGGAGTTCTGAAAACGTAGGATGTGGGCTCCCTCTGAGACAAGTCAAGCTGGGTGTAAGGTAGAGCCGGGATATCTTGTAGCTTCACTGCTGCTAGGGAGGAACGTAGAAGTGCAGAATGGTTCCTGCCTGTACTTCCTGTACAGAGGAATAATGGGTCTCTTTGTAGATCCAAATGCCACCTGTGCCACTTTCAGTCTCGTGAATGCAGTGGGAATTGTGGCATCTCTGAAAATACTTGGAAAGACTGCTCATTTGTAGTTCAGCCCTGTACTAAGGAACAGTTCCACCTTCTAGAAGCTGACAATTTCTTGAAGCATTTATAGTGTGAAGATAATATTGTTATAATGAGTAGTTTGCAGAGAGGTCTTTCTTCTGCTTGTGGATACACTGAGGCAGCTGCACATAGGTATCTAAGTTTTGAGATTAGTACCCTTGGTCTCTGATTTTTTCTTTTTCGTTCTGGAATTTTTATTTGAATGATGATGAATGAATAGGGAATATCTGATTTTGTCAGGCATTGTACAAGAAGCAGTGGAGTTGCTACTAAGGTACAGTTCTTTCATCTCAGCTTTTCTGTATTTGTATACTTCTGCATCATCATTTCCTCTGGTGGTCTCTGTACTTAATGATTTTGTAATAAAGAATCTTGGAAAATGATTTATAGAGAGTCCCCCAGACTGGACTCGGACTTTTATGCGAATACATGTCTGCCTGAGCTGCACTAGCACTGATCTTCTGCACAGGCTCTGACCCATTAAGAGTTATTCAGCAATTTGAGGAGAGAGCAAGAATATTTGGAACGGTATCAATTACACTTTTTCATTACACTTGCTGTCAGGCAAGTAATTTCAGATATCAATATGAAATACCTAAATATTTTAGTGATATTTAGGAAATTGATTCCTGTGGCTTATTTTGAATAGTAATACTGGTAGGCCCCTTTGAAATATCTCTCTCTTCTAAATATGCCCTTATGCGGTTAAAATACTTAATTCTACATCATCTGTACACAAAATCTTCACTGTGTAGCAATTGATGAGATTTTACTCTTTGCTTAGAAGCAGCTGAGATTTTACCTTCACAGTGAAAGTACAGATATATGCTTCTACCCCTGTTTATGTATGCTGTGTACTTCTTTATATTTCTATGAATTGTTTTTAACAGTGTGCTCAAATTCACATAGAACAACTAAATGTCTAATGCCCTACTTACTGGCTGTTAAGCCACTGCAGACAAAATGGCAGGCTTATAGATTGGTGGTGCTTAGCTCTCCAGAAAGCTAAGTAATTTCAATTTTAGGGGTAAATATGAGACTTAGAAACTTGATTTCAACACTTAGGCCCAGAAATGTGGTCAGTGTTTTCCAAAATGGCAAATCCCATAGCTTCTACTATTTTAAAAGTGACTGAATATGAAATTGTACTCAGTATGAACACTAATTTACTCTCTGTTGCAGACTTCAGTCATTTTCACTGACAAGCCCAAGGATCCTATGGCAGAAAAGATGATACAGGATGAAATGAAACTGGGAAATTGAGTATTTCTGCAAAACTGTCAAATTGCTGTTTCGTGGATGTTAGCTTTATAAGAGCTTGTAAAGTGCTTAACAGAGTTAGTATGTAATTTTCATGCTGTGTTACAATATGTTTTCACAAAGTTGGTGTCAGATCAGATTTGTGCTTTTGTACTTCTCACTTATAGTATGGCATAAAATAGAAAGATTCTTTAGAATTAAAAAAATTCTACTTATCATACTGCTTTGCAAAATCTTAACTTGCACTGCAGTGGCCTTTAGGTCATTGTAACTTTTGTGGTTTTTAAAGTTGTACCATGTTACGTACCTGTGGTTCTTTTGTTAAAGAATGAATGACAATCCGCTCAAATCTGAGAACTGTTTTCCCTTTCTAAAACCTGGGAACTGAAATACATGAAGGCCTTCATGACATACAGCAAACTGCCCTTTTTTTTGTTAAATCCACTCTTCCGACAGTATGCACCTTCACTAACATAGCAGGTGCTGATTTTGCCTGCCCTCACCACCTCACCTTGCATACACATCAAAAGTATCAGATTCCTTGGTTATTATTTTCCTTGATTTGTACCATTTATTAATAGTTATCAGTGACATCTGAAAGGGATGTCTGTATTCAAGCTCCAGTGATATATCCAAAGGAAAGTTTGTTTACACCATGAAAGAATTGCACAAACAACCCATAATTACTGTCTTTGTAATTCTCAATTATTTTCCAACTTTAAGTTTAATCTGAACTGTTGTCTCCCATCAGTTTTCTATGGTTGTTGTACTACCTGTTATTTCTCCTGGAACTTCAAACAATTCAAGTTGGGCTTTCAAAGTGCAATTACAATGTTGATTATTATTTCTCCCAGATCACAGATTGAGAAATTACTATATATTACTAAAGTACTCTAATATTTTAATTAATTTGGTAACACCGTTTTGTTTATAATTTTGTTAGCATACTAAATCAAAGTTAACAAGAGAGCAATCTATTTACATTATTTATTTTTCAGATATTTTAGTCCATGAGAACTTCTAGTTTCATTTAAGATCTATTATTCTTCATTAAACCTTTCCGGTCTGTCTGCTGCTAAATCCTGCCAAGGTAGGATGTTCAGAAAATTCACAACAAAACATAAAATACACAGCAAAATATAAACCTTTCTGGACATTTAAGTATTTTTTTCCTAACTGACATAGCTGTACATTTTAAACACTGGTATGTTTGTTTCTCTGGTTCTTTTCCTTTGTGGTGTAAGACACACCACATTCATACATACGTGAAATAAGATGACATGACTGGTTGCATTACTGGTAGTGGACACCTGAAGAATTCAATGTGCCAACAAATCATTATATTTTCCAAATTTATTATTTTATTTACATTGTGGCGCCTGGAAATATGACCATTAAGCACATACATGTATCAAGTCTTAGGAATGGAAATACAGGTTCTGAGAAAACATAGAAAAATCTCCTATCCTCTTTTGCTTGTCAAAAATGTGTTGCAGGTGTGAATCAACCTGAACTTGAAAAGGCCAAATAAAATAGCAAATAGATCCTTTTCCAAATAAACCAGAAGCTGGAAGTAGAAATCTCCAGTCAAGTAAATGATCAAAGAACACAGTGGTTATGACAGAAAACATAAATTACGCTTTATATTTATACAGTTTGTGGTAGATGCACTGTGAGTAATTCTCACCTGAAACCTCCCTGATCTGTCTCAGATGTGACTATTATCAGAAGTGATGTGGATAGAATACACTGATATATTTGAAAAAAGTGTACTCTTCACTTTTATGCTAACAGGAAAGTTCAAATTGCCTTGATATCAGCAGCTCTTTGTGTGGCAATTGTGACTGCAATTTTTGAAAAGGATTCAAGTGGCATTCTGAGGAGGTTCAAATCAGTCTTCATTGAGACTGAGAGATTTTGAAGAAATTATTCCGAGGAATAGAATTAGTGGGAAAAATGGGTAAGAGCAGTCCCCTGGGGAAGAGTCATGGTGCTTTTGTAAAGGGAATTCAGGTCTCACAGATCTATTGGCAGTCTTTGAAGGAGTCAACAAGTGCAGAGCAGTTGGATAGTAACACTTGGCATTCAAAATATTCAGCCAGTCTCCAGCCAAAGACTGGTAAAGCAAGTAATCTACCATTGAATGAGAAGGAATGCCTGTACCAAGTTAAAGACCAGGGATATAAATAAATGTCAGCATTGTAATGCAAGTCATTAGAAAAGTCCATGAATCTCTTTGCTGACGTCAGTGCTACTCACTACATTTGTAACTACTCTCTAAAAGGTGAGGCAACTATTGAAGACATTCAGAGAAGTAAAACCAAAAGCAAACTGAGGAACTGCTGAAGAATCTTGCACAGTAATGTAGCAGATGTAAATCAGTGTAGATAAAAAAATACATGTGGGGAGAAGTCCCAAGTCTGCCTATAAAGCAGTCTGGTCAGGGTGTTGTGACCCAGTTCTGTGAGTAAGAGCAACAGTCTGGAAAGGAAAAAAAGGGTAATGGAAGGTCATTGAGAGGAGTACAGTTCTACACCACACCACTGTACAAATCACATATTTTGAGTCCTGTGTCCTATTCTGGTCCTCCTTCATCAAAAGCTGCATCACTAGAAAAGGTTTGGAAAAGAACAACGAGCATCATCACTGATACAAAAGAGCTTTTTTTTTTAAGAGGAACAATTAAATAGACTAGAAACCTTCATCCTAGAAAAGAGATGAATGAGAAAGATATAACAGAGCTCTATGATGAGGAAATCAAGGGAATTAGAAGAGAAATAGTGGAGCAGTTGAAATGAGGATTACTTTTCCTCATAAAATGGAGTATGGGCATCAAATTAAGCCAGCAGCTGGGAAAAAAAAAATCAAAACACTAGTCCTATAGCTGAAAATATCATGAAGACTTAAAAGTTACACAGTTTTGAAAAGTAATTTGGCATTTTTACAGGGGAAAATTGTCCATTTACACCTGCTATATAAAATCAGAAAAGCAAAGAAATCACCTCTCAGGAAAACAAATGCCACAAATCATGGATGTCTAGGGGAACATTATGAGGAACAAATATTATATGATCTCTCTAATTTTAAACTCTGTCTTCATACTTAACTGCACTTGTTTGCTTTTGTAGCAACTATCCTTTTAATCAAAATGCTGGCTTCTTATTGCTGTCCATTCTTTCTGCTGGGTAGCAGAGATGTCTGCTGAACAACCACTCAAAAATAAGATACTGCAATAGCCAAGCAAAACAGTTACATTACAGTACTCAAGTCAAATTTTAGCTAATTTATTTCATGGTTATACCCACTTATACAAGAAAATTTCTTGTATTTTTTTCCTGCTCCAAATATATTTTTCTCTATTTTCAAATTTCACAATTTTTAAAAATTCAGTTGTTATGTAATCAGCATGTGCACTTCACTAAGCACTAAACCTGTTGTAGATGAAGCTACTGCATTCAGAAATACAGCTTTTATATTACTAGAACCCATCTGTTAACTTCACAGCACTGCAGTAAAACCAGAAAGGATATTTAAGTATATAGTAACTTTTTTCTTTTAATTCAGATAACCAATGAACCTGCAAAAGGACTTAGAGCAGATATCAGGTGAGCTTTCAGAGAAGTAACAGCTACTTCTTCTTTTTTTTTTTTTCTTTTTCCCCAGAAAATGTCCTTAGCAAAACATAGACAAAAATCTTTTTTGGCATTTGTTTTTTTTTCATACCGTTATCCAGGATTGTCTGATGGTACTGGAGTACATAGGAAGAGGCAGTTATAAAAAACAGTTGTTCTTTCTGTCTTATATATTTAGGATATTTCTTTAAGGAGAGTTTCATAATCATAATAGCATGTTCTGCAAAGTTTATATACTGACTATTTCAAAGGAATCAATACTGTGTTTGTTACTGTGAAACCTCTCATCAATTGAATTAATTACAAATCAGCAGAAAGGACCTAGCAAAACTTGTTACAGCTTGAGTCTAGCTTTAAAGTATACAGTACAAAGGAAGGAAACATGTAAGGAGAAAGTTGTGTCAATGAATAACTACATATTTGAAGTTTAAGCTCACAGATTGTGAGCAGACACATAGAAATGTATGCTTGCATAATTAGTTTATTTTCAACCTGATTGTTGAACATGTGTTTAAACAAGAATAACATTAATGTTCCTTTACTCATTTCTCAGTAAGTCACTATACAAATTGGTATAAATTTCTACTAATTGGTGTAATGCCAGCGGGAGTTTACTTGTAAAAGAACCAATGTAATTTTAATAAACTTCATACCAAACTGGCAGGAATTTATCTTTTAATGATTCATATAGTTAGCAAATTATTTTTCTCCAGTGATGTAATGAAAGCTTGCCAAATTAAAATATGTATTTTAAGATATAAAATAGATGCTAAAAAGCCCATAGTTTCAGTTTAAATCCTTTTTTCAAAACATTTTCTATTGCTTATCTCACTGTGCATTGAAAGCTTTAGAAGCTAGAAGCAAAGATCTGTTTTCTTTCTAAATTTTTTAAAATGTTTTCTTGAGGAAGTTGTTGCTGTCAGATTTAATGAATGCTTGTATGATCATTTGCATTCACTCCACCTAGGAACAAAAATCTTCTAGAGTCTATTTTGAAAAAAAAAAAAAGTGTAGATTTACAGAAATTTTCCAACAAGGATGACTAGAGAAAAAAGCATTATTAAGAATAATGAAATATTATCTCAGAATACAATCCAAGTGACCAGTGTTCAGGTAAAGAATGGAGAACTGGTGAGTTCCAGAGTTCAATGCCCCATTTAAGCAATTTTGCTAGCGTTTAACTTCAGCTTTTTCAAGAATAAATATAGTTGCATTTTTTCTGTGCATTAGTTTTTTTTTATCAAGAGCACTTAAATACATCATTAGATAGACCTCTTTTTGCTTTAAGGGACAAGATATGAAATATACCTCAGCCGTTATGTATTTTTAGAGTTGCATGAGAACAAATCAATGGAAATAGATACTTCAATTTGCATCTGATTGAAGGAGAGGAATAAGTTCACATCTCTTGTTTGGAACACCTGGTATGAATTTAATGATGGTGATCCTTTACTGAAACCTTTATTGTTAAGGTGAGAAGATGGCATAGGATGGCGTCTACTTAGATACACCACTTGCATTGTGGGGTTCATGGCTGTCTGCTTCTGGCATTTCTCAGCAAATAAGGGTTCTGCAGGCTGCATGTTACACATGACCCAGAATTTACACAAGATATTCTTCCTCTTTCATTATCAGATGATGACCTTCTGACTCCATTGACTAGAGAGGATACAAGACAGCTGGCTAAGAGAAGGCACCTTGCTTTCTAAAGGCTAAAGTTCTGAGAGGTGAATTTCACCTACCCTCCAAAACTGAAGAACACAGTGAAATGAAAGACATAGTAAGTGAAGGTAAGGTTCATGACCATCTGAGGAACCTGAATGTACACAAGTCCATGGGACCTGATGAGATGCATCCCAGAGTCCTGAAGGAATTGGCTGATGTAGTTGCCAAGCCACTCTCCATGATATCTGAAAAGTCATGGCAGTCAGGTGTAGTCCCTAGTGACTGGAAGAGAGGAAACATTACAGCCATTTTTAAAAAGGGTAGGAAGGAGGACCCTGGGAACTACTGACCTGTCAGCCTCACCTCTGTGCCTGGGAAGATCATGGAACAGATCCTCCTAGAAGCTATGCTGAGGCACAGGGAGGACAGGAAGGGGATTCCTGACAGCCAGCATGGCTTTTACTTGGGACAAGTCCTGCTTGATTGATCTAGTAGCTTTCTACAATGGAGTAACTGCATCAGTAGACAAGGGAAGAGCTACGGATGTCATCTAGGTGGACTTCTGCAAGGCCTTTGACATGCTCCCCTCCCAACAGCCTTCTCCCTAAGTTGGAGCGAGATGGATTTGGGGGGTGGACTGTTCAGTGGATAAGGAATTGGCTGGGTGGTTGCATCCAGAGGGTGGTGAATAGCTCAATGTCCAGATGGAAGATGGTGACAAGTGGTGTCCCTCAAGGGTCCATACTGGGACCAGTGCTGTTTAATATCTTTATTAATGATACTGACAGTGGGATTGAGTGCACCCTCAGCAATTTTGCTGACAACACCAAGCTGAGTGGTGATGTTAATGTGCCAGAGGGACGGGATGCCATCCAGAGGGACTGGGACAGGCTGGAGAAGTGGGCCCAGGTAAACCTCATGAGGATGAAAAGCTGGACACGAGCCACCAATGTGCATCTGGAGTCCTCAAGGCCAAGCGCATCCTGGGCTGCATCAAAAGAAGTGTGGCCAGCAAATGGAGAGAGGTGATTCTACCCCTCAACTCTGCTCTGCTGAGACCTCACCTGGCATACTGCGTCCAGCTTTGGAGCCCTCAACCCAAGAAGGACAAAGACCTGTTGGAGCGCTTCCGGAGGTGGCCACAAATATGTTCAAAGGGCTGGAGCACCAACAGGCTGAGCGAGTTGAGCTCATTCAGCTTGGAGAAGAAAAGGCTCTGGGGGGACCTTATAGCTGCCTTCCAATACCCAAAAGCTGCCTGTAAGAAAGCTGGGGAAGAACTGCTCATGAGGGCATGTAGCAATAGGACAAGGGGTAGTGGTTTTAAACTAGAAAAGGGGAGATTTAGTTTGGATATTAGGAAAAAATTCTTCGATATGAGGGTGGTAGATCACTGGAACAGGTTGCACAGAGAGGTGGTGGAGGCCCCATCCCTGGGAGATATTTAAGGTCAGGCTTGATGGGGCTCTGAGAAACTTGATCTAGTGATGATGTCCCTGATTACTGAAGGGTGTTGGACTACCTGACTTTTAAAGGCCTCCTCCAACCTAATGCATTCTGTGATTCTATGATTCTAAGTCGAGAGGCTTTTATCATCAGAGTCATAGATTATTAAGCAAAGATTGTCTGTCTTTGAAATATTCTTAATACTATTAAAAGTTTTTATTTTTTAAACCTTCCCATCCTCAGTAAGATGAAAATCTTTCTAGTCTAAGAACTCCAGTTAATGTGGACATGTAGTCCTCATACAGAGAGCAATTCAAGACCCTTACACACCACCTATCAACTCATCCAAATATAAGTATACAAAAAAAGTTAAATTTTTCATATTAACAGATTTCATTTCTCCAGATTATCTACCATCCACCCCTTTCCCAAGATAAAAAGCAAATTTATCTTCTCATAGAGAGTGCAATGTGATTCTGTGATTCTGTCTTTTCTCACAGAGTAAGGAGCTTTTCAATCACAGTCTGTACTGTCCTCTTTGAACTCCACTATTATCTTACCCACCAAGTGTGTGAACCATCACCCTGCTTATGTCCTTCTTGCTGACTAAAAGAGCCACTGTATAGTAGAATCTTCATGTTGCTGCAGAGCAGAAAGCAGCAGTACACCCTCACTCTCTCCAACAGGAGTGCTGTCAATTGCTCGATTTCATAACTTCACTGCATTTTCAATGTAATTAAGTCTGATTATTTGTGTGTCTGGGGTTTTTTTTAGTGTTTTCTTACTACCACCATGAAAACACTAAAAGGACTCAGTGCTTATTTCAGTTATGTATCATCTTTTGCTCTATATTTTATACTCTAGCCCATTCCCTTTTAATATGTAGATTGATTTTTATTTCCTACATACAGCTGGCTAAGGCAGACTTGTACTTCCATTATATTTCTCTATCTTTCTAAAGTCCATACCTGCATGATTTTATCAGATTTTCTCAAAGCATTTACCAACTAAAGTCTGTCAGTGAGTTTTGTCAATGGGAGTGCATAGTAGGCATAAGGTGCTGATTGCCTGGGACAAAGTTCTTTATCTATTTAAGATTTCAGCAATCCACTGACAACATTTTAAATACTTTCTGGAGAGCCTGAGATGGCTTCTTCCCTGCGTAATATTTACTATATTTTTAAAAACAAACATTACAAAGTCTTCATACTATTCATTCTCTATTTTTCCCTTTTCAAAATACATAAGATACCTGACAACTTTTCTTCTCCTAATCTTCTGTGTATCTCCTGACAATTTATATGGACAAAGACTGTTTTGTTTTTACGTTGATAAGTGTTCCTGCAAACTCGTCTTACACCTCTTCTCAATACACTCTTGTTCCTAATTTCTCTACTACATCTCATTATTTAATATATTTCCAAATTCCCTCTCCAGGAATTATTAAAGACTTGACCATTAGTTTGCAGAATGTGGCATTTTTCCTAATACAAATAATGTTTTGCACTCTCCTTTTTATTCACTATGTCATCTTGATGAATGTGTAAAAGGACATTTTGTCAGGTATAAAATTCACTGCATACTTCATTTTTAGCTACTTCTGTATTTCCCTTGACATAATTTTATATATTGTTAGTAAAATGAGATAAAGGCTTGTACATTGAAATAGTTTCTTAAGCTCTTCTTTAACAATGAAGGAAATAGTTAATCCTTTCAAATGAAAAAGTTAGCTTATAAAGCCCCAAATATAATACTAAATCCCCTCTGCAGTGATTCTTTCTAGTTGTGAAAAAAACCTTTTAATGGTTTTGACTAGCTGTGAATGATACATTTTACTTTGTGTTGTATCAAACACAGGCAAGTAATAAGAGAAGAGCATGGTATGGTATAAAGTAATTTACTGTAACAGACAAAAATAGCCGGAAAGATTTAGAGTAATGCACATTTACCTAATGAGCCAGCATGGCATCTCTCCTTATTTGCTTCTCTACCACCTGGAGAGGAAGTTATCATCAACACATTACAGAAACTGTCTGGACTGTTGTGTTGAACCTCCAGCAGATATCTGGGGTATTGAAGTCCCACATAAAGACTAAGGCTTGTGAAGGTGAAGCTCTTCCTGTCTGTCTAATAGACAGCCTCACCTATAGACAGATAGATAGAGACCCCCACTATAATGTCCCTCACACTCCCTTTGATCCTGACCCATAGGCTCTCAGTCAGTTTCCTCATCCATCCCCAGGAGCTCCATGCATTCCAGTTGGTCACTGACATAGAAGACAACACCCCCTCCTCGCCTGCCCTGCCTGTCATTCCTAAAGAGCCTGTATCCTTCTATCCTGATGCCCCAGTTGTAAGAGTTATCCCACCATGTCTCATTCATGCCACTAAGATTGTAGCCCTGCAGGTGTGTGCAAGTCTCCAACTCCTCCTGTTTGTTCCCCATGCTATGTGCATTTGCATAGAGGCATTTCATATTAAAAACTTGTTTCTTTGTCCATATTAATGTTCAGAAGAAATCTGTCAATGCTGTAACTGAAATTACCTCAGGAGGCCAAGGTACTGATAGTTAGGATCAGATTCAGTCTTAAAGAGATTTTTTTGTTGATAGGCTGAAAGGTGACTACAACTACACAGAATCATGTAAAGGGTGGAAATTTTTAAGTTGCCTGCAAATATGAGCAGAGGAACTCTTTCAATCTTGGGTATTATATTTGTGCTCCATGAAGGTGAATGATTGTGTATTTTAATGTTTGTTTTATGTTATATACAGAAATTATAATCTTCAACTATGATCATACTCACTCCATCAATCTAAGCACTAGGCTAAAATGCAATTCAAGTCTAAATAGATATTTATTGAGAGAACTGCTGTTTTTTGTGGTGAGTTATATTGGTAATGAGCCTCCATTCCCACATGCAAAACTTTCTGATCATTGAGTAAAGTTTCAAGGAGGCACTTTTACCTCAAGCTTGTCATGAATTTTCCTTCTAGATCCCTTGAGCATTACTTTATAAAGTATTATCTGTAAATAGCTAAACTGGCCAAGTTATTTTACTTAATTCTTTCTTCATGTCAGAGAGTAGAACAATAATAAATAAGTGCCCTCCCTTTCAGTGATAGCAGGTGGTTTGTTTGGCTCAGTTGCAGCGTGAAATTTCGGTTTTGGTATTGAAACCTGAAACAGATCCTGGGATTTCTAATTCTTTTATGGTACCCATATGTTGTTTGCAGAACAGTTGGTATGTGTGACAGAGTGACAAACTTCACATTATCCTCCATAGTTAAGGCAGAATATTTCCAAATGACAGAAGAGGTGGGAAATGGCCAACTTCAGAGGGAGGTGATACCCCACAAGCATCAGAGCCTCATAAAACACTGACAAGGTATGTAACACCACATTCAGCAGATGACCAAGGTGGGCCTGACTACCTAGAGCTGTAGTCACTGCACCTCATTGACTTTTTGTATGTAAAATACATGCCTAGAACACAAGAACAGGAGTTGTGGATCATGAAGGTAATGGCTTGTTTTGGAGCAGCTGTCTACCTGTCCCACGCCCTGTTGTGTGACCACTGCTGATCCACTGCATGTTACTGATGAACTAATGAACTATTCTAATGAACTAATATGCATTGGGTGGTTTTTTTTATATGACAGACGGTAATTCTAACACATCCTGTTGTTCTGGGACAACAGACAGGACAGCAGCCTGTGTTACAGGATGATAGACCAAAAGGAATATAATGAACAATGAGATGGCCAGGGAGAACAGCACCATCATCAGATGTGGCTGCTGCAGATCACATCTTCTGAGTAGATGAAGTTATCCAGGATGTCTGGAGCGGAGCAGTTTCAGATCCATGTCTCCCAATGCTTGGACAAGTGCCCTAAACTTCCCTACTCATACTTCAGAATAATTTAGCTGATCTGGAAGGCAAAGCACAAGATACATAAGCTGATTTTTGTCAGGGTTTTAGCTAAGCAGTCAGGCTTTGGAAAGGTGTTTCTTTTTATTTTGTATATTGTTTGTTTGTATAAATGGTACAACAAGCCACATCTTGCAGACAGCTATCTTTTTCACATGTTCCTTCAAGCACCAATTTGATTTTCTGCTCTGAAGTGTAGAGAGGGAAGTAACATTCTGTCTCAAGATCTTTTTTTCTGGAATGCTAATGCATGTTAATATGTGAATGTGAAACCTGAAAATATATTTTAAAGTACTCTGCTTACGTTAATTTGAGGATATCAGAAGCTGATAGGGATGTGTCACGGTCTATGAAAATGTTTGCCATCCAAGTGCAGTTGCAAGTGTCTTTCTATGCATATTTTCTTATGGTGAATTATGTATCTCTTCAGATCTTTAAAGGCAGTCTTTGGTTTATATTGATAGCATGTAGCATGCTATTTGTTCTGTAACCTGATACTTCATTTTTACCAGTTTAAGTCACAGGAAAATATTTTAATATATATGTGATATATATGTATTACTACAACAGGTATGTATTTTGCTCTTGTGGCTGGCACTTCCCAAGATTTTAAAGAATATATTGAAACCTTCTTCTGCTGATCCAGAAATCTTCAGAATGCATGGGAATGCCAACTTAGTGTTTCAAGATTATGTTTTCCTTAAACACATTTCTAAACTAATTCTGTTAAACGAATTATGCTTTGTAGCTTAAAGGGTAAATTTCAAATAACAATCACAGTTTGTTAAGCAGAAATAATGAGGCATGGCGGTACTTCTCATTAGATCTGGCTTCTCCTGTGTAGGCATGTAACACAGGGCTTCTGAGTGTTTTCTTCAACCCATTTTGTATCAAATTACATTTTAATGAATTACTTTTTGTTATTTATACACTGCATGTTATATACTAACATAAAAGTTATTTATGGTTTTGCACAAATCAATCACTTTTCATGGGGTAGTGGTTTTATACTTCCTGATTTCACAAAGGAACACTTTAAAGGAGTACTAAGAAGCCGTTCAGATACAAGTTCTTGATATTATATTTGTTAAATCTTATTAATTTTTTCCTAGGGGGACCCCAGTAATCCTCTAAAATCTGCTTAAGCAGGACATTTATAGCAGCTGAACCAAAATAATATTATGTGCTTAGAAACACTTAGGATAAGGAAGTTTGAGACTTTCAATAAAAAATAATGGATATATAAACAAGAAAGAAAAAACTGCTAGTTTATGCTTAAGGTTTTGGGGTAGAACTGCACTGATTTTGTACAATGCTTGATTGTGCCACTGATTCCAAGAGACAGTTTTTCAATCTCTTTTTTATTTTTGCTTCTGCTCCTCAGAAGAGATGGTGAGATGAACCTTCTTCCTGTATCTGTTCTATTTCATTTGAAAGCTCTTTCAGATTGACTGTTGACAGCCAAGCATGTAAGAAACTAATTTTGATTGTTTTCTCTGAGTGCTTCTTTGTCCTCAATAATGACAACCCATGAAATTAGAAATACATGTATGCTAATACTTGCTGTATCATTTTGAATATCCTGATCTGTAGATTTCTAATTCTTTAGATTTCTATTCTAAATCAACCAGGCAATAAAATACTTATCACTCCCTTTATGAAGATGGTATCAGCTTCGACTTTTAGAAGAAACTTTTGAACCAAACCAATCTACTTGCATCATAGCTCCCTGTTTGGGAAAAAAGCTCCAGTTTGTGTCCATAGAATAATATTAATTATAAAAATTAAACCTGTATAGCACTAAACTGAACTACTATCAAAATAAATGAGATCATTCCCCTTATCCCCCTTAGAAAATAGCGAAGATAAAGAGTATAATACGTAATAGATTTTGTTCTTCTGGGCTTGAAACAAGGATTTAATAACATCCAGTATTAAGATAATCAAGTAAAAGAATTAAATTTTAACTAATTTCCTTATGTTTAATGTCTCATTCAAGAATATACAAGGCCTACAAAAGGAGTTTAATGGCAATATTTGAAACATGCTGAGAATAATAAGCTTCCTTATGTAGGAAACAGTGAAAATTGTCTTTAGAACAATCAGCCTAAAGTATTAATAAACACTTTAATTTTAAGCATCTATCTTGAATTTAAACAGTACTCATAATCTAAAATTCAATAGAATAGAAGCTGTGCAGAACTAAAAAATATGTCCTATATTAAATCCTGGTAATTAAATTTAGGAAATATGTATTTTTTTCTGTAGTTGTTCTTTTTACTAAACAGCTGAGAGCAAGTAGAAAATTGGTGCACAATACCAGAGTAAAATTTTGGCATGTGCCATGTAAATACAATCAAAATTCCAAATATTACATGGAAGTATTTCCTATGAACAAAGGGAAAAAAAGGAAAGGCTTCTGGAAGAAAGCGCTCTGAAGGATTTGTGATTCCTACTTTCCCTGCTCTATCTAATATAAAGAGATAAATACTTTAAATAGAACAATCCTTGAGTTGTAGCCATGAACAGGGATCGTGAAAAAGCAGTGACAAGATTGTTTAAGTGCTTGCTAGAATCATCTTGTCAAAACTTCCTGGGATGATAGTGTCACTTCTATCCTTCTTAGTACCGTTGCTTTATATTTTAAAGACAGTAGAGTGAAAACTGGTTCACCCTTTAATAAACTCAGTTTTAACAGAAGTGTACTTGTGGTGATTCCGGTCTTACCTAATGAAATAGTAAGCATAAATATAGTAAAAGCAAAAGCTACTAATACTTATGGAAATCTTCTGTACTTTGAATGCAAAAACCAGAAAAAAAACCCTGATCATAATTGATGGTTAACCCATGGAAGTTGTTGCATCGAGCAGCAAATTCTCATTGGCCCCTTTGAATATCTTCACAAAGGTGTTTTGACTTGTGAATATAAACTGCATAAGATTAATCAAACCAGTTGGTTTTTTTTAAGAAAAGTTGGGGGGTTTGCTAAGTTTAAACATCTGCTACATAATATAAACATTTGGGAGTAACAATTCAAAAAGCAGGACCTCTAAGCAACAATCAGTGTTAAGAATGATTGTTAAAAATGTACCACTGGGATAAATTATTGTGTTCACAGACTCTTTCAAAGTGGCCTGTGCTATAAATGGGTTTTCTGGGTAGATGGAACCATTGAAATAGGTGGGTGGGATAAGGCAGTGCATTGGTTCCTGCTCACCTGCTGATCTTGGAGGCACAATGGGGAATAGGTAGTTCGCAAATGATCATAACTTAGAAAAGCATCAGGAGACAATGTCAGTGTATGGAAAATTCAGTTTCTTTTACTCGGTTTCCTCAGTTTCCTTAATCAGAAAAGCCTCCTTGCATTTGAAGAAATGGTTCATAGAACAGGGAAGTGCATGAAAAATGTGATAAACTTGGGTTCAACTCCTCCTCATTCTGAGCTCTCCCCATCTCTTCTGTTTTCATGAAGTTACCCTTTGACAGGCCCACCATCTCCATGGGAAGAGAGAATGGGGAATGGACTCCTGGGGCCAGAGCAAGCACTGGGCATTTTATGGTACAATGGAAAGACTCTCAGTACTGGATTCAGGCAAGCCAGTGCAACAACTCTCATTGAATTCAGTGGCAAGTACCAGGCCTCTTCAATACATCAATGCCAGTCAAAGCGGGCAAAACATTTCAGCAGTGTACTTTGCTACGCGACCATATAACAGCTGTGAGGTTTATGCATTTTAGGTGTTGTGAGAGTTAATAATTTATCTCAGAAAATAAATTAAAGCAAGAGCTAAGGAAATATCTAATAAATGCTCTTAGTCAGAAAAGAACGGTATTTCCCCTTGAGGAACAGATGCATATTGTTACTATGATGCTTCATCATGAAATTTGATTTGAACAATAGAGATGATTTTTCTAATCACTTAAGACTTCCCAATCCATTTAGAATTACTGCCTTCTTTTTCCAGGCAGGCACAGCAGTCAATATTGTTCAGTCAATACACAAGCAAGTCAGATACTGTCAGTCTCCTGACCTGTTTTTCTTATGAACACTTGCCCCTTATTACCTACAGGAATACTATTATTGGCTTCACCGTAATCCTGAAGGTGTTTAATTTGTTTATGTTTTGTAATACCTTTGAAGGAGTGTAATCTTTCAAATAGTCCAATTTGAAATGTCCAATGTATTCTGCCTAGAACATGATGAAAAGTGCTGATTTTAGAATGTCTTTAGGAAACCTGCCCTGGGGGTTATCTTTTATTTAGAGAAGAATTTTCTTAAAGCCAATTCTCCACTCACTGTGTAACATGTAAAGTGTTAAAAGCAATTAAAGAGTGGTCACTGCTGAAATAAATTGTTATGATTCCATGGGCTCTTGTTTAGTTGGCTGACACAGCATGAGCATGGGTGGGGGGTTTTGTCTTACTGTACACAATATGAGAGACATAACTATCTCTCAGCAGAGACCATTCCTCCCTACGGCAACATAGATGTTGACATGTGAAACACATCCCTGCTGTATACAGGGATTCTGCACAAAGATGTGAGCAGAATGAATCTGGGAGGTAGATAGTTTGCTATTCCATTAACTGGTCTCCTTGTGTGATGGCAAGGAAGGTCCTGTGAGCTAATAGCCACTGTGTTTGGGCAGAAGGGAGATAGAGTCAACAGTCTCCATGATCTGTTAAAAGTATGGCACTCAGATAGCTCAGTTTGAGCTATGTGACAGCCGGTATAACTGTCCAGATTTAAGTCCGTATATTCTGGCTTTGAGCTTCCAATCTTTAGATTTGATTATTCCCAGATGTTATTCATCAGAAAGTTAATAATTTTCACCAAATCCTTATTTTAGAATTTTTACTACAGTATAACGAAAATCTGAATTGCCCTCAAGTTTATGCTTTTTTTTTTCCCTTTAAGAGAAATCTCTGGATATTTCAGATATCTCTCAGTTGTACTATGGCTCTGAAATAGAAGAAAAGCCAAAGGGATAGTGGAAGATACTTTTGTATTACTCTGCTACCATACAAAGCCTTCTGATACAGGTAGTAATTTGCTTTAGCAAATGCAATGGCCAACAAGGACCAAGAGCTCTTTCTTCCAGTCTCTTTTGCAAGCACAGCAAGATTACAGTCTACTATTGCCATATGACAAAAATCTTTTTACTTGAGCTTTGCAATGACTTACTGAATGTTCCAAGTTAGTTTTACTAAGTTAATTGCATGGGGTCTATAAGTTCTTGTTGCAAATACAGTATGGTTGTTCATGTACAAAACTGGAAATTCAAGCACTTGAACCATTAGTTTAGATCTGTAGAAAGCAAAAGTTCAGAAGATCATTCATGACAATCTATATTTAGATACTGAGGTGTGTAGGTACACACCTGAGTGGAAGCTTTCTATGTGAAATCACCCTTCTCATGCCCTTGAGATGGGAAAGCAAGAATCCATGTTTCACTCAAGGTATTTCTGTGTTTTGGTAGTTAGTCCTCCCTGATCTCAAAGCTATTTTAGCAATGCTGCTTGTAAGCAACACCACCAATAGTATCTCATTACAACCATGCAATTGGTAAGAATCAGACAGATGTGCCATTAATGTTTCTTGGAGTAGAAAAGTATAAAAATCAACCGTCCAGTAAAGTGGGCCTAAGTGTTGCTCACTCTGCAAAACACTCACTCCTTTCTTGTTCCTTCATTCAGTAAACAAAGGTAGCTTGACACAGTTTCTCATGTCTGTTTTGCTTTACCTGGAAATTATATTGTCCACAAGCACAGTAAGCATGAAGCACAGTGCTTATGTCTCAACATCTTTCTCAGATGCAGTTCCCCAGAAATGTTCATCACAGTATAGAAAGCTTCTTTTCCTTTTCTGTCAGTCAGTCTGTAACAGATTGGTTGGGGTGCATCCATTAGAGGGGTTCATCCGTCTTAGTACTTAACCAGAACTCACCACAGTAGAGGCTCAGTTACTTTCTCCATGTGAAGTACAAAGAGAGCAGCACACATGGCAGCACCTAATTGTACTCTGCAGTCAGAGAATAAGAAATGTGTGTCTATGTGTGTGTATATATATACTTTGTAGATGTTGTGGGAAGAATTCCCTGTCAAGACAACAAAAAGGTAATTTCAGCCACCATTAGTATTTGTTATCCTTACTTGTGAAATTACATCATAAACTCAGAGAAGGCCTAGAAAGGATGGCTGAATAGGAAAACATTTACCCACATTTTCCCTCATCTTTCTTTTATCGCTGACACACCTATAGAAGTTTTCTAGTTGTCTTTGACATCCCTGGCCAGATTTAATTCTATCAGGGCTTTAGCATATCTAACCTGATCGCTGGCTGCTCACACAGTTTCTCTGTATTTTTCCTAGGCTTCCTTGCTGCCACCTTCTGTATGCTTCCTTTTTGTGTTTGAGTTTGCCCAGAATCTCTTTGTCCATCCATACAGGTGTCCATGTATTTTTGCCTGACTTTGTTGGGATGCACTGCTCCTGGGCTTGGAGGAGGTAATCACTGACTACTAGCCAGCTATCTTGTCTGTCTCCACCATCCAGGGCTTTATCCCATGATATGGACCAAACAGGTCCCTGAGGAGGCCACAGTCTGCTCTCTCGAAGTCCAGGGTAGTGAGTTTGCTGTGCACCTTCCTTGCTGCTCTGAGGATCTTGAATTCCATCATTTCATAGCCATTGCAGCCAAGGCTGCCCTCGATCTTCATATGCCCTACCAACCCCTCTTTGCTGGTGAGAATAAGGTCCAGCATGGTATCTCTCCTTGTTGGCTCATCTATCATTTGAAGAAGAAAGTAATCATCAGTGTATTCCAAGACTTCCTGGATTACTTGTTCCCTGCTGTGTTGTCCCTCCAAAAGAGATATGGTGGACTGAAGTCCCCCATATGAGGACTAGGATTTGGGAAAGTGAGGTTGTGCTTATCTGCCTACAGAAGGCCTCATCGGTTTGGCCTGTAGCAGAACCCCACTGTAATGTCCCTTGTCCCTGCCTTCCCATGAATCCTGACCCATAAACTCTCAGTCAGCTCCTCATCCATCCCCAGGTGGAGCTCCATGCACTCCAGCTGGTCATTGAAATACAGGGTAACACTGCCTCCTCAACTCCCCTGCCTGTCCTTCCTAAAGAGCCTGTATCCTTCCATCCCAACACTTCAGTCACAGGGAACACTCCACCACATCTCCATGGTGCCCCTGAGGTAACAGCCCTGCAGGTGTATACACATTTCTAACTAGTCTTCTACTCTGCCAAGTGGGTTTGCACGTAGTGGTTTCACATGGGCCACCAATGACACTGATTTACTGGCTGGAAGAGTTGGAATTCCTTTGATGTACTTTAGCAGTGTTTTCAGGTTGGCTTATATTGTCTCAGGAGTCTCTGGCACATCTCTGTTTGTTAGACTTCAAGCATACTGCAGTGTGTCCAGTGTGTCTCTGAGCAACAGGCTGAGGGCCCTCGACAGCACTTGTCTCAGGTAAGCTTGAAATTATCACTCACCCCCTTCAAGCCTAGTTTAAAGCTCTGTCAATGAGCCCTACTAGCTCCTGAGCAAACCCCCTTTTTCCTCTTTGAGAAAGGTGAATACCTTCATGTGTAATTTCTTAATGAATATTCCTGTCAGGAAACTTTCACCCTTACTCCTTAGAATGTTTACAGATACCTGGTGATATTGGTGTTGATATTAGTTATGAATAAATGGAGCTGTCAGCCAAGGGAGCTTGTTGCTGCCTTGATGGGCGCAGCATTCTGTGAGCACATATCCTCTTTCTCATGGGGTTCACTGTGCAAAGGATTAGTATTCTCATGTCGGTACCTGCTGTAATTTTAGCTCTGAAATCAGGATGCTATACAGCTGTGAGTGAGATTTCTTTTTAAAGAAGAGGAGAATGTTTGAAGCACACCAGAATGTTCTTACTGTAAGGGACTTAATATGGAGCACTTCTAGCAAGATGAAATAACTTGTCTGCCCTCTGTCCTTTAAAAGTGGGCAATATTACAGCAAGATGCTGCTCATTATGAACACTGAAGCCTGAACAAGTTCTGCTACTGGCCAATTTCCCCATTTCTTTTGTCACATTGGTCTGTTTGGGACTTCCATCAGACAGCCTTCAATTGTGTCTTCTGGATAAAACATATCTCAAGTGAGAAGAACTATACAGTCTGTCTGAGAGCAAAACCCTTTGTCATCTTGCTAAGAAGATACAAACCCCGTGTTGTTTGCTGGCTTCTTAAAACATACAATCCTCACAAAAATACCTAAATGTACAGCTCCAACCGTAAGGGCTGAGACAGCAAAAGGATATTGAGATTCCTAAGCACACTTTCTCCTTATTAAATATGTTCTATCACTGTATATAAATAATGGTTGTGTCTTGAAAATTTTGGAATGTAATGCTATGTGTCTAAAAGACAAGAATTTCACAAAGATGATCTTAAAATTTGATTAGAACTCAGTGATATGATATTAAAATTTGATTAGAACTCAGTGGACATCTCACTGTACTATGTTGGTATATACTCACTTTTTGGATGTTCTATCACTATGCAAAATATTTTGAGAAAAATAACTTTCTATATAAGGAAATAGATACTCATAAAACCACACTACTGCATTTCTGTCCCTGGTACTGCTTTCTCTGATAAATGGATTAAAAAACCCAAGAAGATATAATGCATATATGAGATAAGCATGCATCCTGAAAATGCTAATCTTTTAAAGTTCTCTTTTCTGCAATAATACCTTTTTTTAGAACTTACCATCAGAATGTCTGCATGTTTTTTCTTAGTATTCTGTCCTTCTTCTAAATTCTCATTGCATTTATTTTTGTTCAAACACTTGTAATTTTTTTTCCTTTAGTCAGATGTGCCTATCTGGTTTGTGTCAAAACTACATTTTAATTGGGAAGGTCTTCACCAGTTTCTTGCCTTGAATGAAAATCAACAGGGGCAAGGTGCTGGTAGCCCACATTCAAACTCAGAGGTTTCTGTTCACAAAAGAAATTGTCCACATGTTTTTCTTCCAAAATCCTAACTGCAACATGCACAAGATCTTGCCAATATTAAAATATTTATGTTGTGATAGATGATCATTAGGATTTTGATTACTTAGAATGATCATGATTATCACAGAATCACAGAATCTTAGGAGTTGGAAGGGACCTCAAAAGATCATCTAATCCGCTCTCCCCCGCCACAGCAGGATCACCCAGACTAAATCACACAAGAACACATCCAGGCAGGTTTTGAATGCCTCCAGAGACTCCACAACCCCACAACCGGGCAGCCTGTCCTAGTGCTCTTTCACCCTCACAGTGAAATGTTTCTCCTTATCAATCAGAACGTTGGAAAAGACCTTTGAAGATTATCAAATCCAACCAATCCCATCCTAAGCTAAACCATATCCCTAAGTACCTCATCTGCCCTTTTTTTAAACACACCCAGGGCTGGGGACTCACCCCCCTCCCTGGGCAGCCTGTTCCAGGCCCTGACAGCTCTTTCAGTGAAAATTTTTTCCTAACATCTGATCTGACCCTGCCCTGGCACAGCTTTGTGCCATTTCCCCTTGTCCTATCTCCTGGCACCTGGCTGAAGAGACCATCACCCACCTCTCTACAACCTCCCTTCAGGTAGTTGTAGGTGGTGATAAGGTCTCCCCTCAGCCTCCTCTTCTCCAGGCTAAACATCCCCAGCTCCCTCAGCCGCTCCTCATAGGATTTGCCCTCCAGCCCCTTCACCAGCCTGGCTGCCCTTCTCTGGACTCACTCAAGGACCTCAGTGTCCTTCTTATGGTGAAGAGCCCAGAACTGGACACAGCACTCGAGGTGTGGCCTCACCAGTGCAGAGTACAGGGGCACAATCACCTCCCTAGACCTACTGGACACACTGTTTTTGATACAAGCCAGGATGCCACTGGCCTTCCTGGACACCTGGGCACACTGCTGGCTCATGTTCAGTCTGCAGTCAACCAAGGCAGACTTCCTCCAGGGCTTCAGCCATCTGGGGCTCCTGCAGACAGTCTCTAGCAGCAGAGTGAACTCCAGCAATTTATTATCACTATAAAGAATTCTTTTTTTTCATTGATACTGAATCAGCTAATGATCCTGACGTTAGGGAAACTGAATTCTCTGTTATTGGATGTTTAAGATTCAGCATCTGCTGAAAGCACCTGAGACACAGTTGCTCTTCCTCCCATACTGGGACAGGAGAAAGATTGTGTGGATTACTTGTATGATACAACAGACTTGATAAGGACTTGAAGATAAAGATCTGAAGGCCATCTTAAATGGTAGTGGGAAGCAGTTATATAGAGTCTGTGATTTCGAATATAAATCCAAGAGACAGTTCTGCTCTTGTCTGTGCAAAATCTGTATGAGTAGACCCTTAGGAATCTCCAGTTCATTCCACCAGAATGAAAGGGATTTAGCTTTCTGAGCATGTGTTCTTACTAAACTGAAATTTTTAGTTTTATATGCTTTGTGTTCTTTCTCCCCCAGTCTGCATGTCATCAAGAGAAAAAAAAAAAAAAGATAAATGCTTGTTTTGCTTATAATGTCAAACTGGATATATGATTCTGGGAAGAGGAAACCTTCTAGCCAAATGATCATTGCTTAGCTCAATGTCTTAACACAGACATCCACACCTGGAGTGTTTTAGAGCATTTCAATTTTTTCTTCCAGATTCTGCCAAGACAAGCTTCACAAAAGGAAAGCAATTTCAACTGTTTTCACCTCTGTTTATTTCCATGGGGATTTCACAATGTTTGACACCTTTTTGTAAAAAATCCCTGGTTAGTCCCGTTCTTCTTTAACATTCTTCCATTTTATCCTTATCTCTTATCCTGGGCACATGGGAATTTGGAATAAGAAAATGGTTTTAGCTCCTGATCTTCATTTTAGTCACTCCTAAAAAGTTAATATTGATATATGTAGATTTACTATAATAAGTACTTGATATTCACTGTTGGAAGTTATAAGGCCATACTTCCACGGTGGCAGATAAACCACCAAACTTTGAAAGGTTTGTTTCAGTTTTATGTTGGTTTTTGAGTCAAAATAGTGAAGATGCTTCAAAAAACCTGGTAACCCATGAATTAATGTTAAAATTGTGTTTGATATCTAGAGTTCCTTATATTTGATGGATAAATCTGGGCAGATTCTCATCTTTTTATGGGCCTCCATACCAGAAATCTACCATGCCTCCTGGAAAGAGGGTCCTCCTTACCAAAAGAAAGTGTTTGAGGACCTTTACTATCCTGTTCCCACATTACTGGGGGAGGGTAAAACTTTTTATATAATGTTTTTTAAGTGCCTGGATTTTGTAAAGGATATTATGGGATAGTTTCTTGTTGCCATTTACCCTTTATAATTGATTTGGGAATTTTTCCTTCCTTAAAAATTATGTAATAGCATGACAGGTACTCTGCTACACTAATTAAAGATGTCATGAAGAGCTGTGAATCAGTATGTAAAGGTGATGAATCAATATCTCTGAGTGTACTGTAGGTCTCAGGAAAACTTTAAATGCATTTTTACTTCATTCTATAATGCTTTGTATGTATGGCAACCATTTTTGTTTGTCATTTCACAGCAGACCATTCTACAGATTTTGTGGTAACAGTGCTGCCACCTTCTAAGAGGCAATCCAGTGACAACTGGATTTCAAAAGTTTCTGCCTTACTTTGTCATCTGAGAAAGTAAACTGTAAGCAGTTTTAGGCCAGTGTAAGGATTTGTAAACTGCATGCCACTAACACAAACTTGAGTTTTAGGACATTTCTGAAAGAGACAACACAGCCCTGTCAATCGAACGGCATAAGACTGTAACCTACAAAAGGATTTTTTATTTGTACTGGCTTTTAAGAAAAAAATAATTAATTTTCTGCTGCTGTTTTCAGATAGCTACATCTCCTTATTCTGAAATGTATACATCCAGATAAAAATACTCTTATGCAACAACTCTGTGTTTCATGTAAGGAAACACACTTTCAGTTACGATGCTAAGTTATTGTGACTGTATGTTTTAACATTAGCTTTTGTCTTTTTATCCTGTCACTGGAGATTACTTTCAAACATTGAGATTTTCCAGCAAAAATATTAGCAGTCCTTGAGCAAGTGTTCTAAAGGTCATTTAGCATCCTGCATTACAAGCTACAGAAGAAATAGGGTATTTTGACTTTTCATTTATCAGTTGTCCCCATAAAAAAAGCAATGGATTACAACAAGCATTTCAGCCGAGCCTGATATCACTAACCCAGTTTTTATTAGGGTAACCTCTCTTGAATTGCATTCTCTACCTCAGAAAGGCAAATTTTGTAAGTAGAAACTGCAAAAAAGGCAGCAGAAAGCAGCAGAGATCACGGGAGTTTTTACGTAGAGGCTCAGAAACAGGAACTTAGAGCACTAATTCTCATATGAAAGAAAACATGATCTCTCTGAAATATGGATTGAATTTTCAGTAGTGGCTTTTACCATAAGCCACTGTTATGCCTTTGAGCTGCACCCAGAACTGAAGCAACTGCAGGAAGTGCAAAAACTAAGTGAAATACAAAGCAGGTCACTGTAGCCAGGACCTTGGATAGCTTTTAGGTGCTTTTATGAAAGCTAATATTTGGATAGTGCTTTTTTCTGCCCTTGTCTTCCAGAGAAGTGGCATAATCGGATTTTTAATTACTTTTTAAAATTAATACATGGATATTATATTAGAGTACTTATGGACAGCAAATTGATAATAAGCATTGCTACACTAAAATTTTACAAAGTAAAATAAGACTTTTACACACGCTTTTTAACAAAGCCATACTGATCAAATTAGAAAAGGAACTGTATTAATATAATCTTCAAAAATGTACTACTTCAGTGGTGTAAACTAAATATGAAATTTGAGCCTGATATAACCAGATGCAAAATTTCCTAGAGATTACGCAGAGCCAAGATTTTTGCCCTAATCACATTGAGCTAGTCAGTGTTAGGCTGGCAACTCTGTCCCAAGAGATTAGAGATATTTCAAATTAAGTAGAGTTTCAAGATGGCAGCAAGAGTTGAGAGGTGGGAGAGCTAAGGCTGCACTGTTTATGTATATCTCTATCTATCTATCTATCTATCTATCTATCTATCTAATTTTTATATACACATAGTGTGTATTTTTAACATGGAGGGTGATTATTTTTTTCAAGCTCAAAACCAACATTACCCACTTTAAAAAATCCTAATTAAAAAATTAAATATTCTGTGACAAATTTTGTTAACATATTTATGGAGAAAACATTCCAGTCACTGCACTAGAAAGAGCTAACATGTTGATAGTTTATTTTCATAAATACAATATACAGCATCATAAGACTGTGGATGTTTGTCAAATCTGAGAAGTGAATGTCACAGCCACATTAAACAAAAAAAATAAAACACAAATATACTGTAAAACAACAAAATACTGAAAAGCTTATAGTCATCAGTGATAATTTAAATTATTAACAATGTCTAAAAATTCACAGATTCATAGTAACACATCGATACTGCTGTTAACATGTAATAAATATATTGTCGATTTTAATTTTGCCTATCATTTGTCACAGATCATGACATAATTACATGTAGAACTAGCCTATGAAATAAATAACAAAGATAAATATTTTTACTACTCAGTAACTACAAATACTAACATCAGGAATAATTACCTCCTGAAATTATTTTCATCCCCTTCTGTGTATGTTAGCACATGTAAGTACACTTCACTATTTGAGTTAAATTATCTAGCAAAATTACTGGCAACATTTGCTTTTAGATTATCGTGCTCATCTTTAAAATCCTTATGCAAAATCCTTGGATACAGCTTCTATAAAATTTGGAGCAGACATGAGTATTGTGAATGTGCAGATGATGGCAAAAAGGGTAAATGCAACCAGGCACAATCTGTCTATGACAGCAGCTGCAAACTTCCACTCGCTGCAGATGTCTTCACCCTCATCTTGTTTCCTGAAGCGCATTGCTATGAACTGAACTTCCTCCAGGATCTTCACAATCACTGGAATAGTATCCACTAAAACTTTCTTTTGAACAAGCTCTGTATCTTCTGGCAAGGGGCAAGTAATCTTCCCGCTCCTGCTACCCAGATCATTCTTCTGGGGACAGCACGGGTTTTCCATCACATGGTAGCTATAGATTGTGTTGCCATTGCTGGGCTGGTGCCCGGGTAGGACGTTCATCTCCACACTGTTTACACTCAGGTGGTGCTTGGGATAGCTATACTTGCAAGAAAGGGGCTTTATATTTTCCCCAGGTTTCTTCATCCGTAAAAACCAAGCGCACCAATTCAGCAGGATGACTCGGACCTGAAAAAGAGTTATCATAATAGAAATAAAGTTAACTTTTGTGTATTTAAAGAGTTTTTGAAACATTTTGTGGCTATTACAGTTAGTCTGCACTGTCCTTTAGAAAGACTGATTGTTATCTGTGTTTTCCAACATCCTGCTTTCAAATGGGTTTTTTTTGAGGTCTGGCTTCTTCCCAAGAATGATTTCTCTTTTTTTGAAATGTCTTACAGAACATAGAGAAGTTTAATACCCACTTAGCTTATAAAGCAAAAGAGATGTAAAATCTTACTTTACAAAACAATTCTTTAAGTCCTATCTTTAGCAATCAATCCCAGATTTCTGTAATCAAGCACAGGGAATAAAATTTACTGCCTAGTTTTCAATCATTTCTAAGCACAGATATTATGTATGGAAAGAGATACACTTAAATATTTGGAGGGGGGATAACATTTAGATTCTGCTGAAAAAATCCCAATACAACAGACTAACAGCTGCTGTTAGCACATTCCCCACCATATCACTATTGCTTGAGTCTAAATAAACAGCTTGGGGTTGGGTTTGGGTTTTTTTTTCTGGTATTTTTTTTAATTTGAAAACCATTTTAATTTAATTAACAAATTGTTTTGGTTGATCCTGTAGAGCAACACCTGAGGCCAGCTCAGCTGCTGACCTTAACATTTGTAACTGGCAGACACTCCTTGTTCCTTGCACTTAGAAGCCCCTGTCCTTTGTTCTGGCCATACGCAGATGAAATAGAGTTTGGAAATAACAAATCTTTGTTACTGCAGTGCTGCACTGAATTTTTTTTAAAGGATTTTCTTTGGAGTTATTTAAGTCCAGTGGGAAGGAAAAAAAAAAAAGTAAAGGTAACGTCATAATACTCAAAGTTCTTTTATATCCTCACTGTACAGTATGAAGGCAGGCTGAGAGAATTGGGCTTGTTCAACCTGGAGAAGGCTCCAGGGAGACCTAATTGCAGCCTACCAATACTTAAAGGGGTCCTACAGGAAAGTAGGAATGGGACTGTTAATCAGAGAGTGTAGTGATAGGACAAGGGGCAATGGATTCAAGCTGAAAGAGGGTAGGTTTAGATTAGGTGTGAGGAAGAAACTCTTTACTATAAGGGTGGTGGAACAGGCTGCCCAGAGAGGTTGTGGCGGCCCTATCTGTGGCAGTGTTCAGGGCCAGATGCGATGGGGCTTTGGGCAACCTGGGCTAGTGGAGGGTGTCCCCACCCCTGGTGGAGGGGGTTGGAACTGGATGGTCTTTGAGGTCCCTTCCAACTGGAAGTATTCTGTGATTCTACGATTCTGTGACTTCAGCCACATAATCAGAAGACCTTTTACAAAAGAATAATAGTAAATCAGTCATGAGAGTGCTCTAACCTGCATGTGGCAGGTTGTGCCCTATATGTTCCTTGTCAAGGTCGTCAAATGAGCTAACTCCAGAGAGTGCATCCTGTACTTTTTCCCAGTGAATTGATCATCAGATGTCTTGTCTGAAATCTAAGCCTGCTATGATTCCTATTGTTAATGTAGTTTGCTGCAAAAGGCAGTAAAAAGGCTGTAAAATCATTAATATCTTGTGTAAAGGTTAGCAGACTAAATCAGTAAAATCTTGTACTTATTAAGTCATTCAAGTATTATGTATACAAAACTGACATTTGCAATGTGCTTGTGCAAACCCCTCTGGGAAGATAGGTGGCCTCCTTAATGGCTTTATTTAATGACTTTTTGTTTGCAAATCAAACAATCTGATGTCCAGGAGAGAACAGACATGACCTCTGATTTCATTTCCGAGCCTTGGCCCAGGACTTCCTATGTGATCCTGTTCCACTTCACCCATGCAGGGGGAGTTGCCTCCTGTGTTTGCACAGTACAGATGCAGAGATGGGGAAATTACATATAGTACTTTGAGTTGCTGCTGTCATGACAAGCATAGTTTCAGAAAGGATGAGTCATTAATTACCAGAGGTGGGAACAATACCAGTAAAAGCCAAAACCAGTGACCAGTGGAAGATGGTTAGACAATTTTTAAATTCTGTAGTGAGAGCATCCCAGACTCGTATGATTTTCTGTGAGCCTTTCTGCTTCTCTGCCATGAATGAATAATTTATTCTTTGTCCTGATAGACCATTTTCCTGTGATTCTTATTCTTTGGCTTTCACCGGGGTCTTTAAATATTTCATTATTTCCTCCACAGTCACCACAGACAAATAATAAACTAAAATGTAGCAACCTAAAAAAACTAATCAATCCTTGATTTAATTGAAGTCAGTTAATTACAATGTCCTCTGACTGCTTATGGACACAAAATGCAACATCATGAAACAAAATAAAGGTGTTAATTGCTAACAGTATTTCAACAGTGTCAGTGGCAAAGGGGAGAGAGTACTGTGAAATTCCAAAATACTAAGCCAGACAAGCTTTCTTATTAGAAAATATTAGTATGTCTCCCTTACCTCTGGAAGGAGACTTGAGGTGACAAAATCTCTATTCTAGAAATGCTATTTTTTCTTTCAAGACAAAGTGTTTACTCCTCAGGGATCTTGCATTTATAAATACAGCCAAACCCACTTCCCATAGAAAAATAAATACTCAGAAGACAATACCACAGCTTTTAATTTGCTTGAGCTTCCAAATGCCCTGTTTCCTTGAAATATTGACACACAGGCATCCATCTGTTCTTGTCATACCAATTAATTCAAGAAACAGCTGCAACATAGGGGTTGCTGGAAAACAGCCTGGGCATGATGATATGAACCCATGTTCTCACCTGCATTATCATGTCTGGGTTTCTGTGAAGGAAGGATGCAGGCACAGCTGCCCTCAGAGGTCAACAGCCTTACTCTGCTGTGACTCTCTCCACCAAGGTCCTTCCCTAACCATAATACAGCTGTGATACTAAGTCCCATCAGAGCCACCTGCCTGGCCCAGTTCAGAGGGGGGTCTTCAATTAAAGCTCTTCTGATAAGAGGCATAAGCACCTGAGCAAACGGATGCATGTCCAGGTTTAAAGCATATCATAAGAAAAACCTGAAACCTAATGATCCTGATTTAGGCACAGCAAAGGGCATTTTCCCACAAAATCCTTTATTCTCCTTCTGCTTGGCCTCTGCATATCTCTCACCTGTACAATAGTCCTGGTTGTCAGAAGAGGTAAGTTGATGTACCAGTATGTAACTTATGCCTGATGTTATCCACTCCTAAACTGCTCCTTAGCTGGACTTTCTTTAGTGGTCTTTTGCATGCTAGCTCATCAGACATTGTCAGAAGTGTCAGGTAGCCAGCAGCTCTCACTTCTCATCTGTGTAGCCAATGAATGCTCTGACTGAAGAAGAACTTGGACTTAAAATCCTCTCTTGGAAAAGTCAGCTTTAGTAGGGCACAATAGATTAATAGTAAGGAAGACATTCTCATCAGTGGAGTAAGGGGAGAAGTGAGCACCTACAGAAAAGCTAAATACTAATATACAAATCTCTTTCCTCTTCTGGTTCCCAAGTCAAGCAGAAACCCCTGGAGAGACAGGCAGGGAAAGGGAGATGCTCAATTGCAAATGGTTTAGAAACCCCAATGCCTATCCTTGAACCTTGCACCAGAAGCTAGTTCCATTTAAGCAGGAGGTGAGAACAATCTTGTAACAAAATCCAATTAGTCACTGTTATACATTTACAATAAACTGATGTCTGACTCTGCCAGAATGAGCTGTAGTGAGTAAGTAGATGGTAGGGGTATCTGCTGGCACTGGAACTGTAGAGAATGAATTTCAGATAAGCAAGTGTTTAAGGTTTTTTTCTGCAGATGTCTATCTTATATTCTTGGGTTTTACTGAGCAAAAACTTTTCATGTGTCTCTGTAAGAAACACCTCATATGGGTAGGCAGTGAAAAAAATAATTGAGACTTTGCTATTAATCCTAATGACTGAGCCCAAGACTTGCAGGGGACCAATGCCCACCCCTGCAGGGTCTGCCTCTTCCCTGCACATTGGGCTTTCATGCGTTTGAGATCACTCAGCTCTCTCAGCCTGCCTGATCCACAGCTTTTACAGTTTATCATCTGCACTTCCCAATAGTGCTTTCCACAGTCTTTGCTTCCTGATGACATTTTTTTTAAGGTGTGCCAGTTTAGCTGTCAGGCCAGTGAGCAAGGTTCTTCATTAGTGAGAATTTGTTCCGTGCTGTGTGTCCAACCAAGAGAGCAAAAGACTGGTAGAAAGCAACAGCTGACTTGCAAAGCCTGTGAGCATATTTAACATGAACCATTGTGTCTAGGCTCCTCCAAAAGCAGTTGTAGCAATGGAATTGCCCATGGGGGCTATTATGCTGCTGTGTAACCTGTCCACATAGACATGCAAAGTGTGTTTACCCAGATTTCCACCCTCAGGTCTTGCTTACACACAGGTTCATCCAGAATTCACATCCTCTACTGTCTCGAAAATAAGATGAACTTAAATGATATGGTGCTTCAAGAAATAATTGTGTGCTTAATTGCTAATGGACTTTTTTTTTTTTTTTTAATCTGCACTGATGCAGCAGTTTATTTTTAGAGAGGCTAAATAAGAAAGCTGTTCTGTACTCCAGCTGACACTGGTAACCATGTGACATTCAACATCATGTCAGGACAATTGTCTAGCATGACAAATGTGGTGAATGAGATATCAGAGGATGCTACACAGCCAGACTTCTGTGAAACCAGAGTAGATATTTGACAGTGACTACTTCTATCTGCTTCTGCTTTCATTCTTTTTCTTTTTGTAAATACAAAGCATACCTTGCTTATTCTAAAATCTGTTCTTAGGAAAAGGGGAGAGAAAAATAGAATAGTTTTCTTTTGACTTGAAAAATATCTACAGGAAACATTTGTCCTGAAAGACAGGTGGTGTTGGTGTCAGGCCTCACTGGACAGAGTCTGCTGCAGTAAGGAAAAGAGTCCACATGCTAATGCACTGAAAACTGATCAGATGGCAGCAGATAAAATTGTTTTTCCACACAGACAAGTAGATGTGGCTTCAGCACAAGGCAGGTTTTCAAGCCAGGGAAGTCCAGGGGTCTCCTCAGTACACTTGGACTGACCCCAAAAGCATTGCTTATGGTTCTCTGCTGCTGGTGGTGCAATAGCAGTGAGCTTCAAGCTGTGAGAAGCACAGCTGGAGCTTGGTATTCAACAGCCTTACTACATGAAGGTATTTGGGTTCCTGATCTTCCAGCAACCCAGGGAGCCAGCTCATAACTGGAACAGTCGCAAAACAAGTAAATTGGCTTCACCTCCTGTCTTTTTACTGTCACCAACTGCAGTGAGAATCTCTGTAAGGGAACAAAGCAGACAAATTGCCCAGCAGAGGCAGGTAAGTGCATTTTTAGTGTCTCAAAATGTCACATTTTATCCCTACCAGTGTCTGTTGGATAAGAAAACAAAGGTGTTGCCTACGGGGTTGATATTTGCAAAGCAGGTGCTGAGCAGGATTATTCTAACATGATTCAAACACCACCTTGTGAGTTTAAATAGAAAACCAAAATAACAGATACTGTTTTTAATGGAAACCCAAATTTAGTGTGTTTCTTCCTTACTTCCAACAGCAAATTTAAATGTCAATCATACTGTCTGTAGTTCCCTGTTCTGATAAATGAAGAACAATTTCTGCCCCTCCCCTATAACTAGTGTACAACAGATTCTTAATTATTTTTTTCTTTCAGTTGTCTGTTAGCTGTTTACCACCAAAGCTGCTTACCCATTTGGGCATCTTTCCTGCTTGTGGGTCATGATGGTGAAACTGCAGAACCAGTACTGTTACCACCACAGACAGACCAACGATGACCATGATGCTAGCGAAATACTGAGCTGCAAGTGAAGGAAGAGCTTGGTTAGGAGGGGAAAAAGCAAACAAAAGGCTAATAATATTCCTTGGGTGTGCCCCAAGATCTACATCTGAGAAGCACTGTGTCTTATGTCACACCAAACATCCTCTTTGGAGCATCTGAGGCAGTGTATCATCTGCTCTTTTCCCTCCTCTTCAGCGAGGGAAGGGCTAGAACCAGTGAAAGGCTTAAGCTCCTTGGTTTCTCTTCACAGAAAGTAATGTAGGCCCCCCTGCTAAGGACTTGCTTCCTTCTTACTGCCAGGAGAGTGAACAGCTGAGCTGACTAGACCAACTGAACACTCACATACGCAGTCCTGGGCCACCTCACAGTACCAGCAGAGGTGCTGGAAGGAAATGCTGTCCTGGACCCACTCAGGAATTGTCAACAGACCCCATCCCTTGCCCCACCACTGCTCACAAAGGGTTAGGCATATTTTCAGCACCCTCCACAGTCCTCAAGACCACTTCTTTTGGTTCCTATGAAAGCAAGTTACACACACGCTTGCTGAGTGCTAAGTTTAACCTTGCTATGCAGGACAAAATCACAATCTTGAAAGCCAGAAATGAGACTTGAAACTGTATTTCCTAAGTGGCAGTAGACCTTCCTCGTGAGAGGACTGAGGTTGATTCACTGGAGTATGAAGAGGAATTACCCACAGGCTTAATGACATTTGAAGGCTTCTGTGACAATACACTAGGGAACATTACCCTTGGTTGATATGATGGGGTGACATATGAGAGTGCATGGCACTGCCCCAGACTTCAGCCTTCTCCCACCCTCAACCCTCTGTCCTCCAGCTTCCAGGAAAAGTAAAAAATTCAATACAGGCTGCAAGGCAAGTTTTATTGCAGCTCCATTTCTTAATACCACTTCCTACAGCTTCTGCTGCAAAAAGCTTTTTTGTAATAAGGATCTTCTTGGGCCTTCATGAAACCAATGCTGCAGTTGCTTCAAGAGGTGGGCATGGCTTTCCATGGCAAAATGAATTATACAGAAGAATAGTCCTGAGGGTGAGCTGAATTGAAAGGTCTCTGTTGCACTTACTCGTGAGACAGCAGAAGCAATCTGCCATGCAGTAGCAGAGATCTCAGGAACCCAGGTTTCAGAGAAGCTGATATGATTCCAGTGTGCCCCAATGTAACACAAGCACAGCCTGTTGATATCACTAGTTTAATTACTGCTATTAAGTTACTAAATAACCTCCATAAATTCTATGTATTTTAATGACAACGGACTTTGAAGCCCTGAAGTGGTTCATTTAAAACGGTTTTGACTAGGGGTTTTCCAACTTTAACTGGAAGATTAGTCACCTGGTTGAACATGGAAACAAGATTTGACCCAAGATCCCACCCAATGATTAGCAGAGGAATTTACACTTTCCATTTTTTGTGCTGAGGTCAGGAAACTACTATGGACACCTGCTAGCAAACGGGGAAAACAGTTCTCTCAGAAACAGTTTGGGAACTGCAGGAGAGCTGTGGACCCATAAAGAAAAGTGTTTCATGTTTTGGTTTGATGATAGGCAAAGAGGATGGCTGGGTGTGCATCATCTGCATTTTGCAGGAAGCCCTTCTGTTCAAGGTACAGTGAAGTTTTCAGTGGGAAACCAAGGATGGAGGAAATAGCGCATGCTACTTCAGGCCTGTTATCAGTTTCAGGCAATCAAATGTCTTAATATACCTGTGATACGAGAACTGGCAAGTAGATATATGCAGCCCAGGTAGATGCAGGTGCTATATTCATTTCAGGGGTAGAAAGCTCCAGACCCCTGGGGCAGCCCAGACCTACTCTAGGCCTGGATTTTGCCAGTCCTGCTAGAAGAACCAGCATTGAAAGGGGAAGAAGGAAACAGCAATGGCTGTCCTACCTAGCCTTTCACATCTCTATTTGGAGATATGATGAAGACCATTGCCACATTTCCTGTGAAAACACAAGGTAGACCTAACAGCCATTGTTCACAATGGAACTGCTAGATCTTCTTCTTGAAGAAGGTCTCCTTGATTGAAAACATAATTCTCTGCTTACAATACAGACCCTGTATTGGGGCAGAGACACGGATAGGGATCACCAGGTCACTAATGTAAGTGAGTTCATCAGGAATGTCAAGATTGGAGGCAGCCTGGGCTCCGGTGATCATGCACTGGTGCAGTTCACTGTCCTAAGGCATATGGACCATATGAAAAGTATAGTCAGGACCCTCAATGTGAGGAAAGACAAATTCCAACTCTTGAGGGAGTTAGTTAATAGGACCCCCTGAGAAATGGCCTTCGAAGATAAGGGGGTAGAACAAAGCTGGCAGAACTTTAAGGATGCTTTTAACAGAGTGCAAAAGCTCTCAATCCCAAGGTGTAGGAAATTGGGCAAGGAAGGCAAAAGGCCATCATGGTTGAGTCAAGACCTCTAAGTCAAACTCAAATGCAAGACAGAATTACACAGGCGGTGGAAGCAGGGACAGGTATCATGGGAAAAGTACAGGGACATGTACAGGCCTGGTTGTGTAGGACTGAGGTAAGGAAGGTTGAAGTGTGGCTTGACCTAAACTAAGAAAAAGCTGATGCCAACTAGATGACCTTTAAAGGCCCCTTCCAACCCAATGCATTCTGTGATTCCACCCTAGCCTCACCCAGCCCTGAAATAACAAACTATTCCTGGGCCTCCAATGATGTTGCTGAGCACAGAAATAGGATGCTTTTCTTGTGGACAGGAGACAAGATCTGGAGTAAGAACTGAGTTTTGGTCTCCACAGACATTTTCTTCTTTCACTGGTATTTCATGGGCCATCCTAAAGCTTACCACACTAATGCAGTATGGTCTTTGAAACTGCCACTCCCACAGAGTCCTAATCTCACATGTGCTATTGACAGGGGAAATGCAAATGTAATTTTACAAAGAAGCTCAGCCTCTTACATGTTTACTGCACAAAGGAAATGCTCATCAACTCTCACTAATCATCTCTCTCTATCCTACTCTAATAGCTCCTTGTTACTAGATTGCCTCTGGTATGGATGTGTCAGCTTGGAGACTTCAAATACTTCACACCATGGTCAATAACATGCACAGAATCCTGTCTTGTGTGCATCTGAAAGAGCGGGAGCTTGCTTGCTTTATGTCAGCAGCTCTAAGGCATTGCTGGAAAGCCACCAACCCTTCTGGAGAGGAAATGGCTCACTCACCCTGTCTGCTCTGAACAGCTGCCACAGGCCAGGAAAAGGGATAAGGAGACTTGTGTTAGGAGGCCCTTGATATCCCCAACTTACACAGTCACATTCCCTAGGAATATTGAGGTCTGTATTGGTCAGTCCCATGTTTTCAAACCTGTGTGATGCTTTCTTCAGCAGCTGTGTGACTGGAAGAACTGTTTTGGATGCTTGGTTGATCTCTTTCAAATTATATGATTTATTTGTGCTTCTACAATTTATTTTATTCCCTCTTCTTCTCAAAAGAGGCACAATGCAACACAGCACTTGGGCAGCTGTTCTAGCATCTGGAAGTTCTCAGCCTCTGTCTCAGCAATGTCAAATGGTCAGGTGCTGTTGTCATAGCAAATCTAGATCTAATACCACCACAGATAGCTATAAAGTCTTTTTAAAAAATCAATGACGACAGCAATTTGTTCTTGCAGGCATACTCTGACACCACCTATATCAAAAGGATCACAATGACTGGTAATTCATAACTTGAGGGGCTTCCAGTACCACTTTAGGACCTCCTGTGCCATTACCTTACATTAGAGAAGCACATTAGGATTATTGTATAGATGTTTTGGAAGATCCGATGCTTGAATTGAACTGGATTAACTTTAAAGGCTGATTAGGAACAGGGCAAATGACAGAAATGGTAAGAGGAGCAAGATATTCCAGATGGATGCTTTGCCTTCTTTACTTTGTCACCAAACACTGACTGAGAAAGCAGTATATTATCCAGATTTGTTAACACAGTTAATCATAGGAAAGGCAGAAGCACAGTGTCACACTCAGGTAGGTATTCACGGTGATCAAGCTGGATACTTCCCACTGGTGTTCATGTTTGCATTCCTTCTCTGCAGGAAACAGCAGATTTTGTATGTGAAATGATGGACTGGTTTAGAGCTGCCTTAAATCAGGACATTTCAGTCATGCAGTGCTGAGTGCTTTGTGCTTCTGCTAAACTCTCAGAAAATGGGAGAAATGTCCCATAACATGCACAGAAGGAGTTACTCACTGCTCTTCCTTCTGGAAATTGTTCAGGTTAATGAAATGAAGCTTGTGGAGGATGCAGGAAACTTCAGACACCAACAGAGGGGCTTCCAACCACCCTTCCTCTTTTCTCCTACAGCAAGGATGAGAGCGGGTGCTGGGCAGATGCTGTTGCCATTTACTATGAGAGATGGCAGAGTTTCTCAAGAGGTAGAGAAAGTCCCTTCCTGACTGATCTACTGTTGTGCACAGACAGCAAAGACAGACACTGCTGTCAAGATTTGCTGTGGCTGTGACACCCTGTGCTCTCACTGATGGTAGAAAGCATAGAATGTTATCTCAGCTCAGCTGGTTGCTCCTAAACATGAAATGTCTCAAAAATCACATACTATTGATTATATGCTGTGACTACCTTGCAGTTACGGTGGTCGAAGAGGGCACAGGGACAGTGTTTTCTCAGTGGTTATAAACTCTCAAACTCTTCTCCCATATGGATTTGAAGTATAGAACCAGGTGTTTGGAAAGTAAAACTGTTACCTTTCTCTCTCTCCTTTTATTTCTTTTTTTTTTTCTTTTTTTTTTAAAATAAAGAGAAAGTGTCCAAGACTCATGGCTTTGGGAAAAGCACCAGAGATCACAGGACATGCAACTGTAAAAGCTCCTGTAAATCAAAATTTCTGTTCCATGAGGTGGCTGGGCAGGGTCCTGGCTCCAGCAAGGTACTGGGCAGGACCACAAAAATGAGGGGGGAAAAGCCCTGCACAAAGTAAAAAAAAGACAGAATAAAGTGAAGTGGCAGCAGCTGAGAATGTACAAGCGGATAGCCAGAAATGTAACGGGAGATTAATCTCATTTTCCCCTCTCTAGTCAGAACCACTAATGCCTTATGCTTATACCTTAAACCAATCTGCAACTCCTGGAGGTGGCAAGGCACCACATTGCTTCCTTGTCTTAGTCACTTGCAGCCTTGTTTGCTGTATGACTAACTGCAAGAAATCACCCCAAGCGTCTGCTGCAGACCTACTTACTCACAGCATAAACCTTCATTCTTAGTGAAGTAATGCAGGCATGACAAGGAATCACAAGAAGGGGACACAGCAGAAAATAAGCAACAAGTTAGTGGGATTTTTTTAAAGAAGCAAGCAGAGGAACTCAGTAAAAGAAGACAGAAAGAAAGGAAGTTTTTATAACCTGGAGGTAAAGATAATTTATTTTTTACTGGCACTATTTGATCGTTGTCAAGCATTACATAGATGTCAACCATAGGAAGCAACATTTCCTTATATTCATGAGCCCCGTGCCGCCCTTTCAAACACCCTGTCCACTTGCCAGCTTTCAGGAGTTCCACATTTTCTGCTACAAAACTCCTTTTAGAGCAAAATACAGATTCTTGATCAAAAAACAATGGCATTATTTTGGAAAGACCTGGAAGGAAATAATGACTGCTGCACTTTAGAGACTTTTGGGTGTGGAAAAACAGTCAGAAATTACTAAGCATTTCTCCTGTGCAAGGGGATGCCTTGAACTACCAGGTATAAAAAGCGTTTATGGGAGAAATGAGTTGCCTGACTGGCCTCCTAAACATTTCATTTCAAGATCTGGCTTTTAGGCAGAAGCATGCCTTACCTGCTTTGATCAAGTACTTTGAAAGTGATACTTCCTCAGAGCCCTGGCTGGGCAGTAGGGAGAACAGCCAACTCAGAGCTTGTTCCAGCTTTGATGTCTCCCTGTTGCAGGAGTCATGAGACTGCAGCACTGAAAATCACAGGGGGGAGGAGGGACACAGCCTGTGTCTCACTGCAGAGTGGAAAAAGAGGTGAACCTGCACTTTTCAATGCTATGTGGCCAAAGGTTTTTTTGCCCAATCTAGAGCTGTTACTGTAGTCAGGGAGAAAGAAGTGAGGAAGCTATGCTTGTTATGCTCATAACTCTGTTGCTCTCAGGTTTCCAGAGCAATAGGAATTGGCTATGTCTGATTTCAACTTGATGCATCTGTCTTTCTGAAAAAACAGCTGGTTCTGGTAGTAACCAAACATTACGAGTGGATTTTTTTTTAAGTCTATGAGTCCAAACTAGCAGCTTATACTGAGACATAATTTTTGAAGACATTCCTGCAGCCGTGCAAGATGAAGAGCATTCTAGTTGCTGCCTTGTCAGGTACTGCTAGATGTGGGCAAATGTGAACATGAAGGCTCTAGTCAAAAGATAGTAATGAAGGGGAAGAGTTATAGTTAGGAATCTGTCTTGATTTGGGGGAACTTGCTCCTTAGTGACTTTCTAATGCATTATTTACTGGATTTAATTACAACACTGCTTTCAAATGGAAAACACAATTTAATGAAAATGGTCAGAGATGTGGAGACTGCAAACAGGGAGGCACGGTGCTCTTTAAAAAAAGGAATTCAGGCGTATGTCTATTGCCTAAGGAAGGAACTCATCCTTACTGCCAAGACCAGATCTGATTATCCTGTGCTATTTACATGAATCACATGGTCTTTATGGAAATAAAGAAGTCCTTCCAGTTTAGATCTAAATGCCTCAAATGTACTTCTCAAATGAATTACCTAAGCCTTTAGTTTCAGTGGGCAGAGCCTGAGCTTGTACAAAAGCTCTAATTGAAACAACAGTATTTGTTTAAATTCAACTTGGTCACTGAACCAGGGAATCAACACAGTGGGACATGGATTCTTACAAAATGCACTAGACTGGGTGCAATGCTCTTTTGTGGCAGGAGCTGAAGGTGCATGAAATCCCAATGAAATTACTGGCATTTATAGTGCAAGACAAATCTGTGCTTAATTGCATGGGTTTTTAGGAGCAAAAAGAGTAATTGTCACATACCTGAGATCTGTGACACAGGTCTTATGATTTTACACAGTGATTAGAGCATTGAAATTAGTAATTTCACATATGTAACCCATTTAGAGTTCTCCGTGCTTCTCTACATCCTTTCCTCAAGTAATGAACTCCAGCTGTCTACTTTCACGGACTCTGGATAAAAGTATTTTTAAAGGAGAAATTTAAAGTAAGCCAAATCATGAGTGCAGCCAGACACACTTCCTGTGAGGCATGATTAAGCACTTCTAGGAAGGGTAAGTTTAGGACACAGCTGCTGCTCTATAGTCGTGGTCTGAAAATCCTTTGGAGCTACACTCTAGAGATTTTAAATGCCAAGAGGGACCTCCAGGACCTTGGAGTGAAACAAACCTTGTTCATACAGTCAGCTTTTGTTGGATTCTAACCAAACTCGTGTTTGTAGATGTCATGGGACTTCAATGGTTTTGACTGAAATGTCTGAGTTAATTTTGTTTGCCATAAGTGGTTAATGTTTTAAGCACAAGAATTTTTGCTCTGGTTCACAGACTTCTCCTTCCTTTAGAATCACAGATGAGCTTGGAGAAGGGCAGGATTCATCTTTTGAAAGTTTGCAATGACTTGCTTTGCACAGATACATGCTGCTGACAATTGGACTTTGGAAATATCTTGTTCCCCAAAAAGAGACACTCCAGGAGGACAAGAGCAGACATGCTGCTGGGCAAGAAGTTGGTAGTTACTGATGTGAATGCAAGCTCTAAAAAAGCTGAGTGAGAGCAGGGAGGCAGATGCAGTCCAACTGTCCAACTCGAACATTTCTTGGCACAAAAATGTTCTGGTCTGTGGAAAGGAAAGCTCTACTCATCAACCTGCAGTGTGGAGGAGCAGCACGGTTCTGGTGTTTGAAGGTATTGAGCAGCCTGCTGCTGATTTGTAGGCCAAGCTTTGTAATTTGCTCTTTACATAAAAGAAGTCAGCTTGTTTGTGTATTTAACACAGCTACATAGAAATGAGGAGAAGTTGCAAATGTAGAATAAGAGTCTCCACTCTGGACAGATTTATGAACAGAGAGTTTTAGGGAAGGGGGACCAACTTTGCAAAGAGTGTCTTGGCCCACCTGCCTCCTTAGGATTGTTTTGACTGAGAGGGGCTTCATTTATTATAAATGTAAGTTGAGGTTATGGGAGAATGGCCTAAACTAAGAAGGATCAGGATATGTTTCCCACATTTCTTTGCAAATATACCAGATGCCAAAGACTAGTTCTTTTCTGGGCTTTATATAAGACCAGCTTTCCTGCTCTCCCTCAACAATGACACTCAAAACAGCAGCTGTGAGGATTTCCCATACTATTACAGTTAAGTAGTTAAAGCTGAGTTCAGAAGGCAGAGAAAAGCAGAGGGTACACAATGTTAAGTGCTAGTGGTTTTGTACTAGCAGTGGCTGGGAGTGTCCATCCAGGTCCAGATAGGTGTCAATGAATGTTCATTTTTAAAAACCCAGACCCTAAGAATGTAATGCAAGTATTTAAAGTATATGAGATCAGGTTTTCAAAGCACCTGTGCTCCCACATGCATGAAGACCAGCGACAGAAGGTGGTTTTTTTTTCAGAACAAAATCTGGATCTTTCTACTTGAAGATTGAATTGCTTGCATATTTCTCAAACCACTTGTATTGGAGGATATGTTTATTCATGTAACCTGATGATAACCAAGCTGATTCTCCAAAAATTGAACAAGATGTCCAAGTGTCTTCCTTTCTCTCACACACATTTCTGAACATTTTCAACTGGGCCAGAGATCATATTGAAGAATTGTGATCGTGTTCTGGTATATCCAGTTCAGCCATTAAAACATCCCATTTGGGATCATAGAATATCCAGAGTTGATCCCATAAGGATCAAGTCCAACTCCTGGCTCCACACAGGGCCACACAAGTGAGAGCATGTGACTGAATGCATTGTCCAGACACTTCTTGAACTCAGTCAAGCTTGGTTCTGTGACCACTTTCTTGGGCAGCCTGTTCCAGTGGTTTGGTGAGAAACTGCCTTGTGTATCACCAGTTTCATATGTTTTGCTATAAAGTCCTGTTCCTCCCTTCCCTGGCCTTGGTGTCTGCACAGCTCCTTACATCTTCTCACTCCCTTCTCTGGTGGCAAAATGCAACTGCTTGTTTGGTTTTTTCTCCTACATGTGATTCCCAGAAGCACGGTGACCATCACCAATTGGCTCAGCCCTGGTCAGCAGCAACTCTGGCCTACAATCAGCTGATGTTTACTCTCTGGGGCCTGCAGAGAGCTTCTTGCTGCTTCTTGCAGCAACCATCTCTGCAGACCCCCATTGGCTACCAGTACCCAGCTACACAAAACTGCAACATTATCTCATTGACTTTGTGATCAAAAAGGAGTGAAAAGATATGAGAGGTCCTGCTAGTTGAGGCCATATTCACCTGGAGAAGGGGGTCTTGATGCAACAGGGTTCCTCAACACCATTTCCCCTCACCTTCTCCTGGTATGGGATGTTCACATAGCTGTGCAAAAGATATGCTATTACAGCATCAAAGTCTGTAATAACATTCATAGCTTTTCTTGGTACAAATCCAACATTCCATGATAGGAGACTATCAGTAGAAACTGACCTGGTTAAAACAAGTGGACTGGGCATAGGTGAGCACATCTCTTTACTAACACCAAATGGCTTTTGTTATATATGACACAAAGCAAAATTATGTGAATGCTGGTCTAAGATGTCTTGTGTTTCTTCCCTACACACAAAGTTTCTCTTAAAAATATGTCTGCCTCTATGGAGTCCCAGGTATATGTTCAGAGAAAAGTTTTGCTAGTTTTTTGAAAGCTCCTGTATGGCTCAGAAGCAAGACTCCTGACTTTCAGTAAGGCATCCAAGTAATTTTTCAGAAATTTGCCTATGGGTGTTGTTGTCCTTACTATTGCATTGTCACCCTCTTTCCCCAGAGTTAATGTCCAAAGTTTTAACCCTTGATGTGAGATAATGAGGTTGTCTGAGTAATGCTCTTTTATCCTATTCTCTACTTTGGTATGAGGTCAGGTGATTTTTTTCTGCCGTTCACAGTTGAGAAACTGAGGCCCCTTGAGATCAAGGTAAAGAGAAAGTCCTATGAAAACAGAGGATGTGACAATACTTGTCTGGCCTATGTTCCTCAATGAATACTGTGGGACAGATTATCAAAAGGGTTAAAAATGCTCCAGTGATATATTTGAATTTTGACTGTAGTATCCTGAGTTGCTCTTGGGGTAGAAAGAAGTAGAGAGAACTCACAGAAGAGGAGAAGGTGGGGAAGAGTTGCATAACAGGGAGGGCAGGTAATGCAAGAGAAAGATGAATTTGCCTCAGACAGCAGCACTGAGATCTTCACAAGATCTCTGTGCACACAGCTTCATCCAAAGTGCTGTTGAAGGGACTTTATGGTCAGTCTCAATGAATACAGAGCCAAGGCTGAGTATTATTCCAGTCTCCCACTTGTGACTGTGCATTTGGTGCTGCTGGCTTTGTGTTTTGCCTACCCAAACTTTCACCTTTTCATTTGATTCTGTCCCCCTCTCAATCCTTGCAGTTGCTAGTTTATCTGATATTTCCAGAGCGTTTTTGTATCCCTCAAGTAGGCTCTTTTCATACATGCAAATGGTAAATCCAGACAGAGATTTAGTCCTGACATTGCTGAAATGCAAGGCTATAGTAATAAAAAGGCTCAGTCCACAAACAGGCTTTGAACAACTCTTAAGAAGCATCATACATTTTGTACAGAGCAGAGAAAATTAACTTACCTATTAGTGGGACTGAGTCAGAAGTTGCAGGCATGATCTCAGCCACAAGCAGCATGAATACAGTCAGGGAAAGCAGGACAGTGATACCTGCAGGAGTGAACATGGAGGGGAAAGATGACAAACATGAACTCTGCAGCTGCTCCTTTGATGTCTTTGCTGTCAAATATAACCTTATTCTGATCTGCAGCTAAGCCAAACCCATTACTTCAAGTCAGTCAGTGCATATGAGGACTTCCACAATGTGAGAGTATTTTTGGATGGAACTTCATTTGCCGTCTTTTCACTTTTTTCAGTTACACTCAAACTCTTACTCCTCTTAACAGTAATGGAGGAATTGTTTTTCCTGTTGAGTGAAATGAAGCTTGTAGAATGGGTAAACTACATTGCTTTTCCAAAAGATAGCACAAAGCCCAGAGGGTCATTAAGGGCTAGGAGAGACTTGCACAGACATGAGTCTGGTTTTTGGCTGTTGCATATTATATAGCACCCTGCAAAGAGCTTTTGCCTGTTTTAAAGTTCTATTGAAGAAGACTGCTGCTAAATCTAACTGCCAGGCTACTGAGAAAACACAAGGTCAATGCATGAATGCTGACCCCTACTTTTATATCAACATTGCACTACAGCTCAAATAAAATCTTCCCTTGTCTTAATCCTGTCTTTCATAGAGAGGACTTGCATCCCCCATAGCCTGTGTTTTACTTCTTGTAAGGCAGGCTACTCAGATCACTGATTGTTCTACTAATACCAAGGGCACTTCATATGATATAAATATCTCTTCCCTGATCAGAATTGTGCACAATTACTATCAACTATGCATGAAAATCTTAAGGTCTTGCCTAGGCCAGTCATGTGAATTTCCAGCTCTTCCCTATCTTCTCTTGGAAGCATGCCTCCCCTCTTTATCAACACACACAACAGTAAATCTCATTTAGCCCTTCCTTGGATGTCCCTGTTTTGTGTTCATGAGGGACTCATGGCTTAAGTGGTATGGGACCTGAACTTGGAAGGTGAAAAGCCAATGCCCTGATACTGCTGATGCTCACAACCCTGCTCTTTGTGTGCCTTTGTATGTCCTATGTGAAAAACAGAGTTAATCAGTTGTGAATTGCATTGAAACGCACTGAAGTACAGAACAACAGGGACAACAGACTACTACCACTGCTTCCTATGCCAGTGAACAGTTCTTTCTCTTCTCAGAGTAAAATCCAAAAGGTTTTAGAAGTGCTTAGCACAGAATGTGTGAATGCCATGCTGAAAGCTGTTACCCTGCTTTCTGCAACCAAACAAATGCTTCTGTTGCCCCTCCAGGGAAATGTATATTCATCAAGCTCCACAATGTATTTATTCTGCATTTTATAGCAAGTGCTTACAGAAGAAATAAATTCTTTAGCACTTACCTAAAGAAATCTTCTCCCCTGAATCAGCTGGCAAAAGGAAAACAAGCAGTGCCAAGCCAGATATGAGAACACAGGGAATGAGTAGGTTTAAGCCATAGTAGAGGGTGCGTCGGCGCATGGTGATGGTGTATGTTACATCTGGGTATGGTTCTTTACAACATTCGTAGTACATCTCGTTCCTTTTTCCTGGGACACCTACAGAGAGGGAGATCAGAGCAGTGGGGAGATGTGCATCCCCTTGGAACAGCCCAAGAACTGATGGTTTATGAACCAATGTGTGGCACCTCCACTACGCCTACACATTGTGTCTTGAAGAGTTCTTTGAAGAGTCCTGTGGCAGTTGGTAAGGGAGAAAAGACACCTCCAAATCAATCACCAGGCAAAAATAAATTTCTACCGCTTGTGGCCAGAGATGCACGTATGGATGAATAAGGGCACAAAGTTCAATGTTCTTTGAAAGCTGACATACATCATTATGGGGATGAATGAGACAACGCAACTGTTGTGGTTTGGTTTAAAGGGAGAGGGGAAGCTGGTGGGGGGGAGTAGGGGAGGAGGAAGGGAAAGGGAAACCAAACCAAACCAAACCAAACCAAAACCCCGCGGGTTGGGATAAGGATAGTTTACTAGAATAGCAGGAAGGAAAATAGATATAACAATGATAACGTGATACACAACGCAGTTTCTCGCCAAAACACACAACTCAGACCGCAGGGCCCTGAGCCCCCCGGAAACCCGCCAGTTCCTCTCCGAAAAACCGTGCGTGCTGGAGCCGCCCCCTCCTCCTTTTATGCTGAGCATGACGTAATTGGCATGGAATGACCCCTTTGGCCAATTTGGGTCACCTGTCCTGGCTGTGTCCCCTCCTTTCTCATTAGTAGGGAAAGTTAACTCCCTCCTAGCCAAAACCAGGACATCATCTCTTCGTGTGTCAGTGTCTTCACCAGTGTCTGAGGTAGCACTGCAAGGTGTCTGCTGTTCCTAGTCCACATTCTGTGTTTTCCAGGGTTTATTTTCATGCCTTATGAATTATTAGAACCTGTCTTAACCAGGGAAGTTTATATGGGCCAGTTGAAAATGGTTCTGAGCATCCCAACCTCAACTAGGAAAGATTTGGAAGCAGTGACCAAAGATTAACTCAGTAACATGTGCATTCTAACTTCTTGCTTCCAGGGAATGGTGACAAACAGCCAATGTCACATTCACCAGCCCATGCAGCAGATCTTCTGTACAGCAAATATCACCAGTTCTTATTTTTCTGTAATTTTCTTACACACATTTGTTTTGTTGTGTCAGGAAAAACAAATAGGATATGACTTAATTAAAAAACAAACAAACAAAAAACCAACCCATTTAAGCTTGAAGTCTGCTATTCTTGGAGGCTAAGAGACATAGTCCAGTGTAGCTGAATGGCAGAGTTGGCCACAGTGATCTAGCTGTAGTAGACTGTCAGAGATCCTGTGTGGCAGGCTCTTCTGCACCACAGGAAATGTCAGGACATTTGGAAGAACTCAGCACCTCATATCTTTTACGCCACCACTGATCACCTTTTTTTGTTTCTGTGCACTTGTCAGAAGATGTGACAATGTGTACATTTGCACAGGAGCATCACAAAGTCTCCATGAAGGATATAGCCGTAGCCTGCCTGAGACTTACATAAAGGTTTTGCAGTATGAGTGAGGCAAGGGCCTGTTTTGTCCAGCCCTGATCAGGGCTGAAGGCAGATAAAGGACAGGTAAGTCTCTTAATGAGATATGCATAGTTGTTGGTCAGAAATAACCACTTAAAGGAGCACTGGGAAGTCATGAGTACTCTGAAATGGACTTTAGAAGGACTTCCCCACAGAGTCCTTCAGCTTCTCATGAAGATGAATGCTGATTATGTTTCTTACTGTATTCTTTCTCAGATGCCCTGAATGGTAAAACTACTGCATGCAGTTGGTCAGTGTCAGTTATCTCCTTGTCTGCATATCCAGACTAGAAGATGAAATGTCCCTTCTGCAAGGTCTCCTTAAGGTGGCTAAGCTCTATACATTTCCATGACATTGCTTCTGATTTAGCTACATAAATGAGTTCAAAATAGCTCACTGGGAGCTTACTCCAAATAACTAGTTCTGCACATAGATTACAATTAATACAGATATCTTCCAAAGCACAGAAGAGAGACATACTAAACTGCAATTGTTTGCAGTTATTATGAACTTCTAGACACTTTTATGGTTTTGTCGGTGAGAGACATTAATCTCTCTAAAAGCCCAGTTTTGGTGAAACAGTGTTTTTTATGCCAATCAATTTTTGGCTGGCATGTAAGAGTAGATGTGACAGCAGTGCTCCATACACCTACATGAGACACATCTAAGTTTAGTACTGAAAAACTGCACAGATGCATTAGGACCAGTAAATTTCATTTATGTACTCAGTTGAAGGCAGTTGCCCCAGAACACAGTGTTTTCTGTCACAGTTCAATGAATGTGTCTGAAAGGTTGTCTCTCATATGTGATTTTTTTTTCCTGCCTCTTATATAGAAACTTTTAATATCTGTATTTCATGTTCCAGTGGGATTGATCATCTCTATATATTTGGGGTTTGCCTTTGAAAATCAAACTAATGAGAATTTTTAGGTGAGCCGATTTACCCACTAAATCCCATTCGCCATTTGAGATATAGTTGGAAACATCAGCCTCAAGCATTTGCAGGTCAATCAACCAGCCACTGTGAGTCCAGGAGCCAAACTTCAAATCACACTTCTGCACATCGAAGGGGAACCAGCGGACATCAATGTAACATGTGCTCTTCAAAATGCCTGTGGGCAGAAATCAGACAGAATGAAGTATGTGCAGGGTACAATTCATCTCTACTCTTACCTGTCCAATTGATTGTGAGCAACTGTCTTCTTCAAAAGTCTGTGTGATGTAATCATGGGGTAACCAACTAAGTAGCACAGGTGGAAAATGCTGCCATGAGTGGAATAACCTCCCTTGCTGTGAAGATCTCTCTCTCTTTCACTGCATCCTTGAGATAGGTTGCTCAGGACACTCTGGCCACCCAGTAGCAGCCCAGCACATACCCAAATGCTGGCTGGTCCCAGAAGATCACAGTCAGTGCTGCAGGGTCTGACAGGAGTGTATAGTACACAGATGTCCATGCACTGTGGCTGGAAGTACTGTGAAAAGCTCCTTGAAAGGAAACCTTGTCCAGCACTGCATCAGACCCACTTTCCCTTGAAAAAGCATTGTTATGCTAAACCTCTCTCTGTGCTGGTCTTTGTCTTCTATATGTTAACCTAGGCCTTAAATTTTACTCTGAATGTGCCTCATCCACTATCATTATTTCATGTGACATTTTGAATAATTTAATACTTGTAGGTTGTTGGAAACGAATTAATTTTTCTTTGTCATGGCTATTCTGATGAGAGAAGAAAAATTGCTCCAAACTTTCTTTTGGAGACCACAACTGTAGCTATGGCACTTCCCCACCAGTTAGCAGGGCAGACCTGTTTGTTCCCTGGTGAGCTTTGTGGACAGGCCTGGGGTCAGCCTGCCAGCAGCTATGACATAAAATTTGGGAATTTCTTGTCCACCAGAGTGGGGAACTATGTATTAGCCTGTGTGTTAGCTGGTAGATCCTGGCTGATGGGCCTAACAGGCCATGAATTGGTACTAGAGATGGAAAGCAGGTTGTGACTCAGGTCTGGCTGACTGAGACCAGTCTCGTTTTTCACCTGGAGTTGTAGCCTCAGCCTGGAAGGGAGGACTTCACTGCAGAAGGACTGCTAGTCTCAGGTTCTCCTGCAGCCACATGCCTCTCCACTCTCAAGAAAGAGCTAATTGGATTGCATATGAAACATGATGTGGGTGTGCACACCGCTTTGCTTTAGATGACACTTCAGTTTGGGTCTCTGAATATTCTGAGCTCAGGAAAGTGATTTTTTGATTTGTGAAGTGGAAATTGCTAATAATGCACCTTTTTTCAGTGTCTGTTCCATAATTACATGGTGTGCAAAATTTCCATAGACTGCTTCTAAAGACTTTGGTTTAATTCATGAAGGAAAACTGCTTGTACTTATTCAAAGCTACATATTGATTTAAAGCAAAAAAAGGCTCTTGGTGCCCTACCTGGAGGAATATATTGACAGGATCCAGAGTAATTCACCAGGACGTTTGTGTGAAATGTTGCATCAAATCTTTCATCTGCACTATAACACAGTATAAAAAAAAAGAAAAAGCAAGCTGATGTGTGAGTTAGGATTTAGTAACCATCAACATCATCTTTCAGCTGAATTAAATTCATAGAATATCCGAATTAAGGTCCTATGCCTGAGTGAAGAGTCCACCCTCAATCAATATTGTGGCTTCTCACAGACACTTCTGACCTGCACCCAGGCACGTTTGTTGCATGCTACAATGACCTCAAAAAAAGTGAGAGGTTAGAGGTGTTGGGTGTCTGAGCAAAGGCAGAAGAGAGAGGAGCAGAAGCGTCACAGTAGCTGTGTCCAAAAAGTGGAGAGTCAGGAAAATGAGGATCTTCTGGGGCTGCTAACTGAATCAGACAGCTCACAGTGTAAATCAAGTTATTGGTTATGCAGATACCTGTTGTAAGAGGAATGGTGGCCTGAACCAACAATTATGCAATCCAAGTGTTTGCTTCAAGCAATGGAGGAAGACACTGAGAAGACATTGTTTTAGATCTGGGGCTTGTACCAAGAGATGCGCTGAGACTTTAAGGCCAGAAACCAGGTGAAAGAGACCAAGAAAAGATAATTTCTTTAGGATTCCAGCAATTCTTAGAAAAATAAGGGAGTCATAAGGCAGGCAAGAACAACAGTTCTTCAAGGGAGCAGGTTACTCCCCACCGTCTCTTGAGAAGAGGGTTGCCCTGGCTGATCCTGTAAGGCCTTGTCTGTCATGGCTATGTGTAGGTCTATGTTGCATGGCTGCACCATCTCACACACCCTGTGTCACTAACAGATGTGGAAATTTTAGATCCTGTGTTCCCCCTGTGACCTGCTCAGTCTTCGTATCTGAGTCCTCGGTGTCATCCCCTGCACAAAACAAAGGGGATAAAACTGGAAAAGTTATGTGTAGAATGAGTGATAACTATCCAAAAAAACATAAAAGGCTGCAAGAAAGGTTTTTATAAATGCAAGGAAACAAGGAAAATACAAGGGATTGTGTAGATCAACTACTTGCTGTGAAAGGAAAGAAAACAACAGGGTGCAGAGAGCTGCGGTGTCCTGTACCCTCTGTGCTTTCGTCTTCCAAAACGTGGCTCACCGCAGTTGTGTTCTCACACAGCAGCAGGAATCCAAGGCGGAATAGGGGAGGCATAGGTTAAAGAAGTGTAGATAAGACAGATTCCAGTTGGCAGGGCTGATGAAATTTACTCTTGAGAACTGAAGGGACTGGACGAAATACCCTCTGAAGCATTAACAATTGGCTGTGAGAGCTCGTGGAGAACTGGGAAGGGCTGAATTAGGGAAGATCAAAGAGAATTCTCTTTTTTTTTTTAAATGTGAAATTATAAGACACATCAACCTAACTTCAAAGATAATGAGGTGAAAACAGCTGGCATAAATTTATCAAGGGCCGACTGCATCAAGTCAGTCCAATTTTCTTGTTAACTGAGTAAGAGGCGGCAGGTGATATACCTGAACTTCATAAAGCCTCTGCCATTATGTTCTTATAAACAAACTACAGTAATATGGACCTGGCTATATGCATCATTTTTAGAGACTGAAAAGGAACAGGGACACCCTATATAATGAGTAAAGATGAAGTAAGGAGCACTTAAAGAATCCAGGTTATACCATGCCTTCTTGGGATATCATATAGTGAGGACATGGAATGGAAAATGGATCTTGGTGACTGGGGAAACGAAGAGAATGAAATTCAGTCTGGATGATTAGAAAATATTACACTTAAAAAACTGCGAAAGAAAGACAGATCAGTGGAAATTTAGTAAGACAGGAGGCTGAAGTACAACATCTGGGGTTTCTGATAGATCATAAAATAAGTAAAAAAGTAAAATGTTAGAGCAAAACCAAAATCCCCTCCTCCTGGAAAGCATTAAGGAAACATCTGTCTGCAGAGTTTCCACTCCATTCAATGCTGCAAAACTGCTGGCTAGGGAGATGAATTCAGCTCCAGAGGAGGAAAAACAGATTAGAGAGTGTTCAGAGGGGAAGAGGAATGATGGAGAGAATTATAAAATATCATTGATGACGAAAATGAGAAGAAAATCCTTTTAGTTCAGGCAGGAACACTAAGGCAGATAAATTTTTCTGGGAGAGACATGGTAATTATTAGGAGAATATGAATTTTTTTCCTCTCTCTGCTCCCTAGGAAAATATAACGAAGAAATCTGAAGAACTACAGCAAGGAAGACTTAAGATTGGCTATTACCTGGACTTGTTTGCTTAATTTTTTATTATTTCAAGAGTAACAGCCAAATCCCCAGGTGGCAAAGCCCCTAGAATATCAGTGAAGCATGGCTGATTTACGGTCCCACCAGCAGTGATGTATCTTGCTTACCTGTTATACAGAAGAATGTCTGGTACCCAAATCTGGTCGGCTGGAAACCGCAAGTTCTGCACCCCTGGATATTCATACTGATCCCAAGACAAGTAAACATCAACCCAGTACTGTTGGCAAATACATACATCAGATTATACAAGCTGATAAAACTCTTCTAAATTGTCTAAAACTTTATGGGAACAAAATGGATTTTGCTAGTAGCAATAGCAGTAGTGTGATAATATTTTAATGCTCAGCTTTTAATTATTAAGAAAGGTTAGCATATAGAGTGAGTAATCCACAGTGTAATGACTGCATGCTGTGAGCTGTATTTTAATGTAGTGTCTAACCCCTTCACCTTACAAACTGAAGCCAGACATCCCAAACCTTTTCTGGTAGACTGGCAGAAACACTAGCAATAGGCACTGCCATGGGCCATGCACATGGATCACGGTCTGAGAGTCCTTTTTTGGTGGAAATAATCTGTTACAAAGGTTGGGTGATTCTTTTAATAACTACATGGTTATGAGAGATAGGCAAGTGAACTTTATATCCTGATGGATTACATCTGATCCCTTCTCCAACCCAACACAAACAGTTAATTCCAGAAAGGTGCAGGCACAGCTTTTGTGCAGAACCTTGTGACTTATAGCAAAGCTATATGGGAGGGCTGCAAGGCAAACAGTTACTGGTGCTGTACGTGAGGAACACATGTACAAGGGACAGGGCACCCACAGGCTCTGTCCTATCAATCCTGTAGTGCTATAGCCTGGTCTGGGTTTTTGTAATAGAAAACAGCTGATTTCTACTGCAAATCCCAGCAGGTAGCTGAGGAAGAAATAGCCTGTTTAGTTGTACCCATTAACATGAGAGAGTGTTTGGCTGCTAAAGTCAAGGCAGAATTAATTCAATCATTCAAGTCTCCCACAGAGTTTTCACTCCAGAGCTGCATCTTTACAGAGCGCAAGCAATTAAGGAATCAGTTTACGCGCTGTAAGACCATATCTCTCACCGTACACAGCCAGCAGCAGACCTCCTGGGAAACTCCCTTCCCCAAAGCCCTCAGTAAAGATAGTTTTGCTTATCCTGCATGACCAGTGCAGGTCACTTCTCAGCTGGAGCGTGTTGCAGGAGAGAAAGGAGGAACATTTACAGGCAACGTTTGAAAAGTGGAAGGGAAGGCAATGTTCCCACTGACCTGCCAGGGCACTGCAGGCAGTGATGCAGCATGGGGCTGCTTGCGATACCTGGCTTCACCACACCCAGCTTTAGCATCTCCATGGGGTCTGGCATGACTGCATCAATTCTGTGTTTGGGGGCAAGTACTGGGGATCTATGTGCCCTTCCCTCCATGGTGGTACCCATGGCTCCCTGTTCCAGACAGAGGTGGATATTTTCTCAGAAGCTGTGAGTGCAGGTTGCCCAGGTATTAATGGATGTCTGGCTCCTTGATAGCAAGTCCCCATCACTGTCCTTGGAGAGGGCCTTGAGCCCCTTGAAGAATCTCTTCTTCAACTCCAGTGGGACTCTTTCTAGATCCATATTTTCACTGACCTACAATACAGTTTTAAAGGTCAACAGGTCTGCCCAGAGGATTACTTGCATTTCATTTTCAATGCTAAAAGGAGCACTAGAGAAATTTCAAAGGACTCAAAATGCCTGCTTCTTTCACATTACAGACAGAAATAGACAGTTAAAAGACAGAAAACTTGCTTTTCATTGAAGAAATCACATTCAGCATTATATTAGAAAGGTTTTTTGCTCTCTTGACACAGGTTACTCACCATCTGCAGCCAAGCATTTGTGATCAACACCTGATTCTTCTCATCCTTTGAATAAAAGGGAGAGGAAAATGAGGAGAAGAGAAAAAGGATGAGACTCAAAGTACACTATGGAAGCATTTCTGTTTCTTTTAGAAAACCCAGATTCTTGGGGTAAATAAACACAAACTTTATCAAGTAGATGGTGAGCTCAGTGCAAAACCACTGAACTGCATTATATGGCCCAGACAACAATGTCTCTTTTCTCTCTTTTAAACCTACAAGCATCCTGTAGTTATCATCAACAACAGACGTTAAAGTAATAGATATTCACTCTTATTTTGATGGGGACAAGCAGACTGCACACCAAAAGCACACGTTTTCTCTTCTAGCTAGTTGGTCAAAACAAGATGATTTCCTGTACCACATAACATGTGGTAGTTGGAAAGACTTTATGTTGTACTTGCTTCAACTGCAAAACAATGGTGAAGAAGTGCTGGAAGTACTGCTCCTTTGGAGTGTTGTCATTATGTAGCATAGCTCAGACAGAAAGGGAAGGAAGAGCTGGCCTTGGGTAAAAGCTAGCACATGGCAAAAGGACACAAATGCTGCCTGAGAGAGAGCTCATGCAGCGCCTGCACTCAGCAGGAGTCTGTAGGTTCAGACATCTGCATGCATTGGCCATGGGTAAGCAGCTCTGACTCACAACAGAATCGAAGAAGCCTTCACCCATCTGGTCACAAAGTGTTTTGAGGAGCCTACTGGGTGCAGGACCCTGCAGTGCTACTGCCACAGCAGGGATGGAGAAGCAGGGCTATAGAATTACTGTGGTGCAGACACCCAGATCCACCCCCCTGTCTGGCACAGTTCCTAATACCACTACAGGCATACCCTGCACTTCCCAGCAGCCGAGGCTGTGGTACTCAGTGGGGAAGTGTTTGTTCCCCCTCCAAGCATCATCCATGTTCAATCCTTACCTCTCCAAGGAGCACTCCAGCTTTGACTATGGTGCATCCTGAAGCTTGGTTTTGATATTGTAGCTGGGGGAAGGTCTGACCAATCTGGCCATTTTCCAAGAAAACCATATTCTTGGCCAAAAGGCATACCAGAATGCAACAGCTTCCCCCTCTGATTCAGCTCATCTCTCTTGGACACATATTTGAAGGCACAGTTATAGCCTGACCTGAGGGAATCGCTTGCCCTCAGTAAAATGGAAATATCTTCAACCTGTTTTCTTCCAGATTGCCACCCTATGGTGAATTGACTTGACTCACCTTCCTACACATAACTTGAAATAAGCTATGATTTGGGCACCTAAAATCCTACTGTGTTTTAATTAGAGGGAAAAGTTCTGTTTGATTGGTTTTGTCCCATTCTTCCACAGCCAACGAGAAACACAGAACTCATGCAGACACCAGAGATTAACTACATTAATGGGAAGATAAGGAGATCTCTGAAGGACAGAGATATATTCTAGCATCAGACAAAGCTGCTCTGAAACGCTGCTGCAAATCCTATGGGCTGCAGCCCACCATTTCTGGACTGCAGTGATCAAACCTCAGGGTACAATACAGAAGTATGGAAATGGATGCAAACACTCATGACAAGTGTGCTGGAAGAACATCAGGATAAGGAGTTTCACCAAGATGCAAGATGGCCTGTTGGCCTTGCAAATTTCTAAGGAGAAGCTCCATGTCTAGCCATGGCTTCAGGCTCAGGCTGTCTCCTGATCTCATGATGGTAGTAAGCACATAGTGCCAGTGCCCAGCTATTCTGTGTGTCCGTGTGTGTTTATGCCTATATGGTTGTCTGCAGTCTTGGGGTGAAGACTTAGCAATTCCATACTGCTCTGGCAGGTATTTAAACCCTACAAAGTACCCCTGGCATGCAGGGCCCCTCTGGTCATGTCCTTAATGTAGAGGATCAGTTAGTGTGTGCTAATTGTTGTCCTCCATGTCAAATGTCTATGTCACTATGATGTCTCCTCCTCCACCTGAGTCCATGACACTTCTACTCTTCATTGTCATTCAACATCCAAAAAGGCTGGTCTCCAAAAGTGAGGTAAACCACAGTCCTGGAGTAGCCTGGACTTTTTGGTTCACTCTGATCCTAAATCATACTTTTTTTTTTTTCAGTACTTAAAGGGAGACATCATTCATCTGGTGGATTCCTGATTGCTTTGACAGTGTGGGGTAGTAATTCTCTGCAGCCAGGCTCCAGTCCTCAGGAAAAGCAAACTTCAGGTATGAAACAGGTCTTTGCTGTAGTCCTCCATGCAAAACTGTCTGTCACACTACCTCCTCTTCTGCTCCTCTTGAGTGCCCTCAGGACCTGCCAAAACTTCTGCTGCTGGGAGATGCCACACAAATATCAGCTGTGATTTTATATTGTGTTATACTGTTCATACGTTTCCCTTTCACCTCTCTGCTCCTCCCCAAACTGTGGCAGTAAATATGTGCCTCTTTTCATGCAAACCAGAACCCAACTCGAGAGGCCCTGTCCCTCTGCAGCTCCCCATGTTCCCTGGGCTGCAGGGAACAGTTGCTGAAACAACTGTAAGAACGTCTGCACAAGAATAGGAAAAATCACACACAGGATTAAGCTTGTTGAGACATGTTTTTTAGAGGGTGAAGGATTCAAAGGGTTAAACCCCAACTTGGAAAGGTATAAAATCCTGAAGTGAAAAACCCCAGTGCTGGTAATTGATAGGGTTGTCAGAGTGTCAAGTGACCTGGGAAATGGGAGAAATGCAGCAACTTAGATGCTGCATCCCAAGGATCCTCAGAGGCCAGCCCTTCCCCATATGACTGATGCTTTCCTGGTCACCAATGAATCCTCAGATGTCTTCTAGGGATGGTAAGCATGATGCTTGTCTGAGCTGTTCATTCTTAGCAGTATTTTGTGTTGCTAACAAATCAATAATTGATTTGTGCTTGTACATTGCATATGTCCTCCTTGCAAAGCTTTTCTGTGTTCTGCTGAAGGTGCTTGAACACTGTGACTGAAAAAATGGGCTGCAATGGCTAGGCAATCCCTGTCTTGTGCAAAATGAAGAATTTTCCCCATCTAAATTGCAACCGATGGAGAAGAGGAGAGGACACCTTCCTCATTTTTGTTGGCTAGCTGAGAGCCACATGCATTAAAATGCAATGTAAATCTGGGAGACCTATGGGTCTCCCGCATGTAAAGATGCATCCTGTCAGGACACTTTCACTTGTGGCTCTTGATTTACAAGAATTTTACCTGACATAGTAAGTTTGTACTTGACAGACTGAAAAGGAAGATATCTGGGGATGACTTTTGTATTTCACAAAATACTCTGTTGCCCTTACCTGCTATTCTGTCACACCTCTGTGAGCTTCTTCAAAGTCAAATGCAAATGACCTTGGTAATCAGCTTTGACTCCAAACAATTCATCAGCCATGTATTTCAGGTAGCATTAAATTTATCATCCTGGCTAGACTTTGCCTCCTCTTAACAGGGCTACTGTGCTCACCATGTTTGTCCTCCTTTTCAGATTTGTTTTGCAGTCAAAAGAAAGTTTGTCTATTAGAGTTCTCACAGGTTTATCTACAGTATTACCATGCCCTACATGGTGTTCCTTGTGTTGCCTTTTGATAACAGCAGTCAGCAAGGGCACAAAGTCTAACCAGGGCTTTGGAATGCTTACATCTCTCTCAGTCTTAGGGGAGGGAGGATATGTTACTTCAGGATGTTTTCATGGGCTTTCAGAGTCTCTTTTCATCATTGCCTTCAGGCTGCTGAGCTTTCACAGGGTGTTGGGCTTTATGGACAGCATAACACAGAAAATGTTATTTCCATATTCAGCATGATTCAACAGATGCAGCGTGATGTGTCCTTCTTATCACAGGATGGAACAGAAATCGTTCCAAACAAGGACCTGAGTTTGCCAGACCTGCCTTGTTTGCAGGAACACCAAAGCTTATATTCCACTGGCCAGGCTTTTGTCCAGGTGTAGCTCTATTGCTAAGCCCCTCTTCTAGTGAAGGACCCTGAGGAGCCTGGCCAGAGTGTATGCTGCTGCTGCCCAGGAGGTGAGTGCATTCTAGAGTTTGAATCCATCTGTTAGAACAAGAGGCACTTAAGGGCAGAGGTGTTATGAAACTTTCGATCTTAGCAGGTGTGGTGGTTTGCACCTGAGTCAGGTAGCTTTGTATTTTGCAAGGAATTAGTTTTGCCTTTGGAGTGGGCTGACTGCCTTGCCTTTCCAGAGCTCCAAAGGAATGACAGTTCCTGCTGTCTTCATCATGATCTGTGGACTATGTGAATCTCCAAGATACCTGGGCACAGAAGGGATGCATTTGTCTGCCACAAAGATACAGACTATCACGGGAGTGTGTGTGCCTTACTTTGCCCCAAGAGGTCACTAGCAGATACTAGTTCTTGAGCTGTGGAAGTGTTAGAGATGTTTCCTTCACTGCATGTCATGGGTTTGTGTGGAGGGATTTAAGGTTAGTGGTGAGGATACCTTTCCTCCCAGGAGAAATCTTGAATAATCCTTCACACTGCTTTTCCTGCAAAAGCTTTTTGTCTCTCTTGGACATTGCCAGCCTCCATGTTTGTCTTTCCCTGCAGCAAAGCAACAAAAAGTAGCCCTGCTAAGATCCCAGGTGCGTCTGGGGATGACTAGTCCTCAGAGATGCTTTTCCAGTGCCCCCCTGGCAGGTCTCCAGGGCTTCAAATATTCAGCTCAGACAAAGCAGTTTGCTTCTGGCATTAAAATGCTGGAAAATCTAATGCTGTGGTCAATAGTTAGTGCAATGGTTGTCCTCTAAATCCTTCCTGTATTTATCTGGATCAATTTCTCTCCAGCCTGACCCCAGTTAATCCTCTGCTCTGGATATCTGCTTATTCCTACAGTCACTTTTGACCCATGGAGAGTGACAGAGTTAGTTTGGTTTGTTCCAGCACACACGCTGTGACATGTGAGTATTTTAGTTTTGTTTTCCGTGGTCTCAAGCCAAAGCTTACAACGTATTTAAGTCTGCCTGCCTTTTTCACCACTGCCAGTCTAGATTCTCCCTTGCCAGTCCAATATCCAGGTAAAATGTGACTGACATCAGCCATGTAGTTACTTGGGTGATAGCACATGGACAAAAAACAAAACCTACTTCTGTGTCAGTAGTCACATCATATGGTAACGTGTCATCTCTGTAACAAGGCACTTGTTAACAGGTGACTGACAGTTACTGTTATCTCACAGAGCCACAGCACTGGGAGTTGACTTGGCCATTGGTAAATTGCAAGGCATGGATCAGAAAAGTCCTAAATTGAACAGGTAACTCCCAGAGGTCACCAAAGGCTATACGTGGCTACCTTGGTGCCTCACCTCCCCTTTCCCTTTCCCTTCTTTCCCTTTCCCTTTCCCTTTCCCGTTTCACTTTGGTTTTTCCTTTTCGTTTCATTCCCTCTCCCTCTCTCTCTCCCTCTCTCTCTTTTTCTTCCTTTTATTTTCTTTTATTTTCCCACTGGTTTTGTGCTGGAGTATGCAGAAAGGATATGATCAATAAACATGGACACATTGACACAGGGACTTGGAAAGCTTGAATAGCAGAGGCATTGGTCTTCACACAGGATTTTGATCAAGAGTATCAAAAGGAATTGATGAAACTCTCAAATGCTGGTACACAGTCTACAGTTGCAGGAGACAGTCCTTTCTATTGCTGAAACACCCATCTGGCCATGAGCTTCAGCTGGTTAACAAAAACTCAGTTTAAATGTATGGTTGAAGTCTCACAAAACCAGATAGTGTGAGGAAAATCTGTGTTGTCTTGGCAACATCTAGTAAGCATCTCTGGACAGCCCTTGTATTTCAGGGGCTTCACTGAAAAGTTGGAATAAAGGTTGGCATGGTAACATCAACTTTGAAGAGATAAATGATGTTTAAGCACTTTATCTCAACACCTTTAACAAAGCACTCTCCGGAAGAAGATGGGAATCAGAGGGTATGTCATAGAGTCAAGGTTAAAGGTGCAGGAGACATACAAAAATAAACTAGAATAATGTTTGTTCATCCACTGACACCTGCTGAGCCCATCAAGATGGAGATGCAACCAAGCCAGTATTGTCAAGCCAAGGACAATACAGTTAAGAGATCATTACTGAACGCCCATGACCTCCTGCTTTTCTCATTTTGTTGCTTTGGCCTTTTCTCCTATGAGCAGTTGGAGGTCATGCTTCATAAGTGTTTTTCACCTATGGGTAAGCTGCATTGCTATCAGTTGTCATTGACTTCTCCTTGAGGACATGCCTATCTTGGTCCCTCTCCTGCCTTGGAGAAACATGTATCCCCTCACTGTGGTCAAGCTGCACAAGCTGCCTTTGGTGTTTGTACTGGGTAGCAGCATGAGGCTGCCTCATTCAGCTGCCTCTAAGCACTCAGTGTTCTCCTCACCAGAAAAGCATTCTAGGGGGTATCACTGCACCCCTATCTACTGCTTGCAGCAGTTTTGTGCACATTAGATGTCACCACAGGAGTTTTGCACAGCCACTGCCAGATCACACTTCCCCACTTGAAAAGCCCTGGAGCTGGGACCTATCACTTGTGTTGAGGGTGGAGGCTTTAAGAGAACCCTGCACCAGGAGGGGCAAGCCAGGACTGTGTGAGAACAGCCTGCAAATGCAGGGATACCAGCTGTGTTACTCAGGAAACAAAATGCATGGCCAATAAAATCTGTGAAAGCTGTTCCTTGTGAAGGCCTTGGGTCCTCATACACCAGAAACAAACTAGTTGTTTTGATGTAGATGTTAAATGCAAAGGTCCAGATGCAGAAGCTGCTGCAGGAAGTATTGAACCTGAACAGTCCTCAGAGGTAAGAGTGAACAACAGGGGAATAATTTTCTGTTGCAAGCAGGATGTCAGAGGAGGCAGGTCTCCCACTCACTCACATAACTGGTGACTGATAGCATCCCATGCCTACATATTTGTGCCTTAACTGCCTTCTTGCCCACTCTTTCCAATATAGTTTGCTGCTGTAGTGAAAAAAGGCAGATTTGTTCTTCCCCTTCACATGTGACAGGCTGTGGGTACCTGCCTTAGGAAACGAATTTGTTTTTCCATGGTGCAGCTTCTCATCATTGCCTGAATATCAGAATTCCTTCGAAGCATGCCACATTATTGACTCCAGCACTGGTTTTGAGACAGTTTGATCTAAAACCCATCAACAAAGACCTGAAAATTCAAAGGACTCCTTGTCCCTGCACTGCTATGGGGTGTTGGGGAGAGTGAAGCCACAAGATTTGTTCCACTGTTTCACAGGTGCTTCTCATGGAGCTGGCTTTCCAGCACAGCACTGCTGTCTTGTCTGCTTGGATGAACTGAGGCACATGCTTGGCTCCTGGGGGAAAGGATGTTATGTCACCATCCAAAAGCAGTCAGTCCTCCATTAAACTCCCAAGTCACCCTCACACAGCATGTAGGTGGTTAGTATATTCTCCGGGGTAAATACCTCATCCTGAAATAGCCCTCCATGTGTTTTGTGCACAGTCGGCAGGTGTTTCAATAAACAGGGCTAGACACAAAATCTTTATTCCAAGCTATTCATTATTCATTATATTTTTCAGCACTTGAAATCACAGGGAAAGCAGTGACAGGACAGGTGAGAAAGGCCCCAAATTAGCCAACTCTGAGAACTTACCAGAGACTCACACTCAGGCTAACTGCAAGGCTGCCTTTGTTTTTTTATTCTTCTATTGCACGCTGCTGTGACAGCACAGCAAGGTAAGGGGACATAGGCCTGTTCCAAAAATGCAAGTGAGTTCTTAAAGCATCAAGGACGGGAAATGGGGCAAAGGTTTTTACTGAGGATCACCATTTCTCAGGAACTACACTCACAGAACACAATGGCAAAATACTAACCTTACAAACACTGAGAAACTAAGAAATAATAGGTTCAAAGCCACCCCAGCTGTTTTGGTTTAACTGGTTTATTGCGGATGGTGGCTTTAGAAAAACACGACCACCAGCAGTGCCCCTGTCCCCTTCCACAGTCCCCTGCCAACAATGCCACAAGACCAGGAGAAAACACTCATTTCTAGGGACCCTCTTGAGTTTTCTGGAGGGAGTTGTGGAAAATGTTTTCCATTTCAAACAACTGAGTGCTTCTCCAAAGGACAACTTTCTTTTCCTGCCATTGTTATTGAGTTCTTAGGTGATAATAAGGAAAATCTCACTTTAAATATATTTTGCTCCTCTGCACCTTGGGGGAGCTGATGTATACTAATGTCTCTTAAAAGTCCTTGATGGCTCGAATTACCCACGATTAAGGAATAGCAATGGGCTCAAGATCTAAACTGTCACATCTTCAAACACGACTGGGCTGTCTGCCTTTTCACCAGACTGGCAGAAGATATGTTAGTTACTGTGAAATGCCCACGTTGCACGACCACCCCTGAAAACCCCAGAATGAAATCAGCCATTGCTTTGTGGGAGCCACAGTCACCAAGTGCATCTTGGGGAACTGCGCTGAGAGAAAACACACTACTGAGTTGTTGCTTTGTAAGTGCCACCACTCTGTGCCCTGAGCCAGGCAGAAGACAATAAAAAAAAGCTCTAGGTAAAATTCAGGTAATTAAGGCTTCATCATAATGCTTCATGCAAAGTGTGGGAACAAAGTAATTTTAGACAGGCAGCCATAATACCCAGGGTGCCTAAATTCATTGTGCTAGCAAACTCGTTTCCTGTGTTTAATTGGCTTAGTGAGACTGACATTTTGGTAATGTCTGTCACTTAGAAGGTAGACAAAATAATAATTCATGGCTCAATTAGCTCTGGATTCCCCACTTTGCAAGCTTCTTTCATGCTAATAAAGAGGTCAATTTATCTAAGTTTTCTTCCCAGAGTTCAAAATTGGTCACAGTAAGTGAACCTTATGACCAGGAGAGAGAGCTTGGGATTTAGCTTTAATAAATCCCTTGGTCTAGAAACCTTTCTGTAATTTTTCTGCCTGGAATTTTAATGACTGCTATTCATGATTACTAATTACTGATTTTCAGCTTTTATAATGATGTCTGCTCTGTTTTCCTTCTCAGTCACACCGTTCTGCATCAGTTTCTCTGCTCAGAAATTTCTGGTGGAGAAAAAGCTTTCTGGAAAGATATGTGCTTTGGTAGAGTAGTGTCTATACAAGGCAAAACAGAAAAAACATAGCTTACAAGAACCCTACAAATAAATGCAAAGGTGTTACTAGGAGAGGAAATCTAGAAGGACTGAAAGAGTCAGTTTCTCTCCCTACCACTTATCTGTGCTTAGTGATTAAATGAAATTCAGAGTGATTACTTCATAATCCTTTCCATATTACTTCCTTTTCTTTCATATTCTGTGTTTCAGTCTTGAGTGGTCAATCTCATGTTGCTGAAATTATCTATTCATAAAAGACTTGTACAGGATGTACTATCAGGATAATGGTTTAATCTATTGAATACTGATACCATATCAGGAATAATATGTGAACGGGTGCCTATATGTGTACTGGCATATTTATGTTTATTTCCTCAATTCACTTGTCTGTTGATCTGGGTTTGCTGCATAACAGTCAGCACAAGAGATCTGGACATATGAGAGTGCTGGGATCAAGGGTGGGAGGCAATGATCTGGCTGCTGTAAAGACAGTTTAGGAAGGGAGAGAAAATTTAGAGACAGAAATTTAACCCTTGAACTTCCTGGTCATTCAATTCACCATCAAAACAAACATGAAAAAGCCTCTGTCCTAGAGAACAGGATGGTTAAGGGGCTGGCGGCCTGGCTTGCCCCTGGAGCAGCACCTCCGGCCAGCACGGCTGGCTGCCTGCCACCCTTCTCTGGCAGGACCACTCACAGGCTGACACAGCCTGACTCACAGTCCTGTAGCTCCTCTTGCCTCCAGCCACACAGTTCAAAGGGGGAAACAGTGCCTATGCTACATTAATGCTCACTGTAACAAATAAGCACATTTTCAGATGAGAGAGCAGAATTGGTTTTGGAAGATGGCAGAGTTTAAAAAGGCCCTTCTGTATTTTGCATCTTACAAAAGAAGCACTTAAAAGCAAGGAAATCAACTGCTGGAGGCATTAAGATAGGACAGATTATGTGATGAAACTAACACTACAAGGGGTGTGTCAGATAGAAGGTATCTCAGGGCTATGTGTCACATTCCTCTTTCCTTCTCATCTTCACCTTACGGCAGAGAGTTTACTGACAGGCAGCCTCTAGCTTTGGCAATTCCCACTCAAATGGAGAATTCTCCAGCAAAAAGCCTGTTGCACACCAGCTTTTGGGGACTGAGTTCAAGCATCCTGCTAACTGAGGAGCAGATTATCCAGGAACTGAGCAGGTTTATGAGGGCATCTCTGATGTGAAAAGATGCCTGCATTTACAAGTTATTCTCTCACCAAACACTTCCTCCAAAAAATCCAACACCAAGAAAAACCCTAACAAAGCAGTGCAAGGCAAAGGAGGAAAACAGTGCAAGATAGAGCCTGACTCCCAACATTTTGCTAAGTTCTTGGCAGACAAAATAAACACTGCTGGGCCACTAAGCTAATATGCTGCTTATAGTGCTAATGACTACATTTGAGTGCTCAGGGAAGGTTATGCACCGAACTTTTCCTTTGGTTTCTCTGCACAGAAAGGCACAGATCCAGTTTTCAGGAGAAATACCTGAATGTTTGGTCTTTATTGCCCCACTGAACTGTTCTATTAACTTGCCTTGCTGCTTTCCAAACCTGTCAAGAGCTTTGATACACTGCAGCAAGTAAATATGCAGTTTAACTAAGATCGTTTGCAAGCATGTGACCAAGTTTAGGGTGATCCTGCAGTCCCCAGGATGCATTTTACACACTGCTTAATCAAATCAAATCAATATATACTAGATTTTCCAGATAAGGCATTTGTGACAGGTTTGCAGCCCAGAACACAGTAAAATTATATTCAGAATGACTCATGGGAGGGTTGTTCAGTATTTTGTGGCTTGTCATTGGGCACTCACAGTCCCCTTTTGTAGTCATTATAGCCCTGAAACAGAAGCCAGTTTCCACAAGAGGACCTGAACCACCATGTGGCACTACATAGTTGGACAACCAGTCAGCTGTTTCAGTGATTTTCTGGATCAGTAGCAGCTGGAAGGGTGAATTTGGAGTAGCAAAATACTATGGAACTTTGCCATATGCAGGGAATTGAACAGCCAGACCCTTGGGTTGGCTCTGCAGAGGACAGCTTGTCAGCTAGGCCCTCCTTGCATGAGGCTAATGAGTATGCTTAGCAGGGTACAGCCTCTGAAAAGACCAATGAAGTACTTACTGGAAACCTCAGAGGTGTGTTTGCTTTTAGAAGGGAATTTTGAGCCATTTATCTCTGCAGCATTGTGCAGCTCTCCTCTTAAAATTAGGCCCTTTATTTAGAGAGTATTTTAAAACCCTGTCCTACATTTCTGGTCTGGCCAAGTCTTTTTCTTTATACTCTTCTGATGGTTGACTGCTTGGTTCCTTTTTCTCTTTGTACATATAAACTTTCAGTTTGAGGAAGCATGCAATCTAGAAAGCTAATAAAGAAAAGTTTTCCTGTGAACAACCAAATGTAGCGAGGCTATTGTTGCAGTGGTACTGATGCAATGACCCAAAGATAATGGTAAACAGTACCACTAGCAGAAAGCAAGCTGGAAAGTAAAGACTGGTTTTATTTTGGATTTGGGTTGGGGGGTTTTTTGGGTTTTTTTTTTTGTAGAATAAGGTCCCCTGCAAATGCCAACTGGAGCAATGAAAACAGTTATTCATGATGACAAATGGTTTCTACCTAGCAGACTCCTATCATATTAAGACAAGGAAAAAAATGCTTGCATTTCTGCTGCTGTGAAAAAATGTCATGCTTAATTTTTTAAGTTCTCTAGCCTAACCAACTGACTGTACTCTTGCACAAAATAAAAAGCAAACTCTTGTTCCAAGTATTCTTGGATGTGGTCTACATTTGTTTGGGCTGGCAGGGCTTGGCAGGGCCTGACAGTGCTCTTTGTGAAAGTCATCAGCCAAATGACCTGCTGCACAGGGAATACCTAGCCAAAGAAAAAACAACAACAAAAAATTTTATGTGGAATCAGTGTCAAACTGAACTAAAACTGACAAAAAATATCAGCTGAAATTGGCAGTGGAAAAAAAGTCAATTTCAGATGAATTATGATCATAGAATCATAGAATTGTAGGGGTTGGAAGGGACCTCGAGAGATCATTGGGTCCAACCCCCCTGCCAAAGCAGCTCCCTAGGACACGTCACTCAGATAGGCATCCAGACGGGTCTTGAATATCTCCAGAGAAGGAGACTCCACCACCTCCCTGGGCAGCCTGTCCCAGGGCTCTGTCACCCTCACTGGTAAAAAGTTTCTCCGCATGTTGGTGCGGAACTTCCTATGCTCCAACTTGCAGCCATTGCCCCTTGTCCTGTCTCCACAGACCACTGAAAAGTGGCTGGCTGATTCCCCCTGCATCCCCTGCTTAAGATAATTGTAAACATTAATTAGGTCTCCCCTTAGTCTTTTCTTCTCAAGGCTGAACAGTCCCAGCTCACTCAGCCTTTCCTCATAGGGGAGATGCTCCAGGCCCTTAATAATCTTCGTAGCCCTTCTTTGGACTCTCTCCAGGAGATCCCTGTCCTTTTTATAACAGGGAGCCCAGAACTGGACACAATACTCCAGGTGGGGCCTGACCAGGGTAGAGTAGAGGAGGAGGATCACCTCCCTTGACCTGCTGGCCACACTCCTCCGGATGCACCCCAGGATCCCATTGGCTCTCTTAGCCACCGAGGCACACTGCTGGCTCACGGCCAACCTGTCATCCACCAGGACCCAAACTGCACAACCTAATTGGTCTCTACAACTACCTGAAAGGAGGTTCTAGAGAGATGGGGACTGGCCTCTTCTCCCTAGTGACAACTGATAAGACAAGAGGAACTAGCCTCAAGTTATGCCAGGGGAGGTTTAGATTGGATGTTAGGAAAAACTTCTTCACAGAGAAGGTTGTTAGGCATTGGAACAGGCTGCCCAGGGAGGCAGTGGAGTCTCCATCCCTGGAGGTACTTAAAAGACGGTTAGAAGTGCTGCTGAGGGAAATGGTTTAGTAGTGGTTTGCAGGTTAGGTTCATGGTTGAGACTTAATGATCTGCAAGGTCCCTTCCAACCAAGAAAATTCTATGATTCTATGATTCCAAGGCAGACTCTAAGCAGAAGTGACCCTCAGAAACTGCACACATATGAGACAGCTCAGCATGAAGTTGTACTTAAACACAGAGGACAAGGCAAACTGAATGGAGCCACGCTGCTAATCAGGGTGGTATAACTTCCTGCTCATTTGTTTCCTGGATGTAAAAGGCCTGTCTTGGCTCTAGTTGTGGAATAATAGAATTTTGGAAAAAGTCCCAACCCTAATGGCAAGAAGTACTTCACTTGCATTTGTCTACCACAACTGTGACAAAGCAGAGAACATTTTCTTCATGACTTTGAGTATGATATCTGGCTTTGAGCACTAAAAAGCACACAGATACTGTGCAGGCAAATACATACTTGTAGAAGTAGAAAACTTAAACCTAAAGGTAGTCATGCTTTGTGGCCACATGGTGCTCAGCTGAGGCTGGGGCTGAACCATGACAAGTGTGTGTAGAAGCCATTGGGGTTGGACCCGATGATCTCTTGAGGTCCCTTCCAACCCCTACAATTCTATAAGCCAGACTTATGGAGGTACATCATGTAACTTTTCACAGGAAAAATGCATTAGATGTGAAGCCAGGTCTTGGTAAGGAGTGAGTTTCTGTGAGTATCAATGCTACACCCCTTCTTCCTTCTATGCAACTATAAAACAGGAGATTGGTTTTCATTTTCTTTACTTTGTTTCCTCCCTCAGGGAAACTAGTCCAGGTCACACTCTCTCACATCTGTTGCAGTGGTAACTTACAAAACATCCCAGTGAGTCTGACTGTACTGTTGTATACCCTGGTACACCATACTCCCCATAGCACAGAGTCCTTGTATCCTACCCAGAGAGCATGGTGCTTAGTCCTGTTAGGCTGGGACCTTACCTAGCACTCTGATCAATTATGATAATGGAGTCTGTTGAACATGTAAGTCCTTGGAAAGAGCAGCTTTATGCTTTGTTACTGCATATACCATTGCCAAGACTGTGATGCTGTCTATTGCCTTCCCTGAGTGAGAATCAACTGTGCTTCGCATGAACTTTGCTGTGTCTCGTTCCTGGCAGGGCAGCTGAGGAGGTGGAATCAACTCACCCCTGGCATCTTGTCTAGAGAGATGCCCACTTGGTTTGTCTGGTGGTGTGGCAGTGAATAAAGGTTACCTCTCCTTTCTACTGTGGCTATCATGACTCTCCTTTTAAACTGGATTTTTCCTCAGCAACTGGAGCATCTAGATGCTGCAGACTGTCCAGTCAGCCATGGAGGCTGAGTGGATATGTTCATGATTACAGCCTGCTTGTTGCTGGCATTGTCCTTGAATTGCTTCCTGATTTAGGGCTATATGAGGGGCAGCGTTTTATGGGGTTTTAGGGTGGTTGATTTAGTCACTTGTTGATGCCACAGTGACGCTTCTGCAAAAGAGAATCGGCTGCCAAGGGATTTTCTGCCCCTCCTCTGGAAGAGACAGGCACCCTTTTACATCACACAAGATAAATACTTTTAGTGACTCTGAATGTTCTTAAAAACAGTCTTGTGCAGCTTGCATGACCATGAGCCTGGGACGAATAATTAATGCTCTGAGCTGATTAACTTCCCGCATCTATAGCACGTGCAGCAATGGAGGGAAGCAAAGCTTTGTTTCTCGTATATATGACCATTTAGATGACTTCTTTCCTATTCTGGACAATCAAAAGGAAAGAGTATTTTTTGCAATGGACCTTGACATAAACAGACATGTGGGTAAAATGGTTAAAGAAATGCTGATGTCCTGAAAGGATGGGTTTCACACGTATATGTGAAACCAAGTGAAAAAATGTTTTACGTAACTCTGACTAACTTTGAAAACGTACAGACACAGCCCTAAGGCTAAAAAGTCCCCTCTACCACCCCTAACCTTCAAATTACTGCAAGAAAATACCATCAGAAAAAGAAGCGGTGGAGCAAGACCTTTGGAGCTAAAATGCCTCTGCTAAACCTGGAATTGCTCACTGAAATTTACTTGAAATTAGCTGGAGGATTTCTATGTTTTTCTAGTCCTGAAGAAGACTGTGATCTCCTGCTGTGATTGAGTGACTTTAGTTCAGAGTACTGATGTCCTGTCTCTTCCAGCTCGATGCAGTTGCTAACACTTCAAACCAGAAAGCTGCTTCCTCTGTCTGAGTGGCTGTTGCCTGCCTCCAGGAGCACCACAACTGGCTGGGTCTGCCACTTATACAGCATAATGGTGGGGGGCTGGACTTTCAGGGCCCTGCTTTCCCCTCCAGGGAAAGTACTTGGTGCACTATGCATTTCCACAAAGATTGTGGAAGCTTCAAAAGTTTAGGTATTTGAGGCCTTTGTCATACTGGTTTGCAACTGCACAAAGCTTTGAATGTCTCTCTACTCTTTATTCCCTCCACAACAGCAACATTTGGAGAACAAGCCCATAAGACTGACTGTGGAAAAGGTAGGATGATGAAAGGAGCAATAATGTGTTCAGCCCTTTCCTGTGTTGACAAGATGAAGGTGGTCAAAATTGTTCCCCTGACTTGTTTTTGACCATGTGGATGAAATAAGTATTATCTGTTTATCATACAGAAGCTTCAGGATGAAAAAAGGGATTTGGATTATTATATTCATATTTTTCATGGGTCAGATGTCCAATTCAGAAAAAGCATGCTCCAGTCAAGACCATGAGAAGGCTGTGTCTCCAGGTTTTCCTTTTATATTTTTCTAACTTACCTAAGGACAGGCTTCTTCAACTGCAGTTCATGGTAAAAGACATGATGGGAGAAAAGGCCAGTGCCATTAGGAAGTCTAATGAAAAAGTGTAAATGCAGTAATGCTAGCTTTGAATGCTGCACATGGTCTTCCATTATTGCATCCCACTCTGAGAAGAATGTATCGTTAATAATTTGTAGTAAAACACAGCTTCTAATTCATTGAATTCTTTTTTCTATTCAACAAATGGGAAAAAATACATTATTAATCTCCTTGCAGGTCATAGTGTATCAGAACTGGCTGTGCTTTTAGGAGCATATTAACTCCTCCGAAGTGTCAAAGCATGTACTCCAGCATTTAGGGAGAATACTTAGTCAAAGAAAGTCTACTTTTTTCTTTGATGACCTGATTAAGTATGTTTTTTACAAGAAGGATCAGATTTATTATGGTGAATGGGTGCCACAGAGAACAGAACAGCAAGTAACTTACCACATCGATTATTTGCAGCAAGGAAAGCTGGAGCTCGACTACAAGGGGTTGAGAATCATTTACTACTGGTCGTTCAAGACGGTTGTAGTTTCTCAGCAGTTCTCTATACAAGCGTCTCTGGCTTTCACCCTGCTGGGACACTAGGGAAAAAATGCAGGAGGCATCTGTCATTCAGGTCAGTCACACTGTTGTCATTGTCAGTCTGTTTTGTATTGAAACCCCCTGCTTAATAGGTTTGTAATTTGCAAGCAGTTACCCTCAAAATGCCCAAACTTCTACACATTGTTATGACAGACACACCTTTTCTGTGTATGTGACTGATAAGCTCTTTAAAAAAGTGAGCTACCAACACTTCAACTCGTTTCTAATGCTCAGAAACTACTGAATGGTATTTGGGGCTCTAAGTAAATGTCCCCTTTCCCTTGGTGCCTTTGGTGGTTTGGCCCTGGCTAGAGGTCAAATACCCACCAAAGCCACTCTATCACTCCCCTTTTCAGCCAAAAAGGGGAGAAAACATGTATCAGGAGGTTTAGGAGTCAATATAAGGACAGAGGGATCACCTTCCAATCAGTGTCATGGGCAAAATGTGGCTCCAAAATACCAGGCAGCTCCCTGGAAGGTAGTCAGAATGTTTGTATTTGCTTGTTCTTATTTCATAGAGACTGGCTGCTGTAAATCAGTCCTGGTATTACTTGGACATACTGAATGTTTACCCACCATGGATAACAAGTATCCTTACTTCTTGAAGTTGAGGTAGCAGGCCCTTTTCTGTGCTCAGGAAACAGAAACAAGCCTTCTTTATACCCTTTTCAGTTTTGTGTTGGAGTCTTTACAGGCTCTGGATTACTTCCCTTGCCTTTTTTATTTTCTGATTGCAGCACACTTTGTTAAAACCTAATGAGGCGGTGGTATGAAGGCAGAAGTATTTCACAGATAGGTATTGTGATACTGAATACCTGGTTTTATATGGCTACCTCAGCTTCCACTGGGAACAAGAGCTGTTATGCAAACACATGAGCCGTTTTAAATGGAGAGAATCTATCTAACCTGTGTGACCAGGTTTTCTTGTCAACAACAACCAAGGATGGGACATGGTAGCAGTGATGGTTTGGGTCTCTTTCCACAGGAAGGTCAGCACTTTATTGGGACACACTGCTCAAGAGCTTAGGTCCCCCAGAACAGTGTAGGTGTTGCTGCTCTGGTCAGTGGCAGCCTGAGCTCTACCTAAGAGCGAGGGTCCTGGGCTGCAGGTTCCCTGAGGCTAACCCAGCCCTGTCAGCATGAGTGCATATTCCCTGAACCCCCAATCACTGTCAGGGAACCTGCACTCTAAATTATCATTACTTTTGACTGTTCTGGTTCTGGTTCTGGCCAGACTTAACCTCCCCAAGCAGTCAGCACAGGTGAGCTGAGTCAGCACAGGTTGTTTTCCACAGCACCTGACATCACTCCCCCGTAAAAGGGGCTGGTTGGGGAGGGGTGCTCCTGGGTGCCTCCAGGGCAGTCTGAGTGTGGCCAGGGCATTGGGTTGGTCCTTGCATTGTGCAGCACTCTGTTAATGTTGAATCAGTAAGTTACTCTGTTATCACCAGCAGCAAGTGACATTTATGCAGGCTATTATCGTTCTCCTTTCACAGTGATTTTGTCAGTACATACACTGTCCTTATCCCAACCCACAGAGGCTCTGTCTGTTTCTCCTTGGGGAGTGAGTGAGCAGTGTGTGGTGCTCAGCCACTGATTGGGGCTGAACCACCACACACTGAATTTTTTTATTCCACTGCAGCTCCTGGTCTCTGTGTGTGACTCTTCAGCAGAGCTCTGCACATTGAGACCAGGACTCTTCTCACAGTGGTTAGGATTAATAACTTTTTGACAATGCAAGTCAGTTTTGCTTCAGCAAAACCTGCAAGCCAGGAACAGGTTGCTCTCCAACACAGCAGCCATGTCTTTTAAAGCTAATAATAAAATTAATTTATAAACCATGTATTTGATTCGTGTTCTCAGTTTTCCTGATATTAAAGCTTTCCAGTATAGCAGTACCTAGTAAATGAGGAAGAAGAGTATTTTTGCTTAATTTGGTAAGTTGCACCTGCATGTCATCTTCACTGTCCTTCTCTGCTCTTGTAGAGTACATTACATTACCTTGGGGATCCAGAGGAGCAGATGCTGTAAGTGCTGCTCCAACAGCCCTTACTGATACATCAGTGCTGGATCCTATGTTTTCACCATCAGCGAAGACAAAATCTGTCCACAGTACCCCTCCTTCACCAGCTCAAGTAAGCTTCCCTGCAAAGCCGTAATTGAGGTCCTTTGTTGTGGCCTTAGTACATGCTTTCCAGTGCCTCAACAGACCCCACCTACCTGTAACATCCTTTTGTGAAAAGGAAAACAGTGAAAATCACTACACTGCCTTCTTTGGGAAAAGAGTATGTTTTAAGCAAATTTGCTGCCTTTTTACTCACCTGCCCACCACCCTACCTCCCATGTTCCTGTGCTTGAGGGAAGAAATGACTGCTTACACTATTTTCTCATCTTGAGTACTTACATAACGTTTGCCTTTAACATTCCTTTTAAATCAGCTGCCTCAGATTTTACAAGGGAAAAGTGCCCTTCACCAGACACTGGAAGTAGGCTGGGCTGCTGGAGTGCCCTGGTACCATTGCTGTCACAATGCATTTAAGCAGCTCCCCCAAGGGACGTCTGACTTGGAGAAATTTGAGCATAACCCCTTTGCTGTGTGCTTTGGGAAGCTGTTTTAGTACTGTGCTGAAGCCAGGCCTCTTTACCTATTAAACTTCGCGAGCTGAAGGAGCTTAATACTGCAATTTCACACGTGCTTTTCCATACTTTATTCAATTCTTCCCTAGTATGATCCAATTACTTTGCTAACTCTTGCATCTGAAACTGTTAACATAGACTTACATGATCTATTCTTAGCCTGCTGAATTGATATTGGTGACCATATGTTTGTATGCTGCCTGGTTTTTACTTTAAAAAATCACATAGATTCAGAAGCAGTGGAGCATTTGGGGTGTCCTGGCAAATAAACATGGTAGTTGTTGGTACAACAAAGACCTGGCTAGTCTAATACTGACATCTCTCTGGTGCAGCTGCTTTGGAGAAGGAGTGGAGGTGGATGGCAAGTCAGATTTGTATTTTCACAGATTCACATAATCGCAGAATTGTAGGGGTTGGGAGGGACCTCCAGAGATCATCAAGTCCAACCCCCTTGCTGTGGAAAACGCTGAATTGTTGCTTTTGCAGGCTGAAGTTTTGTATTGCATATTCTTTTACTGACTTGTGAATTAGGGCTGCCTCATCAGAAATACTTTGTAGGGAATTTAGGATAGTACATCAAATAAGATGGGATACTGTTAATAAAGTTTTGCTGTTACTTGTGTTATGGCAAAATCTATCTCTCAATTAGAGTACACAGTTCTGTTAACAGATACAGATGAAATTTGCAGGTATTTTGAGAGTTAGACAAAGAATCGTTGTAGGATTAAGAGAATTTACTAACTTATAGAGAAGGGTTAAAGGGTACTTGATAACAAGACGTCTGTTAAAGGGGGGCTTACTAACAGGATGGTTTGAAATGCCATAGTGGTTATGTCAGAGGTGACCTCACATAAACAATGTCTCACTTGAACAACTCTAGTGTTTCTGGTGTGGTTAGTTCTGAGTGATTAGTGTTCTTGGAATAATTTAAAGCCGATCCAGGACTGATAAGGAGGAAGCATCCCAAGGAAGGTCGTGCCTGGTATAGATAAGAAGGAAGCATCCCAATGATGACTGTGCATATCTGGAACAATCACAGCTACGCATGTGCCAGGGAAAGGAGGTGAAAAGTTCCACCTGAGGAAGACTTCAAGCCTTCATCACTGAGACCCCCTGATGACCACCACCAGGAGACAGTGCGCAGGCGCAGTTGGGAGGAGTTTATGGAAACGACTTCTTGGGACTCATTTTAATACGAAGCGGGACAGGTCATGAATATGTATAGGTACAGGAGATAACCTAATGATTTTGGACAGAATATTGTATAAAAATGCCACAAACTCCGACCAGAGGTGTGCCTACTTTGTTAGGTCACCCGCTCTTGCAAGAACATATAGTAAATTACTGCTTCACTAACGTGTCTACCTCGAGTGCTTTTTTTTAAGACCCTTTTGCATTTCTAATACTTGCCAAATCAGCTCCCCAGCTTATATCACTCAGATAGACGTCCAGACGGGTCTTGAATATCTCCAGAGAAGGAGACTCCACAGCCCCTGTGGGCAGCCTGTGCCAGGGCTCTGTCACCCTCACTGGGAAAAAGTTCTTCTGCATGTTGGTGTGGAATGTCCTGTGCTCCTACTTGGAGCCATTGTCCCTGTCCCCACAGTGACACTGAGGCTGCTATTTCTCTCTGTCTTCCACACTTCAGATATTTATAAACGTTGATCAGATCCCCTCTCAGTCTTCTTTTCTCAAGGATGAACAGCCCCAGCCTTTCCTCATAGGGGAGATGCTCCAGGCTCTTAATCATCTTTGTGGCCTTTTCATAGGCTTTTTCTTTAAATTGTAATCTTCAAATACTTGATGTTTCATACTTCAGAGAGATTTCTGCTTTTTTCCCTTTTAATGCTTTTTCTAATATATTGTGACACTACATATGTATGTGCTAAATGGAATGTTTGCTGGTGATGGGGAATTCTGGATCTCTCAGGATTAGTGGTAGAGTAAGCTTTACCACTGCCTACACCTCAGTCACAGAAATCTAACCAAAAGCAGTGACATAGCTTTATAGTTTAAGTTAGGCTGGATGTCAATATTAAGCTTGCTAGGTCAGTGTCCCAGAAGTAATGCCTGACTTGTCTGTGCATGTTACAAGAAAGTACAAGTAAGTAGCAAAGGGCGTGATGATTTCTAGATAAAGGATATTTGAGGAACAGAAAGCTTCTTATGCCCTAGTACCTCAGACAACATCCCACTTGGTTTTGAATTATCTTTGAAGCAGTAGGAAAACACAGTCTCATTAAAAGTTGGAGGGAAGAGCAGTGCATGATCTTTATGTCAAGTTTTCCAAGACTTCTGATGCCATTTTCAAGAACATCCTCATAGACATTTGTCTATGCCTTACAGGCTAGGTAAGTGAACAGTGGGGTGGGTTGGAAAGTGGCTGAATTGTCAGGCTCAGAAGGTTGCAGTCAGCAGCACAAAGTCCAGCTAAAGGCCAGCCAGTGGTGGAGCACTCCAGGGGTGGGTACTGAAGCCAACACTGCTTAACATTGTTAATAATGGAACAGAGAGTACCCTCAGCAAGTTGTAAGATGGTTCAAAACTGGGAGGAGGGGCTGACACAGGACATGGTTTTGCTGCCATTCAGAGAGACCTTGAAAATCTGGAGAAAAGGCTAACAGGAACCTCATGAAGTTTAATGAAAGGCACTACAAACTCCTGCACCGGAGGAGGAGTAACCCCAGGCACCCCAGGTCTAGGCTGGAGACCAAGTTGGCAGAACCCTGGAGTCCTTATAGATACCAGGTTGAGGCACCCTTGAGGCAAAGGCCCCCAAACATCCAGAGCTGCATCAGGTAGAGCCTTACCAGTAGGTCAAAAGAGGTGGGTCAGACTTCCTCTTCAGTGTTGCAGTTGTACATAGTTGGGTGCTGAGAGAGAGGGGCCAGGGGCTGCAGAAAATGGCTGCTGGAATGCTCTGCCAGCCTGCTGATAGCACCTCTGAGAATCACATATAGGAGAGAAAAACTCAGAAGTAGCTGCATTTTGCCACCAGAGAACAGAGTGCAAACAAGACCGCAATGTTGGCCCGTTAAGGGCATTGTGATATATTTGCATATAAATGTAAGCAGTTGGCAGACACAAGAAGTCGTGAAGGCTGGGGGAGGAGGCGCCCCGAGTGCCCAAGAGAGATGCCCCTATAGCTCGTGGAGTAGCCGGAGGAGAAGGACCCATGGAGGAGGCAGAGACCCGACCTGCCCGGTGGAGAGGCTCGGCTCCACGCTGGATGGAGCCGGTGGAGACATAGAGAAGATGCCGTGACTTACGCTGGGATGAGCCCCTGCCAGCACAAGCCACCTACAGAGAGGAGCCAAACAGGTTTGCTGGGGGAGGCCTATAGCCCCGTGGAGGACTGGGACTGAGAGACACTGTGATTGATTGCTGCCTGCCAGAGCAGAGATGAAGCCCGGTGGGAAGAGATTTGCCTTGGAGAAAGTTTGTGGAGGACTGGCTCTTGTGGGTGAGATCCTACGGTGCAGCTAAAAGGAAGTCTGCTTTAGAATGGAGGGGTGGGGGGAAGGTGTTACCGAGACCCCCATTTCCCCAGTCCCTGCCCCTCCTGGGCTGCGACCAGGAGGGAAGAAGGGAGCAAACTTCCAACTAAAGCCTGCTAAGGAGGGAGTGGTGGGAGAAAGTGTTTGCCTGGTTGCATTTGTTTTTAAGATTGTTGGTTGCACTCCTGACTCTGGTTCTTTCACTGTTTCTCTTAAGCGTGGTGTAATAAATCAGATAACTTTCTCTTCTGCACTCTGTTGAGTCTGTTTTGCCCGCCTCATTAACGAGTTTGTCTCTTGAGTCACTTAATATATTTTTTTCTCCCCTGTCCATCTAAGAAGGGGAGTAACAGACTGATTTTGGTGGGCATCTGGCCTTTAGCCAGGGCTCAACCACCACAGTTAGTCAGCACTGGTGAGACCACACCTGGAGTGCTGGGCCCTCCTCAATACAAAGGAAAAACAGAGCTAGCAGACCAAGAGCTAGGTTGTCCCTCAAGCTTTACTCTCTGAGTAATCTGAAATGGTTGCCTAAACTGATTCTGCAGTTTACGGGCAATTGCGAGGCACAAGGCAACCAATTCACAGCAGGGACAGAGTCCCCTGATGCTATTTTGAAGAGCTCTATTCATGAACTTGAATACTTCTCTCTGAATCTCCTCTCATGCTTCTGCATGTGCAAGGCAGTCTACAAGAAGCACACTGATGGATCAACATGACCTATAAACTGCTACCAATCTCTTGGGATTATACACTACAGATCAATTTAATCTTTCTTTCTAGGATGGATTGGCTGAGAATTGCATAGCAATGTAACCTGCCTAGGAGCTATCTCTCTATTGCAGAGTGCTACCACCTACTCTAACAAGAGATACAAGAAAATGTAGGTCCCTCCAAATGCATTACTGTGAGACCAAGGAGCTTCTCTGGTAAGGTGGTACTGTATAGTATCCTCTATGCTGGATCGGGGAGTTCTATTATGTGAAAGAAGAACCTGTAACAAGAAAACAGAAGCTTCTCTGTTGAATTATTTCTGAAATTTGTCTGAAAAGCTGTCCTCCTCCTTTGTTCCCCTAAACATGCTTGCCTTGGATTATTTCAGCAGGAAATCAAGCAAGTCACCTTGCTAACAGCATATGAGAGTTCATTGGGGGAATCAGCCAGCCCCTTTTCAGTGGTCTGTGGAGATAGGACAAGGGGCAATGGCTGCAAGTTGGAGCACAGGAAGTTCCACACCAGCATGCAGAAGAACTTTTTCCCAGTGAGGGTGACAGAGCCCTGGGACAGGCTGCCCAGGGGGGTTGTGGATTCTCCTTCTCTGGAGATATTCAAGACCCGTCTGGACGCCTCTCTGTGCAATATGAGCTAGGGAGCTGCTTTGGCAGGGGGTTGGACCCGATGATCTCTCGAGGTCCCTTCCAACCCCTATGATTCTATGATTCTATGACTCTCTTTATTAAGTGCAGACATGTTGCAATGTTCCAGACTGGTTAGACCAAGAGACTAGAACTGAAACATGTGATAGTTGTATATTTTAGAAACCCTACAAAACCAAGAAACAACTGCAAACAAACCACAGAGATCTCCTCTGAGAAAGCCTAGAAGCAACTTAATTGCATCCATGTATCTGGACAATGCGTGGATTGATAGCTAGAGGGAAAGCGGCACCACTGATAAGGATTGCACAGACGGTGCTTCATACTAACTGTGAGTCTTCATAGTATCTGTAAAGGGGTTTGAAATCTCTGAGACAGTGCAATCAAATTAGATCAAGCTGGTTCTGGATGATGTCAGCTCCAGGTCAGCAGGTGTGCATGCCCAAGCTCAGACTGAATTCCTCATGTCATATTGCTAGTGATGGCAAGAAAAGCTACCTCAATCGACCTGCATGTTTTATGGTGACCTAAGACATGCTGATCTTGGTGTAACTAAGATATCTGTTAACTGCAAAGCTAAAAAACCCCAAATACCCCAAATATCTGGGTAGGGGAAAAAAAAAGAGAAAAAGAAACTTGACTAAAACTAGGAAAGCCCTTTCTCCTTCCTTCTGTGCTGCATATGCTTTCACTTCTTGTACCGTTTTCTTTCTTTACAATTTTGCTTGAGCTTTTGAGGAGACATAGGGCTTTAGGCACATGGCTTCAGGCTAACAGCAAAGCTCTACCTACTCTGTTCAGCTCTGTGCACGAATTGTTACTTCCATTCTGCTTGTCATTCTGTGCCACCATAATACTCCCTATGCCTTCTGTGGGTTTGTGTTCAGATTCAGGGAAGCATCTGTTGGGGCTGGAGGCAGTTCAGCATTGTCTGGTAGGAATGACTGTCAAAATTGCAGCTATCTCTGGACAGGCTATCCATATGCCATGCTCAGAAAAGCCAGATGCTCCCTCCTTTCCTAGGAGCTGATTGTCATATCTGCTCTTGGCTGGTCAATTCTCTTGCTCTGCTTTGCATGCAGTTTCCTGAACTACAAGGCAAGAGTCCAGCCCTTGCCACTTCCCCAGATTTGCTCCAGAAATGTTCAGCTTCTCCACGAAGCATCCTTGGCATGGGCTACATAACGGCTTGCTGTTCACAGTAGAGAATAAATAATGAAATATTAACAGGAGCGTATGTGGAAGGACATGGATTTCCAAGAGTTTTTCTGCCACAGTACCTGTATTTATTACCATTCCATCCCTGCCTCATAGTATTTTATTTTAACAATTCTTGAACTTTCTGGGGAGCCAGCTACCAGCTGAATGTTTTCTAGACATTGCTCATCTCTTCTGGCAGAGGCTTAAGCCCTACACAAATTATTAATTGACTGTTATAGTTTTCTGTGGCTGGGTTTTGGTGAAGGAGGGAGGGCTGCAAAGGTGGCTTCCACAAGAAACAGCTAGGAGCTTTCTGTAGGCTTGACAGACTAAACACCAGACAACTCAAGGCCAGACTAATTTTTGACCAAGGCAAAGCCAATCAGCAATGGTCTTAACACCTCTATGAATCACATTTAGGAGCAAAAATCAAAGTGCAGGGTACTGCACCTGGGTCAGGACAACCCCTGTTATCCATACAGGTTAGGAGATGATGTGCTGGAAAGCAGCCTTGAGGAAAAGGACCCTTGGGGAAAACTGCTTGTCACCCTCTTCCATCTGGACTTTGAGCCATTGATGACTACCCTCTGGATGTGACCACTCAGCCAATTCCTTATCCACTGAACAGTCCATCCATCAAATCCATCTCTCTCCAACTTAGAGAGAAGGATGTTTTGGGGGACCATGTCAAAGGCCTTGCAGAAGTCCAGATAGATGACATCTGTAGCTCTTCTTGTCTACTGATGCCGTTACTCCATTATAGAAAGCCACTAGCATATTCCTGGTCCATCACATTTGTGCTTTTAAATATTTTGTCTCCTGCTACTTCAAAAAAGGTCCTTAACTGCAGTAATACTGTGGCTGCTGTATTTATTCACTCCCATTATACCTTCTGCAGATATTTCACCACATCTACGTATTTTTTTCTTGTCTGTTTTTCTACTCTGCCACATTCCCTTTTTTTGGTTGGTTGGATAGTTTGCTTGTTTGTTCATTTCACTGTTTTATAAAAGAAATTGAGTGGAGTTTGGGTCTTGGAAAACAGTATCGTTATAGTGAGAAATAGTGTTATATTTTGTTGTGTAATGATTGTAAACAATCTTTTTATGACTGGAACACATAATGATCAAAAATCCATTAGGAAAACCTATGGGTATCACAACTAAATCATATAACTTCAGACTATTTTCCTAAAGACCTGCAGACTCTTCTATCACAGTTCCTCTTCTGTTGTTTATTTTCTTTTTTAGTTTATCACAGTACTCTTACAGGGATTTTTAGGTATTTCTTGGGGAATGCAAAATAATGATTACAGGAAGACCCCCCCACACACACACTATATGCAATTATGAAATATGGGAGAAGTAACAGGACTAGTATCAGAGAAAGAAGAGGCTGTTTCACACAGAACTTCATCAGCAAAAAGAACCTCAATGGCAACAACTCTTAAAAAAACCATGGCATGTTCTAATGCTCTGGTAGGTATAAAAATCCACCAACCTTATTCTGTATTGCAGATTTCTGAGAATGTAAAGTATGTCACTGCCATATGTCACTTAATCCCCAGAGACACAGATGTGTCCCATCTGCTTTTGTTCTTATGTGCAGCTTTGTTGCTTTTATCTGCAGCTGCAAATACATTATTTCTTTCAGTGTCCCTTGATTTAAAAGGCATGTCATTACACCTTCAGGGAAGAGTACTCATGTCAGAAACAACAGAATCATATCAGCTGTCTCAGCTCTGTGTATGTCTGTGTCTGTGTGTGTGTACTTGTGTGCTGTGTATTTGAATACCACTCTCATTTAAAACCACTTTTTAATCTACTTCCCTTCTGGGTAATCTTTGACTCTAATCTTTGGCTTTCACTATGCAGATTGTTTCTGCATCTTACACACAAAATTCATTAGATACCCAGAGGAATGTGAGAAATGCCATGTTTTCCTAGGCAAAAAGGCCCTAATCTTCCTGATATTGGTCATTTCTGTTCTTTCATAGCCGATAAAGAGCTTGCAGCAGAGAAGGGTATTAAAGGGCATGCGAGGAAAGGTTTCATCTCAAAGACTTCAGGCACATGACAACATGCTAAAAAGAGAATATAGGCCATTACATAATGAAAGGATGGGATTATATTTTGGTCGTGCTGGCTTGGTGCAGATATTTTAAAGGCTGAGATGTGTGTGTAAGGTGAAGAGATATACATTAAGATATTAACAGTGGGGTACCTCTCAGAGGTTTAGATAACTTAGTTACTTATCTAAACTGCCTCATTGTTTCAGGTCAGAAACATAATTGGCTACAGGAAGAAAGGGGAAAAAAAGGTATTTTAGTGCAATGTTAGTTTATGTTAGCTCCATGCAATATAGCTCTAATCACTTCAATATTAGATACAGAGGAGCACAAGACGAAGGAGCTGAAGCAGTGGTGAGGAAGGGAATTTCCATTGCTAAGCATGTTACAAAGAGCTGTGGCTGTCTGAAGATGACTCTTGACAGCCATACTGAGATCTGTAGGGAGGAGCGGTGATGGAAGGCACTGGGAAGAAACAAAATCATCTGACAAGAGTGAGTACCAGTGATATGATCAGTGGTGTACAAGAGTGGGCTTCTGGACCCTCTGCTCCCACTTGCTGCTTCACCTCAGCAGTACACGTTTCAGCACCTAAACCAGTTAACAAAGTGAAAACTCACCTTGGGAAAACACTATGAATATCACTAACCAAGTGCTGTCTATGAGGTACCCATGCCAATCTGTACAGCATTCACAGACATCCCTGAAAAGGGACACAGGGAATCTGTACCTTCCCAAAAAAGTGCTGTTAACAGCATGCCAGGCATTATGTGAAGACCTCAGATCTAGGAAAGGCATATGTGGACAAACAACTGTAATAATGGTTTCAGTGGAAACATAGGCAAGTCCAATTAGGGTTGGTAAGGGGATAGAAAGAAAGGTGGTTTTCTCCCCTAAATCCAGTGCAGATAACCTGCAATGAAATCTTCAGTTTACTGTGCAACACAGGTCTTCAGGCTCTGCTTCCTACCCTGAAAACTTCCCAATATAATTGGAAAGAAGGCCTCTGTGGTAAGGCTAGCAGGACCCTGGAAGAGGATGTTAACCTCCCAGGAAGAGAAAGATAAGTCATTTTGTCCCCAAGACATGAAGACAGCAAAGAGAAAAAAACCTTAGTTCTCCAAAGAGCTATTGTTTTCTCACAGACATGCCTTTACTAGGCAGAGAAAGCTTGTTGCTTTCCTCATAATTCTGATCTAAGGGAAGGATCTTGCCTCATAATCATTTCCTCGGTGTGATGCTACCAAAGCAGCAGTGGTATTTTTTAACTTCTCTGGGAAATGCAGAGGACAGGTTGGAGTGAAATGTTGCAGAAAATAATAGAGTAGAAACAAAGCACCTAGTGTGTTCAAAGATATAGCAGTGATTCTTCCCCCTTCTCTTTCTGCAGTGCTGGTCAGTGGCAATGATTATGATCCCAGGGATGGCTAGTTTCCTGAACAATGAACATTTTCCTTGCCAACCTTCCAGCTGTACTTGCATAGCAATGCAAAGGAGCAGAGGTACCAAGAATGCAATAGACAAGGTTCATGATAGCTCCTCCTGTCTACTTCTGCATCACTCAAGCCTCAGTTGTTGCATGTGAGCAAAGTGGTAGCTGCACTTGCTGCAAGGAACAGGTGAGGAACAAATGTCCAAGGTGAACATTGACCTGGGAATGCAGAGAAAGTTGAAAGTTTGTCATTCCAATGTCAGAAACTCAGATGCTGGCTGATGTGAAACTTGGTGTTAGAGCCCTGTCAAAGTGTTGTGGGCAATCCCTGATTGAAATTTTGACTACATCTGTAATGGCTGGTTATTTGTCCTCCTTTTCAGTGCTTAGTACCTGAACTGGAAAGCAAAACTTACATAAAACATATAGATGAGACTCATACCTGTTTTAAGCAGCACCGCTGAGCTTTCACTAGATCAGGCTGAACTTGCTGTCTATGTGAAAGACATAGTGCTGCTACCTGGCTAGTGATAGTTCGAAGGGTTTGGCAGCCAAAGTGGCTGCTAACAAGGGATTTTTTTTCCAAGGGAAAGAAGTCTGAGCTTTGGATGGTCCAGGTCTTCAAAGGCAAAGGGCTCAGTAAATAAAGAAATGAAAATTGTCAGCTGCCAGTGTAAAAGAAGTTCAGAATTTCTGAGAAAAATGCTGGGAATTCTAACACTGAAGACAAAAGCTGTTTCTAAGACCATCTTGATGAGATAAATTACTAGCTCTGAGCAAATTAGAATTGTGAGCAATCAAACAAGGTCTGTGGAGATCTGACCTAGGGCATTTAAAATTCTAAGAAGTGCTTTGTTTTGGCTGATTCAGCCTAGATTTGCTTGTATGCATATAAAATGCCTGAGCATGGTCTGTGTCATGAAGTTTACACCTTGTTTTTCCTTTTCCGCCAGACTCTGAACGTCACAAGGTCTCAGTTACCCTTGGTTTGTCTGTTTTCAGAATGCTGGATGCTATTACGTTTTCCTGAAGCACAGACCTTGAGTGCTGGGATCAGGATGGCACTCCTTGCTACACCTGCCAGCCAAACCTGCATTGGATGTGTCACTGATCCTAAGAGCAGAGATGAACTATAGTGAAAATTAGGTCTTCCAGACAATGATAATCTAGGGAGCCTGATTTTGTCTTAACTTTGTTGATTTAAAGCTTTGGTAACTTTAGTCTAATATTCCTGAATTATGTCACAGCAAACAAAGCAAAATTAAAACAAAAACTGGTGTCCTATATATATCTGAGTAGAGTATGACAATCATCTTGCAATACAGTAGCAATGCCTGCAGTTGTGGGATTCTTGGTCTATAAAATAAACTAAATATAGCTTGAAAAGCAGAAAATGACCCTATGCTGCCTAGCCTGCCCTCTTCTATTTCCCAGCATACAGACTTCCTGAGTCTGCTAGAGCATTTTGACCCAAAGGTCAAAAAGGACGTCTCCTCTCCTTACCCACAGGCCTGTTCCCATTTGATCTACCCTTTATCATCCTGCCCTATTGTTGTTACTGTCAAGCAACATGTAAATACATCTTATGATGCCAGGAGTGCTGAAGTGCTTGGACTGAGATACCAACCCAACAAATTCAAATAATGATGTAAATGGAAACTGGGGACTTTATACCTTTGGAGATGATACTAGAAGGCTTAGCCCTTGAACCAAACACTGCTGCAAGGAGTTTGTTTCAGGATAGCTGGGTTGGGGTTTTTTTGCTTAGAGCTCCTGTAGCTGTCCAGCTGCCTTTTATGAATTGTATGTGAAGCCTGAATAAAAATGTGTCTAGTTGAAAGTTGCTACACATTTGCCACTTGAAATACTGGCAAGTACAACTGTCTTAACATTTATTTCATTTTTTATCTCATCTCCTCTTCCTATTGTTAAATCTACTCAAACTAGATTTCAGTTTGCTGGTGACTTTTCTAAAATGACACAGTATTCAAGGCAATGTTCTCCATCATTTGTTATGACCTGCTTTGCCACTTTGCAGACTCAAGATGAGGAATATCATCAAAAAAGCACACAATGGCTAATTATGGAATGTATTTTCTGCACCATTCATGATATGACCCTCTACTTTTCTTTTTTGTAGGATCATAGAATGGTTTGGGTTGGAAGGGTCCTCCTCCTCTACAGCCAGCTTATAGTCAAAATCAGTGAGACCCACCACATGACACACAGTTCTGTACCTAATAAGGACTCCCCAAGGATGTACACTGACACTATGGAATGAGTCAAGTGGAGGCCACTAAGACAAGAGTCTGCTGGAGCACAGCATGTTCAATGAGAGGTAGAGAAATACGCCTTTGATCATCTTGGGATGAGAAAGCAAGGAGAAGAGCACTTTTGGCTGCCTTCAGTTGCCATGAGGAAGGGCTGTATGATGAAGGAGCCAGCTTCTTCACAGAGGTGCACAGGGAGAGAACTAATCAGATACAAGTTGCATCATGGAGCATTGCCGGTGTATCAGGAGAGCATTTTTATCTCTGTAGAGTAGCCACCGCAGGGGACACCACCATCCTTGAAGATCTTCCCAGTCTGACTGCCCAAGAATCAACATACTAGAACTATGCTTGCTCTGAGAAGGACCTCTGGAGGTCTCTTCCAGACAAATTATTCTACCAGTTTATGGATCTGTATAGGTCAGATACTCTCACCTGAGCTACCACAAACATATCTTTTCCAATTTACAACTTTATTTTCTCTCTTGGCATGGTGGACATCACAGAATACCAGAATACCAGAATACCTGGAGTTGGAAGGGACCTATACAGATCATCGTGTCCAACTCCTGGCTCCACACAGGGCCAGCCAAGCCAGAACATGTGATTGAGTGCATCGTCCAGATGCTTCTTGAACTTAGTCAAGCTCGGTGCTGTGATCACTTCCCTGGGGAGCCTGTTCCAGTACCCAACCACCCTCTCAGTAAAGAATCTCTTCCTAATATCCAACCCTAATCTTCCCTGTCACAGGTCCATACTGTTCCCTCTGGTTCTATGACTGGTGACCAACAGGAGGAGGAGATCAACAGCTGCTCCTTCACTCCTCCTTGTCAGGAAGCCACAGACCATGATGAGATCTCCCCTCAGTCTCCTTTTCTCCAGGCTGAACAAGCCCACCTCTTTCAGTCACTCCTCATAATAGTTCACCTCCAGACCCTTCACCATCCTTGTTGCCCTCTTCAAGATCTAAGTGACCAAAGATTCTTTTCTATGTAGCCACAGCTGAGCTTCAGGGAACACAGTGAACAGCCCTATCAGACCAATTTGCAAGATGGCTTTATTCTGTTGGAGTCCTGTGGTGGTTTGGCCCTGGCTAGAGGCCAGATGCCCACCAAGCTGCTCCCTCACTCCCCTTTTCAGAAAAAAAAGGGGAGAAAATATATATTGTGAGGCTTAGGACTTGAGATAAAGACAGAGGGATCACTTTCCAATTAGTGCAATGGGCAAAACAGACTCAGCACAGAATAAAAGAAAGAAAAGTGATTTATTACTACTACAACTACACACCCAGTGAACCAGAGTCGGGTAATGAGAAGTGTGGCCAGGTCTTAAAGCACCTTCCCCCCATCCCTCCCTTCTTAGCAGACTTAAACTTCATCACGATTTTACTCCCTTTGTCCTCCCCCAACATGGTGTGGGGAGGGGCAGGAAGTGGGCAGTGGGGTTCCAGTGGTTCCTCACAAGCTGCTTTCCTTCTCCAGATCTTAACACTTCTACTTCCCCCACCCATTCCTTCTTCGCACACTTGACTTTAATCATAAATTCGCTCCCTTCTTCCCCCCCATCGCAGCGCAGGGAGGGGCAGGGAATGGGAGAATGGGGGTTTTCAGTCCATTCCTCCCGAGTTGTTTTCCTTCTTAGCTGGGGGGCATTCCACACACACACCCCCTTCCTTTGCAGCACTGTGGGGTCCCACCCACGCGAGAGTCGTATCCACAAACTTCTGCAGTGTGAGTCCTCTCCATCAGGGAGTCATCTCACCACAGGCCTCTCAGCAGGACTTCCTTCCATAGGGTGCTGGCATTCGAGCCCAGACTCCCCTGGCCTGGTTCCCTGCAAAGTCGCAAGTTCCCCAGCAAACCTGCTGAGGCGTGGATCAATCTCTTCACAGGCTGTAGATGTCTCTGCTCCCTGTCCTTATCCATGGGCTGTGAGGGGACACCCAGTCCACCTTGGTCTGCTCCACGAGCTGCAGGGGAATCTCTCTTTCCGGCATCCAGAGGGCCTCATTCTTCCCCCTGCTCTTTCCTTCAGGCCTGGCCTTGGTGTCCGTGCAGCTTGTTACATCTTCTCACTCCCTTCTCTGATGGAAAAATGCACTTGCCTGCAGTTTTTTCTCCTGTGTGTGATTCCCAGAGGCGCTGTGACTGGCTCGGCCCTGGTCAGCAGCAGCTCTGGCCTTGAATTGGCCGATGTTTACTGTCTGGGGCTTGCAGAAAGTCTAGCTGCTGTTTGCAGAAGCTATCTTGGCAGCACAGCTATGCAAAACTGTGACAGGTCCTCAATGAGAATTGAGAACTCCTTAAGCCCTCCCCTTCCCTCAGAGTTCTTTTTCTATACAAATCTGTTGCATTAAGGACATAAATGAGGCCTGTGGCTTTCTCTGCAGCATTATGGAATGCAGTAAGTATCAGAGATATCCATTTTTTGAAGGTGATAAGAATTGCAGACAGTTGTTTCAATGTTCTGTTAACCACAGCTTGGCTAACTGAGCAAAGCAGATTTACAGCAAGGCAGGACGGTCACCTGCACCTCACTGTTGACATGCGACGTGCGTAAGTACTCACACTGACTACAAGTTCATTTTCCATTGCAAATTATGGACTCAATTGCGAGCCCCAGGTGGGAACACTTATTTCCAAACACGTCTTCTGGATCTGGTCTCAGCCTTATTACCAGCTGATTTGATCAATGCAGAATGTACCAGTGCAGAAAAAACAAAACATTTTCTTCAAGCCGTATTTGCCCATGAGTGTGTTCCAAAACAGCAATAAACTCCTATCCACCTTTTTCATTTCCATGGATGCTACTGATTGCCAGTGCTAGTGCTACCTGTCTCAAGCTGATTTGCTTTCTTCCTTAATTAGATTATGCAGGATCTCTAGGCAGCAGGCATCCTTGAACATCCGTGTCAGGAGTGATGCAAGTAGTTTTGATCTACTTTAATCACACCCTAGATCTGGAGAGACTTTAAATCTCCCTCCTTTCTTATGACATGCAAATTAAATTCTGGACTAGCCCTTTGTTCAGGACATTACCACTATGACTAACTGATGTTTTCCTCCACATCTCTTAGGAGAACAAATGAGAGTAAGAAAAAAGGTCTTTAGGATACGCATCCTGTGTCTGGAATGGGAACTTCTGCTCTGAGATCATGAGAAGGTTCCCTGCCCTAAAGCAAGGCTAAAGGCTCCCAAGGCACCATCTGGCATGATCCCAAAGACCAGATGGATGCTCCTTTCTGTGCACTATGTCTGCTTCTGGAACCCTCCCTACATGTAGAGGGCTATACAAATAGTTGCATATAACAATAGGTGCTGGTGATGTCAGGGCCTGGATACTTTCTCTGGTCCTTTCCACTTTTTCTAGTGAGATTTGAGGAGAGTTAACAAGAAGAAGATTTAGCTTATATCACTATCAGCAGATGTGCATGCAAATACCTCCAAGTTTCCTGGAGCCTGGCAACTTCTCACAAGCATGAGCCAGCTCCACAGTTTCAGCTGTGCCTAAGATAATACAGAGCTGCCTTAGAGCTGTGTCAGTGACTGCACATGGAAGATTAGTACCTGAACATGAAGTCTGGTTCATTGAACTGAAAAGTCAATCTCAAGAGACAAGAATGTACAGCAAGTTACTGTAGCAGACAGTAACTCACAGGAAATCTCAGAGATTTGCCTAGGACTCTGCCTGCATGTTTTAAATGTGTTGGCATATATCCCTGCACTGGTGTTCTTGACCACAGAGCAGAGCGACTTGTGCAAGCAATGGTCTTCCTCATATTTCTTCTATTTTGAACTTGTGTCATCTGCATTGTTATCTTTGAGTTAGCTTTGTATCACTCAGGAATGAGACCTTCAGACCTCAAATTAAGTATATGAAAGATTCTAAATGATCTGATGTTAATTCCTAGTTCTAGTTTGGTAGCATTTACAAGATTTAAATGCGACCTCCTTTGTCAACCACCTAAATGACCAATTACATTGTACTCTGTTACAGCACAGGACTTCTCATGTGTATTCCACAGTGTCTCTCTGGAGTTTGACCAAAAGCACATTGCAGTTCCATCAGTCCAACCCTGAGACTGAAGAGAGGACTGAAGGTGAGACTCCATATATATAGGTATTTTAAGTACCAGACTTGGATCTTGCAGCTACACAGATCTCTAAACTCATGTCATCTTAGTCTAACTAGTTTGCATTAGAGAAACTATAGTTGGCAGCAGTATTTGGCCTTTTGAGACTGTCCTGCCAGTGCTACTGACACTGCAGAAACAGCACCTGCTTGCATGGAAGTGAAGCAAGAACAGTATCCTTGTGAGGGTTTGCTTCTAGAGATCACTAATTGTGTTCAGATGTGATCACTAAAGTCCATCTAAATCAGCAAAGCTGTGAGAAAGAATGAAATGAGTGTAGTGCACAAATTCAAGTTCATATTGTGAATGAGCCAAAGAAAAGCTATTTTGCACTGTCTGGGTACACCAAGTCAGTCTGAGTTACTTTGTAATTTACATATTTCAGCTGGTTAGATCACTTACAACATCTCCTGCCACAGGATTTGTCCTGTATTGCTGAGAACTTGCATTCCCACCAGACTGCAGAAGAGGAGCTCCATCCTCAACATACCTTTGACTTTGTTGAGCTTTTCAAAACCACATAGTCAGAGTATGACTTGATGTCAGGCTACAGAGCGAAGAAACAAAGTCTGACTCTGCTCTGTGTGGTGTTTAGTAACCTCACTTAAAGAAAAGGAATTGGAATGAATTAATTGATTAGAGACTAGAAAAGTGCATGTGTAGTTTCCCTGGATATTCAAGGCAGGTGCCTGTGCTCAGAGATTAAAGTAGTGCTCCTCAGAGAGACTAAGTGCCCATGTGGTCACTGGAACAAGTTTCTCAGGAGGAGAACTGCCTTGCAAGTCTGTCTGCACCCTGAGTCCCAGACTGTACCATGGGCAGAAAGATGAGCAGCACTGGGTGTGATCGCTGTCTCCCAATCTCCCCCTGGAGCAGGGTTTTCAAGTCTCTCCTACCTAAGGCTGTTATGTGGCTGCTGGGAGTCACAGGGTCCTATCATCCTATGGGTGCTCTTTGAAGGACTGCACCTGACCTGGAAGGGATATCTGACTCTGAGAGGTATCGTCTAGGATACAGGAAAACTGAGACTCAGTTTCATAACTTTACCTAGATCTGATGGCCCAACAAAGCATCTCTACCTCCAAATTCTTCAGGAATGAGAACTGCAATGAACTCACATTAAAAAATTGTCTGTCAGGACTCCTACCAGTTGTACAAGTGGAGTAAAGTTGGAGCAAAGACTTGTGGAAAGAACTGGAAAAAATTACAAAGTCCTTCATGGCTTTTTTCACGATTTCCATGTGGAGCAGCCCTGCGGGAGTTTTCAGTAGCTGAGAAATTGTTATGAATTCTCTTGAAACAACTCAGCACTATGTGAGACTGATGGTAGTTATGATGGATTTGCTGTGACTTCCATGTGGGTGCACTGAGGAATCCTAGGGGAAGCCATTTGGAGCTTACTATTAAAAGTCTTTGCTACTGATAACATGCTAAGATCATCTTGACCTTTTCATCTTCTGCCCCAACTGCACAATTGCTGCGGCTTTTTTTTTCTTTCCTTTTTTTAAAAAAAGAAGTTCACAAAGTGGAAGTCAGATATATACCACCTTAATCAGAGGTTCATTTTATTCTGCTTTCACAGTTGCCTGTAAAAGTGCATACTTGTAAACTACTGGTAAAAATGCCTAACAAAAAATCCTCTGAATTATTTATAAAAGCAGTGTGCATCTTCATGTGCTGCTCAGAGGAACTAAGCATTTCCCTTGATGAATTAGTGATTACTCAGTATTTAAAAGGCAATGTTTAGGCAACTGCTCCAAATGGGATTGCACACAAAGGAGGTCATAACTAGCTGCCATTACCTGGTTAGTTAGTTCAGCTCCTGGAGTAGCACAGGAATGTCTTAACAAAAAAAGATAACAAGGTTCTTAATTTAGCAAGATGGGGAAACATTTTCCTGCAATATCACTGCTACATTAGGCAACTGAAATGTGGAGCTGTAATAATTAAATACACGGGTGTTTTGCAGATTCAAATAAGATAATGAAGAATTGTCTGCATGGCATGAATAGTCCTGTGCAACATCACATGTATGTATTTTCTATGTCCCTGCACTTCTGAAATATGCAGACCACTTTCTCTATTCTAAAAAGACAATCCTTCTTTCTCCATGCATAAATCATGAGTAACATGACATGCTCCCTCACACCTGAAATACTCGGGTTTAGAATTTCTAGTTCCTGCAGGCGTGCATGTTTCACATCACCTGCTGTTAGTGAGCAATAAAAGCACATTTTGTGTAGAATCCTGAACATCTTTCAAGACTCTGGTTATTTCTACCTCTTTTCTCATGTAAAAATTCTTTACTGTTAGCCTTGCAGTCCTCTACATTTTGGAAGAATCACACTGTTCCTACTTTCATTTGTAACATGCTGAAAGTTCAGAAGATAATCTTGGTAGCAGGTGACACCTTAGACTACAGAAGCCCACTAGTATTTATAGTAGGTATTTCCAGTTTATGCCCATCGCTGCCTGGACAGGCTTTTATTAAACATACTGAAAGTTGGAGGAAAAAAAAGGCAGATTTCTACATTTATGTATTTATGCAGCTATAAATCTTCCCAAATGATGCATACAAACAAAACAGTTAAGAATTTGCTTCTGGTAATTTTTCTTTGTAGACACCACTTCAACCTCACAACTACAGGGTGCTCACATCCGTCCTGTTCAGCCTGGAGCTGTAATTTCTCATTCCCAAATAAACACTGATATGTTAAGATTTTTAAAGGAGAACAAGAACATATTCCTTTTGAAATGCAGTAATTTCAATTAATTTCTGAGTGTGAAAGTGCATCACTTCTTATTAAAAAAGATCCACATCTCAGAGACACCCAGCACTGTAAGATCCACAAACTTAATCAAACTGATGACAAAACCGCATAGCACAAGTGCTGAGCCTAACAAAGTTCAAAGTACAAGCAGTTACAGGTCTTTCTGAAAAGAGTTGGGGTGGGTTGTGACTAGTGTTTACAAAAAAGAAAAACAAAACAAAAAACCCAAGAAGTAAACACACACACACACACACACCCCCCACTCCCACTGAACAATCACAAATGGGCTTACCTTTAACATAGGACAGGAACAAGGATGCCCAGAGACATAGTCCAGAACAAACAAAGCCAAAACACTTTTCTGAGAGCATCGTTAAAATAGGCTGGCTATCCTTCCTGAGCAGAGGGTGGAAGAGGATGAAGTCTTGGAGACAGTCAGCAATGACTGATGGATTTGGCAATTACTGTAATAAGGCATCAAACCAGCTTCCCACCAGGAGAGAAAAGTGCATTTCCTCGTCTGATTCTCCAGTCCCTAGGAGCCAAATCAGCTCAGTGCTGGGTCAGTAAATCCAAACACAGAAGGTCTGGATACTTTGCTTGGGACTCACTCTCACAGGCACTGAGAGCCTTGCCTTGCTCAGAAGCAAATGCAAGCCCCCTGCACACAGCTGTGTATGTACAGCAAGGAGGGGGATCCTCCTGCCTGGAGATGCTTTTTACATCCCCACAGATTGTACCTAACTCAAGACAGCAATTCTGCAGCTATTCCAGTGCTTGCACTCTAGTGCCTCTAGAGCTTTTCCCAGGAAAATGAGTTTGTGTCCCTCTCTGCTCTCTCTCAGTGGCCAGAAATACTTGCAGCAATTACCTGTGGTATGGTCCCTCTGCCATGAACGTCCCTTTTCTCTGAGCAGCGGTGGTTGGGGAGATTTAATAGTGTAGAAGCTGGGGAGGGTGAAACTAGTCAGTATCCTCCCATTTTCATGCATATCGTCCTGAAATAATTTCCACCAAACAAGGAGAACTGTCCCAAATGCTCTCATCCAAAGCTGCCCACTGCTGCTAGATCTACAGAGTGGAGATTTGCACACACCCTGGCACCTCCGGGACTTCTCTACATCCCCAATACATTTTCTTCATGATCCAGGCAAAGGCAAGGCAAGACAAAGGCTTGAATGCAATGCATCACACTCATCATTTTCACCTTTAATTTTTTACTTTTTGCCTGTTCTGCACAGACAGAAACTTCTCTATCACTAAGTACAGGACTCTGATGTTTCCCTTGTTGAACTTGGTGCATTTAAGAGAATATCTCAAATTTGGGAGGGGAGATGTGGTGCAAAAGCAAAGCCAATGGGATTGGTAGACATACTGAGACACCTTCAGGACCGGAAGACCACCTGAACATCACTGCACATGTTCTGTTTGAGAGGAGTTAATGTAAATGACTTCCGCTTCAGAAATAATCTGAATAGCTCAACTTTTTCTAAAGAAATGTAATGAATATGTAAAAGTAGTCTCTATAAAATTAGGAAGTTTTGCCTGGAAAGTTGCACACATTAGGAGGAGCCCCCTGTGTGCCCAGTGCCAAAGTGAAGAACGCCTGCTTAATAACAGGCCTGGTTATTGAGTCTTCATTTTGGTTATTCGAGGCTTCAAGACCCCATCTTCCCTGCAGCGGGGGTTGCTCTGGGCACATGAAACACACCTACGCAGGACATACATCATAGTAAGTTTTTATTGAAAGTGGAAGAAGGGGATGCTGAGGGTCCGCAGCTACAGACTGTTGTCCTGCAGGCCCAGAGCAGGAGCAGAGCCAGATGGGTGCTCGCCTGTTCACCTAGCTGCACATTCTCACCTAGCTGCACCATCTCTGCACAGACACGGAATAAATCCAATTCCTCTGCTCTGTGTGTATATCGGCATACTTTTCAAGGGGAAATGGCACAAAGCTGTGCCAGGGCAGGGTCAGATTAGATGTTAGGGAAAAATTTGTCACTGAAAGAGTTGTCAGGGCCGGGAAAAGGCTGCCCAGGGACGTGGTTGAGTCACCAGCCGTGCATGTGTTTAAAACAAGGGTAGGCGAGGTACTTAGGGCTATGGTTTAGCATAGGAGAGGAACGGTTGGACTCAGTGATCTTAGAGGTCTTTTTCAGCCTTGTCCTTCTGTGATTCTGTGATACTGCACCCCACATAAAACCCCACTTTTGGGAAACACGATGACTTTCACACTGTCACAGCGTTCATGCTTACGTTTTCTTTTAGTAATAGATCAGGAAGGGTGGGGAGGGCCACAAGGGCCTGGTGTGTGCCCCAGCGGTGGCTCAGCTGGCCCTGCTTCGGCTTGCCCTGCAGGCAGCCCCCCAAGAGTCACTGATGATGGAGTGGCTTCCTGGGGGGCTGTTACATTTTCTTCATCATCCAGGCAAAGGCAAGGCAAGGCAAGACGAAGGCTTGAATGCAATGTTTTGCACTCATCATTTTCACCTTTTATTTTTTACTTTTTGCCTGTTCTGCACAGATAGAAACTTCTCTGCTTTTTTAGTAAACTAACTTCCACAAACTTAAGCATTGAGGGGTACCTGGTCACTGTCTGTCTCATTCCATCATCAGGTGGTATCTCATTCCATCCTTCGGAGACCAGGTCTCAGACCATATGGAGTCCAGTTGCCCACTTAAGTCACATTGTCACTTCCTTTCTTCAGAACCTGCCAGGTGCTCGCCTCTTCTTGGTGGTGTTGTCTCCCGAGAAGGGCCGGCTGCAAGAGCCTGCTGGCTGGTGGCACTGGAGCGCCCTGGAGCTTTACAGTCCTCCATGAACTTCTCCAGCATGAGTCCTTTCTATTGGGGAGTCATCTCCTCATCGCTTGCCTCAGCACAGCTGCCTTCGATGGGGTGCTGACCTGTGGGCCCAGACTGCTCCAACCTGGTCCCCCACAGAGTCACAAGGCCCCTGGCAAACCTGCTGCAGGATGGGTCAATCTCTTCACAGGCTGTAGATGTCTCTGCTCCCCATCCTTATCCATGGGCTGTGAGGGGACACCCACTCCACCATGGTCTTCTCCACGGGCTGTAGGGGAATCTCTCTCTCCAGCACCCAGAGTGCCTCATTCTTCCCCCCTCCTCCTTCTTCACTGGGCTTGGTGTCCGCACGACTTCTTACATCTTCTCACTGCATTCTCTGGTGGCAAAATGCATCTACCTGTGTGTTTGGTTTTTTCTCCTATATGTGATTCACAGAGGTGCTGTGACCATCGCTGATTGGCTCAGCAGCAACTCTGGCCTTGAATCAGCCGATGTTTACTTTCTGGGGCCTGCAGAGAGCTTCTGGCTGCTGCTTGCAGGAGCCATCTCTGCAGCACCCCCCTTTCCCATTAAAACTCAGCTACACAAAACTGCAACAGTTGGCATCTGGCCCTCAGCCAGGGTCAATCCCCACCACTGCCAGAATTTTTTCTGGACCTCCTTCAGGTTTTCGAAGGTCACAGTAAGGTCTCCCCACAGCCTTCTCTTCTCCAGGCTGAATCAGCCCAACTCTCTCCAACTGTCTTCAGAGGAGATGTGCTCCAACTCTCTGATCATCTTTGTCGCCCTCCTCTGTATTCACTCCAACAGCTCACACACTCACAGAATCACAGACTCATAGCATGTGAGGGGTCAGAAGGGAGATCTGCAGATCATCTGGTCCAACCCCCTGCTAAAGCTAAAGCAGGATCATCTAGGGCACTTTGCACAGGATTGTGTGCAGATCTGCTGCCCACGCTCTTCCTAATGCACGTAGGACAAATGATAGACTTGACCTTTGACATAGTCTCTATTTCCTTCATTCCCCACTTTCCAATTTCCTCTGTGAACTCTTTCACAGTCTATAGTATTCTCTCCTCTCTTTTAGAAGGTGCCTACCAATGCTACACTCTGTTAAATTTAGTTTCTGATTAATATTTTTCATTAAATCTACATATACATACTTGGATATTCTCTGAAGGGACCATTATAGAAATGTGAAATCCAGTTCACATATCTGTAATTAAAAGAATGATGGTGTGGTTTTGCCCCAGCTGAGAGCCAGGCACCAGGCAGACGCTTGTTCTTTAAGAGGGAGTGGGACTGGGTGGGGGTTGGATCTGGGGTGGGGGAATTGAGGGAGGAGGAAAGGGAGGGAGATGAAAAACCCAAGGAACCAAAACTTCATGGGTTGAGATAGTTTCCTGGGATAACAGGACTTGAAACTGGTGATACACAATGCAGTTTCTCACCAAACCATACAACTCAGGCTGTGCAGCTCAGAGCCATCCCAAAAAACCAGACTGTCCCCAAAACCACACATCCTGGAGCTGCCTGCTCCTCCCCCCACCAGCCCCCTTTTTATGCTGAGTGTGACGTAATTGGCACAGAATACCCCCTTTGGCCAGTTTGGGTCACCTGTCCTGACTGTGTCCCCTCCCTTCTTGGATAGCAAGGCAAAAAGAACAGCTGAAAAGTCCTTGATTGCTTGGCCACAACTAGAAACATCAGTGTGTTATCAGCACTGCTGTCATATCTTAACTCCTAAGCACAGCATTCCATCCCCTGCTAGAAAGAAATCAACTCTATCCTATCTGAAACCAGGACAGATGGTAAAATCTCTCTCTCAGGTCAGGGTTCACTGATACACCAGAAGGCTGAACTGCCATTCAGGGAGACCTGGATGGCCAGGAGGGCTGGATGGAGAGAAAAGAAATAAAATTCAGCAAGCACGATGTGGTGGGCTGACCCTGACTGGAGGCCAGGTGCCCACCAAAACTGCTATATTTGTCCACCTCCTCAGCTGGACGGGGGAGAGGAGATAAATGAAAGGCTTGCAGGTCAAGAGAAAGACTGGGCGACATCACCCACCATTAACTGCCAGGGACAAAACAGTTAGATAAACTTTTTTTGTTGTTGAATGTTATTACCTCATCAAAACAGAGTAGGATAATGAGAAATAAAACCAAATCTCAAAACACCTCCCCCCACCCCTACTTTCTTTCCAGAGTCAACTCTTAATCATTATTTCTCTCCCTTACTCCCCCTCCAGCCCCCCCACAGGTATCAGAAGGGGAGGTGGGAAGTAGGGGTTTTGGTCAGCTAATCACGAATCGTTTTCCTTCTTCTTGAGAAGGTGGCAGCGATTTCTCACACTCTACCTCTGTTCCAGCTTGGGGTCATGATCAGTGAATAGCCAGTGATGTTCCTTGGATAGTCCCTTCAGGTGACTTGACTTTAGAGTTACTCTGACTCTGCTAGCTGTATTTGATATCGGTACAGTATATATGTTTGTGTCAGGGTATTTCCAGGATTATCTCCCTGCATGCAACATGATTATTTAGGAGCGTAGTGCCTGTAGTATCTAGTACCTTCAATTCATTGGAAACGTCTACAACTGCCTAGGACTCAGGATTTCCTCTGAGAGCTGCTTTGGCTGCAAGGAATTTGATCAGGAATTGGAGGTGAAACATCTTAGATACTGACTTCATCCCAAATTCTGCCCTAAAAGGAAAGAACGTGAAGAATCAACCAGAAGACTCTTAATTAAAACATGTGCATTTTAAGTAAGAATCCTGCGAGCAAAGAAGCTGATGAGATAAACGAGGAGTTTGTCTTGGTTAATGAGGACTGGTTTAGTGAGCAGCTAACCAATTGAACATCCATAAATCCATGGGTCCTGATGGGATACACCTGCAGGTGCTGAGGGAGCTGGCGCAAGTCACCGCTAGGCCACTCTCCATCATCTTTGGTAAGTTGTGGGAATCAGGAGAGGTGCATGAGGAGACCAATCTTCAGATGATTCATCTTGGTTATTCCTGAATTCTTCATTTACCTTTTGTATTGCAGCTAAATAAACAAAAAAGCTAAAGTCTGAAAAGGAACTTGGATCTTGTCTTTGTCACTACCTCAAGCTCAGAATCTGGAGTCCTCTGTAGCACCTTGCCGGTACTCTCTGCATGAAGTGGTTTAAAAGAGTATTTCCATGGAATTCAAGTGATGTCATGTTTTAAGTGGACTGGTAAATGAATAAAATAAGACTACCTGTCTAGCAATGTGAGCTTTAAAAACAACTAATATAGAGCAGCCACTACTAACCTTTAGTTTACTAAAAAAGCACTTATCCCCGGAGGAGACGCTGTCAATAGAGAGATTAAACTCAACTTCCTCTACACAGGTAAATGTGCTTTGGCGGAAGAGTAGAAGTGAAAAACCCTCTTGAAGCTTTAGCTGGACAGTTTGCAGGGTGAGACCGGAGCGAGGCCTTTGGAGCTGGTACGTGCTCAGGGACTTGCACTGGGGCTGCAGCGCTTCTGGGCTGAGACCCACCGGCCAGGAAGGCCCCATGCGACGTCCCCGAGCGATGGGTTCCAATCTCAAAAAGAAGTGGACCGAGACATCCCCAACAACAGATTATGATGTCACCTAGCAACTCAGTGTGACATCCTTGACCAGAGGGCTGTGACCAGGCCTATAAAGCCAGGCGCCGAAGCTCCCCAAGCCAGTCCGTGCCCACACTCCGGCCGAGCGGTTGGCACAGTTGGAGTGTCGAGTGAGGACTTGGGTGCTGGTGTTGGTGAGGACTTGGGTGCTGGTGTCGTGCTCGTGGAGTTGTTTGCTGCAGCTCTCCGTGCCCGAGCCCGGACCCTCAGAAGACTTTTCCCAGCCTTGCTAGGATTCAGCAGCCAGGGTACACACGGGTTCTACTCAGAGGAGCAGAGGTAAGCAGGGAAGGGAACACCTCTCCCTGGGGAGCTGGAAGAGTTTCCTTCTTGAGGGACCTGGGCATTTCTTCCAGCCCTCCATGGGCCAGCCCACTGCAGCATGGCCACGGAGCTGGATGACCACTGTCCCATCTGCCCGGGCAGATGAGAGGAGGCCAGTTTTGTGATGCCCTGCCTCCGCCGTCTCTCTTACCCGTGCTTCCTGCGGCAGGCTGAGAGCAAGGTCGAGACCCCACCCTGAAAGGCAAGCTTCAGCGCCTTGCATTTGTGTCTCAGCAGGACATAGTGTGGTGTGCTGAAGGAGCCATGAGGGAGACCTCTGCTGAAAACGATGGCAGGACAAGCCAGGTGCCCCAGCCAGGCCCGTCGGGGGCAGAAGCAGGCTCCCAGTGCCCCATCTGCCTGAAAGAGATCAAGAAGGCAGCGTTTGTGGCCTACTGCATGCACTGCTTCTGCTTTGCATGCATCCGGCGCTGGACCAGCCACAGTGCTACCTGCCCAGTCTGCAGGCAGGAAGTCGAGATCCTGCTGCACTCAGTGCAAGGGGAGGAGGAGTACGTGGAGTACCTGGTCGGCGTGCCCCGTGCCCTGCGCAAAAGGAACAGGCCGAGGAGCCGCAGCAGGTCCCCGCACCACGGTTACAACTTGAGGAGTCGGCCCACCAACCGCCAACCCTCGGCTGGCACAAGGGGACCTGTGGCGACCAACCACAACTACAACTTGCGGAGTCGGCCCACCAACCACCAACCCTCAGCTGGCACAAGTGGGCCTGCAGGGACCAGCCGCCCAGCGAGGCGGAGCGCAGCTCCAGGGCGCTCCAGTGCCACCAGCCAGCAGGCTCCTGCAGCCGGCCCTTCTCGGGAGCCAACACTGCGGAGAACAGGCCAGCACCCGGCTGGCTCCGCTCCTGCTCGGGACCCGCGGGACAACAGTCTGTAGCTGCGGACCCTCAGCATTCCCTTCCTCTTCCTCTAATAAAAAGGTTTGGTGATTTATTTCCTGGGCAGGTGTATTTCATGTGCCCAAAGCAACGCCCAGAGCATTTCTTCTTGCCCTCCTAATCTAGCCCAACACCTGCTGTTGCAGAAGTAGCTAGAGGGAGCTTCCCGTCAGCGCCAGCTCCCCCCAGCCCACCGCAGAGGATGGAGAGCATGGCCATGGAGCTGAAGACATGCTGTGCCATCTGCCTGGACTGCATGGAGGAGGCCGGCTAAGTGGCGCCATGCCTCTACTGCTTCTGCTTCCTGTGGTGGGCTGAGAGCAAGCCCAAGCGCCCCCTCTGCAAAAGGACGGTGACCTCCATCTTGCACACAGTAAAGAAGGGTGATAACTCTAAGGAGCACATCATCCCAGCACCTGCAGCACCCTCAGTCCTCATCCACCTGAGGGGAGGAGCTGCCCCACACCCGGCCGCAGTGCAGCGGCCTGCAGCCACAAGGCTGCCTGACATGGCTCCAGTGGGCGGCTTCCACACCATCCTGTGGGCTTTCATCTTGCAGGTCTAGCCTGCTGTCCTCCATCCCCTGCAGCCCTGGCTGCCTCAGGAGCTGGGGCAGCTCTTTGAGGATGCCCGGGAAGCAGTGCAAGCGCAGAGCCTCATCTCGTTCAGCCTGGATGAGGAAGCCCTGATCCAGCAGCTGCTGGCTTCCCAGGGCAGGCACGTAAGGAGCTTTGTCCACGAGCTCATCAACAGCATCGCGGAGCAGTGCAGCGGGGAAGCCTGAGGTCAGATGGGCCTGGAGGCTGGCCATGCCACCGCAGAGCATGAGGACAGCCCTGCAGATGCCCCTGGGCTCGCTGAATCCTGAGGGGGTCTCCTGGACCCAGCACAGCCATGTCAGTGGGTCGTGGCAGCCCCCAGCAAGACCCCGTTCCCACCCACGAGAAGCGAGAGACAGCCTTCTCTGGGCCCTCCACTTGCAGCTAGGGCAGCCAGCGCTCTCCTGGGGGGACATGGCAAGCCCTGAAGAGGAGGGCCCCCAGCTAGGGGGACCCTTCACAGCCCCCCCAGGAAGCCACTCCATCATCAGTGACTCTTGGGGGGCTGCCTGCAGGGCAAGCCGAAGCAGGGCCAGCTGAGCCACCGCTGGGGCACACACCAGGCCCTTGTGGCCCTCCCCACCCTTCCTGATCTATTACTAAAAGAAAACGTAAGCATGAACGCTGTGACAGTGTGAAAGTCATCGTGTTTCCCAAAAGTGGGGTTTTATGTGGGGTGCAGTATCACAGAATCACAGAAGGACAAGGCTGAAAAAGACCTCTAAGATCACTGAGTCCAACCGTTCCTCTCCTATGCTAAACCATAGCCCTAAGTACCTCGCCTACCCTTGTTTTAAACACATGCACGGCTGGTGACTCAACCACGTCCCTGGGCAGCCTTTTCCCGGCCCTGACAACTCTTTCAGTGACAAATTTTTCCCTAACATCTAATCTGACCCTGCCCTGGCACAGCTTTGTGCCATTTCCCCTTGAAAAGTATGCCGATATACACACAGAGCAGAGGAATTGGATTTATTCCGTGTCTGTGCAGAGATGGTGCAGCTAGGTGAGAATGTGCAGCTAGGTGGGAATTCCACAAAGCCCTGAGGTTAGAAAGCCACCCTGAGGAAAAAAACTTGGGGGTACTCGTGGATGAAAAGCTGGACACGAGCCACCAATGTGCATCTGGAGTCCCGAAGGCCAAGCACATCCTGGGCTGCATCAAAAGAAATGCGGTCAGCAAATGGAGAGAGGTGATTCTACCCCTCAACTCTGCTCTGCTGAGACCTCACCTGGCATACTGCGTCCAGCTTTGGAGCCCTCAACCCAAGAAGGACAAAGACCTGTTGGAGCGCTTCCGGAGGTGGCCACAAATATGTTCAAAGGGCTGGAGCACCTCTCCTATGAAAACAGTCTGAGAGGATTGGGCTCTTTCAGCCTGGGGAAGAGAAGGCTCTGAGAAACTTGACTGGAAGCGGCCCTTGGATACCTCGTATAAGAAAGCTGGGGAAGAACTGTTCACAAGGGCATGCAGCACTAGGAAGAGGGCTAACGCTTTGAAGCTAGAAAAAGGGAGGGTTAGGCTGGCTATTAGGAAAAAAACTGGTCACTAGGAGGGTGGTAGTTCACAGGAACAGTTTCCCCAAAGAGGTGGGGGAGCTCGTAGCCAGCATGGATGCGGCAGGAAGGAATGCTGTGTCTTGCACAGTGTCTCTCTCTCCCACAGGTCAGCGGAGAGCAGGGATAATTTTGGGGCCATGCCACTTTGCTGTGACAGCCAGGGCTGAGTCCAGGACAGGCCTCCTGCCTCTGCTCTAGAAGGGAGCACAGGCTTCATCTTGGCTGGGCACTGCACAGAGCCCCGTGACCACAGAGGCCCTGCCAGCAGAGCCTCTCATGATTTCAGCAGCACCACTGCCCTCTCATGATTTCAAGAGCAGAAAACTCATACCTGGGTGATTTCCTGTGTCTGCCTGCCTGGCCGTCCAGGACCCTGGTGCTGAGCTGTCCCTTGCTGCTCACTGCCTGACTCCATAGCACCAGGACTGGCCCTCAGCTTCTGTCCCCAAGCGTGTAATTCCAAAAGCATCTGCCTGCAGCTGCCCACCGCTGGTTCCCAGGACCAGAGTCAGAAAGGATGGTTTTTCTCTCCGGCACCTGGGGCGCCTCCTTCCCCGCCCTCCCTGGCCTGGGTGTCTGCACAGCTCCTTACATCTTCTCACCCCCTTCTCCGCTGGCAAAATGCAACTCCTTGCGGGTTTTTTTCTCCTCTATGTGATGCACAGAGGCTCTGTGACCAGTCAATCACCAACTGACTCGGCCTGGGTCAGCGGCAACTCTGGCCTGGAATTGGCCGATACTTAGTCTTTGAGGCCTGCAGAGAATTCCAGCTGCTCCTTACAGCAGCCAATTATTTTCGGCAGCCCCCGGTCTGTCCCACCACCCAGCTATGCAAGACTGCGACAGTCTAACTGGGAATGACTGGGAAAAACACCCTCTTGTGACTGGCCCAGAGGCTCCGTGCATCCTGGGCATAAGAGTTCCTCCGGAGAGGGTAGAGCAGCCACTACTAAACGTTAGTTTACTAAAAAAGCACTTATCCCCGGAGGAGACGCTGTCAATAGAGAGATTAAACTCAACTTCCTCTACACAGGTAAATGTGCTTTGGCGGAAGAGTAGAAGTGAAAAACCCTCTTGAAGCTTTAGCTGGACAGTTTGCAGGGTGAGACCGGAGCGAGGCCTTTGGAGCTGGTACGTGCTCAGGGACTTGCACTGGGGCTGCAGCGCTTCTGGGCTGAGACCCACCGGCCAGGAAGGCCCCATGCGACGTCCCCGAGCGATGGGTTCCAATCTCAAAAAGAAGTGGACCGAGACATCCCCAACAACAGATTATGATGTCACCTAGCAACTCAGTGTGACATCCTTGACCTATAAAGCCAGGTGCCGAAGCTCCCCAAGCCAGTCCGTGCCCACACTCCGGCTGAGCAGTTGGCACAGTTGGAGTGTCGAGTGAGGACTTGGGTGCTGGTGTCGTGCTCGTGGAGTTGTTTGCTGCAGCTCTCCGTGCCCGAGCCCGGACCCTCAGAAGACTTTTCCCAGCCTTGCTAGGATTCAGCAGCCAGGGTACACACGGGTTCTACTCAGAGGAGCAGAGGTAAGCAGGGAAGGGAACACCTCTCCCTGGGGAGCTGGAAGAGTTTCCTTCTTGAGGGACCTGGGCATTTCTTCCAGCCCTCCATGGGCCAGCCCACTGCAGCATGGCCACGGAGCTGGATGACCACTGTCCCATCTGCCCGGGCAGATGAGAGGAGGCCAGTTTTGTGATGCCCTGCCTCCGCCGTCTCTCTTACCCGTGCTTCCTGCGGCAGGCTGAGAGCAAGGTCGAGACCCCACCCTGAAAGGCAAGCTTCAGCGCCTTGCATTTGTGTCTCAGCAGGACATAGTGTGGTGTGCTGAAGGAGCCATGAGGGAGACCTCTGCTGAAAACGATGGCAGGACAAGCCAGGTGCCCCAGCCAGGCCCGTCGGGGGCAGAAGCAGGCTCCCAGTGCCCCATCTGCCTGAAAGAGATCAAGAAGGCAGCGTTTGTGGCCTACTGCATGCACTGCTTCTGCTTTGCATGCATCCGGCGCTGGACCAGCCACAGTGCTACCTGCCCAGTCTGCAGGCAGGAAGTCGAGATCCTGCTGCACTCAGTGCAAGGGGAGGAGGAGTACGTGGAGTACCTGGTCGGCGTGCCCCGTGCCCTGCGCAAAAGGAACAGGCCGAGGAGCCGCAGCAGGTCCCCGCACCACGGTTACAACTTGAGGAGTCGGCCCACCAACCGCCAACCCTCGGCTGGCACAAGTGGGCCTGCGGGGACCAACCATGGGTACAGCTTGCAGAGTCGGCCCACCGACCGCCAACCCTCGGCTGGCACAAGGGGGCCTGCGGGGACCAACCATGGCTACAACCTGCGGAGTCGGCCCACCAACCACCAACCCTCAGCTGGCACAAGTGGGCCTGCAGGGACCAGCCGCCCAGCGAGGCGGAGCGCAGCTCCAGGGCGCTCCAGTGCCACCAGCCAGCAGGCTCCTGCAGCCGGCCCTTCTCGGGAGCCAACACTGCGGAGAACAGGCCAGCACCCGGCTGGCTCCGCTCCTGCTCGGGACCCGCGGGACAACAGTCTGTAGCTGCGGACCCTCAGCATTCCCTTCCTCTTCCTCTAATAAAAAGGTTTGGTGATTTATTTCCTGGGCAGGTGTATTTCATGTGCCCAAAGCAACGCCCAGAGCATTTCTTCTTGCCCTCCTAATCTAGCCCAACACCTGCTGTTGCAGAAGTAGCTAGAGGGAGCTTCCCGTCAGCGCCAGCTCCCCCCAGCCCACCGCAGAGGATGGAGAGCATGGCCATGGAGCTGAAGACATGCTGTGCCATCTGCCTGGACTGCATGGAGGAGGCCGGCTAAGTGGCGCCATGCCTCTACTGCTTCTGCTTCCTGTGGTGGGCTGAGAGCAAGCCCAAGCGCCCCCTCTGCAAAAGGACGGTGACCTCCATCTTGCACACAGTAAAGAAGGGTGATAACTCTAAGGAGCACATCATCCCAGCACCTGCAGCACCCTCAGTCCTCATCCACCTGAGGGGAGGAGCTGCCCCACACCCGGCCGCAGTGCAGCGGCCTGCAGCCACAAGGCTGCCTGACATGGCTCCAGTGGGCGGCTTCCACACCATCCTGTGGGCTTTCATCTTGCAGGTCTAGCCTGCTGTCCTCCATCCCCTGCAGCCCTGGCTGCCTCAGGAGCTGGGGCAGCTCTTTGAGGATGCCCGGGAAGCAGTGCAAGCGCAGAGCCTCATCTCGTTCAGCCTGGATGAGGAAGCCCTGATCCAGCAGCTGCTGGCTTCCCAGGGCAGGCACGTAAGGAGCTTTGTCCACGAGCTCATCAACAGCATCGCGGAGCAGTGCAGCGGGGAAGCCTGAGGTCAGATGGGCCTGGAGGCTGGCCATGCCACCGCAGAGCATGAGGACAGCCCTGCAGATGCCCCTGGGCTCGCTGAATCCTGAGGGGGTCTCCTGGACCCAGCACAGCCATGTCAGTGGGTCGTGGCAGCCCCCAGCAAGACCCCGTTCCCACCCACGAGAAGCGAGAGACAGCCTTCTCTGGGCCCTCCACTTGCAGCTAGGGCAGCCAGCGCTCTCCTGGGGGGACATGGCAAGCCCTGAAGAGGAGGGCCCCCAGCTAGGGGGACCCTTCACAGCCCCCCCAGGAAGCCACTCCATCATCAGTGACTCTTGGGGGGCTGCCTGCAGGGCAAGCCGAAGCAGGGCCAGCTGAGCCACCGCTGGGGCACACACCAGGCCCTTGTGGCCCTCCCCACCCTTCCTGATCTATTACTAAAAGAAAACGTAAGCATGAACGCTGTGACAGTGTGAAAGTCATCGTGTTTCCCAAAAGTGGGGTTTTATGTGGGGTGCAGTATCACAGAATCACAGAAGGACAAGGCTGAAAAAGACCTCTAAGATCACTGAGTCCAACCGTTCCTCTCCTATGCTAAACCATAGCCCTAAGTACCTCGCCTACCCTTGTTTTAAACACATGCACGGCTGGTGACTCAACCACGTCCCTGGGCAGCCTTTTCCCGGCCCTGACAACTCTTTCAGTGACAAATTTTTCCCTAACATCTAATCTGACCCTGCCCTGGCACAGCTTTGTGCCATTTCCCCTTGAAAAGTATGCCGATATACACACAGAGCAGAGGAATTGGATTTATTCCGTGTCTGTGCAGAGATGGTGCAGCTAGGTGAGAATGTGCAGCTAGGTGGGAATTCCACAAAGCCCTGAGGTTAGAAAGCCACCCTGAGGAAAAAAACTTGGGGGTACTCGTGGATGAAAAGCTGGACACGAGCCACCAATGTGCATCTGGAGTCCCGAAGGCCAAGCACATCCTGGGCTGCATCAAAAGAAATGCGGTCAGCAAATGGAGAGAGGTGATTCTACCCCTCAACTCTGCTCTGCTGAGACCTCACCTGGCATACTGCGTCCAGCTTTGGAGCCCTCAACCCAAGAAGGACAAAGACCTGTTGGAGCGCTTCCGGAGGTGGCCACAAATATGTTCAAAGGGCTGGAGCACCTCTCCTATGAAAACAGTCTGAGAGGATTGGGCTCTTTCAGCCTGGGGAAGAGAAGGCTCTGAGAAACTTGACTGGAAGCGGCCCTTGGATACCTCGTATAAGAAAGCTGGGGAAGAACTGTTCACAAGGGCATGCAGCACTAGGAAGAGGGCTAACGCTTTGAAGCTAGAAAAAGGGAGGGTTAGGCTGGCTATTAGGAAAAAAACTGGTCACTAGGAGGGTGGTAGTTCACAGGAACAGTTTCCCCAAAGAGGTGGGGGAGCTCGTAGCCAGCATGGATGCGGCAGGAAGGAATGCTGTGTCTTGCACAGTGTCTCTCTCTCCCACAGGTCAGCGGAGAGCAGGGATAATTTTGGGGCCATGCCACTTTGCTGTGACAGCCAGGGCTGAGTCCAGGACAGGCCTCCTGCCTCTGCTCTAGAAGGGAGCACAGGCTTCATCTTGGCTGGGCACTGCACAGAGCCCCGTGACCACAGAGGCCCTGCCAGCAGAGCCTCTCATGATTTCAGCAGCACCACTGCCCTCTCATGATTTCAAGAGCAGAAAACTCATACCTGGGTGATTTCCTGTGTCTGCCTGCCTGGCCGTCCAGGACCCTGGTGCTGAGCTGTCCCTTGCTGCTCACTGCCTGACTCCATAGCACCAGGACTGGCCCTCAGCTTCTGTCCCCAAGCGTGTAATTCCAAAAGCATCTGCCTGCAGCTGCCCACCGCTGGTTCCCAGGACCAGAGTCAGAAAGGATGGTTTTTCTCTCCGGCACCTGGGGCGCCTCCTTCCCCGCCCTCCCTGGCCTGGGTGTCTGCACAGCTCCTTACATCTTCTCACCCCCTTCTCCGCTGGCAAAATGCAACTCCTTGCGGGTTTTTTTCTCCTCTATGTGATGCACAGAGGCTCTGTGACCAGTCAATCACCAACTGACTCGGCCTGGGTCAGCGGCAACTCTGGCCTGGAATTGGCCGATACTTAGTCTTTGAGGCCTGCAGAGAATTCCAGCTGCTCCTTACAGCAGCCAATTATTTTCGGCAGCCTCCGGTCTGTCCCACCACCCAGCTATGCAAGACTGCGACAGTCTAACCGGGAATGACTGGGAAAAACACCCTCTTGTGACTGGCCCAGAGGCTCCGTGCATCCTGGGCATAAGAGTTCCTCTGGAGAGGGTAGAGCAGCCACTACTAAACGTTAGTTTACTAAAAAAGCACTTATCCCCGGAGGAGACGCTGTCAATAGAGAGATTAAACTCAACTTCCTCTACACAGGTAAATGTGCTTTGGCGGAAGAGTAGAAGTGAAAAACCCTCTTGAAGCTTTAGCTGGACAGTTTGCAGGGTGAGACCGGAGCGAGGCCTTTGGAGCTGGTACGTGCTCAGGGACTTGCACTGGGGCTGCAGCGCTTCTGGGCTGAGACCCACCGGCCAGGAAGGCCCCATGCGACGTCCCCGAGCGATGGGTTCCAATCTCAAAAAGAAGTGGACCGAGACATCCCCAACAACAGATTATGATGTCACCTAGCAACTCAGTGTGACATCCTTGACCTATAAAGCCAGGTGCCGAAGCTCCCCAAGCCAGTCCGTGCCCACACTCCGGCTGAGCAGTTGGCACAGTTGGAGTGTCGAGTGAGGACTTGGGTGCTGGTGTCGTGCTCGTGGAGTTGTTTGCTGCAGCTCTCCGTGCCCGAGCCCGGACCCTCAGAGGACTTTCCCCAGCCTTGCTAGGATTCAGCGGCCAGGGTACACACGGGTTCTACTCAGAGGAGCAGAGGTAAGCAGGGAAGGGAACACCTCTCCCTGGGGAGCTGGAAGAGTTTCCTTCTTGAGGGACCTGGGCATTTCTTCCAGCCCTCCATGGGCCAGCCCACTGCAGCATGGCCACGGAGCTGGATGACCACTGTCCCATCTGCCCGGGCAGATGAGAGGAGGCCAGTTTTGTGATGCCCTGCCTCCGCCGTCTCTCTTACCCGTGCTTCCTGCGGCAGGCTGAGAGCAAGGTCGAGACCCCACCCTGAAAGGCAAGCTTCAGCGCCTTGCATTTGTGTCTCAGCAGGACATAGTGTGGTGTGCTGAAGGAGCCATGAGGGAGACCTCTGCTGAAAACGATGGCAGGACAAGCCAGGTGCCCCAGCCAGGCCCGTCGGGGGCAGAAGCAGGCTCCCAGTGCCCCATCTGCCTGAAAGAGATCAAGAAGGCAGCGTTTGTGGCCTACTGCATGCACTGCTTCTGCTTTGCATGCATCCGGCGCTGGACCAGCCACAGTGCTACCTGCCCAGTCTGCAGGCAGGAAGTCGAGATCCTGCTGCACTCAGTGCAAGGGGAGGAGGAGTACGTGGAGTACCTGGTCGGCGTGCCCCGTGCCCTGCGCAAAAGGAACAGGCCGAGGAGCCGCAGCAGGTCCCCGCACCACGGTTACAACTTGAGGAGTCGGCCCACCAACCGCCAACCCTCGGCTGGCACAAGTGGGCCTGCGGGGACCAACCATGGGTACAGCTTGCAGAGTCGGCCCACCGACCGCCAACCCTCGGCTGGCACAAGGGGGCCTGCGGGGACCAACCATGGCTACAACCTGCGGAGTCGGCCCACCAACCACCAACCCTCAGCTGGCACAAGTGGGCCTGCAGGGACCAGCCGCCCAGCGAGGCGGAGCGCAGCTCCAGGGCGCTCCAGTGCCACCAGCCAGCAGGCTCCTGCAGCCGGCCCTTCTCGGGAGCCAACACTGCGGAGAACAGGCCAGCACCCGGCTGGCTCCGCTCCTGCTCGGGACCCGCGGGACAACAGTCTGTAGCTGCGGACCCTCAGCATTCCCTTCCTCTTCCTCTAATAAAAAGGTTTGGTGATTTATTTCCTGGGCAGGTGTATTTCATGTGCCCAAAGCAACGCCCAGAGCATTTCTTCTTGCCCTCCTAATCTAGCCCAACACCTGCTGTTGCAGAAGTAGCTAGAGGGAGCTTCCCGTCAGCGCCAGCTCCCCCCAGCCCACCGCAGAGGATGGAGAGCATGGCCATGGAGCTGAAGACATGCTGTGCCATCTGCCTGGACTGCATGGAGGAGGCCGGCTAAGTGGCGCCATGCCTCTACTGCTTCTGCTTCCTGTGGTGGGCTGAGAGCAAGCCCAAGCGCCCCCTCTGCAAAAGGACGGTGACCTCCATCTTGCACACAGTAAAGAAGGGTGATAACTCTAAGGAGCACATCATCCCAGCACCTGCAGCACCCTCAGTCCTCATCCACCTGAGGGGAGGAGCTGCCCCACACCCGGCCGCAGTGCAGCGGCCTGCAGCCACAAGGCTGCCTGACATGGCTCCAGTGGGCGGCTTCCACACCATCCTGTGGGCTTTCATCTTGCAGGTCTAGCCTGCTGTCCTCCATCCCCTGCAGCCCTGGCTGCCTCAGGAGCTGGGGCAGCTCTTTGAGGATGCCCGGGAAGCAGTGCAAGCGCAGAGCCTCATCTCGTTCAGCCTGGATGAGGAAGCCCTGATCCAGCAGCTGCTGGCTTCCCAGGGCAGGCACGTAAGGAGCTTTGTCCACGAGCTCATCAACAGCATCGCGGAGCAGTGCAGCGGGGAAGCCTGAGGTCAGATGGGCCTGGAGGCTGGCCATGCCACCGCAGAGCATGAGGACAGCCCTGCAGATGCCCCTGGGCTCGCTGAATCCTGAGGGGGTCTCCTGGACCCAGCACAGCCATGTCAGTGGGTCGTGGCAGCCCCCAGCAAGACCCCGTTCCCACCCACGAGAAGCGAGAGACAGCCTTCTCTGGGCCCTCCACTTGCAGCTAGGGCAGCCAGCGCTCTCCTGGGGGGACATGGCAAGCCCTGAAGAGGAGGGCCCCCAGCTAGGGGGACCCTTCACAGCCCCCCCAGGAAGCCACTCCATCATCAGTGACTCTTGGGGGGCTGCCTGCAGGGCAAGCCGAAGCAGGGCCAGCTGAGCCACCGCTGGGGCACACACCAGGCCCTTGTGGCCCTCCCCACCCTTCCTGATCTATTACTAAAAGAAAACGTAAGCATGAACGCTGTGACAGTGTGAAAGTCATCGTGTTTCCCAAAAGTGGGGTTTTATGTGGGGTGCAGTATCACAGAATCACAGAAGGACAAGGCTGAAAAAGACCTCTAAGATCACTGAGTCCAACCGTTCCTCTCCTATGCTAAACCATAGCCCTAAGTACCTCGCCTACCCTTGTTTTAAACACATGCACGGCTGGTGACTCAACCACGTCCCTGGGCAGCCTTTTCCCGGCCCTGACAACTCTTTCAGTGACAAATTTTTCCCTAACATCTAATCTGACCCTGCCCTGGCACAGCTTTGTGCCATTTCCCCTTGAAAAGTATGCCGATATACACACAGAGCAGAGGAATTGGATTTATTCCGTGTCTGTGCAGAGATGGTGCAGCTAGGTGAGAATGTGCAGCTAGGTGGGAATTCCACAAAGCCCTGAGGTTAGAAAGCCACCCTGAGGAAAAAAACTTGGGGGTACTCGTGGATGAAAAGCTGGACACGAGCCACCAATGTGCATCTGGAGTCCCGAAGGCCAAGCACATCCTGGGCTGCATCAAAAGAAATGCGGTCAGCAAATGGAGAGAGGTGATTCTACCCCTCAACTCTGCTCTGCTGAGACCTCACCTGGCATACTGCGTCCAGCTTTGGAGCCCTCAACCCAAGAAGGACAAAGACCTGTTGGAGCGCTTCCGGAGGTGGCCACAAATATGTTCAAAGGGCTGGAGCACCTCTCCTATGAAAACAGTCTGAGAGGATTGGGCTCTTTCAGCCTGGGGAAGAGAAGGCTCTGAGAAACTTGACTGGAAGCGGCCCTTGGATACCTCGTATAAGAAAGCTGGGGAAGAACTGTTCACAAGGGCATGCAGCACTAGGAAGAGGGCTAACGCTTTGAAGCTAGAAAAAGGGAGGGTTAGGCTGGCTATTAGGAAAAAAACTGGTCACTAGGAGGGTGGTAGTTCACAGGAACAGTTTCCCCAAAGAGGTGGGGGAGCTCGTAGCCAGCATGGATGCGGCAGGAAGGAATGCTGTGTCTTGCACAGTGTCTCTCTCTCCCACAGGTCAGCGGAGAGCAGGGATAATTTTGGGGCCATGCCACTTTGCTGTGACAGCCAGGGCTGAGTCCAGGACAGGCCTCCTGCCTCTGCTCTAGAAGGGAGCACAGGCTTCATCTTGGCTGGGCACTGCACAGAGCCCCGTGACCACAGAGGCCCTGCCAGCAGAGCCTCTCATGATTTCAGCAGCACCACTGCCCTCTCATGATTTCAAGAGCAGAAAACTCATACCTGGGTGATTTCCTGTGTCTGCCTGCCTGGCCGTCCAGGACCCTGGTGCTGAGCTGTCCCTTGCTGCTCACTGCCTGACTCCATAGCACCAGGACTGGCCCTCAGCTTCTGTCCCCAAGCGTGTAATTCCAAAAGCATCTGCCTGCAGCTGCCCACCGCTGGTTCCCAGGACCAGAGTCAGAAAGGATGGTTTTTCTCTCCGGCACCTGGGGCGCCTCCTTCCCCGCCCTCCCTGGCCTGGGTGTCTGCACAGCTCCTTACATCTTCTCACCCCCTTCTCCGCTGGCAAAATGCAACTCCTTGCGGGTTTTTTTCTCCTCTATGTGATGCACAGAGGCTCTGTGACCAGTCAATCACCAACTGACTCGGCCTGGGTCAGCGGCAACTCTGGCCTGGAATTGGCCGATACTTAGTCTTTGAGGCCTGCAGAGAATTCCAGCTGCTCCTTACAGCAGCCAATTATTTTCGGCAGCCTCCGGTCTGTCCCACCACCCAGCTATGCAAGACTGCGACAGTCTAACCGGGAATGACTGGGAAAAACACCCTCTTGTGACTGGCCCAGAGGCTCCGTGCATCCTGGGCATAAGAGTTCCTCTGGAGAGGGTAGAGCAGCCACTACTAAACGTTAGTTTACTAAAAAAGCACTTATCCCCGGAGGAGACGCTGTCAATAGAGAGATTAAACTCAACTTCCTCTACACAGGTAAATGTGCTTTGGCAGAAGAGTAGAAGTGAAAAACCCTCTTGAAGCTTTAGCTGGACAGTTTGCAGGGTGAGACCGGAGCGAGGCCTTTGGAGCTGGTACGTGCTCAGGGACTTGCACTGGGGCTGCAGCGCTTCTGGGCTGAGACCCACCGGCCAGGAAGGCCCCATGCGACGTCCCCGAGCGATGGGTTCCAATCTCAAAAAGAAGTGGACCGAGACATCCCCAACAACAGATTATGATGTCACCTAGCAACTCAGTGTGACATCCTTGACCTATAAAGCCAGGTGCCGAAGCTCCCCAAGCCAGTCCGTGCCCACACTCCGGCTGAGCAGTTGGCACAGTTGGAGTGTCGAGTGAGGACTTGGGTGCTGGTGTCGTGCTCGTGGAGTTGTTTGCTGCAGCTCTCCGTGCCCGAGCCCGGACCCTCAGAGGACTTTCCCCAGCCTTGCTAGGATTCAGCGGCCAGGGTACACACGGGTTCTACTCAGAGGAGCAGAGGTAAGCAGGGAAGGGAACACCTCTCCCTGGGGAGCTGGAAGAGTTTCCTTCTTGAGGGACCTGGGCATTTCTTCCAGCCCTCCATGGGCCAGCCCACTGCAGCATGGCCACGGAGCTGGATGACCACTGTCCCATCTGCCCGGGCAGATGAGAGGAGGCCAGTTTTGTGATGCCCTGCCTCCGCCGTCTCTCTTACCCGTGCTTCCTGCGGCAGGCTGAGAGCAAGGTCGAGACCCCACCCTGAAAGGCAAGCTTCAGCGCCTTGCATTTGTGTCTCAGCAGGACATAGTGTGGTGTGCTGAAGGAGCCATGAGGGAGACCTCTGCTGAAAACGATGGCAGGACAAGCCAGGTGCCCCAGCCAGGCCCGTCGGGGGCAGAAGCAGGCTCCCAGTGCCCCATCTGCCTGAAAGAGATCAAGAAGGCAGCGTTTGTGGCCTACTGCATGCACTGCTTCTGCTTTGCATGCATCCGGCGCTGGACCAGCCACAGTGCTACCTGCCCAGTCTGCAGGCAGGAAGTCGAGATCCTGCTGCACTCAGTGCAAGGGGAGGAGGAGTACGTGGAGTACCTGGTCGGCGTGCCCCGTGCCCTGCGCAAAAGGAACAGGCCGAGGAGCCGCAGCAGGTCCCCGCACCACGGTTACAACTTGAGGAGTCGGCCCACCAACCGCCAACCCTCGGCTGGCACAAGTGGGCCTGCGGGGACCAACCATGGGTACAGCTTGCAGAGTCGGCCCACCGACCGCCAACCCTCGGCTGGCACAAGGGGGCCTGCGGGGACCAACCATGGCTACAACCTGCGGAGTCGGCCCACCAACCACCAACCCTCAGCTGGCACAAGTGGGCCTGCAGGGACCAGCCGCCCAGCGAGGCGGAGCGCAGCTCCAGGGCGCTCCAGTGCCACCAGCCAGCAGGCTCCTGCAGCCGGCCCTTCTCGGGAGCCAACACTGCGGAGAACAGGCCAGCACCCGGCTGGCTCCGCTCCTGCTCGGGACCCGCGGGACAACAGTCTGTAGCTGCGGACCCTCAGCATTCCCTTCCTCTTCCTCTAATAAAAAGGTTTGGTGATTTATTTCCTGGGCAGGTGTATTTCATGTGCCCAAAGCAACGCCCAGAGCATTTCTTCTTGCCCTCCTAATCTAGCCCAACACCTGCTGTTGCAGAAGTAGCTAGAGGGAGCTTCCCGTCAGCGCCAGCTCCCCCCAGCCCACCGCAGAGGATGGAGAGCATGGCCATGGAGCTGAAGACATGCTGTGCCATCTGCCTGGACTGCATGGAGGAGGCCGGCTAAGTGGCGCCATGCCTCTACTGCTTCTGCTTCCTGTGGTGGGCTGAGAGCAAGCCCAAGCGCCCCCTCTGCAAAAGGACGGTGACCTCCATCTTGCACACAGTAAAGAAGGGTGATAACTCTAAGGAGCACATCATCCCAGCACCTGCAGCACCCTCAGTCCTCATCCACCTGAGGGGAGGAGCTGCCCCACACCCGGCCGCAGTGCAGCGGCCTGCAGCCACAAGGCTGCCTGACATGGCTCCAGTGGGCGGCTTCCACACCATCCTGTGGGCTTTCATCTTGCAGGTCTAGCCTGCTGTCCTCCATCCCCTGCAGCCCTGGCTGCCTCAGGAGCTGGGGCAGCTCTTTGAGGATGCCCGGGAAGCAGTGCAAGCGCAGAGCCTCATCTCGTTCAGCCTGGATGAGGAAGCCCTGATCCAGCAGCTGCTGGCTTCCCAGGGCAGGCACGTAAGGAGCTTTGTCCACGAGCTCATCAACAGCATCGCGGAGCAGTGCAGCGGGGAAGCCTGAGGTCAGATGGGCCTGGAGGCTGGCCATGCCACCGCAGAGCATGAGGACAGCCCTGCAGATGCCCCTGGGCTCGCTGAATCCTGAGGGGGTCTCCTGGACCCAGCACAGCCATGTCAGTGGGTCGTGGCAGCCCCCAGCAAGACCCCGTTCCCACCCACAAGAAGCGAGAGACAGCCTTCTCTGGGCCCTCCACTTGCAGCTAGGGCAGCCAGCGCTCTCCTGGGGGGACATGGCAAGCCCTGAAGAGGAGGGCCCCCAGCTAGGGGGACCCTTCACAGCCCCCCCAGGAAGCCACTCCATCATCAGTGACTCTTGGGGGGCTGCCTGCAGGGCAAGCCGAAGCAGGGCCAGCTGAGCCACCGCTGGGGCACACACCAGGCCCTTGTGGCCCTCCCCACCCTTCCTGATCTATTACTAAAAGAAAACGTAAGCATGAACGCTGTGACAGTGTGAAAGTCATCGTGTTTCCCAAAAGTGGGGTTTTATGTGGGGTGCAGTATCACAGAATCACAGAAGGACAAGGCTGAAAAAGACCTCTAAGATCACTGAGTCCAACCGTTCCTCTCCTATGCTAAACCATAGCCCTAAGTACCTCGCCTACCCTTGTTTTAAACACATGCACGGCTGGTGACTCAACCACGTCCCTGGGCAGCCTTTTCCCGGCCCTGACAACTCTTTCAGTGACAAATTTTTCCCTAACATCTAATCTGACCCTGCCCTGGCACAGCTTTGTGCCATTTCCCCTTGAAAAGTATGCCGATATACACACAGAGCAGAGGAATTGGATTTATTCCGTGTCTGTGCAGAGATGGTGCAGCTAGGTGAGAATGTGCAGCTAGGTGGGAATTCCACAAAGCCCTGAGGTTAGAAAGCCACCCTGAGGAAAAAAACTTGGGGGTACTCGTGGATGAAAAGCTGGACACGAGCCACCAATGTGCATCTGGAGTCCCGAAGGCCAAGCACATCCTGGGCTGCATCAAAAGAAATGCGGTCAGCAAATGGAGAGAGGTGATTCTACCCCTCAACTCTGCTCTGCTGAGACCTCACCTGGCATACTGCGTCCAGCTTTGGAGCCCTCAACCCAAGAAGGACAAAGACCTGTTGGAGCGCTTCCGGAGGTGGCCACAAATATGTTCAAAGGGCTGGAGCACCTCTCCTATGAAAACAGTCTGAGAGGATTGGGCTCTTTCAGCCTGGGGAAGAGAAGGCTCTGAGAAACTTGACTGGAAGCGGCCCTTGGATACCTCGTATAAGAAAGCTGGGGAAGAACTGTTCACAAGGGCATGCAGCACTAGGAAGAGGGCTAACGCTTTGAAGCTAGAAAAAGGGAGGGTTAGGCTGGCTATTAGGAAAAAAACTGGTCACTAGGAGGGTGGTAGTTCACAGGAACAGTTTCCCCAAAGAGGTGGGGGAGCTCGTAGCCAGCATGGATGCGGCAGGAAGGAATGCTGTGTCTTGCACAGTGTCTCTCTCTCCCACAGGTCAGCGGAGAGCAGGGATAATTTTGGGGCCATGCCACTTTGCTGTGACAGCCAGGGCTGAGTCCAGGACAGGCCTCCTGCCTCTGCTCTAGAAGGGAGCACAGGCTTCATCTTGGCTGGGCACTGCACAGAGCCCCGTGACCACAGAGGCCCTGCCAGCAGAGCCTCTCATGATTTCAGCAGCACCACTGCCCTCTCATGATTTCAAGAGCAGAAAACTCATACCTGGGTGATTTCCTGTGTCTGCCTGCCTGGCCGTCCAGGACCCTGGTGCTGAGCTGTCCCTTGCTGCTCACTGCCTGACTCCATAGCACCAGGACTGGCCCTCAGCTTCTGTCCCCAAGCGTGTAATTCCAAAAGCATCTGCCTGCAGCTGCCCACCGCTGGTTCCCAGGACCAGAGTCAGAAAGGATGGTTTTTCTCTCCGGCACCTGGGGCGCCTCCTTCCCCGCCCTCCCTGGCCTGGGTGTCTGCACAGCTCCTTACATCTTCTCACCCCCTTCTCCGCTGGCAAAATGCAACTCCTTGCGGGTTTTTTTCTCCTCTATGTGATGCACAGAGGCTCTGTGACCAGTCAATCACCAACTGACTCGGCCTGGGTCAGCGGCAACTCTGGCCTGGAATTGGCCGATACTTAGTCTTTGAGGCCTGCAGAGAATTCCAGCTGCTCCTTACAGCAGCCAATTATTTTCGGCAGCCTCCGGTCTGTCCCACCACCCAGCTATGCAAGACTGCGACAGTCTAACCGGGAATGACTGGGAAAAACACCCTCTTGTGACTGGCCCAGAGGCTCCGTGCATCCTGGGCATAAGAGTTCCTCTGGAGAGGGTAGAGCAGCCACTACTAAACGTTAGTTTACTAAAAAAGCACTTATCCCCGGAGGAGACGCTGTCAATAGAGAGATTAAACTCAACTTCCTCTACACAGGTAAATGTGCTTTGGCAGAAGAGTAGAAGTGAAAAACCCTCTTGAAGCTTTAGCTGGACAGTTTGCAGGGTGAGACCGGAGCGAGGCCTTTGGAGCTGGTACGTGCTCAGGGACTTGCACTGGGGCTGCAGCGCTTCTGGGCTGAGACCCACCGGCCAGGAAGGCCCCATGCGACGTCCCCGAGCGATGGGTTCCAATCTCAAAAAGAAGTGGACCGAGACATCCCCAACAACAGATTATGATGTCACCTAGCAACTCAGTGTGACATCCTTGACCTATAAAGCCAGGTGCCGAAGCTCCCCAAGCCAGTCCGTGCCCACACTCCGGCTGAGCAGTTGGCACAGTTGGAGTGTCGAGTGAGGACTTGGGTGCTGGTGTCGTGCTCGTGGAGTTGTTTGCTGCAGCTCTCCGTGCCCGAGCCCGGACCCTCAGAGGACTTTCCCCAGCCTTGCTAGGATTCAGCGGCCAGGGTACACACGGGTTCTACTCAGAGGAGCAGAGGTAAGCAGGGAAGGGAACACCTCTCCCTGGGGAGCTGGAAGAGTTTCCTTCTTGAGGGACCTGGGCATTTCTTCCAGCCCTCCATGGGCCAGCCCACTGCAGCATGGCCACGGAGCTGGATGACCACTGTCCCATCTGCCCGGGCAGATGAGAGGAGGCCAGTTTTGTGATGCCCTGCCTCCGCCGTCTCTCTTACCCGTGCTTCCTGCGGCAGGCTGAGAGCAAGGTCGAGACCCCACCCTGAAAGGCAAGCTTCAGCGCCTTGCATTTGTGTCTCAGCAGGACATAGTGTGGTGTGCTGAAGGAGCCATGAGGGAGACCTCTGCTGAAAACGATGGCAGGACAAGCCAGGTGCCCCAGCCAGGCCCGTCGGGGGCAGAAGCAGGCTCCCAGTGCCCCATCTGCCTGAAAGAGATCAAGAAGGCAGCGTTTGTGGCCTACTGCATGCACTGCTTCTGCTTTGCATGCATCCGGCGCTGGACCAGCCACAGTGCTACCTGCCCAGTCTGCAGGCAGGAAGTCGAGATCCTGCTGCACTCAGTGCAAGGGGAGGAGGAGTACGTGGAGTACCTGGTCGGCGTGCCCCGTGCCCTGCGCAAAAGGAACAGGCCGAGGAGCCGCAGCAGGTCCCCGCACCACGGTTACAACTTGAGGAGTCGGCCCACCAACCGCCAACCCTCGGCTGGCACAAGTGGGCCTGCGGGGACCAACCATGGGTACAGCTTGCAGAGTCGGCCCACCGACCGCCAACCCTCGGCTGGCACAAGGGGGCCTGCGGGGACCAACCATGGCTACAACCTGCGGAGTCGGCCCACCAACCACCAACCCTCAGCTGGCACAAGTGGGCCTGCAGGGACCAGCCGCCCAGCGAGGCGGAGCGCAGCTCCAGGGCGCTCCAGTGCCACCAGCCAGCAGGCTCCTGCAGCCGGCCCTTCTCGGGAGCCAACACTGCGGAGAACAGGCCAGCACCCGGCTGGCTCCGCTCCTGCTCGGGACCCGCGGGACAACAGTCTGTAGCTGCGGACCCTCAGCATTCCCTTCCTCTTCCTCTAATAAAAAGGTTTGGTGATTTATTTCCTGGGCAGGTGTATTTCATGTGCCCAAAGCAACGCCCAGAGCATTTCTTCTTGCCCTCCTAATCTAGCCCAACACCTGCTGTTGCAGAAGTAGCTAGAGGGAGCTTCCCGTCAGCGCCAGCTCCCCCCAGCCCACCGCAGAGGATGGAGAGCATGGCCATGGAGCTGAAGACATGCTGTGCCATCTGCCTGGACTGCATGGAGGAGGCCGGCTAAGTGGCGCCATGCCTCTACTGCTTCTGCTTCCTGTGGTGGGCTGAGAGCAAGCCCAAGCGCCCCCTCTGCAAAAGGACGGTGACCTCCATCTTGCACACAGTAAAGAAGGGTGATAACTCTAAGGAGCACATCATCCCAGCACCTGCAGCACCCTCAGTCCTCATCCACCTGAGGGGAGGAGCTGCCCCACACCCGGCCGCAGTGCAGCGGCCTGCAGCCACAAGGCTGCCTGACATGGCTCCAGTGGGCGGCTTCCACACCATCCTGTGGGCTTTCATCTTGCAGGTCTAGCCTGCTGTCCTCCATCCCCTGCAGCCCTGGCTGCCTCAGGAGCTGGGGCAGCTCTTTGAGGATGCCCGGGAAGCAGTGCAAGCGCAGAGCCTCATCTCGTTCAGCCTGGATGAGGAAGCCCTGATCCAGCAGCTGCTGGCTTCCCAGGGCAGGCACGTAAGGAGCTTTGTCCACGAGCTCATCAACAGCATCGCGGAGCAGTGCAGCGGGGAAGCCTGAGGTCAGATGGGCCTGGAGGCTGGCCATGCCACCGCAGAGCATGAGGACAGCCCTGCAGATGCCCCTGGGCTCGCTGAATCCTGAGGGGGTCTCCTGGACCCAGCACAGCCATGTCAGTGGGTCGTGGCAGCCCCCAGCAAGACCCCGTTCCCACCCACAAGAAGCGAGAGACAGCCTTCTCTGGGCCCTCCACTTGCAGCTAGGGCAGCCAGCGCTCTCCTGGGGGGACATGGCAAGCCCTGAAGAGGAGGGCCCCCAGCTAGGGGGACCCTTCACAGCCCCCCCAGGAAGCCACTCCATCATCAGTGACTCTTGGGGGGCTGCCTGCAGGGCAAGCCGAAGCAGGGCCAGCTGAGCCACCGCTGGGGCACACACCAGGCCCTTGTGGCCCTCCCCACCCTTCCTGATCTATTACTAAAAGAAAACGTAAGCATGAACGCTGTGACAGTGTGAAAGTCATCGTGTTTCCCAAAAGTGGGGTTTTATGTGGGGTGCAGTATCACAGAATCACAGAAGGACAAGGCTGAAAAAGACCTCTAAGATCACTGAGTCCAACCGTTCCTCTCCTATGCTAAACCATAGCCCTAAGTACCTCGCCTACCCTTGTTTTAAACACATGCACGGCTGGTGACTCAACCACGTCCCTGGGCAGCCTTTTCCCGGCCCTGACAACTCTTTCAGTGACAAATTTTTCCCTAACATCTAATCTGACCCTGCCCTGGCACAGCTTTGTGCCATTTCCCCTTGAAAAGTATGCCGATATACACACAGAGCAGAGGAATTGGATTTATTCCGTGTCTGTGCAGAGATGGTGCAGCTAGGTGAGAATGTGCAGCTAGGTGGGAATTCCACAAAGCCCTGAGGTTAGAAAGCCACCCTGAGGAAAAAAACTTGGGGGTACTCGTGGATGAAAAGCTGGACACGAGCCACCAATGTGCATCTGGAGTCCCGAAGGCCAAGCACATCCTGGGCTGCATCAAAAGAAATGCGGTCAGCAAATGGAGAGAGGTGATTCTACCCCTCAACTCTGCTCTGCTGAGACCTCACCTGGCATACTGCGTCCAGCTTTGGAGCCCTCAACCCAAGAAGGACAAAGACCTGTTGGAGCGCTTCCGGAGGTGGCCACAAATATGTTCAAAGGGCTGGAGCACCTCTCCTATGAAAACAGTCTGAGAGGATTGGGCTCTTTCAGCCTGGGGAAGAGAAGGCTCTGAGAAACTTGACTGGAAGCGGCCCTTGGATACCTCGTATAAGAAAGCTGGGGAAGAACTGTTCACAAGGGCATGCAGCACTAGGAAGAGGGCTAACGCTTTGAAGCTAGAAAAAGGGAGGGTTAGGCTGGCTATTAGGAAAAAAACTGGTCACTAGGAGGGTGGTAGTTCACAGGAACAGTTTCCCCAAAGAGGTGGGGGAGCTCGTAGCCAGCATGGATGCGGCAGGAAGGAATGCTGTGTCTTGCACAGTGTCTCTCTCTCCCACAGGTCAGCGGAGAGCAGGGATAATTTTGGGGCCATGCCACTTTGCTGTGACAGCCAGGGCTGAGTCCAGGACAGGCCTCCTGCCTCTGCTCTAGAAGGGAGCACAGGCTTCATCTTGGCTGGGCACTGCACAGAGCCCCGTGACCACAGAGGCCCTGCCAGCAGAGCCTCTCATGATTTCAGCAGCACCACTGCCCTCTCATGATTTCAAGAGCAGAAAACTCATACCTGGGTGATTTCCTGTGTCTGCCTGCCTGGCCGTCCAGGACCCTGGTGCTGAGCTGTCCCTTGCTGCTCACTGCCTGACTCCATAGCACCAGGACTGGCCCTCAGCTTCTGTCCCCAAGCGTGTAATTCCAAAAGCATCTGCCTGCAGCTGCCCACCGCTGGTTCCCAGGACCAGAGTCAGAAAGGATGGTTTTTCTCTCCGGCACCTGGGGCGCCTCCTTCCCCGCCCTCCCTGGCCTGGGTGTCTGCACAGCTCCTTACATCTTCTCACCCCCTTCTCCGCTGGCAAAATGCAACTCCTTGCGGGTTTTTTTCTCCTCTATGTGATGCACAGAGGCTCTGTGACCAGTCAATCACCAACTGACTCGGCCTGGGTCAGCGGCAACTCTGGCCTGGAATTGGCCGATACTTAGTCTTTGAGGCCTGCAGAGAATTCCAGCTGCTCCTTACAGCAGCCAATTATTTTCGGCAGCCTCCGGTCTGTCCCACCACCCAGCTATGCAAGACTGCGACAGTCTAACCGGGAATGACTGGGAAAAACACCCTCTTGTGACTGGCCCAGAGGCTCCGTGCATCCTGGGCATAAGAGTTCCTCTGGAGAGGGTAGAGCAGCCACTACTAAACGTTAGTTTACTAAAAAAGCACTTATCCCCGGAGGAGACGCTGTCAATAGAGAGATTAAACTCAACTTCCTCTACACAGGTAAATGTGCTTTGGCGGAAGAGTAGAAGTGAAAAACCCTCTTGAAGCTTTAGCTGGACAGTTTGCAGGGTGAGACCGGAGCGAGGCCTTTGGAGCTGGTACGTGCTCAGGGACTTGCACTGGGGCTGCAGCGCTTCTGGGCTGAGACCCACCGGCCAGGAAGGCCCCATGCGACGTCCCCGAGCGATGGGTTCCAATCTCAAAAAGAAGTGGACCGAGACATCCCCAACAACAGATTATGATGTCACCTAGCAACTCAGTGTGACATCCTTGACCTATAAAGCCAGGTGCCGAAGCTCCCCAAGCCAGTCCGTGCCCACACTCCGGCTGAGCAGTTGGCACAGTTGGAGTGTCGAGTGAGGACTTGGGTGCTGGTGTCGTGCTCGTGGAGTTGTTTGCTGCAGCTCTCCGTGCCCGAGCCCGGACCCTCAGAGGACTTTCCCCAGCCTTGCTAGGATTCAGCGGCCAGGGTACACACGGGTTCTACTCAGAGGAGCAGAGGTAAGCAGGGAAGGGAACACCTCTCCCTGGGGAGCTGGAAGAGTTTCCTTCTTGAGGGACCTGGGCATTTCTTCCAGCCCTCCATGGGCCAGCCCACTGCAGCATGGCCACGGAGCTGGATGACCACTGTCCCATCTGCCCGGGCAGATGAGAGGAGGCCAGTTTTGTGATGCCCTGCCTCCGCCGTCTCTCTTACCCGTGCTTCCTGCGGCAGGCTGAGAGCAAGGTCGAGACCCCACCCTGAAAGGCAAGCTTCAGCGCCTTGCATTTGTGTCTCAGCAGGACATAGTGTGGTGTGCTGAAGGAGCCATGAGGGAGACCTCTGCTGAAAACGATGGCAGGACAAGCCAGGTGCCCCAGCCAGGCCCGTCGGGGGCAGAAGCAGGCTCCCAGTGCCCCATCTGCCTGAAAGAGATCAAGAAGGCAGCGTTTGTGGCCTACTGCATGCACTGCTTCTGCTTTGCATGCATCCGGCGCTGGACCAGCCACAGTGCTACCTGCCCAGTCTGCAGGCAGGAAGTCGAGATCCTGCTGCACTCAGTGCAAGGGGAGGAGGAGTACGTGGAGTACCTGGTCGGCGTGCCCCGTGCCCTGCGCAAAAGGAACAGGCCGAGGAGCCGCAGCAGGTCCCCGCACCACGGTTACAACTTGAGGAGTCGGCCCACCGACCGCCAACCCTCGGCTGGCACAAGTGGGCCTGCGGGGACCAACCATGGGTACAGCTTGCAGAGTCGGCCCACCGACCGCCAACCCTCGGCTGGCACAAGTGGGCCTGCGGGGACCAACCATGGCTACAACCTGCGGAGTCGGCCCACCAACCACCAACCCTCAGCTGGCACAAGTGGGCCTGCAGGGACCAGCCGCCCAGCGAGGCGGAGCGCAGCTCCAGGGCGCTCCAGTGCCACCAGCCAGCAGGCTCCTGCAGCCGGCCCTTCTCGGGAGCCAACACTGCGGAGAACAGGCCAGCACCCGGCTGGCTCCGCTCCTGCTCGGGACCCGCGGGACAACAGTCTGTAGCTGCGGACCCTCAGCATTCCCTTCCTCTTCCTCTAATAAAAAGGTTTGGTGATTTATTTCCTGGGCAGGTGTATTTCATGTGCCCAAAGCAACGCCCAGAGCATTTCTTCTTGCCCTCCTAATCTAGCCCAACACCTGCTGTTGCAGAAGTAGCTAGAGGGAGCTTCCCGTCAGCGCCAGCTCCCCCCAGCCCACCGCAGAGGATGGAGAGCATGGCCATGGAGCTGAAGACATGCTGTGCCATCTGCCTGGACTGCATGGAGGAGGCCGGCTAAGTGGCGCCATGCCTCTACTGCTTCTGCTTCCTGTGGTGGGCTGAGAGCAAGCCCAAGCGCCCCCTCTGCAAAAGGACGGTGACCTCCATCTTGCACACAGTAAAGAAGGGTGATAACTCTAAGGAGCACATCATCCCAGCACCTGCAGCACCCTCAGTCCTCATCCACCTGAGGGGAGGAGCTGCCCCACACCCGGCCGCAGTGCAGCGGCCTGCAGCCACAAGGCTGCCTGACATGGCTCCAGTGGGCGGCTTCCACACCATCCTGTGGGCTTTCATCTTGCAGGTCTAGCCTGCTGTCCTCCATCCCCTGCAGCCCTGGCTGCCTCAGGAGCTGGGGCAGCTCTTTGAGGATGCCTGGGAAGTAGTGCAAGTGCAGAGCCTCATCTCATTCAGGCTGCAGTACTTTGGCCTAGATGAGGAGGCTCTGAGCCAGCAGCTGCAGGCTTCCCTGGCAACGTATGTAAGGAGCTTTGTCCACGAGCTCATCAACACCGTTGTGGAGAAGTGCAGCGGGGAAACCTGAGGTCAGATAGGCCTGGAGGCTGGCCATGCCACCGCAGAGCATGAGGACAGCCCTGCAGATGCCCCTGGGCTCGCTGAATCCTGAGGGGGTCTCCTGGACCCAGCACAGCCATGTCAGTGGGTCGTGGCAGCCCCCAGCAAGACCCTATCAAGACTGCAGGTAGATGCATTTTGCCACCGGAGAGGGAGTGAGAAGATGTAACACTGCGCGCAGACTACCAAGGCCAGGCCTAAAGGAAAGCGGAGGGAAGAATGTGGAAAGAGAGATTCCCCTGCAACTCGTTGTGAAGAACATGGTGGAGCGGGCGTCCCCTCGCAGCCCATGGATGAGGACAGGGAGCAGAGACATCTACAGCCTGTGAAGAGATTGATCCATGCCTCAGCAGGTTTGCCAGGGGACTTGTGACTTTGAGTGGAACCAGGCCTGGGTAGTCTGGGCCGGAACGTCAGCACCCAGGGAAGGGTCTGACTCCAACTGTCTCTAACTGTCTTCAGAGGAGAGGTGCTCCAGCTCTCTGATCATCTTTGTGGCCCTCCTCTGTATTCACTCCAACAGCTCACACACTCACAGACTCACAGAATCACAGACAGATTTTTAAAACAGCATGTGAGGGGTCAGAAGGGAGATCTGCAGATCATCTGGTCCAGCCCCCTGCTAAAGCAGAGTGAAGGAAAGAAAGCTCTCTAATTTATTACACTACACTGCACACACAGTGAAACCAGAGTCAGGTAATGAGAAGTGCCACTAGATATTAAAGAAACACAACCAGATCTTAAAACACCTTCCACCGCTCCTTTCTTAGCAGATTTGACTTTACTCATGATTTTTAAAAGACCTCTACCTCCCCTCCACCCCTCCCTTCTTAGCAGACTTCACTCTAGTCATGATTTCACTCCCTTCTTCCCCCACATTGTGGCACAGGGAGGGGCAGAACTTGGGAATATGGGGGTTTCAGTCAGTTTCTTACAAGTTGGTTTCCTTATTGGACAGGGAGGTGGGGGGCGGGATTTATTCCATGCCCTTCCCCTCCTGCGCCATGGGGTCCCACCCAGAGGACACAGTCCTTCATAAACTTCTCCAATGTGAGTCCTTTCCCAGAGGGCTTGTCCTGGTTTCAGTCAGGATAGAGTTAACTTCATTTGTAGCAGCTGATGGAATGCTGTGTTTGGGAGTTACAATGAAAGCAGTGCTGAGAACACCCTGATGTTCTTAGTTGCAGTCAGACAGTCAAGGGCTTTCTCAGCTTCTTCCTATTTCTCTATTCATGAGAAAGGAGGGGCGAAGCCAGGACAGGTGACCCAGATGGGCCAAAGAGTGTATTCCATGCCAATTACGTCCTGCCCAGGATAACGGGGGGCTGAGGGGAGGAAGAAGAGGGGTGGTCTCGGGACGCGTGCTTCTTGGGGGTTCCGGGACAGCTCTGGGTGGTACGGCCTGAGTTGTGTGGTTCGGGGAGAAACTGCATTGGGTATCAATAGTTCCATATTCTTTTGCTATAAAGTCCTGTTAGCATTGTTATATTTTATCTTTCTGTTATCTTAGTAAACTATCCTTATCCCAACCCACGGGCCTCTTAGTTTCTTGGTTTTGGAGTTATTTGCCCCTTCCTTTTCCCTTCCCTTGTTTCCCCCCTTTTTCCCTCTCCCCCTGCTCTTTTACTTCAAGAAGCAGGCAGCTGCGTGGATCTCGGCCCACAGCCGGGGGGAAACCAAGACAGTCTTTGAGTTACTCACCAGACTGCTATGGCAGGCAGTCGTAAATCACAATGTCTCTCAGTCCAAGTCCTTCATGTGGTCACCAGCCTCCTCCCAGCTAACCTGTTCCTGTGCAAATCTCTCTCACACTCATCTCTGTGTCTCTGTCTCTCTCTATGGGCTGCAAGTGCTGGCAGGGGCTTGCTCCAATGCAGGTCACAGCATCTCCTGTATGTCTCCACCTGCTCCAGCATGGGGCCTCTCCACAGGCTGCAGGTGGGGTCTCAGCCTTTTCCATGGGCTGTGGGGGGACACCCGCTGCACCATGGGTTTCTCCATGGGCTGCAGGGGCATCTTGCTCTCCAGCACCTGGGGCGCCTCCTCCCCCTCCTCCCTGGCCTTGGTTTCTGCACAGCTCCTTACATCTTCTCACTCCCTTCTCTGGTGGCAAAATGCAGCTGCTTGCAGGTTTTTTCTCCTAAATGTGATTCCCAGAGGCTCTGTGACCATCACCGGGTGGCTCAGCCCTGGTCAGCAGCAACTTTGGCCTTGAATTGGTCAATGTTTACTCTTTTGGGCCTGCAGAGAGCTTCTGGCTGCTTTTTGCAGTGGCCATCTTTGCAGCCCCCCGTTCTCTAAGAGCACCCAGCTATGCAAAACTGCAACAAATCCCTAAGTACCTTTAAAGTTGTCACTGGTTGGAGTGGGCATTGGACTCCACAGAGTAACTTCCATTACTCATTCCTAAATTATTGTGTGGTACTGACCGTGCTTTAGCAACATCAGTTATCTCAGAAAAAAATCTAAGCAACATTATCTTAAAAGGTAACGTCTTTTTGGCTCAGTGATGTAATAGCCTTAATGATATTTGCAGAGAAAAAAAGACCAAAGATCCCTGTGTTTTAATTTTATACATACACTAGAACATAATTTAATGCTACTGATTTCGTTATCCATTGTTGCATAGTATTTCACTCAAGAATCAGTGTATTTAATCAACCTGTCTCTTCTGTTTGAAGTACTTCCCAATCATCAGTAGAACCCAAAAGCAGCTGTTCCCATTTCACCTCTGCACATGCTTTCTCTAATGCATTTCATTATCTCTTGAATCAAGACACAGTCTTTTGAGGTATGCTCAGAAGAACTGTGTGCTCCTGAAAATATCACAGAGGTAAAAAAAAATTACTAATTTCATTTTCTTAACTACACTTTTATTTTTATTCACAAATGAAGAAACAGACAAAACTGGAATTTAAGTAGAAATTAACTGAAACAAATAATTAAGAAATTATATCACAGGTTATTGTGTCTTACTAAAAAAATGGAAAAATAGAAATACAATTTTGAAAAATTCAAGAACCTTTGAGCTGTGACAAAATATGAAAGGTAATAACATAAGCTAAAGCTCAGAAACATAGTTATTTCACCCTTTGTTTTAGAATAAAAGCTACATTCTGCCCAGTAACAACATCATACAACAGAGATGTCCAACTTCCATATCTCTGTGAACTGATTTCCAAAATCTTCACAGCATATACAACAAACTCCAGCTGCAGGGCAGCCTCACTGTCAAATAACATAATTTCTAGAAAGAACCTTTGAAGGTGATCTCACCCAACCCACGCCCCCCTCCCTCCCCCCTCCTCCTCCAGTGAGCTGGGACATCTTCAATTAGATAGGTTGCTCTGCCCACCCTGACCTGAATGTTGCCTGGAATGGGGCATCTACCACTTCCCTGGGCAACCTGTTCCAGTGATCCGCTCACCACTTACAGTAAAAAATTTCTTCCCACTAATATAAATCTACCTTCTTTCAGTTTAAAGCCATTAGCTTCTGTTCTATCAGTAAAATTCCTGAAAAAAAGAAGTTGCACCCCAGCTTTCCTGTAGGGTTTCTTCAGGTACTGGAAGGCTGCAATAAGGTCTCGCCAGAGCCTTCTCTTCTCCAGGCTGAACAACCCCAAATCTCTCAGCCTGTCTTCACAGGAGAGGTGGTCCAGCCCTTTGATCATCCCTGTGGCCCTCCATTGGACCTTCTTGCTGTGGGTGCTCTCAATCCTGCTATGTCATTGATGAAGCAATTAAACAGTACTGGTCCCAACAGGGACTCCTGAGGGACACCACCTGTCACTAGTCTCCATGTGGACCTTGACCATTACCCTCTAGATGAGACCATGAGAACAATTCCTCATTCACTAAACACTTCACTCATCAAATCCCTATGTCTCCAATTTAGAGAGAAGGATGTTGTGGGGGACTGTGTCAGAAGTCTTACAGAAGCCCAGAGAGAGGACATGTGGTCATACCTTTATATAGGTAGGGATTTGTATTACCTTACAACTGCCCAGCACTTGATTCATGTTATTTTCAGGAGCTTCTTGTAGCTGGAGAATATGAGCCCATGTGCAGGCAAAAAGTCTGACATACACTTTTTGTGCCATTAGAAACAGAAACACAGTGCTACAGAAATAACACAACCCAAACATGCTCTGAGAAAAGCTATGTAAAGCTGGACATCCCAAACAGATATGTGTCTAATATTTTATTTCTGGTTTTATTAATTACTGTTATTCTTAACAATAACATGTATCAATCATTATTAAAATTTATAATTAATAACAAAAATAACAGAAATATTAGTGGAAAGAAAATTCCACATTTTTGATGGAATTTCATCATTTTTTCCATAAAGATTTTTTTCATTAGTATTCTAGCCAGTACTTCTTTTTGCTAATTAAGCTGATTTCTTTTTATCTTTTCCTCCAAAATGCAGAGAACAGTCTCTTAGCATTTTCTGAATGTGGGAAGGCTGTTGGAAGGAATGTCTATTAGTTTGTGTATCCTGAAGATTATATTGATATTTGCAGGAAAAAAAAAGATTATTTTTCCCCCTTCCCAACAGCATTATTACAGTGGGCCTTTTTTCTCCAGAAGAAAAAGGCATGGCAGGGAACTGCACAAATTATAATAAAAAACTCCTTTTGTGATAATGCATTAGGATGGTAAGAAAAGGAGAGCAAGGAGTTCAAGTGTAGCTAGTAAAGCATGAGGAAAGCTGAGCTCAGTTACTTTTTGCAGTTCTTTTTTATTACTGTAAGTTGTTTTGATAATAAATGTTGGTGAAATGTCAGGTTACACTTTATTCTTTGTTATACAACACTGGCATTCATCTTGGTAAACTTAATTTTATGTTTGTTGCAGTGCTAGTGATTCACTTAGCCTTGTATTTCCTTGCAGTCTGCAAACAAGAAAGAACACAAAATTGGGAGATCATCTCAGTTCCCAAGTTTTGAGCAAGGTTAAGTCATATCCAGAAAAATTGATACCCATTCCCCCCCTTCCCCTCCTAAAAAAAAAAAACCCTGTTATGGGATGTAATTGTTGCGTTACAGATGCGTTAATTTAATGAGAAAATCTTTCCTATTATGAACAGGTCTGATATGTCCTTCCATGTGTGAAATCCTGTTTGGAAGCTGATTTCCCACTTGGTGACCTAGTGAATTTTTATCATGCAATATAAAATGCATGAAGTAAAATCCAACTTTGTCATGTATTCAGAGCTCTAAGCAGTTCTGAAGAGAGAAATTCCAGGCACAAATTGTTTTCATGCTGGTTTTGTCCTATTAGCATTAGAACATAGGAGCCTGCTTTACCATTTCAGATTAGAAACTGGGTAAAATTTAGTTAATGGTCTATGAAAAATCACTTTCTATATGTTTTTTCAGCATATTTTCCAGGTGTAAACAGAGGAATAAAAGCCTAGTGCAAGCTAAATGCTGATGACAGAATCACAGAATCGTAGGGGTTGGGAGGGACCTCCAGAGATCACTGAGGCCAACCCCCAACCCTTGCCAAAGCAGGTTCCCTAGGGCATATCACACAGGTAGGCGTCCAGACAGGTCTTGAATATCTCCAGAGAAGTAGACTCCACAACCCCCCTGGACAGCCTGTGCCAGGGCTCTGTCACCCTCACCATGAAAAAGTTCTTCTGCATGTTGGTGCGGAACTTCCTGTGCTCCAACTGGAGGCCATTGCCCCTTGTCCTGTCTCCACAGACCTCTGAAAAGAGGCTGGCCATTTCCCCCTGTCTCCCACACTTAATATATTTACAAACATTAATCAGATCCCCTCTTAGTCTTCTCAAGGCTGAACAGCCCCAGTTCATTCAGCCTTTCCTCATAGGGGAGATGCTCCAGACCTCATGGCACAGTCCCACAGAAGTCAGCATCAAAAATTCCACTTGTTTCTATAAGAGATGGGCATCAGATGTCAGATAAAGAGGAAGGAAGAAATCAAGAGTAGCTCCACTGTGAACAAAACACTGCCTGTGTTTGCTGGTTTGCTAAATCAGATCTAAACCAGCTTTAGATTCTTCCAACATCACAGCAGCAACTTTGTTATGCTTTGCTGCCATCCAGAGACTTGTTTCTCACAAGTCAGTACAAGCGAGTCTTTTTGCTCCTTGGTAACATAACAAAGATTGTCCAGAAAAGATTGTGGCGGACAGAACACAAAGATTAAATTTTAGGAATAAAATGGCAGGATAGGCATGGTCAGATCCCCATGGACGTTATCAATAAAATAGCAACTATGGCTCCACCAAACAACAAAAAAGGAGACATAAACTCTCCTACGCATTCTGGGTTTCTGCCGAATGGATATCCCAAACTACAGTCTCATTGTGAGCCCTCTCTACCATGTAACCCAGAAGAAGAATGATTTCCAATGGGGCCCTGAGAAGCAAAAAGCCTTTGAAGAGATCAAACAGGAGACAGTCCATGCAGTAGCCCTTGGGCCCATCCAGACAGGGCCAGATATAAAAAATGTGATCTACACTGCAGCTGGGGAGAATGGCCCTACCTGGAGTCTTTGGCAGAAAGCACCAGGGGAGACTCAAGGCCTCCAAAACCACTGGGGTTTTGGAGCCAGGGCTACAGAGGATCCGAGGCCCGTTACACTTCAACAGAAAACAAAATAGTGGCAGCATATGAAGCTGTTTGAGGTGCTTCAGAAGTGATTGGGACTGAAGCCCAGCTCCATCTGGCACATCAACTGCTGGTGCTGGGCTGGACGTTCAAAGGGAAGGCCCCTTCTACACCAGGCCACTGATGCCACATGGACCAAGTGGGTCACACTTACCACTCAATGGGCTCAAATAGGAAACCCCAATTGCCCAGGAATCCTGGAAGTGATCACAGACTGGCCAGAAGGCAAAGATTTTGGAATATCACCAGAAGAGGAGGTGACACATGCTGAAGAGGCCCCACTGTATAATGAACTGCCAGAAAATGAGAAAAAAAACCAACCCTGTTCATCAATGGGTCCTGTCACATTGTTGGTAAACATTGGAGGTGGAAGGCTGCTGTATGGAGTCCTACACAACAAGTTGCAGAAGCTGCTGAAGGAGAAGGCAAATCCAGCCAGTTTGCAGAGGTAAAAGCCATCCAGCTGGCTTTAAACATTGCCAAACAAGAAAAGTGACCAAAATTGTACCTCTATACTGACTCCAGAATGGTGGCCAATGCCCTTTGGGGGTGGCTGCAGCAATGGAAACAAAGCAACTGGCAGTGCAGAGGCAAACCCATCTGGGCTGCTCCATTGTGGCAAGACATTTCTGCCCAGTTAGAGAACCTAACTGTAAAAGTATGCCATGTAGATGCCCACATACCCAAGAGTTGAGCCACTGACGAAGATCAAAACAACTAGCTGGTCATTCAGGCTGCTAAGATTGAAGTGGCTCCAGTAGTCCTTGATCGGCAACATAAGGGCAAATTATTTATAGCTTGCTGGACCCACAACACCTCAGGCCATCAAGGAAGAGATGCCACATATAGATGGGCTCGTGATCGAGGGGCGGATTTGACCATGGACACTATCTCACAGGGCATCCATGAATGTGAAACATGTGCCTCGATCAAGAAATCCAAACAGTTAAAACCTCTGTGGTCTGGAGGTTGATGGCTGAAATACAAATACGGAGAGGCCTGGCAAATCGATTACATCATTCTCCAGCAGACACACCATGCATCAGCCTCCAGGAAAACTGAGAGGAACATTGCACTGTTAAAAACTACTCTTAAAGCAATGGGTGGTGGAACCCTAAAAAACTTGGATATGCATTTAGCCAAAGCTACATGGCTAGTTAATTCCAGGGGATCTACCAATTGAGCTGGCCCAGCCTAATCAAAACTCCCACAGACTGCAGAGGGGGATTAAGTCCCTGTAGTACTCATGAGAACTCCCCTGTTGGGGAAGGCAGTCTGGGTTGTTCCTGCTTCAGGCAAAGGCAAACCCACTTGTGGGATTGCTTTTGCTCAGTGACCTGGGTGCACTTGGTGGGTGATGGGAAAGCATGGGGAAGTCCAGTGTGTACCCCAAGGGGATTTAATTTTGGGTGATGACAGCCACTAAATTGTTGGTGTATAGCAAAATCAGGCCATGGTAGATGGTCTAAATAATAGATAAATGATATTATGAACCTCCCAAATACTCTGAAAATGTAAGATCTGGGCATGATGTAGATGGTGTGGAAAAAGGGGTGGATAATGTCCTGGTTCTGGCCAGGCCAGAGTTAACCTCCTGAAACAGCCTGCCCAGGTGAGCTGAGTTAGCCCAGGCTGTTTTCCACACCAGCTGACAGAACTCCCCCATAAAAGGGGCTGGTTGGGGAGGGGTGCTCCTAGGTGCCTCCAGGGCAGTCTGAGTGCAGCTGTAGCATTGGGTTTGTCCTTGCCTGTGCAGCACTCTGTAATCATCAGGTTGGTGAGGTACTCTGTGTTATCACTGGGTCTGAGTGTAATTGGCTGTTATCTCTTCTCCTTTCACAGTGCTTTTGTCAGTAAACTGCCCTTATCCCAACCCATGGAGGCTCTGTCTATTTCTCTTCTGGGAGCGAGCAAGTGGCATGTGGTGCTCAGACACCATTTGGGGTTGAACCACTACAGAAGGAAAAGTGTAGGCACACAGAGGTCTTTCAAACATCTTACAGTCTGAATTTTCCATTAAGGCATAAAAAGTTCTGTGGTTCTCCCAGTAGTCATTATGCAGATGTAAAAGGCAAGCATATAAGCAGCCCAATACTTCGCTAAGGTGGATGGTCCCTTTATATATTATCTCTAGTACTAGACACTCATGAATATGGAATAAAACAGAAAGAAAGTTGTTTTTATTCTTCTGTGATATCCTCCCAGTGCTTTGGACTTCCTGTACCAACGATATAGTGTCATCATTATCTTAAGTGCATGCTACATCACTTATTTTTCCTGAGCTTTGAATGACTTCCAAAATATTTTTAATTAAGAATATTACATTAACATAATTACTACTATTTATAGTGGTAGCATATAATGTTAAACATTTTGTATAGTTGAAAACAGTGATAAACACAATCCTGATATGGTTAAAAAGTGAATAGAAAGATTAATGATCTCAGCAATTCTTCGTATTACCTCTGAAGAAAGGGAAGAAACAGTGGAGAAAGTAGAAGTCCCAAGGTATTTAAGTGCGAAGATTACTTAATTTAGGCAATCATGCATTGTTTTTCCACTGACTAGACTTCATTCAGGTTGGTTTCAGGCTTCAGAAATACTGGCAATATAAAATCTCAGGCAGAGAGACAACTCAAACTGTCTGAATCTCATCTTTACTAGAGAAACACACCCCAAGTGTTCTGAAAGCACAGTATCAGAGACCCCAGCAACAACTGAACTGGAAGTCAATAATTACATTTTTTAAAACATTACCCCACCACTGGAAATTTCAAGAAGTTCAGTGTTTGACATGTGTGGTGTGTACAGCTTAATGGACGATGTGCAGATGAATAGATTGTGGCCAGATTAATTAAAGTACAATTTTATGGGCCCCTGTGTTGCCTAAGTCCTAAAAGAGGTATGCATTTCCTCAGTTCATAACAAACTTTCTGCTGAATTATCTATGAAGATTGCAGTTTGGGCTTTCACTTCATATGGTACTGTATATATTTATAAAAAAAAACCCCAAACAACCACACAACAAAAATCTCTCCTGATAAATAGTACTTTCATAATATTACCTAACTAAAGAATCAAAATAATATATGAAGAAACTAACTGAACAGTAAAACATAAAGATTTATATCCTTTTTAGCAAGGCAGTTAATATACAGGATGGAAATGTGCTTACATTTAAGAACTACAGAAGAGAAACAGAAATTGAGATGTGTAAACTAGGAATGTGTTTTGAAAAATAACTCACCTCAGATTATTGTATTACATTGTATTGATAATTTAGGGACTGGATCAATCATATAAAGACAGACAAGGGTTTTGTTTTCACATGTCACTTGAATAATTTTCTGAGGATCCGTAATATTAGCTTAAATTACACCTCTGGCATCTTCAAATACATGAGAGGAAAGAGAGGAAGATGAATTCTAAACATTTGGCTTTAAAGTGGGATGAGATTGTTTAGGGGGTGTTGGTGCTCTTATCCTATTTGTTCTTAGCAGTTGTGCATGAAAAATAAACCAAAATACAGAAACTTGCAAAGAAGCACAAGAAACAGAAAACTGGTATAATACACAGGAATGATAGGCAGTATTGTAATTCTTATTAGTAACAGACAATTACTACTCATTTACAAAAATATATAATAAAGGAAACACTATAAATGGAGGAAACGTGTTTGAGAAAAACCTTCCCTTGGCGATATCTATGCTGTGGTAGTACTGTATGAGTACCTACCTCTGTGAAAGCAGTTTAGAAGTCAGACACTAGCAGCAGCACAAATGAAAAGTAAGAGCTCAAACACTTTGACAGTTAACTTTTGCTAACCTCTGAAGTACTGGAGCTGAATTTCTAATGCTACTCCCTTAGACTGTAAAACCAAGTACAGTACTGTTTCCAAAGTTAACACAGTAGGCTGCTGTCGGAACATACCTTACATTGTCTCCTTGCCTAAGGTGAAAGCACTTGTGGAAATTTTCATCTGAAAACAGTTCAGCTATTTCCAAGGACAAATGAAGCTAGCAAGAGCCTGGTAAAAAATGAATGAGAGCATGTGGTTCTTCACATAGGAATTGTGGTGGTTTGACCTTGGCTGGAGGTCAGATGTCCACTGAAGTCACTCTATCACTGCTCTTTTCAGCTTCACAGGGAAGGAAATATATATTAGGCTTCAGAGTCAAGCTAAGGGCAGGGAGAGATCATTCAGCAATTAACATCATGGGCAAAACAGACTCAACACAGACTAAAAAGAAAAAAGGAATCCCATCTAATTTATTACACTTCACCCCACACCCAGTGAAACCAGAGTCAGATGATGAGAGATGCAACCAGATCTTAATCCACCTTCCATCACCCCTCCCTTCTTAGCAGACTTGGCCATGATTTTTCTCCCTTCTTCCCCCACACTGTGGCACAGGGAGGGGCAGGGACTGGGGAAATGGGGGCTTTTCATCAGTTCCGCCCAAGTGATTTTCCTTCTTAGCTGGGGGAGGGCGTTCCACACACCCTTCCCCTGCTGCACAGTGGGGTCCCACCCATGGGTTACAGTCCTCCCAGAACTTCTCCAGCATGAGTTCCTTCCCACTGAGCTTCAGCTCCTCATCAGCTGCCCTGCCGTGGGTCACTGCTACAGGGTGCAGTCATAAATCATAGAATGTCACTCACTCTCTCAGGCTCAGACTTCCCCAGTGTGGGTCCCCAAGGAGTCACAAATACCCCTCAGCAAACCTGCTCAAATGTGAACCTCTCTCTTCATGGGCTGCAGGTCCTACCAGGAGCTTGCTCCAATGCAGGTCACAGCATCTTCCATATGTCACCCTCTACTCCAGCATGGGGTATCTCCTCGGGCTGCAGGTGGTGTCTCTGCACCCCATTATCTTCCATGGGCTGCAGGGGGACATCTGCTCCACCATGGTCTTCTCCATGGGCTGCAGGGGAATATCTCTCTCCTGTGCGTGGAGCACTGCCTCCTCCTCTTCCCTCGACTTCTTCACAGGCCTTGGTGTCTACACAATTTCTTACATGTTTCTCCCTTCTCTGGTGGCAAAAAGCAGCTGCTTGTGTTTTTTTCCCTCAGATATGATCCCGGAGGTGCTATAGCCATTGCTGATTAGCTCAGCCTTGGTCAGCAGCAAGTCCAGCCTTGAGCACAGCTGGTATTTACTCTGTCAGGCCTAGCGGAAGACTTAGCTGCTTCTTGCAGAAGCCACCCCTGCAGCAACCCCTTCTCCACCAGAAGCCAGCCATGCATAATCACAGCAGGAACACAGCTGGGACAGCTGAACCCAACTGATGAAAGGGATGTCCCAGATGACATCATGCTCAGCAATAAAAGCTGTGGGAAGGGAAGAGAAAGGGCAGCATTTGGAGTTGTGGTATTTGTATTCCCAAGTACTCATCCCGTGTGAAGAAGCCCTGCTTTCCTGCACCTGGCTAAACATCTGCCTTGTGATAGGAAGTGGTCAGTGTATTCCTTGTTTCACTTTACTTGCATGCATGGCTTTTTCTTCCCTGTCTTTATCTCAACCCACAAGTTTTCTCACTTTTACCCTTCCAATTCTCTCCCTCATCCCACTGTGGAGGACTGAGCAAGTGGTAGTATGGCTCAGCTGCCTGCCAGCCCTAACCTGTAACAATAGTTCAAACAATTTGGCTGTTTAATTTCACAGCAGTTAAATGTAAAGTCTCCTTTCTTTGCTGTACAATCAGATGAAGTCTATGACTGTAGGTTTTTCAATTCTGTTTCTTCTGACTACAGAGAAGCTCCTCACAGCCCAGTCTAGAGGAAACAGAATGAACAGGGAGAAATGTCTGCAAAGTCAGACAGTCTTGATTAATAGATCGATTTTACCTTCTTAAGGACCTCTTTCTCTGGCTAAGATGAATCAAAATAGTCAGTGGGTAGTGCTTGAAAGCTAGAGAAAATCAGAGTATCGAAAACTGGAGCAGTGGGAGAAGGGGATGGTGGTAGCCCAGGGGTAGCCCAAGAGTAGCCTGGTATGGCAGCAGCACTTGGAAACTTGACAGATGGCAGAGCTGGACTGAATCATCCCCCATGTACATCTGAAGTGAGGGTCTGCGACCAAGGGCTGCTGAAGAATTACATGTTGGGAACTGCCAGAGTAAGGAGAGCAGAATCTGCCCACACCAGCTGATGACAGACACTCTGAAGAGCAGAGGGGTTATGGGCAGGGCCAGCAGACCTGCCTTCCCTTGGCAGATGAAGCACAGTGTAACTTTGAAGGCCTAGGACTGTGCACAGAACTAGGAACTTGCTTGTGGAGACCTATAGGTCTGGTATGTGACAGAATACCACTGTTTACCATGAGAATTAAAGGAAGACATTAATCCAACACAATACAGGTCCATAAAATTACTTGTGGAGGTTATTATTTAAGAACAGTCTGTATTTTCAGATTTCTGAAAACAAACAAAAAAACCTTTGTGTTTTCTCATTTTGAGAGGCTTCAGCATAGCTAATGTGGGTCTGTCAGAAGTGTGTTGAAGATTACACTTGTGTGGCTAAATACTGCAGCTTTGCCTTTTGCTTTGAGGTGGAGGAACATGTTTAGCTCCAGGTCTGGAAGCCAGAATTCCTCTGGGCCCCAGACCTCTGTAATTGGAACGACCTGAAGAAGGCACACCAATAAAGACAGTATTAGACAGGAAGACAAGCACTGGATTTGTATGTTTTGCCTGGTAATTGCTATCTGTCCAAGCCTTGAGAATTCCTGACAGTGAGTGTAGTAGATATATCACCAGGATAGGTTGTGCTTCAAATGCTGCATGACATACAGAATCAAGATGCAGTGTATGATCCCACTGGGTGAATAACTGATATAAAAACCAAGAGTGATATAAAACCCAAGAGAAAGAACAGTAAAATCAAATAAACACAGTTTTTACTTTTTGTCAGCACATTAGGAAGAAAGTAATTTATCTTCAAGTAAGGCAGCAGGGCTGGGAGTGGAGCTGGCTTTTTCTCATGGGGGAGAGGCAGGAATAGCTTGGGATCTCCTGAAGTAGGATGATGAGTATGCAGCCAGCTTGATGCCTACTTTTTGTCAGGATGGAATTCAGACAATGTGTGTTCTGACTTTTTTTCTGAAAGAGTGCTGATAAAAGCATTTTGAAGGATTTACAGATGGGTAGGACTTCACTTCAAGGTGTGCCCAAAAGAAGAAAAGCAATGGTCTATCCAGGATTCAGGTGAATTGGCTTCTAAGACTGTAGATGGGCCATTAATTCCCTCAAATACATGATATTCTGGAGAGCTGAATATTCTGAGAGATTTTTCCTTTTTTATACAGATGATGCCTCTTATGGTTTTAGTCTCTTAGTATACATTTCTCCCATGTTTTTTTCACCCCCACCCAAGCATTTAGGTATATGTTTAAGAAGGTAAACACCCCCATGTGGGAAGAAAGCACCCCTAGGTCCTTCTTAAGAAAAGGGACAGCAAGGCACATGTAGATCAAAACTACTCATCCGAGACAGTTAAAGACCTTGCCCAAGCAAGGATCTGAACAAAATACTTCAACATCCCATTTCAGCATAGGAATATGAATAATTTGGGGCTATATACCAAAGTTGTTACTAAACCTTCAAAATATTCCTACAGTTTTCTGTGCCATACAGAGCATCTTCTGTGCCATATCTGTTCTCTGTCATTTGTCCTCTCTGGGATAAGAAAATGTAAATGGTTAATGCACTGAAACAGGAAGTTGAAGTACTGCTGACTGAAGGAATTCTGGAATAAGATGCCTATAGCTGTTCTAAAGCACATGGGCAACATCTAGTGTTAGCCACGGGATACTGCATATTACTGCATCTTTGTGAATGGCTAAATACACCTCAATCACTCGTAATTGATGACTGTACAAAGTTTCTATGAAAACCAAGTCTTCAAACCTCAGATCAAGATGATGTATCCCAGAAATCAGGCAGGCATTATCACAAAAGGCACACATCACGTATTTGCTTGCTTTTTTTCAATGCATGCATGCTGTTAGTAGTAAGTTTCATTCGTATCTTATTTAGATTTAGTAATAAATAAATAGCCAGAAGCCTAGTGAAAGAAAGTTAAAGGCACATTATCAACTCTGAAGTGAAGTATTTTAAATGTAGAAGTTTCTTATCCACATGATTAATGCTATGTTTGACTAAATAAATAAATTGCAAAGGTCCCATCATCATTTAACCTGCAAATCCTAGAAAGTCTACATGGAGGCATGCAAAGTTTCTTTCTCCAATATCAGTCTGTGGTGATGGCCACAGTTCAAGGAGGCAGGAATACGCTGGTCCTGCCAGAGAGGAGGAGGCTTCTTGCCTTGCAGAGCAAGGCTATTACTGAATGGGAATGTATGGGTGGCTTGATTAAGCAGGAGGAACATAAGAAAGCAGGACCTGTACAGAGTGTGCTCAGAGCTTCAAGCAGTAAACAAAGAGATCACAGGGATCATGTGCATGCTCCAGACATGTGCTTTAGGATGATGAAGGAGGCTGTGTTGCAGCAGATGACACTACAAAGTCACCTGACACTGATATGGGGAGGTCAGCACCTAATGAGCATCTTTCTTCTTCCCCCCACATTTATATATTGAGCACGATATCATATGGAATATGCCTTCAGTCAGTTAGGGTCAGCTGTCCTGGCTGTGTCCCCTCCTAGCTCCTTGTGCACCCACAGCCTAGTCACTGGTGTGGTGGAGTGAGAAGCAAAAAATGCCTTGGCCTTGTGTAAGTGCTGCTCAGCAGTAACTAAAACATCCCTGTGTTACCAACACTGTTTCCAGCACAGATCTAAACCACAGCCCCACACTAGCTGCTACAAAGAAAATTAATTCTGTCCCAACCAAAACCAGCACAGCAGGAAACTGGATTCTCACATCCCATATGCTGCTCTTGTGGTGCCTGCAGACCAAACCAGCAATTGCTTGCATGGCAAACTGTAGTTGTAGGAGGTATTGGGGAAAATTACTCATCTTTTTTGACAGGATCAGAACTCATTCCATGTCCCTGGATAGACTTATCCGTGTATATGCCCTGGGAGCCAGCTAGCAGCCACACTCCCAGCAAGCCATAGATGGTTCATGGGCTATTAGTAGGTACCTACAAATAGAGATCCTGAGATGCTGTCAGCAGCTTCCTGTTTCATGTCACCTTTCTGCAGCCTATTTTGGCTCACTGCAAGGTGCTGGTGGCTACAGCTCCATTAGGAAGTCAGATGAACCATCTGATCTGACTTCATCTGGGATAAAGTTATTTTCCTTCCTAGTATCTGGTATAAATGCTGTGTTTTGGATTTAGAACGAGAACAATGGTGATGACACACTGATGTTTTCAGCTCTTGATAGGTAGTTGTTTTCTCAGTGCTAATTCAAACTTTCCCATTTCTCATGCCCTGTCAGGTGCACAAGAAGCTGAGAGAGCACAGCCAGGACAGCTGACCCAGACTGGCCAAAGGGATGTTCCCTACCATATAATATTATGGTCCAAATATAACTGAGGAAGCTAGCCAGAAGGCAGGATCACTGCTTGGAAACAGATGGGCCATCGTGGAGTTTTTTTCTCCTCCTGCATGTGGTAATTGCATTTGTGCATCACTTGCTTTATATATTTCAATTTTTAATTATTTTCCCTTGTTTACCTATTCAGTTGTCTTTATCTCAACCCATCCCTTTCCATGGAGAGGGTTGAGTGAGTGGCTGTGTGGTGCTTAGTTACCCACTGGGGTTAAACCATGATAACATCTTTACAGCATTACTTGCAGTTTGTCCTTCCCTGCTGTATTTCCAAGAACAGGGATCCTGTTTTCTTTCTTGGTTTTAGCATCATGGACCTGGTTTCAACAAAGGAACCTTTAAAGTGTGAGTTTGATACATTTTATGTCCTGAACTGTGTTCTTGCTGTGACACAATTACAAGTTGTCAATAAAAATAGTCACTTGTCTTTCTGTCATTTTGCTTACAGAAAATCCTATGCAATAGGTACTGTCAGGATATGTGGAAGCTAAGAGTGTCTGCATCATTAAGGTTATCTGATCAAGGACCTTTTCACTGAACTGGGGACAATAAATAAAAGGGGAAGCAAGGATTAGAAGTCCCTAGTTACTAATTGATGGATGATTGAAAGAAACTCCCAGGCGCAGCATTAGAAATGGCCACCTGGACTTCGTATCTGATAAGAAAGGAGAAAAAAGAGGAATGCAAGGATTCAAGATATTGGAGGAAGGTCTGTGGGACTACAGAAAATTGACAAAGGAGTGTTTAGTGGAAGGGTATTGAGGAGGAACAAAGTGGGGGAATAGACAGAAAGGTATAAAAGAGGCCAGTTGCATGTAAAACATTGCTGGCCAGCATGCTTGTCTGACCATGCCCTGTGCCTGACCACTGATGTTGGTCCTATCTTCTTCTTAAACTTTTTTTTTTTAACTACAAAGGGTGGGACTCTTGGCCACCAGACACCGGGATGGGAACGGTGTCTGTCCTGAAAACCAGTAACTCTGAGGAATTGAGGAGAATGAAGGCAGAGAGGCCTCAGCTCCAGCAGCTGGAGTGGGAGCTGAAGTCACAGGCGCACATGCCTGGCATCCAGAGTTGTGTGGCGGCAGAGGCTCTGTGTCTTCTGCAAACCTCCTGCATACAGGGTCGCAGTGTGGCCTGGCAGTGCAAGGCACCACTGCGTGTGTGCAGGGGAGTGCACGCACTCCTCTCTGTGGCAACGCCTGTGACCAGCCACGACCTGACCTCTCTGTGTGTGCGTGTGCACTCCCGCACGCCTGTCTGTGTGTCTCTGGGATGGATACATGCTCAGCTTTGCTACTGGCTGAACCTGCAAATGGGAAAGCAACATCAGTCTGGGACAGAGATCTCCTGGTGCCTGGACCATGTTCCAGCTGCCAGGCAGGAGGAATCCCCAGGTTCTGGAGCTGCTAGTGTGGTGGTGGCTACTTACAATACTGCTTAACTTGAGTCCATATATTTCAAACACAAAAAAACCCACGACAGAATTGATGTATCAAGAATTCCAGTTCCCAAATCACAAGCATGAAGATATTTCAAAACAAATCTGAGTTTTAATGAAATTCAAGTGTAGAAAATTAAAAAATTCCAAGTCAGATCTTGAACACATTGCCAGAGAAAGTTGCTAACACTAAACAGACAACACATTCAGTAAAGAACTGGGTATTTGAAGAATATTCCATTTGTTACTACCAGCCACCACTGAAATTTCTGAAGAGGTATTTTAGGCTGCAAACCAAACTCTGTACTGTTGTTCATCACTGACACCTGTGTTCTTGGGAAAAAAAGTGTGTGTTCAGGGGCATGCACCTAAATGTTTCCTGGTTTATCAGTTTCCTTTCCTGCTGTCTAGGTGCTAAACTGTTGAGATGATACAGGTTGTCAGCTCTTCTGTAAACGGCTTTATTTGTCTAATTTCCTTTCTAGCTATTAAGTTCTTGGGTTAAACACAAGTGACGTTGGCCAAATTCTCAACACAATTGCTTTTCCTCAAATCTGAGCCTTATCATGTAAAACAACTGAAGCATTATGGCTTTACCTCCCAAACAGATAATAGACAACTGTACCCACAATAATCAGTAAACCGACGATGCAGTGAATTCAGCTGAGAGGAGTACATTTGTTTAAATTTCCACACATCAGGCAATTCAAGCATCAAGCCTGAAAATGCCTGAACAAGCTTGAAGAAGCTCTCCTGATCTCCATGATCCTTCAGCAAAATATGAATGTATCCTAGGCCATATTTGGTGATTTCTGGTGGCAAAGATTGCATATTTTCTTCTATCATTGTGAATAGGAAGAAATTTCACCAAAGTGACAGTGGTCCAAAATTACCTTCTAGAGAACAAGTTCCTTTGCAAAACACTATTGTCATTACTACGTTCTAATGCCATAGCGCCATAGGCAGCAGCAGAAATTTACCTGTGAGCTATGTAAACTACATAGCAAGTACACAACACTGCAGAAAAGAAATAGTGCTGTGTGGCATTTAAGGAGCTAATGTCAGCATAAGGCTAAGATGAGGAAAACAGCATGTGAACACGCATGTCTCACAGGAGCCAGGGTATCAGTTGTCTACTTGTTGATGTAAATGCCTAAATTCTACAGAAAGGACTGGGTCTTTGCACAGTAACAAAGTGCTTGGAAACATTAAAGCATCAAGACAGATGACTGTTTTCAGTGGCTTGCTAAGTACAGATGTGTAACTGCCATACTTGTTACACATCTTTTTTACTTTTGTGGCAGGGTAGGAGCCTGGTGTTCAAGATTCTTGTTGCTTGTAGCATTTCTGCTGTGAGTCTTTTAATAGCCTTTGTCTGTCTGATCCACCTAGGTGTGAGTTTTTATCTGTGATGTTACATTGCCAAATATCTACCCAGTGTGTTACAAAAGTCCAGCAAAAAACTTCATGTGCCTTCCATGTGGAATTGAGGCCTGGCACCCACCATCAGAAGGTCTCAGAAATTTGCCTTGCCTGCTAGTAAACTCTGGGGCAGGCCAGTGAGTTCATACTTAGTTCTTAACAACACGCCATGTTCAAATCAGACAGAATGAAATGCATTTTCTGGGGTGTTTTCAAAAACTATGTACCAGATGGACAATCACTCAAAATAAGATGTGACTGCATGCAGGTGCACATGCATTGCAGTGCAACTTGAAAAGACAGGGGCTACCTTCTTCTGTTGCTAATATGAGCATATGCAAAACACCTGATTTCTACCATTTCTTTAGGAGGGACTACCTCCTTCCAGTGAACTATATCCAAATGTTTGTAAGATTAGAGTGAATATTCACTAAATTGATGAGGGACTTAAAAAAATTCTAAGCTTTGCTTTCTAGAAGGGGAAAGAAAGAGATGCACACTCTATGGTTTGTGTCGCCATGGGGTTTTTAAAAAATCTGTAGTGTTCAGTGCATTTTGATTAAGAGCTCTACTTCTTTATTAATCACAGGGTCAGAGCTGTCTATATGAGCTGTCTATATATCTGGTACAGGTCCACAAAGAGAGTACCAGCTCTCGGTCTTCAAGGACTCTGATTCTACCAGTAGTTATTCAGTCCAGCCTCAACCCGGCCCACTGTGCAGCACTGAGAAGACATAGGGTAGGCAAAGCCATCCTTGGACAGGGTTCTGGATACTGGGGTATCCTGCCAGTGAACATTTTATCATGTGAACGTAAGTATTACAGGTGTGCAAGGTTTGAGTCATTCAGAGGGCCAATCATCAGTGTCCTGTGCATCCTTCAAGATACTTTGCCACCACTTGATAATCTCAAACTTGTTGAACCCAATGACTATCAAGTACATAGCACAGAAATGGCTTCAGGAAGGCAGTTTTCCAGCAGCTGATCATGGTCACCCCTGGCAGAGGCTGGTAATCAGCTCTTAAGCTTTTAATTCATGCTCAGCCATTGCTTAAGAAAACAGTTATATATTCCATGCACCCTAAACAGAGAGGAACTGTCTCCCCCCAGTTAATTTCTCAATGGGTGCTAGTCTACACCTGGAGGACCTGTGGCTTCAAATGCCCTCCAGCAGAAACAGAACTGAAAACAGGCCTTACCCAGTATCTTAACCTCAGAGCTACTCTACAGCACTGAGGCATTAGCTCTGCTTCTTGTTTTGCGGGGACTCCAGAGGCAGTTCCCACACTGGGTGTCCCCAAGTAGAAAGCCAGAGCATGGGGTGTGGAGAGGAGTAGGGAGAAATGAGACAACACATCAATAGCAACATTTGTCAGGAAACAAAGGCAAATAATGTTTTCTTGTCTTCAGCTATGTAGACTTGAAGGGAGGGTGTTAAATAAACAAAATAAAAGAGATAATGCACAAAAGATCTGTAGTCATTTGTCACAAGCATTAGAAAGCTGTGACAGCAAAGTATTTGGCATCCTGACTATTCAATTATTTATGCATCAACAGACAAATGGCACCAACACACATAAAAACGACATTTTAAAATCCAAAGCATTTGCTTTTTGCAGTGTAGGAGAGAATAAACTTTCCATGGGTTTTGTGACATGAATAATTAAGTGACTTGAGATACAAATTATATTATCAGATGACCAGCCCTCTGGACCCCAACAGGAAATAGTGTGTAGTTGCCCGAGCACTGGGAAACCTAGCTCTTGGAGAACACTGCTGGGAATACCCACATGTAAGACACACATCTCAGAAAGATTCAAGGGACCAAAGGCAAGAGCCTCGATTCTCTGCCAGACCAAAAGTGTCTTCCAAGCAGCTTTCAGGGTATAAATGCTGGGTGGCCATTACTATCCTGCAGCGCAGGATACACCCAGCAACACTTTATTGATACATACAGTCTTCTCATTAAGGACAAACCTGCACCGTAACAGGACTGTGATCTCGAAAGGTAAATTCAAGCATGAAACCTGACCTGAATAAACATCATGTGCATTCAGGCGGTTACAGGATAGTAATCTAGATGAAGCAGAGTAGAAGGGTGGAAAATGGTAATCAGCTTCACCATGGATATAATAAAATCACCTTTTATTAATTTTCATGGCTTAGATTTTATGTTTTGCTCAGATTTTCTGGACAGCAAGCCACTGGAGAAATAAATCTTCTAACCTTGGTTATCTAAGGTGTTATCTGCAGAGTTGGTTATCTGCAGAGTTGCAGATTTGGGCCTGATTTCTATGTATTTGCTGTGTCACCGTGTCTAAAACAGCTGATCAAAAGAGGCCATAACAACCCATGGGACTGTATGAGCTTGTTATCTTATTTATGGAATAACTGCAGCTTCAAGTCTACCTGGGAGGGAATAGCCATAAGACTACCCTGATGTGTGAAGAGAGGACTCTGCTCTTACAGTGCCTTGCTCTTTTTTCCCCAGATGAAAAGCACCGTATTTACCTCCAAGGCCTTGTTGCAGAGGGTACAAAAAGGAGCACAGAGGCAAAAATAAAACCAACAAAATGCTTAGATTTCTTCATTTCAATTTATTTACCTCTGTAACTTCTGTATTTTTACACTCTGCTCTGTTTTAGAAGTATAATTTTCCAATATAAATACTTAAAACCAGAAAAAAAACCCCACCCTCTTTCCAGAGTTTCAAAGTGAAAAGAAAGAAATGTAAATCACTAAGTTTTTTTGCTTCACACTGTTCTTTTAGGCTACTGCACCTCTAAAGTAAGAAAACCATGCAAGGTCCTCAAAGTGTTTCAGAAGTTAGAACGAGGTAACCTGCACAGTTTATGTATCCCCATTTATGCATTACGTTTTAATTATCACTTAGGAGGGGTGTGTACGTTTTGAGACTGTATCTAAAGAACAAGATTTTTATTTTTTTTTTCAGTAACTTTACTTTTCACAGCGTAATTTGAAAGGGTTTGAAAGTAGAGTAACACTGGATTGCTCCTGCCGAGGGGCATTTACAGTTCAGAGAAAAGCTGTTTCACTTATGAGCCCATTGCTGTGTACGAAAGCACACTGAGTGAAGTCATACCTCCTGCTATGCTTTGCAAGAAATCCCAGCTGCTCACCAAGTATCATACCATGAAATAAAGCTTCAATGCATTAAAAGCAAGCAGCAGCAGAAAGGAAAAGCTGTGAAATTGCAGGAGGTAGCTGTTGGAAGGTTAACAAAGTTCAAAATAAATGGTGTCTAATGCCTAGTCCGTTTCATCAGCAAATAGAAATAAAGTGCAAGTGCTGACTATCTCAGGAATTTATGAGCAAACCCGTTTTCTAAGGAGGATGTTTGTCTGCCTTTTTATCCTAGATACATACATACATTTGAAGTTTTATAATAATTAAAAAGCGTGTATCTCACAACACAGTAGTCCATTAGCCAAGCTTAGTCAAGCAACACATATTCACAAGAATTTACAATACATTGCTACAATACATTGATGGTTATAACCTATATTCTCCAACATTACAATTACATTCTCAAACCAGTACATTTTGATGTGGGTGGGTTTTTCCCTTCCACAAATAACTTTGCAAATATCAGCCTCCCAACAGAGAAAGAGAAAACTTGACCACAAGGAACCCATGGCAAGAGTCCAAATCATCTCAAAGCAGATCAGTTCACAGCAAACACTGATTGATGAAAACAACGTCATGGAGAGGAACAGCAAAGTGCACAGGATAATAAGTAAGTACATAGGAAAGAGAATGGAAAAGGGAGACTAGGATGTTCGAATATAACAAAGAATGCTTTGTTATAGCACTTAGAGCATGTGGAGGCACCTAGCTCAGGAGGAAATAGGAGAGTTCAGCCCCTACGCTGAAGAAATAAGTGCCTGCACCTTCACAGTGACTTCTGAACCAAGTCTGCTTCTCATCACAAGCCTCACTGAATCCCAACTGCGAGGCAACAAAAGTCACCTCAGATGCTTGGGAAGGACAGACAGAGGAACAATAAGTCTTCCAGATACATAAGGAGATCACTTGCTTTCTTGATGCTCTGTGACCCACAGAAAGCTGGTACCTGAGCAGACCATGGCCATTAGCATGGCTTCTCAGGGCTGTTCCAATTCCAGGAATCGTTCCTTGTTTGAAAATAACTGAACTCAAACCTAGCACTCCCCAGTGGTCACTGAAAACAGCTCAGTAACGTGTAGCTGGATTAAGACTCTGCTTTCCATGCCAATCACAGTTTCAAGACTTTGGTGTCCTATGATCAGTCAACAATGACTGGTCTGGAAGAAAAAGTGAAGGGTGGGAACCTCTGGCTTAGTTCACAGGTATCAAGGCAAGCCCGTGAGATCCTCAAAAAATACCCTGAAAGTATCTTAGTAATTTGCTAACAGTTTCCTAGGACACAGCCTCTGCAGGCACACAATCCATCGCTGTTCAAAGACATCTGTATCCCCCTGACACAGACAGACACTTGGGAACAGGTTACAAAATGAGTTACACCACTAGAACTGAATTATCCACAGTGCTAGTTCACGTCTCTGTGTTTCCTGAGTGGTTTATAATTACTCTTCCTTCATTGCTAAACAAAGGAAAACGTTCCTGGGCTGTCTCACTCTCAGCTCACTTCAGAGGCAAAACTCAGGAGCAACCATGGAGAAGGGAACAAAGGGAAAAGTCAGCCTGGGGCTATCTTACACAACAGTCTTTTCTGCATTGCAGGACAAAGAAACAGGTGCTTCCTGAGCCCTCTGGACTTGTGCCACACCTCATCCTGCACTTCTGCGGGACAGAAGGAGGAGCAGCTGTATTAATATATAGGCTAGCGATTGCCAAAACACACTTGAATAACATGTTGGGTAGCCTCCTCAGATGTACTGGTAAATACACAAGTATGTGGTCAGTTTGTTAGTCCTACAGTGCGTCTTTGTAACTAAGCTATCCCCCATTTCATCTGCTTCTCTCAGGTCGTAATCAGACCAAATTAAATAGCTACAGACTCACCGGGTCTAGGACAGACTACACCAGTGAAGGATGAACTGTAAAGAGACACAGGGGAGAGCGTAACACTAGCCTAGCTGCTGTGTAAAACTAAGGAAGCCAGAACATATTTGGGACCCTGAGGTTTTGTAGCATTTAGTCTCTGTAAGAAGGAATACACAATGAGATGGCATCATCTTCTACCCCAGCCCAGGTATATTTTGTTCCCCAAGGTGCTGCTGCAGACTGCAGCATTTAGCCTCTCCTTTCTCTGTTTTCCTCAGCAACTGAAGCTTTATTCAGGTTTGGTCCTTCTTTAGGGGAACTGAAATTTAAGATTGTGAGAGGAAAAGCGTGGAAAGGTGGAACCGTTTTCTCCTCTTCCCCCACTATGTAACTGGGATAAGAAAAAGAACCTTTTTTATAGGCACTTAAAAAAGTGAAGGGAAACCTGAGTTTGTTGTCTCACTGGAGCTGGTGACTGCTGTATTTCCAAGATACCAGGCTCAGCATGTGGGCTCCAATGAACACGTGTGTCCATTTTAAGTAGAGAGCAAAGGATTCAGATGATTCAGAAATCAGTAGGAAACTTGCAAGGATTTCCTGGAAAGAAGTCTAACTTCACAGGAAAATAAAGACCTTTCTCTACAAAAGTGAATACAGATATATAAAATCAATACAGTCATAATTTAGAAAGAAAGGGAAAAAACTGTATTTTGGAAACATCCAACAGTATGTTTATGAAAGTCCCAAGACAGTTTTCTTTTTTTCTTAAAATTATGTTTGTTTGTGCTTGCAAGACTTGTCTGGCCACTGGAGATTTAGGTGTACCCATCTTACAACAGCATCAAACAAATAGCAGAAACATTCTGTTCACAAATCTTTACTGCTTTATTCTGTTGCAGGAGGAGTTGTCATAATCCTTTATATGTAATCTGGAGCCCTAACAAGCAAGAATTAAAAGCATTACCAGTGGAGACACAAAATACCAACTTCTTTCACAGCTGTGCTCATATAACCAAAATACTCTAATATACAAGTTAGTGGTGTGTAAATCTTTTTACAAGGCACTGAAGGTAAAAATAAAATGTAGTTTAGTTGGGCACATACAGCTAAACAACTATGTTATAGCAACATTATAATCTCCCCAAAGCATTATGGGATAATATGAAATCATTCTTCTGCAAGAGAAGGATAAATAAGACTTTCATTAAAGTATCTTCTCCTGTATTGGGCAGGTCAAACCAGTTAATAGTGTTAATGATCCAGATTCAGGAAAAGGAGGCAGTTTAAGAACACCCCAACGAACAGGTGTCCCACTCAGTCTTCAATTTTTGTGTAGGCTTTTTTTTTTCCCCATAATAAATTTCTTTCCTGTTTTTGAAGGCAAGAACCTTGCAGCTTGTCTCCTCTGTCTTTCAATGCAGCTTTATCATATACAAAGTCAAAGTCAATATCAGGACGAAGAGAGGATGGGAAAGCTGGTGAGTGCTGCCACTGTCTGTGCAAGCGTGGTGATACCGTCCGTGGCCCCGGGGCTGGGGTTCGACTGTGATGTAGCCGTTAATGATGCGGATCCGAGGAGGAGGGTCTGTAGCACTGCAAGGCAAGAGGAGAGCATCAGTCCAGACCCAGCCCACAACTGCATGATGCCAACAGAGCAAGACATGATCAGCCTTTGTGACCCACAGCTAGTCTCCTGGGCTCCTGGGAATGGCCTCTTGTGCTGGTTCCACCAGAACCTCATGTCTGCACACTGTCTGGTCCCTTACTCACAGGTGTGGGCTGTTGCTACATCAACTCACATGGACTGTCCAGCCGAACTGTGAGGCAGTCTTGGGAGAACAGGGAAGAAAATGAAGAGAGTCAAGACAGCACTGAAATACTTGCCCTGTACTCAAGCCTACCAAGCCAGCCTGCCCACTGCTCCCACACAGTCAGTCAGGTAGGTAAGACGACCATATTCCTAGTGCCCTCTGGCCAGCCTTTCAGCTAAGCAGAAAGTATTCAAAAACAACAAAACAAGCATGGTTGCATAAGAGTGTCACTGCAGCAGCACTTGCTGAGCACAACATGAGTGAGCCACCTGCCTTCAGATCGGTGCATCTTCCTCAGCCATGCTTCTGTATGTGCATCTTAGAGGGGACCAAACCTGTTTCTATACTGCATGTTCCTTTCTACAAGTCAGGAATTACAAATGGTAAATAACACACTTTAAGGAGTGGAAGAGCCACTTCCAGAAACACATCCTAGAATCACTGGGGAAAGATCACCATCCCACAGCACTTCCCAATGCTAGCGAGGACTCTGAGTTGGTGATGAGCAAGAACTGAGCTTGCATAATGCTTGAACTCCAGTTATAGCAACACATAATGAAGGAGAAATTTGTATGCTCCAGACTGCTATGACCAACTGTCCTGAATTAGGGTAGCTCCTACACCATGGTAGTCAGGTGTTGTAGGTGTTGTTCTCTTTGGTAATGGATTGAAAGCTGTGTTTAAACCCACGGCTGTAAGGCTGACATACATCACAGGGCCTCATGCTGCTATGCAGAAAAACTCCGAAGACAAATTTGGGCAAAATAAAAAGCAAGTCTACCCACCAAATACAAAAGCAGAGTCATTTCTCCTGCACCCACTCTCCAGCTGCTGCGTACCACTCTTGCCTGATTTTGGCCAGCTAGCTGCATTAAGCAAAAACGCTCTGGGGAAACTGAAGGCAATTAGTATTCTTTTTAAAAACACTTACCCTTCCATACCCAAAGGCCCCCACAGAAGGCTTGAACAGTGACTGGAGAGAAGCCAGCTGGCAGCACATCAAAGCTATACAGCTGATGCATACAGGAACACAAACCAAAGCGACTCTGCCAAGCCCCCAAGAGTTATTAAATCACCTGAGCTGCTCTATCCCCATTTCCAGGGTGACAGGAGGAGAGCTGTGAGTGGCCCCGGCGTAACAAGCCCGACAGCGTTACCTGTGGCTGGGCACCCCGGGGACACTTACAGCCGGGGCTGAGGCTGCCGGAGGCCTGCGCACGCGCCAGCGAGGGGTGGGCGCCGCGGGCTCGCGGCTCGGCCGTGCCAGCAGGTGGGGCTGTCAGCCCGGGCCAGGCCGCAGGCGCCCGGCGGACGGCGCAGGGGAGGGCGGGGTACCCCCAGCTTCGCTTCGCAAGGGCCGAACACGGAGCAGGCGTGGGGCGGGTGCGGGAATGACGGCTGCCGTCCCGACACTCGCGGCTTTCCCGCTACAGCAAGGGCACGGCCGTCCGTCAGGTGGCAGCGGCAAGCGCCGCTTCTCATCCCCAGTAGTATCGCGCAAACCACTCCTGAGGTGTAAGCTCCCTGCTACTAAGGGCTCACTCCTAAAAACAACTTGTCACCTAGAACTTGGGTAATTTTCTGGCACAAGGGATGAGTTAGTTAGGAGGAGGAGAAAGGAAACATTATGGAAAAAAAAAGGAAAGGAGGCATCTGCTGCTCCCATATTTATGCAGCAGTTTCCTAAACTGTCATCGTAAGCTTTGCTTTTACCTCGCTCTTGCCTCACAGTACTTAAAACCTAGTAAGCTGCCCTCATGTACCTTCAATTTAGTCACATCCTCCCTCCCTCTTCACCTCAAGGCACTAATGCTACAAGTGCATGCATACCCCACATCAGGGCGCCTGCTGACTTCCCTGGGCTTCTTGGGATCAAGTGCATGTGAAAAACTGAACGTGTCAGCGTGCAGGCAGGGTAGAAGCTTCCGACCATAAAGATTTCATACCAGTCCTTACTGTTTTACTGAACAGACTGTCAACAGAAGTTCCGAAACCCCATTCACAAGCAGGGGACATCAATTACGTTAATAGAAAGTAAATGATACATTAAAAGACAGTATCAAATGCTATCAATATAAGGATTTATTTTACTGGTGAATCTTCAACCTTATGTAGGTCTATCAGTGGGCATAACTTCCATATGCACTTGTCTCCCTTCCTCTCTAAACTACTCACACTTAGGTTGGAAGGAGGAACAGAGAGAGGGCACAAAACTGCTCTAGAGAAGAGGAAAAGGAATCTTGTCTAAAAGGTCTGACAATAGCTGTATGCTTGGGACAGAACAACAGCTGCTGGACTCATTTCCAGCCAGCTTGAGCAATGAATTACTGAAAGCAGTGGTGCAAACGGGACCCAGGAATGCAACAGGGGAGGCTCAGGAAAACTTTGATATACTCAGTATCTTCAGAGAATGGGGAAAAAAGCGTGGAAGTTTCATTTCAAGTACTGCAGGCTTTTCTTCATCATCCTGACTTGTCTGGTTAGTTACAGTACCATGAAATGTGAAATTCAACCTGAGTATTGCTGAGATGCAAGCTACAAATAGAGACGAAGTACAAAAGAGAGCATACTCAGGCCTGTGTGTAATCTGACAAGAGACAAGCATTAAGGTACATATTCAGCTACAGGCTAAAGTATAGCTAGGGAGAGAGAAGTTGCCTTTTTTTTTCAGGCTGCTGATGTTCTTGTAGGCAGTAAGCTCTTCCAGCTGGAAACTAGGGGTTATTTATGAACCTCTGCCCCATAACACACTCCATCTTTTGTATCAACCCCAACACCCACTAGGTTGTCATCTCCCTTTCCAGATCTCCAGTAATGCCATGGAGCTCACATACATTTTAAAACTGCACAAGCAGCCTAGAGTAAATGTTTCAGCAATAATGACAGTGAGGAAGAAGGTCAGATCCTGTCCTCAGCAAGTATCCAGTCCCTGCAGAAGCCTGGTGTACTGAATTAATCAGTCTAAGTCAAAGTCCAGTTTGTATGGCAATCCCTCCTCCCTCCCCAGCCATTAGCTACCTTTCTCCAAGGCGAACCCAGAGATCATTAAACTGTCGCCGTCTTTGCTTCTTCTGCTGTTTCTTCTTCTTCTTTTTGTGCTTCCTGTCTACCTTCTCCACCACATCAACGCTATCAGAGAGCAGCAGGACCTCTTCCTCCTCTTCTTCTTCCTGGGTGTGCAATGGCAGTGGGAGCTCCTGGGATGCAACATAGGGACTGTGTGCTGGTGATGATGATGAAAAGGCTAACAAAGTTTTGGAGGGTTTTCTGCTGGAAGAAGGAGGGAACACATAATATTTTAAAGGACTTTGAGGCAGAATCCTGGTGCAGATACCATCAAAGGCACATATAAAACAGGTGTTTCTCCCTGACATACTGCCTGGATGCTTATTTCTCTGCCTTCTATTTCTGCCCCCTCTTCCTTAAATCAGTATTCTGACCAAAGTAGTTCCCTCTAATGAAAAAAGCTTTGGAAAAGAGGTAATCTGGAACTGAGGAAAGAAGGCAGTCTTGCTTAGAGGGGAATAACCCTTGGGAAGAACCTAGCACATCTAGAAAGAGACAAAAAAGCTATCACCTTCCAAGTCAGAGAGGGTCAAATCACACTCCTCTAGTCTGATGTACTGCAGAACATAGACCAGATGATTTCTTTCAGCAATTCTTGCCCAGAGCCAACTAATCTGGGGAATCTGCAAATTGCCATCTTTGAAGGGAATGGCTCACTATACAATTAAGCAATCCTTTGGCCTATCTAATCCGCAGCAACTGGAAAGAGACTAGCTGTTGTCAGTGCTATGTTCACTGTCATCTCATTTTCTCTTTCACGAAGCCAGATGGTACAGAGCAGTGATTGCACAGCCTTCATAAAACACCATGTCAGGCGGTATGTCTGACACAGAGAGACCAGAGCTCAACTCACTATTGTGGCATTGACATCTAGAGTGAGCATTTACTGTCTCCTTGATGATCTGCATAAGGAGAAAACACTGCCTTGCCACTCAGGTAAACCCACCAAGGAGCATGAAATGGTGGTTTTTAAAGGGTTGTATCAGACATCTGTGAAGGTCCACATGGAGGGAGGAAACAACTGCAGCTCTCCCACAATACAGAAGTGAGGTTTGCACACATTTATAGCAAGTAATAAAGGAGTAGGAGTCAGACCTTCAGCTTTCTGGCTGTACAGATCCCATGTCAGGCTAGTAGTGTTACCTGAAATTTAGAATCAGCTAGAACAAGTTAAGTAGTGCAGTGAGACAACGTGCATGCACAAACAGTCTCACAAGGCAATCCTGGAAGCCCAAAGGATCACTCAGTTGAAGCCCTAAGGGCTACGCTTACTCAGCTTCATAGCTCCACTCAGATTACTCAAACTCTGTTCCATTATACTCAGAGCAAGCAACATCTCCTCGTCTATACTTCAAGGCCAGCAGCCTGCAGTCTCCTATCCACTCACAGATCTGCTTGCCCACACTTGTTGTTTGGAATAATGTGATTCCCCCTCTTTATTTGTTCATGAGAATCTTGGACAAACTCAATCCAATCTGTGGACACACAGAGCATAACACAAATATCTGACAGATTTTTATGGCTACTGCATAAAGAGATGCAGTAGTCTTCTGTAACAAGAAAAACTGGAGACTGGCTGGGCCTAAAATTCAGAAAGGTAACAGAAGACACCAGACCATTGTGTAGAAACCTGGCTTCTATCACTGAAACTCTCCCAGAACTATAGTGTGTTTCCTTTCTGGTTTCCAATGACATCTAAAGGAGGAGGTCCAGAAGGGGACATGTTTCAGCATGGCTGCAGTTTTTGTGATAGGCCAAGACTGTGGGCACAACTCTTTGATGGAAGAAGAAAATGGGCCATCCTGGAGAAGGAGAAATTAGGTTGTGGGCTGGAACAACAGGGAGACAGTAGATGGAAAATTAATAAGGGTCTGATCTTTCTTGCAAGGGAAGTTACAGAGTTATTGACATGGTGAACTTCATGAGACAGCGACTGGCACAGAATAGGTGCTGGGCTATTGATCTCTTTCAAAATCCTTGTGATTGTCACACTCTCACTTTATCACCTGTGAAGTATCATGACTCTTCAGCTCACTTCCACATTATCCACTCCTTAACTCCAACTTACAGAGAGACCCCTCCCAAGTTCTCTCCAGTGACCTGACTTGATTTTCTGAATGGTTCCTCTGTTTACGGTTCCCTTCCCCTCAATTTATCTTCACTGTGGCTGTTCCTTAATCATGAGAGGCACAGAGTGGGCACCAGCTTTCCCCTGTAGATTAGAGTGCCTTCCTGCCTGCACCATCCCCTATCCAGCTGATGGCCATACCACACTGGAGTGCAGCACTGCTTCAGGCAGAGCCAGGATGACCTCCATCCTGCAGGGCAAACTATTTATTCTAATACCTACCGCCCTAGAACGCCATTAACAACAGGCACTCAAACACATAACCTCCTTTGCACACTTCCTTCAGGTAGTTCTTCCAGGGACTGACTGAGCAATGACATGCCAAGAGACAGAGATGCAAAAGCACATCCTTTTTGCCCAAGGCCAGTTCCCTCTCCCAGCACAAGCAACTAAGGGAGGAGTCAGGAAGCACCTTAATTACAACTGTGATTATGTGATGAATATTTTACATACATATATATATATGCATCCCAAAGTCAGGAACAACAGTTAAAGCCCAAAATAAGGCACAAGGAGCTTGATTGAGCTTGTGTACTTTGTGCTGCTGCGTGGTTGAAACACCTCTTGCCTTTCTTGCTTTGGTGACACCACAAAGAAGGAGCCCCCTGCCCCCTGATTCCTGAGGGCATTTATCCCCTTTCCCCTGCAGATGGGCAGGACACCTCGGGCAGCTCTGTTGGCAGGTGGAGTTGTGTGACTGTACCCAGCAGTCTGGCTGTTACAGGAAAATACAAACAATGATCCAACATTTTTCTGGGTTCCTAGGTATCTCTAAAAGATACCTCAGAAGGGTATAGGGTTTGGCCTGAGCACAGGAAGCAGCAGACTGTGCTGCTACTGCACAACATCGTGTTACAGGGAAGGGAGACAATTGTAGACTTCCTCATCTTGTTTCAGGATCACTCAGCTAATATCCCTTACCATATCTGACAGTAGAAGAGCTATTTGAATGCTCTGTGGCAGTTCTACCACTTGTCAGTTTTTTCCTCTGTTGAAAAATAGTCCACAGGTGCTGACTTGACTGTGTGCAGCACCACTACCTAGGTCTACCTGGATATGGTTTACCATTTACACGGGCTAGACTGGGTTTATTGACAAAGGTTGCCCTGTTATTTGCTCTTAGAACAAGCCCAGGATAGCAATCAAGTGAAAATCTCCATGCAGCCCCTGGGACTTTGAAATAAGTCTTGCCACAGGTCTTTCCCTCACCTCAAATGCTCTTCTCAATTCACAGTTTTCTTGAAACTCATTTCATATCTTTAAATGTTTCCAAGTCATCCAGAAATGTTAACACCTTTTTTCAAAGAAAACACTGAAGTGTCATCTCATTTAGCTTCCTCACTCAGCTTCAAAATCTAGACTCCAGGAAATATATCCTACCCTGTGGTCCTAATGAACGGTTTGAGATACAGCCAACACCAAACTGAGAGTTTTCAAAGGCACAAGGTCACCAGGTGGACAATGAACTCCCATGATGTTAGAGAATGGGGTACCTATCCACAATATCACTCATACCTACCTTCCTGATGGGTGAAGACCTAGCCCTCATTTCCAGAGTTATCTGCCCTTGTTTTCTGTATAGTTACACCTTTACAGAGCAGTATTGGGTATTGTTTATTCTCAGGTATGCATTAAGCTCTCTTTCTTTAAGCTTCAATCAGCTGCTATGGATATTTTTGGGAATAACTAAGCTAAGAATGTTTTAAGGGGGTGGGGTAAGAGGGAAGGCAAAACACAAAGGTATCAGTGCTGGCAGGATTTGGTTATCCCATAAATACTGATACACTGAATTGTCTAGCATGATTTAAGTGTGACAGGTTCATTAAGTCTTGTGCTTAAGCATAGGAGGCTTCTCCACATCAGACTACCTGCTCATTAGTGGCCACAGGGTTAGGGGTTGCATTCATATACTCATGGGGATTAAGTCTTAGTTCAGCTGGTTTCAGTACAAGTAGAGTTAATGGTGTATGTCCATGTCAAGAATCATAACAAAAACATGACCTGCCAAAGTTTGAATCCCATGGTCTGAAAAAGGCAGCAAAGGTAGAGCAAAGAAAAAGGTAAAGCAACCAGAGTATGCTAAAATGTGTTACTATTTTGTACCACATCTGTGGACCCCCTGTCACAGACCAAGATTCTACACTGTGTCCACTGTACAGAAGGCTGAGAGCCCTGTGTCAGAAATATCAGGGAGGAGCAGCAGAGATGTGTGCAGCCTGGGACAGTATTCCTGGTGCAGAGAATAAAAGGGAACTGGCCTCATAATGGGAATCAAGCCTTCTATTCACTGTGGACTTTTAGGAGTGACTATTAGGAAGAGTGGAGATATCTGAGAGACACAGGAGCACATGTTTGGCAAAAGTCTGGAGAAGGGGGAGACAAGTATTGCAGACCCTAAGCTGGTGACAAGAAGTCCAGGAAGAGGTGAGTCAAGAGCACATGTAATTCTCAGCAGAGTGTGGAGGAGGAGATGATTTGGCATTCTGTAGTTACTGAAACCATGGAGATGGATAAAGGCATCCAGTGAGAGATAAAAAAAGCCAGTAAGGGTTTATCTCAAAGGACAGCTGCAAAATGGACCAGAACAGTGAGAGCCTAGGCATAAAAAAGCAGAAAAGAGCAAAGACATGAGAGCAATCAGTCATGGGGACAGCTTGCAAAAAGAATGGGTAGACTCTGGGCAGTCATATTCCAGGCTGTGAGAGAATAATCAGAACGAATCCAAAATAGCAGTGTAAGAGGAGGAGAGTGTTAAAAGGTGGGACAAGGCACTTGCAAGGAAGGAAGGAGGTGCCTGAAGGCCTGTGTGGTATGAGACAGCATCCAGATCTGATGAACCACGCATGCATATTCTGCGGCTGTTACCTTAAGAGTTAAAAGCTTATGGGAGAGAGGGAACAACAACCACCCCTCCCAACAAACCACCAAATAACCAAATAAAACAAATTCCTCTTTCCAAACTGGCTCATGGAACAGAAAAGTAAAAACAATTGCTAGGGGAGGAGAGAGGGAGTCCAGCTCACTGTTAGATGTAGTTCCAGCTGCTGCTACCTCTTAGAGATTGTTTATAAACCCACCCTCCCAATGGCTGCTCAGCTAGATAAAAGCATGCATTACTTGTTGATGGCTTGTCCAGCTGGAGTGTGTTCTACCTCATACCCTTCTTTCCTCAAAACATCAATCAGTGTGTTGTTGCCCATGAAGTGACCTGCAGTTAAGAGAAAAATGACATAAGAACTCAACAAGAACAAGGAAAAAAAGAAAAGAACAACAAAGTCCTTCCTCCTCACAGGAGGTGGTGCCACGCTCTGGGCAGATGGTGCTTTATCACACGCCACCAGCATACACCATAAACACAGGATCTCTAACAAATGATTGCTGAGGTTTCCCAAGGTCATTTCAGTCACCACATTCTGCCTTTCTAAAATGCAGATGTGATTGAAATGACCCTGATACCACAGGTTGCTGCATTATCAGACCACTGGGGATTTCTTGAGGCAATGAGAGATACCTATTCAGAAGCAGCACTGAGTCTGCAATGTGGTGGTACAAACCAGGCCAGAATCTGGTCACAACTTTTTAACATTCTCTACCATCATAAAGTCACTATCTGAGATGCTGGTCAGCATCATTAATATTTTGTAAATTATTAGAAATCATTCAATTGCAGTGAACTGAGGATAGCTCTGAAAGCCAGTTTTATTTTGCTCCAACATTAGTTCAATGATGTGGAGCGTAAAATTCTGGCTTCTCATTCCACAAGAGCAAAGGGCTCATGAACTACCAGCTTAAGGCATGCCACTTAGATGGTATCACTTGAGGATACACATTATCAAGATGAAGTTTTCCAAGACTCTAAGAATAGAAAGAGATCTAGCTCAAATGAAACACCTACCTTCCCCCAGCTCCTTAATGTAATTTTTGCCTTCAGAAAGAATAAAGCTTGACCATTTATGTGGTCCTAACCTAATACTGTTGGTCTCTGTAGCTTGCCAACAGTTCAGCCTTGGGTGCAGTTAACCAAGAATGTTCTCATGTCAGCAGAAAGACCAGATGCAGCAGGGAACATGAATGACTGTAGTTAAACATTGCTAATTGAGTAAAATTAGCCACTGGAAGGCCAACATTAGGTATATAAAGTACCAGACTTTGTTGCTGTCTCTCACTTTTAATACAGAGAAGTACACGCAAAGGGAAGGGGAAAGGGAATTCACTTCTCCACCCCTGCCTCCAGACAGCAGAAAAATGGATGCTTCCAAAGGTTGACCCACGCCTTGTGAAAGTGAGGTAAGGACACTTAGACTTCTACAGAAGCAGCGCCTCTCAACTGACGAGGATAGGGCAGTGTATATGCAAGTTCAGACTAGGTCTTTGTCTCAGGTGGGCAATGTTGGATGAGCTGAGTGCTGTCCTCATCAGTGAAAAGCAGTGCAAAGGCTCTGAACTCATACTTTCCTAACCTGAGTCCTTCAGGAGGAAAGTAACAAGACACAAAGATAAGCAATCTGTAGGCCGGTCTTACCATGTTAAAACAATTTTCCTCATGCCAATGTAAGAGCTTATAGTCTCACATATCTCAAAAATGAGCTACTAAAAAGCTGCTCACATCACACCATCAAATAGACTAACCCCTCCAATCCATCTTCAGTTACCCTTACTCAGAGTAAGGATTTAGACTGGTATGTAGTAAATTACTGTACCACATGTATAAATCCCATTTCTACCAGTCATCCTGCCCAAGTGGTTTCTTGAAGCTGGGCCTTAATCTTTTGAATTTCATGGAATGATAAGAATATCTTTTATATCACAGTCACACGTACAGGCCTTCACAGGGATCATCTGCTTGTTGCTGCTGATGCAATGAGTTATGTCTGCATGTGAAAAGAAAACCACATGTCAATACTGTGCAAAAGGGAACAGACCAAATCAATAAATATGTGTAAGAGAGACACACACAAATACAGACATGTGATACTAGATTGTTCACAAGATATGATCAGTCAGGAGCAGCTCAGCCTAGGTACACAAAGGAATTCGCAGATGTCAGTGTTTGCTATCCAAAAGGTGAGCCACACATGCTCTATCAGACAGAGCTGGTCTCTGTTCTTGGACCCAGAGAACCTACAGGCTCAAACTGAGCTAGGTGCAAAATGGAAAAAGAAAAAAAACAAAAAAACCCCACCAAAAATAAGACGTAAAGGTGATGGTTTGAGATACAGGACCCCATCAAGAGCTTCTCTAGAGTCAGCACTTTTGCCTCTTTTCTGGGAGCTCTCACAGAAAGCCTGGTGGTGTAAGACAGACCTGATCACCAAAAACAACTGTAAGAAACATGAACAAGATTCACTCTCCAAGGTTTAAGATCAAGCGGCTATGCCGCAAGGGAGACTTAGTCCAAAGTCACGTGACAGGGAATAGGCCTCTTTCACCTGTTTTCTATTTGAGCCTAACACACTTGAATACCCCCCAAAAGAAAAGCCCTGGGGCCTGTCCCATCAGAAAGCCTGCTTTTTTCTTTCTGTACACAGTCCTGCATTATCTTCACACGACTAGGTGAAGAGATGGCTCTGAGAGGTCAATTTACTCTGGCAGGGGGTGGGGAGCCATGAATCTCTATTCTTCTGTGTTCAAGCTCAAAGAGAAACTAAGCAGCTGTTGTATCCACCAGCTTAGCCATGCACTCTACTGGAGAGTAAATAAGACCCCAGCCTTTAATCTGCACTGAAAGGAGATGGCATGCAGGGACCACAACAAGCAATATGCTCAAACGACAATGCCGTTTGACTGCAGAGGAGCCCAGGCACTCAGACATGCACTGAGTACTCCCCACCTTCCCCAGGAGCAACACCCGCTGGTCCTGAAGAACATGGGCTACTGTTGCCATGAAATCTGTGCCTCCTGCTTGCAGCTTTTACGGCTAGTGCACACAGAGGTGTTTGCATCGAGGTAACTGTGTGAGGACTGTGGGTTTCAGTAGATGCTCCTGAACCCAAATTTGAGACATGGGAAGGCTTAAAGTTTTGTTCATCTAGGAAAGTGGACAAGGAAATACTGCAGAACAGAACAGTTTCTGCTCCTGAATTTAATTCTTCATATAAAGCAAGATTGTCGGACTGAAGAAAAACTGTGTTCCTCTCTGAATTTCAACAAAATCCACGACTGCAACCTGACACACAAATTTCCTTGACCTTCTTTTAAAGTCACTTACAATGAAACACCCAAGCCCAGATAGTTCTTTGTCTGCTGTGTTTTCCTCAGTAGGAAGATGTCACTCCTTATCTGACCTAGAAGCATGCCAGGACCTCACCATCTACAAATATCCCAAGACAGTGAATCACTGGATGTGCATGTAAAGAAACAAAGCTGTTTGTTAGGAAACTTGATCTGGACTGCTGAGCTCCAAGAAGTGGTGGGAACAGCTACAGCACATGATGATAACAGTGCAACCACAAAATGGCACAAACTATTCCAGCCACTGGGGACATCATAAGGCAGGATGTTTATCTTTGACTGGGCTGGGAGTGCTTAGAGGGATTTCTGGTGCCAAAGAACCTACGGGTCACTGGAACAAGTTTTTCAAGAACATTTTAGAGCTACAAATCTTACAATTCTTTACAAACTTCCTGGACATGCCCATGCAAACAATCATCTACTATCATTCTTAGACTGCTTACAAGAATTACATAAATAAATTCATACAACATGGCCTAGAAGGGTGAACAGGACACCTGTAGCATCTGTCAAGAGCAGCCTATGACCCAATAAACCATGGAAACGGTTTCAAAACTCACAGTGCTCCTTGAAAAGATGCAAACAAAAGCAAAGGAGAATTCCTGGTGGCCCAGGGAGCAGGGACATTCATATCCCACAGGTATTTACAGTGAAGAGCTGAAAGTTCAGCATATGGCAGATCCAGCCACTGACCTAGAGAATGCAGAGTAATCTCTTAAATCATTTAATTGAATGGAAGCCAAACTGCAAAAAAACCCACCCTACTCCTCCTCATCAACATAGTGGACAAAGTGATCCTTACTGACATCAAGTACCTGAGGAAGCTAAAATGAATTTCCAGAAGACACAGTTCTTAGGACACAATGGCTAAGAATGGAGACAGAAAATACTTGAGTGATACCCCCACCCACAGTGTCCCCAGAAGCAAAAGCCCTTACAGAGGATTTTTCCTGATCCCACTTCATGGTCTGTTATTCCCTGAAAGGCACTGAAATGAGTGAAACAGAAGAAAACATGTAGAAATAAAAGGATGCTCTTTCTTGTCCTCAAATCTCTCCTTAGTTTAACCTTTTGGCACAAGAACAAGGAGCAGCTCATTCTCTATGAGTGACAGGCAAAATTTATTTTTCACAAATAAACCAAAATGACCTCCTTCTCCCATATAGTACTGAGCACAGAAAGAGACCCTAACCCCATCTTACTAGCAGAGCTTGGCAATTCATATTGGAGGCAGTCATACCATAACAAGAGCAGAGAGAGCTCTCAGCTTAGGTATTTGACCTGAGTCTCTTAAATGTACGACCTGAGTATTTTTGGTCCTGTCTTTACCTTTGGGCAAAGCCAAACCTTCTCATAGCTACACAAACTGGAGCTAGAAAAGGTTTTCCCTTGATAAGGCCAAATTTATAGCTAAGTTAACATGAGGGAAAAGATTTACAATCTCATATTGCTTACTTTGTAAAAATTAGAGTTAAAACAAACTGCTTCAGCTCATCCCCTGGGGCTGCATCCGCACTGGCATTTACTGTGAGTTGTCCACTGTTAAAGCTCTAGGCTCATTAGGAAGAGACCTTCAGGTAGGTGACTATGCTAGTACCCAGTGTATTGTTACCAGTAAGGGTTAAAAGTATCAGTGCTATGTCTGAGCTGCAGTACTCTCAGCTACCTTCTGCCACTGGACCTGCTCTCATTCTACACCTCTGCTCCCTTTTCCAGAAAAAAAACCCCAAACCACTAAGGACTTGAAATCCCACTGCCTTAAAAGATATGTTACAAGATGAAACTTTTCTTACTGCAGTTGCCCATAAAGGTAGGAATGGGTAAACCTCAGCATTGGTTGGTAAGAAGCTGATGGTTACCAGACTGTCAGTACCTGATCAGGAACACCCCGCAGTTGTTCAACCTGGCTGATTTTGACAGTTGTGCTAATTACGCTGGAACAGAGCTTTCTGCCTCAAATGCAGAAATGCAAAGCTTTCCTCATTTCACGTGTCAGAGACGTCAGGAGGACTGCCCCTCATGTGAACCCTGGAGCTCTGGATGTGGGTCCTTGCCTCCCACATTATCTATCCCCTTCAGGGGTTATTGTTCTAATAAATCCTGTCATTAGCATTCTGCAAGCTCAAAGAAGCCACTAAGGAAAACAGTCTCAAAGCTGCTGGGTTGTATCTGCCATTCTAAGATTATAGAGGTACAGGCACACTTTCAGACACTCAGACTTTCCTCCCAACCAAAGAGACTAACATGATGCTGCATTCCAGAAGAAGCAGCAGCAAGCAGGCAATCAGCAAGCCCTTTGTTCCCAGGGAGAAGTGAGGTGGGCCCACAAGAATAATTCAATCTGTTTTATCACTGTTAACTTCATCCCTGCTCCCCTTCTTCCCCTTCCAGAAACCTGATGAGGTTCGTCTTCTTGTGGATTTTTCATTAACTTCTTCATTACACATTTAAAATCCTTTACACAAGCATAGATAAATTTACATTCCCTGAGCACACCCACATTTCCAGTCCCAAATGTGCTGATGACAGGTTCCAAGTTTCCATGTTGGGTTCTGAACTCCAGCTGAATTTCAAGGACAAACGGACATCCCTTTTACCTGAGCAACCTTCACAGTCCTATGGCAGGTTTTTCTTTGGTTTTCTTTTACAGCTATAATCACCTACGCAAGATAGGCAGAGAGAACCTGGCCTTAGTGACGTTAACTGTTATTACAAACACAGGTGACAGGTCCTTCCTCTGATCTTTTCCAGAAAAAATACATCTTGTTCCTCTTGCCTAATTTCCCACCCAAAAATCCCAGTTGGAACAGCAAATATCAAGAAGTAAGAGCAACCAGCTCTACATGGAAACAATACCACCTAACACATCGTTCAAGTCAGAGACTCAGCAGAATTCATAGAATCACAGAACGGTTTGGGTTGGAAGAGACCTCAAAGACCACCTAGTTCCAAATCCCCTGCGATGGGCAGGGACACCCTCCACTAGACCAGGTTACCCAAAGCCCCATCCAGCCTGGCCTTCAACACTCCTAGGGAGAGGCATCCAGAGATTCTCTAGGCAACTTGTTCCACTGTCTCACCAAGCTAATACTGAAGAATTTGTTCCTAATATGTAATACAAATCTAACACGAGCCTTCCCGTTTAAACCCATTACCCCTTGTCCTCTCACTACAGTCCCTCTCCAGTTTTGTTGTAGGCCCCCTTTAGGTACTAGAAGGTTGTCATAAGATCTCACTGGAGCCTTCTCTTCTCCTGGCTGAACAAGCCCAAGTCTCCCAACCTTGTCTTCAAAGAGAGGTGCTCCAGAGCCTCTGACTATCTTTGTGGACCCCCTCCAGACTCATTACAACAATTTGCTCAGGAAATCATTTTGTTCCACTTTTTTCTGACATAAAGGGCAAGGAAAAGCCATTAGACATCTTGGTAAATCCAGTTTGCTTAGCACCTAAAAAGCTGACACACAATTGACCGGTCCCCCACATCCCAAGAACTGCCTCAAAACAGAGAGAAGTTGGAAGAAGCCATTTGGTGGACAGTGACACTGTGGGGTAAACTACAGGTGGTAGCACGTTCTTTGCTTTCCTTGTCCAGGTGGCTAAGACAACAGGTTTCACACCCATCTTCAGCTCCAATGGGGTCAGCTGTGTTTCTACAATGATGTCCAAATCCTTCTTCTGAGTGAGAGTTAATTTTAGTTTAGCAAGTATCAGTTGACTCAGCAGCTGGGAGGAAGAGAAATAAGATCTGGAGCTCTTAGATGAATTGCTAATTCAGGTATTAGTTCATCAGTTGTCGCATAACAGTTCTTTTTCCTGGGAGGTCTTGTGAGGAGTGGAAGAGTAAAAACTCAAACTCAAACCTAGCCATTCCCTAGAGGTCTGAATCCATACAGTCTGAGTAATGCCAGAGACGCATGTTAATAATTTCCTTTAGTAATCAGAAGAAAAGGGAGCTGAGGAAGTTTTCACCATCATATTTTTTAAGTGTTGATGGTGGCTTGCCAACATCTACTGTATTTTCAAGCCCCAGAATAATGCCCTTTTTGGGAGCAGCAAAGAAGAAAAGAGCTCTGAGAGAAAAAGGAATTTGCCAGTGTTTACAGGATTAAAAGGACAAACTTCTGAAGTTGTCACATCAGCCAGCATCTCTCAGTGAATTCAGTCATTTCATCCACAGGGATATAAGGCATCTTAGATCCCTGTGTACTTCTTATTCATGAGCTGGCACTTCTGGAGTTTCTCAGCTGTTCAAAGAGGCAGGAGAGACTGAAGGGAATTTAAACTTGGCTTCCGGAAACTCTGGCTTCACCTGAGGTCTTGACTGTCATAACAAAGTCAGGATCTCATGCCACCAAGTATGCATCCTCCTGCATTAAAAACAAAACCACAACTCTAATTTTTTTTTTCCTTCTCTTCTTCTTCAGCCTCTTATAAACCTTGAGTAAGCTAAAGCAAACAAGCTATGCTCATCCTGGAATAAAGGTGACCATGCAGAAGGAAAGCCCATCTAGAGTAGAATCTGGTGAGAAACATTAAGTGAAATAAGAAATGCTTCTACTGGTAACTGCACAGTAAACCACAGACTAGATAAATGTCATCCCATTGCTGAAGAGAGCAAGAGACCTGATGAAAATAATACGGAAAAAGCCAATGTACTCAGTGTCATTATCACCTTCTTTACTGATAAAACCAACCTTCAGGAATCTTAGGTTCCCATGACTACAGCGAAAGTCCAGGGCAATGAAGGTTCAACCTGGGTGGATAAAGATCAGGTTAAGGAACATTTAAATCATAAATTCTGATAGGGTACACCCAGAGGAGCTGTGGAAGTTTGCCAGTGTCACTGTGAGGCCACTCTCCATTACTTTTAGAAAGTTGTTGCAACTGAGGAACGTTCCTGAGCGCTGGAGTAAAACAGGTATCGCTCCTGTCTTTAAGAAGGGCAAGAAGCAGCACCTAGGGAACTACGAACTGGTCCGCCACATCTCTGTTCCTGGGGAAGGTGATGGAGCAAATTATCCTGCAAACCATTTTCTAATTAGAACATCTATTGTACAAGGAGAGGCAGAGAGAACTGGACCTGTTCAGCCTGCAGAAGACTGGAGAGGGTATAACTGGTGTGTAAATACTTGATAGGAGGCTGTAAAATAGATGGAGCAGAACTTTCCTCAGTGGTACCCCATGAAAGGGCAAGAGGCAATGAACATGAATTGATATAAAGGAAGTCCCACTTAAATAGGAGAAAAAAGCTAGTGTACAGTGAGAGTGGTTAAACACTAGAATAGGTTCAACAGAGAGGTGCTGGAGTCTCCATCCTTGCAGATACTCAGAACCTGACTAGCCTCAGTCCTACAAAAACTGCTTTATGTTGTCCTGCTCTGTGCAGGGAGGTGGACAGGATGATACCCCAGTGGTCCTTGTCAGCCTCAGCTATCCTGTGATCCTGTGAAGCTTCAGCCTGCAGGCAACACCCTTGTAAGACTTGTACAAGTGGTAAAACTCTCCACAGCACAGTAGGACAACACAGCTCTCTCTGTATCAATGTGCTCCTCTTAGATAAACCATAAACCTATAGTATTATCTATCTGCTGTCTACAGAATTACATCTGCCATCACTTACTTTGGCTTAGCATTCAGATCCCAAAGGCTCCACTTATACAGAGAAATTAAAGATACATCTAAAAGAAAGACTACTTGTGAAAGATTATAGCTGGCTTTGCTTTACAAGTTCTTCCACTAGAAACAGGAAAGTAGGTTTGGCTAGTAGCTGTAGTGCTGCCACACAAAAAGGGCTATCCACAATAAAGAAAATCCTTACTGAACCTAGGAGAATGCCACTGGCATTACCATCCCTCTCTTCCCATACTTTCTCCTAATTCCCTCAAACAGCTTTATTTTGGCTTGAAATGTTCAACTTTTGCGCTTTACCCAGAAGCAAAGATTTTTTGATAGTTTCAGCAAAATCTGGGGTTTTTTTCCTCTCCACTTTTTCAACAAAAAAGTTGCAGACATGAGCTCTGAATGAGAAATGTTTTCAACAGAACATAGGGGGAGTTTGTGTGATCTGCTGAAGTGTAGTAAAACCATAGAATACGCTGGGATCTATTGATCAGATCTAGTGCAGTCCAAATTGCCACATATAATTCCATGTAAGAAATAAACATCTACAGCCATGCATCTCTATTAAAACCTGGAAAGAGACAGGAGCTGCTTTTGCTCAATGTATGACATATTTCTAAACCACATCAATCCACTTGGAATACATAATAAATCATTAATCTTTTCTGATTTTTGTCCATATACAAAGAGTAGTTTAAATAACAAGAGAGGATATTTGTAATACTACAGTCACCCACAAACCATCACCTTGTTTGGATATAATTGATAATAAAAGTGTTTTCTCAATGTTTTTTGGTTATATGAAAAAAACCTGAACTTCCACTACAAAAATCCTACCAGTTCTAAAAATAAGAAAAAAACCCCACATGGTGGAAAATAATATGGAAAGAAACAATGAAAAGTCTTTTTCCCCTTCCAACCTGGAGACCCTTTGACATCCTACTACCACTTTAATACAACCTTGTCCTGCAGTTTGTTAGCAGTGTTGGGAGAAACTCTTTTCACCAGCACCCAGAAGAAGGAAAACTACAGTGCAGTGATGATTTAGTTCCATTCCTACAGTCTTTCAGTTCTCCTGCAGCTCATTCCAACCTGACCTGTGTGAGCACTTTCCTAGAACTGCTTTTCAGTAAGTACAACAGTATAGTACTCAAGCCATGCTCAAATCCAAGACATCTGTTCATCCTCACTTGCATAAAAGTAAATCTTCTGCACAATTATCGATCACATATGGCAACCTGGATAAACAAATTAGCTTGATGGAAACAGTAAAAGCCTGAAATTATATTTGTAACGTGCTCTCAGAAAACTTTAGGACTGTGTAGAAATACATCTCTTTTCTGCATTATATCCTGTGATGTTACTTCTCATTTAGACAATTAATATGAAACAAAAAGAAAAAGAAAAAAAAGAAAGCTCCATGCAGTCAAACAAGAGGATAATCAGGAACTGTGCTTCTAAAATCAGAAGACTGGCACTGTCCTTTCAGCTGAGCCATTTGGAACAACACATTGCAGAGGCTGCACTGGTATTAAAACTAGACAGTAATTAAAGAATTTCAAAATCAATCTGGGGTCCTCAGAGAATACAAGACACCTGTCTAGATTCAAAAATATGATTGAAAAGCTTGAGAACTGCATGCCTAGTGCTTGGAGGTCAAGCTGTCTGCACATAACCCAAAGATCAAGGGTGTTCACATAAGTCCATGTCTCCAGGTAGGGCTGCAGTATAGCAGCTTTAGGTGAATCCTAACTCTGCTCTGCTGGAAGATGCAATCAGGGGACAAAGGTGGCAGCAACTGGGAAAAGTAAGTAAGAGGAAAGAGAAAAGGAACAATCCAGAAAGGGTTTTAGGACTGTCATGATGGTAGAGAACATTAGAAATTGGGAAGTCCAGGAAAATCCTTCCTTCTTCAGTGCTTCTGAGCTTTGGGGCAGTGCTGTACACACGAGTGTCTGTGAAGACTGTATGGGGCAGAAATTGATGGGAAGGGAAACAAATGACATCAGAATGTTTTAAAGGCACGTCATTTATCCAGTGCTGCTGCTGGAATGTAGGGGCGGAGTACAAAGAGGGGAAAAGGGTCTCTTCTCTCAAAAGATCCTGCTCCTGTGACACAGCAGACTCACAGTGAGACGCGTCCACACCCATCCATTTGCATGAGCTGTTGTGGTTTAACCTGGACAAAAACAACCACACAGCAGTTAACCCACCCCCCCACAGCAGGACAAGAGGGAGATCAAAAAGAAAAAAACCAAAAAGTGTAACTTGTGGGTTGAGATAAAGACAGTTGAACAGGACACAAAAAGAAGATGATGATAACAGAATATATATTTTTTAAAAAGTGATGAACAGCACAATTTTTCACCATGCAGTGCCAAGGTCCAGCTACCTCCTGAGCCACAATCCCATCCTTGGCTAGCTTCCCCAGTTATATATGGAGCATGATGTTACATGGTACGATGCTTCTGGTCAGTTGAGATCAGCTATCCCAGCTGTGTCCCCTCCTTACTTCTCATGCACCCGCAGCTACTTGCTGGTGAGGTGGTGCTGACAGAAGCAGAAAGGGCCTTGGGGCTGTGAGCCCTGCTCAGCAGTACCAACATCATCTGTATTATTGCAACACTGTTTTCAGTGCGTTTCAACAACACAGGTACACAGTAGCTACTATGAAGAAAACTACCTCTATCACAGATAAAGCCAGCACAGCTGGTCATCACTGAGTTGCAACTTGGGTACTAGCACCCCAACATCTGTGGCCAGCCTCCTGACAGAAGACTAGCTACCGGCAACTGACAGCTGGCACTGAAGACAAACATATGTGCTGGTTAGGAACATCAGTCCTGCATGATCAAAACATCAGCAGGGGACTACAGGCAAGCCCCTGGCCTTAGCTTACAAGCAGGCGTGACCAAAATTTACATAACCTGTGCCCAGGTCACTGTCCTTCATGACAGGGAGTTGCACAGAGCAGTGCTACTGCAGGAAGATAGCACATCACAATCTTCACGCATGCCTGAACAGACATTATCAGCCACCTTCTGCTACCTCCCTGACCTCACATACAGGACCCTTGTTATTCTAAGGCTGTAACCAAAACTCCCTGCTGCAAGGGAGGAGACTGTTAGAGACATCAAATACCAATGGTTTTACAGTGTTTAGGTAAATATTTTCTTTGTCTTGCTGTCATGGTTTAGCCCCAGTGACAACTGAGCACCACACACTGCTCACTCACTCCCCTTCCTGAGGGTAGGGGGAGGGGGAAGAAAAAAACAAAAGAGAATAGACAAAGGGAAACCTCATGGGTTGGGATAAGAACAGTTTACTGGGACAGCAAAGGGAGGGGGAAATAACAATAACAGGACTTACAGCAAAATATACAAAACTGGTGATACACAAAGCTTTTCACCAAACCACACAACTCAGACCATACAGCTCAGAGCTGTCTCAAAAACTGATTGCAGCCAAACCACATATCCTGGAGCAGCGTGCTCCCCCCCCCCCGCCCCATATGCCTCCTATATGCTGAGCATGGTATCATTGGTATGGAATACCCTCTTTGGCCAGTTTGGGTCACCTGTCCTGGCTGTGTGTCATGTGCATGTGTGTGTCTGTGCATTCCCGTCCCGCATCCATGTCCACCCCCACCCCCTGCCTTCTCCTTAGCAGGGCAGTGTGAGAAGCAGAAAAGTCCCTGACTGCTTGGCAACAACTAAAACCATCAGTGTGTTATCAGCATTGCTCTCATCCTAAATCCCAAACACAGCAGCATACCAGCTGCTAGAAAGAAAATTAACTCTATCCTAGCTGAACCTATGACACTTGTCTAGATCTTCCTTTGTCACTAAAGCAATAACCACTGAGACCGGAATAACATCACATGGATCCAGAAAACAGTTTCATTTCTCCTGCCTTTCCCAAGGTCCAAATGGTTCCTGGTGGAGGGGACTGGATACTTCTCTGGGAATTAGCACCTGTATTTTCAAACAGTCTCCTCACTTCTTCCCTTCCCTGTAGCTAGAACAAAGCACGGAAGTGATAGCAAAGCAATCATGTTTGCACTCTCCACCCAGCTCTACTCTGAAGTGCCAGTGTTAGCCCCACTGAGCTGGATGTTCTCCTGGATGTGCCTAGATTCCTGCTGAGTGATAAGATGAAAAAAACTGAGTAGGTTTTTCACAGCTGAGCCCAAAACTCTGATCCAAAATAGCAGCAGGCAAAATGTCATTGTATTTATGGAAAAGCAGTGGAAGAGGTAAGGAGCTGCAGCAGGAAAAAAATATGAAATTGTGCCTTACCTCTCCACTTGCATTTATCGAGTCCCTTAGATTCACACAATTTGGCATGCTATTCTTTTGGATATGTTCTTGAAATGTGTATTCAAGTGCTGGTGCTATTTTTTAATTGCTACCTCAGCTCCCTATTTCTTGTACCCTTCTGCCATGGCTGGTCAGAGCATACACACACATGTCCAAGAGCTGCTTCTTTAGTGTATGCCCTGTAGTTGTTTCAGAATTCACAGAGTTTTCACAGAATTTTAGTGACTGGAAGGGACCTCCAGAGATCCAGTCCAACCCCCAAATCATTGGCTATGCATGTAACAAGTAACTCTAACTAATAAATATTGCAGTCAATGCATACACTGTGAGCTCTTTGTATACTGAAGCAAAACAGCCTCTTGCACTGAAAAAAAGTTTTCCAAACAGGGTAGAAATGCTAGGGCAAAGCTGTGTTCTGTGTCCACCACGGCAAAGTACTGACCCTTCCTTAAATTTAAGCAAAAACTTGTAATGAGGCAAGAATCTGTAAAAAAGCTTGTAACAAATGTGGGAAGAATGTATTCAGGCTGAAGAACACCTCAATCACATACCAGCTCCAAAGGCAAAGAAGAAACTCTTGTCTGGATACTCTTCCAGCAGGTCCTTCACCCTCCTGCCCATTCGCTCATTTCGTTTGTAGATGAGCTCCTGACGGAAGTAGCTGTCTATCTCTTGGGCAATAATGCGTTCATGGGCTGGAAGTGTAGCATTAATGAAATTTGGGACCTAAGGAAGGGGGAAAAAAAAGTCTTTGTGAAAGGGGCATTTATTTCACAGACAGCTATCATGCACAGGCATTTTGCTCCACCACTGAATGCGGCAATCACCTTGTCCCTCAAGGCATACCAAGTAGGACAAAACCCAGAGTAAGCTAAAAATTACCTCTAATAATGCATAGTGCCTCATATCTCTCAACATATCGTTTCATATGCCAGCCAGCTGATGTAGTTGTGGAGTGATTTTTTTATGCAAGGTCAACAAATACCCTGTTTGCTTCACTTTAGATCCCAAATCCTGGCTGCTCAGCTGAATTAAGTAAATATTTGCCCCTGGCTATCTTCAGCTAAATAACCTCTTCCTTAAATCGCCATAGGTATGACATAACTATAATTACCCTCTTCTAAGAGAGTTTGACTGGCATCAGAACCCTCAGGCTGTCGAAGAATAACTCTGCAATTTGAACTAGTTAACAAAAACATCCCCAAACTTTCTAAAGGGAAGAGGGCCAGATTTTGACAGGAAAGAAAGTATTACCACCTCCAGTTCCCCTGTCTTCAAGGGATCTTTTAAAATACTGGCTCCCTCCCCTGGGGCCCCCAGGACAGCTGTGGCTGCACAGTATGGTGACCTCTTTAACGTTAGAGGAGAGAAACACGGGTCTGGAGCTGCAGCTCTCCTGGCTTCTTGACAAGTAGCTTTGGGCATTACAGCTATGAGGCCTGCTAAGGAAAGGGCTGTGGTTTTCTGAGGAGCAGGGCCGCTAAGCCAGGTGCTTTCTTTTGCAAGGCTGCAGCAGCTGAAGGGGCTCTAAAGCCACTGAGAAGATACTACCGACTGCCTCCAAAGGGTTCTTAGCTCACAGTGGGTCATCTACTGGGGCCAAATACAATTTAGACAGGAGTTCTGCTTAAAAACATCAGCTGATAGTGTTGCGGGCTATTACTGCTCAGCTCTCTTGTGAGGGACAGTGCCCAGGGCAGCACCCCTCACACAAGTAAAGGGCACTTGCTCCCTTGGAGACATGCATGTCTCTGCAGGGGCTGTTCTCTTCAAGGACCTCTAGGCAATGCCAGCTGCCTGCAGTGGGTAACACCTTAGCAGAATAGGGATGCAGCATCTGTATCTACAGTGCTGGCCTCCTTTGAGAAGGCCTTTGAAATCATGAATGAAGTACACTGTATAAGGGCTATGTAGTGCTAATGACTGAAGGGTGTGCAGGACAGAAAGGGCCAGAGAAGCAAGGTTTAGTATGGCAGTATTTCCAGCTCTGCAGCACTGCACCATGTATATTGCAAGGCCATATGAAAATGGTTATTCAGCAGGGAAAGCCCAGGTACCAACACTCACTTATTCAGGACTGACAGGCTAGAGCCTACATTTACATTGATGTGCATGCATTGCCAGGCAGTATCTCATGGACAAGAATAGAGAGGCCTGGTGTCTCAGTCTGAGGTTAGCTAATCTAAGAGCCCAAACAGTCCAAATTGGTCCCTGCTGGGCATTTTCTCGTGGTTTAAAGATCAGAGCATTGCATTCCACTGTGCTGCTTAGGAAACCGTCTCCATAAACCAAGACTGTGAGGCCTCAGAAGGTCTTCTTTTCCTTAACATTCAGTTTAAATCTATCTTTCTTTGTTTCACTCCATTTCTCTTCTTTGGGCCTTGCCCATAGTACACAATCATACTGATAGGGGACATTAAAAAGCTTGCAACTTGCCCAGCCTTACACAAGCGTCCAAATCATGAGTGCATTTCTCTGTTGCTATTTGCACAAAAGAGCCTGCTGCTGCTCTCTGTTGGCTGTAAGTTCACTCATACCTAAGCTAGCATAATTCCACAAGATCCTTAGGAAAATAAAGGATTAACTCATAGGGCTTTGACACTAAAGCAAACACGGCACTCATCCAAAGGGGAAACCCAGGTGCGCCTTTGCTGTTTGCAAGCAGAAAGACAGGGGTGAGGTGGTGCAGACTCCTAGGACATGAGATACAGGAAAGCGGACGCGCTGGGGAGCCAGCATTGTGCCCTTGGTCCTTGCCTACAAAGGGCCTTTATGAGGAGAGACGAGCAAGAGCAAGATAGGGGTTAGCACTATGGGGACATGTGTGCAGTATAAGGGCTGAGGTGGCAAGACTCACTTGAGAAGTTTCATGGTTGAAGATGATGGAGCTGAGGTCCCCACAGTTGTAATGCTTGATAAGGTCTTCAGTCGTATAGGGGATCTGGAAACTGCCTGCTCGGAGGCTCTCCTGCTGCAAGAGAGTCTGATTCAAAGCAAAGACCACCTGAGGGAGGGGAAGAGGAAGGAAAAGACAGAGTTCCTCGTGAGTTCTTGTCCAGTCCTTTTAGAAGGTCACAGACATACAGTTGCCTGCCAAAGGGTCTCTGAAGCTGCTCCCGATCCAAGCTCAACAGCTCATGCATTGCTGACCCATCCCTCCTCCAAGTCTGTGGATACTCACACCTCAGGTCGTATGGGCCTGCTCATAGTGAACTGACAAGCCACTCCAGGAGGTTTCTCCCATGACGTGATTAAACAGAAGATATAAAGGGGGAGACTGAAATAGGGGCAGTATTTCTCCCCTGGACAACAGTTTGCTTGACCACCACAGAGCCCTAGGGCCTGATCTTCCTCTACCCTCACATCTCCTCAGTCACCTACCTTCTTCTTGTTTGCCCTTTCTTCCTTGTCCACAAGGAAAATTAACACTGCCTGTTCCTGCTTCGCCTCTCCTTCTCCCACACACCCCGTTTATTTCAGGCAGGAATGGCTCTGTGGGGCGGGGGAGGGGGGAAGAGTGTACAGGGTGGGGGAGGTGGGAGGTAGGGGAAGGGGGCGCCAGCGAAGCAGGACGATGACTCAGGCAGCCACTCTTCTCTCCCCGAAAGAGAAGCCTGAAGGCAGCAGCCCCACACTCTCCCTGGCTGAGCTGCCCATGCTCCCTCCTCCTAAGATTTCACCTGGGAATGCAAACACTCTAAATTCCCTTCCCTTCAAGCTAAACCATTGTGGCTGCCACACAGCTCCTACCCCTAAGGAGCCTCTCCCTCGACAGTAAAAGGAGATCAGCAGAGGTCTTCTCCAGGTGTTGCTGCTTCCTCACCTCCAGCACAGCAGGGCAGTGGCCTCTGGGCCTAACCCAGTGAGGCTTGCCACTCCAGCTGCCACCCACCTGGGGCAATGCACATCCCATCCACTGATGACTGCAGCTTAAAAGGCACAAGAGAGCAGTTTGGAGCAACACTTTGGAGCCAAACGGATGATGCAGCATCTCTGTCTCTCCCTTGCTGCTCCAGCCGCTGCAGCAGTCACTGAGCCCCAGAAATGCAGGGAGCCAGGGAAGTGCTTGGGAGAGGAAGAATGAGATGCGAGCGGGCACAATGGAGGGGTGCAAAACTCGGTACTGCCCACACAGCAACTTGCTGTCAGCATATGGCATGTAAAACACTGACATGTCTCCTGATTACAGCACTTACTCAAGTACCACTGGTTTGCACACCATGACTAGACAACTGTATCAAGCCTGCCTACTACCTACTGGCTTATTTTGTCTACTTCTAAAGGAAGTAAATTGAGGTATTACTGAGGTCTTGAAATACATTTCACAAGTTACTCTTTGGAGGATTATTTTCCAAGCTCTGGCGACTCTCTAAAGCCTGATAAAGGCTCCGTGTAATTAACTCCTCCTGGATGTTTGCCTTGAACACCATCATAAACATTCTGGAACTGAAGCATTTGCCAACACCATGAAACTCTCCCGTAAGTATGCATAATCTTAGTGTACTCAGATTAGGTGAATCAAATCTTGAGATTACAGGACAGGGCAGATGTGGGAACAAACAGGTGTAATTTGCCCTCCCCAAGCATAACAATCTGTTTCCTACAGAAAGGTGCAGGTCCCACTAAACTTGAAACCATGCAGTCTGTCCCCACTACAGCTAGAAATGCTCATCTGGATCCAAAACACTGTGTGTTTAACCAAAAATGACACCACATATCTTAGTTCTATTCATGAACAGCAACATTCATTCCTATCATGTTTTTAAAAAGAGCAAGACTTCACGTTGTTAGTACAAACTGTGTCTGACGAAAAAAATACCTGCAGATTGATACTCAGGGAAGTAACATTAAACTAACCAGCGGCCATTTTGCAAAGGATCTCTGTTTAATTTGGAAGTAAATTAAACAAAAACTAATTGAAAACACTTTGTCTGAACAAAAGCTTGCATGCAGGCTGGAGTTTACTGCACTCTGAAACCATCATTTTTCATTTGTTTGGCTTCACTTCCCACAGAGAGAAGCCCTAATGGATGTTAATGACCATCCGAAATTCACTGACACAAGCCAAATCGATGCTGAAAATGCAGGGTTTCTACAGCCAGGACCTGCTAGGTCATGCCAGGAAAATCTCGTACGTAACAGTCAGTCCAGCCAAAAACACTTCCACGGGAATGGCTTCTTTTGTAAGTTATTTGATTAACACAGTGGCTCTCACTTGGACAATTTACCATTAAAGCAACGTGGCCCTCTGCAGCCTTTGAAACAATGACCAGATGGTCCCTGTTCACAGAGCAGGAGTACAACCTGTGATGTTTCTCCTGAGCTGGTCAGGTAGCTCTGCCTCAATACAAAGCAAGCACGTCAAAGAGGCTTTGCAATCTTTACTGTTTGATTTCATCCAAACACAAACCAATGGAGGGTAACCAGCCTCTGTGGAGAAAACATCATTCTGCTGGGTGAGTTGTGAAAACAAAGCAAATCTTACTCTCTCTGCTGTACTCCCACAGCTTGCACTCCTGCTGTTGCTAGCTCTGCACATGCACATTTCTTCACTCTTCCCTTGCAGTGTGCTTCAGGTGAAACAGGTTCAGTCTCTTCTCCAAACAGACCTGGCCTGGACTTTGGCAGCAAGGTCCTGCCACACAGGCATCTTTCTTCCTCATGTCTACTCACTTGCCATAAGAAAATAGCACACAGTAAACCGTAAACAGGTAATAAACTGTCTCAAAAGCACTGTTTCAAACCACAATGACTACCTGCATTTATGGAGAATTACTGCACATGTTTACACAGGAGTAGAGGCAACTCACCCCCATCCCCCTTCCTTCACATCTCTAATTGCTGGCATGACACAAAGCTGTCCTGGTGAGGCAGCTTTGGCAGCTCTTTGGTCTTTGCTAAGAGTACATCTTTCTGGTGTGGAGATGGGAGAATTGATACTGGACACACGGAAAAAATCTCAGGATGGCAACTTGCCTGCCCAGCTGAGGGCAGATCTTTCACAATGAAGAGCTTCATGTTTCAGCTGAAAGAACAAAGAAAGTGTCTAAGCTCACTGCCAAGACTCCTACCTGACCATGGCTGCCTGGGGATGGAGCATCCAGCAGGCTGCCATGGACCCCACAGCCCGGTTGGTGGCCTGCCAGACTTCCTCATAATGCACCGCTTTTCCCCATTTGGATCTAGTCTTCAATCCTACCACTGTGCATAGCACCTGAGAAGTCATACAAGAACCACCTGAAGCCCACCCAGAGAGGAGACTTCCACTTTGCCTTTATGATGGACAGATGTGGTCTCAGCTTCTATGATGAAAGCAGCAGCAGCCCAAGTCCCTCTGCGCCACTCTCAACTACAGTCCAACCACTGGGAGCAAGAAAAGTCAAGGTACAACGAACAGACAGAAATCAAAAGAACATCAATGTCTCCTTAGTGATTTACAGTTAACTCATTCCATCAGACTTTACATAGCTGGAGATGCTATTGCCAAAAATAGTCTCCAATAGTCTCTCAGTCTCTGTATGAACAGAATGGTGGGATCTGCTGGAGGGGGATCACAGCATACCTACTGAACAACTACACAGAATTACAATTTAGCATCAGTATGTATGTAGAGCCTCTCAACAGAATGACATAGCTTCTCTCCATTTCTGTATAACTTGTACATTCTCGGGGAAATTTTAACTGCCCAGCAGAAAGAGGAGGCTGGGGTAAAGAGGGAGGAGCTGTTTACAGTACCAGGTGTTGCTTAAAGCTGTGGCCTGGTGAGGTTATCTTCAGTAAACAGTAATAGGTAAACACTGTCAGGATCTCAAGAGAAGGAAGATTCCTGAAAGGATTTAATTTGCTGAGGTGGGTCTTGATCAGAGGTTGATAACTCTCATTATTCTCTAAGAAAACATTAGACTAGGTGCAAAGTGGTATTTAAGGAAGACAAAGCCACCAAACTGTGAATTAGATCTCAGTCTTGTTTACCAGATATGAAAAACTGAAGAAAATTGACAGAGCATGAAAAGCACGGACCAGATCAGCAGTTGATCTGCAACTGTTGTATTCTCTTAGCACAAATCTGCTTGCTTTCCTAGCTCCCCATTCAATCCTCAAGTCCTTTCATTCCTAATAAATCTAAGGAGTTAAGACAACAACAGAAAAGAAAGGTTGAAGAGAAATTTTCGATTTTGTTTAGAAATCAAACCCAAGAATTTGTGCTGAGCTGAGCTTCTCCAGCAGGTGGTACAGAAAGTATGTTTCTGTCTCCCAGGTATATATGTTGTCATTGCAGTCTTCTAAAGTCTTTCCTGTGTTGGAATTCACAGAAATCACTCCACATTCATTCTCCTTGCACAACAATTCTTCCATACTTCACACCTCCCCCTCCAGCAACTCTACCCTACTCTGCTCCATTAAGTGTATTCATACTAGCATCAAAGCATCTCCTGAAAAGATGTATTCGGAGAACAAAAGTAACAAGTTTATTAGAAAGGGATTTTTTTCCTCCCACCTCCCATTTCCACTCTGATCTCTGTCTTCCCCCAAACCTCTCCCTTTTTGTACTGTGGAAAAAATCGATTAAGCTCTCTGGTATACATATTGCTGCAAGCCTCATTCTCCTCCTGGAGATTTCTTCAGCTGTCAGGAGACACTTGTCCCCTTTGCTAGCATTGTTGGACTGGCCTGCTAGGCTAAGGGGGTGGGGAAAAGGGGGTTAGAGCCCGGCAGATGCCTTTTTTGTCAAAGACAAAAGACCCCCGCCATCCACTCCACTTTTCAGCACTTTCATCCACATTGGATCAAAGTGCTATTCTGCATATGAAAGGAACCTGGCATTATGCGCCTCAAATTAGCCTATCGCCATCCCGCTAGCCTCCAAGTCTTCCCAACAAAAGCACTCACATCTGTTCCATCATTTGCCTCATCTTCTGGGTTTTTTCTCTCTGCTCTCAGTTTTTGAGGGCCATTCAGCCCCTTGAATTATAGTCTGGGGGAGCATCTTCCTTGCTCTGGGATCGCTCAGCCGGACAATTTGCTTTTAATTGTCTTAAGGAATCACGGGTTGCTTTTGGGCCCTTCCCAGAGACTAACTGCATCCATTAGGGCTTCCATTCAGGCTCTTCAGCCAATTCTTATCCTCTTCCTCCTCCTCCTCGCAAGTGTGTTTCTCTCCTTGCTCTTCACCTGGAGGAGGCCATTGCTTCTCTGGGCCAATGAACACTATTGCCCCAAATCAAAGCAAGCCTCAAATCAAAGGCACGGTGACTATGAAAGTCAATAATCCTCCTTTGTCATGGTAATGGTCCAGCAGGCCAAGTGCTGAGAAGAAAGCAGGATTCCTCCCTCCAGTGCAGTGCAGCTCCTTAGATCTGTCTGATGCCTGCGCCTCAGCTGCCTTCAAGGCATGAAGTTGGGACTAGCATTCTCAGAGCCTGGAAACCTGAACCCACCTGCTATGAGGGAAGTCCTACAAACACCAGCCTGCATCCACAGGCAGAAGTTTGGTGTTGCACCAGATGAAATGCTTCCTGTAGCCGCTGCAACAAGCTTTTCTAAAGAAGAGAAAAAAATGAAGCAACCTCCCAAATGTGGACCACTTTTTAAAGATTAGATTCAGGTGACTAGGAGAGACAAATTAATCAAGGGAGTCACCCAGAGGACAAGAGACAAAGAATACAAGTCACTTAACCTAGAAGGGCTTCCATTTCATTTTGTTTATCTACAAAGTACACGTTTCCCAAGGGCCTGAATTTATTTATGGCTTTTGTTCTCAAAAGCCAGCAAGGCAAGCAGAAGGAGCACCTCTTTAATACAATGATCCAAGGCACTTAGATGATAACCCAGTTGCCTCAATTCAGAGAGACAGATGTGGGTAGAGGTAATGGCAGTGAAGAATTTGGTCTTTGGTCTGCTGACAACAAATTCACCCTGGCACATCTGATGTCAGATTCTTGCAGTGTGTCCAGAACTGAAGAAAAAGGCACTCTGAAGTTTTTGGTTGTTATCTCAGATTTATATGGGAATATACAAACCAACCCTTCTCCGACTAGAAGCTATAAAAAATACTTTATCAACCATTTCTGAAGCAGCGAAAGAATTTATCAGCCTCCTCTTGATGAAGGAGGATTGTAGATAATGCTGAATCAGAGGAACACTGCTTACAGCAGTGCTAGAAGTGCAACTCAGTTACTTGAAACAGACTGTATTAATAAACATCCTTTTGCCTGAGTAATTTAATTTACAAGCATGTATGTTTCCTCTGACAGCAGGAGAAATAAACACTCCACTATGCGCTGAACGTGGAATAAGACCAGCAGTGGAATACACTGGTCTTCCACTTCACAGGTCAGCTTGCCATTCACAGCTAGACACCTCTACGACCTTGCTGGAACTTGCTCCTGTCTCCCTATACGGATAAAAGTGTGGCTATGAACCTGCTGGTGCACCTGAGTGCTCACTGGAGTTCCTCCTCATGCTTCTGGAATTCCTCAAGCTTTCATGAAGTTCATCCCTGTGCAGAAAATCTTTGTTCTGTGCTGGAAATAAGCTAACTAATAATGCATGTTGGCACCTTACTAGAAAAAGATTTTTTTTTTCATTCCATCTTTGTTAAAGATTTTGCAAACATTTCAGCGAAGTTTGATTTTAAAACTCTCACAATACAAACTTTTATCAGATACATTTTTGCCTCATCAATCAGAATGAGGGACTAGCCCTTTGTATAATTTTCAGGTTTCTACAGTCCTGAATCAAAGTTCAAAACAAAAATACAGACCTTCAACACGTCACATGTAGAACTCCTGCCTGTCTCCTACTCAGCATTTCTTCATTTAGCAATGTCAGCTTGGTTTGGATTAGCATTGACACATAGTTCCTAAACTCAGGTCAAGATCAGACTTCGGAACAATTACTCAAATGAAAAAAAATTACTAACAATCCAGATTTCTATTAGGGTATGTCCACTTTACAATTCACAGGACTGTTTAACCAGTATGCTAGTTGTAAGCATTTCTTTTATTATTTAATATATTTATTTATTAACACAAACCTATCAAAATATTGCAAAGAACATCACTGTTGAAAAGTGAAAAATCTGAAACTAGGGCCCTCCTTGGTTTGAGATTGGTGATACTTTTAAAATTCACCAATCCTCAATTAATGTTTTGTTTTGCTTTAAAAAAGCAAACAAAAAACCAACCAAACCCAACCAAAAACCACAATAAAAAAAAAAGCCCTACTTCTTTTTTCTACTAAAATAGGAGATACTTTAGTCCACTTCCTCTTCCTTCTTACCCACCAGATACTCTAAAATTTAGTGGAAACAAATCTAAAATACTGAGGTTAAATCAAGCATTTAAAAAACCCCAACCAACTTGTAAACAACTTTGCAGAAAAATTCCCTAAGAAAGGAAAAATTTGGCTTTTGAAACTGTATTTTTTTTTTAATGTAGAAATGATGATGATATCACTGTCTGACATTGTGAGGAGTAAGCTAATAACAGCCAAAGCCCAGCCTCTCTCCACATCTTCAAGGATAATGTTTAGCAGGGTTTTTTAATCTTCCTAAAATGCCATCAATGAAACTAAACAAACTTGGTATTGATGGCCTGGGATTTGGTCTCCTTTTTTTCCACTCAACCACAGATGCTCTTTGGAGAGCTGCTAGATGAAAGAAAAGGTCTTGCAGGTCCCCTCTTAGCTGCACTGATTGTTTCACTTGTCTTGTCTAGCACAGGCCATGCATAGCTTACGACTAAACTTGGCAGCAGTTGAGAAAATTGCTACAAGTAGCATGTCTTAGAAATGCAGAATTCTGAAATTTGAACCAACTCTCACTAGTTCTGTGCACCTTTTGCACAAGAAAATAAAATTCTTTGGCTTGAGTACTTCCTCCACTTTCTGTAAAACTGATGTATATTACTTGCACAATTCATATAAACATGAGCAAATCAAGAGTATAAAGTTAATAAACAATTTAGCCCTGCAATGTAGTGAACAAGCTCAGACAGTTACCGTATGCCTTCTGGTAACCATGCAACAAGATACTTTGGATTTTCTTGAAGCTCTGCCAGCTGGGAAAGCATGTTCCATATAAAGCACTCAGCATTGATAAAATATTTTTCCACTCAACAGATCAATTAGGCCTGGACTCTGGCTCCAGTTTGAAACAGAACAACTTTGAACCAGTGTTTATGTCAAAAGCAACGTGGAGCTTCTAGAAGAGAAGCTTCTGGCTTCCAAATGGAGCACAGAAGAGCAAGATGACCTTTTCAAGGTACAGCGGTCAAGGGGAAAGTTTATACTAGTGGTAGCCTAGCTAAGAAAAAACTCAAACAAGAACTGCTGAAATGATCCCTAGCTAGTTTCAGGCAGATCAGAGGCTGGAAGTTGTCAGTGCAAAAGCTTTCCAAGAGGAATAGCTGACAAAATTTTCACAGTGAACACTGTGCTATTCATAGCAACTGTGAGCTCAGCCATATAGAAAAATTAGTTTACCCCAAGGTAGCATGGGAGTTTACAAGCCACCAGCTGTGCTGTGTGACTGCTGGGAAAGGATCTTCTTGGAATGAGCCAGCTGTCTCCACTACCAGCCAGCACCTTCCCTCAACTCTCTGGCTGTCCACATTAGGATAGCACTAGTGGTCCTACTTAACCCAAGACACCAAGATTTGGAAAAATCTAAAATGTTGTTTTTCAGACCCATGAAAACTCACCCACTGCCAGCACAACCAGGGAATTGCTGAGCATTTTGCTCCTCTGAAAACCAGTCTGTTTACTGTTAGGAAGTATCTGAGGTTTTTTGGTTTTCTTTCAGTTTTGTTCCAGAAAGGGATTCCTTCATGCCAACAAGGTTCCCTCAGGAATTTTAAGTGACTGTTTAAGTTCAATTGATTTGCAAGAAATCTCACAGATCAGGTCGTGCCTCACCAACCTGGTGACCTTCTATGATGGAGTGACAGCATTGGTGGATAAAGGGAAGGTGACCAGTGTCATCTACCTGGACTTGTGCAAGGTCTTTGACATGGTCTATTGCTACATCCTTATCTCTAAAGTGGAGAGATGTGGATTTGATGGGTGGGCCATCCAGTGGATAAGAAACTGGTTGAAAGAATGTAGGCAAAGGGTCTGTGTCCAGGTGGAGGCCGGGGACAAGCGGGTCCCCCAGGGGTCTGTCTTAGGACCGGTGCTCTTTAACATCTTTATCAGTGACATTGATGATGGAATTGAGTGCACCCTCAGCAAGTTTGTGGATGACACCAAGCTGAGTGGTGTGGTTGACACCACAGAAGGAAAGGAAGCCATCCAGAGGGATCTTGACAGGCTGGAAAGGTGGCTCTGGGTGAACCTAATGAGGTTCAACACTGCCAAGTGTAAGGGGTTGCACTTGGGCTGGAGGAATCCCAGACATAGATACAGACTGGGAGAAGAGCTCCTGGGGAGTAGCCCTGCTGAGAAGGACCTGGGGGTTCTGGTGGATGAGAAACTTAACATGAGCCAGCAGTGTGCTCTTGCAGCTCGAAGGCCAATGGTATCCTGGGCTCCATCAGGAGAGGAGTGGCCAGCAGGGACAGGGAGGTGATTGTCCCTCTCTGCTCTGCCTTCCTGATGCCCCATCTGGAGCACCGTGTCCAGATCTGGGACTGCCAATACAAGAAAGATGTGGAACTGTTGGAGAGGGTTCAGAGGAGGGCCATGAGGATGATTAGAGAGCTGGAGCAGCTCCCCTATGAAGAGAGGCTGGGGAAGCTGGGCTTGTTCAGCCTGGAGAAGAGAAGGCTGAGGGGGGACCTCATTGCAGCCTTCTAGTACCTGAAGGGAGCATACAAACAGGAGGGGAATCAACTTTTTAAAAGGGTAGACAATGGCAGAACAAGGGGGATGGATTAAAGCTAAAGGAAGGAAGGTTTAAAGTAGATATTAGGGAGACATCCTTTACAGAGAAAGTGGTTAGGTGCTGGAATGGGCTGCCCAGAGAGGTGGTGGACTTCCCATCCCTGGAGGTGTTCAAGGCCAGGTTGGATGGGGCCCTGGGCAACCTTGTGTAGATCCAGGCCTGGAGGTTGATGGCCCTGCCTGTGACAGGGGGTTGGAACTCTATAATCCTTGGGGTCCCTTCCAACCCAGACCAATCTATGATTCTACTATCAGGTAAGCTACTGCTCTTAAATTACAGAAGATTTTAGCCTCTGGATTTCTGTGCCAGTTTCAATGCTCTCAGAGCCAGAAAAATCATTCTTATTTCCCCTGTGAACCCCAAGACTTATCTGCTGTACAATAGGCTTTTATTATTTTCCTTCCCCTGCTGACTACGTTTTTAAAAAGACGTTAAATCACAAAAAGTAACTGCAGTCCATCAAAGTACCAAGTCAGAAAGATGTTAGCCTAAATTGGATTGCAGTAGCTTTGTAATAGGCATCTACCAACACTGTGACTTGGAACGGATTGGAACAAAAAGCATTTTGTGGAGATTTTGTCAGGAAAGTCAATTACGGAGTAACTCTGAACTCCTACCCTTCAGACTAACAGAGACTTCTTAAACACCTCAGTGAGCAGGGCTGACAGCAGTCCCAACAATGGGCTAACTCAGTCTTCTTTAGCTCATTTGAGCCCTAAATAATCAAATAACTTTGTTAAAGGCCATGCCAGGTCACCTTCCCTTCAGCAGTTCCAGCACATGGTCACACACTCACTGTCAGGGTAAGTGTCCTGGACAAACATTTGTTTAAGGACCCCTGACTAAAGCAGATGTATCTACCAAGAGCTCATCATTTTCACAAAGTCACTAAGATTACAAAAGTCTGACTGTTAAGAATTCAATGGCCTAAGATAAGCAGGAAGGCTCTGGATGTGGACAGGCTGGAGAGCTGGGCAGAGAGAAACCTGGACAGGCTGGAGAGCTGGGCAGGGAGAAACCAGATGAGGTTCAACAAAAGCAAGTGTAAAGTCTTGCACCTGGGAAGGAACAACCGTTCGTATCAGTACAGGCTGGGGGATGACCTGCTGGAGAAGAGCTCAGTGGAGAAGGACCTGGGGGTCCTGGTGGATGACAGGTTGGCCATGAGCCAGCAGTGTGCCCTGGTGGCCAAGAGAGCCAATGGGATCCTGGGGTGCATCAGGAGGAGTGTGGCCAGCAGGTCACAGGAAGGGATCCTCCCCCTCTACTCTGCCCTGGTCAGGCCCCACCTGGAGTGTTGTGCCCAGTTCTGGGCTCGCTGGTATAAAAAGGACAGGGATCTCCTGGAGAGAGTCCAAAGAAGGGCTACGAAGATGATAAAGGGCCTGGAGCATCTCCCCTGTGAGGAAAGGCTAAGTTGGGACTGTTCAGCCCTGAGAAGAGAAGACTAAGGGGGCACCTAATTAAAGTCTATAATTATCTTAAGCAGGGGATGCAAGGGGAATTGGCCAGCCCCTTTTCAGTGGTCTGTGGGGACAGGACAAGGGGCAATGGCTGCAAGTTGGAGCACAGGAAGTTCCGCACCAACATGTGGAAGAACTTCTTCCCCGTGAGGGTGAGGGAGCCCTGGGACAGGCTGCCCAGGGAGGTGGTGGAGTCTCCTTCTCTGGAGAGATTCAAGACCTGCCTGGACACCTGAGTGACATGTCCTAGAGAGCTGCTTTGTCAGGGGGTTGGACCCCATGATCTCTCAAGGTCCCTTCCAACCCCTATGATTCTATGTCATGAAATGTGGTGGTAACATGGCAAAATTTACCTCACGGGCATGTTATACCTCAGCCTTGGACGGGAACACCTGTGGAGTTTTCCTGCACCAGGTAGGGCAATGTTTCTCTGAAGTTTTGTGGAAAAGCTGCAGTGTAACTGTAGCAACTCAACCAGCAAACCCTAGTACACAGAAATGAAAGAATGTATTGGTTTACGGTCTGCAATTTTCAGCACCAAAGCAAAAATCTCTGGTGCACTCAGAATTGTGCAAAAGATTTTGAAGGCCTAATAGGATGTGGATCATCGTTCTCCAAATCCAGTTTTGGAAATAACATAAAAACAACAGCAGGTGCACAGTGAATACCTGCTAAAACTGTGACAGAAACCAAATAAGCAGGTAGTCAGGGCCACAAAATTTAAGTGGCTGAAATGTTCATCTTATCCAAGCTAGGTAAATTCTGTCAAGCTGTACTTTTAAGTAACAGGATTTTTCTCAGGGACTCCCAAGTATTTTTTAATTATTTTTTTAAACAACAAACCCTCAAGAATGCTTGTAAGTAGAGACATATCTTGTACTTTAAAAAGCCTAGTCTGAAAATCTTAAATTTGAATGAGAACATACCACATACAGAGTCTTGGATTAAGCTTCATTACTACTATACACCCCAAATATCTATAGAATGATGCCTCTCTCCTACGTCACCACACATTTGTACATGAGCATCTTCTCTATGTCAAACATCATCTACTAAAGATCCTTATGCTCATGTTCTTCAGAACACCTGAGATGCAGGTCCACAAGCCATGTGTCTATACAGTGACACTGGACTAAGGATAAAAGACTTCAGAGATTACCTCACTCTGGATTGTGAAACAGAATCAGTAAGAAACACAAGCTGTCCATGCCTTCACATACTGTATGCACCACCACCACCTCCCCATAAAGCTCCTACAGCTGGGTTTTTTTTTAATACACAAAAGGATTAAAACTCACACACATGAAAAATGAAGTTGGCATTAAAAAAAATGTCAAAATCCAACAGACAGAAGAAACAATCTCCTAGAATTCACAAACTCCTACAAATTCTATCATCTCGAGAAAATTTCTGCCCTGTTGGTATTTCTGATCAGTTTTCATCTTTAACCTTTCCAACTAGAAATTATTTGTGAGCCCAAATTGCCTCCTTGGAATAGGACATCTGGCATTTGCTAACCTGCAATGTGTGGTCCCTGAATAGGGAAGCAACACTCTTCTACCACAGCCATTAACAGTGAGGGACCTCACTGGAGTAACTTGTGTCACAGCTCAATGGCAGCTTCACCCAGACCCTCTCAAAGACAACACACACAACGATACACAATGCACCCTTATGTTGCTGCTGTTCTTTACCACACCTTATCAGGATTATGTTTCCACACTGGTGCTCATTTGCCCTTCGAAGCAACCCCGGTTCCAACCTCTCCCTGTAGCACTTTCCAGTAGCTACAAATCTCACAGAGGCATTAGCTTGCTTTTTCACTCAAGCTCATCATTTATGGTTTTTTGCCTCCTTACACAAGCAGGACAGGGAACTTCCTGAAGACATAAAAATGTCAATATTACGTCTTCCCTAATTTTTTCAGGAACAGCAATATTTCGACTTAGAAGAAAAGCTGAATCTTTCCAGATATTCCCCTAAGAAAGCTCATCCAAAACCACTCACCAACCTATACAAGACATGAAATGCTCTTAAAGATGCTGCTTTTCCAGGCAGCTTTTTCCAGCATTCATGATTATATACAACTAAACACAAATGTACCAGGACAACAGAGATTTGCTACAGAGAAATGTCATACTTACTATGTTGTTACACACACTTGGCATTGAAAAATAAATTCCCACCAAACAAACATTTTGTCATGGAACCTTACATAGAAGAACATCTGTTTCTTACAGATAAAATAATAACCATCCCTCAGAACAGCATTCTGTAGCACCTGATGAGCAGTTTGGACTTCATACAAAAAAGGTAGTTTAGGTTTCCCTAAAGGTTTCAGAAGTCCCCGGAAGTTTTGCGTATCAACTCCACTGTTGTTTTCTAGGCCACTATCCATCATCTTTGCTAAATCCTGGGAAATAGGAGCGGTATCTGAGGACTGGAGGAAACATTACTCCAGTCTTCAAAAAGGGCAAGAGGGAGGACCCAGGTAACTACAGACTGGTCAGCCTCACTTCCATCCCTGGAAAGCTGATTGAATGACTTATCCTTGGTGCAGTCTCTGGAGTTGTTCAAAATCCACCTGGATGTGTGCCTGTGTGATTTAGTCTAGGTGATCCTGCTCTGGCAGGGGGTTGGACTAGATGATCTTTTGAGGTCCCTTCCAACTCTTAACATTCTGTGATTCTGTGATTTTATGATTCCAGGGTCTCTGTGAGCCCATTGGAGAACTATAAACTACTGTAGGTACACATGAATTCCAAGGACAGGGGACATTAAAGACTTTTGTCATGTGCTTGCACAATATTGTCCAAAAAAAAAAAAAAAAAAATCAGTCTTAAGCAGATACAATCTTCTAGCTCAGCAGAAACGCACATTAAGTATAACAATTTTGCTAGTATCACGCCTCCTCATTTTTACCCTCACTCATGCACTCCAAAAGATGTCATGCTATATGAGTACATTGAGAAGGTTCTGATACATTGGCTGAAGCTCCTCTTAACTACTGCACAAACCTGAGCTCTATATAAATTCCTTTAAGGTTCCAAGCCCCCTCTTCCAAACTTAATTATTCCCTTCTTGTTTGTGCATAACCTGCTGGCTTGAAACTTGATTGCGTGACCATTCAAGTCAGTCCCAGAGTCAGTCAAAGTGCTTTTGGTGGGCTGGAGACCTGATGAGCTCAGCCTGAACACAATATAATGCTCCAAGTTTTATGCTCTTCCAGAGGTGGGGAGGGGAACGGTAGGGCCTAATCCTGACAGTCCCATGCTCAGTGCTTCACCTCATATTCCAACTGCAGTCAAATTTGCTTTTTATAATCAGGCTGTCCATACCTCCCAGACTCAGGCGCAATAGGCCTCCATGTTTCAGTATCAAGTTCAAGCTGCAATGCTGATGTATCAGGTTCTCCTAACATGACAGTATTGATGCTCTGCCAGGTGACAAGAAGCATTGAGGAAGGAAGTGCTTCCACACCTGTCCTTAAGTGATGAGAGTGAGATCCAAGGAGACGACTCATTCTCGTGGTATGTCCTCTGGTCAGCATCAAAGCTTAGTACCAAACCCAGAACCCAAATCCTCTGCAGCCTCTACTGCAACTCCCTTCCACAATCCCTTCCAGGAGGCCTTTCAGATGAAAGCACTGCTACCTGTCAAGGCTCCTGCTTGTCTCATGTGAACCCCAGAAAAGTGTGAGTGTACAAACATAGAAATAGCGGCGCCGCTGATTAAGAGGTGCAAAACTGCATCATACACCAGGCTCACAGCTAGTATGTCCAATTGCATACACATTCCTAAACATTTCAAAACCAGTAAAAGAAACTTTGAAGGCTGTACAACCTGGCAGATGATTGTCTCGTTCCTGTCCTTTGCTATGGAAACGAACAAGCCATCCCAGCTCTGGGACATGGGACTTCTAGTTCTCTTTCTGCAAGAAAGGTCATCAAAATAAATGTAAATCCAAATCATAATTCCCTTCTAAATCTGTCTGCCAGATATCTCCAGACTCTGGTGGGGCCGTATAATCCCTCTGCAGAGGCCCTTAAAATATTATTAGCACCTTTTATTTTGCATCCAGGAAGGAACATTACGACAACTATGCTTATGGTCTAGTTAATCCAGTTACTCTGGATTAATGGAGTAATTCTGCTCCAGAGGCCATCAAAGTTTGGTCAGCACAATCTTTTATTTTGAATGACCTCATGACACTCAAAATCCACCGAGTCAACCCTCAGACCATTGTGTCAAGGATGTATTTAGTGCAGCTCAGTGTTTATTAAAATTGTGATCAGTTCCATCATCCAAGGACATTAGATGATGATCCATGAAATGACTGTACATCTTAAATGCCATCACCACAAAACCAGACCCAAGCAATCATGAAATAAAAATAATTAACATTAAGACTAGTGTATTTTTTCCCTGCTGATAGGATCACTGCAATAGCACTGCACACAACAGCCTGCAATTCTCCACCACTGTAAAGGGCTAACATGATGTCAGATTAGAATAGCTGAGAAACAGTTTAATGTAAGTACTGTCATCTTTGACCTTTTCTTACATTTAAAAATGGGTTTTAATTCAAACTTTCTGCTTAACGATTTTCAAGGACACACTTTTATCTTGTTAAACCTGTTACTACATATGCCTAATCCAGTTTTGTTGGATCTCAGTTGTTCTCCATAAATGTTCAAAAAGGCTGGCTTAGTAGTTCATGGTATCTTGTGTTAGTTTCTTCAGAAGCCTTGGTTGTGTGTCACCTGGTCCCGATGGCTTTGAAATTGTTAGTTTTACCAGGTATTCTTTCACCCTCCCCTCATCAATAACTGACTGGCTAAATCAATATCAGTTCTATTTTTTGTTCCTGATGGTCCATAAAAACACTGTTTTTTCACTAAAAATATTGGTTGCTTCAGCCTTTCCACCATCCTCAGATACTCTAAGTGAACGCTGTTCTTCCAAGAATTTCTCTCTTTTTGTTTTCCTTTCCTACCTCCACACCCCACCTCTGCTTCTCTCAAGTTTTTTTAGTCTTTTAAATTCCTGACCTTTTCTTATGTAAAGACAGCCTTCATCCTTAGTCTGTTCTTAAACCCGTAATGGAGAATGGGGCATCTTTCAAAGGTGTTGGCAGGCACTACAGGTTACACACAAAAGCAGCCTTTGCAGAAAGCACACACACTGGAAGGGGCGGGGGGGGGGGGGGGGGGGGGGGGGTGGGTCGAGACACAATGACAGGACCCAAACAGCCCATCAGGTTCCCCTTTTACAAAGGGTGAGCAGATAGTTGCACTAAGCCTGCTGCAACAGGTCACTGAGAACTACCAGGAACTTGGACTGGTAGTGCTGGCCGCTGGCAATTAACACTTCTAACTGCAAAGGTCCTCCTCCTCCTCTACAGATGTGAAACATCATCATCTCTGACACACTACTACAGCTGTTTAGGATAAGGCTTCCAGCACATTCGCTGCTCTTCTTTCCATATAGCAACTCATGCCAAACATGGACCACACATGTACCAACTATGCTGTGCTACTAAACTCTGCTACAGTCTCCACCACTGGATTTAAGGTGCCATTAGCTTCCATTTCCAGGCATCATCGTGGTATACTCCTCCTACCTTGGGACACATAGATAAATTAGGTTTCCACGGCTCCATCAAGTCTCCTTAGCTGTCATAATGAAATGCTCACATGCTACAAGCAACTGCTTCTTCAGGCAAGAAAACAGTAACTGGAAACAGAGAAACACACTGCTGTTAAGGAAAGGCTGATGTGCTCAGGAGCACCTGGATGCAGAGCACACCTGATCTTCCTGACACCAAGCTCCTACCACACCTTGTAACTCCCTGAGAGCCATTCAGGTAGTCTCCCTGATAGCCTGTCTGTCTTCTGTGTTTAGGACCCAGGGCATAGGGATGCCTTGACATGACCTGCTAATGTTTTCCCACCATAGGTTTCTGTTTTGCAACACACACACCAGTTCTTCAGCCTTTGACACCTAAACCGTTGTCTGATTACCATCCTCTTCAGCCTGTACTCCTATGAAAAGGGGACTCAAACTCTTGTCAATAACCTAAGTATAATACTAGGTACTACCCATGTCTAACCAAAGGCAAAAAGGAAGCAAGTTCCATTTTCACAGACTGAAATCAGAAGTCATGGACATAAAGAAGCCAAGTGGCTCCAACTGGCATTTCCTACTACAGTTGATACAACTGAACTGTTCGAGTCTATCTCCAATTTGAACTGACAAAATATGAAAGGATTTTATCTTTTTAAGAAGCTTGTTGCCTTAGTTACCTCTAGTTACTTTGCTGGAGCTTTCATGTTTCAAGGGATACCAGGATATTGGATCTTTCTGTCACTGGAAAACTCTGCATGGCAATGAAGTCAACAGTTGTGCTGACAGGTTGCTCCAATCTCTAGTCTTTTTTGTCTACTTGCATCTCCCTATTAAAGTTCTAGGTGCTGCTAATAGGTAATATGAAACTGGAATTAGCTAACAGACAGAGTATCTCACACAAAATAATTAAGAGCCATCGAGTGTGGAAAAAAAAATGTATGCATAGTGAAAGCCAGTGTCCAAAATAATAAAGTAATCTTCCTAAAGATTAATTTCTGAGAAGACAGGCTACAGAAAAGCATCCTTTCTCTGGTAAATTCATTAAACTTGGTATGCTCACAAGATCTGAAATGTTTCTTTTTGTTACATGACAGAATAATTTAACCTTGAAGATTTGCTACATAATGGTGGTTGGTATTTTCTCTGGATCAAGACACCTGAATAACAATAAACACATCCACGTCATATGAGCTCAGTGCTCCACAGAAGCTATCTGAAAACCACATCAGTCAGGAATTTTAGTAACTGCCAGTGGTAGGCATATAATTGGTCCTTCAATTTCAATTCTATTAATTTAATTAAATAAATCAGTTTATTTATAAACCTACTTAACATACCAAGTATTGTTAAATTAGCTATTAATTTAGTTACTGAACAGAAACCATTCATGCACATCCACAGAGCTCACAGGCTACTGAACTCATTTCTACAGCACAGGCACACTCAAAACTTACTTCCAGCAACCAGAAAAGATTGCTGAAAACGTGACTGCAGCCAAGGGACTGAATCAGTCTCCACCATGCATGGGTCCCATCCACAAGTATTTACGGCAGATGAAAAAAAACCAAAACCAAACAAACCCAAAAGGAACACGTTTCACACAAAAAGGTATGATTTTCTAGTTCTCCAACCCCTCCTGATAAAGCATCTCACTGTTAAACCCTGCCCTTGACTCCGTGTCTCTCTCAGATCCTCTTTGCTCACCTGGCCTCCCATCATACTGCTGCTTCACTGTAGCATGCGTGCATGCAGACGTATGCTCCACTGGCATGCAACCATGTACTAACGAGAGAAGTCTGAACGCAATGCCAGGGTGGTCTTACAGAGCAGCAGAGACTGATCCCCAGCACAGGAGAGCTCTGACAGATGGGTAACAAGCATCCACCTTCCCTCACAGGCTCTGACGTGTTGGCAGTGCACTCAGCGCTGCCGGCCAGTCCTAATGGTGCTGAGGCAGAACACAGACAAGACTTCACCCACACTAGCAAGCTTACATCTACGTGTACACACACACACAGAGTCACAACTGCAGGAGCACCAGCAGTGCCTGAGGCTGCATCCCTAGTGCAGGCTGCCTGAGGTTTCCACTTGGACAGCTAAAAAGCAGGATGAGAATGTGTGCCCCACACAAGCACCTGGACGCCAGTGCTGCCATGCTCCATGGAACCTGGGCAGCAGGCTGGACAGCAGAAGCAGTAACAGTAACCAGCAGTACGTCTCCAATTTGCCGTGTTGCCACAAAGCCTGCTCCTCCCAGAAAGAAGTTTGGTGGCAAGAAGCTTGACGCTGTCAGAAGTGATTAGCAGACTGCAGAGGGAAAGGCTCCTGCTGGAGAGGTCTGGCAGGAAAGATGGCAGAGCAGAAGCAAAAACCAAGTTTAAATCTTGGTAGCAGACAGGATTTGCTGCCAAGGTGTCACAGCATGCCTAGCTTTCTCATGTGTGGATGCTTCCCTTGACTGGAATGGTGCTGGCCATTCTTACCTTCCCCTGGATCATAAAAGTTAACATAATTATGGAAGAGAGAGACAGAAAAGGATTCTGTGCCGTAGTATTCAGACCTCACACTCTCTCCAAAATTTCTTGCAACTTCCAAATTATCTTAGTGTAGATGATAAACCTCAGTACTGGCTTTCAGAGCAAATCACAGGTAAACACTTCCAGTCTTTCCCTACCACCTCACCTAACCAATGACGTAAAAGCCCAGAAGCGATCTTCTCACAACAGCTGGATCTTTTAATGTCCACCATGGTAGCAAGCAAGCAGGTGCTCTAGAAAATGCTGGGCAGAATGAAATCAAAAGCTATTAGCATCACAGCACAAGACCAGAAATCTTACCCTTCAGCTTTCTGAATGTCAGAGTGAGGTTTTTCAAAACTGCATTTCAAAAACCCTGTGCCTCTTTCATCCCAATTAACATCCTTGAAAGCCAGTACCTCTAAAAACAAACTTTAACTTTTGTGAACAAAGAGAATGAAATAACAACTTTAAAATAAGTAATTTTGAAGCTACCGAAAGGATTTTCAGCTAATCCAAAGTCCTTCTGGGTCTCATTCTCAAAAACTTGGTCTTACAGCCATATACTGCATTTCAAAACAGAAAGATCTTTCAAGAGCATGGAAAACTTTAATGGAAAAAGCAACCCTTTCCCACCCACTTTTCCTTGTAATATTAGAAGTCATAACTGAGAAAATACAATATCTTTGCCTGGAGCTAAGAACAGCCCAGTTCTTAGAGAAAGAAAAGAAAGAAAAAGCATAAATACCAAGACTGTGCTGAAGGACCATTGCAAGGATGTAACTTGTCTTCTCCAATTCAGGCTCCCTCCCCATTTTATTTCCTGTAACAACAACACTACATCATAACAGAAAGTGTGAACTGTATGTGCAAGAGGTTCAAATTTCACTTGATCTGAGTTAAACCAAACCGAAGTTTTCAAAAAGAAAAGGAAAACAAAACAAAAAACCCTGGACAAGGAGGTTCACAGGAAGATGTTTGCTTGCACCTGTCTTTGTCTAATATTACGTCTCTGCTGTAAGCCTAATACATGGAAAAGATACTCAACAAAGCACTTGGAAAGCAAGCCATGACCTTCACCTCTGCTCTCGGCCAAAAAGCATGCTGACGTTCTTCCTTTGCATCCTTGTTACATAGCTACACAGCTGAGAGCAAAGCCAAACAAGAAGCAAAAAGTCTTTTCGCCCCCAGAAATATATTGCACTTTCGTAACAGCTGGAAAAATCACTTTTTCACAGCTGCTTCTGCAGCATCACTGACGATGAGCCTGTCACAACACAGGCAAAGTAACCACGAGGATATTCAGACCTAGTGTTAGCATCTTACAGATGCTGTCACTTAAAAGAACATGGCACTTTAAATAGCTCCTTCAGAATCCAGTATTATACATATTTTGGTCTATCCCAGACAGCCCTAATGAGCAAAGATTTTCAGATGCAGACAGAAGACCCAAGACTCCAAATTCTGTTGAGACTAACAGGACCTCTTCTTCTAACCCACTTAGCACTTTCCAAAATCTACCTCAGCCACCACCTATTGCATACCTGGCAAACATCACATCCAGAAACAGAGGGTGTGTTCTGCCATCACACTTCAAGAAGCCTACAGGAACATGTACAGAAATTTCAGAAGCACTTTGAAGTTACTTCTCAGATGATTTGTGGACTAATTTGCCAAGCTGGTATTTAGCACGCATTGCTAGATACTCCTCTCTTCAGCTTTGCCTCTGCCACAACTCCAGCAGTCACTGGGCATCACTCCCTGCACTAAGCACAAACCCAACAACACGGTTCATATGCTTGAAGTAAAAGCCACCATGACCCAGTGTCACCCACTTAACCGTAGGAGACAAAGCACTCAGGAACACTAAGTTCAGGCCACACAGTAGCATCTACTAGAGCCCTTCCTAATCTTAAGGGTCATACCCTCCTGCTATTTTTCAACACTCCCATTGGTGACAGAAGTGTGAAATACTGTTCTGTTCTCCAAAAATTCAATTTATGTTGATCAGAGCCCTGAAAATAGAGAAATCCTGATATATCACCTACCTTTTCCCCGTAGAAGTATGTAGAGGGTCACTTTGGTGCAGCACTATGCTCTAAAGTAATTATGTTTTAGAAGATAATCTCCTCAAATATGACAATCTGATTCCTGCTGGAGGAACAGAGAACTATTAAGAGGCAAAATACAATCATACATGCTACAGCTGGGTCACTGTCAATCCTCATAAAATCTGTGCTAAAATAAAATCAACAGAAATTAACAGTCCACCTTCAGGAAGTCATATAATGTGAAAACACCTTTTTTAAAAAATAGAAAACAGCACAAACAGCATCAGCATTACACAAGGTTAACAGAAACATTAACAGAACAATAGGGAGAGTAAGGAAGTATTCTCGTATTTCCTTTTCTCCTAGGCAATTATTTGCTTGTTGCTTACAGAACAGATTTTGTACTCATTCATGAACACACAGCTGTTGCAATTCTGATGCACATACTCCACTTTTAACCGTTCCAAAAAGACATTCTGTGGTCCTGAAAGAAAACATTTTAAATCTATTTTATTAACATGGCTTCACTGCATGTGAAAAATCTAGACTTATTGGTGGGGGAGGATAAATCCACCTCTTTCAAAGAAATCCAGCTACCATCCAACTATCACCCCACTTCCACCCCTCTAAAAGGCTACTGAAATGACTTGCTACTACTCAGGTGGGATGTGGGACAGAATTGGAATTATAAAAATGAGAAAACTTGTGGATTGAGATAAAGACAGTTTAATAAGTAAAGCAAAAGCTGCACATGCAAGTAAAGCAAGACAAGGAATTCATTCACCACTTCCCATGTCAGTCAGGTGTACAGCCTTGCCAGAAAAGCAGGACTTCATCACACCTAATGTTTTTTTGGGAAGACAAACACCATCTCTCCAGAAGTCCTTCTCACAGCTTTATATGCTGAACATGACATCATATGGTATGGAATAGCCCTTTGGTCAGTTGGGATCAGCTGTCCCAGCTGTGTCCCCTCTCAACCCCTTCTGCACTTTAAGCTAATCACCAGTGGTATGGTGCGAGAAGCAAAAAGGGCCTTGGCTCTGTATGAGCACTGCTCAGCTGTAATTAAAACATCCCTGTGTTACCAACACTGTTTCCAAAACACAGCCTCATAGTAGCTACTATGAAGAAAGTTTTGCCAGCCAAACCCTCCACACCAGGAAACCTGATTCTCAAGCTAGGAAAGGATCACCTTCTAAGGAGTCCTTAAAACACTAAACCTACAGTGTGCCCAAAGCATGTGGACAGGCTATACCCATTATGGAAACCAAAAACAGCAGAAGCAGTATGCTATCACCTGCTCTGCTCCTGTGAACTTTTGCTACTGCTATTTCAAAGTACTGGAAGAGTGTATTCATTGCAACATCTTCACAATAGCTCTGCGCAGTACTGTTAATCCTGACGATATGCAAAAGAAGCACCAAAGCAGCAGCAAAGCTCTGACAGGGCCGGGAATTAAAGCCAACTCTTCCTATTGTAAGCTCCTTTCCCAGGGGACTTCAGTACTTCAGAAACTGCCCAGATGGGTCCCTTCCATGAGGAGCAGACCTTTGGACCAGACTGCTTGCTCCAGCAGGGTCTTCAGTCCCCTGGCAAACCTGCTTCAGCATGGGCTCCTTCCTCTGTGGGCTGCAGGTCCTGCCAGGAGCTTGTTCCAGCACAGGCTGCTTCACAGGGTCACAGCCTGCTTTAGGCATCTCTACCTGCTCCACTCTGGGGTCCTCCATAGGCTGCAGGTGGAATCTTCTCTTCCATGGGCTGCAGGGGGACAGCCTGCTCTAGTATGGTCTTCTCCATGGGCTGCAGGGAAATCTCTCCTGCGTCTATAGTGCCTCTTCCCCTTCTTCACTGATCTTGGTGTCTGCAAAGTTTCTTACATCTCACTCCTCTCTCTGGCTGAAAAAGGTGTGTCTCGGGTTTTTGGTTTTTTTTCTTTTTTTATTGGTTTGTGGGCGGTTTTTTTATTTCCTTCTTAACTCTTACCTGAGAGGTGCTACCTCTATTGCTGTTGGCCTTTGGCTTTGGCCAGAAGCAGGTCCATTTTGAACCAGCTGGTACTGGCTCTGTCAGACATGGGGAAATTTTGCAGCTTCTTTCAGAAGCCACTACCACAGCCCCAATCCTCAGCTACCAAAACCTTGCCATGCCAACCCAAAACAACATCTTTTCAAGGAAAGTTGCATTTTGCAGAGCCAGGGCACATGCAAACATGCTACACCACAGTGTGGGGCCCAGACCAGCCTAGATTATATATGAACAGTGAAGTTGGACATGTCAGCATGCTGTTCCTCTCAACCTACTACAGTGAACTACTTATCCAACAGGTTTTTTTACACTCCAATTCACTCCTTTACAGGACTGCATCTCCTTCAATTTCCCAGGACAAGATGCAAGCCTGGCTTCAGATGGATGCGCCAGCTGTGCTGCCAGCTGGCCTGCTGCTGGGAGTTCAAAGCCTCCTTGCTGCACTTGTGTAACCACCTTGTGTCCCAGCTGCCTAGTGAAATACTACATTGCTTGCCCCCAGCGGACACAGTAAAAGCTAGAACACTGTGACCTTGGAGAATACTAAACCTGGAAGACATTTAAAGAGAGACCAATGCTTAACTCAGCTGACCGGATTCACATGCTTTGACCTGCCTGAACATGCAATGCTGCTTATCAGCAGGTCCAGATCAGCAGCAACAACACCAAAAAAAAAAAATCACATTTCAAGGAAGATGACGGAATGGAAATGCTTTCTCTTGGAGACGCACTCCCTAAAACCAGCCCCTTTTCCTGGGCTTGTTACTCATTTCTAATAAAGTTTTCCACTTCCAGTTTAAAAGATTAATGGAGACAACAAGTGTAGGGCTGAGTCTGTTACATACCTTGTTCTCCTGTAGATGATGTGATTTATTTTAACAGTACACTACTTTTCCTCTCATCCCTTCTTCCTTATTGTGCAAAGTATCTGACACTCTCCTGCACAACATCCTTGTCTCTAAATTGGAGAGACATGGATTCAATGGATGGACCACTTGATGAGTAAGATATTGTCTGGATGGTTGCACTCAAAGAGTTGCAGTCAACTGCTCAGTATCCAAGTGCAGAACAGTCGCAAGCGATGTTCCTCAGCAGTTGATACTGGCGTTGTTTAACATCTTCATCCATGACACAGACAGTGGGATTGAGTGCACCCTCAGCAAGTTTGCTGATGGCACCAAGCTGAGGGGAGAAGGGATGCCATCCAGAGCGACCTTGACATGCAAATCTCATGAAATTCAGCAAGGCCAAGTCCACATGCAGGACCTTGTGATGAGGCAATCCCAAGCAAAACCACTGGCTGGGCAGGGAATAGATTGACAGTAGCCCTGAGGGGAAGAGCATGGGAGTGTAGACCAATTAAAAAAAAAACCCTCAACATGACTCAGCACTACACACTTGCAGCCCAGAAAGGCAACCATACCACAGGCTTCATCAAAACCAGCATGACCAACAAGACAAGGGGGATGAATCTCTCCCTATACTCTGCTCTGGTGAGACCTCACCTGGAGTACTGCATCCAGCTCTGGGATCCCCAGTACAAGAAAGACATGGACCTGTTGGAGCAGATCCATAGGAGGCCCAGAAATGTGATCAAAAGACTGGAGCACTGTCTCCTCTGAAGACAGACTGGGCTTGTTCAGCCTGGAGAAGAGAAGGTTCCAGAGAGACTTTATCGCAACTTTGTAGTACCTAAATAGATCCTATAGGAAAGATGGAGGGGGACAGGGAGGCCAGTGATAAGGCCTAACAGGTTAGAAATGAATGAGGGCAGATTTCTATTAGATACTAGCAAAAAACACTTCCCTATGAGGGCAGGGAGGCCCTGGCACAGGCTGCCCAGTGAAGCTGTGGCTGACCCCTCCCTGGCAGCATTCAAGGCCACACTGGATGGGGCTTTGGGCAACCTGGTTGTCCTGTCCATGGAGGATGTGGGAGGGGAAGGGGGCGCAGGGTGGAACCAGATGGTCTTTGAGTTTCCTTCAAACCAAAACCACTGTGTCATTCTATTTGTATTGTATTTTCCTGCATCTATTTTTCATCATGCTGCCTCTGTCACCACTGAGCACTTCTCTGGTTTATAAGCCACTTGGTTGTGGCTCTTTATAAAAGCAGCAGCAGGGCTGGACTAGATACTTATGCAGTTTTCTGAGTAACCCAATCCCCAGATTTGGGAATGACAAGCCAGCAAGGGCTTCAAAGCTGTAACTGCTAGACCACCCTGCAACCCTGTAATAGAGTGCATCTCTCAGCTGTCTATCGTGCACACACACTGTCTTCTGCTTATGACCTCCTCTCAGAAGTTCTCCTCCGGCTAAAAAAAAACAGTATATGTTTTGCACCTCCAATCCCAGAGTGTTTATTATATGCAGAGCTGGAAAGGTTATCTGTTCCCAGCTTGCTAGCTTCCTCTCTTCTTACAAGGCAGGGAAACAAAATCTCTGCACCTGCCTGGTCAGCAGCATCTCTTTCCTAGTCAAGTTCAGTAGAATAGTAGTAACACATTCACCATACCTCAGCAACAGTGCTCCTCTAGCTCAGGACACCAAATTGCTGCTGGTAAGCCAGAAGCTAGGAAACCATGCAGGGTGAAAGAAATTCAAGCATGCACTGTTTCTTATGTTCATTGCCCAAGTACCCAGTGGGTGAAATCTAGCTGGAACCATGACTCCTAATTTTTATAGTTAAATAGTGAATACAGAGCTGTCATTAGTAATAAGTGTCAGGCTGAGCTAGGACAGTGGGAACTATTACATTCACTCTCTATCCAGGAACTTCATGTTTTCCTGCTCACTGGAAAGAACGTAAGTGAATAAAATTTGTCTTGTTGCACAATTTGCAGTTGTAAACACTCTCAGCCCAGGAGAGGTGAACTGATCTGCAGTACAGAACAGGAGCATCCCTTGCCACATCTGATTAGATGGAACACAGAACTGAACACTAAATTAAACAAAGCCTACAGAGTAGTAGGCTGCAAATCAGGGACATCTGAGCAGGTTGTTTCCACACAAAACAAGAGATTGACAAGTTGAGAAATACTTTTGCCAACTACACAGTCAGAGAACATTCTGCTGTCATAAGGCAAACTGCTAATAATTGTTGATGCAATGCTAGACAATCTTTCGCACACTTCTCCAGCTAGCTTGCTGTACAACAGAAGCTTGCACTCAACTGCAAAACAATGTGCCACCCCTGCCTGATTCTGATGTATGCCCCACCTCTGTCTCTCAACAGCACAGCCCAACTGCTTCTTCCCAGTGCACTCCTCTCTTGATGCACTGAATCTACAAAGCTCTGCCAAGCTACAGATTAACACAGGGAGCCATCAGGAGCAAAGGCATGCGCTCACTCCCTGACTAGGACGAATTGTGGGGACCCTCAAAAGACCCAGACATCTGAAACCTTAAGTAATATATGAAGAGTTATAGAAAACATCAAGCACCTATCTCATAAGCTGTACCTCGTGTCTTTAATTGTACAGTTAAGCATTGCTTTCTCTAGTTGCTACTCCATTTGCCAGATGATGTGCAGCTCAACAAGTGACACACCTCTACAACATGTCAGTGGCAGACCCTGATGTCAGCCAAGATCTGCCACCTTGAAAAGCCTCAGAACTAAATTCTGCAAGGTTACACATCACTTGAAAATCAGATAAAAACAGAATGAGCAGATATGCATGAAGTGTTATCACTTAGGAGCAACCAGACTTCTATGGGACATGCTGAGTGACTGACACTGGCACAACCTGGAGAAGTGGAGGAGAAAGTCGTACCAAAATGAGGAGCTTGTCTCTTGTGCTGTTTTCCCTGCACACTCTTCCACTTACTTGATGACTGTGCAATACCTCTGAGGCTTAGTAGCTTCTGTCCTTAAGAAATTTTACTTTGGCCTTCTCCAGTCCTGCACCAAGCCTTTCACAACCCATCTTCCCATGGCTGCTCATGCTGTGCACTTTTGAACCCAGCAGTCCCTTTGTTCTTTGACTCATGCTGGGACAGAGCCATTTCCTACCAGTTCCGCTGCTCCTAAATAAATACGATGGCATGTGACTGAAAGTAAGATCATCCTCCTGGCAGGAGCTAATGCTGAGAAATGGATTGGCTTCAGGCACTGCTATCTGAGACTTAGAGACTTTTACCCGATTTTCATTCCTGTAAGTCTTAGCAACAAGATACCACCTTAATTTCCCCCTGCCACTCTTATTAGAAATCATAGCAGAGATATGGGACAACTGCTTCAAATCAGAGTGAGGCAAGTACAGTTTCTGCTCGTTAAAAGTGCAGCACAGCTTTCAAAAAGATGCTCTCCCAAAGCATTCACTCTCAGCTATGAAAGCCCATCAATAAAATCCTCTGCTGGAACCTTCTGTGGCCAAGATAAAGTTCTTATCAGCTAACTAATCTGCAATTACTCTCCCCTAGGGACTGAAGTGGATAGAAGAAAACATCTTGACCAGGGCAAACGCAATTAGAGTAAGGTATCTACAGGATATTTGAAAGCCCCACATAGTACTTACAATACCTAAGGTGATGAATTCATACACTGGTGGGTCTCCAGATTTCCATTATGTGACCTGTGGCTTGACTCTGGACGATAAATTAACTAGTTTCTATGGGAGCCAGGCTGGATCGAGAAGCAGTGGGAACAGAAAACAAAACAGAGTCCAAGTAGACCAGCAGTGCCGAAGCACATACTCAGTGCTCTGACAGTGTAGATGCTGGCATTTGCAAGCAGAGATGTTGAGACTGAAAAGGATCTTGCTCAGTCAGGTGTGAGATTCCAGCTTGAAAGCAGATGCTCTTCCTAGTTCAGGAATGCTGCACCTGTTCAGGAATGCTGGCATGGGAGGTATGGAGGAAAGGAGGGTGCTCTTTATCAAAAAACTACAGGCTCTAGAGGGAAGCATTATCCTCTGGTACAAAAAGCTGTGTACCTCTGGCTCATTGTATAAGTCCTTGAGAAAGGTAGGTGAGCACAGAAACCTCATCTGGGTAGGAAACAGAGGGGATGCAGCAGAACCAAAGCAACTGCCTTAGTCCCAGTCTTCCAAGTTACATTTTTGCTCTACCAGCTAGAAGTTGATAGGTGTCTGTGCAGCTTCCAGCACTGCAGAACCTGGAAAGCTCTTTACCCTCTGTGGGATGGTATTGCCACATGCTACAGTGGACCCATTTCACCTGCTCATGCTCTGCCTTCTGTTTCCAGCTGCAGCAAAGAGAATTCCTTTTTCTTTCACAAGGGGCCATCAGTTAGTGGAAACCTAAGCCTTATCTTACTCCTCCCTGCATCCTCTTGATGACTCCCTGCAGCTCTAACTATCCAACCAGCAGAGCATGTAGATACATGAATCTGGCCAGGAACAGAGCCCTGCCCAGAAGGCATCTTCCATGCTGTGTATAACAAGGCCATGGGAGACAGGCAGTTGGACTGGCAGGAATCTAGGTTTGGTCATCTCCCAGCACAGGACCACTGCCTGGTGCATGCATGCTGCTGGGGAGACCTGCCACCCTCAGTCCTGCACTCACCTGCCAGGAGATCACAGGTGGTGACACATGATGCTGGAGGAAGAAACCTCCAAAAGAAGCCGAGGCCCAGAAGGCCTGTGGTGCTCCAGCATGGACCTGATGCATATTGGCATTAGCACTGATGCTCTTTCAGAGCTGATGCTGGTAACCTCCTGGTCCAATAAGGTTTGTTTTATAACTGTCTTTCTTTTTAAGCTCGAACCCTGATAGAGGCCAAAGCTCTTGCTTGCTCAGTCAGTCCTCAGGCACTCCATGGGTCCACTTCAGATTTTTCAAACTGTCTCGGGAATAAGTGTGTCTCTGTATGCCAGTAAAAAAGAAAGAAAAATAGAAAAAAAAAAAGAAAAAAAAAAGAGGTTTCAGGCCAAGTGTTGATATTGGCCTAATAAACAGGAAAAAGTAGCCAGGCAGGAATGCAGTTAAAACTCAGTTCTAGCTCTGCCCCCTTGTGCTTACTCAAAAAAGGGCTTGAGCACAGTATTTGGGGGGGGTGGGGTGAGGAGGGGGGAGGTGGGAAGGGAGGGAGAAAAAAGAGGAAAAAAGAAAGACTGCTCACCCTGAAGGGGAACAGGACTGAATTTCTTAATGTCTGTGGAGTTCAGAGACAGAAAGGAAAGTGACAGGTTCAGGATCATATACAATGCCAGAGTACCAGGGTGCCAAGCAAACCAGACCTGATTGAAAGTTTCTAGAAAACCAAGACCTGGATGTGGGATGAAGCGCAGAATCACAGATGGAGGCAGAGTCTGGGAGTAACTCAAATCCCCATCCCTTTCTCTCTCCCCTTCTCCTGTCATGCACACACCTTCTTGGCTGGTGCTGTGCCCAATAGTGCTAAGTAACATTTCATCTGGCTCCTGCATCAGTAGTTAAGTCTCCCCTAGACCTCATTTACATTAAGATAGGGAGAGAGGAAGGAGAAGACACAAGCCAAGAGAAAGTAGAACTGAGTGCAGAGCACTTTTCTTAATGCAATGTCTAAGGCTCTTAACCACAGAAACAGGAGGAGTGAAGTTTTAGGGACAGCAGAGAAGAGCTGATTGACCTGTAACAGCAGCATGACAGGAGGGTCACTTGAAACAGTTTCCTAATGAGCTGTGATCATGTGATCTGCTTTGAGCCCATGTAAGGTTAACCCATTCAGTCCCCTCTCAAAGCTGTATTCATGTTAGGTATGAAAAATATGTATTTTTTAATAACATCAGTGAATCAGTGCTGGTTTGCAACCACTGAGAATTTGAACAAGTAAGCAGTTCTCAGGAAGCAAGCCAGTGCAACTTCTGCATGTGACCACTGAACTAGGACTCTGCCTTGTTAACTACAGAAATGTGTGTAACATGCTTGACACAGGGATCTGGTGTTTTCCCTGGGTAGGGCCCATCTCGGGAAAGCAGTGTGCAGGGAAGTATGAAAACTGAAGGTCAGCCCCAGCACTTGCACAGAGGAGCAGCTGTAAACTCAGTGTACACAGGCTGTGTTTTCCAGAGAGAGATCAGTGGGTCCCATGTTTGCATAAAGGGACTGAAGCAGAAATCCACTGAAGTCTGTAGATCTAGTCCTGACTTACATGGGTTTTGCATTAAGATACAGCAGCTGACTCTCCACAAAATCCATTATGACAAGACTATCAGTACCTTTCTGGTTCCCATGGTCTACCTGCTTCCCTCAGCCAACCTGGTCTGCATGCAGAGGAAGCTCTTTGCCAGGCTCTGAGTTTCACCAAGGCTAGTCATGGAGGACGAAAAGGAAAATGGCACCACAGGCTAAAAAAGCTTCCATGAAATATTTAAAATAGAGCTCACTTCTCTTTGGCTATGCAGGACCCTCCAAGGACTGCCTGAGAGCTGCAAGACTCCTTTTTTCACAGTCTTTCCTAAGCCAAGCCTATTATCACTTGGGGACACAGTGGAGATCCACCACTGTGGCTTTACGTCACCTGGCAAACCCCCTTATTTAAGGACATCTAGCACCATGCAGCAACTTGATCATTGCCTGCAGACATGGACAAACAGCCTCTCAAGAGCCCTCCAGCACCTATCTTAAAAGTGTGAATAGAAAAGTGCAGCATGTAGGATCACAGCTGTGTAGACTGGGCAGATACAACCGAGTCACTACCATCCCTCCACTGCATTGCCTGGATACCTGCTTTATGCCCACATACAGGCCTGCACACCCCCTTCCAAACCACAGCCACCAGCACTAAGCTCAGCAGAACCTTTAGGGTGGCTCCTTCCAAAGCGACATCACTGGCAGAAGGATATACGGAAGCACTGACAATGGAGCAGCACTTATCTCCTAAAGACAATCGTGTGTGGAAGCACTTCTTTCTCTCCTGTCTCACAGTCACAGGTTCTGGTAACACTTAGCCTCCTGAGCTGTCAATGGATGCAGTTTCTTTTAGATGTCTGCATAGCTACTGCATGTGCACAACCACACACAATGGCACTGGGAAAAGAAAACTTTTCCCTCAAACACTGCCCCCAGTAAGCCCGCAACTTCTGGAAGCTGCAAAAACATTACACCCCAGCAGCCAGACTGCTACACAGGTAACCCAGCTTCCCTATCCCACCAGGACAGGGAACATGTATGTTCAACACAGACAGGTCTTTAAAACACCCTAATGGCCTTGGAATACTACCAACCAGAACACTCCCTGAGCAAGCCCAGGTTCCCAGTCCTCAATGTCCATGGGAAGGACAGAAGAGAGATCTTCACTTATCCATGACACTATGGGCAACAGTAACATTTTGGAAATAGTTTTACAATAGCAGTAGCAATCTCCAGTTCTTGCTGAGGCCAGCTGGCCAGCATTCAGTACAGACTGAAGAATCCAGACTGGAAATTTTAGCTTTTAATGTCAAAGTGGACTAGCCTAAAATAACAACCAAATTTTAAGCAAAGGAAACCTGATTATTCCCAGAGAATTCATGACAATGCTACTGTGCAGACATGCCGTAGATTTCCCAGACAGTATTAACATGAGGAGCTACTTGTGCTACTTACCAGCATCACTGATGCCTCAGTTTCCCACCCACACTCATTACAGGTGCCACAGGGCATTGAGTCCCTGCCTGCCACACATCCTCACAGCAGCCACAGCCTGGGGACCATGCCCTGCCCTGCCCCAAGCAGGGACAGTAGTCCCTGCCCTTCAGAGTCTCCATGTACAACCATTTACAGATGTAAACCATGGAGGTTAAGGCAGGGATGCGAGATGAAGGTGGCACTGAACTCTAACCACTCACTCCTGACCAGTCTGAGCAGGTATCCAGCCTTCAGGCATTATGGCTTTATGGTCCCACTTCAGTCCTTGTTCAGCATGAAAACAGAGCCCAGAAAGCATCTGCTCATTTGGGATCTTCCTCTGCAGGTACTGCAGCACTGCAGCCCTCCAGGTCTTCTGATCCCTCTCACAGTCTGGTCAGTGCCCAAGGGCATTTGGAAATGGCTAGCAAAGGCCTCCAGCGCCTCAAAGGCAGGACAGACCTCTCCTCGTGGTAGTGTTGTTTCAGTGCTCTTAAAAGCTCAGGTGATGTGCAGAGGAAGTGCAGCAGAACACACAAAGCTTTGACCTTCAGCAGCCCCCCAACTCCTGCCCACTTCTGTGCTAAAGCCACACTACCTCTGTTTTAGAAGAATTTCTTGTCCCATATTTCATTGCAAAAAAAAGTCTGCTTTCAGAGTACCATCAAGCCAGTCACATGGGCACTGACAACATACTTAAGGAACTTCAACCTGACCCACAGAAAATATCTAGAAAAACAAAATAACCTGGAAGCTGCTTGTAACTGTTCACTAGACAAATTGGGGTTTTTTTATGACAGGACAAAACGTACTTTGATTCCATGATGAATCAGCAGCGCTTGAACACTACCTAGCAATCTTTCCTGTTTCAGAGTGCTGTTTGGTGGCAATTTAAAGCATCAAATGATGGCAATTCCATAAGGTCCTTGAGAAATTTGTACATATGCTCTATTCTACCTTCACCAGAAACCAATTATAATGATTCTGGTAGTGTGCATCTTCAGCAGCTAGGCCACTGTGCTTGGGCATGTTGGCTGCATCCTCTCTCTTCCTCAGATAGATCCCTGAAGATACTCAGGAATTGATCTGTCAGTTGCTCTACTAATAACTTTGCAGATCAAGTTTCCTTACTCTCTTGTTACACAAGCAGGCTTTTCAGGTCCCAAATTAATTGTGTAGCTCTTTTTCTAACTTTGTTCCAATTCTTGAACGCTTTTTGAAGTGCTGACACCAGGACTAAGCAATATGCCTATACAGCCTTGTGTTTAACAGCACTAGGCAAGCCCAGCTTTCCAGGCAACTCAGCTCTGCTCCTACAATTGAACTGTTTTTCCTCTCCCCTCCATCTGCAGGATCTCCATGTGTGTGAAAATAATTATTTGTTATTTAAATCACTGACAAAGCCACTGGGTAATGCAGGAACAGATCCCTTCAGTAATTCTTTACAAGGGTCTTCTAACTTCCTTGCTCTCTGGTGGTGGATGACTGTCTACAGCCATTTTATGAGAATGATCACTTCCCCTGGGGCTGTTTACAACAGATCACCTCTATTTTCCCTAGTGTATGCTCTTGTACCAGCATATCACCAGGAACAAAGTCAGAAGCTTTCAAATCTATGTATAATCATAGAATAACAGAATTGTAGGGGTTGGAAGGGACCTCGAGAGATCATCGGGTCCAACCCCCTGCCAAAGCAGCTCCCTAGCTCATATTGCACAGAGGCGTCCAGATGGGTCTGGAATATCTCCAGAGAAGGAGACTCCACCACCTCCCTGGGCAGCCTGTCCCAGGGCTCTGTCACCCTCACTGGGGAAAGTTCTTCCCCATGTTGGTGTGGAACTTCCTGTGCTCCAACTTGCAGCCATTGCCCCTTGTCCTGTCTCCACAGACCACCGAAAAGGGGCTGGCTGATTCCCCCTGCATCCCATACTTAAGATATTTATAAACATTAATTAGGTCCCCTCTTAGTCTTCTCTTCTCAAGGCTGAACAGTCCCAGCTCACTCAGCCTTTCCTCATAGGGGAGATGCTCCAGGCCCTTAATCATCTTTGTAGCCCTTCTCTGGACTCTCTCCAGGAGATCCCTGTCCTTTTTATACCAAGGAGCCCAGAACTGGACACAATACTCCATAAACATGTTAACATGATGAATTTATCACTAAAACACTCTTATCAAGAAGTGGAATCACATTTGTCTAACAAGGCTAGTTTCCCATTCAAGGCAAATTGTCTAGCATCATCCTGCCTTGTCTCAGCTCTTTACCAGATGCAAAGCCTATCAGCTTCTTTATGCTCTGAGATGAAGTTTGCGTAGCCTAACAAGCTACCTGCTTATTGTCCTGGGATAATGCTGATACAGTGGATTTTATTCTACTCCCCTGAATTTTATCAAGGGCCCACATTAGTGATTCAGATTGGTCCTTGGCTTAGTCTTTAGTTATTCTGGACCATAACTTAAGCACTGATAATGTTTTGTATATTTAATACCACTGGCATTTAACATTTTTCCTAAATACTAGAAGTGATTTCTTACTGCAGCAGAAAATATTCCCTTATGATCAAGCTATGAATACAGACTCTTCTCCTTTCCAAACACCAAGAATTAGTTACTAGTTATTTCTGCCTTTTCTATTTCATAAGCAAAAATTCTGCAACACCGCTCAGTATGGAGCCACTGTCCTTGCTAGGATTTCATGAATCCCTGGAACATTTAAAGAATTCCTTCTTACTGTTCCAAATCCACTGCCAGAGGGTCTTCAGTGGTATCCTTCAGTTCTTTCATCAACCGTCTGCATTTCCTTGCAGATTACTTACCCGTGTCGCCTTCCCCATTTTTCCATTTTCTGTATTTGGATTTTTTATTGCTGCTTTCATCTCACCTGTTAGCCAAAACAGCTTTTTTTGTTGTTGTTAAACTGAAGAATTCATCTTTACAAATGCAGAATTGTGGTTTCTCAGGGATCTAAAGCAGAATTCTTGAACAACTCCCAATATTCATTCATATTTTTATGCTTAAGTTTTCCTTCCCACTTTATTTGGCCTGTAATTATTTTCAGTTTGGGGAAACTGGGCCTCCTTAAAGCACTAGCCATATATAATTGGCTGGAATTATATATTCCCTCTTTCACATAGCCTATTAAGTTCAGTCATGATTATGTGTACTTCAGCAAACACCTTTTCCGTTACAGAATCAGAATTGTAGGGGTTGGAAGGGACCTCGAGAAATCATCAGGTCCAACCCCCTGCCAAAGCAGGTTCCCTAGGACAGACTGCACAGGTAGGCATGTAATTAGTTTTTATTAACCTGGATAAGGTCTGATACTGCATTACTCCAAACCAGCTGTGATACTTTCTAGACAGTGTTACTATTTACCTCTGTTTTAGGTGAATAGGTGTTATGGACAAAGTTGGCTCTATCCTATCCAAACCCAGGGCATTAGCTTTCTTCTAGCACTGCAGAAACATACCTGAAATACTTAAATGAAAGTCGAATTTTTCTTTCTTCTCCTATGGCAGATTTTCAAGGAGCTGTTCACCCAGGCATTGTGCAATACCAGTAAACAGTAATTCTGCTCCCCAGGCTGTTGATTGGCTACAACTTTGAGCTGTGCCATGTCATCTCTCTTGACTTACTGCTTGAGTACAGCAAACCTCAGCCCTTAAAATGGCCAGAGACCATTTTACCAGACATATCAAGAGTGACAGGACTTCAGTTCGTCTGTCAAAGAGCTACAAAGGAATCTGACATGTTTGCACTTCGGGGGATGCCCCGGAATGCCATGGGCAGGAATTTCCCCAGGCATACATGGAAATCAGGAGTAGTTCTTGAATGATTATAGGTATGGGATATCACAAAGCTGAGGTTAATCAATACACACAGGTGGCCAAACTGCCATGCTTTCCCAGCAGAATGGGTTGCTTTGGCCAAAATAAGCTAAGAGCTTCAAAGCTGTGCTCAGAACATCATCAGCAAACCTCTGTCTGTCTACACTAAGAGCATGTCTTCTTTGCTGGGACAGCACTGACCAAGCACACCAGCAACCACAGCATCAAGCCCTTCCAAAACTGCACAGACCTGAGATGTCTAGAGGAAGACCTAAGAGAATGAGTTTTGTGTAACTGCAGAAATATGAGCTGCTTTAGCCTTCTTTACCACTGGATTCAGAAATAACTTATCTGCCCTTCTGGCTGCACAGCAAAGGAGTAAAACTGGGAAGACACCAGAGGATTTTGAGCACTCAAGTTATTTAGCCAGCTCCTTCTGCAAAACAAGTAGAAGAGACGCCCAAAGCAGGAACAAAGCCTGCCTTCACCCTGTTTCTTCAGGTGTACCAGGGAGTTGAGACTCAATGGTCTGATAAAAGGTTTGCAGGTCGAGAGGCAAGGAAATGTTTAAGACAATATCCAGATGAAATTTTCTCAGCTGCTAAAATCCTTTAGCGGTTAGTCCAGCATCCACAGCAAAGGCAAAGCTTTTCTTGAAACAACCAGAACTTTGTCCTACATTGAATCAGGGCATCTAGTGTCAGCAGCAGAGTCCTCTGGTAATGCCTGGTGCTGGAATGCATCCAGCAGCACATCACTGTGGGACCGCAGGTCTCCTGCTAGCTCAGAGCTTCTGGTGTTAATTATACAACTGGATCCCACACAAAGTCCATACACTTCCTCCAAACTTAAGAGGAAGCTCTTAAAAAAAAAAAGTCAGGGAGATGCAGCCCATGCTGCCTTGCCTCAAGCTTGAGTGAAAATAAGCTTCAGCCATACTCAGACCTGGCTCCTTACTCAGCAAGAGAAGCACACCATGAAACCTATCTCCTTGACAGGGGTAGAATGGCTTGTCCTGCATGACATCCCAGGTAAGCCAATTCGGAAGGTGGAGAGGGATTAACCATTCATGGGACACCTAACCCAGAGACAAAGAACACAGGACACTCTGCCCGTGAGCCACACAGGTACACTACGGTGTGAGGAAACTTCATCACCAGACATACCCAGCAAAGGCAGCCAGCACCTCACCTTTTACCTTTGGGAGAGGACATCCATAATGATGATGCCTGCTGTGTGAATCTAGTAGCACCTATTATTTACAGCAAACTCTGCCAGATTTGATGCACAGCTGCAAATCTGAACTTTGACAGATTGATGGCCCATAAAGATGTATAAGTATTTTTCTCACATGGCACTTTTTGAGGGACACATTGATGAACTGTAAGCCAGCCACACAGAAATTAGGAATTAAAAAAGCCAAGATGGAAATCAGCGGCTAACACTGAGTCCACCAGTGATCCAGCCTCTGTGAAAAAAGAACTGGGTTCAGTAGCAAAACAAGTTAAGAAAACACATAAAGGCTGTTTTTTAAAAAGATTTTAAACATTTGCTAGTATGCTCTTGCAATGCCTTTACCAGAGGCTTCAGGTAAGTCAAGTCTGAAGCAGCATTACCTTTTCTGCCAGAGACTAATTTGAGTTCTGGCCAAAGCTACCAATCCTGCTAATCTTGTTGGATCAGAGTAGAGCGACAGAGACATGCACAAGGCCAGCTACCTAGATCTTCCCTTACACAGATGTATCACAATCAATTAGAGACTAAACAACTGTTACACATTTGGGTTTAGCTGGAAGCACTGTTCTTAAGCTGCCTGGATGGATCCCTTCATAAACCTCTCCCTGGTTTCAGTCCACGCAACCAACTGCTGCCCACATGCTGGTCTGTTCACACTCGATCTCTGCATGCTCAGGAAAAGATAAGCCTAATGAAAGGAAAGGAAATGTGGACGTTCACGTGTTCCAGCAAGGACACTGTTGCAAAGACCAGCAAGGTCATCTGACCCGTTTCTTATCAGCCTCCAAGCCCACCTCCTGTTCCCAGCAATGCAACAGAGCTTGAAAGTTGTCTAAGCACCAACCCTTACCACCTCTTCTCTCAGTCTGACCCTCTAAGAATACCCCTGCACAGACCACATGCTCCAGGAGACTGTTGTGTGTGCCAGGGGCAGCCTTTGGAAGAAAAAAATGTTCTGCTGCACTTCTGGGAGCACTTCCTCACCTGGCACACCAGCAGGAAGGACTGCTGCACAGCACATACATGGCTGATGGCAACACCACCCCAGAAGTCCAGCCTGCCCTAAAATACCTCTCCCAAAAGGGAGGCAGCTAGCTACCAGTGCTCTCAGCAGACCCTGGCACCAGGTGACTCACACAGACTCGCTCTGTCCCCACTGGCACAGCCGCATTGCTCAGTATCTCCAGAGACCAGTCATGCCCTTTGTTTCAGCTGCTCACTTAAGACACCTCTGTGAAATGCAGCCTGTTACAGATTGGGAACAGCCATCCCACACCCGCCCAATGGGGCAGAAGTCCATCACCCTATCTCCATCAGTGACAGAGCACCCAGAGAGAGGCTCTTTCCCTGGCACCTGCCCTCAATTCAAGTTGTCAGGGGCTGAAGGATGCCTTGAGCCAGAGATGGCACTTGGGACATGTACGAGACTCCCTGCTGTGACTATCCTTTACCCATGTGTCTAATCCCTTTGCCACTGTTCACACATCTTTGTGAACATCTGAGTATACTTCATCCAGGCATGCTAGAAGTGAATGGTATCTTATGTGGACATACATCTACCTGCTAAGCTTGCTGCCTGACAGTTTTATTGAGGGCCCTGATCTTTCCTCTGTTATTCAAAACAATTAATAATTGTTCCTGCTGCTCCCTTTCTACATTAGGCCAGATAAAGTAATATACATCTTAAAATTGTGTTTCAGCCTCCTCATCCTACTTGCAATCAACCTTTCTAATGAGATAATAAAAGCCTTCATGAAGATTATAAGAAATAATTATAGGATTGTAGAAAATTGCAAGTCAACAAGGATAATGGAAACCATCCCGTTTCCAAAAATGCAGATAGCCTTTTGGAAGCTTTCAAGTTTACTTGGTAAAGGCAATAGCATCAGTGAATGCACTTCTGAGAGTGCGTGGCAGTAGGAATTTAGAGAAATACAGAACCAACAAATCACGTACTGAAGACATGGGAAAGCAAAATGGTAATTAGAAGACCTGAAAACACAAACGCAGCTGAGAAATAACTGTGTAAGCTACCAAAGACCTCTGCAGAGAAAGTTCTTTGCCATGCAGCATTCAACATACCTATCAACAACCCAGAGGGCAAACTAACCCCAAATTCCAACTCTATCTTTAATGGATTTTGCAGATAAAACAGAGGTCAAGGGAGCAAAATAATCAGGCAAAGAGAGCAGAGGTGCTGTGTAATTTGGATCTCTTGTTAAAACAAAGTTTTTCTGTTGGCTTGCAGACAAGAGCAGACAGGGATCACAACAGCAGTGAAACACCCTAATGTCTCCTGGGAAGCAGTGAGAGTAAAAAGGACTCTGAATTCCCCGAGCATGGGCTCTCAGAAAAACACTGTACCCGCGTGAGCCACAGACAAACTCTGACACATACACAAGGAAAGATAAGGGTAGTGACAACACCACTGCAGCAAGCACACATGCATGATTGTCATGACACGGTGCAGGACAGATGCTAGAGGCCTGGGAACTGCTGAGGGAATGGTTAACACATAAAAAATTGCACCCAGCTGGGAAAGGCTCAACATGTCTCCTTTGCTTCTCTTAACAAAAGGAAGATTTAAGGACAAACTGATTACAGTTACAGCACCCAAATAAGGTAGATCAAGTTGACAGCAGAGGCTCTTTGGTGGAGCACAAACCCTTACCTAATCAAGAGTTGAAAGCTGAAGCTGGTCTGTATACTCAGTCTGAAAGTGTCCAGGTTTTTGAAGAAAATTAAGAATTAGGTTTTGGAACCACTGCTGTGGGACAGAAACCCCATCACTGGGATACAGAAGCCAAGTGGGATGGATCCCCATGGACCAGGCAAGTTATGGCCAAAAAGGAACTGTGCTACAACTAGGACAGGAGAGTGACAGCAGCACAGTCCTGTTCTTAGATGAACAAGGAAGTTGGCTTTTACAACCACTACAATCTCTGCAGGCATATGCCTTTACATTGTCCAGACCACCTTGCTGGTGGCTGCAGTCCCACACAGTGGGTTTAGCAATGGGCAATGAGTAGTTAGCCCTCAGGATCAGGTGTCAGATGGAGCCACAGTGTCAGTCCACCATGACTGAACACTAAATCTGCACCAAGACCTGAGAACATGCAAATCTAAGCTTAGCACAGAGGCACCTGACTGCCTGACAAGCTGAAATAGTCAAGCTCCCTGCTCCACACTCCTCACTGGTGGTTGAGTTGCTCTGAAATGCCAGAGCTTCTGTATGCTCCCTCAAGTAGCCTCCAATACCCAGGACCCCCAAAATCAGGTGTAGCACATGAATTAAACTAAGACTATTGCTGCTAAATTTGTCCATTTTTTAGCCCTACACCTGTGTTAGTTAGTGTTTACCAAAACAATGTATGCTATTGTCAAAAAGGTAGGAGTGGAACTGAAATATTGTTAGTCTGATCAACAAACCTTGAAGAACCACTGAGGATTGCCAAAGAAGGAGGAAATCAGGGGAAAGGTTATTTCAACAGGTGGACATCATGACCACCAACCCATGGACAACCAACCCTAATTATACCACTAACTCAAAAGAAGTAACAAATAGGCATACACATGAATTTACACAGGAGGCAAAGTCTTACTAACCAATCATATAATGATAAATAATACATATGTAGTAGAAACATTAGTATATAAGTGTATAAATACCTACTCATTTGGAGCTTTGGTGTGCTGTCTTGGGACAGGGACACATATCTACACAGATATGCAGTAAACCACCTCTGCATTATGTATATATTGTTGTACTGCACATTGGGCAAATGAACCCCCAGGTTTAGGACAACACGCTGACAGGGCTACACTCCTCTGAAGCAACAGTGTTCTCACCCAAAGCTAGGGAATCTCAAGTGTCACGGAGTGTGTCTGCCAACGACCCCCATCATGACTTGTCTGAGGACAGCAGGATAACCCAGTCACAAGTGCTCCGAGTGCTGTATGCAATTCATCACCCCTCTCTCAATAACCAGGAGGAGAGGAAAGTGTATTGGCATGCTCACACTGTGAGACGAGGAGCCCACCAGAGGCAGGAGTCTATCCATGGGAGCTGTGAGGTGAGACAAAGCCACATTTACTGCCTGATGTCTTCTGTTTCTGCTGTGTACTACTCTGAGCAAATGGCATTTTTAATGGGAAAATCCAGCTAGTTGATAGGTGCATGGAGTGCAAATGCAAGGCACTTGTAATGCCATACGTGACTGACACAAACTGCTGCCCCAGCAAAACCCAAAGTTTTGGAATTCAAAGCCCTACCATGGAGTCCAGGCTGTTTGAAACAGTCTCCTGAATGCAGAGACAACAGCAAGTGAATTCCCCTTTTATTTTGAGCAGGAAGAACCCTGAGGTCCCCAGGTAGTTAATAAGATCTTAATTAAACTCTAATTATGACAATAGAAATGCAAAGCCTTAGCTATTTTGGTTCATACCAGGCAGTCCATTCCCCATCCCTGATGTCTAGACATGGAGGCTGCAGGTGTGTCTACAGACAAATGAGAACAAAACCAAATCTGGGTCACATACTCCAGCAGCCAAGGATGCAAATTGTTTCAGCTCCAGTTCATGTGCAGAAAACCCTGATGTTCCCATCACCTGAGGAGGGAGGGCTGTTCCAGAGCATACATCTTGAAGTTACACCCTCAGGGCAGAAGATGCAATCAGTTTACCTCAAGTAGTGCCCCGTCCAACTTGTTCTCAGCAATGAGTGCTCTGCTCCTTTCACTTCTTTCATCAAACAACTGCTCTTCTGATTTGCTCCAAGTTTGGATCTGAACTGCTCCCTGCATAGCTCCCACTGCATGCCCCTCCTTGCTCATCCTTTCCCTAAGGTTGTCTCTTATCGCTGTTGTCAAAGTGGTAACCCTGAACTAGTCTCACGAGTGGAAACACTGCCAGATCTGCCCTCATTGCCCCATAAACTAAAGAGAAACATTATCATTGATTGATTCAATATAACAAAAAATGCCTTTGCTTGAAACAAGGAGACTAGTACAACTCCCTCCAATTTTATATAATCTCTTTTGGAGCTAATTTCAAGCCATCACGGCTCTTTCCGTAGCTTCCTTAGAGAAAAAACAAACAATCGACTCCCCCTCAACGTGTAACAAGGCAGTGGTGTCTTGGCTTCCTACTTTCCCCGAAGATGGGAGCTGCTCCTAAATAACAGTTTTATAACAGGGGCTATCAGGGGTGGCCCTTTCACCCAGGCAGGTACGGAGATTAAGCAAGAAAACAGATGTTGCTGTTACATCAGGAGGATTGTATCTGCTAAGGAGGAATCCACAGCTCTGAATTGTGTTAGTAGTCCAGAACTTGGAAGAGATGGGAACATTTTAGAGAAAAGCAGGAATCTCTCAGTGCTTTCTTGCAGAGGTTGCTCTGAGTAGAGGCATGAACAATTCATGTCCTGGTTAATACAAAGTTATCAGCCTTATAAGCTTTTTCTTCATTTTCAATCTGTGACAAACAGGGTAAGAAGTGGCTGAAAGATACAAGACTTTCAAAGTGTTCAGTCCCAGAGCTGGACCCAGGATTTTGGGAGCAGTCTGCCCTTAGTGGCTCCCTGCTTTCTACTGCCATTCAAGAAGCTCTGAAGATACTTCTTCAGATTCAGCCATGTATTCAGATGCTCAGGTAGGAACAGAGTGCTTGTTTCAAGGTCTGGACACAGGAAAGCCACAAGGCAAAAACAGTTCTCAAATCAAGAACATCTAACAGGTCTCACATCAACTGTCCAAGCTTGGAGAAGCCAAACTAGCCAGGGTCTGGCCTAGGAAGTGGTGATGGCTGGACAGCATGCTTAAGCTGCAGTCCTATTCAGTGAGTAGACAAAAGTCCAAACTTCTTATGTTCAAGCTCAAATCAGTCTGTGAGAAATACAGTACAGACGCTACCCAAGTCTGTCAAAGCACAGCCTGCATACAAGTGCCTGCTAGGGTGCAGGCCAAGGCCTGCTCATTTTCTGTGCACATACCAAAACAATGTTGGTGACACTACAGCTGGAGCCAACAGCAAAGCTGCACTGGCTTTAGGCTGGAGCACTTACACATCCAATCCAGCAAACACGTAAGCACATGCATAACTTGAAAGGGAAAGTTGGGAGGCCTGAGAGACTGACACAAGTCAGTTAGCAGTGGCAGACTGACTATTGCTACAAAGCCTTTTATCTTGTAGAAGCCTAGATGCTGCTAGGAATGGAATGAGAGCTTCATCCTTATATGGTATTGCAAGAGGACAGGCCCTACCCATGAAAGAAGATGGAGTGGGGGAAAAAAACCCAAAAGAACTAGGATAGAAACAGCATGAAACAGTAAAACAAACACCATGGCCCAGGCATGGAGACAGACTAAAATTTCCATACTCCTAAAGCTACTTAGATTTTTGAACAAGGGAGGGAGATTGAAGAGGCTATGAAGTATTTCACAGATTGTGAACACATAGTTGTGTACCGTATAGAAATAATACTTCATGGCCTGGCTATGTGGGCAGCTAGCCTGAGTTGAGCAAGAACAGAGACATTTGGCAGGCAAAATGAGAGAGTTATAAAACAAAAGATAAAGAGGAAACTGGAACAAATACAGTCAGAGAAAGAGAGCCCCATGGCAGCCAGTGTTAGGTGTAGTATGTGAGGAGGGAGAGGAAAAAAAAAATACGTAAAATCCCCACACAAGTAGATGAAGGATGTCTCTAGCTTGGATTTGTCTGCACTTTGCAGTTTTTGAGCCTTATGTAACTCCATGGAGACAATCAATGATAAACTGTTCCAGACCTTGACCTGTAATAACATGTCCCCACCAATCCCTCTGGTCTGATAGTATAGATTGAAAGAGAGACCTAGCAAGTAACAATGTATTGCTTGTAAGTTTCCTTAGAGCCCTCCTCACCAGGTAGTACAACCATGTTGTAAGTGAAAGAAAGAGCAAACCCTATGTAGAAACAAATTCAGAGCACTAAACTTGCTTCTCTGCCAAGTAAATCATCTCTACTACAACAAAAGTGGCATTTCTTGCACCAGATTAGACCATTTCCTACAGTGCTGTGTCCTCATTTTCTGCAGCAGAACTCTTAAGTCATCCCAGGGTGTTTGCTCACTTGAAAGGCAGACACAAGTGGTGATGTTTGGGCTTCCCAGACAGCAGCACAGTGCCAAAGAAAGTAATTTTCAAAGACCCTATTTCAAAGTTTTCAATTTATACTAAACACATTAACTCAACTGCCTGAACAAACTGAGGAAAAGCTCTGAAATTTACAGAATTCCCAACAAGGAGAATTCGCAAGTCAGGTTCTGAAACAATCATGAAATTGGCTTAGAAACATAAAAAACATCTGCCTCCAGTTCTCCTTTTCCTTGAGCTACCTGTCCTGGAAGCCTAGTAGTCAGCAGAAGCAAGAGTGTGAATTTGTGGTGCAGTAGCTCCTCCAGACCTGCTCCCACAAAGACAGCATGCTCCTTCCCCCGGAAATAAGCAGGTGTGGGAGGAGCAGAAGCTCACCTGATTGTACATCACCTGCCATGGGGTAATCACAGGCTGTGATTTTCCCAACTAGGACCGTTTTGGTTGCTCTGACCTCCTCAACCAGTCTCTCACAACAAATGCCACCAGGATGAGCAACTCTGGACATTGCAGCTATGTGTACCCACACCACACAGCTTCCCAGTCCACACTGTATTTATGCCATCTCAAACAGCACAGCAACAGTGCTCTTCAAAGAAAACTGCATGAAGGCCTAAAGTGTCAACAGCTGCACAAGCTTAATGGGGACATGACTTGCAACCTATATTCTTCCGCCTCCCTATCACTTTCTCACAAGGCAGCAGAGAAGGCACACGCCCTTCCCCCACCCCTTCTGTCATGCCAGAGGGGCAGTGCCAGCAAAAGAAAAATACAGGTAATGATGCTGCTAAAGGCCCAACCAGATATGAATAGGAGGAGATGGGATTTCCCACCCCATTGCTACGGTTGCTGTGAGCAAAGAACTACAGCACTAGGATTCAAAGCACAGTTAAGAGAAGACTAGTGATATGAATGAGGCTGCCCAGCTCCAAACAAGGGAAAACTGCAGATGTCCTGATTGCAGTTAAAGACTGCACATGTGATGTACCCTGGGCTGCCATGCTAATTCTGGCATTGTGGCCCCTGGCCAGTACTGGCCAGCATAACAGCACCTCTGACAACTGCCCCAAAATGCTGTGGGCTGCATCTCCCCTTCTGCTCCTTCCTTTCCAGCATGGGAAGCTCTCTATCACTGGCAGGACAGACTTCAGGATGCAGGGGACAGGGTCAGGCACCAGCTGAAACTCCACAGCCTCATAATCTAAGGTCCTCAGGCTACCAGGGTATGGTACAACAGCATGTCTCACCTATTCCTATGCAAACTCCACTTCCTCTCCCCAGACTAGCATCTCCCTACAGTAGAAGTACCCCAGGTCAGACAGCAACCTTATGCCTGCCTGCAATCCTACCAAGCAGGCAGGGACAGCCACAGACACTGCTCCCTGGTGTATTTACTTCAGGGCGGAAAGCCCACAAGTGCTCCATTAAACACATGGACAACACAGAGGTTGTTCTGCTAGCCTGGTGGGACAGCATCTGCTAAACTTAGTGTGGTTTGCAAACACAAAGACACTTGGAGCCTGCACAAGCCTGTGCGGCTCCCTTGCAGGAAGCTCTCCTGTGCTGACCCTCCCCTAGTCTCAAATAAAGGCAGGAAGCAGGGAACAAACCAACCAAAACAAAACCACACTTCTCCAAATGCAGAGAATTGGCCCCTACTTCAGGGGACATGAGAGGTCCACTGGGATATTTTTCCAGCCAGTGGTTACTTCTCAGCTTTACTCACTGCACCTTTGCTTCTCCCAAATGATCACACCTTTCTTAACTAGCTATTATAAAAGCAAGTTTAGACACCAAGCCCCAGCTTGCCCCAGGTTCCTGGAGGGCAGCCCAGTCATGGTCAGAGAGCAGACATCCAAAGGTCCAGTGGCTCTTAGGGCTAAGCCTGCCCAAGGAGAGAGAAGTCTCCCCAGGCCAGGTCTAAATTAATTTAGGACACCACCAAACCCCTACAGCTACTAAACTCTCCGAAGGGCAGAGGCATGAGCTGCAGGGAACAAATGCAAGTCTCTGGGCATAGAGCATTTACCCCACATTCCAGCCCATGTTCCAGCTGCTGGGATATCCACCCAAGCAGCCGGACTACCACCATATACACCTCTCAGTCTCACCTGGGAGAAGTTCAGCCCATTGAGCGGGTGGCATTGCTCCTCCACTTTCTCCACTGCACCTGTTTGCTTCCTCAGCCGCTCTGCTTCCTGGGCCAGGTACAGATCCAGGACAGGCACACCTCGTGACTTGATGTCTACCTCTGTCAGAGAGTTCACCATTAGCATCACCCACACTGGCCTCTTCCGCTCCCAGTTGCCAGCAATGGCATTGAAGAGGTAGTCTGCATATAGCCCTTTGCCACGCTGGTCTGGTGTCATCCAGGAAGGCATCATGAGCTTGACATACTCCAGGTGCCGCTTCAGACGGCGGTAGATGTCACGGGGAAGCACGTCCTGGAGGTTCTCCCCTGTGGCAGCAGCTGGCAGCTGGTGAGAGCTGAGATGGTGTAGGGGTCAGTGAGGTCCAGCTCAAAGTACACGATGTGGCTCTGCTGGAATGCCTTCTTGGAGTTCTGTGGGATGAAATCCCAAACACGCGTGTATGGGACATGGATGGTGCCAAAGAAGTAAGATGGGGGATCTCTCTTGATGGTCCACAGGAAGGAATTCAGCTCGCTTTGCTGGGGAAGAGGGAGACACAGCTGAGTAAATACAGACCACTTAATCACTTACTCTACTGGGGCACTGCAGCACAGGGCTTAAGAAAAGCATGGTGCAAAGCCAGAAGGTCACCTGGCTGGGCCACTTGCCAGGATGGACTTTTCCTAAAGCAGTTGTGCTCACACAGAGTCCTCTTCAACCATTCTTTTCCTCAGGTATTGAGCTCAAAATTCAATTTTCATTAATTAAAAAAACAAGAAGACTGGCCCTGGCCTTTTCCTCCTGAAAAGCAGCACTGGGTCTTCTCAACAGTAAAGTCACTGTGTCCCGTCACCTGGGTTATCAGCCAAAACCAGCAGCAGAACACAGCCGAAGCAGGCTATGCTCCAGGCAAAAAGCTTATCCGGCTTCCACCTTCTGTGAAAGTCAAAAGCTGGCATCACTTTGCTGAAGCAGAGCAGGACAGCAGGGTTTCAATCACCTTCACCTTGACACCTCTCACTTAAGCACACAGCAAGGCACCCTTCATCAAATGAGTAACGCAAAACAGCTGACAGGCAGGCTTGCCGGAGCAGGTAGAAATATAGTTTTACAGGGATGAAGCACATGATCGTGTGTCTGTCTGCCAACACCCCTCACAGCCCAGTTGTCCCTTTTCTGAAGGAGGAGAGAAGCATATACAACACCTTGGAAAATAAAAGGAAAGAAATTCTGCAGGACAAACTCAGCCTGTGGTTCCAGGACATACTATTTTAAACACAGAGGAGGAAAAAGTTTCTATTTAGACAAACTTTTAAAATCTCTGAAAAACTGCAGTCATCAGGAAGTCAGAGACTTAACTCCACTGCAAGATGTGCCTCGCAGCACTCTCAGGAACACCAGAGTGCAGAGCTGTGCTCAAGCCCTAAGCTATCCTGCAGGAGAGGAGAGAAGATGGGGCAAAACAGATCCTGCTTGGATCCTGCCAAGTCACTACACCAGCATCAGGCAAGACCTCCATCACCTAGAGCACACACACGGCTGCTGCAGCGGTCCTTGCTGCAGTAATGAACACAAAACAGCTCCTATCTGTCTGTGCAGACGGGAAGAGGTAGCCTTTGCATGTGTAATAGGACAGGCTTCCAGATGCACTCAAACATCTGGTCAGCCTTTAGCCAGCAGATAACTCTAACCTCAGCTCTAAGGCTGCTCTAAGAAGCCTGCCTGCCAAATGTAGAACAGGCTGCTTGGAGGAATTTATTGGAAGTACGCTGCCTATAAATTTCTGACACTGAAGACTCAGGGTCAAAAAGGTTAACCTTAAAGAGTGCTCTGCAGTGGTTCATCTGAACAACCTTCCCCAACAGCTCTCTGCATCAAACCCAGGCCATAGATCAGGCAGCACTTCAGCAAAGTGCTACCATCAGCCTAGGTTACCAGCATGGAAGGACAAACCAAGTACACTCCAAAGAGCTCTTCAGACATTTCTGAAGCACATTCAAAGTCTGAAGCATGCCTCAGACCTTGGTAACACCATGCTACAACTCCAGATCCTAGAGACAGTCCTGGAATGCACTGCTGAATGACAGAATATAAAAATTCTCCTGAAGACCATGGGAAGAAAGGAGAACAAACAGATGAAGCAGCACTGAGAGGTAAATAAGATACAGGGCAACCACTGGGTATGAATCTAGCACGGATCCAGGAGGATTATAGGAAAATTAATATGCAGCATAAAAGAAGAAGGAAAAAAGAGACTGGGTTGCCTCCTGTCAATAGTCAGGAGAAAAAAATGGAAGGACATAACACTGTGGTGAGAAACACTAAAAGTTGTCAGCCAGCAAGGAGGAAGGACAAGAAGTGCTGTTTTCTATCTACAAGCAAGCAAAAAAGACAGAAGAGGCACCTGGGACAGGCAGAGGTCAGGAGGTCAATGATCCTTCACACACAAGTCTGATCATGTATGTGGCAGTGCACAAGAAGAGCCACAACTGCAAGAAACAAGTGGTTCACCAGCCAGTTTAGAACTCCAACTCAGCCCCTAAATAAACCCAGGCAGAAGGCTCAAGCCCAGAGCAATGGTACCCAGCTTCGATGCAGATCAGTGCTGCTCCAGACAGCTGCATACAGCTCAGCTAAAAAAGTGTGTGTCATTGCACTCTCGCTTTTTTTTTTTTTGCTCTGGAAATGCTCCCCAGCTTTCACAATCAGATAGTGAAAGCAGAGTAATACTGCCAGCTATTAGTGGTACCACTGAGGAAATCTCACAGGCTGTCGGGCACAGAGTAAGTAAAGTCTCCCTTTAAAGATCCTGCAGTGCAGGCAGAAGGATGCATGTCAAGAAGCAGCAGAATTGCTCACAACAGTCCTAGGACTGATACATTACACAGGGGAGTGGCTGGGCACTCTTCCTGGCATTTCCATTCCAACCAGAACAGCCACAAACATGGCAACCCAACCCAAGTGCCAGTCAGACATCCCTTCTCAGAACCACTAAGAACCAGCACAAACATCTAGAGAACGGGCCTCAGTTTCCCACCACTGAGATGAATTCTCCCAGACCCTAAAAAGCCAGTTTCTGAGCACCACCAGCTGGGTATCCTCATCAGGTGATGCTGGAACAGGAGTTTACAAAGCTCACTTTCCCTCCAAAAGGCACCATCGAAGTTGCTCAGGACACACCAATTCCTCCATTTCCTTTGGCATCTTCTTTTCCTTCAGGAGGTGGGAACTGGAGTCCTAGTACCGCTCTGCCTCCATACCAGATCCCTGCAAACACCCTGGTACTGCTCTGCATGAGAGGAGGTGGAGCAGAGCCTTCAGTGTGCCTCAGACATCCCTGTGCAAGCTTGTTCAGCTTCACCATATATGCTGTTGCTGGCAGAGCCTGTCTCACCTCACTTCCCTGACAGCATGCAGTAGATAAGGGGCTACAACCCAGTCTTTCTTTGCAGTAGGATCCTTCTACACAGCTGTTCCATCAACAAAGGGTGTTTAAAACCCATATAAATTACAGTCAAAGTGGTGTCTTCAGAAAGCCAGGTTGTGTAGCTCCAGGAATTTCACTTTCAGCACTGTTAACAACAGAAAGTTAGGTTCATGTATACATCAATATCCATGTTTCTGTCTCCACTGTCCAATTTACTGGTGGTACTCAATGCATTTCTTGTGATAGGAAAAACTAGGAGCAAGGGGGAAAGAATGGAGGGACAGCCTCAAGGAAAACAGAAGCAATCTTGCATGAAAACACAGGTATTGTAATTTGCTGCTGCACCAAGATCTGGGGCAGTGTCATACTAGCCATACCACACTTCTTTGCCTCAAGTTTAACCTCCCACTACACAGTCCCAGATCAAGGTACATCTGAATGCTTAGTGCTGCAGCACAGTGCCTTCTCCATACCTCACCTCCCCAGGTGAGTAACAGCTGGTTCTGAACCAATTCAGTATGAGCCATGCCAAAAAAAGAGGAGAGAAGGGCTTTTCCCCAGCATGCAGGGGACTGAAGGATCAAGCAAAGGAGCTGTACAAGCTGACACCACCACAGAGCCAATGCACTGGGACCTATGAGATCCACTCCCTGCCACGAGACTGTGAAAACCTCCTTTACCAGTCAGGCCTTCACAGGGCACAAACTCCACTGCCTGATGTAAGATGCAATGGAGGCACACAGGGCCAGACAACACTTTGCCAAAATGAGGTGACAACAGTGTCAGGCATCACAGAAAGCCTGGAAAAGAATGATGCACATCAAGGGGTTTTCCTCAGGAGCTGAGGGAGAGTATAGGCAAAACCAAAAAAGACCTGAAACCAGAGCACGTTAGTTGCACATTTCAACATCTGTCCCCAGTCACACAGACAGTTGTCCACATGTGGCACTGGACACTCCCATGACCTTCTCCTGCTTTCCTTCTATCTCCTTCAGCAGAGTGCAGGCTCTGATTGGGAGGTATTTTCGTTATCTTTCCAATAGGTTTCTTTTTTTTTTTTAAATCTCAAAAAAAACAAGCCTCAGATTAATTTTAAGTACCCTGCTTTTTCACCAGTATGTGTTAGTCCACCACAGAATGTAACCTGTAGTCTTCAAATATACAAATACTGCATTTGTCAGACATCACACATAATTTCAGGTGAGGGAGCAATGATTCTGCTGGAAAAGTGGTGCCAGAGTTTCCAACAAAGTGTCATCTTCTGAGAAACTAGCTCAAATTGGGCCAATGATACGCTGACTGCCAAGGGTAAAATTATGGAAAACTTCCAGAAAATCATGCAGAAAAAACCCAGGGAAGGACAGAGAATGCATCTAGTGGCAGCACTCTGAGTGCCTGGAAGAGCATATGGGTTTAAAAAGCAAACAAAAAAAAAAATAAATCAAGAGGGAAGGTCATAGTGGTTCGGGGAATGGAGACTCAGAAGGGAAGGAAAACTGTTGTCCAAAGACTGAGGAACTGGGTGTGAACTCTAAACATAGGAATCCTATACCTGGTCTGCTTCCTTCTACATCACTTCTGCTTTGCTCCAACTTCTTTCTGCCTCATTCATGTAGCCATACATTTTCAAGCATAAAGCGTAACTCACTGTGCAGGTAGGTGCCCTCTGTGCATTCAGTGTCTTTCAGGACTCATCCCTAACCCTCATACCCACCACTTGGCCCCACAGGCACATCCTCCAAACCTTAGACCAGGATTGCACTGTTTCTCAATCCACAATTTTCTTTTTCTTTTTTTTTTTTTCCTTGCTACAGTCGCCAGAGCATGTGGCATGCAGTATTTCACCCAGGCAGACAACCCTATACAGGTTTCTTCCTCCCTCTTATCTACCCTCAAGTCGTATCTTGTCGTGTTCACTTATAACTGAGGCAAAGATGATGCCTTCACTCACAAAGTGCCCCACGCACCTACAGTAATGCACACAGACATGCTAGGCACACTTCTAACAGCCATTCCCTTGAGCTTTTGCCCACCTGCATCACTGACACTCTCAAAGTCAGCTTAAGACTGTGAGCAGAACTCGCCTGGGGATAAACAGTGCTCTAGCTACAAGTATTAAAGGGATACACATTCAGTCTCCATTTGCCAAAAATGAAAAGAAAAAAAAAAGAAGTCAAATTCTTAACTAAAAAGCCAGGGTTTGGAGCAGTCAGATTACTTGCTCTGCTGAAGTGCATATATGGGGAAAGGTAGCCATTTCAATTCATTGGCTCTTTATGAGGAACCACACATCAAAATACTAACCACCTGTAAGTGCAAGCATTCTGCTGTTCATCTCTGGATTCTGGCTTTAAATTCACCAATACACTTCAATCTTAAGCCAAAAGAAAGCACCGCTAGATCACACTAGTTAGTAACTGGAATATAACCCAAAGAATTCCAGTGCACTTTATTTTAGATTAACTATTTTCAAAGCCTTTTTTTCCTATAAAAAAAAAGAAAAATGCTGGGACACATTATTGGTTGCAGCTTTAACTACAATTTGGAATGATAACGAGAAAGGCCTCAGAAGTATTGTATGTTCCTTTCTTAAAATAGCAGCTTCTCTCTTTCAGGCACCGATTCACCTATTTCCTTCATGGCAGAAGCTTTAAGCAACCTGAGCGCAAGAGGAAAGATGTTCCTGTAATCTAGGGAAGTAAGAAGAGAGATGCCATAAAGAACTAAGACAAAAACAAACAAACAAGCAAGCTTTCCCTGAGGATGCAGGGACAAGGATGAATATTTTTTCCCCAAGGAGTTGGTGTAAATATTCATGAGCTCGGCAGCTTTGCAAGTAAGGCAAAGCGTGGTTACCACCACTGTCCTAATGACCCTAAGAAACAGCCTGCCAATGCCAGAACTACAGGTGGTCTCACATTTTAAGGACACAGTAATCAACAGATAATGAGATACCATTAACACACTTCACCTCCAGTTCTGCCGGTAACTGGCAGAAGTCCAGTTAGTGGCTACCGAGGAGAACTCCGCAGAGTCTCACCGCCGAAGTGAACTGCACGTTTCCACGAGTGCTGCTCCCGCTGCTTAAGGCTCCCAGGGCTATCCCTCTCCTCACACTTGCTCTCACTAGAGCTCCTCGCGGTAGATCCACGGCAGCCCACTGCTTTTGGGCCTCATGCCCTCAAGAGGAAAGGGACACCTGCTCCAGAAGCTTGACCTGGCTTTACGGCGATGTCAGGGCCGGCCACCTGTAAATCCAGCTGACAAACTAGTGGCAGGCACAAGCAAAGTGGTAACGCACCATCCCCCAAGGTAGGGTTAAACTCTATCTAACCCATGCTCAGGCAGACACCTCTCGTGAGGAGCACATAGGATCCAGTACGGTTTAACGGGCAGCACATTAAATCACAGGAGGAGACACCTCAGCCGTTACAGCTGCAGGGGGTGGTATGCTCAGCTAGCGAGGCTCCTGCACCAAGGGCTACGTTTAGATGCATGTGCACATCAGAGAGAGAGAGAGAAAGGTCACAGAAAAGACCTTCTGCGGAGTTACACAAAGCTTTCTCACACCCTTGCACATCTAGCCTGCGGTGAACCTTCCCAGTGCAGCAGACCCGCACTTACTTCTCAGGGTCTCCCGAGCCATTAAGAGCGGCGCTGGAGGAGGTACCCCTGCCTGGGGCAGGAGACCAACATAAATGGTGACACACATCCCAGCAGTGCCTCAGGTGCACAGCACCTCTGGTCAGGCTGCTTCCAGGTCCAAGCAGATGCCAAAAGACAGCACGGATGGTCTGTTATTACTAACTGATCCGTTAACACAAACTAAGTTCAGGAAGGCCCTTCCCATGTGATTTCTAGTACTTTTATCTCAGAAACTCCAGGGAGAACTGTTTTTTCTCTGTGATCAACTTTTAATAGAAACGACACAATCTTACACTGATCAGAACATCACCCCTACTTTGCAGGGGGGCACTCAGCTGCACTTACTACCCATCGGGGCCAGATCAGCCCACGTTGCTCCTGGTCACTGCTGTCAGGCTGACGGGGTTGGAGGACTCGCCAAACTTAACACAACTTAAAACTGCAATCCCACTTCAGCGGCTGGGCCGTTTGCCTGTCCGAACCTGCTCCTCCGCCCTGGGCGTGCGGCGGTTAGGCGAGGGATGCTGGCGTGCCCCAAGTCACCCCGGGAGAGCCTGTCCCGTTCGCGAGAGGCGCAGGCAAAACGTCCTTCTGGAGCTTACCGCGGGGCCTTCCTCCTCCGCCACGCTCCCCTGCCAGCACCCCGCGGCGGTCGTCCCACCTGGCGCACCGCCCCAAGGAACCACCCTCCCCTCCCCGCTCCCCCCAGCTCCGCATCCCGGGCCCGCCGCATCCCCAAGTGAAGTCGCGGCCGGCGCACCCCACCCTCTCACCACCGCCCCCGAGGGAGGGAGGGCGGGAGGGAGAGAGACCGCTGCACCGCGCTCCCCCCCGCCAGCCCCCGCGTAACTGCCGCGGGGCCGCAGCAGCCCCCGCACTACTGGCCCCGGCGGGCGGTGCGGTGAAGCCCCCCCCCCCCCCATGCCGGCGCTTACCTTTCCGCGGAGGGGGCAGGCGGCGGGGCCGCGGCTCTGCCGCGCTCTGGCCAGCAGGAGGAGAGAGCCCTGCAGCAGGCAGAGCCAGCCGGGGTGCACCATTCCTGCGCGCTCCCAGGCTTGGCACAATTTGGGGACGGCTTCCCTTTTCTATGTTTCCCTCCCCCGCTCTTCTCCTGCTTCCACACCTCTCCCCTTTTTCCTTTAAAATTCCCCCTCTTTTGCCTTTCCCCCCTCTTTTTCTCTTTTTTTTTTTGCCCCGTCGATCCAATCCCAGAGCCCTCGCAGGAGCGGCCCCGTCCGCTGGCCAAGCGTTCAAGCCGCTGCCCCCTCCTCTTAAAGGGTCCCGTGCCGGGCGGGGGGAGGAAGGGGAGGGCGCGGGGCCCTCCGTACCGGGGGCGGGCGATGGGGCGGCAGCGGGGGTGGGGGGTCCCTTCGGGCCCCCCCACCGCCGCCTGGCTGAGGCAGACGGCGGGCGCCACGCATAGTGTCGAGACCCCGGCCCGGCCCTGGGGGCTGGGGCGGCTGCGGCCGCCCGCCCGCGCCGCGCCCGGGGTCCGCCGGGAAGGCAGCGCCCCCGGCCCTGGCCATTCCCTGCCCTGTCCCGCTTGACCTCTGCCTCGCCGGGCGCTGCCCTGCCCAGCCTGGCCCGCCCCGGCCCTGCCTGCCTCCGCTTCCCTGTTCTGCCTGACCCCTGCCCAGCCTGCCGTTCTCTGCCCAGCCTGGAGCTCTCCTGAAGTGAAGGTAATAGTGAACGTCCTGAGTCTTTCCAAGTCTCTTTATTGTCTGACAACTTCAGATCGAGGGACTATTACTTTCGACTCATTTTTCTTGTCTTGTTTCAGGACGGCTGTCCCAAAATCCTGTGTCCCGTGTGCTTTGCACAAGCAGTGTGATCTGTGTGAGCTCACAAAACGCGCTGAAGAACGTATCACCATCTTTAGTGGTAAACTTCGGCCATACTTGCTGAGGAGACTGGTATTTAAAACCTCACAAAAGCAAATGCTGCTGTTAATCACAGTCTTACATATATTGAGCAAAGCCAGAAGAAATACGGTGTGAATTAAAATAATGAACTCTCCAAATATTTATAATAGTATCTTCCTGGTAATTTTAATATGGCATGTGTAGTTCACATAGAGCAAAACTGTTAGCTCTTCTGGGGCTTAAGCTAAGAGAACCTTTAAAGTCAGAATACTAATTCTCTGTTGCCCTCCGTGGTGTATACTGATACTGTATGGTACATTCCTTCCTACACCTATCCCAGTTTATTTAGCAAAGGACTTCCGAACACAGAAGAAGCCAGAATCTACCAAAGCTGTAAATATAAAGACAAGAGGGATAGAGTGGAAAAACCTATGCCACTCTCTGAAACAGTGTCTGCTTATTTAAGAAGCTGCTTTTAATGCAGACTTTTCTCCACAACGCGTTTAGCTATCTTTTCTCAGAGTTTGCTAACAGTATTTTTACTGTCACTGCTTTATTAGTTAATGTTATGCTCAGTGTCCTATGAGGATGAATGGGGATGCTTCTGCCTTTTTTTTTAATGGCCAGTGGACCAGACCCACCCTTGGGTGACGTACACTGGATGCATAAAGATGCTCTTAAAAGAGTAGCATAATTTCTTTATGATGTTGACCACTGCTTCTGAAGCTGTGCAAAAATGCCATCCACAAAACATCAGGCAAGCTGCAAACCAATTATTTCAGGCTCTTCACAGACTCAGATAGCCACTGTTTCTTTAGCTTTGCCCTGTTCTTACTTTTAAATTGATCTTTTCCAATCACAGAGATCCAAGTCTCTGTCCCTAAGGTTACATTCAGGTTCAGAGTCAATGACAGACTTCCCACCATTCTTCATTTTTGCTAGGACACCCTAGCTTTGTGGTGCAAAGTGACTGCCTCTAGAAGAAGGTAGACAGAGACAGAACCCTTCATTGCCTTGCTTTCTGTTCTGTGCATTCCTGTTTCTGAATCCTGTGGATTTCAGTGGGGAGAATAATACTGGTAATATATGAAATGCATCATCTTTTGTCATGTCATGACAATTGTTTAGAACAAAACACATTATCTGGTAAAGAATATGGCATTTATTCAATATGTAGGAGTTATAATCCCTAACTATTTTAATTGCTTTTTTACATCAGAGGAAAATGCTACCTGCAATTTGCCAGCACTCCAGATATTCATATACCTATAGTATCAAGAATTGAGGATGGAAGATCTTTCTTCATCTTCGTCTCAAAAAAAAAATAATATCCCTGATTGGACACTGAGGGTTCAAATAGTGACTTTACCCACCAGTGAGCTAAGTGGCTTTTCCGAAACTAACATCACTCTTAGTAGCCAGGTATAAAACACAGCAGCAACATTTTTCTGCCCTGGAATGCAGTAAGCCAGACAGAACCACATTTTGTCATATGTATTTCTGGGCATGGAAGCCAGATAGATAGCATTCATACCATACCAAGATGGAGTTACAGAGAATAAGACTAAATGTTTCATGGCATGGAGATGTGTTGCCAGACTGATAGGCACCTTCTGGGTGACCATTTCTGGTTCTAAAGTAGCAAACTACATCACAATGCTTTTGGAAACACGCAGCATACAGGCAATACAGGTTAAGAAGCTGCTTAGCTTTGTTTTTAATTGGTAGGAAAAGCATTATTTGTGGTGAATTGCTCGTGGAAAACTGGAAATAAGGACAAAGGGAATTTTTGATACTTTCTAAGTAATTTATACTTTCACTGCAACATTTCCTTAGCCACATCCTAGACCTATTAACAGAAACCTAAGAGATAAACACCACCATGTAGAGTGCATGTGGTTTGTTTATCCCAGTCCTTTGCGGAATTATTTCAGTAGGACTTCAGCATGTGCTTAGGGCTAAGTGTGTATTTATGTACATTGCACAGGAAGGGTAAACTGAAACACACTCTATGAATCAGGGCCTTGGACCACGGAGGGTCTGTGACCTGAATTGTCTGGCTGGTAGTTAATGCAAGGTATCTGAAGGGACAGGCTCCATGCCAACAGCAGGGTTTAAGCAGCTAGTTTAAAGAGCTGTCCTGCACAGGTAGCTGTTCATACTTACATCCCACACTTTTAGGCATGCCAGTAGGTGAGGCCAAGTAGTGACCTGGGTTGTGTGTAAAAAACAAGCTACTTCTTTTCTTTTGTTGTTGTCATTGTCAGCTGATACTTAACTTGAGTCAGTTTCACAGGCCATAGGAGCAGCTATATGGAAATGGCTGAGAGGCTGTCAGAAGCATATGTCTCCTCAAGTGGGTGTTAGTGCTGACAGATCTGCAGAGGGTCACAGTCTAAAACTTCTGCACATGCTAATTTGGATGGCATGCCTCCACATCCACATACAGCGCAGTGCACACAGTGTGTGCGCGCCCCTGACAGACATCCCGCTTGTCTGTGTGCCTTTGCTACCTAAGACTGACCCGCGATGGGAAGAAAGGTCACCTTGTACAGACAAACACAACGGGCCTTGAGTGAAAGAGTCTGCCACAAAAGAGAGCTCCAGAGAGTTTGGGACAGAATATACTCAGTCTGTTCACAGGCAGGTCAGCTGTTTTGAATTCAACATAGATTTTTAAATGCCATTGAAATTAAGCATGAGGATTTCTCACCATTTAAAATTATGAAACAGATATCATAAAGCAGATAATAAAGGAGGCAAAGGAGCTTTCTTCATCAAGTTGTGAAAAAGTACTCTATCTGCATTTGAAAGGAAGTTTGCTTAGAAGGATTGATGTAGACTTCAGAGATTCAGGAACACAGAGCCCCAATTATGCCTCTAGATAAAAAGGGTTAGTGAACTTTGTAGTATGTTACTGTATGAAAGTGTTAGGTCAACTGGAAGGGAAATATGGGGAATATATTACAAAGTGAAGTGGTTACATGTAATTATCAAGTATAGTCAGCCAGAAGCCAAAAATAAAGAGTGAAGAGTGGAATTCTGTTCTCTAAACATATCTTAATAATAGTAATCTCAATTTGAATGGAGAGAGAAAGCTAAACAAAAATAAATCTCTTAGGCATTGAAAGGAAGTGAAGAGAAAGTACATGACCAGAACAGGGAGCTCTGAATTGCACTAGGACCCAGCACTTTAGAAATAAAGGAGAATATCATTTGAAGCCAGGCTGGAAGGAGTTAAAGGACAGCTTACAAATCCCTTCCCTGAACCTGGGCACAATCTTCATAACAGTGCAATCAAAACCCAAACTCTTTAATAGGTGAGAAAAAAGTGCTAGCAAAATAGTAAAAACAGTGTGAGTTACAGTCAGGTGAAGTCCCTAGTGACTGGAAAAAGGGAAACATTGCACCTGTTTTTAAAAGTACAAAGGGAGGACACTGGGAACTACCAACCTGTCAGCCTCACCTCTGTGCCTGGGAAAGTCTTGGAACCTATGCTAAGGCACATGGAGGACAGGGAAGTGTTTCAAGACAGCTGGCATGGCTTCACCAACGGCAAGTCCTGCCTGACAAACCTAGTGCCTTCTATGATGCAGTGACTACATCAGTGGACTAGGGAAGAGCTATGGATGTCATCTGTCTGGACGTCTGTAAGATCTTTGACATAGTCCTCCACAGCATCCTTCTCTCTAAATTGAAGAGATGGGAATTTGATGACCATCCAGTGAATGAGGAACTGCATGGATGGTCTCATCCAGAGAGTCATGGTCAGTGGCGCAGTGTCAAGATGGAGGCTGATGGCAAGTGGTGTCCCTCAGAAGTCCCTCTTGGGACTAGTACTGTTTAATTTCTTCGGTGACATAGACAACAGTATCGAGTACTCCCTCTGTGAGTTTGCAGGTGACACCAAGCTGAATGGTGCAGTTGGAACACAGAAGAGATGGGATGCCATTCAGAGGGACCTGGACAAGCTTGAGATGTGTGCTCATGTGAACTTCATAAGGTTCAACAAGGCCAAGCGCAAGGTCTTGGACCTTAGCCAGTAAAAAACCTATACTAATACAATCTGGGGGGTGAAAGGGTTGAGAGCTGCAGAGAAGAACTTGGGGGTACTGAGGTACTGATGGACAAAAAGCTGGACATGACCTGGCAATGTGTGCTCAGAGCTCAGAAAGCCAACTATATCCTGGAATGCATTAAAAGAAGCAGGTCAAAGGAGGTGATTCTTCTGCCCCCTACTCTGCTCTTGTGAAATGCTACCTGGAGTACTGCATCCAACATCCAGCTCTGGAGATCTCAGCACAGGAAAGACACAGACCTGGGGGAGCGGGTCTAGAAGAGGACCATGAAAGTGACCAGAGGGCTGGAGCACCTCACCTGTGAAGACAGGCTGAGAGAGTTGGGCTTGCTCAGCCTGGAGAAGAGAAGGCTCTGGAGAGACATTATTGCAGCCTTTGAGTAACTAAAAGGGACCTACAGGAAAGCTGGAGAGGGATTGCTTATCAGGGAATGTAGTGATAGGACAAAGGGTAATGGGTTTAAACTGGAAGGCGGTAGATTTATATTAGATAGAGGAACAAATTCTTCACTGTGAGGTTGTCCAGAGAGGTTATAGGTGTCCTATCCCTGGAAACATTCAAGGTCAGGTTGAGCAGGACTCTGAGCAAATTGATCTAGTTTAAGATACTCTTACTCATTGCAGGGAGGTTGTGCTAGGTGATCTTCAATCTTCCAATCCGAACTATTCTATCATTCTATTTAGTTATTAATTCATAGTGTTAGGAGGAAAAATGCAAAGGTGTTCAAAATAAATACAATGAAGGCATTATTTTATTAAATTCAGCAAATAGAGACCCCATATCTCATGCTGATAGGAAGTACTGTATATCTTAAAAAGTTTCAAAAGGGTGGCTGAGTTGCACTGTTGTCACAGTGCAGCTGGAGAGGCAGAAACAGGCCACAGCTAAAGCTCAAGTACTGATTCACTGAATCAGTGAAATATTGATTTTCTCCACCCAAAAGGGATGTTCCATCCTGATCAGCCCATTGCTCCCTCTCTCACCTGATGCTTTGGTGCTACTCTGTGTTGAGCATGGCTGCATCATTAAATCATATGCTGGACAGTAAGCAAATTGTCCAAATCTGCTTTGCAGGGTTGGAAGGGAAATACAGGTCCCTGAAGGCTAATCAGTCTCTCTCTCTCTGGAAGCTCTAGCTCTGTCACTAACCTATGGATGGCCCTCAGCCCCTCTGGGTGAAAAACAGCTGCTTAGGCATTGGAAAGGAGGGATGCAACAATCTCTTCTCTTTCCACTTCCTTCTCAGAGGAAAGATGCAGGACCAACCAATCATGGAAACCCAGGTGGATCCTGGTCCTGTGCACATAGGCATCCATCTGGGAAGCAGCTGGAAAGTCTGAGCCCTTCAGGAGGGATCTATAATGTGTAAAATCCTGAGTTTACATAACTAGATTTCTAATGTCTTCCAGGAAATAGGGCAACTTTGCTGTGGAACTGCAGAAAATGTAAAATGCATGGAAATCATTGAATTAAGCTTACCCATTAAATTAGCATGATTTTTTTTTCAAGGATGACTTTGAGGGAGAAAAGATATCCTGGGGTTTTTTTTTAGCAGCTGTAGTTAAAGTATTCCACAAAGAGGGAAAGAGTTTTCCAAGACAAAACACTTATTTTGTCCTGGTTTTCAAACTGGATCTAAAAAATATAAGCAAAACTGTCAGGATTAAGACACAGTGTAAGCAACACTAACTTGATAGAAAATGTTGTCTTAGCAGTGTGTAAGGTGCCCTTTGTTTTGTGAAAACAGATAAACATGTGGTGAATTTACTGCAGTTACTAAGGCAGAAATAGACCCGCTGAATGCATCATGGAGATGGAGCTCCAGCATGAGGGAAACCACATACTTTTGATACCAGCTTCAGTGGGGTGGGATTTTTCCTCAGAGTGGTGGTAGCTCAGGCCAGGCATTCGTGGCACCATGGAATTGCTGTGCATGAGCCAGCCCATTCAGACCTGACTTCTGAGAAGCTCTTGAACGTGTCCTTGCACGGCAGCAAGGCACTGGTGATCCTGCTGTGTCATGTGCTATACAGACCTGCACAGAAAATGACCATCTTTTAAAGCTCAGATCCTGTGAAGATTTACATAGACAGTTTGCTTCATGTGCTGCTAAGCATCCCACAAAAATTAAAGATACAGACTACTGACAATGTTTCATACAATTTTGGATTAGCCTTGAGCTCTCTCAAGAGACCACATAGACCATATGAGCCTGTCAGTGATTATCATTTACTCAACTGTGGAAATTCTTCTTTCTTGTCAGCCCATCAGTGCAGCAGAGCTGAAATTAAGTTTCTATTCTAGCTCCATTTTCATTGATAATTTTCTTCTAGTCAGCACTTGCTTTGCTTTCATTCAACTGGGAATTTTATTTCTCCTCACTAAATACTAAAGAAAATTACTTCAGTTTCTCATCATTATTAAAAAAGTGTGTGTGTGTGCAATAAAAGAGGCTTCTACTTGTTCAAGAAATGGCACAATCCTAGCTTGATATACAGTGCAATTTTTAATGCTGAATTTATTTGCTGAAGCAGTGTTTTGGGGTGGGGAAAGGGGCTAATAACAACCCCTTTAGTCATGGCTATTGCACCTAGCTTTGCAGAACAGGTAATCTTGAGGAGACGGACAGATGTACCACTTTTATTGAGTAGGGTGAACATTTCTGCTGGGGTGGTGTGTAACTTTCTCACCCTGGATCTGATTTTCACTCTCTCCAGTGAGAGCTCTATCCAGGACTTCAGTGACCATAGGATCTCTCCCTAAATCCTGTGTTAAAGATGTGCTACAGATAGAGGCTCAGTTACCTCACCTGCACTCACTACAATGACATAACCCAGTTTTTTCATCATTGTGGTGTCTTTCATGTAAATGAGTTGCCAGGCAGCAGGAGCATGTTCAGGCTTCAGACCAGAAAGGTTCCTGAATGCATGCTTAACTTAAAGCAGATGGACAGTACCACAGCTGAATCAGATGTCTACTTTTGAGGCTGAGATTTAGTCAAGCATCCTGTTGTGCAAAAACTAAACCCAAAACAGGACAATCAAAGAAAGTTGTACCCACATTGCTCTGTGTGATTCATACTGAATACATGTGAAACTATTAGGAGGGAAGTTCCTAGGGAGACAATTCTTCCCTAAGGCTATCTCCCCATCATGCCAAGGTGAAAGACCTGGTACTGAGCCATCTTTACCACACCATTATCATGACAGGAACTGTTACCAAGCCATTGGTAAGCCATCCTGTTCTTCCCTGCACTCCAGGTCCACACACTAAAGGTTCTCCACCCTGTGTCCTTGCCTTGCAATGGTGGGCAGGACCTACTGAGTTACCATGGCTATCTGCAACTACTTTAAACCAAAAGCCTCATTTTTTAAAACTCAGAGGCATTTTCTAGGATGAACCATGAACTTCAGGGTGAGCTTCCAGATGGAAATGCCTCATCCTAACATATGAATTCAAAGCAGGAGGAGCTGTGGACTTCATCTAACCTCCCTTCAGCCAGACAGGGACACTCTTAGCTCGAAGATGCAGGAATAGCCAAAGCAGGATTCCATGAATCTCCCAGGCTTCTTCACTTCCACAGCCAAGAAGCAGTTGAACTAGCTGTGGCTTCCTTATTCTCCCCAGGCCATGGCATTAGCTTTTACTAGTGACAGAAGCTTCCCCCCACCCCTCCTGGATTATTTAATCAGCTTTCCTGAAACTGTGCCCAAAGGATCAGAGTTATTTTCGTGTCTCAGACCTCACAGGATTGCAGTGAAAGCATGTAGCCTTGCACAGGCAAGATCTGCACAAGACATCTATGGGGGATTTTAAGGAGCACGCAACATTGACTCCAGTCGTCTTTCTCTGCACATATAGGAATTTGGGGTGTATTTTTCTTTGCCCCTATTCCTCTTCTGATCCATAAGGACACTCTGCCCAGAAGATGGCATCATGATTTCTGTAGGTGCACCCTGAAGTGTAGATCCATATTTTTTCCTAGGCTGGTCTCCTCCATCTCATACATCTTCATGAGATTCAGGACACTATAGAAGGCTACGGGCCTCACTATGTGCCCCAATATCTGCTAGACATTATGAACCATCTGACCATGGGTCCTCTTGCTCAATAGGTGCCAACATCATAGGACAAGAGCAGTGCAACATGTAGACTCCATGCAAAGCCCGCAGTCTGGTACCAAGCATTCAGTTCCATGGTGAGCCTGTTCTCAGTTCTGCACAGAAGGCAGGAGAGCCAAACACTCAAATCAGCTGGGTTCAGCACAGGAAGCAATCTTGCCCAGTTCTACTAGGAGGAATAAAGTAGGTACCAGTTTTTTCTAGAGTCTTCCTGGTCATATATGACTAATTTATAAATGCCAAGCAGTTCAGTATAGACCATTAAGGAAAGGTACAGTTAGAGAATGGGTTTGGGTCTTTTTTCCCCCTCTGAGTTCTCCTGACTATGGCTCTTTCCAATGTCAAGCAATATGACAATAAAGCAAGAATGATCAGTGTCTAGATGTGTCAGGCTGTCTCTGCACAGGTACAGCAATGAGATGGAGTGACATTCATGCAATTGGAGGGGATAGGAAATGTTTTAATATCAACAATACAGAGACCGTGCTTTAAAGATAGCAATAGTTTCTTGAGAAATAGCATCAAATACAATAGCATTTCATAACTGTCTAAGAATTTAATAAAACATTTTCAGCTGAATACTAAGTCTTTGTGCGATATATGCTGGTCATTGTCAAGTCAGAAGATGGGGAAGTGAGGGCAGGAAGAGGTTGCCTCATTCCTTCAAACATCTGACTGTGAATAACTCATTAAAACTGAACCACATTTTCATTACCTATCCTGCAAACTTGGGCCTCTCAATGCCAAACACAGGTTGGAATAGGTAACCAGACCACATAGTTCCTTACTTCAGACTGCATGTGGCTTCTGCCACACATATTGGTGGGTTCCAATCAAGCAAACACATCATAGCAGAATTTAATTTCTGAATGAGGAAAGAGGAAAGAGGCCAATATACCCAGTCTGCATTTTGGGTCTAGGGTGCGAGAGATTTTCTGCATGTCCCAAAACTTGTGGTGCCAGCACATAGCTGTGTTCATCATTTCTTGTACCCCCTGACTCCTGTGCTCACTGGTTGAGCAGTCTTGCTGCATCTGCTGTGCCTCCAGTCTTTGCATTGCCTTGTTATCTTTCACATAACCCACCTGATTGCTTTCCTGGACCTAACTGTCAAAGGAGAAGTTTTCTGCCTGTTTGCACTTAGCACACCGCCAAGATGCTCTCCTAATAAAAGCTTCTTTCTACCAACCTCCTGCTCTTTCATCCTGCCTGGCAACACTGCGAGAATGCCAGCTCAGGCCTGACAGGGCTCGTTAATTTGGGCTCAGTGCCTTGCACACACAGCAAAATCACTACTAGTTTCAGACTGTCCTTGTGGGGCCCCTTACACACTGGTAGGGTTTAGCTGCAGACTGACTAAATCTTAGTGGATACTGGCACATCAGTTATGCATGGAAAGGGTTTTCCTTTCCATATGCTTACTTCAAGTCAAGCTTTCCATTGAAGATAATCACTTTTAAAAAACAACATCACTTAAAGGTTAAAGGTTAGGCTTCTGATGAGGGGTGGCAGGTAGGGCACAGAGGGTGAGGCCAATGCCTTTGGCAGGGGGAGCAGAGCAGATGCCACCACTCTGATTTTGATCATCCTAGGTATGTTAGAATAGGAAAAGGTGATTGTGTGTCCCCTCATACCCCATGATGAATTCATCTTCAAGTTGGTGATGTTAGAACCACAAGGGCTAAAGCAGCAGTAACAATTCAAGTGCTGTGCTAAAAATCATCCTACAAGGAAACTCCTTCCACCCCATCAGGAGCAGCTAGTATGCCTGTAGTGGAGACCACAACAAGGCTCCGTTTTGCCAGGGTATGTTCTTTCTGTTGGCACAGGACACTCTCCTGACTGGTTCTAAAAATGGCCTGCAAGCTGTAACCCTAAACGCAGGGAGGAGGTCAGGCTTCCTCATGAAGTGTGTCCCCAGGGCACCCATAAATTACAGAGAGACCCTCAGTAAAGGCTGGAGGGCTGGTTATTTGTTTTTCCTTTGGAGCCAGGGCTGGTGTTGATTCATGACGCTTGTTTGGAAGTGATCTTTTGGCATGTTTGCGTGAGACAGCAGCAGCATGTGGGCTCTCAGAGATGTTAGAAGCACCACGGGACCTCTCCAAAGCAAACAGGGGTGTTAATCCTTGGCCAGACCCCAGCAGAGGAAATGGGATAATTTACACCCGGCTTCCTGGGATTCTCCCCATCGCTCCTGGGGATACAATTATACCTTGTCACTTCCTGCCTGTGGATCAAGTCCTCACGGCTTTAAAGCATCCTTCTTACTCCCCAGCACCTACCCAGAAGTCAGTTTCTTGCTGGACTACAGCATATTTCCATGGGCCTGCTCACTTGTATCCCCTCTGGAAAATTTGCACTATAGGGGTGGAGACTTCCTGTGGGTTTGCCCCTTCTCTGCTAATAGTAAGGCAGTGCCTGTACACCCCAGATCAGGCTCTGGTCTACAGAGGCATCTTCATAACTACTTAGCCCTGCTGTCTGTCCTCACACACCTGTTCTGGCTTTGGAAGGCACACCTTGCTGCAGACAGTGGGAAGCTGAGGCAATGAGTGTTTGCAAACTACCTTTTGAGTCCCAACAATCTGACCAGCTTTTGGAATTGGTCACCTTGCTCTAGCCAACAGACCACACCTTGTGAGAGAAATAGGATCATATTTTTATGTGTTTTCAGAGAAGTTGAGGGACGCAGCTCAACACACCGGAGTTCAAGTTGCCTTGAAAGCTACAGGAATTTAGGGTTCTTGTTACAGTGGGATAAACATGCCATTATATATAGCATTGAGCTGAGATAACAAAGCTAGTTCAAAGGCTGGTAGGGCTGAAGAGTTCAATACAGGGATCGTGTTGTGCAGTGTCCATATGGCACTGTGATGAAGCAGCTTTTGGACCTGTCTCTGTGATTCATGCTGTGCCATGGAGCCATGCTGAGTGGGCATGAAAAGTGCCTGCAAGGTAAAGCATTGTGGTCAGGCACGTTGATACATCCATGGCAGCCACCACTGTCACAAACATTGTTATTCAGTGCTGGCAAAATCAGAATCAAGAGCTGAGGACTAAGACTTTCATATGGGAGGTTCCTTACAGACCTAACAGAGGCAAGGTGCCCTCAAAACTGGAGACCCTGATGGAAAGGATAGGAATTGTTTCCTTGGAGCTTCAGTATTGGATCCAAGATGTGTCTCTGTTTAAATGATAACTTGCCATTTCTATAGCAAACTCACTAAAATATTAGTGAAAGAGAATGTTACGGTTACAGGCAATAGTAAGAAATATGTAGAAACTCTCTGTATTAGCTTCCTCTCATCTTGTGATAAACATGAAACGTTTAGTCAGCTACCTAGCTCAAAAGCCTATGCACCTGAGTATTTGCCTTTGGCCCACGCTGCATCACCAGATGTTACAGAAGAGATGACCTCTCCCTGCAGATACTGCACTTGAAATCAACATTGCTGAATTGCTGTCAGATCCATCTATGTTGAGGTCTTTCTCACAAATGCAGTAGCTTCAGCTTATATTAAGATGTCCTCTTAAACTGATTACACAAAGACATAAGGATGGTTCAGTCTTAGAAAGCTGATGTTGCCTGGCTTACATAAGATGAGTAAATCTGAGAAAATAAACTGATTTGGTCTGATTTGAGCACCCTTTCTGTTCCTTCATACAGAATTTCCCATTGCTATATTCAGTGTTCTGGTTGTGTTATGCCTAGTTTGCGATGTCCTGCTCCTACAGGCATGTCATTCCTCCACCCTGCAAGAAGATGGATCAATGCTATGGGAATTGTAATGGCAGTTGCATTTTCCCAGCTGTTCATGAAACATTGTGCAATAGAAAAAGGTGGATCCCTGCATGTCTCAGGTTTTCCTGAATCTTTCCCCAAAGGACCTGAAGAAAAATGCTGTTTTCAATGTGTTTGGGGACAGAAGGCAGCTCCTCTCTGCCTACTACCTCCCTTTCTCTGGCAACCGCTTCAAAGCAAGTGCTTTCTGGGTGCGTTTTCAATTCAGTTGAGACACTGTGCAGAGCTGTTTGCAGCTTGCCAGCTCACTTTCTCTGAAGCAGAGAGCCTGGGTCCTATTGCAGCAAAGTTAGACCTTTTTTTTTTTCCCTAAGAGACATCATGAAACTTCCTTTCCACTAACATGAGAAAACTCTCTGCCCTAATCTAAGCAGTTTTTTGAGCAAACCTAGCTAGGAAGAGACTGAAAGCCTGTTGGAGCTCACATAGTTTTCACTGGAAATAGTAATTCCCGTTTCATTTAGCAAGGCCAGGGACTGAGAAGAAGTTCCTTTGGTTTCAGGAATAAATCTTCGGCGGAGAGAAATCAACTTATGGTACTTTATCTCTCTGTGCTGTGTACAAAGAAGCCCAGAGGCTCACAGCAGCTAATACAAGGAGGTTGACTTCCAGTTAGTAAAAGCTAGGTAAGACAAACTCTCTGTCTTACATCACAATGCACTCCAGTGTCTTTGTAGCATTCCCCCAAGTGCACCGACATTTTTTAAAAGCCGAATAACTGGTGATAACCATAGTACCAAAGTTTCCCACCTCATAAAAACTATGGCTGCACCTCAACAAGCATGAGTAGCCCAGGTGAGAGCAGAAGAGGTCAGTCACCACAGAAAGCTCTGGAGACATGGGACATCCATGCTGTCGTGGTCAGCTTAGTGATAAGAGGGCTTTTCTTCAGCTAAAGACACCACACTGTTCCATGTCTGTATTTGCATGTCTCCTACCCACAAATCCTCTGATGACTCTTGGGCATTTTTATAATGGTACCAACAGAGATACCATAGGTATCTCAGGGAATGTCTTGCTGTGCAACAGTTTATGCATATACTCTACACACCAGTTGCCCAATTATCTCTACAGTAGTAGCAGGAGGAGAACATCCCTCCAAAATGTCATTGATATCTCACGTAACTTGTGCTCTAAGGTGAAATTGACTTTTGGATCAGCACGTTTTCAAAGGCTTTGCACTGTTCTTTTCAGTGCCTGTGTTCTTCCTCAAGCACAGATTGTCATTGCCAGAGCTAAGAGCTTTCACAGACCCAAGGTTGATTTCCACAGGCAGTAAACTGTCTCAGCAGTAATGTTGCTGTTCTTAATTTCCAGTGCTGCATGCTCAAAACAGCAAGTAGGATTTAGACCAGAGAGGCACTGGAAAATTCCTTCTATGTCTATCAGTACATTTAGAGAATGAATCATTCAACATTAGGGGCTGATTCTGGGTCTGCCCTCCAAAAATTCACCTCAAATGAAGCACAGCGAGAGCCATCTCTGAATAACAATTTTCCCATTTATTATTTCCACATAGCCAATTGCTAGATATTTTATCACAACTTATTTGTTAGATCAGTCTGAGACGACATTTCAAAACCCATCCAGTCCATCACACTGCTGTTTGTTACCAACAGACTGAAAGCATCTGGAGCACATTTCCCCCACATACTGGAAGGGAAACATTCTTGCTGTCTTTTCATTTTGTTTATACCACAGAATGACTTCGTTCTGAAACAAAACTGACCAAATCTTTGCTTGTGTTTCAAGTTTAATGGATTGTAACAGGTTGTCACTACTGCTGATTATTTGGGATCATTTCCAGTTCTGTTCCTCTTTTGTTTTTATGTGACTTATTAGATCTGAGCCAGGCACGCTTTCAGCGGTCTTGCCTTTGTCAGGTGCAAGTCAAATTGTCCCCAGGCATAAAGGGCAGAAGCAAACAGAAGATGTCAAAGACTTCCGCTAGGAGAAAATGCCGGAATGCATCACAGCTTTGTTCCCAAGGTCAGCATTGCAAAACCACCTCATGCACTAAGTCGTATTGTCTAGCCCATTGGCCTATGAAGCTGTCTTAGATGTAAATGCCTCTATATCAACTTTCTGGTGCCTCATTTTTCCTAAGTTGTTAAATGTGGGTAGGTGTTAATGTGTTTCCATGTTTCCAACAGAGAGGGGCTGCACAAGAGTAAGCACCGCTACTAACACAGTATTATGTCCAAGGCACTTCACTGCCACATGCTACATGACTCTGCTCCAAGTACCTGGGTGGACAGCATGCTCACAGCAGACTGATCTTAAGAGATTCCTTCGTTCATTGTCACAGAATCACAGACCAGCTGAAGCTGGAAGGACCTCTGGAGGTCATCAGCTCCAATACCCCTGGCCCAGCAGAGACACCTGCCCAGGACGATATCCAAATGTCTTTTGAGTATCTCCAAGGATGGAGATTCCACCACCTCCTCTCCAGCCACTATGTGCCAGTGCTCTATTACCCTTGCAGTGAAAAAGTGCTTCCTGATGTACGGAGGGAGCTTCCTGTGCCTTGTGCCTACTGTCTCTGGCCCAGTCACTCGGCACCGCTGAAGAGAGACCAGCTCAATGATTTGCACCCTTCCTTTAGGTATTTATATACACTGACAAGACCCATGTTTTCCTCCCCACTTGTGTTTTTCTGTTGGTTTTTTTGGTGGTGGTTTGTGGGGTTTTTTTGGGGGGAGGAGGGCGGTGGCACAGAAAGACCTTTCCTCCAAAGTAGCTTTCTTCCTTCAGCTTACATGATACAGAAAAACCCAGCTCACACACACTTACCTGAGACACAGCCTTTGATGAGAAGATTTCCTTTCCCATGTAGACATCTGTAATCTCATACAGGGGATGCCTACAGAAGAGGGGATTCATCTAGTAGGCCAGACAGCTGCTGAATGACTGCTTTGCTCCCACCAGGATTAAAAGGCAGTCTGCAAAGCACTTACCCAGACATCACAGTTATACTGAAAAGTTTGAACTACTGTGCTAACAAGCTATCCTCAAGTTGCAGAGGGAAGATCATTAAAGAGGTGATGGCTCTGATTTTAAACTGTGTGGCAGATCCCTTCTCTCAAATACAGTAGCCACAGAGTCCCATAAGGCCATTAAAGCAAACCTTCATCTCTCTCTGTCTCAGAAACCTTGGGGTTTTACCAATACTACCTGTACAGAAAGAATCCATTCCCATTGCTCTCGGAGCATCATAAAGAACTAGAGCATGCCATAATCTCAGCAGCTTATTTGGCCCCTGGCTCTCCAGGTGAGGCACATCAACAGTAGCTAAATCAGAAAGATGTCTGTATAAAGCTCTCGCCTTTTAACTTGCTACCTGCCACCTCTATTGTGTCTGGGTGATCACATCTGCCTGGAGATACACTGCTATTGCTTCTCACAGTGATGCAGAAGCAATGTAGAGGTAAGTGAGCGAGACAGATTTTTATTTTGTTCTCTCAGAAATTTTTAGGAGACAAGCTACTGAAGGTTGAATCCTTCACTAATTGCTGGAAGGGCAGAGATAAACCCCAGGTTCAGGCTGACTTTGCAGTACCAAATGTTATGGTGGATACTATGACAAATATATAGAGTCACAAGCCAGACCGCATCACCTTACACATCATATCAAAAAAATAACAGTGAGAGTCTTCATCATCATCATCATCCATGTCTGTATTTTTAGAGGTCGCTAAAGGAGTCAGCCAGAAGAGCAAGACCATTTATAATGTCTTTATAAGTCTGCAACAATCGCATATGCATGTGACCCGGGGAAGTGGGAAGTAGGAAGCAATGAGGAGTGGGGGTGACCAGCAAGACAGAAAGTATGACTTCAGCTTCAAACAGTGAAATCTAGTATCACAACTGTGATTTAATGTGATTTAAAAGCCAAAGGAGAAGACACCCAAAAGTGTTCAACTCTCTGTTACAGAAACGCACCCAAAACACTCCCTAATAATCCTGCTGAGATCCCAAAGTTTCTGGAAGATTTCATTACATGTTTCATTTATGCTTCTGGTGATGGTAATCACAAATCCAGTTATTTTTGGCAGGGACAGCTGTGTTCCCGCCTTTTTGAAATGTGGGCTTTCATTCTCCTATCCATATTCAACACCATAACTGCGCCATGTAAGAAAAACAACTGCAAAAACGGGAACAGAGGAACAAAAATGTAGAGCTAAAAAGAAGGAGGGGTGAGGGGGAACAACTCTCACTGTGCTATGTCGTTTCTTTTTTCCTACTGGTTGGTTACCCAGCCCTATCAAGTGCAAGTCAATCAACTGACATCGGATGTGTTTTGCAGACGGATCATCAATGATGCATATCTGATGCACAGATGTTTCAACTTGGATTTGCTAGCTATCCAGCAATCAGACAGAATCCTAATGCTGATCATTCACAGATGTTGCAGAAAGAAAGAAATTTCTCCATCCATTGCAAATAATTTTATACTTTTTACTCTTGGTCAGCCGCAGCAGCCATCCCCTGTGGAAAGCAAAGTGTGACTCTCAGTTGGGATGATGCAGTTTTGCAGTTGGCTGCATTGTGGGTGTTGCTCCTTTGAAAGTAAAATCCCTGAAAACATTTCTGAAGGGCTGGCAACTTTGTTCAAAAGACACCTTCACCTACCACCAGCACTGAGTGCTGTATTTGAAATCTTCTAAGTCACAGCTGCTAAACTGGCTTATTCTTTCAGTGTGGAGATTCAAACAACCCACTGGAGAGCGTGTCCAATGGGCTGGGTAGTCAAGGGACGGCTACAGCTGTGGTGGCATACCCCACCAGGCTGGCAGCAGCACAAAAGCACCGAACGCTTTAGCTTGGCATTGACAGTATCTGCACCATCAGTTCTGTTTCCTGAAAAAACATGGAACAGGCCTGAAAATACCAGATAGAAAAAGAAATTGAGGTGGGATTTGTTTTGCTATTTTTGAGGACTTGATGAATCAATTTTTCACATTCTTCTTTGTGATCACAGCTGCTAACAGTGCCTGCTTTATGAAAATTTTGGTTGTCACCAAGGATTATGTGACTGGACTAAGAAACACAATGTGTAGATTAAGTATGCAAAATTCTATTTAATTATAAAATCCTGCACCAAAACCTTCTGAATGCAGGAAATCATCATCAAAACTATTTGCCTGCGTCAGGGAACAGTGATACTCACTAGCTGCAAGGCTGGTGACTGTCTCAGGAGCCTCGAACAGCATGCCTCCTAAACCATTTACATTCTTCAAGTAGAAGGATGCTGGGCTTCCTACTCCCACGACATTCACAGAGCAGACTCAGAAAGAGGTAAATTCAATTCTTGCCCTTCCTGGCTTGCAAAGTTTGAAGTCAGGCAGCACTGGTCCTCACTGAAATGGCCAATGTATTGTTCAGAAAAGTGATCCATCTTCCCGTTTCTCCATCCAACATGCAGTACATCCATTTCAGACAAATACCTCTGAAAGACAAACCTGCCCTTCCTGACACAACTGAGCATAGTCAAGGGCCATCAGCTGAAATGAAGCAAATGCTCACCCCTGAACAAACCTGCACTCATGTTACCATGTAAAAATTAAACCATTTCAGAGAACTGATGAATAATATCTTTTTGACAAGGACCAAATTGTCTGATCTCTGTTTCCTAGGCTTCTCAATAAGCATTTGAACACTTCTTGACCATCAGACTTCACCTGTTCATCACAGATGTGTCTCAAAGGACAAGCTAAAGCACTCAAGCTCCTTTCTTAATGCATGGTGATAAGCAAACAGATCTCTACCACTTGGTCCTTTACATGCAATTCCTCGTTAGTGATTTCCTTTTAGAGGCCTCTTTTAAAGTCTGGTCTGTGACAGTGTACCCACAGAGATAAAGATCACAGTCTCTGACACTTCATTCTGCTGAAGTCATATAGTAGGGTTTAGTGTCAGAGAGAGTGTCACCTCCACAGTAAGAGTTAAACCAGATCCATTTCCAAATTGTTGTACAGAGTAGCAGACAGGTTGATGGCACACATCAGTCTGCAAGCATGGAGCTGCCAGTTCAGAAGGGAAATGGACACTCTTTAACTCTCAGATCTGAAAAGCACAGAGACACCTTTGACTTAACTCTGTTTTGGCCTTTGTTCGCTGCAATCCTCAAATGTGCAGAGTAGCCAGCAAGAGTTTTCATGTGCTGAAAAGCTAGACACAGGTGCTTGCAGAGGCAGAGTTAGGGACCTGACCCAGTGCTACTGAAGTCTCACATCACTGGATTCCTCAGGACCCCTATAACCATCCTGGCTGCTAAACTCCAAATGAGGATGGTGAAGGAACAAGGGGAAGCAGCTGTTTTCCCTTGTGCACAGGGAAACTCACAGAAAATGGAGGAGCCGCAGGCAGTGTCAGCTGCAGAAAAGAAGTGTGGGATGTGTCAGGGGCCCAGGGCCTTCGTGGTGCCCTCAGCAGACTAGCAACAGTTGGGTGTGGAGTGGCAGGCAGTGCTACCCTCACTACCAAAGAAGGATAGGAAAAATCCTTGAAGTCATTTTGTAGTTATGACAGGGAGTTACTGCGTCTTTACAGATGTGTCTAGCTTTCCTTTGCCCCCGGCAAGGGGCATGAAGGACCACCAGCTGACCTGAAGATGAGAGAGGCGGCAGAGACATTGGTGCATGGAGAGACCTACAGGGAGTCAGGACTAAGCCCTGAGAGAGAAGGTGGAATTTCAGATGAAGGTGGAATTTCATAGCCAGGCGTCTTCACAGCCGGAGCTGTGATACCATAAGCCACTGCATTTGAAGCAAACCTTATTTACCACTTGAGCAGAATACTTATGAATCGGTCCTACAGTGTTGCTAACCTGAATTTCTATTTACAAGGCACCCATCTCACCCAGTTCTGCCAGAAATCACATCCAATGGTCTCCAGGGTGCTCTGAGCGTGGGCAGCTGGGAAATGGGCAGGACTGCATGAGGTCCACCAAAAGATGTCCTGTGGAGAATATGGGGCAGGGAAGGGTTCAGGCTAGGATCTTACCACTTCTCTTTAAATTATGCAAATATTTACTGTGCAGAGGTTCCAGTAGGCACAGCATAATTTACATGTATAACATGGAAGTGTTGCTAGTATGACACAGCTTCATGTAGGCTTGCTGAGTGGTGTTTCTGGTTCCAGGAAAGTGTACCTGGGGAAGGACAGCAGCTTGGTGTCACCAGCCTCCCTTCCCCTCTGTTGTACCATATCCAGTATGCAATTACTCACCAGCCCAAGGGGGGACATTTCCAAGGTGTGTATTGTATTACCGTCAGCCTACTGCTCCTTTGATCATGCAATTCCTGCATGTCTTTTTTCTGTACAACTCAAATGTAGTGTTTGTGTTGTTGTGGCACTCTCTCTTCCCCAAAGTGGTGTCAGCAGTGAGCCGTTTCGAGAGAAGCCCTGTCTGTCAGAGAGGGTACAGGCTACCCAAAGTCAGCCACAGGAGGGACTGTGTGCAACCTGCGCTGTCATCTGCCGTGGCAAAGCATGATGTTGAAACAGAGGGTCGTGCACTCACCTAGCTCTCCTAGCTCTCCACTTGATAGTCCTTGTGTCATCAGAGGAGGAGGCTCCTGTGATAACATGCCTGGCCTGTGTATGTGTGAGTAGGTCCTGGTGATCCCCACGCAGGGCAGAGCAGAGCTCACTCCAATAAAGCCACCTTCAGCAAAGGCCCTACATGAAAGCATCAAAAGCCACATCTAGGGCAGAGTCAGGAGAGCTGAGGGTGCTCCTGGGTCAGGCAGCACTACCCAGCAGAGGCATATGGTCTCCATGGCCTGGGGAGACAGAGTTAATCACTCATTTGATTTAGGGCATAAAGGCTTTGTCAGCACATGCTTATAACCAGGCTGCTGCTGAAAAGCACTGCTGCCTCCACACTGGCAGGGCTTCAACACACATGCAAAATTCAGCTTATACTGGGCTGAATTGGGTCATTGGCCCAAAAGCATTTGAAACAAGTACAAATCCCTCCATTGCTCCTGATAAACTATACCATGTTTTTCAGAGCTGTTCCAGCCCCCTCCAGCAACATTAGTATAAGTTATTCCTCACAAAGGGAGAGGATAAGGAAATACCCGTCTCAGCCTCTAGCAAATCCTCCAGGGACACATAGGAACAAACCAATGTCAGCAGGTAAGCATTACCACTGCCTTGTAAAGCAACTCAAACAAGTCCAGATCTACTCTCTTTGGATCACAAAAATAGGGAAAAAACCCTCAGCTGCTTATTCCATCTAGTGCTAGAGACTTCAACTTCTCCCCTCCCAAAGCACTGTTTCAAGGGCTATTTGTAAAGAAAGCTTCATGGTTATAAATCTCTCTGGAGCCACTTGCACGCACAGCCTTCATGTTAATGTACCATGACAATCTTTTCCCTTTCCTTTTAGCAAACGAAGGGTGAAGGTGTATAAACTGGCATTTCTGAGGTCACTGACATACAGGGCAAGTGACGTGACATATGCTTTACATTGCTTTAAGCTCCAGCTCTGATGCCTGTGGAGACATTTTTGTTTGGCACAGGGCTTCCTCCTGCTTCTCCTCTCTAAGTCTTCATAGTCTCATTTGGGTGGGATGCTAGACACTGGTGCAAATCAGGAACAACTTTGTTAGAGACAGTGAAAGTATACAGTAAAAGTATGTAAATGCATCAGGTCTACACATTTCTAATTTAAACCACTTCTAGGAAAAAAAAAAGGGTTTTTTTGGTAGGTTTTTTTCTGAGACTACTTATCCTCTTGAAAGAAAGCACACAAATTATTCAGACATGTTTTCACTTAAAGTTCTATCAAAAGAGGCTTTGTGACACAGACTGACATCATGGTTAAGCAGGAAATTATTCTAAGTGTTACGTCCCCAGTTCCCAGCCTTCTCTCCCCTTAACTGCTTCTCGCCCCTGTCCCCTCTTCCTCTTACACCTGATTTTCAGAAGAGCAGTATATTTCTGCTTTATAAGACTGCAAGAATTACATTTCTTCTACAAATCAAGATTTTTTTTTCCTTTTAAGGGGTCACTTAAACCCTCTCAAAGGCAAGGAGTAAGAACATGAAGAACATTTAATGGTGTTTAAGCACACAGCAGTATATGTTTGGACTTTGCTAAGAAGGGGGCCTAGAAGTCTCAGTAGTTTTGAGGAAAACCAGTCTTATGTATATAACAGTCTTAGGTATAAAAATTCCTAAAGCTCTCTGAATGGCCTGGCAGCATGGGAATTCCCATTAAGCAGCCATTCACACCAAACAGTTGCAAAAAAAAAAAGCAGTTTTCCTACAGATGCTTTTGGCTTCTTCCAGAAACAGTACTATTTTGGGCTGGGATTTTGAGGTAAGAAATTTTGAAAGGGCTTTTCTCCTTTGTATTAAAAAGTCACAATACTGAAAGATTTACAAATGAGGAGGCTGGATTTTTTTTTTCTGGGCCATATAATATGTGACTGTTGTCTTAGAGAGAATAAAGAAGACCTCTTTGACTCAAAAAAAAAAATTTATGTGGTTTTTCTTTTTCTTTTTCCTGTCCAAACACAAAACAGTCTCTTTGACAGTAGGGAACTATTTCAGGCACACATAAGAGCAGCAAGGATGGACAGCTGGATTAAAACCAAAACCAAACCAGCATAACAAACCCTGCACAACAGACAGCAGAAGAATAAAAGGTGGCTTTTGATACAGAGCAAAACAGAGCAAAACATAAGGCTGCAGCTCTAATATAACTAATAGTTTATGTAAAATCATTAATGGAGAGAGCATTTAAAATGTTAGAAATTAATTTATTTCTATTTGTTAGACAAAAATTGTTAGCAATACATGGAGGCAGGGAGAGAGGCTCCAAACATTACAAAAAGAAAAAGTTACAGTTCAGAAGGGATTTTCCTAAGGCATTCATCATAATTCTCCCACAGTAATCAGAGATTAAACTCCCACTGAATTAAATAGGGACAGACTTAGGCCAGCAACAAATGGTTTGCTAAAGTTTCTATCTACCTAGGAATCTGACAAAATGCCAGTGTGCTGCAGCAAAGCTTGACTCAGTGTTTGTCTATGTGTATTATGGTCAAGAAAACATATATCTCATTGAACAGCAGAGAGAAACTGCTGCTCAGAAAGACAGCAAGGGTGCTGAAAATCTGAACCAATTTGTTTCATAACCAAAACTATGCCCACATACAACAACCCAGGTGTTTGGACAAGGGGGCAGCAAGAGATCTATCCCCAGGCTCCAGAACTCCCTTTGGATGCGTTAGGCTCTGAGGCAGAGGTTAGTGACTGTCAAGCCTTTTGGAAAACACCTTGAGTAAAAACACATCCAAGAATCTCTCCAAAAGCCCTTTTACAAACTCGGTGCATCCATCTTTCACATCTGCAGGGTATTTATTCTCTACCACAGTAGGATGAATATTTTCTCCCCACAGGTTGGAAAGCCAGAAGCAGTTCTTTCTGGCCTTTTCATGTGCCTTTGCATCAGCAATTTGTGATGGGCAGATGCCTTACCAAAGCCCCACAGACATTTCTCTGCAGACAGTCTGAATTCAGATTCTGACTTTTTTTGCCTCCTGCCGGTGAACATCCTGCTGCAAAGATGTCAGATAAAGTCTGGAGGGAGTCGGAGTGATGGCACTAGATTAGATTCCATGGTCTTGTCTGTGAATCAGAGAGAAGTAAAAATCCTGATTCCCAGCAGATGGCACCACCTGTTCCACTGAATTTTTCTGTGCGGTAAGTGTAGCAGCTCACCGACAACTGAGCCTGCAGAGCAAGAACTTAGTGGTCCTAGAAGGCATCAGCACTGGTCTTTACTGGAGACTGGTGTGAGAGCACAGTAAACCAGAATCAACAGAGGCATACCACACCTTCACAAGAATGAAGATGCAAATCTTCAAATTTGAAACAGATTCTTTCAAATCTGTTTAGCCACAGAGAAGGCAAAGGCATGTAAGGGCCGCTGTACTCTGTATAACAGATGGATGTGTGAGCAGGGCTCTGTCCTGTGCTCTTCAAACCCACTCTTTGCAGATCAGTTTCTGGCCTGGGGACACCATGGACTATATTGCCCTTGCCCATGTGAGGATGAGATTATAGCCCGGGGCAGTGAAGGACAGCATGCTCGGTAACCAGATTTCCTCACTTGCAAGGTGATAACGAAATCTGTGATGCCACAAGGCACCAGCCATCCTGTCTGTCACCACCTGGAAGTCCAGTACCTCTTCGGGGCTAACAGCTCCCATATGGAGAGGTTGAGGAGGACTTGAGTTAATAGGTACACACACACGCATGTGCGCGAAAACAGTAATGGTTATTTTCCATCAGAATTTGTAAATTCACCATAGTCATTGTATCAGTTTGTTCAGGAGACTGACAGTTGTCTAAACACAGCAGGCTGAGAAAGATGTTTTTGCCCTCAGGGAATAAATTATTACCTGCTAATTAATTACAGGGAAAATGGGAATATGCACTAGTATTTAAGCAGAGAGGAGACAGGGCAAGGGAAGCTGGAAGGCTGGTATTCTTAAGATGTGGTGTCCCAGGGGACTAGGGCGCCATTTCCAGCTCAGACAGATGTTCTGTGTGACCCTGGGTAATATACACAGCCTCTCTGATGCTCATTTTACAGTCAGTCAGTACCATTTTACACCACAGGGGTCAGAGGTGGGGGTACATGACATGTCACAGCTCATTGCCTGATTTGCACAGGCTCTGTCTAGTACCTCCCAAACAATTGCACCAGCCTGGCCTCAGCTCCCCTTTTCCAAACCAGGCCTGAAACTGTGAATGGCTACAGCCCATCTCCTTAACAGTACTGGTCAAAACAAGCATACATTGACTCTTTTCTTGCCAAAAAAGTCAGTTCAGGGTCTCTATCCCCATATTTAAAATGCCGCTCAGGAATATTTTTAAGAGTCTAACAAGTCTACTTCATCAGCAAGTTTGATCTATTTTGGGGAAAATATAATTGTAACTTCTCAGCAGTGGTAATTTGTGACTGAGAAATGATGTGGCATGGAGGCCAAGAAGGCCCATCTATGATAAGGGGTTAAACTGCCTGGAAGCAGGAATATCAGAGACAGAAGAACTCCTTCTGAGGAAGTGAACTTCGCCTTGGTGGTAAGAATCAGCCTCAGCATTGTTTTGTTGCCACCCTACAAAGAGAGGTCTCCCTGAGCTCAGGCCCAGGTGCTGGGGCCACCCTTGGTCAGCAGAGCTGGGTCAGAGGATGGACGACGAGCTGGGCAATAGGCCCAGAGCTGGACTTAGGTGTCCCATGGTCTTGGGATTGGTGCTGGTGCAAGTGGATGTAAGGAACCTGCTTGTGACCCATGTTGCAGACTCCTTGCAGAACCGCTCATTGCCATAGGACCCTGCTTAGTGTTTGTTTACTAAAATCTTCTTTCATATTTATGCACAAACATACATTTAATTTGCCTCAAAGGGTACCATAAAAATTCCACAACAACCACTATGATAATTCATCTTCCAGTGAGTTATCTGATCCTGCTTTATCAGAAACAGGAGGAAAAACTCCGGAGTCTGATGCTCCTGAGTCTGATGCTCCAGTTCTGGTCATATGCACAAAATATATTACCAACAAATTACCTTCACTGGCTGGAAAGGAAGAAAGTTATTTGCTGTTTCCCGAGTGGAAAAGGCTCATGTCCCCTGCGATGGTGTGGAGGACCGTTGATAACCTCCAAAAGTACAAACAAGGGTTTTACCAAGTCCAACTCTCATCTGACTTTCTCTCCTGCACATGGAAAATTTATTCTAAGGAAGCTTTAATGAAACTTTAAGAAAGATTTAATAGGAGAATGAGAGTGGCATATGACATGAATTAATTCCATTTCCTACCTTTGCTCATCACCAGGCCTCCAAGCACATCATTAAGACTTGTTAATACAACACTGGGCAGCAGCAATGATGTATTTGCTCTATTTCCTTGCCTGTTAAACACACAGAAAAAAAATAATCCAGCAATAGCATTTCCCTTAGGTTGTAGATTATATCTGATTTTTTAAAAGGGCTGTCTAATCTCATTTTAAAGCTCTTGAGTGCTGGTGAGTCCCAAACCTGCCTTGCTGCACTATTCAATTACCCTCACGGCCAGATGTCTGCTGAGACCAGTGCCCGCTCCCTGTGTGCTGAAGGAAGGCTCCTGGCTGGAGGTGGACTTCTGGAAGAAAATTTCATTTCCAGGGGACAGCAAATCAATAACATGTTTTAGAAAAATAATCTGGCTTCAGCTGCATCATTTTTGCCAATGTCTCTGGAGCAGTTACTGGGCTCCCACGCTTTGTTTCTGATGATGGAAGCTGTACTTGCATCGACAGCGTGCATTTGTTTTTATTGCATATTTGTAGGATGTCTCATTTTACTCTGAATCTCTATGACGGATTCAGCAGTTAATTCTCTAATTTCATTCTTGCATGGAGGCAGCTGAATGTTTGTTGGAGCTGCGACTGCAAACCATCTAGGTTTGGATTTAACTCCACACAGGGACGGGTATCTTTTTCATCTATTGTAGCTTCTGCCCACAACCATGGTTACTCATAAACCTTTTTAGGTCTCTCCTTCAACTGGCAAGGCAGGCACCATTGCTCTCAGTGGAAGCCCACCCACCACATCCATCTACCAGACCAGGATCAAAACCATAATTTGAATGAACAATGGTAGGCCTGAACCGACCAGAGGTGGTGTGATGCTGGACCTGGTACTCACCAACTTGGGGGAGATCATTAAAGGTGATAAGATTGGAGACAGTGTGGGCTGCAGAGACCATGCCCTGGTTGGGTTTGTCATCCCGAGGAATGTGGGCCTGGCAAAGAGTGGGATCAGGACCCTGAACTTTAGGAGAGAAAGCTTTAGTCTGTTTAAGGAATTGTTGGCCAAGATCTCCTGGGAGGTGGTCCTTAGAGACAGAAATGTGGAGGAAAGTTGGCTACTCTTTAAGGATGCCTTTCTGAGAGCTCAAGAACTCTCTGTCCCTCTGAATAAGAAAGTGGGCAGGAAACTAGCATGGCTAGGCAAGGACCTGCTGGTCAAACTGAGGGAAAAGAAAGGCAAGTACAAGCTCTAGAAACAAGGGGGTGTTGTCTGGAAAGAATACAGGGATGATGTTTCAAATTGCAGATATGGGATCAGGAAAGCCAAGGCACAGATGGAACTGAACTTGGCAAGGGATGTTAAAAACAACAAGAAGGGATTTTACAGGTACATTGGCCAGAAGAGACAGGCCAAAGAGAGTGTACCCCCTTTGGTAAATGAGAAAGGAGAATTGGCTGCAACAGATGTGGAGAAGGCTGAGGTACTGAATAAGTTCTTTGCCTCAGTCTTCTTTGGCAGCCAGGATTCTCATAATTCTCAAGTCCCAGAACCTTGCATCCCTGGACCTCTAGGTGGGAACTGGGGGAGTAATTTCACCCGCAATGTAAGGGCAGAGCAAGTCCAAGACTGCCTTATGTGACTGAATGTCTACAAGTTTATGGGGCTGGATGACATGCATCCCAGGGTCCTGAAGGAGCTGGCTGATGTGGTTGCCGAGCCGCTCTCCATCATATTCAAAAAGTCGTGGCTGTTGGGGAAGGTCCCTGGGGACTGGGAAAAAGGCCACATCATTCCCATTTATAAGAAAGGGAGCAAGGAAGACCCAGGGAATCACAGGTTGGTGAGCTTCACCTCTGTGCCTGGGAAGATCATGGAACAGATCGTCCTAGACCACACGTTGGAGCACATGAGGGATGAGTGCCTGATCTGGAACAGCCAGCACAGCTTCACCAAGGGAAGGTCGTGCCTTACCAATCTGGTGACCTTCTATGTTGGAGTGACAGCATCGGCAGATAAAGGGAAGGCAACCAATGTCATCTACCTGGACTTGTGCAAGGCCTTTGACACAGTCCCCACCACATCCTTATCTCTAAACTGGAGAGATGTGGATTTGATGGGTGGACCATCTAGTGGATAGGAAACTGGTTGACAGAACATAGACAAAGGGTGGTGGTCAATGGGTCTGTGTCCAGGTGGAGGCCGGTGACAAGTGGGGCGCCCCAGGGGTCTGTCTTGGGACTGGTGCTCTTTAACATCTTTATCAGTGACATTGATGATGGAATTGAGTGCACCCTCAGCAAGTTTGTGGATGACACCAAGCTGAGTGGTGTGGTTGACACCACAGAAGGAAAGGAAGCCATCCAGAGGGATCTTGACAGGCTGGAAAGGTGGCTCTGGGTGAACCTAAAGAGGTTCAACACTGCCAAGTGTAAGGTGTTGCACTTGGGCTGGAGGAATCCCAGACATAGATACAGACTGGGAGAAATGCTCCTTGAGAGTAGCCCTGCTGAGAAGGACCTGGGTGTCATGGTGGATGAGAAACTTAACATGAGCCAGCAGTGTGCTCTTGCAGCTCGGAAGGCCAATGGTATCCTGGGCTCCATCAGCAGAGGGGTGGCCAGCAGGGACAGGGAGGTGATTGTCCCTCTCTGCTCTGCCCTCCTGAGGCCCCATCTGGAGTACTGTGTCTAGATCTGGGACCGCCAATACAAGAAAGATGTAGAACTGTTGGAGAGGGTTCAGAGGAGGGCCACAAAGATGATTAGAGAGCTGGAGCACCTTCCCTAGGAGGAGAGGCTGGGGAGCTGGGTTTGTTCAGCCTGGAGAAGAGAAGGCTGAGGGGGGATCTCACTGCAGCCTTCCAGTACCTGAAGGGAGCATACAAACAGGAGGGGAATCAATTTTTTAAATGGATAAATAATGGCAGAAGAAGGGGGATGGATTAAAGCTAAAGGAAGGAAGGTTTAAAGTAGATATTAGGGGGACATCCTTTACAGAGAAAGTGGTTAGGTGCTGGAACAGGCTGCCCAGAGAGGTGGTGGACTTCCCATCCCTGGAGGTGTTCAAGGCCAGGTTGGATGGGGCCCTGGGCAACCTTGTGTAGATCCAGGCCTGGAGGTTCATGGCCCTGCCTGTGTCAGGGGGTTGGAACTCTGTGATCCTTGGGTTCCCTTCCAACACAGACCATTCTATGATTCTATGATTGATTCTATGATTCTATGACAGTAATAAGCCTTTAGTAAAAGCTGTGGACAAATAGCTTTGCTCACAGCATCTCCTGCCTTCTAAGTTTGTATATCCTTTCTGCAGCAGCAAGCAGAGCCAGAGTTTTCCCAGACCTATGTATCTCATAATGCAGATATAACCGCCTTCTACACTATCAGAAGTCTGCGGTGGCTTGTAATTTCCATCATAGCACAGCTCTGCTTCTTCATGTCACAGCTGTGTCAAACTCACCTTTGCATACAATTTGCATGCTCCCTTTCAGTGTAATCTACCCTGTTGTGCCTAGAGGACCTGCATTGCAGTACCCACCCAAGGGTTTTCTGATCAGAGAAAAGCCCTGTTGTAAGTGCTGACGTTCAGTATGGTCATTTTATGCATTGTAGTTTCAATGGACATTGCCATTTATGGCTCCTCATCTCATGCTGTGCTTTGTTCAGGTTATGTCACTGTTCTCGGGCTAAGGAGTGGTTCTTTACTCACCCATTTGCATCATCTTGCAGTGCAATAATGTTTGCTTTCTCCTTCTGTGTCTGATGTCATTTTCTACTCAAAGACAATGAGGATCTTCTCACCTCCATTTTGTCTATACCTTTATACCTTTTTCTCTTCCAGAATTTATGCTGTGCCTCTTGTTTCCTGACTCTGCTTAATGGGTATGCACCAGATGACAGGACAGAGCCAGCCCTTCGATTCCTCTTGATCATGTTTGTTTAATTTTTCAGAACACAAGAATGTTACATATATTCTGGAAGATAGGTCAGTGCTGAGAATGAATGCAACCTAGCTTCAGTAAAAGGAGGTAGTTTCTAGTAAAGCAAAAAAATGTTTTATTTATTGGTTCTGGCGTTTGATGAGCTTTCTACCACATGAGAAAAGATTAAACTTAACTATTTCAAAAAGCTACAGCAACAAAATATCCAAGAGATGGAGAAAATGGGAAAAAAGAATCCTACCAAAAGAGTCATTTCAATGTTGGGAGAGGACAGGCAGCAGTAAAACCGTGACAAGGACAAACAGATTCTTACAAGCGTAAGTAAAAAAATCCCACCAACACACAATATAGCAAAGCAAAGATAACAAAAAAATCCCCAACCCAGTCTAAGCCCTCCAACCATTGTCTCTTGGAGAGGGTAAGTTTCCGGTCAAAGTAGAATCCAGCACCATAAGAAAAGAGGAAAAAAATGGAAATATGGACAAATTCTTTGTCAAGGAGCCTGCCATCTAAAAGCACAGGACTGGTGGAAAATTTTCATCTATGTTGCAGATAAGAAACTGAAGCATCAAGCAACAACATGGATTGACCAAGTTGATGCCGAGAAAACATTTGCAGTAATGAAATAAATCATTTAAATGTTGGCTCAAAATAACATTTTGAGATAAGGAGAATGTTTGAGAATCATGGAGCTACGCCAGTAGAGACCATGAAAACGTCCAGCCTACAACATGTCTTCCTAACACTGTTTTCAGCTAATGCAGATGTTAAGATCCCATTCTTCCCTAATGCCAAGACGGTGAAGTCTTATAGTGACACTTCCTTTCTCTGGAGAGGCTTTGAAATTACTGAGCCATCTGTCTGCTGCCATCTGTTGTTGCCTTGGAAATGAATTTGTCAGGTCAGTTGGAAACAGGTTTCAAATAAACCACTACTCTGAAAGATAATGCACAATTGAGGCTGGTGGTGTCACCCTCTCATCATGGTGCATCTGCCTCCCAAGAATTCCCAGCTGGTGCCTGCTTCTTCTCTGGGGAAAGCATTCTCCTTCTCTAGCAGGACCACCGCTGCTTGTGTGCCACTCCCTGTTACCTTGGGACTGTTGGCCACTGGGCACGCTTTGCATCCCACCCAGATGCAGTTCCCTGTGGACTTTGTCCCACCATCCACTCAGAGATTACATGAGCACATCTCATACTCCACCTCTGTGTGCAAAGGCCAGAGAGGTCCTTCCAGCTCTCCACCAGAGGAGAGGCAGACAGCAGGGCCAGAGCATGAGTCTGCAGCCAGGGTGGCCAGAGGACGGGCCAAGGGCACTGCAGTGTCACATGGACCACTTCTGTGGCAACTGTGAGTCTGTGTGCACAGACACCTTTACTGTGAGCAACCAGGGCATGATTCCATGGGGCATTTCTGGGGAGAGAAGAGATGAGCCCTCTGGAGGAACCGGTCACGTCCCTTCTTCCCCAGCCCCTAGTCATTCTGCAAACCCTCCATCTCTATTGCACTCAGCAGCTCTTCTCACGCTTTCTGTTCCCCAGGTCTGCACTCCTTCGCGTTGGGGAAGATGAACAGCACATTACTGTTGCAGGCAAACACCTTGTCTGGGTGCTTTAGCAATGGAGTCCCCCCATCTCCTAGAGAAAAGAAAGGCACATGGAAAAGCAGGAGGAGGTATGGGACATGCCTTTTCCTGCAGTCTATGTAGCCCCACACTTACAGCTGAGTCACAGTGTCAGCTCTGCCTCTGAGGCCACTCTCAGTACAGGGATTCAGGCCCTGCCTGGTGATGTAGGGGGCATTACATCTCTGGCTATCCATGTAAAGAAGCAACAGAATATTTAGGTAACCAGAGGCTCACATGGGACTTGAAAATCTGCTTGGGAAGATGTGTGGACTGGAATGGGTTCTCTCAAGGCTACATGATGCCTCTCATCACTTCCAGAAGCACTCATGCTATCTCAGGTATATATGTACACAAGCTTGGAGTCAAGTTCTGCATGCCTTTGCTGCATAAAACAACCTACACTACTCAAATTCACTTGCTGGCAAGTGGCAGAACCAATTCATGTCCAACATGACATTTTGGGTGCGAACTATGCCCTGATGAAGACACCAATGTACTGTGTTTGTAGGAGCATAGAAAATGTTATTTCTGTATACACATTCTTTTCCAGAGTATCCCATAGCTACCACATCTCTTCTTATATGGTGGTTGGATTCACAAATAAGGTCAGCAGACAGGGAACATTTCTATATTTCCTCTGGGCACAGATCAGACAACACAGCAAGTCTGAATTCCAAGTTAAGTAGACAGCAGCAGCTGAAGAGCCACTTTGTGCAAAATAGGTAACTACTGGTCCTTTCTCACCAGTTGCACTGCTTCACTGTTATCCAAAAAAATCTTGTACACTTGGGCTCCACTATTCTGTCTGTGAAGAAATGGAAAGTGGAGTAGCCTCTGTGCCAGTGCTCCACCTGTTTCTCCTCACTTGCAGCAAGACAATAGGAATCTTCTCTTAATTGCCTTTGTTCAGACGCAGAATCTGAGCAGAAAAGGTAGTGAGGCTGATCAAGGTGGGGAAATATTTCAGTTTCACACAGAAATCAAGCCCTAGGCACTATCTCATCATGCTGGGAATGCAGAAAGGACATCTGAAACAAGCACACTAAAATATTAACTGTATTTCCTGCAGAGGAGAGCAGATGATTCTCGGAGAATATTGTGATCAAAATATTTTCTGGAGGGTCACCTCTTGGCACCTCCACTTGACCTGCAGCCTGCTTCTTCAACACTAGTAGCCAGGATTCCTGAGGTACAGGTGCTTTTCCACCATAAACACTGTCTTTTATGCAAAACTAGTACAACTTAAAATTGTATTTCTATGTCTTAATTTACACTTAAAATCAAAACCCTCCATTTCCCTCCCCTGACCACACAGTGAATAGATGAGCTGGCTATTGGTAGAGCAGGAAGGGAATTGAGGAGTGAATAATGGAGAAAGAAAGTACATGGCCAGGATCCTGCTGGGTGAGATGAGCTGTGTCAGTTTCCTTCAGTGGAGAGCCTAGGCTATGTTCTTCAGAAATTGCAAGCAACTGGGAAAACTAAGATCACAGTTTGAAGGTGACATGGGTACCCAAGGCCTCAAAGCTGAGGCCCTAGAATGCTACACGTACTGGAGCCACATGCCCGCCTCCAGTCTTCAGTGCCAGAGTCCCCAGATGCAGCAGGTCCTACTGGCCTCAGCAGTGGCTACAGGTACAAGCAGAATAAAGTTGCCCAGCTCTACAGTGTGGCCAGGCACTGGGGTGCACAGGTGCCAATAGCCCGGGTTGGATGGAGATCAGTTTTCAAAATTGTCATCTACCTTATTGGAGGTTGAGATAAAAAACCCAGACAGTGCCTTGTTCAGCATTGCCATGTGCTCCATGCAAGTCAGGGCACCTCAGGATGATGCTCTGTTCATCAGGCTGGAGATCACAAAGAAATGTGTTTGCCTTTTTCTGTTGCCAGAGGGAAGGATCTAGAGCATTGGCAGAGGGGAGTTAGCTCACAGTGGTAAACAGAGGAGTAAAAAGTGCCCAGGTATCTTTTGGGTCAGACTGTAATTCTGCTCTGTGCTCAGTGCTTGCTGGTTTGCACACTCCACTCTCATGGCAGCCCCCAAGGATGTCATAGCTATTTACCCTGCTCTCTGAAGTAAGTATGTGGGTCTTTGTCTTAGTGTTGAAGAGCCATGGGCCACTATGCTCCCTCATGTGACTTTGGGAAAGAAAAACAATTTTACTTCTGAAATAGGAGGTAGGTGGAGTTATAGAGGTTCCAGTAGGCAGAACAGCTTATGCTGCTGTTACGCAGAAGAGAGTGGGTATTTACAAAGCAAAATGGGAATGCTATCCAGCTGAAGCCATTTCATAATATAGATGAAGAGCTGCATTGCTTGCTTGTGTATAAGTGGTGAAGCTTTGTGGGAGTGAAACAGCATCAGTTTACATTCCCTATCAACAGAGATGAGTACCTCTCTGCCTCAAACTTTATTACCTATCTCATCCTTTTAAGACAAATATTTTCCTCTCCCTGCAAAGCATCCCTGTTCTGTTGCTGAACTGTTCTGTATCCTCTGTGACTTGCCATGGCTCCTTTTCTTCAACAGACATGACTCAGTTGTTTCCTTTTCTTATTCCCTTAGCAGTCGGTAAACCCATATTTAATTTGCTGTTGATGCAACATGCCAATAGCTTTTCTGCTTTGCTTCTTTCAAATAAATATCCTGCCCTGCTAAGTATCACTGAACGTCTCTCTTTTTACTGGGCCTGATCTTTTTGTTTGTATTCTCCCCCTGAGATACTTTTTAGAACATCGTCTTTACAAGCCATTCAGAGTGTGGAAAATCCATGTTCCAGAGGAAGGCTTAAGAAGCTCTTGCTGTTTAGCTTACACAAGAGAAGACAGAGTGACTCAGTCGCAGTCTTGAGCTACATACTTTGAAACAAGACTTTCAGAATCTGAGGTCTTGTTAATCCAACACCACCACCCCCAACCCCTCCCACAAACCCAAAACCACAAGCTCTCCCAGCCTCCCCAAAACCACAAGCTCTCCCAGCCTCCCCTCCCCACACCCTGCAAATGAGTAACTTTGAACCTGAATTGAGAGAACAGGGCACAGATATGTAACTTCTGTAATTGACCCTGGAATATAGAAGAATCTGTATATGTCAAGAATTTTAAGGCAAAGCTGGGTGTTTCTGAGGTGCCCCAACTGAGGCAGAAGGCAAGCCCTTTGTATGGGATTTTACAGGTGCAGTTTTGTAGCCTGAGCTACGCAAGTCTGAGAGATGAAAGGATCAGTCCCTTACAGATCGTACTCACAAGCAGCCTTGTGAATAACATCCTGATGCTTGCCATCAATGGTGGTCATTTCCCTTTGCATCCAACGGTGCAAAGTCCATTGTCCCTACACTCAGAGCTTTCTACCCTGTATCAGATGGTAAGTGAAAAGGTCGTTTTCACTTACTAGGTGGTAGCTAGAGTCCCTTGCTCAAATGTGAATGAGGCTGGCTGACAGCATCAATAGGGCCAGAGTAAGTATCCCAGCTCTCAAAGAGTTACCCATCTGTGGTGACAAACTTCAGGAGGAATTTCATCTGAGACTTGCTTTATGGTGGTTTTTTTTTCTATTCGACTATTTGCAATGTCAATTGAAAGCCAGAGATGACAGCAATGTTGGGCTGAACAGCTCAGAGGTATAATTGGATATGAAATGAGAATTGGTTTTGATGTAAAAGGATATCTCAGCTGCATACCCTCATATACTTACTGTGCTCTCACCCTCTCCCCAGATCTCTTTATTGTTGCCTTTTATGGAGGAGCTGAATCAGAGCTCCATCTTCTTTATTGTGTCTGGGCACTGATTGCTTTGATCATGTTGAAGTGCAGTATTGCACTAATGATCGCTAAACCCCACCTTTGATGTTGGTTGTGAATGTGCTGCTTTGCCAGTGGAGAGAACGTAAACGCTTTTGTTTTCTGATTATTGTCTGTCATGTTTAGAAACAACAACAGCAAGACAGGGGAAGAAAGTGTGAATACTTAATGGAATGAAAAATTCCACTGATGCCCTGCTCCCTGCATTGACTGTCAAGCAGTTTCTTCAGAGGCAAAGCTGAATGCCGGGCTCCGAGCTGGATTGTGGGGAAAAGGCTCTACCAAGCTATGTGCAGCACTGCCCACAGGGAGCACGGCCAGCAGACTGGTATGGAAGGCCCCTACAAAGGCAAAGCACAACAGTACCCCTGTGGAGGGATACACTCAGCTGTCTGCACCTACCCTAGGGCACTGATGGGTGTAGAAGGAACCAGGAGCTATGGGTCTTACCCTATGCTCCCCAGCGCAGCTATGCATTGCCTGGCCATGGTCCAGCCCTTTCCAAACTGTTTTGCTGTGATCTGTCTTGGCCTTTACACAGTGCTTAGCCCCATTGTATCCATTTGCTTTGCAGTAGGAGGAAGTCTGCTCTGTGGTTAGATCTGTCACCAGCGAAAAACAACTTTGTTACAAGAGTACTCATTGCTTCCAAGTACTTAAATAATCTTGAGGGACACAGCTCCTGAAGACATAGAAGCACAGTCCTTGGGGTCCTGCAGGATCAGCAAAGTCCATGCGCTGTGAATGGCTTACATGATGTAGCTCTTTCCTTTCGTTATTAGCCCTGCAGTCTACTGATCACATTTACAACAGCTGGCTTCTGGCTGGAGTCTCCGTTTCTTCCATGTCCTGTGGTCCTCGAGCCTTTGTAAATTGATCACAGATGGCTGCAAGTAGAAATGGTATTTTGGATGGCATTAGGCAACTGAGAGCTCATGTTTAGTACAGTGTGATCTATTTCCTATAGGCCTAGCCAGCTAAGAAAGCTCAGCATCTCACCATACCATAAAAACCTTTGTTTTGGTAAGTAAGGGCACCTTTTCCTACTTGTACCAGGAGTCTTCTCCATCATCTTGTTGCTGTAGATTTACTTATATTGCCGTGATATGTCAACTGTTACATCCATGCCAGATAGGTCTTTCACATTAACTGAAACTCAGACTTTCCCTGACACTGCTCAGCTGTTTTTTGGGTTGCAAGAAGGATGTTTGTCACAGAATCCAATGTGGTCAGGACACAGCAGTAAGTCATCTTGAGGAAAGCAACACCTCGTCATTTCAAAGTGCAGTGATGCAACAATAACAACCAAGTGAGAGATCTAGCCTGCCTGACAGCTCCATTACATGTTGTAGTAAATCCTTTCAGTAATTTTCAATGTGCTTCACCTCATTTGGTTATTTCATTTTCCTGAGTCCTGTCATATCAGACACACCAACTTTTAGACTTGTCATCTCAAATATCTTCTTTCAAAACCATCTTGATGAAGGGCAGTAATGGTGTTCCCATATGCCTGTAGATATTTATTGCTAGAAAACTGTTAACTTTTTGCTAAAGATATCTTTAGAGAGTCATTGGCAATGGCAGGGATTTTTCCCCCATCTATTTTAAGGACAGTAGTTTTACCTCACTATAGATTTACAGCATCAAATTTCAAGAACAATTTCTATGTTGTCCTTTCCTTGGGATGACATTCTGCATGTACTTCAAACCAATATATACTTACATGTGTGATGTGCTCATATTGCAGCAACCTAAGATTTTCAAGCAGAACTTTTCCATAGCATAATGATACCAGTTACCAAAAAGTAAATGTTTCCAGAAGAGAAATGCTGATTTCAGTGACATCAAATCACACAGAATCACAGACTGGCTGAGGTTGGAAGGCAGCTCTGGAGGTCATCTTGCCCAACCCCCTGCTAAAACTTTAAGAATCCATTGCCCATATCCAGGCGGCTTTTGAAGATCTCCAAGGAGGGAGACTCCATCATCTCACTGGGTGACTTGTGCCAGTTCTCAGTCACCCTCACAGTGAGAAAATGTTTCCTGATGTTCAGAGGGAACTATCCATGTTTCAGGTAGTGCCCACTCTCCTGTCACTGGGCACTGCTGGAAAGATCCTTGCTCTGATATCTTTTTCAGGACTTTATCTACAATGATGAGATGTCCTCTGAGCCTTCTCTTCTCTGGACTGAACAGTATCACTCCAGTCTATCCTCACTAGAGGAATGTCCCAGACCCATAACTGGTGGCGTATTGCTGGACTCTTCTCAGTATGCCCATATGTCCCTTGTAAAAGGGAGGCCAGAGAGGGATCCAGCACTCCAGGTGTGGCCTCACCTAGAGAGGAGAGGGGAAGGATGACCTCCCTTGGCCTGTTGGCAACATTCCTCCCAATGCAGCCCAGGACATAATCAGCCCTTTTTGTGGCAAGGGCTTGTTGCTGGCTCATATTCAATCTGGTGTCCATCATGACTCCCAGGCTTTTTTCTACAAACCTGCTTTTGAGCTGGTTGACTCCAGCCTGTTCCGGTACACAGAATTCTTCCATATATAGCTATGAAGCAAACCAGGACTTGCAATAGCATTAGCTACCTTTAAGGCACATTGCAGACCCAGTTTGCCTTCAGGTGTGTGTTAGGACTGCTAACTGCAGCTTCCAGGATGTTGGAGAGAGCTTCTGAGTCCACCAGATTGGGGAAACCACCACGTCTCAATGTGCAAATGAAGGATCACAGACTTTCTGCAGAGCAGCACATGCTCAGGTGTTTGCTAGCATTTTGACTGGGATTTTTGAATCCAGCATTGAGCTGCACCATACACCTAGACACTTCAGCTGGCTGTCCCGCATGCCTGAGAATGCTATGAACTTACCAAATTCCTGCATGGCCAAACTATGTTCTTGACATTGTTTGGCTCACATGGTGCTGTCCTGAAGAAATATGAGTCCAATCTCTAAGGTAAAAGATGTAGGGAACTGTGCTCTTCAGTGGTTCTTGCAAAACTCAGAGCTTCTTATTCTGTGTGGATACTTAGAGTAATATAAGTTTAACAGGTCTCAGAGCTTGGCAGGATTGCTTCAAATTTTGGACAAGCCAGTTTGAATACTGACATGGACAGTAACTTTGGGCAAGTATACACATCCCTTATTCAGATATCTTTCATTTGAGAAACCCTCCTCAAATGTCCACTTGCTCCTCATCTCCGTTATTTCCAAGAGCTAGCACCCTTACAAGCATCCCTACTTTATGGTTCATAAACTTTCCTGGAAGACTGAAAATCTGCTGCACCTCAGACTGCTACCCTGGGCTGCTAGTTTTATAGCACAAGACATTGTGGAGGCTAAATGGTAGAAAAGGGAATGCCACATCCTAGGAAGAGGCCAAAGTTGTTTAGTCTCTGCAGGTGCTGACACACAGGCTGCCTGGTGCTTCTCTTTCCAAGGGACTGCTGCTACCCCATGCTGTGTCCATCCTATTCCTACAAATCTTGGATATTTCAGGTTTCCAGGGTGACTGGAAGGGCACAAATGACATATCGATGAAAAGATGAACAAGTCAGGCCCAGAAGTTCTACTCTCAGCATGCTGCATGTCTGTCCCTTGTGTTCTTGTACAAGCAACACTCTCCACTTCACTCTCTGAAGTTTTAAAATCCCTGCTACTCCACGCCAGCCATTCCTAGAACAGCACACAGGGCACAGTCTCTCTTCATCCTCCTATTCAAAGACGTCCATAACAATGTGAATGGACCACCTTGGAAATGGAGGCCTCTTCAAGGAGAAAGAGTCCAAAAAGAAGATCTGGAGGGAAGAACATGGCAGACTTTTATTCAGTACAGGAAAGTAGCTCAACACAACTTCTGTGTCCAGGTTTTTGTCAGTATCATCACCATGCTCTGCAAGGGCCTGGCATAAACAGGAGCAGTACAAGAGGGCATGTCATGATGCTGAAGTTAGGAATTCATCTGCAAGCACATGGTAAGAAAATAAGAATTTTATGCATGAAACTAGGTACAGAAGACCGGGTTGTCTATAGAGTAGGCTTGTCACAAGGAGCAGGTATGGAGATAAGACCTTGAGACAGGAAAGAATACAACTTCAAACAACTGGGGCTGCTCACCACCTTTGTGCTGCAGAGAATTAAATTTACCACACTCAGTATAGAATCAGAAACATAAACAAGGTTGAAAGTTGGTGGATAGTCTAGAAAAATTATCTGCTGCATGGAAAGGATAGGGATGTGAAAACTACATAAAACAGCTACAAATTTAATGTGATCAAAGCTGGATGGTGTGCTTAAAAGTTTGAGAGCTTTTTTGTGTAGATCTAGTGGATGTCATTCTACAAACAGGTATTTATTCCAATTTATGTCCCAAGAGAAAGCATTGCCATTAAAGTTCAGCAGCAAAGGTTTCTAACAAGACCTCTCAGAATAATTAGAAGTTGAGAAGCATTAAAATAAGAAACTCCTGATGCATAAAAGGAAGGAGAGATTGATCAACAGCCTCAAAGTGCATCCATGGGAAGTCTGATCATAGCAAGCTCTCTGAGCTGACAAAGGCATAGGCCCTTTGGGCAGAACCTGGAAGCTAAATTGAGGTAAGTTTGATCTAGATGTGGGATGTAAGATTTTAAATAGATAGCTGATATCACAACCATTGGGATGGTCCAAGAAAAAATGTGCTTTTCTTTAAGTAAACATATTGAACTTCAAGGAGTGAATACTGCTAAATACTGTGTCCTGCTATGCCAAACATAAAATTAGGTGACCGCTTATGGCTACTCAAGCCTGAGAGCATGTATTTGCTTTTTCTTCCTGAAGGCTGAGGTATTGCCCGGGTTTAGGCCCAGCCAGCAGCTGAGCACTGAATGGCTTCTTGCTCATCCCTGCCCCACAGTGGGATGGGGAGAAGAAAAAGAAAAAAAAAAAAAAAAGGCAAAACTTGTTTATTGGAATAAGGACAGTTTACTGGGTCAGTAAGGGAGAGGGAAATAACACCAAGAGTTATCATAGAATATACAAAGCAGGTGATACACAATGCAGTTTGCTCACCCAGTCAGACACATTCCCCAAGCTGCCACTCCTTCCCAGCCAGCCCTCTATATATGCTGAACATGATGTTACACAGTATGGAATACCCCTTTGGGTATTTCGGGTCACCTGTTCTGGCTGTGTCCCCTCCCTGCTTCCTCTATCCCTGCCAAAAGCCAGGGCATTATCCACACCTTATACCACCTGCATCATTCCCAGATCTTACACTGTCCTATTAATCATCACCACTTTTCCTGTCTTTGATATATACATATAGACACACACATACATATGTATATATGTGTATATACATATACAAACACAGATAAATCATTCCTTTACTCTATGGGCCATTCTTCTAAAATATTCATTGTGTTCATTTCATCCCTCACCCTTGACTACGTCTGTCACAATGGTCTTTCAGAGCAGGAGTGATTGTGTGTGCTGCATCCAGAGCTGGTGGCTGGTATACCTGGTGTGACCCCTGCCCATGGTCTGCAGGTTGAATATGTTGGTTTTGAAAGAAGTTTCTGCATGCTAGTTGCTGCAGCCAGTTCTAGTTCCATCACTGCTGCACTTTGCATGCACTCGGTTTCATCCTTCACTAATGTGGGAGATTCTTACTGTAATACCACTGAGAGAGCACATAGCCATTGTAGTAGTGATGACATACAAAGGCAGGGCTATTTAGCTATTAGCATCATACTATTGAATTCTTGGTTATTCTCATCCAAAATCAAATCCCCTTGAGGTGCTCTTTGGACTTCCCCATTCTTCTGCATCAACCATCAAGTACATCCAGGTCCTTGGGAAAAATCAGTCCCATGAACGGGTTTGCTTTTGCCTGAAGCAGGTCTAACCCAGACTGCCTTCCCCAACATATCCTCTTGTGCACTATGGGGACTTTATCCCCTTCTACGTTACATAGAAGTCTTGATTGGGCACGACCAGTCCATTGGTAGACCCCCTAGTGTTGAGTAACTGGATGGACATTACTAAATGTGTACCCCAATGTTTGAGGGTCACACCAGGCATTCATCTCAATGTAGTCTTCATCAGTCCATTGTATCACTTGCTTTTCCTGGGGGATGGTGCCTGGTAGGGGATGTGATACACCCACTCAATGCCATGTTCTTTGGCCCAGATGTCCATGAGGGTGCTTGGGAAATATGTCCTGTTGTTTGAGTCACTGTTTTCTGGGGTGCCAAATCACCACCAGAATTGCTTTTCAAGGCCCAGGACAGTGTTCTGGGCTATGACATGGGGAACATCCAGTGGTTGCTTCCACCATCATAAGCACCCAGCACTTGAGTGTGAAGATTTTTAGGAGTATGATTATCATCCATCTGCCAGGCCTCCCCATATACGTATTTCAGCCATTGCTCTCCTTACCAGAGAGGCTTTAACAGCTTGGCTTGCTTGATTTCAGCACATGTCCCACATTCGTGGACAACCTGTGAGATGGCATCCACAGTCAAGTCTACCCTTTGATCACGAGCCTATCTTTATGTGGCACATCTTCCTTGGTTGGCCCACCCAGCTATAAATCACCTTTATGTTGCCAGTCCAAATCCACTTGAGCAACTCCAGTCTTAGCAGCCTGATCCACTGCTCATTGTTTTGATGTCCTTGGTAGCCCGATTCTTGGATATGTGGGCATCTACATGGCATACTTTTACAAACAGCTTCTCTAGATGGGCAACAGTGTCTTGCCGCAATGAAGCAGCCCAGATGGGTTTCCCCCTGCACTGCCAGTTGCTCTGCTTCCATTGCTGTAACCACCCCCACAGGGCATTGGCCACCATCCAGGAGTCTGTGTAGAGGCAGAGCATCAGGCACTTTTCTTGTTGAGCAATGTCTAAAGCCAGCTGGATGTCTTTCACCCACAAACTGGCTCGATTCAGCTTTTCCTTCAGCATCTTCTGCTACTTTTCATGTAGGACTCCATACAGCAGCCTTCCATCTCTGATGCTTTCTTACAAGGCAAGAGCACCCATCAATGAACAAGGCATATTGCTTCCTATTCTCTGGCAGTTTATTGTGTGGTGGGCCTTCTTCAGCACGTTACCTCTTCTTTTGGCAACATTCTCAAATGTTTGCCTTCTGACCAGTCCATGATCACCTCCACAATTCCTGAGTGACTGGGATTTCCTATTTGAACCCATTGTGTGATCAGTGTGACTCACTTGCTCCACATAGCATCGGTGGCATGGTGTGTAGAAGGGACCCTCTCTTTGAACATCCAGCCCAGCACCAGCAGTCAGGGTGCCAGGAGGAGCTGGGCTTCAGTACCAACCACATCTAAAGCCGCTCAAACAGCTTCATATGCTGCCAATATCTCCTTTTCAGTTGGCGTGTAGCAGCCTTGGATCCTCTGTATCCACAGCTCCAAACCCCCAGGGGCCAACCTCAAGTCTCCCCTGGTGCTTTCTGCCAGAGACTCCAAGTAAGGACATTCCACCAGGCTGTGGTGTAGTGGTGTAGAGCACATTTCTTAGATCTGGCTCTGCCTGGACTGGTCCAAGGACTACTGTATGGACTACTGCCTGTTTGATTTGTTCAAAGGCAACGTTTGTTGCCTTTGTTGCTCAAGGTCCTATTCAAAATCCTTCTTCTTCTGGGTTACCTGATAAGGAAGGGTTACAATGAGACTATAATTTGGAATATGCATCCTCCAAAACACCTCATCTGTGTTTCCTTTTTGCTAGTTGGAGGAGACATAGCTGTTGTTTGGTTGATCACATCCATGAATATCAGATGATGTTCATCCTTCCATTTTATTCTTAAAAACTGTACGCCCTGTGTGTGTCCCCCTTTGCCTTAATTCATCTTATGGAAAAAACAGCTTTTAGAAGGATGGATTCTTGACTATTTTCATCCCTTTGTCAAAACCTTCTTCTACACTGATGTCATCTACGTATTGCAAAAATACATAAAAATCAGAAAAATGCATTCGCAATATCAATTTTGTTATACCACTTGTCTGCCTTTGACTCCACTTTGTAACAAAGCTCCATCATGCCCAGCATGGCAGCACTCATGGGCAGTGTGACTTCAGTCAGACCATGATAATCTACTGTCAGTATCCACTCTCCGTTTGACTGTATGGGCTGGATGGGACTGTTAAAGGGTGAGCGAGCTCTGCTGATCACTCCCTCACTCTCCAGTTGATGAATCAGCTTCTGAGTGGGAATCAGCAAGTGTCGGTTGGTAAAAACTGCCACTAGCGCACCATTGTGGTCGAGATTGGCTTCTGTTGTTCTTCAACCCTCAGTACCATGACAGAAGGGTCCTGTGAAAGACCGTGTAAGTTAGACAGTTTCCTCCATCTCCAAGGCAGCCATAAGCCAAAAGCCCACTGGTACCCTTTTGGGTCCTTGAAATACTTTTTCCTGAGGCAGACTATGCCCAGGATGCACAGATCCTCTGGGCCAGTCACAATGGGGTGCTTTTGCCTCTCATTCCCAGTTAAAGTGACTTTGGCCTCCAGTTCAGTTAGCTGTTTGGATCCCCTGTCACTCCAGAAATACAGATGGGTTCTGCCCCTTCATGGCTTGATGGCATTAGGAGACACTGCACCAATGTCCACTAGAGCATTATACCTCTGGGGCTCTGACGTGCCAGGCCATTGAATCCACACAGTCCAATAAACCTGTCTGTCCCTTTCCTCTACCTGGTTGGAGACAGGCACCCTCTAATCCTGGTAATTTTATTCATTACTCACTTCTTGCAAAAATGACTTAGAAATACCTTTCAGATGATCATAAAGTATGAGTAGGCCTTCCATTCAGTCTGGGGAACTGCCTGCTGGAAACTGGAGCAGTATTTTTCCTGAAGAATCCCCTTTTGTGATTGTTTTTCCTTGAAGCTCACATACTTATGCCTCTAGAGTCAAGGTAGATTTTCCATCCCACTTACTCATGAAGACCACAGGGTGTCTTGGGTTGTGTACCTCTACAACCTCTCTTTTGAGCAGAACACTTACACCTAATAGCTGAGATACTGGTCCATATATTTGGGAACAGTACATACTCTCTTTGAGTTTCTGGACCTTCTGGGACAGTTTCTGACAGCCAAGATGAAGGAGGAAAAGAGACTTCCTTCATATTACCAGAGCTGTCCACCCATTTCATTCACCATTGGCACCCGTTCATCTTTCCAGTCCGTTACTGTCAGTGAGTTAGTGTATGATGATGGTGCACTCTACATAAAATTTTGCCACATGGCTTGCATAGCTTGGACTTTTGTTGTATCTCTGGGTAACTGCATATTTTCTGGGTTATGAACAATCTCCTGCACAGCTAATTCCCTTAGGTAGTGAATATTTCTCTCCATGGTGGTCCACTTGCCTGGCTGACAGACAGCATCTTCACTGAAGGTACACTTTTCCCTCATGCTTGAAACAAGTCACCTCCAGAGGCTAAGAGCTTGTGTCTTTTTCACAATCATTTTGTCAATGCCCCTTTCCCTAGACAGGGATCCCAACTGCTTGGCCTCTCTACCCTCTAATTCTTGGCTACTGGCCCCTTATCTCAGCAGCCAGGTAGTGATGTGCTCACCTGGATGTTGGCTGAAATATTTTTGCCTCTCTCTTTGCTCACTCAGGTATAGGGGTCAGGTGATGCTCTCTGCTTCTGCATCTTCCTCCTGTTCGCAGGATGGCCCTGGTGTGTTGTCACCCCTTCCTAAGTGAACTGATTTTTTATGTCTATTTCTTCTTCTGTGTAGGGGCAACTGATACTAGCATTGGTTGTTTTTTCAGATCATCTGCAGTGTCTTTAAGCAAGTAACTGACTTATGTCAGTGCCCATCACCCGGGCTGAGAAGCCACATTGCAGGGGATGGAGCAGCCCCAGTGGCTGTGTGTCTGTTTTCCCTCTTTCCCCTGAGAGTGCTGCCTACTATCGAGCAGTGTTTGCTAGATGCTGACGAGGGACACACCGATGCAGTAGTGGAACAGCCACAACATTTACCTTTCAAATCATCTGTCACTTTATCAGGATCCTCTAGTTGTTCAGGCCCGAAGTTCCAAAGCATTGGAGGTCAGAAGTTCTCCAGATACTTGCCCATAACCTCCCACATGCTATGCCACCCCTAACTCTCCAGCCTCAGAATGGTATTCTTAAAACAATTTTCTGATCCTAAACCAGTCTCAGAACACATTCAGGAGACATAAAAATAGGACCTTGCTGGCTTGAACATCCCTAAGATATTCAAAATTCTCTAAAGATGTTGTAACCAGGCTGAAGGAAAAGGGAGATGAAAGTCTGGGAAAAAAGTACTTCTCCCTCACCCTGTCTTCCCCATAGATTAGGTGTTATTATTAATCAATTCTGACAGACATCATCTGAGATACAAGCACGACAGCAGTGCCCCATACAAATGCCAGCTTAACCTCATGGGCAGTGATGTGGTCTTCTGACAAGTCAGTATTACACAGTGAAACACCAGGAGAATCCCAATCCCTCTCCCAGAGGTGATGAACAGGAATACGTACAGCAAGTACAGGTTTACATAACACAACCACGTGAACAAACAAAACTCCATTGCAACCAGCAACTCTTTACCTAATACACTAAATTCATATAACAACTTTGTTTAAATATGCTTTGGTCAAATACGTTGCTACCTCAACCCATGTTGGGCACCAAAGAGGAATGTTGTGGTTTATCCACAGCTGGCACCTATGTACCATGTGGCCACTGACTCACCCCTTCTCCATGCAATGGGGAGAAGAATTGGAAGGAAAAGGTAAAACTTGTGGGTTGGGATAAGGACAGTTTACTGGGACAGCAAAAGGAGAGGAAAATAACAACAGGGTTTATCACAGGTTATACAAAATGGAATCTTCTCACCTGGCTGGACACCCAGATCCTCCCTGGAGCTCCTGCTTATCTCTAGCCAGCCCCTTTGTAATGCTAAATATGATGTCATGTGGTATTGAATACCTCTTTGGCTACTTTGGGTCACCTGTCCTTGTTGTGTCTCTTCGCAGTTTCTTGTGAAAATTAATTCTATCCCTGCCAAAAAAACAGCACAGGTGTGAAACTGGTATTCTGACCACAGTTTTTCAGACCAAATGTTCCTTGATAACACTGGAGTTCTACTAATTCTTATTTTTTCCCCATGCTAAATTGACCTGGGTTCAAATTATTTACTTGTGGGATGGAAGTAACAGTATAGTAATGATTTTATTTCCCAGTAGAACTCTGGGAATTGAGATCCCATATCAGATGGTTCTGGAACAGCTAATCTTATACCAATATCCCCAATGAGTCTTGGTGCATGAAAAGCCATTTTACAGGTTCTAGTTTTCCCATTGAAACATTCCAACAGACCAATTTTTCGACTTTTCTTCATCTTTTATGCTTTCCCCCAACAAATTTCATTAGAATTGCTTAGTTTTGATGAACTGGCACTTTCAGTTAGAGCAGACAGTTCTGTTCGAGACCATTCACAGAAAATGTAAGGTGAAAGAGCAAGCAGGTAACAGTCAATATTACAATCAGGAATTCAGAGTATGTGGAAGCAGATGTCCAGGGCGACATGCTGGAGCCCAAGAACTCTCTTCAGTCTTAGAAGATTATAAAGAAGTGGACTGAGCAGTTTTTCACACAACCCCCCCCCACATTTAACACTGTGCTCTTAAAACCCTTTGAGCATTGCCTGCTATGTTTCTGAGGTCTGAAATATGGTTTGGAGCAGGAAAACGTGCTCAACTGGATGGATTGCATCAGTGCCTTCAAAAAATACTGGCCAAGTCTCAGGTTTTCATAGCTTTCAGTGCTCCAGGCACTGTCCTAATGGTGAACAAGGACATTCACCATGCCGAAGCACTCAGTTGACCCAGGAATGGAGATTAGTAGGGCATCTAGGGTAGAGCTCCAGTACATGGTTTTGCAGACTAGCACATGACATGCTTGCTCAGCAAGGGTTCAAGTTCTGTCTTAACAATACAGAAACCTCTTATCCTCCCTCCTGCCACTATACCATTTCATCCAAGACCAGAAGCCTTTCCACTGTTGCTCTTTCCGTATTCTAGGACAGTCTATACCATTTTATCTGGTGGCAATGGTGTCCTTTGGCTTGAACAGCTCTTTCTCATCTGCGTATTTCTCTGCATTCTTACTGCTAAACATGTTTTCTCCAAGACTTCATTTTGCTGGGTAAGGCAAGCCAAGTAATCCTTGATACTTCCACTGAAATTGTTTCCCAAATGTTGTCAGTTTTCTACACTTTTCAGAAGGATGCTTCACCTGTCCCTTGTATGATGGTGTCATTATTCCTCTAAATTTTCTGGAAATTACTCCATTTGTGGACAACACACTAAGTAGAATGTATTGAAGGGAGTGACATGTTCAATAGAAAAAGTGTGAGAGTTGATAAGCTATGACTCCATGGCATTGCAGACACAGTTATGTCTCCCAGAAAGCTTTAACCTCCAGATTTTACATCAGCTGGGCTAACACTAGACATTGTTTTCTGTGCTGCAGGATGTTCAGAGACCTAAAGCCCCTTCAAGGCTTTTCCTCACCCTCCCCTTCTAAACATATGCTCCTGACTCCACTGGGACTGAATCTGCCACATCTTCCCAAGCCTCTGGAAGATGGAGAGCCCATGAAAAGGCTCCAGAAATGTGAGGAAAAAGGAAGAGTTTCAGTGAGGACACAGTCTGAGTGCACTGAGACTAGGAACTGCTGAAGATTCTGCTCTTCGTAGCCCATGGAGTAGCTCAGCGTTTGGAAAAAATAATTAAAATGTCTGAAAAGCAATATCATACTACCAGTAAAAATTTCTGAAGAAACTATATAAAAAGTCTTTGTGCTTAACAGGAGGAATGATATCATTGCATGGAGTGGGCTACATGAATTGGTGAATTTTCAGAAGATGGTTCATTGTCTGAGCCAGACACCAGGCAAGGCAGGTTCAGCTCCCTGTTTCTTCTAAAATGTCAACAAGTCCAAACTGTGTTCAGTTCTTATCCATAAAATGGAAGTGACAGCATAGACCAACCTCCCTGCAAGAATAGGAGTACAGAAGCATCAAGATCTCCTTTGATATTACAGAAAGGAGTAGGGAGGGGAAATCAAAGAACCTTTGATAAGTAGGAAATAAAAATGATCCCCCATCCCTGCCCTTTGGAGTCACGAGGAGTCAGTCTGTTGGGTATATTACAGACAAGGTCTGAACCAAAACTTTCGGAGAAATTCAAAACAGCAGAGCTCTGGTTTCTTTTGAAGAAGAAAATAATTTTGTTTCCTCCTGTATGCCAATGAAAAAACACTTGATTTTGGATTCATGCCTCAGTTTACTGGTGCCACAAGGATGATGCACTCCTAAACCCCATGGCTATTAGCCTGTGTTATCCATATCTGCTATTAGAACTGGCCAAGATTGAGGAATTTTCTTTGCAAAAAACTAAGTTTAACCTTTGCCAACAGAAATCTCGCTTTCTATTTGCACTCAAGGTAAGTATCTAGTTGTCTTCCTGCTGTTGAAAAGCTCTTAGCCTTTAGGAAACAGAATGGTTTGGGTTGGAAGGGACCCCAAAGATCATAGAGTTCCAATCCCCCTGACACAGGCAGGGACACCAACCTCCAGGCCTGGATCTACACAAGGTTGCCCAGGGCCCCATCCAACCTGGCCTTGAACACCTCCAGGGATGGGGCACCTGCCACCTCTCTGGGCAGCCTGTTCCAGCACCTTACCACTCTCTCTGTAAATACTTCCCCCTAATATCTAATTTAAACCTTCCTTCCTTTAGCTTTAATCCATCCCCCTTCTTCTGCCATTATTTATCCATTTAAAAAGTTGATTCCCCTCCTGTTTGTATGCTCCCTTCAGGTACTGGAAGGCTGCAAGGAGGTCCCCCCACAGCCTTCTCTTCTCCAGGCTGAACAAGCCCAGCTCCCCAACCTCTCTTTGTAGGGGAGGTGCTCCAGCTCTCTAATCATCTTTGTGGCCCTCCTCTGAACCCTCTCCAACAGCTCCACATCTGTCCTGTATTGGGAGCCCCAGCTCTGGCCACAGTACTCCAGATGGGGCCTCATGAGGGCAGAGCAGAGAGGGACAATCACCTCCCTGTCCCTGCTGGCCACCCCTCTCCTGATGGAGCCCAGGATACCACTGGCCTTCTGATTGGAAATTCAGCCTTCAAGCTTTAAAGCACACCATGTCTCCTTGACGATATCATTTTTATTATTGCCTTCAGTTCCACTTTGAATTTATCAGCTTAATTGATTTTTTTAAACACCTTCAGGATGGAATGGAGCAAGAAGTGCTATTAATAGCGCTAACTTGTTGGCAAGTTGCTGTTCATATCAGATCTGGCTGATCTGTCATCTGCTAACCCAACACCAGATGTTGCTGCCTCTAGTTTAGCTGTAGCAAAGATGTAATGCAAATGTCTTCTCCTGTGGTTCCTGCTGCTCAAAGCTAGTAAGCCACCGAGAAATGCAGCTGTTGCCTCATCCCTTGCTGGCCTCCTTGACAGCCACAGGTATTTTGTTACATCTCCAAGAATAAAACTAAGTAACATGGTGTACTGGCATAAGGCTACGCAGATGGTTTCAAACACAAATCAAGGCAGAAGTAAAAAAAGCCATAAACAATTGGGTGGATCCCCATGCCCAGTAAATGTGTTCCAGAGAATGGGTTTTGTCACTTGTTGCTAAAATCACCACCTGCACGCATGCACGAATACAGGCATATCTCCAAACACAGAGAAAATGCCAAGAGAATGGGTAGGAGGGGAAAACCACCTTACATACGTATGACTGGAGAGAGAACATGCTTCAGCAAAAAGATGGGTGATTCAGCATTTCCATTAGCACTCTTGACAGTTGAAAATGAATTTGATATGACAGCTTTTTTTTCAGAGCCCACAGAACCTGCTACTAATGCTGCACTAATTGGAGAAAGCTGACAAGTTTTGCCTGTGTTATGTCTTGTGACAGACAGGTGGACTGCGGAGTGATCAGTCCAGAAGACACAAGGACAGTGAGCAAGAGCTCCATAGTATTGGTAGCCCGCAGAGGTTTACGCCTTTTTAAGGTGCTGAGGTGTGTTTAAGGCAAAAGACAAGGTATTTTGAAGATGCTCAGAGTGTCCATAGGCTCTGAGTGTCTTTTCAAGAGCCAGTAATACGTCATTTTTCCTCAGTCGGATTGTCTATGTTATCAGATGGCAGCCAGGGAAATGTGGTAAGTCTTTTTAGACTGGATTAAGTTTTCCAAGCATACAGTAACCAAGTATTTATTGTGGGACATCATACAACCAGAAAACAAAATCCTCTACTGCTACTGCACAGGTGATCAGCATAATAAAGCCTTTGTTACTTGTAGACCAAACTGCTTCAAGCCCATCAACATCAAAGAATCCCACTGCAGATGGACAAGTGGCCATTCCTCCTGATGCAAAGAACTACCACATCGATTTCCACAAATGCCAAAAAGCAAGAGGAAATGGCAAATTTGAGTAACATAGCAGTGACACATCCTTACTTGGAACAGGCCAAACCTCAGGCTTTGGAGAAAACAAGATTTCCCTAATCCACAGGGCATCATTTGAAGTTGCAATGAAGCTTGAGGCATCAAAATCATAAGTCCTGATGCTTTGATCTGAAATCCTTATTTAGGCATTCAATATGAAGTACCCATAGCAGCAGGAAAGTGCTGCAGTTGGCCTGATTTTGCAACAGCACTTGGCAAGCTCTTCTACATTCTTCGCCACGGACACCAGATCTCAGGGCAGGGTCCCATACCAGCTGAGGGCTGGGAATACCGGCGAGGACCCCAAAAGCACTGGAAGCGAGGCATACCAGAGGTGGCCAGGCTGTAGGGGGTGAGATCCAGAGCAGGGACCTGCCGGTGGGGGACCTTCACTGCTGTAAAGCTAAATCAACAGTGCCCTCGAGTGTTGGAAATAAAAATCACAGCTCCCCTCTGATCTCCAGTATGTTCCATCTCCTCCTGCTCCCTGCTCCAGGCGCCCATTTCCGCTGGGTCCTGGCAGCACCGGAAAGCTAAAAAGTCATTGCTCCTTTGTTCCCATGCGAGCACAGAAACAAATGGTCACAGATGTTAATTCTTCCCCGTATTTGAACCAAAACTCAAACTGTCTTAGCCCAGGAAGATGCCCTGTGGTTTTCTCAGAGGCTAGTACATCAGAGTTCACACACGAGATGGGTTGTCCCGCACCTTGGGGTTAGTGGGGACCACCTTGACAAGCCTTCTATAAACATTATTAAAAATCTTCCTCAGGTACAATGTTGGCTTGCAGTGACAGTGTGGCACAGTGGAGCTAAAGAGAACTGCACTATATAAACCAAGGGCAGTAGAGGAAATTCATTGTCAAGATGGTACTGTCACAACAAAACAAAAAAACCAAAACATAATAGAACAAACAAACAGAAAAACTACAAAAAAACCACAAACAAACAAACAAACAAAACCCCAAGCAACTTTTTTTTTTCTTTTTAATGCAGGAAAACTGAAAAATGAAGGTCCATCAAAGTCTCTGAAACATGTTCCTTTAACACTCAGCCAAAGTTGCTGCCTGTGTACTTGTGCTACCTGTGTACTTTTACTACCTGTGTAGTTGCTACCAGTGAGCTTGGACATAAACTGGGAGATCAGAGGTGAATAACAAATTATAAAGAGGAAGAAATAGTTATAAATTACCTAAGTTCCTGTATAGTTTTGTTTGAGTTTTTTTCCCCAGGTAGATCTTAACTACCCTGTACAGCTCTCAGACATTTCTGTACCTGTTAAAGCGGGGATTTCATTGCTTGTCTTCAAGCTCACAGAGGTGGGCACATGGCAGTGCAGGATAAGAGTGAGATGGAGCATCTAGGGGAAAGTTACAAGGTCTTTTATGCATGCTCATGGGCATTTTTTCTTCTTCCAGCATACAGCAGTTAATTATTTTTGCCTTGAGTTTTTGATTTGGTAATAAATAACCTGTGCTGTTCTTGATTTTTACTTTTTCTTCCCCCTCTTAAAATTTAGTGATAATATGCAGGCACGTGCACATACAGTCTTTCTTTCACATATTTCCTATAACATTTTCTTCTGAGAACTTCAGCAGCTAAAAAGCATTAGTGTTGCCTCTGCACCATCCATTTTTACATTTATTGTCAGGTTATCAAAAAAGTCCTGTGCTGGAATTGACCCATAAAACATTCAAATCAACAAACAGCTGGAAGGCAACAATGATTCACACTCTTTTCACAAACTAGAGATTGGGATTAGCCAGAGATGGTCTGAGGTGAGTGTTTAATACTCAGAGTCTTATTCCAACATTACCATCACTAATGAACCTTTCTTCAGGGCAGCTGTTCACTTGTCTGGAGAAGAATCAGAAGTCAGGCACAAGATTTTCTCAACTCCTTCTTCTATCCAGTAATAGCAAACAAACCAGCAGGGACATCAGGAAGCTCTGGGAAAAGAGCTTCCTTCTTCTCTTTGCTTTTTAGTTGGAATTGGAGCAAAGTGACATGCACTGAAATGGTTGCACGTGTGCCAGGGACAGCCTTAGTGCATGAGTCATGTGTTACAAAAATTAGACTCTTGGATCATCTCGCAAAAGACTGTGCAGAGCTGAAAACAAGGAAAATGAGGAAAGAGAAGGAAGGCTGTCTGAACAAAACTTTAGGTGGCAGCTCTACTAAGCAAAAGTCCGTGTAGGCAGGTGAAAAAGATGAAAACCCCAACTCAAAATGAAGGACCCTAGAACATTAATGAACTGGTGTGAACATGGGACTTTGCATCTTTGACCCTTTCTGCACCTACTACCAGCAAAACTTCAGGGCTGTATTATCCTTTCCTGTCTTGAGTACTGGGTTCTCAAAGGGCAGATGCCATTCTTTTGTTTAATTTCATAACTGAAGACTTTCCATTAAATTTTTCCAATGTGTATGATGGTTTACCCTCTATTCCTGCATAAAACAAACCAAAAATTTCACCTAGGTGTTCTCTCAATTAATGTAGAACATGTTTCACTTGCATGTATTTTAAGAGGTAACATCTGCTCTTTATTTTTTTTAATAATTATTTTATGTTCTTATGGCAGCTCACTTAAACACTGTCTTCACAGAAAAATAAAAGAAAAAAACCCCAAACAATTAGTCTGTCTCTGTGTTAATCACTAAATGGCCTATTTTTTCTGTTATCATGCTGCAGCACAAAGGCAACTTCACAATACCCAAATTCAGTTACTGCAGATTACCAGCTCTTCTATAATCTCTGCTCTGTCACATTAATGCTCACCAGATGAGGCATAGTATCTCAGAAGCAATTAAAAGTATCATTCACAGCAAAAACTATCAACTGGGGATGGAATGGCAGGTCAGACACGCAACTGGAGCACTCTATTTGTTCTCACCAGTGCTTTTAAATTTCATCTTCTCTGAAGAGCTTTTAGAACATAGTCATCAACATCATTAAAGAGTGGGATTTTCAAAAGAGCTCAGTATGGTCCTAATTCTCCTCCTACTAATCTCAAGGGTAAAAACACTGAGTGATTTCAGTGGCAGGAGGGTAAAGCAAGTGCCTGTGCTTCTGAAATTTCACTTGCTGATATTCTCTCAAGGGAAGAACTGCAAACTCCAGAGATTAGAAGTCTCTATTGATTAGTAGTGAAACAATGCAGGCTGCAGCAATGCAAGGATCTTTAGGCTGCTTCCCCAGGAACACAGGCCTGGACAAGCCAGGAAGTTCCATGTGCTGGAGCAAAGCACCTACTCTGTCCAGTCCTGGTTGTCTATAGCTGACTGTGGTCCCTTCTGCTGAGAGCTTCCCACAAAGCACAAGACATTTTTTCCCAAGCCCTACAGATTTAGGGTCACAAATTCCCCATGAATCTATAGGTCAGATTTAAAACATGTCTGTAGCAAGTTTACAGGGCTAAGCTAATTAACATTTCTAGGTGTCAGTGCTATCAAATAGCAAAGGAAAATCTGAAAAAAAGAAGTAGAAATCTTAAAAAGTGAATGTGTGTGTCTCTGGAGACATAACCTACTCTTCTGGCAGAAACACAGACCTCATCCACAGCTTTGCTGATGCAGAGCCACTTGTGTCTCAGCTGCCTGGGTAATATCATAATTTATATGGAAATGCCACACTGTTCTCTGCTAGACCAGGCAGAGGACTGTGGAGATAGCCTGGTGACTAAACACAGGCACATAAGTGGAGCCCATCTTGGTAGGAAGGAGAAGCTAAGATCACTGAATAGGTGAGAGGCACCAGAAAATCTCAACAAAGCACAGCAGTGAATAAATATGTCCATAACCATAGTAGACCCTGGCCATAGGACATGGAGAAGGGGAGGCTATGGTGTCAGTCACAGAACCAGAGACATGTGGAGAGAACAATTGTTATTAAAAAGCTGGATCCTCCTAACACAGCTAAGGAACTCTGCAGGGAGGAAAAGAGAATGTTGCCAAGCAATTCAGGAGGGAACCAGCTGAGCTGTGGCGGTACTTCAGTTGATGAAAACACAGTCTGTCATGTCCTCGCATTCTGTAGCAGAAGGCACTGGTATTTGAGGAAGCCATTGCAAGAGGAGGAACAGAGCACTGATGAGATCGGACCCTTCAGATCCATAGTCAGTTCAGACTAGCAGAGCGTATTCCGGATTGTTCAGCACTGACACTTCACACAGAAGCCAGTGCAGAGGAATAAAGAAGAATTTCCCCATGGGGAAATGTCTGGCCCACCTTTGGGGCATTAAAGGCTATGTCTAAGCTGCTCTAAATGCACCTCCACTGACACAGAGCACTAATGACACATTAGCCAACATGTTCTTTACCCACACAGAGGTTTTAACCTGAAATAGGCTGTAGGACTCTGAAGATCCTTAAATATGTATGAAAGATCAGTAGAAATCACAAGTTCAGCTTTGTGACACAACACAAATTTCAGGAGACCCTGTGTCTTGGATCCGTATGCTTACTGGCCAAAATACCTAGAAGCTTTCATGCTTATTTTAAGAAAAACCCTGTCCGGCACCAAGAATTAAACAGCACCTTGTACTCCTGAAAATCTCTGCTATTCAAAGTGCTTTTTTATCAAGGTAGAAGTCATCAAAGAGTAGCAATTATAGTGAAATCCAGTGTTCATAAGGTAGTCACATCTTCCTCTCTCTTGGTTTTCTTCCCACTTCGCATAACAGCACCATCTTCCCTGCCTTTACAAGCACAAAAGACAGAAGCACCTAGACTTGGACAAAAAGCTATCCAACAGTTTTCTGGCTACCACTGCTGATGGTTTGTTCCGCAGCTGGTATCACATTCGTACTTGCAGTGCTGTTGTGCTGACCTCCTCTTTTTCTAAAGTAATCCTAATATGAATAGTCACGTCCATCCTTGTTCAAAACAAATGCATTTTTAAAACTTTTTATTTTCCCCACTGTGCTGTTAGTGTTTACCATCTGGTACAAGAATTTCTAAAAGCAGGAGCATAAAGCACAAACTCACAGCTGTGAGATGTTTCAGGTTCTGTTGAAGCTGGGTTTTAGCAACCTATGCTGACAATATAGGTCAGAAAAACTAAAGTTCTAGATGTCAGCATCAAAAAAATACCCTTGGGTCCATGTTAGACAAATTCAAAGGAAAGTACAAAGACACAACAGGTGTGGCATACAGAAAAGTTCACTGGGTCATCAGTTCCACACACAGCATGTGTTTTATTACTAAGGCATAATCAACAAAGGGGTAAAACCAGACAATCTTTGTTGCCTTCCTAAATCAAACAACTCTTAATTCAAATAGAAAACTATTGAACATGTAAATCAAAAGTGTGACAGCTGGGAAAGCTGTCCATTCATTTATTGCTGTGAATGCTAAAACATGTCTTTCAACTGACCTATTAAGGCTGCAAAGCCTCCCACAACTGCTGGATGTTTCTTGGTCCTTGCAAGGAAAAGTAACAATAACAGTAACACTGAAATAAAAAGTAGTCACCAAACTTGATCTAATACATGTTTGGAATTGAAGTTTAAGATATTAAAAGTATTGCTTCCAAAAGGAAGATGATACAAATACATCCAGGATTTGCGCAGCTGGGGTAACTGGAAAAATGTACCAGGGAAAAGACATTTTGGGGGCAAATTCAAAAGTGAGTTAAGGAAGGCTTCAATATGTTGGTGCTACTCATACACATTAAGTATTAATGTTTGGTGGTTTAGTCACTGTTTTGTAAATGCCTGGCTTTATTAAAGCACTCCCAGTATAGAAATAAATATATTTATCTTTGTACAAGTTAAAAGGGAGCAAACAAGTGAAGTTAGTTTATTCCTACTGGGGAATAGGGAAGGTTGGGCAGAAGAGCACATTTTTCCTCAACTGCAAGCAGTATGTTTTAGAGCAGAGTGGTTTGGTTTTATTTTCTCAGACACTCTAAAAGCTGTGTGTCACCTAGAAGTGCAGGTGCAGAACTGCTTTCTTTCCTGAGATTCCCTATGACTTAATGGTTTGGAATGAACAGAACAGCTTTCTGCAAACTTGTCAAAACTGAGGCTTTCCTCAACATCCTCCAACTCTTATTTGTTTCTCAAATAAGAGAAGACACTGACACATGGGAAACCCAAGATCACTTTGTGGCTAAAAATGATCTGTCAGATCCTGAACGGGGAAAATAAAGGGATCCTTGTCAGAGACCAAATGTCAATTTCACCAGCTCTTTCCTGAAATAAGCAACAGGAATGGCTACCTATGAACGCCATTAGTGGAGATGAGAGTTCTGTCTCTAACCTGACAGATGAGCACTTATTTCAGTGATCCAGTGATGGGAAATTCAATCTTGAATTCACGATGCACACATGCTTCTCTGAATAAAAAATTTCAGCCACAGTATCTCAAAGGAGAAAAAATATTGTCCTGTTGTGGCTCCTGATGACAGCCAGTGACTGAAACAGACTTTGAGGCAACTCAAAGAATTTCAGAGAGTGATCTCAGCCATTTCTTCGAGGAGATGAACCAAAAAACCTGAAAAAAAACCCAACCCAGGATGCAACACCTCTTTACGATGTTTTGAATTCAAAATAATCACTGAGATTATATATCATCAAGATTCATATAAAATTGTTTTGGCTGGAAAAGACCTTTCAGATGTTCATGTCCAATGGCTAACCTAACACTTCCAAGACATTGATATCAGCTACACATTGGACAAAATATGTGAAATTTCAAAAACTGATACATTTCACTGGGAAGTGAGAGGTACCCAAAACAAAAGAAAAAAAAAAAAGAGAACTTAAAGGACTTTGACACCTCCCTTCAACTGAAATAAATGCATGCTAATTCTCCAGCTGTCCTATATTCCTTTGGAAATCTTAGCCATAAATACTTTGATTCATGTCCTCACAGAATGACTAGATCACACAGTATCTTGCAGCAAAGAAAATCACAGTGTCCATACCCCATAAATTTTTTGAGGTGCTCCAGTGGGCTTCCTGTGTCTGATCTGGAAGAAAAAGGGTGACAACCTGTAGCCTGAAATCTGATTCTTTGTAATATGTTATATTATTGGGTCCTTTCTTAAATTTTCTTATTTTTTCAGCTTGAAGATTTTAAAATTCTCATCACATACATTTTTTACGCTATTCCCAAACTTATGTACAAATTAGAATAGCAGCTACAAGAAGTAAACTGACAAGTGAACCCTTTAGCAACATAAAATGAGCTGGGGATCAGAGTTTCCACAAGTTCACAGAATCACAAGGCTGGAAAAGACCTTTAAGATCATCAGGTCCAACCATTCCCATCCTATGCTAATCCATATCCCTAAGTACCTCATCTACCCTTTTTAAAAACACATCCAGGGAAGGTGACTCAATCACCTCCCTGGGCAGCCTGTTCCAGGCTCCAACAACTCTTTCAGTAAAAAATTTTTTCCTAATGTCTAATCTGACCCTGCCCTGGCACAGCTTTGTGCCATTTCCCCTTGTCCTATCTCCTGTCACCTGCCTGAAGAGACCATCCCCCACCTCTCTACAACCTCCCTTCAGGTAGTTGTAGGTGGTGATAAGGTCTACCCTCAGCCTCCTCTTCTCCAGGCTCAACATCCCCAGCTCCCTCAGCCACTCCTCATAGGATTTGCCCTCCAGCCCCTTCACCAGCCTGGCTGCCCTTCTCTGGACTCGCTCGAGGACCTCAGTGTCCTTCTTATGGTGAGGAGCCCAGAACTGGACACAGCACTTGAGGTACAGGCCTCAGCAATGCTGAGTCCAGAGGCACAATCACCTCCCTAGACCTACTGGACACACTGTTTTTGATACAAGCCAGGATGCCATTGGCCTGATACAAGCCAGGATGCCCACCTGGGCACACGGCTGGCTCATATTCAGCCTGCAGCCAACCAACACCCCCAGGTCCTTCTCTGCCTGACAGCTCTCCAGCCAGTCTCCCCCAAGCCTGTAGCACTGCTCGGGGTTGTTATGTCCCATGTGCATCACTCTACACTTGGCCTTGTTGAACTTCATCCCATTGGTCTCAGCCCATGGGTCCAGTCTGTTCAGATCCCTCTGAAGAGCTTCCCTACCCTCAGGCAGATCAACACTTCCTCCCAGTTTAGTGTCATCGGCAAACTTACTGAGGGAGCATTCAATCCCTTCATCCAGGTCACTGATAAAGATGTTGAACAAAACTGGACCCAGGACTGAGCCCTGGGGGACACCACTCGTGACCGGCCTCCAGCTGGATTTTGTGCCATTTACCACCACCCTTTGGGCCCAGCCAGCCAGCCAGTTTTTAACCCAGCTGAGGGTCCACCTGTCCAGGCCAGTGTCAGCCAGTTTCTCAGTCAGAATGCTGTGAGAAATGGTGTCAAAGGCTTTACTGAAGTCCATCCACAGCCTTCCCCTCGTCCATTAAGCAGGTCACCTTGTCACAGAAGGTGATCAGGTTAGTTTGACAGGACCTACCTTTTGTAAACCCCTGTTGACTGGGCCTGATCCCCTGGCCATCACACACGTGCTGCATGATAGCTCCCAGGATGACCCTCTCCATGATCTTCCCTGGGACTGAGGTCAGACTGACAGGCCTGTAGCTCCCCAGATCCTCCTTCCAACCCTTCTTATATATGGGTGTAACATCTGCTAGTCTCCAGTCGAGTAGAACTTCCCCATTCCTCATGGTTCCCGTTCCTCATGGTCAGATTTCAGGGAGCAAGTGGGAGGGAGAGGTGTGTCCCCAAACGTTTCTCCATGTTTTCATTGTGTTACAAGGAGATAAGATTCACAATAGCAGGCCAAGAAAGCCACTGCAAAACCATGAAGGCAGGTGGTGAAGCCTGCAGGACCAACAACAATAGATCATAAAACATTTTCTCTATACTATTCCTGCCCCCCTTCCTGTTTGTGCTACTTGAAACATATCGGCACTGTCTTGTCTTTAATTCCTTCTAAATGTACCAGCATGATTTTCATTCCTCTTTTCTTGTTATTTTCTGGATTTCATCATTTTGTGCTTTTGAGCCTTCAGCTCATCATATTACATGGAGGCATTTAATGGAGCAAATAGTTTAACTTATGAAAATCAGTCTGTCTTCTGATTTATACCTTCTGAAGACCAAAATATCATGTAATATTTTGGATTAACTTCCATGATTCCATATTGCTAATACACATTTTTCCTTATTAAATAAAAAACTTGAAGTATTGCAGAACTTACACAGAATTACATGGGGTTTAGCCACATTGTTAAATCACTATGTTGATTCAAAAAGGCCGATAAAAGCCTACAAGAAGATTAACTGAACTCTTCTAAGCTTTTTCAAAATAAACTATTTGTCTCCCCACAGCTCAATTCATCCGGACATAAGCCCTGAATAAAACACTTTGCAGGGGTCCCCATGAAATTGCAGCATGCCAATAGCCTGTGCATGATGGAGTGAAATGGTGAACGCACTTTTATAAGCACACATATTTATGAAAACATAATTGCAAAGCACAACTAATAAAGGGTCAGTCGAAGAGATAAAAAAAAATGTGGGCTGGGGCAAACAGCTTCACCTCTCGCTGTTATTTAGAGGAGAAAAAAAAGCAAGGCAGCAGGACGCTTTGCCAGAGCAGAAAGCAGAGTCTGACACTCAGCAGGCCACCTGGAAACACACAAGCTCTGACAGGCTACCTTTTTGCCACAGTATTGTGGTGTTCTTATCAGTAATGTTCATGCAGCAGTACTCCAGGTGATTAGCACAACACACAGATAGCTACCTGGCTTATGTCAGACAAATGTTTCTACCCACCACTTGCCTCACCTGGGCAGCTCCATTCTCTTTATCATACTGCATCTGCAATTGACATAAACTGGAGTCAGTGTTTTTGTTGAGCCCGTTCTTACCTTTGTGATTCACTGTCTGGACTTTGCTGTGAGAAAAACAGCCCATCTGACTAGAGGTGCAGGGTAGGGGGGAGGGGGCGAGGTCTTTTTCAGGAGAACTGGGTGTTTTTAATACATTCAAGGGAAGAAGAGGAGAAAACGAGTGAGTGGACTTCAAAAGTGCCCTTAGCAAAATATCCCCTGATTTTTGGCCAGGAGTAACAGATAACAGCAATGGTAACAAAGCCAGAGCTGCAGTGGAGAGTGTAATAAGAAGAGAAATTAAATATTGATCATGCCTTGTTCCAAGGAGAGAAACAAAGAGTGAGAGGAAAGGAATCAAGTGAAGAGGGGACATTTTCTACATAGCTAAAATCCTCCAGTGACTTCAATGGGAGGCTCAAAGCCAGCTTTTCATTCAGAGCAGGGATGCAGGTGGGATTACCTGTCAAACTCACGCTGTTCGGAGCCAGGGGCACAACCAGTCTGCTGGCCTGGACCAGCCGTCCCATCCTCCCTGACTTTGCCTCTGGACACATTTGCTGCCTTATTGTGAGAGGACAGAGGCCTGGAACAAACCATGCCAAGAGTGTATAAGGGAAACTTCCTTTCTGGCCCCCAAAACAGTGTGCAGTGCAGCAGTGCATGGGGAGATGACTGTCTTGTCTTCTGCATATAGCTGTTCACCATACATCCCCCAAAGCCCACCCCAGCAAATGTAATCCAATACATTCCTGTGGACACTGACAGTGTGCCAGACAGCATCAGTCACAGCAGGATTAGGGACGTGAAAGGGGGAAAAACCCACAACAATTCTACAAGTGCTTCCCAGAGACTGAAACCTTTTGGAAATGTACACTTCTTTTCAGGAGGACACTAAGGAGCAGAGGGGTTGCAGACCCTGTAACAAAGTTTCAGATGTATTCACTTTTTAAGACATGTACCTCAAGCAGTAAAGAGAGGGGACAAAACTTGGTGAGAGTGTGTTCTGTGAGTCTACAGCCCCATGGCCTCTGGCTTGTCTCTACATGAAGACACTTTTTCTTGTGCTGTAAGACGAGAGAGCACCCTGGGCTGCTAGCCCAGCTGATGTAAACTGACAACAGCTCCACTCACTTCAGCAGTGCTGCCCCAGCAGCGGCAGCAGACCTGGCCCACAGCCAGCACCACCAGCATGGGACTGGGACTAGGTTCAAGAAAAGTTTATGCCATAGCTTGTCCAGAGCTGCTCAGCTGACCCAAGGGGAATGGGACTGAATTACAGTAGCAGAGGACACGACCAGCTCCTTTAGGGAGGTCCTTAAAATGCATAGAGCCTTGTCAGGCAGTTTATTTCCTCTGTACTCTAGCTCTGCATATAAGCACACACTTATATAAGGGTAGAAAGATAGATGTGAAATTTTAAGAAATACTTTAAGAAATAATAGATCTGCTAGAATAGAGTTTCACCCTATTCTGAGTTTATGAGAGCTGGCCAGGAGCTGAACTCAAATTAAGGTAGTCTCAAATCCCATGCGAAGACTGTAGACACAAGACACAAGACTTGTGTCTCATCGATCTGACTAACATTATTGCTCTTTGGACTGAGCAGGGGTTTCTGAGGATCCTTGGCGAATGTCCCTATTGATTTAGCAGGAGAAGTGACAGAGACATTCAAGCAGTAAAACTTGACACTGTGTAACTGTGTAAAACATTGTGGAATGTTATACTGTGTTATTATCAAAAGCAGTCAGTTCTTTCTCATTATTTTATCTCACTGGCTTCAGCATATTCATAATGTTACAAATAAACAGTGTCCACAACAACCTTCTTGAGGAACTGGGTCTTAAATATAGCAAGCTGAAAGGAGCAAATGAGAGTAAGCTTCCAGCCTCTCTGCTTCCAATGACTTGAAACAATTGTTCCTGAACCAACTGCATAAGCAGTGCAAACAGGGACAAGTAACCTGGGAAGAATATAGATGTGCTTTCCTCCTCTCATGCCGTGTTGTCTTTTACTTGGTGTCTGATAGGGATGGGACAACCTAAGTTGTAGGAAGAAGAACTGTTCTCACCATGCAGAGGGTTCACACATGTACTGACATCAGAGCCAGCAGACTTGAATCCGTGAGCCAACCCTTTTAACACAACAATAAGCTGTATTTCTTTTCCTCTCTCCAACCACACAGGGTAGGGCCAGTGAATAAAGGACAGTGTTTCTATGTTCTTTTGTTCCTGGTTGGAACCTCCCCTTCTTGGTCACTGTGATTTCACCCTCCCTCATGCAAGGTCACAGAATCACAGAATCACACAGAATCACTAGGTTGGAAAAGACCTTTGAGATCAAGTCCAACCATACTGGTCACCTCTGTATGAGCTGGAAACGTGTGAGACCTCTAGGCAAGTCTTTCCAAAGACTGGCTCCACCCTGCAGCTCCTTCTTCTGGAGCTTGTACAGATATCTTACAGTCCAAACAGCTTCAACAGCTCACCTTGAATCTACTGTTTGCTGTATCCCTTGTGGGGCTTCGCTTCCTTCTCATCACATGACTGTCTGTCTCTGTTGGCAGCAGGATTCCAGGTGGTGTGTTGATGTGCCCTTGTGATGTTTCTGCTTAGTTATTTCCCTGCTAACCAACAAACTGGGCTGCCCTATGGATATGCCATTGATGAACTAACTGGTGGGCATGGTCTCAGTACCCTGAAAATTCCCATGTCTGTAGCTGTGTTTCCAGGGACAGCAGCTGGAAACATGCTTTTCCACACAGAGATTTTGCTTTCCTGCAGCTGCCAGACTTCACTGTACCACATGGCACACCTTTTCCTTGAAGGTAGTAGTCTTCATTCCAGACTTTTCCTGGGAGTAGAAAGAAAGCTTTTTACAAAGAGTGTTTTGTTTTCTAGCCACAGTAGTAATGGCTGGCTGTTGCATCTCTTTGGAGCTGTCCCGTAAGCCAAGCGCCTCAGGAGTTTTCTAAGATGCTTTTGATGTTCTTTCTAGTCTTTATAAAAAAGCTTTAAAAATGCACTGTCAGTCCCTATAAAGGCTGTTTCATTTTTACTGCACTACACTATCTCTGCAGTGATGTTGTTAATCTGACAGCTCACCTTCTGCCCCAGCACGTCTCAAAGAAAGAGGTGGAAAATTTGGTCTTTGGTGGCTAAAAAACCCTTTGTGACTGAGGAGTACAATGTCCTCTGCAGCTCCCCATGACTAAGGAGTACAATGTCCTTTGCAGTTCCCCATTTAGAGGAGAGGACTTTGTCCAATAGTGTTCTTGATTCAGTATCACTGACACCAGGAATACCAAGGTTACAGGCATGGACAAGTTTTGTTCAGATGAATATCAGTGCCAGTGCTGGATACAGAGACACGAATCATAGCTTGAAAACACAACCCATGGAAGAGCAGCTTCAGCTAGGTTAGCTCATGCATAGCCCACGGAGGGAGATCTCCAGGGCATCTTGCACAGGCTATGACTACCAGTCAGCTCATGAGGAGGTGACCACCCTTCTTCAGCTGGGTGAGATGTCTAGGGGTGGATATCCTCCACCATTGCTCTAGCCCAGTGACTACCAAAAAATATAGAGCAAAGTTGACATTCAGATACATTTTCCTGCTCAGAAGAAGATGCCAAACACTGTCAGAAAGAAGTACTCGAATGCAGCTTCCTATTGATGAAAGCATTGTATGACACCATGAACACTGTATGTCCTGCAGATCATCCAAAAGGGGTCCCAGGGGTAGTTGGTACTGTAGAGAGGTAGTGAGCTAAACATCTGGGATGATGAAAGATCAGGAAACTGTGAAGAAAGAATACTTTGAAACACATGACATAATTTGTCATTGTTTTAAAAGATGATGTCTTTATCTTTCTGAAGTATTTATTAATGTTTTTCTTTTCAAGTCATTCTATACAGACCATTCATTCTTCTCCATAAAGGTGAATTCATACCCATAAGCCATATTTCTCAATGATTAATTGCTAATGCAACACTGACAGATAGCAAATTTCAAAATGTTTCAATGAAGGATGACATAAAAATGTCATTACTGGTGCTGAGTATTGCCAATAGAGGTAAATTGGTAAATTGTATGTAATTTTATCATCTGGAGTTGTTCCAGCTAATGACTGTGATAGACTGGTAAGAGCACAGGGATACCTAACTCCATGCTTTAAAACTTAAGCCAATCTCACCGTAAGTGGTCAGAATGAACCTTGCTCTAGGTAGATTATCCGAGAGTGTCACAGCATGAAGCCCCTGCACTTTTCCTCACAGCTTACAGCAGTAACAGCTGTTGCAATGCAAATCCAAGGCAATCTGGACTGTCTGTCAATGGTAAGTGTGGAAGTTTCTGCTTTCTAGAGTGCTGACAGTGCATTGCTGCAGTGTCATACAACTGTTCCGCAGTGCTCAGCACCAGCCATGATGAAAGCAGCCATCTGCCATACCTGTAACTGCAGTTTCTGAGACCACCCTGTGTGCAAATGGGAGAAGAGCGCTCTTTTCCTCATCCTACAACCACTCCGTGATGCCTTCAGTTTACTCCCAGACTGAAGTATCATACCCAAAGTTAGGATGTGGTTATGGTAGGTCCATAGGCATGACAGAAAAAGGTACCAGGAGGCCCTTTGGATTTCTGCTTAGATTTTTCCACCCACACAGGCAACATCAATGGGGGTGGGGTGGGGGGCTGATCTAAGTAGTCCTCTGGAAAGACAGAACTCTTCCCTTCTGTCAGTCAAACCATTTGAAAGACAGAAATCTTAAGAAATTGCTTTGGGATGCTGCACAGGTTCTTAATTCTTGCCCCTCCCCATTTTACTCTGTTTGAAATTATATGCTAAACTCAGCTTGAAGATGCAATTTTTAAGCTTTTGTTCCCATAAACAGCAGGGTTCCATCAATTTTTCTATCTGCAAACACAAACCAGCACACACTTACAATGAACCATTTCTATGTATAAGTGAATTGTTTATATGTATGTTTACAGGCAGTCCATAGGCTTGTTACACCTTTATATAGTGAATTGTATTGGCACTCATCATACAAAATTCTGTCAAATATTCCTTTAAAAAAAAGCTGTGTAACCATGAAATAGTCAGGAAGGAATCCTCTAAAGCTGAAGTATATGTAGGGAAGAAATTGTAAAGAATTTTCCCCATATGGCTTGGGACAAACCTATTATTGTGGTGTTGATACAGTTCCTTCTTAGATATATGCTGGAGAAATTTTGCAAATTGAAGAGACCTAGAAAGAGTGGACTGCAGTGAGTATGGTAACAGTGTAATTTCCCCACTCTGAGAAAGGTCCTCCTGTTGCTCTGACTCCAGCTGTTAACTAAAATCTGTGTGCTAACAACAGCAAAGCAAGGCAAAAACAGTGAATCCACACCCAAAACCAGTGTTCTGGCCTCAGGGCTCAGTAGAGTGCACCTTTATTTTACTGGGTGAATTATAAATACAAAGAAAACCACAACTTTCCTCTTATTCTCCTGCCTCTATAAATAAGGAGCCATGAGAAAATCTGGGATCTGAGTCCTTTCACTTTGTCTGGTACAGAGATCTGCCTGCTAGGACATCTCTGGGTGACAGTGCAGAAAGGGCCCTGAAGTAACAGGCATGCATGGCACCAGATGCCAGGCAGGGGAATTGAGATCAATGCTAAACAAGTACCAGCCTTATCTTCAGGAGTGTTGCTGGACACCTCCATGCTTACACCAGGCTGCCAGCAGCAGCACAGGGACTGGTGAGACTAAAAGGTCACAGAGAGGAAGGAAGTCCCTGCAGGCAGTCTCAGTGGTACCCATATAGGTGCAACAGAAAGGGAATGATGGCTATTCACAAATGACACTGAACATTAAGAAACTTGGGTCGATCAAATGCATTTTGTAGTTCTGTGCATAGTGGGGTTGATAACCAGTTCCTACTGCCTATTCCACTATCTCTGATTCCTGGGAGAAGTGCCTGCTCCTTCAGAAATGTTTTATCAGACTCCTCAAGGAGCTGGATCAACTTCACAGTCATTGTTGCAGTTTTGCATAGTTGGCTACTGAGAGAGGGCCAGGTCTGGCAGAAAATGGCTGCTGGAATCCTCTGCAGGCCTGCTTATAGTGCCTCTGAGAATCACACATAGGAGACAAAGACTCCACCAGAACACCAGAGTGCCAGGAAGGGTGCAAAGTTTGGCCCATTAAGGGCATTGGGATGTCTATTTGCATATAAATGTAAGCAGTTGACAGACACAAAAGGCCGGGAAGGCTGGGGGAGGAGGCGCCCAGGTGCCCGAGAGAGAGATGCCCCTGCAGCCCGAGCTGAAGCACGTGGAGTAGCCGGAGGAAAAGGACCCATGGAGGAGGCAGAGACCCGACCTGCCCGCTGGAGAGGCTCCACGCTGGATGGAGCCGGCGGAGACATAGAGAAGATGCCGTGACTTACGGTGGGATGAGCCCCTGCCAGCACAAGCCACCTACAGAGATGAGCCAAACAGGTTTGCTGGGGGAGGCCTATAGCCCCGTGGAGGACTGGGACTGAGAGACACTGTGATTGATTGCTGCCTGCCATAGCAGAGATGAAGCCCGGTGAGAAGAGATTTGCCTTGTTGAAAGTTCGTGGAGGACTGGCTCTTATGGGTGAGATCCTACGGTGCAGCAGGGGGAGGCTGTGTGGAATGGATGCCCCCATCCCGGCCGAGAAGGGAACCATCTTGCAAGGGACTGACCAAAGCCCCCATCTCCTAGTCCCTGCCCCCCAGTCCTGTGCTGCGAGCAGGAGAGGGGAAGAAGGGAGCAAAATCATGGCTGAAAGGGAAGTCTGCTTTAGAATGGAGGGGTGGGGGGAAGGTGTTACCAAGACCCCCATTTCCCCAGTCCCTGCCCCTCCTGGGCTGCGACCGGGAGGGAAGAAGGGAACAAACTTCTAACTAAAGCCTGCTGAGGAGGGAGTGGTGGGGGAAAAGTGTTTGCCTGGTTTGCATTTGTTTTAAGATTGTTGGTTGCACTCCTGCCTCTGGCTCTTTCACTGTTTCTCTTAAGCGTGGTGTAATAAATTAGATAACTTTTCTCTTCTGCTCTCTATGTTGAGTCTGTTTTGCCCGCCTCATTAACGAGTTTGTCTCTTGAGCCGCCCAATTATGTTTTTTCTCCCCTGTCCAACTAAGAAGGGGAGTAACAGACTGATTTTGGTGGGCATCTGGCCTTTGGCCAGGGCTCAAACCATCACAGTCATTTAACCCTGAGGAAACTGACCCTGGACAGTACATTCACTTGTTGGATCAAGACACTGGCACCATGTTATTAGCTTTTAGGCTAGGTTGGCCATGGGACATGTTTACACTCAATGCTTTTGCTGCATTCTTTACAAGGCTCAGCCCACACAACCTTAAGGCTAGCGTTTTGCTGCAGCTTGCCCTCCCTAACCAACTATTCCCCTCAAACTGAAATTTGCTTTCTCACTAGTTAGTTCTTGGGAAGACATAAAGTGCTACCTCCCTTCTGGGGAGGATGAAAGGGGCAAGGGGGTGTTTGCATTTTTCTCTCCTTGGAAGGAGAGGAAGCTGGGTTGTGCTGTGTGATAAAGCTGTGTGTGTCTGGACAGCAGGCTGTTTATAATTAAAAGGAGGAGGGAGCAAATGCCAGCTCCCTAGTCAATGGCTCAGACTGTGCAGAGAGATCCCATCCAAGAACACTTCCCAAGGTATGCAAAGAACATAAGTTTGTTGAGCAGGAGCATTTGCAATATCTTGCAAGCCTCCGTAGAGGATACAATGCCAAGCAGAGTGATAGGTTTGTGGACCTCTGGGTCCATTTTCAATTTTAAATTTCTCAAATATGAAGAGATCTTACTAAATGTATTTCACCCCCCAAAAAAAGTAGGCTCCTATTTTTTATTTTTTTTTTAAAAAGCCTTTAAAATTTTAATAGCATGTCAAGAACTAGTTGCACAAAAGATCTTTAAGGGCTGAATTGCTGCTTTCTGCAGGTGATACCTCATTAACTGTAGAAACAATGCTTTGGCCAGGCAACTCAAAACATTTTACAAAGACAAGAAATTGAATGAACTTGCAACTGTACTTTGCATTTCCAGGAAAGTTTGGCTAGTCATTGCACTTAGCTGAACTTGTTGATCTAATATAACTTATGTCATGGGTGTATCAGGAGGCTGCAGACATACATAAAACAAGACAAAGCATCAAGCTTCTCCCTGACCCATCTCCCAGTGAAGATCAGCCAGGCAGCAGGGAGAATCTGCAGTTAGTGGATTATGTTCTTTCACATCTCTCAACAGCTTGCAATATAAATATATAAAGGGCACAACAGGCACCAAAGTTGTGGAGAGGCATGTGAAATAACAAAAATCATTTAAGAAAACAGTGCCAGTGTCAAGAACAGAATTCATAACTCCTATGCCTCACTGAACCTTGCACTGCTCACCAAATTTTCTTGTGCCTATCTGAACGCAGCAGCAGTATGCACTGCAATATATCTTCCAGTTTTAAAGAGTATCTTGATATAAATCTCCTTGTAGAAATATGTGAAAGAGAATTATTTTTACTTTCAAGTACCAACACTAGTTAAAACATGTGTTGTTTGTTTAATACATATGCTTTCTGCTCCGTCCGTTTTGACTGGAGAATTGTTGTTTATGTAGGAGCTGTTCTATGGCTAGTTTGCAGGCACCTAACCCCTAATCAGGTGCAATCTGCTCAGGCAAGTTCTAGGACTTTTATATTTTTCTGAGAAATAAGACAAGTTGCCACAATCATTTAGATTCTTTTCAACACTGAATTTTACTTGAAATCAGAGTCTTCCTTTTCAAGGAAAGATATTTCTGACTCAGGATTACCATTCGCTTGCTCTGCAGGTCTGACCTACCTATTCTTAAAATATGCAATCAACTCTTTGAGGCAAACCACTTATATCACCATGAAAGCCTATTATTGCTGTGAAAATAGAGATGTGCCTGTTGTGCCTGTTGATTGAAATGGCAAGATTTCATTTTCATAATTTATTAACATCTATTATTTAGCTCACATTAGAGTTTTCTCTTTCAGTACAAAAATTGTGCTGTTGATCAAACTCACAATTTGTGTTTGAAAAGTAAAAATACATCACCTTTTATAGGTGTGAGTGTTAGCAGTGGATGTTAGCATAGTGAACACAGATGACTCTACAGGAGCCTTGCCCACCCTGACCCCAGTTGACTCACCTAGCCTTAGGGAGCCCTCACACAGTGCTTCTCTTGGTCTCCTCATGAACCAGAGTTCTCTTGAAAACTCTATTTTCCCTGTTCTTCTGAAGTACAGTCTGAGTTTCTTTCCTGAGGTCCTGTGAGCTTAACTATGACTGAATGGTTAGGAAACCAAGGGAAGGAAGTCCCTGAATTCCTCCTACCTCCCTTGCTCTGAAGAACAGACTAGATGTTCTTTGAATGAAACCACTGTTAGTTCTTACACAGCCCTCCTGTTTTCTTGCATGGATATACTATACAAACAACCTCAGCAAAAAGCTGGTGAAAGTTTGACATTATCAAATGTTAAACTCTTAAAAAAGAAGATCACAGAAGCGTTGGCAGCTTTGGTATGTTTGTGGTTTTTTTTAAAAAACACTTCTATAATTTTTTTCTTGTGTTTCCCAGCTGCTGTCTCTCATTGTAGTCTCCAGATACTGCTGTGTCTTTGGAGACAAGCTGGGTGGATTCTCCTCTCAACAAACTGCTATATCTAGCTGAAATACACAAAACTGAAATCTCACGGCAAATATTTCAGAAGAATTTCATCTTCATTTGTGTCATTCCTTAAAAATCAATGCTTATGATTGATTGTAGTAGTAGTCACTACAGTCTGAATAAAAAAAACCAAACCACTCAACAAACCCTGAACTGCAGTATTTGTTAATCTTTAAATGCACGGACAAATTCAGCATACATGTATGTTAATGAACTGCAGCCTTCACACAAGGGATTAATGCAGACCGTCTTTATTAATAGAAACAGCTGTGGGTATCTTTTCTTGCATAAGAAAAGCAGAACTTGAAATGCATGTACATGATGCTACACAGACAGAAAGGGAAGAAACTGAAAAATGGATTACATACACTGCTATTTCCAAATAATCCATAAACATTTTCTCCTGATAAAAGATTAGGCAGAAAAACTAGCAATTTGGAAAAATCTCATGTAAAAATGCAAAGTGATCTCCCTGTCCTGTACCTCAATACATGCTTAGAACTGGCTTTTCATGTGTATTAAAGAAGATACTCAGTGGTGTCAAATCTTCCTATTTTAAATGCTAGTGACACTTTTACCACCCACTTGAAAGCTACAATCGTAGCACTAGATGTTGGGCTTTTCTCTGATTCTGAAGGATTATCGTGAGTTTCACAGTTTCCATTTTCTGTGATTCTGTAGTTTTGTTAAAGACCTCCTAGAGCTATAAAAATGTCTTAAAGTGTTAGACTGCTCCTTTACAGATGTAAGAGGACTCAGATACAGTAGGCTTGATTCTTAATTTGCTTCCAAGGTATGAATAATTGCACTGACTTCCTTGGAATACCTCCTGATCTGCACAGATCAGGAAGGACCAGGCCCTGCTTTTTAAATTACTATTTCAATTATCTATCCAATTTGCTCATGTAATCAATCATTTGTGAGTGTCCTGGGGAGACTTAGAGATGAAAGTCACAAAGAAAATCAAAGGAAGAGACATACACTTACTATAAAGCAGTGCCCTCAGATTGTGGTCTACCGGCATTTAGAGTGCCATCTCCTGGACCTTCTGGATGCAGCATACAGGAAACCTACCAGAAGAGGTGCATGAGCTGATGAGAAGTAGCATCTAATCATACTTCTGACACACAAAACACATACCATCTAAAGACAAAACTAATCTCCTTGCTGTACTGTCTTTCCACAAACCTGCCTGCTGCACAGAAATCTCTGTTATGCACCTCAGCCCAGATGTAGCATACTGGTGTGGTGGTGCATGACCCAGTGCTCCCAGTTCCTTGTGATGTGGTTGATGGGCTCACCTATCCAGGCTAAAGCACCTCTTGCAGAAGGAGCCTGGATGTGCTGTCAGCTGCAGTAAGTACATTGTGACTACAGGAAAGGTGATAGAGAAAAGGAGAGATACGATTATTCGGATGGAAGCAGAATCTAATACTTGGCTTTTGCTTTCATTAAAGCAGCAAACAAGTACCCTGAAGGCAGATCACACTGTCAGGTCTGAAGATTAACCCTTGTCATTCTAGGTGGTTTTCCTTCCGTGACAAAGAGGCTGGTGCTGGGACAGCACTGTCTTTGCCATGCTGCCACAAAAGCTCTGCAAGGATGGAGTTTTCAGTGAAAATTTCTTAGGTGCTGTAGAAAATCTAAGGCTTGAAGATCCTTCTGGAGGTAAATTAATTTATTTTCCAAGGAATATCAATTCAGCTTCATCATGTGCTTTTCTAACCAATTTCTAGAAACTTACAAGGAAGAAAAACAACAAACGAAACCAAAGCAAAACCCAAATCCTAAGAATCCTGAAACCCTTGTGTTTTCTGTATCACTGATCTCCCTGGTACCTCTTCTGGAGACTCATTCCAATTCTTTTTTCATTATGGGCAGAGTCCAAGACTTGAAAGTATAATCCAGCTAAATGTGACTAGAGAATGCAATCGTACCTCTGTTGTTTTCCACACACACCTCCTTCTTCTTGTACTACTGGCATGGGAGCTTGGTTGTGCTACAACAGTAAATTTACCTGCTATACTACCTTGTTCTATGTGGTAATTCTGAAAGTCCTGCCTACAGTCCTGCTTGAGACCTAGCTATTCTTCATTTTCTATTTGTGCACATATTCCTTCTTCCTTTGAGTAGGAGTGATTCATAATAAAGAATGTAGGAGCAAAGTACTGAAAGAAAGGCAACACACCCTGTGAAATCATCTCTGCCTCAGATAGAGGTATCATGTCATTGAAGGCAGAGACTCCTTCATCCACCATAGCACCATACCCCATCCACTCCCCACCCTGTTCTTAGGTAACCTTCAGAGAGTAACTCAAGAGAGGTGAACGCTCCTCTGATGGTGAGTGCTGATTTCACTGCTTCCCAAACTATCTTTGCTCAAGCTATCCAAAGAAAATGGAGGCAAATGACACATTGTCTTTGAAGGTTTGGATGAGCCACACATTCAAAATTATAACAAATCTAGAGATGATTACCAAGCAAAAGACAAATTAGTTGCTAGATGACACATCCATGGCATTTGGGTTCTCCATCATGTTCTGCAGCAAAAACACAGTTGAATTGCTAGCACGGAGTAACACCTTCCCTTTAATTTGTCTGCTAGAAATTAATGCAGTCAACTGATGAATCAGGTGCTACTTATCATAGCAAGAGATAATACAATCTATGCAATAGCAAGAATACTTAAAGCAAGGTCAGAGTTGTTATAGTACTGAACTAGCCACACTACTGTTATGTTATTATGTAATTAGACTGTTTTGGTTAACCATTAGATGTACATTGCTCTTTCCTAGCTGTTTCCAAAACAGTGATTGAATTCTTATTAGCATTGTTCAGGTATAGTGGAAAGCCAGTCTCTGAGTGTGCATGTGATTTCATTGACATGTAATCCAAATTTCTGATATAGAAAGAAATTAAGCACACGCTTCCTTCCATTAATTATTTTCAGGCCAACTGGAAAACTCAGTACTTGACCTAAGGTTTATGAGAAGGAATGGCACAGGAACAAAGTCCAGCGTCTACAATGTGGAATATTCACAATTGCACTGGTATTTTCTATATCTTCGTGGTCCTGAGGGAGATGTTGTTGAGAAGTGGGTTAACTTAAACCTGAAGAAAGCATCATTTGGAGATGTCTCCGTACAGATGATGATGATCAGAAATATGAAGTTGCAACTCTTTGGTGACCTACAATAACTTGAGTTATTATTACTTGTCCTAAACAAGAGGTAGTTAATCTCAGATTTAAACTCTGTAAGACAAAGCTCTGCTTCATGTGCACAAAGAACAACTGCAGGGGGAAACAGAGTGGAGAGCCTAAACAGAGTGGAGAGCCTGCAGCAAACCATTTTCCTCCTACAGAAAAACCAAGTCCTTTGTCTGGAATGACAGAGTCTTTACGGGGAATTATTATACCGTAGCAGCTCATTTGAAGCTATATTCGGCAATTCTCACAGAGGTACTGAACAACCTGAAAGGATTTGCACAGACCTATTGCCTTGGAGAACAATGACAATGCAAGTTTAATACTAACATTTATCCAAAATGTAAGTTCTGTTAAAATAGTGCAATGAGTATCTTGCATAGTTTTCTAAGGAAATAATTACACAGAAAAAGCACAGAAAACAAAAATCTTCATTCCCGTAAAGTTTTTAGAATGTCACTGTGACTCATATCATCTTCTGCAGCATGAATGGAGGGCTGGCCACCCCCTGCAGATAGTGGAACAGAAAGACCCTACAAATCACATAAAAGCGCAAGAGTCCTTTGCGAAGAGGAAGAGTAAAAGCTGTTCTTCTTATCCATGGTGGATAGAACAAAAAGTCACAAGTTTAATATTTCAGCAGGCAAACCTTTATTAGACACTAGAAAAACATTCCTATTAGGAGTGGATCTAAGTTCCTCGAGAACAGGGTATGTGTAAATTCACATCCTCACTTCGGTCAGTGTAAATGGTCCTGACCTACTGCATGGGGTGATCTAGGTGACTACTGAGGGCCCATCCAGTCCTCCAGTTCTACAACAGGAAAGGGCACTTGGCTTTGGTTTCAGCCCCAAGAAACTTCTGAGGTTCTCAACAACAGAACACTGGTTCACTGCTCATCCCCAGCTCTCTCTGGGGTGTTATGTTATGACAAGTGATGGTGGTGCAAGGAAATGAAATGTACTACCTTTTTTCACACACTGTCTCAGACCTATGTGGCACAGTGCTCCTGTGGTACTTGCTGTGCTGCATTATGTTATCTTGTATGCTCTGGTATATTCTGCCTCAGCAGGACTTCCATAGAGTTGGCTAGGAACAAGGCAGGCAGAATTTGACATGGAGGAGCCCTGAAGTGAGGCAGTGCTGCCTGAAGAGGTGTCCAGAGGGTGCTGGAATCTAATTGCATGCTGCTAGCTGGAAGTGACAGAGGTCCACAGAGCCTTTTCACATGCGGAGCAAAACCAAGCACTTGAGGAGCTGCCAGTGAAGTAGTTAAGTGTCAGACATGGTTGTATGCATGAAAGGGTGTGGGTGTAAAAGACTGTAATTGGTCTTTTGAACATTTAGGCAGAATCCTGACAGATGCTAACCACCACCAGAACTGACAGATAGTAAACTTGGTAGCACGTGAACTAGAGAAAGAGACGGATTATAAGTTGTGCAATAAATAGATAAATATCAGACAAGACCACCCATTAGGAGGTTTATCATACATTGTCCTCCTGCAAGTATGCAGTTTGAATTAGGAAAATCAGGTGGTAAGGTCTCCAGAAAGGAGAATTGTTGCAAAAAAGGGATAAATGTTCAAAAATGGGGCTGGGAAAGGAGGAAGGTAAAGACCCTGGCTGGAGGATGTGATCCTGGCTGGAGGATCTGGAACTCCAAAAATTGTGGAGAATCCCAGAGATCAAGGATATAGTTGGAAACACTCACACACACAAGTGCAGGGAGTTGATCAGGGGCCTTTGCTGATGATGCCCAAGTTGGGTAATTGTGAGCAGTGGTGCAGCACAAAACAACATGGCTCTCTGGCATCCTGGGCTAGTAACATCCTTGTGGCAGGGAGGGAAATTGACACCTCATGAATGTGGTGCCAGGAGCGCAACTAAAGGGTGTGTGCGATACGAAGAAGGGTAAAAGCTCTAACTCCATGGCTTTTAAATAAACCCTAGCATCCAGATCCAGGTTGTCATTCAGTCTGCCTCATCTGTGACACATGACACCACAGCAGACCCACTGCCCCTCTGCAGTTGGAATAAGGGAAGCCTGAAGTTATGTACCACACTGGAGTGGGTACCTTGCTGGTTGCCCATTGCTCCCCTGCAGCTGAGGGTCTGCAGCGACAAATTCCACATCCCTCTTTTTATTCCACCTTCCTGGTGGCATAAATGTATCCTCATGGAAGAAATGTAGGAGTGTTTCATGTGCTTCCAGGGGTCTTGCTGACCTGAAGAAGTAGAACTACAGGAATATTCTCCTTTCTCATACAGGGAAGAACATGCTTTGATTCTGTAAGCACTTCAGGATATTATCAGTGTGGTTCCCCGCACGGTAGGAAGATAACCATATAAGCCTCACAGTGCCTGCAACCATCACTCAGATGAAAGATAGTAAATAGCTACTTTTCTTTGCCCTGTGATTGGGAGTGAAGCAGTGTGCAGTTTGCTTTCCCAGCGTCACAGCTCCTTGTGTTTGGCAGGATGTGACACATGCTTCCTGCACTAAATGGCCACAAGGTAAGGGACAGGAGCTCAAGAGGCACAATTGCTTTACAGTCTCATAACACACTCGGTAAAAGCTGGAGCATTATGAAGTCTGAAAGGCTACCTAGAAAGCAACAGATACTGATGGGAAAATACATAAGATTTTGACAGTACGATTTGTATTATTTACAGTCTACCTAAGATGACACTCTTCATATCCCTCATATAATTGCATTTTCATTTCATGGGAGTGTGACATAAACCTTGACATAAACATAGGAAGGTGTGATTGGTGTTTTGAAGGTATATACTGGTACTTGCTTCTTGACTGGCTTTTAAGGAGAGATGGAAAGAGAGAATGCAAGAGAAGAGAGGAGAGGAGAGGAGAGGAGAGGAGAGGAGAGGAGAGGAGAGGAGAGGAGAGGAGAGGAGAGGAGAGGAGAGGAGAGGAGAGGAGAGGAGAGGGAGAGGAGAGGAGAGGAGAGGAGAGGAGAGGAGAGGAGAGGAGAGGAGAGGAGAGGAGAGGAGAGGAGAGGAGAGGAGAGGAGAGGAAAGGAGAGGAGAGGAGAGGAGAGGAGAGGAGAGGAGAGGGAAAATACAGATAGTGGGTTAATATGGTATGAGAGAGCTTAATGTTAATGCATTTTTTTAATCAAATACAGGATGCTCACATCTATATCTGATTGTACCACATTGTAGTCAGATGTAATCAACAGAGTGTCTCAAGTGTACACTGAGCTCCCATACTCAGAAGCACTTACTAAGACTTTCTCATCACAAATGAAAGACCAACATTAATGCTCTGCTTTGAAACCGAAGTACAGTGTATGCGACTTTCTGGAGTGGTATTTGTTTATGTTTCCTAGCAGCCAAATGACTCTTCAGACAGAAAGAATAATCTATCCACCCCTCTGGGAGAAATGTTACACTAGGACAAGGTTGAGACACTAAAGTGAGAATAAAAGAGCCCTGCAGAAAAGAGAATCAAAGGCAGTGTAACACTCCCATCCATAGTTTTCAAAGGGCTGCTTTTAAGCTGTTGAGGCAGTAATAGCTCTGTGGACAACAAACACATAAAATTGGTAGTGCCTACTGAATAGAAAAATGCATCTGTGCTTACCTAGACATGTCGTCTCCAATGAGGGTAATGCAATTTGCCCTACCTGCCACTGAAAGGCAATAGTACTGAGGGGTTCTGCCAGGCTTCTTAGAGCACCCTGACTGGTAAAGAGCTCTGACACTTCTGCTCAGATACTTCTACATATTCATGCAAGGCCTCTCTAGAGGACCTTATGTCTGTGTCCCATTTGCTTCATGAAGTAAGCAGCAGTGAAAATAGAACAATCTATGATGTGTTTGTTTGCACAAACACTGGGATGGCCTGCCATTGCATTCTCTGCCCTTGAAGCGCATCCTTTGGGAAGGGCTTGCTTAAAGGCAGCAGGGCAGAGGAAGTTTTGCTGCTTGCTGGTGCTGAATGCTTTGGTTTGCAGATGCATGGTACAACACAGAAAGCATATCTGTTTTTCAGGCACAAAACAACTTCCAGTTTTTGCTTACACAGCTAATTTTAGCAGAAAGCCCAGAAAAAACAATTTTAATTGGGTGCTTGGTTTTTTTGTTTTTTAGCTCTTAAATGTAAGACAGTTAACTTTTAAACACAGTGAAAGATTTCTGTGAAGCTACTTCTCCAGGGGGAGACTGTGAAGACTACAATAAAAATAGGGTCTCCCAGGGCTGATTATTCAAACCGTGGATAACTACAGCTCCTAGGCTGCTGAGGAAAAACACAAACGAATCATAAAATAAAAAAATAAACTTTAAAAAGAAATTAAAAATCCCCTTATAACTGTGGTATCAAGACTGTCTGAAATTTGTCTTGTAGTATTTGCAGACTCAGCAGGTTCATGTTCCTCTGTGTCATAGGAATCTGCAATAAATTTTGTATTCATATAATTAATTAAATTGTATAACTGAACCAGTTGTAGAGCAAAGAAGGGGGCAATAGGAAAATTGATTCAACACAGTAATGGCTAGAGAAAATCCCTCACCTGTTGACCTTTTATAGTCCTTTTCAGGAAAGAAGTGAGCAAGGTGCAGAGAAGCACAAGTGGCTATACTATTTGTATACCTAAACATAAAACTGACAAGCCTTTCTTTTCAACATTTTATTTGAGGATAACAGCATACATTTTCTGAGAAACAATAGAACTGGTTTCTCATGCAATGACCTTGTGGTGAATGCTGAGCTACAGCAAGATCTTGTTCTAATACCCAAGTTAAATCACTTTAAGGTATGAACACTGCATACAAAATGCAGCTCAGGCTCAATTTTTGCAAGGCTTTTCATTGGTTTCAGTAGCACACACAGAGAGGACTTTCAAAGGTTCCAAAGGGCTAAATGGCTGTTGCAAAAGGGATACATTTACTGGAAGGAATACAGAGAGGACTTGCATTGTAGCAACCTTCTGGTGGCATCAGGGAGAAGAGAGTGTGGCTGCTCCACAACAGACCCTGCTGCAAGTGGACAGTATTGCAATTGCTGCAAGGCTCTTCAGCGAGGCTTTGTTCTGAGGGTTCCTCTGCTAACACTGATCACTGGAGCCATTCTGCTGAGCTCAACAGTGCTGCCCACAGGAGCTGAGGATGTGCAGAAGATACTGCTGTACTCCAATGGCAGTGATGTTTTCAGTTTAACAGCCTGATGAGGAGAAATGCAGGTCTTCAGTCCCTTGCAGTTCTTCCTTCACCAGCCCCAAAGGAAGCAGGTGTTGCCAAATGTCTTTTGAAGTTGAAAGGAAATTAGTGGAAGCATCTGAAAACTGTACAGCTTTGAAAGCTCTGCTGGCATTCTTTAATGACAGTGGCCACCAGGAATGGCACTGCTCACTTGTGGGCTGATACCAGCGCGACAGAGCAGGGCACTGTTCCACTTCGCTTTGCAAGTCCAGTTCTATTTCTGTTGAGAATCCAGACTGACATGATCCAGAAAACTCACTGCAGATGGTATTCTGCAAGTGAGGGACGCAAGGAATCCAGTTTAGCAGTTGATGTAGCTTGTAAGACAGTAATAGTGACGCAGCTGGTGGGTGGCCAAGCCCTTCCCCGTGCTATGTTAATGGCCAAAAAGGACTCAGAAGGAGATTTCAGGAAGAATAATATCTACATCCCCAAGGTGGAGGGAGGGAGAATATATAGAGGATATTTTTCAGCCTGAAATTCTGTCCTGGGTTTAGATCCACAGGAGTATAAGATTGAGAGAAGGAAGTGGAGGTTGTGGAAATAGAGAAGATAATACCTTGCACACAGCTTTAACTGCCTAATGCCCTTTAGGCAACCATAGATGTCAGCTATATTCCTTGTTTCCTAAGACTGTCCCCAAGGAGGTGGAAAATGTGATGAACTGTATTTCAGTGTCTTTAGGGGACAGGAAAGAGGTTGCCACTTTTCTGCGCTTGCACTGTGGTAAAAGAGGATGACCATATTGGGGTGTACAGCACTGGTACACACCAGCACTCATACACTTGGGGTGTACACTGGTGGCTGGGCCTCTTCAAGGCCCTGCACAAGCACAGGGTCTGATAGACTCTGGGCAAAAAACACTGGCAAAAAAAAATGGCTTCTCTCCAGCAAGGGATTGAACATTGATAGTGACAGTCAGATTTGCAGGCCAGAGCTGAAATAACTTCAGAGCAAGTGAGAGCTACAATGAGACAGCACACTGTGCTAGTCTGGTTTTTGCGGGACTCTGATTTACTTGTGCTTTCTGTGGACAAGAGATTTCATTTATGTTGTTGCTCTCCTTTGCTTTCATACCCCCACACTGAGGGCTGTAATATTCAGTGGAGCCAGGCATGCTGTTCCCCAGGCAATACATGCCTCCAGACACAGATCACATCTTGTGCAGAGCAGTTCATCAGCCTCAGACAGGGAGAGAGGTCTGCTGCAGCCACACTCACCCTGGCCCACGATGCAGTGGGTCTCAGCAGAGACAGTGCAGACCAGATCCCTCTTCTACACTGGAACAGAAACACATGTCAATGAGGACATGGGGTGAAAATCCTGGCATCTCTGATACCAGCTGGATCCTGGGCATTATCTGACCAGCATGCTTTCCTCCTCCCCTCTTCATTATTTGATGCTTTGAGAAAACTACTAAAGGCAAATGTACTTGACCTTTTTTTCAAAGACAAGTACCTGCTCATGTCATCTCAGACGCTAATGTGTCCAGCTATTCCAAATGAAGCTCAGTCAAGCAGGACTCCTTTCCTGATGACTTGTCAAAGGACCTCTTCATCTCTAGGTCAAGTGCTTCAACTATTTCTCTTTGCAAGGTCTGCACAGGTAATATGTATGCATCGAAGCCACAAAAGAGTCATGCCACCCTCTCATGTCTATCCCCCCACATTCATTGATGAGGCCCTTCACCTACCCTTCTTGACTTCAGACACCCTGTAAAGGAAACTGCTAAGTTCGATGCTCTCACCCTTTGCAGTGGACACCAGCATAGAGCTTGTATCCCACTCCAATCCCAATCAGGCCAGTATAGGTTTACGTTTTGGGCACTGGGAAAGCACTGACTGGACCACTGAGAAGATGCTGGCTCTGTTTTCTTCACACCTTGCATCAGGTGCTTCATACCCATTCACAAGATACTCCTGAACCTTCTCCAAGCTAAACATCCCAGGTCTGACAGCCTCTTGTTGTATGCTGGGTGCTCCAGTGCTTCACTCATTTTTGCAGCTACTCAGAAGACTCACTCCAATAAGTCCATGTCTCCCCACTACTGGGTAGCCAGACAATGGGCTCAACACTTTAGATGTGTCTCAGTAGAGGTGACTAGAGAGGAATGATCACTTCCCTTGACCCACTGACAGTAGTGTGCTTAATGGAGCTCAGGATGTCACTGGCCACCTTTTCTGCGAGGCCACGTTGCTGCCTGACATGTGATGTCCACCAGGACTCCCAGATACTTCTTTATCAAGCCACTTTCCAGTCAGCCAACCTCCAGTCTGTCATTGAGCATGTGGTTATTCCTTCTTAGGTACAAGACTTGAATCTTCCACTTGTTGAGCAGTCTGAGATTCCTTGTCAGCTTGTTTCTTTGGTCTGTCAAGGTTCCCCAGAATGGCAGCACAGCCCTCTGGTGTATCAGCCACTCCTCACAGTTTCTGACAGTTCAGCCACACCCTCCCACTTCAACCACCCTCCCCTACTTCTTGCAGACAGTGTACTCTGTACCATTCTCTTACATTTTCCAGGTCATAAACATATTAAAAGGTATTGGCCTCAGTCTCTAGCCCTGGGGTCAGACACTGGTGCCTAGCCTCCAGCTGGACTTTGAGTCACTTATCACAGTCCTCTGTGCCTGGATGCTCAGACAGTTTTCAGTCCACCTTATTGACCACTTACCTAGTCCATACTATACTAGTTTGTCAGTGAAGATATTACGGGAGACAGTGCAGAAAGCCTTGTTAAACTCAAGAGAAACATGCCCTGCTTTGCCCTCATGAATGGTCTCACAGAAGGCTATGAAGTGGGTGAGGTGTGATTACACTTTTGTAAATCCATGCTGATCACTCTCAGTTATTTTTTTCTCCCTCATACATTTGGTAATGGTTTCCAGGTTTAGATGCTCCATCATCTTTCCATCAATAAATCTGAGGTTGATTGGCCTGTAGTTCACTGATCCTCCTTCTTGCCCTTGAAGACGCTGGTTTTCTCCCAGTCCTCAGGAACCTCCCCCTCATCACTATGACCTTCAGTATCTCAGCCTTCTTCCTGCCTATTAAGAGCACATTCTCATTCAGATTTACTGGTGTGTCTAAATCTTTCATAGTTGTCCTTCTGTTGCTGATGCACTTGTAAAATATTCCCTTTTATGTTTCACCTGCCTTGCCATATTCAATTCCATGTTGGGTTTGGCTTTCCTAACCCAGTTCCTACATGTTCCCAAAGGGTCACAGGTCACTTGCCCCTGCTTCCAACTCCTATGTGCTTCATTTTTATGGTTAAGTTTACAAGTAGCTCTTCATTTGTCCATGCAGGTGTCCTGTCATCTTTCTTTGTTTTCCTGCTTGCCAGAAAGAGTTTTGAGTTTCTTGAATTTGGAGGAGGTCATCCTTGAAAATTTGGCAGGTCTCTTGGACCCTTCTGCTCTTCAGGGCATTATATTGTGAGATTCTTCTGCACAGTTATGTGAACATACTGAAGTATGTAGGTCAGGGTTATAATCCTCCAGGTCAGTTTTTCACCTTCTCCCAGGATTTTGGACTTCATAATGTCATAGTCATGCAATAAAGAATGCCCAGACCTCACATCTTCTGCTCTTTTTACACGTTTGCAAGAATCAAGTTCAGTAGTATTCCTCTCCCCTTTAGATCCTCAAGCACTTGTCTCTGGAAGTTATCTTCAGTGTGCTGTAGAAACCTGTTGGGTTGCTTGAGACCTGAAAGGTTGTTCCTCCAGCAAGTACCAGAGTGGTTCAAGTTCTTCATGCATACCAGGGTTTGTGGAGGTGACCCCTCTTGCAGTTGTCTGATCTGGCAGGTGGCAGACACCTATCACAATATCATGCATGTTGATCTGCTCACTGTGCTGGACCCATCAGACCTTTTCTGGCTCCTGAGCCATCTTCAGGCAAAGCTGTATGCATGCCAGCTGCTCTCTCACACACAGAGCAACTCCCTTTCCTTGCCTTCCCTGTCTGTCCTTTCTGTGTCTTCTGTAAGTCTGTGCCCATTTACAGCAGCGATCTGTTTGTGTGAGCTGTTCCATGATCACAGTCCTGCTGCTGCATGCTGACTCATTGCCTCTGTTTGTTCCCCACATGGATGAACAAGGTGTATCCAGCTGTGCTTATTTATTAATGTGAGAGCTTTCCCCATCATGCTGCTTGGTAGGCATTTCATTATTTATATGCATACACTTGGGATGCCCCCACTTCTAACCTGTTTTGCTGATCAGAAGGTCTGTCTTGTCCACAACACCCTGGACCAATTACTGGCTAATGGTAGTACACCACTTCCACACTTAACTGGGGAGTCATCATTTCCCTTCCCAGCTTCACAAGCATGTTTTGCCTACAGGATCCATCCAATTCTCCACAAGCCCTTTCTTCATACTTGAAGGATAGAGGAGGCGCTGCCTTGACCACCATGGCCTTGACCATCACCTCCACAGCTGTGTAATCATGTTTGAGCCTGGTAGTCACACTGCCACACTGTCAGATCTCCCCTGGCAGTGAGACGGTACTGCACTCATTGCTGGTACAACAACAGCTCCTTGCACCTCAGGTAAGTATGGTTGGTGATTAAATGTGCAGTGAGGATAAGATAGATTTGATTTTTTTGGATAAGGGATTAGTTCTGCAGCATTGGTAGGCAAAGTTAATCTAGCTAATATCAACAAATCCACACAACTGAGGTATAATTTGTGGACAGATTTAGGCTTAGATAACAAATTGTTCATCTTGACTGATGCTATTTTTTAAAGAGCACCATACAGGCTTGCACATCCCTAACATACTTGGGCCTTGTGTATATGCTCCCAAGGAGAACCATCAAATCTATATAGATTCCTGTTTTAACCCTCAAACACAGATCTAAACAGCTGTGTTATACATTACTATCCTTCATCCTCACTAATTAACTTTGGGAGGGTGCCACACCATCAGGGGTGGATCCTCTGTCCACCACTTCTGCTCTCTCCAAGAGGAGACATAGTGAATAAGGATCCCACTGGGCTCCTGGCTGGCAGGATTTTTCTGCCAGCTATACCATTTATCCTAGAAAGGGATTAAAGCTCCCAAAGGGAGACAAGTGCCAGGATCAAAATTAAAACTCTGAATAGACTTGTGCATTTTAACCAGGTTTGGTTTGTTTTGCTTTGCCTTTAACACAGCTTTCTTTGGAAACAAGAAAAGTGTGAGGCTGCTGTGTAGTTTTGTGTTGTACCTGTCATATAACACAGTGCTGGGGATCTCCTGGGAGTGTAGCTGTGACCTCTGTCAGCTGGGGTGAGCAGGTAATCCTCCTTCTGAGCTGGTACCTCAACCATCACAGCCCCTGCCATGGCCTGGGGCACATCTTCTACCCAGGGTTGTTAAATGCATAATGAGAAACATATTACAAGGTATTTCTAGTATAATTCATTTGGAGCAAGGGAAAGCAAGCAAGAGGAGACTCAAGGTCCTTAGCTGAGGACAAAACCTGCCAGTTTCAAGTTTCCAAAACAGTGTTTATCTGCACTTGAACTCTGCAACTCAAAATGGCACTGCAGGCAGGAAGGAAAAAAAGAAGCACAAATAACCTTCAATCAGTCAAGAAGTTGTCATCCTACATTGCATTTATCATTGTCCCAGCAGTTTCTTTATGTTTTTTCCCAGGGAGAATGGAGGTTAATTTACAAAGGACTCAAAGATTAAACAACAGAAGAGCTACAACCTGTGTACAAACTAATTAAGCAACTCCTAGCTCACCTAGTTTGTGTTTTGTCATTTCTTATTTAACACGATAGAGAGGCAGTGTCTCAGCCATCAGGGGAATTTCTTTAGCAATGGCTGACTCACGTATCTTCAGCACTGCAGTTCTGGAGGAGTCACGCATGCGCTGGTGACAGCGAAAGGCTCTTTTTCCTGCCCTTCCGTCACCTGTTCGATGAGGTCAAAATCCATGTCATAGCCTGGACATAGTCACTGCCACCCAGACCAGAGATCAGCATTATAATTGCCATTCAGTATTATGATAACTATCTGATTTTAATAATTATTAATTAAACTGTCCTCTGTGTAAAGTTACCTGTGCTGATAATGGCTTACTCTTTCATGGTACCGCTTATTTGCTATGCACTTTTTGTAGCACCACCAAAAGGACTGCTTGTGTTTAATTAGTTCAGAGGAAGTGGCAAGAGAGGAGAAGGAACTGAGCTGCTAGACTGAAATATACACTGTGAGTCGGGGACAAACTAGAAGGTAAACTGTGTCAAACTGACATCTCTGGGGCATTTGCTTTCCCCAGTTGCTAGAGAATTAATGTTTGGACTCAGAGGCAGTAGGATGGTGCAGCCACATAGCAAAAATCCACAGTTCTCTAAGGCAACAGACAGAAAGCTACACAAGCCATAGCCAGCCCTGCCTCACTGCAGGAGGTACAGCTAATAGGGCACATTGAAATGAAGAGCTCTGCTCTCTCTGCACCTGCAACTCACTGAGGGCAGTACCAGCCACTTGATGACTGAAGACAGAGAGAAGGGCTTACCACTGGTAGATGCTGTATCATCACCTGATTATTGATCGCTATAAAAACTAACACATTTCTTCTTTACCCTTCATTTCCTTTCCTCCTTTTTAGTTTACCTATCACCCCGGGATTCCTGTGAGATGAGGCTATGGAGGCCTGGGCCCAAATCAAAAGCCTCAAAGAAAGTGGAGGGATATTGAAAGAGAGCAAGGTCTAACCTCAAGCAAAAAGCTGCTTCCAAGGGACAAAGGGCAGCAGCAGGATGAGTGGATGCAGCTCAGATCCACAGGTGAGCAGGAGCTGAGGCAAAGATCAATAATAGAGCTAAAGGCACATCTTAGACTGGCATTGTGATGGGCTTTAAAAAGAGCAGGCTTATCCTAAAAGCAGCCTAGGTTGGATGTCTGGAAAGAAATGGAAAGGAATGGAGTTACATGGAGCCCATCTAACAAAAAGCTGAGCATCAGACAAGTTTTTTGTACTGGAAAAAAGGCTAAGGGCTCACTGAGGCTGATAAATAGCAAATCCATTGCCTTCAGTGAGCTCTCAAATTCAAGTCTTAGGTGTCTGAGATAGTGAGGCCTTTTCCCAGTAAGTAACCAAGACAACTGTAGCAATGGACAGACATGTCTTCTGCAGATCTCTCAGGCTTTTTATGATTTGCTGCCATACTGTCTCAGAGAAGTCAAAGTGATGCTGACTGTCCGATGCCATTGATGTATGTCTTGCTGATGGGGCCCTGAGGATGATCTCTCTCAGAGCTCCAGTCAAAAGTCTATGCCTCATTGCAGAGAGTAGACCCCAGGCATTTAGCACGGGTGGAAAAGGCAGGAGGCTATCAGTCTAGGAGCAAGGGAGAAGCAGCCAGCTCAAATGATAGCAGTGAAGGAAAGGAAGGAGATGAACAGAGCCTGTTACAAGCAACTTGCTCTACCTCTTAATGCTGTGTTAAATGCAGAGAGGGACAGGCAGAGAGGCTGAGCAAATGCAATACTCTGACTGGTCAGTACAGACAACTTCAAGCTGGCTGTTGGGGACCAACTTGTGCTCATTCCACATCTGCTACAACTTTGAAAGAAATTTTGGGTATTATATTAAAAAGAAAAAATATTACTAGGAGGCCAGGGCCATGATCAGCAGCATAGGTGAGGAGGAGGAGGGATCAGCTGGAGCAGAGCAAGCCCCATGCTACAGGCAGAACATGAAGGCTCGCAGCAGAGCAGAGGGGATGCTTTCTCACCCCACAAAGTCCATCCTGTCAGAAGCATAGGTCTGAGACTGTGGCATTACCCACTTTTCTGGGAAACCTGTCCCAAATGCAGTCTGCAGAAGGTGATATGTCTTGAGATTTTAATAATTTTTATGAATCTACTGAAATTTGGTCTGATTTTTGCAGCTAGGACATTGTTACAGTCCCCTCCAAACATCCAACAGAATTAAAGCATCATGAAAGGATGGACCTGAAGTAGAGTTCACATCTGATTTACACTCCAGAGGCCACGCCACTGGCTGTGGGATGCACAGGTTGGTGTCATCTCACTCAAACAGATCGGCATCATCTCACTTCATGTCTTCTGTCAGAAAGCATTCTGACCCACAATGAAGTCATGGATCATCTGTAAGCAACTGTGATAATAAGGAATTGTAAACACAGTTAAATGGTAGTGATGAACCTCTGGGATGTATTTAATCTAAAGAAGAGCTGGTTTTCTCTTCTGATTTACGTGGTTGAGTTTACCTTCTCATAGCAAAGTACAGCTGTTGCCTGCACTACAAAAAAAAATAAAGCCAGATAATTTAAAAATAGAAACTGCTGTCCTACTCTTTTAGGGGAACTTTGCCCAGAATGTACTTTTTTAGTATTGATTTTTTTATATTTTTGATAGCTTAGGATATATGATTTTGAAGCTTTTTATTTTTGCCTCATATATTCAGCACTGAGGGTAGAGATGAATCATGCTACCCACTGGTAATTCTTTGTCTTCAATCACAGAAGCATTTAGTACCTGTGGTGGTTACTACTTTCTTGTACAAGAATCAGAACTCAGAACTCAGAACCTGCTAAGTGCACAAAATGCTGAGAAGTCGTCTTGTATTACCCAGCACAAAGCAAAACACTCTCCCAATTCCAATGTTCCTTTAGGGGAAGCCAAATTTAATTCTAAAGCATATTTGAATAACACTGAGAACAGTGCAGATGATCAGACCCTCTAAAAGCAAAATCAGAATATAAACAGCAATGCGCCAAGTTTCACAACAGACTACAAAGAAACACAAATATCTGATGCTTGACAGAAGCATAAAAGAACTACAAGCTGAGGCTGTCTTTTCAAATAAGCAGTTTTCCAGGCCAGAAAAAGCAGCATCCAGAATTGATCCCAAACCTCTGGTCTTCTGCCAGGGTCCAGGTCCGCTTTGGGTGCTAGGAATCAATTGGGGTTATATCACTTAGCAGAGAACCAGGGTAGGACCCGCAAAGCATACCATGCTCCTGACACAGATGACAATCCCAGCTTCCCTAGTAAGGAGGCAGGAAAGGGAGTGTTGGCTATTGTTTGCCACAGCACCCCTGGCCTTGATGGTGAATTGTCTCCTAACATTTGTGCTTGAATGGTTTTGTGTCCCATCACAATGATGTACTTGGACAGTTTTGAAAACAGATGTCTCATGGAGAAAGTCTTCCCTGAAATATTTTTAGAATTTAGCTGAATTTGTCTTTGTTGGTTTTTTTTCATGCTTCTGGTTTGTTGTTTTGGCTTTTTCATCAAAAGTAGCTTTTATGATTAGAATCAAGCTACAGTCTTGATTAGCCATCAGCTACAAACCCTGCCAACAAAGCCACATGCAGTGAACATCATACCTTGTGTAACAAAATGATGTAGAACAGACCTGCTGCCTGTTAGTCTGCGGGCTTTTACAAACCTACACACACAATCTTCCTGGACAATGAACCAGTTGTGGGATAATTACTGGGGGTGACTTAAAATTAAAACTTATGTTGACACTTTAAGAAAGGTTCAGCGTTCAAGAAACTTCCATGATGAAGAACAGCTTATATGTCAAAAGTCCTTTTCGCAGTTAAGTTCCCTAGGTGATTTTGGAGGTTGGCAAAATCAGTGGAGCTTTATGTGCTAACACCGAGAGAACAGTACATGGAGAGTAGAGCAGAGTGGAGACACTGTGGCTGGCCTCTTTGATCTATGGGGACCTGGTGTACTATGGTACCAAGATGCTGCATTGTTTCTGCCCTAAGAACCGAACAACACCTGATATAGCAATTCCTTTTCCTGACTAGATTATGTTCTTCAGGTCAAATTTTGCTCATTATAATATCATTATAAATCAAAACCACACCTCTATTCCAAAAGTTACCTGCCTCCAAGGTACAAACATTTCTCACTGAGCATGTGAGGGAATTTCTGTTAGCCTGTTCCTTTAAACATGAAGCGAGGAAAATTTAGATCAATTACAACATAGATATATATGTCCAGAGTCACTGAAGCTCTGCCTGATAGGTAAAAAGTAGCGTAAAAGTAGTCCAAAACCAGAGGCACGTTAGGGAAGATATCATCACAACAAATCAAGAAGATACCATCACAAACAGTCACTGATTTCAAGGACCAGTCAATGGATTGAGCCCTTCTTTGCCCCCCACAGGGACACCTTGGGTGAGATTTGAACACTTAGCTATTCTGGGAAATTTAGAAGTCTCTGTAGAGAATTATTTGTGTTTCTATATTGCTCAAATAGTTTTAAGTTGCTTTGTGTGTAACTTTGTTGTCTTATGTTGTTATGTTGGTTGCACCTGCTCTTGTAGACAGCGGACCATGACCAGCAATCCAAAGAATCTGCAATCTGTAATCCCAATAGATGGTACCCTTCGCTAATCTAGCCACAGCAGTTCCTAATTGAACATGACCAAACCACCTGAGTCTGGCCATGATAGTTCATGAACACAACTAGACTGAACGGTGCTTCATGTGGGTTGGTAATCATGGCAGTTCAGTATATTGAATGCTACCGGATTTATTGGCCCCCAACAAACAGCACTATTCATTAAACTAGCCACAGCCCTTCCCAAATGAACGTGATCAAACTGCTTGAGTCTGGCTGTGATAGCTCATTGCACGTGACTAGACCAAACGGTGCTTGCACTATTTGTGAATCCCCAAGGATGACAGTTCAGTAAGTGAATGTGACTGGATTTACAGTGCAGAGTTGGCACTCACTCAGACTCCTGGCCACTCCCAGTCCCTCTCCGATCTGAGGACAAGCTGGAACATGAGGAAATTTATTTCCTTTAGCAGCTGAATGTGATGTCAGTTCATACAGTTTGGGCAGGGAGGAATTGTCAAAGGAAAATTAGCAGCAGAAAATAAACCAAAACCAGAGCTGTGGATAACCAGCATGATAGTGCTCTGAGTGCAGACTGCGGTCATACCACATCACTGAGACAAGCCCCCCAGGCTGCCGTCCGCAGTCTCCTCTGCAGTGACATAGCCAAGACAATCCAAGACAACATGTCCACAGGATAAATCCTGTATCAGTCTATCACATCTCCACAGAGGATTCAGCTCTTCATGGACTGATGGGACAAGGAGGAAAGCAGAAAATCATTCATCCGCACATTTGGTATGCCTTCTCTGTGGAATACTGCCTGTAAAACACCTTTGTGCTCATGTCCACTGATCCAAATAATATGCTTGAAATACTCTGGGTACATTAAAAAGTTAATTGTACTTAATTAGGATTATTTAACACTAAAAAACAATTAATAAAAAAAAGGCTGAAGTTTTTATTTCAAGTCTTTTATGTAACTCTGAAAGCCAATACCCAGCTGAAACCATTGCTTCACTGGAACGGACTGTCTGTGTGGATACTGTGAAGGAGGGAACTCAGTGATGTGCTGAGTCTGATGAGCTGAAGCAGAAAGGTCGTTGTTCAAAACATGGGAAGAAGCAAGGAGCAAGTTTTCCTGCTTTACATGAACCAAAGCTGCTGTGACTCCCATCAACAACAATGAGGCCCAAGGGAGCTCCTGAGAAATCCGGCAACCATCTCAGACCACTCATGCCTGTCAGACCACTTCTGCCATCCGCTGTGAATAGACTAATGAGAGCATCTCAGCAACAACACAGCCGTGAGTTTGCAATTTAACAAGAAGATATAAAAAGGTGGTCTCAATAAGAAGAAAAATGCTTCCTTGTCTTGTTCAGGACTGTGAAAAGCCCAGACAAGAAGATGCAGTGAGTGACCCCAGTGCCTAGATTATGCATTTTTAGTGATCATGTCAGTCCAGGTCAGGCAAGGGATTTTGCAAAGAGGGACTCCAAAAGGCATCTTTATTTCAGTAAGGTGAAACTACACTTTTCTAAGTAAGTGCCACTTTGATATGGATAAACAACTAGTTAGGTAAATTTTTTCTTGGATCATGCAGGCCCTCTGGAAATGCAGTGCAAAGCAGCCAGGGTGTTGATGCCTGAAGGGTATGAGAACCACAGCTGTGGTCCTGTAGACAAGCCCTTGACTGGTGCATGTTACCCAAAGGCCCTACAAAGGTAAGTTCAGTGTTGCTGGGAGATGGGTGGTAGATCACCCAGTCATGGCCATCTTCCTCAAATATGACAAGGTGGGGTTGCAGGACTGAGCCCTTTTGGCCAGGTAAAGTCAGCACATCTTTCAGGTGCTCCTGATGTCTGTGGTTTTACCCTGTACTTTTATTTTATCATATCTCTATCACAAGGAGAAGAGAACATTGCCATACAACCCTCAGTCCTAAAATATCTTGCAGAAGGCAATCCTTCTCCTCCTTCCTCCTGTGTCTGCCATGTTTGTTGCTTCCCTTACCTGTGCCCCTCCTTTTTATGGCTTTAGCAAGTTGAAGTGACCAGATCAAGATGAATATGAGCCTACAGGATTTGTGTCTGAATTTTCAGATTGTTTATTATTCTCTTCCTGACACACCTGACACAGATTCTTTTTTTTATTATTTTTTGTTTCCCCCACTGTTTCTGCAAAATGGACTGTCCACACAGAAAACTGTTTTCTTTTCCCTTCTCTCCCTGGGCAGGAGCAGTGCTTGTGACTAACTCAGAACCCATCAGTATGTTCAAGTTGCTTCAATTGTTCCTTTCATTGTGTACTGCCAATTTGCAATGCACTTTCCTAAATTGAATTTCAGCTACCATTGGATTGCTCATAATCAGTTTTGCTAGGGGCTTTCTGATGTTTCTCATAATTCTCTCCAGGCCTCACTAATCTAAATCATTCTATATCATCAGGAAATTTGCCACCTACCTAGTCCCCCTCTATTCTAGGTCATTACTAAACATGCTGAGGCACACTTCTCCCTGGTGTACTTCCCTATCAGCTGCTTTCTGTGCTGAGAACTGCCTGCTTTTTTCTGCTCTTTGCTTCTAACCTTTTAACCACTTTTTAACCTATGACAAGAACCCTGTACCTCACCTCCGCTCCTCTGATAGCCCTGATCAAAGCCTTCTGAAATTGTGACTAAACTTCAGTGCTGCTTCTCCTTTCCTCCACTGTGTGTTACTTTCTCCAAAGAACCAGCCCCTTCCTGCCTGGTTCTTGCATGCAATTCTAGATGCCTTCTAATTCTGCCATTACTGTTTTCATTTCCCCATATCCTGGTATGAAATGTAGTACACACCATTCAATTCTGGGCATCACTGTTAATGAGCATGTGCGTTGCTCATCACTTCTTTGTTTTGAGACAGAGAAGACCACGCTTTTATTAATGGCTTGATGTGACAAGATGTTATATGCAGATGTGTGATTTATGAGGTTGGCAAGCATGAAAAAGGTAACTAATAGAAGGGCCCCTTACCTCTAGTGATTTAATTACCCCAAGTAATTCTTCAGCCTTGAATGTTTAGGAACTACTGAGACATGTTTTATGTTAGAATTGGTAAGGCATTCAAAAAGTCAGTCCAGTGGCTTTTCCACATTTAAAACCCTCAAATCTGATTTTTTAGGATTGGTGGGGCTCTTTAGGAGTACTCAGGTAAGCAGTGGGGGAAATGTTTTTTCAGAAGTAGTTTTCAGTTCTGGGGATGGAGTAGGTGTGGTTTCAGGGAGAAGAGAGTCTGCCATCACAGCTCACAGCAGTGTTGGAAGGGCTGTGAGTGCAGGGAATGAGGCAGACCCAAAACCCCCACAGGAGTAAGGCTGTGCAAGGGGCCCAGGAGTCCTCTCTCCCATGCCTTCTGCCTGCTGCTGACTTCCCAGAGGGGCAAGCAGCTTTCTCTCTCTCTCTGTGCTTCATTTCCCCAGATGGAAAGTGAAGATCACAAAATTTCTTCTGTCTTGCCTGCTCAGGCTGTACAATTCTGATCTCTTCCAACACCTTCTGGTACTTCTACATCTACAGGTGGACTACAGCCAAGTATCTTCCTTTTTTTGGTACATAGAAACCCCTGCCTCAATAGTCTCATTTTAGTAACTTATTACTATTGAATGTCTTAAGCTTTTTGAGACTTCTGCCTCTATAGTTCATGCTTACTAGCTACAGCTGTAAGAGAAAATAAACTCAGAATACTTATTTTCCAATAACATTTGCCTTTAAGGCCAAGACTAAAATATCATTCAGCATCCCTGCAATGTGACTGACCATTTCACACTCTAATGGTCTAGTACAGACACTGACTGTCTTGCATTCTTATTTCTGGTATACTTCAAATAATTTATTATTGCCCTTGGTATCCCTTGCTACTTGCTCTTCAAATTTCCTTTTATCCTACTTCCACTCTGGCAGGTAAGATATAAGAAGATTAGTTTCCACTCCATTAGCATTACAAGAGCTAAATTTGCATTTCTTAAACAATATTTTTGGTATTAATATATTCCTACTCTCTGCCATTTAACCAGACTACTTTCTGTTTCCTCTTTTCCCTTTTGAGCAACGCATCCTTCTCGTGACTTTCTGTGTCAACTACAGATGTGTGCTGTAGCCTAATGTGTGTATATCAATGCAGGCTATATATAATATTCAAAAGCATTACATGCAAAATCCATTTTCTCCAATCTCAAAAACTGTTTCAGAATACTGTGGGAAAAGGCACTGCATTGCACATTTTGTAGGAAATTTCAAATATGCTAAATTTCCTGAGTCGTGCATCACCCGGTGCAGACAAGTGCTTTTAAATACCTTTCCCCTTGAGAAATCTCAGCTGCTTAGCATCCCAAACAAAGTACTTGTGCATCAGGCTACATGCAGAATTGTCTCATGACAAAATGAAGAACCCCACATCTCAGAATGCATCCAGGTCTGGTCCTGTGGCTCCTGCTGGAGCAAACTATAGGATGCAAGGTGCCTAGCTACTCGTGCACAAATAGTAGTGAATTGGACATATGAGCAGGGCAGAAGGGCTGAAGCAGTCACTGTACCTGCCAATCGGCAGGCTAGATGTTCCTGCTGATTCAGTGTCCAGTCCAAATTCTCCCAAATCATCTTGCTTCCCAAGGAGATTGTGATGTAGGCAGAGTGAGGAAATATAGGGGCAAGTAAACAAGCCAAGGTCCTGTGATGTCATCAGCTGCAGTTAGATTAAATGAAAGGCTGACACAGAATTTACAGGGCTACCAGGTTCACTAAGTGTAGGTTCCAGCATAGCTCCTGGGAACAGCTTCTCAAACTAACTCACCTCCAGCAATGAAAGCACAGAAACCAAGCAAAGGAAGAAGTAATGCGGAGCAGGCAGGGACTTCTCTCAATTCTGCTTGCATAGACTGTGCTCATATGAACTATAGTTCAGCTCAGTCTGTAAGCACATGCAGAAGAAATAGGCACAGATCCCATAATTTTATCAGGACTATTTTTTAGGTTCCAAAATAAATTTATAGGCTTTTGTAGGACCTAAAGAAACACAGCCCTCAAAAAACCCTAGTTACTTTCTAGTCCTAGCAAAGTAGCTCCTCCAGTGATCCACTTACCTGATTGGGTATGGCAGCAAATACCACTGTTTCTTTTTTAACTGGAGCTCATTACCACTCTCTTAGCATCCTTTGAAGAGCTATGTTCTACTGAAATGGGATGCAAAAAATTATGAGTCTTTTTCATTTTGAAAAATAGAGTTAAGCATTTAAAACAACTCTCAAAGACTACGGATTGAAGAATTCTGGCCTGGTTTTTGAGACCAATCTGCATCATAAAGGCTAAGTTTATGGTAGACTCTCCAGTTTATGGGTCATACAGAGAATCCCAGTGAGTAAATAAATTCCAGGAATTCACCTTTTTGAAGTATCCAAGATAGCTTGCTATGCATTCAATGTCAGCTCTGAAAAATGCCACAGAGCATTTTTAATTAACTAGCCATCCTTCTGAATTTCTAATTATGAGGGAGAAATTGTCTATATCTTACAAATATGTCTCTGTACTGACTATTGCATGCTTTCCACAGGTCTTCAACCCTGTCTGAAGCCTTTAGACTCAGCAAATTTTCTCTTCCCTCAGCTCACCACGATGCTTCTATTTCCTTTAGATGCAAGACATTGCCCTGTCTTGAAAGCCCTAAGAAGCTGCTGGACCATTTTAGCCTTAGTGATATAAATTTGCAGCAGCAAATAGCTAATTTTAAATAAAAACTGTAACACCAAAAGAATTTTCCAGCTTATAGATGGCAAGAAATTGCTTTTTGCCATTTTATAGTCCAGAGTGCAGGTTAGGAAAAATAACCCTAGGACCCCAATGTCAGAAGAAGTGCAAATCCAGGTAGTGAGTATGAGGTGATGGTATCTGATTGCAGACCAAACATTACAAACCTGACATGTTCTATTGAGATCATACACATCAAGGTGGATTCCCATTGTTGGGCTATCATGTTGCATCAGTCACTGTTGGCAGCCTGCTCTCAAGGCCCAAATCCAAGAGAGGCAAAGGTTTGGTTGTTGGTGACACAAGGCCATGAGAGTGAAAAAGTGACACTTTCCCTTTTGGCTGTCAAAGGAAAGCAAAGGGAAGTGAAGAAGGGTGTCTGCAGTTGCCTTTCTGAGAAGGAAGAGGAACAAAAAAATCACAAAGATGAAGCAGCCAAGCCCACTTGAGATTATGTGCTTGGATTGCACTTCCCTGCATTTCATGTACCGAAGCCGAGCAAATTTTCAGGAAATGATCAGCACTCCCCTCATCCAAATACTCCTCTGTTAAATCAGGTCTGTGGGATCTCATGCTGAATGCTCCAGGTTTACAGATGCCTCTGGATATCTGGGTGTGCACTGCTGTGGCTCAGTCTCCCATCACAGGCTGCATATCTCAGACACATCATAGCCCATAGTGCTGGGCCCACATGCCTTCCCATGCCACAGGAAGGACAAGGACATCTTAACCTCCTTCAAAGGGCCGGCACAGTGCCAGTGATAAGCACCCTGTGCCTCACTACAGGCTTGCAGTGCTAAAATTATGCAGCTTGGAGTCAGGTAAGTGTTTTTCCTTCATTTCCCCATGGTTCCTATGGAAACCAATCCCAAGTGAGCGCTGAAACTACTGCAGGGTTCATAAGTGGGAGATTTACCCATTTTCTGTGTTGGCCAAATGTTTACCCCACTTACATTACAGTAGCTTCTAGACACACAAAGTGCTTCGTGCTTTGGGAGATCCTGCCCCTTATTCCAGTGGGGTTGTCTCTGCTTTACTGAACTGCTTTTTTCAAGCAATAGTTTGTGACACCTGCCAAATTTCACTTTTGAAAGTAATTTATGTACATGACAATGTTCAGTTCAGCCCTGTAGTTCAGCCGCACATGGTAACAGAGATCTCCTGGCACAAGGTCCCTATAGCTCCCATGCATTAATTTATTCATAGGAAATGCAATTATGGAATTTTTTTGTTAAGAATAAAAAGTTATCCCTAAGTACTTAGTCATTGCTGAATATTTATAACTGATTAAAGAAAAACCTTCATTAAAAAGGTAGGTGGCAACGTTTAATGATGATGGGCTATGGATGTTAGAAATCTAAACACAAGCAGAGATTTTCTCTGAAATGCTGCTTGCACAACACACAACAAAGGAGTCAGCAGACTGCGGGAAGGGAAATAATGCCTGGGGCACTCTGTTCCTCACACAGCTTTGGGAACAGCCTTCCAGCATCCCTCTGCACCCACCTCCCATAGGGCTTGCTCTGTCATGTGTGTTTTTGATCTCGGCTGTGGCAGAACATATTTGCTGTTGAGACAAGCTGGGTAAAATGTATCTAGTACACTCTGAATAGGACATGCCCAGTGTAGCTTTCCCTGAAAGGAGTATTCAAGGTGGAGAGGGAAGTATGTTGTAAAAGTCAACTTGCTTTGCCAGACTCTAGACAGCACAGGCTTCCTGCTCCTTGGTACTCAGTAAGCACACTCAGCCAGCAACTGAGCCAGCAGCTGTTTGAAGCTGGTGAAAAGGCTGCCTCCTGACTTCGTGCAACAGTTGACTCATGCCTGGGTAAAGAGTGGTGGGAAATGGTCTGCACTAAGAATAGGAGAAATAAGGTAATTCAAGCCCTTTCCACCCAAAGGAGTGCCTTTGGTCAAAACAATTATAATTGGCTGGAAATAAACCGGCATATAAAGGGGACTAGCTTCAACACATGAAATATATTTTTATCCTTCTTCTGTAAGAAAAATGGGATCTTATAAGCTGAATAAACCAGACAATCTTAGAAACATTTGAGTGCAATGAGACCTGTAGCTCAGGACAATACCCTTCCCATAAACACTGACACAGTAATATGGAGTGAGGAAATTGTTCATTTCTTTGCAGCAACATAGCCAACCTACCAAGGAGTATGACAGGTGTTCTGTGGGCAGCAAAGCAGTTGCAATGCTGACAGCAACCCCAGAACATGAGAGAGGAAAAGCCCTTCTCAAAGCCTAGGGAGGGTAGATTTGTCTCACAGGGTTTGCTTTGCAACCCGTGTGCTGATGAAGTTCATGCCATTGACCAGGGCAGATGCTCTTAAGAGGAAAAGGCAGGACAGTGAAACACATGGCCCAGAGAACTGGAAGCGCTCTACAAAGCACTGCATGGTCTGAACAGTATTAGAGGGACAGAGACAAAATCTCTGCTTATGAATTTCTGAGGCATGTTCTGGAGATTAATTTAGAAATACAATGTTCTGAAGTGACAGACCCAGTCACAAAATATCTGCCTGAAGAGACAATACATCTGACATTTGTCTGTTAGTCCCCTAAGTGAGGGGAGGCTGCAACACACCTATTAAGATGTTTCCAAAAGATGTATGAGATACAGCTGCTCATAGCCTTCATGTGGCTTCTGAGACCATGGCTTCTGAAATGTCCAAGAATTTGCTGTCCTTGGACAGCAAATAAAGCTAGAACAAAATCTGACCAGTGCTCTTAAAGATAATAAAAAATACTTCTATAAGTACATTAGCAGCAAAAGGAGGTTCAAGGAGCATCTCCATCCTGGATTGGGCATGAAGGTTTACTTCACATAGTGATCAGGGACGAGGAAAAGGCTGAGGTACTGAATGCCTTCTTTGTCTCAGTAGAACTCTTGGTATACAGACCCCTGAGCAGAAGACAGGGATAGGAAGCACAATGAACCCCCTATAATCCATGAGGAGTTAATTAGTGATCTGCTATATAGCCTAGATATACACAAGTCTATGGGGCCAGATGGAATCCACCCAAGGTACTGAGGAAGCTGGTAGAAGTGCTTGCCAAACCACTTTCCATCATCTATCAGCAGTCCTGGCTAACTGGGGAGGTCCCACTTGAATGGAGGCTCATGAATGTGATGCCCATCTACAAGAAGGGGTGGAAGGAGGACCTGGGGTTCTACAGACCTGTATAACTGACCTCGGTGCCAGTGAAGGTCATGTAGCAGATCATCTTGAATGCCATTGTGCAGCACATGCAGGACAACCAGGTGATCAGGCCCAGTCAGCATGGATTCAGGAACGGCAGGTCCTGCTTAACTAAACTGATCTCCTTCTATGATCAGGTGACCCATCTAGTGGATGAGAGAAAGGCTATAGACTTTGTCTACTTGGACCTCAGTAAGGCCTTTGACATGGTTGCACACAACATTCTCCTAGAGAAGATGGCAGTTCATGGCTTGGATGGGTATACTTTCCACTGGGTGAAACACTGTCTGGACAGACAGGCACAAAGGGTTGTGGTAAATGGAGTTAAATCCAGCTGGAGGCCAGTCACCAGTGGTGTTCCCCAGGGCTCAGTACTGGGGACAGTTCTGTTTAAAATCTTTAATGTCAATGACATGGACGAGGGAGTTGAGTGAGCCCTCAGTAAATTTGCAGATGATACTAAGATTGGTGGGAGTGCTCTTCTGCCAAAGGGTAGGCAGGCTCTACAGAGGGACCTGGACAGGCTGGATCAATGGGCCGAGGCCAATTGCATGAGGTTCTACAAGGCCAAGTGCCATGTCCTGGACTTGGGTCACAACAACCCCATGCAAAGCTACAGGCTTGGAGAGGAGTGGCTCAAAGCCATTTGAAAGAAAGACATCTAGGTGTGTTGATAAACAGCCAGCTGAACATGAGCCAGCAGTGTGCTCAGGTGGCCAAGAAGGCCAATGGCATTCTGGCTTGTATCAGGAACAGTGTGGCCAGCAGGAGTAGGGAAGTGATCCTTCCCCTGTACTCAGCACTGGTGAGGCCACACCTTGAGTACTGTGTTCAGTTTTGGGCCCCTCAATAGAAGAAGGACATCAAGATGCTCAAGCATGTTTAGAGGAGGGCTACAAAGCTGGTAAATGGTTTAGAAGACAAATCTTATGAGAAGCAGCTGAGGGAGCTGGGATTGTTTAGTCTAGAGAAAAGGAGTCGGAGGGGAGACCGCATCCCTCTCTAAAACTAGAGACCGCAACTCTCTACAGCTGGTTGTAGCGAGGTGGGGGTCAGTCTCTTCTCCCTGGTAGCTAGTGACAGAACAAGGAGAAACAGTCTGCAGTTGCATCAGGGGAAGTTTAGATTGGATATTGGGAAAAATTTCTTCACTGAAAAGATTGGAACAGGCTGACCAAGGAGCTGGCTGGGTCACTATTCCTGGAGGTTTTTAAAAGAAAACTAGATGTTGTAGTTGGTGGCATGGTCCAGTGTTCGACATAGTAGAGCTGGATAGATGGTTGGACTTGATGATCTTGAAGGTCTTTTCCAACTGAAATAATTTTACGATTTTCATTCTATTTTCTAAATGCAAATGTGTAGTTGACATAAAGAGCATTCAGCAACAAAAGCAGAATGGCCTCCAAATGGAAAACAGTTCTAAAAACTTATGTTTTCTCATTCAGCAATGTGATTTCCAGGGGATCTAAACTGTCAGGAGCTCATTACACTTCCAATCCAAGCAGCTGCTCCAGTCACTTCAGCTAACCTTCTATGTCACACCAATCAAGGAGCTGTACTGATTCCCTATGTCACCTGGACAACCTCAAGTGTCGGTCACTGGTTAAGACAGAAGACCTTTGTTTTCTGTCTTTATCTGTTGCACCACCTCTGCTAAGTTTATGGCACCACAGGTGGAGCTAGAGGTGAGACTAGAACTCATCATGCTGAACTACTCATGGGATCATATTTGCTCAGCCAGAGGTTAACGGGTAGATTTTAGGGAGTCAGCTTTTGGGAAAGAGTCAGTAGGCAGCTAGTGTGTCTGTTTGTAAATTACACCCTCTGCTAGCACTCTCTTGATGACAATCCCATTAAATCTTTCAGTGATCAACATAACCATTTTTTTCCTCCTGCACTCCAACCTCCCCTTCTTTTTTCCTGGCCTGTGCCAAAAGCAGTTGCATCTACACATCCATTCCCTTGGCTGCCTCCCTAATTATCACCTCATTCCTTGTTCCTAGAGCTACCACCAGAACCCTTGTTATTCTCCATTTACTTCCCTGATGTCTGCGTTTCCGCTGCCTAACCCTGCATTGCTCACCTATTTACAAGTCTGCAAGAAAGGCAGTTCAGGGCCTCTTTTGCCTAGGCTTTCCTGCCAAGAGTCTACTGCCTCTCATTTCACAGTCTTCCTAAATAGCAGCATCAGACCAGTTTCTTACAATGACTCAAGATGAGTTGTCCTCTTTTGCTAATGTGTGTTGACATATCCACCTGCTCCTTCATGTGGACTATCCTTCTTGAAGATATTCAACTGCTTTGCACAAGCTACTCATGAACTGAAATAAATGAGGGGGGAGGGGTTAAACAATGATAATCTAAGGTGAGGATTGACAGATCTTTCTAAACTATGTAGAACCCTGAGGTGTGGATTTCAAAGTTCCCACAAGCCCTGTCTGTTTACCTACCAGGCTACTTATGCTATTTTATTACACCATGTTTGTGCAACTAACAAGAAAAAATTATTTCCATTCCCACTACCCCAAAAAGATTACAAATGCTAAATGCAGTAGTTCTTTGATTCCAGCTGTAAAGATTTTTTCCCCTGAACCGGAATATACTCACCTTTGTAGAATGCCATGGTAAGCTTGACTATCTTTTGTTTGTTCATTCCCTCGGGGACTGAGCTGTGCCTAATGTTTCAATTACCTTTCTTCTGCTGCAGAGATGATTGGATTTGGAGTTTCAAGGGACTGTGAAAATACCAGATATCTAGACAGAAAACCAATACCTCAGGAGCCAACAATTTGCTGGGCATATCTTATAGCACTTAAACAACTTAACTCTTGGCAGTTAATGGCCTTAATGGTATATTTATTAGACAAGTAAGCGAAAAAAAAGAAAATGACATGAATGTTTAATGAAGACACTAATAGAAGCCACAGGAAAATGCTGAATTTTCTCTTTTGCTCAGGAAATACTAAGTGGCTCTTATCAACCACATGTATATCTGATAAGTGAGTTCAGTTAATCAATAGACTATTACATTTCCTAGCATAAAGAACTTCTTACTCTAAAATAAGGAGGATCTGAGTAACATAAACATACCAAGTATAAGAGTTCAATGCATTTATTTGCTGGAATAATCCATCTAGCTCAAAGACTGATTTGTAAGTGATACTGAAGTGACAATGTCTACACTTTTATGAAAAATTGTTTATATTTTTTCTTGCATGAAAAGTGAAATAAAAAGACTTCATTTGAAGAAAAGGATTCCTGTTCCCCACCGATGGACTCACCAGGATTGTTACCTTCAGTGGTAGCAATTTGAGTATCAGGTCCACAAGGCAAGGTCCTTGCTGTAAACTGATTTATTATGCTTTGGGTGGTACCTGTCTGATTTGCTCTCTTGGATGAAAATCCAAAGCTGAATAAGGGAGGCAAGCAAGTGTTTTCTTCTTGCCATCAGCTAAGTGAGACCAATTTATAATCTCATGAGGGTCAAATGCTAAGTACCTATCCCCAGCATGCTGAGGGAAAACATACGTGTTTATATGTCTATGTTTTACATATACATGTAAATGTCTATATCTGTAATGTATGGCATTTAAATATTAATTAAATAAGGATATTGTAGACTCAGAGTCTAGTTCACACCAGCTACAGGACTAGTCAGTGCTGAGCCTGACAGCTGTCTCTTTTGGCAATTTAGAGAGGGACTACTCATGATTTAGAATGTCTTGAGATTCTTTTCTTGGGTATGTGTCTAATACCTCAGTTCCCAGGTGGTAAACAACCCAGTCCACATCTTCCCTGGCATCAGCATCACATCACTGCCCAGCTAAACAGAAGTAGAAATTTGATGTGACAGAACACGTGGCATCAGCTCACTCTAGCTGCAGAAAGAGAGAACCAAGAAGCCTTTTGACACAAAAAAACAACCTGGCAAAAGGTTTGGGATAAACTTGAATTGGCAGAGTGATTTTACATCTGTCATGTGGCTCTGAAGTCTCTTAATTCGATAATAGGGGACCTAATCCCAAATTCCCTACATTGTAAAACAACAGCTGCCAGGTGCTTTACAACAGCTTTTGTTTGATCAAAATAATAAATAGCTAGATTTGAAGTGCTAGCACCCAACATGTCCAGCTACATTAAACCTTCACTCTTACAATAGCTGCCTTGGAGTTGCCAGCCTAAACCTGGAAGCTCAGCTACTCAGTGTCAGGTTAGGACATCTGAAGTAACATCTACGTCTAAAGATGCAAAGAAGCAGTAGCACAAAATGAATGATAGAATAAGCCATGTTCTTTCTTTATTCACTGCCAAACCAGAGAAATCAGCAATTTCAGTTCCAAAATCCTCTTAGAGGACCAAGTTCTACGATTTGCAAAGACTTGAGTTTTCCTGTGTTATATATTCTTGTTACATCTCTAACTGAAGAATGGTAATCACTTATACCTTCAGAAATTTCATATTACTTTTGGATGAGGAAATATGTATTAGCAGAGAAGGGGTAACAGAAAAGGCCTTCACCTGTGACCAAGAGGAAGGTAAGAAATACGAGATATATACCAAGTCATGATCACCCTCACAGGGCTGGGTTTATCAGTTATCTCTCAGTTTTTGCAACTTCCCTCCAAGAGCAAATAAGCACAAACCAAAACATTAGCATGCTACCTTTCAGCACAGGGCAGTTTTACTCATCACAGACCATTCCCAGGCTGGAGGCAGCTGCAAAGTGTGGAGGGTAGATGAGTAGATGGCCAATGAATCCTGAGCCTCAGATACACAGTTCAAATCCATATAATGGAATAAAAGTTATTCTGTTACACATACTAACTCAGTTTATATGATACAAGCTATATTCAGCTCCATAAGTGACGGCAATATCTGGTAATACTGCTATCCTAGTTAGAAGATTTTATACCATCCTTGCATGGAAATATTGATGAGTAAACAAATTCTTTATTCTTACTTCTGGTTTTGGAAGCTAGGCTTTTAAAGTACACTGAACAATACAATTTGCACACACCCCAAGCAGACAGATGGCTTACTAAAATATAGGCAGTTCGATTGTCTGTGATGGGAAAAATATCTAGCTTCTGAAAAAACATGTACCTGCAAGATTCACTTATTATCAGCACAAAAAGGTGCTCTCTGGCTCTCTCCTAAAGTTAAAGAGCCTTTCTCCATATTAAGATCTTCTTCACTGATTGCAGTCCAAGAGGCTACCTGCCATGGTAACTAACTTAATCTGTTTTTTTTCATTTTTTATATAACATGCTGTATTAAAGAATTAAAAATAGCAGAGTCTAATAGGCGTACATGCAAACAGTATTGCTTTGAAAAACGGTTATCAGTGCAACAGTTCAGAAATGTGCTACAGAGCAACCCTTCAGCAGACAGGGAGGAGGCACACAGTCCCTCCATGCAGCTCCTCAGTTATGCAAATGAGGCTGAAAGGGATGATTCATATAATGACTGGTGGAGCTCCCCCTCATAAAGGCTTGCCTTGCTGAATGGCTCTAGATGTAGGTAAGGGGGTGCTTCTTCTGACAAGACCTCATCTCCCCACCCTAGGTTTTACCTGCCCAGACAGGCACCTCTGTGAAGGCTCACATTTTTCACATTATGTTCTGTTCCACAGTAAATTTTTAATGGAAATTTGAGTTGAAACGGTGCAGACATTTTGCATACAAGACAAGTGGATAAAATACACTTTTCCACAATAAAAAATGAATGCTACCTGCTCTGAAAAGTCTCCATTCAGAACATATGGCATGAGGAAAGTGAAATGTAACAGAAAAAGAAGGCTGATTTTGATAAAATGCCTCATGGATGCAGATGGTGCATATGTTGTGCTCATCAAAGTTGCGATGGGCATCGCTAAGGGCTGGTGAGAGATGTGCCAAACGAGGCTTAGCTATGGGCTAAACCACCACCTGGCCTTGGCCTCAGAGGCATCCTTTCAAGGGGTGACTCATGTTAGGACAGCAATCCTCCTGCATGAAGAAATGTTCTTACCAAGCTGGTGGAGAGAAGCAACTTTAATGGGCGCTCCCTCAATCATTTCTAACTGTGAAATTAACACGCCATATTCTTTCAGTGAAACAAGGTCCCCAAAATCTCAAATGTTTAATAATGGAAATTATTTAAATTTTTTCCCTTGTTTCTCAAAAATTGCATGTCAGAGCTTTGCCTGTGCTGTCTCCTCTTAGACCCTGCCTGATTATGCAGATTGCAAAACCTCTGGAGAAGGGACTGTCTCTTACAACAGGTGTCAGCAGTGCCTAACACAATGGAGCTTTTATCTCAGATACTCATGGGCTCTAATCAAAAGAATTAATAATAGCACACTTGGGCAATTCCATGGGATACCTCCACTGTACTAAAATATCTAGGCTTCAAAAGGAAGAACTCCAAGCCAGGGTAGAACCACATTGGTGCTAGATGTAAAACATGAACCATTTTCCCATGTGATGCTATTATAAACTGTTCTGCTGTTTATTCAGCTAGCATTTTTGAACCTCAAAATACAGGCATTCCCAAGCACTCAATAATCAAATCAGACATTCTTCTTCATCATCTAGCCAATCCCACTTGATTTAAGAGCCCAGGATTTGTTAATACATGGTTTGAAGGTGCTGCCACCATTCAAAGTGCATGTACTTAAAGACAGATAAACGGGGTCCTAGTCAAATTTTTAAAAATCCTTCTAGAAAATAGTTCATTTCTGCACCACTTTTTTAATTTTCTGGTTGAGTGATTGACAGCAAAAATTGCACATCCCAACAAGATGTGAAAAGTCAATAAAAATCTGTTTAAAAATTACTGATTATTTGCTTCATAGAAGCGGCGACTTCTACCCACCTGAGGATGAATGCAGCTTGGCTCCCATCAGTGCTGTTTGCAGCGTAGATACACTAGCACTGAGCTGAGGCTGAGCCCACAGCGCTACTGCCCTGCCCTCACTTGGCACACAATCAGTGACCCTCATTCCTCTCTCTTCTACCTCGATTTCCTATAATCTTTTTGTACTGGGTCCTCTGCCAAATCTAGGCGATCATAGCTGGTTCAAACAGGGAGATTGGAGAGGGGTTGTGACAGGCAGAAAAAATGTCACTGCAGGTGGGGCGGGAGCATTGCAATAATACCCCACATCTTTGTGCACATAAGAAGCGCTGCTTTCACTTTGCCCTGAGGAAGAAGAATGGAAATGAAGGAAGTATACTGGTTCTTTTCCTGTGAACAGGGACAGCCTGTGCTGAGCCAGGGGATGCACCTGCATGCAGGTCAGGAGTGCATCCACCCCAATGAGAAGCACACTCCTTCCTTTCACAATAGCATGTCACTGGTGGGTCTCAAAAGCCATAACCCTGAGCAAGACTGTCATATTGTGTTATAGCCACATCCAAACAGAAACCCAGACCTGTTATAACCTCTACCTGTGAGTGGAGGTTGGATGAGATGGCACCCACCTCGCCCTTTTTTCTGCCTCACAGTGCAGCTCCGAAAGGATAGGAAGAACTGCAGAACCACCATGCATCCAGGATCTCACATGGATCCAGTGGGATAGAGAAGGAACATATATATTTGTGTTCATGAGTAAGGAGTTACATGTGCGTTTTGAAAACTTTGTCGTGAGTGTTTCTAATTTCTTCCATAATGCCTGCATCCATCCTCCTTCATAACACTCCACCATCACTGCACTTTGCCCTCCAGTCTCCTCATGCTACCAAAAGCATTGTGGCACTGCAGCGCTCAGAAACACATACAATGTTACACCATTCATACTTACCAACGTCCCTCTCCAATTCTTCACACATGGAGACTGATGCTGAATTGCATTGTATTTTACGTTGGACCTGTAACAGAGGGAGCCAGAGTTCTTCCTTTTAGATTTTGCAAACAAATTTAAACATGCTACATATTAGCATATCCTACCAAATTCCAATGTCACAGAAGATACTTTCATGTTTGCTTTAGATTGAGATCATGGCTAACTACAATCGAGTCTGCTACCTTACCAGTGTATATACACTGGGCTCGTGAGTAGTCCAATCACCATACTTACAAATTGTATAATATTTGGCATAGATTTTTTTTTCCTCTATTCTAGCCCCAGCTTCTGGATTCATGATCTTTCAGTACCTTCCAACACTTAACATTCTCCGTGATTCTGTGTGATTCATGGGAAAAACTATGTTTCCATGAAGGGAAGGATGGCAGTAAGGCCAACAGCATCCTGACTTGTACCAGAAACAGCATGGGCAGCAGGACAAGGGAAGTGGTTGTCCCCATGTACTTGGCACTGGTGAGGCTGCACCTTGAGTGCTGTGTTCAGTTTTGGGCCTCTTACTACAAGAAGGACACTGAGGTGCTGGAGCATGTCCAACAAAGTTGGTGAAGAGTCTAGGCAGCCAGCAGGTCTTATGAGTGCTTGGGCCTGACAGTGATAGGCTAATGGTTGTACCTAATGATCTTAAAGGTCTTTTCCAACCAAAACTATGATTACTTGATTCTAAGTTCCAGAGAGATGTTTTAAAATGTGAGAGTCATATACCAGAAAGCAAATCAGAGAAACATAAAACATAGTGATTTTTTAAAAAAAATCACATTATTTAAAAACTGATTTCCTTATTTTTTGGTACATAACTCATGATCTTTGAAGTATTCATTACTCAAGTACTGGTGGTTCACTTCCTTATTAAATAACAGGCTAGTGGGTATGGAGAGGGAACAATGAAGGAATAGAAAAGCAGGAAGTTAGCAAGAAAGACCAAATACATGCTCTGCCTTGTGGGACTATATACTCTCCTGCGCTCTTTAAGCACTCCCATCTTCTGCTGAAATCCCCTCCTCAAGGTTTCTGCAGGTCCCTCACAAAAGTATATCACAGGCTTTCTGCAACAACCTCACAGGATAGAGCCTGGGGTGCTTGCAGATATACAAAGTGATGAAGAAGGCAAGATGCATTATTATGCTGGACACTATTCACACATTCTTGACACCTACCTCTGTACTTCAGCTTCCAACCAGGGAATGGATTTTTTTTTCACTTCCTATTTGGCCATGGCTGAAGGAAAAAGGCATTTTCCTCCTCCTGGGAGAGATATTCTGTTCCCTAGACTCAGCTCTCACCTTGATGCCTCCCTCCTCAGACTTGATGGCATAGGGAGGGAGTTGCCTTCCCCTCCAGACAGGAGGCTGCTATGTGGAAGAGCCATAGTGAATCCATGGTGTCCTGGCATCAGAACAAAGTAGGGTGAGGAGCTGCATGATTGCTGTGCTAAGCCTGAACGTCTTTGCTCTGTCAGAGGATGCATTAGAAATTTGTTCAAATCAGGGGCACTCATGGAACAGGAACAGGATTCAGGGCAAATCCACACTCACATCTAGGCTTGGATGCCACTATGTATGCACAGCACTTTCCGGCCTTGGTGTCTGAGCCAGAACCATGCCTTCTGTTCTCTGAGGGCCCCCGTCATCAGGGTGATAAGGCCAGTGATAGCTGCAGGCTTAGGTTCACAAAATATATGCACACCAAAATCACCCTCTGCCCTCCAAAATAGCCTGTCCACGCCACAGTCTATATGCACACACAACTGAGAGACTCCTTGCTCAAACAAGCTGCAGGATTTCTTCCTGGGTTCTGGGGCTGGAGTGAGGTGAAAATTGTGTTTATTACTCCACAGACCTTGATATCTCCAAAACTACCAGTGATCTTTATTTCCTGATTGTTTATTTTTAAGATTGAATCTTGATGACAGAGAACTAGGAGCTAGGCTTCAGGAGAGATAGTAATGTGATTATAAGTTTTCAAGAGAGGACACGTATTTACAAGGAAAGCTGAGACAGAGTTACATGTCTGGGGACTTAGGTGTGTTGTATACTGCCACAAATTGCACAGCAAACATAAACACAGGGCTGGTTTCAATCTGCTTTATGGAGGTACACCATCATTCTAATCAAGTTTTTAAAAAAACAGCAACAAAAAAACCTTGTCATTTCCTGTGGGCGGCAATGTACCCAGAAAACATACTTCTCTGCTGCAGTCACAGTTGTGTTTTTAGAAATGCTATAGCCCACTCATTATCCTTGAAAATAGCTTGGGGCAGGGGGAAGGAGAGACCTGGTAGTGATGTGCCAGCAGAAATAATGTATACACCAATGACTGCAAGATGATGGTACCTCCTGGTCTCTTCACAGCTCCCCAAGTTAAATAAGAAGTTGCTAAAAACCCAGAAAAACTTTCAAAAGTATGCCTCATTCAGGTGTTGAAAAGGAACTATAGCTGGGTCAGAAACAAAACTGTTCAGGAGACAACAGCAAGGAAAGCTGGAGACAGATGCACCAAGAACATGTCTGAAGGAAAGGTTTGCAAGACATTGCTCTTCTAAGCAAAAATGTCACCCTGAGATTCTCCTTTCTCTTCCAGGAACAACAGTTAAGTCCAAAAGGAGGATGAGACCCATCAAGGCTTTCTGTAGTCTCACACTCTGCTTGGATGTAATCTTTCCTTCTCCTGGTTCCCTTTGTTTTTCATTTATTTGCTTTCTGTAAGTCTCTAATAATAAAGAGTGGCATAGAAAGGTCTTCTGTTTGCTACCTTCTTTGATGACATGTGACATCCAGCTACAGATGCTAGAGGATGTTAGCAGGATGGAGAGCCATGAAGGGAAGATCAGAATGGACACCGGGAAGGAAAAGCAGTGAAGAGAGGTGAAGTATTAGAAGAAAACTGATGCCAAAATACCACTAGCAATGAGATACTTGATGATCTTAAAAGTCTTTTCCAACCTTGTGATTCTGAGATTCTGTATGGAAGTCAAAATGCTCTCAGAGTGAAGGGTAGGCTCAGAAGAAACCTCAGTGTGCTAGGAGAGTGATTAAGAACCCCTTAAGGCAGTAAGATGTTTGAGGGACACCTGGGAAAAGAATAGTGCAGAGGCAGTGGAGTACAATATTTACTAGTGCCAAATCTCATGCTGAACTCTACTCCTCTGTAATGAAAGGGATGTGTAGCCACTGGCTTGATCTGCTGCTCCCTTTCCCATCATCTGCCTAGAGAGAAAACTTCATTCATAGATAAACAAACATGTGCTCTAAGCAGAAGAATACAGCAGAAGCTTTTGGGAGAGAAAACATGAGAATAAAGTTCTGTGTTCTAGGGGCCTTTGAAAATCAGGTCATATGCAAATGAGTCTGGGGTTACAAATGCCTTTCACTTTAAACAAGGTCCTATTTCATAGGAGAAAAGGACAAGATAGTGGAAATAGGCTATCTGAGGTAATAGGCATCACTGGTGAACATATTTCGGGTTCCTGTTCCTTCATCCTTGTACTTTTCAACCTCTCACATGGCTGTAGGATGAAGAGGAATGCAATCCTGGGGAGCCACTGTACAAGGCTCCCACTGGCACCGTGTGAGGCACACACTGGTGGAGCTGCCACTGGTGTTACACGGTGCTACATGGGATAATAGGGGATGCTGAACCCAGCAGGTGGGTATGGAGAAGATGCTCTTTTTCCTCCACTCCTGGTGGTTCTTTCAGGAATAGTGCTTCCCTGATAAGTGTAGGACACCTATCAAGTGAAGAATCTGAGCCAAGTGGTTTAGTAAGACTCACAAGTTATTGTTGTCTACTTTTTCCCCCTTTGACTTATGCCTGTTTTGCTTAAACACAAATCATATTGTGAATCACCAGCAAGCCTCTGTGCCGCCTTTCAGGGGGTAAGAATATTCGAAGAAACAAGGAGAGAGGATTGGGATACACAGTCAGACTCATTACCTCCAGCACAAGGAGAGAGATTTTTGTTTACACTTAGGTCCACAAAATGTCATATTTTCCCAGGATTTCATTACAAAAGTCTTGGTCACCACATTCACTCTGCAGGGTTTGAGGACTAGATGCCTGGAATAACAATCATGACTGCTAATGCTCTCACTGCATGCATCATCGACATTAGAATGGACATATTCAGAGCCAGTATCACCCTTCTTGTCATCCAAAGCCCTATCCTAATGTTAGGTGATTTTTCAGTATCTCTGCAAGATTTCCAGGCTCTTGGCTTAGAAAAACTAATCTCTCAGAAAGAAAATCTACCCAGTCTATGTTACATAGCATTTTCATGTCCTCACTCTTTTCAAAACCTTACAGACATTCCTTTAAATATTATTTTAAGATGAGCCTATTAACACCATGTGTCCCTTGCATGCTCTCCTATCATGTCCCAGTAGTGTGTCCAGTGGCTGAAAGAAGAACTTCTGTTTTCAAAAGGATTTTGCCACAGGATTTTACAGATTTTGCCAGAATGAGATGGAGAAAATGGTTTTCTGAAAGAGACCATTTCCCCTTGACTTTTCCCTCTAGCCCTAGGATTAAGATACTGCTACACCCTCATTGAAATTTGGACATATCCAATGTGCATTCTGGCCTCTCCATGATGCAGAACATCTTTGCTGGAGATAAGACTCCATCAAGAGGGTCTGCTATGATTTAATGAGGTGATCCAAACCACTGTTCAAAAGCCCCTGAGCTACAAATCACTGGAAGCTGGGAACCTTCACTAAGAAAGTACCATTACCCTACACCTGTGCTGCACTTCTCTGCCCTAGGCATTAGTTATGTGCTCTGTGTAAGAGAGGACAGAGGATTGAGGGCCTCTTTGTGTCACACAGGGCATTTTACTCATTTTATCTGCATTCAGTGTAATGACTAGATATCATAGAATCACACAGTAGTTTGTGATGGAAGGGACCTCAAAGATCATCTAGTTCCAAACTCCCTGCCATAGGCAGGGACACCCTCCCCTAGACCAGGTTGCCCAAAGCCCCATTTAACCTGGCCTTGAACACTGCCAGGGAGTGGGCATCCACAGCTTCTCTGGGCAGCCTGTGACAGGGCCTCACCACAGTATAAAGAGGAATTTATTTGTTATATCTAATCTAAATATACTCTCCTTCCACTTAAGTCCATTAAGATTTGTCCTGTGACTACCTTGTAAACAGTTGCACTCCAACTATTTTGTGTCTTTAACCGGACTGGTTCTGGCCAGGCCAGAGTTAACCTCCCCAAGCAGCCAGCACAGGTGAGATGAATCAGCCTGGGCTGTTTTCCACGCCAACTGACAGCATTCCCCTATAAAAGGGGCTGGTCAGGGAGTAGCACTCCTGGGTGCTTCCAGGGCAGTCCAAGTGTGGTTGGGGTGTTGCCTTGGTCCTGTGTCCTGCAGCACTCTCTAATTGTCAGGTTACTCAGGTACTCTGCATTATGACAGGGTGTGAGTGTAATTTGCCATTATTGTTCTATGTTCATGGTGCTTTTGTCAGTAAACTGCCCTTATCCCAACTTATGGAGGCTCTGTCTGTCTCCTGAGAGTGAGTGAGTGGTGTGTGGTGATCAACCACTGCTTAGGGCTGAACTACCACACTAATTTACAATTATATTGTGGATATTAGTAGCACTGTATAAATTTGTTGGGCACTAATGACATGAGTTTAGCTGTAATATAAAAATATGTTTATTCTGACCCAGATGCATCAAGAGTTTGAAAGACATTTGCAATCAGAGTTACTAAATGTAAATGTTGACTTAAGCCACAGCCCTGCTTTCAGAATCTGGGTTTACAAAAATCTCAACTTTGCCTCCTAGCAACACCAAGAAAACATACATTAAATTCCTTTGTATTTTATACACCCACTCATCCACTTTCCTAATAAACAAGCACTACAAACAGATCAAGGAAGATGTGATGAGAATATGGTATTAAACTCTAGAGTAGATTGTAAAATAAATAAAAAAGTTTTGACCCTTGGAAAACCAATGAGAGTAGGGAGGATAGGTGTTATACATCATGAGGCCTACTCTCTATACTCTCTGAGCAGAACAACTAATGGTATCGTAATTTCAAAATACCTCTGGTTAAACCTATAGCATGTCCCATTTCAGGCTATATTGGCATATGAAAAATCATAGCTAGATGTATGAGTTCTCAGCCTTTCCTGGCTGGCAGCAGGAAAACTGATTATCAGACGGCATCTGCAAACTTATGGGTTACTTTGGAGCCTGAATATTCCTCTTTCATTAGCAAAAACCTTGGGTGGGCATGAAGAGTGGAAAGGGGTCCTAGCAGAGCCAAGGCGAGGAGACAAGTAATTTGAAAGACCGCTGTTGCTAAATAAAAGAAACACAAGCAATGGGATGCCACCCAAAGACATACTAATGATAGAGAGGATGCTTTTGTAACAAAATGCCTCCCTAATCTAAAGCTCAGGTTCATAAGAAATCACAGAATCACAGAAGAGTAGAGGTTGGAATGGGACCACTGCAGATCATCCAATCTAGATGCTAAAGCAGGATTACCTAGAGCAGGTTGCACTGGAATGTGTCCAAGAAGGTTTTGAATCTTCAGAGGAGACCTCATAACCTCTCTGGGCAGACATCGGTCAATAACAGCCAACTAGGAATATGCACTAGCCCATTTCATGCAAGCTATGGCTAAACAATCTTTCCAGGTTTTGTTCTGTTTTGCATTTGGGGGCTAAATATGCTTTAATTAGTTACAGTTAAAACTTAATATAGGTAAATCTTTTCTCATGGGGTTCTAAACAGAATAGAGTTATCACAGAGCGATGTAATGACCACTGGAAGTGTCAAAACTGCCTGGACAGATCAGCTGCTGGGAAAAGAAACAACCTTCAGAGTGTATGCTCTGCCTGGAATAGCTTTCACATCAGCACAGAGGAAATCCCAGTTTCTGCAAAGCCCTAAAAATGCACAATGACTCCTTCCAACTCCTATACTGACAAAACAATTAGGTGTGCAACTCATTTTTAAGTAAGCTCATCCACTAATTAAAACAGTCAAGGACACCTGTGTTACCAGTTGCCTGCCTCAGAAGCAAAAATGCTGTGAGGGCCAGAGTGAAGCTACATGCATACTGACAAGGCTTTTCCATAGCTGAAGATATTTATATAGGTCAGAGCATCACCAGATGTCCCAGATCATGCCATTTGCTACACACACACACATTCCCCTTCCCCCCCCAAATAAGCATGCATAGTGTGTATCTGGACCTAGATCACAGAGTGGTCTCCTCTAAAAGCTAATGGAGATAATGATAATCCCACGTCTCCTCAGCTTGCAGTCCCACCAGCAAACACACAAACCTATACCTATACTTTGGGAGTAGTGTACTACATTTTCTCCAGGGATGCCAAAAGAGTGGAAAACAGCACAACACTGATATAGCTTGGGCAGGCATAACATGTGCTGCTCAGAACATTATCTTCCCTATTCTCCAGAGAGGATAGAGGGGAAGGAGAAAGGAAAGCAGGCAATCTCATTTTTAAAGTGCTTCTGAAAATTATAATTACAGACATGTAATTTGTTTAAATAAATGTCTTAGAAAAATATAGTAGCCTCTCAGTCATATAGGTATTTACATTCCTTTCACAGAAGGTGTTTGGAGACAATGCATGAAAGTATGACTTGCAGAGAATGCACAAAGAAGACGTCAGAGCAGCATAGTTTTCATGGAAATCCTACCATTAGCCTCAATCCAAACAGACAGAGAATGAGGTCACCCCACTGATGCACTGCAATCTCATGAGGGGAGGAGGCAATCAGCTGCCAAGAAGCCAAGTCAAAATCTCAACAGCCCCACTGCCATGGACTCCCAGCAGCACTCAGATGGTTTGAACAAGAGGAAAATCTGAAATAGAGTAGTAAGTATTTTAATCTGTGGCTGTGATAAGCTTCCAGCTTTCCTAATTAAAAATCTGTGTCTCCAAGTCTTTTTTTGCTATATTTGAAGGTTGTGGCAGATGATGCCACTATCACTTAGAGTACTTGCACTGATAATGGTAGGACTCAGAGATGGCATCTGAATAAACAAAATTATCCTGTTATCAACAGCTAACCCTTTGGCTAGGGCAATCCAGAATGACTGCAGTAACAGCCCATCAGTGTCATTGCCAGCACTGGATCACTGAATCCCTGTAACTGCAAGATACATTTTTATCTCAAAAGAGACTGCTATTAGAAATCAAGCAGAGAAAAAGAGCTCATTCTGGTCAAATCTGTTTCCCCAGGGCAACTGAGTGGATGCAACTCCACAGCATCCTCTCCAGGTGTGGAGAGCTGCACATGTGCTACCTGTGCCCCTGCATAGGTAACCATGTGCTGGTGTTCCCAGCATTAGCCAACAGAAGAGTTCAGGAGCAGGGTCCTGGGGACATTGCCTCTAAGCCTCTATGGAGCAGGTAACACAGCCTTACAGACTCAGTGTTAGAAGCTCTCTTTAGTACAAGGCTAGTTTTGTAAGAATTAGGCTTTTCACGGTAATTCATTACCTGTCCCTGCATTTTGGGCCCATGTGTTGCTCCCTTTCCCACTCCTGACCTGCACAGGCAGCAGAACAAGGGACCACAGGAAACCTTCCAGGCTCCCAGGCTGCCCGTGGGCCATCTGCAATCTCACAGATCATCCAGAGGAAAGGGTAGAGCCACCCAACTTGGGTGGCTCTTGGTCATCACAACTGTGAAGGGCTCAAGAAATAAACTGTTCCCTAGTAGCCCTGCAGTCTAGACCAAAGAGAGGGAGTGGGCAGACAAAGGGGTTGATGCCATGGGGATATGGAGGAGATACATAGCCTTTGACCCATCACCTGTTGCTTGATGCAGGACACAAAGTTTACTGTGACCACTCATAGCAATCAAAACCAGTAATCAGCACCTAACACCCACAATAGCAGGTTCGACCTCTACAACCCCAGCAGAGTGCTTAAACTCTCAGCCTTGAAAACTAAAACACTCACAAGCAGTCCTCTCAGCTTCCTCGATAGCAGAGTGCTGTCCCGCTGGGTGCAGTGCCACCCCTCAGAGGACAGGATCTAGAGCCAAATAATTACAGTAAGCAGGGTAGAGACAAAATATAATTGTGGGGAGGGAGAGAGCTAAATCAAGAGGCAACTACACCAAATGGCCAGAGTACATTTGCAGAATATATGGTAGAGTAGTGTATTTTTTGAATAATACTGATAGCATTATTACAGACTAAATCATAATCCATATGCATCAGGAGACAGAGTTAAGGTTACTGAAAATTCACCTGCTTAATACTTTATTACAGGTTAAAATGATAAATTATCCATTTCTCAGCAGCAATCAGTCCTTCTGTCAACCTTGAAATGGTTATACAGAAAAAGAATTTACTTTTTCAGAAAATGTAAATGTTATTGAGTTATTTCATAGTACAACACTCCTCCAGTCTTACTGACAAATTCATCAGGATGAAAACAAATCATTTCTGCAGAGATTACTCTTAAAATCAGCAAGGGTCAGGCCGGATGCTCAACCCTGCTCCATCTTTGTATTGCTCAGTTGTGCGTAAGAGTTGAAAGCACTAAAGACTGCCCTGCCGAGATGTGCCTCTGGCTTTGGACCCGCCTTTGCCAAAGTGCCTTCTCAACACAGTTGCCCTGTTGCAGGAACATCAGGGTATTCCCAGAAAACCACGCTGTTACAAAGCTTAAGATGATATTGCAAACTCATCTTTTGGTAACTTTTTTGTGGTTTGTTGTCTCTAAAAGTTGCCCCACCACGCTGGGCTACTTCACATGTCTTGCACAACTCTTTTCTGCCAACAATCACACCAGCTCTGCCCTGAGTGCTGGAGGAGTCTCCACCACACTGCAGAGGAGTGTGAGCAGCAGCACAAGAGTAAGCAGCACACCCGTGGAGCAGTCTTCCTGGTCCAGGTGTGCCTTCAAAGGCCCCATCTTCCCTGAGGGAAAAGAGGGCACAGAGTCCTGGATATTCAAGGCTGTTGCATGGGTTCCTCTGCTACTGTGCCCCTCCCCTGACCTAAGCCAGCAGGGACTACATGAATAACCACAAATAACAATGGCAGTGTTCAAATGCAAATCCGGCACCATCTATTTCTGAGACAACAGTCAAGCTGAGGGCTGGATCCCTCCATAGAAGAGATCTCCTCATAGCCAAGCTGTAACTTTTCCATCAGCTGTTTTAAACCCTTCCAGAGAGGTGCTTCCAGCTCTGCTGGTAGAGCTGCAGCTGGCAGTCTCTGAGACGCTGAGACTTCCCACTAGTGTTCCCTAGAGCATGCAGTGCTGGCACAGCTCCCAGAGCAGCTCCCACTCCAACCATGGCGGGGCTGCACTCCAGTTCAGTTGGAAGTGGAACTGACCAGTGGAAAACCCACGCAGAGCAGCCATGGCTTCTGGGCTGTGATAAGCAACCTGTGCACTGACACAGCTCCTGCTGCAGCTCCAACCTGGGACTTGTACACTTCTTCTCCTGAATTTTCATTTGCTCCATTTCACATTGCTGCACACCATACAAACAACTGACATTTCTGAATCTCTCAAAAATGAAAGAAGAGAAACTCTGGTTTTCCAAAGGGACAGCACAGCCTTCAAGGCACTGCTGAACCCTGCTGTCTGAAGAAAGAGTGATTTAGAACACAGTACTTCCCTTTGATGGTTACTGACTTAGACGTCACATTAATCAGAGCTTTGTGAATGGCTTATGTGCAACCCTATGCACCTTTACTTAAAAGCAGACAAATCATGGATGTTTAACAGCCTCTGATACGGTCTTTTTAAACTTCAAAAGGGATAAACTATTTATAAAGTGCCACTGAGGGGAGTATCCACCCTAATTCTATATTTGTTTGAATAGTTTGCCTTTTAAAAAATGTGCCAAAGTTTTGTTTTATGTGCAGCTATGATTTACTGCAATGCTAATCTGCATGCAGACCTCAAACAGCATCAATGGCCATGTCGCCTTCCTTTGCAGCCAATGACAGTAGAAGCACATTTTCATTCACCCTACAGAGAATGGGAAGAAAACCCAAACCATTAAAAAACTCACTTACCCTGAAGTAGGCAAATTCAACCTGCCATTTCCATGCATGGGAGAATTCCCAAAACCTGCGGAGAACATATCCTGCTCAGCTTCACCTCTGCTCAGTTTGAGCTGGAGTGTCATTTTAGCCACAGCTACAGTGGCGGAAGAGACATTAACTGAGAAGCTGATCCATTTCACCCAAGGGAATAGCCCAGCTAGGAAAAGCCACCTAAGCTTTTTCTAGAGATTCCTTAGTATAAGGTAGCTGTAGGAACAGAGATAGCACTTTTTTACAAAACAAAGAGTTAAAATGTGTTTACTAGAAAACTGTGTTTTCCTGTCAATCCAAATGTCCTATGTCTAAAGAAGGAACTGGGGTTGAGATGCTTTGGCAAATGGCACTCTCTGTCTAAGGAAGCAGGGTCCCAAAATAGTACTGCACACAGCTGCAGCCGTTCCTGGCTGCGGCAGCTCTGAATGTGAACATTGCCTTGCCCAGCTGTGCAGGGCTTTAGCAAATCATATCCTGTGACTAACGGGTGCTATCCAGTTTTCTGTGCCTGCCTGCACTGTTTTCTTTCCCTGGAAATGGCTGTGGTGTCCTAACTGAGGCTCTCCTCTCTGCCTTTTCAGATATTGAATATCTACTGTTCCTTTCCTCTTCCATCTTCAAGAAAACTGTCCTACATTGCTGCTGGCTCTTTTTGAGTACAGCTGAGCAGAGCTGAATTAAAAAACAGAATAACAATGGAAAGTCTTATAATATCTGCAACCTTTCTTTCTATATTTTTTTGTAGTAGAAAAATAACTTTTTTAAATGAAAGAGACAGAAAACCTCTTTTTTCCAAATATGGACCTCCAGGAAGTATGATATCCTCCTACCTGTGAATCTTTGTACTACAGTACCATAATTACTTTCAAGAGGAAAATATGAATCTGTTTCAGGAGGGTGATTGGAGAAAGAAAGGAAAAAACCCAAGTGAAATCAACTAGAACAATTTATCTATTTAACTGACTTAGAGATTCAGTAATTTTCCCAGTAACTAGAAGAGAAATATTAATTCTAAAAAAGCAAATGTGTCAATGAATAAAATAAAACTGTATGAGTTTAGGATAGTATGAAAATTAATTTTCAAAGGATACAAAAAAACCACCAGAGGTATTCAGGATGTTTCACACGGTGTTGATATAAGCAAATAAAGGAAACAGACTCCTGTCACAAAAGAAATAGCCGTACTGAAGCTTTCAATGAGGTCTTCTGGACCTATATTGATAAATGAGAGCAATGTCAAATAAGAACGGTAGCTGGGTGCCTGAACTGTGCAGCTTTCACAGGGACAGGGCCCCAAATGTTATTTTTGCTTTTGAAAGACAGGTAACATAGCGAGTAGCTACTCTGTGTAACCACCTGTCACCATAGAATAAAAATGCATCATAGATGTGCACAGACATGGGAAGAAAGTGGAGGACTCGAACATACCATCACAGGAAGATAGCTGGAGCTATACCAGGGGTACTAAAACTCACCAACTGACTGGTTAGTAAATTCATGCAACCTCAGGATCTGAGTACAGTTAGCTTCAGATAGAGTAAACAGAGAGAGAAACAGGAATTCAATACATGAAAGTCAGCATAAATGGTGAAAGTAGACATCAGTTAGAAAAAATAAACTGTATATAATTTGAAATAGTAATGTTAGCATTATTTAATGGACTAATAAACAGTGTTTGACTAGACTGACTTTTTTTGACTTACAATATTTTTTTTTTCTCTGTTTCTTTGGACCATATAAACATCATAAGTTAGTGCTGTAAATTGGTGGATGATTGGGCAACTTAGTGTGCAACCTGAACGGAACAATCGGGTGGAAAAATTGTGCAAATTACACTGTTTAAATGTAGTTTAACAGCATGAGTCCATTGAAAATTTCAGCTTCAGTGAGAATGAGATTGCAACTCCAGAAAGAGTTTCACGCAGCTCAGAGACTGAAATCTCACTGTAAACAGCAAGGCTCAGAGCAACCTCAGTAAGTATACGGAGGATAGCAGCCATGCTGATAGCCTCACAAGCACCCTAGGAGCAGCACCAAATCACAGAACCATAGAATCAGCTGGGTTGGGAGAGACCTTTTAGATCTTCAAATCCAACCATAACTTAACTCTGACTAGTCCACTTCTAGACCATGTCCTTAAGGACTTCATCTACACGCCTTTTAAATCCCTCCAGGGATGGTGACTCCACCACCTCCCTGGGCAGCCTGTTCCAATGCCTGACAACCCTTTCAGTAAAGAAGTTCTTCCTGATATCTGACCTAAATCTCTCCTGGTGCAATTTTAAGCCATTTCCTCTCATCCTATTGCTTGTCACCCAAGAGAAGAGACCAACCCCGACATCTCTGCAACCGCCTTGCAGGTGGGTAGTTGTAGAGGGGCATATGGTCTCAGCCTCCTTTTATCAAGACTAAAAGCCCCAGCTCCATCAGACGTTTCTCACAGGGCTTGTGCTCCAGGCCCTTCACCAGCTTTGTTGCCCTTCTCTGGATCTGCTCCAGCATTTCCAACGTCCTTCCTGTAGTGAGCAGCCCAAAACTGGACACAGTACTCGAGGTGCAGCCTCACCAGAGCTGAGTACAATGGAACTATCACTTCCCTATTCCTGCTGGTTACACTGTTCCTGATACAAGCCAGGATGCTGTTTGCCTTCTTGGCCACCTGGACACACTGCTGGCTCATATTCAGCTGCCTGTCCACTAACACCACCCAGTCCTTTTCATCCTGGAAGCTCTCCAGCCACTCTGCCCCAAGCCTGTAGCATTGCCTGGGGTTGTTGTGACCAAAGTGTAGGACCTGGCCCTTGGGCTTGTTGAACACCATAAAGTTGGCCTCTGCCCATCGATCCAGCCTGTCCAGGTGCCTCTGCAAAGTCAGCCTGCCTTCCAGCAGATCAACACTCCCACACTCTGAGGGTATGTGGAGGATTACTGAGGGTACACTCAATCGCCTTGTCCAGATCATTAGTTCCCTTGGTCTCACAGCTAACTACAGCAAATAGAAAACTAGCTGGACTACAAAGGTCTTCCTTAGCTTTATTCCCATTACACATGGGAACTGTGCAAAGGACACAGAGTTATGGGATGTGCCCTGTACACATAAAGTTTCCCAGCATGATAGACCACTGAGTAGACCTGCAGAACAAGACTTAAAGCCTTGAGTGGTCACTCTTCTCTCTTCCTTCTCAAATATCCTGCAGGAGTCAAACAGAAGTTTAAAAACCCGTATGTGGAGAATCAGAGCTCTTCCACCCAGAACATATCACCTCAGAGGAGGGCAGCAAGGCTGCTGAAGGATCTGGAGGCTTCCTGCTGATCATCATGGTGAGAAATCCTCTGATGCTGCAGACACTTGTGAAATCAGCTGCATCATGCCTTGACCACTTGCCATGCCAACAAACGGAAGTCTGCAGGGTGGTCCACAGGCAGAACACAGGGAGGAATTCAGCTGCAGGCAGTCAACATGGTGACTGGTCTCTGAAAGCTGCCTGATGGCTTGGGCTTTTGTATGTGGTTGGATCTTCCTTGCACTTAAACACTACAAAAGACAGAAGATATTTATTGGAAAGGGGCAAGGGAAATTAAGATTACACATTCCAGTAGAATAATTTCTTTGGGCTGAAACAGTGTTGCTGCTGAAGGTGTTTCTGTCTCCATGCTCCAGGATCTGAAGAATCAGTATCTGCCCATGTCACTTATAAATCAGCCATCCTTCCCATGTGCCTTACCTCTAGGTGCCATGAGCAATTTCCAGTGTCCTCAGAGACAACTATTTCACAGAATCACAGAATCACAAGGTTGGAAAAGACCTTTAAGATCATCAGGTCCAACCATACTCATCCCATGTTAATCCATATCCCTAAGTACCTCATCTACCCTTTTTTAAAACACATCCAGGGTAGGTGACTCAACCATCTCCCTGGGCAGCCTGTTCCAGGCTCCAACAACTCTTTCAGTAAAAAATTTTTTCCTAATGTCTAATCTGACCCTGCCCTGGCACAGCTTTGTGCCATTTCCCCTTGTCCTATCTCCTGTCACCTGCCTGAAGAGACCATCCCCCACCTCTCTACAACCTCCCTTCAGGTAGTTGTAGGTGGTGATAAGGTCTACCCTCAGCCTCCTCTTCTCCAGGCTCAACATCCCCAGCTCCCTCAGCCACTCCTCATAGGATTTGCCCTCCAGCCCCTTCACCAGCCTGGCTGCCCTTCTCTGGACTCGCTCGAGGACCTCAGTGTCCTTCTTATGGTGAGGAGCCCAGAACTGGACTCAGCACTTGAGGTACTGGCCTCAGCAATGCTGAGTCCAGGGGCACAATCACCTCCCTAGACCTACTGGACACACTGTTTTTGATACAAGCCAGGATGCCATTGGCCTTCCTGGACACCTGGGCACACTGCTGGCTCATATTCAGCCTGCAGCCAACCAACACCCCCAGGTCCTTCTCTGCCTGACAGCTCTCCAGCCAGTCTCCCCCAAGCCTGTAGCACTGCTTGGGGTTGTTATGTCCCGTGTGCAGCACTCTACACTTGGCCTTGTTAAACTTCATCCCATTGCTCTCAGCCCATGGGTCCAGTCTGTTCAGATCCCTCTGAAGAGCCTCCCTACCCTCAGGCAGATCAACACTTCCTCCCAGTTTAGTGTCATCTGCAAACTTACTGAGGGAGCCTTCAATCCCTTCATCCAGGTCACTGATAAAGATGTTGAACAAAACTGGACCCCGGACTGAGCACTGGGGGACGCCACTCGTGACCGGCCTCCAGCTGGATTTTGTGCCATTTACCACCACCCTTTGGGCCCAGCCAGCCAGCCAGTTTTTAACCCAGCTGAGGGTCAACATGTCCAGGCCAGTGTCAGGCAGTGTCTCAGTCAGAATGCTGTGTCAAAGGCTTTACTGAAGTCCAGGTAGACCACATCCACAGCCTTCCCCTCGTCCATTAAGCGGGTCACCTTGTCACAGAAGGTGATCAGGTTAGTTTGACAGGACCTACCTTTTGTAAACCCCTGTTGACTGGGCCTGATCCCCTGGCCATCACACACGTGCTGCATGATAGCTCCCAGGATGACCCTCTCCATGATCTTCCCCGGGACTGAGTTCAGGCGTACAGGCCTGTAGCTCCCCAGATCCTCCTTCTGGCCCTTCTTATATATGGGTGTAACACCTGTCAGCCTCCAGTAGAGTGGAACTTCCCCTATCTGCCAGGTTTGTTGACAGATGATGGGAAGGGGTTTGGCAAGCACATCTGCCAGCTCTCTCAGTACCCTTGGGTGAATCCCATCTGGCCCCATTGACTTGTGTGTATCTAACTGGCCAGGCAGGTTGCTAATCATTTCCTCCTGAACCATGGGAACTTTGTTATTCTTCCCTTCCCTGTCAGCCAGTTCCTGAGGATGAGTACTCAGGGAATATCCATCTTTACTATTAAAGACTGAGGTAAAGAAGGAATTAAGGCCCTTGTCCTCATCCCTTGTCACTAATGTTCCCTCTGCATCCAGTAAGGGCTGGAAATTCTCTTTCCCCTTCTTTTACTGTTAATATACCTATGGAAGGACTTTTTATTATCTTTTACAGAACTGGCCAGTTCAACTTTAGCCCTTATTTACCTTATCTTATCAGGAGTCACTTCTGAAGGACCACTTAGAGTGATGCCTCAGCTGATCTGAATTTCACCCACACAGTTTGCAATGAAATACTGGTGTTTGGTGATTCTTTTAGGAAAAAACATCATGATACAGGAGACTCCTGTTCTCTGTTCCTGGGGACACCAAAAGGCTGCAGCTTCTATTTTTCCTACAAGGAGGAGCCTGGAGAATCAGGTTCTTCTGACCCATCCAGACAGCTGAAGCTGTCTTTTAAATGACTAATCTGTGTGCATTCCAAATATGCTCTGTGACTAATCTGATAATACTATAAAGTCTTATTCCACTTCAACTGTACAGGTGTCGAGGGACTTCAAATGGGTATGGTAATACTAGACTTCAGAAGGTAACCACTAGCAACATGAATGCAGAACAAGGTTTTATACTACATCCTCACACTACCCTTCCCCAGCATCAACTTCTTCACCACAAGAGAAATGGTGCAGGGAGGGGTAAAGGGCAGCAGATACAATCCCAAGGATAACAGAGTTTGTCTGAGTTCTTAGTCAGTCCTGGCTTGTAGTAAGGGAACTGGGTATCTATCATGCAGAGAGAAAATGAAAAACAGTGCTGATTCAGATGTCTGATTAAGAGCCAGCTCTGAGCTCAAAGCCTTGCTGCTATATAAGCACCACTATGAATCTAGGCTACCTGTCTCTGTGCCTTCCCAAGAGACCTGAACTCAGGCAGAGAGAGCTGTCATCTGTTCCCCATGTAGACAAATCCCAAGTCATTTCATGGCGTTGTCACCTCATGTTACATGAATGCTTTCACTGTGGGTGCCATTTAAATACTTCTGTTCAAGGACAGCTCCAGTTAAGCTGTTTTTCCCCCTCTTAATTTTTTCTCCACCAGTTCAGAAAGAAGTAAAAGGCTTAGTTATTCGTATGATTAATAAAAAATTAAAAGCAAATATGTACAGTACAATCAGAAGACTGAGAGATGAAAGCTGAGTTTCAAACATTAAAAAGAAAGAGCAGATCTGTATGTACAGGTCATTAACCTCATATTAATTTTCATTTCCTTAAATGATCTCTAAGGTCACTACTAACTAATGTGTCATTATTGGAAATTCCATCCGTAAGCCTTTCTTAGAGGTCTAAGAAGGTATGCTACCACCATCTGCCCTGTGCTGCCAACACCCATCTTTATTTCTGCATGTATCCCTGTAATATGAGGATAATAGGTTACCTGTGCTCATGGTATACTTTTGAGGAAGACACAGGTGGGTGTCAGAAGGAAGAGAGGACTAGTAACAGACTTAATACGAGTTCACAACTTACAGAAAAGAGTGAAACAGAGAGGGCACAGGTGATATACCAACATGATCTCTTAGCACAGCATTTCCTCCAGGCTCATTAGTTTTGCCACAGCACGTACTTATAGGCTATGGCAAGTCTGTCTACACCTAAAAGCTGGGAGTCCACCCATGTAAGGCCTTCTTCAACACATGATGAGCACTAAGCACCAGTCTGACATCTTTTATAAACCTGGACCTCGTTTATCATCTTTTACAGGACTTAAAGCATAAGCCTGGTCACCTCTCTCACTCACACATGGTTGGTGTTTCTATCTGGGGAGGTGGGACTACATCACACTAGAACCATCATTATGGAAGACCTGGCTGTAGGATGGGTCCAGCCCACCAAAGGGACAGTGTCCCAGTGAGAGACAGTGGTAGCTGAACACAAACACTGCTGCCAAGATTTCACTCTGTGGCTGCCATACTGGTCAGAGTCAGCCCCAAGAGTGACGATGCAAAGGAGGAAGACCGTGACAGCAGAGGAGCAGTACCAGTCACTCTGGTGCCAGCCCAGCCTTGCCAAGAGCATTGCAGCACACCCCCTGTGCTGCTGCTGGCCTTAGACAGAGCTCTCACAGCTGTTTGGGCACGAAGGCAAACCCGCTGGGAAAGCAGGATTGCCCTCTACACAACAACTTCCCCCAAATGAGTATGTGCACCTCTGCTTCCCACAACCTTTATTCTTCACTACTCAGTTGATTCAACTACATTTCTCCAAAATGCAGCCAGACCCAGTATAGAACAAAGATTTGGTTACTGTTAAAAGCCAATGGCTGGTTTTCTTATGTCCACAGCTGAGGTCATTGATGATACAGAGACAGGACAGGAACTGTGGTTTGCTGTCAGCAAAAGTGTGTGTCCAAATCTGTATGCTGTCATCACTTTCTCTTGCCAAAGACAACGTGTATCTTCCTCCACTGTGCCTGCCCAAAGGCACTCACACCTCTTTAGTTTGCCACTGCTACTCCTGCTTTTTTGTAGCCTCACCAGAAACTCTGGCTTTGGTGTTTCCACACGTTAGGTCCCACTGTCAGGACTGCCTCAGGAATCAATGAAGGTGCCATACTCTGCTGCTACTACTCATTTCTTCTGCAGCTGGGAAGCAGGTGAGGATGTTGTTGTGCTCTGCTTCCCACTCTGTGTTCTGTAAAGAGAACGCCAGGTTTGTGCCACTCTGCAGTGGGGTGCCGTGGGATGGCACACTGCTCTCTGGCAGACCTGCTTCTCAGCAGCGCTGGCCTGAGGCTGCACCACCACCATGCATGTGCCTCACCGTGCTCCCACCTGGCTGTGTACAGGCTGTAGGGTACATCTGCCCCGGCGCTGAGGTGGGGCCATTTAATCACGGTTTCCCTGCACACAGGTGACAGCACCAGCTTTCTGTTTCTTCTTAGTTTGCAGGTAAATACTAAGCAGGGGCTGGAAAGGAGATGGGGAATTATGACCAGAGCCAAAGAGGGATATTACATTTCAGTCACAAACTGAAGAAGCATTAGCAAAAGCTTAGCACAGTATTATCATCCTAACAATATTCCTACTATACACCATGGAATCCCAGCACGTGATTTGAGAAGAAAACAGAGGAAGAAAGGGCACAAGGCACAAAGCCAGATATGAACCCCAAAGGTGAAGTGGTGCATCCCAGCCTTATTCAGGTAGCCACTACAGTTCTTTAGTGGCAGCAGAGAACTGGAGAAAGGGGATTGATGTTTTCACCTGGGTGATAAAAGATGGAAAGTTAAGTAAAATAGAATATAATTTTCAAGCAACAGTGCTGGTTTTTATCCCTACACAGTGGGTGAGGAAGCTTTTGAAGTCTCTTAGCACACACTATCAGCACAGCAGCTAGAAGACAAATGTATTTTGTTGGACACTTTAAAATATTTAGGAAACCCTCTAACCCCAAAATGAACATTGTATTTAAGCAGCACCAATTTTGGCCTCATCATGTTGGAACAAATGGGACTGACAAGTATACAGCCAAACTGAGACCGAACGAGCAGCAGCAAGAGTCTGAGATTACTGAAAATGATATGCTTAGAGACAAAATTGTGTTCCATGTGACTGACAAAAGGCTGGGAGAGAGGTTATTAAGGGAGACGGATTTGTGCTTGCAAAAAAGCAATAGACATCTGCCAGGTCTTGGAAGCCACACAATGCTAAAAGCGATAATGTCTGGGCAAAGTATTGAAAAGTCTGTATAAACTGTGAGCTGATGCAGCATGAAAAGTAGCAGATACAGAGCTCAGCCATGAACAAGACATGCAAATCAGCAACAGAGACAGAGATGACACTGGCCTGTGTGCTGCTGAAAACTGCTCTGCGTGGACATGACAGGAGATGTTAAGACTGGAGATATCTTCCCCCAACAAATAACTTGGATAAAAATCACCAGACCCAATGTTTCTGCCAAGGCCATGACTGTTACAAGTGGAAGTAAGATGTGTCAGCTTTCAAAGGCAAGAAACTGTTCCTGATGATGGAGCTGACACTAAGTGATATCTGATTTTGTGAAAAGAGCCAAGGACCTGACCAGTGAAAGTCAGGTCCTAATTCATCCTGAAATTAGGAAACAGACACACTGATATTACAGATTCTTGCAGAAAGCCATTACCCAGAATCACAAAGAAAAATAGAGCTGCACCATGTACCATCTGCAATCACAGGAAAAGCCATAATGATGAGACTATAGGGAACAGGAATCATTGCATCTGTAATCTGCTAGAATAACTGAAATATTCATGTGGGAACATTACTGTTTTATGAACTCTGTGCATTGCACAAAGGTCTATATGTAACTCTTCCAGAATTGGAAGACTGAGGCCAGAGGAAACCCAGCTGCTCTGACACAGGGTGCCAAGCAAGACGTTTTCTTTTCTCATGTCTTTGTCAAGCAATGACTCCTACCTTCTCTTCTGCTGCTGCTGTTCTTATGTCATGGAATTAGCTTCACCCAGGAGCCAGTCAGAGTGATGGCTGACAATGCCAAAACAAGGCAAAAAAGCAGCCCACCTGCTTCCTTAACACTCACCCCTTGGCTCTGCAGTCAGCGAGTGGCCTGCAGTCAAAACACCCCGTGGAAACACAGTCTCCAGTGGCAGATTACAAAACTTAGATCCACAAACAGACAGATGAATGTGCATGAGAATCATGTGAATTTGTAAAACTGTATGATTCTTAATGGATGGATTTTCTCAGGCCTAAACCATAATCAGTTGTAAGCCTTCCTTTGGCAAGTGGTGCATACTTACTTCTACACATATCTCTGAACAGGATTTTTATTTAAGGAGGATTTTCTCATTCTTATTGTTAATTGCTCCCATTCTGTAATTGACACTTCCCCTAAAATCTGTTAGATTTTTCTGCAACATCTGTACCATACACAAAAGTGGTCCAGAAGGCTATCAGCCAAACTATACCAAAGGGGTGTTATTCGGATACATTTAAGATTTCCTACATCAGGCTGAGCAAGTACAATTTTGTCCAGAGAGTGCTATGTTTGGCAAATTTACTGCACATTGTTATTAAAGAGCAAAATTAAATCTAAAATAGAAACCTCAACACCCCACTTTATATATAGCTACTACAATATTTTACAAAAAGCCTTTCACAATGAAACTGGTACCAGGCAATGAGGCATTATTTGCTATGTGCAAGGCCAGATAAGAGACATCTAGTTTAACCCCCTCCATGAGGCTGGGACGGCTTTCCCAGACAGCACTCCCACTTCAAGCATGTAGTACTCAGCATCTTTTCTGGAAACTGCCTATTTCAGCTGAAAGCTCTATCTAAAAAAAAAAAAAAAAGACAACTGTTCTAGGTAGGTTGCTGCCAAAAAAACAGTGTGAGGATCATGTGATGCTGGAGACCACCTAGGTAGGATAAAAGAGAGCAGCTGTGAGCTGACAGTCTGCTTCCTCAGCCAGAAAGGACAGACACTACAGGGACAGACTGCTTCCTTGAGGTGCTACGCTGGTCTTCCACCTCTATCTAGCTCAGCAGACCCTTCCTCCTCACAGGGAGTCTTCTCTCTGTAAGCCTGATGTCAACACCTTGGATATCTCTGGGTGAGAGAGGACCAGTCCCTGCCCCTCGACTCTGTGGTGCCCTCTGACTATTTCATTGATCATCTGGGGCTGCCTCAGACCCTGCTACAGCTGTAGATACAGTCTCTCAGGTCCTTCTGGAGGCCAGCAGTTCTTGGATGTTTACCTGGACATGTAAATCATGCTTGACAGGCACTCACAGAAAGGGTCTTTAAGTCTGAGTGGACTGCCTCAGAAAGGCAGGGTATAAAGGACCAGCCTGTTCTTGTCTATGTGCACTGACAAAAACACACAGCAAAATTGTGAAAAGAAAATTCCTCTGCTGCTATGGCTGATCAGTCCTTCAGCTGCCTCCCCTAGGAGGAATGCTCTTTTCTTCCTATCCACCCTTTTTTGTGGCACATGAACTGTCAAGAAATTAATTTTCCTCCTCTGACTGTCCTGTGTCACAGTGTCCCTCTCAGCTTGGTGTTCATATGTACTCTATGCATCTATCCTGCAGGTGTATTCAGCAAAAAGGTAAAAGGTACCACAGGCTCTTGAATATGACCTTGGCTTCCTATAAGCCAAAAGGCTTTTAGTTCCTTTGCTGATACAGAACCACACACATACTTTATTAACCATCTATTGATACGTCTTTACCAAACACTGATCAATATCTGGTGTCTTGAGAAAAATCCATTCTACAAAGCTGTTAGCTTCTGAACTCATCTCCTGTTTCCCAGTCTGTATAATCAATAGGGATACTTGCTAGGAAACCGGAAAGTATTGACTTCCTAGTGAGTGTATGAAGTAACTCAAGTGATTACTATTATATATCATTTGGTAATTGTTACAGGAGCCTTTCTGCTGGGAGGCAGCACATGTCTAAGTTTTGTAAGATGAACTTGTAAAGGAAAATAAATCAAAGATACAGAGGTTGTGTAATATCATATAACTCATTTTATTTCTGTTAGGATACTAGTATATGCCTCACACAACAAGAACACTTCTCACAAATCACAACCTAAAACTATAGTGTCTGGTTCCCCAGAATTAACATTAAACATAGAAAAAAGCACAGAGAAAACTAGAACCAGGGAAACTGCAGATATATTTCAGAGAAGTTGCTACATCAAAAATTTAAGAATAAAAGTGTTCCTTTGAGAGCTGTACCCTGCTTCCACACTAAGAGGAACTTAAGCCTATATATAACAGGCTCTCCTGGGAAGTTTCACAATAACTGTAAATCCTTTTCTGTAAACCTAATGGGTTGACTGCCATGAATTTACTGCAAACTCCAGAGACATTGTGCTGCTTGGCAATGTATCTAGAACATCCCTCACACAAACAGAAAACTAAAGGACAAGGCTCACACCAGGTTTGCTCCTGACTTTTTCCTTCCCTCCAGCTGTAGGCAACACAGGCGTTCAGTGTCTTGCAGAGGAGTAGGCTTTCATCCATGCGCTGTGAGGTGGTGGGTTGCAAACCTGCCTCCACTTTGTCCTGATACTACAGCAGCACTCCTGCATCCAGCCTAACTCCCTTCTTTTATTCGGCGGCCAGCAGCAAACGGGCTTGTTTTACCTAGTAGCTTCAGCTTGGACACTGGCTGCCCAGTGCTTTATGCAACATGTATCAGACACCACTGGAAAACCACGCACAAGCATGATCTCAAAACAGGGATCAAGCTCTCTGACAGGGAAAGCTGTGGCCCTGGCTGCAACAGGCTAAGGTATTCCTACCATGTCTGCCCTCTGGAAGCTGCCATGGAGTCAGCAGAAGAAGATGTTGCTCGTGTCTCAGTGCCCAGTTTGCTGTCCTGCATTTCAACCTGCCCATGAAGGTAAGCTGGTGCTAGAACCCACTGTCCTGCACTAGAGCAGGGAAGGCGATAACCACTGACAGCTGACAGCCAGCAGAACAGCAAGATCTGAAAACACCACAGGGGTTTTCTGTGCCGTTACAATTCTTGGTTCACAAATGGACACACCCAAAATATGTACCACACTATGTGCTTTGCCAGCAGGGTGAAGATGAAGGTTGCTAAAGCAAAAAAATTTGTTGGCTGACTGGATGACTTCTCAGTGGAGAAGTCAGAGCCTGTGTCAGCATTTAGACCCAGCTCCATGGGTGCTCTGTGGTGGTCTCATGGATTAGCATTTTGCTTGACCTCCTGGCAGCAGGACATAGCTGTGTGCAGACAGACCTATTTACATTGCCATGAAATCAGCTCTGTACCCTATAGCACAGCCTGCAAGGGAAGCATGGCCTGAAACATGCTGAAGCAGAGGCTCTGGGTGACAAACATGCTCTGGTCAGCTACACCACATTTTGTTTCTCCCCTGTGCTGAGACAAATCTGCCATCCTAAGAACAACAGTTAAATGAAAGGCTGTCATGCATTGCTGTTGCATGCAGCTGCCTGTTCCAGATGTGCTCCTTCCAAACTAGCAAGGACTCATCAAGCAGGAGCCTGTGGAGCTATCAGACACAATGGCTGCTCCCTCCTGCCTGGGTATCTCCCCGAGTCCTGCCACACACTCAGGACAAGCTGTCTCTGGACAGCTTGCTGGACCTACCACCCAGCTATCACCCAGAGCACTGCCAGGGAAAGAAAAGCTCTGGAGACCACTAAGTAACTCAATCAGCAAAAATTGGTTGCAGATTTGTAATGAGTTATAGAAGTTATTTAACTTTTTTTTTAAAAAATTATTTGCTCAACTTCTGGAGCTGAAAGAATCATTTGATTGAGTAAATCTCTTACTACATTTTAACTGTTTAAGTGCTCCAAACTCTTAACATCCACACATATAAGTACATACATGTGCACATGCATATACACATGTATACAAATTGTTTCCAGCTGTTCTCCCATTCAGATTCTAAACTCTGGTCCAAAGAGTCGGCATTATTATTAATCTTTCTCTGGTGCTTAAATATCTTCATTTTTTCTTGTCGTAACACCAGTTTTCACATGAACAGAGGGATTGCTGCTGGCAAATGAAGCCATCACTGATTAGTCCAGTACCTTGTTCAGGCAGTTACCAGCAGGATAACATTAAGCCACACTGGGAGAAGCAAGGAAAAAACTTGTTTATCTGACGAGCCTGATCCTCGCCTTCAAACCTCCATCTGCAGTAACCATCAGGTCAGCTGTTTTGCATTTCATTGCAGAGATCCAGAAAGGAAAAGGTTGTTTTCCTTCTGAAGAAGTTTACTAACAAATCAAACCTCTCCATACTCTCCATAGCAAGTGCTGGAGCTGCAGACACAGAGTGATGTGGGAAGGGTGGAGAGAGACTTGGCAGCTGTGTCAGCTGTGCACCAAATCCCATTTCCATGAGGGCTGAGGGCATGCAGGTTCCCCCTGCACCTATAGCCAAGGTCATCTACCCTGCTGGGCACCCCTCATCGGTCTCCTCACTGTTGGGTTGTTAAACAAAGCCTAGCATGAGGCAACCAAATCCAGTTTCATCCCTCAGCTGTGTCTGTGTTCAGGGGTGAGAGCGGCAGAGATCCGTCTCTTTAGTTACCTGTTCCACCCAGCTCCTCATCATTCTTCGGGGTGTGGGAGATGCCTGTGCCTCTCTTACCAGTGGATCCCCAGAGCAATTTGCAGCGGATTGCTTTGTTCTACCCCTGTTGGTGCTCAGCTGCCAACTGACACATGGAAGACACAAGATGACTTGAGAAATCAGCTCCTCTCCTGACTCACAGGGAGGAAAGATGCCACAGTGACAGTCAGTCACAGATATGAGAAACTGAAAATTAAAAAAAAAAAAGAAAAATACACCCCAGCACTGCAGGGTGATATTCTAATGATATGAAATGGATGTGTCAAAAATAGGATACACCCACTTAAAATGAATATCTTTTAAAGAAATAAATGTTCTTTGCAGAAGATGAAAGGCTGCACAGAGTAACACATGGGAAGGCAAATAAATGAGTAATGGTTCCAGGGAAGGTAACCACTCCAGTATGAAAGCATTTCCAGCTCCCTGTGCTGCAGTTGTACAACTCCTTAGTACAGAGCACGTGTATTATGCACATTTTAATTTCTTTGCCAGACCTTGCACTTTCTAGGGAGATCAAATCTTTTGACCTGGACTGTGACAGGCAGCACCTGCGCACCCAGACTCAGCGACACTTTGAGTACACATAAGCAGCTCTGTGGGCATCCCCATGTCCAGACACCCGCAGCTCCTTGTAAAACTGGACAAATGATTGAGTCTTGGTTGGCAAAAATTACATCTCAAGTTAAATGGCATGAACAATTGTCTGATGCAAACAGGTACCACTGATGATTCTGTAGACCCTAAGCCACATCAGCAAAATGGTATCCTGAAGGGAGGCGAAAAAAGTTTTAGAACTTACAACAGAGTAAATTATGCATAAGCCATTAGTGCAACATGATGACATTAAACAGGTAAATGGGCTTCCAGGTGTTTGAATAAGGGAACAGGATTAGGCACTGAGGTCTTTCCAGCTCTCTAAACAGAACTGATGAGTTCAATACCAGAGTCCCATAAATTGTTCAAACGCCTATGCTTTTAAAGGGGTGTTAAAAATAAATTGAAGAGACTGTCATGAGAAAAAATTGAGGCTTGAGGACAGCCTTATTGTGTAAGCGATTCAAGGAGCCTGAGCTGCTTATCTTATCACACACACAAAAAAGTATAAAAATCCAGAAGATAGAAGGGTGACTTGATTACAGAGTACAGACAGAATCACAGAGAGAAAATCACAAATATTAAAGGGATTCTTAACATGGATAAAAAAGACATGCATAAACTCACTGGCTGGAAGTTAATGCTAGACAAATTAGAAACAAGGAGCAATTTGTTACAGCAAGGATGATTAACCATTAGGACAAGCCATTACTGAAAGCCATGGATTCAGTTTTTTGCTTCAAATTCAGAAAGAATATTTTCTTGGCAGAGAAGCTTATTCCACAAGGTTATGGTCCTATATACAGCAGTAATAGATGAAAGCATATCATCTCCACTACAGCAAGCTGGGCTGGATGTCTCTTCCAGACTTCATATCTGGCCTCCTCTGGAATGAATTGTAAAATACCTGACCCACTGGTTACTGCAAATACATTTTTGATCAGACTTGTGAGATAACTTTTATCTCATGGTGGCCTTTAATCTGGCTAGTAATGGCAATCCAGCATATTAAAACTATATCTCCAAACTCAAAATAAAATCCTTTTTTATTACTAAAGAATGCAACTGGATCAACGTAAAATTGATGCAATGCCCTAGTTGAACGTAGTGTTAGCTGGAGTGGGTATTATTTCTTAAGCCCTTCTCCAGTGACCTGCTGTGCCAGGAATACTATTCTTAGCAATTGTCTGAACAGCAGAATAACTGCAATCAAAAACGTGCATCTTCAAGATGGAATCAACAAATGTCTGTGACAGAAACCTTATAAACAAAAGCATAGGACATGTCATATATTTATAGCCACACAAGGGAACAACTTTTCTACCAGCTGTCTCTGACATATAAAGCAATTTGTATGAAGATTGATTAGAAATCAAAGATTTTTTTTTAATCACCTAAATGAACTCCATTTCTGACAGCATTGTGCACCACAGTATATTTCCTCAATTATCGAACTTGAAGTTCATATCAGTCAACTGTCTGTCTCCTAAATTCAGACCAGTTTTGTAGCAAGCAGCAAGGCAACCTGAGCAGTTAAACTGGGTACAGAGGCAGAGCTGCTTCTAGCAGCAAAGACAAATCATCAAAGTGGATTATTTTCTTGGTCATCCAAAAGCATCTGCAGGGATAACAACTGAACAGCTGCCCCCAGATTCTCAAGAGAACAGGCATGTGTGTCTGGGAAATGCTTATGCCATGTACACTGGATGCCCTTCAGAAAAGCACACGCATGTTGTGCGTGCATGCGAGGCAGTCATACCTGCTCTGACAGCCTGCCAAGGATGGCACCGAACTGCAGTGATAGGACAGTCTCCAGTTGCCCAGAAATGAACATTCATTCCTTGCAGTATTAATTACTAACCATGTCATGCCACTGATGTTTTCTAGGTTGCAATGTATGGCATCTTTGGTTTGGTAATCACAACCTTACTGTCAAGAATACTTCTTGGGATGTCCTGGGATTATCACACTCTGCCCATGAAAGCATCATTCCCAGAATGCCTGTGACTTGCCATCTGTTCACACTATGCTGGAAAAAAATATGTTATTCCTGAGCCTCACTACTTGGTGAGTTTGGCTGGGCAACAGCAACTTTGCTTCTGGCAATCCAGTGTACGTGTTTCTGTGGAAACAGGAACCAGCAGCATGCAGCACGTAGCCACTGGTTTGCTCCGGTCTCCATGGAAACAGTCATCGCACGGGTGAAAAAAAGGGTAATGATTGCAAAGTAATGACTTACTGGAAGCTTCTCCCTGCCTTAATTTTCCTTTTGTTGTCCCTATGGTTATGAAAAAAGGAGGGCATATATGATGATGTCTCATATCCTTGACGTGGTACAGGTCAGGGTCAGAAATTGTGGGGCTAAGGTCCCAAGAGCTCAGGCAGAGGAGCTCCAGGCTCCTGAGAGACATCTGGGACACATTCTGCAGAGGAAGGTGGGACAAAGACCCACCCAGCTTGCACAGATAGGCTTGTTACCTCCAAACACAACTTATCCTAGACTCCCAGGCAACCAGGATGAGGGAAAGCAATGCTCCTCATGGGACTGTCAGTCACTTGAATGCCTGGTGGTGGTAGGTGTCTTGGCAGAGGGAGGATCCCCTCATGTGGGTGTTGAGATGCGCATACCACTTCCCCAATCTCCTCTGCCTCCTGAGTTTCATCCTCAGAGCACACTGGCTTTTTTTATCTTTACTTTTTGTCTCTTACAGAGGTGCAGCAGTCTCACAATATTAATTCCACACAACTGCCTCATTTTCTGTGACATGACCTCTAAAGCATTGCTTTGACCTCCAAACCATTGCTGCAATACAACAGAGATACATCCTGTGAAAATCAGCTGAGAATTGTCACGCAGTCTACACGTGACCTGGAGTTTTCATATATTTCTCCCTTTTCTTTTTCTTCTGAGGACCTTCACAATGGACCTTCAGCCTTTACACTTCCTTTCTTTCCTCCTTAGGGTTACTAGCATCTTTGGCCTACATATAATTTTGCAAGAAAAATCCACATGGGCACCTTTTTTTTTTTTTGTCAGCAACCCCTGTGCAGGATTGCTGATTATTGTTTCACCTCAGCTTGCCTTCTGCAGACGTTTTCATCTCCCACTTCCTTCTGGTAATACAGAGACATCCCACCCCATACTGGTGCACTGTGGAGAAAAAAGCACTGCACTGACACTGCTCTCCAGCGCGTCTTACCACACAGACAGAAACAGGCTACCAAGCCCATCCAGTCCCTATCTTTGGCACTGCAATGGCACCACCACTTAGCCACCATATCCTTGTGTGAACACATTGGAAACTGTGTCATTTGTCATACAAGAGGTAAGACAGGAAAAGATGAAATGCAACCAAGCAAGATGGGCAGTATGGTGAGGGATCTGTAGCCGAGAAGAAATGAGATCTTGTGCCCACATAGGCATAGGAGTATGTAGAGGTTGTTCAAGTCCTGGGAAGTTGAATATACAGTTCATGTCCTTAATCGTTTACCTGACCTTGTCCTGTAAATGCTCATTCCAGGAAGCATCCCTCCTGGAACACCCCTCACCAGTTTTCCCATTTGATCCTTTGCCTTCAGGGCAATGGATTATGAATGACTCTGGTGTGGTTAGTGTGGCTACAGGCACAAGTGCTTCTCACTTTCAAGCTATTTAAGACCAGCAACCCTCCGAAGTGCTCCATGCACTACCTACTCCTGCCATACAGTCGTGTGGTGAGACATTCCTTCCCAGATGGTGCACACACTTGCCTCTTCAGTGGCAAAGACCTTTTGTACTCAAGCTGACTACCTGAGGGTATTCACATGACTGTTTCATCTCCACACAACAGTCATGAACAAGGCTCCTTTCTGCTCAGGCAATCTAGATAAATAAAACTCACTGCTAAATAATTACCTGACTATAAACACATGGCAGGAAATAATTGAGCCACTTATATGAGGAGCTCAAAATGCCTTTGGAGTCTCAGTCTAGCAAAATGAAAGGTCCTAAAATTCATACTGCTTTCTAATTTTTCCATGACTGCCAGAAAATCAGACCTCTCCCCTTTTTAATGGGATTAAGGGCAGGAAGGTACCAAGTGTTCCCAGTGGTACTGAAACTCTGGAAGCTGTCATTTTTTTATTGTACTGCAGTAATGCCTAGAAGCCCACCTTCTTGCCCTCCACCCTAGCACAGTGCTAGATGCATGAAGTAGATCCTTTGTGAGAGGAGAGAGAGAGCTCACATTCTGATTACGAGTTATGGGACACAAATGAGACAACACTGGTGCTAAATATTTGCTAAGGAAAGAAATAAAAGCAAGTGCAACAATGAAATTTCATGTAAGAAATATGATCTTTCAGGAGAAAGGTGTATTTTATTCTCTGGTTAAAATTCTATTCTGTACCTCCAGAATGGAAAACTAGGTGAAAGGTGGAAAAAAACCAGTTTAAAGTACACCATCATAATTAAATGCTAAATATTGATTCTTCCCCTCCACCCTCTGGCACTGTCTTTATAGTAGACCAGAAGGCACACCTGTCTCACTCCAGCTGTCATAAAAGCAAAACAGAAAAAAAAAATCAAAGTTCAATAAATGAATGGGTGCAAATCCAAATAGTACCAACAGCATCTTGGTTATAAAAACAATGACATAACTAATACTTTCATGTTGTTTCAGTCAATCTTTTTCTGACTCTCTCTTCTGTTTAAGATCAAACGATTCCCCTCCTCTAGGAGACACCCAGAGTTACAAAGAACCTCATCCAAGAGAAGGCTTATTTTGTAACTTTTTTTATGGTTGTTAAAATGTTCTGCTGTGAAAACCAGCTTAAGAAACAGGGATCCTGTGATACCCGAATCACTGTTAATGTAAAACCAAGATCAAGTAGGTCAAGACATAATAAATGCCTTTGGCAGAACAGCTGGGAAAGTTGGAATGAGAAAGTCAAGAAAAGTGGTTACCCAGACACAAAGACACTGCGCAACTTCTCAGTCAAAGCAGCATAGTCTCATAGTACAAATGTAGCAGAAAAATGAAGAACTTCATAAATCCCTGTTGGTAGACTTCAGGTTAGCTGCTACACCTTGGCATTACATCTAATGCTGCAAGGAAGTTAAAGTGGATTGGAAAGGGAGATGTGCAGGATGACAGTCCCTACAGGGTAGTAACTGTATGTTGGTATTTCCACTCAAGATACCTGTATTCTTTCTACAAATGACAAATGAAATGTGATAGTAACAAGCTTTAAACAGCATATGGAAATTTATCTCCAAATTGCATGTCACATCAGAGGTTTGGCAAGTCACTCCACTCTGAAAGAACAAAATCTCTGAAAATACAACCTGCATAGCACTGGCAATGTCAGAGTTTTGCTTCCTCCTTTACCCTAACTGAACACAGAAAGGGAAGATGATCAGGTGGAGGATTCACATACCCGCATACTGCACTGCCTGCAAAGATGTGTTCAATTACCACTTTCCTAATGTGGCTGTCCATCACAGAAGAGCTTGGACACTGTGAGGAGGCTGTGCTGCACCAGTACCTACATGAACAGAACCTCATTTGCTTTACATGGAGCCTGCAGTGTCGTTTTTCTCAGGGTTCAGTGTGCCTGCTCCTTTCTGCAGCTGCACACTGCCCTTGGTAGGGAACTGCCAAAAGGCAAGAGGAAACAAGAGGAAGACTTTCCTGCATGGATAGTACTGTGGTATGGACACAGGGTGATGCCTGCCTCTCAGACAAGGGAGAATATGAATGTCCGGCCTCTGCAAGGATTGAGAAACAGCGCCCTCACCAAGATCAATTTCATGGCATCCTCTCTACTGCCAACTACCCAGATGACACTCCACCACAGGAAAAGATGTCATGAATCCATTATCCTCACTCTGGGTTTGAAAGCAAGGGAGAAAAGAACCACAAATCACAGTCCTCAGCCTCGCTTCGAAAATGGCTCTGCCTCTTTATGCCCCTGCCAAAGCATGTGTTAATACTTCCTAGAGTCAGTCATATCCATTGAGCCACAACTCAACTTAGCTACTTGGTCATGTAATTTTCTTCCCTTTCATTTATCCACTGCTGTGGTCTAACCCCAGTGGGTAACTGAGCAGGACACAGCCACTCACCCACCTCTCACTGCAAAGGGATGTGGAGGAGAATGGAAAAATAAACCTGATGTGTTGAGATAAAGACAGTTCAATATGGTAACAAAAGACGATGGTGATGATGATGATGATGGCAACGACAACAATGATGGTGATAATATATACATATTATATTTATATAATTGTCCTGTTTCTGGCCAGGCCAGAGTCAACCTCCCCAAGCAGTCATCACAGGTCAGCTGCGTGTGGTGCTCAGCAACTGTTTGGGGCTGAACCACACAATAATATAAAAAACAAGTGATGCACAAATAACTATTTCTTACCACTAGTGGGAAAAAATCCAACCCAATGTCCAGTCTGTTTCTGAGTAATGACACCATGTCCTGGCTAGCTTCTCAGGTTTTATACAGACTGTGACATGATATTGCATGGAATATCCCCTTGGCCATTCTGGGTCATCTACCCTGGCTGTGCTCTCTCAGCTTCTTGTGCATCTGACAGGGTGTGGGAAGCTGATAAGTCCTTGTCTTAGTGTAGACACTACAACTACCTAGCAACAACCGAAAATATCGGTGTGTTATCAACATTATTTTCATCTTAAATGCAAAACACAGCACTTACTCCTGCCACTAGAAAGAAAATTAACTTATCCCATCTGAAACCATGACACCCTCCCAAGCCACAGGAACAAGCATCCTTTCATTTTTACAGTTCCCATTTCCTTCCCATTTTCACCCTAGATTCAGATTTCCCTCCAGTACAAAGAGAACAGAAAGAAAATTAACAGCTCTAACTACCATAAGAAATATCTGTCTCTATATATCAGCTTATCGCCTCATTTTTCTGCTAAGACTTCTGTGAACTGCAGAGCTCTTTGCATATAAGACTAGAAAAATGTTTTTCCAACATCTGCCACTTTCCCACCTGTTGAAAACATGTTAATCTGAGCAGAGGGCAAGAGTTATAATTACAGTCTGTGAGTAATTTTAGTTTTCTATTCCTATACTTTCAGAGCACCTAATTTCTATTTATCTGAACTTTGAAATGATTGCTTCAAATCTTTGAATTATGCTTTCCCAAATAGAACAAAAGACATTTTGTTTCTTCTTTTCTTCCCATATTGCTGTGAAAGCCAACATAACTCCTACATCTCTCAGGATTCCTGCCATGCCTGTGACCGCTCACAGAGGGGGCCTAGCTCCTGAGGAAGGCAGGCCTTGCTGCTGTGTCCCTGTGAATGTTTTACCACAGAGTTCTGCCTCTTTTGTAAAAATCTGGACACGGGGGATCGTCACATCACTGCAACAGCTTTTATAGCTCTTCCCAAAAATCTTCTAAGTCTCAGATAGCTAATGAGGATTGCAATGTCATCTTTCTGTCCTTCCTTTCTGGGCAGGGTCCAAATAACCTGCTCTGCTGCACTCAGCTCTTCCTTGAGGTTCAACTCTTCCTGTCACGCCACTCCCCTCAGGCAAAAAGACAAGCCTCAGTCAATGGATGTATGGAAAACAGCTTAGTTTGCTGCTTCACATCGGTTAATCCATTCTACTTTTTGGGTAGATTAGTTAGCCTCAAATAGGTTGCTGTACTAATGCACCTGCATCTCTGGACCTGAGATGATGTTAATGCCTCTTCATTGCACAGGGTAGGCAAACCAAAATGCTTCCAGCAGGGACTGATAATACAGAAAAGTCTCAATAAGAGAAAAACTCAGTTTTCAAAAGAAAATCTTAATTTGATAAAAATTTCCATGAAGAGACATAGGCATCTTAGTTATCCACTGGTCTGGTAAGCAAAGGTAGGATGAAGGAGGTAAAAGACAGATGAAAGATCTGTCCACAGATCCAATATATAGTCCTCATTAAGCTGACACCAAACATCTCTGATGTAATCGCTGCTTTCCTGCAGATTCTACAAAAAAGTTCACTTTTAAAATACATGGGGTACATACATGTGTGTGGAAACTCTTGGCCTGGCTAGACACAATGCCAACATTTAGCCCAAGAGTATGCTGAAAAAAAAGATGTACTTAAATATACTTCTGTGGAGCCAGGAAGGGTGACATACTACCCATAGTTTAGAGGGACGTCATGGGAGTAAAATCTCAGCAAAGACCCATGAGCTGGATGTGGAAGACACTGGTGGAAGAGCAGTTAGAGTTATCCAACTCTGCATGACAAGAACTCAGTTTAAGATCCCCATAACCGTAATTGCAAGCTGCTACCTCTGAAATCCTGGTACATGTTCTTGACAAAGTCCTTGTGTGCACAGAGCATCTGATACCATTAGCCTTGAACAGCAGTTCACGCTTCATGGGCTGCCTGCCTGGTTGGTCAGTTACCAACCAGAAACCCAGCTGCAAAGCATTTTAGACTCCACCTCCAAAGAAAGCTGCAGATCACTGGCCTACCCAGTCTCCTTTCCCAGAAGTATGCTGGAAAGGTTATTACTCTTGCAGGAAGCCACAGCAGAAGTGCCTTTCAGTGTCATTCTTGCTATGGCAGATACAGCTGTATTGCATGTTGTTTGGACTGAATCCTACTACAAACTCTCCACACTGAAAAGGCTCTAGTGCCCTCCTTTCTGCACACCCTATAATTACTTACTACCTGGTACTTGTTTCCTTGCCATACTGGAGTGCTTCTAAGATTGTAAAGCAGCAAGTTTCACAGTCCCTTCTAGTAAAACATCATGTGGTTTCCCCATAGCCAGCACCTGCTTCAGATGTTGTTTTCAGTAAATACACAAATTGTTAGGAAAATTATTTCTGATTTGGGTATAACAACAGGAATGGTCAGGATACTTCCCTTCCTTCTTCTTCTTCCAGGTTGAGATGTAAAGGGGTTTTGCTGCAGGAGAAATTTCAGAAAAAGCCTCTCCATCCCTGATCAAAGCAGGCTCCTCAGCCTCCTTCTTTCACTGATGGCTGACATATTTCTGAAAAGGCAAGACTGAATGTGCTGATATTACCAAGCCACTCAAAACACTACAGAATTTTTGCACCTCTATTTCTGTCTCAGGGTTACGACTGTGAGATATTTTTCAGGGTTTTATGCCTAATAAAATATTGCTGTCTCTCACCAGATTCTGTCACTTTAAATTACTCTGGAAGACTACAGAATGTGTCTTTTCTTTCCTCAAAGAAGTCGCTAAAAATCACTTAGTTCAGGTTTAAAATAAACTCTCTCTTGCTCACCCTCCCTCCCACAGCCAGCAGCAGAAAAGAATCTCCACACGTCCTTCCAAAACTCAAATGTTGCTAGATTACTCTATTTCTGATCCTCGGGGTCTCACCCCTGCATGATTGTGAGCAACATCCCTGTAAGCAGCTGGCATTCAGACAAAATGTGGTCCTGGTGAGCAGCCCTGCCTCGGATACCCCTGCATGACTCTGTTCCCAGCAAGACAGGGAAGATGTCTCAGGAGAGTTCCTGGTGTCCCACAAGCAATCGCAAGTGGAATACATTGCTCAGGCCAGGCTACCAAGAAGAACAAGAGAGTGAGATGGAAGAAGTTGTTTGGACCTCTGCTCTGGTCTCCAGCAAATATGACCATACTCACCACATGCAATGGACAAAATCCACTGCTAGCCTCTCTCTCACTGCTGGTGGGTGATAACGTGGAGGAAAAGTGCTGGTCCATTGGACTCTCCTGCTGGTTGCCTCCATACCCCTCTGCCACTGGCGTACAGCTGTGCAGCAAACAGCTGTGGCTTGCTGGCACTCTTCCCTCTGCACTGCATTAGTGGGCAGCTCTGCCCTCATCTCCCCTTTCAAAAGCAGCACAAGCATTTTCCATAATCAAAAAAAACTACAGCCTGGCCTGAACAACTCACCTGCTCCAGTTTTTAGGAGGTCACTGCCATGCCATACTTTCCTTCATTCTGTTCCAGTCATGCCTGATGGGCTTGAAATGCCATATATACCAGGGTTGGCTTTCACCCTATTTACACGTGTAGCCAGCACTGCATTCCCCAGAGAGTTCAATTTTCACTTACATTTGTAAAGCATGGGGTCCAACATGCCCCAGGTTCTCAGCATCCAGAAACTGTTGGACCTCTGAGCTCACCGGTGAAATTTCTCTCTCAATATGCAAATATGAGCTCAGATATGTCATTGAGATACTGTCCTAGAAAGGTCATTAGGTTTTGTATGAGAACATCAGCCAGCAATGAATACATTTCAAAAGCTATGAACAGGATTGAGTAGCAATCACCAGACCTGCAGACCTAGATGTCAGAAATGAAGGATGAAAGCTGTACCACACCATGGTGCTAGACCATCTCTCTCATTGGCCAACAAACCTTTTTGCTTTTAACTTTGAAGCATGAATGGGGTTAACTTGGAGGGGTGTTGAAGAAGGAGGAGGCAGAAGCACAGCATCCAAGTAAACCATGCCTTGAAAGGAAGATACGAGTAACTGAAATATGATGAGCAGGGATTTGATGTCATGAATGGCATGGCCTGCAGATGGTGGGGTGGGGAGATGACTAACGATTGGGTGGGCTTGGGTAGGTGGATCCTACAGGAGTTGACATTAGAAATGAACAAGGAATTCAGTGGGAGAGATTGAGAAGAAAGACCAGATTTTAAAAGCCTATAGACAAAGAAAAAAAAAATGTAAGAAAAGGTATCTTAAGAAAAATAATAGGAAAAAATCCAAATCATACATCAGAAAAACAAGCTAGTGTTTAAGATAACTTCATCAGATAAAGGGCTTCTATCATGAAATTAAATTAAATTTTATTAAAGCAATTCATTATGCTGCAAGCAGGGCTAATTTGAACAGGTCAAGCTCTCAGCACCTTGCCTAAGACACCAAGGACAAGTCACCATTTTTCACAATTCCCATATTTGCTCTCTTCAGGTTCCATTTGCACTCACAATTTGCTGTCTATAGATCCAGCCCAATTGTGTGCTCAATTTTTCAGTCTTGACACTCCAGAAGGTTTTAAAAAGCTTTCTGTATAAGTACAATACAACAGTTGGAATTTCTCTTTTTTTCACTCTTTTTCTGATCCACAAATCACTGATTTTTTTTCCTGTTGCTTTCTACATGTTATATGACTTCTTGTGTTCTTCTGTTAAGGGTTAACATCAAATGGGAAAACAAGTTTGCATTGGAAACTATACTTGCTGGTAGCAATTTTAATTTGCCTGCATCTACAACATTGGTCTTAGGAGAAGGTTAAGAAGCCATCCCACTATGATGGGCCTATCTTAGGATGGTTGTGGTGGGCTTAAGTAATACACACACTAACATAGCCACAAGAATACCAAGCCCCATGGCAAAACAAGCTACTTCTAAACTACCCCTGATAAACATTCCTCCAGTTCACTTGCACAGACAGTGAGTCAGGGTCTGCCACCTCCTCAGGACACCTGTTAAATGACTGCTTCAATTACAGTGTGTAATGATGGCAAAGACATGAAAAGGCTTTCCACACATAATCTGTGTATCTCTACCTACAAATTAAACCAGCTACCTTTTATTCTGCTCTGCTTGGATACAAAGGACAATTGATGACCCTTCCCTTAAAAACAATCCTTTTGTACTTCTGAAGGTTTATTGAGTCCTGTTCAATCTCTCCTTTATCTAGACCAAACTCAAGTACTTCAGCCTTTCTTGAGAGTTTATGTTTTCGAAGTCTTTTATCATTCTCCCCTTGTCTCTCTCTAGTTTGTCTGTATCTTCTTAAAGCACGGTATACAAATTCAAGTTAATCTAATACAGCCTTACCAACCTTAAAATCAGAAGAACAATCTCTTTCGTATCACAGACTATGCCCCTAGTAATAAACTCAAGAAAATTTGGCATTTTCTCAATGTATCTTCTAAGGAATTCAATCCAGAGCCTTGATGTCTCATCCTTTTCCACAGTGCTTTTGTGTGACCTCTTATTCTTCTGTTGTCATTGTGCATTTGATTTTTATTTCATTTCTAAATTTCATTTTTCTGATTCAGACCACTTTTCCAGTTCATTAAGAACAACTTGATGCATATGAGAAAGAAATAAAGACATTGACATAACAATAGGGTTTTTTAGCAAAATGTGAATCTGTTCTTGAGCAACAAGTTCCTTATCTAAGTTAGGAAAGTAAACACAAGAAAAAATTCAGATAGTTAAAGAGGGTTGGGGTTTTTTTGAGTAAACATTCTTACAGCTTCCTTTCCTACCACATCTTATCTCAGAGAAAGCCCAATTGTTTGTTCCAGAACCAAACAACGTTTCAAAACAGTCAGTCTGAGGAAGGAAAAGAAGCATAGAAAAATCTCAGAACTATGTCCTAATCGTTCTCTCACCAGGAAAACAGTTACAAACAAATTAACACAGGTGCTTATACAGGAATATGCTGACCAGCCTTAGTGGCCTTACTACCACGTCATGGCCTGATCTCACAGCTGCTGACAGCATCACCATGTAGTGAGATTTGACCTAAGTGGTGAGAGGCATACCTCACTTCACCAAATTTAGACTCATATTACAGAAGACAGGAATGTTAAGTGCAGCAAATGAAATATCACCTAGTTCTATTGCATTTTGAGATGGCTGCTGTATCTTTTCCCTCTAGGCATCATTTGTAGATACAGCAGCCTGAATCTAAGTGACTTTGTAAAAATAAATGGACGACTTAAGACTAACACCCAAAATTGAAGATTTCAAATGCTTAGATATTTCAGCAGCATTGAGATCAATAAGAAACTGGTTCCTGGAAGAGAAAAAGCTGATTAGTACAAAGAGTAATAATCTGTGCTATTGGTCCTATAGGAATAGAATACTTCTGACCACACACAGAAGGCAGAAAATACCTTGAAAAGTCCTGAGAAGGTTGGGGAAGTCCAACTCATCAAGTGTCAGGAGGGAAGTTTGATATTCTTTTTCCTATTGTGACTTTAATGTGTGAACTTGGTTCATATCTAGAGGCAATTTCTCATCCACATATATGGTTTAATTGTCTGGGCTATGATCACCTGCACAAGATTTATGAATACTCTCCTGGAGAAACAAAACCACACCAGTAGTGGCACTGGAACTTCTGTTACCCTACAGATGGGGTAATAAACACTGCTGTTACCTTGGACAGTGAGGCAGATGAACTCCAGCCTTGGGAGGGAGCTAAGGGGGAAAACCAGGTTAGCTGCTGCCATTTGTCAGTGATCAGCAGCTTTCTCTGGGCTATCCTGTGGGTTGGGGAAAGACAGGTCTGATTCCCAAGTCATGACTTCTGACTTGCCCAGCAGCAGCAGCAGCAGCAGCAAACTGTCTGGGTGTCAATCTGATAAAGAAGGGACAATGTAAATCAAAAATTGGCACTCTTTCCTTGCAGGAAAAGCATGTTAGATCTTCATCCTGTGCAAATCAAAGTAGCTCTCCAGGGAAAAGGGTTTCAGCATGCATCAGTTTAGGATCTGACACGATGTTTCTTCTAAATCATTTATTTCATTGCATCATTTAACAATAGTCCGTTTTTTCCTTCCACACTGCAGTGTCATGAGATGGTTGTCTTAGCAACTGAAATCACTCTTTAACTAAAGATCCCTTTCCTTAATATTAAAGTCATCAAACTGATGACTTTAATACTGACCATCCAATTACAGTGGTGGGAGAAAGATTTCCTGCAAGCTCATTCCAAATCCTGTGCAGTTCAGAACACTCTCTTTTAGCAATTTAAGCATAAAACAGTTTATATTTTCATACATTTTCCCAACAACTCTCATCAAAGACCTTTGCTGAATCAACCAAAGTTTGCACATGTGATAGCATAGCATATAATGTTTAAAATCAAAACTCCGTCTTCATTTACCAGGATACCAGTGTTGCCAATAAAGAACAAGTCAATAACCTCAGCACAAATGCTTGCTTTCTCTGCATATCCTAAACAAATAATTTTTTGGCAGGAACATAAAAGCAGTCAGACAGATCTATGTGAAAATTGAAGAACATACACTGAGTGTTCAGTGTGAATGGCAAGTGTTTGTTCTACGTTTCTAATTTAGAGCATAAAAAGAAACAGGAATGTGTGGTGTCCCACATATGACTACTCCAAATTACGCAGTGCACATCAAATCTAAACTTCAACATCTAATATTTGCAATGAGCAATTTATAACTCAACAAGCATCTCAGAAATACAGCAAGTAACCATAAACAATAAAACCTAAATAAAATAATTGAATAAAATACACAATCAAATGAGAAAAAAAAAATTCTTGCCTGGTTTTCTTTCTTCACCCTTTCCTCTTTGAGAAGTCCTGATACATTTCCTGCAGCAATTTACCGATTTCAGTAAATACCTATAAATACTGAAGTGACAAAACCTAAAAGAAATATTTGGTTTAGAATCTGGTACATAAAATGCTGGATAAAGGGACAAGTGAACATGCAGATATTGCCAGCCAGTTATTGTAGTGTCTCCTCTGGGAATAAGAGAGGAGCTATACCTTCATCAAGTTTTGCAGGAAGAGGTTGATTTGCAGATTTTATGATGTCTGGTAGCCTGAAACTGCATTGTAGTGGTGCTGGAACTAAGTTATTGTCCTGTTCCTATGCAGTGATTCTTCCCTACGTAGATGTTTGTCTAGTCACAGTGATGCGGCTTCCACACTGGGCTTGGCTCCGAGCATAGAATGAGTGACCATGTATCTGCTTATGGAATATCATGTAGACTTATATTCAGAAATTAATCAATAACATTTTTTTTAATTTAACAGAAAAATGTTTTAGGAGAATATGTCAGGCATAGTTGTAGCCCCAGTAAAAACATCACATATCTGGGGGCTGTTTCAGGAGGTAAATAACCTATTAGTATTTGTTTTGCTTCATTTTGGAAGGATGACCTACAAAGAGCATTTTGCTATCTGTGATCAGGCCTTGTCCCTCTGCAAGCCTGCTGATGTTGTATGACCATCTTTTATGGCACCTTCTTAATGTGCGTACACAGGAGTGCCATCAGAGGGCATATGGGCTGTGTAAAAGACTCCTAACCAAACCCCATAGCACTCAGGAGAAGCCATACACCTGCAGTACAATAATGATATGACCATGCCAGAAATTAAAAAATGCTATATGTCAAGTTCCTAGAGAATCAAAATGTTGGAAGAGACTGTGGTCTGTAGAGCAACATCCCAGGTTTAAAAATCTCCGTGGTTTGATGGTCTTCATCCCTCTGGTCACCGTCCCAGGGTAATACTGCTTTCAGGTGAAGAAATTTTTTTTCAATCTGCCCCTCTGAGAAGAGCCTGTCTCCTTCTTCTCTGTAACCTTTCAATGTGCAGTGTAAGACAGGAATTAGAATCACAGAATCATATGATCACTTAGGTGGAAAAGACAAGATCATTATCTCCAACCACATACCTAACACTACCAAGTCCAAACACTAAACCCTGTTCCTAAGTGCCATGTCTACACTTCCCTTAAATACCTCAAGGGACAGTGACTCAAACACTTCCTGAGGCAGCCTGTTCCAATGACTGACAACACTTTTGGTGAAGAAATTTTTCCTAATATCCAATCAAACCTTCCCTGGTGCAACTTGAGCTCATTTTCTCTTGTCCTATCACTTGTCACTTGGGAGAAGAGACCAACACCCACCTAACTACATCTGCCTTTCAGGTAGTTGTAGAGAGCAATAAGGTCTCCCCTCAGCCTCCTTTACTCCAGGCTAAACAACCCCAGTTCCCTCTCAGCTGCTTCTCAGAAGACTTGCTCTCTAGACTCTTCACCAACTTTGTTGCCCTTCTTTGGACATGCTCCAGAACTTTGATATCTTTCTTGTAGTGAGGCGGGCTGAAACTGCACACAGTACTCGAGATGTAGCTTCACCGGAGCTGAGTACAGGGAGGTGATCCCTTCTCTAGTCCTGCTGTCACACTATTTCTTGTACAAGCTCAGGATGCTATTGGCCTCTTGGCCACCTGGAAAACCAGTAAATACCACAATGTCTGCCAACCTCCAGAACCTAATCCCTAGTTTCTGCTTGATTCACTCCAGTTTCTCATATTTCACTTCCACTGAAGAGCTCAAAATTTTACACAGTATTCCAGATGAGGCATCAAAGCTGCTCAGCAGAGGGGGATAATTACTTTCTTCAATTAACTGTCTTTATTTTCATAATGGAGCCTAATATGTGGTTATCCCTAATTGCTACAAGGGCACACTGGTATCTCATATTCCATCTGCTATCCACCACTGAGTTCCTTTTTGCAAAAGTGCTCTCTACCCAGTTGGCCACTAGTCTGTGTTGTGGCTTCTGATGTTCTATCCTATGGCCAGGTCTTCATATTCCCATTTGATGAATGCCTTGAGGTCCTGCCAGCTCATTTGTCCAGAATACAAAGTCCTCTGAATGGCAACCCTGCCCTCCAGTGTATCAGTGATGTCCTGCCATTGCCAATTTGTCACCCACAAAAGACATACAGTGTACTTCATCCCATCATCTGTATCATTGGTGAAAACCTCAGCTCTTGTATTGATTTCAGAGGAACACCACCCCCTCAACCATTAACATATGAGCTCCCATAAGTGCACCTGCAAATGGGCCCACAGACTCATGCCTCTTCATCTCCACTAAGACAGTCCTGTGGGAGATGTAGAGCTCTCTTCTGGTCAGTGAAAGGAATTGGTGGATTTCAGTTACATGAGATATGACAGGCTGTTTGTGTTCTGAGAACCAAAGAGTGTTAGTGCCAGGATCTAGCTTTGGCATTACGTTAGTTCATGAGGCTAACATCTCTCCTGAAATTACACACATTTGTGCTCTGCTGATTCACACTGTTCTGTGTGTCTGTTTAAGAACAGACTGTGGTCTCACATCAACCTTGTATAGCTAATCACTGTGAACATGTAAGGTGCAAAACGATTCATTCAAAGATACATTGCTTCATTTCCAGCAGGAATGATACAGGTTTTGTTTCTGCTCTGCCGTGAAAGAGAAAGGTAGGGTCAATGTGCAAAACTTTTATCTGGCATTCTATAGTCATTTTAAGAGTGTTTCAGTGTGTGTGCTTTCTCTGCTGAGATATTCATTACTTGGGCAACATTGTGATAGCTTAACTAAATAAGTGAAAAAATGATGCTATTAGAATGGTTGCTCTGTGTTTTCTGGAACTTTCTAATGACAGCATTTACTGACATCAGAACTGTGCCACGCTGCCTTTGGTGACTGCTTTATCAAAAATTTAAAGTAGGGGGGGCAGGAGGGAAGTAATAATGTCACAAACAGACCCCCATGTGTGATTAAGAAAAAGATACTTGCTTTTGGTGGTGGATTTGCTTGGAATCCCTGGTGATAACCTCTTAGACTTTGGTCTCACAGGTATGGAATAATAATGCCGTGGCAACATTTGTGGAGCTAACCTGCTCCACAATAGGCAGTCCTTATGACCACAGGCTTATTTATCATTTGGGCACTCTGTGCTTCTGTCCCATACAGCATCCTGTGCAGCATAGCCCAGGAGGTAGATGGCTGCCCAGGGTGGCACTTGTGACAACAACTGTTGAGGGCAACCAAATGCAGCAGAAAGCATGGGGGAATTCTTCTCCCCACTTTTTTTTTCTCCTACTGCTGCCTTTTGTAGCTCCATCCTGTAGCAAAGCAGAGCATGAAGTCCCCTTAGGCACATGTACACAAGGTGCACACATGGCTGGCCACACAAAGAGTGATGCCAGGCACAGTACCAAGCATAGTACTCCTCTACACAAGTGGAGGACTGACATTCATTAGCCAACCTACCCATACCCTCCCTCTCACATGGTTCACAGCCTCTCACAAACCCTGAATGAGGCCTTAAGACCATCCAGAATCCAAAGGTTTCCTACCCATTCATGAGTTCCAACATGGGTCTATCCCAGTGCAGGTCTTCACATCATGGGCAAGTCCAGGCTGTTGTTCACTGCCAGATGGCTCGTGCAAATGGCATAATTGTGCACACATGCACAGTGAACTTTAAGTCCTTTATGAAAGATAGCACACCCTGGTCTCTCCCAGCCTTTGACACTGCAGACACATGGACTTCTATGACCTGCAGTCCCTTCCCCATTTGCTGACACTCTGATCCTCACAAACACATAACAAATAGAGGGTGAGATGGTGTAAGAAAATTGAAAGAGGCAGTTTAGTACCAAGGCAGGATAGGCTGCAGTGCCTAGGTGCCAGACAAAAGTGGCAGCGGTCAGCAACCTGTTTTATGCTGTGACCAGCTTCTGTTACCCTTCCCACCTCTCCCATTCCCCACACTTGTTCCTCCAGGATCTACCATAATCCCCCCTTCCTGTCTTTGATTCTTCCTTCAAACATGCCACAGTAAGAAACATGCATTCCCATGGTAGCCTTGAAAATCTCATGGTAAGTTTTGCAAAATCCTATGACACCCCAAAACATCCCACAGCAAGTTCTCTTTACTTCTTGAGTAGAGAAATAGTCTGATTTCTTCTCCTTCTGTCTCTCTTGGCTGACCTTCTCCAACCCTTTGAGTGGCTCCTGCCCACCAATTCGTAAGCAGCCTGCACTCTGGATTTCAGTATTCTCTCTGTTACCTCCTGCTTGTTTGGGTGTATGTATCTAGGTGTGGTTGATTACTTTTCCCATCTCTTGTCTTTGATTTTATGCTGAATAGCCATTAGCAGGATACGCTCACAAACCAGATGACTTAGATACTTTTTCACGTATTCCTACACAAATATTTTTAACATGATACTACAATAGCTTAGGTTATGTAAAGGGAGAGAAACAAAATAAAAACAAAACAAGCAAAAAAACCCAAACACATCTTCCCCTCCCCCCAAAAAAATAACCAAGAAAGAGGAAATACTTCACAGATGTCTACAGACAGCAACATAAAATGCTTTCAATGCTTCCCAGAAGTATTTCCAGGGCTTCCATGGTTTTTGGAACATGGAGGCAACATTAAAGGAAAGTGATACAGAAAATTCTTCTAGGCATCAGCAACAGGGTGTTACAAGAGATGTTCTCATTCTTACAAACCCTTTACCTAACCCAGGACACTGCAGGGTCTGTAGCCATAAAACCATGAGCAGTCTGAGAGTATGTGCCTGGCTGAGTCAGCCTTCTGGTTACACCTCCAGCTTGGATTGCCATGGGAAAGAGCTCGACTTTCAGTGAGGTTGAGGGCCATCCAATGAGGAGGATGAGCCCATGTCTGGATGCAAGTTCAGCATGTCCCTGCCTCAGCAAGTACCTCAAATAGGACTGGAAAGGTAGCTCTCTCAGCTCTTACATGATCCTCAGGGAGCAGTGGTGGAGTGGGGCCCAGGTGTTTATGCTTTGATGTCCCATCACAGAACAAAAGTGCAACAGGAGACAGGGAAGAGCAGAGGCCCAAGTAGCCCAAATACATTTTAGTGAAGGTAGATTTGAGGTACGCACTCATGAGAGAGCCCACAGCTTTGAAGAGATACTGACATGTACAAAAGGGTGTTTCAAAGGAAAGTGAGTAGCAACTCAATGGATGACAGGAAAATTAAGGTCTTGCCACTTTGTGAAGCATAATTTTTTTCTATTTATCAGAATGAAGGTTATGATAAAGTGAAAAATTGTTGATGCCAATTTCGGTGCAGACTGATTTAGAAAAAACAGCAAAGAAACCTGAGAGAGCTTTCTTCTCACTCTATAGCTATTTGTTTCAAAAAATTATCATTTTCATACAAGTATCATTAAATATTCTTCCTGGCAACTAGTAAAAATCTCCGCTATTCAGAGATGCTCAACTGACAAATTATAACAGTGTTTCTGAAAGAAACACAGCACAAACACTGAACCCAATCCAAGTCTGCATTATTTCTTTACTGCTTTTCAGTGTTCTTGACTACCTCTGCCCTAAGAGAAAGGAACTAACAATGGGTTTCTGACAAAAGTATTAAAAGGACAGACATATCCTTTACCTCTAACAGCATTTTAGCCTTTTTTAAAAAGTAGCATGATAATACACCATCCCATTTTCCAGGAAAAGATAAAAAAAAAGAGAAACATAAAAGCAAGCACAAAGTCCTCAAAGAAGGCATTGCAGCAGTTTTTCTGGGTAGTGGATGACATGACTTCTTATCCCAGAGTAGAGTGTAGACACTTTACAATAAAGCTGGCAGCACAAAACATCTGTAACTGAAGACAGATCCCCGTGAAAGTCACACTGCAGAGATTAAAACTTTCACTGCAAATTCAGCTCCATATTTATCATGTCCAAATGAGCAGGAGCACTAGTGATTCTTATGAAGCATGTTGCAGTCACAGGTTGCTTAACCCTCATGGACTTGTCCTGCATCCGCATCCACAACTGTGCTATTCACAGAGGAGGTAAATGAAGTACAGCTAGTGCTCATGAATAAAGACTCACAGCGTAAAAATGATGAGGCTTTTCTCTGTGGATCTCTGTGCAGAGTCAGCTAATATCAACAGGCTTGTACTGTCTATTGATACTCTGGGAAGCTTTGTGATGCTTTCAAGAGGCAAAAGACTGTGATGTGAAAATGGTTTGCGAGAAAGAGTGCTATTTTTTCACTCTTGACAAGTTCCAGACAACAGAATCCAATGAAAAATTATCTACAGCACCAGGACAGTGCCAATTTCCCACTCAGGATGAAGGTGAGGAGCCTTCTGTGGCTAATGCTCTAATCCTTGTGTCAAAGACTTTTAGAAGAGCCTAGGAGAAATAAAAGAGAAGTCATGAGAAAGCCTGTGAGAGTCATCCCAGTCCATTTGCATATATTTAGGACTTTAAAAAGCATTCACTACAGCAGGGAAGATGTATATCCATTCTACTGTGGGAAGCATAATTGCCAAGGCACATAGTAGCGTTGTTAACTTGGTAAGGTGAGAGATGCACCCAGTACCTTTCCTCACAGCCCCAAAGGAGTTCACCAGCCTGAACCTGGACAAGCTTTAAAACCAACTGATGCAACTATGCTGAAAAAAGGCTATGCCTGGGATTTTTGGCAAAAGTTATGACATGCCCATGGTTTGTTTTCTTTGGAAAACAGCACTTCTGTTACATCCAAGAAGTCATAGTCCCAGCATTGGTAGAGCAACCCAAAGCAGCTAAGAGAGCAAGGCTGTCAGAAGACAGGCATACACCCTCCTGGCATTTTGCTCACTGCTTTGTATCCAGTGCTCATGGCATTTCATGTTGGATATTTACATCCAGTGTGATTGTTGGATTCATTATCAGGATGAAGAACAGTGTAAGGCTTTCGCCCACCACACCAGGCCTCTCAGAGTGACTAGCAGACATCTCATTGAGAAAAATATGCCAAAGAGGGGAAGCTGCTTTTCATGTCTTTCAGGGCTTGCAAAACAATGTTATGTAGTAGGATGAAGAGAGAGGCCATGGTGTAGCTCTTCAGTAACAATAGAACATTTTCTTTCAAAACCTACTCTCACCTCATAGACCTTAAAAGGGCAATGGCTCTACATGTCCCCTTCGTGTAGCAGAGAGGAGGAAGAATAAGCAAACTTCTACCAGGGCACCCAGTGCTCCCAGAACCAGGAAGACAGCAAAGGACATGTGTAACAGAGTAACAGCAGTTTGAATGTGGCCCTGCAGAACAATCACTGGGAGGGTGGGACAGAGTGGTATCACAGTTGTCCTTGCAAAAAAGCTTTGCTATGACGTAGAAGAGACATATACCTCACGCTCTGTTGCAGTTTTGTGTAGCTGTGCTGCTTAGATGGCTTTTGCAAAGCAGCAGTTACAGTTTTCCCAGACTGTAAACACCAGCCAATTCAAGGCCAAAGTTGCTGCTGACCAAGCCAATCAGCGATGGTCACAGCGCCTCTGAGAATCACATTTAGGAGAAAAAAACTGCAGGCAGGTGCATTTTGCCACCAGAGAAGGGAGTGAGAAGATGTAAGGAGCTGTGCAGACACCAAGGCCAGGGAGGAGGGTGAGGAGGTGCCCCAGTTGCCAGAGAGAAAGATGCCCCTGCAGCCCATGGAGAAACCCATGGTGGAGCAGGTGTCCCCCCACAGCCCATGGAAAAGGCCAAGACCCCACCTGCAGCCTGTGGAGAGGCTCCACGCTGGATGGAGCAGGTGGAGACATAGAGAAGATACTGCGACCCTCATTGGAGCAAGCCCCTGCCAGCACTTGCAGCCCATGGAGAGAGACAGGGACACAAAGATGAGCAAGGGAGAGATTCACACTGGAGCAGGTTTGCTAGGGGGAGGCTGGTGACCCCATGGTGGACTGGGACTGAGAGTCATTGTGATTTATGAGTGCCAGCCATAGCAGTGACCCACGCTGGGGCAGTTGAGGAAGAGATAAAGCCCTGTGGGAAAGGACTCACATTGGAGAAGTTTGTGAAGGACTGTGTCCCATAGGTGGGACCCCACAGTGCAGCAGGGGGAGGGTATGGAATAAATGCCCCCTTGGCCAAGAAGGAAACCAACTTGCAAGGAACTGACTGAAGCCCCATTTTCCCAGTCCCTGCCCCCTTCGCCTCCCGCACCCATGCCACGATGAGGGGAGGAAGAAGGGAGTGAAATCATGACTAGAGTGAAGTCTGCTAAGAAGGGAGGGATGGAGGGGGTTTTAAGATCTGGAAAAGGAAAACAGCTCATGAGGAAGTGACTGAGAACCGCATTTTTCCCAGTCCCTGTCCCCCCCCACTCTGCCCCCCCAGTGCCACAATGCGGGGGGAAGAAGGGAGCAAGATCATGACTAAAGGGAAGTTGGCTGAGAATGGCGGGGAGCGGGGGGAAGGTGTTACCGAGAACCCTATTTTTACCAGTCCCTGCCCCCCTCCATGCCACAACAGGAGGAAAGAAGGGAGCAAAAACCCTGACTAAAGTCTGCTAAGGAGGGAAGGGTAGGGGGAAGGTGCTTTAAGGTCTGGTTGTGCTTCTCATTACCAGACTCTGGTGTCACTGGGTGTGCAGTGCAGTGTCATAATGTAGTTTTCTTTCCTTCACTGTGTGTTGAGTCTGTTTTGCCCATGTCGTTGATGACAGGATGATCTCTCCCTGTCCTTACACTGATTCCTAAGCCTCTCAATATATATTTTCTCCCCTATCCAACTACAAAGGGGAGTGACAGACCGACTTTGGTGGGCGTCTGGCCTCCAGCCAGGCCTAAATCACCACACACTCCAAAAATGTTTGCCTGACATTGTTGAAAAATAAAATGGTCATTGGTGATGAGAAATGTCTTCTGAACAGCAGGTGTAAACACAGTGGCTTGCATGGAATTATCCCCAGGAGTTCCCACAAGAAATTCTGAGTTCAGCTGAGAACTTAGATTCCTTCTTAGGGAAAAAGACATGCGTCCCCTTCAACAGTCTCATTAACACACGTACAAAGACATCCTATTAACAGTGCCTTTTCCATGCAAAAGGAGACCTGAGACTGTTTACTGTTGTGCATCACTCAACATCTTGCTTATTAGCAAACATTCTCTCTAATTTGTCTTCTTGCTTTTCAATAATGTACACAGCTCCCAGCCCCTCCTTTTTTCCTTCACTTCTAAATAAACAGTAGCTTTTGTAGACAGGAAGAGAATAACAGCAGTTAAGTGCTTACTTTTAATTATACAGAAGCTATATTCTTACTTAATGTAAAAGTATGAGCCATTGTTCTCAAAATCTGTTTCAATTCCCCAAATACCTTAATTATAGTTTACCACATCCATACCAGGAACAGTCATTACTTCTCAGAGGCACTTTTGAAAGCTAATCCTTTAACTTGTGTCCCTTATGAGCAAAGGAAAATGCCTGCTGTTTTCTTGCATTTGCCTTTAATTATGTATGACAAGAACATATGAAATCATATGGAAACATTTATAGCCGTTTTCCATAGAAGTTGCCTGGATTCTAAGATTTGCACTCTAACTCCCATCAACAAAGGAGGATTTTATCAAACAAAGTCTCTCCCCCTTATGCAGTAGGTCCCATAAGGAGAGAAAGAAAGAAGTTCACAAATCCCTCCATGCTGTGTCCATACAATCTGGGAGAAGGTACAGGGTAAAACACTGGACACATTGGCAGGAGAGAGTCTGTAAGTGAACCCTCATTTTATGTTAAAGTCATTTTCAACCTTCCACCTAGGAGCTGAAATCTTAAAAAGAGGTTAATTTTACCAGGAATTCTACTGGACTAGAGAAGCCATTTTGCTTTCTCTGTTACTCATAACTGTAGGAGTGATCTGAGTTGGGCAGAGTGCAACCAAACAATCCTGTGAGGTCAGCATGGGACTGTGCACCAGCCACACCATGATCATCAACAGCTCTTTCAGCTTCACTGGCAACAAATAGCAGAAGGTCAGTGTACTCTCTCCCTCTCTTTGTGTGTCTCATTTTAATGCTCCTTCCCTTGGCAAGGAATTAAGAGGACTTTGCTTCAATGCATGGCACAATGTCACACATGTGACAGCAGCATTTGCTCTGCATATGGCAGAAAGTGCTCTAGACTCTGGAGTGGCAGAAGCAGGCCCTGCATCCTCCACAGTAGTGGAGGAATTGATGGTGAAGCAAACTGCATGCACAAAGCATCTTCCCGAGTTGTGCATACCCATGCTCAAATGAGCCTTAAAGATCTCATCAGGAAAGTTGTGGCAAATTCACTGGCTGTGGGCAGCATGTGATTTCTGAAAGTTCATAACCCTATCCAATTAAAACCAGCATTTCTGCAGAAAGTGTCCAAAGGCAGGGCTCCTCAGTGGAGCTGATTTCCAGCCTCCTACCCTGCATGTTTATTTCAGGGACCTATTAACAAGCACAGGAGGGTTCTTTCTACAGTTGCAGAAAGCAGATTTCGTCATTCTCCTTGAAGAAAGGTGAGCTGTGCTGAGACTTCCAAAGGAGTCACCCAGACAAATCACTAAAGTTTGTGGGGGGAGGGGTGATGAAGGAGCAGGCTAGCAACAGAAGAGTAAGTGTGAATTCAGGGCATCATTATTAGACCAGGAAACTCTCAACCCTGTCAAAAACTGACTTTTATTTCATGACATGAAACAGTGAGGCTGTGTCTTAATTGCAGTACAGATACTGTTTCAGATAAAAGGTTTTCTCCAAATAAACTGAAGGATAAGGTGTACTCACTACATTTGCACATGGGTGGAAATCCAAAAGTTCTGCCACTTTGTATGATGGGATCCAGGCCATGTGATCCAAACATGATCAGCAAACAACGTGACCATGCCACTTCCTTCTTGGATCCTCAAGCCCATAAGCAACCTCTGTGGCACTGGTATGGTGACAAGAGCTCACACACTGTGACAGCAATGTGTTACTCATCTGTCAGGTTTGGTTACTGCTTGACCAAGGACAGATGTTGCTGGGATGCACCTATTATTTTGATGGTTACTTCCTGCTGACAGGACAAAAATATGACCTGTTCAGCAGAAAATGTGTCTCCAAGAAACACTTACTGGAAATTGGTGTCCTCCAGCTTGCGGGGCAGCTCCGACTCCCAATGGCACAGTGGTGACAAGGAAGGTGAGGGCACTCCCTCACTGCAGACAAACTGCCTCACCCTTGCAGGGCCTGGAAACAATTATTCACTGACCTCTTTAGAAATAAGTTTTATTGCAGTGGAAGACATGTTAGAAACATGTTATCTCATCTTTTCATTTTCTCTCTCTCAGGGAATTGTGTTCTTTCAACATTTTCGGATTGCAGACTTTGTGACCTTTAGCTGCTCTTTTTTTCCTTCCTGATTTCCTAAAAGGAGACTTCATCAAGTGCTGACTGCAGAACAGTAATTCTGATTCTCTCTCCACAGTGCTCTCATGAGACCTTCATCTGGAATATTGTGTCCGGCTCTGGGGTCCACAATGCAAGAAAGACATGGAGCTGTTGGAGCAAGTCCAGAGGCGGGACAGAAAGGTGATCACCTCTCCTGTGAGGACAGGCTGAGAGAGTTGGTCTTGTTCAGCCTGAAGAAGAGAAGGCTCCAGGGAGACCTTATTACAGCCTTAGAATACTTAGTGGAGGGCGCCTACAAGAAAACTGGACAGGGACTGTTTACAGGGATGTGTAGTGACAAGATAAGGGGTAATGATTTTAAGCTGACAGAGGGTACATTTAGATGAAACAAAGAAATTCTTCATTATAGTGTGGTGAGGCACTGGAGGACAGAGGTTGCCCAGAGAAGCCATAAGATGCCTCCTCCCTGGCAGGGTTCAAGGCCAGGTTGGATGGGGTTTTGGGCAGCCTGGTCTAGTGAAGGGTGTCCCTGCCCGTGGCAGGGGGTTGGAACTAGATGGTCTTTGAGGTCCCTTCCAAAACAAACAGTTCTGTGATTCTGTAATTGCCTTCTGCATGCAGAGAAAGAACTGGTCAGCTGCTTAGTTCACTAAGTACTGCTGGAACATTAGATGCGGGAATTAGCCCCTGTCCTTTGCCACCAGCCTGATTCTCATCAGTCTGAGTCCACAGAGGTAGAACTGAGGAGAAACACAACAGACAATAAAAAGGGCAGGCACAGAGAATGGGTGCAGTGCTTTGTGAAATTATTAAAAGGGAATGAGAGCATTAAAATTGAAGACACACAAGCCCAACCCCATAATAGGTGTCCCTGCCAGAACAGAGGGTAGTGAGAAGCTGTTCTTCTCAGTATATCAGAGAGGCAGAATGGAAAAGACAGATAAAAAAAACTTTCCTTGGTTTTAAGCAGTTCTCTATTTACCAATATCTCACACCTGCCTGCTTTGGTGCTTGGGGCTTAGAGTTTGGAGGTTTTATTTAATATTCTTCTCTGAATCCATAGATACCATGCTACTGTCATCCCCAGCATCCATATGGAAGATAGTTATTCTGGTGGGAGATATACAGAATTCCATTATGATCATGTGGTGCTTGACAACACAAGGCTATGTCAGAAAGAAAAAACAAAATGCATACATACATGGAGCAATCCTAGGGGGAATGCAGAATAAAAAGGAAGTGGTTAAAAGTAGAAAGGTAGGAGACTCTTATCAGAAAAGTTAAAACCCATATCTTGCTTAAAGATAAATCTATCATAGCAGAGAATGAAAGTCCCATGAACATTCAGAGGAAGGACAGAACAGGACAAGTCAAAGAAAGAAACAGCTTGAGACACAGGTAGAGTATTTAGGAGTGGACAGAGTCCCAGGCAACAAAAATCTTCATGAAGGTGGCAAGGCCAGGCACTGAGCATGGCTATATGCCTGAGTGCTGCGTGTGCCTACACAGAAGGTAAACTACTCTGGGAGTCTGGGCAGCTATGTGTTAAGCCATACATTCCATGCTACCACAAGCAAAAAACTGCTAGTACCAAGAAGCTCCAGCCAATGTCATTAACCTCTGTGAAGAAACATTTCCTTTCCTTGGGGATGCACTCTGTGAGCATTAAGGTTGAGGAGAGTTTAACTGAGTCCTACCTGTGAATCTCTTGTACTCTTGGTTTGTGTGGGAGTCTCACAATCACGTCAGTTCCATTTTTAGGGCTTCTATATCTTCTGCGTGTCATGCTGTTGCTCAATAATTGTCAGTGTGCAGTTTTTGTCAGGAAATAATACTGTTTATTCTCTGAGACACTTTGCATGTTCTTCTTCATATTTTATAAGCTTTCATTCTGAGTCACTGGTACCTAAGGGACAAAGGCAAAAGGAATAACTTGAGAAAAAAATAAAGACAGTTGCTTGACATTACATTTAGTTAGCAGAAAGAATTAGTCTTGACAATTTAAGGCCACATTCTTTACTTTGTGAATCTGTTAAAAGTTGTGTTGTTTGGGTTGGGTTTTTTTTTCAGAAAAAAAGATACTTTCAAACATATACCTAACTTCCCTTTTGTAAAAGTTCAATGCCAAATGGAAACAACAGAGCAGGTGTTAGAGAAGCAGTGTAATGACTTGAAAATATTTATGCACACTTAACAACAGTAGGTCATAAAGTAGGAACTACAAAGACAAGTGCTCAGTGAAAGGTGTTGTGTGAGGACAAGGACTGAGCGGTTTCTGTGGCAATTCAGATAAGGTTTCCCACAGCTCTGGCCAACTTGAAGATGTGGGCTTTAAACTGAAGGACTTGGGGAGTGGCATCCAAGATGTCAGTGCTCATCCCATTGTACCCAACTGGGGAATAAGTCAGGCCAGACAAAGCAGTGACAGATGTCCCTTAACTGCCTCAAAACACAAGGACCAGAAAGCCAAGCACCTCACATGCTTGTATAGCTATGGTGGATCCTCTTGCACCACTCCAGGGGAAACCTCCATGCTTGATCACCTCTCTGAAATGTTTGTACACCAACAGACACAGCATGGGGAATAAACAGGAAGAACTAGAGGTCTGTGTGTGGCCATGGGGCCATGATATCTGCAATTATGGGGAAATGGTGGGAGAGCTAACAAGTCTGGAATACTACACGGATGGATACATACCTTTTTAGGACAGGCCAGCAAGGTGAAGTAGTAGAGATGTACTTTATGTAAGAGAGCAACTGGAATTTATCAACCTCTGCCTAAGGGTGAAGAATGAGTCAAGAGCTTGTAGGTAAGAATAAAGAGGCGTTAAGATGTCAAGTTTGCCTGAATGTTCTCTAACCCAATCCTCCCCAACCAAGGGAAGACCTTTCTTTTGCAAGACATTCTTTCCTACCTCCATGGTCTAGGATTCCTGAGGCCTGGCCTTAACAGTAAAGACAGAAGCAGAGAAGGCATTCAGTAACTCTACCTTCTCTGTATCATCCATCACCCACCTCATTCAGCATCATGCCTGTATTTTCCTTATTCTTTCTTTTTCTGCTGAGGTACTTGAATAACCCCTTCTTACTGTCCCTGACATCCCTTCCCAGATTTAATTCCAAGTAGGCCTTAGCCTTCCTTGTTGCATCCCTACATACTCTGTCAATGTTCCAATATTCTTTCCATGTGGCCAGTCCCTTTTTCCACATTCTTTACACTTTACAAAGTTCCTTCTTTGAGGTTTTCCAGAAAATCCTGGACACAATCCTGTGCAACCTGCTGTAGATGATCTTCCTTTTTCAGGGGGGTTGGACTTAGATGATCTCCGGTGATTCTGTGATTCCTGCAATCCTGCTTTTGATAAGTTTCATGCATGTACAAGTAGGTAAAAGCCCTCTCAGGAAGTTGATACAGCCAAGCCCTATGGCGTATTTCAGATCCATGGTCAATGTCACATACCAAACTGGTTGAGCAGAAGTAACACTGTCAAACATCCTTGCTCAATGCAGTCTTCATGATGTAAGCCCAAGCATGGCTTTATCTGAAATGACATCTCTTTCAGCACTAACTCTGACGGGGACTCTTTACATTTCTGTTTCTTACATGCTTCACTGGCTAATGAGCATCTCTACTTACCACATTTAAGAATAAATGTAGTTGGATATTGTATCAGGATCTCCTCCATTTCTTGGGTTGCTTGGTACTTCACACTTAACCTCATACTGAGTCCTCCAAACTCCTTTTAACTTTAAGGACTTTTTTCTAGAAAAGCCTCCCATCTTCGCTCAAAGACAGCACAAGAGAGACACCATTTCTTTCACAGCTTTGTTCCAACATGGTTAAAAACATATATTCCTCTTGTCTAGCCTCAAACACTGATCTGACTTCTATTAGTTCCCTGTATGCCTTTCAGTTCTACACCAAATGCACTCTTCTGGTACTTGTGCTCTAATGTCATTTGTGGGGAGGGGAAAAATGACATCTCTTGAATGCTTTCTAAGCTTGCCTGCACAGGGTCTATAGGGCAAGATGACCTGAATTAATGCTTAAAGTGACATTCCTTTTGGAAATCAGCATTCAAAGTGAAAGGCACTTCAATTAAGTTTTGCTTCACTTTCCAGGGGAAGGAACTATTTTATAATGAAGTAAGGTCACACTCTCTGAATAAGAACCCGTAAAAAGCAACCCAGCAGACCTCAGAATTTCTAAAAATCATACCTGCAGCTAATTCAAACAACATTTTCAAATACTGCAACAAAGGAGAGGCACAATTTATGCATTTCAAGATAGTTTTTGCTTCTCACTCTCAAGCTCCCTGCCTCCCACACCATTATCTCTTTTCTGCAGTATTTCCTGTGGTCATGGACAAACACTGTATTCCTGTCTTGAATTTTCAGCATCCCGTTTCTAGTCTTCTTTTTGCGATTGCATGTATCTCCAAAGACAACATTACATCCACCTGCTGTGGCATCAACTGCGTGTGCGTGTTTCAGCTGTTTTATCTCTCTGATCACCAAACTACTTCCCAGGCAGCACTGCTGCAGTCTGCAAGTCAGGCCACTGTTCTCTGTCCATGTATGCACAGACTTGCACTGAACAGTGCCAACCCATTTGTTTTCAAATCGCTTGCTGAATAATCCAAATTGCTCCTTTTGTACAGCAGGTTTTTTGCCCCTGATTCTGTAGCCGTTGTACCTGACATGATGTCAACTCTATTTTTCTGTGAGTTTGTATTTTCCTTCAGATATTAGGGAAGATACAGAATAGGCTCAATAGAAAATTTTATAGAACACATCGAAATGACCCACATTTATAAAAAACTCCCCCTAGAAACTAGTTGTGTCAGCTAGCCAATTCTTAGTGCCCACGCATTTCAGTGTCAAATAGTATGTGCTTCTGTATCAGAAAAACAGTGGTATAAGATAAAAATCAATACAAAGAATCTTATTCCTGCCTTCATTAGCCATACAAATAATCTAAGGGAATAAAATAAATCCTGTTTGACAAGTCCTATTTTGCATAAAACTGCTGACTGACGTTAATCATGTTCCTGCCCTTTATTTCTCTATTAATTGAATCCTGTATCAATTATTCCATTATTTCACTCAGGAGTGATGTCAGGTCAACTGGCCTATAATTTTCTTGGTCATCTTGTATACCTCCTAGTAGCCAGCTTCCAGTCTTCATTTATTTCATCAGTATTTTAATAGACATTTTTTATACAATGAGTACAATTATATTTTGTTTTCAATGAAGGAAGGTGAATTTCTTCTTTCTGTCTTTTGACATCACGGGAGAAAATAACTTAGATTAGCTTATCATTGGTTTCCATTAAAGCAGGCAGCCTTTTATTCTGCTTCTTCCAAACACAGAACAGAAATAACTGGAATACTTTTACCTCTCCTGCATTATCTACATTTTTACCACTCCCATGTAGGATCTTATTTGCCTTATATGCCACAAACTGTCTTGGTCCAGCTAAGCATGAAATGTCTTCTGATGACTGTGGCCTTGCGCATAAACTTTTTTAGCCCTCAAAATAACCCACTTACACATTGCCTATCTTCCTCCCTCCTCTCCTCCACTTACACATTGCCTATCTTCCTCCCTCCTCTCCTCCACTTACACATTGCCTATCTTCCTCCCTTCCTCCCTCTCCTGGTTTTTATCTTCCGGTTTATCTTCATCTGCAGCCCTCACTCACAGAATCACAGAATCACAGAATGATAGAGGTTGGAAGGGACCTCTGGAGATCACCAAGTCCAACCCCCTGCCAGAGCAGGATCACCTTGAGAAGGTTGCACAGGACAGCATCCAGGAGGGTCTTGAATATCTCCAGAGAAGACTCCACAATCTCTTGGGGCAGCCTGTTCCTGTGCTGTGTCACCCTCACAGTATAGAAGTTTTTTCTCATGCTTAAGTGGAACTGCCTATACACAGGTATGCCTCTTGTCCTCACTGCCACTCTTACACAAACCATCCTGGATTCATGGCTTATCCTGGATTCATGGCTTTCAGAGCCAGTAATGCCTTGTACTGAGATCACCACACACTCATTAACAGCCTAGTCCCCATTCTTGTGCTGATTTCCAGTCCTGGATGGTTCTTAAATTTGGGTTGCCCTTTTCTCTTTTATCTACTAGAAGGTATATGTTTTCCATGTAGAATTATTGCCTATGCTTTTCTGTTTTCCTCACCTCACTCCATAAAAAGCCACAGTCTCCCCTGGTACACACATACAGCTCCAGCACCTTCTCCTTTTGTCTGTTCTGGCATTTCCTCATTGTGTCTCCCTCTCTGTTCCCACACTCAATATCAGCCTTACTTATGATTTCAAACTCTCACTCACCCTCTCTGTTGCTCTATTCACACTCTCTGCTGTCCCACAGAGATGCTGTGATGCAGGGAGACATTATTTGTACATGCAGCAAATCGCAAGTGTGGTGTGCTTCTCTGCTCATCTCATTGAAAACAGTAAGGCTAGCAACCTAGTGTCTTTGCAAGTGCTTTGCAGCTGATATGAAAGAGATATTCCAAAAGCATCTTTGAAGAGACACAAGATAGCTCAATTTAATTTTACTGGCATTTATGTTATTGCTCTATGAAATGAATGAAAATTATTTTAGGAGCTTTCTGTGTTTTCCCAAAGTTTAAGAATGAGGTGTGGAGTACTGCTGTTTCAGAAAGAGGAGGTTTGGGAGACACTGTGCAAGAACATGACAAATGGCACCTAAAAATAGTCTGTGAAGATATAAATATCACATTTGGAGGCTTTTTCTTTAAACCATTCCCAACACCGAATTTCAGATATATCTCCCAAGGCTTTGATTGCTGCTGTGGAGACACATTCTGGTGATGAAACCAGTATAAAATATGTATGTATAATTTTTAAATCTAGAGTTTCAACTTCCTAGTATAGAAAATTCATGTTCTCAGAGGATTCCACATTGAGCCTTATGACTTGCTTGATGTAATTCATCTGAACTCTTAGCTGACTTTGAGCTTGGCTCTCAGTTCTGTAAGGACTATGGAGACTTTTCATGAAATTTCATGCTCAAATACATAAGGAAAGGACACTGGCACATCAGGATTTTTTAAGGCATCATGTAAGTAATTAAAAATCATAATCATTTCTTTCTGTTTTTCTTGGAAATTACCAACCTCCCAGAAACTTTGTCTCTTCAATAAAATACACACTCCTCAGATTCCATTCCTAGCAACTGGGTTTTGCTTATTTCTTATCTCTGGATCTTTGCACTTGTCTTGGTTTCTGGCTAGGATACAGTTGATTTTCTTTCTAGCAGCTGGTGGAATGCTGTGTTTGGGAGTTAGGATGAGAGCAATGTTGATAACACACTGATGGTGCTAGGTGCCGCCAAGCAGTCAGGGACTTTTCAGCATCTCACACCGCCCTGCTAACCAAAAGGCAGGGGTTGCCCAGGAAACTGGGAGGTAACATATCCAGGAGAGATGACCCAAACAAACCAAAGAGGGTATTCCATGCCAGTGGTGTCATGCTCAGCATAAAGAGGTGCTGCCAGGAGGAGGACCACAGGGCTTCAGGACACGCAGTTTGGGGACAGTCTAGCTTTCTAATGGCTTTGAGCTGTATGGTCCGAGTTGTGCAGTCTGGTGAGAAACTGCTTTGTTTATCACTGATTTCTTATATTTTGTTGTAAATCCTGTTATTGTTATTTCTCACTGCCTTTGCTGTCCCAGTAAACTGGCCTTATCCCAACCCATGAGGTTTGCCTTTGTCTTCCCATTTTCTCCTCCCCTGCACATTTCCCTCTCTCCCCACTGTCAGGGGAAAAATGAGCAAGCAGCTGCATGGTGCTCAGCTGCTGGCTGGGGCTAAACCATGACAGCATCTCTGCCTACATGAACCTTCCTGGTTCTGGTAAGAGCCAAGTGTGACTTACATCTCCATGCAGCCCTTACAGACTCTGAATGGTAGCTTTGGTGTCATGTGATAGAAGAGCATCTCAGACTAAAGTAGCGGGAAGTGGTTCAGCCCACCCCACAGATCCTGTTCATGTGCCTTGAGAAACTGGTCTGTTGGGCTGGTATACTTTTAAAGCCTGTTCTCACAATGCCTTAATCCCTCTGTTAAGAAAAAGTGATAATTCTGCTTGCAAAAGGAAGAGTGTGAACTGTCATGTCCAGTAATGACCCATGTGACACCTCTGTTACAGTCCTGTTGCAGGAAATAACTCAGACAATATGGCTTGCAGACCAAAGGTTTTCAGCTGGGACCATCAAAGCACGTAGAGCAGGAACATGGATGGGAGTAAAACTGGCAATGACTTGCAAGTGCATGCTGCAGGACTTAATTCTCTGACATGACATCTGAAGTTTGTCCTAAAAGGTGACATTCATCTCCACACAAACTGCTTTTCCAGAGATTACAGGGCACTTGCAGGGCCTGTGGCTTACATGTTGTCAGTGCCTTGATGGCATACCAGGCAGCAACAGCTGGCCTGCTTGGGCTGAGCCAGCTGCAGAGACAGGCAGAGGTGTGGCTGTGCCAGCGATGCCCTGGTTCTGAAGGAGACCTTCTCAGCAAATCCTAATTATCCTGCAAGTATGCTGTGCCTGTGTGACTACTTCTTTTCCAGAAGTCAACGGACCTCCCACCATGCACAGGGACATGCTGCATGCTGCCTGCAGATGACCTCCCTTGGAGACCTCCATGCAGCACCGCACAGCCTTTTTTACCTGGAGGGTTTAGCAGAGACCATATGATGTGAAGGGCAGGCCCCCATGTTAGGCAGTAATGGGTCTTGTACCAATTAATTCTCCTGGCAGATAGTATATCTGGCTGCCTTGCATACAGCTCAGGGAAGCACATCCCTGTCCGGACTATGGGGAAGAAACTGCAGAGATCCTGGTTAAGTGTTTGTGAAAGGCAAGTGCCTTCCCCAGCTCTGCTCCAGAAGCAACAGTCAAGGCCCCTTCCGTCAGTGGAGTCATCCTATAGTAAATCTGTCCCCAGGACATCGGGCACTTCTGCAGGGTCCAGTCTTCTCAGGAACTTCCTCAGAGCCTTGGAACTTTTTTCCTCTGATTACAAGGACTTCTTCAGAAGAATCTCTCAGGTAATTTTTTGAGTAACTGTCATTCTGGTTGGACCCTGTGGGAGAAACTGTGTGAAAAGGTGACCGCACCCCTAGCAGTTCTCAGCTTCATTTCAGATGAGAAGCTGCTACCTCAGTCTCTCTCACTGGCATTTCTAACCTGTCCAGTGCCGCATTATGTTAAAGGCCATTATTTATTCAGAAGAACTAGAGGGTGAGAAAGCATCCCGGTTCTGTAACAGGGATCAATAGGTGCCTTTTCTATAATGACAGCAACTTCTTTTTTTTTTTTTTCTTTTTAAGGCCTCATTTCTGAGCACTTAGAGAATCATTTCTAATGCTGAGCCATTAAAGACTGTTAAAAACATCAAAGCACTACTAAATGATCTATTAAAAAACACTATTGTTGCAATTGCTATTATGCTAATCTATGGATGATCTTGTTATTTTACACAGGCACAAACTCCCAAAGCTAAAGAAAGCTAACTGCATCAAGACAAGTGAAATAGAGTTTCATGGGAAATTAGATACCTGTTAGTATAGATAGTTTTATTTTGTTTCTTTATCTTAACTTTGCAGGCCAATGCCTTCTTTTGCTTAGCTGCATCTGGGAAACAAGACAACAAAATGCAGCACAGTCAATAATACACAGCTGCAGGCTTTGTTTTCCCCCTCATAAAGAGCAACCACCACAAAAATTGCTTTACACAAAACAGTCACCTTGCTCTTTGGCCAAGTAAAGCAAAGCATGTACAACAACTACTAGTAGTAGTAGTACCACTACAAATCTTTTAGAAGGGTCTGGCAGTGGTGGAATCAGGCAAGAGAGGGTACTGTGTGGTTTATTTTGGAAATGAATCAAAATCCAAAAAAGACCACAGGAAGAGGGACTAATCTTGCATTTTTAGAACCCAGTGCAATACAAATCCAAGCAAACCATTCAGCAATCCTGGGGAAACCAGGGGCACCCTTAGATCTCCTTTAAACATTTTAAAAAATGAGTGAACAAGCTCAGAATTCAGAGCAGAATCAGCTGCAAAAAAAGTACAGGTATATGCTTCTACTGTCCTTCCATTAAAGAGAATAGCAGCACGAAAACAATGGGGAGAAAAACAATTGCATCAGATTAAGTTTGGTATTTAATGGAGAGAAGAAACAGTCACCAAAAGGGCAAGGGAGTAAGTGTTTACCACCTTCTAATTAAATGTTTTCTATTAGGTGTTTTCCAGTAGAATACACATTAAAAATCCCTACAAACCACACAATAATGAAGATGGGTTTTTTAGTGCCAGGGGTATGGAGACACCCCATAGGAAGCTCAGCAGTTCCTTAGACAGGCTGCGATCTATACTCAGAGAGAGACTGCCAATAAATATTGTGAAGGCAGAAAATCCAGACTACACAATTTCACTTGTACTGGGCAGAGTTGGCAAAGTTGGCAGAACCTAGGAATAAGGCAGCAAATAACAGAAGCTTCAGGCTGATTTTCTTTGGGACTGTGAAAGGATTCAGCATGAAACTGAGAGTGAATCAAAGCTGTCCAGTCATTACTGCTCTCACTGGTATAGGAATCTGCAAGCCAAGAGGGCAAGAGTTGTTTTGTCTCTGATGCAGAATGAAAATAAGGAGAAACTCGAACATGAACGTGCATGAGATGGCAGTCTGGGGGGGTGCAAGGAGGAAAAGAAGGGAAATGGGCACTGATTTGTGTTTGAAAGTTGCCTGTAGCATTTCTCAGACAGTGAGAAGATTGGCTCCTCTGGGAACTGCATATAGAAAGGGCTGGGATGGAGGGCCAATATCCTGTGCTGTGCAATGAGCAGAATGAACTAGAACTGCTCTCAGGAGGAAAGAAAAATAAATACGGGGTTGCTTTCAAGAAAACAGGCAAACACACCAAAAAACATGTTATTTGAGAGCTGCAAACCTTTCCAGATTAAAATGAGCCACTATGAGTCTCTGGGGAAACCCCATACATACTGAGTCACCTGAATGCACTCCTGGGACAATGGCAGCTCTTACCCAGGAAGCAGGGGTGCAGAACAGCAGGGCTTCATGGACCGTGACCCAGAGGAAGAATGCTTATCTGAGGGGCACAGTGATGTTAGATGTGCTGCCCAGGTGTAGGCAGACACGGAAGGCTGTTGCCTGCTCTTCCGTAACAGCTCACAGGGACACAGGTCTCTCTCCACCGCGAGGTGCCACAGACTGCCAGTTGTCTCCCACCAGGTGCAAAGACAGCCTGAACAGGTAGCTCAGAGCCCGCTCGGGTGCTGTAGCCAAGTACAGGTGAGATTAACCCCAAATTTGCAATCTCCCTGCTGCCACCCTACAACTCTTCTTCAGACTGAAGGACAGCAGAGAGAAATCAGTGACTCTCTTCATCCTGTACCCAGAATGGCAGCCCAGTCCTGGCCCGCTACAAGTAGGTGAACACCTTGTCATCTATCAGTCTGGAATTAACACTGCAAAACCACACTTAACTTGGGAATTAAAGACTGAAATTAGTTTCACTATTACCTGGAATACAACCTGTTATTCCTTAACTAAAGGAAAGGTTCCTGTCAGTGATTTACAGGAGATGGTTTTTATAGGTCAGACTTAAACTTTGCTTTACCTGTTTCCAAGTACTTAGCAATAATATTGAGTGTATTTTGGTATTTAATTGCAGAAATTATTTTATTCCTATACTAAATTAGTAATTATACTATATTTTTACTAATTTATCTCACAATAAATGCAATATCTTTTGTAATATTCCTCCCACTACTTAACCCATTAACAAATTTCAATTCCCTTTAACATAATGCTTATAAAATTGATTTTTATTTCAAAAGCAGTGAAAGCATTTTTATTCTTTGCATTTTTGTTGCAGACATTTTAGATATATTTCTCATACTGGAAATCAATAATGCATGGTCTGAGATCAGATAGAAAGCTATGATCCTCCAGACTGAGCAGTTTTGCTTTTAATTCTTAAAATGTAATATCAAGGGAGATAATCAGTTTTGGGGTTTTTTTTTTTAAAAGATACAGAAAAGAGAGTGTTTTGTTTCTAATGTGTTGTTTGATCCAATTCTTCATTTAAAAAATAAACTGGCCAGCTGCAGTACATATTCTTAAGTACTAAGCAGCTAAAGGTCCAGTGATTTCTAACGCTTAAAGGCGTGTACCACACCTGAAAAAGTCAAGGTTTTAGGGGATAAAAAATTGAAATCCTTTACTACCGACAGCTGAGGATAAACATTGTGATACTCCATATCTGAAAATGCAGGAGCCAACACTTGAATTGTAATAGCACATAGTAGGTTTAATAGGGAATATGACCTACCGCAACAGACACGGTACTCACCAAAACATTTCTGCAACAAATATATAGACCAGACAGAAGGTGGGAAGAAAAAAACATGTGGTATTTAAGAACTTCTGTTGACTGGCAGAAAAGCCAACTAAAACGTTTAGGTTGCTGAAAACCCTGTCCTGTGCCTAGTCTACTGAATAAAATAAGCAATAAAATATGTGTGTTCATACATGGAACCATGCTGGAGTACAAGGGAAAAGAGTCAGGAAAAGTATTTTGTAGGCTTGATCTGCACACCCGTGCACTCGCTGCTGATGTGCTTGCCATACACAGAGATTATATTAGTGGAAGTGCCCAGTCCAGCCTTTCTCCTGGTTCCTGTCTGAATTAAATAAGCATCCTAAAAATGGACAGAGCATGAAACCTTGACTCTGCCTTCAAAGAATCATATTTCTTTTCTTCAGTTTCACACCTTGCCAACTGAAGAAGAAAGTCAGGGTGACAAAATCTTCATTCTAAACCTCACCAATTTTGTACCAGACATGGGGACTTTCCACATTGCAGCCACACAAAAAATGAAAGAGCTCTTAGCAACGACAACAGAAGAGTTGGGTGCTCTCTAGGATCTGACTAGGCAGAGTTTGCTCTCTCCCTAGAAAATCACTATGAAGGATCATGTTTCTTCTGATAGATGCCATTTACTCAACAGGGAGCAGCAGAATCTCACCCAAAAGGGCCAGTATGTCATGCACAAGAGCTGACAGGTTTTGAAAGCAGTGGGGTTTGCTGCATCAGCTTATTTGGATGGACCTTCTGAAGACAAACTTGCACTTTGCACCTTGCTGATCAGAGCTGCAGCCTGAAGTATTCATGTGGCAATCCATAAAAGAGCACAAGGATAAACCCTGACATGAGGAGGTTAGCTACCATGCACAACACCAGAATGATGCACCTCAGGCAGTAACCCTCACTAAAAGCACCACCAGCTTTATGGAGGGCTTGGCAGTGCCCTCAGCAGGACCAGTTCCTGAAGTCTGTGCAGAGGAGAAAAAACCTCCAGTAGCTTGTGTTATTAAACAAAGGGAGGATTAGGACATAAATCCCCTTCTCCTCCAACCCAAAGCCCATGACTTTTAACAAAGTTTTACAAATCTGGAGACACATAGTCGTGATTTTTTAACTATGGGGATGTGTAATGGGTATCTTCCATGCCCCTAGACTCAGAATATGGGGCCAAAGAGCTGAATAATGATTACTCGGTCATTAGGATATTTCTCTGTAGGCCTGTTTTCTCATGTTTTTTTTAAAGTTTCCAGTTTTTGCTCATGACTATTTTACTGTTTACTTGGTTTTCTGTAAAAAAAAATACTCCCTTTCACTAAAAAGCTAAAGAGGAGCTTCTAGCAATGAGGACTAAACAATTAATTATACAACCACCATCCAGAGGCTTTCTCAATATTAATACTCTCTCTTGTTTCCATTTTGCAAAATCTTACCTTGATTCTAATGTATTTCTTCAACAATGTTTTTATTAATTCTGTCTTTTACTTCCTACAGCAAAACCATAAAGACTACAATCCTACAAGGACTTACAGTAGGCTGATTTCTAGTGAAAGCTTGTTTTTACTGGTCATTTCGGTTTATCATTAAGCAAGTGCCTTAGTAAGCTAGAGAAAGTATCACGTAAAAAGATCATAAAAATAAAAATGTGTGTGCAAGGGGCTGGGCAGGGGGTGATTAAATTTTAGAGAAGTGTAGGTTTTTGTATAACAAAGGAAGAAATTAATCCTATGAAAGGTCTTAACAGCCTTGAACATTTTTCCCAATAAATCACATCGTTTCTGCAAGTTTATTGTGCACTGTATTTGATTAAAACTAGACTTTGGCAAATAACACTGTAATGGCAGATATTTTTTCGTATTACTTGTCAGAAAGCTAGCAGCTGTATGAAAACAAACCTCGCCTAATTGGAAGTGTTCATGGAACCGCAGTGAAAGTCTTTCACAAGTCCCTGAGCCACACACTGACAGTAAAAGAAAAACTGCATTTTCCCTGCAAGGCTTTAGAGTCCCACTGAGGAGCTGGTGCCTAAGGGCCCCATGTACACTGTGAAGCCACCTGAGAGTTCATAATGCAGCTCTGTGGCAGGCAAGGGCTTGTGTCCTCCATGCTCACAGGGACCTGGCAACACCCCCTGAGACTGGCCCGCCCTGCCTCCACACCATCAGCCCCCTCACTCACCTCAACCCACCTGGGAAAAACACCAGCCCCTTCCCTCTCATGCATCCCTCCTCCCATCCACCTGCTCTCCTGAATGACTCATAGATGAAGAGCTCAGGCAGGGTCATGGTAAAGCCAGCTGAAAATTACTTTTGGGTGTGAATCCATACAGCTTGGGGTTTGATATTTCTCATTACTTACTTTTTAAAAATTGAAAACTCCAGATCTTAAATAAATTAGTAAAATGTCAGTGGAAACCATTCCTGTGAAGTGCTTCAGTCCTCGACATTTTTAATATCAAAAGCTGCAGTATTTTAAAAATATTTTATCTCTTTTTTTGAATCAAAACTGCTTATCCAACGTTGCAAGGGACTTCTATTTCATAAGAAATGAAGATACCATGGCAACCATAACAGTTGTTTGCATTTTGGCTAAGAAACCAATTTTCCACTGAACAAAACAAGTCCTGGTGGAGGGTTTTCACCTCGTTTTGAACAGGAAAAGCCTTCCTACCTAGGGCCATGTGAAGCATGTTGCACACTTAATCATGTGTCCCAGCCAACTAGATAGACAAATGAGCATCGTAACTAGAGAACAGTAAAACTTACACAAAAATAAGTGTGGAATTTCTTTGCCCCCTGGATGGTGGAGAATGAAAGAGGTAGGTGCCTACTAAACTATAGCTGTTACTCAGGCTCTTCTCTAAATGGCAGTAGCTTCTCATGTTTTGTATTATGAATGGAAAATAATAAAATAAGGCTTGCTGTATGCAACTGCTGGGTGGTGTTTATTTATAGCTCTACTGGGGATAGTGTGACTGGCTGGGCAATGCAGTATTAATCATCTTTCCAGCGAGGAGCAGGAAAGTATTCTTAGAATAAGAATTAGGCATTAAGAACCATATTCCATCTATTTGGGAAAATCATACGCTGGGCAGGATGGAGCAGGGAGGGAGGAGGAACGACTGTGCCCAGCACATCCCCGGCAGAGCATGTGCTGCAGAGGAGGATAGACACGCTCCTCTCAGATAGTCAGCACTGCGGGGTGCTGCAGAGGGCACAGCAGCACAGGAAGGACTGAGCATTGCTTTCTTCCCAAGTCCTGCCTTCCTCTGTTGGAAATGGCCACAGAGCAAAGGTGAAGCAGCATCCTGGCATTCCAGGGAATAGAGGAGACCTCTGCTCCACAGAAAGGCCAGGTGTGGTGTTGGCTGATGCACTGATGTTGCATGGTCACCAGGGTTTAGAAGACATCATAGTGATGTAACTGGAGCTGAAGCACTGAATATATCTGCAAAGGGGTCCCAAAGCACTAGGAACTCTGCAGCACAAAAATAAAAAGAGGAAAGAAATTATCACGTAAACCTAAACAGAAAAAGGAGCGGCTCAGACAAGGCTGAAACTGGCAAGAGTTGGCCAGGGAAAAGCAGCAGATCAAATTGCAGCCTGGGGAGCCCAGTGCTGTGCAACCACAAAGCCCAGAGCCAGAAAAGAACAGAGCAGTGCAGAAGGGATAACTGAAACCAGGTCCTTGAAGCAGTGGCTGACAGAAGGTGAGGCAAAGTCAGAGCAGGGAGAGAAAATGACCACAGGTCCCACTAGGAAACCCTGCCCCTCTTGAAGGCAGGGATGCAACTGGGGGCTGGAGGGTCTACACAGCTCTGCAAGGACAGCAGCCTTGGGGTACTAAGCAATTTTGAAAATCAGAGGGAGTAGTATTCAAGCAGCACCTGGTTATGCTAGAAGATGTCCACTAACACTGCAAGAATGTCCTTATTACAGCTACAGGCTGAGCAAACAAGAGAGACCACAGAGAGAGGAGGTCAGGCATGTACAGCAGATCAGAACTGTGGAGTTTGATATCCTATTCCCTGGACGCTGTCCCTCTAAATAGAAGTGCTAGTATTTAGCTGCCAAAATGTTAATTAAGCCGACTATCTTTCAAACTCTGCAAAATCACATTTTGGGTTTGTATTTCTTTGAAGCGAGTATATTTCCAGGCTCACTTTTCATTGCAGTATCTTAGCACCAGGGAAAGAAACGCCCATTGTGTGTATCTCATTCTTCTTTAAGAAATACAAAGCAAATAGGGTGCTGGCTGAGTGCACCTCCACAAAGTAAACCAGCATTACATCTCAGCTCTTCCTTGCATCAAGCCAGCCCCAGTGCCAGATTTCCAAAAACAGATAGTGCTCATTCTCCCACACGACATTCCCCTGTGCAAAAACAGAATTATGATTTAACCAGTATTACATACTCACAGTGAGAGATACGTGCCTGGAATACAAAGAGATGGCAGGTGCCACCTCCATAGAAGCCATGAGGGACAACACATAGGGCTTACATGTCAAAACTGCACACAGGCATGCATGTCCTTTAAACATCCTGGCAGAAGCACTGCATGTGGAAATGCAGAGCAGCCACTGTACCTCCCAGTTGCTCTTCTGTGCCACTGTGGCTTTAGGAATCAGTCTGTATCGCTGCTGGCTGGACTCTGCAAGCATGACAATCTGTAACCTACAGCCCCAAAATTTTGCAAGTGAACAGTACGTGTTACTGAAACAGGGCTGTGTTCTTAACCAGTCAAACGGATTTATAGTGTGGATACCTAAGCCATCAACTTGAAATTAAATCCAAAGAAGAGAGAGTTCAGCCAAGAGAGATGGGTTACAAGATGATCACAGACAGGTTAAGTCAGTAATGAGGGCACTGAGAAACAGGAGAAGTCACCAGTAAGGTGTCCCTGCAAATTTCATACATTATAATTGCACTCCACAGGCTCCTCACTATTGCTGTAAAGAGCTGTGTGCTTCAGTTCTGCAGCCGAGAAGTTTGAAGGAAGACTCAGGAACAGTGTGCTGCTGCTTTAGCCTCATGACATACTTGGGGTCCCTCTGGGAACTTCATCCCAAGGAACTCATTGGCAGAGAGGAAAGCTGAGGACCAAGTCTATCTGGTCAGGTCTCCAACTCTGTGTGTCCAGCCCTGGTTTCTCAATTTTATATTTAATCTTGATCAGCAAATATTAGACTACGCTTACAGCAAGACTTCAAAGACAGTTTCACCCATGCTCCTCATGTTACACACATGGCTGTCCTCTTGGCTGCCAGGGAAAAAACAGGTCCCAACCCAGTAAGGACAGCAGTGTGTCTGCAGAAAATGCAGCATAAGCCTGAAACCTTCTGTCAACCCTTCACCTCTTTTATCAGGTGCTGGCCTACCTCAGCTCCTTCCCTGTCCTTGCCTCAACTTTTATAGGAGACTGCAGCATAACCACAGCCCTGCCACCAACCATTGCCCTGGAAAGGCAGTGCCACCCTGGCTCATACCTCCCTGTGTGTGGCTGGAAAGTCAGGAACATTCTTCTCTTGCCTCAGACACCAATTCAAAGCCACAGTGTGTCCAGGAGCATAAAGCAGGGCTCAATATTTCAAGGCAAATTATGGAATGGTGTACATGCCAAGCCTGATGAGCCTGCCCTCTAGGACTGTGATGTGGGCTGGAGGCACCCAGGTACCCCCTGGACTGCCGCTGAAGGTCTTCCCTGGGGCTAATGAATACCAGCAAAGAACCAGGCCCCAAATGTTGATTGTCAAGTGAGCATGAAACAAGCGGAAAGGGAGAGACAAGTAATAGGAATATAATTATGCAATGATTCATCTTGGGTATGCTTGCACGCTGGGAGGAGGGGGGCAGGAAAATAGAGGGAACTGAGCCCTTTTTTTGGGGAGGGGGCAGAAGTGGAATACTGCACAAGATAATTTGAAGAAGTGATTCAAAGGAGACATAGGTGGATATACTGCAAGGATCAAGTAAAGTGAAACAACCCTTTGATTCTACATAAATGATACAGAACTGTCCTTCTAAAATGTGCAGTGAACGCATTACTGAGATCACAGATTAAGGGGGTTAGCAGGCATTTACAATCGTATACTGAGCAGCTGCTTCTCTCTCTTTGTAGCATTAACCTTCATGAAACATAGAAGCATTCACCATCCTGAAGGAAAAACTGTGGGATGAGAATTTTCATCGGCAGCCCACCAGTAGCCTATAAATATATTTGAGTAGTGGCAGAGGCAGATTTTAAGCACACACAAAAGATTGCATTTGGGAGATCTTTAAAGCATTGCAGAGCAGGTGAACTGCTTTGAAACCTTAAATTGTCGTTTTGAATGCAATGCTCATACCTTCTGTATTTATCAAGGCAAATTACAGGCAGTTGTTACTGGCAGCTGGGGAAAGTGATACGGAGAAAACTCCCTGTGAACTCTGTGTGATCAGCCCAGTGGAGTGTAAGTGAGCAGGGCTCGGGAGCAGTGCAATTATTCTACAAGTCCATGACTCAGCTCCAGCAGCAGGACCGCCAATGAGCAAAGAAGCAAGTCTGCCTTCTCTCCAAGAGCCCCAAGCTCACTTCTCTGGCCATCCTTCTCCCATGACCTCATGTTCCACCCAGCGCAAATTACCCTCAAGAACTTGCAGGGGACACAGAGATGTCCTCAAATCAACAGCCTAGCCCCTTCAGTTCCATCCATCAGGGGCACACCAGACAACAGGGGACATCTTGCCAACAAGCATTTCAGCAGCCCTGCACAGGCACTCACTAGGATTGATGGTGGTCTTCACATCTGTACAGGTGGCTGAAGAATACACCTCCTTTTCGGCAAATGTAGATAAAATTTATAGCCAGATCTGATGGCAACATGTCTGGACCAATGCATATGTCAGCCAGTTGCCTAATGCATGGCTCTTCTATGTTTCATCCTTCTAAAAAAAAACCACTCTCAGTGAATAGATGGTAAATGAATAAAGGTTGATTTTTTTTATGCCTGTGCCAAATTAATTATAAATAAGCAGCCAAAGGGCTATCATCCCATCTACCAATCAATCAGTTGAAAGTATAAATATACTAGGATGATATACAGTGCCTGTGGCACACACACAAACCCAGTCAGCTAAAAAGGGAAGGAAAACATTTCCAGTCTTCATCTGGAGAGATGCCACAGATTTCATGAGGCTAAGCTGAAGGGGAAGAATTTTTGTAACTACATGATTTTTACAGACAGAGTACCCTGTCTTGTCAGCAATCTACCTAGGGTTAAATATTTTCTCATAGCCACTAACAACATTGCTATTCATGTGTATGTACACATAGATCAAAACTAATGACCCAAGCAGTCATTTAATGACTTCAGCAAGGGCAGGAGGCTAATTTTCAACATAGTAACGTGTTCTCTTGGATAAGAGCCTAACTTTGTTAACAGAGACAGGCAAGCCCAAAGATGAGACGTTGCATACATCAGTTTACAGCAGCATCTGAAGGCAAGGTGGTTAAAACAGGTTGTGCAGAAAGAGATTACCAGATAAACATCTTTTGCACAGTGATACCACAAGAGCTGCAGACTGCAAACAAATTGTGTGTCTCAATCTACGCCAAGAAACATTTGAGAGGTGTGAAAGTGATGGTACCAAGACAGCAGCACCATTCCTTCTCAGTCCATACTTTTCTTGTTAGAAAAGAATGCCAGATCAAGAAGAATCTCTGGCTGTTGCAAAATCCATCCCTGAAGCATGCAGATGTGACCTCACCTGCCTCTGAAATGTCTGAGCAGATCTCAAATGCACTCCCAGAACACCTGATGGACTCCTCACACTGGCTGGCAGCTCCTCATAAAATCTTCTGATGAATTTACCACCATCAATGTTTTCCATATAGAAACAACAACAGAGATTTCATATTGTGCCTTCATTTGCTAATGAGCTGTACAGGTTAAGGAAAACATATCTTATCAACCACTACAGTCCCTTGCAAAACACAAGGCTTGAGGATACTTTCAATAGTCCCAGAAGGCTCACATTTGCTTTGTTTTACATTTTTGTATCTTTATTTCTTGCTCCAGCTTCAAGGAGTTCTCTTTATGGATCAGTTTTTCTTTCTGAAAGCCCAGCAGGGTTTTAGCAGACCAAGTGTGAACACACATTTTAGTGTTCTCCATAATAAATGCAGAAAATTCACGAGCTCAGAGCTGTCTGTGGTAAACCCAAAGTCTGTAACTCAGCCACAGGCTTCTCCACCTCTGCCTTGAAGACAGACAAGCTGCAATCACACCCCTTAGCCAGGCTCTCAGCCTTCACAATTTCATACGTTCCACATCACCCAGACCTCACAGACCCTCCTCTCTTGGTTGTTCCCTCCAGACTCTTTATAGGATTTTAGAAGTTTGTTGCCAAGCCCCAAATGCAGCAGCTGAACTGGAGTAGGCACAGACAGTGCCTACTTCCTCCTCCTTCCAAAGCTCAGGCAGTGCTGGGAATACAGCACAGTATTTGCTAATTCAGCATTGACAACAGTCACTTATTCACTCCTCCAGCTCCATGCTTCCCACATTGTTCTCACCCACAGGGAATGTATGTGTGCCCCATTTCAGATTACTTCATATTTTCCCTATTCCAGTGTCAGTCTGTACATTTTCCTTCTTTTTTTTTTTTCCTTTTCTTTTCTTTTCTGATTTTCCTTATCTTCATGATGCTATTTCTCTGTCCTAGTTACTCTTCACATCCTCACTCTACATTGGACCAGTCATTAACATCATCCACATAAAGAGCTATACATATGAGATAGTCCCATCATATCGGTGCACTTGTACTGTTTATTTAAGAGCCAGTGCTGCATCAAACAGAAAGGCATCTGTGTAAGGGAACTCAAATCCACCTTCCTTCATCCCTCACTTTCTTTCCTCTTCTCTTCCTTTCCTTTTCTCACTTCTTACTCTACTCTCCATTATCCACATTATCTTTTTAAGGCTTGCTTTGTTCATCATTCCATTGCTGCTACAGGATCCCATTTGTACTTCCCTTCCTACACACAACTTGGACCTCAGTTTGTTACGCTTCTTTCATCTGTGTCAGTCCATCAGTATGTCCCAGGAAAGAGGCTTTCGTCTCAGTGGTGGCAAACAAACAGACAAATAAATACCAAATCAGAGCTTCATCACCTACCACTCAGCACAGAAGTCCTTTAACTTCACTGGAGCTGTATTGATTTGTGGCAGCTGGGAGTCTGACTTACTGCTACTCGTTTCATGGAGGCAATATTCATCACTCCACAGCCACCGCCTGGATCCACCTCCCTGTCAGACTGTTACCACCGCACAACAAGCTGATCATACCAATTGACTAAATAATCTGCATTCATCTTAGTGGGTCAGAAATTCCAAACAGACACATTGTCCTTGGGATTCTTCATGGGCTGTAGCGCAACCACCTCCAGCCATCTTCTTCAACACCTCTGTGAAGGAAGGAAACCATCTGGTCAGGGTCCTTAAATCCATGTGAAAGGGCAATATGACCATTACATAATAGCATCATTAAAAATTAAAAGCAGAAATAATATGCCAGTTGGAGAAAACATTCTTATGTATAAAATTTTATGCTGCATCAGGAGAAAAAAAACATCAATTTGTTTGTGTGTACCCACATCTCTTCACATTCTTGTGCACTCCCTGGAGTTTAAAATTCACCAACTTTGCCAAAGAAAGGCACCCAGCAAGATCAAGTCTCTACAAAATTTCTCTTTCACGTGAAACAATGATCTGTAAAGATGGACATTTATTAGGATGCATAAGAAAAAATGGATAATGGAAAACAAGCATCCATCAATTACTCTTGGCTAGACACTGGGTGAATCAGGTGTCAACCCATCTCCCAGAGGACAGTGAAAGACTAAAAAAGAAAGATTCAAGACACTGACAAGATTAGATTACCTTAATAAGGTGGGAGAAAAAAGAAACAGACAGACAAACTAACACCATGTTACAAATGAACAAGGAAAGTAAGTCAACAGTATGCCATCTCGCATCTGTCTGGACAGAAGATCAAAAGGACATTCAATGAAATTAAGTTTGATATTCAGCTAGGCTAGTCTGATCAAGCATAATTAAGATAATACCTTCACTGGGGGGAGGAAGAGAAAAACATCTTTATTAGTGAGCTGGAGAAGGTGATGGAGCAGACTCTTGTCAAGTTTTCAACTGACACCAAGTTGCAGAAGTGGTCAACACACCAAAGCCTAACAGCACCTGAGTTCCTATCAGAAAGAGATGGGGCCAGGAGCTGCTCTTCTGGGGAGGACGAGGGACAATGGGCAAAAGCTGAACAAGAGCGGTTCAGACCAGATGCAAGTAGAAGTTTTGCTCTGAGCAGGCAGACCAGCAGCAGACCTGCGACCCAAAAGGGATGTGCAGTCTCAATCTGAGTTTTTCCAGACCTGACTGGACAAAGGCTAGTTCTCTTCCAAACTGAAGTGCCTTTCAGTCCTATTATTCTTAAGAATCTTCAGTTGTGTGAAAAGAAGATGGAGTCTGGTTACCAGGAGACACCCATCAAGGCCTGCATGTTTGCAAGGTCAGTGTCAGCTAGACCCCTCTGCTGCTGAGGGTGCACTACAAGGCCAAGCACTCTGACAGATCTCACTTGGCTGCAATTCTTCTGCTGTTATAATGCTGGGTACTCTCCACCAGACCCTTAGGGTGGGAAGGCCTTGTCAATGGCCTCTGTGTGTCCTGAGAGCCTAAGCACCATTAGCCCTGCGGTGCAACCTGGAACAAGACATACATGAAAGCTTTCTGAACAGTGCAGTCACATTTTTGAATTGAGGAAGAAAGCACTGTGTTTCTTCATTCTCTAATGAAGCTATGGTCATATCTTCTATTGCTTGGTAATTGCTTGGTAATTGACAGAAATTGTGGTTGCTGAGCTGAGAGCTGGAAAGAATAATGGGTGACATGTCAATTTCCAGATAAGGGACCTCATCACATACATGAACAAAAAAGTCGGCCTTGCTTTTACAGCCTTTGTTCCTTGGGGGTGAGAGTTAGTGATTTAAAATAAAAGCTGTGTTCCAAAACACATTAAGTGTTCCAAGAGAGCAAATGCACCTGAAAGGGGAAAATAGCCGTCAAGACATAAACAGTAGTACAGCAAACACCTGCAGACACAAAGGAACGCTAGCTGGGTATGGACCTGATGGGTTCCAGCAGTCAAAATGTTTTCTCACAACATCATAATCCTGCAAGTACATCTTCAGTACCCTTCACCATTAACAGAAAACATCCAGATTCTTTTTAACTTTTTTTTCCCTTTAAACTTAGCTACTATGATGTAAGGGAAATGTTTTTTGCAGAGATAGTGTAGTGTTTTAAAGAAGCTGCTTTAGTGAAGCATCACTGCCCCTATGCAGTGGGGTTTCTCAGAAGTTTAGGGATCACTCACACAGATCTAAAACATTAGAGCAGCATGGAGTGCTTTTGTTCCACATAGGAAGGCTTCAAAAGCTCACTGCAAGGCCTTTGCCATGTATCAAGCAATGCCTTGAGGTTCAGCCAAACTTCTGTTCCCAAACCACAGAGCAGCCTTGGCCAGTCTCCTTGGGATTAGAGTTTCTAGATGCATGCTTCCGGCTGTCCTACTACACACGTCACAGGCTGGATCCAGGACTCCTCACCAGGTTTCTTCTACCCGTATTTGCCTTTCAGAGAACTGAAACGTCATCCTGTTGGGAAATCAAACCTGTGAAAATTAAATTTAGTCACAGTGTTAATCACGTTTGTTACTAACTCCTGGTCCTGCAGAGCTGAAGCAACTATGGAACATTTCTGCAGATTCTGTTCAGTCCAAGCATGGCCTGAAGCATTGTTAATGAGGTACAAGTTGCAGGATTGATCCCAGTAGACGTAACTGCAAAAACACATGAAAACTGTACATGGAATTTAACATGCCGGGCGTTTTATAGCAAAATGACATGCAAAACTGGATCATGGTTTGACTTGCACATTGCACCTTGCATCTGACTGGCTCAGGGGAGCACTTTCTTTTTGCTAGCTAAGCTCATTTGCTCTGACAGTCACTGAGTAAGAGTCAGTGAATTGTTCATCCTGTTTCTTTAATTCTCAGGCTTAGTTACACTTTTGACAATCCTTTGTGCCCTAATAGAGCCTGTTGCGGCATTTCCTTGTTATCTGAATCAGTGTGAACCATGTTTAGAATGACAGACTGGTGAGCAAAGTTAAAGCAGCACATGAACTGGATCTGCACACAACTAAAATTAGTTAAAAGACCAACTATACAGCAGTTCTGTATCCACTATGCAGCTGACAGTAACACTGAGTTTCTTCCGTAACAGAATCCCAGAATGGCTGAGGCTGAGAGGGACCTCTGGAGATAACTAGTCCAAGCCCACTGCTCAGAGCGGGGTTACCTACAGCAAGTTCAGGATATCCTCCAGTCAGGTTTTGAGTATGTCCAAGGATGGAAATTCCACCACCTCTCTGGCCATCCTGTGCCAGTGTTCGATCACTATAACAGTAATAAAAAACCCAACAAAAAAACCCACAAAAGCAAAATTCGACAACAATAAAGGAAAATCCCCAACCCTCCCTCAACAACAACAAAAAAAACCCCTTTGCCACTCCTCTTTTCACTGGGTACCCCTGAAAAGAATTTTAATCCTTTATTCCTTCCCAGCAGGTATTCATACACAGTGGTGAGATTCCCTCTGATTCTTCTTTCCTGAAGGTTAAGTCTCAGCTGTGTCAGCCTCTTCTCTTATGTCAAATGTTCTAACTTCTCCATCCTCTTCGTGGTCCTTTGCTGGACTCTTTCCAGTATGTCCATGTCTCCTTATGCTGGGAAGTCCAGGGTTGGTGCTAGCACTGTAAATATCCCAACTGAGATAAGTGGATCACCTCCCTCGATCTGTTGGCAGCACTCTTTCTGATTCAGGCCAGGATGCTGTTGACCTACTTTTCCACAAGTGCACATTGCTGACAGACAATAGAGTATTAGAGCTCCAGTTGACACTTATTACAACTTCATGCTGGTGTCAAGTCCCGTGATTTTAAAGAAAGTATGCCAGCCTAGCCCTGGAGACATTCACTAACGGACCGCAGTCTTTAAACCCAACTATTTACTTTGTTAAGTTTAACTTTACAATGCAAATGGTCCCCACATTTCAAGCATTCCAGATGGGACTATATTGTGGCATTTCCCACCAATAGCTACATCGGTACCCCAGAAGCTAAGAAATAGGAGAGTTCAATTGGAGCTCCTGCATGCTTACACCCATCAGAGCTGGCCTTCAACCTTCTTCAGCTCCAATATTGGAGGGGCAGACTCATTTAACATCTCTTTCAGATATTCCTGGATTGTGGCAGGGTAGCATGGCAAAGTGATCAGTACTTAATAATTCTATTAAGTGGATATGCTAGACCAGATTTCTTTTATAGGAGTAAACTGCAACAATTTACACCAGCCATTTAGCTCCTGGGTGGGTATTTCTATTTCACTGTAAAATCTTTTCCCATTCATCTAAATCAATCCACCTAAGCTAAATCAGCTTAAATTCACTCCACCAGTCAGAAACAGGGCACTCACACTGAACAGACAAATCCTTCGTTAATGATATAAATTATCCCATGTAAGAAGGAAATAGTGCTTTCTCATTGTCAGTTGATTGAAGGATGCCTAACATTTATGTGCTGAGATAGAGTACAAGGCTTCTGGAGTGTAACAGTTGCAGAAGTGATGGCTCTCAAGCCACAACAGGGTCACCCTGATGAGTTGTGGTGTGGGAGAAGGTCCCTTCTTTTGACAGTTTCCCACTACAGCAATAGCTGCACCTGTTTTTCTCTCTTCAAACAAGTGTAAATCAGAGCTGTACCAGATGTTTTTGTTGAATAGGATGCAAGAGCTGCACTGAGTCAGCAGTCCCAGCACACCCCACCAAAATTTCACTGAAAGTTTTAGCAGGATGCTCAGCAGTAAAACACATGTAACCACTTAGCAGGAAGAAGAATAGGTCATTGGGGAATTGGCTTGGCTTCTGTTCCTTTCGCTGAACATGTTTTTCCACTTTCTTCTGCAAATAAGTACAACAAAGTTCTGCCAGACTGCTCCCCTATGACACACCTATGACTAATCTGGTAACAAGACAACCATTTTAATTCATTTCTCAGCTAAGGCTACTGTTAGCACTTCTCTTTCATACAGTTGCTGTTGAGAATGAGTCCTACCCATTCATGGGTCTTTGGCATTACGTAGTGTGACTGCTGACCCCTCCATAGCAAGCAGGAGAGCAGCCATATCCAGCCTCCTCAACAGTGCATGTTAGTCCTGTTGATGTATGGGGAAGTCATGTTGTTATCTGTCTTGCAAAACACTCTGAGAGTCAGCCTCTTGTGTGAAGTCCCAGTCTAGAAAACAAAAAGATAAAAGAAAAAAAAAAAAGAGGGGTGGAAGGGATGGGACACCACCACAGGAGAAAGAACCCATAGCTGTCTTCCTTCTCCATATAAAAGAAACCAAATTCCATCCAAAGTCATACAGACAATCTAGAGCAAAGACAGGAATGAAATCTAGACCTATTGAGTTTCAGTGTAGTTCCTCAGCCTTTTGCAATTTACTAATTTACTTTATGAGTGGGCATTCAGAAATGCAGGTCACTGTCTGCCAATGCATACTAACCACTACTATTTTGCAGTAGTCTGCCTCATAATAGCACAGAGAGCTGGTCCCATCCTCCTTATGGCCTCATAGACAGGAATAAATGGACATGAAATTCATTTAAGATTTTTTGTTTGTTTGTTTTCACATCCAGCACAGTTAACCCAACTGTGAGCAATCAGCAGTTTAAATTAGTGTATTTCAATAATTCAGACTGACAATATTGCTTTTGGGACAGCAAGAATTCTGCAATATATTGGTCTTATACCCATGAGAAAAGTGCTTCTGCATGACTGCTCAGTAGCTCTAGGAACACTGCTTGATCTATTGCTCAGTCTACCTGGTTTTGCCAACACCTAAATGGACACAGATGAATTCTGTTGACTCTTAGAATTGTATCCTTCCAATTTGGCTTCTGCAAAGACTGTACCATCCAGCAAGGAAGTGAAAGGAGAGCAAGTATTACATCAGATATTTCTTTATTTAGATAAGGAAAAACGCCCTGCAAAATGTTTCACACTTCCTACCACTACATCTGGGACACATCTCACATACTGCTAGTATTAAACATCAATATACCAAGATGTGTATGTTGCATCGGTTTTCTGCAAATCCCTATTATCTGAAGAAAAAGAATGCCTCAGATTTGCAAACCTGAATCTCTTCCAGATAAATAACATTTTCTAGTATCAAGATACATATTTTTATTGTGGAAAGTTTTTTTGTTTAAGAGATTTAATTTACTGCCTTTAATATCTTCTGTATCACTAAAGATCTGCCGCTTCTCCTAATAAGCATATTTATTTCTAGCAAATGCAAATTCAGTAAAAAAACATTTTAGTTGGTGGAAGAAAAGTTGCTAATTAACATGACATTCTGCAAAATCCAGTTCTAATAGCTCACTGCCAAGATATTCAACCTGGCCTTTAAACCACAGGAAACTGTTGATGTTGACAGTGCAGAACATGTGTTTTGGGGACAGCTGGGTTTTTAGTAAGTAGCTTTGTGATTTGCCAAGGCAAAACTCAAAGCAATCATCTATTCCTTTTCTTTTTTTGCTAACAAAAACCCCAAACAAACCAACCCGAAATAAACCCAAAACAACAAAAAACCCTTACATTTATTGAATAAAAGATACTTCCCCCATTTCCTTACCATGAAATTGTTGTCCAAAGTGACTGTCAGATCCTAAGAGACTAGCAGATGTAATGAACTTTCTGTGTTTTTATACCCAGCTGCATTTCTAATGACATCATAAAACCCAGAATACATTATCACATTTTTCTTGTCCACTGACATCCACCTTCTTCTGCACCTGAAAAAAACTCTGCACCAAACCAATTTCAACAGCACTTGACAGCAGGCAAAAGATGGAAAAAAAAATTATAATTTTTGAGAAGTTTCAGAAATATCAGACAGACAGCAGTACTTCACTAAAGAGGAAAATACAGTATAAGCTTGATCCTTGTTAGACACTGAGGAGTTCAGGCAGGAGAAGACAGCCCATATCCCACCATATCCACAGAGTATGTGCCTCTGTCTCCAGAGTAATGCTGACTCTGTGATGGCAAATAAGAGAAAAGAAAGCTAACACTTTTTGGTGTGCGGGGCAGACAAAATCATTCGCTTACATTTGGCTTCCCCCTTTGTAACAAAGAGAAAGGTTGAGCATATACCCATATGATTTAGATTTTTTTTTTAAAGTCAGCTGATCACCTAGCTGTGGTGAACTACATAAACCATTTACCACTTTTCCTTTTTTTCCTTTCTTTTTTTTAAAATCACACTAGATAAATTCACAGATGCATGATAAGCATGGCATGACAATCCATCTGAAAAGAATCAGAATAACTCTTTCAGTCCCACATAAAGTAGCGGGGATCCAGGAAGTCAAAGACATGTATCATTTCTTGTGGATGTCCTGGGCCACCACTCTATGATTTCCATTGCAAATGTGGTCTTTGGGAAAAAAAGAAAACCAAACCCAGCTGTATCTTGAGTGGAAATGTGTTTCTATTGCAATGAATACAGTGCACAATGCGTCCATTTCTGCCAGGACCTATGGTCTGTTACACTAGTGAAGATGTATTTTCCTCCAGTTTTCTAAGACTGTGGCAGCCCTGCCACTTTTTAGCTGCTGTGACTACAAACAAAAGAATTTTGTAGTAGAAAGAAAGAGTGTCAGGCAAAATGTGTGAAGGTTGACAAAAGCAGTGTTGTCTGAAATAAATACAGTAAAAGTTATTCACTGTCGATACTAACAAGAGGACAATAGCCTGATATATACTAGAAAATTGAAAAAACAGCCATGAAAATGTAAATTTCTCCTACACACCACCCCCCATGCTCAGCCTCAGCTGCCATATGTCCAGCCCTGTAGACTTAACGCAGTCAGTATGCAGAAATACAAACACGAGACACCTTAAAGCAAAAAGTAGGTAAGCATTAGTAAAAAGTAAATATCTATTGAAACTTGTTCAAAAAAATATAACAAGCTCTCACAGAAAATCAGAGCTAGAGTCACCTCTGCAGACCATCTAGTCCAAACCCCCTCCTCAAAGCTGGATCAACTACAGCAGGATTCTCAGGGCTGCATATATTTGGGCTGCCTCTGAACATCAGCACAACTCTCTGGTATAAAAGATGCTCCTCCCAATTCTGGATAGTCCATAGTCTGCTGACGATACCCTCTGTCCTTCATCCAAAGCAATCCAAGGCATTAATGGAGAAGTAGGACAGAACTGGCCCCAGTATCCACCCTGGGATACTGGGCTCCCTCCTAGTCTTCAAGCGCAGTTCAGCAGGATGCAATTCAGCATCCTCACTCAGTGGCAACAGAGAGGCAATGGAATTTAATGGAGGGTGCTGGAAAATGAGTTTTATATTTTAGACAAGCTGACTTAAACTCTCCACACACATCCAGAAAGGATGTGCAGTCATGAGGAGAGCTTGGTCAAGTGTCGCCAGAGGCTGCACCCTTCCCCATGGTGGGACAGGCTCATTTCTCCAGAGAATAAGCTCAGCCTACACCGGCTTTCTAGCTTTTACTGCAATCAAAGGGCAAATTGTGGACAAAATAGCCTAAATTTTAGTTAAGATAATTTAGGATGTAGAGTGGTATTACAGAAAAAAAGTAAGAAGTGAATAATCAAGGAGTTTTTAAGAGTCCCTGAACTTCTTAGCTTATGACAGATCTTTAAAACCTGACCTGGAAACAGGAAATGAAGATAATCTCTCATCAAAAGCACTTCTTGTTTCTCAACAGAGATAGACAAGTAAAGAAAAAGTTTTCTTCAAAATAAAAAAGGTGTTCAGTCAGTCTTTCATTGGAAAATTGTACAAAAAATGATTAAAAAAACAATAAATGACATAGATGAACGTACCTATTTTTGTATTACACCAGTGACTCCTAATACAAGCTGGGCAAATTCTTTAAGTTTTAGGATAAACTCCTTCCAAGAGAGTCAGTTGCAATGTATCCTGTTCTTAAAGGATAATGGTTATTTAACTCAAAGAAAGAGCTCTTAAAAAGAAGAAAATTCTTACTTGGAAAAAAAAAATCTGTTGCCTCTAAAGTATGGATTCACAACATGAAGTCCTTTCCTTAAACTGCTCCATAAAATGCAAGTTTGTAGCTTGAGAATCAGAGACACAGAGAAATCATAGTTAAATCCTTTTAAACCATGAAAAGGTGGTTTTCAAAATATTTAGCCAAATGTCAATGTGTGCATAAGTATGACTTAGCATATCAAAAAGAAATACCTAAGAGTTAGTGCTTTTTAAAAAAAAAAAAAAAGAAAAAGAGTGGTCGCAGTAAGATTTCCAGGTAACTGACATAGAGGATTGTGAATTAAACAGAATTTCTAGTACATAACAGAATGATGTTAGATAAAGGGCCCAAATCCAGTCATTTTGGAAAAATAGCTGGATGCTGAAATGACAAGACACATTTCAGGGAGACACCCTTCAGATTCTGAGTTGTGAAGATTCACGCTGGTGCACTGAATTTTAAGTAATGCGGTTAAAAGTATGTTTGTTCAACTGGTACATTAGATTAGAGACACGATTCATGCTAGAATTTTCTGAGAAAAATGGAAGACAAACAGAAATATATTTGAAGGAATCACAGGATAATAATATTAACCCAAATCACTAAGGACCATTTCTTTAGCTCTGCAAATAGGCAAAGCTATGTGTCCAACACACATAATCAGCTTGCAGAAGGCTTCTGCTAATGTAGCTTTTCTTAAAGCCACTTTCTAAGGGTAATTTTATGGGCATAGGATAGAAAAGTTTATTTGAAGTGAAATCTCACACATAAAATTAGTCACAAAAAAAAAGGGGGAGAGGAGGGGCTACCTATCCGTGTATATCTGGCATTTTTTTTCATTTTATTTTTCATTACTTCCATGCTTCAAATTCAAAATTCCATTTATTTCAGGAAGTAGAGACCAAAACTGACCTTCGTGCATCTTACTACTACTACTGTGCCTAAGGTAGCTATATATTTCATGAAAAGCCACCACACACAATCTCCCTCCATTGCTTCTCTAGCTTTCAGGTGCCAGTTGTTAGTCAGATTACTTGAATCTTAAAGCAGAATGAAGATCATTGTCCTTTTCCCAACACTGGCTATAAAAAAATTCTTTTTCAGATGGGTTCATTGTGCTCCAGAGAAATTGTAATTATATGCATATGCTGTGCAGGTGCAAATGAAGCACATCCATAACTTCTGTTCCATATTCTGAATCCCACTAAGTGAACGGGGACCTTCCCACCACACACAGTGCAAGTGTGCTGTGCCCATAGACCACTGAAGTAAAGGATATGCTGAATCATATTCCAGAAAGGATTTTTTAAAAAAATTACTCAAAAACTTCTTATGCCTTCTTTTCTTAACTATATTTTAAATCCAACCCACTTTTTGGTAAATATAAATCATTACCTTCTAAAGGTCCATTTGTAGATTACATCTATAGTAGCAATATTTGGTATTGAAGAACAGTTCTTTTAAGAAAATATCAATCTGCATAAGAACCTGAGCTTTCAAATCCAGTAAAAGAGGTAGTTCTTCAAGAAAATATTTATTCAGAGGTGTGTTTTATGTTCCTTTTCCATTGGAAATGTATTAAAACAAAAACCCATAAAAACAACAAAACCCCACAACCTATTAGACAAGTAGAAAGCAGCTCCAGAGGCAAATTGATTCAGCCTTCATACAGTACCCAGAAGTAAAAATTGCTTAGATTTTGCTTATGTTCACTCCCTCCTCTACAGGGAATAAGGGAGACATTTAATTTCATCCCAGAGAAAACACATACTTCTTGACTACAGCAGATACATTTTGTAAAAGTCTCTAGTTCTCAACACTATAATTTTTCCTCATAGAAAACAGCAACTGAAAAAAAAAAAGAGAAAAAGCCATCAATTCATCTAGAAGCATGCAAAATGTAAACATATCCTCAAGACAAATAAAAGTGGGACAATACATTGGGTATTAATAATTTATTTCTCTCTGAATAATTCTAGCTATTTATTTTAGTCTATAGATAAAAACAAGAGCTAGAATATTTTTCTCCTCTAGGAGAACACTAATATTGCAGAGAGATGACAGAAGAGCAATGCCTAAATCAGTTACGTAAAACATTATGTCCAAATGTTCATTGCTGTTAAGGTGACACTGAAATGCCAGCCCTGTGTCAGTCCAGATAATGCAGCAGGAAATGTCACTAAACAATTCCACAGAAACCTGATTGGAACTCCACCGTGGAAGACCAAGCTCCTATTCATACCGTGTAGGTGATTACTTACAGCAAGCACAAGACAAATAGGAAAGATAAATCTCTTTTACATCTTTCTGCACAGTTTCAAATGACATCACAAGGAGCAAAGCAGAGCAGAACGAGCTCAGCTGAAGACATTAAGACACTCAAGGAAGTATTTCAAAGCTTCTGTTTAGCAGACTCTGCACACTTCATTAGTCAAGTCATATCATGCTATCCCACAAAATGCAACACTGCGTAGTAACATCACACCTCTGATTTTCTCCACTGCCAAATAATTTCTTACATTTAGCTTGGTTATCTTTATTAAATATGTATATTTTATTAATCTGCTTAAAACTACCCGTTTTTGCTGTTTAGATGACAATAGTGGTCGTCTTCTGGGGTTTGTTTCAGGTGGCTGTAGTCTTGTAGATTGAGCACACTGCAGACAGACAGCCTGTGTAATACAGTCATTTGGTCAGTAAAGTGTACAAAACAGAGATATTTAAATTTTGAAAACTTTGGCCATTGACCTCTGTAGTAATGGTATTCAACACCTAGCAGGCATCAGAACTCATGTGTTTTCATAAATGTACTTACATGCTTTGCAAAAGGGAATTTTATCCCTGTATCATCTTTTCCTGCACACTGACACCAGCAGCAATATAATCCCTAATCCTTTCTGTGAGCACTGAGAAGGAAGGATTGTAGAATATCCCTACACTGCCGGACTTTGCAGTTAGGGATGTTACTGCAGTGAGATAACACAAGAACTGCAAAGGCAGAGAAAGGTTGGTCAGAACCCCCTATGAAACATCAAAGAGAGATGTGATCTTTGGAGTGCAGGTAAAACCTGACTGCTGCCCTCAGTACCCATGGGAAGACCTGTTCTTTAATATTCTGTGTAGACTGTTCCAAGTCTTAGCTGTGAGTAACTCATATGTGTTACAAATGCAGACATACTTACAGATCTCTCTCCTTCAGAGAACTCTTCAATGTAAACTTTGTCTTCTGTCTACAAATCCTTAGTTAATTTTAAGGAATACAATTCATTTTCTCAAACCTTCTCTCATAAACTCCCACTTCTTGCTGACATAATAAGATTTCTTAATATACTGAGATCTCATATTTTATCTGGTTATCGCTCCAGTAAATGCTGCATTTTGCAGTTGACAATGCAGTTATGATGGTCCCACTTAGTGAGTCACTATTTACCTAACCAACCAAGTTACCTAGTTTAAATTATCATGCTTTCTTTCCAGGTTATTCTTATGATCTTTTGGGAGATCTTGTGAGCCACCATGAGCCCTGCTCCCCAAAGCACCAATGTAAATGGTTTCCTATGTTTTTGCCAAGCTGCTGTGCTACAAGTACACGGCACACGCTCAACTGGGAGCACGTCCCCTAGAGTCCTACACAGCTGGCACTGTCCCCAGAAGATTTTCCTTTGCTAGACAATTCTTCAGAGGAACTTCATTCAAGGTTGCTTCTCCTTGTTGTTCTTCACAGCGAGGAGACCAGTGCCACAGACAAGACAGTGGATGTCACATACCTTTACTTTTGGCACAGACTCCCATAGTCTCCTTACCACCAAACCGATGAGATGCAGACTGGAAAAGTGGTCAACATTGTGGGTGGAAACCACTGGTGACAGGTAACCAGCAGCAACCCTCAGGAACCAGACTGGCACAAAGAATGTTTAATGTCTTTATAACTGACCAGAATGATAAGAGGTGTCTTTTCTCAGCAAACTTCTGGACAACACCAAATTTTGAGTGGTCAATTCACTGGAGGGAAAGCCTACTCTTCAGAGGAACCTGAATAAATGGGCTACAGGAACTTTGTGAACTCCAACAAGAGAAAACTCAGTCTTATTCCTGGGGCTGGCTGTCAGAGAAGCAGTTCTGCAGAAAAACATCTCATAGTCCTTGCAGACAACAAGTGAAACATGAAGCAGCAGTGTGTCCTTGCAGCAAAAAGGGACAATAGAATCTGGGGTTGTATTGGTACTTCAGTAGCTGGCAGGTGCAGTAGAGTGATTCTTCCCTTCTATTTGACACTTGTTATACTGCATCTAGAGTTTTGGTCTCCCCAGTAGAAAGTAGGCATTGACAGACTGGAGTGAGTCCCCTGGAAGCCACGACGATGGTCAAGAGTACATGATATACAAGGAGAGGTAGAGGAAACAGGAACAGCTCCTCTTGGAGAAGAGAAGGGAAAGGGGACTTTTGTTCATTACAACTACCTGATCAGAGGATATAGAAAGGATGTGGAAGGGTAAAGCCAGACATTGGCAGACATGCACAACAACCGGACAGGGAACAATAGACACAAGTTAGACCATGGAAAATTCTGATTAGGTAGTAGGAAATATTTTTACCATGGAAGTGGTTAAATGCTGACACACACTGCCTGAAGATGTTGTCAGATTTTCATCCATGAAGGTGGTCAAGGCTTCATGGCCCTGCGCAATAGATCCAAGTAAACTGAAAGATCTCTGGGGATCCCTTCCAACAAACACTATTCTGTAACTTTGTAGCTCAATAAAAGGTCTTTCAAAGGTTATAAAGTTTAAAAAAAAATTATAAGGGGGTGAAACTGCTGGATTTATGAACAGAACTCATTTTTTAATTGCAGGTTTTTTTCAAAATCAGAACAGTCTGCTGTTCTGAATATATCTCCAATTCATTTTACAGTTTGTATATTTGTCCCTCCAAAATAAGATAGAAAACAAAGCAAAGAAAATCTTTCACGCCAATTAGGGGTCATATTATAAGTATGTAAGCAAATACACACCTGGATAAAAAAAAATAAGGAGGTATTACTATCCACACCTAGTTTTTAATGCATTCAAAATGACAAACTAAAGGATGTCTGGGAGAAGTAATAGTTCAATAGATCAACTCTACATGGTTTTCCATGGACTACAACCATGAGCAATGGGTCTCAAACTTTATTTCCAGGTGTTGACTTCTAAAAGCAGTTCATTCACAGTTAGAAGCCAAGGTGCAATGCATTGGCCAGCCCAGCATTGACCAGACTCCGCTGCCACCTAACTCGGTTCTCCTGTGCACCACAACAGTAACGAAGTTTGACTAAAGGATACAGCACTGAAACCTATAGCATATATCTGCCATGACCAGACCACCTGGAATGAGGACAGGCTTATTCTGCACCATGATGGTCCTCTTTCTTTCTGCTGCTTGGCAAGAAAATTAAAAAGTTGTGAATTTCAGCAGTGTCAGTGCCATAAACCTTTACTAAAAATCACAATACCTGCAAAGGATGTGTGAAGCCCTGGTTAGTCTGACGTAACAATTTTTTGTTCTTCCCAAATGATCATTTAAGATTTATATGATTCTGTCTGCCTGTGTGACCTTCTTAATAAACAGGGAGGTCCTCATCTTCCATTCATAAATTATCCATCAGATGTTTTAACTATTCAGTTACACTAATATGCAAATGATAAAATAATGCTTTGAATAATAATTATAACCATGCATGCATAATAGAAAACTTTCTGAATATTTTGGAGAGCATTCCCCTCTGTAAATACAAACTTCTTCATATTGTGATTTTCAATAACTGACCTTACATATAACATAGTATTTTATTTAGGTGTGAGAGACGACAGAGGTGGAAGCAGTGGTTCTATCAATCAACCACATCCACTTTTGCCAGATGCGCTCTACTCTTTTATGGAACTTAGGAGGAGTAATTGTATAGATGTAATACAGAATTACATGGGTTACTATTAATATAAAGCTAGAATCTATATCAATAGAAATTATACTGCCTAAACCTAATTCATACCACGGTTGCAGCTGTAACTTCAGTGAAGTTGTGGTGATGTGTCCTGAGGCAGAGGTTGGCTCAAATATTTCAGTTGTCTTTCATTTCCACTTTATGACTCAAGGATAAATGATGATGTTTTGTTTCACGTTATGACTTCCATTCAGGTGAGGAATTATTTGAAGGTTATTGATTTTCTTGTTTTCTCACTAAAAATAAAATTATATTTCACCTTTGCTTTTATAGAAAGCAAAGATTTTGTGATTTGATTCCAATAATTTAAGGGTGGGGCTTGGATACACCTATTTCAATATATATAATGTTTTTAATACCACACCCATGTCCTTAAGTACCTGACAGCCTTCTTTGTCTTCTTTTTTCCTCTTTGCAGAGCTCAAATTCAAAATTTTCCCACGTACTGTCTTAAAACATTTTATGCTTCAATAGAATGCATCAGACAGGAAAGTTAAAAGAAAATCTGCAATGCATTTGTTATTTGCCCTCTTCTTAAAAACTCTCCACAGACTTCTGATTTTTGCCCTTGTTTCTTTTGTTCTCAAATGGAATAATTTATTAACAGTTGTCATCATTGTAAAATATGCATATCCACTCTGAAAAAAGATATTATATTTTCTGCTGAGAAAAATCAGGCATTAGAAAGCCTTCAGATTTTCATATTTATAGGCAACAATGTCCATATAATTTCCAAAGCTTTTTGGAAACTTTCTAAGGAAGAAGAATTTGGGAGTAAATAGGTCTGTTAGGGCTAATTCAGTAGTGGCATAGCAGAACCGTCAATGAGAGTAAGTTGATATAATGCTGACCTTTGTATCAAATTTATCTTTGCAATACAGGGGAAAAAATTTTAATAGATAGAAAACAGGCAGTTTTCAGTAGGGTCAAGCAACATTATCTATTCTTGCAGCATTATGTGAGGAGTCAGCAGGAAAAATGCTTAGCATTCTCTGGAAACAATTCCGAACCTTTTCTGGTGCAGTGGCCTTGCTCTGGTCTCCTGAGACACAGTGACTCTCCGAGCAAAATCTCTGCGTGTCACTTGGCCAATAGTTCTTGCTGTTCATTCATAAACAATATTTACTGGGTCCTATTTCATAGGAATAAATTCCAGCTTCTCACTACAGGGATTCCCCACACTCAGGAAGATCATGTGCTGGGATCTGGGGACTATGCTGAGAACGATGTGTATTTGCTTTTCTCCCAGGTATGCACCAGTGGCCCACTGATGAAGACACTTGTAGAACCTTTCAGTGTTATGTTCCTCTGAGTTTGTGGTTTTTGAAAATTCCCATTTCCATCCTAAGATGAAGCACAGTGAAACAGAGAACAGAAGGTGGTTGCACTGGGGCAAGGAATCTGAAATCTGTTTCCATCCCAATGCACAGCACAATCCCAGAACACCAGAACTCTCAACACAAGGTTTTTCCAATGAAACATGTTTCAGTGCAGCGAATATTTTCGGGCATAATTTGTACTCGTGATATGAATTAAAATCATGTCCTGGTTTTGGCTAGGATAGAGTTAATTTTCTTTCTAGCAGCCAGTGGAATGCCGTGCTTGGGGGTTAGGATGAGACCAGTGCTGATAACTAAACCCTGATGGCTTTAGTTATTTATTTAGTTATGGATTAAAGCTAAAGGAAGGAAGGTTTAAATTGGATATTAGGGGGAAGTTTTTACAGAGAGAGTGATGAGGTGCTGGAATGGGCTACCCAGAGAGGTGGTGGATGCCCCATCCCTGGGGGTGTTCAAGGCCAGGTTGGATGGGGCCCTGGGCAACCTTGTGTAGATCCAGGCCTGGGGGTTGGTGGCCCTGCCTGTGGCAGGGAGGTTGGAACTCTATGATCCTTGGGGTCAAGGATCCAACCCAGAACATTCTATGATTCTATGAGATCCTCACAAGAGCTAGCCTGGGAAGTCAATGAGGGACAGAACTAACTGGAGCTGTACAGAGCATGAGGCACAGGACTTCCTTCTCAGGCTGCCAATGAAGCTCCAAGAAAACCAATACCATCCCACTAGATTGTGTCTGGAGGTGCTAAAATAGACAGAAAATAACATTTTCTCAGTCATGGAAAAGGGAAAAACAATGCAACCACTCATTTGTGCATTCACTACAAAAATTATTTCTAACTGAATAATAAACATACGGACCATAACAGAGGTCCTAAGTACCCCACCATGCACTGTGACCACAAGCACATGAAGACAGCAAGCATGAGGTGATATTCTAGTAGCTTCTCAAGGCAAGAGCTGTTGTGTAGTCTTCAGTGGAAATTTTTACCACCACTTTATCCAGCTGTTCATGAAATAGTATAAAATTGTGCCTTACAATAGGCACAACACCCAGTGACAAAGACTTCCATGACAGCTCCTTGGAGAGATGCATTTTCCTGTTTGGTTTGAGTGAGTTTCCTCTTTGTTTTCCTGCATGCCATATATTGTTTCATAGACCTTTGTGTACTTTCCAGGTTTTCAACTCTACAGAAGCCAAACTAGTTGAAACTATTCCTTTTTTATCCATACCACCAACCCTCTGCAGTTTTTCATCTTTGACCATAACTCCTGTAAGATTTGGGTGTGCCATTTAACAAAAGTAAGTGCTGATTCTGCACCTGGGAAGGAGTAATGCTAGACAATCATAAACTGGGAGAGAAGTGGCTGGAAAGCTGTCCTGCAGAGAAGGATCTGGTTGTGCCAGTCAACAGCAACACAGTAAGAGTCAGCAGTATGCGCCAGCGGCCACAAGGGCAATCTGCATGCTGAGGGGCATCAAACACAGTATAACCAGATGGTCAAGAAGGGATTATCCTGCTGTATTTAGTGTTGGTATGGCCTTGCCTTGGCTACTCTGTGCGGTTCTGGGCCCCACGATTCAAGAAGGATATTAAGGTACATGAACGTGTCCAGAGGAGGTCAACAGAGCCTGAGTAAGGGCTGGAAGGAATGTCACGTGAGGAGTGGCTGAGGATATGGGGTTTCTCTAGTGTGGAGACAAGGAAGCTGAAGGCTGACCTCATTGCTTTCTACAGCTTCATGAGGAGGAGAAGTGGGGAGGGAGGTGATGAGCTCTTCTCCCTGGGATCCAGGGCAAGGTGCATGGAAACAGTTCAAAGTTATGTCAGAGATGGTTCAGACTGGACGATAGAAAACATTTTTTAACCAAGAGGGAATTCAAATACAAAGCTTTATAGCTTCCTAGAGAGGTGGCCAATGCCCTGTGCTTGTCACTATTTAAGAGGCATCTGGACAATACTTTTAATAGCCTGGATGTGGTCAAACAGCTGGACTAGATAATCATATGTCCCTCCTACGGGACAATTCTATTACAAATCAGGACCTGTACCTAGCTGGGATTACCAGGGGAGCACCATGGAAGCTTGCAGTCGAGTACCAGTGTTCATCATTTGGTTTCCTGCTCCCTTCCTAGCACTGCCCACCACTATGTTGTTCTGTGCCCTTGCTTATTTTCTTACTGCTACTGTGCATTGACTTCACACTTCCATAGCTCCACTCTAACCCCAAGATCTTGCATCTCTACAGAATCAATCAACCTAGAGCCCTTTATATGTGAAGCTAGGCTTGTCCTTCCCATGTGTATTCCTTTACAGTTGCGTATACAGAATTTCAGCTGCCTGTTTATTCTCCAGTCAGTCTCATGAAATCCTTCTTTGATACAGTCCTTATCTTTAAAACTATGAATAAGGCTAGTATTATCAGCAAATTTTTCTCCTCACTATTCACTTCTGTTGCTGTATCAGCTATATGTTTAACAGCACAGGTGACTCCACAGGTGACCTCTTTCTAGGCTGAAATCCCAAAACTGACCAATTTTTTTCTCCATTACGCATTGCAGTTGCTTACATATAGACAGAGCACATCAGGAAAAAAATAGAAGTGCTATACTCATCACATTGTAAAATTTACAACTCCCATACTGACTCACATATCTGGTTTTGCTTCTCAAATTATAATAATACAAAGAAAGGCCCAGAGGTAGTCACTAGCTCAGATCGTGGTTGGGTTAGAATGAGCTAACTCAGGTCAAAAACATGGCCAACTTCACAACTTCAGCTCTGGCAGCTGAAGTAAATGTTGTCACTTTATGTTGTCCTCTGAAAAACATTCAGTATTACTAAAGGATTCTTAATGCCTGAGCTGGCAGAATTGCTGCAGTCATTTAAATGAACAACATGCATTTTTCTATATAAAAATAACTGGAGGTTTTTTTGCAAAATGAAACACCAGAGTTGCATACAGATACCTAAATAAAAACCATCAGACTTCATCCCATGTGCCTCCCACTATAAAACAGAAAACTCATCTGCATAAAATTGCAGAGGCCTGCTCAAGAAAGCAGAGCAATCACATAAGTACATTTAAAGTACAGTTTGAAAAATGATTCAGCCACGAAGAAGAGTGACTGTCCGTGACACTTGGTGACACTTCTGTCACTAATATCTTATGTGCATACATTCACACAGAGTAGCACTTGCCTGGCATGAACTTATACCCTTGTCTAGGACTAAGACTTCTAACAAAGATAAACTCAGAATATTAAATAGTATAAAACACACACACTCCCCCTACAACCCCCCCCCCAAAAAAAAAAAGACACAGAAGTCAAACAAAACCAATTTGCAATACAGATCTTAGAGAGCTGGAGCAGTTTCTAGTTGGTACTAAGCAAGCCTGGAGAACATACATTAATAGCTAGAGCGGACCTGAAATCGTGTGTCTGAAATCTCACGTGACCCAGCTATGTATTATGCTTTATCCATGACACTGGATAATTTATTAAAACTTAGTATTCATGCGCAAAATCTTGCCTTGTGTCCTCAGACCATCATGGCTACAATACTAGGAAGCCAGACACTGCTCATGCAGTGCTTTAAGAGCAGGGAAGCAGGACATCATAAGACAGCTCCACTACATCACAAGACAGCCCCACTTTCCTCAGAAGCAGGACCATCAGGACTTGCAGTCTGTGGAAAGTCCAAAGAAGGAAAATTGCACTGCGAAAAACTGAGAGCTTACTGCTTTCAACTCTTGGTTAAACCAACCAAGATCAGCTTGATTACCAGATAAGCAAATGCAGTCTCCAGTAAGAAAAGGAAAACATACCTCCCATGAATCTGTGTCACGAGCTATGCTGAACTCTGTTTACATTTGCTTTAACTAGCAAGGCTTTTCTGAGCATCAGTTTATCATCCAGTCAGTATACGTCTGGACCTGATTACTGGCACCAAGAACTCGGCACACCACCTGGTCCTATTAAGAAAATTTCAAAAACAGAAGGAAGTGACCTTTTCTTCTCACTGGACACCACGACAACGCTTGCACTAGCAACACCAGTTACTACCAGTCTGCACCTGACCTCTTCCTGGCTCACCTTTCCAAGACAGCCCCCATCAGCACTCTAGCACTCTAGCAAGGATCCACAATCACCCACACAGTCTTCTAATACTTGTGACCAACTTTGCAGAACTGAGGTTGGGTCCTCAGCAGTTTATAAAGTCACAGCTTAATGAAAAACAGCAAAATTACCAGAGGCTGGCATCTCTCCAAAATCCCCAACACCATCTGAGAAATCCCATTGGTAAACATATTCCATAGTGACCCAGCCCCTCTCCAAAGCGTTTTCCTCCCTAACCTTCCCATACTGGCATAGACTATCTATCACTTTCCAATGCAATCGCTTTACTTGGCAAGGGAGTATTTGGGCTGTAAGATAGTGGAGGGATGCCATGAAAGAGCAGCACCCCTTCTTTCACCCACTCTGTTCCGGTGTGCTCGTTAGCTGGCAAGTGATTTTCATACCAACACAGCCCACAGGCACTAACACAGCATGGACATCAGCATCCCACACATGGTAACTCCAGGCTGGAGTTTTGGCCCCTCATCTCCAGCCTATGTTCCCTTGCACAGGACAGTACTTCAGTCTCAAGGGGTCACAGTTATTCCCAAGCACTGCATTCAGCATCAAACCAGGATCTTCACTTCATCTCTACGTCCCTTAACTTCACTGCAAATCTAGACATGGAAGGATTTTTCCCACATATCTGAAAAGAAATGAAGTCTATAAACTCAAAATCTACTATGTGGAACAAGTGAAAATGACTGATGTGACATAAGGTTTTATATATGGTTAAAGTAAAATAAGCAGGGTAAGGGCCTCACTTAGGAGAACACTAATTGATTATATATGGTGACTCAGTAATTCAAAGACCAGCACAGATTTATTCTTCTCCTGTCACTTATTTCCCATGGGTCTTTGGACAAATAACCTTTCTAGCTGTCACACGGGTGAAATGGATGGTATTTACAAGCCTGAGCACTCAAGTTGCTCTAGCATAGAAAGGTAAGTTTCTTGTGGTGCTCCATAACAATGGCAGTGTTCAGAAATTGTGAAACAAAAGAGCATGATATAACAGAAATGATCACAATCCACCAGGAAAGGAACCCCAGATAGTGACAAACCAATATGTTCCTTATGCCCTTCTTCCATTAAAATAAATGAATGGAGAAAGCATAACATCCCCCCACCACTACATGGAATTAGACAGAGGGGGTGGGAGTGTCGTAAGTGCAGCTGTAAGTCTTCACAGAAGCTATGAAAGCACAGATAGAACCAAAACCAGACACAGCTACATCTCCCTCACTACCTGGGAAGTTCAAGCATACCCCTCTTAAAATGTGACAGGAATTGCTCCCTATCTTGTAGATCTTACCCTGGACCTATGGCCCTGTAAGAGAAGTGGCTAGTGCTGGCTGCTGCTCTTCCTGTGTCTGCTTCTCTTCACACACCAGGACCACTGCAATCTTCAGATGAACTTAACAAAGGGCTTCCCCTCAGGCACCACACATTCCCCAGTGGGCTCCTTGCCTCAAAATAGTGCTCTCCCATGAACCTCAAGGTGCCAGAAAGAGCTATCTTTATCACCAGGTCTGAAAAGTTACTTTATACATTGAAGACTGGTCTTAGGATTGCTGCTGGCTTCATCCTCACATCTCTTCTCACACACAGTCACATTCATTCCTGCCAAGGGATGACTTTTAGGACAAGGTCAATGCAATTTTTCCCAGTTTTCATAAATATGGGGGTCTGCCCATAGCAATGAGTCAAAGATGTCTGCTGGGACCACGGGATGTTCCTAGCCTGACAGGAGAGGCTGCTGGGAGGGGAGAGGGAGGTTTTCCACTGATTCAGACTCTTAAAACAAAGATACATAATCCAACCTACCAAAGAAGATGTGACCGTTATCCTGATTTGGAAGTGAAAGACATCACTAAACAAATAATTCAAGTGAGATGTGATTGGAAAGTGTCAGTCAGGAAAATAATCCGGGTTCATGATGATATGTCCTTATTGGGACTTCCCAGATGGGTGGGAGAGATTGTCTCTCTCACAGTGGGCAGCCCTTGCTTAGAGAGTCATGCCTTACCATTCCAGGTACTTCCACCGAAAGCCCTGTTCTCAAAAAGGACACGTTTCTTTTAAGTCCTCAGCCTTTTCTGTTTGAGAGGTGTATTTTCCCCTGCACTTTCATGAACTTGTGCCTCACAGAGAGACAAAAGAAAATGCAACTGACCCTCCAGATTAGTCTGAACACAACTTGGGTATTACCAGCTTAGGTGTTGTACTCCAAGCAAAGTCTATGACCAGTGCTCTTCTACTCAAATTGAACAGGAAGGCAGCAGGTTGGCACCTCATTGAATACCCAAAAGCTTGTGTCTCCCTGCATTTCCTGCAAGAGGAACTCAGGAGTGAAGCTGGTGCCTACTCCCCCATTTCATGGCCTGAGTGCGGACAGAAAAAGACATAACTGAGAAGCAGTGCAATAAACCAAGGTGGCAGCAATAAGCGTAATGAATAGATACATCAGGAGGGTTACCAGTGAAATACTTCCTGATTTTTTTCAGTGGCTCTGAGCGTTGTGCTTCATAAAACTCCATGAAACAAAATCCTGCAGTCCCCGTTTAGCTTTAGTGGAAGCAAAGATTCCATTGACATCAAAGACCACATTACCTCACAACGGACTGCAGGGCTACCTGTAGAGATCACTCATTATTCACTGCAACTACATGCTTTCTGTAGGACTAATGCATCTTCATTCTTCCCTCACACTCTCCTGTGGAAATTAAGAACAGGCTCTGGTGATGTAAGCCCAATTGCAAAACCAGTCCTGAGGTCAGGCTGCTGCAGAGTGCTGTGCAGGCACATACAAATAAACACTCCTTACCCCATAATGTAGGGAGAATACATTTAGTATTCAGTTACTGTGATGGCATCAATTCTATATGAAATGTTTCCTGCAGATTCAGTAAACTATCCTAAAACGGGCAGCAGGCTCTGCTCACGTTACCAGTCCAGTCACTACAGGACATCTACAGTTGCTGCAGATTGCGGGTTTCTGTTCCTTTCCTTCTGGCAGCCGACAAGGGTGGCTGAGTGGGTTGTATACATGCTCTCCAGCTGCCACAGTTATTATTCAGAGAGAAGCACACACAAGGTGACTGGAGGAACCTAAGGTTCACTGGGGTGAAAAATGCTGTCAGAGAAAGGACACAGAAAGCAAGGGGGAAAATAACCTTGGACCCGACAAAAATATGAAGCTTGGTGCTAAAGAATTATTGTGTGCCAGATCCAGAGGAATTAGTTGTCAGCACAGTACTGCAAGAGGCCACACAGGCAAGAAATTTCAAGGAGTAGATCAAGTGTTTCATCAAATAAACAAAGACCATACGAAAATGGCCTTATGTATGGGGTTTGACATGTCAGCTGGGCTAAGACAATACTCAAGAGTAAATTACAATGAATGCCAAAAATGGAGATAGGGCCACAGTTAGGTATAAGCAAAGCCAGACTCTAAGTTTTCCATAATATTTGACCGAAGCGTTATACAGTAATCTGTGTCTTAGCAAACAAATGGAATTTTAAAAGCCAAAAGGCTATTACTGAATACAAGCAATGACAATATCTAACTTGAAATGGTACTTAGCAGAGATATGAAATCCATTTTATATCAGAGCCCTCATTTAACATTCCAGCATTTTTGTCATTCAGCAGAAGTTACTAAAATAAATAAGTGAGGATTAATTGGATCTTTCATTTAGATTTACAGCTTAAAACTTGCTCTTACTATTAATTCTTTCTGGCTAGAATTTGCAGTCATACAGCTAGAATCAACTCAGTGTATCCAGAGGTGTTAGGTGTTGCATCTTGGTTTGGGAATTCAGGTCAATTTGACTTTAGAAATTTTGCACAGTTATTTTACTGTATTCTCTAGAGTATGAAAAGGAAGGAGGTGCATAGATCAGGTGAAAAAGGTCTGCAGGCAACTCCCTTTCCACACTTGATATTGCTTGACTCTTCTGCACTATGCCACAGTGATAAATATGGCATAAATCCATATAAAGTGACAATGTATAGCTACTGCATTCATAAAATAGCACAGAAGTACACATCACCACATTAATTATTATCTAATCACAAAAATTAAAGCAAAGCTCACTTCTTTCCATTTTAAATGAACTCTTATATAACTGCAGCTACTGCACCTTCTCCTGAAAAGGCAGAGACTGAGATTTGGGCCTCTGCCAGGAACTGCATGAGGACAGCATCCCTTCACACAGCAGCATATTTCAGGTCTTCCCTGCAAACTCTCTAGTCTGAAAGGTGGGCCCACTGGCTATTTCACACTGGACTGTGGTTGCCAGCTGTATTCACAGCTACACATCTGACCCTATGCCCACTGAAAACCTCTCCTTCTGCTTCAACAGAACTAAAACTTGGCAGGTTACAAGTTGCACTGGAGTATTTCAATGATTTTCCTTGCAGGCTCTCAAAATCCATTTTCTTTGAATAGCCTTTCCCAATGACTGCAAACAATCTGTCTAACTCTTTTATCTTTGCAGCTGCCTTTTATGTATGGGTAAACATGGTTATCTTCTCTCTTTTCCCTGACTGAACACATCTGACTGTCCAAGCTCTTCTTTTATTTCACAAACTCTTCTTATTTTCACAGGTCCCCACTGAGGGACCTCCAGATTGCTCCTCTCTACAATGAAATGGCACCTGAGAACTGCACTAGGGGTTTGCCCTGTGGCAGGTTTGCTTGTTTTCCCACTCTTTGCTCTCCTCTCAGTGCATCCCGATTTTTCTTTCACCTTCTGGGCAGTGATCTCATGGTGTTCCCCTATTTTTCTTCTGCAGATGCACCTACAGGTGGAGATCACAACCACAGCCTGCATTTCCAATCAGGGGTTCAGGTGGTCTTTTCCAGTTTCCTGGGCCTGATATGGACAGTATTGGCTGCCAGCCTTCCCTTCCTGCAAGACCCAGTCTGGTTTTGCACACAAAACAAGGAATCATCAAACACAAGGTGGGAGGTGGGGGTGGGATTTCCACTCTTTTCTAATAGTTTCCAAATTGAAAAAGACCAGGAATTAGAGTTCAGGACACCCATCAAGGCACTCTGCTGTTACCAGCCCAGACCCACTGGGTTACTGGTCCAGACCCATGCTCTGCCATTACAGGTCTAGGCCCGCTTGTCTCTTCGACCTGCACCAGCTCCTGAGAATCTTCATGAAACTAGAAGAAGAGACCTAGCAAGCAGCTTATTCTGAATATAAATGGATGGACAAGCACTGAGCACAGGTACCTTCTCTTTCCACATGTAGAAAGCCAGTCTTCCGTTACCCTCTATTCACCACAAAATGCTAAACCAGGTACCCATCTGTGTCACTTCCAATGTTTCTAAACTGCCTGCCTTTCCCCACCTCATTCCCCTGCTGCATCCTGGACTCCCCTCAAAAAAGGTTCTTTCCTCTTTTTATCACATCCCTTGCTTACCTATAAATTCAGTTCCTAATCCTGCTTGGATTCCCAGTGGAGAACAAAATCTGAGATGGATAAGGTCATAGTACATCACTCATCCAGATGCCTTTCCCTGGCCAGTATCCAGCATTGTAGCTCTAAGCTGTGCTTGGCTCTCCCTGGACCATGACACATGTGACACAGACATGGGTTCTGTGCAAAAAGGATCAATTAGATCACTGAAAAAAATCCTAGTGTTGTTCTTCCACATTTGCACTGGCCTCCAAATAGACAACACTCTCTCCTGCAAGTTGAGCACACTCATCTATCAGAGGGTTTAACTCAGCATCTGTGATAACAGCACCTGTGTGAATTAGTATAATTCATTTTAAAAAAAAAGAAGTGAGCTTCACAGAGCTGCTAGTGTATCCTTTTACCAAAAGGGATACAAAACTGCTCTGTAGAGTTGGTCATCCACCCCAGCTTTTGAGGAGAGGCAGTTCTGGAGATGGGATATCACCACTCTGCACATCATCACTACTGCAGCAGGATGGTTCTCGCAACACAGAGGGAGCAAGTGTGATGTTTTGACATTTGTGTGACTGCAGGCTTTCATCTAAAGGAAATAACAGCACATCTGTAGAGTCTGTCAATGCTAAATACTTACAAATGGGCACAGTGTGAGATAAACAACAGGGGAAAAGATGCTATCTCTTTTATAAACTCAATCTCCACTGCTGGAGTTCACTGGAGAGGAAACAGCCCATAGAATATCAGCTATTTAATAAATAACCACAGAGATCTCCCCACCAGGGAGCAGAGCAAGGGAAGATCCACATGCAACAGATATTAGCCCAGTCCTTCGCTCAAGGCAAAAATCTGATGCTGCAGTAACAGGACAGAATGCTAACACAATAACAGGACAGAAAAGGATGTCCTACTGTGAGAACAAACATTGGTCTTGAGCTGCACCCAAAAAAAGCATCAGCAGCCCAACAGCCACCTTATAACCTTTTTGAAATGTAAAAAGAAAATATATAAACAGCCTCTATTTGCCCTGCAAGAAAACTGCACACTTTCTTCACCCACATGCAAATGCTACATCTCCAGCTGTCTGCATTAGTTGGATAGGAACAAGACACTGACTAACAGGCAACTAGCATCCAAGATAGTCATGATAGTTTTGCTGGCTCAGTTACTGAACCATCTTCATCAGTGCTGCAGACCAACACTAGCTATTGCCTTCTTGCCCTGTTAACACCATGACTTGTTCCTCTTCCTCCTTGTTCAGAATTACCCTGACAGATACACCCCATCTCTGCATCCCCTGTAGCACAGACCCAGGAGGATGGTAGGTATTTTCCAGGTGCAGAACGCCAACAGAGGAAACTGTTGACCCCCCATCACCTTGACGGGGTGGGAGCACACAGACCTTCAGCCCAGCAGCAGTGTCCGTCACACTTCCCTTCTAGGAAACCCAGACTCAGGGTTTTACTGAAACCAGAGCTCTGCTCAGCCCAGATGTTGACACGGGGAGCAGAAACTGCTGTTAACCCCTTCTTCTTCCAGATGCTGAATCTATGGGGGCTTTCCTCCAGCATAAAGGTGCATATCAAAAAGGCTGCTCTAAACTCTGCAACAGAGCGATTCCTGGAGTGAAGCCTCAGATTAGCTTCCTAAACCTCCCTAAAAACAGTATATTTCATCACTTAGTTTGTTCCCTTGGAAACCCTCCAGTGCCGCTTTCACCTCACCTCATTCAGGGCCTTGGTCCGGTTCAGGTTCTCCTCGTATGAAGGGGCTCTGTTAAATCCCTTTACAGTCTGCCTGTTCATGCAGCATGTAAGCACATTCATACCTCATGTATCCATACCAAATGCCACCAAAGGAAATTAAAACAATAAATATGGCATGATGAAAGGGCTAATTTAAAGAGTTCTATTAGAGTGCATGATGTTAATCTTGAGTCCTCTTTTTTGAAACCCTTTTTCCTCTCCCTTGCTTCAAGTGCATGGTGTCCCTGACACAGTCAGAGAAGAAATTATTTGACTTCTGCAGACTGCATTGCTAATGAGAAAATTGTTTGGGTTTATTGCAACTTGATGTATATAAATATTCACAGCAGGATAAAACTCTTGGAAAAAGTCTCATTTTCAAACTGTCCTGGGACACAGCAGGGAACAAGAACCAAATTAATTAATAAAAATCTCGACAATTGGAAAACATTTTTACAATAATGCATCTCCAGTAACAATTCCAGTGTAACAGAAATAATGATAATAATTTAAAACCAAAATCCTAGGCCATGCAGGCATTCCCATTTTTCCATTGATGGAATCAAGGCACAGAAAAAATGCTGGCATGTGCAAAGCTCTTTTCCATCACAGAACAATGGTTTCTGTAGTCAGAATGTTGCACTTTAAGAACAGAGGTTAGGGAAGGAAAAAAAGAAAGTGGAAATGTTTCAAGCATCCAGCAGATCTAATGAACTATTTATGACCCAAGGCCTGTCAGAAGGGTTCAGGGAGACTGAATCAGGTTTAGGAAATTTCATGGAAAAAAAAAGACTGAGAGATGACTCTTTGAGGAACTGACAAGACAGTCCCAGGCATCAAAACACAGCAAAATGCACAGTGGCATGAAGTGGAGTAGAGGATTAACAAGAAAAGGCAGAGAGCTGTACAGCTTTAGTTCTGTATAATAGCAAAGATAAGACTGAAAACACTCACATCATGAGTGTTTTAATGACTGCAATCTATAAAGATCTACCCTGATCTATTTCAATATGCTCTAAATCTGAGCTGTATTTCCTGAGTTAGATTTTTTCTGTATTTTTGGTAACATTTAGAAAGTGGGAATTATGCCATGCACAAATTAGCAGTTTTCTCCCTGAAATGTGAATGCACACAGCAAGGCTGTGTTCAGAGCACTCTGCACCACTGCAGTCCCTAAAAGCTTCAGAGGGATTTTGATACCCTCTCACTGGACATAGCAAAGTGGTGGATTTGACAAACGGAGTGTGCATGAAGTTTAGCTAGTCTAAAAATGTACAGCAATGCACTTGAACAAAAATAGTTCAAACTTTTATATAAGCTGATGGACTGCAAGTGAACCTTTATGTTCCACCAAGGGAAAGCCCTCTGAGCCACTATACCTAACTCAACAGTCAGGCACCCTGACGCAGGTGGAGCAGCTACAATGTGCACATGTGCTACAAAGGGTGCCACCAAAATGATCCTACACAACTGGTTGTTTTCTTCTGTGTGTAATGAACAACAGTTTCAGGCCAATACTTCAAGACAGTCCCCCATACATCTTCTCCCTTCATAGACCAATGTGGAGCATTTCCATGAGGACCTGAAGTAGCAATTAGGGGTTGTTTGTCCCAGCTTAGCTTTTCAGTTCTTCACATGAAGAGACAACCCACTGAAAACCACAATAAGCAGCAGGCTCAGACATCACTGCTCCAAATGCTGCTCCTTTCAGGTTGACTGTAAAACCAGAGCAGGGAGTTGGGGAGGAAGGGATCACGTTTTTCCTTCTTTTCTGAAAGCTAAGATATGATGGGAAAAGGGTGAGTCTGTGAAAATGTAGAGTACCTTGTGGGAGCCTTGCTCTGATATCTAACTACTGGTCAGCTATAGATTTTATGCTGCCCTCCATTGCCCTGTCCCCAAAGACTGAGTTATGTGGCACATTAATTTAATGGGTAGTGAAGAATGAGGGGTCCTATATTGGAGACGTGTTCATTTATGCATCAGAACAGCCTTTCAAGTGAGAAGCCATACAGTGGAACTACTGCACAGGGGCCCACGGGAGACACACCTTTTAGTAAAAGCACAGCACAGACATCTTTCTTTCCTTCCACATCCTGTACCAGGCACAAAATGCCATGTATTTTGTTGTCTGCAACATGTTGCTTCCCAAGGCAGGCCAAAGATTGAAGTACCATGAATAAGGGAGTTGCCGGTGAGCCAGAAAGGAAGCATGAAGTAACAGTCATAGAATCATAGAATCATAGAATATACTGAGTTGGAAGGGACTCATAAGGGTCATCAAGTCCAACTCCTGGCTCCACACCATGTCAAATATCCATGTCTTGTGCAGATCACAGATCACAACTGATCTGAGCAACATGTTCCAGAAACGTCAGCTCAGAGCCACTCCTGAGCTTGCCCATGCAGTTGTACCTTGAACTGCAGTTTGTCTACCTGTGCCATTTGCTGTCTCTGTCTATTTTGACAGCCAAAATGCTTTTAACACTGCCTCTACTTGTGTTCTGGCTTAAAACAAGCAAGTTTTTCTTCCTTACAAGAATAACAGCATCTTTCAACTCAATGAACTCCTGCAATTTACAAGGCAAAGACATCCCTCAATCTGTCTTCCTTGCTTGCTTCCATCTTGCTGAGTGGTGAATCTAAAGAACACACAGCATGCACAATCCCCATTACCTCAAATTTAAATCTAGCAACTGTTTCAGGAACTTCATTTTTTCTACCTAATACATTAGTGACATTTAGAGCCACACATGCCTTGGTAACTAGAGGGCCTGGTCTTGTTCCCTGCCTCCCCATTTCCACAGGGTGCTATGTTAAGTGTCATGTGAAGATTCCTAGGTGATGGGTCATCCCAGAGCCTGAGGATGCTCATGGTTAGGAGAATTCCTTTTCCATTCACACCAGACCCACAGCAGAGCAAGGACTGGACTTCTTATTTCTTGAAATATCAAACTCCAGCTATAATCAAAAAGTACAGCAGTGTGCTAACCTCTCAGAAAAATCAGACTAAAGAGGCACCCTGTCAGGATCAGCAGCCCTACCTGAACAGCCACCCAAATCTGTTATTGGTCCCTTCCAATAATGTAATTTCCATACCTTGTGAAATTGTATGTTCTCCAGTTCAGTATGCAGGCAGCTATAAAGTTTTACCTTAAACCTGTGACTGCTAATCTTTCCAGAAATTATGAAAATACATTAGTGATGTATTTAATACGGCAGTCTTTGCCACATACAGTACAAATCCTAGCACCTCTTTGAGCCATTCTGGAACCCAGATGGAAATTTCAGCAGACTAGTATCAACACATCAGGTTGTCAGCATACCTTTTCAATCTGTAAGACATGCCAAGGACAAGGTCAGCACGAAAACTGACACACACGCACCCTTCTTACCATTGCATGGATTCTTTCAGGCCAGGCATTGGCATAACAACTGTTATGATAAGAGCACTTCATTCTCTAAACTCTCCATGACTTGTTTATCTCTGGCTCTAAATTTCATGCCTTTAAAACCATGAAAATCCTCTACCTGCCCTCACACACACATACCCACACCTACATGGGGGCTAATTCTGCCAATTCATTGTTTCAGCAGTTTGAAAAAAGTTGCAGGAGATAACACTGCTGGTAGCATCACCAAGTGACAAGGTTTTCTCACTTTCAGTGTTGGCTTTTGCAAACCTCAAAGTCTTACACAGTCCTGCCTTCAAGAAGAATACAGCTAAGCCAGTACCAACATTGCTTGAAAACCCCACACTACAAAACCAATATTTAACACATTGGATTTCCTAGTGAGTCTTCAGAGACAGGCTTCTGACATTTGAGTAGTCCTAGGTCAATATTAATTGCACATAACTTCTCATCTGCATTTACTGCCACGTTTCCGCAATTAAATTATAAAAACTAAATGAAATCTCTAAGCTTCATAACTAAATCTGCATGCTAAGTTAATTAACACTGTAATGGAAACCATATAAAAACTAAGGCTTGTCTGATCCAAGGTCCATTAAAATCAGTGACAGCTTGATTATAACCTGAAGCAAATTAATACCTCTGCAGCCTTGAAAAACTGGGGAGTGATGAACTGTTTCATAGATGTCAAGAAGCTGCTTTGTATGGAGGCCAACTGAGAAACCCTTTTGTGTCAATGTCAGCACTTCTGGCATCTATTGTGCCATGCACTTTTTGGTTTTCATCAGCTGGACACAGGGGAGACTTTGCAGTATACACTACAAGTCTTGCTGTTTCCAGCCATTCTTCAGGAGGCAAAATGCTAAGAAATGTGTTAGCCAGCATCTAGCAGACCAGGAGCCACCCCCAAATGCTAGGCTTGGCCAAAAAGGAAGATGCTGGGTTTCCTTCATTGAAGATGCAGGGTGCTTGGCTCCAGAGGGTGCCGCAGTATGCCTCAGTAGGCTCCTCACACGTAAACTGCATTAGCATCTTTCCCTCATTGGCAAGTAGCATTTGTCTTTCAATCAGTCACCTGCTCTATGTAACTTCTTAATGCCTGACACTTTGGAGCACTTTCCAACAAGAACAACAAAAGCAACAACAAAATTAATACTAAAAGAAAAAAGTAGGAGGGAGCAGCTTTCAAAAAGAATAATTCTGGCTTACTGTTTAAAAAAGTAAAGTGTTATTCACTACACACAGCACTTACGCCTTTGTCAAGCATAGCATGTACTCATCTAACCAGCTGTGGCAAGGTAAGGAGTTTGTAAACTGGAATCTGAGATGCCATCATGATCAGCAGCTCCACAGAAGTTTCATGTGAAGAGCAGTAAAGATGCACTATGAGGACCCTGCACTTGAAAGAAAAGAGTCCTCCAGGCTGCAAGTTAATTATGCAGACAACTGAACAACAAATAACTACATTCAAAGGCACAGTACTGAAATGAAAAAGGGAACACCTGGAATATGAATGAGTTTGTATAACTTGAACCTGCAAATGTGGGTTAGTCACAAAAGCTATTAAAGCCAGCTTCAGAATATGGCAGGAGAAATGTTGCAAAACTTAATATGGTTAATTTGAGTTAATTATACCTAATTATGTATGTGCCATATTGCAGAGAGTTATCTCAAAACAACTATGTTTAATAGCTACAAACAGTCCATATAATATATAGCACTACATTGAAGATTTAAAGAAGAAAAGTATTACGGCCCAAAAGCAAAAGCAGAGGACAGTGCTAGCTGCTCAAACCAACCCTCTGAGAGCACCTGCAAGGGGCTGCAATGGACTCTCTTCTCCCCCTCACTCACTCGCTGAAAGACACCCACCACCCTCCTCCTTTTAGCCATGTCCCACAGAGAACACGTGGGCCTGGGCACACAGCTTGCCCCACAGAAACGCAAACCTTCTTCACAGACAGGCACTCTAAGACCTGCAGCCCTCTCAGGATAACAGAAAATGTCACTGTCAGTGCGATCAAGTGGGCAAAGAGGCCAAGAAACTCTATCCTGCCTCTCTCAGTGGGTCAGTCCTGTCTTGGTCACCAAAGAGGATGTGGCTGATGACCTGATGGTCAGGTTCAGATGCCTCACAAAACCACTGCCTGATGCCCTGAATCAGGAAAAGGATGCGTTTGAGCACAGACATCTGGCCTGGGTCTGCCAAGAAAGCTGTCTCAGGCTCAGAGAAGGCAACGATTATTAGGGAGGACTTACAAAAGGAACCAAAGAACAAACCTGTCACCCAAAGACATTGTTTCTCAAAATGGTAACAGTGGGGTAGTGTAAAAGATTCCCATGTAGCAAGAGTCTTATCAGGGCAAAGGGGGAATCAGCCCACACTCCCAGTAAAGAGGTGGAGATAACTAAGTCTTATCAGGATTTTCAGCCCACCTTGTTGTGCTTGGAGAGTTTGCTTGGCACAAATTAGCTCAGCATGTCCCGAAGTAGCTGGTAAGGCCTGGAGGCTACTTCAGAGCCCTTTACAGCAGTGTGCATTGATGTAGTGCCAACAGCTCGTATCTTTAAGTGTTCAACCACCTGTGACTCCAATAAGAAATGGGTTTCACGCTGGGTTTTATGCACTTAAAACCACTTCTTCTCCAAGGCATTGTCAGTGTACATGATGGACTCGTATCAGTCTTTCCTGGCTTCAGCAACAAGACTGCAGCTGTGTTTTCTCCTGCCCAAGAGAAAATAATTATCGGTACAGCATTCCGGTTTTGAAACCTGTAACTTTGTCCAGGATTATTGCCATCAGGAAAGATGACTACTTACCAAATGGTAGGATTAGACCTAGGAAAAGAACTGAATCTCAAACACACTGGGATATTGCCTAACCAGTTTCTATTGATTTATATTAGATTCTTTCCCCATTCTACTTCAACATTTAATATCAACATCTCACCAAGAATAAACAGCTTGAACATCCTTCAAGTAACAGGAAATAGCAAATTCAAATCCTCTTTCTAAGCGTTGACAGCAGATAATCACAAAGCTTTTGGAAAAAAAAAAAAAAAACCAAAAAAGAAGGCTTTCACTTGTTTTTCATACTCTTCTGTTCTCTAAGGCAAGCCACAGAAGCATTTCTGGGCCATGAGATACCACTATGGGATAGCAACTGAAGCAAAAAAAAATAAATGTTAGCTTGACAACTGAGTGAGGAATTTAAATAGTCAGTAGGCAGGAATGAAGAGATCCAGCAAACAGAAAATAATAAGTTGTAAGTGCAGTGGGAGGTTCCTCCATGCTTTTGAAGATGAAGGCAAGAAGGAAAAGTCTGAAATTATGACAGTGATGGGAAGACCTGAAAAAATTGTAGACATCAACAGTAGATGATAAGGATGAGGCATGCTGAGCATCCTTTAGAGATTTCTTGCAGGGAATAAATAAAAAAATAAGAAAAGCACCTTGAATTCAAATAGGAATATGCAGCCACAGCAGAAGTAAAGAAAGGAAAGAAGAAGCTGCTCAAGAATATACAAGATATACAAGACAGGTCTTTAGTTCTGGTCAATGTACAGGCTGAAAAGGTGCAGCAAAGAAAAGTTCCAAATAGAAGAATAAAACTAGTGTTGAGGTACTGTTTGCGCCCAAATAATGAGGAGATTTGAGAAGGAGATAGGGTGACCAGGAAGAAAAGAGCAGCAAGCCTAACAGAAGCAAGAAGGAAAAAGAGAGGCTGTATGAAGGAAAAAACCCACCACCACAACAGACACAAAACCCCCAAGAAAACCATACACCCAAAAAAAATACCAAACACACACACACACAGACACAAAATCAAACCAAACCAAACCAACCAACAAAACAAGCCAAAATAAAACCAAAACAACAAAAAAAAAACCCCACCACCCTCCCCCAGCAAAACAATAGAGAAAAGAATGATACAGGAGACAGCTGGAAATCTGCCTCTAAACAAGGGTGGAACAGATTTACCTGACAGAGCACCCTGTTAAAAAAATAAAGAAAATTATGTCTATCCCCAGAGAAAAAAGTTACGAAGACAAGAGCACTGGCAGTCAGCCTCGAGCAAGCCATAATGTGGAGAAGAGGGTGAAATTAAGTACATGGAAACTGAAGAGCAAGAATGAAAGAAAATCTCACCCACAAACAATCAAGAGCTGTAGAGCAAAGTGAGGATTACCAAGAGTCAGGCAAAACTACATTGCACAAAAGATTAACAAGAAAAAGAGCTTGCCATTTATGTCAATAAGAAGATAAAGAAATAAATATTGAGCAGCTAGGCAGTAAGCAGAAGAGATATGGGGAAAATTTAGTTTGAAACATCCTGCATGAACACCCTGCCAAGCTTTCCATAAAGATGGTACCAGGTCTAGAACAAAGGCAGGGCAGCCCATGGAAGTGAAAGCACCAAAGTCAAGGGAGCTACCTCCATAAAAGTGGAGCCTAGGTTCAGCAAACTTCACAAACTCAAATTTAAATGCATGGACAGCTCCAACCTAGTGTTACAGGAGGAGGGGCAGATGACAACCTGCAGGGTAGGGATAATCATCATATAACAAAAATTTGGAATACAGTGGAGGAAACCAAATTTAAACATACATTTGCTCCTTGTGAAATACAGTAAGATGTCTGGGTACATTATTTAAATCCATACCAGGAACCAGAACAAGTTTCAAGTGGAACAAAGGGGGTAATAAAAAACACATTTTAAAATAAACAGAGATAAAACACTGCAGAGATCCCCCAGAGCTTGAACACTCAACTCTGCTTCAGTGGTATCCCTAACTGTCTTTCCACCCAGACTTCAATGAAGCATTATGTGGAAAGCATTATGTAGAAATCTAACTTAATCTGGCAGGAAGGGGTACAAGAGCTGAAAAGTGAGGAAAGTACTTGCTAAGAGGGACATAACAGCAAAGTAATAAAAAACAGGGTTCTTTGAAGAGCAGACTACACAATGGTACTGTTGACACAGAGGAGGTTCAAAACATCAGAAAGGCAAAAGCTGAATTACCTTGAGAACTGGAATAACAGAAAATGGGGGAAAAATCAGACAAACAAGGGAAAAAGTCATCAGTGCTACCAACTGGCAGCCCCACAACTGTAAACAACAGTGGAGGATAAAGAATGAGGTGCATGTGACATGGATATAGTGTTCTAAAGGAATGACCTCACTAAAAAGTGATCACAAACTCTAGGATAATTGGACAAAGCCTTTCCACTGGAGATGAGGAAGTTCTAATAACATCATGCAAAGCATTCTGGTTCCAGCTAGGGTAGAGTTAATTTACACCAGAAGCTGGGATGGGACATAGCCTGGACAAGTGACCCAAACTAGCAAAAGGGCTATTCCATACCACATGACAACATGCTCAGAATAAAAGGGGGTAGTCAGGGAGGAGCAACACAGCTCCATGGTGGTCTGAGTGGGGGCTGAGTCCAATTAGTTGTCTGGTTAGTAAGTCTCACTGTGTATCACCCATTTTGTTCATTCTGTTTTGAGGCGTTGTTATTTCCCTCTCCCTTTGCTGTCCCAGTGAACTGTCCTTATCCCAACCCATGAATTTTACCTCTTTCTTCCCACACTCCTCCCATCCCACCAGCAGCGGGGTAGGGGTGAGTGAGCAGCCACACTGGGCTCAGCTGGGGCTACACCACGACACAAGGCCTTGGTAAGACCATGAAAGATGCAGCATACTGTCCTGGTTATGTGTTTAAGGATGAGCTCAAACTGCAGAGTATTTAAAAAAAAAAAAGGAAAAAAGAAAAAGAAAATATTTGGCCTCTTTAGTCTAGCAAAATGAAAACTCAGAGAGGGTATGTTTGCTGTCTATAAATACATCCAGAGAATAAACATCAGTGAAGGAGAAAAGCCATTTAAGTTAAAGGACAGTGTTGGCACAGAACAAATGCATGCAAGCTGGCCATAAAAAATATTTAGCACTGAGACAGTAGGGAGGTTTCTAACAATCAGAGCCATCAGGGTCAGTGGACCAGGCAGCCATAGACCTGAAGACAAAAGTAGGAGAGTGGGAGTTGTTCATGAGTGCCATGACAGCAACATGATGTGTGCAGGACCAGCAGGCTTCATGGGTTGACTTATGGAGTCCCTTGTGTTCCATTATTTGCTTAAAATTTCCAAAGTTATTCAACCTTAAATTATTTCCCATGGTGCTGCAGACTTATACGGTGAATTTAAGACCCTTGACAAAAGGTCTCCTGCACTGTCAGCTTCACTGCTCACCACTCACTAACCCACACCTCTACCTGACCTCACAACTGGCATGAAAAAGGATGTCATCTGGCAGGGATCACTTGCAATAACAGGCTAGGGAAAGATCAGACAAGCAGCTAAGTTGGGGACAAAGACATCTCAGAGGGACAAGGTGTGACAAGCAGCTAGGACAGCAGTTTTGTTACCAAGCCAGAGCAGGAACCAAGGCCCACCACACTGAACGTCAGGCAGCAGGGAGGTAGTTTCCCAGCTGCAGGAGAAATCTCCTGTGTAGGAGAAATCTCCCACCATTAAGGCAGGCTGGCTCTGGCCTTCGCTTTCAAAGACCAAGACAGATCATTCCTTGTCCCAACATACAGCCAAAAGAAGAAGCCATGGAACAAGTGTGCTACACCTTCCATCACATCTTTTTTGCTACAGGCCAGCCCCAGGCACAAGAACAATTCCCATATTATTGGGATCAGAGGGGATCTGTGGTTGGTTGATCCTGGCTGGAGGCCAGGCAACCACCAAAGCTGCTCTATCACTCCCTCCACTCAGTTGGACAGAGGATATAAAATATCATGAAAGGTTCTTGGGTCAAGGTACAGACAGGGAGAGATCATTCAGCAATTACCGTCACAGGCAAAACAGACTCAACTTAGAAAAATTAATCCATTGCTTTGCAAAACCAGCAGACCAGTAAGAAATAAACCTAAATCTTAAAGCACCTCCCCCAACCCTCCTTTCTTCCCAGGCTCAACTTTATTCCCAAATTCTCTACCTTCTCCCCCAAGAACAGCACAGGAGTATGGGGAATAAGGATCAAAGTCAGTTCATCACATGTTGTCTCTGCTGCTCCTTCCTCCTCAGGGGAGGACTCCTCCGAGCTTTCCCACTGGAAACAATCCTCCAGCAAGAGTCCTTCCTATGGGCTGCAGTTCTTCATGAACTCCTTGAGTGTCCTCAATTCTGGGAAATGGCAGAGGTACCTGAGGACTAGAGGAAAGCAAATGTTACTCCAGTCTTCAAAAAGGGCAAGAAAGAGGACCCAGATAACTACAGCCTCACTTCCATCCCTGGAAAGCTGATTGAATGACTTGTCCTTGGTGCAGTCTCTAGGCACATCAAGGATAAGAGGGTTGTTAGGAGCAGTCAACATGGTTTTACCAAGGGAAAGTCATGTTTGACTAATCTAATAGCCTTTTATGAGGATATAACCAGATGGATAGATGATGGTAGGGCAGTAGGTGTGGTCTACCTTGACCTCAGTAAAGCATCTGACACCATCTCCCACAGCATCCTCATGGCTAAACTGAGGAAGCATGGTTTGGAAGACTTGAGTAATGAGGTGCATTGAGAGCTGGTTGAAGGGAAGAAGCCAGTGAGTTTTGATCAATGGGTCAGAGTCTGGCTGGAGGCCTGTATCTAGTGGAGTCCCTCAGGGGTCAGCACTGGGACCTTTCTATTCAGTATATCCATTGATGACCTGGATGAGGGAATAGAGTGTACAGTCAGCAGGTTTGCTGATGACACAAAGAGATTTAAGAAGGGCAAGTGCATCTAGTGAAGAACCACCCCAGGTGGCAGTATAGGTTGGGGACTGGCCTGTTGGAGAGCAGCACAGGTGAGAGGGACCTGGGGTCCTGGTGGACAGCAGGATGGCCATGAGCCAGCAATGTGCCCTCATGGCTGAGAAGGCCAATGGCATCCTGGGGTGCATTAGAAGGGGTGTGGTTAGTAGGTCAAGAAAGGTCCTTCTCTCCCTCTACTCTGCCCTGGTGAGGCCACACCTGGAGTATTGTGTTCAGTTCTGGGCCCTTCCTTTCAAGAAGGACATAGAACTCCTTGGAAGAGTTGAGTGCAGGGCCACCAAGATGATGAAGGGAGTGGAACACCTTCCTTATAAGGAGAGACTGAGGGAGCTGGGCCTGTTTATCTTGGAGAAGAGGAGACTGAGGAAGCTGCTTTTTGCCACCAAAGAAGGGAGTGAGAAGATGTAAGAAACTGTGCAAACACCATGGCTGGTGAAGGAGGGGCAGAAGGCACCAGAGAGGAAGATGCCCCTGCAGCCCATGGAGAAACCCATGGTGCAGCAGGTGTCCCCCCCACAGCCCATGGAAAAGGCCAAGATCCCACCTGCAGCCTGTGGAGAGGCCCCACACTGGATGGAGCAGGTGGAGACATACAGGAGATGCTGTGACCTGTGTTGGAGCAAGCCCCTGCCAGCACTTGCAGCCCATGGAGAGAGATAGAGATGAGCAAGAAAGAGATTTGCACTGGAGCAGGTTTGCTGAGGGGAGGCTGGTGACCCCGTGGAGGACTGGGACTGAGAGACACTGTGATTTATGAGTGCCAGCCATAGCAGTGACCCACGCACTGATTAGCCTCTGTGATAACATGTTATCCCCTATCCACCACCATATCTGGCTGGTTTGTCCCTAGCCAGTGGCAGGTCTGTTTTGGAGCTGGTTGGTATTAGCTCTGTCAGTCTTGGGGAAGCTTCTGGGAGCTTCTTGCTGAAGATGTTCCCACAGTCCTGCCCCACTACCAAAACCTTGCCATGCAAACCCAAAGCAGATCCCAAGATGTACTTTCTCAGTATCACAACTCTAGCTTGAGTTGGACCCTGCTCTCCCCTCCCACTACAGCCAGGGCAAGGGTACAGAGCCAGGAAACAAGATGGGAAACTGGATGAAGTGCACAGATTCAACAAATGCTGCCAAATGCTGCTGATACAATACACATGGACTGAGCAAAGCCCTGAGCAGCCTAGTCTGGCGCCTAGAGATGTTCCTTCTTCCCTTAATCCGAATCTCCTAGGGCTAACAGCTGCCAAGACAACTACACCTTCAGCTTCTAGCACAGGGTTTGCTTTCTGTGATTTAACTACTTACGTTTTCTTCCAACGTCTCTGCTTCCTATTTTAAATGCCCCCCATTGAAGCAGCATCTCCTGATGCAGCTTCATCAGTGTCCAGCTACCAGTTAGCTCCAAACTTGTATCCTGATGTAGGGTGTTTCCCAACATGTGTTCCCTCAAAATGTTTTCCAAGCATTCCCTTCAGAGATGAGTTTTTGTAAAACACTGTGGAAGTAGGAGAACCGCAGGCCTCGAGCACACAAACACATCCTGGTGGACCCTGCAAATGGAAGAAAAGACGGACCAGAAAGAAACAGAATAGGCTTCAAATTTCTGATTTCTAATGTATCCTTAATAACTGTGTGTAAGGCACTTTTTGCAAAAGATGTTATCGTCCATAATGTCATCTGTAGAAACAGGAAAAAATGAAGTAGTAAACAACAGAGTAAGTTATGGGAGGTTACACAGTCATCATGACTGAATAGTCAAAGATATGACACCCATTTATCAAACTGGCATTGAAATAACAACACATACATCTTACCATAAATGCAGTGTGGGAGGAGAGGCAGACAATAAAATAATGCAATGCCTTGCACTTTGGTGGCATAAGCTGAAAATCTCCACGTATTTTACAAACACAGAATTTAGCTTCCAGCCTGGAGAGCAAATAATTAATAGCTCTGCTGTCCATTGTGTCATCACAAAATAAGAGGCCGATCTGCACCTTACTGCAGACACCCAGCTCTGTACACAATGAGCAAACCAAGCCTGCATTGCCTGTCCTGACTGTGTTCAGTCCCAACCAGCACCCAGCAAGCACATTCCCTCAGCTTCCCTGTTAACTAAACAAAACCCTGGACCAAAGTTCCCCACTCATCTCTGGAGGCAGGATCTGCTCATAAATTACTTCCCCTGGATGTCACAGAAAGCTCACTTTATGACCATAAAACACAGCACTGGGAACATATGTTCCAGGCTGGTGGTGTCCCACACAACCTTACACATGTGTTCTGAAGTCCACCAAAATAACCTTTGAAAACAACTGTCATAAATCTGGATTTGGGCAATTAAAAAGGAAAATTGAAGCAGGCTATCCCCTTGCAGCCCATGGAAGATGATGGGGAGTAGAGATCCCAGGTACAGCTTGTGGAGGACCCCATGGTAGAGCAGGTGGATGCATATGAAGGATGCTGTGACCCTGTGGAAAGCACGCATTGGAGCAAGCTTCTGGCAGGACCTGCAGCCTGTGGAGAGAGGGCCCCAAGCCAGAGCAGTTTTGCTGGGGGGACTTGTGACACTGTTGGGGATCAGGCTGGAGCAGTCTGGGCCTGAAAGTTCTGCACCCAATGGAAGCAACCCATGCTGGGGCAGTTGGTGAAGAGCTGAAACCTCAAGGTAAAGGACCCATGTTGAAGAAGTTGGTGGAGGACTGTCTCCCATGAGAGGGACCCCATGCTGGAGCAGGGGAAAAGTGTGAGGAGTCCTCCCCCTGAGAAGGAAGATGTGGCAGAGAGGACTCGTGATGAACTGTCCAAAACCCCTATTCCTCAACTTCCCCTTTGCCACCTGGGGCGGGGAGGAAGGGAGAGAAATCATGAATAAAGTTGAGCCCAGGAAGAAGGGAGGGGTGGGGGGAAGTGTTTTAAGATTTGGTTTTATTTCTCATTATCCTACTCTGGTTTCTTTATTGGGTATTCTCAATGTATATTTTCTGCCCTGTCCAGCTGAAAAGGGGAGTGACAGAGTGGCTTTGGTGGGCATCTGGCCTCCAGCCAGGGCAAAACCACTACAGTACTTTTTTACACTAATTCCAGTCAATCATCTAAAAATTATTCAATGTAAGATACAGACATGGTGGTGTATTTTCAGTCACAGAAGGGTTTGGGTTGGAAGGGACCTCAAAGATCATCTAGTTCCAATCCCCCTGCCATGGGCAGGGACACCCTCCCCTAGACCAGGTTGCCCAAAGCCCCATTTAACCTGGCCTTGAACACTGCCAGGGAGGGGGCAGCCACAGCTTCTCTGGGCAGCCTGTGCCAGGGCCTCACCACCCTCACAGGGAAGAGCTTCTTCCTCATATCTAATCTAAATCTACTCTCTTTTAATTTAAACAGTTTTATAGAGTCTTATGTCTATTTTTATTAATGTAACAAAATATTACTGAATTTTTGGACATGTTATCCTAAGACAACTGAATTTCAATGTGCAAGATATGCTAATGACCTTACTCTGTGAGTGTGTATCTGTTCTTATGTTCTTACCAAAAACATGCCACAGTGCAAAGCACTGAAAAGACATATAAATATTTTGCTAACTCGGTGACATTGAAACCCAGGAGATTTATGAATGACGACACATTGGGAAGCATGTTGGTAGTGCAACTTCTAGCCTTCCATACTGAACATGGTGTTTGGAAGCAAGTCATTTTGGGGAGAAACAGGTAAGATCTGTTAGAGGTTCACAGTAGCAAGTTACTCCACAGGAGGAATAAAAAGCTGCAGCGAAGTTGTTTAATTGCCTTATTAAATCTGTCTGTCTGGCCTCTTGCAACACACAGCTTTTAGGGGTGCTGTTCGCCAGCAAACACAGGGAAGGCAGGGTCCTTTCCTTAGAAGATGACAGTCAAGATAAAGTAGACTGAAAAGCTGAGACAACTGTAGGAATACATGAAGGTCCACGCTGGAGAAACCTTGCTGCCCACTTCTGGCAGCTGCCAAAACAGGAAGCAGGGGAAAAAAAATCAAGAAACTCGTTGTATAATAAAGGAACAATCTGCCCTCAGTTGAAGGTTTCTTTTCCTACCCTAGCAATTACCAGTTAAAGGTTGATTAACAATTTGATGCATAAAGGTCAAAATCCCTTTTTAATTTTTAGTGTTAAGTACATATTCTAGCTATTCATAATAAGCAGTTAATCATTTTGTGAACCCAGTTAAACTCTTGACAGTAACAATGAAACAATACAAATCCCACCTTTCCCTGACATGTAAGTAAGTTTACACACTGTGTCAGGGAGTAAGGTACATGTAATTAGTTCAGTAAGTGTTTACTTCCCACTAGCTACAGCTCCCTTCCCTCCACACCCACATGCAGGATGTCTCCTGGGACCTACCTGATTGGCATCTGGATTGAACGTTTACTTGTGCTCTCCAACGTTTAGAGTTCAACAGAGACCTCAGGAGATGGACACTCTATTTTGTAAAATGCTGTGTGCCTTCTATGCATTTACTTGTTAGGAGTCATAACAACATTGGACAAGTTCTTTTAAAGGCATCTGCAGATCTGATCATCTCCAGCAGTCTAGGCACTCAGCAAAAGCACAGCCCAAGTCCCAGATCCTAGAGCGAAACCTTCATGTGGCCACGGGTCAGCAGACCTACATGCCCTAGTCCTCAGGAACCAAAGACAGCCTGGGAAGTGCTGCTGATGACTGCAGACGGCATGCCCAGCCATCCCCTCCCGAAGATGCTCAAGGAGGTTGTTCCCATTCCCACAACCAGGGCTATGACCAGGCAAGGGCATCAGGTAGCAACAGGTCAGGCAGCCATGGACTACCAGGATTGACATGTTTCTTCATACAAAGTGCTCCACGGGCCCTCTGAGAACAGAAGGGAGGGAGCAAAATTCTCTTTGTCTGCATGACCTCAAGGGACATGAAATGTCACACTGGAGCCTTCTGGATACCTTTGAAGGGTGCCCCCAGGGAGGGCTGGGCTTCACCAAGGACCCTTGAAAAATTGCTTTCCCATGCAAGGCCCAGAAACCTCTCTCTGGGAGGAGCAGCTCCCGGAGCAGAACCTGGTGCTGAGCTGCCCAGCCAAACCCAGCACTGCAGCAGGGTGCTGGTGCTGCCCAGGGAGGTGTTGACTGGGCCTGCCCTAACGGGACAGGGGGAGCAGGGTCCAGTCCCAGGAAAGAGCTGAACACCGGACCTCTCCCGGTGCACACACCTCCGGCTGCCAACAGGTGCATCGGCTTTCCGGGAAAGGGAAGAGGAAATGGTTTAGAAAACGGTTTTCTCTCCCTCACTTGCTCCCCTGAATGCTAATCAGCAGCGCCGGCTAAAAATACCCAGCAAGGCTGGCGTGTGCACGCAGAAGGGGAAAATGGGGGAACTGGTGGTTCCAGCTTCCCGGAAGGAAAAACAGGAGAGCAAGAGCCTTCCCCGAGCCCTTCTCCCTGTCCGGCGCCCGGCTGCCAGCGCAGATACGGTGCACCCTGCTCCGAAGCTGCGGTTCCCACCTCTCCTTCGGGAGGCCATCGTGGGTGCTCTCCGCGGTGCTGCCGGGCCACCCGGTACCGGAGAGGCGTCCCTCCACCCCCACCCCCTCCCTGCAGGTGCTGCCGAACGGCGCGGCGTGCGTGGCCCGGCGGGGAGCAGTGCCACCGGGGATGGCCGGCAAAGCGCGGAACAGAACAGGGTGCTGGGCACCGCCGCCTCCACGGGCGCGGAGGGTTTGCGCCGGGCAGCGCGGCGCTGAGGGCACGGTCCGCCGCATGAGAGCCGCCGCCGCCGCCACACCGCAACGCAGTCTTAGTGATGCACGCCGTCCCACCGGCCTCCTGCAACAAGGGCTAACAAATAAGTAAACAAAATTGAGATCGCGGGGACGAAGGCAAGCGGCTGCCCCCCACAGTGGAACCGGCGGGGTGGGCGCAAGAAGCCCTGCCGCCCCACCGCCCTCTGCCCTGGCCTTGCGCCCCTAGCCGTGCTCCCCAGCGGGGAGCCGACTACAGGGCGGCCCGAGACACCCCCCCTACCCGGATCCACCGTGCCACGCGGGGGGGGGGGGGGGGGGGGGCGGGGAGGCCGGCCTCACCGCCCCCGGGCCTAGGCGGGGGTCGCACATTTCCTCGCTGCCCACGGCAGGCAGGCCGCCCTCCCCCTCCACGTCCCCCCACATCCCCCCGCCCGCCGCGGCTCCCATCCATAATTAATCGCCTCCCCGCAGCCGCCGCGATAAGAGAGGGCGGGCGGGGACGAGGAGGCGGCGGCGTCCGGGAGGCGGGGGGAGGGGGGAGCGTGTGCGCTCGCCGCGCCCGGCTCACTGCGGCCGGCGGCTGCCTGCCGTGCGGAGCGGAGCGGAGCCCAACCGCCCCGTCGGGGAGTGCCGCGCTCGCATGGCCGCGCCGCGCCGCCGCCGCCGCCGCCGCCGCCGCGGGGCCGGGGGGGCCGCGGGAGGAGGATGAGGCGGGCGGCAGGGCGGCGGCGGCGGCGGCGGCGCGGAGGATGAAGTGGAGCGTGCGGGGAGCCTGCGCCGCGCTCTCCAGCTGCCTCCTGCTCGCCTGCGCCCTCAGCGCCGCCGCCGTGGGCCTCAAGTGCTTCTCGCTGGGCTCCGAGCTCAAGGGCGAGCCCTTCCGCCTAGGCACCGCCGCCGGCGCCTTCTACTCGGGGCTGCTGCTGGCCGCCGGCCTCTCGCTGCTCGCTGCCGCGCTACTCTGCTGCCGCCCGCCCGACGAGACGCCCGCGGCACCGGCTCCAGACCCAGCTCCGGACCCGGCACCGGCCGGGGACCCTGCCCCGACCGGCGGCGGCCCCGGCGGGGGTGAGTCTGTGGTCGCGCCGTCGGGGCCAGTGGAGAAGGCACCGCCCGGGGGGCGGCAGAACTTCCTGCTGCTGGGGGTGCTGGTGTTCATGCTGGGCGTGCTGAGCGCCTTCGCCGGCGCCGTCATCGACGGCGACACCGTGTCGCTGGTGGAGAGGAAGTACTCGCACTACTGCCTGCTGCAGCCCGGCGGCGCGGCCTGCCCGCGGAGCAGCCCAGCGTCCCCCGACGGCTCCGCCGCGGCGCTCCGCTGCCAGAAGCTGCGGGACTACCAGCGCGGCTTGGTGCTCTCCACCGTCTTCAACGCGCTGGAGTGCCTCCTGGGTCTGCTCAACCTGCTCCTCGTCAAGAACTACAAGGCCTCGCAGCAGCGCGGGAGGCGGCGGCGGCGGCGGCGAGCGGCCCCGGCGGCGGCGGCAGCGGGCGGGAGGCGGCGGCGGCGGCGGGGTGGCGGCGGGCGGCGAGCGCCGCGCCACAGCCAGGGCTCCCTCTTCTCCGGCGGCGAGCCTGAGCTCAGCCCCGGTGATTGCCCTTTCCAGGCCGTCTCCTACATCAACGTGGGCGTCTTCCACGTCTTCGACGAGGCCGGCGTGGAGGTGCACTGTGGCGGGCATCCCTCCGTCGAGCTGCCCGGCTACTCGCCCATGGACCCCGAGCTCAACGCCTCCTACCCCTACTGCTACCCGCTGCCCAGCGAGCAGCCCCCCGCCTACGAGGAGATCTACCCCGGGGAGCCCTGCACTCACGGCACCTAGAGCCGACCGCAGGCGGTACGCCCGGCTCCCCGCCCGGCCCTCGGCTCGCCGTGACAGCCGGCAGCGGGACCAGCGGCGGGAGCGGGAACGGGCCCGTCGGCGCCTGGCGGCCGCGGGGCTCGGGAACAGCCCTCGCACCACCGACTGGATTGCCCGGGCGCAGCGGGCCGCGGGCAGGGTGCCGCCTTGCCTCTGGCTCTGCGGAAGCTTTTCCTCCTTCCCTCTCTGCTTTCCTCTTACTTTACCCCCTACCCTCCCTCACACCGACCCTCCGTCCGTCTGTCCGTCCCTCCGTCCGCCGGCGGCTGAATTTTCCAAAGGCTGCGCAAGAGACGCCTAAGGGTTGGTTCCTCCCGCCGCCTCTCCTCCGTAGCCAAGTTTAGTTCCCTTGAAGTGATTCATCAGTCTCCAGCTTTAGCAGTCCAGAGTTACCCATTTATGATAACCAGCCAGTGTAAGGAAAAGGTGTCATGAAGCTTCTTTACCTCTCAAAAGAGCTAAATTTCTAAACAACGCAGAGACATTTGTGTCACGTTTACTAGAGGTGTATTGGGGATCTTTAACGTTTACACTACTCCTTGGGAGAATTGAGTTCTGTTTTAAGATTTAGTGAGTTAAAACATTCGTTGGTCTTGTAAGATGCACATTGAGAAAAACCTGCACTTTGAAAAAGAAACAGGAAAAAAAAATCAACAACGTTTTTGTACACTAATGTGCCTGCTTTTGTTGATAACTTCTTACTGTAAAAGCTTTCAGAAGTCTATAGTGAAAATGTTTGGTAAATTCACTGCAGTTTAAAATTGATGAGTAGTTCCTTTACTAAAACAACCGAGATGTTGCTAGGATATGGCAGTTAAAAGGAAGTCCAAATGTCATACACATTCCTTTTTGTAAACAGGTTCTGTGTTTTTAATGCAAGGCAGGATTTCTTTTTGTTTTACACAGGTGAAAGGTTTAATTCTATTTTGTACAACTACATGGTTTACCTTGTAAAGAGTTCCATTTTACCTGTTACAATTCATCAATCTGGTAAGCTTGAATATTAAAGTTTTATTTGAAATATATATATATATTGAAAAACAGCCTTAACTGGTGCAGTAGTCACAGTTTTAAAGGAAAAAAAAAAAGAGGTAAACCATCTTGGAAGTCATCTTCCAAATGCATTTTCAAAACAGTATTTATACTCCTATTACAAAGCAAGACTTTTGTTTAATAAAAAAAAAACAAAGGAGGCCACTTTAATTCCTGAAGAGGGGGAGGAAATAATGGGATTGTATGCTGTTCACTCTTTCTGAACTTACAGGTATTAAAAAGGCTTTCTTCAAGGAGAAAAACTGCTAAATCCTCCTTTTGGATTCTGCTGTGGAATGGCAGTACCAGATAGCGTAAGAAAGTGCTAATTAAAGAGAAGTGGGTATGGCATATTTTGTTGCATCATTCGAGAACAGGTAAAGGCTTAATTTCGTGTTGCACAAAGAACCAAAAAGCAGCTCTTCAGATTGCATTTGGTTCGGTACCCTCTCCCCCAGTTACCATATACTGAAATTAAATATTACAGAATAACCTTTCTGTTAATCCTGTGTTTGGAGCCTGCTGCATAATGCCAGTATATCAGCTACCCAGAGACAGAGAGAAAGAGAGTTAAGGGAATGCAAAGTTACACTGTATTTCTGTGGTCGATGGAAAATTATTTAAAAAATGTTTTAGCTGCAGAGAGACTGACGTAATAGACAGCCTTAGAATTGGAGAGAGAAGATTTTCGCTTAAAATGCCCACATCTCTCTGCACTGTTTTGTTTTATAAAGTGTTTTGACTTGCACACTTTGTATAATTGAAGATGCAGAATGCCTTAGAAGTCTTAAAATTGCAAACTGATGTCTGTGAAGCTCACAATTAAAGCTCTAATCTAGAGAAGACAGTAAATTTGCCAAGTAGTTTCTAAATAGCAGAAATTTAACATACAGCTCCTTTTGTGGAACGCCAGCCTAAAACATATGCCCTAGCTAAGTCCTATTTTAGTACTGAAGATTCTCTGCTGGCTCTCTGCAGATGCACGTCCTTAACCCCTGAGAGGGGGTGACTAGGAAGTCCTGTAGTTTTTACCTATTAACACTAATTTAGGCACAAACCCAAACCCGTAACTTACCATATTGCTCATACAGCCGAGATTTTGTGAAGTGAAGCAAGGAGGCAAATCCTTGTGTAAGTCTCCAATTAGATGAGTTTATGAGACAGCATAGTACCCTGTACTGAATTAAGTGGGAACTGCTAGGCTGCAGAGTGATGTTGAAGAACTGAACAGGTAGGTGCCTAAATACAGATGCAGAAGTGTAATAATAGTTGTTGGCTTTTAAAAAATTGGCTATAGACATTGTAGTTCATGGAAGTTGTATCTTAGTTTTACTTAAGGAATTGATTTTTGACATGAGAAGACAGTATTTTACTTAAGATAACTATTTTAGGAATTATGAACTAGACAATTCTGAAACTCCAGATGTTCCAAAGATCAGTGCTCAGGGAAATAAATGGAAAGTCAAGAAAGCTACCTATTATAGTCAATTGTTTAAATGTACACAATTTTAAACTATGAATTTTTAAGATTGTTACATTCATAACCTTTTCTTTTGTGTGTGTGTGCGTGCGCGCGTGTTCACCCGCGTGTGTGTGTGTTTGTGTTTTATTTAAGTCTGTTCAGAACGCCATTGAATTAGGATATTTATTTGTGGCTCAGTTTTAGTTCCTGAATTTCTACTTTTCTTCATTTGGGCTTTTATCCCCTGTAATAGTTTAATTTAGTGGTGGACAGATTGCCAGAATAACGTCCAACACGGACTCCCACAGAAGCCAGTAGGCGTCATTTCATTGACTTCAGTGGGTCTGGGCACAAATGATATGTAACACCTACTCTAAATAATCTTCAAAGTAATATTGATCTTCTGGCATGACAGGATGCAGCAGTGGCATGCTATTTTTCAGTTATTTATTACTTGTATGGACAGCAGTACTAAGGGAAGTCACCGATGGTATTATACACATTCTTTTTTTAATAACAGGAAAAGAAAAACCAAAATTGGCAGGCAAATTGACCGAACAAGCCATGTTTTCTTAAAGGTGGTATACAGGTGTTTCAGGTATCTGGTGACTAACTTTTCTGATTAAACACCACACGTATTTATTTCTCAGTGAGAAGAAACTTACAAATACAGGATACAAGATGAAGCTTCACAAGCAGGATTACAGTATTGTGAAGCCATTTTTAGTAAGCCTGAATCATCACTCTGTCTTCTGAGCAATAATGTTAGAGTGTATAAACTGTACTGTGCCGAAATTGAAAATAGGCTGGTGTGGGAAGCATTGGAGCGTAGGTTAATTACCTGAGAGGACTCATACTGTCCCTCTCTTTTCCATTCCCTGTCACATGATTGTCGAGGCGAATGCAAGCCTGATCGATTCATGTCACTGGAGGATGTTTAACTGCCAGGCTTTTGCCTTAAGTAGCAAAACCAGGAAGGACGGAGGAGAAACATTGTGTGTGTGCTATCAAATCTCCATTTTGCTCAGCTGAAGTAATGACAAGACTGCTTTTTTTTCTTTCTCTCTTTTTTTTTTTTTTTTCTTTTTTCTTTTTTTCTTTTTTTTTTTGCCCCACAGCTTGTTTCAATTTGCTCAGAGCTTTACTCACATCTGTTCAAAGGGAGGGAAGTATAGACGCAATACTGCTGTTTTGGTCACAGTGGAGTACTGATTTGGTAGCAGACTGTTCCCAGCTCTCCTGTTCCTTTTGCAGGTAATAGCAGCTAGTCAAGGGATGAAACGGTGGAAAATCAAGTCTCCAGTCTTTGATGCGACAGGATTTGCCTTGATGTGGAAAAAATGTATTCCCACCAGCCTATTAGCAATTCACATGAATTATTTTCACACTCCAACATCCTTGCTTAAATCTGTTACTTATACTTTGCATTGTAATTGACAGACAGAATATACGTGAATCTAAAAACAGGAAAAAATGATGTTAGAGGGAAATTGTATTAAAGTAGTACAGATTTTACTCAAAAGTTTGATTTCACTGTAGGACTTCTTTGGTTCACCAAAAAGCGCTATGGTGGCTGGTATAACTTAGATATATTTCAGACATAATGTTTAATCATCAGAAAAGGTTTCTGAATGTTCACACAAGAACGGCAATTTGTTTCTGCTTTTGGACATAGTATATATGAAAACCTTTTCTTCATTTTGCCATTTAATCCGAAATTGATCCTCAAGAAAATGTCAGTAATTGATCTTGTAATTTTAGGATCAATAAAATACGTTTTAAAGCACAGCATATCCTATAAGAAAAGCCTAATGCTCTTCATTTCATATTTTCAATTGTCTTAGATGGATGTCTGATAATACAGCTGAAACTAGGGATTTATTTACCACTTTCATGACAAAAATGTTTTTTCCAGGGACTTAACAACTTGTGCAAGTGGAACCCTGACGTAAAATTCCAGACTGCGAGGTCAAGTCTGTTTCTGTAAGTTAGATATTTCTCAGTTACAGGATGTTCCACTATTTTAGATTAATTCCATTGGTAAAAATCTAGACGTGTTCATTTCATATGATGGCACTCTTCAAGTGTGCTAAAGTTACCTCTCCTTAAAGAGAGGTATTACAGGCTTATATTTCCTATTAAAATGCTTAAGGGAGAGTAAGATTGAATTCCTCATGGTCATTGTCCAGTTTTTAAATTCCTTAATTATCTCTCAGTACTTCATGGCTTGTGACTATTGTTTACTATATATTCCATAATCAGTAGTAGGTGATCTAATAACAGTTTAGCAGATAAAAGATGGTCCCCAGGAAGCCCAAGAGCTAACATAAAGCTGAGGGGTGGAAATCTTCAAATACAACTTGCAATGATTTGGTGTATGGCATGTCCTGCTCACAAGGAGGCCCAGCACAAACAAAGCAACTAGAACTATCAACTATCTCGAGTTGGGCGCAGGAGATTTGTATGTTTTTTCGGTTACAGTACTGGTTCTGAAACTCTTCCCCAGTGTAGCTTTCTGAGAGTAAAATCCACAAATGGGTGTTGTCAAAATTTGATTCAAATACCTGCCTCACTTTCTGCTGGCTAGCTGTGCTATGTACTTTCCACCCGATGTTCAGGCACCTGGCAAAGTTCTGCTGAAGTTTATGAATATGTCACCCTGATGTCATCCTAGATGATCCGAGGCTGAAGATCAAGTCATCTAAGAAGCCAGAAGACTCTCTTAAGAAGGGCGTATTTACAGAGGAGAGAAAAAAAAAAAAAAATCAATGTTCTCTTTCATTCCTTCTTCAGCATCAGCTGCCCTAAACTGTACAGAGTTTACCCTGAGGTAGGACTGGAGATGGCATTGCAGACTGCTACTCCTGCACTCATTGGGATCTAGATATCTGGAAGACCTCTATAAGCTTTATGGAAGGAAACATTCTCAGTGAAAAACACATGCAAAACGTCTCTGACATCACCAGATCACAGAAAATTCTATGTCCTGAGTGAAACTATCCAATAGAGGCATCCCAGTAGCAATACAACCTAGCAGAAGTTCCTCAGTGTTTCACTTCTGGATTTCTCTTCCTTGCATGATGCTGGCTAATGGCCATGTTAGGAAGTTCATTTCATGGTTTCTGCAAATGAATTGTTTGTTTCACTACAGCAAGTAGGGATAAAACACTGTGAGCATCCTCACCAGTTTGTCTCCTTTGTGGCCATTGTTACCAGAGGATAAAGTGAAGTGTGGGTGGAGATAAAGCTTATCCTGATCCTCTTAATGGTTTCAGAGGACTAAATGTTCCAAAGCATTCACTGGTTTTATATTAAGATTTGGGAATGGAAGAATACCTATAATATCTACAAAGATTCTTTTCCAGGGATGTATTTTTGGAAATCTAATACTTGGGTTTAGAGAAGGTTCTTTCAGAATTTGATTTTTCTCCCAGGTTCTACATTTTAAATGAAAGCTCATCTCACTAAAATACTCAGTGAAATCTCCAGACATTTAAATTATTAAATTTAGGGCTGTTGAGTGAAGCTATCCTACAAATTACTGAGTGCCACCAATTCCTATAGAAGTCAGATAAGGAATTTGGTACATGGTATGGATGCAGCCTCCTATGCCACCATCCAAATGTTGGCATTTCCTTGCAAAGGAAGGAGGCAGCACCACAAAGTTGTGCTGCAGAGAGGCAAGCTCCAGATGATAATATCCAGTCCCAGGAGACCACACAGTGATGGATTTTGAATGACCCTGTATGGTCTCAAGGTGTATGTAATTACTGTGCATTCACAGTTAAAATAAATTCTCTCACAAAGATATTCACAAGGGGTTGTCAGTAGTGGATGTGAGTAGAGGCTCGTGTTCCTAAGCTCTAGGCCAGATGGGTCCTAGAAGCCCTGCAAAGTCCTACTGAAAGAAGCTTATGCTTGCACTGCAAAAGAGAAAGCCACTAAGAAATTTCTACTTTGTTGCATTTTGGAGTATCCGTCTCCTCCTGAATGACCCTGAAGCTGCCAGCCTGCGCAGATCATCTAAATTAGACTCCTGGGAAAAGAGAGCAAAAAGGAAATGCAAGTGTTGAAAACTACTCAATCTATCCAGAATTTTTTGATGTATAATTAACAGCTACGCTAATTCCAGGAGCAGTGCCTCCTAACTAACCTGAGTAGTCAAAGTTACTGAAACTGAAAATACTACTATCACCAAAATAAGACTGGGAGATTGAAAAATAAAATCATATACTGCTTTTTTTACTTGTCTCTTGCTCTAAATGAAAAGTAAAGAAATTCAGATACAGCTCTTTGAGAAACTGTTGCTAAGAAATGCAGGTTTTATGCTGAATGGAACAGAAGGGTGCTACTCTCAACAAACTGGAAGGAGATAGCTGCACAAAACCACATTTGGCCAGCAGACACCTCCTCTTCAGTAAAGTCACTGGAGTGCTACCAGAAAATTTTGAAAGGCACCATCATCATCCAGGCTTACCTGGACCATTGTGTGTGTTGAGCTTCATGTTCCCACATGCAGTGGACAACACATTAACTTGTCTTGCCGTGAGAACAAGCGTCTGTCTATTGCGACGCCACTAGGTCGGAACCTGTTGGAGAGGTGCAGGGAGCTCCCAACCCCTGAAAATGGGTGCTCTGTGGCACTGTTTTGTGTTGAGGGAAGGTAAGGCAGAACATGCTGCAGCCCAGATCACAGAATCATAGAATGGTATGGGTTGGAAGGGACCCCAAGGATCATAGAGTTCCAACCCCCTGCCACAGGCAGGGCCATGAACCTCCAGGCCTGGATCTACACAAGGTTGCCCAGGGCCCCATCCAACCTGGCCTTGAACACCTCCAGGGATGGGGCATCCACTACTTCTCCGGGCTGCCCATTCTAGCACCTTACCACTCACTCAGATGAAAACACTGTCCTCTGTTACAGGATGGGGAAGGCAGGTCACTGTCATGATACCAAGGCTCCAAGCTTGTTACACAGTGGTCTTGGGTGTAGAGGGTCCCTAGGCTGCATGTGTAGAACTCATCATGGACCATGTCTGCTGAAGCAAAATGCCCACATGAAGTGGGATGGAAGGACTTGGACTATCTTTATCCCCTACACCCCCTAAACAAAATGAAAGTGATCAAATTGCAGACCTTCACAACAGAGGTGTTAAGTTCTGTCTTAAGTTCAGTTTTCATCCTCTGCTCTCCCTAGCAACTTCTCCAAAGCAGGAGATGGCAAAGTGCACGATCTCTACTGCCTCTGTGCTCGGAGGGAGAGTCTACCAATGGTGTACTGAATTATTCAATCAGCTGGTGAGGCAATAAATAGAAATCAGCAACAAGAGAAGAGAAAACTTTGTCTGTGTCCTGTGTTTGTCACATTACAAGAGCCACAGGATGCTCTGGGCTGTTGTTCACTGAAGGCTGTGGCAATTCTTAATCTGCTTACGGTCTCGAGCTCCAGAGCACTAAGACTGAGGATTCCTGTTGGAAGTTTTCCTGGACCAATTTATCTCAAAAGTCTAAAAGCAACCCTGGCCCTGTTTCAGTAAATGCATCTCGGCATTCAAGCATGAAAAGAAAAAAGCATAAACAGGCAGGCTGTTCATTCATTCATAGTTATTAATTTTTCATCAAGGGCAGCAAAAAGACAAACTTGAGTGTTAACATCTCGGATCCAGAGAATTGCTTCATTGTAAGGGTTTTAGAAGCTGTCTGATAAGGAAGCAGCAGAAGGTATTTATAGGAAAGGAAAATGGGTATTTCACAATTCTGCTGTCATGCTGTTCGTAGTGTGCAGCAAAGCTAACAATGACAGGAATTTCAGCTTGCCTTACACATACAACTGGAAATGCTTCAAATCTCCAGATGACTATTATAAAACTATTTTATACATGACTAGACTAGACTTGCAGTCCAGTGCCTACAGTGTTTGTAGATACATATTAGAAGCTTTTAGTCTCTTGTGTGCACAGCTAAAACATGTATGCTGCCTGTGGACAGATGGCCATCCTCCTTAGTGAGGTCACTGCCACTGGTGAGGCAAGCTCACCTATTCTGTGTGCCACTGCAACAGAGCAGAAGAGCACCCTGACTCTGCCACCAAATCGTACCAGAAGTGCACTCCCAGCATCAGGGAGCCACACCTGACTTGTCCCCAGTCACACCCTGTGAGGGACCCCAGTGAAACCTGCAGGTCCGTGGACAGGAAGGTACCACCACAGTTTTGCACAGGTCTCACAAGGATAAGAGGCAAGAGTGGGGCAGTTGTGATCTTAAGCTGCTCACCTTACCCTCAAAGCCGTTCAATAGGCCCTCAGTGCAACATGGGGCACAGCACACCAGGAGGTCTGTAGCCACAAGAAATGCCTTTCTTCCCTGAAGGAGTTACCAGTGTCATGAAACCACACAGAAGAAAGACTAAAGCATTGATGTCCCTAACTTACAGAGTTGTATAGTTTGAGAGAGAGAGGGCCATGGCACTGTGCTGTGTTGCCCAGCCCCTACAGTTCATCACCTGATGCACACTCGTACATGGGAAGTAGGACGAGTGGAGTGACAATCGTGCATTTAACCAGCTAAATTAAGTACTGACAAGGGACAGAGATAGAGCTAAAATACGCAGGGGCAACTTCATCACCACCCTGCTCTAGGAAAGTGGCAGGGGACTTGGTGGGGATAACTTTGAATCGCATCAAATGGAAAGAAAACCCCTCTCTACAGTGCAAATGTTCAGGTATTTCCAGAAAAAATGGTCATCTTGTTACACAGCAAAAATGGAAATCCATATGAAATTCCCAAGAATGGTAGTTCAAGTCAAGAAATCCAACTAAAACCCACACAAAATGAGTAGAAGCTGATCTCTTAAAATTTCACACCTCTTCTTTCCTTTGGAACAGTCACATCAATTTGTTCTTTACATTTTCAGCTCCAGTTCTCAGGCAAGATAGAAGCTGGTAGGAGGCAGACACTGATAAAGGCTCCACTGGCAAAGTGTCAGGTAAAGTGAAACCATTTTTACATTTCTGCTCTGACAAGAGAGGACAATATATTCTAGCCTGGAAGCTTAGATGGCAGAAGCAGCAGTGATTAATTGCTCTAATTAGGGCTCTAAATAGGAGAGAGCGAGTTTCCTGAGCTATTGCATGCTAAATTTCCTCACTTCTATGAATAACTGTATTGCTCAGAGGAGGTGGGCATCAAAGTGCATCTCCAGAACAAACATTTACCCACTTCAACTTAGAAATACCACTAGAACCTCAGCACAAATAACTACATGCCAAGAGACAACAGGCTTTTTCAGCACCTGTGAGGCAGGGTAACAGACTGGTTCAGCTGCTTCCCTGAGGGGCTTGATAAATCCTTGAATGAGCAACTGCACTGAAAATGGGCGTGTTGCTGGTCTACCACACCAGCACTAGCTGATTTCAGTGAACCACTGATTTCTCCTGGCCACTTCAGCAACAAGGCTTGTACTTTGATCCTATTGTGTTCTTCACTGAGACATGTTCCCTTCCACTTCCACCTGCTTTTCAGTGAGCACTGACCTTTCTGCCACCAACAGATAAAAGTCAGGTCCTGATTCTATCCAGTGCAGACAAATGGAAATAAAACCACTGCAATCGATGGAATTGCAGCAAAACCCACCTTGTTTCACCAGGACCATATAAAGTGCTGACTGTCAGCTTTGCCAAATGCCTTATGGGAAATTCTGAATACATTTCTTCAAAAAAGAATGGAAGATGTTTAGCAAAAACAAAACATTTCATCTGGAATACATCCCACACGGTACGGGAGTCAGCCAACTTTAGCAACACTCTTCTGTCATATGCAGAAAAAGCTTTTGCTTCAGCTGAGTCAAGCTGCCTCTTATTGACAATCAGATGTACTGGCAGAGAGCATCTAATCTGGATTGTGGCCATCTACAAGTAGCTAGAAGCACACAAATAATAAAGGTTCATCAGGGCAGTGAGATGCATATGTCCTTTTTTGTGTGTGTGTGGTGTTTATTTGAACTGCTTACTTGCCAGACTAATAAAAAGCACTGATAGAGGCCACCAGGAGAGGAGGTGCCTAGCATAGGTGCATGCCAACAGCACTTTACATTCACTAAATACAAGTTTCCTTTCACTGCCTGTGCATGTCAGAGGAGTCTTTACAGTGTTACATTGCCAGACAGCAGGCCATCAGGGCTGCAGAGGATTGCAGGCTGGTCTTAGAAATGTTCCTCCTGGTGAGGTAAAGTAGAGCAGAAACACAAAAAACAAGCTCCACTGCTGATTGTACCCTCTCATTTGTATGCTCAACACTCTCCCAATAATGAATCATCAGCCCAAGTTCTGCTCAGCTCATCATGGCTGCAAATGCTGCAGCAGCACTAAACTGAGAGGGACACAGCTTCATCCCCAAATGACCAAGCACAGGGGTTGCAGGATGGCAAAATTTTACCCTGTTGATGTGGAAAGGGGCACAATACACAGATACCCATAGTAGAGTTGAATAAAGGAGAGGTACTTGGTCCATGATGAGGTGTCTGCCGACCAATGTGCATCAGTGATAAAGCAAGTTTTACTCTGCCTTTAATCAGAGAACAGATTTACTCTGCCTTTGTTGCTCTAGAGAACAGCAAAACTGCACAGGTATGGCCATGCCTCCTTTAGTCGGGGAAGCTTTTCATGTCAAGACAGAGGAAGGATATGCATCCCAAGGGGGAAGGGAGTGCTCCATCCTTTTCCAATCATTAGAAAAATCTATGGAAAAAACACAATGTTTTGGACAAAATGTCTCATACATTCCCCACAGAAAGGCAAACTCTCTTCCAGGTGTCTGCAGCTCATACCTGAACAAGTTGCCTGGAAGTTATACCCTGGTGAGCAACAGAAAGAAGCTGCCGGTCCCATGGATACCTGGGACCTGCTATGAATTCTGGAAGAAGACATGTCTGTGTCTGCCAAGAACAGAGCATACGTGTGAAGGTAACAGTCCAATATAGTGTTTTTCCCAAGACTTTATGAATGTTGTGGTTTAACACCAGCCTCTCACCCAACCCCCACCCCCAATAGCAGGCTAGAGAGAGATTTGGAAAAGTGAGAGAACTTGTGGGTTGAGATAATGACAGTTTAATAGGTAAAGCAAAAGCTACATGTACAAGCAAAGCAAGACAGGAAATGCGTTCACCACTTCCCACGGGCAGTCAAGGGTTTGGCCATCTCTAGGAAAGCAGGTCTCCATCACGTGCAATGGTTACTTGGGAAGACAAATAAAACAAACACCATCCCTCCAAACATCTCACCCCTCCTCCTTCTTCCCCCAATTTTATATATGTTGAGCATGATGCCATATTTTATAGAATAGCCCTTTGGTCAGTTGAGGTCAACTGTCCTGGGTGCATCCCCTCCCAATTCCTTGTGCACCCCCAGCCTACTCACTGGTAGGGTGGGGTGACAACCAAAAGAGCACTTGGCCCTGTGTAAGCACTGGTCAACAACAGCAAAAACATCCCTGTGTTACCAACACTGTTTTCTACACAAATCTAAAACATAGCTCCATAGTAGCTATTACAAAGAAAATTATCACAGCCAAAAACAGCACACTCTGTACTCCTTATTCCATACCATTTATGGCACGCTCAGGTTCCACACTATCCAATAGAACCTCATTAACTCTTCTCATCTTTAGATAAAATATGCAGAGATTCTTCCCTTTGTCTATGGGCCACCCTTGTAAAATGTCCATAAAACTCCCACAAATGTCAAAAAATGTCCATTGAGTTGATTTAGTCCATGACTTTGGGCTCTGTCAGTTATGGTGGCCATTTAGGACTGGAGAGATGGTGTGTTCCATAGTTGCTGGGCACCAAGGCCAGCTCTCCACTGCTGTACTTGCACTGTTTCTTGTAAGGCGTGCCCTCCATTGTTTCAGGTGGTTCCTGCTATAGTAATTCCCACAAAATGCAACTCCCAACATGGGTCACAACAGTTTAAAGTTATTTGCCTTACAGTCTCCAGCCCTGGCCCCTTTGTACCATACAATCAGGTTTGATATTACAATGAACTCCTCCCCTTGCCCCTGCTCCAACTTGGCCTTAGAGACTGCAGTCCCTCAGGGGTGTACCTGCTCCAAGTGGAGCCTTGCCTATGATCCACAGTGTCTCCAGCAGTGTACCTGCTGTGGCATAGACTTAGACACAGTCACTTTGAGGTGCACCTGTTCCAGCATTACCTTATTCGTGGGCCCCAATGCCTTCAGAGATATATCTGCTCCAGCATGGCCTTACACACAGCCACAGTTCCTTCAAAAGTAAACCTGCTGCAACATGGCCTTCGCCATGACTGCAGTCCCTCCAGGGTGTACCTGCCTCTGTCATGGGTTTAACCATAGCTACAGGCTTTTAAGGTGCTCCAGCATGACCTCATGCACAAACAGTGATGCTTCACGGTGTACCTGCTGTAGCATGGACTTGTCCACAGCCACAGACACTTTGAGGTGTACCTTCTTCTGCATGGATTTAGCCTCAGGCCACAATCCCTACAGAGGTGTACCTGCTGTGGCACAGCCATAACCATGGCCACAGATGCTTCAAGATATATCTGCTCTAGGGTGAACTTATTCATGGCCACAGATGATTTGGGGTGTCCTGCTCCCACATGGACTCATCCACAGGTCACAGTCCCTTCAGCTCAGGTTCACACAGGAGTTCCAGCCTGTCCAGTACAGCAGCAACGTCAGGAACAGCAGTGATGGCCTGGCCGTCTGCCAGCCCAGATGCTTCGCCATCACTGTTATCGAACTGTTCCCAGGCACAGGAAGATGATCAGCAGTACAGTGCTACAGTGAGCAGCAAAAGGCAAAAGCAGCCATTAATGATCACTAAAATCTACTATACAGTAAAGCAAGTAAGCCCCACGGCAAGCACAGGAGCCTGTCAATTAGCAGCTAAACTGCAATAACAGCTATAAATTCAATCTAGCACATTCCAATCAAACTTGTCATTATGTTGAATCCTTCAAGCCTCCTGTTGGATACCAAAACGGACTGTTGTGGTTTAACCCCAGCTGGCTGCTTGCTCACTCCCCCCAGCAGGATGTGGGAGAGGAAGGATACAACTGAGAAAACTCCTGGGCTGAGATAATTACGGCTTAATAGGTAAAGCAAAAGCTGTGCATGCCAGCCAAGTGAAACAAGGAATTCATTCCCCACTTTCCATGGGCAGGCAGATGTTCAGCCATCTCCAGGAAAGCAGGGCTCCATCATGCATAACAGTTACTTGGAAAGACAAACACCATCACTCGAAACATTGTCCCCCTTCCTCCTTCTCCCCCCAGCTTTTTATATGCTGAACATGACATCATATGGTGTGGTATATCTCTTTGGTCAGTTAGAGTCAGCTGTCCTAGCTGTGTCCCCTCCCAACTCCTTGTGCACCCCAGCCTACTCTCTGGTGAGGTGGGGTGAGAAGCAGCGAAGGCCGTGGCTCTATGTAAGCGCTGCTCAGCAGTAACTAAAACATCCCTGTGTTACCAACACTGTTTCCAGCACAAATCCAAACCACAGCCCCATACTAGCTACTATGAAGAAAATTAATTCTGTCCCAACCAAAACCATCACAATGAGGAAAGAGTGAGTTAATAAAATCAGCTCAGTTTTGGTTACAGGTGCTTATGTGCCAGTCCAGCCAGGCAAAACATAGCACAGTGCTGGAGGAACTGGAGGGGCACAACCAGCTCTTGGACACTACCTTCATCTGAAGCTGAAGACATGCAAAGTGCACCTTTTCATGGTGCCTTTCAGGGGAACTGCATCAGAAGAACAAATCCCAGATGCAAATGAAATTAAAGACGCATCGATGGCCTGTATAATCAAGGGGAAACATAACTAAGTACAATTTCAAAATTAAAAATCTAAAATCAAACTTGTAAGGTGATATTTACACGTGGAGCCATTTGTCTCCAGTGTCAGTAGTCTTTCAGATCCTAAAATACCCTAAAACTGACTTGTTGCAGAGGGCTGTGGTTTGTATCTGCATGCCATCAAAGAAATTCGGGATCCTTTATAAAGCCAATCCTGGGGAAACAGGGATAGTACTTTCTCATAATGATCCATTTGTAGCAGAGCAGTACGAGAAACAATGGCAAAATCAGGTATGTTGGCTTCAGAAACAAGGAAACATTATATTTGGATAAAGGGGTGATTAAATGGAGACAGAAAAGGAGTGAAGGAAATTGAAAAAGGTGGATTTTATGAGGTCAGGGAGAATGGGCAGGTCACAACAGCTTTATCCTATAAGATATACAGATTGGCCATGCAGTTCAGCTAATGGCTGGAGAAGAATTTCATCATGTAGCAACCACATAGTCCTTTAGACCAAGAATGCTCTTTCTTCTTTTTCAGTTCCAGAAATTGCAGCCTTTGCCATTTTTGCTGCCTGGCACTATTGTGGAAGGAGATAGCATCTCTCCACTGCATTACAACCAAGACAGAGAGCACCCATGGGCCAAAAGCCCTGCACAAACACACTTGCTCCAGGAATTAAGACGCTTCCCTTTTCCTGCTGCATTGTTGCTAGGTTCCCTGGATACTGTGCAAGGGATAATCAAACGCTCTCATCTGCCTGAACTGAGCAGTAATTGCTATCAGCTGTTCCTCTTGCGTTCTCTTCTTTTGGCTTTGTTTACTTTACCCCTGATTTGTTCCAAAAACAAGGGTGTTGCCTAGGGTTGGCATAGGCAAGAGACCATTAAAGACATGTGCATTAAGTCTTATTTAACTGAAGCCCAGCAGGCTCAGGCTAACTCATGGCATGTGTTCAAAGCTGTGATCATCAAATCCAGGTCCTCCATGCTCACATAATGTAGCAGCATTTCCAGGGTGCATCCACAGCATGTCCTTGCCTCTTAGTCACTCTCTTTGCTTGCCTGCGCTATCTGCTGCCCTGCTCATCCAAATGCTCGTTGTGAATTAGTGTTTGAGACAAAGCCAAAGAGTTAAATGTCTTCTTGTGAACCACTGTGACCCATGTGCTGTCTGGGAGGACTCAGGCTGAAAGAGGGTCTGGAGAACGGCAGGCCTGAAGCACAAGAGGAAAGGTCAAATTGGATGGAATTATGAAGAAATGCCAGAAAAGACAAAGTGCTCCAGATACATCTGTGGTTCCTACACCAGCAAAATTTGAGGAAGATTGTTTTACCTGTTGGATTTCCAAATGAGCCAAGCCTCAAACACATAGCATCACTGAAGTCTTCCTTGTGTTCATTTCAGCTTCCCAGAAATCTCAGTGATTTTCTGTACTTCATGTTCAAATCACACCACATATCTTACCTGCAGAAACCGTACAATGGGAAAAGCTGCAAGACCAGAACAGGAGGTACAAACAGCAGCTGTATCTGATCTAGCTGATATCAGGTCATTGTGTCAGCTTAAACAATAATAAAAATATTTCTGTCCAAGGCTCTTAATGCTCCAACACATCAGAGGTATACTAAAGTCTCTGCAATATTTAAATAATTGTACCAGTAAGCTCCAAAAGCTCCTTGATACCCTTTCATTTCTCCTAGGGCCATACACAGCCCTTTCTTGAAGGCAGATAAGCACATCTCCAGCCATTCAATGGGAAGCATACCACTTGCAAGCCTAGCATTCCTGGTGAAGATTAAAGTCCTGTCTCCTTTCCAGGAGAAGTGAACTTCCTGGAGTCTCTATGAACAGCCTGATCTTCTGTGCAGGAGGGAGGAGAGTGACAGGTTACAGTTCCCAGTAGATCCTGATCTGCGACACCTGAAGCTTAGTGGTGACTCAGTAATAAAAGGCAGCTGCTACAGCAAGATCACATTGCAGTTGAGCTCAGCAGGGAACATGGGGTGCCATGGGTCCCCATCTGAGGTGAGCAGGCAGTTAGCAGCTCTGTACTCTGCAGGAGGTATCTGCCCACTGCACACAGGTCCACACAGCCTGTGGCCTTCACCCGCTGAAAAACCCAGAGCATCTTAATTGTCCACATCCAACCCAACAGAGTTATTCAAAACCCAAGACTACCTAAACTGGGTTTTTCTGCAGCCCCTGTCAAGATGGGACTTATGCACCAAACAGCAATTTCTTTGCTTCCAAGATTTCCTCTTTTCCTAAAAACCTTTTCATCCAGATCAGCAGCCAGAGTGGTAATAGCAGTATGAAGGGAGATATGAATCCCAAGCCCATGTGCAAGTGAGTTGGGAGAACCATACCATGAGTTGGGAGAAACATACCAAGAAGTGCCCAGAAAGCATCCCAGAAATGGCCTAGATGTGATTCTATCAATTGCATCTTTCCTGCCTGACTTCTCACCTCATTCTTCGCTCAAATGACCCACAGTCCTGGCCCTGACCAAACTTAAGAGGGGGCTCTGCATCCATTTTTGCATGGGAGGAGAAGGTACCACTATTAGCATCCTATTTTGCTGTTATCTGCTGCAGGATTTGGGGCACATGTTCCTCACACTTGCTGTGTCCTGGGACAAGGACATGAGGACCTGAGGGAAAAAGGATGAGGCTGCACATGGAGCTTAATACATGCTGGTGACAACATTCATCAACCACCGAAGGCCAAGGCGATTAAAGGTGGAATGAACTGTGCCATCAAAACCTTGCTTCGGCAAGGCAGCTGCAGCAGGAAAGGATTCACCAGACCTATGCCACAGCTAGCCAGACACATACAGATTGCTGCATGTCCTGGGTTCAGCTACAGTCAATTTTCTTTCTAGGGTGGCTGTTCCAAAAGCCCAGCAGTTCCCTTTTGGGTCTTTTAAAATACCCTCTACAGAGACAGCCTATACCCAGAGAGAAACTGTAGTGGGTTTAGTTGTGGTGGAGGTGGGGGGCAGTGCAGGTGCAGTGCTTTCTGCAAGAAGCAGCTAGGAGCTTCCCCTAGGCCCAGCAGAGTAAACACCAGCCAGGCTCAAGGACAGCCTCGCTGCTGACCAAGGCCGAGCCAGTCAGCAGCAGTCACAGTGCCTCTGGGAATCATGTTTAATAGGGGAAAAAAGGCAAGCAGCTGCACTCTGCTACCAGAGAAGGAAGAGAGATGTAAAAAAATGTGCAGGCACCAAAGTCAATGAAGAGAGGGAATGAGGTGTTCCAGGTGCCAGAGAGAGATACTTCTCTGCAGTCTGTGGAGAAGACCATGGTGGAGCAGGTTTTCCCCCACAGCCCATGGAAGATGATGGGGAATAGAGATCCCACATGCAGCCTATGGAGGACCCCACACCAGAGAGGGTGAAGCCATATGGAAGACCCCCTGACCTGCATTGGAGTAAGCCCCTGCCAGGACCTGCAGCCCATGGAGAGAGGCCCATGCCAGAGCAGGTTTGCTGGGGGAAATTGTGCCTCCGTGGGAGAGCAGGCTGGAGCATTCTGGAGCCTTAGAAACTGCACCCCATAGATGTGACCCACTCTGGGGCAGCTGGTGAGGAGCTGAAGCCCCGTGGGAAAGGAGTCACTTTGGAAAAGTTAGTGGAGGACTGTCTGCTGTGGGTGAGACCCCACGCTGGAACAGGGGAAGGGTATGAGGAAGGCCCCCATGGCTAAGAAGGAAAACAACTGGTGAGAAACTGACACTGACCAAAACCCCCATTCCCCATCTCCCCCTGTGACACCTGAAGGGAGGGAGCAAGGAAGAGAAATCATGAATAAAGTGGACTCCACAAGAAAGGAAGGGGTTGGGGAGATGTTTTGGGTTTACTTGTCATTATCCTACTCTGGTTTCTCTGGTGGGGGTGTGTGTGCATGTGTGTGTAATAAATTAGATATTTTTTTTAATTCAGTGTTTGCTTTGCCTGGGACACTAACTGCCAGATGATCTCTCCTTGTCCTTATCTCAACTCCTGAGCCTCTCAATATATATTTTCTCCCCTGTCCAGTGTGATATAGTGGACAGTGGGAGCACTCATATATATTGAGTGCTCCCACTGTCCCAAATTCCTCTACATACATCTGATCTGAGATATTTAGACAAACTAATGACTCGAAGACTATGGCACACAGTATCTTTAAAGTGCCTAAGCCCCTTTCAGAACAGATGCACACTTTACACTAATCTTTTCTAGAGCTTCTCACTTCCATATTGAAGTGGAAGGGAAGAAGGGTGCCCAGAGGATCACTGCTGTTGCTTCTGCCTGTAACTCAGAGCCAGCTCATCATCCTGCCCTCCAGCCAGCTAGCTTCCTAACAGAGTTTTTTTCTCCTCACTGTAAGCCATGCATACCCACAAGTGTAAACTAAGCAAGAACACTAGATACAGCAAGACAACATGGCCTATTTCGTGGTCACGTATGTCCTGTAGTGCTAATAGGATCCTTTTTTATTCAATTCTGTCACTTCAGGTTATGGACACCACATTCACACCACTCTTAATCTGTAGAGGATGAACCAACTATCCCTTGCTAGGGCATCACCAGCAGTGGTGAGACAAGCCATACTGTTGCTTGCATTTGGCAAACAACACAGCCCCAGCGAAGCTCAGCTTTTCACCAATGACAAATAGACAGACTCAAGAATCCCATCCTTTGTGGTGCCCTTCCACCCTTTGGGGATAATAACTCAAAAACTAAACCTGATAGCCATGTTCTGCATAAAAGATGCAATACTGGCACTGGTGAATCATAGAGTCATAGGGGTTGGAAGGGACCTTGAGAGATCATCGGATCCAACCCCCCTGCCAAAGCAGGCTCCCTACCTCATATTGCACAGAGAGGCATCCAGATGGGTCTGGAATATCTCCAGAGAAGGAGACTCCACAGCCCCCCTGGGCAGCCTGTGCCAGGGCTCTGCCACCCTCACTGGGAAAAAGTTCTTCTACATGTTGGTGTGGAACTTCCTGTGCTCCAACTTGCAGCCATTGCCCCTTGTCCTGTCTCCACAGACCACTGAAAAGGGGCTGGCCAATTCCCCCTGCATCCCATGCTTAAGATATTTATAAACATTAATTAGGTCCCCTCTTCTTCTTTTCTCAAGACTGAACTCAGCCTTTCCTCATAGGGGAGATGCTCCAGCCCTTAATCATCTTCGTAGCCCTTCTCTGGACTCTCTCCAGGAGATCCCTGGCTCTTTGATCCCAGGGAGCCCAGAACTGGACACAATACTCCAGGTGGGGCCTGAGCAGGTCGTCCCCCCTCTACTCTGACCAGGGCAGAGTAGAGGGGGAGGATCACCTCCTTTGACCTGCTGGCCACACTCCTCCTGATGCACCCCAGGATCTCATTGGCTCTCTTAGCCCCCAGGGCACACTGCTGGCTCATGGCCAATCTGTCATCAACCAAGACCCCCAGGTCCTTCTCCACAGAGCTCTTCCCCAGCAGGTCATCCCCCAGCCTGTACTGATACAAATGGTTGTTCCTTCCCAGGTGCAAGACTCTGCACTTGCTTTTGTTGAACTTCATTAGGTTTCTCCCTGCCCAGCTCTCCAGCCTGTCCAGGTCTCGCTGGATGGCAGCGCAGTGTTCCTGCGTATCAGCCACTCCTCCCAGCTTTGTATCATCGGGTACTTGCTGAGGGTGGATGCTATTCCCTCATCAAGGTCGTCAATGAAAATGTTAAACAGGACTGGACCCAACACTGAGCCCTGGGGAACACCTCTAGTCACAGGTCTCCAGTCAGACTCTGCTCCACTGATCACCACCCTCTGAGCTCGGTCCAACAGCCAATTCTCAACCCACCTCACTGTCCACTCATCAATCCCATGCTCTCTCAGCTTTGCTATCAGGATGTCATGGGAGACAGTATCAAAGGCCTTGCTGAAGTCAAGGTAGATGACATCCACTGCTCTCCCTCCATCTACCCAGCCTGTCATGAGATCGTAGAAGGCTATGAGATTGGTTGAGCACGATTTCCCCTTGGTGAATCCATGCTGACTACTCCTCATGACCTTCTTCTCTTCCAATTGCTTGGAGATGGCATCCAGAACAAGCTGTTCCATTACCTTTCCAGGGACAGAGGTGAGGCTGACTGGCCTATAGTTACTAGGTTCCTCCTTCTTGCCCTTTTTAAAGACCAGAGTGACACTGGCTATCCTCCAGTCCTCAGGCACTTCTCCTGTCCTCCAGGACCTGTCGAAGATGATAGAGAGCAGCTCAGCAATCACTTCTGCCAGCTCCCTCAGCACACGTGGATGCATCCCATCTGGGCCCATGGATTTGTGTGCATTGATCCCTTTGAGCCGCTCCTGGACCACCCTCACCCTAACCAGAGGGAAGATCTTAATTTCCCAAACTCTCCTACTTTCATCCAGTGTCTGTGGGTCCCGGGGGGCCTTTGAAGTGAAGACTGAAGCAAAGGCGGCATTCAGTATCTCCACCTTCTCAGCATCCCCTGTTACCAGGACACCCGCCTTGTTCAGCAAGGGAACCATATCATCCCTGGACATCCTCTTTTTATTATCTTTTATGTCCCTTGCCAGTTTCATTTCCAAGTGGGCTTTAGCCTTCCTAGTCACATCCCTGCAGGCCCTGACAACATTCCTATATTCTTCCCAGGTGCTCAGACCCTTTTCCCACAATTCATAGACCTTCTGCTTCCCTTTGAGTTTACTCATTAACTCCCTGCTCATCCATGCAGGTCTTCTGCCACCCTTTCCTGATTTCTTGCTCAAAGGGATGCACTGGTCCTGGGCTTGGAAGAAAAATGCTAGCCAGCTCGCACAGGCTCTTCTAACAGTCTAGCCCACGGGATAGCCCCTATTAGGTTGCAGAAGAGATCAAAGTTAGCTCTTCCAAAATTCAGGGTCGCTATCCTACTTTTTGGCTTGCTTCTTCCACTCAGGATCTTGAACTCAACCATTTCATGGTCGCCTTGTCCTAAGCTGCCCCCGACCTTCACTTCCCTCACTTAGTGAAAACAAGGTCCAGCACCCGCCCTCCCCTTGTAGGCTCCTGCACCATCTGTAGCAGGAAATTGTCTTCAACACACTGCAGAAATTGTCTGGACTGCATACGACTGGCTGTGTTGCTTGCCCAGCAAATATCTGGGTAATTGAAGTCCCCCACAAGGACCAGCACCTGGGATCTCGAGGCTACTTCTAGCTGCTTGTAGAATGCACTATCAACTCTCTCCTCCTGATCAGGGGGCCTGTAGTACACACCCACAACAGTGTCACTCACACTAGCCTGCCCCTTGATTTTAACCCACAAGCACTCAACTGATGGTTCATCCTTCCCCAGGTGGAGTTCAATACATTCTAGCTGCTCTCTCACATAAAGAGCAACTCCTCCACCTCGCCTCCCTAGCCTGTCTTTCCTAAAAAGCACATAACCATCCATGCCAGCATGGCAGTCATCCAGGCTGTTCCACCACATCTCTGTGACCACAACGAGATCGTGGCCCTGTGACCACACAAAGATCTCTAACTCTTCCTGTTTATTACCCATGCTACGTGCATTCGTATATAGGCATTTGAGTGGGGCAGCAGATGGAGGTATCCTCAACAGGTCACAGGAAGATTTCTGACAGGGGATGGGCAATGGTGGCTTCATTGAGGAGTCCTCAGGACAATCCACAGAATTTTCCCTACTATCACGTGGAACAACATCCCCAAGTCCATCACTGTGCCGTTGCCCTTTACCTTCTCCCACCATCAGCTCTAGCTGTGTCTCCTGAAGCACTTGCCTAACCCCAGCAGCCTTCATGATATCCCCTTCCCCCTTCCTAACTAGTTTAAATGCCATCTCCTAGGCAAGGATACGCTTTCCCCTTGGGGACAGGTGAGCCCCATCAACAGTCATCATGCCAGGAGCTGAGTACACCATCCCTTGATCAAAAAACCCAAAGTTCCTATGCTGGCACCAGCCTTTCAGCCACTTGTTCAACTCCTGGGTTCTCCTAGCCTGCTCCGAACCCCTCCTCCCACTAATGGGGATAGAGAAAAATATTATTTGGGCTCCCCGCCCCCCCCGACAAAGTGCCCTAGGTCCTGGAATTCCCTTTTGATAGCTCACAGGCTACACTTCATGATTGTGTCCCTGCCTGCTTGAACTATCAATAATGGGTAGTAATCAGAGGATCTCACCAGCCCTGGTAGCCTTCTGGTGATGTCTCTGACCCGGGCTCCAGGGAGGCAGCACACCTCCCTGCATGTAGGGTCTGGTCTACATATGGGGCCCTCCGTCCCCCTGAGGAGGGAATCCCCTACCACAACTACCCTTCTCTCTTGCCTAACAGAATGAATTGCCATATTTCACCTCCTCTTCACAGACCTCTGGGGGACAAAAACGTGATGTCGGTTCATCTACATCTTCTTCAAACGCTATCTCCAGGATTGTGTTGGCAGAGAAGAAGTTTACTGTAAAAATAAAAATGTTAGTTAAAAAAAAAACCCTGCACAATGAAATGATTTATTATACTTCCCCACAGAGCACCACTGATGAAAACGGCGCCTGGAAATACATCAACCAGATTTCCCTATAGAGAAGGAAACCCAGGCGGGTCTTTGTAAGTGTGACTAACACTCATGTCAGCACCGTCCTGATCCTTTCTCTTCCTTTATCACCCTCAGCCTTACACATCATCTCCCATCCTATCTGCTCAATAATGCACACACCTGATCTGTATTTCTGAGACGATGCCTTCCCACAAGACCAGGGGAGTTATGTGGTGTTGATTCCTGGACATGGTCCAGGGGAAATCAGTAGTATATATACCACATCACCTAACTCAGGCTTGTGAGTTGGAAGCATGTACTCTGCAGTCATCAGACAGAGATAAAGGCTCTTTCAAAGCTCAAAGCAAGGCAGGAACCTAATTTAGCTACATTGAATTGCCCTCTGGAAAAGCACAAGGTTCCTGCTGATAAATTAGGAAGATTATCTCCCCAGATAGCTGAGAATTTCCCAGATGTGCCATGCAAGCTCACAGGCACAAGGAACACACCAAATGATGACACAGAGACTGACGGGGAGCTTGACTGCAGGATGGGACACACCTCTTCCCAGGTATAGCTGTGGTCTCCCAGCAGTTAGGGAGGGGAAGGACACCTTTGTTCCCCTGGGATGGTCAACAGCACACAAGCACCCATCCAAGGCTGGGTCCCTTGCCATTTTAATTTTCCTGAACTTGAGTACAGGGATGCTGTGCCACAGCACGTGCCACCATGCAGTGCTTGGAAATCAGTTGTACCTGCAGGCAAAGTGCAGCCCTGCCCATGCTCTGAAGCTGCTCCAAGGGTGGTTTCCATTACTGCCTGACCCCCACAGGCAGGGAAATGGAGCAATAAAGCTGCTTGGCTAAAAATAGGAGGAGACACTTCCCTCTGTCCCTATGGCCTGTTTAGTGAAAGCTCTCCACACTAATTCAAGTCACTTCCACAGCTGTCTGCCTCTTTCCTTCCCCAGCCTTTCCCAGCTCTTCTGACCTGCCATTCTCTGCCTCGACATTTCATACCCAGCCTCCCCACCTCTTCTCTGCCACGCCACTTCAGCCTTTGCTGTCTTCCCTTGCTCCTGCAGCTGTATCCTATGCCTGCAAATTCCCTTTCCCCCACCAGGATGGCATATTTAGGGCATCACAGATGTACTAGAGGGTATATGAAACCATAATTTCAGGTACATCCTCGCTACTGCTGCCGTGCCTTTTGATGATGACGTCTAATGTAGGCATCTGGGCCAATGGGTCCCAACCTCTACAAAGCCATAGATCAAAAGAGGATGAGCAAATGAGATGAGCCTGCACACAGCAACTGTCTCCCTGCACACTGCCTGAGTATCGGAGAGGAAGGCTGAGAGGGATGGGCTGAGGTGTGTGGCAGATTGGAGCAAACTCAGGCTCAGTTTATGTAGGTGAAGTAAATTAATATAACTGAGATTAGAATCTGGCCCTGTTTTCAGTTTCTACCCCATGTTCTCTTTCATCATCCCCTTCAAAAGTCTTTAACTGCACTTGTAAACATAGCATTTGTGATACTAGAAAACTCCAGTGGTGTATCCAGCCAAAATTCTTTGTCTAGAGTCAGATGCTCCACAGAAAGACTCAAAAGTCTTGAGGATTGGGTTATTACCAAGTAACCTGCTTGTAGGTTATTCTTTCTCCATTGATGCTGAGGGCTGATCTATGCCTGAAAGCATACATGGAGGACTGAATGTGCTGATTACTTTCTTGTAACTCCTTTTTGTAATGTAAGGGGAATGCCCATGTTTGTGCTGTTTACAACAGTTGTGGGCTAAATGCTGATGAACATCAGGGGCTGCTTTCATCAGGTTAGTACGTGCCCTGCTCCCCAGCTTTGTGCCAGGGTGGCACAAAGGAGTCATCCTGGCATTTCACCATTATTAGAGCTCCTGACATTAAACTTCGTAAGTAGAGTGATACCTTCAGGAGCCATTTGTATTCTGGTCCCAAAGATGCCACATCATGCTTATGTAAGAAAAAGTGGAGCACTGACCACTTTTACAGAAATTAATCTATTCTTCTAATGTTTTTCAAAACAAAATACTGTCAGAACTGTGCTGTAGAAAAAAAATAATGACAAGTTTATTATAGTAACCTTGCCATAATGGAATTATTCTACTGAAAATATGAATCACTGCATATTTATTCTAGACGAACGTAGCAGAATCTGTCCCACTCCTCTGCAAAAAATGCAATGAAAAGCAGAACTTACACTAGCTGAAGCAAAGCATCCCTGGTGTAGGAGATGCATAATTATATTGAAAATGTATCTCCTAAAGGGGAAAAAATATCCTACAACTTATCATTAGGTAATTCGTGATACTGTCATGAGACATGTGTTATCTACCCAGTGACTAAATGGCATTCATCCTTCCCTGAGGTGTGAGGGTAGAGCTGCATTTTAAAGTAGTTTAATAGGTTACCACCTCCAAGGAGAAAATGAAAGGCTATCCCTGTGTGGGCTGAACAGTACTGACTCATTAAGGCAATTTTCTGGAGTCTCCCATACAAATTCTCATGCGCAGCCTCATGTCCGTACACAGGCTGGTGCATGGACTCATGCTCAACATGTAACTATGCAACAGGCTTTTTACTAATTTTGGAAGGAAGGGAGTTCTCTGAGGGAGGAGCTGTTGGCTGCCTTGCTTTTGGTTCCTGTGAGAATCAAGGTAAATGAAAGCAGGAACTGAAAATTTGGTGTCCAAATGCTTCATGTTGCAGTGCTGGCAGCAACCAATGCCAACATGGCACTCTCACTGGGACAGCGGTCCTCACAGTCCACCTCCAGGCCCTGTTTTCTCCTTGCTTGTCTAACACACTGCCTTGTGTTGCATCACATGGGGCAGCCTGGGGAGCACAGGAAACTGCAGACAGAGAAAAAGAGTAGTGTCCTCTTCTAATGGGAAAATCAGTAAAATCCAGCTGAGGCTTCTCTTGAACAACCAGAGTTTTAGTAAGCAGTCAGAGGAGTCTCCTCAGCTAGAAAACTACTGCATTAGACAGCGAGGGAGATCACAAGGGAACGATGGACAGCCCCAGCCAATGCAAAGGAGACTGGAGCACAGTGATCATGGAACAAGCGGGTTGCATCTCTCACTTTGGGCATGCCTTGGCAGCAACTCTACAGTTGCAAGGTGGCCATCCAGTACCACCCCACAAGCAGCACAGCCTGCAACACTTCAGGTCTTTGGCAGGTGAAAGACAGAATTCTGCTTTGGGAAAGATGTCAAACATCACTTCCAAGCTCTTAACAACTGGGAGCCTGGGTAAAAGATCAGCTTAATGAAGTACCCTAATTAGCCTGAGGCTTTGTGTTACTTGTTTAAACCACGTAAGATACTTGGGGAATTTTCAATATGATACCTACCGTGAAAAAGAAGCATTTTGATGGCACCTCTATAAATCCCAGGATTTTGTCAAGAGATTAAGTGTTTCTTTTGCTAGTTTGAAATTCAGGAATCAGAGAGTTATGATTTTTGATCTCAAAGTTCCTAGTCCTTATGAAGTACATTGTTCCCTGTCCTCAAGCTCCCACCTCCTGAAAGAAGAAAAAAAAAAAAAGAAAAGAAGCCCACTATGATTTTTACATCGTTGTAACAATATTTTGGGCACCACTTTAACAATATTTCTGGGTGGAAAATTTATTTTAAAAATTGTTGCTACCGCTAAATTTACATCCCTTGATAATAATCTAAGTTATAAAAAAAGATTTTTCCTTACATGAAAGAGACTGGAGCATTTAAATTAGCCTTAAAGTATTAGATTGAGATAATTTTCTCTAATTAACCATTCCAATTTCTTCCTAAATGACTTCCCCCAGTAAGTCAAAGATATTTCCCTTCTTAATTCTGCTACTACTGTGTTTAAAATAAGTTTACACTCAGTTTTACATTGCATTTTCTGCTACAGCGGACCTAATAAAGCACCTCATTTACAGAAAAGAAACACACTGTGCTTTTGGGCTATAGAGAGAGGTTTTCCAATCCACTGGATCCAGGGAGTAATTAAAATTTACTCTCTCACCTCCAACTCACAGTAAACCAGAGGTGTTTTTCAAGCTCCCTTCCCAAAGGTCAGCAATCAGAGCCATGGCTAGAAGTAACAAGAAGATGCTCTAGGTGCCATGCTATGGGGTTTGGAGATTAAGAATTGGGAAAGGGGGAGGGAAACGGTTGCACTCACCCAAGGCAGCCCACTGCTGAGTGCCACAGTGATAGCCATAACTGGCAAAGGGACCAGAGGCAGTTGGTATGGCCAGAGAAAAGACAGGTTCCCTGCACAAGGACAGGTGACATGGACTAGATCTGAGGAGAGACAGCTGGGAGAGGTGAGGACAGTCATGGAGTGACAGTCAGGAAATTACTAACCTCAATTGACAGAACAAGATGCATCATTAAACTCCACAGCAGCCCACCCCCAAAACAGGAAAAAGTCTTTTTCTCCCATAATTTAGTGGTCAGAGGTGTCAAGACCAGGATTTTAGGTGTATTCCTAAAATATGACTATACATTTTCTCCCACGTGATGCTTTTCCAGTAAAGCATTTGTCACTGTTCAGTGACAGCCCAGGACACAGTTGGCTTTCTGGGCTGCAAGCATTCACTGATGGCTCAGGTTGAGATTTACATTGATCAACACCCGCAAGTTCTTCTTCTCAGGGCTGTTGTCAATCCATTCTCAGATCAGTCTGTAGTTGTGCTTGGGACTGCCCCAACCCATGTGCAGGACCTTGCCCTTGGCCTTGTTGAACGTTATGAGGTTTGCAGGGGCCCACTTCTCAAGCCTGTCAAAGTCCCTCTGGATGGCATCCCTTCCTTCCAGTGTGTCAACTGCACCACACAGCTCAGTGTCATCAATTAAGTTGTTGAGGGTGCAATCAATCCCGCTGTCCATGTCTCCAACAAAGGTTAAACAGTGCTGGTCCCAATACCAACCCCTGAGGAATGCCACTTGTCACTGGTCTCCACTTGGACACAGCACAAGTCCCATTACAGACAAGACTGTGCAACAGTCCTCTGACATCCAGAGTGTAAGACCTTCTCTGCATCATGTACAATCAATGCATCCATTTCAGTGTGCAGCAAATAGGTCACCTGCACAGGACACACCAGGTCATCTGCAGTGCAGGAAATTTAAATTCTGCATAACAACTCTGACCAGGCCATTGAGCATCTGGAATTACAGGCAAGCTTCCAAAAGCGACAGATTTCAGCCAAACATCATTTCCAGCAAAGATGGCATATCTGGAGGAGCTGGAAATGTAACACTTTTACGAGCCCTGAGCCAGCCCATCCTATCAGAATTGAAATCTCCTACTCACTCATTATAAAATCAGTCTTCCTTACACAGAAAACAAGTTGGTTTGGCTTTTATTATGCAATTTTGTATGTGGGAGAAGGCTGATCCCATCCCTTTCCTTTCACCCTCTCCTGCTCAGGTTCTAGCTCTTTGCTTTTCCTGGCTTTCACTCACCACCAGCCTATCCTCACAAGCCTCGTTCAAAGCCAACGGAGTCACTAAAACATTTTCTGCTGACTCAAGCCTTGGGCACACCTGCAGTCGCCACAGAACGTGTCAGGGAAGTATTTGCCTTTATCTAGTCCGACGCCATTTAGACTGCAAACTCAGGAGGGGCCTCTGGAGCCAATAAAAGGAGGCTGCACCTGTCCCCCGAGGCTCGCTTTGCACCAGCACTTGCTGCCTCCTGCCTGCTGTGGGAGTGCAGACACGAGCGACCCTGAGAAGAGCGGGCTGCCCCCGGGGGAACTCCAGGAGTAAGGATAAAGAGCCGCAGCCAGGCTACCCACAGCCCAAACCCCAAGAGAAACGTGGAAAACAGGGAACGTGTTTTTCCCCAAAACACAACGTTGGCACAGACAGCTGTGGGGCCACTGCGGGCGCAGAGGCGGAGGGGACATCACCCAGGTCTGCAGCTTCTAGTCCGAAATGTTTGTGACAGAGCTATACCTCTGATTAGAAGAGCATTACAGCTTTGTGTAAAAAGACAACAGCCCCATCTCAGTGGGCTGTTTTAGGAAAGGGAAGAAAAGTGGGTATTAAAGCAACTTATATTATGCATGCAGTCCTCTTTGGATGAATTCAGTGTTGCAGTACATACTTCGCTGTGAGGGGGGTTACTATGAGATACCTTGTGTTACTGAATGGTCAAGCAAAGCAGCTCAGAGGAAATCTCTGTGCTTTCCCTTTTCATTCCAGAAGTTATACAGTCTCTCAGAGAGAGGATCAGCTACTTCCATAGCTAGGAAATAAAAGCACGTAGCTGTCTGAGCACTAGAGTTAATCCTTGGGATAGCTATGAAAATTTGGCCCATCAGCTAGCAAGGAAAACCCTTCAGAGTTTCTCTGCAAGGTCTTACAAATAATTAATGTAGCCAAACATAGCAGTAGGCAAAGCCATGTCAACGGCCCAAGCTTAGGCTCTGTCCTTTCACTCCCAGGCTCTGATCCCAGGCTGGCAGCAATTATTTCATACAATCTAACTTCTTCCTGGAAGAAACCTTTGCACATCTGACAGGATTATTTTCCCATATCCTCAACAGGGAGACAGACAGACATTCTTGGGTGTCTTGTGCCCAGGACAGCTCCCTGTGGTCGTCTTAGAGACCTCCACCCCAAAAGGCAATCTTATTTCAGGGGCACACAGACAGCACATGGGATCTGGAGAAAATGAGTCATCTACCACAAAGTGTGGATGCGTTAGTCCCAAGCAGGACAGACACAAGTCCATCCACCTCAGGTACCTTGAGATGCTGGGGTATTTATGCAGACCAACTAGACTGTTGGCAACACAGATGGCCCAAACACACATGCTACCAAAGCTAGGTCACTGTAATCACATGTACCTTGCACAGGCTTCCTGTGTCCTTGGCCTTTCTTGTCCAGGCTAAGGAGGTACTACCTGCATGGCCTCTCCCTCCATGAAGTAGCAAGGTGGAAAGGGAGGGGCCAGGCATCCAGTTATGGCCCCCTCCCTCCCTCCCTCCTTTCTTCCCTCCTCCCCTTTCTGGACCATTCACACTGCTCCCACCAGCATTAAGACAAAGCAAAACAGACTTGCCTTGCACTTGGATCAGCCACGTTTGGAGCCGGGGGAGAAGCAAAGGGTTATGCTGGGATAAAGGAGCAAAGGAACATGATGCTGGATTCCTGATCTGCAGTTAGTCCCTTCCCTAGTATCTGAGAGGCTGTGCACCTGGACAGCCTGTCAGAAGGAAGGCTGTACCTTCACCTCAGATGCACGTCTGAGCAACTTGTTCCAGGGCAGTGCTTCCTGCAGCACCAATGCCGCAGAGGGTGCCAGTGGTCCAGCCTGCCTGAGCCTCTGCAGCACAGAAAGCAAGACCTGAGCTGAGCCAGTGCTGCCAGTGATCATGTGGGATTCCACCACTTTGGAAGTCCTTGTGGGGAAAAGATTAATCCCCGTTGAGGCCATCCACAGAGCTGCTTGGCCCTGGGGGTTAGGGAATTCCACACTGCCATGCCAGCCTTCCCCCAGATGAACTGCAGGGCAGGGAGGGGACTGTGTCTCTGCTAGCTCACCGTTCCAGCTGACAGGAGTGCTGAGGTCAAGGGCAACCTCTGGAGCAAGACTGAGACCTTACTGCAGCCCTCAATTAACCCAGCTGATAAAAGCTACCCTTCACTCCTGCTTTGGATTTGCTTTGTTTTAACTTGCAGCAGCTTGGTCTTGTTATCCATCTGCCTGCTTGACCAAAAATCCTTCTGTCATCACATCCCTGTTCCTGCCAGGTACTTAGAGATATGGATCAACTCAGCCTCTGCCCTCCTGGGTGATGAGTCAAATAAATTGAACTCCCAACTCTTTCATTTCAAAGGCAAGTTCTCTGGTCTCCTAATTGTTCTCATTGCTCTTCTCAGAGCTTCCTCCACATTAGCAGTGTGTTTCTAAGCTGCAGTCTGAGGGCTTGAAACAGCACTTGTGCTGCAGTCTCTCCAGTAGCAACCACAGAGGTGACACTGTTGTGATTCAATGAAATGTAATAATGCTGAGTAGATTGATATAGATGTAGCTTAAGAGACAATTAATTAATATAACTTTAATATAAGAAGAATTTGCATGTTTTGAGAATAGATTTGGTTTGGATTTTAGTAGAATATGACTCTAACTGCGAGAGCAGCAACAAAATTTAACTATAACAATGGAATAGCCTTGAAGATAAAGTGAATATATGGGAGTAATTAATGACCAATGGCCAATTAAGAGACAGAGTATATCTGACTTTGGCCTAAAAGAATTCTAACTAGTTTGAGTGCAGGAATGGGTTTTAGAAACTATGGAGAAAACCGTAAAGAGCATGTGCTGAGAGAGAGGAAGGCCTTCAGCCTTCATCCCTGAAGACCACCAGAAGACCCCTGAGTGTCCCTGAGCATGCTCTACCTGGGAGGAGTTAATGTAAATGACTTTTGGGGAATAATTTGCATAACCCTGCCTTTTCTTAGAAATTATAATGAAAATGTAGAGTTAATCTGTATAAATATGAGAAATGTGGCTTTAATGGGTGCACACACTGGGAGGAGAGATCCCCTGTGTGCCCAGCGCTGCAATAAAGGATACCTGCTTCATAGTCACCAAGGCTAGTGAGTTTCTGTTCCGGCTTTTCAAGGCTTCAGTTGCTCCACTTCCACTCCAGTGCTGCTTGCTTGTGTCCAAACCTTGCTCTGGGGCACTCCTTCAAGAGAATGTCCAGTACAAGCTATCACACTGAATATGAACTGCATTCTTCATGGCCAACTGAATGACCTTTTTTTTGGCCAAATGGTTTGTCTGCAACCAGCTCCAATGCCTTCTAGGTTATTTCATAAAGAAGTGACCTAACTCAGTCATTTGTTCCTTTTCCCATCTGTTTTACCACATTGTAACTTCTTCAATGCTGCTCTAAAGCCTCTGTCTAATCCAGCCTGCCAGTTATCTGTCTCCTTATAGCGCAAAGCAGAATTTCCTCTGTTCATAACAACATGGGGAAATTTATCCAGCAAAGGGTGACGGGTCAGCACACATCTCAGACCATGTCAGAAACCTGTCCCTAAGTACCTCATACAGTCTTTCCCTGAACATCTTGAGGGATGATGGCTCCACCACCTCCCTGGGCAACCCCTTCCAATGCCCAACCACTCTTTCTGAGAAGAAATTTCTCCCCTCATTTCTAACCTGCACCTCCCCTGGTGCAACTTGCAGCCATTCTCTCGTCTCCTATCGCTACTTATCTGCGAGGAGAGGCTGACCCCCAGCTCACCACAACCTCCTTTCAGGTAGCTGTAGAGAGCAGTAAGGTCTCCCCTCAGCCTCCTCTTCACCAGGCTAAACATTCCCAGTTCCCTCAGCAGCTCCTTGTAAGACTCGTGTTCCAGACCCTTCACCAGCTTTGCTGCCCTTCTCTGGACATGCTCCAGGGCCTCAATGTCCTTCTTGCAGTGAGGGGCCCAAAACTGAACACAGTAGTTGAGGTGCAACCTCACCAGAGCTGAGTACAGGGGGATGATCACCTCCCTGGTCCTCCTTTGAGATATATTATTCTCTGTTCCCAGCTTCTGGAACAAACCTTGAAGGTATTTCCAGTTGTTTATGAGTCTCATGAATTTATGAGTCTCATCTGTGAAAGGGCCTGCCCCAGCTCTGCCCCATGCTGAGCATTATGCCTGTATTCATGTCCTAGCAAGAGGAACAAGAGAGAGCCTCCATGTCAGTGAAGCTGAGCTTGGAAAGCTGGCCTGAGCCACCCCAGATGTCTTCAGGAGGTCCCACTACACAGACGCAGACACCAGTTGACTTCCCCTGAAGGACTCAAATCCAGTTACCACCTCACTTCTCTTCCATATTGTGTGTTTTCTCCAGTAACCGCATTTGAGCAGTTACTGTAAATTTAAAGATTTTGCTTAGCACAAGTTTGAGCCCAAAATGTTCTGAGACATTGGGGTGGGAAGGGCACTGGGAAACATTTTTTAGATAAATACTTGTTTATTATCTTTTCATTTAGGTGACATTTTGATGAAAAGTTCCATGGGGTGTATTTAAACACACTGTCAAGGTCCATTTAACACGGTCCAGCTAAGACATGAGCACAATGGCTTTCAATTTGATTTGAATTATTTTTACTGCCTTTCCAGCAGGTGCCAACAAACAGCGCTTTTGTTAGTTAACAAATTTCTGTTGTATGAACATTTCAACCTACAAAAGTATTTTAACACCCACCAGAAGCTGTTTGGTTCCACTATTACTCAAGACACTCTGCAAAACCAAGCATTTCCTTCGGTAAATATGGAGGCACTGCTGCATGACACCAAACACAACACAAAAGAACTTGAAGGCTGAGTCAATTTTGTGTAAGAAAATAAAACCCAGTGCAGACACTACCCTTTGTTCCTAACAGCATAGCTGTTAGCACACTCTATGACCAAAAGACATCATTAAATTCAGCGGACCAGGGGTCATTTTTTAGAATAAATGCAGACCAGGCACATTTCGTTTGGGATTTTTAGATGAAAGGCCATGCAGAGCTATCAAAGTGTGTGTGCATGTTGGGGGGTTGGGGGGGGGGTGGAGGGGGAAGGCTGATGTGTGCTTGTCTTGAATTCAGTAGCAACTTCAGTAATAAGGTGGAAATAGAAAGAGCGGCAGCAGGACCCAGTTGTGGACAGAACCCTTCAGTACTGCACAGTGACAGAGAGGTATGTTTGAACTGCTGGCTCCAAGCAGCAGGACAAACAAAAAGGAGCATGAAGTTTTTACTATGTTGTGGCTGACGTCAAACATCTTGTCATACACCATTTTCTGTTGGTCTTAGTGATTTGGGGTATTTCTGTGGTGTTTGGGGTTGTTATTTTCAGGAGGCAGGGTGTTGGAAATTAACATCTTTATGAACACATATCACAGGAAAAAGTGGCACAAACAGGGATGTGCTCACAAAAACAGCAGCAAGTCCACTATGGATGCTGCAAGGATGGCATGGCCCTAGGACTGGGCAGGCAAAATGGGCACTAGTTTTATGTTCCCTGCAGGCTGTCTGTACCCTGCAGTAATTCCTCCTCTTCATGACAGCACATAGAACACTGCAGAAATACACCTGCAAACTGCTGCTGCTCCAGGGTGTAACACAACTACCCCTTGCCTACTCCCTGACACTGCCTCACCCTGCCTTACCACACTGGCCCAAGGTGTGGGTCTCTCTCCCGCCCCCATCCTCTCTGCACCGTGGCTTTGCTCTTGTGGGGGAGGCAGGTGATTAGTTATCGGACACTGGAGCTGCCAGATCCCTCTGCCCACCATCACCCTTATGCTTTCCACAGGGTCATGCAATTGCCACCTCCTTGTGTCTGCAACCAAAAAACATCTCAAAGCTCGAAGGTGTTAGCGCAGTCGTTATCTGGAGCTCCCATCCCAGGTCATCTGGGAATCCTGAAACTCCATGGAGTTTCCAGAGAGGAGCAAATGTTAATGCTACTGGAATCGCACAGGTCCGAAGGGGAAGCGGGATGGCCAAAGCCTGAGGGAAGCTCATTGCTGTGCATGCTGGTCCAGTGTCACATGGCTTCCCTGGCACATGCCTCTCCAAAGAAAATGAAGATGCAGCGAAAAGATTGTTCTCTCTGCTGTGGCAGCAGTGGTTATTTTCCCATTGAAAAGAAAATTTCTTCCTATGTACAAAAAAGGAAACAATAAAACCAGCTGTACAATAACAAATAACAACATTATTTGCTGTAAATTGGCTGAGATTAGTAGCTCCATGTGAAGTTCTCAGATCACAGAAACTGACTTATAGAATGAATAGCTTTTAAATCAATTATATATGGATGGATATTAATAATGCTCTAACATCGGGCTGAAAGAGTGCACACACAAACACTTAATCCTAATTCAGAACACACACATGCTGCCAGCTCTCTACATTTCCTATTCTATGTCTTTCGACTGCAGAAGCCACATTATGATCACTTCCAACTCTAGGTATCTTAATTTGGAAATAATCACTTCAAAATATGTTAACACTTTAAGCATCCCACACAGAAATGATTGCACTGAGATCTCCATTATTCTCTCCAGCATAGTGAATGCACACTTAATATTTCCTAATAGTTACTAAGAAGCTCAAGGCAGAAAAGGCTTCTAAAATAACTCATGCTATTTTAAGAGGATCCAATTTAAACAAGTGCCAGCTAAAATATCTCTGGATTGAAAACTTTTCTATAGTAACTTGCAAATGCAAAATCAGTCACCAGGACAGTTCTAGCTGCCACCTCTTCTTGTCACAGATCTACACTTCTGTCCAGTTAAAAGTTCCTAGTTTGGAAACAGGAATGTGTGGGCTGAGCATCGATTTTTATCTAAACACTTTAAAACCACATGTTTTTAAACCACAGCTTACAAGGAAGGTGAAAACATTACATTTATCCAGGAGTTAGTAGAAGGCTTCCTCCAGCAGCCTCTTGGGGAAATGGAGCTGCAGCTTCTGAACACAGGATTGCTAGTCAGGCTCCTGCCAATGCAAGTTCAGTCCTGTCATGGTCAAATTCAGCCTCCTTCATGGATCTCACAGACCTCAGGTCTGGTTGCAGCATCCCAGGTAAGTACATTTGCAAGATCAGAAGACCCAGTGTACCTACTCTATTTTTCATTCTGCATCCTGCTTTAAATTCCCACTGCAAAGCATGCAAAAGCTTCTTTGTAGTAAAAAGGAAGAAAATGTGGAACTCAACATAACAAGAAGGTGAAAACTTGATGCCAGACACACAGATGACAATTCTGTTGGGTAGTTTTTCTGTTTTGTTTCCAAACAGCTGCCTGTGGGATGTATCATGTGGGATATGTCATGTTCCCTGCCCATTCGAAAGTCAGGCTGCAGATCCCATACTCTGTGTGCTTTCAGCAGGTGGTTTCCAGGCCCTCACTACGTCCACCCAAGTCTTTGCCTTTGTTAAAAAGAAGTATGAACATCCAGGCATGAGTGGTATGAATTCGTGCTTGAATGCTCAGGCAGGCAGGGAAACATGGCATATCCTCTTCAGATGTGTGGCCGCCACAGCTCTCCTGCCTGTGCTGCTGCCTATCTGCACCAGGGAAACAGCAACTCCTGCAGAGTGTGTCCAGATCCCTGGCATCAGGCTTTTGCTTATGAACAGCTTTTGGGGCAGCTTCCATCACTCAGCCACTCACCGTGTCCCCACACCTGTCCCCAAACTCCTCTGCCCCTTTTTTTCTTTGCTTTTTTTTCTATTTAGCAGTTTTGCTCCCAGCACCAAAGACCGGGCCCCTTGGGGCAGAGGATGAAATCTGCAAGTGGAAGAAGCAGACTGAATTGCCTTTGTCAAGAAGCAAACAGGGAATAACAGCTGCTTTAGCCCCAAAAAAAGGGACTGCCAAGAAGTAACAATCCCTTCCTGGATAATCAGAGACTGTGGAGGTCTCCAGTGCAACATTAACTGTCACAGAGCAGAGCCCAGCACACAGGAAGATTTGAAAGTTACACTTTGATGCTAGAAACCTGGTGAGGTCAATCCCATCAGGGATGGTAGAGCCAAGGCAGAGCAGCAGAGCGCTGAATTTCAAGCTTTCACCCACACACATCACTTCTTCCTCCAGCTTGACTGGACCAATGAAGCAGAAGATATAATGGAAGTTCACAGGTTGCTGCTTTAAATAGCAGCTAATCCCCAAAGTCCACAAACTCAACAGAAAGATACCTGAGGAAAAACACTGAACAGCCTGTAAATCCCAAATTAATTAATTCTGGTCACTGCTGCCAAATTATCTCAAGAGGATTAATGGCAGCAGATAGCAGGCAACCAAATGAAAGGGCTGGTTTTAAGTTTGCCATTCAGTTCACCAGAGGGCATCTCAGCATGGACTCCATGCAGGGAGCTCCAGCTGCTCAGACCCTGAAGCAGTCTTTGTGAGACAGGAGGCTATCTCAGCTTTGTGAGCTGGGGCTCTGATTCAGCAACATGTGTGGGCATGCACCCACTCCAAGAACACAGAGAAATCCCATTGATACCAGCATGTGGAGAGACCTCACTGACCCAGGGAAGAGTTCTACACTGTGCTCCAGCAGACACTGCAGCCCTCACCCACTTACCCTTGCAGTATAGGTAGTTCAGCATAAGCACTGAAACCTGACCATGTCCACCCGGGTCTGCAGAAGCTGTGCTTCTCAGCAACAGTGTCCTCCATGCAGTGCTAGTGCCCAGCATCACAGAAGAGGCTTCTGTCTTCCTTCACAACCCACCTGTGCCAAAATTTCCCACTCTGACAAAGATCTTCCAAAGCAGTGCTGGCACACCTGAAAAAGCAGTGGTGGCTTTCTGCTCTGCAGAATCCTGCTGGAGAAATTAAGAGCTCCCCATTTGCCATTTCAGTTGGGGAGTCTCATCCTTTGGCACCCCTGGGGTCATCCAGGCAATGTCCCCAGTGACTTACCTCATTGACTGACTTCCTGAGAGCAGCACGCCCAGCAGCACCCTCCCAGCTGGAGCAGACACTGGAGGTCTGTACGCACCTACAGATAACTCTGCTTTTAACAGGCCACAAGCCCATCGTAATGCTGTGCTGTTTTTCTTTCAAGCTTTCCCTCTGGTTCAGACACACCCTTGCTCTCTCCACACAGAGAAAAAATTCTCTTTTCTTCACAAATTCTGTTTAAGGTCATACCTGGTCTTGAGGTCAGGAAAGTCATTGACATGTATGTCACCTCCACACATCAGAGCATCAGGCACACCAAAGGAATCACTCCTATCCAGACATTTACATGAAAATGGACATTCACAAATCTGGATGAGGCTGCAGAACCCTACCTCAAAGGACACCAGTCAAAAGCTCCCCACACATTGCAAAGCCCTTCCCTCCTGCACGTCAAACACAAGGGAGATGTTTCCAGGGCCTGTCCTGCCTATCAGAAACAACCTAGATTCTACCAGAAGCCCTTGCAGAAGGAGACATCATTAGCCAGGGTTTCTGGAAGGCTGAAAGCTTTCCTTCAGCTTCCACCCACCACCACTTTTACCCTCACGTACATGCCCTATGTGTACATATGTGTACAAGAAGAACTTGCCTGACTTTTACCTTAGCTTATAAGATTTGTTCTCTCCCCATGAAGTCTTGCCTCATTCTCTCAGCCACATTAGAAGAAATCATGCCCTTTCTGGATCTGACCTGCAAAGACTTGTCCCTGTGTATGTGGATGTCTTGCCTGGGTCCCTGCAGATCACACTGCAAGCTGTGCTGAGGGCAGCTCTCCCGCACTTCCCACAAAGCTCTGCAGTTTGCATAAGACATGTAAATACTCACAGTATGCAGAAGAAGACAGCTCACTAACTGGTGGGGAGGTACCTCAGCTCTACCAGACACTCAGCTGCTTCATGCAAAGGAGAAAAGGGTCAACAGAAAGGGGTAAAAATACATACCAGTGATAGGGATTACTACCTGCCTGGGAGCTCGAGTGTCTCAGGCATCTGTCCCCTTGTCTTTCTCATGTTGAGTGCTCTAACCAGAGGGATCTGGAGAAAGAGCTGCCAATGCAACTTTTCAGTCCCATTTTATGACTGATCTCCAAGTTCTCCATTCCCCTCCAACCATGAAATCAGTGTGGCAAATTCAGCTTGAAATAGAGGAACTGAGCACAGCCAGAAGCCCATTTCCCTGCAAATACATTATGGCAGAGCAAAGGGTAGGCCAACACTTCCCTTTCTGCCCTCATGCCTCTTCCTGCAGGACCAGAGCCTGGACCAGCTACAGGTGCCAGGCAGTAGCACCACCACCCTCATCAGTCACCAAACTCAAATTCTGAGTTTTCCTAAGAGCTGTCTCATATGACAGATAGCAGTTATGAAGATGTATGCAGAAGAGGCTGAGTATGATCTCTGTCATTTAATTTACTAGAATAGGATCCCAGACATTTCCCCCATAACTCATGTGTACACATACCAACAAGGCAGTAACTGCCACATGGAGGTAGAGACACAAGACTACTGTCTAAAAAAGCTTTTCAGTCTCTTGAAACCTACATGGGTTTCTTTCCCCATAGCCATTGAAATACAGAAATATAGCATGTAAAATAGGGGAGATGGCTGAACATGAACAGAAAGGCATGGACAAAGTTGTGATACGCGCCCTGAAAGAGGCACGTGAGAGTGGTGCTCCCACAGGCTGAGCTTGTGCGCAGCTGAGTAGGGCAGGGACCCAGCAGCTGCAGTAGAATCAGCAAGACAGAGTAGAAGATATAAGGGAGGTAGACAGGTTGTGAAATAAATAGGTAAAACAAGCAAACACGCATGCTGTCTTCCAGTTAAAGTCATCTTGTAAGAGGGCACGTCCAGAAAATAAAAGGCTTCCCAGGTACAATACCTCTTAATAGATTGCTGTGGCTTCTCTTTCACCAGAAAAGCTCTCTTTTTTTTTTTAAAGCAAAGAATTTCCCAACCATTTTCAAGACTTTGTTCTTCTTAAAAGAAGCTTCCCTTCTTCTTTTTTTACAAGCTGTGGGAAGGCCTTTCCTCAGACATTACATCCACGGTGCAAGTAACTCAGTGAAGTCAGAGGAGTGTTTCGTAATACATTAATACATGAAAAAGGAAATTGCTTTGTACTATCAACTCTACCAGTGCTTAGGGTGTAATGTCATGGACATTTGTACATTACACTTATAGCTTTCCCAACCCTTTCCTGTTTTTCATAGAATCATGGTATGATTTGGGTTGGAAGGAACCTTTAAAGATCATCTAGTCCAACCCCCCGCCTGCAATAATCAGGAACATCTTCTACTCTATCAGGTTGTTCAGAGCCCTGTCCAACCTGACCTTGAATATTTCTGGGAATCTGGCATCTACCACCTCTCTGGGCAGCCTGTTCCAGTGTTTCACCACCCTCATCATAAAAAGGTCTCTACATCTAGTATGGATCTACCCTCTTTTAATTTAAAACCATTACCCCTTGTCCTATTGCTGCAGGTCCTACTAGAAGGTCTGTCACAATCTTTCTTATAAGCCCCGTTTAAGTATTGAAATGCCGCAATAAGGTCTCCCTAGAGCCTTCTCTTCTCCAGGCTGAACAAGCCTACCTGTCTCAGTCTTCACAGGAGAGGTGCTCGAGCCCTTTGATCACCTTTGTGATCCTCTTCTGGACTCACTCCAACTGGTCAATGTCGTTCTTGTACTGTTTTCCTACCTCCACTACATGATGACACAGTGCTCTGAACATGTCCATAGCTGGGAGGATGACAGGACCCCATGAAGTTCTAGCTAGTCAGCAAACAAGGCTAAAGATTAACATGGAACATAAAACACTGTGAGATCCCAGTGCCCTAAGCTGCTATTGTGAGATGCTGCTCATGAGAAACCATGCAATGTAGAACAGAATGAATGTTCCTCAAATCAGAGAGGGAGGGCGTTCAGTCAAAGCAGGCATTTATATAATCTTACAAATGCTACTGGTCTTCAAACTGGTCTCATTTTCCAACACCGCTTACTCTTTCCAGCCTACCTTTCCAAATCCCCCCTTTATTTTCTTGGTATGCAGGAATAGAGTGGAGTGAAGCTGGTCAGAACAACCCCTCTAATAACACCTTGAAAACAGACTTCAACCAACCTTTTCATATTGCCACCAGTAAGTTGAAGAATCCCTGCCTAAGACTGTAGTCAACACATTTCCCAATCTTCCTCTTTTCCCCTCTCTTTGCCTTCCCGGTGTTTTCTGTGTCCAGTCGGGCTGCTTCCACCTGATTCCAAACACTCCATCCACACTGCTTTTCTACCTGCACCTGTCCTCACCAATCCTTCTTCTCTCCCACCAAGTCTCTCCCTCCAGTGACCTGTGCTGTTCAAGGATGAAATGCTGTGCACTTCTGCTGGTTTCAGTCTGCTAAATGTGGACCCTGGCCTTGAACACAAGAGTAGCTGGATGTCTGTGTCATCCCTTGAGAGGGCTTTCTCCACATGCTTAAGCATTTGCAGGATTTGGATCTCTGATTCTTAGACCCTTGAGTCAGAGGATGCATCATTCTCTTTGCACGATCAACAGCACTTAAGGCAATTACACTCAGAAAATAATACTTAATATGCATATGCCTACATAAAAGCAGCATGACACTGACATTTCAAATGCAGAATTAAACTGATTTGGCTTTTATTTTCTACGAGTACTTAAGACATTTTAAACAATGCAGCATCAGGCAAGCAAAAGATTTCAATGATGGGAACTGGAAATAATTTGCAAGTTAGGGCTCTCTTGGCAGTGTGAGCAAACCTCCCCTGATTTCAGTGGAAATGGAGCAGGGCCATTTAACAATAACATTAAAAAGCCCATTCCAGCCAAAGAGTATCTTCTGAGGGGTTTTTGGGAGGGGATATCACGTCTAGGAAAATCCAACTGATCTGATGAAAAGGACCCAGTGATTTGATTTAAGCATCTGAGAGCAGGTGAAACACTTCCAGAGAAGTTAAACTTGCTCTGAATTCAGCTAAGACATTTTCAAACCACCACATACAAAAATACGAACTAATTATCATCTTTGCATGGAAGAGGAAAACTGCCCAGTCTCTGTGCTTTTGTTTCAGCTAATCTACGTTCACTGCACTTTTCATGCAAATGAACACATTTGTTGCAAATGGAGTAAAATTACTTTGCTAATGACCTAGTATTTTATCACCAGAATTTCAGGCTTTAAATAGCATGTTTGTGCTATACCTGTCTGTTGGCCATGGTATAGCGCATAGCATACTTCTGGCATCATCCTGTTGGCACTGCCAAATCCACCGCAGGGCAAGCAAGCAGGCTCTACAGGAGGGTTTTCCAGGGGATGCAGAAGGAAAGACTGATCTCTCTTTAACTGCATGTCTGTGCTGGTCTGAAAGCCAGGAGAGGACTGGGTGTCCTGTTTGCTGGCAGACAGCCCCCCCCCCGGCACGTCCCCACGCCACTTTGTGAAGGGGAAAAGGCTTTCACCCTCAACAGACAGTCCATGGCAGGCTTTGGAATGTTTCTGGCTCCTTTTCTGTTGAGGTGAGGATCTGGTGCAGCTGTCTCACACTCACTGACAGGTGCCACAGTGTGGAGAATGATGGAAGGGGTGTCTCATTTCTACCCTGCACCTGTACTCAGGAGCCAAAACAGACAACAGCTGTCTGGACTCCACCACAAGGATGCCAGGGCAGATTTGCAGGTGTTGACAATGGTCTGAGCTAAGAAGCCTACATCAAAAGCCCAGTAAAACTCTGCTACTAAGGCACATTTTTCCAGGTGCATCCAGCTACTGTTCACTCTCTGGAGCACATAAGAAGGAACTTGCAGGATGCTCTTCAGTACACATTTAAAGAAAGCTATACTAGGGGAACGGGCAAAGCCTGGTTCCAACATCCATACTTTCACAGAATTGTAGGGGTTGGAAGGGACCTCAAGAGATCATTGTGTCCAACCCCCCTGCCAAAGCAGCTCCCCAGGACAGATCACACCGTTAGGTGTCCAGATGGGTCTGGAATATCTCCAGAGAAGGATACTCCACCATCCCCCTGGGCAGCCTGTCCCAGGGCTCTGTCACCCTCACTGGGAAAAAGTTCTTCCTTGTATTGGTGCGGAGCTTCCTGTGCTCCAACTTGCAGCCATTGCCCCTTGTCCTGTCTCCACAGACCACTGAAAAGGGGCTGGCCAATTCCCTCTGTGTTCCACACTTCAGATATTTATAAACATTAATCAGATCCACTCTTGGCCTTCTTTTCTCAAGGCAGGGAGCCCAGAACTGGGTACAAGATCCAGGTGGGGCCTGACCAGGGCAGAGTAGAGGGGAGGATCACCTCCTGTGACCTGCTGGCCACACTCCTCTGGATGCACCCCAGGATCCCATTGGCTCTCTTGGCCCCCAGGGCACACTGCTGGCTCATGGCCAACCTGTCATCCACCAGGACCCCCAGGTCCTTCTCGGCAGAGCTCCTCTCCAACAGGTCATCCCCCAGCCTGTACTGATACAAACAGTTGTTCCTTCCCAGGTGCAAGACTTTACACTTGCTTTTATTAAACCTCACCTGGTTTCTCCCTGCCCAGCTCTCCAGCCTGCCCAGGTCTTGCTGGATGGCAGCACAGTGTTCCTTTGCCCAAAGCATACCTGCATGGACTGATAAGACAGCTGCTTCTTTGTGGATAGGACACTAGTTGAGTCCTGACTGCACAGTCTTTAGTGGGGGCATGCCCTGAAATCCTTGTTCATGACACGTTGCTGACACTTAGCAGAGAGATAGAGGTTCTCAGGTTATCCCAAGTCCTCTGATTTGCTGCTGGTTTGGGTGAAACATGTCAGCAGATATTTTGTTGCCTCATGTCTCCCTCCCACCAGTAAAAATCCTCTCTGAATAGGATGTTGAGATGAAAGCATACTGGAGTCACCAGTGGTGAGGTTCCGTGTCAGTGAATTATCACTCACAGTCAGAGAACTGTCTCGATTTTGTGTTTTGTCATTTTTGGGTTTGGTGGGGTTTTTTACCCCTGGGGTGTCCGTGCTGCATCTGTTCCAAGGACAGGTGGGACTGCCCATGTGCAGAAACCACCACACAACAGGAAGATTCCTCAGAGTTGCCTCCAGCAACTCTTAATTTGTTTTGCCCCTGGATCTCCCTCATCAGCACTGTGCTTTTCCTGAAGGGCTCTTTCTGTCTCACATGGGAATCACCTCAGCCCTCTAACTGAAAGCTTCAGGCAGGAGTCCCAGTGCCCTCACAGGGCCTCTCCAGGCACCCCTCTCTGGAGCCAGACCTGAAGAGTGTGGAGCTCCAAACCACACGCAGGGGCCAGCTTACAGGAGGCCAAATAGGCAAGTGGGAGGACAGGGATTCTGCACATACAAATCTTTAACATGCATCACACATCAGGCTGTGCTTTCTAACCCAAAGCTGTTCCTCACGCTGCTCTTCAGTGAAGGATTTATCGCATGCAGGCGCCTCAGTGCAAGTGCCTACATGAAGTGCTGTGCTGCAGTCTCCTCAGCACTACACACGCGTCTGCCTCCCCTGGCGTAGCTCCACAGGCTAGCCCAGGAAGTTTACAGGAAAACAGGAAGGCAGCTGAGGATCTCTGTGCTGCAGCATACTACCTAGCAGGATTAAACAGGCAACAATGGCCGCTCTCTGTCAGTGCCCACAGCAGGAAGGAGGACATGTCCCCACAAACAGGTCACTGGTAGAGCTGCAGGCAGCAAAAGCTCCCATCAAAACTGCATCTCCAGCTGTGGCAGTCCTCTGGAAGGAGCCTGTGTCTTTTCTCAGTGACTGTATCCTTTGTCCCAGATTTGAAAGGCACCTCCAGCATGGCTTTTGTGGAGGAACTAGGTGCTGGAGAACTTCTAGTGCTACTGCCAGAAGTCCTGAGCAGCGTGATGTGCAAAGGGAGTTCACTTTCAGCCAAAATGCAGGAGGCTGCTCACCTGCTCCTAAGCTGCTGCTCTGGGCTGTTGACTCCAGCCAACAGAGCTGCACCACTTATGTTAGTGTCTTCTTGAGCATTTCTGCAAAACAAAAAGCCACCCAAAATACATGCATGCTTCTCTTCTGTCCTCATGCCTTGCCTCACCTTTCCTGTCTTCTGGTAGTTGACAGTCAGCTGTAGGAAGTACAGGGACCAAGGCCAAACTGGGACCAGTGCATATGTTCAACATTTTCCCTTTTAAAGCCAAATTTTAGAGATTAAGGTGTTGATTTCCATGGCCATAGGTATGATTCAACAGTGTGTTTAATTTGATCTTGTGGCCAGCCACCCAAAGGATCTACAAGCTAACACTGCTCAGCAACTGCTGTACATGAATGGTGACAAATATGCCAAATCAGCAAGCAAGTGAACCACTGCAGTCACTATACTGCTGTCCAGCAGCATCTTTGGGATCACAAACTCAGCTTTTTCAGGAGACACACCCCATACAAACAGCTTTTGCAGTCTGGCAAAAACTTGGCACTGGGTAGGGCTGACCAACTGAGAAGTCCTGCAGCCTCCAAAGACAGTGTTTTGAGCAGCTTTCATTTTCTTGGTTCAAAAGTTCAACTCAAGTCTTGTGATCTCACCAGATACAACCAACTCGCAGGGTAACAGCTGCAAGGGATGTTTAGTGTTTTGGAGCTCCTGAATACTGGCTGGTGGCTCATACACCAGCCATGCAGTATTGGTTGCACATCTCCTGTGTGAGCTGTGCTGTCACATTCTGCATCACCAGTGGTCTTTGCTGTAGACATTAACAAATATCTACTGTAGTGGTTAGATCAGAGGTATAAAAAAGGCATAGGTGGTGGAAGCTTGACCATGTATAGTCAGTCATGAGACTGTGCACTGTGCTGAAGCCTCTCTCTAGTGGCTAGCGCCCTCATTCTTAAGATGACATCATCCAAAAAGGCTGTGCTTTGAGTTACACCTTAAGCTAGTACATGCTGAAGATGAGTCCTCCACCCGGTCAGTGGAAGGACAAGTGTTACACCGACTAGAGGAGACAGATGCTGAAGAAATAGGGCTACCCCTCATAGCAACCCATGCTTTTTACGAAATGTTGGGGGATAACAGCTCTTTTTGGATGAACTTATGGTCCTATCAGGATAAATGCAGTATACAATGTTCACAGACCTAGTTCTCAAGTCTAATAAAAAGGAAACATCACTACAGGCTTGTACAGCTGGAAAGCTGTACAGAGGAAAAGGATCTGGCTGTGTTGGGAGGACACTTGCCTGAACATGAGCCAGCAGTGTGCCTAGGTGGCCAAGACCTTACTGCTCTCTACAGCTACCTGAAAGGAGGTTGTGGTGAGCTGGGGGTCAGCCTCTCCTCACAGATAATTAGCGATAGGAGACGAGAGAATGGCTGCAAGCTGCGCCAGGGGAGGTGCAGGTTAGAAATGAGGAGAAATTTCTTCTCAGAAAGTGGCTGGGCATTGGAAGGGGTTGCCCACCGTTCCTCAGGGTGCTTAAGGAAAGGTTGGATGAGGTACCTAGGGACATGGTTTAGTAAGTAATATGGGTGGTAGGGGGACGGTTGGACTGGATGATCTTGGAGGTCTTTTCCAACCGTAATGATTCTGGGATTCTACCCTGCCCTAGAAGGTGTTGAAATCTGGATGATTCCCAAGGAAGCATGAAGTCAACAAAAATCTGCAGTAATCAGCAGTAAAGACAGCAGGAGGACATAGAGACCTCAGGAAAAAACCCTGGACACCAAGACCTGCCCCTCTGCTGTGGGTTGGGCTGGCACTGGAGCAGCTCTCCTTGGTCTTCAATTTGACACAGCCCAAGTCCCACCATAGATGAGCTTTTGCAGTGGTCCTCTGGCATCCTGAGCACAAGACCTCTGTATCATTCACTGTCGTGGTTTCACCCCGCCTGTGGGCTGAGATCCACGCAGTTGCCTGCTCCTTAAAGTAAAAAAGCAGGGGAAGAGGGAAAAGGGGGGAAACAAGGGAAGGGAAAAGGAAGGGGCAAATAACTCCAAAACCAAGAAACTAAGAGGCCCGTGGGTTGGGATAAGGAGAGTTTACTAAGAGAACAGAAAGATAAAATATACCAATGCTAACAGGACTTTAGAGCAAAAGAATATGAAACTCTTGATCCCCAATGCAGTTTCTCCCCGACCCACACAACTCAGGCCGTACCACCCAGAGCTGTCCCGGAACCCGACCGTCCCCCCAAGCAGCACGCGTCCCGCCACCGCCCCTCTTCTTCCTCCCCTCAGCCCCCCGTTACCCTGGGCAGGACGTCATTGGCATGGAATACTCTCTTTGGCCCATCTGGGTCACCTGTCCTGGCTTCGCCCCTCCTTTCTCCTGAATAGAGAAATAGAAGAAGCTGAGAAAGTCCTTGACTGTCTGACTGCAACTAAGAACATCAGGGTGTTCTCAGCACTGCTTTCATTTTAACTCCCAAACACAGCACTCCATCAGCTGCTACAAATGAAGTTAACTCTATCATGACTGAAACCAGGACATTCACAAAACATTCTACATATCCATTTCAGCGTGTAGGAAAAAGGCCACCAGCACACGACACATCAGTTCCTCTGCAGTGCAGGGACTCCACATCTGTCAGAGGAAGCTGCGGTCCATTGTTAACTGGCTGAACCTGGCTCTGACCAGCAGCAAAGACACTGAGTAGAAAAACTTAATGCAAACCGAAGTACACAACATCCCTGCTCAGAATGCATTTAAGGAGTCACTGCACGTGCACAAGGTACTCCTGAGGAAGCTGCAGTCCAGGCTTATACCACACCAGAGCACGGACCACGGAGGACTTGGATGGAAGAAACCAGTATGCTCAGAATGGCAGAAATCATACCATCTACTGTTCCTGTGTCCCGCATCACTTGTCTCCTTGGCTGAGTGTTTGGGACACAGAGAACCTGGTAAGTGGTGCTGGGATGAAGAGGGAAGAGAAGCAGCTAAGATTTGAGATGAGAATTTGCATTCAAGGCATCTGCTTTATCTGTACGTTGGATCTCTTGCCAAAACTTTGTGTTGATTTAAAATAAAATGGGTTTTTTACATAATTTCCCAGTTTGAGTCTGTTAGCCTGCAGCAAGAAGCAACTATTTCTTCACTGCCTCAGCTTTGCAATGACATGGCTCAAAGATGAAAATGTTATTTCATTAACCTATACACAAAGAGAAAGGGAGAAAAAGACTAAAAATGGCAATTCTGAAGTTGAAAGCACCATGTATGCCCCAAGCTCAGGTGGTTAACTTAAGACAGAGATCCAATCTAGGTCCCTCCTTCTTCCTTTCTTTCCTGGCCTTGAAGATCTGTATAATGGAGCTTTATCTGCTTCATATGTAATTTTTCACTAAATGTTAGTCTCCACTAAATACTCCAAGCCATTTATTTTTTCCCGGATTTACTCCGGACATCTTTCAACTGCAAAGGAGAAAGGGAACACGATGGTTGTTTAAATAAGTAATATGAAGAAACACAACCTTAATACACACACAATAGGTTCAATTCCAGTATTTGATAAAATGCCCAAGACATACACTAGACAGAAAAATTACAAGAAGGAAAGAAAGAAAGATCTTGTGAATGTCCCCCCACATTGTTTCCGTAGCCCAAAAGCAGCTTCCCCTCCACCTCTTCAGTCTCTATATTAGCACCCTTTCCCTCTGAGTCAAATCTCTTATGAACATACTCTGCATGAGCGTTAGGGAGGATTGCTTAGGAATTAACCAAGTAAGCAAACAGAGAAGATGTCGATAATCCCCATATGGTTGCTAGGCAACAGGTAACCAGAAAAATACTGAGAATGATGAAAATGGTAAATGTGTAAAACATTCACAAATATTTAAATATTCCATATTTATCAGTGAAAAACAATTTATTAAAAGTATTTAATTTTCAAACTTCCAACAGGTGACAGGGAGTGACACTGAAGTCCCATGGTCTCTTTTCCAAGTGAAAAACAATCCATGGCCAGGGTACTGAAAATTCTGTTGTTTGACAGTTGGGAAAAAAAAGTCATTATTAGCGATCAAGATGGCCCAATATTAATGTGTAAAACCCAAAGGCCTACTTTTGGGGATTTGCTCTATCTGACACACGAGATGAGTGTGTCTTAACAAGTGATCTTAACAAATGTGGTGTCAGCTATATAGGGCTTAAAAGCTTTTATTTTTCAGGTTTAAAACAGAGGTTAAAGCTCCCTGTATGTTTCTCTTTTACTACACCCCAAATATATTTAGATTTAATCCTATTGGCTGCTAACATTGACAAAAATATGATGCAAAAGAACTCACATGATACTCAGGATACTTATCAATGTGTATCTTCTTGACAGAAACAAGGAAAACAACATTGTTAGGAATTAATTACAGTGCATTCAAGTGAGGTGGGTAGACAGGTCACTAGGGAGATGGAAATATACCTTTTATTCTGGTGGTAACCCAGTCTAGTAAATTATTTTCCTGCTTGGGGCTCATAACTCTCTACCCTAGTGTGGAAAACACGATCGAATGTTCAGCACAGCTGCCACCTACCTGATTTAATATTTATACATTAATAAAAAGAAACACAGTGAATGGAGTCCACAGAAGATTCATTACTTTGTAAGCCCATTAGCGTTCCTTACCCAGTGCCTGAAGAGCAGATTGAAATCCATTACAAATAATGATTGCACTCATGTTACAAAGAAAATACAGCCTTTAAATAGCAATGCTGCCATTGCAAAACAAACAAACAAATATTTTACCTGGGAAATTTGTACAATAATTCAATAACTGTAATTTTAATGCACATGCTAGAAACAAAACCAACCAAAAGACCCCAAAGCTAACGAATATAAGATCTTGTGAACAGTATCAACAAATCCTGCATATTTTAAGAATCCTGTAAAGTAAACAAATTGTATATGCAAAAGATTTTCTTCAGTGCACATGGAGCACCGGTCTGTGTTTCTATTAAGATGTACTTTTTAAAATTCAAATAATGTAATATTGCCATCCTGTTATTTGGAAAATGCTATAATGACAGCTATAGAACAAAAGTTATCCATAAAAACCCAGTTTAGTTCAATTCAACATTTTTAAAACAAACCCAGTCTTAGAACAGGAAAGGCCCTTCAAATCCTGATTTTCACTATAAATGAACAAGGTTTTTCTTCAGACTGTGAACAATTTCAAGCCATTACTTTCCATTCTTCCACTTGCTTCTTCCATTCCAGCAACATGCTGGACGTTACAACACAGAACTGCACCCTGCACACTTATTTTCGATCCTGGGCTTTGTCAGAGTGGTTTTGATCCATGGCTGTGAAGAACAGGCAGATAGTGGCTGTGATGAACACATGCACTCCCTCATAGAGTAGTTTTGGTGAGAAGACGCTCCATATGAACAAGTGGTAACGCAGGCCAGTTACCAGAACAATGTAGATGGCGACTGGAATCGAGCGCATTAGAGCGTAGCAGAAACAACCGTGGCCCACTGCTGCTGAATTCCTGCTGACAAAAACAGAGAAGTCCATTCTCAGGCAAACTTAGTAAAGACATCCAGGTTCCTCCACTCTTTGGCATTATTTCACATCGCAAGGAATACTCACACATCTCCACTTTGTGTTAGAAAACTCATTACTGATGCAAGGATGCAACTAACAAAGCTTGTCTTTATCACCTCTACGTATCCTGTTAAGCATGTTAAGTGGAAACCCAGCAACTGTCACCACGATAGAGGCACCCAGTAGTTCACCTCAAACTTGGAAGGTTCTGTGCTTTAATGTACTTTGTTCTAATTGTTAAAGTCTCCATTAAGCAGTTTTAAGATAGCTTCATCTCCTGCTAGCCTTCCAGTGCCTTTTTCCACAGAATCTGGATTGTAAGAGGCAGAAAAGAAAGACTTCAATATTCTTCACAAAGCAGCCTAACCTGCACAAGGGATAATGGGGTGGAGTCTGCTCCCCTTGTAACAGGCATAAATCCTGCCAGAGCATGCTGCTGCCCACGGCTGGTAACATGGCACAAAGCAACATAAAAACTGTCACACAGCTAGCATACGTAACGTTCTCCAGAGATGCACTGCTCATGTCAGCCTCTCTGAGACTGACATGAGCAATGCATTGCACTCCTGTCACGGCAGCTTAGCTCAGCTGGGCCCACTGTTCTGCAAGAAATGTCTGTCCCATATCTAACCCACGTGGTCCAAATCTGCCTCACCGAGGTATTCGGGTAGGTGACAGGAGTCAGATGAAAATGGAAGTGAAAGGGTTTTGTGCATTTTGATGGCTCTCCCTCTCCTGAGGTGCCAGCTCACAGCAATGACACTGGGTTGGCATGCGTCCGCTTTCCCCAAACCACATCTGCAGAGACACACTCACACTGAACGTAGATGCTTACCTTTACAGACAAGTGGAAGGAATAAAGCTATTCCACTGAAATAATAAGCAGAACATTTTCCTCTCCCCATCAAAATATTTTACATCATCCGTTCCCAAAAGAACACATCGACAAAAAGCAGAAATTATTTACACTGAAATCCTGATCTGGGAATCTGCTCCGCTCCTCCTGGTTCTTAATTCTGATCTTGTTCCAAGTAATAAAAATTTAAGATGACTAGCATTTCTGTGAGATGTAAATTAGTCAGTTATGACTAAAAGCTACAGAATGCAGTATTTTACATAAGCCATTAAACTTATTATTTTAAAATCAAAATAATTAGGATACAGTCCTGTTTTCCAGCAAAGTCAAAAGCAAAATTCCCACAGCTTTCAGTGGAAGGAAGAGCAGGTCGTGAAAGCAGAGTTGAAAAATAGCCAAGAACAGCAGGTGTGAATGACTGCAAAACATACCTGTAGTACACAAAAAAACCCCCAACATTTTCCTCTCTGCTTAGCCAAGGAAACTGTGACTTGGGAGTGAACTAGGGCGCTCCCTGCTTCTGCATAACTATCTTAGTCTTCAGTGAGCTTGTGTAAATATCCAGCTTTATGTTTAATAACTGATTTTGTTGACAGGGATTAAACAAACCGCAGTTCACTCAGTTTTAGCTGTTTTCATGCCGATACGACTAAAAGCAGTATTTGTAGTAGTTAGATGATACAACTGAATAAACACAGGAAATGGGTTTTGAGTCAGATAGGCAAACAGGCAATTTTAAGACATTTTTCTCAAGTAAAAAAATGTACTTGATACACCAGCCAGTTGAAGGTTATCAGTGGTTAGGGATATCACATTTATTAAGTTCAATGAGGAGATTTTCATGGGAATTCTAAAAGACGTAAGTGGAAGGGTCCACGAGCTTAAAACACCCAGGTCTTTCAAGAGCTCTGCATTTTCAATTTACATCTTTTTTCCCTAGCTTGTGCTCACCTAACAATACAGTTAGTACTCAATTGTAAGAAGGTTCCTCATCATAACTCAATAGTGTTAAAATTTTTAAAATGGCTTCTTTTTTAATTATGAAGAAACTGGCTAGAAGATTATTTTGAATTGAATCTCTGTGTGTTCACTTCTTTGGCTCAAAAATTAGGCAGACATAATATTTTAGATACATTTTATACTGGAATGAGAGCACACAGTAATCTTTACTATTAACACTTAAATTCTGCATTTTCGTATTATGACTAGGAAAGAAATCCCAAGTCAGTAAGTAAATGGTAAAATTCTCTCTGTATCCTGATATACTACTAATAATGAACTGGTTTCTGCCTACGCAATGCCTTGACTTCCAGAAGGTCTCAGCAATTGCTCCATCTCTTAACAAAACATAGACACCTACCTGCAGAAGGAAATCTTGGGCAGTTTCACAGTATAATGCAGCAGTGCAATTTAGAGAAGGCAACAGAAGCACACTGTATCCACAATGTAAACTGTGAGTGGGTTCAATAGCAGGATAATTTGCTTTATTTTAGAGCTGGTACAAGAGTCCACACGTGTGTTGTTGCGGAAACAGCACTGGAATGTCTGAGCACAAGCAGTTAGACCTCCTCTGATGCTAAGGCAATGACTTAGTTCTTTGAACACAGCACCATTATTTCTTCTTGCTTCTGTCAAGCACTCAGTTTGCTGAACAGCTAAGAATAATGACTTTGTGTTCTCCTCCTGCTCATTCTGCACATACAGAGTGACCACAGGGTACAAAGCTTTGCCAGTCCACAAGGAATGCAGTGGCCAGGGATCAGGCTGCTGCTAATAATGTGACCAAGACAATCCAGGTACTTCAGCTGGTTCCCAGGAGAGCACAGAAAGCTGTCTGCGACATGCCACTCCTGTATCCCACCACTTGTGAGCTAGATCAGCTGGCAATGAATAACCTTGCAACCTCTCAGTGCTGTTGCAGTGAAAACAACAGAAGACTATGGGACACATGCAAAGCACCAACATCTAACCACTCCATACTGAACTGTCCCTGCAGCAGTTAATGTCTTTTCTTATTCAAGGGAGAAGAGAATAGAGGCATGTAAACTGTACGTAATACCTCCATGTTCCGAGAAAACCAGACCAATATTAAGGCCTCAGCATAACGCAGGAGTTAGAAAAATAAGTACCCAGCCTCTAATACTGAACTCATTTAGCAAACTAGCTTCTGGGGGACTTTAAGGAGAAACCCAAATGTGTAAAAGATGACACAGCATATCTAAACTTCATGCGGGATTGATGCTGAAGATTGCTAGATCCAGGAAACAGAATTACATTGGAGAGTTTTGAAGCAAAGAACACTGCTGATTTGCATCATGGTACATGCCGTACACAGGCTGCAAACATTAGGTATAATCTAGAGCACAACCTGGCTTTCAACAAAAATCCTGTCTTCTAGTTGAATATTTAACATGTAGAAAAATATAGCCATGAAATTGTGCTATTGATAGGTTTTTGGTTTCTCTGGATCTCCTAAATCCTAATTGTCAATGGTCTGTCAACAAATCTTTCATTTCTGAATCCACCTCTAAGATGCTATTAAAATGGATAATGCAAGATATGTAAAAAGAAAAAAAACATGATGCCAAAACCATGAAAGATAGCTAACTTTTTTCTTGTGAAAGCATGTCTCCCAGTTGTAAAGCATACTTGGCAGATGGTGGCACACGTTTTGTAGTACAAAAATCAAGGGAAAAAGCCTCTGCAGACAGCCCTTCAAATAATTTCTCAAGGAACTTTAAAATACACTACTTTACATTGTTCCAACCCTTGTTCTAACCCACTGCATTAAATACATATTTTAGAAACATGCAAGTACATGAGTGGGGAATACTCCAGGACTGTCTTTTTTCTGGGACTGGGGGAGGGGTCATCCCTGGAGGGTTTCAGTATGAAATGTGCTGAATCATCTCAAAATTTATCCTGCAGCATTTCTGCCCTTCCAGCTCCTCTTTTCTAGCTAAATATCACTGCTTAAATTACCTCTTATCCAGGATACTGAATTTGCATATCTGAAGGCAATTTGTACTGTATTAATATTTTTTACCATATTAGTGGCACTTTTCTTTCTAGGCTTTCTGCAGTTCATTTTGCAAGAACTCCCTGTTTAGTGCTGCCTGAAAAACAGTTGTTTCATTAACCTGCCCTGTGTGTATTAATATAAGGTTGCAGTTAGAAACGAGATCTTCTTATTTCACCATGTCTGCCTGTGAATTCTTGGGGTACCTGCAATCCATAAGAAATTCCTCTGATCTAGGCAAATATCAATTATTGTAGCAGCAAGAACAAATTTTCCATGTTTTTCCTCCAAGCCCAATAGTGTAATTCTTACAGTGCTATCTGAGACTACAGCATACAACCCTGCATTATCACGGAGAAAAAACTTTATATTTTTAGCAGATCCAAGGAAATCACAAGGCCTTTGGAAATAAACCTGATCTGCTCTGGTACGGACAGTCTATCAACCAGGACATCATTAAATCTATAGAGTCATAATTTTTGACACCAAAGCCTATCAATGGGCAGATGTCGAAAGGGGGAGCTGCAAGCTGAAACGGTTATCAAGTATAATCTACAATCATGGATATTGTGCACCCTCCTTCCCAGGAAGAAAGGTGGAGAAGCTACAACCACCCAGTCAGGACCAAGTATCTGTGGAGTATGACGTGGTGGACTGAGGTTATGTATGGACTGTAGGAGTACAGCAGGATCTTATAAAGACTTATCTCTAGAAGGGTATTAAGACCTGAAACTTCAATTTTCTTCATTTCACCATCAAGAGCAAGAAAAACAGGACCATATCAAGAGTTTTTCCCTGTTTCCACTGCTGGCATCATCAGTTGTGCTGGGAGTTTCCTGTCAGAAAGAGGAGCAGTGTCAGTCACCCAGCAAAGGTAACTTTGCTCACTGGCATCCTCTACTTTCTAAGCTGCTTAGAACAGAGCTTTATCTAAGTCACAGGACAAATACCAAGTTTCAGATTCCTTTTCATCTTATTTACATCAGGCTTGGTCTCTGAGAATAGTTGCAGAGGAACTTCTAAACCAGATACCTAACAAAGATTTATATTAGATTGGAAGTAAGAATCCAATCATGCCAGCATTGAGCCAGAAGGTCTGAACAGACACTGAATGGCTACTATCATCATTTAACTGCTATGGCGAGAAATCAAGGGTACCTTTAGAAATCCTCCAAAAAATGTTGGCAACCTAACTGGAAAGATGTCCACTAGATCCAATTCATCCCCTGCACATGCTCATTTTCTTAAACACTGATCCTGTGGCAATCAACTTACAAAGGACCAGAAACTCTCTGCTTTCCAGCTTCACTTGATCAGTCCACACCTTGCCTTACAGGGAAAACACTTCACAAGCTCAAACACCCACGTCCAGGCAGAGATCGCTAAACTGCACTCCAGGCAACATGGCCATGTAATCTTTAGATTTCTCCACCACAAAGGAGGTACTACTTTTCAGTAGGAACCTTTGACTCAGGAAACTGGCTTTCTCCATATAAGCTATGATGGCTATTGAGGAGTTTCAGCTATTCTTCAAAGATAGGATTTGCATTAAATCCCGTCTGCTTGGTATGTTTTTCCTCACTGCTTCTGTGGCAGGCTGTAGTGGTATATAGGCAGGGACTGTTCCTGACTGTATCACTGACTCAAGCTCTCCCATAGGCTCTGTTCGGGTTAATCCCTAGCATGCCTTACCCTGTTCAGTTCCAGGAAAACCAAAAAAGTAAAAACAGTCTATTTCCATTGACACAGGCTCACACTTTAAAGCAAAAGGATATAACAAATCATTAAAATTTCTAACAAGCAAAACACAAATCATAATTATTTCAAAGCCCAGCATTAGTCAATTTTCTGCAAGTATTCTTCCAAAATCTACTTAGCACTTCAGAAGACTTCCGAAGCCTGAAGCATTTCATACCTGTATCATACATGCAGGAAGTAAAAAGGAAGCTTATAGTTTGATTTTCTGTTAATGAGCACGTACAGGCTTTCCTGCCCACCCTTGTAAACAAACAGCCTTTCGTTATCTTAGCTAAAGGTATAAGAAAAATTGCATTCAAAGATTGCTCTGGACAGGAAGGCTCTGAAGAGACTTAAAACAGACTGTTACCGCATTATTTAATGAAATTCAAACTTACCATTTTAGAATATCCCAATCTAACAGGACACGCAAACAGTATCACAAGGCATTTCTAAAGAGGTGAGGCACATATTATTTAAGTAATGGGTAGGAAATTATTTAACCATTGGTAGGAAGCTTCCCAACAAGACCACACTATGCAGGTAGTGATGAACGGCTTTTACTCATGCTGGCAGTGTGTCACAATTAGGTCCCCCAGGCAGGGTAAGTGGACCCTAATCTGCTCAATATCAATCAATGATCTGGCTGATAAGACCAAAAGCATCCTCACTAAGTTTGCTGACAATACTGAACTGGGTTGTGAGTGGGACATGTCAGAAGGGGAAGCCCTGGATGGGATGAAAGACTGGGCTACCAAGAACTATATGATTTTTTACAAAGACATTTGTGAAGTCCTGCACCTGGGGCAGAATAACCAAAGGTCCATAACAGGCTAGAATCTATGAGGCTGGGGAGCAGCCTTGCTGAAAGGAACCGGAGGGGGGGGGGGGGGCGGTGTGGCGTGTGTGTGTGCTAGTGGACAGCAAGCTGAACATGAGTCAGCAGAGTGCTGCTGCAGCAAGAAAGTTGAATCACCCCCTGGGCTGCATTTGCAGGGACATTACTAGCAGAGATAGAGATGTGATCATCCCACTCTTCTCAGTGCCTATCAGGTCACACCTTGAGCACTGGGTTCTGGTCCCCACAATTCCAAAGAGATACAGACAGACTGGAGAGGGTCCAGAGGAGGGCTGGACATAATCAAAGGGCTAGAAAGCCCGTCCTACAATGTAAGACAGTAGGAATTTGATCTCTTCTCCCGAGAGAAGGTTCAGGAACACCTAATCACTGTATTCCAGTACTTAAAGGGTGGCTACAAAAAAGACAGAGGTGGTCTCTTACCAGGTACCCATGAGGAGGACAAGAGGCCACAGGAAGAAGGTACACTGGGCGAGGTTTAATCTCAGAATAAGAAAAAAATCTTTTACAGTGAAAATAATTGATCATTGGAACAATCTTCCCAGGAAAATGGTAGAGTACCCCTCTATAGAGAATTTCAAGATCTGACTGGACAGGATGCTAGATGATTTCATTGAGACTCCCCTTTCCATGAAAGGGAATGATGATCTTTTGAGGTCACTTCCAACCTGTCTCTGTGAAGCTGTGCACACTCTTTTGCACTAAGAGCAGTCATCTTTTTCTTGTATTTTTCCATTACAGTAACTATTTTTAAACTTGTGACTTAACTAAAGTAACAGCTCTTTCCTCAAATTACTCCTGCCACCCCAATAACATACACATTTGAGAAGAACTTGTGCACTTCAAGAAAAGGTGTGAGAAAAGAAGACAGAAAAATCCTGGATAAATGCAGAAGGACAGTATCCTATGTACAGTCCTGTACATAGCTACCAAAACCAAGCTGTCAGCTTATGTTGGCCACAGAACAGAGAAGGACAGAAAATGAATGGTGAAAAAGAAAAAAAACCCAGCAAGTAAGAGCAGTAAAACAAGCCCATTAAGAATAAAAAGTACCAGCTACCTCTAGAAACATTTCTACAATAAAGAAGTATGTAAGAAAAAGTCTACAAATATGGACCTCACTTTCCAGAGGTGTCCCTCTGAATGGCCCTGTGTCCTGGTTTCAGTCAGGATAGAGTTAACTTCATTTGTAGCAGCTGATGGAGTGCTGTGTTTGGGAGTTAAAATGAAAGCAGTGCTGAGAACACCCTGATGTTCTTAGTTGCAGTCAGACAGTCAAGGACTTTCTCAGCTTCTTCTATTTCTCTATTCAGGAGAAAGGAGGGGCGAAGCCAGGACAGGTGACCCAGATGGGCCAAAGAGAGTATTCCATGCCAATGACGTCCTGCCCAGGGTAACGGGGGGCTGAGGGGAGGAAGAAGAGGGGCGGTGGCGGGACGCGTGCTGCTTGGGGGGACGGTCGGGTTCCGGGACAGCTCTGGGTGGTACGGCCTGAGTTGTGTGGGTCGGGGAGAAACTGCATTGGGGATCAAGAGTTTCATATTCTTTTGCTCTAAAGTCCTGTTAGCATTGTTATATTTTATCTTTCTGTTCTCTTAGTAAACTATCCTTATCCCAACCCACGGGCCTCTTAGTTTCTTGGTTTTGGAGTTATTTGCCCCTTCCTTTTCCCTTCCCTTGTTTCCCCCTTTTTCCCTCTTCCCCTGCTCTTTTACTTTAAGGAGCAGGCAACTGCGTGGATCTCGGCCCACAGCCGGGGTGAAACCACGACACCCTGTTACTCCTGCTTGAGTAGCAATATAAACCACTGAGAACCCAGCACCATCATGGAGCCCTTACTAACTGTAGAGAAGAAATAAAGTTGGCACTGTGCTTCAGTCTGAAATTTTCTGTTTCAGAATTAAAAGAATTTGCAAGCAAAATGGATTACAGTGGGATCTGTGAACCCATACCCTAGGATCTCTACAATGGGTGAGATAATGCTAATACCATAAAGCACAAAATGAATAGTAAAAAAAAAAAAAAGGGTTTGCTTTGTCAAGAAATTAAGACCAATTTGATTTTTCAGGAAGATACTTGGTATACTAGCTGCAGACTCTCTTCCTCACTGGACTCTAGCTGAGGGGTATGCAGAAAAATCAGCGCAAGATTTTTCATCCCATAGCTTTTGTGATGTTGTAATGCTAATCTTAGCTCTGACACAGAAAACATAAAGTAAACAGACAGGGCACAACTATCAGAAGACTGCAGATGTTATTTTGCAATTTGAGTATGTTCAGTGGCCAAGGAACCTTAAAAAGACAGCTCAGAGAAAAATGTGAACATCACTTGCTGGATAGAGAGAAGGCCAGAGAGAAAAGGAGGCAGAAAGGGTAATAGTGAGGAAAAGTGAGAGATTGAGAGCAAAAATGGGAACAAGAGAAGAGCAGACAGCTGAGGGTGCAGAAGGGGAGGGGAGAGGGAGGAAGCAGAAGTGTGAGGGAGAAAATAAGCAAAAGTAAGAGAAAGGGAGTGTGAGTGATGAGACAGAGTGTGAGTATAGGGAACCAGCAGGACAAAAGAGAGGGAGAGAGAGAAGGGCAAAAACAGGAAGAGAAGGAATACAGCAGCGAAAAAAGGGAGATGGAGACAGAAAGCACACAGGGAGAGGAAAAGAGAGACAGGGAGAGACATAAGGAGAGAAACAGAGAGCAAGAAAGAGAAAGGAAGGGTAAGAGCAAAAAGCAGACATGGAGAGCATCTCAGTTTTGCATAGCTGCACTGCAGAGATGGCCCCTGCAAGCAGCAGCCAGAAGCTCTCTGCAGGCCCCAGAAAGTTAACATGGGACAATTCAAGGCTGGAGTCGCTGCTGCCAATCGGCGATGGTCACAGCACCTCTGTGAATCACATATAGGAGAAAAAAACTGCAGGCAGCTGCATTTTGCCACCAGAGAAGGGAGTGAGAAGAGTGGGCAGGTGCTTTAAGACCTGGCCGCACTTCTCATTACCTGACTCTGGTTCACTGGGTGTGTAGCTGTAGTGTAATAAATTACTTTTCCTTTATTCTGTGTTGACTCTGTTTTGCCCATGACACTAATTGGAGAGTGATCCCTCTGTCCTTATCTCGAATCCTAAGCCTCCCAATATATATTTTCTCCCCTTTTCAACTGAAAAGGGGAGTGAGAAGAGCGGCTTTGCTGGGCATTTGGCCTCTAGCCAGGGCCAAACCACCACAAAGGGAAAGCATGTAAGAAAGGGAGAAAGAATGTGCAAGAGAGGGAGATTTGAACAAGGGGGAAAAAAATACATAAAATACGCACGTGAGAAAGATGGAAAGCTCAAGAGTTCAAAGCAGAGGGGAAAAACCAAAGAAAGGAAGCAGGAGAGCAAGATGGGAGCAGGGAAAGACTGAGAGGGAAAGAGCAAGCAAGAGAGAAATTGCAAGAATAACAAAACACACATACGAGTGTGGAAAACCACACAGAGGAGCAGGGGGAGATGTATATATGAGAGACAAGGGTCACACAATGACAGCAAGGGGGAAAGCATGTGAGAGAATAGGCACAAACAAGAAGAGGAGACCAAGTGTACAAGGGGAAGTACACAAGAGGAGGAAAACATAACAAAGAAAAGGAGAAAAGGGGACAAGCAATAGAGAGTGGAAGAACACCTACCCATGGGGAAGGGAAAACACAAGACAGAGGTAAAGGCCACAACAGAGGGAGAGAAAGCATGTGACAGAGAAAGAAAGCAGAATTGCACAAGGGAAAAGAAAAAGCAGGCTAGAACATGCAAGACAGAGAGGACATAAATGAGAATAAATGAATACACATGCAAGAAAGTGTATCAGAAAGAGGGAGAAAATGGTCACTGAGAGACAGAGGGAAACCACAAGATGGAGGGAAGAAGCTACAAAAGAGAGAGTAGCAGAGAGAGAAGGGGTGCATAAGAAAGAATGCAATACAGAAAAGGGAAGTGTGCAAGACAGAGAAATCATTTGAGAGAAGGGGGAGTGGGAAAGAGAGAGAGAAAGCACACCAATGTAAAAAGAAAAGCACAAGAGGCAGAGGAAAAGCAGATGACAGTGATAAGGAAAAAGCATGCAAGAGGGAAGGAGTTGTGAGGGGGAGAGGGAGATGGGAAATTGCTCCCAAAAAGGGTAAGCCCACAAAAGAGGAAAACAAAGCACAAGACTGAGCAAGCAAGGGAAAACATGAACAGGTGAGATAAGGAAAGCATGCAATACGGAGGGAAACAATGAGAGACTGACAATGTGAGCAAGGTGGAGAAGGGGGCACACAGGAAAGAAGATCAAGACTCCAAGGAAAGATGAAAGAGTATGAGAGCTACATGTAGAGAATGACAAGGCAAAAAAGTGCACAAGAGAGAAAGCTTGTTTAAGAAGGAAAGCAAAAGAAAGAGAGACATAATAAAAAAGGCGCATGGGACAAGAAAAACCATACAAGAGGATGAGGTGCAAGCATGAGAATGGAAATGCATGCAAGAGAACGGGGAAAAGTTTGAGAAATTAAGATGGAGGAAAGAACAAGAGAGGAGGAAAGCGACAGTGAGAGTAAAACAGAGGGGGGAACTGCAAGGGACAGGAAAGAAAAAATCATATGTGAGGGAGGAAAAACACAGTAAAACCTTTCTGCAGGAAAACCTGCAGAAGCAGGAGAGCAAGGAAGACTGAGAGAGCAAGTGCACAAGAGAGGACACACACTAAAGATCAGAAGCACATGGTGGGATGGGCATGTAGGAGAGAAACCACAAGTAAGGGGGAAAGCACAAGTGAGCACGTATATGCAAGAAAGTGGAAAAGCATGCATGAAAATGAGAGGAAACATGTGGCAGGATATTCACAATAAAAAGCAAGCAAGTGCAAGGAAGAGGTAAGGCATGTGAGAGATGGAAAACCCAAGAACAGGAAAGCACATGTGAGATGGAGATGGAAGTGCACAAAAGAGCAGAAGGGAGTATGAATGCCAAAAGGAGCGAGGGAAGGCGTACACATGACAGAAGATGGCCTTACGCTAGAGAGAGAGGGAAATTTGCTGGAAAGAAAGGAAGACTGTGCAAGAGGGAAAGAGTGCATTAGAAGAAAAACAAGCGAGGACAAGGAAACAACAAGGCAAGAGATGCAAGGAAAAGAAGCCCCAGAATCAAGAAAAGGACAGACAATAAAGTGAGATAGCATGAGGGAACAAGCAAGGGAGTAAGAGAGAAAGTGTAAGATGGAGTGAAAAAGCATGCACAGGGAAAGCACATATTCACAGATCGGAATTCTTAAGAGCTAAAGCACAAGTGAGAGTGTGTACTGGGTCTGTCTGAGGTGGAGTTATCTTTCGTCATAGCAGCTTGTATGGTGCTGTGTTTTGGATTTGTGATGGAAAGTGTTCATAACATACTGATTTTTTAATTACTGCTGAACATTGTTTGCATATCACCACTTCTCCTGCTGTTGTGTGTCTGTTCCCCACCCTCCACCCCTGCCCCCAGTAAACAAACTGGAAGTACACGAGAAGTTGGGAGAGGACACGGCCAGGACAGCTGACCCCAACTGAACAACAGGACAGCCAGTATGTTGTACTCAGCACTGCTGAGATAAAAAAAGGGGGAAGGGGGATCTTTGTGGTTACAGCGTGTCTTCCCAAATAACCCTGAGGGCATGCTGAGGTCCTGCTTTCCAGGAGAGTATCTACACAACCTCCACTGCCAATGCGAAGCAATGCACAAATTCCTTGTTTTGCTTTTTTTGCATAACTTTGTTTCTATCTGTCTCTATCTCAATCCATGAGTTTCCTTTTGTTTGTCCTTCTCTGCTTCTCTCTTCCCATCCCGCTGGGAGGGGAGCAAGCAAATGAGCATGTGATCCTTAACTGGGGACTGGGGATAACGCAAAACAGAGGGAACGTGCATGAGAGAGAAAGCCTGCACAACAGAGAAGGTGGTAAGAGTCTGAAACATGCAAGAGTGGGAAAGTACAAGCAAGTAAGAAAGCAAGCACACAACAAATCAAGACATGTCATGCACAAGAGAGTAAAAACATGCACTGGGGGGTGAGCATGTGAGAAAGGTGAAGAATGCAAGAATAAGCACAAGAAAATGTGGTAAAGCAGGAAGGAAAGAGTGTAAATAAGACAAAATTGCATGAAAGACATACAAAAAGTCCCAGACAGCTATAAACTGTCAGCTATAACCAGCTTGAAAGCTGGGCAGGGAGAAACCTAATGAAGTTCAACAAAAGCAAGTGCAGAGTCTTGCACCTGGGAAGGAACAACAGTTTGTATCAGTACAGGCTGGGGGATGATCTGCTGGAGAAGAGCTCAGTGGAGAAGGACCTGGGGGTCCTGGTGGATGACAGGTTGGCCATGAGCCAGCAGTGTGCCCTGGGGGCCAAGAGAGCCAATGGGATCCTGGGGTGCATCCGGAGGAGTGTGGCCAGCAGGTCACAGAAGGTGATCCTCCCCCTCTACTCTGCCCTGCTCAGGCTCCACCTGGAGTATTGTGTCCAGTTCTGGGCTCCCTGGTATAAAAAGGACAGGGATCTCCTGGAGAGAGTCCAAAGAAGGGCTACGAAGATGATTAAGGGCCTGGAGCATCTACCCTATGAGGAAAGGCTGAGTGAGCTGGGACTGTTCAGCCTTGAGAAGAGAAGAATAAGGGGGGACCTAATTAATGTTTATAAATATCTAAAGCATGGGATGCAGGGGGAATTGGCCAGCCCCTTTTCAGTGGTCTGTGGAGACAGGACAAGGGGCAATGGCTGCAAGTTGGAGCACAGGAAGTTCCACACCAACATGCAGCAGAACTTTTTCCCAGTGAGGGTGACAGAGCCCTGGGACAGGCTGCCCAGGGGGTTGTGGAGTCTCCTTCTCTGGAGATATTCCAGACCCATCTGGATGCCTCTCTGTGCAATATGAACTAGGGAGCTGCTTTGGCAGGGGGGTTGGACCCGATGATCTCTCAAGGTCCCTTCCAACCCCTATGATTCTATGATACTATGATTCTATGAAACAGCATGCAAGAGAGAGAACAGGCAAACAAGAGAGAGGGAAAAGCCCTTTCTTTTCTGTAAGAAAAAAGAAAAGAGCACAAGGAAGGGTGAGCACAGGAAGGAGAAAAAGCGCATGCAAGAGAATGAGACAGTGTGCCTGTGCAAGTGAGTGCAGATGCCCAAGGTGACTGGAAAGAGTGCACACGAGAGGGAAACCACAGAGCCTCTTTAAGGAAAGCAGACACGAGAGGTACAACACCATGCATGAGAAGGGGAAAGCATGCAAGGCAGCAAGTGTTTGCAAGAGGAAAGCCCAAGACAAATTAAGTGCGGAAGATAGGAAGGGAAAGTGAGAGTGACAGCAAAAGAAAGTGCACATCAGACAAAGCCCAATAAAAAGAGAGAAAAACACACATAAATTATGTGATGTGCAGATGAAAGTGCAGAGTCGGAAAACAGGCAAGAGAGGAAAAGAAAACATGGTGAGGCAGGGAGAAAGCACTTGTGATACAGCCTGTGACAGAGAAAGGGTAAATATGCCTGAAAGAAAGCAAAAGAGAATGACAGGAGAATTGCATCCATGGGAGAAGGACGATGAAAGCAAGAGTGGAAGTGTACCAGGGAGGAAAGGAAAGAACACACAATAAAGGAACGGTGCATGACAGCAATGCACAAAAGACAGAGGCAAAGAGAAATCAAGAAATAACTGGAAAGTATGGAGAGTGTCCAATAGTGAGAGGAACAGATGCACAACGCAGATGTAAAGCATGTAAGAGAGGGAAGGAAACCTTACATGATAGGGATGAAGAGAAAGCATGCAGGAGGGAAAGTAGGCACAAGAGAACACATGTTGAATGCTCAAGAGAGCACGGAAGCGAGAAACTTTCACAGTAACAAGGGTGGCTTGAGCAAACAAGTGAAAGTGCATATGAGAAAGTGAAAAAGTATATGAGACAGACAGGAAATGCTCATGCTAGGGCAGGAAACTGTGACTGAGAGACAGTGTGTAAGAGAAATCCAAAGAACCTAATAGAGGGAAGGCATGCCAGTGACAGAAAGGTAAAGCAAATGAGGGAAGTGCACATGAAAGAAGGAGAGAAGAAATGCAGCATGCACGAGAGAGGGGAAACATGCAACAGAGAGGGAGCAGAGCAGGACAGAGCATGGGAAAGGTGCCAGAAATAGGAAAGGCAGGATAAAACAGATGAGATATGAGAGGGATTGTATGGAAAAACAAGTGATGTTCATTAGAGACAGAATGTGCAGGTGAAAGAGGGAAAGCATGTGACAGAACAGGAAAGTGCACCGGTGAAAGGGAAAGCATGGAAAACAGCATGAAGGAAGGAGGGAAAAGTCTGCATGAAGGAGGGAAAGTGTGTCCAAGAGAAGGAGAGTACAAATAAGAAAGAGTGAAAGGTCAACGAACAGAAGGAAAGTGCAAGAAAGTCAAGAGTGGGAAAGCGTGCAAGAGAGGAAAATCACATACAAAAGAGAGGAAATACATTACCAGTGAAGGAAAGCATGCATGCAACAGAGGGAATAATTCAGGGAGGTGGAAAAAACACTGGACTGTGAGGGAAAGAGAGAGGAAAAGCATAGTCACACACAGGAGGGTAAAGTTAACAAGAGTGAGCAAGGAAAACTGGCACAGACAAAAGGAAACGCACATGCAACAGAAGAAGAGCATGCATGAGAAAGGAAAGCACGCTAGAAAAGGAGAGCATGCATGGAAAGAAAAGTGTGAGAAAATGAGAGGGAGGGAAAGTGTGATAGAGGGACAGAAAGCATAAGCAGGAGGGGAGAAGAGAGGCATTGAAAGAGCAAGTGAAAGGAGGAGGAAAAGAGAGTCTATGTCTGAGAGAGGAAACCTACAAGCAAAAGCGACTAGGAGACTGTTACACAAAAAGAGAAATGTGGTAAAGTATTAAAGGCAGTGATGTACAGAAGAGAAATAAAAGGTGTTTGAGAGAGAACCCGAAAGAAAAAATGAGAGAAGGAAGGCACACATAAGACAGGAAAAAGCACGCAGCAGAGGTAGGGAAAAGTATATGTGGAAGAGTAGGAGACAAGGAAAGCATGCTAGAAAGGGAATCCACGTGAGGAAAGCATGAGAAAACATGCAAGAGTGAGAGAGTGTGAGAGAGAGGGAAAGGGTGTGAGAAATAAAGGGACAAGAGAGGGAAAGCACAAGCATGAGTGAGAGAAGGATACAATGTGGTGGGGAGAAACAGAAAGTGCACGAGAGAGAGGGAAAGGGAGAGAGAGAAAGCACATGCACCAGAGAGAAGGAATTCCAATGTGCAGAATGGAGGGAGTAGTAAGCCGTGTGAAAGGGAAAGCACAGGTAGTAAAGGTGAAGCTCAGGCAGAACAAGCACATGCAAGACAGGGAAAGTGCATGCATGCAAGACAGAAGGAAAACACGCATGAGGAGTAGGAAAGCACACTTGTGGGGAGGGAAAGCACAAGAGAAAGAAAGCACTGGACTGAAAGCAGAAAAAAAGGGAAATGCATGAGATTCAAACGCTATCCCTCTCATTTGTGTAGTCAGAGTGAAGGACACAAGTAAGGGCAAATGTGACAGGGAGCAGAACTGAGAGAATGAAAGCATGAGAGAGGACAGGTGTGCAAGAGCTTAAGCTGCAGATAACAGCATGCACAACAGAAGGAAAGCACAAGAGGGAGAAACTGAGACAGGATGTAACAGGGTGACTGTGAGTCAAAAAGCTTGTAGGGCAGGTAGGGAAAGCTTATTCAAGGGAGGAAAAAAGTGTGCAACAGAAGTAAAGACCATGCAGTAAAGGCAATGAGCATGCCAGAGAGACACAAAGCATGTGCAAGACAGAGAAGGCACTTGAAGGAGAGGCAAAGTGTCAAAGAAAGGATAATACACAAAGGAGGTAGCATGAAAGAGAAACAAGAGAAAGGGAGAGTGAGAGATGAGAGAGGAAAAGTGTAAATATGCGGAAATTATAAGAAAGGGGGAGGGAAAGTGAGCATGAAACAAAAGTAAGGGCAGTGAAAGAGATGTTGGGATAAGGAGAGAGAGGGACCAGGGAGCAAGATAGGAAAAATGAATTGGAAAGTGAGGCAGACAGAGAGTAGTAGGGTCAATGAGAGGGAGAGAGGTACAGCAAGGATAAGAGTGAGTGATGGGGGGGAATGGTTATGCATGGAGATAAAGACCAGGAGGGACACTGGGAGAGAAAAACAGGGGGGTAAGACAGCAAGAGTAAAGAGGGATAGCAACTGACAGAAGGGGAGGACGTTACAGAGAGGGAGAGAGGAAGAAGGGACAGAATATTAAAGGAAAGAACAGCATGGGCAGGGAGACAGACAAAGGGCAAGGGGGGCAGCACTGACAAAGACAAGGGCCATGAGATAGAGGCAGAGAGAGGAGCTAGAGAGATGGAAGGACAATGTGGGGTGAAGGGCAGTGAGACAGATGGGGGATAATAAGTGAGATAGGCGCAGAGAGACATGGAGGCAAGAGGAAGGGGTGTCCAGGAGAGAGGTGGTGACAGAAAAGGTGGGCAGTTGATAGGAAGTCAGCCAAAGACGAAGGGGAGAATGGGAGAAGAGCAGGGGGAGGGGAGGCACTTATGTGGAGAGCCAGAGGGTCAGCCAGGATGGGAGAGAGGGAAGTGAGAGCGAAGAGTGAAGGGTGGAGGGGCTGCAAGGGAGAAGCAGAGACCATGAGAGAGACAGAAAGATGGGGTGGGCTGTACAGTGCGTGAGCTCAACATGTACAAGAGTTTGAGAAAGAGTGGAAGGCCCTCTGCAAGGGAGGAAAACAGGCAGAAGGTGGGAGAAAGAGAGGAAGCAAAAGAGAGGCAGTGTTGGAGACAGGAGAAATGGGGGAGTATTTTAGAATGAAACTGAGGTGGGGCAGCAAGACAAATAAAATGAGAAGACTAGTAAGCGTGACAGTGAGATGATGAATGCAAGTGAGCAAAAGACACAGAGAAAGCATGAGAGAAACTGAAAGCATGCGCAAGAGGTAAAGTGCAAATGAAAGATGCAAAAGCATGCACAAGGAAAGAGAAACTGCAAGAGAGCAAAGCAAGAGAGCATGAGAAAGAAGAGTGAGGGAAATTGTGAGAGAGAATAGACAAATATGCCAGAGAGCTAGAATGCAGGGAGGGGTTCAGGGTGGGAGGCAGGGGAGCGGGGAGGAGAGGAGGGTGGGGAGAGGGGGAAGCGTGGCAAGGAAAGACCAAGAGAGGAGGGTGAGAAAGCTCATTAGAGAGACAAAGCATATTCCAGGGAATGGAGGGTGAGAGAGGAAACCTGGGAGGGTAAAGAGAAAGGGGGAGACAACAAGTAAAGGAGACACCATAGAAAGCTTATGCCAGAGAGACAAGGTGTGACAGAGAGAGATGGCTTATGTGAGGGTAGGAGGAAAAGGGGACAGCAGAGAGGGGAAAAGCATGTGATTGAGGGGGGAAGTGTGCGAGAAAGGGAAACCACCAGAGAGAAGGTGTATCTGAGAGAGGGAGCTCAAGGGAGAGGGGCAGAAGAGGGAGAGCAAAAGGGAGAGAAGGAAAAATGAGGTAGAGACAGAGAAAGATGGGAGTGGGTGGTGAGATAGGGAAATTGGAAGGAGAACAGGAAAAGAGAGGGGGAAAATAAGAGAAAGGATAATGAGATTGAAAAGGACAGCATCAGAGAGTTGGAAGAAAAGAACTCGAAACACAGACAGTGGGAGAGAGAAACTGTAAGCATGAGCAGTGAAAACTGCTTGTGAGAGAGTATGCAGGAGAGGGGGACTGCAGTGGAGCACACTGACACAGAGAGAGGGGATGTGCAAGAGAAAGGAGACACACACAAGAAAGTAAAGGAGGGGGGCTAAGTGTATCCAGGAGAGAGGGAATGCACATTCAAGAGAGAGGGCATGAACATCCAAGACAGCGGGAAAGGGTGTGTGTTACAGAGGGAAACGTGCAGAAAGGGATGGAAAGATAGAGAAAGTGTGAGGGTTAGTAAGCAGGAGAGGGACAGAGGGCAACAGTAAGGGAGGTAGCAAGCTAGAGGGGGAAAGCATTAGCAAGAGCCTGAAAGCATGACTGAACAGGAAAGAGCATGCAAGAAAGAGGAAAAACATGAGAAAGGTGGGAAAGCGTGTGAGAGGAGTTAGGCAAGAGAAGAAACAACGTGAGAGAAAAGGGGAAAGCAGCAAACAGCAAAGCACAAGGGAAAAAGAAATCACGCAAAGGAAGCAAAGCCTGTGAGAGAACAAACTGCATGCCCAAGAGGAAAAGCACATGACAGCGGTGAGGGAGGGAAAAGGACGAGGTGGAGATGGGGAAAGTATCTCAGAAAGAATGAGGGAGGAAGCATGAGTGAGGAAAATGTGACATGCAGGAGAGGCACACAGCAGGGAGAGGCAGGATAAGTGGCAGAGAGGCAATCCCTATGATGCTAAGTGACAAACTGTGAGAGTGAGAGGGAAATTGACAAGAGATGAGTGGGGTAGGAGCTGAGGAAAGAGAGAGGGAAGGGGGAACTGAGGACAAGATGAAAGAAAAATGAGAGAGGGTAAGCAAGATAAAAAAGAGAGGTTGCTAGAGAGAGGGACAGCAAGATAGGAGAGACAGGAAGGAATTAGACAAGTGAAGAGAGAAATACGAGAGATGGGAAGTGCAAGCAAGAAGGGAAATTGTGTGAGGGAAAAAACATGCAAGAGAGGAAGGATAGAAAGGAGGGCTAAGAAGACAGACGAGCTGAAAGGAAGAGCGAGCAATGCAATGAGAAAGCGAGAGAAAGAAGGAAGGATAGCAAGGGAAAGAGATAATGAGAGAGAAATAGGGATAGCAAGGAGTAGAGAGATAGCAAGCCACTGAAGTAAGGAAAGCATGAGCAAGAGACTACAAGCATGAGCAAGTATGAAAGTGTGTCTAAGAAAGCAAGAAAGTAGAGAAATTTGTCAGATGGAAAAGCATACAGGGGAGGAGGAAGCATGAGAGAGTGAGCTAGAATGTAAGTTACAAGGGCAAGAGAAAGTAAAAGCACACAAGAGAGACAAAGCATGTGAGAGACAAAGGACATGAGAGAAGCAGTGTGAGACAAGAAAAAACATAAGACAAAAGGGAAAGCGCCTGTGAGGGGAAGTGAAAGTGAGAAAGATCAAAAGCAAGGAGGGTGAAGACTGACATAGTAGAGAGATTGGGAGGGTGGAAGAGGGGACAGACTGACGGGAAGGGGGTTCAGGGGAGAAAAACAGGAGATGGAGAGAGAAAACAAGAGAAAGAGAGAATTAAGCAATGGGGAAGCACAAAACAAGGAGGAAAACATGAGACAAAGTGGTAGTGAGGGAAAGTACTAGCAGGAGAGAAATGGACTGTGTGACACAGAGCATCCTAGAGAAGGTCAGAGAGAGAAAAAAGTGCAAGAGAAAGAAGAAACGTGCAAGACTGTGAATCTACAGAGAAAGGCAAATTGCATGTGAGAGGGAAGGAGCACCTGTGAGAGGGAATGTCAACAGAGAAAAAAGCAGGTGACAGAAAAACTGCATGAGAGAGAAAAATTTACACAGAGGGGAAGTGTGTCAAGGAGAGAGAGAGGAAGAAAGAAAGGGCAGGTGAGTGGGGTAGTGAGAAGGAGAGGTTAAAACAAAAGGAATAGAAAAGGAAAATGGAAGAAAGGGAAACCAAGAAGAAGAAAGGGGGGAGAGAAGGAGAGAAACAGACTGAAGGGGGGAAGCAAAAGAGAGACAGATAGTAAGGGTTAGCAAGGTTAGTTCAAGAGGAGGAAAATGACAAGGTACAGGAAGCATGAACAAAGTAGGAAAACTGCAGGCAGGGGAGATGAAAACTTAACAGGGAGAAAGCATTCAAGATAAGAAAAAAGAGAATGGGAAAGCAAGGCAGAAGGGGAAAGCAAATGAGTGAGAGGGGAAATAAACACAAGAGAAAAAAAGCACATGAGAGACAGAAAGAAAGCATGAGAGAGAGTCAGCATGTGCATGAGAGAGTGAAAATGCATCAGAGAGAGCAGGGTAGTGGGAGGCATACTGTGCAATAGAGAGAGGGATAATGAGCCACAGAGAAGAAAGCATGACACTGAGGGAAAAACACATGCAAGAAAGGAAATGTTTCAGAGATGGAAATGCATTTCCTCTTGACCTATTACTTACTTGTTACCTGGCAGAAGAGACAAACACCCACCTCACTACAACTTCCTTTCATGTAGTTCTATAGAGCCATAAGATTGTCCCCTCAGTCTCTTTTTATCCAGGCTAAACAACCCCAGTTCCCTCAGCTGCTCCTCAGAAGACTTGTGCTCTAGACCCTTCACCAGCTTTGTTGCCCTCCTCTGAACCCACACCTGCACCTCCATGTCTTTCCTGTAGTGAGGGGTCCAAAACTGAACACAGTATTCAAGGTGTGACCTCACTAGTGCTAAACAAAGGGAGATCATCACCTTCGTGGTCCCGCTGGCCACACTATTTCTGAAACAAGCCAGGATGCTGTAGCTTTTCTTGGCCACCTGGGTACACTGCTGGGTCACACTCCTGGATTGACACTCCAGCTGTCAATCAACACCCCCAGGTCCTTTTCTGACACCGGGCAGCCACTCTTCCCCAAGACTGTAGCATTGCATGGGGTTGTTGTGACCCAAGTGCAGCACTGAGTCTTGTTGAACTTCTTACACCTGGCCTCGACCCATCAGTCCAGACTGTCCAGATCCCTCTGTAGGGCCTTCCTACCCTCAAGCAGATCAAAACTCCTGCATAACTTGGCGTCATTTGCAAAGTGACTGAGGGTGCACTAGATTCCCTCATCCAAATCATTGATAAAGACATAGATGAGGGATACACAAAGCACACAGGAAAAGGGTGTCAGAGAGATGGAAATACATGTGCAGAGAGAAAGACAGAAAGAGATGGCAAGCCTCAGAGTAAAAAGAAATGTGAGATGAGGAAAGGGCCCACAGGGAGAGGGGAGAGAAACAAAGGAAGGGAATGAGGGCAGGAGAGAGGAAGGAAAGTCAGTGCATGTGGAGAGACTCAAGAAAGGTTCAGAAAGAGACAAAGTCCACCCAAGAGACAAGAAATGCCTGAGAGGGGAAATGCAAATCTAAACGGGAGGGAAAGTAGGTCCGAGAGAAGAAGAAAGCAAGAAAGCAGGGTATGGTTGGGGGAAGCTCTACTGATTGAGAGGAAAGAACACAGATAGAAGGGGAAAGCACAAGTGAGAGACTGCAAGCTTAAGAGGGGGAAAAGCATGCAAGAAAGGAAAAGTCTGACACAGATAGGAAAGTATACAAAGGAGAGGAAAAGCAAGAGACAAAGAGGCAAAGAGAGAATGAGGGAAGAAAGTGACAGAGAAAGAAAAGGCATGTGAGAGAAGGAAGGTGGGAAAAATAAGAAAGACCCAGGTAAGAGATGTAAAGTGCAAAGAGTTTGAATTGAGCTGTGCAAGAGATGAAAGAAGTGTGAGACATGGTAGACTTCAGAAAAGGAAAAATACAGATAAATGAAAGAAAGATATAAAAGCAAGAGGCAGAAGGATGCGCAAGACAAAGACACACAAGAGAGAAAAAGTGCATGAGAGAGAAAGCAAGGGAGAAAGAAAGCACATTCAATAGAATCAGAAGCAGCATGCATATGAGAGGGAGAGGGTGCATGAGCAGGGAGAAGGGTGCATGTGCAGAGAGAGAGAGAAGCATGTATGGGGGAAGCATACAAGAGGGAAACACACAAAGGAGTACCTCACAAAAGAGATGGAAGTGTGCCAGCCAGAGCAAGAGCACAAAGGAGAGGGAAGCAGGAAAGCAGGAAAGAGGCACGTGATAGAAGGCTGGAAGTGCATGTGGGAACAGAATTGCGTGAGAGACAGTGGAAGTGTGTGTTAGAGGGGGAGAAGCATATAACAGTAGGTGACATGCATGTGAAGGAGATAAAGTGCAGACAAGGCAGGAAGAATGGGAGGGAGAAGGCATGGCAGGGAGAGGACAGAGCCAGAGAAACAGGGATAGCAGGTGAGAGGCCTAAACAAAGGTCTAAGAACCTTCCATAAAACCACATTTTGTGTGCCCCAGTTTGGCTGGGATACATCATGCACATCAATACATTTTTTTCTGTTGTAATTCTGCATCCTTGCCTCTCTCCTCAGTTGGCACAGGCCAGCTGCAAACTTCTGTGACAGGACAGAAAATGCACGAGAGAAGGAGTATGAAAGAGGGAGAGAAGTGAAAGCGTGTTCAAGAGAGAAAGGAAGAGTGGTGGCAGTGGTGCTGAAGGGATAGATACACAAAGAGAGGAAAGGGAAAGATACCAAGCAAAGCAAAGACAGTTACCAAGTGAGACAGAGGGATAGAATGCAAGCAAGAGTGAGGGATAGTCAGAGGCAGAGGGGAAAGACATAGCAAAGCGTAACTTCAATTTAGAGCAGAACCAAGTTTCAGGTTCCTTCTCAACTAACAGATGTGTGAATTAATCACAGAAATCTAATTAGATGTCAGTATAGACGGCCCTAATCCCTGACATTAGAATTTAGTAAAATTCCTTTTATTGGACCCCAGTGCCTATGATTTTTGAAAATTTCACATGAAACATGCCATGTGATCACTTGAATCCTGCAACTCCAGCCCAAGTTAGCTTTCCTCTGTGTCGCAGTTGTGCATAGTTGGCTACTGAGAGAGGGGCCATGTGCTACAGAAAAAGGCTGCTGGAATCCTCTGCCAGCCTGCTTATAGCGCCTCTGAGAATCACATATAGGAGACAAAGACTCCACCAGAACACGGAGTGCCAGGAAGGCTGCAATTTTGGCCCGTTAAGGGCATTGGGATGTCTATTTGCATATAAATGTAAGCAGTTGACAGACACAAAAGCCGGGAAGGCTGGGGGAGGAGGCGCCCAGGTACTGGGGCGAGAGATTTCCCCTGCAGCCCGAGCTGAAGCACGGGGAGTAGCCGGAGGAAAAGGAGCCATGGAGGAGGCAGAGACCCAACCTGCCCGGTGGAGAGGCTCCACGCTGGATGGAGCCGGCGGAGACATAGAGAAGATGCCGTGACTTATGCTGGGATGAGCCCCTGCCAGCACAAGCCACCTACAGAGATGAGCCAAACAGGTTTGCTGGGGGAGGCATCATAGCCCCGTGGAGGACTGGGACTGAGAGACACTGTGATTTGTTGCTGCCTGCCAGAGCAGAGATGAAGCCCGGTGGGAAGAGATTTGCCTTGGAGAAAGTTCGTGAAGGACTGGCTCTTATGGGTGAGATCCTAGGGTGCAGCAGGGGGAGGGGGTGTGGAATGGATGCCCCCATCCCGGCCGAGAAAGGAACCATCTTGCAAGGGACTGACCAAAGCCCCCATCTCCTAGTCCCTGCCCCCCGTCCTGTGCTGCGAGCAGGAGAGGGGAAGAAGGGAGCAAAATCATGGCTGAAAGGGAAGTCTGCTTTAGAATGGAGGGGTGGGGGGAAGGTGTTACCGAGACCCCCATTTCCCCAGTCCCTGCCCCTCCTGGGCAGGGAAGAAGGGAGCAAACTTCTAACTAAAGCCTGCTGAGGAGGGAGTGGTGGGGGAAGAGTGTTTGCCTGGTTGCATTTGTTTTAAGATTGTTGGTTGCACTCCTGCCTCTGGCTCTTTCACTGTTTCTCTTTAGCGTGGTGTAATAAATGAGATAACTTTCTCTTCTGCTCTCTATGTTGAGTCTGTTTTGCCCGCCTCATTAATGAGTTTGTCTCTTGAGCCGCCCAGTTATGTTATTTCTCCCCTGTCCAACTAAGAAGGGGAAGAATAGACTGATTTTGGTGGGCATCTGGCCTTTGGCCAGGGCTCAACCACCACACTCTGTCAAGTTCAAACAGCTGTGGTTCACTAACATTAGGAAGGACTACCAGAAGTTTACTGACGGACAAGAAACTTAACCAAACTTTCATTCTTCTTTTTTTCATACGTTCAGAGTCTTCTGAAGTCTTTCTCAAATTGTGCTCGACTGTCAGTATTCTTTGAAGAAATTGTTTGCTTACCATTGGATCCCAAAATTTCTGCCTAAAATTGATATTCCACACACAATGTTATTAATCTTGATTCTCCTGATGAATTCAATAACTTTATGTGTGTATTAAATTTAATTAACTCTTTTGTGAAAGCAGCATTTGTAAATCTATCCATGCAGGACTGCTTCACAATGCAGAGGTTCTGAACAAGAATAAAGGTGAAATACTGCACCCTTTTGTACAGCACAGCAATACCTGTACTCTAGGTAGAGCACGAAGAAGCTTGTAGCTCTACAGATACACTGAGAACTGGAATGTGGTACAGCTAACTCAGGTATGTGCTTTTCAGCATACTTCTGTAAGTCACACAAACACCAGACAAGCAAGAGGAGGAAGACAATGGAACAAAAAACTCAAATTAAAGCTTGGGCAAAAATAAAAAAAAACATTTTCAGAACACTTTCTTTTCAATTCAAGATTATCCACAAAGAAAAGGTTGACAGACCACTTAAAAAATAAAAAGCAAATCTGACATGCTTACTTACAGTGGCCTCCAACAAAGCCAGCAATTTTGTTGATGAGAACAATCTCATAGCAATGGCAGTACACAGCATCAATAAGACCATTTAAAAGCTGCGCAGCCAACTCTACAATGCATTGGGGCAGTAACTAGCACACTGAAGCACAAGTTCTCAATTAGAGTAATCAGTCATTACTAGAGAAAAACCCCTGCATATTGGGTTTGGCAACTTTACCGAAAATGGGATCATATTTTTAAAGTTCCAGATGTGTTCAGATGCTTACATCTATCTACACAAGGCAGAAAGAACCTCACCCAACCCAAATCTGTATATTTATAAATTCTGTGCACACATATTTCCTTAACATCTGCATGGAAAATGTTTCAGCTCCTAAAACACAGCTGTATAGCTGGTTCATGGAGTAAGAGAATGACATTTATTTTGCAAATGGCTTTGAAGCAACTTGTCATTTGTTTATAACAAAGAGGCAACTGTAAGCAACCCTGCTTTGCTAGATTACTTTTCACTATTAAGAAAATGCTTTGCACTACTAAGAGCCATGGCTGCCTGAAGGAAGCCTCACAGAGGAAATCAGTGTCTCGCCAGCTTGACAAAGGAATGAAAAAGAGAAATCTATCACAGTACACTACTGATATCTAAAAGAAATCTCCAGCCATCACTGAAGTGATGCATATCAGGAGATACCTAAGTGACTATATACTCTTCCAGCTTGTGGCAATAAAACCCCATTCCAATTTTGTCAAATCACTACTAGATTCCCACACAATTCAGTGAACAAGTAGACATATTATTTTATAACTTTAATTTTTTTTTTATTTATTTCAAGAATAGAACTGCTGGCAAACACAATAGATAACAGGCATTACCATTCTAGAGAATGCAGCAGCAGCAAGTTCCTAGACACCAACATTTTTTTCAGTTTTAAATAACCTAAGGAAGAGAATGGAGTGAAAGCAGAAGAATTAAAATTTAATTCTGTAAGATACTGATGGATTTTGAGGGAAATGTTTGGATTGTTCCTTTGTTTTTAAGGAGGTTTGTACTTTCTACCTGGGATTCAAGAAAAAGTTTGTTGAAACTCTCACTGCACTATGTCGAAAGAAAAAGGATTAATGTATTAACAGGGACTGTGAATGGGGGACTCCAAGAATTAAACACACTAGGCTGAAGGGCAAAAGCCCACACTGACTGCTGAAATTCCTCTAACTAGTGTGCCCTCCTTATTTTGTTTAGATCAGCATTATAACAGAATTCACAGCAAAACCTAGGTTTGTTCTGTTGAAGTTCTACATTAACAAAGTCATGACACAACATTAGAAGTCTTGCAATTATTAACACCTGCCTGGGCGTAACTTCCATTTTCAGTATCTGAAAGCCATTTGGTAACAAGAAAGCATTGTTAGAACTTCTGATCACTAAGGAAGGAAAGCCAGTTAGCATGCAGCCTTTGAATGCTAGGAAACGTCCACCAGTTCACCCTAATACTTAACTCATAAAAATGCAGATTCCAATGTGCAGGCAACCTGGAAACTATCACAATGCCAAGCCAGAGACTGGTAATTACACAACCACTGTGAACATCACTCACGTGATACTTTTGTTTGGGTAGGAGCTTGAAAACTGAATCCATCTGGAACGTACTACACAGTGAGGCCATACAATATAGGTCAGATTATCCAACAAAACAGCCCTTTTTCTGATCATAAGGATCCCAAAATCCAAAGTTCTACTTCAGATCAGAGCAATACAGTGGTCACTGTAGAAACTACCCTTTGTGTGAATCAGGTGCTCCTTGGAATTTATGCAAGTCACAGAGAGAATACTTGGTTAAGTTTAGGCACCAGTTTAATCAGTACTCCCTGTCTCAAAAATAGTTTCAGGAGTTATTGCAGTTTCCATGGCAACTGAAGCAAAAGAGCTCTTACTATTTCTGTCTGTGAAAATCCCATCACATTTAAGCTGCCAAGTTTCTTAGGAGAGCCTGAAGGACTAAAAGTGGCAGTAATATCCATGTGACTGTCTATCACATGCCATTTAATTATTCCAGAAACATATTTACCTTTCCATATGAGGAGAATATTTTATAGTTCCACATGTTTGATCAGATGGAAGAAAATTGCTTAAGGAATTCCAACTATATTTCCACAGCAAATTTATTATTTCAAAAACCCCTTATTTTCTGTTCCATCTCACCATACTGACCTGAAGATACCTGGGCTACATGTATGAAATGCACATACACCTCACAAGGAGGCTTTTGACACCATCTCCTGTAACATCCTCACAGGCAAACTGATGCCGTCCAGCCTAGGAAAGTGGACTGCAAGGTGGACTGAAAACTGGCTCCACTGCTGGGCTCACAGGGCTGTCAACAGCAGCACCTGGAGGCCACGCTCTAGTGATCAGCCCCAGGGATTCACACTGAGGCTGATACTCCCCAACATCTCCACTACTGATCTCACAACGGGGCAGGGCCCCTCGGCAAGCCTGCACGAACTGGGAGGGGAGGCTGATGGCCATGCAGTAGATGGGGATGCTGCCGCTCAGAGGCACCTTGACAAGCTGGAGCAATGGCCCAACAGGAACCTTATCAAATCCAACAAAAGGAGATGCCAAATCCTGCACCTGGGGAAGAACAAACATGTTCCAGGACAGGCTTGGGATGGACCATGTGGAAAACAGCCTGGCAGAGGAGGACAGATTGTTCCTCGCGGACAAGTTGAACATGAGCAAGCAATGTTCCCTTGAGCCAACTCAGGGCTGTAGGGGGAAAAGCAGAGCCACCAGCTTGAGGAAGGTGATCTTTTCCTCTCTGCTGAGCAGTAATGAGATCATATCTGGAGCTGTGGATCCAGATCTGGGCTCCCCAGTACAAGTCAGACATGGGTGTACTGGAGGAAGTTTGCTGAAAGGTCACAAACCCAATGAAGGAACTGGAGCATCTGATGTAAAATGAGAAGCTAAGAAAGCTGGGAATACGTTGCCTTGAGTAGAGGAGGTTCAATGGAGTTCTCAATAATGTTCATAAATACTTCATGGGCAGAAGATGTAGAATCATACATTGTGTAAGGTTGGAAGGGGCCTTTAGAGGTCATCTAGTCCAACCCCCTGCAGTAAGCGTGAACATCTTCACTAGATCAGGTCGCTCAGAGCCCCATCAAGCCTGACCTTAAATATCTCCAGGGATGGGGCCTCCACTACCTCTTTGGTCAAACTTTTCCTGTGATCTACCACCCTCATATTGAAGAATTTTTTTCTAATATCCAACCTTTTCTAATATCCAATCTACCTTTTTCTAGTTTAAAACCATTGACCCTCACCCTAGTGCTACATGCCCTCATGAACAGTTCTTCCTCAGCTTTCTTATAGGGACCTTTCAGGTATTGGAAGGCTGCTGTAAGGTCCCCCTGGAGCCTTTTCCAAATTGAACAAACTCAATCCTCTCAGCCTGTTTTCATAGGAGAGGTGCTCCAGCCCTTTGATCATATTTGTGGCCACCTCCGGAAGCGCTCCAACAGGTCTTTGTCCTTCTTGGGTTGAGGGCTCCAAAGCTGGACGCAGTATGCCAGGTGAGGTCTCAGCAGAGCAGAGTTGAGGGGTAGAATCACCTCTCTCCATTTGCTGACCGCATTTCTTTTGATGCAGCCCAGGATGCGCTTGGCCTTCAGGACTCCAGATGCACATTGGTGGCTCGTGTCCAGCTTTTCATCCACGAGTACCCCCAAGTCCTTTTCCTCAGGGCTGCTTGTGAGCACATCATCTCCTAATCTGTATGGATAATGGGGGTTGTCCCAACCCAGGTGCAGGACCCTGCACTTGGCTTTGTTGAACCTCATGAGGCATACCAGACTCTTTTCTGTGGTTCTCAGTGAAAGTATGAAAGACAATGGACACACAGTGAAATACAACAAATTCCAGTCAAACACTGGGTAACAGCTGTTGCACTGCAAGGGTTGTCACACTGGAACAGGTTGTCCAAGGATACCCTGGAGTGTCTGGACATTGCCCTGAGGATCCTGTTCTGGAGGAAGATTAGACTCCAGACTCAAATACTGCGTGATTTCTTAAACGCAAAGTGCAGAGAGAGAGAATGGTATGCATGTGTACTTGCTCTGAAGAAGTGATGCCCCAGTGGAGCTCAGCTTCTAAGAACTCCAGCGAGAAGCTCTAATAAGCCAACCCAACTGATGCAGGAATAAATTACATGTGTTATGCCAAGTGGCTGGAATGAATAAATATAGCTAGCACTGAAGTCACGCTTCCCTGTCCAGGTCAACTTTCTCACATGGAACAGCTCTAAGGATGCAAGATATTAGGGATTTTGGTAAGAATGGCACTGCTGAGCAGTTCCAGGCACATTCATTCAAGTGAGACTGTACCAGGGTGGGCCTGACATCCTGATGATATCCTGTAGCAATCTAACAGGACCCACTCAGCATACTGAAAAAAAGCAGGGCTGCTAGATTCTTTTAGACCTTCCTATCTGTGGGGGAAGTGGGGAAACGTTCTTTATCTTGCACTCAGAACCACATAAAAAAAGAAAGTGTCTGAATATTACTGTCAAGGCATATTGCTTATAAAAGTTAGTAAGAAGCCTTTATAAAGAACATTCTAAAGCACCCAGTAGTTTCTGAAAATGCTGTCTCCCATATATTTAAGAAAACACATGAACTAGCTGTCATCTGCCTTCTGCAGTTTCAGCTTGGCTCCAAGGAATAATGACAAGGTACCGAGGCAACCATTTGGCCAGCAACAGCAAAATAAAGCATAAAACAAGAAGTGTACAAACCAAATTCCAAGCACCATAATGTACCAATTTAAACAGGTCCCAGTGGCTACAGAGATTCCAGTCCAGAGTTATTCATTGTTTGTAGAGGAAACCTTACCAGTTGACCCAAATGAACCTTCAAATGGCTACAGACACGAGCTGCTTGATGAAATCTACTTACATAAGTGATGTGGGTATTAGAGGTCACAGCTACTCACTTGAGAGCAGTTTAAACCAGCACTGTACCTGGCAACACTACTAGCTGAGCTTTTAATCTGCAAAAATTCAACCAAGAAAACATCAGAACAACCAACACTACTACACATCATTTGAACATTACTAAGTAAGTACAGATCCTCAAAGATTTTGTTACAGAAAGTCTTTCATTATTTTGTTAGAAGAGTTTTTGAAAAACATGCTATATGTCATAACTTTCTCTTCATTGTATGTTAGTGTTCATCACAGTCCGCAGTCTAGGGCTTAAACAACATTAGAACTTCAGGTCTTTAAAAATATTACAAGAGCTCCTATTTTTTCCCCTCCCCAGAAAATGGCACTGAGGTGTTTAACTTCAGTGTGCTTGAAATCCTCCAAGGACAAGCAAAAATCTCCAATTCCAAAGCACCTACAGTGTAATAATGAAGAATGGAAAGTGGGACTGCCAAAAAACCCCAACAACACAGGAACATGGATGTGAGCAGTGAAATTGTCTAGCACTATTTTAAATAGAGCGTACCAGAAGTATAAAGGAACTGGGAAAAACAGTAGACCAATAGAATGTAAGTAATATCCATGGTCACAGGTATCATATTTTCCAAGACAAGAGGGAAGGTCTTTTATATATACATGGAATTATTTCTAAACAGAGTTATAAAAATGGAGAAAACTTGAGAGCTGGGAAGATGCATTGATGGAGCAAAGCTGTAACTAAAGCTAAAATGAGCATTAGAAACAGTTAAAACTGAGTTTCATGTCAAGACACAAAGTAATAAGGAAAGTTCAAGATAGGGGTCCTGCGTTTATAAAATCCAGACATCAGTAATTACTGTATTCCACACCTAGTACTTCCAGAGCAAAAAAAAAAAAAAAACCAGAATGAACAGAGAAAAGGCTGATATTCAGGGGCATTATACATAAAGAAAGGTACCTAGTATCAATTTATATAATACTAAGGATGACTTCAAGGTAGCTGGCCTCAGACTAAGAGGTAATGTTCTGCATTGAATCTAGTCTCATTCTACACTAAGGAGTGCATTACTTGAGCAATACAATGACCCAGCACTCAGTCCACTGCAACAAAGTACAGAGAGCTAGACATAACTTTAAAGAGCAATATGGCAGACAGGCAAATTAGTGAACAAGGTGAATAATAACTCTGTTAAAAGTGCCTGTTAATACAGAGCAACAGACACAATGACTGTGCAGGAATTTAGCCTGTTAGTACAGGTCCTCCCTGGTTCAAAAACCTTCACTAGTCTATGCATCCGAGGATCCTTTCTCCTTATGCCTTTGATGAACACAAACATGCCAACACAAGTTCACAGTGTAGGTACAGCCAAAAACAAACAAGTGAAAGGAGAAGAGAGAAGTCAGGAAACAAAAAGCACCAACAGGATGAGACCAGGTGACACTCTGTAGATAAAAGTCAGAGGTTTACAGAGGATGAGAATGTATACAGCAAAGAGCTGTGGTAAACTAAATACTGTCTAAAATCCTACCTGACAAGCCTGCTGCAACATTTTGTTCACTTTTAGAAAAAAAGTGTGCCTTTAAATTCTATAGATGAAAGAGAAAAGACTCTGGGATGATAAGAATTCAGTCACTGTCAAATGTTATTTCTATCAAGTTGTTGCATTTGTATTAAATGATATGGAATTTATAACCCCTCTCCCTACTTTAAACATACTGCATCTCTCAGTTTGAATGCCCTGGGTGATGAGTTAAATGGAGTATTAGAGAGTCCAATTGGATTTTACATGCACATTCTAGGTTACAAAAGCATTTTCCAACTACGTTTTCTTAAATGTCCAAATTAACGAATCCATTTTACATTAACCCATCTGCTACACAAAATATCCAGAACTACGGATATCATAGCTACAAATGACTGCAATAACCAGTAACATACAATAAAATAGATCCGGTTTATTTATAAAATGTTGTATGTCACTATTGCAAATAAGCACAGACATTCAAACAACAGCAGATTAGTTAAGTTTGAATTCTATTCTATCACTTTAAAAAGTCCTCAAGTCTCCTACTTAGTAGGTTTCCAAGCAGAATGTTTTCGGCAGCACATGCTATTGCCATAAAACTTAATAATTTTTAAAGTAATTTAGCACAGTGAACTGACAACTTATGAAGAAACGAAATTAGTAAAATGAACATATATACTCCCAGAGAAAATGAAGCTGGAACAGTGACGTTATACAAACTCGTATCAAAAAAGAACATGCATTTTCTTAATAGAAAACTAACTTCCAAGGGAGAAAAGAGAAAAAAGAATTTAACTATCTGTTTAGAAAGGTATACACTAAACAGATGGTGTTTATATCTGCAGTAAATACAAAAGCATCACTTTAGTTCAAAACATGATTACCTGCTAACTTCAGAACTCAAGTAGCACAGCAGATGAATGGCCCAAAGCAAAGGTCCTGTGTATGTTGCAAATGCTGTGAGGAAGATAGCTGGTATCTCTACATAGCTTTCTAGTCCCACAAAACCTGCTGAAACATCCACAGTAGCAATGCCGTTTGAATTTCCCTGAAAATAGGAATAAAAAAGATTCAAATTAATTGAAAAAAAAATAGAATACATTAGAATAACATTATTTATTGCACTAGTTAAAGACTTACTCTTTAAGCCACTTTACAGTACAAATATATTCTTTATATTGGATTTTCAATACAGCAGCTTACCAAACAAGAGCTCCTATTTAGGATATACAGATTAATGAAGGTATAAACAGTATGATCTTCTGCCTCTTATTTTGTCTGCTGACTAAGATGCCTGTTGTTTAATATATTACACCCTAAAAAGCCCAAAGGAGTTTAAAGCAAACTGCTACACTTGTTGATTTCAGTCACAGTAATGAAAAAAATGCATTGTTCACCACCCATGGTTCAAAACCAAGATTTTAAGCCTCTTGCCTAAAATTACAACATGAAATAAATATTCCTTGCCCTTCAAGTCAACAGGGCTCTAATTTAGAGTTGTAGTGGGACACTACACCACCCACCTGTCTGCCCCATAACACAAGTTGCTCTAAATAACTGGATTAAGACAGGCAAATTCAGAGAGGTTTGTGCTTCCCAAGTCTCTATACCACAACAGATTGCACTGAAATAGACCAAAAGTCCCTCTAGATAGCCAGAAACATCAATAAAAGGCATTTAAAACATAGGTAGAGAAAAACACACTGAACATACAGCAATGAAAGTATCAAGATCTGCCCAAGACTTGTATGTTTTACTTAGTATTCTTTTTAACTGGCTAGGACCACTGAAGAACAAGGAATGATATAAAATGGAAGGCAGTATTTTCCACTGACAACGCTCAAGTGTTTAACTTTACTCAAACACCTAATGCAGCAAACACAGCCTGTGATTAAGGCAGAGTATTTCTTAGCATAGTAGGCACTGCTATTTCCTCAGATGCAGATATTTTTGCTGTGCCCAGAGAAGCTGATTGGTTTCTGCAGCACCAGTATTCTAACAGGGACCAAACTCTTTCCTACAGAATCCCAGAACCATGCAAATGTAAGGGCTGTCACCACTGATAGCCTCAGACCCAGTCATCACAGAGGATATGATGAGTAGTGGCTTCTCCTTTCCTTCCAACATAATCTCTTCTCACCTCAGTGACTGCAGTCTTCTTGAGCCACAAGTTACCCAGCGGGAAATTGCTACCTTTAGGTACACATCTGGGTTGTCCACAGAATCCAGGGCACACAAGGTGTATATGGCAAGGTTGTTACGGGGGTAAAACAGGTGGCTTCTGCAAAAAGCTGCTAGAAGCTTCCCCTAGGTCTGACAGAGCCAATGCCAGCCAGCTCCAAGATAGACTTGCCACTGGCCAAGGCTGAGCCCATTAGCCACAGTGCTAGTGCTTCTGTGAAAACATAGTTAAGAAGCAGGGGTGGTGTAGGGCTCTGGTAACACCAGGACCAATATCCAGAGAGATGAGTGTGGTGAGATAAACTTTGCAGACACCAGGGTCAGTGAAGGAGGAGAAGGAAGAGGTGCTCCAGGCACCAGAACAGAGATTACCTTGCAAACCATAGTGAAGACTATTGTGAAGCAGGCTGCCCCCCTGCAGCCCATGGATGGAGATTGCCAGTGGAGCAGATATCTACCTGCAGCCTATGGAAGACCCCATGCTGGAGGAGGCTGATGCACCCAAAAGAGGCTGTGACCCTGTGGGAAGCCTGCACTGGAGGAACCTCCTGGCAGGACCTCTGGACCTCTGGAGAAAGAGGCCCACGCTGGAGCAGGTTTGCTGGCAGGAGGTGTGACTCTATGGGGTAGCATACTGGAATAGTCTGTTCCTGAAAGCTTGCACCCCACGCAAGACACCCACACTAGAGCAGTTCTTCATGAACTGCAGTCTACAGGAAGGACTCAGGTTGGAGAAGCTCCTGGAGGACTGTGTCCCATGGAGGGACCCCATCTTGGAGCAGGGAAGGAGTGTGAGGAGTCCTCCCCCTGAGGAGAAAGAAGCAGCAGAGACAACATGTGATGAACTGACCATGACCCTCACTGCCCATTCCCCTGTGCCCCTGGCAGAGAGGGGATAGAGAATTTGGAGTGTAAAGTTGAGCCCAGGAAGAAGGGAGGGGTGGGAAGAGGTGTTTTAAGATTTGGGTTTATTTCTCATTACTGTACTCTGTTGTGCCTGGTAATAATTAGATTAATTTCTTTCTAACTTGAGCCTGTTTTGCCTGTGACAGTAATTGCTGAATGATCTCTCTCTGTCCTTATCTCAATTCATGAGCCTTTCATTGTATCTTCTCTATTTTCTCTCTCGGGTCCAGCTGAGGAGAGGAGTGATAGAGTAGTTTTGGTGGGCATCCGGCACCTAACCAGGGTCAACCTACCATCAAAAAAATAGGTGGCTTTTTCAGGTGCATCAGTAACTAGGCACCAGCGACAGCAGAAACACTGTTCCTGAAACAGCTCCATGTCGACAGAACCATCTGGAGCTCATTATGAGTAGTCACTATCCCCATGAATCCCAACAAGATATTCCCAGAATGTAAGGGGAGACTGAAGCTGTAAGAGTGAAGTAAGGTATGGATTTTACCAAGACGTCACACAGCAGAAAAATCTGTCATATTACTGTCAGTCTTCCTCATTTTGACCTTCATCATGCACCAAGTAATTTATTGTTACACTGCACCAGTGTAATAAATTATTGTTATGCATTTAGCGTAATGTTCAGCAATGACAGGAGCAGAGCAAAGAATAACTAATGACAAGCAGCTAAAGACAAAGCCTGTGTCCTAGAACTTTGAAGATGAGACTGGAAAATAAACCTGTAAAACAGGCTCCTCCTTAGGTTTAAGAGGTACAGACTGAGGTCACAGCAAAAGCAGAAAGATCAGGTGCAACACATTGGGAGCAAGGCGGGGTGCTGCTCCTCAACAAGCAAAGGTTTGACAGGAACAGGTAGGCAGAGAACTTGCTCTCTGTCCACAGCAACAGGTGTCTTACCCAGCACATATTTTCTCCCCTCATTCTCCTCTGTATGATGCATGCAGAGCAGAAAAGTCAAGACATCAGGCAAACATGCTCACTTCACAAATAGCTGAAAAGCCTCTTCCACACTGTTTAGTCACATAAACACACGGTTGATCCTTGACACCTCAGGGCAAGTCCCCATCCCACTGTATGTGAGAAGGAGCAAGAATAAACACACTGCTCCTGCACGACAGGGCAAAAAGATGTACTCCCCTCTGGAAGACAATGAGGGCAGAAGAAGAAACCTGGGAGATGAAACAGTGCTTTCCACCTTCTTCTCAACTCCCTCTGGTTCCTTTCACAGTGGGCTTACTCCAAGTGTAAGGTGTTGCACTTGGGCTGGAGGAATCCCAGACATAGATACAGACTGGGAGAAGAGCTCCTGGGGAGTAGCCCTGCTGAGAAGGACCTGGGGGTTCTGGTGGATGAGAAACTTAACATGAGCCAGCAGTGTGCTCTTGCAGCTCAGAAGGCCAATGGTATCCTGGGCTCCATCAGGAGAGGGGTGGCCAGCAGGGACAGGGAGGTGATTGTCCCTCTCTGCTCTGACCTCATGAGGCCCCATCTGGAGTCCTGTGTCCAGATCTGGGACTGCCAATACAAGAAAGATGTGGAACTGTTGGAAAGGGTTCAGAGGAGGGCCATGAGGATGATTAGAGGGCTGGAGCACCTTCCCTAGGAGGAAAGGCTGAGGGAGCTGGGCTTGTTCAGCCTGGAGAAGAGAAGGCTGTGAGGGGATCTCACTGCAGCCTTCCAGTACCTGAAGGGAGCATACAAACAGGAGGGCAATCAACTTTTTCAAAGGGTAGATAATGACAGGACAAGGGGGGATGGATTAAAACTAAAGGAAGGAAGGTTTAGATTAGATATAAGGGGGAAGTTTTTTTACATAGAGAGTAGTGAGGTGCTGGAACAGGCTGCCCAGAGAGGTGCTGGATGCCCCATCCCTGGAGGTGATCATCCTGGAAGCTGAAGCCCTGTGGGAAAGGACTCACATTAGAGAAGTTAGTTAAGGACTGTCTCCCATGGGCGGGACCCCACACTGGAGCAGGGGAAGAGTGTGAGGCATATGCCCCTCTTGGCTAAGACGGAAAACAACTTGTGAGGAACTGACCAAAATACCGATTCCCCCTCCCCGTGCCACAGTGGCAGAAGAAAAGAGAGAAATCATTAATAAAGTTGAGTCCACAAAGAAGGGAGGGGTGGGGAAAGGTGCTTTAAGATCTGGTTGCATTTCTCATTATCCAACTCTGGTTTCACTGTGTGTGTGTGTAGTGTAATAAATTAGATAGTTTTCTTTCCTTTATTCCATGTTGAGTCTGTTTTGCCCATGACATTAACTGTGGAATGATCTCTCCCTGTCCTTATCTCAACTCCTGAGCCTCTCAATATATATTTTCTCCCCTGTCCAGCTGAAAAGGGGAGTGATAGAGAGGCTTTGGTGAGCTTCTGGCCTCCAGCCAGGGTCAAACCACCACAGAAGGTAAGCTGGGAAATGAGCATGAAAACAAGGCAGGTGAGCACAGTAAATCAGATGGACATGGAATGCTCATTGGCGTGTCCAGGTCAGGGCTGGATCCAGAGACACACACAGGACATGCCTGCCTACACAGCTGCACAGGCAATAAAGCATCATATTAAAAGCAGTTTCAAAAGGAAAGGAGGGTCAGGACCTTCTTTCTAACAGTTCTCCCAGCAGCTCCTCTCAGTGAAAATGACCTTGAACTCCCTTAAACTAAACTCCTAGACAGGAGATGCACTCAGAGCCCAAACGGAGATGAAGGCAGAATGCAAAACCAAGCGTAAGCTCAAGCCATTTGTTTTTAACCTGGACTTAATCTGTTGATTGGGTTTTTTTCTATTTAAGATCAAAAAAAAATTAACTTCCACATTCAGGCACTTCTTTTTTCTCCCCACTTTCATCAACTATACCAACTGATAGAATCATTAAAGTTGGAAAAGACCTCCAAGATCATCCAGTCCAACTGTCCCCCTACCACTCATATTACTGACTCACTAAACCATGTCCCTAAGAACTTCATCCAATGTTTCCTTGAAGCCCCCAAGGGATGGTGACTCCACCACCTCCCTGGGCAGCCCCTTCCAATGCCCAACCACTCTTTCTGAGAAGAAATTTCTCCCCTCATTTCTAACCTGCACCTCCCCTGGTGCAACTTGCAGCCATTCTCTCGTCTCCTATCGCTACTTATCTGCGAGGAGAGGCTGACCCCCAGCTCACCACAACCTCCTTTCAGGTGGCTGTAGAGAGCAGTAAGGTCTCCCCTCAGCCTCCTCTTCACCAGGCTAAACATTCCCAGTTCCCTCAGCAGCTCCTTGTAAGACTCGTGTTCCAGACCCTTCACCAGCTTTGCTGCCCTTCTCTGGACATGCTCCAGGGCCTCAATGTCCTTCTTGCAGTGAGGGGCCCAAAACTGAACACAGTAGTTGAGGTGCAACCTCACCAGAGCTGAGTACAGGGGGATGATCACCTCCCTGGTCCTGCTAGCTATGCTATTCCTGATACAGCCCAGGATGCCACTGGCCTTCTTGGCCACCTGGGCACACTCATATTCAGGTGAGTGTCAACCAACACCCCCAGATCCTTCTCCTCTGTAATGAAAAATACTATCTGTTCCTATGAACCTTGCTTACTCAGTACAATTAAGATTTTCACGGCTATACTTCCATAAAGTCTTTAAGGAGCCTAGAGTATTTTTTGAAAGAAACCTGTCTCATTCATTAAATATGCTATCCTGAACAAGGCTATTTTTACTCACTATCATATTCAAAAGGCCATCACTTGCATTTCACACTTTGCAAGACAGCATTACTGCTTTTGTCATTACGTACCCACTTGCCTACCAAGATTTAATAGAGGGCCAGCAACATAAGCAAGAAGTCTCAATCTCCTCATAATCACACCAGGACATGTGAGGAAAGTAGTTCTCCAAATCTCCCTATTTCCAGATGGAAGGGGTTTATATTTAGTTTATATTTCTCTTCTCCTGCCTCATTTAGCTAGCACAATTTAAATTTAGTATCCAATCTGATCTACATCAACAAGAAATTTCAGTGTTTTTCAATTTCTGTATTTCAACCATAAACCTGCTATAATTTTTGTATGCTACATTAGATCTTTATGCCTGTCAGAAAATTTAAAACCTAGCACCACTCTGAACCCAATCAGTTTAATAGTGGTAGCTCTAGCAACCACAAAACTTCAAGAAAGTAAGTCAGGGAAGATATTTAAATCTATGCCAGCAGTGCATATCCTGCCTAATAATACAGCTGTGCTTCCTTCACATCTCTCCCCTAGCTTTCAAGCATAGATATGACTCACTCCAGAGGTAGTGAACAAATGACTAGCTGATACCAAGCATGTGGAACAGAGGTGAATTCTGAAGTTGAGAACTCGATAGATTTCTCCAGCAGAAGCAGCTCGGTTGCACTTCCTCAATTCAGTATTTAAGAACAAATGATACATACTCTGTCTGAAATACAGCCCCTTCCTAAGTCAGTCAAAATTTAAGACCTCAGTGTTGATGGTCACAGCCAAGACAGACAGCTGCTAAATCTGTGACGGTTTACTCAGTAAGAACAATGAATCTTCACTGGAAGGCATAAAATTAAGGAAGAGATCTGAAAACTGTCATGAAGCAAAAGTCCTCTCTGCTTTTCCAACAAGGTAAAGAAAAGAGATTAAATGGTTTAATCAAACAGAATCCGTTAGTAAACCATAACGCTACACAGTGAAAAGTGTGGGTATTTTCAGAACTCCACTCAGGGAAGGAAGAGCTGGAAAGCAAACATGACTACCCAAAATAATCTACAGCTTCTCCTGATACCACTCATCTATGGTACCACTCATCTATGGTAGATAAACACCTCAAGCTTGAGTGCCTGTATCTGACACAAGAGCTGTGAGTAAACAGAGGAACATGCATTGCTGTGAGAAGAGAATGTTTGTAACTTACTAATCATGTGTTTGGAAGAAGGGTGCAGGGGTGCAGGATAGACCGTTTTCAGATCAGGTAAGACAAAATGGCACAGAAAATGTTTGTATACATGGTATGGATCCTGCCTCTATACTTCGGTGAATGCCAGTTAATTAAGTGCCACTAATATATGATTTCCAGTTATTTATGTGTCACTAATAAATCAATAAAACACTTCAACTCTGATTTTAAGCTACACAAACTGAACAGTTTTTCCCTTGCTACAAGTCACTCATGCTCTAGACTCTGAACTCAAATGAAGGGAAAGAAGAAGCTTAAACATATCCAAGAAAAAGAATTAATGAAGAAGTTGGTTTTATAGGTTGTCAGGTTTTTAATGCTTCCTAGTAGTGCAGATCAAAATGCTACATACTGAGAAAACCTACATATAATGAGCATGACATTAAACATATTTTCTGGACAAAATTTCTTCCATGCCTGGATCTAGAGTCCCAGACAGGAAAACCTATTCTTGGAACAAATTGGAAGAAATTTACCAACCGGAAAGAGATCATTAATTTGTAGCCTCTGTAATTTTATGAGCTACCAGCTTGACCATTCTACTTTTCTACACTAACATTTTGCAGATCAGATAATTGCTTTCAACTGTGAAGAGGGAAAAAAAACCCTCTTAGCCTTGTATGATTCAATTTGTTCCCTTCCATACCTGCAGAACAGTTTTTTCATCAAAGAAAAAAAGAACAAAGCTAACATTTAAAGAGTGGTATTTTGGTCAAACTCTTAATCTACACCCTAGAAAGGGCATCTAATGCAAATGTACTTACACAATTTTTAAAAGAGAACTGAAAAAGTGTTCTCTAAGGAGTGGGGGTGGAGGAAAATTCCATCTGTCTTGACTCTTAAAAGCATTTTTTCCTTTAGAAGAATTGATTTCTCTATTTTTGAAACTTTTCTAGGATGTTTTGAAAAATTAAAAAAAAAAAGATGAATAGAGTAAAATAGAGGAAACATAAATAAGTCACAATCAAAACTGTTATTTCTAAAATCCTTCCTGTTCTATTACAATTCAGGGGCGGGTTGGAACTAGATGATTTTTAAAGGTCCCTTCCAACCCAAAGCATTCTATGATGCTATATTCGATGATGACTCGATGTTGAATAGCCACACTCCTTGGTTTTCAAAGTAGGTAGTAAAAAAAAATCAGTAAAAGAGTGTTGGCAAGTTCTTCAGAAATGGCTACAGTTGTTAAAGGGCCCTGTGCCAAGAGCATGAGAATTTCTCAAAACCTTTTCAAAGCCATGGTTAAACTCAGAAGAATGTCTTTGTATTGGGTTTGCGTGGCCAGGTTTTGGTGCTGGGGGGCTGCAAGAGGGGCTTCTACAAGAAGCTGCTAGAAGCTTCCAACAGAGGCAATGTGAACCGGCTCCAAGACAGTCCCGCTGCTGGGTAAGGCTAAGCCAATCAGCCACAGTGGTAGCACAACTGCAATAACATAGTTAAGTAGGTGGTGAAAAAACCAGCAGCTTTTGCAGCCAGAGAGAGGTGTGAGGTGATATGAGAGAAACAGCCCTGCAGATACCAAGGTCAGTGAAGAACAAGGGGTGCTCAAGGCACCAGAGCAGATTCCCCCTGAAGACAATGGAGAAGACCACGGCTGTGACCCCACAGTAAGCCTGTGTTGGAGCAAGCTTCTGGTAGGACCTGTAGACTCATGAAGAGAGAAGCCCACACTGGAGCAGGTTTGCTGGCAGGACTTACGGCAGAGCATGCTAGTGCAGCCTGATCCTGGAGGTCTGCACCTTGTGGATGAGACTCACACTGGCGAAGGTCAGGGAAGGCCATCTACCATGAGAGGGACTCCGTGCTGGAGCAGGGAAAGAGTGTGAGGAGACCTTCCCCTGAGGAGGAAGGAGCAGCAGAGACAAGGTGTGATGAACTGACCATAACCCCCATTCTCCTGTGCTGCTCTGGAGGGGAGGAGGTAGAGAAATCATGAGTGAATTCACGTCTGTGAAGAAGGGAGGGGTGGGAGGAGGTGTTTTAAGATTTGGGTTTATTTCTCATTACTCTGTTGTGCTTGGTAATAAATCAGATTTCTTTCTAACTTTAGTCAGTTTTGCCCATGCCGGTAATTGGTGAGTGATCTCTCCCTGGGCTTACCTTGACCCAGGAGCCTTTCATTATATTTCCTCTTCCCTGTCCAGCTGAGGAGTGGAGTAACAGAGAAGCTTTAGCGGGCACCCGGGGTTCTATCAGGGTCAACCCACCACATTCTTCAAAGCTAGAGTTCACAGACATGCATGTGATATGACAAAAAAAAAAGGCAGTTCCTTATCTGGATCGGCTATGTTTCATATCTCAGATTTAATAGTAAACCAGCATGGGAAACAACATGGGGGAAATAAAGCTTTAATCTGCTTCTAACAGAAGTTTTGAGAAGTAAGTATTACCTTTCATTTTCCAGCATGACAGGAGATGCACAAAGACCAATCAAACAATCTGGCTCTCAACAAAGCAATGGAGAGTTTCTCCTTTCTGAGCTTTGGATGCTGTGATTCAGCAGCATGTCTATATGCAAGAGAGTCTTGTCAGAGCTAATTTTTAACATTTCCTGAAGTTTTCTGAAATATGTATCATGCTGGAAGTTATTATTTCCAAAGGAAACACATCAAGAATAAATGTCAAAATTACCAGCAGGGTGATGGGGCCTGCATTGAATGCTGTGAAAATGCAGGATATCCATCAGCACAATGTGCAGCCAATTAAAATGGAAATTACTTCTTCTAGTCCTTCTAACAAAAAAGTCTACTGTAAGGGTAGTCGAAAGCACAAAAAAATTAGTCATGAAAAAGAAAAATCTTAAAACATATTTCTATGTTCCCACTAAAACCAGTATAAAACCACTAAACAAAACCCACCACATGCTATCAGATCTGTTTCCTTTTAGTGGCATTGAATAAATACATTTTTATTGGCATGGAATAAAACCTTCAGTATAGGATAGTCAAACTGAAAGAGGTGTGTTGCAGTTTGCTGTAGCTGTGCTGCTGAGATGTCTTTTGCAAAGCAGCAGTTACAGTTTGTTGTGAGTTCCCAACAGTAAACAAGAGCCAATTCAAGGCCAAAGTCACTTTTGACCAACCACAGAAGGATTCATAGCGCCTCTGGGAATCACATATTCGAGGAAAAAACTCCTGGCTGGTGCACTTTGCCACCGGAACGCAGAGTGGGAAGATGTGACCAGCTGCAGCGACAGCCAAGGCCAGGCCCAGGAGGAGAGGGGGGAAGGAATGTGGAAAGAAAGATTCCCCTGCAGCTCGTGGAGAAGACCATGGTGAAGCGGGATGTCCCCTCACAGCCCATGGATGAGGATGGGGAGCAGAGACATCTACACCCTGTGAAGAGATTGGTCCACGCCTCAGCAGGTCTGCCAGGGGACTTGTGACTTTGCGGGGAGCCAGGCCGGGGGAGTCTGGGCCTGAATGCCAGAACCCTCTGGAAGGGAGTCCTGCTGAGAGGCCTGTGGTGAGGAGATGACTCCCCGATGGAGAGGACTCATGCTGCAGAAGTTTGTGGATACGACTCTGGCGTGGGTGGGACCCCATGGCACCATAAGGGAAGAGTGTGTGTGTGTGTGTGTGTGTGTGTGTGTGTGTGTGTGGAATGCCCCCCCAGCTGAGACAGAAGACAGCTCGGGCAGAACAGACTGAAACCCCCCACTCCCCATTCCCTGCCCTTCCTGGTGCTGCGATGGGAGGGAAGAAGGGAGCAAATTGATGATTAAAGCTAAGGGTGCGAAGAGGCGAGGGGTGGGGGGAAGTAGAAGTGTTAAGATCTGGGGAAGGAAAGCAACTGGTACCGCCAGAACCTCACTGCCCATTCCCTGCCCCTCCCCACACCATGTTGGGGGGGGAAGAAGGGAGTAAAATCGTGATGAAGTTTGAGTTTGCTAAGAAGGGGAGGGGTGGGGGGAAGGTGTTTTAAGACCTGGCCACTTCTCACTCTTATCTCATTCCGGTTCACTGGGTGTATTAGTCGTAGTTGTAATAAATCCCTTTTCTTTCCTTTATTCTGTGCTGAGTCTGTTTTGCCCATTGCACTAATTGGAGAGTGATCCCTCTGTCCTTATCTCAGGGCCTGAGCCTCCAAAAACATATTTTCTCCCCTTTTCAGCTGAAGGGGGAGTGAGTGAGTGGCTTGGTGGGCATTTGGCCTCTAGCCAGGGCCAAACCACCACAAGGTGTTATGCTCCTGATAGCCTCTGATAGCTTATTTCTGAAGCAGCAGAACATGTTTTCCAAAGTTCACAGAAATTGTTCCCCAAAAGTTACTCCCCAATTTTTTTCAGCATTCAGATCAGAGAAGATACAAAGTTTGACCTACACAATTACATCTCCACAGCAAATTTATTATTTCAAAACCCCCTTATTTTCTGTTCCATCACACCGTACTGACCTGAAGATACCTGGGCTACATGTATGAAATGCACATGCACCTCACAAGGAGGCTCTTAACAGCGTCTCCTGTAGATACAGTCCAGCCTAGGAAAGCTAGGTGGACAGAAAACTGGCTCCACTGCCAGGCTCTCAGTGTTGTGATCAAGTTTCATTTAAAGATCAGAAGCAGCTTTTTTATGGCTAGGGTGGTCAAACACTGGGACAACCTGTCCACAGACGTTGCAGAGTCTTCATTTTTGCAGGTCTTTAAAATCAAACTGGACAACGTCCAGACCAACCTGCTATGTTTGACCTGCCACTGGATGAGGGGGAAATTGGATTGATTGATCTCCAGAGGCGTTTTCCAGTCTCAAGTCTTCAGTGAAATTGTAGTTCTGTGAAATTCTCAACCAAGAATTCATCATCACTGAAAATGGGTGCTTTATGAAAACATTCAAACCATTCTTTATTAGTCCCTTTACCCTAACTAGGATTTTCTTGCCAGCCTATTCACCATTACATTTCTGGCAGCTCTTTTGTTTGGTACCTCAGTATTGCCAACCACACTAAGGGCTTCTTTCAGAAGGTCATAATCAGAGCTGTCTGCCTGAACAGAAACATTCAAGACATGCAAAAGCCATTCAACCATGAAATGTTACATCCTCTGAGCAGGAAAACTGGGCAGGAAGGGATGAATCATGATGATCCTACCCCCATCAGCAACTTCTTACGCTGATGTGTACTCTAAGAGCAAGGTCAAGCCAATCCTCGGTCAGTACCAACAGGATCAGAAGCACATCATTAAGTGCCCAAAGTTTGACTACAGTTTTAACATCCTCAGCTATGCCTCAAAAGCAAAGGCAACACAGCTCTTACATTGAAATTTTGCAACAAATCAGAAAGCCTTTCCTCCTAAACCGGAAACCAACCACGCAAGTTCCAACTTAACAAAGTTAAGTCTGCTTAATTTAAGACAGTCTGCTACACTAAGTTCTCAATGTTATTAGAAGTGTGATGAACCTCTCCAGTTTCAGTGCTAAGGAAAGTTTTTGTCAAATTCCAACCTTATTTTTCAATGCAGAGAACTACGGTATTGAAATTAGTAAGGCTTCTCAGGAAACAAGATACCATTTGATATAATAAGAATGGTAATTAGTTCTGATTCTCAGAAGAGATATTAACTTGTCACAAAACTTCCCTTCAGTCTTAAACTGTATGTAGATCTATTGTGATTCTACCAAAGGTTTTATAAGCATCAAGAATCGGAGACAAAGAGTCATCTGCCTTTTATTGGTATTAATAAATTCAGATGAAATTTTTTAATTTGTTATCAGCAGAACAGTACTTAGGGGGCCCACTAACAGACCAAAGTCAACCCCAGTATAGCTATCTGATATTTTTAGCATTTTCATAAACCTATATTGAGGATAAGTTACCAAAGTTTGCCTCTTTCCCTGATTCTGAAAACAAAACATTAATAATACAGTTAGAATTCAGAAAACTCTTACAGTATTTCTTTCAAAACCTGCAGGAAGAGTATTCAGCTTACCTGAAAATAGAAGAAAGCTTGGCCAAACCAGTAATGCATGATAGTAATCTGTGCTGCATCACATTTCAAAGGTGTCCAGATATATTTTGTCATCATTGTCTGAATCAGCAGACAAAACACCAAGACTGGTAAATTGTGAGGTCTAAGTAGAAGGGCTGCTAGTAGAACCAATCCACTATATACTTCCCATAATCCTGTACTCTTCATGCTGGAGTCTGCAGAAATAACCTGTGACTTTAGTAAATCTTTAGTGCCAGTGAAGACTATGCCAAGAACAAAGACATAAACAAAACGAGCTTCAGTAATCCCCCTAAAGAGGAAATTAAAAAAAAGGTAATAATTATTAATAAATAAATAAAACTGAAAGATGAGCTACTTACTAATATCTAATATTTCACAGGTTAAAAAGTTCTTTGAAGAAAGGTGCAAGGCCAATGCACTTCTGGCAAACAAGGTTCCTAGTAGCCAATTTCATGAGAGCACTTTCTCAAATACAAAAATTATTTTTAAAAATGGTTCCTACTTAAATTACAACACATCTGTATCAACTTCACCAAGGAAAACAGTTTCTGCTAATAACTAATCTAAAATAAAATATAATTTTGTCAATTAATGTAACCAAAATAAATGCTATTACTATTCATAGTCAAGATCCATAAATACAGTCATATAAATGTGCTGTTTATATAGCAAAATTAATTTCTCCATAATTACTTCGTAGAGTAATATATAAACTTTATTTCAGGAATCAAATTTTCTTTAAAATTACTATTCCATTTAAGGTGTTCAGTGACTTTTCACAACTTATTCATACTAACATGTATTTCTTCTTGGCCAGCCAAAATGACAGTGATGGTACTGGAGGATCCTTTTTTCAGTCTGAAATTTCTTGAATACTTTAGACATTTTCTCACCTTACACAGCTGTACAATTATACAGATATGCTTGTGTATACCAGCACAAATTTTTCCTGGTAGCTACATGTTTTTCAAATCCCTAAATAATCGCATTACAAAAATCAAATGTTTAGAGTAGTAAGTGTAATTAGCATCTACTACTAGGTTTGTTACACCTATAAATTCATTGTCTTTTCATTTCCAGTGAAAGCAGGTTTCTGCAGAAAGCATGGCATCTTGTCTAAAAAGCTTACAAGGTAGCCCCCAGAGCTGGATCCAGTACTCCAGATGGAGTGTCATGAGAGTGGAGTAGAAGGGTACCTCCCATGACCTGCTGAGCACACACTGCCAGCTCATATTGAGCTTCTCATTCACTCCCACATCCCTCTCCTCCAGGCTGCTCTCAATCCATTCTTCGCCCAGGCTGTAGTTGTGCTTGGGATTGGCTCATCTTGTGTGCAGAACCTTGCACTCGGTCCTGTTAAACTTCATGTAGTTTGCAGGAGCTCACCTCTCAAGCCTGTCAAGGTCCCTCTGGATGTCATCCCTTCCTTCCAGCGTGAAACCCCCCTGCCAAAGCAGCTCCCTAGCTCATATTGCACAGAGAGGCATCCAGACGGGTCTGGAGTATCTCCAGAGAAGGAGACTCCACAACCCCCTGGGCAGCCTGTCCCAGGGCTCTGTCACCCTCACTGGGAAAAAGTTCTGCTGCATGTTGGTGTGGAACTTCCTGTGCTCCAACTTGCAGCCATTGCCCCTTGTCCTGTCTCCTGAAAAGGGGCTGGCTAATTCCCCCTGCATCCCATGCTTTAGATATTTATAAACATTAATTAGGTCCCCTCTTATTCTTCTTTTCTCAAGGCTGAACAGTCCCAGCTCACTCAGCCTTTCCTCATAGGGGAGATGCTCCAGGCCCTTAATCATCTTCGTAGCCCTTCTTTGGACTCTCTCCAGGAGATCCCTGTCCTTTTTATACCAGGGAGCCCAGAACTGGACACAATACTCCAGGTGGAGCCTGAGCAGGGCAGAGTAGAGGGGGAGGATCACCTTCTGTGACCTGCTGGCCACACTCCTCCGGATGCACCCCAGGATCCCATTGGCTCTCTTGGCCCCCAGGGCACACTGCTGGCTCATGGCCAACCTGTCATCCACCAGGACCCCCAGGTCCTTCTCCACTGAGCTCTTCTCCAGCAGGTCATCCCCCAGCCTGTACTGATACAAACTGTTGTTCCTTCCCAGGTGCAAGACTCTGCACTTGCTTTTGTTAAACCTCATCTGGTTTCTCCCTGCCCAGCTCTCCAGCCTGTCCAGGTCTCGCTGGATGGCAGCGCAGTGTTCCTGCGTGTCAGCCACTCCTCCCAGCTTTGTATCATTGGCACTTGCTGAGGGTGGATGCTATTCCCTCACCAAGGTCGTCAATGAAAATGTTAAACAGGACTGGACCCAACACCGAGCCCCGGGGAACTCTGGTAGTTACAGGTCTCCAGTCAGACTCTGCTCCACTGATCACCACCCTCTGAGCTCGGTCCGACAGCCAGTTCTCACCCCACCTCACTGTCCACTCATCAATCCCATGCTCTCTCAGCTTTGCTATCAGGATGTCATGGGAGACAGTACCAAAAGCCTTGCTGAAGTCAAGGTAGATGACATCCACTGCTCTCCCTCCATCCACCCAGCCAGTGATGAGATCATAGAAGGATATCAGATTGGTGGAGCACGATCTCCCTTTGGTGAATCCATGCTGACTACTCCTCATGACCTTCTTCTCTTCCAATTGCTTGGAGATGGCATCCAGAACAGGCTGTTCCATTACCTTTCCAGGGACAGAGGTGAGGCTGACTGGCCTATAGTTGCTAGGATCCTCCTTCTTGCCCTTTTTAAAGGCTGGAGTGACATTGGCTATCCTCCAGTCCTCAGACACTTCTCCTGTTCTCCAAGACCTGGATAGAGAGCTGCTCAGCAATCACTTCTGCCAACTCCCTCAGCTCACAGGACAAAGTCATTAAGCACTGGTCCCAGTATGAATCCACAACTCTTCAAGTGCAACCAGCCATCCAATTCCTTATCTACCAAGTAGTTCATCCATGGAGTCCAGGTCTCTCCAATTAGAGACAAAGATGTAATGCGGGACAGATTCAAATGGTAGTTCAACATCAGTTTCTCTTTCCTTATCCACCAACATTGTAAGCAGCTGCAGTTGACCACTAAATTTGTTAGGCATGATTTGCCCTTCAAGAAGCCATGCTGGCTGTTATCAATCACCTCCTTATCTTGCATGTTCCTCAGCACAGTTTTCAGGGGAATATGCTCCATGATCTTGCTGGGCACAGAGGTGAGACTGACTGGCCTGTACTCCCCTAGGGTTTTTTTTAAGTGGGGGTTATATTTCCCCATTTCCAGTCAGTGGGAACTTCACCTGACTGCAACAACTTCTCAAATATGATGGAGAATAGCTTAGCAACTTCCATCTTTCAGTTCCCTTATTGACCATCCACATGCATCCATCAGGTACCATGTACTCGTGCACTGTCCAGTTCCTTAGGTGGCCTTGAACATGATCTTCTTCTGCAGTGGGCGGTTCTTCATTCTCCCAGTCCTTGCCTTTGCCTCTTTCTGAGGTTTGGGTGATGTGGCTTGAGCATTACCAGTGAAGACTGAGGCAAAAAAGCCACTGAGTACCTCAACCTTCTCCATATCCCAAGTAACTAGGTAGCCCAGTACCTTCCAGAGGGGGCCCACATTTTCCCTCATCTTTCATTTATCACTCCCATACGTGTAGAAGCGTTTCATGTTGCCTTTGACATCCCTGGCCAGATTTAATTCTATCAGGACTTTAGCTTTCCTAACCTGATCCCTAGCTGCCTGGACACTTTCTCTGTATTCCTTCAAGATTACCTGCCCTTGCTTCCATCACTATAGGCTTCCTTTTTGTGTTTGAATTTGTCCAGGAGCTCCTCATTGCTCTTAGGCTCTTGAACTCCACCATTTCATGGTCACTGCAGCCAAGGCTGCCCTTGAGCTTCACATTCCCCACCAGCCCCTCTTCATTAGTGAGAATATGGCACCTCCCTTCACCGGCTCCTCTATCACTTAAAGGAGGAAGTTCCCATTGATGCATTCAGGAACATCCTGGATTGGTTATTCCTGCTATGTTGTCCCTCCAACAGACATCAGGGTGGCTGAAGTCCCCCATCAAGACCAGGATTTGTCAATATGAGGCTGCTCCTGTCTATCAAGGGCTTCATCCTCTTGATCTTCTTAGTTGGGTGGCCTGCAGCAGACCGTCACTATAGTGTCATCTATCGGTGTCCTCCCAAACCGATTGAATGCGTAAATGTATGTATGGAAATAAATCTATATATACATATGTAAGCATTTTTTTTCCTAAAACATGCCTTGTCAGCAAATTTGATCTATATGTCCTAAGATCTTCTCCTGAAGACGTTTTTTCCATCTCTGCACCTCTGACAAAGATGCACCTCTGCATCTCTGCCCCTGACAAAGAAGCTCCATCAAAACCATCTGAGTCCACATCAAACTCAGACTGAGTGTGAGAGAAGGTTTATTACATCCAGGAGATGACTGTTTTACAAGTTTTCTTCCATGATCCCTTCCTCCTCACCAAATGTCCTAACTGACTCTGAAAGATTCCTACAGCTCTATGACATTTAGAAAAAACTGAGCCTCCAGAGCCAGGTACAATCCATCAGCAGAAACTGTCAAGAGAAAACTAAAGCCGCATAGCACCAAAAGTAGCTGCTGGTGAAAGAGCTAATAGCTTCCTTACAGTTACAGACTAGTTCTATAACAAATTTAACATTCATGTAAAAATCCTTACTATGCATTATGCAGCACAGCCTAGACCTCAAGAAGGATTTGGTTACAACTTGAAAGGTCATATATTACAGAACACTAACCTGGAAAAGACAGATAGGGAAAAGCAACTCTCCTAATTACCTCTGAAGTATTTTTCAAAACTAGGAAGTAGCTAAATGAGCTTGGCATGCACTCTGCTAAATGTGGCTAATAGAAGTAAAAGAAGAAGAGACAGTGCATTTAGACTTTCTTTGTAGCAAAAATACAGGATATGACTATTAGATTTCCCTCGTATTAATTCCTCTCCGACAGCTTCTGATCTGTCACAGACAAACAACATTTCATGGGACTCAAAATCATGTCCAGACCACAAAAACTGAGTGCTGGCCACCTATAAAACAGACTTCTATTCATAAAAATGTGATTCCAGCCTAGACGTAAAGTCCCCTCCCACCTCATCCCCTGATATCCAAAGTGTTAACACCTCTCTAGAAATAGATTTACATATCTGTTCATTAACTTACTTTGAAATATCTTTGCTGCCATGTTGCCATGGAAATATGACATTTCCAATAGCTGCCCGGTAACTGTAGATTCCCAGGAGCCCAAGTGCCATAGCGATTTTTGACACCAGAGAGCATCTTCTTTGAACGAGAAAGAAGATCATAAGCAGGGAGAGTGCGGCCAAGAAGGAGAGTTCAGATTTATGTTCAGAGCTGGAAAAAAACAAACAAACAAACAAAACAAAACCCAAAAAACCCTTCAAACCACTGTAATTACTGCTAAACACGTTTGATAAAGCCTTAGCTACAGCACTGTATTTCCAAATTAATCACTACACTGACATCTGTTATGAACTTTCCAAGAGGTATGGTAAAACAGTTCAGTATTTTTAAAAAAACAGTTTTATTAATGAGGTTTTCTATTCAAGCATGCATGTTTAAAAGTGTAATTATTGTGTTCCACCATAGGCAAGCTATTCTGTTAATTATATAAAGACTGGGCTGCATATTACATAATGGAAAACGGCCTAATGCTTTTAAACTAGGCTTTTGTTATTATACCTTTTCAAACAGTGCATTTTGCTTATGCTACAGCATTTCATTTTCTAGCATAAGGCAGAAAAGATTCTTGCACTATAGAATTAGAACAGTTCTCCCTTTTTTAAATAGCTGCACACACATTTGACTTGTTTAACTTTCAACTTACAAAACATTACCTAGCCAAAGTGACCAGCAATATATTTATATAGTTTAAAACACACACAATCAGATTAGCATGGTATGATTCCCTTATGTAACTACAAAACCTTGTGCTGGATCAATACATACAAGAGATAAAGACATAAAACCTGCATCCTGGCCAAGAATGTTACAGATATAGTTTTTATGTTCCTCTTCATCCTAAATAGGCGACACTCATCCCAGAATCAAGGTATTTCACTGAGCATGTTGCCAACGTTATGTATTTAAATCTACAATGACATCAGTTAGCACTGCAAGATGTAATGGGGTAAAGATCTGCATAAACCCCTACAATAGCTAGCTATGCAATTTCAGAAAGTCCACTGTAATCCAAGAGTTCCTAACCCTTGCCCACTGCAAACATTCTCAGTATCCCAAACGACCTAGATCAGCCAATTTTGTTAATTTACCTTCTGCTAAGAGCACTATGTAGATTGTGAGAGCCAAGGGCTCCATCTTCTGTCTTCCACACTTCCAAATGCCATGACAAAAGATCACTAACTTCAGCAAACTGACAGCAAGCTGGGGCTGTTATCTGCATTAACTCAAATCACATTTACAAAACCCAAGTTTTATCTTTGGTTCAATCAAAATCCTAGTACTTCAAACAGGTTTGCTTTGCTATTCTCTAGTACTTGCCTTATCAGGAGTTTGACCCAATAGCTGTTTCAGCTGTTATGCTTGGGAAGTCACAGAGGAAGGGACATGGGGCAGAAAAACTGTCATTTTAGTTCTCCCTGCAGGAGCCAGTCAAGCACTTCGTACAACTTAACTCCCAAGAGATGCACTAATTTCTGCAGTAGAAAAAGTGAGAGGAATTAGAACACTATGGAAAAGAAAAATGTAGTCTTGATGTTTCTTTTCACCATTGTTCTTCCTCTGCAGGATGAGATAGAAGCTGTGAATGGACTGCTGCAGCAAGCTGTGAAGATGGTGCGTGCACCATCTCTTACGATCTAATTCAGTATCCCCTGCATCTTTCAAGTGAACCTTTGTGGAAAACTTCAAAAGCTTTCAGACCATATATTTCCTTGGCTGCATATTAAATTAGCAGGTCTTTTGAAAGGGTTTTTGTAGTTGGTCAACACAGAGTCTAGCCATTTAGCCAAGTTCTAAAGGATTTTGATATTCTACTCAAAAACACAAGCATGAACGTGCTAATCTGATCTCATCTGAAAGGCTGTGGGGTTTGCCCAAACCACAAAACTGAAAGAGAAGAACCAACAGTTCCCTGAGAGGGAGCCCTGGGGAGACAGGGTTGGAAAAAAGAGCTTCAGTACATGTTCTGATTGTAACAGCTTGTGGTCTACACTTTGATACTTCTGGTATCAGATGAAGATTGAATACATTGCCTTTCAGTGCTTTGACCTCACCTCACTACTGCAAATACAAGTAGAGTGAAAGGAGTTATAAGTGCACATTCAGTTTTATGTGGACAGCCTTTTTTAATTGTTTCCTTTCATTCTACTATGTACAATACAATGCACAGGAGTCTCATGGTGTGACAGCTTTGGGAGCAGGGCATTTGGGGATGATTAAGTACATTATTAAAGTAAAATACTATCATCTTCCCATGCTGTTGCTTCTCATTGCGTCTCTTCAAGCTGACATTGTCATTGACAGCGTCACCCTTTCCTCAGTGAGCCATGAAGCAGCACTGGCATCTTCCAAGTATCAGTTTTGACCAAGATTAACAGCCAAATGAAGCTACTTGAATACCAACTAATTAAAAAGAAAACCTGACTTCCTGGCAAATTCAGGGATTGCATGTTCTCTTCTGCTTAACCTACTGTCTGACTTTCTTTTGCCCCCTTTCCCACCAAAGCCTTTTCTTTTTCTGTGTAGCAGGTTTCACAGAGTCTCTCTGCAAATAACAAAGAACATTTTCCTTATTTCAGCACTGCTGAATGCATTCCTAATAGCCAAATTCAACACACTAGACATAGATTGATTTTATGTGGCTTGCTGCTTATGTTTTTCCATGCACAAACATCTCTGTCTCAAATGCTGTGCTCCTTGAGCACTGTCCAGATAAGCAAAATATTAGCCTGAGCATGAGCACAGATGTCTAAAATGGCAATGCAGGGGAAAAAAAAAAAAGAAGAAAAAAAGGATAGTTTGTTTATTAGTTTATCTTAGAGACAAAATAGAAAGCTGCCTAGAAAAAAACTGAGCAGCTTTAACTTAAACTATGAAGGGTATACATGATCTAAGCAAGGGTTTAGTTTCTTATTACTAAAAAATGTGCTATTAAGACATAACTATGCAAATTAAACACATACTAAAAATAGAATAACAATCAACCTTACAGACTAGCAATGCATTTTGGGAAGAGGAGTAAGTGCTTTTTGCAACTCATCACCAACTTTTAATTTATGCTATAAGGAAAACACATCATCTCAATCCTGATCAAAACACTAGGGAAACAGACATCTCTACCACCCTCTTCTCTTGTGAAGGAGAAGCAACAAAGACATTAAAACCTCCAACCAAAGAAAATGCAAGCACGCTTGACAACTAGTAACATGGATACTCTACAAACCATGGGATGTGCAAAGATTTAGTTGGATTATTGACTCATCTTTCCAAAGCTTGTCCAATGAAACATCTCAGACCCAAGAACTCACCTACAACCCATTAAACCCATGCACTTCGAATGGTCTTATCCGGCCAATCTTTCCACCCTACACAGCAAGTATATGTCAGGATGGTGACATATATTGCATTCTCCTGTTAGGCTAAGAACTGCTCCCCTGATTTAGGCCAGGATGAAGCTCCATAGCAGCCTGAGTCAACCTGTGCCAGGGCTACCAAAGTTCTATTTTTTCACATGCTCCCTAAGCACAGCAGAAGTAGTTACACCAATGAAAGGGAGAAGGCAGAGTTATGGCAGCCCCAGTTATGCATTCTATTAGCTTGCCATGGCACAACACTCCATGATCTTTTTAAAGACTCCAAAAGTAGAAGTTTTGAATCATTACTTCTTTCTCAATCAGATTTGAAAGGTGAATGGGGTTTTGTAAGGAGTGTTTGACAGTGGCATAAAAAAACACCTGTTTATATCCACAGCACTTCAAAAGATGCAGATACTACCACGTTTTGTTTCTACAGGAATTTCAAAGGGTGCATTGCTGGCTTTCACCCACTTCTCTTTCTGCATTCCTGTTACTGAGCCAGTCCATTTGACTGTGAAACTGGATGGTAAATCAGAGCAGGCAGATATTCACCTGAAAGCCAAGTGATTCCTACCCCGTCTTGGGTTATTTTTCCAGCCCCCAACTATTGAACAATTTAGTTCTCCACACTGACAAAGCAACATCTGTGCTGGTAAAATATAGGGCCAGTCAGTGAGGGAAGGAGGAAGACAGTGTGTATCTTGCCTGGTAAGACAAAAGCTCCTTTAACACACCATTATAGCCAAACAAACACTCATGGCCTAAGACTACAGCTGCAGAACTTTTTGTCTTCCATTTGGTTAAAGACCCGAGTAAATATACACAATGTGAGACTACAATTTGGTGGGGACACACAGACAGCAATTCACCTGTAAAATTCTGATTGTTTTTGATATTTAGCTGCTGTACTTCAACCTTACTGAAGGGGGAGGCAGACTGCTTTAATAATAGGGTTGCAATTGCTTTATGAAAGGGAGCTAATACTTCATCAACCTGACAGAGATGACTAGCTCAGTGAAGAGCAGAGTGCAGGCAGTGTTACTTATCTCGGCTTTAACAAGGCTTTTGACACCATCTCCTGTAACATCCTCACAGGCAAACTGATGTCGTCCAGCCTAGGAAAGTGGACTGCAAGGTGGACTGAAAACTGGCTCCACTGCTGGGCTCACAGCGCTGTCAACAGCAGCACCTGGAGGCCACGCTCTAGTGATCAGCCCCAGGGATTCACACTGGGGCTGATACTCCCCAACATCTCCACTACTGATCTCACAACGGGGCAGGGCTCCCTCGGCAAGCCTGCATGCCATACCGAACTGGGAGGGGAGGGGAGGCTGATGGCCATGCAGTAGATGGGGATGGTGCCACTCAGAGGCACCTTGACAAGCTGGAGCAATAGCCCAACAGGAACCTTATCAAATCCAACAAAGGCAAGAGGCAAATTATACACCTTGGTACAATCTGCTACACACATCAGGACAGAGTGGGGGCTGACCATCTTTTCAGAGATGGCTCTGAGCATCCCAGTGAATGCAGCTTACCATCAACCAGCAATGTGCCCCTGCAGTAGACAACCAACAGCATTTGAGGTTGCATTAAGAAATCTTATCAGCAGGTTGAAGATAATTCTTCCCTGTGCTCAGCCCTGGCTCCAGTTATGGATAAACCAGTACAGAGATTTACAGGAACATACTGAAGCAGACACAGTGAAGGACTAGGAAAATGGTAATGGGATTGGAGAATGTCATACAAGAAGAAACTCAAAGCAGTGGGACTGCTAGCCTCAAGAAAATAAGGCTCAGTATGGATCTTACCAGTCTGATTGGAGGAAGGGGGCGTTAAAGAAGTTGTGGTACCCAGCAAAAGGACACGAAGCAAAGCACACAATTGAAACAAAGCAAATTCTGTTTAAACAGAGAAATTTCTGAGATAAAACAAAAGCAGTTGCCCAAAACAGTTGTGGAGTCTCAATGCTTGGAGATATCAATAACCCAACTGGACAAGGATCTGAGAAATCCACTGTAGATCATTCTGCTCTGAGTAGGGGGATTGAGCCAAATAACTTCCAGAGGTCACTTCCAACCTCAACCATCTTGTGATTCTCTTGTTTTCAATAGATGGATAGGAACCCTGCAAAACATGCCGATTTCTTTTTTTTTCTTTCCCTGTGAATTGTAACACAAAAAAGGCATCCTTCCTTCCTTCTCCTCCCTTCCTTCCCCCCCAAAAAAAAAGATTAAGGTAGAACAGATGTAAACAGCCTTCCTTTACCTGAGGGGGTTGCTTGGAAGGTCCTGAAAAGCAATAGTGTTAGAGCTGGGCATAAAAGATTTTCCAGCTTTTGTTATATATCAGGAAGCCATAGAAGCATCTGCTCTAGCTCCAGACTACATTCAACCTGTGCTATTTCCCTGAGTCAGCACAGCGCAGTGCTGTAACAGGTGGTGCTGCTCTACAGGCACACCTATAGAGTAGGAAATAAGGGGTGGGAACAAACTTCGTCAAGCCAGTATCTTTGGAAGTGAAGTCCAGGTATCCACACACAATTTTTGAAGGCTCATAATATTTCCAAGGTCAGCAAACATTTCTGGGAGACAATACAAGCAAAAACACATCTCTGAAACAAATGTAATTTTTCAGCCACAAGAATATTGGGTCCTTGTTTCATGGCACTGCGGTACTAGTGCACTCAAAAGGGCTGACAGCCTGAAGAAGACATCTGGCTCAGTTATTCAGCAAATAAATCTTTTGGATGATGCTCAGGATTAATTATAAAAATCCTCCCAGTCACACCAAATCACACCTAATCCTGCTCACGCATTGGCTTAGCTCATAATGAAGGAGTTCTCTATCATGTGTACTTAACACCGGGAATATGACATTCCTTCCTCAATCCCTCACCTCATTGCAAGAGGAGGAATGCATGGTGAAGACTTTGGTATAGAACAACTGCTATAATGAGATAAATTCCCTCATAACTCATGTCTTTCAGCACTCATGCCTGTCACAGCAATTAGCATTTTATCTGTGAAGCTGCCAATAAGTAACAAGTCTCATAGTAGTTCATTTGCTCTCATCTCTATTAATGAATGATGAATGACATTTCATCCATGTGTTGTAAGATGCTGGCAAGAAATCTCTTTATCTTACACAGCACAGCCTCCCCATCTGCTGTCTGCAAAACCTTGACTAGTCAGTCACAAGGTATTGTTTCTCCATCCACCAGCTGAAGTGCAGAAGGCAGATCATGTATCAAGTACTTTAACACTGAACAATGGCTGTAGTTCTTCACAATACCAAAAAACCAGAAAAAGTAGAATCCCTTTTCCAGTGTACTTCAAGTGGAAGAAAATTCCCTTTTTTGTTTAACATACGACAATTGAAAAATTTCTCCAGTTTTCCACCCACATGCTAAACATCCATGACAGACAAGGAAGACTATGTGCAGCATGTTCTCCTGAAACTTCATGAAGTTTGTAATTGAGCAGAACCTTCTGCTGCAATTTCAAGGATTTAGTTCTATTTAAAGTGATCTGTAATTTCCCAAACCAGACACTGTTGACTTCAACACTGAAAATATTTACTTTTTGCCTCTGATAAACCTACCGTGTATAATTGGCTTTAATTAGATAAGTCACGGTGCAGGGCAAAGATTATAAACTATTGATAGTACACAAGGAATTACTTCTGCATGAAACAGCAGTGAAAAATTCCGTGTTACTTCACTGTTTACCTGCTTTGCATGTTTACAGCACCTTCTAAATAGAGACTGTATAGAAATGTACACATATCTCAATACATAAAGCATACATTAATTTTAAAATAAGACAGAAAGTATGGCAACAAACAAGACACCCACCTTGTCAGCCAGTGTCCAAAGTCTGGCCGATGTGCCCACTGGACGCCTGTCTGATTCAAGGATCGAAGCAGCCGACAGCAAATAAGAATGATCCATGGACTTGCTAAGCTTATCCACTTATCTGATCCTTTTATGAATTCAGCTGAAGAGGTAGCCTTGTCCAATTTTGAACTATAAGCTGCAGGAATGTCTATATTCTTGCACTCAGGGGCTTCCCCAATATCACCAAAATTTTGTTTCACAGTGGTGCTAAGTGGAGGGTCACATTCTTTCTGAAGAAAATTATTTCTACAAAGTTCTTGACACAGCACCAAACAAAGCGTATTGATAAGAAAATACCAGGTTTGATGTTCCTCTTCTATAAAACTGCTTGCCCCCAAACTCAAAACATGGCCGACTGTTCCAGCTAGAATCAGAACATCTATTTCCGACCAGCTAGAACTGGACACAACTGGATTCTGAAAATAAACAAGAGAGTATTAAATTGGTGAAAGTGTATAAAAATTTCACTTGTCTAAGCATTTGTAGTGTGCTTATAGTGATTTCCTCTAAGAAAACAAAATAAACAGTGAGACAAGTTATTTTCATCTCAACAAATCCCAGAAATTTATAAAATAATAATTTTTGTGTAGCCTATTTAGCTAGCTTTAGCTAGTATTACAAAATAATCTTGGTTTAAAATGACATTCTGTTTAAGGGAAAAAACTTCTCTAAGAATAACCATCACAACTATACAGATTCAGATTCCCTACCAGCCTCTGACAGGAGGTTTGAAACAACCCTGTTGCACATTTGTAGAAGTAAAAATAGAAATCCTGCAGAAATCAAACTCGAGATACAGATTTCAGGTAATTTTCTAATAGTTTAAATTTGTGCTACACTCAACTCAGTACAGTGACAGACTTCACTACTCAAATTAACAAGTTATTTGCAGACAATCTAATGGCATCCCTTAACCCTGCTTAGCTTGAAATGTATATTTCATCACAAAATCTACTTTAATCCCTACCATCTATTATTTACTTCACTCTGCACACTCTGTACCTATCTAAAACAATAATCTTATTTGTCCAATGCCTCCATTAGTTCAATCTCCTGTCTGCAGCAACTACCTGGAATTGCCTTACCGTCACTGCCCTCAACAATATGGCTAAAAAGAGAGTGTAAGGGCATGGGAACATGAGAAGTTATCGAAGTTATCAGGTGAAGTACCGTTTTAGATCACAGGGAATATGAAGTAACAGGGAAAGCCATAAAACAACCACACAGAGACACAAACCTGATAAGTAAGCACTAAGGGAGATCATAAAGATCACCAAAGCTCTTCAGTCATTAACTGCTAGGCCATTAAGAAACCACAGGCCTGGCTCTGAAGAGCATCAGCCTGGACTCTAACAGATAAGGGGGAAGTGACAGACCCTGAGTATTATGGATATCTGAGGGCGCCCGTGGATCTACACAAACTCATTAAGCAATGCTTCAGGAAAGTGTCAAAGGTGGGGGGAGAAGGTGTCAAGGAATGGGCTGGAGGCAGGAGGCAAAGTGTGAGGAGGAAGGATAAACAGACCAGAGTCACATGTAAGTAGGCACCAGTCAGTGCATTTCTCTGACTGAGCCCCATGCCTGATCGCTGCTTTCTACCCTGTCTTATTAAATTCTCTCCCACATTTCTGTGCACCTCCACGCTCTGTCCCACCTATGGGTGCTGAAAGGTCTCAGTTGCAACACAAGTCAGGGTGTCAGCAACAGGAAAACCACCCAGGGATCATCAAGCCTGTAGGCCTGGGTCAGCAACTAGAGGCCCCAGAGTGTGCACCTAAGTGCAAGTGGTCACAAGGGCACTGACTGGAAGGACCTCTGTCCGTTTTAACTTCTCACAGTCTGAGACAGTGGTCGGCATGCATGGCTGGGATCCAGCAGCAAGGTGAACACCCTAGCCCTGGAGGCCACCAAAGCCAGCAGCGGCTTCCAATCATACCTTAACAAATGGGGTTACAGGCTTCTGAAGCATTTGGGGAAAAACACTGTCAGAAAACACCCTTTACAATTTTATTTTCTCATTATTTTTTCTTCTATTACAGAATATCAAAGAGTATCTGTTAAACTGGTATTTTAAACACTTGATAAATAATAACTTAAAAGCCAAATCAAAACTACTGGATAACATTTTTAACTGCAGAACAAAGAGCTCTGAACCTTTTTCCATGTTAGTTTCTTTAACTGCACACTCAAACCACATCATCCTCCTACACTTGACCTTATGAACAAACAACAAACTTAATAAAACCACCTTAACTATTCATACAGAGAAGCCTAACAGAGAACATACTCGCATTCCAATATGCACAGTGTGTTAGGGTTTCTGAACTGTTTAAATTATTTGTAAGAATAATAAAGAAACTCACTAATCTTAGAGCAGGTAGCAGTAAACAACACATAAACGCCTGAGCTCCTTGTGTATACTAAGATATACTGAGAGCAGGATATGATTTTTTTTCTATAAGCAAAACCATGTAGCACGGTGAGGACAACAAACACTTGATGCAAGAAGGTCGTTAACACTATCTAGACTTTTGCTTTGAGGGAAACAACATTTTGCAAGATCAAGGTTTTATAAGACATACAAAAGGTATATGAAAGAATGCAGGAGGTATAGCTAAAGTGATCACCTATTTACATCACCTCCAATTTTTCCATAAAAGAAATATATTACACCATGGTCACTTTAAAAAAACAAACAAAACCCAACACAAGAAGCAAAATGAGACAAACAAAAAAATCCTCATGATGTTACAAACAACAATAACAATAACCTTCGCACCAGAACAGTCATCATCTGAAACACTGACCAGACCCAATCTAAATTTGTTAGCATTTGAAATTTCTTTGATCCTCTAAAAATGACTCCTTTTTTGTTTAGCATTCTACTCTGGAAATCAAAGATACACAAGATATATTCTGGAACAAAAGGACAAGGTAAAGATATCGTCTGTGCAGAGACCAAAGACCATGAAATTCACAAAGCTGAGACAAGAATAGTACACGACTAAACTACATAAAGTTTAAATTCCAATAATTCCATCACGCTGACCTTAAAGTTCTTGGCTAACTAAATAATGAGGGAGCACATAAGCACCATCTGTTTGCAGAGACAAAGGAATCCAAAATCCTCAATAAATGAGAATGAACCAGTCTTCAATACAATTCAACTTCTTTATACGACATAACATAAAATCTGTGTAAGAATTGCTCACTCATATCTGGTTGCTGTCAGCACTGATATGAAAACTGAAGGAGTGATATATTATCAGTGGGGAATATTCAAAAGCCTCACGACACTGGTGGCATTAGTGTGAAATGTCCCAGTGAGTGTCAGAATTCCTTATTTCTTGCCTGCTTGTCTGACTCTCTAATGAAAAGAGAAAAATACTACTTCTATATTTACATCAAAGAGTTAAAGTCCAATGGCATTTACTGATAAACCATTTCAGACCAGAGTTAGTTTCCATGTAAAACAAAAAATTACCCTGCAAATTATAATCTCCTGAGCCTTCATGATCTAAGAAATACTAAAATTAGCTTGATCAAGCTGTTCTAAATTTATTGTTAATCCCTCACGTATGAACTGTGTCTTATTAGCAATACCAGCATCACAGTTTTTTGTAAATCCTGACCTTAGATTACTTGGATTCTACTTGGCTTTTAGAACTGGTTTACAGGAACAGAAATGTAGGTCCTACGCTGACATGTGCAGCCCTGTATTTCTTGCTGCCAAAGTATAGAATTTTTGGTTGAAAAATTTTAAAATGCCAGGCTTTAAGTCTAAGGCGACAATCTGACAAATGAATGCAGCTTTCATATTTGATGTGATAATTAAGAAATATGGAATTAACACTAATTAAGAAATATGGAAACTGACCTCTTTTACCCTGCCTTTGAACATACCTTGATAGCCTGCAGAAATGCCAGTACATAAACAATGGAATTTATGTGTAACAGACCATGAAACTAAAGATTTCCTTCACTTTGAAATAAAACCTCCTGCAGTCTACTTTCTGCGTCCAATTTCACTTTTACAGCTTCTCTACTAGTAAGAGTAAAGCTTTTTTTCACAAAAATTAACCATCTGTGGTTAATGTCTGGGAAATTTTCCAATAATTTTTCAGATGAGATACATTTTATTTTTCATGCTTACAATCACCCAGAATTTAAATACTTATCATTCTGTTACCTGCACTCAGTCTTGATTCCTAAGGATAATAGCTTTCCTATGACAGAGTACTACAGTATTACACTTGCTCCTAAATTTTCGCAACAGTTTGAGACAATTTTTGAAACCTATCCAGTAAAGGCACTATCCAATCACCATTTTGTGGGTTTTTTTAATCCCCAAATCAAAAAAAAGAAAAAAAAAAGTAAAAAAAGTCCAATCACATAAAAGTGTTCCATTGTTCAATTCAGTAAATAACATGACACAGAGGAGGAAAACCAAAAATATGCTAACATGAACGGACTATTTTAAAATAAACAGAAAGAGGGACATTTTGTTTACCTAACTTTAAAAAAATCTGCACAATTAAAATTCTCAAAAGCTTTAACTTGTGTGTTCTGATTTTTAAAAAAGTTAGGTTTTATTTCTATCAGAAATAGGAAAAATATTTAACTAGTAGTAGTAGTAAATACTGTACTTTAGTAAACTACCAAACCATTAGAGTGAAGCTATGAACAAGAAGCTAAAAATTTTGATGATTTTCTGGAATTCGTAAAGGGCTGCAGATCTATTTAAAGCCTGAAGTGTCATTAAAAGAAGGGACTGGTGCTGCTAGAAACATAGTAATCAGAACCTATAAATAACAGTCAGGAAGCAGATGCTAACTCTGCCTGCACTGGTCTTCAGAAAATTCATGAACTTGGTAATCAGTTTCTATATTCAGCCACAGTGGGAAAAAAGCATTACAAATGGGAAGCACTTCAGAAAAATCTTTAGATGTGAACGGAAACAATTTGAAGAAAAAAGCTCTGAAGCCATTAGCAGGAAAGCTTATCTTAATTACTTTTAAAATACCTACATTTTATCATACCGCATGAGCTTAGAAAAGGCTTTTAGCTTTTTTAACTGTCAAGACCCTGATTCAGGATTACCAGAAAAGCAGGGCTTCAGAGCTCTTTCAGAAGTGGAGCCCAGATGCTGATTTGTACTGCGGAGATGCACAGGTCACAGACACATGGATTCAGACAAAGTAATACTTCTAACTCACATAAAGGCCCTTCAGGATCAACAGACAGCACATACAGACAACCTTTCTCCCCCAACGTCTACATATTTTATTGGAAAAGGGGACGGAGGGTAGGACACAAATGTTTGCCAATTACAGAGTTTGTGCCCCAGCTACCAGTAAATAACCTCTCACAATGCGCACTGCAAGCAATGCCAGATTATCCACTTCCACATTCTACAGTCTCTATTTCTGTATAAGCAAGCAGCTACCTGCAAAAAAAAACCCCTACCATACAGTTCTGCAACAGCCCTGAGACTGATAAAAATGTAAATCAAATCCAGATGACCTTTTTTTATACGTCTGGAATGAAGGAACTGACTAACTAAACTCACAAAATATTTCAAGTTTGCTTTGGAACTTGACAGAGGCAGCAAAGCCCATTTGACTGATGGGATATATATCCAGCAACCCAGTCACCTGTGGAATAGGAATAAAGATGGGATGATGAGAATGGATTTCTACAGATCTAGATATAAAGTCACACCTGCCTAAACCAGAATTACTCTTGCCTACACTTCACAAAACATACTTCAGCTTTCCACTCTTTCAGGTATGTCTCAGGTAGGTATATGATCACAGACAGACCTGGGGTGGAGAAACCAGTATTTTTTATTTCTATCTGCCTCACCCTTGGAAAAAACACACACACACAAACCTTCTGTAAGACAATGCTGACAACCTCCTCATTTGTGTATTATCAACTTGAAGCAGATGATCTTATCATCTGCTGGTATGTTCTGAGGTCTCAGCTAGGTAAAAATGCAGAAAACAGGTATCCACAAATTTCAGATATTCCCCACTTTTTTAGTTCAAACAGGAAATACTTGAATTGGTAACTGTTTCTTTACAGCCAAATGGAGGCATTTTCAAAGGTGTCATGAAAGTATCTTCACGTCCAAGAGACGCTAACTGATTCCTGTCCTAAAATGACAGAAGTGCTATTGCCAGAGACACCGAATTTCATTTGGGAGTAAAAAGGTTTTCTACTTCTTGAATTCCAGACAGTTTCATAATTGGTGCCAGAGGAAAAGGATACCAGTTGTTGCTAAAGCATCCTTCAAGCAACAGGGGACTGAATCTAAAGCCCCATCATCTACCAGGGAGAAGGCTCCAGCTGCTGTGTCCTCTCATATGCAGAATGTGGGGTGCTGGAGGCAAAAATATGAAATTGGATACAGTATCTTACTTTCAATTTGTCTGGTTTTGTTCAGTGTACAAAGTAGGAGTAGCGAAGGAAGACAACTGAAATAGAAGAGATAGATAAAGACTTCTCACACATACACCTGCCCTTGCTCCCTTGGCATAAATGATGAGTTGGAATCATCAGAAATGGCCTAAAGATTATGGACATGGAAATGGCACTTCCTCCTCTGAAGTTCCTCAGGAAGATTCTTTCTAAAAGTAGAACAGTGTGTATTATATGGGTGCTTCTTTTTATGTGTTCCTTGAGGAATTACTAGCCTCTGTCAGGGCCCTGTTAATTCCTTTCATAAGACAAGCCTTCCCACCCAACTCAAGTTTTGAATACCAGGACACATTTTGCAATTTCTGCAGTGATCGCTGACAGAGCAACAGTATTAGCAATGTATAAGCCATCTGCAGGAAGCTGATCACACCAGCAGCTGTCTCTCACCAACAAGGAGGAAAACACGCCAAAAACAGATGGGAATGAAACCCTAAGACTCAGGCCAAACTAAAAAGGCAGAGTTCATACCTGTCAACCAACACCTGGCAACAGCCTGTTCTAAATCTAGGAGTAGCCAAGGAATAGCAGCATCTTCCTAGATTCCAGCGGTGTCACAAGGGATGAACTCATCTCCAGCCATATGACACAGATTTCTGGACGAAGACAGGCTGAATTGCTTAGAGACTATAAACCTGGAGGTGAAAGCTGTAATCCGCTGTTGTTGCTCTCAACTCTATTGAAGTAGAACGTCTGTAAATTTTATGCAGATCTGGACTGTCATGATTTTATATTCCTACTGTTTGCTAGAATTAGAAAAACTGGTAGCAATTAAGATGAAAAATGAGCTTGTCTTCCACAGTTGTATTTGTTTATCACTGCACAGCAAGTAAATGTTAAATATCTACCGATCACACTGGATTGTTAATTATTATTTCAAGACCATATTCTTTTACTTTTTCTAAGAGTAATTTCTACCTTGTTTAGAAAAAATTACAGACAGCTAAGTAGAAGAACTCAAAAGTGGCAGATGGAAACTAAGTCCATTTAAACTCCAGCATGCCCCTAAGTACCAACAGTGTTCACAAACTGTACAAACTAGACACCTCACTCAGCAGATTTCTCCATTCATATTGAGTAACTTTACTTTCTTCTTCTACTTGCCACTTAAAAAAAAAATAAACTGAAATTTAAAAAGCACACAGACAACACTAGCTTTGGCAGCAAATTATTACATGACTTTGATAGAAAAATTTTCAGTACTGAAAGCAAATTGATTTACCCTTAACAAAGGCTGTTCTACTAGCAGCTATAACCAAGATGATACTTCTTGCCCTGATTTCATTAAGCATACATTGTTATCTGACTTGTTACCTATTTTGGTCCACCTAGTTGATCAACAAACACACCTACATCTTTTGTGCTTGATAAACATAAGCATAAAACCAAAACAACATATTCTATCAACAATTTCTTTTTTAATCACTTTCAATACACTTAAATAAATGTAAATTCTTCTTTACTGAAGAAAATTTCAAGCGGGGGAGAGAAGGGGAAAGCTGCCTTGAGATGAGAAGGGCATTTATTCAGTCCAAGCTACATTTCCAAGAAGAAATAACACCATTTGTAGAAATTATGGAAACAGAATTACAAACTAGTATAGTTTGAATAATAAAAATCAGCAGTCTTATGTAGAATAATTTAACTTTCTAATTAAGGGCAGGAATTACAGCATATAGCTGCATAAAGTGAAATACTCATCTCCACTCCACTCAGGAGTAGTGAATTTTCTGACTTAGAAATATACCAATATTAAAATTTTCTCTAAGAGAGCAAGTTTGCTTTTCAGCTCGGAGGAATATGTTATCATATCATATAAGGCAATGTACTGGCCACACATTGTCCCATACTTTAAAAAAAATAAAGTACTAAAATCCCAAACATGATTTGAAAGAAAAACAGACTGACAAAGTTTTCTGTACTGCACAGAGGCTGCACCATTGAATAGAGTACTGTGAGCATTAAAGTTACCAAATTTCAGAGACCCTTGAAAGATATGACTATCAAGCATCAGAAAAAAACACCTTGAATCTGATTCTCTGCATGTGATTGACAGTTCTTGGCGTACCAAGTTTCACAGTGATAGAAGAGTAAGACATTACAAATTCTATTTCCTTGGAATTACATGAACTCTATTCAACACCACAATGAAACTCATCACATTACTACTTGGTAACTACTGCCACAACTAAGAACATTTCTGAGCGTTCGAAAGATTGTGGCAAACTCAATTTTTTAAACTTAAAAAGTTTCCCTTGAAAGGCAGGAGAGACAAATTGTTTTTGTTTAGTTACAGTTGCAAAACTATCTTTAAAAAAGCATTATGAATACAAATATAAGAAAGGGTACTGGCAAAGTATTTTCTCATTAGTTCTTAGGGCATTAGTATCTGTGGTATTTGGGAAAGGCCAGATCATCACCTGTGCATGCTGTTGCAAAGTATCATTCATCCTCCTTTAATTGCAATTGTGAAACATCACTATGTAACAACATAAAATTAGCACAAAGCCTAACTGCTTCTGATCCCATAAAATCAACTGCAAAATAATTTACACTAATTAGAACATTTCTTAAAGTAATGTGAAAATAAACACCTCTATAAGCTTCATTATAACAATTGGTATTAGGCCACAGTGAACACACCACATTTTAATTACAATTTTAAATTATTCAAATTACATTATAAATAATTTCTTCCAAGTATACATACAGAAAACTTTTATAAAACTCCCATATAAAGTATGCCATAAAGACCAAAATATTTTGAACCATAATATACATGCTCTCACCTTCAGTCGAACTCTTGAATTCTCAAAGATCTTTGCAATAGCGGATAAAATACCACACATGAGTGCAGAAATCAGCATCATTACTCCCACTGCTGTTAACCAGGACATACTGCAGAAATAGCATAAGCTTTCTGCTGATGTGCATACGATGACATGAACTGCACACAGCATCAGACACATCAAGTAAAACAGCAGAGAGAATAGTGGAGGGGAGAGGGGCACTTCGAATTCTGCCCGGCTGCTCAGGGCTTTTGGAACACTGAGCAAAAGCAGCAGCAAAACCTAGAAAAAAAAAAGATAATTAATACTTAAGAGAATCTGGGTTAGCTAAAACATACAGAGAGAATTCACACACACACACAAATTATTCTGTTATCATAAAAAAAAAAATCTTTAAAGAACTATCTATGCTGTATTTTTTTACTCTAGTAAGATATTACCACTGAATATATCTTACTAGGAGATTCAAAGATTGTGTTTTCATTAATTAAGGGCTTGGGCACACAAGTCACCAGTTTAATAAATTACTATGCACCTCCTCAACTGTGGTAACTGATCACATGCATGACCTTAATTCCCTGCAAAAGTAAGAATTTTAACTCCCAAGATCAAAAAGTTCCTAAGCAAACTTGGCCTAGTAGTCATCACTTGTAAATGCCTAAAGCTACATATACACTCTACCAAAGGCCATTTGTCTCAGAATGTGTGGTATACATGTCCACAGAGGTCCTGTTGAGTTAAACTGCTTTCCAGACCAGAGAGGGTTCTCATACTATCACACAAATATATGCTGGTGATGCCATGAAAAGCTGAAATCAAAACTGAATGGCCTTGGTGACTATTGATCAGGTACTGTTTATTGCAGTGCTGGGCAGCACAGGGGATCACTCCTCCTAATGTGTAAAGGGTCAGTTACATAGCTTTTACGTAAGACATATATGTATAATCATAAGGTTTCCAAGGAATGGTTAATTTTCCAATTATGAGCGCTCATAATCACCCACCCACCTACCCCACACCAATAATCACTTGGTGGGCTTCAAAGACATTTGATGGCCATTTATTTAATTTACTCCTCTTCGCTGGAGATCTTTTTGGTGACCTTTAGCTTTTGGCTTGCTAACAGAGCTGGTTCTGCAGGCTTGAGGCGCCCTCCTGTTCTTTCTCCCTCTCCCTCTCTTGAGGTATCATAACGCACACAATGTGCTAACCTCGTAATCCTTTAGGCAGGACTTTGCCATGTTCCTTTACAGGGTTTCCTACTGACCAACTCATATTTATCATGTTCCCCACTTCACTGCATTTCAAGCTTATGAATTCTCTCCATATTTACTTTTTGTATCTCTCCTCACCTCAATTTGACTTATTTGGTTTACTTTTGCTTTGCTCTAACCTGCAAACAAATCAGGCCAAATTGCAAGTTTCCTCTCAGGTAACTGTAGGAGCAGAGATTAATAATACCATGGATAATTTCTGCTACTCATGTACAAACCTTCACAAGTAAAGGAAAAATTCAGCCACACCCTAAAATGCTTTGTAAGGGGTACAGATGGGGCTAGGACTAGTCTGAGTTCAATCGGGTTGACGTAGGGCAAGATTAAAATAAATTAAGACAAAACCAACTATACCAGGCTACTGCCAACATGTAATCTTGCACTGTCACTTGTAAAGACCTTTGGCTAAAATTTTTCCAATCATACAGTGAGGTAGAGTAAAGAAGCCCAACAAAAAATCCAATGCTGGTCTTCCTTCTTCCTATTCTACTTCACATAGTTCACTTGGTTATTAAAATATGAGATTTCACAGCAAACTGGCTTAGGTCTTACCTTTTAACACAACACTTACAATTAAAGCAAAGACAGCATTTATAGTAACTACAGTTCAAGCATTTTCCTAGCTACAAATCCAAATTTAGCTCTTTTGAGCAAATGCACTGTTATCAAATTGATGTCCCAGAGGTATTCTCCTCATCTGAAATACAGGATAAATAGCATTTATAGTATGGTGTAGTTTAAAATAACCTGTGAGTTTCCCTACCCTTTTTATTCAGTGAAGGTGGAAAATACATATCAAGATAAAAAGACTTTGGAAAGCAAGGCAGTTTCTGGAGTACTACCCTGCAGAAAAGAAAAAAACTCCAGCAGTTTTCACTGTCATACAGTGATGGTGAGCGAGATCTTGTCAAGCAAAATCTTCATGGTTAATAGCTGCCTGTTTCTTTTGATGAAGGCCCATTGAATAAAATACCTGAGAGCTGTTTTAGAAACAATCAGCATCTACAACTGCATTTCAGAAAACAGCAATCCAACGCTTCAAAACTAAAGTAACTGTCAAGAGCTTGAATGCATAGCTTCCCAAAGCAACAGAACAAAAAAGAAATATAAGTGCTTCAGCTTTGTGCTGAGCTTCATTCACCTCCTGATTTGACATCTGTAGAGCACTAACAGAACCTACCACCTCATCTCCCAAAGGCACTGTGGAACTAATTCCTGTGAAGTCCATTTCAGACTCACCCCTAACATAGAGAACAGTCTTAAACAGAATCACATGTGTGAAAGGAACAAATTAAGCTTGTAGTAGCTATTTTCACCCTAGGGAGCAATGCTTATTCTTACAAAAGTTGATACTCATGTCATCTAAAATGCCAGTGCAAGCTTCTGTACATAAAGTGTCCAGGCATGGCATCCCTTCAGCATTGTTCTCAAATCATTACCAAAGAGAGTATTTCCAGCATTTGAGATTTGCCCAAATGTCAATCGCAGAGAACCACTTAAAATTCCAGACATAGGATATCTTATCTTTATTCCTACATGAGATACGAAGTAGCAACACAGCACCTTACAATTACTTTTTACTCCAGCAGTTTGCACCTACCAGTACAAAGAATAATTCTTGGAACTGTGAAAATTGCCCACAGAAGGTACTGCCTGCCCTGAGCAGCCATGCTCACTGTTAGATACAGAGGAGCAGATAGGAACATTCTTGCCAGACTTTGTGTTTTTAATGTGGCAAGGCTTCTCAAAAAGTAGAGCTAATTAATATGGAAGTAGTTTAAGTTGTAGCACATCTGCACATTTATTGTAACTAGTTACACCAAAACATAAGAAGCTCTCTTGAAACATTTTAAATGCTAAACTATAATTTAAGAAAAAATTAACCTCATCCAAGAAGAAAGTCAGCCAACTTTAACAGTTCACATGAATTCCAAAGACCAGTAAGAGTAGATACAGTAAGTAGTCAAAAGCAGAAAATTCTATGTTTGTGCACTTAGCTTTTTCACAGAAAGATGTATTTTTGTACCTCCATAATGATCACAGTCCCCACCATCATTGAATACATGTCATATTGTGCCACTTGTTTGCTTAGTGAAGAACTCAGAGTCTTCAGGGCCTCCAAATACTGCTTCAGGACCTTTTTGCCAAGGTTTAAGAGTATTTCTGAATTATTCCCCTCTAAATACAGTTTGATCCAGCTACCATGGGACTTTTCTGCAATCTTAAAGTGTTCATATCCAGGATCTAAGGAGAAAAAAAAATAGGTAAGAGGATCCATAAACAAAGGAGGATAAATTTGAGATGTGATATTTGGTTGTATAATCTTAAAAAAAATGCTATTATAGCAGTTGAAACTTTTTTCATACAGAGAAAGTTACATTATCTTCCAACAGCAAGACCAGAATGAGACAGTTACTCAGAATAAAAGCAATTAATCCTTAACCTAACAAGAAGTAAAGACATCTAAACATGACAAATATATTAAAACACACATTTATTCTTACAAACGGTTTCCAGAATAAACTGGTTCAAATACTTTAAATCCTGCAAAAAGTCTTTCCACTGGAGCCATTATCCAGGGCTTACTGTACAAGCCAAGTAGGAAATTATCTGATAGCTGATCTCTGGAGGAAACATCAAGGGACACACACACTCCCCGTATTAGGGGCCTCGATTTTGCTGCAAAGTGAATGAATACCAGTTGATAAAATGAAGTTAAACACATAGGTTGCGAGATTCTCAAGCAATAATAGGAAAGTTAACAGCTGACGGGAACAGTCTGGCTTCAGTTATTTGGACTATGAAGTTAGTGCAAAGCAATGCTTAGCAGTGAAATTTAGTTCCGGTGTAAGGATGGCACATGATCCAACTTGACCATAAAGAAAGAAAACCTGATGCTGCCACCAGCCAGTGCAAACAAGACTCTTCATGGCCCAGCTACATCTAAAAAAAAATCCTGACCTGAAGAAAAATAAACAAAAAACAAAAATAAAACAAACAATAAATTAAGAAAAAAAATCAGAGAAAAACCCCAACCACCAGGACACAGCCCTGTTGTCTATACCTATGTAATATTTTCTTGTATAAATGTAGTTTTAATTAATATATGCATAAAGAGGACTGCAGGTGAACACTGACAACATATATGAAGACTCTGGTCTGCCTTCAAAACTGAAGTTGAGGACAAGACTATGTCCCTGAAGTAATAATTTTAAATCAACTCCTTGCATTTCATAAATAAGGAACCACTGAATTCTGTGGTTTCAGTTTTTAACATGAGTATACTTCCTAAGATAGGTACACGGACATCACTGTTGCTTTTCTTTCTCTCTTACACTGTAGAAACACATCTGCATTACTCTGTTCTCTCTGAATTTATTTGAAAAGCTTGATTGAAGGCAACAGGAGACACAGGAGAGAAGCAAACAGCTAAATCCTACATTTTACAAGTTCTCATGCAAATAAAGCAGCAGAAGCTTTTCTCCTACATGTAATTTCCCCTCACTGGTTATTCCACAGAATCCTTACTTTACACCAACTGTTCTGGTTGATACATGCCAAAGGGTAGGTGTGGAGAGACAATGACTCAAGTTGATTCAAAGGACGCATGAAAGTACTCTATTATTTTATTCCTCCAACAACTACTGTTGATTTTTGTCATCAACTTTCCCATGAGTAAACATTTACACAAAAAGCTGCAGTATGAAAGGCTGAGTCTTGACAGCCCTTTTACTTCCCAGAAAGATACATTCAGAAGTGACAATAACCAGATTCTGCAGGCAAAAAGAGATGAGCAGCATTTTGTTCACACATATAAAAAAAATGTAAACACTCACTAGAAGCACAAAGGTTAAAGAAATTATACCAATTTCGGCAAAAATTATTATTTTAGAGCATTCTATTCACTTCACACAAGTATAATTTCAAGAACATTTAAAACAGTTCAACTAGGTCAGTTTCTGTGCTTTACTGTAAACGTGGGAAATGCTGTTGTTCCTGAAAGGACTTAAAGACATATTTTCCCCTCTTCATTTTATTGGTGTAGCACCCTATATTCCAACTTGCCATATATTTAACATATCCATCATTTAGTATGCAATCACAACATAAATCCAGCCAAGGAAGGGCATAATTTTCAGAAGCTTCTGTCTCACTAGATATTATGCTATGTGTAAACATTCACATAGGCTTTGTATTTTTTGCAAGAAATAAATACCTAGTTTCACTTCACATTAATAATCCTTGCTATTTCACTTGAAAGTTAATTATAATTTAAGGGCCCAAAGGCCAATTTGGTTTGGTTTTTTTTTACAATGAGACCCTCATTACTGTCCCATCTTGTAGTTCTTACCTTCTTAGCTAAAAGTAGGACAAAGCATCCACTGTACAGTGAGGACAAGGGTTAAAGCAGTGACCAAAGTAAGTTTGGTGTCATAAAGCCATAAATTACAGCTCATTTTTACTCACTGTATATCAACACTGTACCAAACTCTCTGTTAAGGCTTTTCAGCGGAAATGCATTATTAAACTGAGAAACATTTTTAATTTTACTTCAAGTGATAGAGGATGAATGAAGTATTTCTTTTCACAGTTCTTTTAGAGTTATGAAATAATTCTGCTTACCATTTATAAGTCTCTTATCACTACAAGGCACTTGGTGATCTACTATAAGTTTAATTCAAAGTGAGAATATCAGAAAACAACTCAGAATGTCCAGTCTGGTCTCCCAAGACCTCTAGCAGACTCCAAAGCATGTTGATCCTACTATTCAGGAGGCTTGTGAGTGTCTGCTAGAAAGTACAATTCAGCCAGCAGCAAACGCTTGTATATCAATATAGTTGCTAGTGTGCTTGGAGACTGTAATTTCTCTTCTGTAGTACTCTGAACAGTGAATTCCCTAGAAAGTTCCTCTTCCAGTATATTTGAAATAAGTTAAATATTCATACTTCTGAGGAAATCCAGAAATCCAGAAAGGATCATCTAAAATGAGTTTTAATCAAACTGAGATTTGACACGACAGTATTTCATTAAACAGAACATTGAAATGAATTCAAGTTGTATTTTGGAATCTCAATAAATTCCCTCCACATCTGCTGCTGCTGTTCTATTCCCTTTTCATGTTTTTTTCTCAGTCTCCCTCTTCATTTCTTTTAGTATTTTTATTTCACTCTCATCTACCTCTTTGCATGCTACTACCAACCAGACCCATTCCATCTTTGTGAAAGATGGTTGTTCTAGTCAAACGACACATCTTTGATATATATTAAGTGAATTATATTAGGGTCCTGCAAAAAGGAAAAAGGGACCGTTGTTACCAAATTTCCTTTGAGAAGTCCAATAATATGCATTTGATGGCACATTTGTATGCACTAATTAGAAAATGAGAGGGGTCTTAGACTCTTGGCCAAAGAAGCATTTTGGTAACCGGTGGGTAACATTTGTGAGTCATTCCTGCATGGGATACTCACAAGACAAGTTAAACGTGCAAAATTCGAAACAAGCTTGCACAGTTACAGGTTTTCCACAGAACTGGCAGTGTTTTACTTGCACAGCACTACATGAGCATTTTCTGCTCCAGCCTCCCTCCAACGTTATCACAAGCAAATGGCTATGCTTCCCAAGCATCTGTCTGATAACAGTTTCACTTAGTTCCAGACACAGGCAGCAATCATTTTTTTAAAAAAAATAAAAATAAGGAGGAAAAAAAGATAACGTAAATGCTGTTTCTCCAGTTTTGCTATGTAAGCTTATCAATAACAATCAAATTATTTCAATCAACACTTGCCTCTAATACAAGTTCAGGATTAATTCCAAAGTGAAAAGAGGATACTTGCTTCAACAATATCCAACTTGATCTCAAGCATTCTTCATTCCACTGTGAAGTGCCTCTCAAAGAAACAATTCTAGTTCATCATTCAGATGAATGTTCAGAAGTTCAGAACATGAGGGAATCATTACCAGATACCTACAGCTGCCTACCTTACACAGAGGTATGAACTTGCTCTGAAACCCAAAGCATATTTCTATAAACTCTGCCTTTCAGCCTCTTCATTTTTGCCAGCTGTTTTTACTTTCCTTTACCAGGTTTTTTTAGCTGCACATGACCATCTCTATCAAAATAAAACCTAATGCCTCACATTAGCATTAATTTGCATGTTTCAGAAAGTCTTCTTCAAAATAATCAAGACCTCAGTCAAGCTTCAAGTTTCTCATTTAAAGTATAGTTTACTTGAAGATAAATCTAACCGTGAAGATTCCTTTGTTCCTCAATAAATCCAAACCCAAGTCCCACAAAATGCTGTACCACATCTCAGTTTGAAAATGCATGTTTGTATGAAGAGACATGGGGGGAAAAAGGTTACTGAGCTGCCTCCATTCTGCTCTTTATTAAGAGCATTTTAGTGTACTGTTCCAGTTTGTTCTTAATATTGAAGTGGCTGAATCCATGAAACTCCATGGAACTTCTTCATGAAACAGCACATAAAAGTCATTCTGTCCTTCCATCTGACTGGGAGTCTGTGATTCATCTCAACTGACATCTGACTTCATCTTTTTGCATTACAAAGGAAATTAGCATTGAGCAAAAATGAATGTATACATTATGTCATAGCTTACAATGAGTGAAACTCTTTCTACCATGGCTCAGTTATCATATCCAAGGTACCAACAGCTGGTGCCCTGTCTCTGTGCTGCAAATTACAGTACTTTCCACAAAATTCCATGTCTTCCCATCCAGAAGAACCTACTATTTTTGAGTTGTAAGAGCTGAAAATAATAATAATTTCAAAAAACCAAGTAGCAAGACTCAGTCTATGCCTGCAAGTATATTTCAGTTTAGATTGAAGCTCCAGGCAGAGGTATTTCTCTTAGTATTCAAGTGAAATTTTATGATCTACAGCTGTTACTAGCTGAGAATCGGCATTGTAAAGCTCAAGCCTGCAGCAGCAAATGAAGTGTCTAATTGTGTTATCTTTGTTTCCTTCAAAAAACCTGTCAGCACACATTGTCTGTTGAATTTAGAAATGATATGGCCCAAGATTTGTCAGCACAACTCTGATGACTGTCCAGATGATCCACAAATAAAAATCAAAGATATCGAACAAGGTGAGCTTAGGTCTTGTATGTTTCCAGGCACAGAGACTCCACAACCTCTCCAGGCAACTCATTCCAGTGTTTGACAACCCTTACATTAAAAAAAAAAAAAGTAAACAACATTTCTTGTATATCAATTTATGCCCACTGCTTCTTGTCTATTCCCTGGGTACCACCAAGTCGGTCCTGTTTCAATCTTCTTTATTGGTCCCCATCATGTATTACCTATACTGGTAAGATCCCTGCTGAGTTTTCTCCTACCCAAACTGAACAGTCCTAGTATCCTCAGCCTTTCCTTGCATGACAGATGTTCTGATCCTTTCTTCACATTCATGGGCATTTTCTGCACTCACTACATTATATCCATGCAGTTCTTTTACTAGAGAGACCAGAATTGGGCTCAGGACCTCAGATATAGTTTCACCACAGCTAAGAAAATAGCAAGGATTGCCCTGCTGACCACTCTCCTTCTAAGGAAGCCTTGCACACTTTTTGTGTTCCTTCCACAAGGGTGTATTGCTGGCTGATGTTCAGCTTGGTGTCCCCAAGGACTCCTTGCTCTTCTCCACCAAGCTGCTTTCCAGTCAATCAGTATCTGATCTGCACTGGTGCATGGCACTGTTTCTTCCCAGGTGTAGGATTCAGCATTTGCCTTTGCTGAATCTCGAGGTTCCTGTCAGCCCATTTCTCCAGCTTGTCCCTGCCCATGGCAGGGGGGGTGGAGCTACATGGTCCTGGAAGTCCCTTCCAGTCCAAGCCAGTATGTGATTCTATGATAACTGAACATGTTAACAGAATTGGTCTGTGTCAAGCCCCAGTGTCGATCACAAGTGAGTGGCCTATAGATGGACCATGTGCTGCTAACTACAGCCATGTCAGACCAGCAGCTGAGCCACTTTTCAGTCTACCTCCCTGTCCAGTTGTCTTGCCTGAACTGCAGCAGGATGGTTGAAACACCATATAAGTACCTATATAAATCATGACAGATATGCATACATATGTATGTGCCTGTAGTGAGATAGATGGGATGGTATTTATCTTCACTTAGAAGACACCCCCAAAAAAGAGCCATTCACACATGCTCTGAAACTACACGCAGCCTTAGTCGAGTTAGTGACATCCTATTTACTATTCCTAGGGTCTGATTTATCCGTATCAATCAAACAACACTGAACAGCACATTTCTTTTCCCTGCCAACTTTAATCATCCTGACCAAAGTGTTAACCTACAGCCTTGCACATCTAGGACACTCTATGAAAAATGAGACCCTCTAGGAAGTTTGCAGCAACTGAGGGAATTCACCTTAAGACTCTGTAAAAAAAGCTACCATTACTTGGACCTAGTTCCATGTTGCTGCTACTTTCTATTGCCAAAAGAAGAGAAGCTCGTCGTGAGTGCTTTGCCTTCCAACCCCTTTCCAGTAGGGTAGCACCTCTAATAACAGTTTGCAGTCACATGGAAGTAGCATAAAAATTATTCATGCTTCCATTCTCAGAAATTTTGATTTCACTTCTCAAATTAAAGCTCCTAAATTAGGCTTCTCCTGGATGAAAAATGAAAGTGAAGATACAAACCAGAAGCTGGTAGAAATTTTAGTCATCTTCACCAGCACTTGCAGAAATACTGCCAGATGGAACTTTGCATTGGAATTTTCAGTAACGCAGCCATATACTGAACAGGGCAAGCTTCCTCACTTGACTCAAATGGGTTAAGTGAGGAAACCTGTGCAGAAAAAAATATCAGAATAGATGAAGCATGGATCCTGGTATTGATATGTTGCTACCGTAAGTAGCACTTGTTTTCTTAGATTCCTGACCTGGGTTTACTTGTGATTAGAAGCCATGATGTTGAAAGAAAATTTATTCTTGACCTACAGGGATCATCTCGCTAAATTTTACGTTGTTATGCACTTTAGTTATTCATAGCTATAATACAGCTCTGCATTATCATCCAGTTATTTTAATGATTCAACAGATTATAAATCAAATTACAAGGGCTTCAAGCTTCACAGTCACTTTAAGACATCTTCTAATGTTCATGGTACAATATTCCCCTTCATCCTCTGACTCAATTTTTTTCACATAATTATCATATTAACTTGCTTGCTTATCTTGCAGTTCATGTCACGCTTCCTAAGAAAATACTACGCTTTGCTAGATTTGCTTTATTTTTTCCACTTCTTTTTATTCTTTTCCCCAAATGCACACACACATATATATGGTCACTTATTTGTGTTTTTAAAAGGCATCTTTGCAGTTGTCTGGGTTCTCATTCCAAGTAAAATCAAATTCATACATTAGAAAGAAATAAAAAGGTAACTTCCCTTAAATTATTTCTCATCTTTTTATCTAAATGAGAAAATTCACTCCATTGTGCTCTTTCTCCAAATAACTCAGAATCAATACCTATATAGGATAGCTTATAAACAATAGATATGAAACCACTGAGATTTAACTACACTGGCATAGTTACTTTAATCTTTCTCTTTCATCATTATTTCTGGTCTCTTGCCTACTAGGAATAGTACTAGTCATTTAAAAACTTTATTTAAAGCAAGTGTGTCAGAGTAGGTTACAGTAAAGACTAAATTCAGTATCATGTGTCTGAACATTTGTCGCAGTTGTGCATAGTTGGCTACTGAGAGAGAGAGAGAGGGGCCAGGGGCTGCAGAAAATGGCTGCTGGAATCTTCTGCCAGCCTGCTGATAGCACCTCTGAGAATCACATATAGGAGACAAAGACTCCACCAGAACACGGAGTGCCAGGAAGGCTGCAATTTTGGCCCGTTAAGGGCATTGGGATGTCTATTTGCGTATAAATGTAAGCAGTTGACAGACCCAAAAGGCCGGGAAGGCTGGGGGAGGAGGCGCCCAGGTGCCCGAGAGAGAGATGCCCCTGCAGCCCGAGCTGAAGCACGTAGAGTAGCCGGAGGAAAAGGAGCCATGGAGGAGGCAGAGACCCGACCTGCCCGCTGGAGAGGCTCCACGCTGGATGGAGCCGGTGGAGACATAGAGAAGATGCCGTGACTTACGTTGGGATGAGCCCCTGCCAGCACAAGCCACCTACAGAGATGAGCCAAACAGGTTTGCTGGGGGAGGCATCATAGCCTCATGGAGGACTGGGACTGAGAGACACTGTGATTTGTTGCTGCCTGCCAGAGCAGAGATGAAGCCCGGTGGGAAGAGATTTGCCTTGGAGAAAGTTCGTGGAGGACTGGCTCTTATGGGTGAGATCCTACGGTGCAGCAGGGGGAGGGGGTGTGGAATGGATGCCCCCATCCCGGCCGAGAAGGGAACCATCTTGCAAGGGACTGACCGAAGCCCCCATCTCCTAGTCCCTGCCCCCCCGTCCTGTGCTGCGAGCAGGAGAGGGGAAGAAGGGAGCAAAATCATGGCTGAAAGGGAAGTCTGCTTTAGAATGGAGGGGCGGGGGGAAGGTGTTACCGAGACCCCCATTTTCCCCAGTCCCTGCCCCTCCTGGGCTGCGACCGGGAGGGAAGAAGGGAGCAAACTTCTAACTAAAGCCTGCTGAGGAGGGAGTGGTGGGGGAAAAGTGTTTGCCTGGTTGCACTTGTTTTAAGATTGTTGGTTGCACTCCTGCCTCTGGTTCTTTCACTGTTTCTCTTTAGCGTGGTGTAATAAATTAGATAACTTTTCTCTTCTGCTCTCTATGTTGAGTCTGTTTTGCCCGCCTCATTAATGAGTTTGTCTCTTGAGCCGCCCAATTATGTTATTTCTCCCCTGTCCAACAAAGAAGGGGAGGAATAGACTGATTTTGGTGGGTGTCTGGCCTTTGGTCAGGGCTTAACCACCACAATATTGCTCTCAGCAGAATAGTAATTGCAGTGCCATGCTATACTCTTGAACCTAAAAACCCAAACTTTGCTACAATCAATCTCTACCTTTTTTTTTAGCTGATTTACCTTTTTCATATGCTGGTGTATTCTCTTGCAGCAGTCTGCTAAGCTGGAACCCATTCAAGTGTACAAATCGTAGCTGTTCTCTCATTGTCTTGCCTCCCAGAACTGGCATTATAAGATTTCCAACACTGTTTCTTGAAATTGGTAGACCAAGACCTACTGCCAGCGTGCTAGCTAAATCAGTTTGTTGCACATGTTCAGGTTGGGTTAAAGGACCTAGAATCAGTAAAAAAGAAAAAAAAAAAAAAAAAGAGAGAAAGAAAAAAAAATTCAGTAACAGGACCATTCTATTTTCCCAGAGACAGCTGGTATCTTAGTAATTTCAAAATGTTTTCACTGATGTTAGGTCAGCTATTTCAAGTCATCTAAAACATGAATGTTATACAAGTAAGAAAAGAGACAGCCCAGGAGATCACCTAAACAGCAAGTCACAGCCTACATCCTAGCAGGGTTTGCTAACTTTTACATTAGAAAGAATAGAAAGCAGTACAATAGACTGATTTAATGCATGAATGATGAAGCTGACAGCATTCTACAAGCTTCTCAATATAATGACAACAGCTCAAGATTTAATTAATATCAGGTTGCTAGGCAAAGAGAATTAAAGGTCAAGAAAAGAATGTTGAGGCCCAAATCCATGGTTCCATGCAGGCAAACCCCGTGATTTTTAAAGGGTTCTCCACGGGATCCCATAACCTTACAGCAGCTACCATGATTAGCCTTCAGTACCACTGACATCCACAGGCATGGATGATTTCACTAACATAAATAACCTTTTGTTTAATATTGTCTTGCCAATTGTTTCTTTGTGTGCTTTATTAGCTACATAACAGTGTCTTTTCTATTATGTTGTTACTTCATTCTGTTTTTAACTCCAGGCATTGAGTGTTTTGTCTTAACTGCAGTACAAAAATAATACTGTATACAGCATTTGTTATCTCAAGGCTCCCTTTAAGAAGCATTAAAACTTCTCATTTCTCGTCTAGCTCTGATTAATCCCACACTTATACAGAATGCCATCTATAATCCCTAAAGCCTCTTTGCATGAGTGCCTTCATGTCAGCAGTTTTCAGATTATCATCTTTAATGGCAAGTTCTTAAATGGTTAAAAAAAGCCAAACTACCAAATGCATTTAGCCAATCATGGGTGACACATCTCTATAGAAGGCTACACAAGTAATATTCTGACAGCATACTAAATGCAAAAGCCCACAAGATTACTATTTTAAGGTCCTCCAAATTAACCAGAGTACATTTTGTTTACAGTTGGATCATAAGAAGCAGTCAATAGAATTCTGATTACTGTAGCAATGAGACACAAGCTCCTGGATATTTACATGGGCATCATTAGAAATCACAAATTTGTTCCCAAAAGACATGACAGGTGAATGTATCTACATTTCATTGCATTGTAAAAACTTCATGCTCAGTTTAAACCTAACATAAACTAATCCTGATGAACAAGAGATTGCATTTACAGAATCTACACTCACATAGCCTGGTTGTCACCACATGCCAGTGACATTTATAAAGCAAAAACTTACCTGAGCTTCTGACTTTGGTTTTATATAAAACTGAAGAGCTCAATGACTCCTCATGCAATGCTTTCTATTGCAACTGGGTAATAGCTTTAGAAATGACAGACAAATGTGCTTTCAGTGTGCTGCAGGAACCTCCAGCAAGATAAAACAAGGCAAGGTTCTGCAAACAGGCTTTAAAAGCAAGGAAATCAGATGGAAATGAGCAAGAGGCAGAATGAAAGGCAGAGGAAAGTATTATTTTGAACAAAATATTGAGTCCAGGTATAACTACATTTCACAGATTCACTCAGTCAAGAGGTTTATTTAAGCAGGACTCTACCGATCAGACTACAGGTTCTCTACCACACTTCCCTTCTTGCATCTTACCTTAACCTATACTACACAAGTAGAAAATGAGTTTCAGAAAGAAACTCACATCAGTGATTTAAAATTAACTGCCTGGCCAATGCAGTAAATACCCTCCATATTCTTTCCTTAACGCTTGGTAACCAATAGTGTTTTTTCACTGCTGTCACCTCTCACCCTTTACTCAAGGGCGATTCTTCCTCTTCCTTCTTACTCTCAGCATGAGAAACTATCACTGATTCCTCTACCCTGGCTGTCTGAGAGGAAAGAATGAAGGGCAGGGAAATACTCCGTCCAAGGAAAACAAAACTTAAAACTCACTTCAAACAGGATTTTACTTCTCATCCTATCCATTTACCAGTAACCCAGGATCCCAACAGCAGGTTTCATTTAGCTCACAACATTTAAGTAGTTCAGTGCTGTAAAAGGTTATCATCTCAGAAATACCCAATTCTCTCAGTGGTTACAAAGCTTAAGTTATAGTTTCACCATGACCCAGAAAAAGCTGTAGCTAGAACCAGTTTTAGCTCTCACAGAATGGCCCTTGCCAAATACCTCTAGAAAAAAAACAAAGTACTTCCCAGGAAATGTTGTAGAGTTAATATAAATTGGAGATGGACAAGAGTTCTAGAAAAGGTTTTATCGACACTTTTTTTGACACTTACCACTTCTCTTTTCAAATGCAGAGCTGATAAACAGCAGTGGTGTGTGTACTTCTCCTTCTGAAGAGCCACCATGACTACCTGTTTCAGACATTCCATGATCACCACAAACAACTAGCAAATTGGGCAGAGAAGCTTCTTCCTGCAAGTCACAGAAATAAACAAGATGTGTATACAAGATGTGTATATATATATATAAAATTATGTAATTATATATATATATAATACATATACTTATATATATATAATGGTTCACTACCCTTATCATTTTCACATATGAGTATTTCCCAAAATAAACTCCATTTTTTAAACTGGCTCACAGCACCTGTGATGGATTACAAGAGGTCTTCAACTAAGTGTTACACAGTAATATTTAACTTTTAACAGTTAAGGTGCAATTATGTATCTAACATATTTGTCACTATGTTGAAAAAAAAAAAACACAAAAAAATCTTTAAAAGGAACTGTCACCTACAATGTCACAATATACTGACTGAAGGATTAAATGAAGGTCATCGTACTGTAGGGAGAAATTCAGAAGTCCAGGAGCAGTAGCATTAACAGAGAATTATTCTCCCCTCCATTTCTTCAGTTTCATTGAGCTTTTAATATTAATGTTAAATTATTAATATAGTAAATATTAATGTAATAGAAAAATAAGATAAAAAGCTAATCCCATTTCTAGTAGACTAGTCTCTCAAGTGCTTTTGGGATAGAAATATGACATGCCTGATAACAAATTGTTTTTCTGAAGAAAAAGAAACACAGGCATAAGTGAGGCCTGTCTGATAATCTTGAGCTAGCAAATCAAAGACAGCAGAAAATAAATATTGTCATTCCATAACAAAGCAGCTTTTTGTTATCTCTACTTATTACCAGTACCTGTTGTATCCAAAAGTAAAGTGCTTTCATTATTTCTGTATTCTAAGACTGAGATAAAGGCTTGCATATAGTTGGCAAAAGCAAAACAGACTCGTGAACTGCAGCAAAACCACTTCCACAAGCAGGATTTGACCTCTCTTTTCATACAACAATATCCATTAGTCTAAAAATACTATTAAAATTTTATGTGCAGCTCCTCTGAATTGCAGTTGCCAAAAGCAAACAAGAAAATAGTTTCAGGCCACTCAGAATTAGGACTTGGTATTTCAACATGGAGACTACTTATGTAAATGACATCCTGTATTTCCAAATATAAACATAGACTCAGATTTGGTAATTTATGTGCTTACATCTAGCATAAGAATAACAGCTGTTTACAACAGAATTAGGTATGACTTTGCAATTGCAGAAACCAGAGACATTAGCTATATACACCCATTATTCCTGCTGCTGAATATCATTACTAGAAAACAGACTGACCACCATTTTAATTCATGACAGATAAGGGAATTTTGGCATGCATTCCTCTCCTCTTCCCGCACACCAAGGAGGGAGTTAGTTCCCACAGCTGTCCAGAAGAGACTGTTAACAGATGTTACTAAGGTCAGCCAGTAAACCCTTAAAAACCTTACGCTGTATTGTTAACTGGGGAGTGGCCAGGGAAGGAAACAAATCAGATTAATACCTTCTTGGGTCTAGGAATAAACAAGCTACCACCCACAACCAACCATTTTGAAGTTGGTCTACAACTGACAGACACCGATCCAAGAAGGAACTACACTACCTTTGAAAGAAGAGAAATATGAATCTTCTTCAGGATGTTATCCATTTCACGAAGTTTTGGTCCCACCAATGGGCTGTTTGGCCCAGACACATGTCCAATATGGTCCAACCCCAGATAATGAAGTATTAGAATATCCCAGTCTTCTCTCTTTAACACTCTGTCCAAGTGCCGGGTAACATTATCATCAACCTCAGAAATAAAAGGAAAACAGTTAAAAGGTAAAAGTATAGAAAAAGCATAGAAAAATTAGATTGCACTATCCACGAAAATTCTGTAGAAGCTTATAAGAATTAAACTTACAGTGTTAATGAGAAAAAAATGGAAAAAAAATCAGATTGATTAGTTCAATGCCAGACAAGTAAAAAGATCTATCTTATGATACAGATTCCTCACCCCATTTCACTCCTTTCTGGTTATGAGACATCAGATTACATACAAGCAGAGAAAATAAGTTGCCATGCTTCCACAGATACTTTTAAAAATGGTTTCAATAAATTTTCAGTCACTTTCATCCTTCACACTCTTGATTTGTCACTTCACAAGAAGTAGGTACAGGGAGAAGACTCTCTTTGCTGCTTGGAAGCATGGGGGAAAAACCCACTTATGTGCTTTCAACTCAATTTTTGCTACAGTACAAACAAAAAAAGACTGTACTTGCTGTGAGAAAAATAACAGAAAACATAACAGAAATTTAAAATATTTGAAAAGGACTATGTGGGGCCTAACTCACATGTTCTACTGCTTGGGATGACAACGTATTTTTAGTTGCATACATTTCTTCACGGACATTAAAGATCCTTTAAAAATACCACATGCAATATCACTTCGTTGACTCTGGATATAATTAACTAAAAATTATAAAAAGCTTTCAGTTTGATGGACTATATTCATAAAGTATACAGCCTTCATAGAGAGCTTGAGAACTGCAGAACTGCAGATCCAGAAGCATGTTTCAGTTTTTCCATCCCATGTTGAAATTTCTGCAGGCCTTGTTACAGTAACCAGTTAAAAGTGTCTTTCAATTCACACATTACCCCTACTTTATCTCCTCGTCTGTAGCAGCAGGTCAAAGGGCTGAGCTTTTACAATTCATAAGGGTTCAAAGTATGAGCTACAATTGCCCAACCATTTACTTTTGAGTGTGCCCAGAGTAAGAATTTTCACAATCCATTTAATTTGCTTTTTCTGCTCCCTATTTGATAATATCCTGAAATACAACTCATACTCCAACTACAAAGGTGATATAATACTATAGCAAGTAGGATTCTAGGAGAGCAAGATTATATATTAATGGGCTATTTAAAGGTGGCACATAGTAATATCAATGTGATAGTAGCAAACTAGAAACATAGATAGTAGAATTTTTACCAAAGCAAGTGGCCTAACTTCCTACTGCAATACTTTGTGAGAATACCATATGTTTAGGAAAATTACACAGTAAGACACTGCTTGTTGCTGTATCATCTGAACACTTTCCATAGCATATGCATGACGGACTGAAACACTTAGTTCCACATTGAGAACACTGAAAACACGTATAAATCCAATTTCTATTTAATTGCTAGGTTCATATTTTAGAACAAATTGATTCTTAGAAGTTGCCACCATGTGTTTGTACTCAAATCATTTGACTTTGGATTATACAAAGCCTCTCACCTCTTTAAAGTCTGACACAAAAAACGATGTTGTTCCATCATATTCCACAAAATGCTTTGGAAACAATTTAACCCAAGTATCATCACCATAGAAGATTATTCTTTTCCCAGCTGATTTTGCCTGCCATATCAGATTGTCATCTAACAGAGCTGGAGAATTAAGGTTCACAATGACATCAATGAAACCAGGTATGCCACCTGTCATCAAAGCCTATATAAACAAAAAAGAGAGGCATATTAACAGAAAAAAAAAGTTTCTGGTACTGAGAAGACAGTATTAGTGTAAAAGAAGCAATCACCAGAGGTCAGAGAAATAACACTTTCAATAAAGAAAGAAAATAAAGTAAAAGAATACATAAGTTACCATGCCATATCCCCTGCCATAACACAGTGATATCAGAGACAATAACTGCTTTACAGAAAGGCAAAAATAGTATTTTCTTAATTAGTGGACAGCAAAATGGTATTGCATGACAGTTGAAACTGGCTTCATAAACAAATCACAAAAAAGATGCAAGGCCTAAGTAAAGTGACTTAACAAAAAAAAAATAGCAATGGTACCAAATTCAAATCAGTAATGAAGAAACTTCTGGAAAATACAATGAGATCTACCTATGAAGAGTAACCAGGTTATCTCCCTCTCACTCTCTCACTGGCTTTCTGGCTGACCCACCAAAGCTTGCTTGCTCACTTCTTCCTGCATGAAATGTCACTCAGATCCACCACTGAGAAAACTTGATGATCGAGTATTTTGATGGCACAGCCACAGTTCATCTTTTAGTTACCAGGAGCTTGCACAATTTTCTTTTTAAGCTCTGTAAAAACATCCCTACGATAGAACACATTTTACACTGAACTGGGTTTCCCACCAGGATTTACAAGAACACCGAGAAACGTCAACAAAAATGTTCTTGGATAGAAGACAACTGGAAAATTTGAAAACTTAAGAGGCTACTGCCTTCCCTTGGTTACAAAAGAAAAGATTATGTTGATCATTTAAGCCTGCACTAGGGCCATAACTGGCCTTAAATGATCTTACAGGTCTTCCCACCACAGAGCTACCAAATTAAGGAGCAAAACAAGGTTAAGTGACTTAAGTAGAAGCTGCCACCTCGTCCTCTTACTCAGCCTCTCTGCTTTCCCCTGATCCCTGACCTGCCCTTTAGTGCAGGAAGCTCTTCAGGATGGTGGCAAATAAGAACTCTTACAACAAAGCAAGTTTCAGCCACAAATTGCAGTAACACAGCAAACCTGCCCTTTATGCCAACTCCGAGTATATGAAACGATAGAGCCTTCAAAACTTTCTCAAATGAAACAACCCTAAGTGGAAAAAATACCCACTCACCTTAATTCGAGGCATAGTCACAGTGGGTGGCTTTGCTTCAGCAATGAAACTGTAGGATGTCCCTTTCTCAACAACTTGTGTAGTATATGGCATGAATTCTTTACCTTTGGATCCAAACACAAAGTCATCTCTCAAAGCATCTATCAGCACAATGACAACTTTTCTGAAAAGTGGTGGTGGAATTTTGGTCCAGTTAGAAACCATTCCTAAGCAACAAAATAAAAAGGTAGGTAAAAGTCATCAACAAATTTTAACAACAGCTGGACAGAAGTTGAAGGACAACTTTACCACAGAAATAAGTGTTTCCAACTTCTTTAGTAACTTTACATTCAGAAGCAGGAAGTTGCAAACAACAACAACAAACATAAGAAGTAACTGGAGGAAGCTGAGGCCATCAGCCTCAGCCTGAAGTTTGAGCCGTCCTGCATGGGAATGGCACAACATCATGAAAAAAAGTCCAAAACAGCACTTAGGGAGGAAAGCAAAATGTGAGTGGAATGCACGATGTGAACTTGGGAGAACTAAGGAAAAGCTGTGAAATGGAGAATCTTCAAATGAATAAGAATAGATAGCTGCTATGTTCTCTCTGATTAATTTAGTAAAGCTGAACTACATATATCTGACAAGTAACTTCTGTTAGAAAAAAGATGCCTCATTCACCTGTGCTAATACCCAATTTTGCACATCAGATCATATCTTAAACAATGCCTTTCAATAAAACCCCACCATAAGACAACAGGAAAGTCACAAAGACACAGTCAGTTCCACTGAAATTTGAAGGGAAAAAAAAATTGTGCCCACTTGCACCTTTCACGGTAGCAGACAGTATGCCAGGACAGCTGCAGGGCCAAAATCCAGTTCCAGAATCCCCTGAACATGCTCCCTGGGCAAGCACAGCAAAATGTTCTTGTGCATCACGTAGCAGGCAGGGTCATGCCGTCAAACCCACCTATTTCCCTCGTAGAGACTTAAAGCTGGCCACAGCAACTGGCTGTTTGTATTGTACTTGCTCTACCATGGTGGCACTTAGCTTTTAAAGCAGCAGGATTTGGCCCAACCTCTACAGGTCCAACATCTCTACCGGCAAAAAACACAGAAGGACAGAATGAAAGCAGCATGGATCCTACTCACAGATCTCTCTTCGGACAGCACTGTGGTGAATCCATTTCACAGCACATTCACTACATAAAGTTAAAGGGTTTACATCCCTTTGGAGTAAAATGCGTTTCTGAGTAAGTGGTTGACAATTTGGAAGGGCCACAGATAGTAAGTCCAACAAGGCAACCTCAGAAAACAACATCAGAAACTATACTTTTGAGAACATAGATAACTATCAATAAATTGATGTTCACAGGCTCATTACCAGTAGTGATTTTTCCAGATAAGGAAATTAGGGGCTGGGCACAGCAGGGGGGAAAGAGGAAATCTCAACAACAATAAAATGCTAACTGCCAGCAACCCTGACTGAAATGACAATGGTGTTTTTCCAGGACTTCAATTACCAACTTAGCAGGCATGCTTTGGCTCTCAATGAAAAACAAGCCAGCACAGAATCACAGAACATTAGGAGCTGGAAGGGACCTCAAAAGATTATCTAGTCCAACCCCCTGCCAGAGCAGGATCACCTAGACTAAGTCACACAGGAACACATCCAGGTGGGTTTTGAGTGTCTCCAGAGAAGGAGACTCCACAGCCTCTCTGGGCACTCTGTTCCAGTGCTCTGTCACCCTCAGAGTGAAAAAGTTCCTCCTTATATTCACATGGAACTGCCTATGCTCCAGCTTGCACCCATTGCCCCTTGTCCTCTCACTGGACATCAATGAGAACAGTCTGGCTCCATCCTCCTGTCTTTTACCCTTTACATATTAATAGACATTAATGAAGTCACCCCTCAGCCCCCTCAAGCTAAAGAGGCCCAGCTCCCTCAGTCTGTCCTCATAAGGAAGGTGTTCCACTCCCTTCATCATCTTGGTGGCCCTGCACTCAACTCTTCCAAGGAGTTCTATGTCCTTCTTGAAAGGAAGGGCCCAGAACTGAACACAATACTCCAGGTGTGGCCTCACCAGGGCAGAGTAGAGGGAGAGAAGGACCTTTTCTTGACCTACTAACCACTCCCCTGCTAATGCACCCCAGGATACCATTGGCCTTCTCAGCCATGAGGGCACATTGCTGGCTCATGGCCATCCTGCTGTCCACCAGGACCCCCAGGTCCCTCTCACCTGTGCTGCTCTCCAACAGGCCAGTCCCCAACCTATACTGGCACCTGGGGTTGTTCTTCCCTAGATGCACTTGCCCTTCTTAAATCTCATTAAACTTCTCCCTGCTCAGCTCTCCAGCCTGTCTAAGTCTTGCTGAATGGCAGCACAACCCTCTGGTGTGTCAGCCACCCCTCCCAGCTTTGTGTCATCAGCAAACCTGCTGACTGTACACTCTATTCCCTCATCCAGGTCATCAATGGATATATTGAATAGAAAGGTCCCAGTGCTGACCCCTGAGGGACTCCACTAGATACAGGCCTCCAGCCAGACTCTGACCCATTGATCAAAACTCACTGGCTTCTTCCCTTCAACCAGCTCTCAATGCACCTCATTACTCAAGTCTTCCAAACCATGCTTCCTCAGTTTAGCCATGAGGATGCTGTGGGAGATGGTGTCAGATGCTTTACTGAGGTCAAGGTAGACCACACCTACTGCCCTACCATCATCTATCCATCTGGTTATATCCTCATAAAAGGCTATTAGATTAGTCAAACAGGACTTATCCTTAGTAAAACCACGTTGACTGCTCCTCTTACCCTTGATACGCCTAGAGACAGCACCAAGGACAAGTCTTTCCATCGCCCTTCCAGGGATGGAAGTGAGGCTGACCAGTCTGTAGTTACCCAGGTCCTCCCTCTCACTCTTTCTGAAGACTGGAGTAACATTTGCTTTCCTCCAATCCTCAGGCACCTCTTCTGTTTCCCAGGATTTAGCAAAGATGATGGATAGTGGCCTAGCAATGACTTCCACCAGCTCCCTCAAGCACTTTCGGAGGCATCCCATCAGGACCCATGGATTTATGGATGTCCAGACAGCTTAATTCATCCCTGAATTCACCCTCAGCACAACTGGATGTATGGTACTATTATTTAAATCTTTTTTATAATTTACTCCTACCCATTTGCTCAGGGAAACAAAACTTGCTGGACACCAAAAACGTTCAGATCTCAAATACACCCTACTCCAAACTCCCTCCTACAGTGTTATTCATCAATAAGGCAAAATAATGAGATGTGCAAAGGAATTGGGTGTCAATTCCAAGTCATTTGTAAATACTTATTGTAAGATATGTAAAGCAACATCTTGTGCAACTTCTGGCAAGCAGCATGCTTATTTATCTGTGCTATTGTTATTTAGAAAATGATTACTTTAAATGAAGCTGTACTTCTGTAAGCTTCAAAACCATAGGTTCTACCAAAAACTTGCCACAATGTCGTGTTGCAAGGATCTGCTGTTATACAAGCATCTGCACTATTTTATCAGTCATCCTACAGGTAAAACAGCATGGATTCAATGGCAGTCAGGGCTCACAAAATGAAACATTCAGGAAATACAGAAGCCCTGAAGAAACACTCCATTCTGAAAAGTTCTAAAGTAGGCTGAAAATCTTCTGTATTGTGTTTTAGTAAGCAGTCCCCCTGCTTCAGAGCTTATCATCCAGACCAAGAGACTGCTCTGCAAGCAAACTGTAACACAAGAATTACAGAAAAGAAGTGTTCTTCAACTGTCACTCTATCATTGACCACTTATACCTAGGATTACTGGTGACATACCTAAATTTAAACAGGTTTTAGAGCCCTGTGAAACCCATTTATTCTTTCAACTCAATCAATTTTTTCAAAACCCAATTATCTGACACTTCTCTCCCATCCCAACAGTTCCCCTCCACATTAACCTCCTGCTGATAATCACATGTGAATGCAACGTTTCACTCACCTGCCATTTGGCAGCATCCACTCAGGTCCACTACCAGATTAGATTCTGTCAGTGTTCCTGTTTAACTGATACCAGTACACCACATTCTAAATTGCATGCCATTGTGGCAAATTCTCTTCCTTCTGCTGTTTCTTGCAATTTACATAAGCCTCTCCCAGCATACATAATGTCACATACTTTAGAAAAATTATCAGTAGCATGCAGCTGAAGACCCAGTTTGGCAATGACAGTCCTGTCCCACCTAGCTCACCAGAAGTCCTGAGCAGGAGGGGCTACTCAGTTTAGCTGTCCACTGAACCTGAAGTTTCAGCCCACATGCTCCAAGCACTGGTAAAGAAAACTCCTTCCAGTACGCACTCCTTTTATTCACATTTTTTTTAATACAATTTGTGACTGGACATACAAGACTGCTACATACCAGCACATCCTCTATCAACTCTTCATTAAAAAGATGCCTGGAAACTTTGGTTTCACAGTCTCAGTGCAGCAATACAGCAGGGCCATTTCAGAGAAACACTAGTGGACAGCAATACTGTGCATTTCACATGCATTTCGCAACCCAACCAGACTGTGAAGGAAACCCGTATTACTGCAGTTGATTTCCTCACTACTTAAGTGTTCAGGTCTCACTGAAGTGGCACCAGGACTCTCCCATACCACTGTGCACATCACAGAAACAATGATTCTCAAGCACAAAAGAATCAGTGAGTTAACAGAGCAAGTATATGAAGCGTTGTAACTGAGGTGGCATTATTTAAGGCAAACAACTCACCAATAAAGAGCATCATCAGAGATAGGGAGAGGAGAATAAAACAAAACAAAAGCACACCCCCAAAAAATGTGACAACTGATTTTGCGACCACGAGCAGGTACTGCTGGCAGTGATCGACAACGACATGCAGAAATGATCTCAGTTCTAAATCGTATCGTACACAGGTCTGGAAAAATGACGGCGCTACAGAAAGCTGTCCTGTGGCGCCGAGGAGCCACACACGGCAGCGGCTCCCCCTGCCTCTGCCACCTCCCAAACCACGAGACACCGCGACGTAACCGTGAGCGGCGAACCACCCAGCCCCGCCGGGGCTTCGCCGCCCTGTCCCCGCCCCACTGCGCTCTGGCCCTAGAGCGGGGCACAGCCGGAGCCAGCACGGCCGGGCCGCGAGGTTACCTCCCGGGCGGGAGGTTACCGCGGCAACCGTCGCTCGAGGCTGCGAGCGAAACGGGAAGGGGAGCGGGGAGGGAAGCGCGGTTGCCCGGGTGACCAGGAGCCGCCCGTGGCGGGCCGGGGGGAGGACAGTTGCCACGGCAACCAGGGGAGGGGCGGGCCGCTCGGGTTACCTGGGCCGGGCGGGGCCGGTTCGGCGGGAGAATCCCCGCGGGCCTCTCTGCGGGGCAGGGACTTGACGGGCACCGGGAAGAAGCCGCGGAGGAATAGCGCGACCCCCAGGGCCTCCACCAGGAGACAGGAGGAGGCGAAGACACCCGAGCGCAGCCGCATCCTCCCACGGCGGCGTCGACCTCCGCCGGGCCCCACTCCTCCGGCTCTCCGAAGCGGCACCAGCGGCGCTCCGCCCCTTCCCCCTTTCCCCGCCCCTGCCCATCTGCAGGCCAACCAGCAGCCACCGTACCTGTCCGCCAAGCCCTACTATTGGCTAGCGGCCAGCCAACCCTTCACCGAGAGGTGTGACCCCAAACCGGAAGTAGGCCTCCGCACTCACACCAATGGGAATCTCGCGGAGGGGGAGTGGGTGTGTCCTGAGTGCCGGCGGCTCCCGCACTGCCCGGGCCCCCGGCGGTGGGGCAGCTGCTGAGGGGCGAGGGGAAGGCCTTAGCGTGAAGGGATGGCATCAGAGGGCTGTGTCGGGCCGGCGAGGCTTTGCCCGCTCCTGCCGTGCGGCCTCCTGAGGCCCTGCCGGGGAGGGGTGAGGCAAGGCCAGGCCCGGCCCTGCGGCCTCGGAGCTGCGAGCCCGAAAACGCCAAGGTGTCAGGGCCTCGACTGTCATGGCCTTGGCCTCCCAAGAGTGACCTGCGCTGTGGCTGCTTGCTCGTGCAGCCTGTGCAGCGAGCTAGTGTCTGCTCCAGAAACACAGTGCTGTGAGCTGCTTCCTCATGCACAGCTCTGAAGCCTAAGCTGTCATAACAGGGAGGTTTTACATAACGTTGCAACAAGAGGCTCAAGGCAGGTGTGAAGGGAAACAGGCAATGACTCTTGCAGGTGTCTGAGGAGCAGAATCCTCTCTTTCCCCTGATAATAGTTTTCCATTGGAAAGGAAACAAACAGTGGTAGATGGATAGTGGCAGATGAAGAGAAATGAGACTTTTAAAGGCTTTATTTTCTGAAAAAAGGAAATAAAAGGTTTTTGTGCAAAGTGATGCAGAGTAGATAGTGGTCTTGCTATGCCCACTCAGGAAGACAGCCTCAAAGCTCAAAATTTAATGCCCCCAAGCAAATCTGCTGCTTAGATGTCCCACCTCTCTGCTAGAAATAAGTGATACTTTTTTTTTTTGCAGCATACATAATAACTTACATTCACCTGTGGGCAGCATGTTTTCCTTAATCTGACAAGGACACTGCCCTACTAACCACAGACTCTTGACGATTGCCATTCTGGGCTTAGCTTATTGTGGTCTGTTACTGGGCAGAACTGCACCATGCGGCATTTCACCTGTTTACTGACATCCTTCCATACCTATGCATATGTATATGTTGATGTGACTTCACAAGCACCATATAACTATGCTCTAGAGTAGTTTTCTTGATGGTCCTTTTTGCTTGACACAAAGTAAGATGTGTTTTTGTTGAAAGACAGGCCAAGTGCCTTGCAACATGCTTGTAACAGTGTCTTTCCACCTAGATTGATCAGTTTGTGCTTTTACTTCCAGTTTTTACTGTCCAGCTGTTCATACTGGGCTTTGCAACAGCTGTCACTAGGCAAACCTGCTTTGATGTGAAAGGCACGTTTGAGTGGGTTTGGGATAAAAGCTTTGTAGAACTTCATATCCCCAAAGTCATTCCTAGCACCTCCAAATACAGAGAAGAAATCAAGGAGGTAGTACCTGCCCTGTGGGCCCATGCTGCTTACATGACAGATCAGGTAATACACCCCTGAGCACTGTGCTGTTAAGACCATGTAGTAAGTGGATTTTCTGGTCCCTTAGTTACCTTCTGCTTCTACTCAGACTGCTGCTAACATTTCCATTTCCTAAGAAAATGCAAAGCTATTATGTTAAAAAGAAAATTGCATTTTTTGTTGAAAAAGCTTGCTTGTTTCTTTTCAGAAGCATGGGTTTCAAGGCCCACAACAGTTGATACTTAGTAATTAACAGCAGCTGATTATGGGCAGTACATTGAAATTCAGAGAAAACATTTAGGCTTTAAATCACTAGGAAAGGAACTTCTGGCATTTACTCCAGGCCAGTGTGTTATGAGCGTTTCAACTGCTAAAGCATCGTTAAGAAATATGCCTCCAAGTTAATATTATTTGTATATCCAGAAAAGCTCTGTTACTTTTATGGGCATTTTCTGCTGTCCTTTAAACCCTGAGCTAGTGAGTGAGACTATCCAAGCAAAAAATAGGAAAGATTATCTCCACTAACAAATATAAAGCACCCTAATGGAGACAGTGTTTATAAATCACAAAACAGCAGCTAAGAAATGTCTCTCTCCTTTTATTTCCTGGGCAAATATCACAGCACTTTAAGGAACAAGGTGGAAATTCCCCAAACACTGCAAATTTCTCTGAGTTTCATAGTTTTAAGTGCCCACTGAAAATTGTGATTTCTGTGTTCATGCAAAAGGTTTTTTCCACAGGCATAACTACACCAGCTGGCATGTGGGTCACATTCCCCAAGACCTATCTCTGGGCATTTTCTGAGTGGCATCATCATTTTACCCCCATCACCATTTGGCAAGTTCCGTCCGCAACCTGCTTTCAAGTCATTATTATTGCATTTAACTGCAGGCACCAAATATCAAGGGAAAACATCTATGTGCTGCTGCATAAGACTTTAGAACTGAGTCATTACCCATGAGTCTAGGAGTATAGTGTAGCATAATATACTCACAATCTCTGCTGCACATCTCTCTGGCCATTTCACAAGGTTTTGGGTGCATGAGAGATTTATGCCCTGTGAGTAGGTCATTTCATGAGAATTTGGAGGAACTGTTTGTGAGGTCCCCAGTTTGTAAGCATACAACCAACATGTCCACCAATTTATACCTAGGGGTATAAATTTATAGCTGGTGCTGATGAAACTACACGCTTCTGCCACAGACTACACTTTACTTCACAGCTTTTAGCCTAGTAAAGGCAGGTAAGACAAAAAGTTGGTGTGTCCCATGGGAGGTGAGTACACCAGCTTCCAACAGTCTCTGTGTCCTCTTCTGGCATGTAATGAAATGTTAGACCTGTTAGTACCCAGCATGTCTGCTTCCCCAGCTCCTCTTTTCTGTATCTTTTCACTTTTATGTTGCAGTTTTGTGTGGCTGGGTTCTGGCAGTGGCGAGGGGAGGGGGCTGCAGGGGTGGCTTCTGTGAGAAGCAGCTAGAAGCTCTCTGCAGGCCCGACAGCAAACACCAGCCAATTCAAGGCCAGAGTCATTGTTGACCAAGGCCAAGCCCATCAGCAATAGTCACAGTGCCTCTGGGAATCACATTTATGAGGGAGAAAACCCACAAGCAGCTGCATTTTGCCACCAGAGAAGGGAGTGAGAAGGTGTAAGAAACTGTGCAGGCACCAAGGCCTGTGCAGGGGGAGGGAGGAGGTGCCCCAGATGCCAGAGAGAAAGATGCCCCTGCAGCCCTTGGAGAAACCCATGGTGGAGCAGGTGTCCCCCCACAGCCCATGGAAAAGGCCAAGACCCCACCTGCAGCCTGTGGAGAGGCCCCACGCTGGAGCAGGTGGAGACATACAGGAGATGCTGTGACCTGTGTTGGAGCAAGCCTGTGTTGCAGCCCATGGAGAGAGGCAGAGACACAGAGATGAGTGAGAGATCCACACCAGAGCAGGTTTGCTGGGGGTACTTGTGACTCCGGGGCGGACCCAGCTGGAGCAGTCTGGGCCTGAGAGACTGAGAGACATTTTATGACTGCATCCCATAGCAGTGACCCACACTGGGGTAGTTGGTGAAGAGCTGAAGCCCTGTGGGAAAGAATTCAGGTTGGAGAAATTTATGGAGGAATGTCTCCCGTGGGTGGGACCCCATGGTGCAGCAGAGGAAGGGTGTGAGGAATGAATGCCCTCCCGGCCAAGAAAGGAAACAACTTATGAGGAACTGACCAAATCTTCCATTCCCCCAGTCCCTGCCCTTCCTCATGCCACAATGGGGGGAAAAGAAGGGAGCAAAATCATGACTAAAGTTAAGTCTGCTAAGAAGGGAGGGGTGGGGGGAGGTTCTTTAAGATCTGGTTGCACTTCTCATTATCCGACTCTGGTTCCACTCTTTCCCTTTTTTTACTTAATCTTATTGTGACTTGATTTGCTTGTAAGTCTTGCTCTCAGGTCTTTACCTGTTGTTAATCATTTCTGGGGATCTACAGCTTACCGTCTTGCTCTTTGAATCCCCTCAGGTATTATTCACCCTCTCTGGTCCCAGTTTAACAAAATGTCACATGTGGGTGTCTGTGTTTATGTGAAACCTGCACATTTCTTCTAACTTGACAAGATCAGGTATGTGAACATCTCATGCTGGTGGCTTAAACAAATATCCTTTTTCTGTAATCAGAGTGATACTTCTTAAACTTGTCCCTAATACATCAGCTAAGTGAAGTTGTAATTTAAAATAAAATTAAAAAAAAACAACTTTCCAAGGTGATTTGACACTTTGAAAGCACTACTATGTAGTTAGAAATTGAGGACACGAAGTAATTTTTTCTCTCCTATCAATTCTCCATTCTTCAGTACCTGACAATTTGAATGTATGTCAGGTCTCTGCTGGTTTTAAGCCATGGTAATACATCAAAAAAGGTTATCAAAGACTGTCTACTGAAGTATGAATCTCTCTCCTCCATTCTGGTGTGCTGCAAAGTCTCCAGAGACTTGTAGTTGCTGAGGCTAAAGACAATGCAGAAGCACTCTCATTGTAAACCCTGCTTCTCAAGTCTGAGACCAAATGGGAATTTCTGCACATACAGGAGAATTAAACATCAAAAATACATTAAAAAATGTTGATAGCTTTATCCTCATCAAATAATTGTGTATCTATCTTTACACACACACAAGACTTAACTTCAGATTTACTTACTTTGGAGACCATTGCAGAGCTTATGGGATTTGAGATTGAGGCAGCCAGGGATCACTGAGGAAGATAACCCTTGATAACCCCTGAAGTGGTGAGCTGTAGGAAGTCAAATTCTGTTTTGTTTCTATAGACTGCAGACTTGTTCCTTGCTGCAGTATGAAATTACTTGCTTTCAAGAAGAAGGCAAAGCTGCAGAGCAAGAACTCATTGAAGAGGCTGCCCCAGAGCCCTGCACTCAAAGCTTATACTGCTCTATCCCCCTACATCCCCTGTACAGCTACACAGGGCTGTACAGAGATGAAAACAGTCATTCTTGCTTAAGAAAGCCCTGGCTTTAGAACTGCATTTGTGCTTCCATCCAGGCTGGTTGCCTGAGAGCTGCAAGCTTAGGACAGGATTGCCAAGCCTGATCCCCTCGTGTGCTGCTGTTTACAACAGATCTTGAAGTGCTCTAACCCAATGTTAGTTTTTCATCAATCTAAATGGTCTGGATAAAACACGAATTAAAAAGAAAGTCTTCAAGGAAAACTGGTGGTATAAATGTTTGAACCCCTCCCCCTGAACATCTGCAGGCTCCACCAGCTAGAGTAATGCCAGCCATCTAGGCGTCAAGGCAGGCACTGAGAGGAGCCAAATCAAGGCACAGCTGAAACAGCAGCTTTGCTTTAAATACAAAACCTGACCAGAATACCTCTTCACTCTAATTTTGTTCCTTTATCTTACTGTCTTTTCCTCTGATACCATTCCTTTCCTACTCTGCTCCCTATTCCTAAGGGAGAAGCTTGTGTAGCTATGCTTTATGGCTGACATTCTCTCTCGTGCTCTGACAACCTTGGTTTGTTTCTAGAGAGGCAGTCAGCAGGGGTCCTGGTGATGCAAGGTTCTAGCAAGAGGTCAGGAAATGCTTCTTGTTACTGTGCAGGCACTGGAAATAAGAACATGTAGGGGTCAGATTATTAAAAGCAAAGGTGTTTTTCAGGGGGGAAGAAGCAGTAACTTAGCTGTCTTTAGTCACCTGAAGTAATGAATCAGCATCATTAGACTGTGGCATCAGTAAATTCTCAAAGAAGTTTTCAAGTGCTTATATTTTCAGGATAAATATCTTTCTGATGGCCTCTAGCTAGAAATTCTTGCTTCAATTGCTTCATCACCAGTTAACAGCCTGCCAGGCAGACATACCCATTTCCTCCCTTGTGGGGAAGAGCTAGCAGCTTCTACAAGAGCCAGAGGCATTCTGCGTCCTACCTGGGCCCGCTCTCCCCCATGCCCCAAATCCACTAGAGCTCCCAGTCCATTGCTGTGGGGGTTTTCCCGGGTTGCTTTAGCAGTGGCAGAGCACTGAGTCTTTTGTGGGGTGAAACTGAGTTAGTTGTTGCGTGCCCTGGGAAGAAACATAGGGTAGCAGAGGGAACTCAGCCTGCCTGGATGCTCACAGGGAGCCAAGGCTGATGCAGCATCACACAACAGAAACTGGTTCTCAAAACAGACTAACTGCATGGCTGCAGCTGAGTTAGCTGCTTACCTCCAGAGGCAATGTGTCAATGTCTGCAACCAAGAGCCCAAGAGCCGGGGTGGGGAGGGGGGAGGGGAGTGTAGGGCATGATTGTCAGCGTGGATATTCCCGCACCTGACCACTGCAGCCAGAACAAGAGAAGAATGACTTGCTAAGCAGAAAAACAAAACCATCTGGGTTTTCTACAGTTTCATTTCTTGAGATAGCTGGACCTCTTGCTTCCCCTGCCACTGAATCATTTATGAAGTGTCTTAGAATTCTAAGGTCTAATAAGACAGAACTTTGCTTTACTGCTTCCAGCCTTTTGTAGGTCCTTCCCACTTTACTCAGCCACCTGTTTCCTCAAGTCATGTGGTGTTGTTTCATCTGTACCATGTTTGTGTGTACTTCACAAGGGGGTTAAAACATTACAATGGACTGACACTTAGATGTAAATACACTATGAGCCTGTAAGTCCTATTTTTAGAGGAAATTAGGCAAGGAGTCCTTTCATCCAATTGCAGACTGTTAAGCTTATCTGCACTAGTAAACTGACAAGGTTTCATTGTCTGAACTTTCTTTTAGTTTGCAGAACAATTTCTGGCACATCCATCAAGTGAAATGAGGCTTAAGCAAGATCTCTCCCTTATTTTAGCTATTTATTTTCAGTGCCTTTTATCTCAAAATGTAGATGGAAAATGAGGCTTGGGTCATAGCAACACTGAATTTGGCTGGCTTTTTGGAAGATTTTCAAATGCCAACAGTGTTCCTGATAGCAGGGGGAAAAAATGTTAAGATTATTTTCTGCCTATGTCAACAACTTTCAAAAGCTCTCAATGAGCACAAGAATTACTGTAAAAATCAAGAACCATCAAGAAGATGAGATTTCTATATAGCCCTTAGTAACAATGGTTTTCCATTCTTTGGATGGCTCTACTGTTAATCCAGGTAGCTGAGTATTCTCTTTAATTGAAACAGAAGTCTGTTACCAACTGCATTTTAAACTGCAGGAGACTGAACTGAGAGTTTAAGTATCAGCATATCCAGAACACCAAAACCACAGAGTAGCTACAACAGGAGGCCATGATTTTTTTTCTTTGGTTTTCTCTTTGTGGGTTTTAACTTGTAATAGTGATTAAACTCAGTCCCAAAAAGCTGTCTGATATAACTCTACAAGGAAGAACTGATTATGACAAATCACATCTCTTTTTGTTCAAGAAAAATGGCACAGGAAAGTATAAGAAGAGGGCCCCCCTCAGCCACGGCAACCATCCCTTTCCCATTATCTTATATGCTGTCTTCCATAAACCAGTGAAACATCATCCTGCTGTTATTCAAGCTTCTTGGGCTGCTCCAAGATGGCTTGAAGTCCCTAGAAAGCTGCTAATTTCCACCCTGAACCTACTGGTGATCCCTTGTTCATGTGCCAGCACCATGTGTCATCCAGCTTAGCTCCTTTCACTCATGGCTGGTTTTCCACCCCCTGCATAGATGACTTTGTAGAGGACCCTGCCATTGCACCTCAGCCGCTTTCAACTGTGCTGCACCTGCCAAGATTATCATTTGTCACACCAGGCCTCATTCCTACATTGGCAGTGACCAGCGCTGCACGCAGTGTTTCCAAGGCGGCCTCAAAACTTGTGGCCTTGTGACTCTGAGGGTCTCTTTCCTTTCTGCTGGCAATGGCCATGATGTGGCTGCAGAGCTTCTCCACAGTTGTGCCCCAGCAACAGTCTGACCATCTTGTAGCTGGCATGTGCGATCACGTACTTGGCTTTTCCCACATCACCTCATATGTATAACAGGCAACAACAAAGATTCTGGCTGCCAGTTCTCCAGAGCATAATCTTACCACTTGGGGTAACTGGAACTCATGCTCTATCATCAATCTCATCTCCTTAAATATTCCAGTTGCAATTCTTGTGGCAGAAATTACTAGTAAAAATGTAAACAAGCTATGAGCTATAAGATGTCACAGATCGGTCCTGTCTCTGAACGAACTATTGCAGTCAGGACCTACTGCTTCTGTCCTTCCTTCTCTAAAGCCGTTACTCCTCTGCATCCCAAACCAAGTAACATTAAATCTGAGTTTCTCATTTTGTTGTTTTAATGTGACTTTATTGAACATACATCTTTCCTTCCGAACCTCACCATTCCCCTTACTAGATGAGGAGTATATTTCTCTCCACCCGAGAGCAAGTTTCACTGCCAATGTGACTCTCTCCCCAACAGAAGTCCATTATGTTTCCCTGGTTTTATCTGGTCCTACATCCCCTGCCTGAGTACCAAAAGCAACAGCAAAAATTATTCCTTGGCTTTTCCTCAAACTATAGCAGTGGCTGTCTTAGTCATTATTAACAGCTGAGAGGTACTTTATTAATTTGCAGCTCGATCTGGAGAAAAATGTGTTGAAGTCTTCTTGGTTTTCTTTCAGTAGTTAAGTATGAGTTAACAATGGAAGCAGTTATAAAAAAGATATCAAAAAAAAAAAAGGGGAGGAAAGAAGCACAAACACCCTGGACAGTATAAATATGGAAATTCAGAGCTGCAAAGAAAGATGCCAGGCTGAGAGTGTGATGATTCAGTATATACCATCTATCCATATACAGTAGTGTCTTGCTATCAGCTTCTTGCTGCCTGAAATACTTAAAGAACATTCAGAGGTGAGAGAGGAGAAGATGCCATGGGAGGAAGGGGTTTGAGGAGAGCAGAACATTGTCAAATACTGACAGTCAAAAAGAACAAAGCCATTTCTACAGAGGAGCCTCCAAAAACATGAAGAAATAATCCCTCCATCAAGCCATGGTTCCTAGGAAGCAGCCTTTTGTACTATATGGAAGAATATATCATTTCTTCAAAGACTGTACACTGCCTATAACTTAAAAAAAATAATTTTAAAAAAGCAATCAAGAAAAAAAAACCCACATAAAGTGGCCAAACAGTGCCATCTGGGGACTGCTGCTGTAAGAATAGGCTGAGCAATAGGCATTGAAATTAACCCAGGACCTGTTTTTCCCACTCAGAATGAGCAAAACCTTACTCTGTAGGCGGTTTTGATTATTTTTATGGTGCCAGTTTTGGGGTCAGGCACTGACCAACACATATTGCTGTGTTAACAGCCAGGACTGCACCAGGAAAGGAACAGCCACAATGCACTTCTAATGCAAGAGCAGTAGTCAAGCAACAGCTCTCTTCTCAATGCAAAGAATTTTTTTCATCTGAAGTTTGTGGGGAACAGGAGACTACATGGAAACCAAGGACAATATGACATAGCACCAAGAGAGAAATGCTCTCAGACCTTCCCAGTTTATTATGCTACAGAACATGAGTTTGTTTTACAAAGCCTCCAGAGTACAGTGTTACCCTGTTTGAACCAAATACTTTGAAATGAATCCCTGAGATTTTACTTACAGACTGCAGTGAGAGGGCAGCAGCGGACAGGCACCTTTCCTGATGAGACCAAGATCCTGTTGGAAACCCTGCACTGTTGTATCTCTGCTGGGAGCCACTGCAGAGAAAGTTGTCCATGTCTTGGACAAGGCACAGGTGTTTGCATCAGTTTCTCGTGCTACATAGAGTTGGGACACAGCAAGCACCACCATGTAGCTGTTTATACAAGCAGTGGGAATATCCTTGTTTTCCAGGCTGGTGCAGCTGATACACATGGGGGCAGAGATCTCTTGGAAGGACAGTTGTGTCATTTCAGAACTGGCATGGAGCAAAGGGGAGGTGCAGGAGCAAAGCACCTGATAGAGCCTTTAGTCAGCTTCAGATCCAGTCTGTGCTCTTGTGGGAGTGCAGGAGGCTGCCTGGACAATGAAGAGATGTGTAGACTTTCCATCAGAACATAGAAACCCCAGAGAAGGACCAGATCTGCTGAGGTGGGTGTTGTGCAAACACAGCGCAGAGTGGCTGCTTTTAACCCAAAGTTTGTATATATAAAAAGAAGTAGGAAAGTAATGAGGACAATAACATTTTTTCAATTCTTTCAGAGGCCTCACATTTCTTTCATCAATTGAGCTGGACTCAATGATCTTAAAGATCTTTTCTAATCTGAATGATTCTGTGATTCTATTATGTTAAGACTTTCACCTTAAGCTGGATTAAAGAGAGAAGAGAACCAGAGAATGTGGTCAAGGACCTATAGAAGTAGCACGGGCTTTTTTTGTTGTGGTTGATGTACTTTCTCATGGTTCAAAACTGACTATGAGATAGGGAGCCAGGCTAGTCCTTGTAAAACCCAAGTAAAGAAACTAGGCTGCCTCAGAAATCTGTGCAATGTTTGGCTACCCATCTGTGGCATCTTAACATCTTCAAGCTTTCAAAACGTTCAGAACAAGTATTCCCTTCTGCTATATTTATAGAATTTGTATCACATGCTATTGGTTCTGTTTAATATTTATACTGCATCCATTTCAATTCACCTGCCACAATACATACTTCATTTTCAATACATTACTTCCAGTGTCAGTTCCTTTGCAAAGCCTGCCTTGGGATAACCCTTGCTGTGGTCTAGCCCTCACCATGCAGCCGCTCGCTTGTTTCCCACCACCCCACCCCCTCCTCAGTGGGTGGGGGGAAATGGGGAAGAAGAGAACGAAAAAGAAAGACAAAGGGAAACTTCATGGGTTGGGATAAAGGCAGTTCACCAAGACAGTGAAGAGAGGGGAGATAACAACAGGACTTGTAGCAATATATACAGGACTGGTGAGCCACAAAGCAGTTTCCCACTAAACTGCTCAACTCAGACCATACAGCTCAGATTTGTCATTAAGCTGGATGGTCCCCAAGCCAGACACCCTTGAGCTGCACATCCCTCCCCCATCAGCCCCCCATTATGCAGAGCATGACACCATTGGCATGGAAAATCCTCTTTAGGCATTGGGTCATCTCTCCAATGGCAGCGTGAGACACTGAAAAGCCCCTGACTGCTTGGCAGCAACTAAACCATCAGTGTGTTATCAACATTGTTCCCATCCTAACTCCCAAACACAGCACCACACCAGAAAATCAACCCTATCCTAGCCGAAACCAGGATACCCTTGGAAATCATTTCTCATCCAGAGGCACGGGGGCTGGGAAATCTGCTAAAACAACACCATGTCCTCATGAACCTGCCTGACATTTAGGGTCACCACCAAGCAGATGTGATGCCCGCTGAATCTGGAGTGAGAACGGTAGCACCAGCCTCCTTCCCTCTTACCCATACAAGGAAAGCAGAAGAAGTCACCCAGCCATTATTGCTTGCACAAGCACCATTTCTCCACCTTCCCACTCAGTCTGAACTAACATAAGATATGTTTTGGCCATCTTTCTCTTGCAGCCACACTGGCCATGGTGCAGCTCTGAAGATAACATGAGCCTTTTTGTTACAACTGGCACTAGACAAGGTACTTGCAAGGCAAGTCACCATCAGTGAAACAGATATAAAGGAACAGATACAAAGTAAATTAACTCCCTCTAGCTCACAGGGCTTTTCAGGTACAGCTGGAATTGCCCACGGCTGCAGTCAGAGCCTGCCTAGGTCTTTGGGGAAAGTGCTCTCTGCGTCCTCTCTGAGACACAGAAGCTGGTCTGTTCACAGGCGCTGCTCACCTGCCTGAGCTCCCCTGTACAGCCTGTTGCTGGCCCTTCTTGCACCCAGCTGCCTGGACAGCTTAGCTCCCTTCCCTGTCCCCATGCCTCTGGCTTTTGCAGCATAGATGTTGCAATCTCAGTGTTTCACAAAACAGTGGTCTTTAAAAGGTGTGTTACCTCAGCCCAGATAAGTGCTGAGCAGCAACAACAAAAGACAGCTTTTGCTGGTAGAGCTTTGCTTGCTGGAGCTGTGAAGTCCATGCAATGCATGTGTACCAAGGAAACTACTCTAACAGGAATGTTTTATGTGGGGCCCAATATAGACCATCAAAAATACCGGTTTCTTACATTCAGTTCTTGATGCAAAAGAAATACATATTCAGTTCCTTTAGGAATTAAGCCATTGAGGTTTTTTTAATGCCAGAGAGCCTAGAAGTAGGGCAGAGAGATTATCATATCACTGAAACAGCGTAACTCCCAAATCAAATTACTGTTAGACCTGACACTAGCTGTGGAGAGGTGGGAAGGCAGGATGCTGCTGTTTGGGGAAGGATCTGTTTGGAGTGGTGGGGGTGGCTGCACAGAGGATCCAGACAGGCACGGGTTTCTCTGGCTTTTCATAAGGCATTTGACTTATTTCTGCATGGTACATTAAACAGGTCACCTCCTCACTATGGCTGTTTGTGAAAGGCAGGAAGCCACAGGCTGGAAGTGAAGAAACGTGTTTCCCAGGGGTGGGCATTCAGGCATGCCATGATTTCTCCTGGGCACTGGGAATCCTTATGGTGGTGGGATGCCAAGTGGCACATATGCTGCTGCCAGAGGGGTTTGTCTCAGGGAGCTCCCTCAGCTCCAGAGCAGACACTGCAGAGACCCTTATCTGCAAGGGGCTTCCTCTGGCCACCTCAAAGGCCCTCAAAAGGGCACTTAGAGACCCATCCCACCCACCCCTCCCCCATGATTCATAGCAGGTGTACAGACACCCCATGATGACACACCTGCAGGTCCCTCTCACAGCCCCACTGCTCAGGAAAGGCTGTGGTGGGGCACCACTTGAGGACTCTGTGCTAACTGCTTGGCAGCCTTTCATCATCCATTTAAACCAAATTTCCTCTCCAGGGCCTTCAGAGGTCAGAAAGCTCGGTCCAAGCCTGGGTTTCAGGTGGTACAAGAACATCCCTGGTGGGATTGCTGGTGGCTGCCTTAGCCTGGAACCCAACCTCACGGTTCACTGGTGGACTTGGTGCCAGGCCAGGGATCAGCCACTGGAGGTTCCAGCTTTCCGCACAGGGTGTACAGAAGAAAATGGTGGTAGAAAGTGGGTTTGATGACCAAATATACAAGGGGGTGAGACTCTTTAGAGGCCCATGTGTCAGCTTCCACAGTGAAGGGAAATGTGGGAGGAAAGGTGAGGAGAAGGCAGCATTTTTGGGATCCCATTGGTAAGGTGACTGCACATTCAAGCCAGTAGCTCTACGCAGTAGTGACTAGATCGTAGGACTAGAGCTGAAAACCAATCAGACACCTCTGAGCCACATGCCACCTGGTAGTGTGGAGTCCAGGACAGGCTGTACCAGCATCTACAAGTTTTTCCAGTTTGCAGCTGCCTGCCTGATTTACCAGGACACGGGGAGCACCAAGGACAGGGCAGGTGCTCTTCCTCCACAAGCAGCCACAGCTGTGTCTTTCTGCTGAGCGCAGTGGCCCAGCAGGGTGCAGCCACTTGTGGAGATGAGGACCTCTGCCCTTTTCATTTTGAGAGCATCCCACACACTGACACTAAGTTTCCTCCTGGGGCTGAGCTGAAGCTGTTATTGTGAGCAACTGCAGTGATGATGCTGGTGTTTCCTTTCACAAGCCAAGAGCTAGCCATAATTTATTTATAAGCAGTTTCTCTTCACTCCACACTCTATTGCTCATAACCAGGTGACATTAATGAAAAGACTTGTGATTTTTCTAAAAAAATTGTTTCTTCTGCCCTTGCCTGTCACCTGTCCCTGTGAGAAGTCATGTTCTGGACAGTCTGGGACAGCAAAAAAAAAAAAATCAGCTATCTTCACAGGAAGCTTTGACCACCCACATTTAATGAAGAATTAAAATTATTCTGGAAATTAAGGACTGATGAAGAAATTTTATTTCTGCTGCCAAAAAAATATCCACCAGAAAAACCCCACCCCACCAAAACCTCTGTTTATACCCAGTGAGATAGACAGATTCCTTTACCAACAGAGGTGGGACATATTTCCACTGGGAGAAACTAGAATGTGCAGATGCTGGCAGATACCCCTGAGCCAATTTCTAGACTACCAGGAAGCAGAGCACATGTCTCCAGCACAGAAGAAGCTGCTTCCCAGGGCTTCTGTGAACAAGTTCAAGACACAGCCCTGCTGACTTGAGAGCAGAGAGGTGTTCAGGATGGGAAGCTGCTGTGTTGTTTTTGTGTTCACAGGGGCAGAGCTAAGGCTAGCTGTACCTGTGCCTAGTTTTGCAACTGACTCCTCCTTTGAAGGGGGTTTTCTGAAGTACTTAGGGTTCCCCCAGAGGGGTCCCTCCCTGTGACAGCTGCCAAATGCCAGGGTTCAAAATGCCGTAACTGCTACACTGGGGTTTCCAAATTCATTGTCAAGGAGTTCGTCTCTTTTTTGAAAGGTGCTTTGTTTGATTAGGGTTTGGTGACCCTTGCAGTATGTCATACAGACCAGAGATGTGACAGTGCCATTCACACTGCTAAGACAGTTTCTAAGAGTCTGCTGAGGAGCTGCTGTGTCTCACAGCACTGCAGCTGATCTCATCTTCTCCACACCTTGTATTTCCAAGGAAAAAAGAGAAGTAAACTACACTAAATCAAAGAAAGCCTGTGGTGCAGTCACAAGGGGAAAGCTGCCCAGCTCATCAGTAGTGCTGCGCTTGGCTTGCCAGGGCCAAGGGAGTGGTTTTCCCACATCCCAGGGTGCATGCAAGAAGCTCTCTCCCTTACGGAGTTGGGGTTTGTGCACTTCTGTGCATCGTAACAGAGGTGCTTAAGGCCAGACCGAGTGGTGGAGGTCAGTTTCATAGCAATAGCTGCAGGTTAGCAGCCACCAAGGCATATTTCAGGGTCGACGTTTTCCTGCAGCTGTGCTGCCTGAGGACACTCAGGGAGCCTTTGCCTCTCCCTCCCTCCCAACTGCTGTTTGCTGATCAGCTCTGTTGCAGGAGCACCTGGGATGGGAGCCTGCTGTGTGCAGTGCTGTCTTCCTACATCAAGATCAGGCCAAGGACTTGTGTGATTTTTCTTTCTGCACAGCTAACTCCTACCAAGAAACTTACTGAAGAAACAAAACCTCTTCATTCCCATCAGCAGGAAGATTTTGTAAGCCACTAGGTAACAGGTGTGAGGGGTTGGTGAGGAGTTGCTGCCTTCATAAGACTTTGTAACAGATGCTTGGCTTGTAGTGTTTCTTGGAACAACTGAACATGAGTTTTAGCCCTGCTCCCTGGGGGTCCCAGTGATTAATCCGTATGCAGGATCCAAAGCAGAGCTAAAGACTTGTCTAACAGCTTTAAGCCTTTCTCATATGATGAATATGAACTACAAGGCAGTTCATCTTAGGAACTGTTATGCTGTCAGTACAGCTCTAGACCATTTGAGACCTGGGAACAGGCCCCCACAGAAAGCACCAGGAACATCAACTGGCTGCAGTGCTTAACAAGAGCCTGGAGGAGAGCTGCCAAGGTGACAAGGAGCAAACCTCTCCAGGTAGGCTCATTGGTCCATGCTGTCCAGGTCTCCATTGCTCTCACTCAGAGAATCCCTTTGCAATAAAAACCTGGTTGTGTCTGACGGATGCAGCAGCTTCCCACACCTCAAACACCAGCTCGGATGCTGCATGTGTGACTGCTCCACTGCCTTTTTGCAACTGCATTGTAGGTATGTGGGGAGAACCACACTGCCCTGGGTTAACCAAGGAAACAGTCTCCTGTTTGGCTCTAAGGCAAACACAAATCTCTGGGTCAAACACTCACATCGAGCAGTTTGACGGGGAAAAGAAGGAAGCAGTGGGTTTCACCAGAAATTTTTGCTCCACCAGCCTGGGAAAAAACCTCTTTATCAGGAACCAGATCCCAGAGGTGGACAAGCAGGGTCACACGCACCAGAGAGCAATGCTGCTCTGCAATGTTAATTAGCTAATACTCACTTGTGATCCCCTTGCCCTCCAGCTGAGCCGGATTGAGATGCAACTCACGGAAGAAGGGTACACTGAGGCCCCTCCACATGCCTGCACAACATGAGTGCATGCGTGCTTCCTACATCCCTGAGCATGCCTAACCCCTTGGCAGCTTCAAATGTACATGCAGGGAAGCAGGAAGACCCTCGTCATGTGGGACATACTTCAAAGATCTCTGGTTAGGTTGATCATGTCAAATGTTGCAGTGATGTAAAACCATTCCTCTCAAGTGCAACTTCAAACTGAAACTCTAAAAATGGATTAGAAGAAAAATAGTCACTGTTATCAAACTCATCAGGAGAGCTGAAACACAGAGAGATGAGGTCTGTGGGGCTCAACCAGGAACAGAAAGAGCAGGTGGAAGACAGACAACCTGGAGCTGAAGCCAGTTGATGAGAGAGGAGACTGATTATAAAGTCTTTCTTGGATGTCCTGGTTTTGGCTGAGATAGATTTGATTTTCAACATAGAATCATAGAATCACCTGGGTTGGGAGAGACCCTTTAGATCATCAAGTCCAACCATAGGCTAAGCCTGACTATTGCACCTCTAGACCATGTCTTTAAGGACTTCATCTACACGCCTTTTAAATACCTCCAGGGATGGTGACTCCACCACCTCCCTGGGCAGCCTGTTCCAATGCCTGACAATCAGTAAAGTTCTTCCTGATACCTGACCTAAATCTCCCCTGGTGCAACTTTAAGCCATTTCCTCTCATCCTATCACTTGTCACCCAAGAGAAGAGACCAACCCCAATTTCTCTGCGGTTGCCTTGCAGGTAGTTGTAGAGAGCGATGAGGTCTCAGCCTCCTTTTATCAAGACTGAAAACCCCCTGCTCCCTCCGCTGTTCCTCACAGGGCCTGTGCTGCAGAAACTGGGAGGGGACACAGCCAGGACAGGTGACCAAAACTAGCCAGAGGGGTGTTGAACCCATGATGTCTTGCTCAGTATATAAGGGGGGCACCTCTGCAGAGCCAGGAGAGAGTGAGTGGCCTCGTGGTGCCTAGCTGCTGTCTGGGGCTTACGCCACCATGTTGGATGAGATGCAAAGTGTGTGAACAGCAGTAAGTACTTCTTTAATTCGGCCTTCAAATGTTCCTATTTTCATACATAATTAGCCTCACTAGAGCAGTAAGAGCTGCCTGAAGTCCCCTCAATGTAATCATTGCTTGCGGAAAATTTCCTCTTGCATCTTTGTTACAGTTTCTCCCACAACATTTTTCTCTGAATAGGTGATCATTTCAGTCAGAGAGTGGGAGGAAACATCTGGCCCCATCTGGCTCAATTAAAGTGCCTTGTTCCGAAAGCATAACCCATCATTTTCTGTTCATCGTGTTGTATTTTCACTTTTGTCTGAAATTGGGACACACTTGGAAACGCTAATTATTTCATGAACCATCTAACATCAGACTTAAAACATCCTTTTCTCTTGTTGTTATGCAGAACCCTTACTTTGGAGTCTTTTGTCCACTGATACAACGTAACACTCTTTGGCTTATCTCATTTCACAGCCACTAAAGCCTTCCTAGCAGCCAAGACGGTGATGCCTACAGCAACGTGCTCTGCATAGCCAACACATCTGGTCTCTGTGTGCTCCAGCATACAGATGGCAGGCGAGGAGGCAGCAGATTGTGCTGTGCAGATGACAGAAAGGAGATGTCACCAGCCAATTCCCACCACCCAGACCACCCTGGTTGATGGGGTGCATCACCCCAGGGCTCTTCATCGTCTGGGCTTGTTCAGCCTGAAGAAGAGAGGGCTCTGGGGGGACCTTATAGCAGCCTTCCAGTACCTGAAAGGTACCTATGGGAAAGCTGGGGAAGGACAGTTTGCAAGGGCCGGTAGCGACAGGACAAGGTGTAATGGTTTTAAACTAGGGCAAGGCAGGTTTAGATCAGACATTATGAAGGTGTTCTTCACTATGAGGGTGGTGAGGCACTGAACAGGCTGTCCAGAGGGATGGTGGAGGCACCATTCCTGGAGACTTTCAAGGTCGGGCTTGATGAAGTAAGCTGATCAACCTGACCTAGTGAAGAGGTCCCTAACACATTCTATGATCTGTAACCCAATAAGCCTTGCACCCAGACCTGCAGCAGAACTCCAAAACATGTAGGTAAAACCTGTTCTGGGGCCAAAGCACACTCAGTACAAGGTGTGAACCTTATGATCTCAGGCCCAGCTGCCAGACAGCTCAGGCAGAGGGTGGTAAGCTTTAAGAAGTGCCATGCCATGCAGCTCAGACCAATCCTCAGGTGCACTGTGGGGAACACTGTGGGGAGTGCTGTCCCTTGTGCAGCTCTGAGGAAGGACTGGGCTGAACAGCAGAGCCTCTTGCACTCTTTGTATTAGGCAGCAATGTGTCTGTTGCAGAAGGGCGTCATGTAGAATACTTAAGTGTGAACCTCATGAAGGTCAGTGAGGCCAAGTAGGGATCATTTCCTTCTCCAAGACATTTAGGACAGCATTTACAAGACACACAGCAGTGGGCTGGTTTCTCGGGTCTCCTGCCCAAGCACAAAGCATGGCAGGGACAAGCAGCAGGGGCAGGAGAGTGTGTGTCTCCAGAGGTCTGGCTAAGGGCACCCAATTCCTTTTACTCTGCACCTTGTTCCGTGGCCTAGAAGGGGTTGGTGCCATGGCATATCACCCACTGGAGAAGGGCAGATCCCTGTTGTGATGCTGAATAATTAGACCTGAGTTTTCATGGTTGACTGTCTCCCACCAGTATGGACAGCGTATCAAGGAGACTTCCAGAAACCCCAAGGTCTGAGCTGCATTGGAGCCAGAACAGAAAATGCACCAAAACCCTGTCCCAGGGGCCCGGATACCATGAGGCAGGTGAATCTAGCAGGAGGCTCTTTCTTGAGGAAGCATCATGAAAATTCCCAGGTGTTTCCAAAGCCTCTATCCTGAAGTCAGCAGTTCAAGGCCACGGCAGGCACCCAGCTGCCCAGAGCCACCCTGCTCCCTGCAACAGCCCCTGAAAACACTCCTCCCCACAGCGATGCTGAGCCAGCTCCCTCATCAGATTTTGGTGCTGAGACTGGGGCAGCAGCCTCAGCTCTGCCTATCGAGGTGTGCCTGCCAGCCAGCACCCACAAGCACCCACCAGGGCGGCAGCGAGCGGCTCATACAAAGCACTGTGGTTCAGCTGGCCAGCAGCAGCTCCCACCTCATGGGATGCACCTCATCCCGGTGACTGTGCAGACCAGGGTGGTGCCAGCAGAGAGGAGGGAATCGGCTCATACCATCTCATCCTCCATGGCCTGAGGGCTGAAAGCAGAAAAGACACTAAGTGGATGTGTTATTTGCTAGAGATCAATTACAAACCAGTGTAAACATCTGATCTCCTACTGAATTAACTTCTTTATTATGCAATTTATTAAAGGATTATTCAGACAACTCAGCTGGATCTTACTAGCACTTCAATATTTATTCTGCCTTTTGGGAAGCAGCAGAGCTCCAAAGCATAATTTTCTTACTAAACTCTCCTGTTGGGAAGACAGCAAGTTGCTAACACTGCAGAAATCCTCCCTCTCTCCTCCATGAAGGGTTATGGCCTGCCGCATTCCTACCCCTGCTCCTGGCTCCAGCGCACAGCCTGGTGCCCACATATCACCAAGGAAGCACATCTGCCCAAGCCAGGTACCCAGTTGCACAGATTGGTCTTCACCGTGGAGACCTGAGTTGCAGCTAAAAAGCCATGTGGAGGTATGGCTACAGTTATACATAACACCAAGGGAACCACTTTAGGTTTACAAAAATGGCCTAGTGAAAACAATAGAAAAATCATCCCTATCACCACTGTTTGCATTTGCAGCCCAGAAGGCCACCAACATCCTGGGCTGCAACAAAAGAAGCGTGGCCAGCAGATCAAGAGAGGTGAATCCAGCTCTCTGCTCTGGTGAGACCTCACCTGCAATAGTGGGTCCAGCTTGGAGCCCTCAGTATAAGGACACGGATCTCTTGGAAGTGGGTCCAGGGGATGGACAAGAGGATGACCAGAGGGCTGGAGGACTTCTCCTACGAAGACAGGCTGAGAAAGTTGGGCTTGTTCAGCCTGGCCTTCCAGTACTTAAAGGGGACCTACAGGAAAGACGGACAGGGACAGTGTGCAAGGACAATGTTTAGATTAGATGTTAGGAAGTTCTTCACTGTGAGGGTGGTGAGGCACTGAACAGGTTGCCCAGAGAGGTAGTGGAGGCTCCATCCCTGGAGATATTCAAGGTCAGGCTTGATGGGGCTCTGAGTGACCTGATCTAGTGCAGATGTCGCCACTTACTGCAGGAGGGTTGGACTAGATGACCTCTAAAGGCCCCTTCCAACTCTACACATTCTATGATTCTATTTCAGATGATTAACACTGGGGTTGTGGAGAGGTTGGTAAACAACTAATTCTGTGAAAGCTGCATACCTGAAAACAAGGCTCTGCCTCACCAGACATCTGCCAAGAGCACCAGGCTGCTTTCTTGCTGCTGTTCATTGCTCCAAAACTGGCCTCAGCAAAAACTGGATGTGTGAGGAAGGGTGAACATTATCTCAGACCCCACCAAATACCTGAGTATAAGAAACACACAGGCCTGTAGGACCCGTATGAAAGTTACCAAACCTGAGATGTTCTTGGAGCTATGAAAATAATGAGAAGTGCTGACTTCCCATTGCAAAGACCTTGGCATTATTGGTTGTTTCACAGACTTAATTCTTCCTGACACTTGGCAATTCCTTACAGGAATTACCTACCTTAGAGGAGGGACTTTGTCTGCCACAAATGTATGACTGGCACATGAGAATTACTGACATTTCAGGTCTTAAGAAGCCTTGGACTTGCCTTTTCCCACCTAGAAATCGTGGCTTTGTAGCACAGCCATGCTCATAACAAACCTCAAGCTTTGTAACATCAATTCCCTGCACAAGACCTCAAGTCTTGTCAGGCCTTGATCTGTCTTGGCTTGATTACATCCATCTCTGCAAAATTACCTGCAACATACCATAGGATTAGACACATACTGTCTAACTTGTCCTAACTGCAGCAGGATGCAGGTGGAGGCAGCAGGTGGATGTGTGCCTTCTCCTTCACATTGCCCTGTGGAGATCATTTTAAATGATGCAGCCTTTGTCCAATTAAGGGATGCAAAGGTTTCCCAGCTTTCTGTAAACCTGGAGCTCAATTTCACATTCCTGGGTGTATGGTCTTCTACCATCACCTTCCTTTTATGCTTCCACACAAACAACAAAAACTGCCTTTAGAAAATACATTTGCATTTCATTCTGTCTATAGAAAAGACTGAGAATTATTAAATGCCACCATGGACCACAGCAATAGAGTTTCAAGCCTATGCTAATCCTCCAGGAGAAGCCAATCTCCCAGCATCAGGAGTAATCTTCTAATACTATTGGTGCAGCACCAAAATTAATCATTTATCATTTCTCAGTTGAAGCAGACACTACACTTGACAGCTACAGAATTAGAAGCTGAATTTTGTCTGATTTTATTTACCATATACAAGATGCTTGATCAGATTAAAGATACAGTTTCCAGCCATTCCTCCAGGTAAAACTCACACTTCACTTTTAAGGTCTTGTTGGTATCAATTATTTGTGAATTGCTGTCACTTAGTGTGATCGCTGTACCTTCATTCATGGAAGTAAATTAATGCAGAACAAATTTTCTTTGAATCTACTGGCATCTTGCTTCAGACAGGAAACCTCCCAGGGCAGGACTTAATTCAGTACTCAAGTTTGAAGTGTTTAACTTACTGAACAGATTAATTTTGTGGCCATGGCAGTGGGGCACAGGAATGCTGGAGCAAGATTGGACTTGCCTGTGAGAGCAGGTGTTAAGGATGCCACCCCTGAGACATGCTTGACAGTGCAAACCAGCACCACTTGCAGCCACCCAGGGACAGAGGATGGCTCAGCAACCTCAGCACGGGTGCAGCAGCCTGAGCTGAACAGTCAGCACGTTCTAGCATGCAGAGGGGCTCAGAGCAGGGACTGGATAGCAGATTGCACTACCCAAGTTTTGGCTGATGAGCTACTCTTCCACCTCCCAATGCAAGCTACTGTGTCTGAGTATTAGCACTCGAAATACTTGCATGTCTATGCTGAGGTCACATCTACATGTCACAGCTTGGGCACACAAAATGCACAGGCCTGTGCTCTAATTACTCCTCAGCCTGTTGCTCTTCTGTGTTGTTTTCACACAGACACAGTATACACACTCCCGTGGTGCACACCTCCTCTTCCCCATCTCTCCAGCTTCAAGAAGACAACAGCAAAGTAAGATTACTCGCTCCTGCTGGAAGTCACAGATCACTTGCTGTCTCGGAGTAGCAGTTAAAAAAGCAACAGGCAGAGCCTGTGGGCTTCTCAGGAGGAAAGCAGGCAGCAGTGTCCCAGTTTGAAAGAGGAGCAGCTGCGCAGCACCTTCCCAGCAGAGCTGGGGAGACAAGCCTCTGCTGCTCTTCCAGCCCCAGCCCCACAGACAGGGGAGAGCCCTCCCTCAGGTATCATCAGCGCTATGAACTCAGACACCCAAAAGCAGCACCTTTTCTGCAGCATTCACATTTTAAAAAAACGCACAGAAAGATGCAAAATTATTAGTGTGGGGCAGTTTTGGTTAAAAAAACCTGCGTGGTCCAAGTGTGGAGTGGTTATGAACATGTCCTTCTGCCAGCAGATGGCAATCAAAACAAAGAAACATAATCACTTCTGATAAATAACGCCAGTTGCAGTCAGGTGCGCTTTATTCAAGCAAGTGATGCAGCTGACACCCACACCAAGGTGGCATGGGAGAGGGTTGGTGCTCCTCACTCCCCAGCTCCTGCCCCTTCCTGCTGGATTCTCTGATGGTGGATTGACAATTGGTTGAAAGGCAGAGCCCAGAAGGTTGTGATCAGTGGCAGAGTCCAGTTAGAGGCCTGTAACAAGTGGTGCTCCTCAGGGGTCAGTCCTGGGTCCAACCCTGTTCAATATATTCATCAACGACTTGGATGAAGGGACAGAGTGTACCCTCAGCAAGTTTGCTGATGATACAAAACTGGGAGGAGTGGCTGACACACTGGAAGGCTGTGCTGCCATCCAGTGAGATCTGGACAGGCTGGAGAGCTGGGAGCAATCTTACAAAAATTCAACACAAGCTAGTGCAGTGTCCTACTAGGTGTACAGGAGACTGTATATAACCCCAGTCACCAGCACAGGTTAGGGGCTGACCTGCTGGGAAGCAGCTCTGCAGAAAATGACCTTGGGGGTCCTGGTGGACAACAGGTTGGCCACAAGCCAGCAGTGTGCCCTCCTGGCCAAGAAAGCCAATGGGATCCTGGGGTGTGTCAAGAAAAATGTGGCCAGCAGGTTGAGGGAGGTTCTCCTCCCCCTCTGCTGTGGTGAGGCCTTATTTGGAATAATGTGCACAGCTGTGGGCTTCCCAGTTCAAGGACATGGAACTACTGGAGAGGGTACAAGAAACGGCCCACAGAGATGATTAGGGAAACAGAACATCTCTCTTACAATGTGAGACTGAGGGACTTAGGACCTTTTAGTCTAAAGACTGAGGGGGGACTTTATCAATGCTGTTGAGGGGTGGGCGTGAGGAGGATGGGGCCAGTCTTTTTTTCAGTAGCATCCAGTGACAGGACAAGAGGCAACGGGCATAAACTTGAATATAGGAAGTTCCACCTCAGTGCGAGGAGGAACTTTACTGTGAGCACTGGAACAGGCTGCCCAGAAAGGTTGTGGGGTCTCCTTCTCTGGAGACATTCAAAACTCACCTGGATGCTGTCCTGTGCAACTTGCTGTAGGTGATCCTGTTCTGGAAGGGAATCTCCAGAGGTCCCTTCCAACCCCTATCATTCTGTGATCCTCCTGGCAGAGCTGTGCCAGCCACAGCCCTGCCTGCCAAGGGCTGGATCCAGGCAGCCACCTCCCCTCTTCCTCCTCTCCTGGCAAGATGCAGACACCACCACAAGGCCAAGGACAGGCTGCAAGGAGCGGCCTCATCAGGAAAAGCAGAGCACAGAACAGAGACCCATCTCCTCCTCAGATTTCCTAGGAAGAGTTTGGGAGACCTAGGAAGTCCCAAAATGTCCTTTTTTTAAACTCTAGAGATGGCAACTAATTGCAGCTCAACTCTCCATGGGGTATGTGCTCCTCATGTCACGCCACAGATTAAAAACAGTGGTTTGGAAGCAGCCTTGCATGTGTGGGGAAGCTGCTGCTGCAGGTGAGTGTAGAAGCTGATGAGGTCACAGTGTTCTGCACAATGTTTTTGCTGCCTTTTTTATCCCCGTTTACACTTTGTTTTTTTGCTTTCCCTGGTACTCAAGGTAAGGCCACGCTCTCTTTGTAACACATGCTACCTGCCTGGTGCAATTGCTTACCGACACCTGCCAGTGTAGGTTTTCCATCTGCTGAGGATCATGCTCCAAGCTCGCTCTTCCTGAAAACCTGCCAGGGTAGCCAAGCTTTGTACAGGGTAAGGAAAGACGCAGCTCAACAGCAACATCTTTCTCTGCTGCAGCTATAAGGGACTGGAAGTAGGTACCATTGCAGCTTTGCATGTCAGGAGTAAGCAAGTTAACAGCAGAATGAACAGCATATTCTGCATGGGATGCAGGGAGCAAGATAACTTGGTCAGAAAAATTATAGTTCAGATCTTTTAAACCCATCACATTGATTGTAGTAGTAAGCAGAACATGAGAAACACTACCAGTGGCCGTGGCCCTTCCCCAACAGCACTTACACTCTTCTTGCTTCTCACCTTACTAAGGCTGCTTTGCCCTGCTTATCCAACCCATCCTCTCCTGGTTACACCCATGCATTCCCTCATGCTCTCCTTGTTTTCTGCCTTCTCCTTGGGGATCCCCTGTGGTTAAAGGAAACTTTCAGTATGCAACCAAGTGGCTTATTCCCAACTATAGAAGACCCTGCATTCCCCCATTCTTGTTTTGAGAGCATGGAGTCAAAAGATGCTTCTGGGCACCTAGTCAGCACTCAGCAGCAACTCCCTCAGGCACTCCCCACATCTGCAGTCCTTCACCTGATGTCCCACTCCCCCACCCTTCCTACAAGGTGCTCATGCCTCCCTCTGACCTTGCCGCAGTTGTGCATAGTTGGGTGCTGAGAAAGAGGGGCCAGGGGCTGCAGAAAATGGCTGCTAGAATCTTCTGCCAGCCTGCTGATAGCGCCTCTGAGAATCACATATAGGAGACAAAGGCTCCACCAGAACACGGAGTGCCAGGAAGGCTGCAATTTTGGCCCGTTAAGGGCATTGGGATGTCTATTTGCATATAAATGTAAGCAGTTGACAGACACAAAAGCCGGGAAGGCTGGGGGAGGAGGCGCCCAGGTACCCGGGCCAGAGATGCCCCTGCAGCCCGAGCTGAAGCACGGGGAGTAACGGGAGGAGAGGACCCATGGAGAAGGCAGAGACCCGACCTGCCCGGTGGAGAGGCTCCACGCTGGATGGAGCCGGCGGAGACATAGAGAAGATGCCGTGACTTACGCTGGGATGAGCCCCTGCCAGCACAAGTGACCTACAGAGGTGAGTCAAACGGGTTTGATGGGGGAGGCCTACAGCCCCGTGGAGGACTGGGACTGAGAGACACTGTGATTGATTGCTGCCTGCCAGAGCAGAGATGAAGCCCGGTGGGAAGAGATTTGCCTTGGAGAAAGTTCGTGGAGGACTGGCTCTTATGGGTGAGATCCTACGGTGCAGCAGGGGGAGGGGGTGTGGAATGGATGCCCCCATCCCGGCCGAGAAGGAAACCATCTTGCAAGGGACTGACCAAAGCCCCCATCTCCTAGTCCCTGCCCCCCGTCCTGTGCTGCGAGCAGGAGAGGGGAAGAAGGGAGCAAAATCATGGCTGAAAGGGAAGTCTGCTTTAGAATGGAGGGGCGGGGGGAAGGTGTTACCGAGACCCCCATTTCCCCAGGCCCTGCCCCTCCTGGGCTGCGACCGGGAGGGAAGAAGGGAGCAAACTTCTAACTAAAGCCTGCTGAGGAGGGAGTGGTGGGGGAAAAGTGTTTGCCTGGTTGCACTTGTTTTAAGATTGTTGGTTGCACTCCTGCCTCTGGCTCTTTCACTGTTTCTCTTAAGCGTGGTGTAATAAATTAGATAACTTTTCTCTTCTGCACTCTGTGTTGAGTCTGTTTTGCCCGCCTCATTAACGAGTTTGTCTCTTGAGCCGCCCAATTATGTTATTTCTCCCCTGTCCAACTAAGAAGGGGAGGAATAGACTGATTTTGGTGGGCATCTGGCCTTTGGCCAGGGCTCAACCACCACACACCTCAATCTTGTCCAGCTGTTCCAGCTCTGCTTCTCTCTGATTCCTGCCATGCACCTGGCACAGGACAGCACTGCCTTGCACGAGGTCCTGCACAAGGACTCCTCTCAGCACTCAAAGAAACCCACCGGCAAAACCAGAGCAGCACACTGTAGGGACCCTTCCCCAGCAGGAGGAGAGACTCTCTGAAGAGACATGGGGTTTCTAAGCAGTTTGGTCAACCTCAACATGCTAATGAGAGCCAAATAGCTGAGTGTTGTTCTGAAAGAGGCAGGGGAAACGCTCTGGGCATTCAAGTAATATCTCTGATTAATAAAGAAACATGCAAAGTCCTTTTGATTGTTTTAATTGATCACTGGTTAAGTTGTGGTACATTTCAAAGCAAAATAGTCTGTTCAAGAACATTGTGCCAAACATTAAATCTACTTTTAAACAAGGCTTATTTTGACTGTATTACCTTTATATACATACAGGTATAATTTTCATTTCACTAGTAGCAAAATCACTCATTACATTACATTTCCTGAAAGATGGCAAAAAATAGGACTTGAACATCTGTCCTGTCCTTCCACACACCCCAAACCAGAAAAATCACAAGTATAGAAATTCTAATCACGACTACACATAAATATAGTAAGGACCCCAGAGCAAGCCAAGTCCCTATCAGAGATGACAATCACTTCTAGAAGTCTACATTGCAAATATACAGTACATTCCAATAAAGACTGTTTTGTGAGTTCTCACAATGCCTCTTAATCCCCTTTTGGTAATAAAAGTTTTTATGACAACATGTATCCTTCAAAAAATCACTGGATTTGTATTACTGGAGCATACATTGGAAGTTTAATGCAGTCTGAACTGCAGTTTACAATAAGCTCACCCAAACAGAGAGCAAGCAAGCATTGCAAGATTCACCAGGATCAGAAACAGGACCCTAGCCACTGGGCACGTGGTAGCCAGAGGCTCTGTGCACCAGGGACAGGCTCGAGGGGTGGGAAATGGTACATTCCTTCTACAGCTTTTGCAGGTCAATCACCTGCAAGCTCCTGACAGAAAGTGTCAACTGACTCAAAACACAGGCAACTGTACAAGACTAATTTGAAATTATTTACAAAGATCTGGTTACATTGCAATTGCTGGGCAGTTAAGGACAGGGCTTAAGGAACAACAAGGTTTCCACATTTATGCAACCCCTGAAAGGTCCCCGCGTCCCAGCAGAGAACAGTGGTCAGTGACCATGCTGACACACAGCTGCTGCTGGGGACAGCGCAGCGTGGCCTTGGGAGGTGGAATGGCACACACAGCCCAGCAGTGCTAACGGCAGCAGGCATCTCAGCTGCACTCACACTCTGCTTTGGTGTGTGCACATCCTGAATCCTGTGCATGCAGCTTTGAAGATGCAGTCTGCATTCAGGAAGGAGCTGTCACCGTGTGCTCACTATTAGCAAGAAGAGAGGGGAACAAGGCATTCTTCACGAGCACTAGTGACCCCACAGGTGCAACGGCAAGGACTTCACCACTGTCCCAAGGAAATGTGTTTCACTGGCACTGCTGTGGTGGGTTTTACATTCTGCATTTGCTGAAAGAAGCTACCATTGATTAGCAAACTATCTGAACTTTAACCAAGTGACAACATAGAGGAAGAGTTCCTCTGATGTCTGGTAACTGCTACCCACATACAGTGCTGAACATAACCCTAATAATTTATTATGCATGCAAGTGCTTAACTGCTCATTTCCTTTCTCTCCCCTCCTTTTAAGTCCAAGGAAACCAGGCAGCACTAGGAAACACCAAACAGGCATGGCCAAAGAGAGTTAGAACTGATTTCCCCCAACACGGTCAACACACATCAACTCTTCTCCATTTAGCAGGTTATAGCCACATGCACTCCTGGTTCTTGACAGGTATCTATTTTAAAAGTTGATTTGCCTAGATCTCCAGATCTAACAGCAACATAACAGAAGCGACTTAATTCAGAAATAACTAGTGGAAACCTGCCCTATCATTTTATGACCTGCCTCACAGCAACATCTGCAAGAGAAGCCAAGCTCTGGGTACTGCTGCTTGTCTGTAGCCACTCAATAGCACTTCTAAAAGGGCTGGAAGAGCTGGCTACAAGCCAGGTTCTTTCTACTAATCTAGGCTGGGTTTTAGCAGAGGTAGGGAGGAGTAGGTAAATGGAGAGAACTTGAAAACAAATTCGGGGTGTGGGTTACAGTCTGGATGTCCTCCTCTACTCCTCCCTTAATCTATGTTGCAACATTTTTCTTTGCTCTTGCAACAACCCTGTCTAGCTACTCACTTTTAAGAGCTGGATCCTAGTAGGCTGCAAAGGCAGCATGGCATTAGCTGTCACTAACAGACAAAGAAACTACCAACGTATGCCAAAAGGCACAGCGATCCGTGGCAGGGGTCAAGCAGAGGCTTCACAACAGCACTTCCCAGTGCCACACGTGAAGCCTAGTGAACACACCACCACCCTCACAGCAACGCCTGATCACCCCAACCTTTGCAGACAAGAGAAGCAGATACGAAGCCTAACTTCCAGGACATGCTTTCACGTCAAGATTTCAAAATTTAACTGCAATGAATAATAAGCATGACTGGAAAATACACATTTTAAGCCCAGAGATAATTCACAGTTATCTAACCAAACCTAAGATTATTCTTTAGCCAATTCTAAAACCTTTTCAGCTTGTTGACAATATGCCTACAGGAATACTTAGAGTGCAGCCCTACCCCAAACAGCAGACAACCAATTAACAATCAAGTAGAGCATGAGAAAGGTGGGTCTTTTACCATGTTTCTTACTGGTTTTTAGGATGAATTAAAACAGGATTTCTGGACGCTTCCTTCCAAATGACCCTTCTCTTTAAAAGCAACATTAAGACCTAATGTATGCTTATATACAATTTACCTTAACTTCCTTCTTCCCAGTTGCCTGTAGCTAAGAAATGCACTATCAAAGCATTACACAGTGAAACACCTTTAACAGTCTTCATGCTGCTTTACCTGCCAAAGAGAACAAAACTTCAGTTTATTATGTATATCACTAGAATTTTTAAGGTTTCCTTACAGAGCCTCACCAAAATCCAACTTTTCACATTCTTGTATGCAACACAGCTAAGTGACAAACAAAACAGTTTAGCTGTCAAGATCTGAAAGCTTCCCAAACTCACACCTTTCACAGATTCGTGGCATCAAAACTGAACTACACAGAAAGGAGCAGGATGGGTGAGTCAGCCAGACCCCACACTTCATACCAGAGCTGATTAAGCCAAAAATAAGTTGAGGGCTCCTGCCAACCTGACTGAAGTTTCCATACTTTTGAAATGGCTTTGGAAGAACCCACAGCCAAACTTCATGGCTTTCTACAGTTCTGAAAAGAGCAAGTCAGTTTCAACAGATCTTCAGTCTGAGATGACACACTTGCACTCCAGTTTCCCTGCTCACTTAAAAGCACATCAAAACTTCTCCTCCACTGTTAAATTTTGCAAACAAGAGTAGACAAAAAGAGAAATGTCTAAGCCATCCAGAAAATGCTACCAAACATATCAAGTAGAGAGGAAGGAATTTTCCTGTGTTTTACGTTTGAAATTTTTTTATGCATCTATGTCAAGAAAAAGAGCAATTAAAAATGTGTCCTTCAAAATTAAGCTGCCTGTATGTGATGAAAGAAACATGGGTTTTTTGATTAGTCCTTCCTCACTAAAACTAGCTCCCTCAGAAATCCCTTCTCTCAGCTTTATACAGGAGTGCAGTAGATGACAGTCATTATGAATGAGGCTTTTTAAACCTATTAATAGATGTCATTTGCTCTGGATCTGTAGAAAAAAACCAAGACACACACAGATCTCCAGCAAGCCCGTTCTGCCAGCAGAAACCTTTCATTTCCATGGATGCAGACTACAGATACATGCAATGAATTAGAAAGTGTCCCAAGGGAAAAGAAGAAAAAAAAAGCTCTTACTTGAAATCAGACAGCAGGGTATCTGTTCTTATGAAGAAATCTACTGATATTTAAAAAGGCTTCAAAGTAACTGAAATACCATAGCAGCTATGAATAACAGATAATCTCCCCAATCCATAACTGATCCTGGCTTCCATCTTAAAAAAAATCACAGTAGCTTAATATATGTAAATATATACACAGAAAAACCTTTTATCAGAGGTTAATAAGTAACTGTGTTAGCTCTGAGCTTACAGACTATACATTGCAACCTGTGTTCACAAGTCTCTAAAGCCATCAGCTCACAGGCTGACATAGCAGTGGAAAAGCCTCATCCAACGCTGTTCTGGTGGCATTAGAACCTCATGTTTTCTGTTCACATGTTGCTCAGCTGAACAGTTACCTCTGATAATGGTACAGTATCCCCTCAGTTAAAGCATGCAAAATGTATGAAATGGCAAAATGATCAAAATATCCCCTTGAATGCTGAACTGTACTGTTTGGAGACTGCTGCCAAAGCTTTAATTCCCCAACACTAACTGCCAACCTTTTCAAACTCGGTAGCAAAAGGCAGTTTTCCTGTCACTGGTCATTAGCACCTGCTCAGCCCAGCACTAAGGAAAAGCCGCCTCCTGGCTGGGGGTGAGGAAGCAGGGCAAAGGCTTTGCTACCGACTTGTGTGCCTGCTCGCCTTGCACCAGCCCGGTGCGTGGGGGGCAGGCAGGAGACCAGAACTGCAGCAGCCTACCAACACGCCCCACACGTTATCACACACACTGATGCCATGCCTATCAAACACAGGAGTTCAGACAAGCAGCCAAGTGTGCTACAGCAACACTCTGAACGCTCTCCAGGTGACGATGAGCGATGCCGCATCTACGCAGACACACCACAGCAGAGCGAAATGTTTTGTGCTTACACTTCAAGTTTCAGAATACCATTGTTTCTATCAGAGTAGAAATGGAAGGAGTGTTTCACTGAAATTAGAAGCAAAAAAGACACCGTTTGAAGTGCTAGGAAAATCAACACTGGTCAGAGCACTGCCTTCCACAGGTTCATAATAAATAACAAAACAGCAGGAACGTGCAGACCTTAAAGTCAGGATATGTTTCTAGATATTTGGTAAGTAAAAAAGTTAAAAATCAAGAACAACCCTGGCTGACTTTCCCATATTTAGGGTCTTTTTGGCTAAACAACTGTTAATTTATTGTAAGGAACACAGGTATTGTCACAAAACATTATTTACAGAATGATTATCAGACAGATTACATAAAATACAATTGAAAATATACACCTTCAGGTTTGAGATAAGCCAAGCAAATTCACTGCTGATAACTAAAGAACCTTAAGCAAGAGGACAGGCACTAAACATCAAAACTGATTCACAAAACTACTGAAAGTAACAGACAAATTAAGGAAGGTAGGGGAAAGCAAAGATCAATGAAATTGGAATGATTTATAATTAATACTTAGTATACCAGGAGTCATGGAGCTTCATTAAAATTCTGTTTTACTACCTATAAAACTGAAATGACATCTTTGCTTCCAGACTGTAACTCCAAGTACTGAGCAGCTGTTCTATTAATGCATCTGTGTAATGCTTTGTAATCTACATTTTACAAAATATATCACCATATTGAAGTGCATGATTAGAAACTGAGTTGAAAACATGGAACAGCACTTCATAACCCATGGGTGCAATGAAGTCACACCAACGCTCAGGTAGAGTTTTTAGAAGTAGCTCTGTGAAAAGTGAAGTTTTAGAAAAGGGACTTGGATCCCTGGTTTTCAAACTCTGACCACGCATCATTCAGTTCCATGAAGATCATTTTGGCATACTGCTCATAAGGCTGTCCTGTGGCCTGAAAACAAACACATTAGAAACAAAAACATTAGGAATTATGTGACTTGGGGAATATCTCATCCATTTTATTTTTTTTTCTATCTTACTGAACAACCTTTGCCTGTTGTGTGCATGTAATTTTGCAGATACACTGCTTCTTCTGATCTTATCCAACGTTTACCATGAGTATTTTAAACAAATTTCTGGTTTCCTTGCATTACTTCAGACTTCTAGTGCAATTTACAAATAACTGAAACATAGCTAAAAACAGTTTTTGAAGCTGTTCTTTTCATAAATAGTTTTAGTTAGTAGTAACTAGCAATCAAACCCAGTCATTTTTGGCATTGCTGCAGACAAACTGTAAAGTAGCGTACCAGAATAAAAACTTAATTACTATTTAAGAATAGTCCTTTTGCATGGGGTTTCCTGGAGTAAAAAAAATACCTACTGAGATTGCAAGCATTCAACACAAATGACACAGCACTTCCAGTGCACCTGCCTCCAACCTCAGATGGACACGGTGTGCGCCTGATGCTGTGCCTCTGAGTCAGCCCAAAGCTGGTGGGTAGTACTGAGCCAGTCCCACAAGGTGAGTCACTCTAAGAGGTTCTTTTAATACAACAAAAGGGAACCCCCAGAGCCCTCTCCAGTATCCTTCCTCTGCTACTTGGCTTTTGCCAGTCGTGGTATTTTACAGACCCTTTTAGCAACTGCTTTAAGTGGCAGAAAAGACACCAAGAAAGAAGGATGACTCAGAAAAGGTCTGTGTTTGATACTGATGTGTTAAAGGGTTTATGGAAAGCATCATGAAACTACCTGACAGGTGGAAGAAACCACATGAGAACAGCAAAGGACAGGGGGAAGAAAAGAACAGAATTTTGTTTCTCAGGAGCTAAACTACTGCACACTGAACCACCAGTAAAAGCAAGCCTGAAAATCCAAGCCAGGTATACTCTATGCTTGCCTTTAACATGCAGCCTAGAGCAGTGACTCAGAACAAGAAACTACCTTCATGTGATGGGAGACTATCAAACAGCAATGAAATGTATTAAATATTTTTATAGTATAGCTGGAATGTCATATTGATCAAGTAGTTTTCAACTGCTAATTAGCTTATCCAATCAAGTATACTTTTTCTAGCTCCTAGCAAAGTTGTTTAGTAAAGGAAGTTCAGCAGGTTTTCCCCACCGGTTTTGCTGAGCCAGCCTCTGAGTCCTCATACTGGTGAAGAGGTCTAAAAGACCTGACATGTCAGCTGGTTAAAGAGAGCAGATTCCATTAACCAGCAACAAAGCCTGGCAGAAGCTTCTGTGGGATCTTTTTGTTAACATTTCTGTTGGATCCTGTGCTGTGTCAGGATGACACAAAAAATCCTGTACTATCTGAATGGAAGCAAAGTGATGAGCATCTAGTGTAATGATCAAGAACCAAGACTGCAGCATCTGTCAGCTACTACTGTGGAGTGGAAATAGCAGTTTGTATTCTTTCTAAGAGGAAAGATGAACAGAGGAACACACTCACCTTATCTGGATGAACTACAAGTACTGCTTTCCTGTAGTACTTCTTTACTTGTTCAGGAGTTACTAGATCTGCCATGCTGACTGGTTTCCACTTGTTTTCCCCTTCCCAAAGCACTGTATGAAGGGTGGATATTAATGCTCTGATATTTCGTTCCTTTCCTTCAATCCATTCAAGAATCTGGGGAAAACGGGACATAGAGAACCAAATGCAGCACTGTAAGCTTTCTCCCTCTACCCAGAGACATAACCTTCACTCTGTGTGAGACCACGACACAAATACTGAGGTCTTGCTGCGTTTGTACCCCAAATCCAACTCTTACTACATTCTTCTTCCTGGCACCCAGATCCCTAGCCACCCAAAAGTGCAGATGCACTTTTGGGTGGCTAGGGATCTGGGTGCCAGGAAGAAGAATTAGTTCCTAACTTTTACTAGTTTATTGCAGAAATTCAGGCTAGGGATCTGGGTGCCAGGAAGAAGAATTAGTTCCTAACTTTTACTAGTTTATTGCAGAAATTCAGTCACTGGAAGAAAAGTTACTGAGATAGTTACATATTACGTAACACTGTAAAAGACAAAATATCTTACAGGAGCAATTGAAAGCTTCTGTTATAATTACCAGGAACTTCCTGTCAGGGCACAACATTAATTTACTACAATTCTTGATATGTATAAAAGTTTTGGATCACATTTTTATAGTTAATGTTTACTAAGAACCTGCAGGGGTTCTTTAACAGAAGTGCCCAGATATCCCCAAGAAAGTTGATTAAAACAGCAATATTCAAGCCACTATGATATTGTGGTACAGTGTCTTCATTAAACACTATTATCTCTACCCTCTATCAGCAAGTATGCTAAGTAAAAACTGCATTTATTTCCATATACAGTGATTTCTTTTAAAAGCTACTCATGAAAGCCATGCACACTCTCTTCAGGTAAGTTTGAACACAAGTTTCAGCACCCCTTTCAAGTTTTTCTAAAGCTTTTCTAAAGCACACTAAAGACTACAAAGCTGAAAGTGTGGTGTTATCAATAATACATTAAAAAATTTAAAGAGTTTATCAGGTAACACCCAACAAACTACTTCTGTAGCCCATCTTCAGACCTGCATGTTAGTCACTTTGAGACAGCAGCAGCACTTACTAAGTAGAAAATGCAAGTAACTGCATCCCCTGGAAATTTGTTGTCACCAGCCTACTTTTTAAAGCATAGTTTCATATTATCAGCCAAATCCATCTCTTCTAATGACACCTTTGAGAACACCAGAGATACATAGCTGTTCTGGCTTCAAGAAATGGACTCTGACAAGAAATCAGCTGCTTAAGTTCTCCAAGCTCAGCTGAAAAAAGCAGGATCTTGCAGTCTATCCACATACCTCCTATGGTATTGTCACTGCCGCTTCATTGCTGACTCTTATTCATGCTAGTTAATTTCTACAGTCAGATGATCTAAACACAGATTAAAATTCTGTTCTGCTTTATCAGTTTGCACTGTTGGTCGTTGCATCTTTCTGCTGTGTTTTCAGCAGTTCAAGGCATCAGCTCAGACTTACACTGGTATCAAAAAATCACTGTTCAACCAACCTTGAGTTTCAGTGGGTCCATATCTTTAGACATTTCTTGTTTTCTCATCTCAGCCATGGTCTTTGGTCCCTTTTTGTCAGATTTAGCTGAAAAGCCTTGCTTAGACAAGAGATCCTCAAAATCATTTTCTGAAACCTTTGGCTTTTGACCTGTGAAGAGAAAAATGTTAAAAGACAAGTTGCACGGGAGAACTTTGATACACCTGCATGACATTTCTCCCTGCTATGATAAATATCCTTCAGCAGCTTGATAAACTCCACAAGACTAATAGAAGGCTAGGAATAAAAAGGATCACTGACATGCTCTCGGTCCAGTGAACGGAATGATAACCTCGTGTACATATGTGACTAAATACTTGCATCTCTTCTGAAAAAAGTGGAGTAGATTCAAGGGAGTACACATCTATGTATTCATGAAGTAGGAAATGATTCCATTTTCCCCACTATACAGTAATTCTAACTGCTTTGCAGCCGTTTTACAAGTGACCATATACTCAATACTCTAGTCAAAAGCACACAGGCAGCATTTTACTATACTGAAACTGATGCAGAATAATGAAGGAATAAAGTATCAACATGAATAGTCATTATAGTACCAACAAATTCTAGAGAATTATAGACTATTTGAATTCTTAAGGAGGCCTGTGGATGTCATCTAGTTCAATCCCCACTCAAAACAGGGACTACTATATAAATTTCTTAGGACCTTGTCCAGTTATGGTCCACATGCTTTCAAGCATGAGAATTCTCAAGATGCCGTGGCCCTGTTGCAACGTTTTATCCTCATGTTAGCTGAAATTTTCCCTGTTCTCCAAGCAGACCTTCCTGTGCTGCAACTTATTCCCACTTCCTCTTCCATCCTGCCACCTCCTTCCAGATACAGATCAACAGAATCATTTCAATTTACAGAAGTATTTGCTGTCCTCTTACATGTCAGTTCGAGAGGCGTAATGCTAGTACCAACACACCAGGAAAATAAAATTTTCCAAGAAGGTTAATGTAATGGGCCCATGCCCATACCTATACCTCTACATTTGCCTGTTCAGTTGGAACATCCTAATGTTCCAAGTCTATTTCCAAGAAATACCGTGCCTGCTCCAGTCCCCAGCCCTGTTTGAAGCAAGAATTTCCATGAAGTTTAACCTCATAGCTACTATTCTTCAGATAGGAAAAATGCTGCATCCTTTTACCTGCGTATTGCAAGTGGAATAACATGAAGAGTATCAGCAACTATCTCTCCCTTGACAGATCAAATTTATGTTTAACCCAGTGATATAAAACCAGTACCCATGTGCGTGAGTGAATATAGCCTTGAGCCTTTATGCCCAAACTTGCAAGTGTCTGAGCCATCGTAATCTGCAATATTCTGGTGAAGCTTTGCAAAAGCAGGACACTAGATTCACCAAACTTTTCAAATTTCTACTAGATGCAGCGTAAACATAAATAAAAAGATGAAGGTACAAGAGTTTCCACAGCCAACAGCGCATCTGTGTTCATACAGGCCACTGTAAATAATGCCTTCAGAAGACTTACCAAAGCTTGGGGTTCTGACTCCTCTCTCTTCTCGTCCACCAATAACACTGAAGTTCACGGAGTAATTGGGTTTAGTTGCTGTGCTGGATTTAGGCTGGGACTGCCATGAAGTACTTTGTGGTTTCGTGGATTTCTGCCACTGACTTCCTGACTTCTGAGATGAAGCAGTCTTCTGACTAAAGCCACTGCTCGAGAGTCCATCACTGGAGGAGCCTAGCAAAAAACACTCAGTTAAATGGCAGGTACCAAGCCAAAGAACTGTTTAATAAGACAGTTTAGTCTCAACAGCTAGCTACAGAGTTTACAGTGATACCACTACACAAGCGCTCTAGATTCTAAGTGTGTGTAAAATGAAGAGTCTCATTAGCAAGCAACTTGGATGGCAGGAGATGGAGCTGCTAACAAAAGTCTTCCAACCTCTCACAAGTCCTCAACTGACAGCTTTAGCATCAGCATCTGCTCTTGTTTGATTGGCAAGGTATGTGTAAGGGCAGAAAATTGTTCTGCCTCCCAATTCATTACAGTTCAATGTCTGAATATGCATAGGACACTGGAAAACTAATTATACGATAAAGAATATGCAATAAACTGAAAACATTTTCAAGTGAATGCTTTCAAAGTCTCTAGTGCTTTCTTGAACTACAGTTTTGAAAAGGTAAGATTATTCTACAGCAGCATTAGCGGGAAATGTTGCACATGAGTAAAAAAACTACTTAAGTCTGCAAGAGATGCTGTTGTAATCACCCTGGTGTGACCCCTCTGTCTGTCAACAGAATATTGATTCAATTTTTAGCATCCAATTTCCATTCATTCAACTAATATAAACAACACTACTTAGGAGCTTCACTTGCCACTTTAGGAAGAACACAGAACCTTTTCCCCTCTCTACAATACTCACTACAAGCAATCTGAGCAGAACAAAGCTCCAACCTTTTAAATTCATTATACAGTTTTTGGTCTCACAGATGATTTTTTTATTCTAAACCAAGCCACCATCAGGTATTTATACTGTTTCTAAATTACAGCTGTTGTCTTCTGAAATACTATTCTAGATATTTCACACAACCTTTGTAAAGGTTCAACCTTTCTTTGTTCCTTGTCCTCAGCAACTGCCTTAAGCTGGTTGTTAACAGTTAAAAGGAAGTACTTTCCTTTATGTAAGTTAGTTACATTTATTGGTATAAGGAGCAACCCACAGAGGCATTAGGTATTGCCTCTTAAAAGTAAGATCCTACCTGGAAGACCAGATCCAAGATTGGCAAGATCAGCAAAAGGATCAAAGTTCTGAGGTTTAGCTTGGCTGAAAGACAGACCTGAAGACACACTGGATTGGCTCCCTGTGGTAAAAGCTTGACCTGTGTAGTAAGAAAATGTATTGTGTATTTGGAAATTAACAGAATAAATAAAAGTCTATTTTCACACCACCTCAGGTAAGCCCCCTCAGCATTCTGCTCCATGACATTTTATTATGACAAGAATCACTGTTACTTTAGGTAACTAAAACTAACTGGTGGTTCTGTCTTGAACTTATTCTGAACTAATACACAAGTGCCTTACTAAAGGGACATTCAAGCACAAGGGCAGAGTTCTTTAAGTAACAAAGCAAAAAGGCACAAAGACATGTTCAGCAGTTTCAAGTGATTAAACTGACCAAGTCTGGAAGATTCTGTTATTCCCTGTAAGTAGAACTTAATTTCATAATACCTTCCAAAAGGGGCTTCAACTGTGGTGCTGCTACATTGCTGGTTGCTGAAGGATCTGCCCAAGAATCCCATCCACCTAACAGATCTGGGTGACTTGTAGATGATGATATTTTAGGTGGCTCTGGTGCCAAATTCCCTATAGAAGAAAAACAATCTTTTGGTTATTCTTTTAAGAAAAGCATCACAGTAATGGATATTTTACCAATACAACTGTATAGCCATTATAGGCAACAATGTGGTAACTACATGGCTTAAATTTTGCCTAATAGTCATGCAGTCTTAAACAGGACTTGGAAGGGTTTTACCACAGGAATCCCTTCATTTGTATTTGAAGCATACCATGCACTCCATAGAGAAGTTCTCCTGGAACTGTTTATTCTTGAGCTGTATTTTTTCTAGTCATACAGCTTGGGCATTACAACAGATTTTCTACATGAAATAGCGTCACCAGTGTGATACATGTGCTGAAGAGGTATGAGACCACATGAACAATCCTTTGATTTTGTAACGTGGCACACTGCAGTTCATGCAAACATGTTAAGGTAAAGGAGGAAAATATCCAAAGAAAGGGTAAAACACGAAGCATAGCTAAATATTCTGAAAGTTGATGCAACCAAGATCATGGGCAAGCAGATCCATATCTGCTTGTTCCTAAATTCCTCTTTAATGCACATATTTATAAGCCTTCACCATACATAACCACTAGAGGTCAGGGCCCAGCTCTTCACCAGGAGTGCTCAAACTAAGTTTCAGAGGTAAGAATAATTAGATCACAGTCTCCACCTTCCCAAAATAAAGAGACTGGAGTTCTACTGTATCCTACGCACAACTCCACATTAGGTTTTCTTTATTTAACTTGCCATGTCTACTGGAAATCCTTTAATCACAGAGGACAACCGGATTTTCCATGAACCACAAGGCTGGTTTAGTATGATGCAAGAGTTTCTTTAACCTTGTCTAAAGCCTGACTGAGAACACAGCCATGACAGAAACTAACTTCTACTCAGGGAAAGACTACACTGATCACGCAGGTTTCTTTTGATCACCTTCACATCTGCTGCCATCTTTTGATCAGATCATTTCATCCTCACAAAGGTAAATACACTCCTGACTGGACTTGCATTAGAGAGAACCTGCTACTTGCATAGCCAAACCAATTCAGCTCGAAACCACTCACTGTACTAAGGAAAAACAAACTCTTCCAGCTACTGACAAGGATTGTTTTTACAAGTCTGGTCACTTAAGAGCAGGTTATCAATTTTAAACTGAACAGTCATCCCATCTACTAACTTCTTTGCCAAATTACTACAGCTTTTCACAGAAAATTAAGTTACATTGTTAAGGTATTGCCATTTTAGCTGCAACTGCTCAGCATTTTCATATTACAGGATAGAAAACCTTAACAGACTAGATATTCTTTAAGAACCATCTTTCCTGCAAATTCAAGTTTTAAAATGTAACTCCTATGATTTTAAATTTCAAGTCACAGTGAAAAATACAAGCTATGTTTCCAATCACTGAACCTGTGTTCACTGACACAGTTTTTCTCCTGTATGCGCAGGGGTTTAGTAATCATTTACTATTGAAGAAAGTTTATCCATCACTAAAAATTAATTTGACACACTTAACAGTGCTCCAACAGTAGGTTTACCACATCTCATTGCTGCAGCTTATTTTCAATGCATGCTGGCATTGCCAATTTATTTTTACTGAGTTTAAAATTGCTTCTTATTTTAATGACCTCTTGTATGCACTTTTTTCTGCTCTCAACACAATTCTTCCAAATGTCATTTCAGAACATGCCCTCATTTGCCCTTTCATCTCCAATTACTATTTGTGTTTTTACTCACATTCATTCATATTAAAAGCATTAGAGCTATTAATATTCCTAACACTTGCTAAAATTGATACCTGCGACTGGATGGAATTCTAAAGGCTCAAATCCATACTTCATTCCAACTAAACACATAGAAAAGCTGCCATCTGCAAGGTAAACTTAGGAGCATGAAATGTTGTCCTAATTCCTCTAGTTCCATAGGGTTTTTAAAACCTGCATAGCAACAGAGAAATACTGGGAAATCGCTGTAGAAAAAGACTGAAGATGGTGAGTAAATTTGAAGAATTGTTTCTCTACATTGACAGAAAGCTCTAGAAATTACATTAAAATCACAGGTACACTAATGCATTTACCAAGATAGAAGTTATCAACCAAAATAAGGAAGAGTATACATAAAACAATAAGCATTTAAGTCAGATGTCAAAATGTTTTCTCTTTTTCCTGTACTCGCCCAAGGAATACTAACAGCTGAACACTGAATGGTGATCTCCTCGAGGTTTCAGGTAAACTCTTAAGAGAGGAAAAATTCACATTTACAGATCTTTCCAACTGAAATCTTGTATGCAAAAGGGTTCTCTTTCACATAGGGTTTGGTGCAACTCTACTATGAGGAAGAGCTGAGGTTGCTGGTATTATTCAACCTGGAAAAGGACTGGGGGCAGTCAATTTTATCAGCGTGTAAAAATACTTAATAGGAAGAAATAAAGGTAAGCAAGCCAGACTCTTGTCAGTGCTGCCCATTGGAAGGGCAAGAGGCAATGAATGCCCCAGCCCCAGCTGAGAAGGAAACCAACTTGCAAGGGACTGACCAAAGCCCCCATCGCCTAGTCCCTGCCCCCATGTGCTGTGATTGGGGGGAAGGGAGTGAAATCGGCTAAGAAGGGAGTGAGGGGGAGAGGTAGAGGTGTTTTAACATCTGGAAAAGGAAAACAGCTCATGAAGAAGTAACTGAGAACCCCATTTTTTCCCCAGTCCCTGCCCACCCCACGCCACTATGGGGGGAAGAAGGGAGCAAAATCATGGCTAAAGGGAAGTCTGCTTAGAATGGAGGGGTGGGGGGAAGGTGTGACCGAAATACACCCCCCCCTCCCCCCGTCCCATGCCACAACGGGAGGGAAGAAGGGAGCAAAATTCTGACTAAAGTCTGCTAAGGAGGGAGGGGTGGGGGGAAAAGTGTTTTAAGATCTGGTTGCGTTTGTTTTAAGATTTAGTCGCACTCCCAAGTCCGGTTTTCACTGTTTCTCTTTAGTGTAGTGTAATAAATTAGATAGTTTTCTTTCCTTTACTCTGTGTTGAGTCTGTTTTGCCCATTGCACTAATTGGAGAGGGATCCCTTTATCCTTATCTTGACTCCTGAGAGTCTCCATATATGTTGGAGTAGACTGATTTTGGTGGGCATCTGACCTCCAGCCAGGGCTAAACCACCACAACTACACAGCTATTACTGTATCTATAGCACAGAATAAAAATGTTGCAGAGGAAGCAGTAAGTGGGATCATCTCAGCATCCTGGAATATAACACCTAAATACATGGTAGAGGGCAGTCAGCTGGCTAGCCTTCTGTTTCAAGGAAGAAGCCCTGATCTAAGCTACGCAAATACTGCATCTTTTTAGTCAATTTCCCGAACTATCACTCAGACTGCATCACCCAGACTCAGGGTCAACAAAAAAACCTGGCCAACAAGGAAGGGCAACTCCAAACAACCTGCTGTAAACTCTAGGAAGAAAACACTCCTGGACTCAAGGTGAAGAAAAAAATGCCACCATTCCTGACCATCTTCAGTTTCTAAATGGGGGGGTTGCAAGCATGTGGTCTCTGTGAGGAGAGGTCTAGGTTGCTCCATGCTGGACCGAGCCAGCTGACTCGCCACAGGGGATAGCAGAGCCCTAAGCCAAAATGATGGCACCTCTGGGAAAAGTTATGTAAGGAAGGGTAAAACACACTGCACAACAGCTGAGAGGAGTGAGAAGAGTGAAACAGCTTTGCCAACACGAACATCAGCAAGGAGGTGGAGGAAGTGCTACAGGTGCCAGAGCAGAGATTCCCCTTCATCCTGGGGAGAACACCACGGTGCAGCAAATATCCACATGGCAGCCTGGAGGACCCCACGCAGGTGGACGTGGTCTGGAGGAAGCTGCAGCCCATGGAAAGGAGCCCACATAGCAGTAGGTTCCTGGTAGGAAGTGCAGCCCACAGGGGAGACACTGGAGCAGCCTGTTCCAGAGGAACATAACCTTCACTGTAGGTTTCGGCTGACATTGTTAATTTTCTTCACAGCTGTTACTATGGGGCAGTGGTTTGGATTTGTGCTGGAAACAGTGTTGATAACACAGGGATGTTTTAGTTACTGCTGAGCAGTGCTTACACAGAGCCAAGGCTTTTTCTGCTTCTCACACCACTCAATTAGCTTGGGGTTTCCCAACAAAGAGTTGTGAGAGTACACAGCCAGGACATTTCAGACCCAGCTGACAAAAGGGATATTCCAAACCATAAGACCTCACACTCAACATACAGAGGGCTGGGGAAAAAGGAAGGAGAGGAGGATCTTTCAGAGTGATTGATGCTTGTCTTCCCAAGTAATCACTGACCATAGTGTAGTACTTGCTTTCCTAGAGACAGCTGAACACATACCTGCCCATGGGAAATGGTGAATGACTCCCTTGTTTTGCCTGCAAGAAACCGTTTTTGCTTTACTTATTACACTGCCTTTATATGAACACACAAGTTCTCTCCCTCATCCTAGCAGGGGGTGTCAGCAAGCTGCTGTGTGGTACTTAGCTGCCAGAGTTAAGCCCCAACACCTATAGAAACCCATGCTCTTTGAAGACTGTATCCCATGGGATGGACCCAGGAGGCACAGGGGAAGAGTGTGAGGATGAAGGAGCAGGAGCTGTTACAGACTGGCCACAACTCTCATCGCTATGGAGAGCGCCCATGCTTTTCTTTGAAAATCAGATTTAAACAGCAACACTTTTGGGTCTACCACAATTTTTGCAAGGGTATGTTTCTCTTCAAAGAATGAGAATGTTTAGAAGCTCTATTTAGTAACACTTTGGAAATAACATGCTTAGGATGGAGATACAGGAAGACAGAACACATCACAAAGCTGCTTCTTTAAAGATGAATGGGTTTTAAAATAAATGCATGCGGAAAAGGCTTCACCAAGATTACATCAGAGAAGTTAAATGAAATAAATGAGATTAGAGTATTACATAATGTCTCCATAAGTATATTACCAGAATGCAGTCAGGTTAAGAAGGTCCAAGCTAGCCTCAGCTTGCATTTTAAGAACTGGCTATGCTATAGCTTGACTTGCTTATTTTTTTCCCCAAGGTTTCCAGAAAAATCTTTAAAGAATTTTGACATGGAGAAAGTAATTTTGCAGCTGACACTGTATTTTCAGTTCCAACAACTCTCAGGACACTCCAGGTCCTAGCAGTAGGTTAGCAATGTTAGAAATCCTCTTGCATCATAAATATTAGCATGACAAAACACAGGAACCCCTTTCTGCTCAGTGCATTTTTATCTAGATTCCCAGAATATGGAGCTAATTAAAAGAGCAGTCACAACAAGTGGATCTATTAAGACACTAATCCACATTGGCTAAGCTGAAAGACAAATGCACACAGAACAGCAGCAACTGTTGAGAAACAGAATAAGCAGCACACTTACCTAAATTTAAGAAATCTGAGCTGGAAGAAGGTGGAATTGAATTGTGTGTGGAAGGAAACGTACTGGCTGTAGATGCTGAGCTTGGATTAAGGAAGTCCCCAAAGAGGTCTGGACCAGAGAGGGCTTGATTCTCTGAACTTGATGACATTGTGAATGGGTCAAAAGGATCAGCTAAAAAAGAAGCAGAAAGCAAACTAATTATGAAAAAATTTAGAATAAACACAGTTGAAAAACCCCTTACTCCCGTGGGGGCAGAGACAAAAAGCAAAGTTTGTGTCGGGAACTGCAGCAGTCACCTTTGAATTTCTTCACAGTAAAGAGTTACCATCTTTCTAGTAACTTTCTAGTATCTTTCTCCCTCTAGACATCCCTACCTTCCTGTTGGTACAGAAATTTCAGACACACACAGTATAAACAGCTATGTCTTCCAACACAAACCCTTAGCCAGACTGCACGCATTCAATAACATTGCTAATTTCTTCCACGTAAGGCATTTAATTTGAGCCATCATCTGCATAAACAGAAGAATTACATTTGATAAATACTCTGTAACACCAAAACTCAAAAGAATTTAAACAAAGCAGACTATTAAACTACTAAATGAATATCAAGTAAAGCATTCATACTACCGCTTTGACTTGAAGGCATTGGTGACTCTGGGGCACAAAGCACGCCAACTCAAGAATGAAAAGCAAGACAAGCACAGCTTTCAACAGGTCTCTAGTGATCACAATGAAGAAAAACTGTAAGACTATTTATAGTCAGCATGGGGTAACATGTGACAGTCAGCTGGAATCACAGCTCAAGGCTCTTCCTGTTGTTACTGCCCTCTAGGGTCAAAATCCTCAAGAACCAAGGGACTCGTGCCAGATTCACTCAAGCTGAAGAGAAGGAATAATCCAGCCAGTACCCTTGGCACATCCTGAGGTGATGACTGCATCATACATGGCATTTCAAGAAGAGAAACCCTGGATTGTTATCATGCTATAGCATTGAACATACACAAAAACATCAAGCACAAGACTGATCTGCAAAGCAAAATACAGCACTGGCCAAATACTCTCACTTTTGCAATTATCCTCTCTTATCCAATTCAAAGGATTGAATGAGATACATGTAACTCCTGCTCATGTGTTCTACAGAGTAGATCTAAGAAAGGCATGTTTAAAGAAACAGAAGTAACGAAACTTCCTTTTTATAGAGTTTCACCTATGTAAAAATGGTAAATTAATTAATTCCTCATTGACCTCAGTAACAAAGTTTCATGAAGTGCTTCAAAAGAAATCAATACCTGAAGTCACCTGAATACTCAACAAATTGCAGCTCTACGCAGATTAAGACTTTTGGTCCAAATGAATGATCTTTGTGCAAATAATCTAAACACTGTAATATTTTCCCAGATCAACTAGTTTTTCCCAAAATTTTATTGTAACTTTAAGCAGATAATTGCTATTCCCAAAAAACTTAGTCTTATGACAAAGAGCTATCTCTGCAATGGTAAGAGTAATGGAACCTCTATACAAAAGCGTGTCGTTTTAAACATCAGACAGGTATCAATGTGTTCCACTGTCTTGTGGGACACAAACCCATCAACATGGCCAATAAAACCAACACCACCACATTGCTCAGCAGCACCATTAACCTACTGGTTTGAACAATAACCTACAGGATTTCTAGCTCCCTGGCAGTCTTACATGATAAAACCTCAACAATCCCACAGAGACATTTGACCTGAGCAGCACAGCTCTGTACCACATCTATGCATTATGCACTGCATTCCACATCTAAGCATTATGCACTTTACATAATGCTATTGCTTTAAGTAAAGTGCAATAAAGCAGTGAGTTATTACAGTTATGTGCTTTAACAAGAGAAGCTATTTACATATGGATTTAGAAAAGGATCTGGCATGTAACATTTGTATGGGAAAGCTCTGGATTCTCTTAAGAGTACTTAATCTCTCTTAAATTAAAATCTGACGCTTTTCTGCTTACATCTTTTAAAGCTAGTATGATACTGACAACATAAAATACCTGGAAAATATATAGTGATTTCTGTCCTTCATGCAATAAACATATGTATTCAATGCAGATTCTTGCTCTAGACCCGTGTCTTCCATGTGTAGATCAAAACATGGTACTTATTTTCTGAGCACAATGCAAACAGTAGTTTTTAACTGTTGCACAAAGACTACTGATGTTAAATTCACATACCTGAAGGCATGGCTGCTGCTGAAGATGTACCCTGACTACCAGCTGGACACTGAGACTGACTGCTGAAAAAGAAATCTGTTCCTTGTCCCAGAAGGTCTCCAGTGGGCTCTTCTGAAATCTGTGATGCATTACCCACAAACAGATTGTTCAACAAGTCCGCATTACTTGATGAAGGATTAATCTCTGAGATAGGCTGCTTCTGTTCTGGTGAAACATCAGAGTCTAGTCCCAGTAAGTCTACATTCTCTTCAGGAAGGGATTTCTCTAATGGTGCAGATGGAGTTTCAAAATCAGCTTCAAAAAGCAACTCTCTTTCTGGAGTTGAGTCTTTTTCATCAACATTTACTGCACTTTCTTCACCTGAAAATGTAGGGAATTCCTCATCTGAAGGATCACTGTCCTCCCTGTCATCAGATAGTTGAACACGATCATTTTTAGATGAAGTCTCCTCTATTCCACTTTCCGGACTTTTTCCTTCTTGAATAAAAAAAGAGTAACAGCTTATCAGGATCCTTCCAAGACAAGACATATTTAAATGGTGAGATCATATTAAATCAGTCATTAAATTAATCAGTTTCTGTGAGCTTTGATAAAAAAAATGCTACCTACCACCTCTCTGTACACTGCAGACAAAGGGGCAGCTTACTACCTTACCTGCCATTGCGCAAGGGTAGGTATCTTAATTTTTTTCAAAACAAGACTGACTTGCACATTCACCTCAGGACATCATACCACTTACAGCTTAGAAGATCACTTCATAACTGCTTCTCACTCAGTTACATCATAAGCAGTTACTGACATGTCTGCCAACAGAGCAGAACCCAGAAAAAGGACTTAACACGTGCACTATAAAGCAACCTTTTCTTAGTCCACACATACTGATCTGGACCCAATGGTTAATCTACTCTGTTTCCTCTGTTCCTCAGCCAACCCAAGTGCGGCTGTGGGAATGCAAAGGTTTCCTTGCAGACCTTTAAAGTTAGGATTTTTGCTGAAAAATAAAAAGTTATCTTGGCACATAAGTTACAAACAATATGCGTTTGTCAAAATGAGGCCGAACGACCACTTGTTAACCTGCAAAGCTCACACTTAATTGGCTTTTTCCCATGTTCTGATGAAATAGTGACTATTGTTGCATGATGTTTAAACACTAGCTGGAAGATGTAAAAGACAGTAAGTATAACAAACTGTTACTGCAGAGGAAAACCTGTACCTTTCCAATCCAAGGAGTGAAAGAAGTTATTTGCATCACTACTACTGCTGTGTGGGGATTCTGTCTCAGTAGGTGCACTTTCTGAAGACTGCTCCAGCTGGGATGCTTCTGCTTCATACTGTGCAGTTGAACCTGGTTGCCTAGGCAGCTCTGGTTTCCCTGTAAAACAGATTTTTAAACCATAACTCTTAAATGGAAGCTTCTATTTAGCATTGGTATTTGACTAGCAGGCTGACTGCTACAGCAAGACAGCTGTCTCAAAGTATCTATTATTCTGCCAAGGCAAATTCCTAAAACTAGCATTACTAACTTTGTTTCAAGTACAAAGGCTGGTACAACCCTATGATCAACTGTAATGTTAAATTAAAACCAGACTTAGAGCAAGACACTAGAACACTCTATTAAATGCATGGGGAAATGAAATTAACACCTCACTTTCAAAACTATCCCCTAAAACAGTCAAGAACCATGAACAACATCTGCAATAAGGAACAGACCATCAGAAAAGAGCAAATGCAGCTACAGAAAAAAAACAAGAAAATGGAGCTGTTCAGCATCCTAATTACTTAACTGCTCCTTACACTTCATATTTTACTGAGATCAGACATTAATTGACTCTTGTGTAACACTGAACAAGGCTGTTACCGACTGCTGTATCATCTCCCATGAAAGAGGTTCCTTTGAGGCAAGTAAGATGACTCCCTAAAGTAATACACATTCATCCACTGTTTGAAAAGAATGGGATGAATGCCAGAGAGAAAGCTATGTGTCTAAATCCAGATACCAAAGTGGGAGAGCATTTTTTCCATACTCCATCCACACACTCAGCTGCAGCTTACAGAGATACATAAAAAAAGTCTGTCTCAGAAAACATACATGAAGGATCATGATTAATGAAACAGCATCAATTCAATTTTAATGAGATAAGCTTTAGAAAACTAAGTTTACAGCACTTGTTCTTCTCTTATTCCCTTCTCTCCGGTTTTAAGAAAAGTTTTTAATGGAATTTAAAACCCCTAATTTATCAATCAGAAAGTGACTATAAAAACTAAGAGTAATTTTTACAGACTCTCATTATCAGGAAACAGCTTAACTTTACAAGGTGAGTTGAACTCACTGTAGGAACTTTGAAAACTGTATCAACTATGTTAAATAGAAAATTACCTAAATCTTAATACAAACCGAAAACATACCCTGCTAGAAAAGGCAAGACAGCAGCAGCTACCTCATATCACAAGAAATGGAATTGCAGTGTACTAAATAAAGAATAGAGAGCAAGATCTCACATATGGTGTGCTAAGAATCTCCATCATGCTTTTTATGCTGGAAGCACAGAGAATGCTTAAGAGCCTTAATGAAGATGCCAAAGCTAATTACTGATGCCAGAAGATTCTGAACAGTATTAGCTGGAATTAATGCAGCCATCTATAGATGAAGCACAGTGTATACACGTAGTATTGAAAAAATTAAACCACTGGTAGACAACGTTAAGAAAAAAATTGAGAAATTGAATTACAACATTACTTGGCTATGCATAAGATGAAAATATTTCTAGTTAAGAACAGTTGTGAGGAATGATCAGGTGAGTAAGTGAAATGATAGAGGTGCCAGTGTAGCCAAATCCAGTTCAAGATATTTTGCCTACAAATCCTGGCTGTCACAATTCCACTGGCTAAAATCCCTGCAAATAGCATTTTCATAGCTTTAAAACAAGCAAACATAATGACAGCAGAGTTAAGATAAGGATAATTATAATCCATTATCCGAAGATAATATACTCCTCTGTGCAATGCAAATTAAGTGGTATTTACAAAAAAACACCGTTAAATTTCTTTCCCTTCAAGACATGCCAGAAATTAATCAAAAGCCTCAAACAGTAAGTACATTAGAAATTTTATGACATTCTCTAGTTTTTTCAAAAGATTCATTACCAAATTTTGATAAAATCTCTTGTTGTTCCTCTCGGGTGGAGAAAAGTATCTTGGGATTCAGTCCCTTTATATTCATGTTATCCCATGGTGGCTGTTCACAGCTAGGTCTGTCTCTGGGCTCCACCTCTACTTCCAGATTGACTTGAAATAAATCAGGATATTTTTCTTGTATGTCACAGGCATCCAGATCATACCTGAAAAGATTCATACAAGTAGATTCCTGATACTTATGGCTAACTGTGTTCAACTCACTGCAGTCCAAGACAGAAGCAGTTAGCATGAGGTTTAGAACAGGCTGTGTTTACTTTTTTTATATTTAAAACAGGTAGTATTTTGATATAGAACCTTTTTTTCATATGATGAACAAACCTTTGGTTTCCTTGAAGTGAGAAAATAAAACAATCATCTTATTGCAACTGAAGTCACGCTTTTTCTACACTGACCATATCTCCCTCCCCGCCCCCCCCCCATATGTTAGTTTAGCAGATTAAACAGTTTCCAAGAAAACTTCTTCTGGTCTCCTACAAAACAGTGTCAACATACTTGGCAAATTTCACTGTGGTGGCATTTCGGGGCACAAAACCTGTGTGGAACTGTATCTGAAACATCTTCATTGAAGCCATCTGTTGAAAACAGGAAATACAGGGAAAACGCATAAGTCTACATTAACAGTATACATGTTATTCTGCTTCTAATATAATGCAAAGTAATTTCAGTATTAGAATATTTTTAAGTTGATGTTTTTCTACAGTTTTTGTTAATTTTGCATATATTTTATTTTGAGAGATTTATAGCTGGTTTAAGACAGAACCCAGATGATTCTATTACGACAAGGAACAAACCAAAAGACGTTGAAGAGATATCCCTCATCACCATCCTCAGACTAAAGTCTGTTAAATATTTCTAAAACCTGTCTTAGAGGCTGGAACCTACTTTTCTGAATAACATATACTCATAAAAACTTGATGCATAATACACTAATAAAGCATGCCATATATAAAGGAGTCCATCATAAGACACGAGTACATTTCCCTGGACAACTTAAAACAGCCATTCATACCAGAGGTACATACATGGCTTTTCCCAACTGAATTACTGTAATAATTCAATTTTCCCAATTCTTTCTTCTGCTGACAGAAATAATACTCTCCCATGCCTGATCAGCATGTGAGAATACAGAAAATGCTTCTATAGAGGTTTCAAAGCTCCTGGTCTTGCACAAATCCAAATTACAGCAAACTGGCAAGTCCACAATGTATTTGTTCTCTGGCTTTAGTTACCATACATGTTGAAGAGTCTTGCCAATTCTTACAAAGCAAGTCATGTAGTAATAGTCCAGTAAATATAACAAAACTGAATGATGACAGCTTTCCTGTCATACTAGCATATGAACTTTTACTGAACACTGTAACCAGATGTCAAGTAATAGGCAAAGAAGCACTGCCAGCAGGTTGAGGGAAATGATCTTTCCTCTCTGAAATCCTGTATCCAGTGCCAGGCCTCTCAGTACAAGAGAGACATGGACTCACTGGACAAATTTTCTATGATCCATCCATTTCTGCCCTGAACTACATATGAAAATAATCACTATTAAATTAATTTTCTTAATCCCCTTGCTACATGAGACACTTCCTAGAAGATAACTAAAAATTCCTTGATTTGGATCCTTGAAATCAACTGTGAGCACGTGGAAGGCATGCCCTGCTCCAGGCATGTTAAAGCATGCCAGGAAGAGTTCTGCAGAGGGCTTGAGGGGGCAATTAACAGTATGTAAATCTAAGAACATATTGAATATTGTTCCACTAAAGCTGCAAATCGGTGTCAGCACAAACTCTGATGCATGCGTTACAGCAGATTGATGAGAAAGTTCTAATCTTTTCCAATTAGTGAATAAACACCAGAGAAATCACATTAAACCCCATCATCAGTGAAACAGAAATTGTACAAGGAGTACAACTAACACTGGCTGATTTTCCCCAGCTGTATGCCTTCTTCACCAATGACTTTGAACAAAACATTAGTCATTTTTGTGCATTAAAGACTCATTTCACTGAACTTTCAGTTTTAGGATATACTAGAAGATCTGGCCCCGTATCAGTCTGGGAACATTCTTAAGACTTTAAGAATGTTTTTTGCAACATGAGAAGATTTGATACTCACCTTCCTACACACAAAGCAGAAAAAGCATAGGGAAAACTACTTCAATTATAGTAGATACTTATAAATAGGCTTGTTTGCCCAGAATCTGAAGAGCCTCTGGATCAATTTTCACAATGCTCCAAGTTATCTTAAACTTTGCATGACCCCTTTCCTAACTTTCACATGGATCTCCAAGTTTAATCTGCATTACTCATCTGGAGAAGAACACATGCTTCTTTCGAAATTCGAAGACAGGATTCATTAGAAGCTTTCTGTGGTCTTGCAATAGATTTGCTTCCATAGTCAAATTAAAAAAGTAAATATGCATTCTCCCTTGAACAAAAACCAGTAAGAAAACTGGCTACGAAGTCAACCTGGCTCTAGAAGTAAGGTACAAAGCCTTATGAATTTTTTAGCCTCTTTTATACAGGCATTCCCTGGAATTCCACTTTTCTGAGTGATTTTTTTCCCCCTTCAGTTGCAGTTCGCATGTGTGGAAGTTCTGGGGGTTGTTTTACAACTTAACACATAGCCATCGCCGTCTCAAAAGAAGGGACGTGCTTATTAAATGGTTTGAGAAGGCTGAATTCCCAAGTACATGAAAACCTTACACATTTAAATAACAAATAAAGCCATGTACATAACAAGATCACAAATACAAGCATAATACAAAACCGCAACAAGAAAAAGCAAACCCTCTGCATAGGTTGGTAAATTTATCATTACCTTGGCTTGTAGTCGGCCTCCCAATGTTGACCTGGCATGATAGATCACAATGAGAACATCTCCCTGAACTGTTATACCTAGTGGAATTACTGCTTTCCCATCTTCAATTTTAAACTCCCTGAAGAAAAAAACATAACCACAGTTAATTTTGTTTGAAAACAGTGTACTACCCTCATGTTTAATTTGGTTTCTCCAAGGCCTCCAATGTCAACCCATTAAAATCTTCTTCAAATTCTTGTTATGGAGAAGAAATTCACTCTAAATGATTAAAACTTAAAAGCTGCTCTAAAAGTAACAAGTTTAACAGTTCCCTACAGCAGACTAACACACATATTTAGAACCACAGTGCTCAAATCAAGTATGGACATGTCTTCAAGGAGTTCCTGGAAGATGCAAGTAACGGGGTATTATGAAGAAAGTGGTTCCAAAGAAAGCACAGAGAAAAACCATACCTACGCTGCTGTGGTATGTTAGGACTCCCACTGAGAGACAGTGGTGGAGAAGAGAGCATGATATTGTAATACCCCATAACTCTGTTACAGCTCTCTTCGAAATTCGGGGTTTAGTAATTCCTTACAGGGCTTGGATTTACAGGAAAGCCAAAGTCATTCTAGCATTCTCTCATCTTTCCTCTGACTAGCTACACTTAATACTGCTAGTACCATTTGCAATTCATGTGCTGTACTGCAACAGCATGCACCAGAGCTGTACAGGGCCTAATACGCACTCCTCTTACAGCCTCTTTGCCTGGGGGATCCTTACCATTACCATGTCTGAGACATGATGTTTAGCACATGCACACCAGGGACTAATTTTCCTAGTCTACATCACATGGAGTGAGAGGAAAGAGGATCTTGTTCACTTCTGCTTTCTAGCACTGTGCCACCTCACCATCAACACTACTTTCTGCAAGAACAGATCTAAACTGCTCTTATAACCACACTCTCTTCCCCACAATTTATCCTTCAAGATCAACTAAAACGGGATAAAGGAGCTGTTCCATACACTGAAGAAACTTTCTACTCAAATGGCACATTCAAATTCACACATTCTCTTCACAGTAAGGACTTCAAATGTAAGTTAGTCTTGAAAAATACAATGTGCTGCTTAAGAGCAAATCATAACACATACTTACTTCATTTTGTCATATTCCTGGGAAGTAGTGGTTACTCTATCATCACCCACATAAACCTCACAAAAAGGCCTGCAGCCATTACGCTGCTTGCTGAAAAGAGGAACTGGAGTCATGATGATTGACCTGATAAGGATGGGCTTGCTGTGAGGAATAATGGGCTCTTCAGCCATCATGTCACACATGTATTCAATGTATCTGCCAAAAACCAAAAGATACTCATTTAGCCAGAAAACCCCAAATTGTGGAAACAGGTGAACACATAGGCAAGTTACTTCTATTCCTACCCAGCCACTGAGCAGTGATGATGATAACCATAAAATACTAGCAACATTTAACAGCACTTCCAACACACAGATTTTCAAATCTGATAGAATTTTGTGATAGGAAAACGAAATAGAAACATGGAGGAGTATTTATGATCCCTAGCAAGCCCCCCAATTTAGGGACAGCAACACAGTTGCATTACAACAGAAAAATATACCAGACAGAAAACTGAATTCAGCACTGCATCAGAACTCACCCGCACTTGTGTCCTGCCTTCCAGACAAGTCCAGACATTACCTTCAGTCTGTAGCTTTACACATACTCACTTGTAAAACAAGCTAGTTACTCTTTCAAAGGCCTTAAAACACCAAGCTAAAACTGTGTATTTTGTATCTTAAACATAACAGATCAAAATGGCACAGCAATTCAGAAGCTTGTAACTCAAAGCTTCCTAAAGGCTTTAAATTTATCCTCATTAATGTACATTATCTTGTAGAGGATCCATTAAATATACTCAAAGTAAATCTGTACAACAGCACAATCTGTCATTTATACTTAACTAATCCTTACTCCTCACGTTTCTAAATCTAATCCTTTTTGCAGGAAACACCCTTAGCGTCAGTGTCACATCATAAAATTACATAATCAGTTTAAAACATTTGTCAAAGTATAAAAAAGTCACCTCTGCATGCACTTTAAAAAGCAGAAGGTATTTTAACCTAAATAGAAAAGATTGACAGAAATCATAATTGGTCTTTTCACAGGACTTTCAGTGTTTAGACACAGCAAAACCTAATGTAATAAACTAGTAAACATGGGTTACATCTTGTATCTGCAGAAAAGGATTTAATACTTGAGCACACTCATTCGGAAACACTGCACACCTTTGTTTTCATTCCTACCTTTTCTTCACTGCAGCTCACGCTTTACTCACTTCTGATAAGAACTTCACAAGTAATGTAAGCAATCTCAAAAATCAGAACTACTTTCTCTACTCTGACACAAAATTTTAAAGTATTTTATTGTTCAAGCACAGCCACTACAGAAATAAATTATCTTTCCAAACAGCATCCTGTAAAATAGCAGCATATTCACAATTGCATCACTACTTGCTTCAACGGTATCCTACAACCAGACTGATACCATACCTTTTATGAGAAGGCCAAATGCCAGGAGGACAGCGTTTCATACTGAACATATAAACTGCAGCTTCAGCAGTTGTGAAGAGACGACAGAAACACAGAAAAGAACAAACTACAACAGCAGAAGCTGCTCTTCCATCCTACAAAGAAAAATTGTAACTATGTTATTAAACCTAATGTAAAAAGTATTACAGAAGTTACTGAGAAACATGCTGTCTCCTTATTCAATTGAAGTCCCAGGTTTAGTGTGACCATTAGATTTGAAGTCTGTAGTCTTTATCTAAAATGTTTTTCCACACATAGTACATAATACCCGATTGCTCAAATGTGGATAACTGCTTTAGCTTAACATGGTTTGAAATTCAATTGCTGTTTATTACTTTATCACTAATACCTATTGTAAAGGTTGTTTCCTGGCTGCTAACTGAAACACCAGTTCAGTGTTGGTTTTCGCCAACAGAAAGTCGTGAGATTCGGAAGAACTAAGTCTCACAAAATTCTTCAGGCTTCTGACTAAAACTGCTCAACATTAACAGTTTGCCACAGAACTGCGAGAAGGAAATTAAACCACCAAAACTCTTTCCACAGGGACCGGCTACACAGATCCCAGACTCATCCCTAGGTTTTAACCAACTGAAGAGGTAGTGGCTGACAGAACAGGATGTCTTTAGGTTTCTCCACTAGCAACAGGCAACAGGTGTTTTTGTGATCATTTGGCATACAAGCGTAGAAATAGGAAATGTTTTTCCTCAACTTCTTTTAACAGGCATTTCCTTCAAAGCCAGGCTTCTATTCTAGCCATTACTCCGTCTGCCAACAACTAAGAGCCATATCTTCAAAGAGCAGTTCAGCAAATCAGTATTATTACTGCTGGCATAACTAGCAAGCCCAATGATTTCCACAAGTCACTGAACTTGTCTATGATTCTGTAGGCTGGATCCTACCTTTCGGTCAAATCTGACACAGATGTAAGAAAAACTCGGTCCCTACCCTGAGACACCCACACTTAGGACAAATATTAATGCATACAAAGGAAGCATGAAGCAACACTGATCAGCACAAGCAGCAGTGACCTATGTACACTTGTGTTACAAAGCCTCTTCCAGACTGTATCACCACAGTGAGGAGGGGAAATTATTGTACAAAGAGGTCAGGAAGCAAGTGACAGAAAACCCTTTTATCTTCTTCCTTGCAAAACTGTTTATGGAAGTGCACTTCACCAAATTAGCATTCTCTTTTAGGCTCTGATAGTGATATTCCATATAGACTACCGTACCATATCGGAGGACTGTTTACAAATGCTTTCCAGTAGCATAAACATGTTTCTCTCATTACTGCGCAGGAAAATAACAATTTCGCATGCAATTATCTTCCATAAGTATAACAGGCTCATGTCTTCAAATCTTGAATACAGTCACTGTTCTTTAAATTCACCTTTTTTTCCCCAGTATATCACATGATTTGCCTCTTCACTGGGCGTTTTATTGCTTTTTTGGGATATATTAAAAAGTTAACAATACATGAGAGAACAGTGGAAACTAGAGCAATCTGCTGCCAACAAAATCAAGTTCCACTGAAAGTCTCAGTTATTTTCTGCCATTCTGCAAACACAGACAACATTCTAAATGGATAGTAGTGGGAAACGCAGCATATATCCAGCTATCACTCAAAAACATGAACAAAAATAGAGCAAACAGTGAAATAGTGGAGCAGACTCTTCCAAAGGCTGCTTTGCCTTAATCACTCCTACATTCTGTCTTCCGTGCTACTGGAAAGTAAGCAAGGGCTATACTATCGTACTCATGTGCTTAAGAAGAAAGTCTATACAAGTGACTTTCCTGAAGACATAGCAGGATGGAATTGCCTACAGGTCTCACAGTAAAGAATACCAGTGATGGTCACAAACAGAATGGAAACTAGCATCCTGATTCACAATTTACAGCTAGGTTGAGTAAAGCACTTCATACTTAAAACAATTTCTTACAAGGCAGTGCACAATGCAAACGTTTTTCTGGTCTTGTTTCAGCCATAGATGCATGTTCTTGCATATGCTATAAAGATTCTGAAGATTTGGTGCTCGTCTTGCTGGCCAGCCACATTCAGAAACCTGCAACGAGAGAGGCAGAGAGAAACAAGATTATACAGTCACATGTATTTACATAGCACAAGCTGCACATACAAGAGGGAATTTTACTCTTCAATGCCACCTTCAGGTAGAAATTGCCAAGATGCTTCAGAAAAGTAGTCTCACAGTGTTAAGCACCGTTTTATAGGATGACATGCAATAAAACAACTGAGATTACCTGAAACTTTCTTGAAGCAAATAAAACTGCTTTCAGCTTCATTTGCACAGATGTTCTTAAGCAAAAAACTAGACTTGGTTTGCTTTTACATTTGTCCTTTATTCAAAGAGCCTCAACAGTTAAGTAACATTGCTTCTGCAAGGGAATACCAAATAACAGTTTCACTGCTGAGCATCTATATTCCTAAAATCAGCTGTCTTAAGAATGCAGGACATGAAACCTGATCCTTGAGCATTTGCAACATCTAAAACATAGATGTTCTGCCAGGACCAAGTGAAAAACTTACAAAGCAAGCTAGTTTTTTTCTTTTACCAAGGACCACAATCGCTCATGGTGGAAGACTAAGTTTAGCTATCAGTAACGTTTTTGCTTACCCAGATAAAGTTCAAGGGCTGCTGAGATGAATTGCCTGAACTATCACCAAAAAAACCTTAATGAGATTGGATTTTTGCAAGCTCATGAAAAAAGGCTCAAAGAGTGACATGGGAAGTCTCACACAGCTTTTCACTGTATTCTAGTATTTTAAAGAGGATGATAGTTGCAGAAAGCATTCCTTTGCAAGGGATTTAAATTAACATTCTTCCTTAGTGAAAGTTTATGTAAAGTCACAACTGAATGAATAAAAACCAAGGCAAACAGGCCTTTATACTCCTGTTCACCACAGTATTCAATGTGGGCTTCAGTATATCTGAGTATTAAAATACCAATGGAAAGAATTATATTGCAGCATCACAGCTACAAACCAGAAAACAGTCCACAAAAGCAAGTATATACAAAAACCCGAAGAACACTGACTTGTATGAGGCTTACCATTTACTCTGTGCTCAAAATCTGATTTAGTTAATCTGTCCAACATGCAACATTACCTTCTTTCACTTTGGCTGTATTTTAAGCTCAAGATTTTCTGATCATTACCAGAATGGAGAGCGCATAGCCTCTCTAGGCAACCTATTTCAAGTAGGACTAAAAACGAGCTGATTTGGTACTTTTGGAACTTTGGTAACTGAAGTAACCTGAAGGATGTCTCTGCTGGATAAGGCCAAGAAGGGGTTTCCTGCAACAAATAACACTTCTAGACTCTCCTTTGGGCAGCCAGTATTATAGGGAAGGGCATGATCACTGCAGACCTTTTCAGTGAAGTCTACTGTGGCCAGTGCTATACAACTCACAATACAGTAATAGTCTCCACTCTTGAGATATTTACAGGACAGTTGAGGTGCATTTAGGATCAGGTACTGAAGTCCCGTATCTCAGCACCTAAGTAGCTGTCCTCGCTATCTTGTCACTGAGTTAGGCAAATATCTTCATTTTAGAATCAGAGAACTAGCCAAAAGGCTAAGAGAGGCTTAGCTAAGCTATACCAGCATTTCAGGCAGTAACAACAGATAGTTAGCTAGGGATGAGACGCTGGAGTGAAATGGTGCCTAGTGGGACAAGGAGAAAATCCAGTTAACGTGTTGTACAAATCTGTCATCATTGTAGTACCTTTGATAAAGGAAAGCCTCTAAATATAGGAGAGATTGAAAATCTAGTAAGATCTTTAATTTTTTTAAGTATTCATTTAAATCTGGAAGTTCTAAGGCACTTGTATATGTTTTCAAAGGTACCACTATTCTAAGAAACAGACTTTGGACAGTAAGATTAAAGATTAGTCTTTAACCATTTACATTTGGATAAAAAGCTAAGACAAGCAGAATATAGGTTAGTCTTTGACCTTATGTTTATACTCATTCTTTCGTGATCAGCAATTACACAGTCTACTATACAATACTTCAAAATAAAAAACTGAAGATATAATCAAGACTGTACTAAAAAACCTTAGTAGAAATATACAAAAACTACACACACCCTATTATGGAACCTTGAAGGTCTGTATGTTCTTGAAGAGAGATTGTACACAGCATAGTGGCCGGGATGCTTAGAGTCCAGACACAGCCGTACATCTTCGATGTTGTTTTTGATAGCCGATTCCACACCTTCAGCTGGAAAGGACATGACTGAAGACAGAACAAACATCAGGTGAAGCATTCACTTTTTTCAATATATTAAGAACTATCAAAAGTTATTCTTAAGATAGGCGTAACTACCATACCAGCAATTCTGGAAGTGATGTATGATATATCCAAGTCTCCTTTTGCATAACTGAAACAGAAGACATTAGAGTTAACACTGGGAAACAGAACCATTCAACCCGTAAGCTTAAAACCCAGTTGGCTCAAGACTACACCCATCACCATGAATAGTGTTTAATTTCTTCCATTTCAGGCTTGTTAACCACAGATCTCAAGGTTTTCAGAATAGATGCTGTATTTGAACAATTATTAATTTACATCAGTTACAACTAAGTCATCTCTGGGGATTTTGCAGAGAAGTCTTCAATGTTTAACTCATTCCCTTAGTCCTTGCTCTTAATGATAAACTTCTGTTGTAGGCTTATCCATTTGAAAGACTAATGAGGGTGCATGAACATCTTTAATGGAGGACATCATAACGCTTAAAACAAAGACCATTTATTGAAACATTTTAAATTATGTACCATCTGACACTTGTCCCCATTTATCCTAGATGGCTATGTTACCCAACATAGAATGGAGAACACCCTAATCTTTCCTCATTTAAACAATTACTCCAAAAATTTGCTTCCAAAGCTCCCATCCTCACCAAGGTATTAATCATTACCTCTCTCATACAGTTGTGCACAATTTTAAAGAGCAACTTCTTTGAAAAATAGTTTCCCAGTGATTTTTTTTCAATTTAGGTACATTCCCATAATTTCCACCTAATCACCCACATTGTGCCAATAATTTAAGAGCACTATTTTTTTGTTTGTTTTTTTCTAGGGTATCTGCTATGTAGCAGGACCAAAAAAACTTGAGAAAGAATGAAGATCCTCAGCACAGGCCTACACCCTTGAATACAGTCACATAGATCTGCACTTCTGATAGGTAAAATCTGAAGAAATCTCGCCTACAAAATTCAGTTTAGACAGGTCTAACTCAAATCAGTAGCATATTATCTCTAGAATATCAAAATGAAATCACAATACTATGGTGCATATTTAAAGAATGCAAAGGCATTATCACAGAATTCTTTTCTATCACTGTGAAGTTTCAAGACACTGCTTGAAAAAGCAGACCTAGGACACCGTACTGAAATTTTTGAAATGTCAAAAAAGAACATTATGTTTTGATTTCCTGCTGCATCCTAGTATAATGTGAAGGTGGCTAGATGGATTAATTGAGAGATTACTGAATTTACAAGGACTGGGAAGAGGATTTTAGATATGGCAAGAACAACTGTTCTGAAAGCAAGAACATACAATACTATTTGTATGGAATGCCATAAGCAGTGTCCAAAAAACAATAATGACCTGAGGTCCCAAAGAAATTGAAACCACCACAAGGATGTTTGAGAGTTTGACTAAACAAAGTACTAAACCTCAACCTCAAAATACTGCATAAGGAGGTAGACAAAATGGCCAAATAAACACCATTTCAAAATTCTTCACAAATTTTGGAGTGACATAGCTTCACACTAGCTCAAGCCAAACTAAGGCAGAAATTTACACTCAGAGCTAATAATGATTTCATACTAAAAAGCAAGTCCTGTACATCATTAAGAAGTATGAAGTGTTATTTGATGCTTACACCCACCACCTTCAAGAAAGAAAACACACTGATTATTCTAATGATACCAATTTATTTCAAGGAATCACCTAATACAATAGTCCAATAACAAAGAACCATTCTCTTCAGTGATGTAACACTGAGGTTAAGCAGCAAGTTGAAAGAGAAGCACAGAACTATTAAGACCAAAATACTACAGTCCTCACACCTACTCCTCTGGGAACACTTTCAGATACTTCTTACTAGGAACAATACTGATCTCAGCATTACTTTCCACATTTGTCTAAATTGAAATGCAACATCGGAGCACGCATCTCACCACACACATTGCAAAAAAGTGTAGCTTGGTATATCAAACAGCACAACCAACTCAAGCATGCTGTTTGGCAGAAAAGAAATCTGTATGCCTGTTACAACTGAAAAATCTTCAGAATGTTTGTGCTGTCTTAATTAAAATGTTGCTGCTAACTTCATAATCAACACAAGTCTTCTAAAACATGTGACCTTGTCCTTGAATTTTGTACTGAAGACTTGAAGAGAGAGACACTTGAAGACAAGGCACTCAGGTTTTAGTGGAGAGTTTTTTGTCTGTGGGGTAGTTGCTGGAAGTAACTAAGAAAATAACTTATGTTCACATTTTAAAGAAAGGTTCAGCATTCAAGAAACATTCCAGGGTGATGAGCAACTGATAATGCCAACCATCCTTGTCACCCTAAGTTCCTAAGCATCCTTCTTTGCAGTAAGTTCCAAGGCATTCTTGAAGGTCGGTAAGGTCAGGGCAGCTTGATTTTGACCCTGAGATAGCTGGACGGAGGGCGGAGTGAAGCACAGACATTGCGGCCTGGCTCCCTGGTAATGCGAAGCCTGAAGGTTAACTGGAACTGACAAGCTGCATATTTGTTACCCTGAGCCAACATCTGCCATGTATTTGACAAAATGCTCTCCTTTGCTAAGCTCTGGCCATTATAATATCATTATAGCACAAAAACACACCTCCATCCCAACAGTCACTGCCTCTAAGGTGTGGCTACCCCCACCGAGCACGCGCTCTGAATTTGTTAGCCTGCACCTTTAAATGTGATCGGATTTTACACCAGTCATTACAAAGGTACCTGTGACTGGAGTCACTCAAGTGCCACCTTAAAGGTAAAAAATGATATAAAATAGCTTAAGAGGATGTTAGGGAAGATACTGTTGTGTAGGGAAGGTACCATTGTGTACTATTCTGACCTCTGGGATCAGTTGCTGGGCCGAGCCTCTCTTCCCCCCATCAGGACACCCCCCATCTCGAACACTGTTACCCAGGTGCTTCCCCAGGAGGCGGCCCATCTCTGTAGAGTGGCTGTGTATCTTTCAATGTGTTTGCAGTTAAGACCCTTGGTATTTACAAGCTCTTTGCAGACAGCAAATTTATCAGCAGCAATGCAAAGAACCTGTGTACCCGTTGCTTGAATAAAGCTGCACTTCCATGAAGCTAGCTGTCAGTTCTCACTGAACACGACCAAACTCTTCATATGGCTGTGGTAGTTCACAGAACACGATTAGACTGAGGGTGGATTTCATTATTTGTGCATATGCAACCTGATAGTTCAGTGCACTGAATGCAACTGGACCTGCAACGATAAATTTGGCACCACTACCCTTAATGCAACAGCGTCAGCCTGGTAACCGAGATTGCTTTAAATGGCAGGGAGGTGAAAAAGGTGTGTATTCTTCATACATGTGGTAAGCATGCATACACATTTCAAGATAGAATCCTGTAACTAATGACACATCAGGAATAAGGTCTTCCCTTTCATGTCAACAGCAGAATTTTAATTTACATAGAGATGATGCTTACAGGTGATAAGCACCAAAGCACAAGCAAACAAACCAAGAGATTGCATGGAAGGCTTGTGATCCATATGGAAAACTATGCTTTTTAAAGTTCTAATGAAGCTAAATAGGAAAGTGTTATGACACCAGTATTTAGTCACTTTTCTGATGATAGCACAGGACACTTCAAGGCTTTTTAGTGACAAGTGTAGTGGAAACTGTAGCCAGTAAGATATGAATTCTCATTTTGCAGAGTATCTTAAAAAAATCAGAACCTTTAGTTAGATGTTAGAAGCTTTTCACTATGTTTGGCATTACTTTTACCAATCTCAGCAGAGAACAGCTGCATTTAAACACCATAACTAATATAAAACAAAATACCACTCCATCAAAATTAAGTTTAGCTTGTGAATTTAATTAGTTAGCATACAGCACAAAATTCTGCAGCAGTGCATAGCTACCTTGTTACTAGCAATTGAAGACAGGAGAGAATAAAAAAATGACAGGCTACCCAGCACAGCTACAGTATGACCACACAAAACATTATCTTCAGTTAAATAATGCTCTAACACTAAGCACTCTCTCTAGACACTTCTATACAAGTGTAGCAAAACATCTACTAATTACTTAAGCAGCAGTTTTTGCCATTTATTTTTAAAAAGTCATAAAGAAACACAGCACTGAAATTCACATCAATCTGTTCCCACCTGGTTTCACTTCATAAAACTGAATTAATCATTCAACTACCTAGTGCAACACAAGGATCCATGAAATCAAACATTAATGCAGCAAACTAGAAACAAAATTACCTTGGAAACAAAGAAAACTAGCAATAAAAGGCAGCTAATAATGATCTACTAATCTAGGGAACAATCTCTTCAGTGAAATAGTCTGTTCTGCTAGAGCTAAACAAGATTGATTGTAAGATCGGTATGCTGTTTTCAATACCAGTGAAGACTGGCTATTTAAAACATTTATATATGGTTTTTCACAGGGCATCTGTATCCTGTGCAGCTGCAGACCTCAATAAGTACAGGAGCGGGTCAAGAGCACAGCAGTATCACAAGCTGAACAGAAGTAAGCTGAGGCCTCACAGCTGCAGACTGAGGTATCAGGCCTACATGGGCACATCTGCTGGAATCAAGTTCCCTTTGATGTAGACCCTTGCTCTACGATATCACACCCCTTTCCAGAGCAGTGCATTATCTGCTCTAAGTCCATGAATGTGCCAGTATTTTTTTAGGTCAGTCTGTATCAATAGAGTGCTGAACTTATCTTGCTCTGTGTTCTCCCATGTAGCTGTAGAACTGCTTCTGCCTGACCTGAACCTGCAATAGAGACTTTGACACCTGCAAGCAAGGTGGCCTGGGGGACAACCAAGATGCCTTCATTCACATGTTCACAGTAGCCTGTAACATGTGGTTTAGTTTTCAGACTTAATCACTTATTAGGATAAACAAGAGTGAGAGAAAGGCAGCTACAGGAGAGAAGAAAAACACTAATTTTATGTAGCAACTCCAAAACACTAACTCTTCTACTGTAGTTTTGATCCAGTGAGAAAGAGGCCTGTTTGCAGATAAAGAACATAATTCCACAATTCAGAAGAGCCATGCCAGGAGTGACAGACTGAAATTCACATCAATCTGTTCCCACCTGGTTTCACTGCCTAATGAGATAACAGACTTCAATAAAAGGAGTGCTTAAGTGTGGTGAGGAAAATGCATGACAGGGAAGACAGTTTATCTAGAATGCCTGCTTCTCATGCTGGCTGAGGAGTTTTAGAAAGGCAGTCAAAGATCCAACAGTTGAAGAGATATTATCACATTCCTGATAGCACTGGATGTAGCAACAACACAAATTTGTAAAGGCAAAGAGCAACTGACATCAACAGATACATCCTACAGAAGATTCAAAAAAACCCTGTATCAGAAACACACCTGAGTTTTGTTAAAGCATCAGTAGCTTAATGCACAAGCCCAGTGGTGGGACTAAGTGGCACAGTGAATGTTAAGCACTATGAGTGCTAAGTGCTAAAGAACCTGAGACTACCTTAGGTAGTCATATTGCTCACATTCATGCTTTGCCATTTCAGTGACCTGTTAAACACAATTAATATTCAACATACACAACAGACTTAAGGAGGAATGAAATTACAGCAGAGTGCCACTAAAGAATATTGGCAAATTGCAAGTGGAAAGAGCCTCTCTTTCAGTATTGACTAGTGTTTGGAAAATAAGTATTGAAGCAAATGTTTCTTACTAGCATAATGATGTACTTGTTGCATTCTCTCCTTTTCTCTCACTCCTTTACCAACAAACAAATTCACTTAGATAACAGAAAGGCAGTTGTATGAAGATAGGTCCTCCACAAACCCATGATTTGTTTGCTAGTACAGAGCTTACACAAAAGATCTGACAGTGTCACATGCTCTGTGAGAGGTAAGGTGCACACGTCCCCTAAATATGAACCCTTTTTCATTAGCCCAGTCCAAAACATGTTTTGGACTAATGTGTATGCATGCTAACCACATGTATGACTAATGTTTTGGACATATGTTTTGGACCTAATGATGAACCTTAGGACTTAACATACACTGACAGTCCTCTATCAATCCATTGTGTCCACACAAGTGGTGTGTTCACCATTAACTAGAAAAGGCCTGTGGCTCATCGATCTAATGTGGATATTACAAAAATAGTCAAAAGCTTTTTTTGATTGATATTGAGCAAGTTCCACAAGACATGCATTAAAATTTCTCCAACAGCACTGCATTCCCAACAGAGGCTTAAGCATTGCCACAAAGTAAACAGTCATGCTGAAAGTTGGAAGCAGCTTAGAGGAGTCCAACAGATCCTTCTATCTCACATCAATTTAAGGCAAAAAAGGTCCTTGTTGTGGGACTCTGTGCAGGACTTGAGAGCCTCAAGTTCCACCTCAATCATACTTTTCCATTTTTGTCAATGAAGGGATTCTAACTAAAGTGTCAAGTCTAGAGTTCAGTCACAGAACATTAACTAGCCATTCAGAAGCTGCATAGTAAACAGTAAAATAGATGCACTACTTTGGGCAGTCATAATCCAAATAATTGTAGAGAAGAGCATGTGAACTAAACAGTATCTTTTCAGGCAGCCAGTACTGTCCTATACTTCAGAAGCTGCCAGATAAGCTCTGCAGATGTGCTTGGACGTACCAATCCTGTTTTATTCCTTGCATACTACCCTTAAGGAAGCAAAGGAAATCTCAAGAAAAATCGATGCATACCTGTTAAGAGAAACTAAAATAAGTTGCAAGCACAGCATAAGCCATGCCACATTAAAAAGTCAATTTAAGACAGTCCTAATCCACTACTAGAAAAGGGGAAAATGGCATAAGATGAAATTCAAAAAGTAATGAAGCTTCCAGTGGTCTTTAAGGAAGAAACCAACTTACAGGAGTGGGAAGAGCAAATTTCCTCAAACTGATAGAAGCACAACTCAAAGTCACATCGAGACAAGAGCACAACAAAGTGTGTACTACATGCTTCTGAAGTACTCCAGTCAAAACAGTATCAGAGCAAGAGCTACTATAAGAATACAGGCACGGGAAAGTACGTCTTAGAACTTTGTCAAAGGTAGAGAAGAACTGAAGTGCTATGTGTCAAAGGACAAAAATTAATCTCTCCACTGAAAGACTTAAATTCTGCTAGTTTTGCTTTGGTTTAAGCAAGAAATTAAGTACCTTTGAATTTATAAATAGTAGAGCTGTAAAAGATAAGGAATCTGCTGAATATTTCCATGTTTTAACCACACAGTAAATTTAATTTGACAATACACCACAAAATGAACAGAACCAGGGCTGAAGAGGAGGGAAGAAAATCGGTCCCACATAAGGTTGCAGGTACAAGGAGATAAAGAACAGATGTCTGCAAGACAGCACATGCCACAGAAATAAAAAACAGTTGCTTTAAAGTTTTATGAAGTAACATGATGAGCTATATGGAATTCCTACAGCTCTGCTAAGCTGCTAACAAGTCACCACTTTTCATCATGCAACAGTTCATTACCATGATACACACCCCTGTCTTCTCTTGAGTCAGTGGTTTCTACAGGCTGAAACGTTTGATGCTACTATGACAATTGCTTCTGTAGGCAGCTTAAAGACAAAACAAAGTTGCATAGCCTTTCTAACCTCTAGAAAAAATAGAGGACCTTGCCTTTTCTAAGCCACACATAGGAAGTTTCAATAGAGTAAGCAGAAGAGCAAGCAGCTAAAAATGCACTTGAAGTAGCAACAAACACACAGACTTAAAAATCTAATTTATCTGATTATAAACACTTTAAAACAGTGCTGTACACAAGTTACAGTAAGTAACATTAAAATGTGGCAAGGAGTAAGTTCCATAAGCCATAGCACAGTATCCCAACTAAAGGGCCACAAACTCTACAGCAAGGGACAGGGTTCAGTATTCCTTAAAAGGCACTAATTAGTAATGGTATTCAGTAGTGACTTACCTCTTCTTCCTAGAATTAAGAAAACAACTTTTACACTGCATAAAGATTTATTATGGGTTAAAGATAGGAGTCAGAACGATTAATATTAATCATTGAGACTCGAGAAACATTTGGAATGGGACTGAAAACCTGATTAGAAAAAATATAATCACACACTAAGTATCTAAGGACACATACATCAAAACAGGAGAGTATTCTTCCATACAATGAAGGACGAAGGAAACAAAAATTGCAGATCATCTCACTTTGCCTTAAGGGCATACAGTTGCATCTGAAAACTAAACTGGACAGAAGAGCTTATACACTGTTTCCCTGTAGTTTTTCTTTTTACCTGCATTGCCTTTATTTGTACCTTTCACCACTCTTTCCTCCCCTCTTATTCACAGAGACCCTATCTACCAATTCAATTCATTCATTCAGAACCATGATAGTCATATTCTACCATGCTCCACCCTACTCCAGCCCCCACCTGCTCATCTCTAAGCTTTTGGGATCTAGCATACAGCAGGGAAAGCAGTACTTCTGAATAGGCTTTTGCCCCAAACATTCATTTCTAGTATGATTGCTAATGTAACTTCTGTATTAGTATCACTCAAAATCTCAGGGCCACCTATATGAGCTCTAATAGTCTTATACTTGGAAAAGTACGCTGAATTTAATCATATGTGGAATAAGCTCCTGACCTTCATTTAGAACTCTTACCAGCAAAATTTTATTTTTTATTTTATTTTTTACTCACTTGGCCACAGACTGGATAACTTTAGAAGATGTATCCTTAATATTAGTGAAAAATCGCTCTGTTCCACCCCTCAGAATATCAAAGAACCCTCCATAAGTCTGGTCACATTCCGCAACGGTCAGGCCTAGAGTAGTCGAATAAAAATAATTGTACTTTAAGTCATATCCTGGAATGGGGTCCATACTAAAGCAAGTTGCCTACAAAGCTGTAAGTGAATTGCTGTAAGGCTCACAGTTCTAGAGTTCTATTTAACTATGACCTATGCAAAAATAGTGCTTCCTGCAGTCAGGAGGTACTAACAAACTACTTAAAACATTGTTTAATTGGCTGTTTGCATTTAAGAGAAAACAAGGTAAAAAAACTTCTGGAAGTAAAGCACTTATTTTATATTGCCAGTGCAGCAAAATACTTTTAGTATCAGTCTCCAAGTGCAGCAAATCTACTTAAGCAACCCCAGTAGAGACATTTTAATGCAGGGCTTAAAAAGCAGCTGGCATAATTTACTTTCTAAACACAATACATCCCTATTAATATGGTTGTATAAAACAAACAGTACTCATTCTTGTACAAAACAAATTACCCTGGAACATTAATACCCTTTCCCTCATCGGCAATTCAGCATAAGTGATTGAAAGCAACAAGTATCAAGCTGGAAGGAAAATTGAATACAGTACAAAGTATTCCCTTGATATGTTCTACATTAATTGAAATGTTCCATATTCACATATGATATATGATGAGTGTAGAAACTGACTTTTAATAAGAAATCAGATGCAAATAGGCCTATCAGACTTTCCATTTTCTTTACTTTATTAACTGCATGTATTTTCAACTGAGGGAACTCTGGAATGTCTATTTTTACAGCCAGGGTATGTCAGCTCTTGACTGGATCATTTTGGAGATGTGTTTTGGTTAACTAAATTTAGTCCAACTACTGATCCTCCTCAGATACTACAACTCCACCTCCCCACTAATGTCCTATGGTGCAACCAGCTCCTGAAGTCCCACTTGACCAACCTCTACTAACTAGCTAGGTTAGTTCCAAAACTGACTGAATAACCAATAAACTGAGTTTATAGGCTGCTACTTTTCTCTTTTAGGCTGTCAGACATAAGCCTTTTGGAAGTGACAAACTTGATAGCTTTAGACTAAGATAACTGTCAGATGCACTTCAAAGTATCACAGGGGGTCAGAACCTTTGGGGGACTGGGGAAAGAAAGGAAGATGGAGAGGTGGACCCCAGATGTTTACAAAATGACTCCTTAAGCAGCAACGAACTACTGCAGTCCACAGTCAAAATCCCCACAATTGCTTCTGCATTTTTATATTGGACTACCTCAACTGTTAAGACACCAACAGGCCCATTTTAGCATAAAGTTAAATTCAAAAGCCACAGAATGGCTGCTGTGTTTTGAAATGGTAACATATCTATCTTGGAAAACAAAGACTGTCATTTTCTTACACCAAAGATCCAATACCGTGCACAAACTGAGGACATGTACTGATTTCAGTAACTTCTGCCACAGAGTAATAAAGTTTCAAGTTAAAAACAGCACTTCAGAGAAGATTTTAACAGTTCAAATTTAAACTCCTCTTTACACAAGACACTAATTCAATGAGGCAGTGATATTTGCAAGTTTGGTGTTTAAAGTAAACCATTTTAATTAATTCTTCATAACCTGAGTATTTTATCTACAGCTCTTGTTATTAAGAACATTGTTGCTAGCTGTATTCACCACTTTCATTCATGCTGTAATTCAGTCTATTCTCCCAACTTTACAGGTCAATAATGAATTTTAGTTTCCATTATTTTATACAGGACACTGAATTTTATCTTGCCCAGCAACAAACTTAAGAAATTCACTCTCTCATGTACCAACATGGAACCAAACCCTATGAAAGATAAAAGGTTAGAAACAGCAATATAAATGCAAAATAGCCAGTACTTATGCAGAAATACCCAAATCCCTAAAAAGATTCTTCCCCATAAAGAAGATATGCAATTGGTTTTATGCTAAGATGATGTCTCTTTCTGCATTTACCTGCATTGTACATATTGTTGAGCTGTCCTGAAGGCTTGGAGCTTTGTGAGACAGAGGATACAGAGGTCCGAGGTTGAGCATTGTTTCCATAGCCTCCATTTTGTTCCAGGAGCTGTGGAAATTAAAACTCACTATGAGTATTTTCTTGACAATTTAGCCAACTTGTCATACTTTGTTAATATTTTTAGTTGGTGAGAACAAGCAAACTGAACCTCAGTAGAAGCCAGAAAGCCATATACACTAATTGATACACTTGCAGTAATTGTGCAAATTAAGCAACACACAGAGGAGACAACTAAGCGGGTTCAAGTTAGTGCAGGCAGAGCCTTCATAGACAGGATTTTTTCATTGTGTAAGTTATTGATGATTAAATGCAATGTGTCAAACAGAACTTGCTTAGTAAAGAATTACCCAAGACCACAAGAAGTTTTTCAACAAGCAGTCAGAACTACAACTAGTTTCCCTCAATGTCACGCAAACTCTGTGCTTTAAAAGACATTTTTGTGGATTCCACAATTGATAGAGATAAATAAAACTGAAGAATAAGGAACAGGGGACATCTGTTACTAAACTCACACTCACTGGATAAGAAAGGAAACAAAGGAGACCTAATCAATAATATTTGTTATGAGACATCTTTACCTCTGTGATGGGCGATTTAGGATTCACATTCCTAGCTGCAGCAATCTCCTGCAGTTGATTCACAAGTTCAGTAATTGACAATCTCTCCTCTGGGTTCACCTTTAAAGTAGAGCCTAAAGAAGGAGATTCAGACGCTGTAAGAGATACCCGTCACAGCTGTCCTCACAGCAGAAATGAATAATTTCTTCAGTGCATTCCTATGCAATATTCAAAAATGTGAGAAGAGCAGAGCAACTGCTAAATCCACATCACTGTGATAACAAGTGCCCATTAACACCATTTAGGGTTAAGAATATTTCAAAGCATATACTTTAGGATCATTAATGAGTAACCTCAGAAGTCACATTATATCTAATACTGTTGGAGACATATTTCTGGCATTGCAATTAAAGTTTCCGGTACCCTATTTGAAATTTAAAGAAAATAGAATTTTCAAAGCAAATTCAAAGAAACCAAATCAAAACACTAGTTGTCCTACAGACTAATTCAGATACTAAGCAGAGGCAATAGCACTAAAACCCAAAAAAGCTTTTTGATAAAGGATTAACATTTTAATAAAAGAAGTTGCTGCAGTAACCTCTTTCACCATTGCATGTAAATAGTATTTAACTGTCAGTAACACAACACTGTGAGGTGTATCCATAAACACATCAAATTAAGTTCACACTGTAAACTTACGAATGAGATCATGAAATACAGAGTATCGAGTGTCATTTTGTGGGATGACGTATTTCCCGTTGACTATGCGAAGTTTAGCTCCATCTTCAAATGGATGTTGCCTAAAGCACAGTAAGTAGAGGATGCATCCCAGAGCCTACAGAGAGATAGAGGCAGAAATATTTAATAGAATCATGGAATCATTTATGCTATAAAACACCCTTAAGATCACTGAGTTCAACTGTTAGCACTGCCACATTTTCTATTGTGGCAGTGCTAACATTACAAATTCCTCCAGGTATGGTGAGTCAGCCACATCCCTGGGCAGCCTGTTCCAATGCTTGATAACCCTTTCAGTGAAGAAATTTTTCCTAATACCCAACCTAAACCTCTCCTGGTGCAACTTGAGGCCATTTCCTCTTGTCACAGAATCATAATCATCAAATGCGTCCTATCACTTGTTACTTGGGAGAAGATACCAACACCCACCTGACTACAATTCAGGTAGTTGTAGAAAGTAATAACATCTCTCAGACTCCTCTTCTACAAGCTAGACAACCCCAGGTCCTTCAGCTGCTCCTCATAAGACTTGCTCTCTAGACCCTTCACCAGCTTCACTGCCCTCCTTTGGACATGCTCAAGCACCTTAGTGTCATTCTTGTAGTGAGGGGCCAAAGGGACCTCACCAATGCCAGGGTGCAACAGAACAATCACTCTCCTGGTCCTGCTGGCCACACATTCCTTGATACAGGCCAGAATGCTGTTTATGTTCCTGGCCACCTGGGCACACTGCTGGCTTGTGTTCAGCTGCCTGTTAACCAACACCTGAGTTCCTTTTCTACCAGGCAGTTTTCCAGTCACTCCTCCCCAAGCCTGTAGTGTTGCATGGGGTTGTTGTGACCCAAGTGCAGGACAAGGCTTCTTGACCTTGTTGAACCTCTTACAACTGGTGTTGGCCCATCCATCCAGCCTGACCAGATACCTCTATAGTGCCTTCCTGTCCTCAACTATATCTACACTCCTGTATAACCTTGTGTCATCTGCAATTAATGAGGGTGCACTCAATCCCCTTGTCCAGATAATGAATAAAGATACTAAAGAGAACTGACCCTGCTACTGAGCCCTGCAGAAGATGGCTTGTGACCAGCCACCAACTGGCTTTAAGCCCATTCACCACAACTCTTTAGGCCCAATCATTTTTTTATCCAGCAAACAGTACACAAGTGCCAAAGTGGTATCACAGTGGGTAGAACAACACTGGCAGTGGCAGCTGGTGACATCATCAGCCCAAGCTGGCAGCTGAGCAGCCAGATGAACAAGGGGACTGAAGGAAAGGCACAGAGGCCAGGGTCTGCCCACAGTGATGGAGGGTGGCTCCTTTGTATTACAGCTGATTGTCCAGACAGGGAAACAACCAGACTACTGAAGACTCCTGTCCTCTCCTCTGCCAGAGGTGGAGAGCTGACAGCAGTCTACAGGACAGCTAAGATAATACCAGTCCCTACCCTGTGGTGGCGTTTCAGGGAGATGGAAGCTGGTCAAAGGAAGCTCTGTGTTCTTTGTTCTTTCAACATGTACCCTGGGGCTCTAGCCCTAGTGATGTAGGGGCCACATCAGAAGGCAGAATGCTGGCTGTTGTCAGCATTTTTTGGCCCAGGATGGGTGCCTTCTGGCCATCAGGGAGACATGGAATGGATAGCCTTGGTGTAAGGTTGGGAAAACCCCAAGCAGGGGGGCAGGGGCTCCCCATGGCAACAGAGGGTGGTTGCTTCAGCTGGTGGTTCTCCTGCCTTCAACAGCCGCAAGGACATGAGCAGATCATAGTACACTTTCTCCTACACCACTCAAAGGAGTGTTGCAACTTTATGGAAGAATATAGATGCAAGGATAAAGAAACACATCCTATCAATCTATACTTTAGCTTGTATCCTGGGGTAGATAGAGGTCCTAGAGGAAGCTGGTAGGTTCCTACAACTGTGGACAAAAGGAGCTCTGCAACACCAACCTTCTTTGTGTGAAACTTATCACAGGATTAAAAGAATTTATAAATTTTCTGATTCATGAATCCATTGGTTGTTTGTTGTTTTTGTGCAACCTAATTCAGGGAATGATATTTAAAGCAAAATTTTAGACTATGACATTGATTAAGCTTCCTAATACTGCTTGCAGATCATGTTTCAATCATCAACGACTGACTCATGCAGTTCTATATATATTCCCAGTGCATTATTTCTCAATGACTGCGAAGCTAATATCTAATTAATCTTGATGTTTCTCTGAGGACCGAACACTTAGTGAAACATTCATTTGTTTGGCATGTCAATTAGAGAGCTCCAAGCAGTAATTCTGCTACCAAATAGGTTTCTGAGATTATTTTTTTAACCTTTTGTGTTCAGGTTCAGGAATTCTCCTACTACTGTCTTTTTACCAATCCTTACAATAGATCCATTTTATAAATCTCACATTATACAACAACATGAACAGCTTTGCCACACTGAGCATATTCAAGAACAGGATTTTTCTTACAAAAATGTGAAGTTTTATTTCATATCTTCCTATCTGAACAGCACAGGTGTTATAGATTAGTTACGCTAATTTCATCTGTTATCTAAGTAAATTTAAGTTGGTATATTTTCATAGAAGTTAACATATGGAATGTACTGACAGCGTTGTGCTGTTCTAATAGAACTATGTTGCATCTGGCCTATAAAAGTTTAATAAATTAATTCAAGAAAACATTTGCACAACAGACTGGAAAATTCCTTCTCAGTTTCTTCTGAACACCGGTTAGCTGCTTGAGCATATGGGCTTTTGTGTACCTCAGAAATAAAGCAAGCCAGTACGTTAACCATGAAATCTGCACAGGGCTTCTAGGCCTATGCATGCACTGTCTCCAGCCATCCTTGGTTGTAAATTCAACCTAGTTTCAAAGGTATGTTGTGGAATGTTTGCAATTTAGTTACTCAAACACTTACTGAGTCTCTCAACTCAAGGTCAAAAATAAACTGTGTATTAATTATGTAATCAAAATAATGTTATTTTTCCCACTGACCAGCTGTAGGCAACAAGCAGGACACTTAATGATGAGGAGTTCTATAGTACAGCTGTAGGATGACAGACCTATTACTTTCTGAATAGAATTAAACTACATGAACACACAACTGAAACCCTCGAGGCTTCTTACACTCACTAGAAGCATTTTTAAATCAGTTACTGGTAAGGAAAATCCAACTTTTTCTCCTCAAACATACTCTAAAGTCCACTCTTGGTTTTACAGAGAATAAGGGTGGGAGTGTATAAAGAGCCTTCCAAGACAAAAGGTAACTGCAATAGAGAAAGATCTTTATGACAAAGTAAAGCAAATAGTTTCAGGGGATTCAGTTGAATTTCAGCTCAGAAAAAACATATTAATTCGGAAAAAAAGAATTAATTTGAGGTTTGTGTTTATTTTTTGAAGATGCCTAGACAGGAAATGTACAGAAAGCATTCCCACTGTGAAGTCTATGTGGCTGATAAAAGAGCAGCATAGATAAAATAATAGTTAAGCACATTTCTTTCTCCTTTACACTTACAAAATCAGTGGCAAGCACACAGACCACAAGCACCCTGCCTTCTTTCTTGGAAGAACCACTTTGTTTATTCTAACCACAACCTACAACATCAGTTATGATTTCTGAGACAGTGCCATATTCTATTGCCAAATACTTTGTGTGTTTTCATTGAACCCAGAGAGTAAAGGGGAAAAAACCAGAACATGTTCCAACAAAGGCATGGTAAATGAACAGATCTTCTAAGACACAGCAGGAGACAACCACCAAATTAATGCTAATGGATATAAAATTATTCTAAACAAAAAAAAAATCATAAAAAGTGTTATGTCTGAGGCTTTTTAAAATGCATTTCTAGCTTTGTGGTTAGCTGGACATAATCTTGGCTTGGATTGCCAGTATTTAACTCATGTGAAGTAACCAAGTGGTCAAAAAAATTTATTTCTTACCCAAATGTCTTGTTTTTCACCAATTGGAAAATTTGAATACAAGTCTATCATTTCTGGTGTCCTGTACATTGGTGTTGTATTCCTGGCAATCTGCAGAAGACAGAGTTTCTTGAAACAAACTTGAATAAGCACTAATGACATTCAACCAAGAAAAATCTCTCCACATAGAACACACATCCTTGTCACTTTGAAAGTTAATTTCAGAAATACTTGTCAAGGCAGAAGCAATCAATTGAATCCTGTAGTGGTAACAACAGCTTTGATGTAAGGCCAGATAAAAACAACATGGGGATATACAAGAGGCCTTCCATACTGCAAACCATGTAAAGCAAAACAACTGCTTTATGTAGGGCAAACAGAACTATGGGCATAAACACAGAAATAAGCAATAAACCAAGAAACAAATTTGTGGATTGCTCCCAACTCTGAGCTAAGAACAAACACTTTGCAGAAACAGGTCGCACGCTTAACACTGTCCCTGTGGTCCCAGAGGCACTGCAGTTACTGCCTATTCAAATTCTGCTGAGCAGACCTGCTGCTCCTCACGTACCATTCAACCAAAACACACACGAAAAGGTGGGATTCAATTTCAGCATAACCACTTTCTCACTTCCTGTTAAGTGTAAGTAGTAATCCTAAAAGAAGGTCTAGTAATCACTTCTATCTGAGCACTGAATTACAGAACGGACACTGCTCAAGCTGAAGCAGTGTTTGCATGTGCAGCTGCAGAACACGATGTAACTGCAGACAATGTCTGATCTCAACACCAATATAAAACCCAAACTATACAAACAACACTAGAACTAAAAAAATCTTCAACTGTCTCAGAAGTCCCATGAATCTGTATCAGTTTAAGAGCAGTATCAACAATAGATTTACTTAACTGTTAAGACTAATAACATTAAAACAGTCTCACCTCCTCTTCAACCACTGCTCTCTTCTGTGCAGACCAGTTGTAGTCAGGATAGTAAGCTATAGTTGTAGCACTACCGAAGTCACAAAGTTTAATTGTCCCCTGGTTACTAATAAGCAAGTTTTCCACCTTTAAAAAGAGGTAGAATACTAAATTAAAGACATTTTTCTTCTGCAGACTAACACACATTCATTTAAACATCAGCTTACTTGTGCATAAGTTTTCAGACAGGACTGTAGATGTATATGGTAGCAATACAGCACATTTTTAAGAGGAAGCCATACAGCCACTATAAGCATGAAATAAACCCCAGGAAAGAAATAATTTATTAGTGCCCAAGCTGCCAGTTTTTCAAAGGACCACCTGGGGAAGCAGTATCTTGGAATCCAAATGTTTATATACATAAAACTGAACACTGCAAGCGTAATTGTGGTGGAATTGAGATTACAAATGCTGTAGAGACAAACCAGGAATGTAATACTAAAGACACCCACTGCTGTGTTTTCAGGTTTTGCCAAGCAACCAAGGACTTCTCAGCTTCTCATACTGTCCCACCAATGAGAAGGTAGGGGTCACCAAAGAATCAAGGAGGTTCACAACAGCTGATCCAACCTGGCCAAAACGCTATTCCATACCATATGATGCCATGCTGTGTATAGAATTGAGGGTTGCCCAGGAGAACCACAAGAGCAACAGCTTTAGCTGCTGAGAAATTGTGCTGTTCACCACTTGTTTTGTAGATTTTATTATAATTATTACCTTTTCTGTCCTATATTAAACAGTCTTCACCTCATACCACGTAGTTTACTTTTTTTTTTAATTTTTTGATTCCATAGAAGGAAGCAAAGGTCAGGGAGTGAGCAAAGACATGTTTGTTTTGCTGCCAGCCAGGTTAAGCCACAGCAGCTCTGTTAATGCTGTGGTTAGAGTATCAATCTCAATGAGCAAGCTGAGGTTCTTTCTGTTGGCTAGCTGCTGTTCTCCATGCACAATACGAAGGGTGAGCATTCAGCATCAAATTGAATTTATACACTAAAAATTTTCACAGTAAGATCAAGCTTCTCTGTACATACATTCTTGCACTTTGGTAGAAGTTGCTAATAACATAGGACATTCCAGCTGATTAAGATTTTAACAGGCTCTGTAGCCTGTGCTAGGCAGACTAGCTATGCTTTGCACAGCAAATCTTTATCAAATTCAGATAATTAGAATATCAGAAGAGCACTGCTATTTTACAAATCATTCACTAGCTTAGAGTTTTTACAACTGTAGCTGGGTTCCTACAGTGCTGTACACGCACTGTAAATGTGAAATTCATCCGAAGAGGTTCAGGAACAAAGAATGCCCTATACTGACAGGCAAGAGAAAGAAACTACACAAGGACAAACAGCCATCACTATGAAGGTAATTTTAAGCTGCACTGTAGAAGTTCATGAATCCTAACACTTCCAGTCAAAGTAATTGAGAAAAGCGTCTACTCCAACTCACTACACCCCCCACCCCACTCCAAAAGCTACACTAGCACCTTGGGTATCATGTGAGGTTGGTTTAAAGTTTAGGTCAGCAGCATAAAAAAAAACCTAAATCACAGTTCAGCCTTTTAGAAAGGGCAGCAAGTATTCCCTGTTTAGCTGCTGATGTTGCTTTGCAACCCCTGTAACATGAAGCAAAATGCCTGCCTCTTCCCAGACATTTTCCTCTCCTGGGAATTTTTTATACTGCAAGAAACAACAGACACTGAATTACAGCACTAGCTCAATTTCTGCAATCAGGCAAGTAGGTTTTTCACACCTTTTCACACAAGAGATGAACCTTTTCTGCAAGTTTCTCTAGGGGCTGGTATATAGAAATTTCTGTGAAGAGTAAGAGAAGTAATACCAAGAAAGTTCTACCCCAATGTGCTTAAAATTTCTTTGATATGACCTAGAAGCCTCCTCAATGGCACTGAGGGGGAAAAAAGAACACTCCATAACCATAACTATTTTTATTTTAAGGGGCTATACTAGCACTTTCTACAGCATAAACCTACAGTATCTTGGTAAAGGCTAACAGAGTGAAAGATAAAGAAACAGAACCTATCATGAATTATACCTAACAAATTTTAAAATTCAAGTTAAAAAAAGCCCTAAAATGCAATGTAAGTTTAGTTCTACAACAGTTTATTATGTATTTTCAATGGCAACGTAAGCTTTCACAGAGAATCCAACATTACCTCGTGTTCTCCTTCAAAAGTTTACCTTATTGATTAATAAAACCTGCTCATGCTAAAACTGCAAGTCACTGACATTATTTTATCAAAACAAAACTGTTTAAAGACAAGCTTAATCTGCAAACCATGAAACACTACTTTTCTGTCAGCTTGTTCAGACAGAGAGTAAGTAGTACTAACACCACAAGCACAAGGAAAACGTCTTACTTGAAGAGATGTATTTCAGCAATGACCTTCCTCAACATCAACAGCCTTGGCAAGGCAACACATGTGAACACTAATGCTTAAGTGTCCACTGTATTTGATCAACAGCTTTAACACTGATTCAGCCTGAAAGGCTTTTTTGCTGTTTAAAAATTTAGCTTTTAAACACTGGAACACACCTTTAAATCTCTATGAATAATAGGTGGCTTCTGTTTATGCATATGTTGCACTGCTCTGCAGGTCTGATAAAAAATCTTCAGTACTGTGTCACAGGAGATAGATCCTTTGGATTCTACTTTCTTCAAGAATTCCACCACCTGTCCTGTAGGAGATTAGAGAAATTCACATCAGCACACACAAAACACCACAAAATCTGAAAGTCTGTCATGGACAAATGCATGTCCTCATCAAGGAAGGTTTCCAGTCCTGGGTGGCAATATTAGATGGATATGTTCAAAATGGCAAATCCACATCAACAAAGTCTCAAAGGAAACTCTGCTCTTCCTTCTTCTGACTAGACTCAAAGGAAGAATTCAATTATTATCCCATATTTTGGGTGACATTGACCTATAGTCTCAAAGAACATAATTAACCTATAGAAGATGAGGTTGAACTCCAGTTTCGCTGAACTACGCTATCTTTAAGAGACTTTCAAAACTTTTAAGATGTGAAGAAACCTATATAAAACAGCTGTCAGAAGCAGCATGCACTGCTAAGGAAAAAAAATAATATTTACCTTTACACAGCTCTGTAAGCAGAAGAAACTCCCCCTGTCCTGTGTCTGACTCTTCTTTTCCTATAGATGCAGCAGAGCAAAACTGGACAATGTTGGGATGACCTGAAAGTTTTTTCTGGAGATAACATGTTCAAGGAAGACAACTGCCAAATTTATTGACACTACTGTTCACAGACATCTGATTCGAAATGTTAGCTTAAAACCACATAAAGTATTAGAGCTGCAGTTCAAATACTAAGCAGAACAGAGAAATCCAGGCCTCTGCTGAAGAAAAACAGACTTTAAGGGAAGCCATTGAAGGTAGCAATAGAAAGTGAATATAAAAGATGAAAAAATCCTTGTTGATTAAGGTTCTGAAGAAACCGGACCTCGTAACAGGCCTAGTTACTTCTTTTTGTCTCTTGATAGTGACTGCAAGGCATTAGCACAAGTGCCAGAGACACCTTTTAATTAGCTACTTCTCTAGCTGGTTGATCAAGAAAGGACTGTTGTATCAACACTTGTCTTTCCAAAGCAAGTATCAAGCACACTGTTTTAATTTTAAGTTCAAAGCAAATAACAGATCTAAACGCCTGAGGAACTGATCTTCCCATAATTAGTAATATTTCCTCACACTAAGTCCTGTGTGAGGTTTCCAGTTCACAAATTCAAGGCATCATTTCTGAAGCATGTAAAGGGGAGTAAGACATATGTAATCGCAGCTCCTGACAGTAGTTGTTATATTGCATTATGCCTTTTAGAGTTGTGCTCAATGTGCACTCCCTTGATCATACACTGAGACTTGTGCCTACGAGACAAATACAGTATTCACAATTCACCAAAAATGAAAAAGAAACAAAGACACCGTAAGTATGCATCTCTTCACATCCTTTTATTCAGACCTGCAGGAATCATTTTACAGTTGTATCCTGGAAAATTACCAACAGTCAATCCTCACTCATGTTGTGCATAAGTTTTAATAAGCCTGAGCTGTGAAAAAACATCCAAAGAACATTTTTCTTTACTCTTGGCAAGATGTAATCAGATTAGCTAGATAAATGTATAGTGCTAAAGTAGTCAGCTCTTTGCAACTGTACTTCTAGGGAACTGTCTTTCCTGTCAGACTGTCAAACATTCCAGTAATCATAAAAATAAATATTTGACCACCTTAAAGATCAATTGTTTTGCCTGCTAACTCAAAATGAAGCTAAATACTCAGAGTGGTAACCAAAACAGCCTATCACAGCTACTCACTGACTCTTGAAACCAACTGAGGTTCTTGGAGCAGATGGTGGGAAATACTGAGTTTACTGAAGCCAAGGACTGGAAACACTGAGATTACATTATATCACGCTAAGATCACAGACAACAAAAAGGACAGCAGCAACACTGAGAAACATCTGTTTCTTGTTTATGATGCATGTATTCTACTGAAATTCCTTATTTAAGTATTTCTTTTCAAAGCTCTATGATTCCAAGACAGGAATTAAAAAACATTGAGAGTAAAAGCAAAGTTTTGAGTAGTCAAAAAGGCAAGGAAACCTGCACAGGTGAGGGAATTCTCAAGATCTACGTAACATCTGAATAGTCAAAAGGTCTAAAAAAGCACAAATAAGAATGTCACGCTTTGGTAGACAAAGCACATAAAGTCTATCCTAGCTACAAAAGTTATCTGCACACATTAAATTCTTGCAATTTTTGATGCCAGATTTATGACAAACTATGAATCCAGGCCATACTCAGAATGTCAGTCCTCTGAAGCAGTGTATGGAGTGGAAAGAACCAAACCTATACAGCAGATCTCTGTTTCTCGATTTTTTTTTTTATCAAGGAAATAAATCAAAACATTAACATCTTCCAGAAAAGGATACCATAAAACAAACTTCCTGAATGATGGCTTTGTTCTTTTCTTCTTCATTAGACAACAATCGCTGTCAAAAAACAGAATAGTTAAAATATTTATCAAAACTTACAGAAAAACCACACACAGATTTTTGTTTGCCCAGAACACAAAAGGATAAGCTACAGTCAAAAAAAAAATAAGGAGCTGTGATGGGATAGTAAACAAAATGGCTTATTGTACATTTCAGCATACTGCACCAGTTTTATGGCTATTTGTACTGCTCAAGTTTAGTGATTACTGAGCAGTTGTAACCTCTGACACTTGTAACTACTCTGACAGCTTTCTGCTGGGTGAAACACTCCTGTCTCCTAGCTACAGTACTGTGCACAGACAAGGTAAGATACACCTTCTGCTTCTAATCTTTAACAACCACCTTCAACCCATCCAAACCAAAACTTCTCCAAATTACATAGTCCAACTCTGCAAATGGTACCTGAGTAATCAGCAGTAAAAACCAAGCAACACTATCACTACTGCTTGGATTTGGAGTCAACATTTGACTAGAATTAATCTGAGCATCTACTAGAAAAGTACCAGGTTTACTGAAAGTACAGTAACAGTTCACCTTTTATTTTTAAGTGGGGCTACATCTAGATGACATTTTGAATACACATACTGTATGGGTTTGGTCAGAAGTTTTGTCACTGTAGGATTTGAAATGGAAAGGAAAAAACAGACCAATTAATTACTGGTGGAGTAATGCCACCTTACCTCTCCCACCACTCCACACTATCCTTTTCACTTTCTCTCCATGACAGAAGTCTTCATACTGATACAGCCACAGAACAGACTTACTCCAAAAATTGAGCCATTTTGTGATGAAACACGGGCAGCATGATTTTTCTTTTTACTTCACTTTATTGTTCTTCACATAATACTTCAGTTTTTCAGCTATTACATGATTATTATAAGCCTCCAGGAAACAACAGGGTCCCTGAAAAGTAGCAGGCTGAGTACCAGGCTGATCAGTGAGTCCAAGCATGAAATATTGTAGCTAATGCTGATGAAACTTGCTCTGGAAGTACACAGGTAGGCTAACCAGTAGACTAAATCTACTTCTGTGTAGTGGAAAATAATCCTGTACACCACACCTTAGTTAACTACGAAAGATTCCTTATACACATGCAACAGAATGCCTGGGGCAAGATCATGACTTCCTAAGACCAAACGAAGACAAACAGCAGTAGTACCTACTAACGCAACTCCCATCTTTGGCACCTAAGTACAAAGCACGGGTCTCAACAGGAATACTTGTTCTAAACTCAGGCAGAGTATGCTAGAAACACCATTGTAATTCCAGACTTTTCCAAATTACATAAAGAATTAACTGTCATGCTAAAGCAGCAAGCAAAAAGACAGACCTTGTAAATGTGCAGTAAAGTGAATTCATCTTACCTTTAAAGCATAATCTTTGCCACTTCCAAGATCTTGAGCTTCATAGACAAAAGCAAAACCACCTACAAGAAGAATGAATACTAGGTCAGTTTTCACTTCAACATTGTTACGTTGTTTTTTTAGTCTAACAGAGCTAATACATAAATTTAAAGGCTTTTCTGAATGCAAAACGTATACATATTTTCAGTGGCTTGCAAAGAGTATGGGTAACCTCCATACAAGAACTAAAATACTCTCTTCCTTTATTTTATGCATGCCACAAACACAGTGAGACTTTGTTACCTTCCTGCATTTTGTTACTTTGCACATGCAAATTTCCTATGAAGCTTTTTTTTTTTTGATCTGGGTCTTTATAAAACCAAGATTCAGTACACCCAGTATTAACTAAAGATTTCAGCTAAACTTCTTGCTCTTATAGCGTTATGCTTCCTATAAAAAAAAAGTAATAGCCAAGGGAGATAAAGTGTTAAATACACACCTCCTCATACTTTTAGGATAACTGGCATGCTTCAGGCTTCCTATCAAAAGCAGAAAGCATTTTTAAGCACCCAAGGACACACTTCCAGTAATGGTTATGCTGTTACTAAGCTGCAATTTGTCAGTGTTCCATAGAACATGGTTTTCCTTCCAACTTCTTTTGTCAGAATAGCTATTTCAAACACTGCCAATTAAGCTCAAGAGCAGCACCCAAATTTCTACAAAGTGAGAAAAAAACAGAAAAAGTTACAGGTCTTTATTTAATTGCTGATTATGTTAATCTAACTGTATCAAAAGAACATATTTGTACCGTTCTAGCCCACATTAAAGATCCTGGTATAACTTTATTTCTTCTGGGAATGTCATCCTCACTGCATATATGCTGTCTAATGCAGAGTATCTCTAGGGGACTCGGAGGTTTTATAAGGCTCCAAGAAAGTCACAAATTTCAATTACTTGCCTTTCCATTCCTTTAATATAAATTCTGTTTTCACTGAACTACACAGCAATGTTCTCTCTAACAATGATGTGGAGAATAAGTACAAAATATGTCAGTGAACTACACAATTTTGTTGATCAAAAAGGCTAAGATAACAGATTAACCTAAGAATGAACCACCACAGACAAGAAACAAGTTGACAAGCCACTTTTAAAAAAAGATGAAGGATACACATCATACAGTTGCATTGGTACCCAATACCATCTTTGAAGATAAGGACTACTGACACAAGGTTCAAGGGAACGCAGTATTTGCTTTTTGCAATTTAATCAAACAAGGCTTTCCAAGATGCACTCAAAAGTTGTACATGGCAACTGACCATCACAGTGCTCTCCACTCCTCCTGGACAGGGCTGCCAACATGTCTTGTTACTTTGCCAGTAGCATCCACAACATGAAATTAATAAATGACTTACTCCTCGATGCTGTCTTTGCTTTTTGCATCAGAAGGGGAATTATACACAAAACCAGTAAAACTAAGATCCCTGTTACAGAGAGAACAAGCACAAGAGTAAATGTTGCACCACAGAAGAATCAAGGTTTGGATGCAAACACTGAAGCTGACAGGAAGTGAGGGCTGCAGCTCAGTCCCACCATGCTTTACTCAGTGTGCGCTATGTTCATCCGTGTGCTGGAAGTCTGTAAAGCCAGGCATAGTACTTCCTGCAACAGGAACCTCCCTTAGCTTTCTCAAGCAACCAGTGCAAGCATTCCAAACAGGAACTGCAATCAGCACTGTGGGCACTGATGGGACAGAGGCTGGAGACAAAGAAGTCCACACTTAGCACCACCTCAGAGTATTACCTGAAGACACTTTGCTCCTTTCTGAATGAGAACATAAGCAAAAAAATATATAGTTCTGGACAGTGATGATCAGTTATGTGTTTGTGGATGCCACAGAACTGATGAAACAAACAAGATAATCTGTGAGTCATCCTTACACTGAAGCTATGTGCTTCAATGTTTGACTGCTTTTCCCAGCCAGTTCCCTATTCACACCCAGAGGCATGCCCCTGGTTCCAGAAGCCGCTGTCCCAGTGAGTTGAAAACACCTACACCAGTGTACAACAGTTACTATACCACAGAGTAACTGTCTTACACAGATCCCACAGACATTCCAGACAGTGAAAGTACTCACGGTCCTACAGAAGAAAGTCTTTACATTCACCTTGATGATTATTTCTTTAATTTTGTTCTAACAACCCTGTAAGCTGCATCTTGTAAAATACATGCTTCAATTTATGAAATTAGGGGCTCCGGGTCAGCACAAATTTTTAGTATGCAAAAATACTACAGTTAGTTTTCTGGAAGGCACTCGATATCAAAATGGTAACTGATGCAGCCCAGATGACAGAAGAGTTACTCTGCCAGCTCAGTTCTGCTGGGTACACTGTCAAAGCTTCTACCAGGGCTGGATGTCACAAGTGTACATTGCATTTCAAGCATACACCTTCCTAGTACCTCTACAAACATACACAGACCAACCTACATACATGGACCCCAAAACACAGCTATGCTTCATCTAAATACATCAAATGCCTTTCTGGAAATGATACAGGTGAAAGTCACTGTCCATCAAAATTAGAAGAAATCAATTCAATCTACCAGCATATATTTGACCCACCAAGCTGATCCAAACTCTGAAAAAGGCTCCTAGAAGTACTGCTACCATCCCAACTACTTCAACTGTTCTGACAGAGCTTGTAGAAAAATGTCTCCATTTTAAGAAATGTTTACAATATTGACCAAGTTGCACACTGTCACTAAGATTAATCCAGTTCATAATGTGTACATGAAGGAATTAGAGAAATTAAGTCTATCCTGTTAAAAAAGACAAATCTTAAAAATCTATTTTAAATTTTCATGTAAGTGCTGATCATCATGTAGCATCACAAGATATTTGTGATCTGACAGAAAATTATCTCAAACTTCACACATAAAGCTCAACTGCATTTCTGAAAACCACAAATTCCTTTCTTGATGGAAAAGCCTGGGGTTTTAATACTCAGAATCACAATACTACAACCACCTCAGAAGGGGTTCTGAAGTCTTAAGGACCTTCTCTTGCACCCAATCTCAATTCCAAGGAAAAAAAAAAATCAATTTCAATCCTCTTAATTGCTAGCTAAGAGTCTAAGGAAATATTATATCCAGCTTCATAACTACTTCAAAACTTACACTGATTTTAAGTTTCAATACTCACTGAAAACCATAAATCTTAATTTTGGAACAAATGTGCAAGTGAACATTGAATAAGGCAAAACATTCAAAAATAGTAAATTCTTATTATCAACAGAAGTTAATAAATGCTCTGTTTGAAGTACAGCTATTTGACTTAAATGATGCATAACTGACCTTACCTGGATGTCCAGTGAAACCTGCATAGGAGGTATCTAAACTAAGATCTTGCTGAGGTCAAATTTAAAGCTGGACATAGTTGTGTATTAGCTATATACTTGGTTTAATTACTACATTTTTCATATCAGGAATTAACAAAAGAAGGTAATGAAGAGAGTCTTCTTTAAAGCAATTTCAATGGCAGCATGGCTTACCAGAGTTCCTAATAGTAACTATGCAGTAGGATCTCACAGAAGCCCTAGTAGAGGAAGCCAAAGGGAGAGGCTTACAGCAACAGCTTGATAGTAAACAAGATGCACTTTTACTTGAGCAATAACACCTCAAAATCAAGTACTGAAGTGCTAAACATAGCTAAGTTCACTAAGCTCATCAGAACTTCAAACAAAAAGACAGTAGTTCATTGCACCCAATTTATAGACAATTCGCCTGCTATGGCTTCTCAACTTTTTTAAAACTTAAAGTTTCTCATTCTGTCATTTCGTTGTTTCTCCTGAAACTGTACCCAGTTCCATACACACTGCTCATTCCAGGTAGTGATCAGTTCGCTACTACTGCAGCACTACAGCCGATACCAGTTTAAAATCTATGGTGTTCCTGGGATACCAAAGGAGGTACAATAAGCTGTGAAGGTACTTTAATCTGCTACCTGTGAAAACAGTTCTTTCACAAAAACCAAAATTAATCCTACTGATTGGTTATTACAAGCAGTTTCATTTAGGTTTGATGCTTGCTAATAGAGCTATTCTATTAAAACTATTTTAACATAGAATCACAGAATCTCACAGAATAATAAATACACCCTGCATAGGGACAGCTTTACTGGCAAAACTTCCTTTGCCATAATAAGTTTACTCCATGCCCTGTGACCAATGTAGTTTGCAATATAACTTGCAATAATGAAAAAATCCAACCCAGTTTCAGCATACCAAGGATTTCAGTTAACACAGCCATGTCAGTCAAGGATCTCACCACTACATCAACACACCTGTATGAGCAAGCACCTGTACAGCGGACACAACTAAGGCAGATGAGGAAACAAAAGCTAAGATGAGAAAGACTACTTTAGTTTTTTTCCTAGGGCTGTAGTAAGAATGCAGTTCTACTGGGGTGCTTTCACTTACACTCATACATAAGTATCTGTAGGTGGTTTTAAGTCAGCTTTCTGAAGCTTTTACATCAGCAAGATCTTAGAATTTCCCCATACAAGCTTGTATGGGGAAAATTGGTTTTCTTTCTTTTCTGTAGACACAAACGTACACACCAACTCATGAAAATGTAGTACAACAGTCAGTCCTGAAATCAGTCTCACCACACAGCAGACAGAGCCCAAAGCTTCCCAGCCAGTAAGCCTCCTTCCTGGCCCACACCGAAACCATCTGATGACTTCGCTCACATTAAGAACTAATGAAGAGGGAACTTCGTTTGCTTTAATAGCAAGCCCTTAAAACTGATCCTTATACCTCCACAGCCCACAGGTATTGCTTCTGTCATCATTTTCTTACAGAGATTAGAAGACTCTTTTCCAACCAAGAGATCTGCCTTCCTCTTCAAGCTCAACCTAGGCATAACATAATACCAAGTAAGTTCACTGCACTAAAAATCAAATTTGATTTAAACCCAGGATTATCTTACCCTGTTCCTCACTGGTTTTCCCCATCTTCACTGACTTTTTTTCCACACAAACCACTTCAGTGAAATGTCTTCCTACTTGTCAGCTAGCAAAGCATCAAAGCAGGGACATCAACCACAATATAAAACTACTTGCTACTGAGAATGCGTTGTTTCATTACACACTTAACTAGTCATGAGAAAAGGATGGTGTGAATAACTTCCTGTTTATAACTACTTGATAGACTTGTCCACTCCCCTCCCAAATACTGACCAAATTTGCTCCCACAGCCATTGTGATTTCCTCATATTTCAATTATAACTTCACTGAAACACCATAATTCTAGCTTAGACTAGAACTGAAGAGCGCTTCTTACCTGAAAGCAGACAGATGCTTTTCCACCAGAGTACAAGCAATATCCTCAGTTAAAACAGAAAGGATGCTTTGCCATTGTTGCCAAGCATCAGTAAAACATGTTATTTGAAATCCAGTCTTACATTTGTGTCAACTGCAAAGTCCTGATACCAAGATGAAAATGCTTAAAAATGAAGCCTGACTAACTCACAGGTCTGGACTTACTCCCACAACTTTGAGAAGTGGAGACGTAACTCCTTGAAACTTGCAGAGTTACCTGGTAAGCAGGGCCCACTATACCCAAGAAACACCAGGTTTAAAAAAAAAAATAACAAAACAAGATAGCACTGTTCTGCTCATGTTGAAAAAATTCTCCATATCTACAGCAAAGGGAATGTGAACTGGAAAGCTGCCAAGTCAGGGTGCTTCAGTTCTTGTTTAGAGATTGTCATCTTTTTTCCCAGTTCTGAGAAGTCTGCTTCACACATGGTTTGCAGAGTAACTGTCAGTTCATCCTTTATACCACAGGCTGTTGCAATTTCTCTAACTTGATGCCAGCTCTCCACCCTTCATAACAACTTCAAGCATCTGCCAGCAAATCCACCTAACAATGCTCACAAAAACCTGATCCTTAAAGTGTTTTCTCTGCAGCCCAGAGTTTTATGCATTATATCCATCCGTAGCTCAGCATTTAATTACATTACCACCGTTCTGTGAATCCAGGATTTGCAGAGACCACAGAATTATGCCCACAAGCCAGACAAACTGTAATACTGCCTGTTCACATTCAAAATATTGTAGGAGCCTTGGAGTCTAAAGCAGACTTTTTTGATACTTTAAACAGCCTAGTTTCACTTTGTCAGAATGGAGTTTATAGCAAGTCGCCCACATGGCTTCAATTCATGACAATTCCCATTTATCATCATGTTTCTCTTCTACAGTGTTTTGCTCATGCTTGCTGCTCAAAGGAAGCATAAGAAATCAATGCACGTGAAGAATGTGTACAGAACTTGCTTGTTCCCTGCCTTTTACACAACCGTACACCTCGTTTGTTCTCAGTTGCTCAGCCTCATATATAAAAAAAGATTGAGAAAGTTGTGTACATGTATAATTAAGCAAAGAGGAAACAGAAATACTGATCTCTTTTTTTAACATATTTTTAATAAGTGAGATTAAGGACTTCCCTCTCGTATCTCAATCTGATTTTCATTGGCTTTTTCAGTGCACTGAAGTTTTACCCTAGCCACTGGAACCTCACTCTGTCAGCAGCACAACTGAACAAACTGGCACCATCACAAGCAAGATCCATTCTGCCTTATTCACAACATGCTGTTGTATTGTGAGGAAAAGTCTCTATTAAAAAAAAATAAAGGTGTAGTATTAGCATTAGCCAAAAAGCCTTAAAGACTTGATGGTGCAGGAAACAAAGTCACCGTCCAAACCTTCACAAGAGAGAAAAAAAAAAGTGTTTATTCTCAGGCTGGTTCTTTCTAAACCAAGTAAAGTAATTCAGTGATAAAGAAAGCCCATTATCTGGAAGACAAAAGAAGGTTAAACAGACTTATTTATTCCAAGTCTCACAGAAAGTGATGCCGATATGGCACAGAAGTTTCACTGTTTTGTCTACCTCCTCCACGGTGTCTAAAAAGCAGCTTTTTGGCACTGCTTTCAGCTATCCCATACATAAATCAACATGGAAGAGTCAGCGTGCTACTTGAGATGTAACTGATATTTGAAGAGCTAGCACTCATCTGCTCATCAGGATATTACCATGAACAGTGAAATCTCCACCTATGCTTGACAGTTGTCTTGAGGACATCAACTCCCCAACTCCCCTGCAGAACTTTACATACACTGAAATATTAATTTCATCTCTTATCCTCAGCTTTTGCTGCACACAGGTCAGACCAAAGAATACCTGGCTAAAGCAGTAACACAAGTTTGAAGCATTACAATTAGGATAGATGAGCAGGCAGCCTATTTCTTGATAATACTCCGAAGTACAGGTACTCTTCCGTCCCACAAGTGCCTTCTCCTGACAAGGCCTTGAGTTGTTTTTTATACAAGTTATTCAAACTGAACCGAAACACTACTGCCTCAAAGACCTAGCCTATACTTCATAGAACAGGATTACATACTCAAGAATTAACATGAAAGCCATAGCATGTTTAAAAGTTAATCAGTCTGCAATTGAATTAGTTGTTGAGAAAGACGAAAACTGATTTCAAACAGTAACTGTGGCATAAAATGATTTTTCTGATGCACTTTAGCACTGATATCAAGAAACAGAGTAACTCAAATACAAATTGTTTCAAAATAAGTCACTGAAAAGACTAATAGAAGATTTTATTCTGGTTTATCTCACTTAACAGGAGAGAAATACTCAAAAACTTTTCACGTTTGTTTTTCTGTTAGTACGATTTCTGTTCCAGAAAATTTAATAGACCTAAAACAGGATGCTGCTTGTTAATTTCATATTCACTACCCCTCAAACCTCAAAAATCCTTTTTCAAGATGAAAATTAAAGTCTCATTGGCAATGGAGTATTTTTAGGGATACTGCATTACACATAGCATAGGAACTACTAATGAAGTTGCCAACTGAATTTTAGCACACTAAAAATATTACCTAATGGAACCAAGCACACAATAAACTTGCAAAGATTCCAATCTCTTAAGGTTGAAGTGATAAAGAAAAGTACCAGGTTTTGTTCCACAGATCACCATGAAGATTAAGTTCTCTATTTTCATAGATGTATCTCAAAGACAGGTTCTCTATTTTTCTATATTCTGTTTTTACTTTGTCAACAAGAGATACAAAATAACTTAAGAACTGCTTTAACTATTTCTACTACCCAATACAACAGCTAACTGCTTTTACAAAAAAGACTCAGTGGAAATATTTGAGGAAGAATATGATTACATTAAAAGACTGAATAATTTTTAAGCACATGAGCAACATTTCCTGTATCCTATTTAACTATCAAAACATCATCTGCCTTTCATTCATGCTCTAAAAGGTAGCAATTTCTTATTAAACACTCATTCAGCACAGCAAACAGGCATCTCTTCAATCAGCTAGCTACCAAAGCCTTTACAACAGTACAAGGTACAATTTACAGCTTTCAAAAAATTCAACTTGGCCACTTCAGAACCTGGCAGCAATCGCCGTAACACATTATTCTCGTATCAGTTTATGCTCTCATTGGAGTAGCACTACCAGGGAGAATTAAGGAGTAAGTTTCTGTAATTCATTGACCATCTTTAGCATCAGCAGTCTCTCTCAATGAATCCTGTGACAGCCCAGCAACAAGGTTCTATTCCTTCTACAGCATAGGCAGAAAAAAAGATGTCCAATCTTTACTCATTCGTTATCTTGAAGTGCCGCCATTAGCAGGTAAACAAGCATAAAGTCTATGAGAACACTCTCGCCAACACTGGCAAAACTGAAAGCCCAGTAGCATCTAGCATCTGAAAAACATATTTGCCAGGTTGTTTGTGAAAATATGGCAGCTTTCAGGAATCAGAAATAATTCAGTTCTGATAACTACAGCCTGCTGTGCTCACATGCACTGCCTGCTCTCTCCCAGGGTCAAATGTGCAGGCTACATCGATCACTGATGCAGTAAGGAACATCAGTCCCTCAACTATATAGGAATCCTATATATTCCCAAACATGCAGCAGTCAGCATACTGTTCACTTGAACAGCACGGAATCTGACAGAGACTACAATTTCAGCCGCCCTCACCTAACCCTGTAAAAAACCGAAACATGCTAGCAAGCACTTGCTGTTAGCTAGGCACCCTGGTGAGAGCAGACACACGGGCTGTGATGGAGACAAGCACAGAACACTCAGGCTGCCAAGTGACTTATGGCCGTGCAAAAGAATTCCTTCTGTTACAGAAAAGTGTGAAATAATTACATTTGCTAATACTTGCTAGTTAGGTATGCAATCAGTTACTATTTACCTTAAGTAGAAGCATGTGGCAGTCTATGCACTTAACTGGAGGACGCAAAAGAACCACAACACCTGATGAAGACAGCATCATACAAAGGCAAGCAGGAATTAAATGTACAGGCCCAACATGTTTCTTCTAAGTTTTCTTAGCTGCAGCAAGCTACTAAAATGCCCAAGTAGAAAAACACAGTAGACCACGTTCTAGGAGCAGTCAGTCCATACTGTGATACATTTAGTCTGTTCGTGCATGTGCAGGTAGTATCAGAGCTACAGATCATCACCTCCCACCCTACCCTCCCCCTCCCTAGTCACTCGCAGCTTCCTGAGCAGCACACCACATCTTCAGCCAGCCTGGTCCTACCTCTGGTGTGGCACCTCTGCAAAACAGCCAAATACAACTGAACGAACTGTGTGGATAATGCCTCTTAGATTATGTTGTCAGTGCTTTCTATCACGGCCAAACACATGCCTGCTTCATCACAGAGCTGGAAAGAGTTGGAAGGTGCAAGAACAACTGAACTCATGCTGCCATATGATATTGGTAATGCTAATCTATGGGGTCTATTCATACCAACTAAAAACAAAGCACACCATATGCTCTTACAGAAAGGGCTATCTCTCTGCATTGGCAGATAACACACAGTTGGCCAAGGGCTTGAAATCTAAATTCAGAGAGTAGCACTTGGCTTTCTAGTCAGGAATCTGGCATGAAAGGAGTCGTTGAAAAGACACACACATTCTGTACTTGTAAGCATGGAAGGGAATGTTTACAAGCCAGTTATGCAAGCATGTATCAGAAGGTGTAAAATACAGGTTTGTATCTCAAAGATAAATTCAACTTCAGCAACAAAATAAGTGATATACTGAAGACAGAAACACGGTCAGAAAAAGTCCACTATGAAGACAGCAGGAGAGGCTGAGCCTTTTATACTATATATAGTATATATATATACACACATATATTTTTATACTGAATATTCCTGAAGGATTGTTTTAGCCAACCTACACTAGTTAGAAAATCTTACCTTCTAACAAAAGCAAGCAGTCAGGCCTTCCTTCAATGCATGAAATACAGCAAAAATGGCATGAAACAAATCTAAAATACTGAGACAAGCACAGCAGGTGACGTAGTGGCTACAGGTAAGTTCTCAAGAACACAAGACAAAGCAAAATGGGAGCACGCTTCAAGTCATTTAAGCTGGTGTCTTTCCCCTGACATTTTAGAAAGCCTGTGTCAGGTACGCTGCCGAAGTATGAAGTGCTTGTTTCAGACCCAAGAACTGAACAGCAGATACATGTCAAAAGTAGCTTCCTGCCCTTCCTCTCCTTTTGATGTTCTCTGGAAACTGCTGTGGTCACTCCTGGCAGGAATGTCACACTATCAGCAGCAATAGCCAGCTCATTTAGCATTCACCTTGCAGTCACATCACACTGAGTGCTCACAACTCTGGCTGGCTCTTTTGTGAAGAAGCCGTAAGTAAAGGCTGAAGGCAGAATAAGACTTGACATTTAGTACTGTTAAGACACCAGTTATCAACAAAAAGCTGCCAGGTTTTGCCCAAGATCATACGCCAAAAGTGCTTAAGCATTGAAGTTGTAACTCACTTGCCCTTAAGACAACAAAATAGTGAAGACCAACATCCTGCAGTTTTACACAATGAAGTTCTTCTAAGTTTATCTAAACTACCTAAAGAATTGATTTTTTTCCTTGATGCCGTCACTAGAATGTCAACAAAAGCCTACTCAGAAAAAAAAAATCAATAAATCTATTTATAAAACTACTTAAATAAAAAACAATTACAAGAAGCAACTACAGAACATAATTACAGCAATGGAAAGGCACTCTGAATAGTGCTTTAGGGTATCTAGCCTATATAGCATCAGCCACCTGTACAACGTTGATGATCTATGTAAATGAGTATAAAATGGACAAATTCACATTTTAGTCTTTTGAGACAAGCTTTCAGTATCTCTTCTGCTTGAGGAAATAAATTCCTCTGACTACAAGCACAAGGTGGTTCAAATTTCCACTAATTCCTAAGCAATGTGTACACACCAAACACAGCCCCTGTTTTCACACAGACTAGCAATCTGTGTGCCAAGCTGCCTACTCAACAATTTACCAAAACTGAAAAATGCCCAGGCACACCCCGCCACACATTTAACTCCTGTACTCCGGCAAAGCCTTTATGCTGAGCCTTACGAGCATGACATTTGCTTTTAAAGCCAACACGTTTTCCTGCATTCCACAGTTTTCCAAACAACCCAAAACAGCGCAAAGTTTCACCTTTGGCACAGTATCACACATTGCCCTTTTAAGAAAAGATATTTGCGTCTGTATATAATGCAATCCAGCGTTTCCATGAGGTCCTAGGTAGAGTATAAACTCCTTTCAGAGCTGCGTGAGAGGGTGAATGCGCTGCAAAAACACAAAGCAGTCTGCCACACAGCCCGCTGGCTCTCTGCGGGTATCCCCGAGGCGGGCTAGCAACAGTAACGCCTACAGAACCTACACAGCCGGGCCTGGCTGAACACCGGAGGTGGCACGGCGTCAGCGCGGCGCACCCGTCACCCCTCGCTACAGCAGCGAGAGGGAGGCAACAAACCCTTCAGAGAGGCCGGCTGCCCGCGCAGCAGGAAGCGGCCGGCACCGGCCGGGCACCGCCGCCCGCTCACCACTCAAGGCCTCCCCTCGCGAGGCGCAGAAGGAAAGGGGGTGCTGCCGAAAATGGATGCCCCTCCAGGCCGGAAGATGAGACGGGCTAAGGGGTTAAGCGGGAGCCCCGGGACCCGAGAAGCCCAACCCAGCCCCGCAGCGGTGGGGTCCGCCCCACACGGCCCAACCCCGGACGCGGCCTTTCGCCGCCGCCAGCTCTTACCCTCCGCGATGACCCGCTTGATGCGCAGCTTCATGTCCCCCATCTCCACCGTCTGCCCCACAAAATCATTCTGGTCGCGGCTGGCTGCCCCCAGGGAGCCGGGGCCCGCCAGGAAGTCCAGAGCAGACTGAAAGAGCGACATGGCCCCGCTCGGAGATGCCCGTCGAAGAGGGGGGGAGGGGGAAGGGGAGGAGGTGGGGGCAACGGCGGCTGCGGCGACGGGGTTCGAGAGGAGAGCTGCGGGCGAGAGGAGGAGAGGCGGGGCGACTCCACCAAGCTACCGACCGCAGCGGCGGCAGACCGCCTTCTCGAACGCCGCTCCCAAAGCTCTGGGGTACTTCCGGGAGTGCTGCGTCACTTATGACCTCACGGTGCCGCCTCCTCCTTGCCCGCCCCGCCGCCACCGCCAGCGGGGCGGGGAGGGGAGGGGCAGGGAGGGAAGGGAAGGGGAGGGGAGGGGAGGGGAGGGAAGGGGAGGGGAGGGGCGGGGCGGGGCGGAATGGAATGGGGCGGGGCGGTGGAGATGCGCAGCTCAGGACGCTGTAGCGGCCGGCAGGCGGCAGTAGCGGCAGTAGGGGTCGCGTCAGGCGGGAGGCGACCCGGTGTTCTTGGGCGATGGCGCTGGGTGGGGAATGGGAGTTGTTCGCTAGGCAGTAGATTCTCCGCCTCCCTACCCTCGTCAGCAGCTTGACGGTCACCAGGAGGTAATGGCCCTCCGATGAGAGCCTCAGGCCTGGGTGGCGGTGGCGCCTGGGCGTGCTGCGCACTTCTCCCCTGCTCTTCCCTCGCCCCCACTTGCCTGCACCTGCACACATGGGAAAACATGGCAGTGTTGCCCTTCCCACGCATCACAGTGCAGTGGGTATCTGGACACTGGTAATTGCTATAATCCCCACAGGGATGAGTTCAGATGTCTGCACGAGCAGGATGCTTACCTTTTAAGGCCTATATGCTGCATAAGGCTGTGCGACCGGGGACAGCAGATGTCTGCCTCAGAAGACAAGGCTGTCTCAAAACCATTTGTTTCAGAAAAAGTACTGGTAACCCAGACTCTCCTTCAAAAAGCCACATCTCTGCGCCATTGCAGTCTGCTTGCTGCCAGCAGCCATCACTGAGAGATGACCCCAGACATCCCCATTCCGCAAGACTTTGGGTGGACACACTTACTTTCTCCTGCACAGAAGCATAGCTAAGGTTGCACTTCTCAATCAACTTCCGTAAGATGAGAATTTGCTGTTCTTTGTGCTACTGTGTAAATTATAGGGCCATGATGGCATCTTTTGCTTCCCTCACTGTTTTACGATGCCTACCAGTCAAGAAGTGTGGCCTTCAATGCTGGTAGGTTTGTACAGAGATCCCTTTACATATATGTGTGTCTTATTTTAGAAAAATAATAAATTATCAAATATTATATAGATAATATCCTTCTGTTTGTAACAGTGGTAAACTTCTATTTTTCAGTTCTCCCTATGAGAAAACCTCTTGCTACCACAAATTGTACCACCATCACCACTTTGAGAACAGCAGATTCTGTTCACAGCAGGAGCATCCTACTTTGGTTTCCGACTTTCCCAATTAGTTTTTTTCAGGTAAAGGCTGGAATTGCTTTGGATGACCACTGCTAGATAGACTCGTTACACCATACTGCTCTTACTGTCCCCTAGCCTATCATTCACCTGAATGTTCCTCTTCAAAGACTCGTTCATACAAGGCCACTGGAAAAGGAACAGGATCTTTTATAAGGAATCACAGAAGTAATCCTTCTGTGTTTGAAGGTGTGGATTTTATGTTAGCAACTTTATTATTCCCAAAAGGAGAACTTTGTCACAGGCAGAATATCACAGAATTGTCGAATGGCTTGGGTTGGAATGGACCTTTGAGTCGACTATAACTCATACTTTAGCTTAAATGAAGACTGCGGTTTTTGACATGAGGTGAGTGACCTGGGGTAAAACAACCCCTGTGTCTGGGTTTGGGTTTTGGGGGATTTTATTTTTGCTAATTGGCTTTATCACGGCCAGGTCCCTGACAGTTTCAATGCTAAGCCTCACATTTCCATCAGTGCGTAAGAGACTTCAAGGCTGTAAGAAACAGCAGAGGATGACAAGGCAGTGTACATTTTTAAATAAAGTTCCATCTTTGAAAACTGATTGTTTTTTAAACTCTGTTCTTTTACTACTCACTACAATAGAAGTTTTACTGTTGAGAAAGGTTCTTGACACAAATTATCAAAAATTTCATTCTGAAAATCGTATGTTGACGGGTGTCAAGTGTCAGGTCTGGTACTAAAAGCTCAAACTACAGATTTGTACAATTCCTCTGACTGCTTGAAATTGCTCAGATAGGACAGTCATAGCTTACAGTGGGTGGGAGTTTGACCCAAGAAAGACTGCAGGTGCTGTCACTATCTATTACAAATGAAGAAAGTGTAGGAAAAAATGTGGTGTAAAAAGTGGGAACAATAAGTTTGAAAAAATCAGGATGGATTTGGCACTCCAGCTGCTGCAGGTATGCTAGGAGAGCCTTGATGTAAATACAGCTTTTCTGCCCAACAAGTTTAAAAGAATTCCTGGGTAATATTTTAATACCCTGCATATTTAAATATCCGAGACTATACTGGAGAGGTCATGCAGACCACTAAGTACGATGCAGTTTGAAATGTCTACAAGGCTCTCCGTCAGTGGGTCTGACCTCTTTATTTAATGCTGAGACAAAAGTGTCATAAAGTGTTCCAGTTTTTAACAGCACTTGGCAAGAAAAGCAACATACTCTTTATTTATGCAGCTCTATAGATTTTTAAAGTTGTTAAAGGCAGTAAGGCTTCTCCAATTATACGCTAGCATCATCTCTGTTAAAAAGCAGGGGAAAACAACATCGTACTATCCGTTACTAATTTGCATCCCAGCTCTGACAGTCACATGGGACTGCTGCTTCATGGGGTTGAGCTCCTGCTGAAAAAGGTCTGATCCAGCCTTCCTGTTTTAACTCTCATCCAGTCCTCTTCCTTTCACAGCCTCACTCAGAATGACCTAAGAACCATTCTGGCCAAAAATCTTGGGTGGGGAAGGTGTTAAAGAAGGTATGTCTTTTTGTATCATAAGGCTGAGGCAAGGCAGAGCTATAAACTTGGGAATTATTAAAAGAAAAGTTCATTCTGTCTATTAGGATATAGTAAAGATACGCACTTAAATTTCCATTCCAGTAATTGCTTTTAACTCCTTAGGAATTAAATTAATTAAATAGTAGGCATTAGCATTCTACTTCGTATTTCTCTATATGGCATTTATTCGAGATATAGCTAAGAAAATGGCCTATATAATAATGTCTGTGTAGCTCTAGATAGGGCTTGTTAGGTTAAGGACAGCTGAGAATCTATTGCAGAAGTACATCTTGGAAGATTAAATACATCCCCACAGTTTGTATTTCTCGTACAGATGCTCTTGTGAATGTACTCTGAAAGCATGAGTCACAAAGCCAATCCTGGCACAAAGAAACAGAACAGGTGTGACCTTTCCTAATTTAACATTGTGCATGCAGAGATCCTTCATCTCTTCCCAGACTGGAAGAAAGCAAAAGGTACTTTCAGAGCTGAGGTGGCACTTAATGTTTCATTAATTTTCTTCCGTAATTGGCTAGTCTAGGTTTGAGTGCAACTATGCCCTTTTAAAAGATTTAGGTTTTAATTCTGCCTCAGACAATCCTGCAAGAATCGTCAGCTTTTGGAAGTGCCTACCCAAATTCACTATTTGAAAAAAACTGTTTTCTAGACCTGCCACTAATACCTCTACATGTTGTAGTGTATGGTACACCCAAGTAATTTTCTGCAATACAGATTTTTCAGCTATGCACCTGCTTTTGTATTAGCTGGGTGTTGGTACAGCCTGCCACTGTGGGCAATATTGCAAAACACCATGCATAAACTACTGTGTTCTGATGTGCAGTTATGATTTGTTTTCTTACCAACATTATGAGCCACTGCATTTTAGAAGATTTTATATAACATACTATAACCACATATTTCAAAGAAGATCTTGTTCATTTGATATTTAAATAACAAGTTTAATAAAGCAATACTTGCAGCATTTGGAAATAAAAATAATTTGATTTATTCCCATATGTAGGGTAGATTATAATTTAGGTAAACTTTCATCAGTAACTGCCATCTTAATGCCCATGTCTGATTTGGGCCCCCTTTTTCATTTTTGAGGTTCCAGTTTAAGTGATTAATTTCACATGCCAATCATTCAAAATAAAAGTCTTAACTGATTTATGGAGCAATAGTTTTGTCTCTGACTACAAATTTAGCAGAGATAGCTTTTCTCTGTTTCAAAAGAGACGTGTCTTTCACTGTTGTTGAGGCAAATTTTATGCAAGGCAAATTAGCCTATGTAAATAAAAAAAATAATTCACCAGTTATTAGAAAACTCACTAAAATCTGAAGATGGGCTCTCTGTAGGCTGGATGTATAGTGTACCTGTTCCAGTCTGTGGTTAGGGAATTCTTTTGCATCTGGTGCTCCTGGCTACTTCGAAAGACAAAACAACATGAAGAAATCAAGGTTTGTATTCTGGAGGCAGAGGCTATCCAACTGCTTGAAGAAACAGTCTTCAACTTCAAGCTGTGGTGTGGCCAACATGTTGGAGGGAAGGGATACCATCCAAGGGGACCCTGACAAGCTTGAAAGGTGGGACCATGCAAACCTCATGGAGTTCAACAAGGCAAAGTGCAAGGTCCTACTCAGGGGTCGAGGCAATCCCCAGCAGAGCTACAGGCTGGGCAGAGAATGGATTGAGAGAAGCCCTGAGGAGAAGGACTTGGGGTTACTGGTGGATAAGAAGCTCAACAGCAATGCACACTTGTGCAGCCCAGGAAACCAACCATGTCCTGGGCTGCATCAAAAACAGCATGACCAGCAGGTCAAGGGAGGTGATTCTGCCCCTCTGCTCTGGTCAGACCTCACCTGGAGTGCTGTGTCCAGCTCTAGCTGGTGCCCCAAACATACAAAGGACATGGAACTGTTTGAGGAGGTCCAGAGGAGGGCTACAAAGATGACTAAGCACCTCTCCTACAAAGACAGGCTGAGAGAGTCAGGCTTGTTCAGCCTGGAAAAGACAAGGCTTTGAGGTTACCTTATTGCAGCCTTTTAGTACCTAAAGGAGACCTACAGGAGAGGGACTGTTGTATCAGTGATAGGACAAGGGGTAATGGGCTTAAACTGACAGAGGGTTGATTTAGATTAGATACAACAATGAAATTCTTATCAGGGGAGGTGGTGAGGCACTGGCACAGGTTGCCCAGAGAAGCTGTGGCTGTCCTCTCCCTGGCAGTGTTCAAGGCCAGGTTGGATGGTCAGAATAGGTGGAGGGTGTCCTTGCCTGTGACAGGGAGGTTGGAACTAGATGGTCTTTGAGGTCTCTTCCAACCCAAACTGTTCTACAGTTCTACTTATGGGAGGCCAGAGACCGAGGTGAAATTAAGTGTTGCAGAAATGTGTTCGGTATAATTAATACTAGCTACAATTGAGACAGCTGTACAATTGAGACTATATGCCCATCTACTGAAATGTCTTTCAGAAGGTCATTACAGTCACTTTACCACATAATGATCTCTGCAATCCCTTGCCATTTGAAACTTGTACGCTTACATTAGTAAAAGTGGAAGTTAATTCAGATTTTTTAGCAAGCTACATTACTATATCCTATTTGAACAAATTTTACTAAAGTTTAATGACATGTTTCATGCCTATATGGCCATATGCATACCTAACTGGATTAGTTTCAGGCAGAGAGAAGTCCAGGGTCCTGTGACAAAAAGGAAAACTTCTCATTAAATAAAAAAAAAAGGAAAAATAAAAGCCCACAAAATAATTGCATCTTTTATTCCAGGAACAAATTTGATTTTCTCATGGAAGGAAAAAGTAGGACTTTTCTGTAGGTCATAAGACTGATTGCAGCACTACTGCACTAGACCAGGTTAACTGTACCAAGCCAGGTAAGGAGTAGGTAAAATGACCTCACTTCAGCTCTGGTCTGTCAAAGGAACAACAGATTGATCAGTCTTTATGTGAAAGGAAACAGCTTTTTAGAACTTATTTGAGACTAATCTTATATTCATCTACTTGCATTCAACAGACTCCCCACTGAAACCTGTATTTTTCTCTCACTAGAGACAGAGTAACCATATTACTTAATTGTCGGTTACAGTTCCCTCAGATTAAGTAGGAGCAGGTACAGCAGTCCAACATTCTGTCTTCATTTACAATTTGATTATAAGTTTGCTTGCTAGATTTTCTACTTTCTATATACAAGCCTTTTCATCCTTTCTAGTCCTTGAAGAGAAGCTAAATGATTTTGAATTCTCTTCCTCTTCTTTGTGCTGTCAGCCAAAGGTTTGGTTGGGGTTTTTTATATTTCAGAAGTGGCCAAATGAAACTTAATTGAAATGTTGTACACCCAATTCAGATTCATGCAGACATGGGAAATTCCAGTTTGAGGAGGAGGAGCTATAAATGAGTAAGAATTACAAGACGGGGAGTTAATCAGTTTTCACAGATATGCCTATGAGACTATAATGTTACAAGCAAACAGGTAGCACTACCTCATAGCTAAGTAATGTATATTTACCTCCTTTAGCATTATGATGAACAATATTCTGAAATGGGTATTTTTACTAATTTGCTTGGACTAGAAGGACCATAGCTAAAGCTGTACTTACTCATGGAAGTCCTGGCCGACAGAATTAGAGCAATTTGTGCTCTTACTGCTTTCCTCTCATGTGGAGCTCCTCTAAGTTGCCTCACCAACTACATCCAATTCAGTTCAAAGTTAACTGGGTAGCAGTAGTGGGCTTCCGTGCCAGAACAGGAATGACTTCAACCACCTGTGCACTTAGAATTTGATCACAGGCCTATCTTGCTGACAGGTTACTAAAGACAAAGCTGAAATGTACATTAGATGGAGGAGTATACATTTAAAGTGTGACACCGCTATGAAAGAGATTAAATGCAAATAGTTATCAGTATATCTATTAACCACAGAATATAAGTTTGAAAAGAGTAGGTACAGGCCTGTCTTGAACAGCTTGAAATTTTACCTCATCATTAAAGTACTTGTCAATTACATGAAACATTCTGAAAAGCTTAATACACAAGCTTTTTGGGTATTTCCCATGTAAATTCTTCTCTCCCAAAGTGCCCATAGCACGCTGTTTTTTGATAGATTGGCTTCTTCAAATCCAGATCCCTTAATAAAAAAGAAAAACAAAAACAAGTCTTAACTCTACTCCAGCATATATTACAATTTAGACACATCAGAGAGATAATCAATATTATCCCTGGAAGAAAGACAGTAAAGCGTATATGTTGGTTTCCTTGCCCTTTACAGCAGGAAAGGTATTGAGATGATGGTGTCAATTTTAAAACAACTAGAACACACAGCTTTATTCAACCATGTCAGAAGTGGTAAGTATGCAGTTAGGCTTTATAAAGCATTACAATGCAGAAGCATTACAATTGGAATAAAGTTCAGCTGTAACTGTGCATGCATCAGTGTGTAATTGCAAGGATAATATAGAGTATTTTTTAATGTTACTGTGCCTGAGAAGACAATGATGATCTCAAAAGAAGCAGCAAAGATTATGATCTAGTAGGCTGAGTAACTCTGGCTGTTTAACTGTTTATATAGATGCACAAAGCCACTATTTATAATAAAGTTTAACACTGATTATGACTAGATAAATCATGGAGGTGCAAGTCATGATTACTGCTTTTTAGCCTCCATAATATAGCAGATTTCACCTGTGGTAAAAGGTTATCCACAGGTATCCAAAGGGAAGTTTCTCTTCATTTCATGAAAGGCCTGAAACATTTTCTTCTTGTGCTTTCTTCTATTTGGTATTACGTTGTTTAATTATCTTTGAAAGCACATTTAAAATCAATGATTTATATTGTAAGCTGCTAGAGAGAAAATTGGTGGAGGAATGTCAAAGTAAGGAAAGAAACACAAATACAAACAAGATAACAGATATGTTTCAGATGGTGAAAAGGTTACATATTTTTGCACTTAGGGGAATATTTGTCACATAGAGCAGGTAAATCTTGTTTCAGGCAATATTTTGTACAACGTGATCAAATGTTCCAGTGACTACTACAGACATTTCTCCTTCACACTAATACAAAAGCCATTGAAACAGAAGTGCTGACTAAACAAAAAGTAAGACATCATTAAGTACTTTGGTGCACAGCTGATCAGAATGGATAGCCAGCATCATTTACAAGATTTTAAAAATTGTGAGGTGACGCTTAGGAAGGAAATATTCACTAAAGATTACTCATGGGTTTGTATTCTTTCTTCCCTTCCCACTACCTTCACCACTACCAGGGCTATGATAAGGTGTTTTAAAAACACGGCATATCTGAACCAGGGCTATGATAAGGTGTTTTAAAAACACGGCATATCTGAGCCCACCAAATCAAGGTAGGCATCTGGGAGCCAGCACACAACTTACAGATGGTGATGAACTGCCATAATGACAAAAGCAAAGAATATTTTTGATTATGCTGTTGAACTGGTAACACTTCGAAAACATTACCTAGCAACAGAAGTTGCCATAATGCCTTGCATTATCTCAGACTATTAAAAACATGTCATCTCTACTCTCAGCATATAAAATCAGGAGACATTCTGAGGAAGTGTGAATGGCTGGCCAAACCAGCAAAATGTTGATATAACCTGTCAGAGTGTGCTTCCTTTCTTAAGGAAAAAAAATAGACAAAAGAGACTTCCTATTCACTAATACATGGACATTTCACCCCTCAGAGTCAAATACACTCAAGATTCATCTGGAATATAGAGACTACAATGATGTTAACAGCTCTGCATTTAAAAGATAAGTGAATAACAAAAAAAAATTTCCCTCAAATAATGAGATTGTTAATATGTATGTTTTAGCGTTTTAGAATAGAGGCTTTAACACTTGAATTCCTCAAAGTGACAAAGAGGTTCCTCTGCATGAAGTCAAGTTCTTGCTGGTATCTATCTCAGGCTTGAGCTCACTTGTCAATTTCAAAGAAGGTAAGGGGTGAACTCACAGTCTCTGCTTCCTTAAAAGAGGAATGATATAGTGTTTCTCTCCCTTATTTGCATATTTCATTAAACTTTTAACAAGTCTAGCCTTTCAAGTTAGATGAAAATCAGCCAAGATTTTTAAACCTTCTTGAGGACTGAGAAGATGAGGCTGTACCACTAGGTCTTAGGAAGATGTACTACAAAATGGGCAAGAAGCTCTACTTCTTGGAAGTTCACATAAAGATTCATTTGAGTTAGTCAGAAAGGGAGAAGGACAAATGCTAGGGTCAAATTACAGCTCCCTGGAATGTAGGTGGGTAATTGCTGATAAGGACAGGTCTGATCTCCTTTCCTGCAGCCCTTTCTTGTCTCAAGAAAAAGGTAATTGCAATGCTTCTTCAAAAGTGTAAGGATTGTGTCGGTCTGAAAGACCTGGTTTTTCAGGTCCAGAAATATTCCAGGAGGGAAGGTGGCTGCTGGAGGCAATGCAAGTAGGTTCGGCTTTTCATGCCCTCTCTGACTGCATGGTAGCCTCACTGATGCTTCTGAACTGATCACAACTGAATTTTTACTTCAAGAAAGCTCATCTCATGGCAAGATTTTTATCCTTGCTCTGTTTTTAAAATGTCTGAGATATTTCAATGGCTCAAGAGAACATTTAAGAAAGCTGGATTCCTTTTAGATTAAGTTTAATTGACTTTAATCAGGCTGCACGAGGCTGCACGACAACTAGAGACAGACTGTCCTTGTTCAGTTTTTCTGAAGCAGGACACTGGTTACATTCACACCTCATGAAGAAGCTGGTCACTTGCAGGTGCTCTTTTCTCTCTGGACTAATGGCTGATACCCTCAGAACAGCAACAGCAAATGCCATACTGTCACTATTGTGGTAGCCTGTCACTCTGCTTCTGTGCATGAGCAAATTACAGCCCATAATATCCTGCTCACTTCAGTCACATTGTTCGGGAAGTGAGAGCACCAGAACCTTTCCATGTGGAACCCTTCCATCTTGAACCTAACCATCAAAGGGAGGGAAGCCATAATTACCCCACAACTCTTTCAGAAAGAGCCAGTATTTCTGGTGGCCTCCAGATCGGGCAGGGATCGGGACCCTGGCACGCTCTGAACAGACTGGCAAACCTAACTACCTTTTAATTCTACTTTACCCAGCACACTGCATACTACCACCTACCTAACGAACTGCAAGGTAGGACACTGCCAGGGTCACTCTGAGAGACAGAACAAGGTATCTTTTAGACTGGTCTTATTCAGCATGTTTTGTGACCACATTTAGGAATCGGTGCTTGTATGTTGTACTGGGTGCATAGGTGAGGGAGGAGCAGAAATTACCGCACTTACAGATGCATCATGCAGGTGGTTTTCACAAGGTTAGGAGCCAGAAACTTTCACATTAAACTGGTACAGAAAGCATTAAAAATATTACTCCCTTCAGTAAATACTAACAGCACACAAACCTTATGATAGCTCCAAGGCGTAGATCAAAGTTTCTCTTCACAATCTCAAGCAGTTCTTCTTCAGATCTGTCTGATGTTCCATAATGAAACACTGAGATAGCCAGAGGATGACTCAGACCGATAGCATATGATAACTGTAAAACACATGCATACCACCCAAACACAGTTAAAACAGTCCTTACTTTTTAAGATAAAAGAAAGGCTTAAGTATCAGTGAAATGTTCTACGCACATCTTTTCTGCTTAAAGAAAGCTAGGGCATATGTTTTTGGGTTTTGTCTTTTAGATTAGAAAATAATAGTTTTTTCAGAGAATGCTCAACCTGTTCAAATATCAGACCTAAGTGACATCCCTCAAAATCACCTCAGATTCTGCCATTCTGCATCCTTCGGCCTCAGCTAGACACAAGGATTTCATGCCTTTCAGAATGAAGACTCTGAGATCTACAAATATTTCTGGGTTGTTTGGGGGTTTTTTATGATGCAAAGAAAAGATTATCTAGGACAAGATGAGAAAAGGCTCTACGTTCCTAAAGCACTCACAGACTTGTTTTCCCAGACTGAGTTACTTCCATGCATTCCCTGGAACCTCATCCAGTATTTCCATGTGCTTTCTAAAACACAGGTATTAGAAGTACACAGAGTAACACAGGAAGTATTCCCTGTAATTTCACTTTGTTCAAACGAGGACAGAGGTGCTCTACAGCTCCTTTTCTGACATCGAAGAATCATGTTAGCTCCTTTTCACCACAGCCCTGCACAGCAGAGGGCTGACAGGTTCTCCTGAAATGCATTTGCTTTTATCATTCAGTCCCTTTCCAAAATACAGTCCTGCTACAATATAGGCTAACAGACACTTCGTTTTCTTCCATCATGGTGTATTTGAATGAAAATATATTTTGCTTGAATGTCACTAGGCAAAACAAACTGTTCTGTGGCTTTCACTGGTCTTCCTCATTGTGCTGCTTTCTACAGATTTCAGGAACAGTCCAATGGCTCAGTTATATCTATATATTTCTTTGTAACCAAGAACTGATTTTTGATAGAAACTGCCCTAATCATGCCTATCTTTCCCTTAGCTAATTTTAAGATCATGCCAAGTCTGTTTTTCATTTAACCAATAAGCTGACAAATTCTAATTTAGCTAAATAAAGCCTCCATGGTACTTGCAATAGCATACAGCTAATTAGTCCACAGTTCTCTCCATTATCCCTTTTTCCCTTTCATGAAAAGTGTAGCTAACAGGGAAATAACATCCATAGCAGAGCCAGCCTAATTGCCAACCTCAGGGGCGGCTGGCATGTAACACACAGACACTAATGTGCTAAAACCACTTCTCTATTTCCACTTGATACATTTTTCCTTTTGTTCATCTTCAATCCACCCTTCTGTGTCTTGACAGGACATTTGCCATTCTGCTCTCCCATCCTCCTCTCTCCTCCCATTTACCTTCATTGCAAATATCTGACATCTCCATAGTTTGCTGTTCAGTCTTGCCTTGTCTAGGGTCAGGCCCAGGTGTTTAAGGAGGGTCTTTGGGAATTACTGGTATAACAACATCCCACCTAACTCAAGAATTATGACAGTGATGTATGTGTTCAAAAATGCCACTCAACATGCACAGACAAATCAGAGGTTTGTCTTCTGCCTGCTCAGTGAAAGAAGAAAATTTAAAAATCAACAATTTGATAGCCATCACCATTTGTGCTTTCCCAATCTCCCTTTTCCTTGAATAACTCCAAACTTTAATCTGGTATCAAACACATGGACAACATCAAAAGCAAAGGGTCTTTCTCCTAATTGGGATGTCTGGATACTTTGTCATCGATCATAGCCACATCCAGTGGGCCTCTCCTCTTATCCCTGGAGAAACTACAGAGTTTTTAAAACACATTTGTGCAGCAAAACATCAGGCAGATCACTCCTACTTTTTACTGTACCATTTTATTGCACTGGGCTAAAGTAACTACATAGAAGCTACTCAGAATAAGTACATGCATAAACTAGTACTGCAAACCTCAATTGTTTACCATTCACACTGGGTTCATGTTTAATGGTGAAACTGTCCAGGGGTCAATAAAACACCTCTTTTGACTTTGTAGACTTAGTAAACCCAAACGTTGTAGGCGAGGAAGTGTATTTTCTTGGAGCATACAATAATGATGAAAGTTCTTTGTTTTAAACTCTCAAAACCAACTGAATTTTGCTTTTAGCACACCTCAAACCATAGTAGTAAACTAGGACAACGCAGTAGATATCTTATGGTAGCTTTAAGGTAATTTCAAATACAGTTTAAAATGGTTTAAGTTACAACTTATATGACCATATGGTACAGCTGGTTGCACAACTATGTATAGACACTGCTAACATAACTGTCTGTGGTGTGCTGTCCAGCCCAGGTTGGAGTGCTGGCTGGGCATGCATGTGTGTGCAGAGGATCGCTAGAGCGGCTGGAAGTAAAGGCACAGATGATTCAAACAAGTATCCAGACCAGGGATGGCAAGTGTTAGGAAAAAGAATTGCTGAGAACAGTCCTTTTTTCAGGACCATCGTGGCCTGTGTCTTTGGCTTCCCTCATAGGGTTCCTTAAAAATGCAGGCCCAAGAGGAATTTCGTACAGTCCCATTCTAATGTAAGAAATGCTTTTCTGAAACTGGAGCAGGGCTGTGATGGTAGTACATATTCTGAGAGGCTGGCCTCCCATGAGACAGAATTTCTGCTACGATATTTTACTTTCATGGTTGGTCTTACCTGGATTAAAACTCTTCTACAGAGACCAGCTTTCACCAGAGATTTTGCAATCCAGCGGGCTGCATACGCTGCAGAACGATCAACTTTGGAGGGATCTTTTCCAGAGAATGCACCTCCACCATGGGCTCCCCAGCCTCCATAGGTATCCACAATGATTTTCCTGCCAGTCAGTCCGGCATCACTCTGCAGGACAAACAGTTGAACACATGCATGAGACACAACAGTTTACCCAACCCCACATGAGGTTATTTGGTACAGCTTCGTTTTGTACTTGCTGCATGGAGGACTCATTGCTCACTGTGTTCGCCTTCACATGCAACTGTTTAATGAATGAGGTCTACAGGACTGAAGTATTTTTCAGAGATATACTAAGGCACTGTGCTGCAGTCACTTTTGAAGACTGGTAAGAGTGTGGTACAACTGTAAACATCAGAAAAAGTTGTGCTCCCTTCAAGTTAGCAATCATGGAATACTGTCTCTGGATTACTGACCAAGACTTCCCTCAGTAAAACTTGATGGAGGCCAAGAATTTAGAGCAACAAAATCCCTCCTGAAAAGCAGATAGCATATGGCCTAGAAGGTTAACAAACTTCACTTTCATACAGAAACTAAAGGGGAAGCAGGGACTTCACAGAGCTGCAGCTTCATGCTGCCAGCACAAGAATACTGAGAAATTCTAGCTGATTTCACCTTAATCATCCACTAAGTGGCACAAGGACCACTTGGTACTACTCATTCTTCTGCCTGCTGCCTATGTCCCCCTGTAATGGAGTCCCACTCTCTTGCATGGACTTTTATCTGCCTCCTACAACTTGATGAGCTGATCCAATTTGTTCAATCAGCAGAAAATTACTGCTGTTCTGTCAGATTAGCAAAACTGGTGACTGCAAGATGATAAATGAACTCCAGAGGTCTGAGAAACTCCATCCTGAAAGAGGATGCACTGCATTGATCCACTAATTTTAAATCTCAAAATCAGTAATACTGGAGTAAAGCTGACATTTATTCCTCAATGAAAGTGGTGTCCCTACATCATGCCAGCACGACTGTGAGCACACCTTGTTTTGATACTTCACTGAAATCTTTATACAACTTTTTTTTTTTTTATTGACAAAACTAGACAGTTTTGTGTAAGAATTTTCTTTCCAGTTTCATAGCAATGACCTGCTTATCTAGTACCAGCACCTGGAAAGCAGAATACACGTTAAATTCTAATGATTATAGAGACTGGTGTTGTTTAACCTGGCAAGCTGCTAAAGCAACAACACAGCTGTTCACTCACTTCCCCCCACAGTGGGATGGGGGAGAGAATTGAAAAAAGAAATTTAAATCTCATGTGTTGAAATAAAGGCAGTTAAATAGGGCAGAAAAGAGAAATAATAACAATGACAACAACAGCAACAACAGGCTATATAATATAATAATATAAAAAGAATGATAAAATAATACATAAGTGATGCAAAGCACAATCACCCACCTCCTGAAATAATGCTCAGCTAGTTCTTCAGCCAACCCAAATCCCATCCCACTCCCCAGTTATATGCTGAGCATGACATCATATGATATAGAATATGGTTCAGAATATCCCTTTGGCCAGTTTGGGTCACCTGTCCTGGCTGTGTCATCTCCCAGCTTCCTGGGTACCCTCCACCCTCTCACTGACAGACCAGTATGAGAAACTGAAAAGTACCTGACTGCTTGGCAACAACTAAAAACATCAGTGTGTTATCAACATTATTCTTGTCCTAAATCCAAAACACAGCCCGATACCAGATGCTAGGAAAACAATTAAATATCCTTGTCAAAACCAGGACAGACACTTAACACGTTAAGGTCCCTTGAAATTTATACAGCTTTCTGAATAACTCCATCGTAGAAGATTAGACCTGTAGCTATTTCTGGGTTCAATTCTTACTGTGAAAGTGAAGAGAAACTTCCAGTTAGGCATTTTAGTGTATAACTTTAAGGCTGGTTTTTGGTCATTTAAAATACTTTCTGTAAGAAAGACAAAGATCCAAGAATCCATACATTTCGTTGTCCAAGCAGATACAGCTTCAATTTAGATACCAGCTGTCCAGTAGGAAAACTCCAACAGAAATAACTGAAGCTTTCTTGGTTAAAGGCATACCAGTTTGTTGTACTTTTGTTCAATAGAACGTATTTTTCAATAGAAGCATGTGGCAAAATAGAATCCAAGTCTGTGTAGGCTGTCCTCTTTCAAGGTACCGTACCTTAGGACCACCTTCTACAAACTTTTCACTTGGAAGGAGATGATAAATTGTGCCCTCATCGAGATACTTCTCTGGAATTACTTCTTTAACAACTTTCTCCATTAGTTCCTTCTGTATTTGTTGTAGAGGTATGTCTGGGGCATGATGTACTGAAATTACAAGCGTGTGCACTCTGATGGGCTCCACTGCACCATTACTCTCCTTGTATTCCATTGTGACCTAGAGAGAAAAAAAGCACAGTGAACACTCAAGGCCATGAGCACCAGATTGAAAAATTAAAATGAACCTCACTTATTTTCTGCAGCAAAAATTAAATAGATGAAGGGAAACAGGATGAAAAATTATGGATGGTTGCCTATGCACTGTAAGAACCAAAATAAAAATACAGAAAGTACAGAAACACCACTACCAAAAGAGTTGGCTAAAGAATATTACATTTATCAGCACAGATATAAGCAATATAACAGGAAGAAAGCTTTAGAAGCCTAGTGTTTTACTGGCAGATGTAAAAATTATTCACAGGTTGGCATGTTAACGTAACTTCAAGTAGCTAAACATCAAAGTAAAGCCAAAATAGCTTTTGGAAGATCCTGATAAAATGAGCAACTCTAGATCATGATGTGATGGGCTGTTTCCTTTGCTACCTTTTACATGGCTTTTATGTACATGCTGGCATTTCTCCAAACTTACCATTGGCTTTCTTACAGACTTAGAAGACCTCTCCACATTCTTGCCCTTCAAAAATGCTTGGATAGACAAATCATAAAGAAAACAGTGTTTTTGCATATTCTGTGTACTGCTAGCAAAAGGTTGGGAGACAATCCATGTTACATTGCAACAACTGCAGCAGTATAACTCAGTGCAGCTCATCCTCACTAAGCAACAGAAATTAAGACTAGAACACCTTGCTGTCTTGGGAGTCCTGTACATATGCCTTCCCTTTCCTCTCCTGGAGAAAGTCTGGAAGATAGATAATTTACAGCCTTGAGACTGCCAAAGTGCACCACTCTTACAGTAGGTTCAGTGACTCACCCACTCAGCTCTGCAGCACAGCTGTCAGTGGCTCTGACCACTCATCAGATATACTATATATGAGGTTTTAATCAATAACAGCCTTGTTTCAACTGAGAAACCATTGCACTGTCCCCATTCACACTTCTGGAATGCTGATACTTATTCAGAAAAAACAAACAGCTTATTGTCACTAATTTGTTAAACTTATTAATCTCCGGGGAAAAGCTGCAAAATACAAGTATTCTTTAGAAGAAGCCTGTTCAGGCACTGATAGAACAGTTTAAACAGAGTATGTGCACTACATCCAAATGTACTATATGAAACTCACAGCACCTGGGAACATGAAAATGACAGTACCATTTTAGCAAACATAAATTGTGATTTAATAGCAGACAGGGTAAATTATTTCTACTGTGTATTCATTTCTGTTGTTTCTCACCCTACAATTTATGCATCTGTGTTACAAACCTGTGTTTTCCCATCTGGTCTAACCCAGGGCCACATTCCGTTCCGTTCCAGAGCCTTTATTCTTGCAGTCAGTTTGTGTGCCAGGAGGACTGTTAAGGGCATACATTCTTCAGTTTCATCAGTGGCATAGCCAAACATCAAACCCTGTATTGAGAAAGAGGGAACTGCATTGAAAAAGTAGTCAGCCACTCGTTTCCATCTTCTCTTTCCATTAACACCCCAGTCTTTGCCACATAGTACTTGAAAACCACACAAGGCCAGAAAGCAACAGCAGCAACACATAGGTTGAATACTCTTTGTCATATAAGTAGCCTGAAATAACATTTATGTATCTGCATGCACAAGAATCAGAGCCACAGCAGGGACTGGTTCTCAAGAATGATTCTTCCTCAGGCTTCTGTAAGGATCCACTGCAAAGGTTTAATAGAAAATAAAAGCTCATAAAGACTTCTCAGTCTTCTCCCCACACATGACAACTGAAATAACAGAGCATTTGATGCCTAAGAATAAAAACAGGCTACTCAAAGGCCAGAATCTGACAGCTATTGATAGATAAGAGATATGTACACCTTAATTTTAGCTCTATCCAGTAAGACCACTCGATAAGGGAAAAGCTACTGGAAATAGTGGAGGCTGCATTGCTTTTCTGCACTACTAGTGATTAAGAGAGTGGACAGTGTTTAGCTGCACATTCTTACACTTCTCTCAACAGCTTTTAAGGAAGGGCTTTGGTCCAACACAATTTTAACTGCTTGTGGATAAACTGAGTAAGTGCCTGGAATTAAGTCCCATTACCTGATCCCCTGCTCCAATGTCATCGTCACTCTTGCCATGGGAGACAGCATCCTTGATCTCTTTACACTGTTGTTCTAAAGCCACTAAAACTGTGCAAGTCTTATAATCCAGTCCTAGTGAAGGGAGTTTTGTAAAATTAGGTTATACATTCTTGAGAGTTCACAAATTGCTAGATAAGCTTTTAGTCATTATTTAGTTATCTTGAGTAAAATTTTAAAAACTATAATCATGTAAACTTCCAAAGGTTTTTTTACTGCTAATAGAAGCAGACAATCGGGACGTTTATATAACAGTGTCAGTATGTGAGCACGTTAGTGGTATTAGTTGAAACTTGAGCTCTTGAAACACAGAGGATAAGTATAATCTACAAGCTACTCCACCAAAGCTTGTTACATTGCTTATGATGACTGGATTTCAAATTATTTAGGTATTAAAGCTGGAAGAGGAGAGTGGAAAATGTTACCAAAAACAGGTATTCAGTTTTTCTTGCAGTAGGTTCAATAAAATTAGAGAAAAAAACTTACAGGAAGATTGAAAGGGAGTAGTAATGTTAGGGGTTCAACAGCTGAAAGGAAGCTACTTTGGGAAGTAACATTAAGAATACATAAATAATCTCCTTGAGTGTGAACTTCAAGTCTCATTGGCATATGTACCCCAAGGACAAGAAACATTAGTGTTAAAGCTTTCTCTGTAGAAACCTGCAGATGCAACCACCTTCTGACATTTGTGCAAACACTACTTCAGCATCAGAGAAGCAAAAGGTACCTGGCACTGTAAAGAATAAACCTTTTTCAAGTATTCCAATTTAAAATAGCTCCTTCAATACCAAGCAGTAAAAAATGCCTGTCAACATCTGTGCAGTTTTCCCTTAGTCTTAGATACAGATTTAATTTTATTTTCTGGAAGATCATAAAAATTTAACTTTGCTCACACACAGAACAGACACAAGAATGAACATATGAAGGATCTCACTCACCTTTGGAAGAGTCATCATACCCTATCCTCTTAAGGGTCTTTCTTACAATTTGTTGGTAATCTACTACAGCTCGAGATGTGATCTCTCCACAAAGCAATATCATTCCGGTTTTTGCTACACACTCTGAAAGAAAAAGATAAACCATCAGGATTTCACTGCTACTACTTTACAGTAAAACAGGGAGATCCTGAAGATCATTCTATGAACAAAGAATTACTCAGAGGAAACTTCGTGTAAAGCTCTAGCATAGATATGGGTCTGTCTGCAACCACTGTTCAGTTGTTACAAACACTAAAATGCCTTCATGGGGGAGTTAATCTTACCCAATTGTCCTACCTCCGCAGTGGCCAGCAGCAAATGTTTATAAGAACAGATCACGTATACAGTGCTACTTCTGCAAATACTTTCCTGGTCGTCAACAATTTCAGCTCAGGATCTTCCTGAAGCCAAAGGGACTTCATATATTAACACATTGCATTGCCAATTTTTGGTAGATCTTTGTTAGAGTAATTCACACAGTTTGCATCTAGGGGATCCTGGACAAAGAAGCAATTCAACTTCATCACAAAGTTTGTGCACAATCATTTCAACTTTTATTTTATTGTTTGTTTCAAGTATCTACCTGGCCTCCAAACTCTTCTGTTTTGTGTTAATACATATAGCAAACAATCATGAAAATTCACCACATCAGTCGAACCTTTCAGCTGTACAGCTCTATCTCATACCTAGTTAAATCCACTCTTTTCCAGAGGGAGGAGGCCTAGGCTATTTACTGAAAGATGCTGTGCGGCTGTGATTGTACTCATTACCTTTTGGGGATGGGGAAAGAAAAAGAGATTGCACACAGTATTTAAGAGAGGCAACCATGGATTTATATGACTTAATGCTGTTCTCAGTTCACTCTTTGTTCCTTTCCCAGCAAGCGTTAACTGTCAGCTTGTGTTTTTATTGCTACTGAGCACCAACCCTTTTCACAGAAATACATGTCTATTACAACCCCAGCATCTCTCTTCTGAATGCTTGCAGTGAACTGCAAATGTTACTTTCTATATATGGGCATACAATTGCTCCCTTTGCCCTTGTATTAGCATACATTAGCTAAATTTCATCCAGCACTTACAATATTAAGTCATCATCTCCTTTAAATAACTTCATTTGATTTCAAGATTAAATATTGCAGGCAGAAATATGCTATAAAATTACACAAGTGTGGACTGCAGCATCACATAAAGATAAGCAACCTAGATTTAATTGGCATCCTAGTTTAGATATTCTAGACAAGCAGTTGAGAACCTGGTACAGGGCAACTTTGTCTGCAAGCAGAATTGGTCTATACTGGACTACTAAGCTACATCCTAGCTGGCACGGTATCTCTGAATTACCCTGTGGACACACTGAGAGTGCATAATAATACAGTAGCCCTAAATGTATAGAATACATCAACCACAGTCAGTGATATCACCTGAGTGCATAGTATCCTGGTACCATTATTTTCACTCTCAGCCTTGAGCCCCCACTCTACTGACCAGATGTGCTCTTCCTGTCTGCTGCACCCTAGCAGACCACCTACATACATGAGGCATGTATGGTGCTGTGAGTCCAGCACTGGAGGAAAGGACCTTATATTACAGTTGTGTCAAGGTTTTACCCCAGGCAGCAGCTAAGCTCCACACAGCGACTTGCTCACACCCCCTGGGCAGGATGGAGAAGAGAATCGGAAGACTGCAAGTGAAAAAACTTGTGGGTTGAGATAAAGAAAGTTTAATAAGTAAAGCAGAAGAATTTATTCACAGCTTCCCATGGGCAGACAGGTGTTCAGCCATCTCCAGGAAAGCAGGGCTCCATTGTGTGTAACAGTTACTTAGGAAGACAAAAACCACCATTACTCTGAACACTGTCCCCTTCTCTATCCCCATCCCCCAGTTATATACAGAGCATGACATCACATGGCATAGAATACCCCTTTGGTCAGTTGGGGTCAGCTGTCCTGGCTGTGTCCCTTCCCAACTCCTTGTGCACTTCCAGCTACTCGCTGGTGGGGGGAAGCAGAAAAGGCCTTGGCACTGTGTAAGTGCTGCTCAGCAGTAACAAAAACATCCCCATGTTATCAATCAATGCTGTTTTCAGCACAAAACCAAGACACAGCCCCATATAGTTTCCTTCTTTCCTATGAAGAAAATTTTCTTGGCTAAAACCAGGACAAGGTGTGAGGCAGAGAAGAACATCTCTCAGCCTTTCCAGTGTGGTCACTATGAAAAGGAGAACTATTTTTGGAAGAACACAAAGTTGAAGAACTGGAGCTTAGAGAGACGGAAGAATAAGGCTGCAGTCACCACCAACAGTCCCTACAGACTCTCCAAGGCCCATTACAGCCGGCAAAGCTTGATGGTGATGCAAGACTTCATGGCACAATGATGCTTTTTTAGTATCACAATAAGAAAGATTCATCTTGCTACAATTCAGCCAAAAGAAGACACAGCTCAGGAGCTGCCCTATAGCTGCAACTTATAAGTGAGCCCAAACAACACCCTCATCTGCTCGATCCAAGAGGAAGCTACTATATAAGGTTTCAGGTTTCACTGGGGGGTGATTTATCTACATATAGTGTATATAGATATATAGGGTGATATATCTATCATTATGTGTGTCTGTATATATATGTGTGTGTGTGTGTATATTTATAGATACATACAGATATATATATTCTATATGTATAGTTTTCTGATTCTGGTGAGCAGTTTTGATACCTTTTTTCCCAACAGATTAAAGACATCAGATATGTATCTAAGCAAACATGTCATATCACCAACTTCCTTTTCTGTAAGACCAACTGATAAGTGTTTTTCACTTACAACATATTTTTCAGTCCTTGTCATTTTTGCAGCATTTCTCTGTTACCATCTCCAGCTTTTCAGCAGTTTTGGAAGCATAACTGCCTGCAATACTAAAATACATGCTTCATGAAGTCTAACACATATGCTAAACCCTGCCTCTGTATCTTCTCACTACTCACATCTGTGCATCAAGGATCACATGCGATTTTTCAGAGAAAGCATCATATTAGGTCACTGTATTTGTGGGAACCAGGTCATCCTTTGGGCTGTAGCTTTGGCCTTGATAGTGTATTCTAACAAAATGACTAAATTCAGAGAGCTCTTTAGAAATATACCCTTTCTGTGTCCATTCTCCACTGGCACCCTAACTCATTCCAATTTGCTATGTTCTTAGCCTCTGGAAGACTTCTTGTTCCTAGTGACAATGTCCACGTGGAATACAGGATCATTATAACAGAAAGTCACAAGAAAAAAGCAAGCCACTTTGATCAGAATCACATTCAATAAGCTGTGCGCTTAACTTCCTGTGAGCCAAGGGCATCACTCTGCTTCTGTAAGGGCTCAGTAAATATCTATTTAGCACTCTGGCATTTGAAGTTTTATTAACATATTTTACTCACTCCATGAAGAAGTGCATATTGACATATATCTTTGCCCAGTTCTCTTCTTCCCATAATTTTCTTAGATTCTTCATTATCATTAGCCCTGTCAATCATAGTGTTCCCTGATACCACTGGCTTCTTCTGTTCTATTTCTTACACTTCATCACTTTCAATTTGTACTGGAGTATGATGTATTTCCTTTTTTCTGAACTTTTCTTTGCAGCTTTTTTCCTGCTTTTCCTTCTCCTCTGAGGCAGTATGCCAGAGTGAGCCTCTTGACTGACTGTGGAAGTGCTGACTGCCAGACAGCTTTTGCAAGAATTTTGGATCATGGGATGTTATATCAACAATGATTACTTCTTGTACTTCATTAATCTCTATCTGTATTGTACTTACCACAGGCAACCTTAGCATCTGGATCAATACTGAGATGAGCATCTAGAACTGCATCACTTATCTGATCACACATCTTATCTAAAAGATAAAAATACAACAGATTTTGTGATTTTAAAAGTGATTTCTTAATAAATGTTCATTACAAGTGGGTAAGAGACTTGTGTTTATAGAGTATCTTCCAAGAGGCAATTTTAGCCACTTATATTCTGAGAGGTATGTCTTACCCTGTTTTCACTCCTTTCCCCAAATCAATCTTAACTGACAATTTACTATCATCTGCAGAGGCGAGCAGCCTCCCAGATGAGGGGACAATGAAAGAAGCCTACAAAAGCATAATGAAATATCAGTGTCAGGAGAACAGAAGACATGGGAAGTAACTTTGAAAGAAGTATTTAAGCTAAGACCTTTCTGTAGGACTTTTGCATTCTTCACCTGTTTATTTTAAACGTTGTCATGCATTTTCTAAGTCAATTGCCTATTTTGACCTATATCTTATAACTACCAGAGGTCTGCACATAAGGCAGTGCTTATCCATTCACTAGCTCCAGTGGAGACCTCTGAGACCTCATGTGTCATTCTTTGGATGACAAGAGGCATTGCTCTCCTTGCAAACAGCAGGGACATTAGATTTAAGTTCACTCCTACAATTATCCACAACTGTCCATCTCATTTCAGTTTAGAAAAGCATCTGCAAATACTCTCAGGAACAAGCGCTGGCCACTCACAAGTTTCTACAGTTATATTTCTGAGTTTTGGTCTTTTTCTTATGGACAGATGCACTGGAGGAAAAAAAAAAAGTGTTTACCTGTTCTGTCTTTAGTAACTATGACCTATTGTCCAAGTAAGACCCAAGTCTGCCAAGTGCATTTTGTTTGTTAGAAGTTAATAAACAACTTAGGGGGTAAATTGAGGGGTTTTATTTCCACATCTGCATAACTGAACCAGGTAAAAGCAAACATTATTTCTTCCGAAGTACAGCTGAGAAAGGTTGTATATGTGCAGAAACAACACAAGGAACACGAATTGATTTACACCCACCATCATTACAAAAAAAAACCCATTCAAAATAGGCTCAGCAACACAACTACACAGCTGGATCGACAATGCTGTCTATATTAATGAGCCAGATGCCTATATTGTTTGCAACAGACTATGTAATTATTTGTGTAATTGCCAGTCTAAAATAACTTCTCTTGCAGGAGAGAGTGCTACGTATGTGCATAGACTTGAGGGCCCAAAGAGGAAGATAATAACAAGCATAACTGAATGTCTACCTTACACTACTTACTTGTAAAGAAATCTGTTTTGGAAGCAAACAAGTGTTAGAATGAAATTATAAGGTAAAAGCAGAGTTATCCTGTACCCCAAATCTTCTGTAATTCATTGCAACATTTAAACGCAAATTGAATTAAATGTGAGAACTGTAGACTAGTATCTTCTAGTATACTCTAAAAGCAAGGCAAAGTGAAACATGCTAGCCTGTAGCTTTGAATGGATGAGCCATTGTGTGATCAATTCTCAAAGACAAAGTAAAACCAGGCTAAAAGCAAAGCACTAGCACTAAAAAATGTGTGTGCCCCTTTTATTCACACAGGCTACAGTGATCTCAGTGTCCTGTGAGATTTGCTTGGGGAGATGCACAGGTGTCTTCTTCACTGGCACATTTTTCAGAATCTGAATCAGCAATTTCAGTACCTTTATTTTTTGTTTCTAGTGTTTTTCCCAATCAAGCTGAGGCTAATTTAACCTGCATTTTATGAGCATTTGCAAAGCAAGTCCAACAATTTAGAGGCTCAGAAAAAAAGCTAAAAAAAAAAAAAAGCGAGTCTGATATCTGTTAAGCTATATGTACTGCTCTGATCCCCAGCTCAAGCATTTTCTCACTGAAATTTCTTGCTAGTGCTCAGAGAATCTGAACTCTGCTCAAGTACTTCAGTTATATCATGCCTTCTCTGATAAAAACTGACCACAGTTTGAAGACGTGAGGACATAAGAGGAAAGACAGCAACATCAGGTGGGCATAATTTCAGACCCAGAAACAATTTGTGCAAGCAACTAGAAAATCAGTAATGCCAAGTTCCAAAGTTTGTCATCCAGCTAGTTTGTCAACAACCCAGACTCAGAGTACTAAAGATTGCGAAATGGATTCATACTAGAGGATCCAATGCTCAAGCTGGAATGGTATAACCCAGAGCAACTGATAACGTTTTATTGCTTTCAGCACCATTGCAACATACAGTGCAGTTTTTTAAAGCAAACAAGTGTTTGTGGTCCTTCAAAATATGATGCTACATGCTGCACTGGTCTTGCAGCTGTTGGACTGTTCACTAGAAGCTGGACAGACAGAGTAACACAATGGGTGTCATTCTGTGCCACTCCCACCCAATGATTAAGAATCCTGAGAATACAGATACACAAGAAAAACCCAGCTGCAAACCTTCAGTGTTTGACATCACCCTCATTTTCTCATTGTTAGGTTTTATGTCTTTCCTTCTACTAAAGAAAAAGTAAGAGGTAATATTATTTTTATTCTTCACATTAAAACTTTTCATTTGAAGGTTTCTCCATAAAAGGAACTGTTGCTCTACTGTAAGTTAGGGTAACTAGTAAATTGGAGTTACTAATATGTCTGCTGGAGGTGCTCCAGACCACCAGTTAACGTAACTTCTAGATACATAGTTGTGGAAGAAAAACTGTGGTAGATGGCTGAACAGCCATTAGTGCTGAAGCATTGCCTTGCAGTCCCAGACCTGGAAAATACCATGGCTTTGTACAGCCTACAGCATGTGTAAACTTGCGTCAGGGAGAGCAACGTGGCAAAGGAGGCATATGTAGTGTTACAGCACCGTCTGGAACACAGCTCTGAGGAAAATCAATGCTTAGTATTCCAAACGTTCCCGAGATTCAGAGTTTAATGATCACCTATAAGAAACCTTTGCATAAGATAGTATTTTTTCATTACAGAACTAAAAATGAAATTGTAATTCCAGTATACACGGCAGCTTCAAGTCTACCTGCAGAAGACCCCTTCACATTTTTTTTTCTCTCAATCAAAAGATTCAAGCTGTCTATGACAGATTATAACCCACACTAACCAAGACAAATTCTTGCCAAGCAAAGACACTAATCTGAGGTCTATTCAAAATAACTGATTCTTAGTTTTCTCCACTGAGAGGAATACAACTGAACTTTCATCAAACAGCATTCTTCAATGCAAGTGTTAATAAAAGCGAAGATTTAATCAGGATTTTTACTTACCAGAATGTCCTTCAGCAACAGATTCTGAGGTAAAAAGAAATCGTTTTTCTTTTTTGAAGTATGAGTTGACATGTCTTGGTATTAACTTTAGTGTGTCTGCAAATGAGAAAGACCCAGACTGGACTACAGAACGAGCACAGACAGAAGGTGAAGTGGAAAGGTTAAAGTATCTATGCAAACAGCTGATGTAATTGCTTCTGCACATTTGTTCCTCAGAAGTCCAATAGATTTAAAACTGATCTGTGTAGATTTTACAATGCACTGCTACAGAAACTCCTTTCATAAGACTTTTGTGTTTGGTTAACCTTGGTCCTGATAAACAGCAGAAGTGTTATCATTATATAAGATGTGAACACAGCTAAACCAGAGTACACTTCTCCAAGCCTTCATTCTTACTCTTTCTTCTAAGTGCTAAAGCACTTCAAGGTATCTGAATTTGTAAGGGCAAATGGCACTTTCTCCTAAGCAAAATATCCAGAGATTGTACTCAGATGCAGTAGTGAATTGCACAGAAACCTATCTCTCAGAGCAGCTGTTCACAACAGGTCTGGTGGGTAAGCTGTGCTCTTCTCCCAAAATACTGTTTGTGGCTAAGTGAGGAGCTGTAGAGCAACCAACAGCACGCTCTGTAGAACAGGGATGACAACAGATGATTTCAGAGACTAAAAGCTATGCCCTAGCTAAATCTTAAATTTGTTAACGGTCAGGCACTGACAACTCATTTTACTGAGCCATTTCTCCTACTGTTTGCCTCAATGAAGAGACAGTGGTAGGAAACAGCTGGACCTTTAAAAAAATAAAGAAAAAAATGTATTTCAGCCACAAGAATGACTGGGGAAGTCATTGCCTACCTGTGGTAACTCAAGTGGTAGCTACTGTACTGCAACAGACCAGTCACCCTCAGGGAAAACCACCACTCTACAGAGTGATACCCAAAGAAGTGACTTGGTTGGAGGAAAGAGACCATCTGCAACCCTTTTAGGTTTTGTCTTTGTGTGTGTGTGTGTGTGTGTGTGTGTGTGTGTGTGTGTGTATCTGTCCTACAAATAACAGTTCTCAGCATGTAACACCAAAAACCACCAGTTCTCAGAGGACGATGATTGCTTAAGTGTGTGTGAAGGAGAGTGATAGAGGAAGACTTTAAACCACAGTTAATGATTAGCTAAGCATAGAAAAACACTCAAAAAGAAGACTTTCAGTCTCCTCCATCATGATTTCATATTATATTGCACTGTAAAATTATTGTGCTTTATTAACATTGTGTCTTATACACTATTTTCTTTCAACACATGCTCCTCAGCATGTTTTATAACATAGGTGTCCTGTAGGGAGACATATACCAGTAGGGTATACATATACTCTAGCCCCAGCTTTGAAAGTAAAGTAAAAACTAAAAACCAAGAAGATACAAAGGACAGTCAATTTTTGTAAGTGAGAAACCAAAAACCATGGAGGCAAGAGACACCAGTGCAGAGACGAGAGGTTCTAGGGCAGGAGAGATGAACTGGAAGACCTGGTAAAAATGGGATCACTTCAGCAGATCAACTTTCAATACTGCTCTGCATCCCAGGACCTCACAAAAAAATTACTGTTGATGCCTCAGAAATGTTATCTGTCCCAACTGAAGTCCATGCATATTCTGCTTAGATTTGGCACACTAATTCAGTATTTCAGCTTGACCCTTTTGGTTTTATAAATTTATTTTTGCCTCAGTTCTGCTATTTTCTCTCATAATTTATAAAATACTTCAGTTCAACTTGCTTACGAAAGAAGACTGGGTTCTGAGATCTCACAGTTGAAGTGTCTGTTGTGTCTCAGTCACTTCTTCTCAAATCAGTTCAACAATGTGTGTGCTCCAGCTCGGGCTGCTCACATCAACCCCAAATGAAAATGCCGTTCATTAACATACCTGCCTCGGGAAACTTCTGCAGAAGGTACCTATAGCTCTGGAGGTAGAAGGTTTTGAATATAGAGAGTGGTGAGGTGCTGGAATGGGCTGCCCAGAGAGGTGGCAGATGCCCCATCCCTGGAGGTGTTCAAGGCCAGGCTGGATGGGGCTCTGGGCAACCTTGTGTAGATCCAGGCCTGGAGGTTGGTGACCCTGCCTGTGTCAGGGGGGTTGGAACTCTATGATCCTTGGGGTCCCTTCCAACCCAAACCATTCTGTGATTCCCGCTGAGCCCACCAACTCACGTTGCCTGCATCAGCCATGAACTTCAAGACACCAGCAGGGACACTCCCAGGAGCAGGGAGAGCCACCTTTAATCAACCCGTACGCAGTTATCTCTGACAGAAGCGCGCATTACCGCTGCCCGTCAGAGCTGCCAGCACTCCCCTCCTAAGGAGGCCGGCGCCTCACAGAGGGCCACGGGAGACGCAACGCCGCTCCTGCCCCGCCCAACGGCCACCGCCGCCGGAGCCGCGGGCGGAGCGTAGCGGGGCCATGTCGGCTTCGCGGGCCGGGGCGCCGGGTCCCGGCGGCGGGGCGGCGGAGCGTGAGACGGTGCGCGCCCGGGGGCTGGATTTGGAGCTGGGGAGCAGCACGCAGACGTCGCACCGACTGCTGGCCTACAGCGACGCGCTGCTCTCCATCATCGCCACGGTGATGGTGAGCGCCCGGCCCAGCCGCGGCGTGGGGCCTGCCTGACCCGGCCCCACCGTGGAACCCGGGCTGGGATTGTGCGGGGCTAGGGGCGGGCTGACGCCGCGGGGAGGCCCGGGAGGGCGCCTGGGCCCCGGGGGCCGCCGAGGTGCGGCGTGAGGAAAAAGCCCCGAGCAGCAGCAGCAGCTTGTTCAGGGTCCTGCGCGTTGAACCCGCGCCCCGTCCGTGCGCTTGTCTGCCCGGCGAGCTGCCGCCCGGCCCGGCGCTTTCAAGGAGCCGTGTTCGGCTCTTCCGCTCTGCCGCAAGCCCCGTGGCCGTAGCGGTACAGTGCGGTGTCGGCGCCGGTCCCGGCATCGGGGAGGTATGTGTCGGAGCGCAGCGGGCCGACCCCGGCAGCGGTGTGCGGGAGAGGGGGCGCGGTGACGGCGTTGTCCCTGCGTGGCCGGAAAGCGATTCTGCCTGCCGAGCAGCTCGTTAACGTGGTCCTGGGATGTTTGCAGCCACCTGAAGTTTTTCAGGTTTTAATAAAGCTCGCAATAAGGAAAAATAAGGTCAGGTACTAATGCGGTTTTGTATTTCAGATTTTGCCCGTGGCTCACACAAAAATACATCCGGATCAGGTATCCTATGTCTTTGTGTTGTTGCTTGTGTCTTTGCAGGCACCTTTAACATGTACATTTAGCACTCCCACTTAAGTTCCAGATTCTCAAAAAGCCCAAAACATTGTGCAATATTAAAGCCAGCAGAAATTCATTTCCCTAAAGGGAGGAGCTGTTGAAGTTGGTGTGAAGAACTTACGTACTGAAAACCTGCAGCAAAGTTGTGTTACAAAGCACGAAAGAGCTGTATATTGTTGGCCTGGTATTTTATCTGGTTACTTTCATATGAAAAATTAATTGCTCATGTAACTGTCTTTCAGACAGCAACAGCTCTTTTTGGTAATACATCGTCACTTAGAGAAGCACTTACTTCAGTGCAAGCTGAATGCTGGTTTTAAAATCAGGTTAATAAATGTAATCAGAATAAGCAAACGTGGAAAAAGAAGAATTTGGAAAGAAACAGGAATGTTAGGAAATACAAATGAATCATGGAGAAAGTGTAAAAGTTTTTTTTAACGTGTTTTATTGACATAAATAGTTTAGCTGGTTTACTGTAGGAAACTCAAGTGCAGTCTAAAATACGGCAGTTAAGCTGCATGAATTTGTTTATTTAAGCCCTTGTGGTGGTACACACAAAATTCCTGAGGTTAACCCCTTCCCATCCTCATTGTAACAATCATCACACAAAGACTTGTGTGGTGCTTCTGCTCCAGAAGTCAGTGCTGAGAACATAAAAGCAATACTTTGCGGCCAGCCCTCTTGTGAAATGCATCATCACAGTAACAGTGATGGGAGAGCACATAAATAAATCACAAGGTGAACAGAGCATTGGGAAGCCCTTTTACAGATTGAAGATGTGTGTTGGTTATCATACAGCACTACACATACCAGCATACTTACCAGTGACTAATAAACCAGTTACTCTTCATGGGAGTAAAAAGACTGTTGGAAGAGAACCGTGTTTTGGGCAGATATTTTAAAAAATCTGTTATGTGCACATCCTTCCTCATTTGCAGATAGTGCTGATAGTTTCACAATGTAACATTTAACTTTCCTTTGTCTCTGGGTGTCACTTTCAGAAACTAGGCGAAAGTGTTCAGCAACTTCTTCTAGCAAAAATTGCAGTCTACTTGATGACCTTCTTGATAGTCACAGTGGCATGGACAGCTCATGTAAGGTAGGAACACAGTGTTCAACTCCAAAGTTAAAGAAAAACTTGTTTACAATGACAGGAGGCAACCATGTGTACAATACGTGTCTCTCTTGCTGATACATGTCTAAATTGCCTTTTGTTGGATAATATAAAGAAATAATTTTGAAGAAACGCTACCCTAAGTAGTGAATAACTGTACTATTACACTGCTGACTCAGTGATGCGGACAAAACCAAATCAGAACTATATGTGTATTTATATATATATATATATATATATATATTCCTTTTGGCTTCATATTCTAGATGGAGTTAATGTTCCAGTTATGCTGAAAAAACCTGACTTTTTAGCTTGTCTGCTGCGCAAATAGAGGAATTAATTGATAGAGTACAAGCTGACCTAAAGGTTGTCTGTCTGCCCTCAGCAGTGCTTCTCACAAAATGAACTGTAATGTTGCAGACCCAACAGACACCACAACCTACCCAGGTCTCAGTAGTTAAAAGAAATTGATGTGCAAGTGTCATACTGGAATCAGGGAAGGGTTCCTTTGCATTTTGAAATGCAATACAATGTTTTTGTATTATTTCCTTAAATAAGTGAATTCATTGCATTCTAATAGAGGTGTGCAACCTGCACCTCAATACTTGAAGCTGATACTTCATTGCTTTTATCACATTTCTTGTATAGATAAATGCTGAGATAATAGTCTTTGAATAGTTTGGGGCGTTGTGGAGGGTGATTGATTCTAAGTGACACTTCTGTGGTTCAAGAACTTCATTAAGGTGTGGGGCAGTTCTGAAGAAAAGCTTATTTTCTTTGCTTAATCACTACGCTGTATCTTCAGGAGAAACAATGTTAAGCCTTAAAATTTTGAAATACTCTGGCCCTAACAGCATGAACTTGCTTCAGTTCTCCCAAGCAAAACTCAGTAAAAATAGTACTTCTCAATAGTATGTGAGACCAAAAGACTCTGGATGGATACTGTACAGCTGGATCCACAAGGGAAGATCTCAGCCGTACTACTGCAGGGCTCAGATCCCACACATTGCTTCACCTGACAAGATAAACTTAGTTCTGTGCCTGTATTTTTTTTTTTTACATCAGAGCATCAGGTGGACTTTTTCATGTTCTTGTGTGAGCAGTGAACAGCATCTGCCTTTGTCCGTGCTTCATTTCCTTGAGCAGTGAGCACAGGCTGCCAGTCTCCAGTTAGTTTTGGGCTTTGCTGGGGCTTAAGTAAAAAGGTGATTAATTGACAGCTAGTGATAGCTGTCCTGTGGCTCCCAAGCTTTGTGCAGCTCACTAGCAGTTTGCTGGCTGTCCTGTGCCACGAATGTCAGGTGGCAAAAGACAGAGCTGTTCTGGAAGAAAACTGGTGTGAAAGAAAGCAAACTAGTGGCCTGCCCTGTGACTTGGCTGTATTTCATCCTGTAGAGAAGTGGTGAGTCCCTCAGAAAATTGTCATCAACTCTTGCTCCCCAGTCACCCCCATATCTTCCATTTTCCAAAGAATGATACCCATTTGTAGCTTACTGCCTTGTTAGGTTTTGGTATGTGGCTCTATGGGAGAGAACTGTCAGCTGGATCACTTCTTCACACATTAATTTGCTCTTAACAATGGTGAAATTTACTTTGAAGTAACTAATTACAGGTGGCGGGTGGGGGGAAGCAAGCCTTGTAGCTACATCATATGCCACTTGCTTTTCCAATAGAAATGAGAGTCTCAATAACTACTCTATGATTGAATGTAATTGTATCTTGCTTTGCAGATTTTTCTAACAAATTACTTCCATGTTGGAGCAAGTGAGTTTTAGTAGCACCTGAACTACTTGTTTAAATTATGGAGCAAAAGAAATTTGGTTCCTCTATAATATCATAAATGTACAATTTGTAAGCAGTTTGGTAAAACATATTTGGGGAGCTGGCTTGTTTGTGATATCTTGCCTTGCCTTCACAGGTTGTTTCAGGTGATAGAGCTTATAGATGATGTCCTCGCTCTTCTAAATCTGGTGAGTCTTGGCAGACACGCTGGATGTTTAACTAGCAAGTACAGGTCACTTTTTCATTCATTTTTACTGTAAGTGAAAAGAAGTTCTGCCACAGGTTAGTGTGAAGTTACCTGAGGGAACTGAAGAGGGACCTATGGCAAAAGCTTTTCATTCTGTTTTTTTGTGTCCGGGTGAAGTATGTCACCCCAGGCTTAAGAAAATTAAATGCTATGTCTTTTGTGGCAAAAAACTTAGTGGTAGGTTTGAATTAAGAGTTTTGTTTTCAGTCATTTCTCTGTTTAAGTTCCTAAGAAATTAATTCTAAAGTTTATTTATATGATCTTCTATCACTGAGAGGCCAATCTCTGAGTCACAGTTTTCATAGAATCATAGAATCATAGAATTGTAGGGGTTGGAAGGGACCTCGAGAGATCATCGGGTCCAACCCCCCTGCCAAAGCAGCTCCCTAGGACATTTCACTCAGATAGGGGTCCAGACGGGTCTGGAATATCTCCAGAGAAGGAGACTCCACCACCTCCCTGGGCAGCCTGTCCCAGGCTCTGTCACCCTCACTGTGAAAAAGTTTCTCCGCATGTTGGTGCGGAACTTCCTATGCTCCAACTTGCAGCCATTGCCCCTTGTCCTGTCTCCACAGACCACTGAAAAGGGGCTGCCTGATTCCCCCTGCATCCCCTGCTTAAGATAATTGTAAACATTAATTAGGTCCCCCCTTAGTCTTCTCTTCTCAAGGCTGAACAGTCCCAATCTTCTCAGCCTTTCCTCATAGGGGAGATGCTCCAGGCCCTTTATCATCTTCGTAGCCCTTCTTTGGACTCTCTCCAGGAGATCCCTGTCCTTTTTATACCAGGGAGCCCAGAACTGGGCACAATACTCCAGGTGGGGCCTGAGCAGGGCAGAGTAGAGGGGGAGGATCACCTCCCTTGACCTGCTGGCCACACTCCTCCGGATGCACCCCAGGATCCCATTGGCTCTCCTAGCCACCAAGGCACACTGCTGGCTCATGGCCAACCTGTCATCCACCAGGACCCCCAGGTCCTTCTCCACTGAGCTCTTCTCCAGCAGGTCATCCCCCAGCCTGTACTGATAGAAACGGTTGTTCCTTCCCAGGTGCAAGACTTTACACTTGCTTTTGTTAAACCTCATCTGGTTTCTCCCTGCCCAGCTCTCCAGCCTGTCCAGGTCTCTCTGGATGGCAGCGCAGTGTTCCTGCGTGTCAGCCACTCCTCCCAGCTTTGTGTCATCGGCGTACTTGCTGAGGGTCGAGGCTATTCCCTCATCAAGGTCGTCAATGAAGATGTTAAACAGGACTGGACCCAACACCGAGCCCTGGGGAACACCGCTAGTCACAGGCCTCCAGTCAGATTCCACTCCACGAATCACGACCCTCTGGGCTCGGTCCGACAGCCAATTCTCAACCCACCTCACTGTCCACTCATCAATCCCATGCTTTCTCAGCTTTGCTATCAGGATGTCATGGGAAACAGTATCAAAAGCCTTGCTGAAGTCAAGGTAGATGACATCCACTGTTCTCCCTCCATCTACCCAGCCGGTGATGAGATCGTAGAAGGCTATGAGATTGGTCGAGCACGATCTCCCCTTGGTGAATCCATGCTGACTACTCCTCATGACCTTCTTCTCTTCCAATTGCTTGGAGATGGCATCCAGAACAAGCTGTTCCATTACCTTTCCGGGGACAGAGGTGAGGCTGACTGGCCTATAGTTGCTGGGATCCTCCTTCTTGCCCTTTTAAAGACTGGAGTGACATTGGCTATCCTCCAGTCCTCAGGCACTTCACCTGTTCTCCAGGACCTGTTGAAGATGATAGAGAGTGGCTCAGCAATCACCTCCGCCAGCTCCCTCAGCACACGTGGATGTATCCCATCTGGGCCCATGGATTTGTGTGCATTTATCCATTTGAGCCGCTCCTGGACCTCCCCTACCTCAACCAGAGGGAAATTCTTCATATCCCAAACACTCCTATTTACATCCAGTGCCTGTGGGTCCCGGGGGGAGCTTTACACTTGTCTAAATCATCATTCTTAAAAATTATTCATTTATTTGTTTTTTAATGAGCCACCCTATAATATCTTGGTTACTAAGAGTCGTAATGGGAAGCTGCAATGGTGAACATATTACGGCTTCCAGCTACAGCTTTGTATTTTGCTATATTGTTGAAAATTCTATTTTCTGTCAGTGTGCAATCACACAGTTAATTTAAGTTGGTTAATAAAATTACTGAGTTTAAACTCTGTGAGATACCATCACAGGAAATTATGTTAGAGAACTAGCTTAAGGCATGTAATTCTTATTTAATGTAGCTTTCAAGTCAGTGCATTTATTTGTGCTTGAGGTGTTGTGAGGGGTTTTGTTTTTGTTTTTTTTTTTTTTTTATGTATTCAATATCTGTGATCAGAGATTGATTTCAAAAAATCAGAAACACTTCTTTAGGACATGTAGGTATCACTACTTTAAAGAAAAGTTTGCTAAGAACTATAGCTAAAGTATTACCTATGGTATTGGTAACAAAGCTTTAGTATTTTCTAAAGTAAGCCTGTACAGTTTGCTTAGCATGCATGGAAGATGTGCAGAGACCTAGCCATTTGTTGCAGTTCAAGCTAAGGAGCTTCAGAAATGTGGGGTTTTTTTCATGATGCAGCATTTGCATTTGATCTGTTTGTGTTCCAGTCTCTGGGCACATCTTTAAGGAGGGAATTGCTTGCTTTGTATTTTATGTAGTGTTTCAGTACACTTTCTTCTGTTTCAGGCTTGTATGATGATCATAACTTTCTTGCCATACACAGTAAGTACTTCTCTAAAATTGGACATGTGTTCAAATTACAGGTATTTTTCCTTTATTTAGTTGGAAAGACTCTACCAAAGTATTCAGAAAGCCAGGAAAGTGTTGTTACAGTATAAACTCTCAATCCATTCTAATAGCTAAGCCTTGCATATTTTCTTTTAAAGGAATGAGGACTTGTTATAACCTTCAATTACTGCGTGTTATAAACCCGCAGAAAATGGGCATCCTAGAAGAAGAATGGTAATCATGGAAACTCAATGTTTTTCATGATACCTTTTTAAAAAGCAGCTGTACTGAAATAGGCTAAAGTTACCTGATGAGAATTTTGCATTTTGTAAGGGAACTAATGCTGTGTTTCGAACTCCTCTTAGATGACAGGACATCTTCCTCCAGAGTTTTTGATACGACTTTTCACTTACTCAGCAATGTTGATTCTAGCAGTCAAATCTGCAAATTGGATGTTCTGCACAATTTCTGGTAGATGACCCTTAGACATAGCAACAATATTTACAGCTGAAATTAGTAGAACAAAACAGTTGCTTAAAACAGATCTTGACTTCTACTGTAGGCACAGAACAGATTTATATGTCAGGCACCTGTATACCTGTGGATATATCTGTGTTACATACCAGTCTGTGGAAACTAAGGCTGTGGTCAGTAAAGCAATCTTTATCAATAAGAGCACATAGCTTTTATTTTGTGTTGAAGTTTAAGTAACTTTTGGGAAGTTGTCAGTGTTACCCTAATGACACTTCCTGCTTCCCCCTCCCTCCATCGCCCAGTGAAGCTGCAGAAAATAATACAACAGGGAGCCATGGAGGTAAGGAAATCAAAAGATTCGAAAAGGTATCCCAATAAAAAGATTTTTCACAGCTATAAGAATCTTGTTCACTGAAAACACAAACTCTATGCTCATTTACTAGCCAGTCTGTAGTTATTACAGAGACAAAGTGTCAGAGAGGTTGAGATTTTGTAGTATCAGTATGAGAGCAAACCCATTTCTCTAGGTGCCTTTGATTGTGATGCTTGCATGTATTTGGCTAGACATTGCATTTGGTGGAATTACATTGAAATGCAAAGTATTATTTAGGGGGTTTAATTTCATTATTGAATGAAGAGTGCTTCTATTTCTCTACTGTTATTTAGGTTCTTAATTAAATATTTGATCTAGTTGTATTTTTTTCTAGTTTTCCTTAATGGCCTCCTTTCCAGAGGTACCTTTTGGCATTTTCCTCTTCAGTGTCTGTGCTGTTGTTATTGGCCTTATACAGGTATTGGAGCTATCTGTTTACATTTTTACTTTTAAATATATTTTCTTCGTTAGAACTAAAACTAACATTTCTTAACTATGGGTATAGATTGTTAAATGTCTTTTCTGTTTGAATAGCATTCTTTTCCAAAGTTGTGTTTGTTGTGATACTGTAGTATCTCTGTATAAGATGAAAGTTTGCATTGCCACTGTCCTGTGAAGCTGATTTATGCAACTAAATCAGCAGATCAATCCACAAAAGTCCACCCCTTTCCCACTCCCTAAAAAATGCACTAGGGAAACAGCAGTTGACTTTTCCTGCCAAGTTTCTTGCTAAGGTGTGCAGGAACGCTTGAGTGAACATGGGCTTTCAGCCTCAGTCCAGTGGCACTGGTTTCCTCCTGGTGCAGTGCCATGTCGCTTTCTATTCTGTATTGTGGACGTCCTAAGGTCCAGGGTCATGACAAGCTCTGCAGAGGAGACTAAAATCTTGATCTGCAGTGTACTGTGAAATCTCAGATTCTAAGACCCAGCCTTCCATGTGGGAGTGAAAATATGGTTGAAAGTGTTTTGGAATTTGTTTATACAATTTTATATTTGAAATGGAGCGTATACTTGTGCACAGTAATGTCAGGAATGCTCTTAACTTTGCAGGCTGTGATAGTAGCGTATGGATTCTATCACCCACACTTACTGAATCAACAGATACAGCTGTCTGAAAACCAGAGTTTCTATAAACGTCATATCTTAAAGATTATCCTACGAGGACCAGTTTTATGCTTTTTAGCAGCCATCTTTTCTTTTTTCTTTATTCCTTTGGTAAGTTCTCCCAGTTAACTGAAAACTCTTATACCACATTTTGTATTAGTTTATTTAGTACTGTGTATTAAAGTAACGATACCCGTATTAAATACGCAGGCTTCCTCAGTTGCCGGTTCTGTGGTGTTGTAATCTCAGCTGCTGTTTTGTATAGAAGGTGTTCAGTTCACAGAGACCAATCCATAATTAAATCTAATCCCTCAGTTTGGATGTTTTTGAAAGTATGTTCTGCTACTATTTGCCTTACTTGCTGTGCCTGATTTTTTGTTAATGCTTCTCTTAATTAGGAGCAGGTCTTCTAAATTGTAACCTAACATCTTGCTCATCATAAGTAGGTGAGATAATGTGGAAGGTTACATGAAATAAACATCACATTGTACAAACTGGAGACAAGTGAGTATAATTACGGCACTAATTCAGGGTATAAGAGCAAACAGAATAAGCAGACCAGTTAGCCAACCTGCATCTCAAAACAAAGGTTTTTGGCTAAAGCCTGATCTTAGCCTTTTTTTTTGCCATCTTCATTACATGGCAGCATTTTTCTCTTTCTCAGGACTCCTGCTTGAAACTGAAATCTAGTTTTCAGACGTTTCCAAGCTTCCTTTTCTTGTCTTTTTCTTTTAAGATAAGGTGGATTTCACTGAGTTCTGAGAATGATTCCATGGGAATTGGCAGGGTTTAAGTAATCCCCAGATTTGAGAGGAATCAGGGTGCTTTCAATAAAAGGGACAGTTATGAGTCATACTTGAAAAGGCTTAGTCTTATCTGATAAAAATAATTTTCCTGTTACACCCTTACTTCCGTCTTTCTCCTCACCTTGCTCACTACCATATTTTCTGTTAATGTTCCTAACAGTCAAATTAGTTTTCCTGTTGCTCTTGTACTTAGATCTGTGCAAAGCCTGTGAACCAATTATGACCCACTCAGGTGGCTTTGGGACACAATTAATAGAACCATTGAGTACCTGAAGTTGGGAGGGACCCATAAAGATCAGATGTGATAGTTCTCCAACTTCCAAAGAAGTCATGATGGCATTTTTGTTTGCAGAGCTATTTTGCTTCCTGTTTTAGCTTGCTTCATTACTGGTACTCAGCTATCAAAAGCAGTATTAGGTTGCGCATGCAATATTCAGGAGGTGCATGTGTATTTCAGGTGAGCCTTTTCCATGTCACAAAGACGTCAAGATTTGTTTTTCTCCGTGTGATTATAACTAAAGATTGAGGGTAATCATTCCATATTAAACTTGGAAGGTAAGTAAATTTAAACTGTTTATTTTCCTCTCCACAGTCTTACGTACTTCTTGGACTTGTAATCGTTTTTCCACATCTCACTCGATTCATCACGTGGTGTAAAACCAAGATTGTTGGTGAGTAACAATATTCACAGGAGCATGTCCAGATATGTTATGAGTTTGTCAACACATTTTCCAGACAGCATGAATGAAGTAATTTTAGTTCTCCTTCTATGTTCAGTCTTGGAACACAGTGATTTTTACATTTCCTGCTATGCTCCCAGCTTCTCCCTCACTCCCTTGTTTCCCTTAATTAGTGACTTAGTTTGTGTAAGGTACAGCGCATTCCAAGATCATTTCTGAATGAAAAACCTCTCTGGTTTGTGCAGAATATGCACATGCATGCACACACACATAAGTAGATGAATAATGGCTGCAGGCCATCTGTCCTTTTTCCCTCCTAAAAAGGATGCAAGGGGGTTAAGAATTCAGGAAGAAAGCTCTATGTCTGTATCACTTTCTTCTCAGCAATACTACATGGTCCTGCATTTTCTAAACTGGCAAGCAAAGCACCCATACATCAAACTTCTTTACCTCATTAATCTAACTGCTGTGGTCTAAAGGTATGCCTTCACACATGGTTCCAGTCAACCTCAATCCATGCTTCCTTCCCTCACACTCCTTATGTTCCTTCTGCTCCATTGTGTCAGTGTTGACAGTTGCATAACACCAGCAGCCAGAGCAGCTTTTAAACTCTGCTGAGGAGGAGGTTGCCATTCCCAAAATAAAGAAGGTGGTATCATGCAACCCACTTGGCCAAAAGGTGGAGTTCCTTTCTTTGAGAGCAGCATAAACTGACCTCCAAAACAGATCAAGTCTTTGGAATTGGCTTCACAAGGTGAGACATGGGAATAATGCTCTGCTTCTGCTGCTGTTCAGCCTAGGACAAATCCACCTGTGTACAATGCAAATGGGAACATACTTTTCATTCCCCCATGTTGCAGCAGTAATGGCTGGGGAGGCAGAAATGCTTTGAAACAGCTAAAGCCAGACCCTCAGAGCTGGAAAATAAACACACACAAATATTGCCTGTGCCTACTGTGACAGACACACTGCAGTTTGAAGTAAGGTCACATCTTGTGTATGTCTTACCCCCATCAGATGGTTGACATTAATTATTGCTCTATTGACTGAGCTCTGACTACACTTGCTTTTCATTAAGTTTCTCTCTTTCTCTGGAAGTTTTAAGCTTTTTCTTTGTCAAGTGACTTCTGAAGTGCTGCAGTTTGGCTAGCTGGGCATTTAAGAGTCCAGTCTTAGGGATGTGTTTGACATTTCCTATAAAAGCTTCAGAGCCCCACCTCACCAAAAGCAGATCCTTTGATGGCTCAGTGCAGCCCCCATGCTCCACTGAGTTTTTTATCTGATGCAGTTAAGTTCTCCACATTGTCTCAGATGACCTATGACTATTAGGGCTTCCCAAGGCACAGCCTCTGATTTGTTTAGTTCAAATGTTTTGTTAAATTACAGTTTTGAGTCATTACTCACTTGGTGGAAATGGTCGGCCATGTAGTTTAAAGGACAGGGCTTTTTTGTGTGTGAAGCACTTGTCCTGAAGGCAACATGAAATTGCAGAGGCAGAGCTCCCCAAAAAGTGGAGTGGCTGTCTTGTGTGGATGAATGGCACCGTTCTTTCCACAGAAATATTGTGGCAGGTGGGTAGAGAAGAGAAAGGTGCATCACAGAAGGTTGTTTAACTGCCTTGTTTTATTTTACTTGATTTTGTCTTTCATTAGCAAAGATCTGGATTTCTTTCCAGGTCAGAGAGATGAAGAGGAGGCACACCACAGCTTAGAAACCTTCACTTTCTACCTCAGTGAGCCTCTGAGTAAGGAACGGGTAGAAGCATTCAGTGATGGAGTCTATGCTATTGTAGCAACTCTGCTCATTTTGGATATATGGTAAGGCTTTGTGTTGCCTCTTATACTTGGTGTTGTTAAATATAATAATAGCTTTTGTCTGCGTGTAATATTTGAGGAAATAAAATTAACAAAACATTGACTTGGACTTCTAAAACCTGCAGTGTATGATTTTCTGGAAAGATACAGAACACAAAAGATACTTCTAATGCCCCCATTTCAGCAGTAAAGATCACCAGTCTGTTAAAAGTATGTTGGGGTGGGGAGCCTTGAAGTACAAAGCTTCCTTTATGTTTAGTCATATATTTAGATAAAAGGCTTTTATCAACAAAGGCTGTTCAGTCACTGTGGCCATTTGATTACATTAACCTGAAGGAATGCCAGCTTACTTTCTGATTTCCTTTCAGGCTAATTTGTTTGCAGAGCTGTTGTTTGAAATGTTGTTTGTAAGTTACAAATCAGTGAACTATGGAGTGGATGCCTGTTGTTCCTTACTTGCTCAGAGTGAAGCAGCATATTTCAGTGTTGTTCCAGGTGTGGTTTTGTAACATTAACACTCAAAGTAAAGTAAATTTTGTTTCCACAGTGAAGATAACGTCCCTGATCCCAGAGAAGTTAAGGAGAAGTTCCATGGCAGCCTTCTTGAAGCTTTAAGTGAATATGGGCCAAACTACCTTGCCTACTTTGGCTCATTTGTAACAATTGGTCTCCTGTGGTTTGTCCATCACTCGCTTTTCCTTTATGTAACAAAAGCTACACGATTAATGGGACTGCTTAACATACTTTCATTGGCTTTCATTGGTGGGCTTCCTCTAGCATACCAGCTGACCAGTGAATTTGCAGAGAAGTCTCACAATGAAATAGAAGCCATACAGGTCAGCTGTGTTATCACTTTCTTTGCCAGCATATTTCAGTTTGCGATATGGACTACAGCCCTCCTCCGTGAAAGGGAAACGTTGCATCCTTTCGCTAGGTACGGTGGCAAGGAGCATGCCTTCATGTTTGCCAAGCTGGCCCTCTACCCTTGTGTAAGCCTTGGCGCCTTCTTCCTAACGTGCTTGTTGAGTGAATTCAGCACAGCCATTTTCCACGTTATGCAGATTGTAATCCCATTTGCTTTCCTCGCCTTGCGCATCTTCGTTAGGATTTCTTTAACTGTTATAAAATATGTGATGTCTTTCTCCAGACGAAAGGTTGTGTTGTTAGAAGAAGAGGAGGCATGTTTGTCTCCTGCTGAAACACTGTCCTAAATTTCTGTGCAGTGCATGTGAAGTTGTAACGTTAACTTCAGTTCTTCTAACTCACATTGTCTTCGTGTGTAGATTATATTGATTTAAACCAAAGCCCGTGTTGGCCACAAATGGGGATTATTTAGGTTTTAGGTGGTCATGCTTGAGACATTTTCACCAAAACCTGTGACTGAAAAAAGGGTAAATAGAGGAGACAAAGAAAAGCATGTTCCCCTTCCTTTAGAGGTACCCTTTTGGAAAAAATGCTGCTTGACCTGTAGCTGCAATGGTAATGCGTTAGGAAGCGCATGAAGAGATGCCTGGCAAAACGCCCTTTTCTTTGGCATATGGCAAACATTACAGCAGCCATACACAGGTACAGTAGTTGTGCTGCTGTAAGACAGGGAGTGAGGCTTGGAAGACCTCTGCATTTCTGGGTGGTGCATCGTGGCAGGATGCTTGTGCATGGAGGTTGCTGGTCTCCGCCCTTTTTTTTTTTTTTTATTGCTTCCAATGTCTCCTGTATAGTCACAAACTTGTGACTCTGTTTTCAAAACTACTTGTGTATCAGTGGCTCTGAGTTTAGATGGGAGTTGCAGTTGTGACTCTCCTGCAGTTACCCAGGCTACGTGAACACAAGTTCTTCAGGCATACCTGCTCTTTTTAAAAAAGATGTATTGAACAAGTGAGGATTCATGGGGCTATGTATCCCAGGATTTGAACTCGCTTTGGTATCTTTCCAGGGAGGAGATTCAAAGACCTGGGGGACTAGAGGTAAACTTGTTTTCAGTTCTGAAGCAGTTGCTCATCTGAAATGCAAGGCTGGCATTTCTCTGGCTTTTTGTTTCTGTTTTCATGGCAATTGAAAGGAACACCCTTCTGTTATTCTGGAAGTGTGGTGTCATATTGAGAGTATGAGACTCTTCTTCCATGTTTGAGTTCCCCATAAGGTGAGGGAGATTTTTCCCTAACTAGGGGGTAACAAAAGGATCCCACAGATTTCTGAGTCACAACAGCAAATAAACCCATAGAAATTCCAGTCCTTTTTTTTTTTTTTTTAATTTTTGTGTATGTGCAGTTTGATAAGCTGTGTGCTTATCAAATGTTAACCAGCAGAGGACTGTACAGGAGGAGCAGGGAAAGTCACATAGCCTCTGAAGCCTTTTCTTTTTGGCAGAGCCATTAGTTTATATTTTGAACTGCCCTAGTGCCTGATCACTTTAATGCCATGTTTAAAAGCAACTGAGGGATTTTGTTGTTCCTCTTAAAAAAAAAAACAAAACTGGCAAAGAATGCCTTGAGTAATTGCTAGTGAGAACAGATTCAGATATCTCATCTTAGTTTAGGTCAGTCTTAAAAGCACTTGTGTTTTTTGTTTGAAGCACCTTGATACCAATATCTAATTGTTAGTATTATGTACTTCTGAGAAAGTATGTTCAGATATTCAAGAGGGTTTATATCTGGATGAAGCTAAATGCACTGCAGTAGGATTCTACATTGTGTTGTATATTGCTGGGATTTTCTGATACTTAATAAAAGCACTTTTGGTTCTATGTGGTTTTATTTCTAATGTGCAGCAGGCACATAATGAACTGTGAGTATGTGTATTTGTAATAAATTTCAGTGAAAAAACAAGACTTCTAGCCCTTTATTGATGCTCTGCAAGTGGAACTTAAATTTGATGTCTGCAATTAAAATTATGTTGGACAGCTTTTATTTTTTTTTCTTACAGAACCATAGATGTCCTTTCCAACCTCAATCATTCTCTGATTTTTTGTAAAACGCCCAAAGGTTTTTATTCTGATGAAAAGAAATGTTGATTCAGCTTCTCTTGGAACCTCAAGAAAATGAGACCTGAAACTGAACCTGTCCAAGAAGTTTCATTCAAGTGTTTACAGGGACACTTTGAAGAGCAGTAAACTGCAGTGTGTAAATACTACAAGGGGCTTCACTGGCTAATAAACTTTTTTTTTTCTTTTTCCATGTATAGTCAAGATCTCATTATTGAAACCCAATTAGGCAATATCTCAGAACCTAAACCTGAGGGCAGACTTGACCTGAGGTCTCATATAAACAAGAGTTGGTTTAGGGTTATTCTGACAAGGCATTAAATTGAATTGTGTGATTCTCAAGTAGAGAGAACATTCCAAAACTTAATTGTAACCAGACATTCTTTACAGCATTACTAATGACTACAAGTTTTTGTCTCTAGAAAAATTAAACAGGATTATAATAATCCCAGAATCACAGAATGGATGGGGTTGGAAGGGATCTCTGGAGACAGTCTTGTGCCACCCTCCTGCTTAAAATGCAGTCAGGAAGAGCTGGTTGCTAAGATCTGTGTCCCATCAGGTTTTGAGGATCTGCAGAGTGACACCCCACAACCACTCAACAGGTCAACCTGTTTGTGTTCAGTCACCTTTGAGTAAAAGAAATGGCTTCTTTTCTCTTGAATTTAAAAGGAATTCCCTCTATCATAGTTTGTGCCCATTGCTCCTCACCCTGTCACTAGGCACCACTGATAAGAGCCTGGCTCAGTCTTTGCTTCTCCACAGTAAGTACTCACAAACACTGATGAGATTCCACACCCCCTCTGACATACTCCTTCAGAATTTTTTGTTTAGAAAGATGTAAAACATGCTTCTTTTTTTTCCCTCACCCTGCTTTAGGAGTTTGAAACTTTTAACATATGGGGCTTACTTCCTTTTCTAAAAATCATTTGTATTTAATGCTCACATTCAAGTGAGTGACAAAACCAAATCAGCACTGGATTTGTTAGCCTAGGTCAAGAGAAGGTGTTTCAGGTTGGCAGTGGACAGAAAAAGCTAGTTAGACGGCTGATTTAAAGCCAGGTGTATTTCAAAATAAGTGATGCATTAATTCAAGACCATCACAGTTGTACACTTCTGGCTAATTGTTGCAGTTCTACTGAGAGGGCCAGGTCCGGCAGAAAATGGCTGCTGGAATCTTCTGCAGGCCTGCTTATAGCGCCTCTGGGAATCACATATGGGAGACAAAGACTCCACCAGAACTTGGAGTGCCAGGAAGACCGCAAAGTTTGGCCCATTAAGGGAATTGTGATGTATATTTGCTTGTGAATGTAAGCAGTTGACAGACATAAAAGGCCGGGAAGGCTGGGGGAGGAGTAGGCGCGCCCAGGTACCCAGGCGAGTTTGCCCCTGCAGCCCGAGCAGAAGCACCTGGAGTAGCCGGAGGAAAGGACCCATGGAGGAGGCAGAGACCCGACCTGCCCGGTGGAGAGGCTCGGCTCCACGCTGGATGGAGCAGGTGGAGACATAGAGAAGATGCCGTGACTTACGCTGGGATGAGCCCCTGCCAGCACAAGCCACCTACAGAGATGAGCCAAACAGGTTTGCTGGAGGAGGCATCATAGCCCCGTGGAGGACTGGGACTGAGAGACACTGTGATTTGTTGCTGCCTGCCAGAGCAGAGATGAAGCCCGGTGGGAAGAGATTTGCCTTGGAGGAAGTTCGTGGAGGACTGGCTCTTGTGGGTGAGATCCTACGGTGCAGCAGGGGGAGGCTGTGTGGAATGGATGCCCCCATCCCGGCCGAGAAGGAAACCATCTTGCAAGGGACTGACCAAAGCCCCCATCTCCTAGTCCCTGCCCCCCTGTCCTGTGCTGCGAGCAGGAGAGGGGAAGAAGGGAGCAAAATCATGGCTGAACGGGAAGTCTGCTTTAGAATGGAGGGGTGGGGGGAAGGTGTTACCAAGACCCCCATTTTCCCCAGTCCCTGCCCCTCCCGGGCTGCGACCGGGAGGGAAGAAGGGAGCAAACTTCTAACTAAAGCCTGCTAAGGAGGGAGTGGGGGGGGGAAAGTGTTTGCCTGGTTTGCATTTGTTTCAAGATTGCTGGTTGCACTCCTGACTCTGGTTCTTTTTCACTGTTTTCTCTTTAGCGTGGTGTAATAAATTAGATAACTTTTCTCTTCTGCTCTCTATGTTGAGTCTGTTTTGCCCGCCTCATTAACGAGTTTGTCTCTTGAGCCGCCCAGTTATGTTTTTTTCTCCCCTGTCCAACTAAGAAGGGGAGTAACAGACTGATTTTGGTGGGCGTCTGGCCTTTGGCCAGGGCTCAAACCATCACACTAATACATGATCTAACTTGGATTACTTGTTTTTAAAACTGATACGCTATCATCTGGAGAAATGCCAGGCTGGGTTCTAGTTCTGCAAGTGCCAGTCTCCAAGCCAGACTGTGTTCTCTTTGCAGATCGGCACAAAGACTCATAGTTACACTCCTGCTGCCTTGTGGTTGTGAGATTCATAACATTTAATTAAAACCCTGACGCTGCCTGGTATGTAAGGATTTTCAGACTGTTATCTGGACGAGCATTGGACAGAAGTGTCTGAATAGACAATCACTGTGCCTGGTTTGTTACTGTCCTGGCACTGAGCGTTGTCATGAATTACTACGGCATTAACAAGTGTATTGGTGTATTAGTGTTTGGAACTAAAGAGATACTCACACAGCAACGACCTCTCATTTGTAATGCTCCAAGTGTCTCTCAGGGGTCTTGCTGCTTAAATTAAAAAGGGCATGTGTGGGTTACACACATTCCATCCGTGGAAGGTGACAGGTCGCGCACCTTCCATCGATAAGAACACTTTTAGGTCTTACTGATACAGGACACAAAACAGTCATTAAAAAAACCTTCACAAATGAAGGGAATACCAAGAATCTTCCAATAGGCTCTCCAACAAGCATGGAACGTGTCTTTTAGTCAAAGAATTTCTATTACCTGTAGCTTGCTTAGTAGAAAACGGCACAGGGAGTTTTGACAACCGTGTCCTTAGGCTATCGTAGTGGGCCGTAAACTGTAAGCGAAGATTTGGAAGTGATGGCGCTAACGAGCAGGCAGCCAAGACTGAGATGCCCTGGCTGTAGGAGAGATTACGGAACAGCCTCCGGATCTCTCAGTCGCCCGGCGCGTAACGCCACGGTTTCGTCCCGGGTCCGGTGCACACGCTCTGTCGCCCCGGTTAAGGGCCCTCCGGATCAAGCTGCGGCTTGGGAGGGTGGGTGGGTGACAGGGCGGAAGGCTCCCGGCGCCACTCGCGAAGGCCGCAGGGAACTCCTTACAGGGCACCTAGTCCGCTTCTCCCCGGCGGCGGCAGACGAACTTCCCGTCACGGGGCGGGCAGCGGAGACCATGTTGTGACGTAACGGCGCCCCACCCCTGGGTGACGCGCGAGGGCGCCCTGGGACCCGGCGCTGCGAGGTCAAAGTACGCGGCAAAACGCACCCGCGGCGGGCGGAGCTTGCCGCGAGCCCCGCCTGACGGACCCCCGACCCCGGCGGGCGGAGCTCTCACCTCCTTCCGCCCCGCCGCCGCCGCTTCGCGAGCGTCACTTCCGGCCGCCGCGCCACCACCGCCGCCAGGATGATCCCACCGGTGCAGGTCTCGCCGCTTATCAAGGTGAGGGCGGCGGGTCGCTCCCCCAGCGACGCGGGGGGGTCTCGTCACGCCAAGCCGGGGGACGGGGCTGAGCCGGGGCGGCCGAAGGCCTCCACGGGGCGGGCGGGCAGGAGTGGCGGGGCCTGGCGGTGCGTACTTGCTGAGTGAAGGGCGCGTCCTTGTCTCTGCCTCCCGCAGTTCACCCGGTACTCGGCCCTGCTGGTGGGGATGATCTACGGCAAGAAGCGATACGGTGAGTGCTGCGCCGCGGGCGGCCTCTCCCCTCCCCCGCGCGGCCCGCAAGGGCACCTTGAGGCGGCCGCTGCGGGCGGCGCAGCCGCGGGCCCGGCGCCATTTCCCCCTTCCCCGCCGCAGCCCCCAGGAACGGGCTCGTCGCGGTTCGAAGGCGCGGGTTCCAGGTAAACGTGCCTTCGTGCCGGCGAGACGGTTTTTAGTAACTTTCGGAGTGAGCCAGCAGGTACAGAGCCTTCTGCCGGGGTCTAGACACTGTGTTCTAAAGCAAACCTGTTAACGACAGATTACCTGAAGCCCATTGGTGAAGAGGAGAGGAGGATAGAGGCTGAAGAAAAGAAGAAACGCGAAGAGCTGGAGCGGATTGCAAAAGAGCTTGCAGAAGGTAGTAATCCCTCAATTTAACGTGCATCCTATGCCAGAGCACACGCACAGGCTTTCAGGTGGACTGCTGTTTGACGGCTGTGCTTTTAGGAGCAGTTTAGGCGTATGGAGAGTGGGCTGCAAACCCACGTGGATCCATCCACCAGTGCTTAGGGCTGTGTGAAAGGTATATAGCGGTGCTATTAAACAAGTTCTTCTGGATGCAAGCATGAGTAGAGGAAGAGTTAGAAACATGTTTTGTAACTGAATGGGGCTTGTTAAATGGCTATCTGAATTTCAACTGAGAAAACCAGCTGCTAAAAGCTACAGGTTACTCTGTAAGGAATTACTGGAACTATATATTAACTGGAGTCAGATGTCCCTTATTCAGCTGGATGCAGCAAACTTCCCAACCCTTTCCTTCATGCAATACAGAAATCACACAAATGTGACTAATGATCAAAACCCAAAGTTAGTGAAAACTGCCTGTGATTGCAACTCAGACATGTAAGTGATATCACTAGCATAGTGTTAAGAGATCACTTTCATTTGTTGTGTCTCTCATTTGATTAGAATATGCAGAAGCCAGTCAACTGGGATTAGTACTGCTGCTTTTTTCTCACTCTCATATACCCTGTAATATTCCTGCTGCAGCATGTTTTCGCCTGTCCTTGGGTCCCCTGGGCATTGCCCACATTTTTGCCTTGCAGAAAACTCTGGTCTCTAGCTTGAATTCAGACAGGTTTTTTAGGTGGACTTGCAGTGAAGAAGGACTCTAGGAAAATTGATAAGTAACTGAAGCTGTTCTTGGTGCAGGAAATAGTGACATTTGCATTTTGTGAAACAAGACTAATGTTAAACAAAACCCCATGAAATTAAATGAATTACATATAATCAAATAGCAACTTGGTGAATTGTGTTACTTACTGGAGATTAAGCTATTTAACTTTGCTGTTTTATTGTCTTCAAGTTATGTCTGCATTGGTCATGGACTAAATAAACGGGTCTTCTAGATATTTCCTAGTTGAGCTGAAACTTTTTGGTTTGGAGGTGGAGGCTGTGGTGCAGTGTTGATATTCCACTTAATAATGGAATTCTGTGATAACTTCTTTAGAAGGTTTAACCTAATCGTCACGCAGATGACCAGTCTCCTTTCCCAGCAGTGTTTTTGGTGTGGTCTGCCAGTTAAAAAAGCAGTTGTTAAAACTTCATTCAGTGTGGTTGTTGAAAATTGCCTGAAGATAAATAACGACATATCTGTTAATGATAGCTTTTTCTGGGCTTATGCAAACTGTCAGTTCAGAAAACTATCAACAACTGGCTAGAAATGGCATACTTTAAAGGTAGCCTGTTACCCCACTATGGATTTGCATATTTTGGTACTGCATGGGAGTGACAAGTGGTCCTAACTGCTTGTTTCTTCTTCCCTTCTAGCAAGTGAAGACTCTATTCTGAAATGAACAGAAGATTGGATCCTAATTTCATGTGTGGAAGTAGGCTAGGCTCTGAGCTGCGCAGTGGTCGGTGGACTCTGCATGCTATTCTATCAATAAAGTACTTAGAACACTTCAGTTGGTATTTTTTGAGTGAATTGCACTGATCAGCGGTAGAAATATTTAGAGCATATGAAGGGGGAGCATTTGCCCCAAGCTCCCCGTTGCTGCAGCTGAAACACCCATTGTACTCCTCCAGCAACAGCCAGTCACTCTTACTCCTGCTGTTACACTACTACTACTCAAAGGTCATGTTTGTGATCAGAAAATCCATACAATTTAACACATACAGGTGGGAGGGGAAGCTGGTGTGGGACTGGCTGCCTGAAGCTCCCCTTCTCTGGGGAGCTCCTGTCATCCTTTTTTCAGCTCTGTTGCCTGGATTGTTGCACAATTCTGGCATTTGACAGTGCAGTCAAATTTGATTGTCACTTGTCAAGCCAGGCTGAGTGCTGACTTGCTAATCAGCCGTTTATAAAGATGCAACTCTTCAGATCTAACAGATAGTCAGATGTTCCCCAGAACTAAGAATGAATTACAGTCTAGTAGTCTCCCTTATAGAAAAAGTCATGGGCTAGTCAGGTGCCTAATTAAAAAAAAACAAAATAGTGTCCTTCAGTGTGAAATTAAGTCTGCTTTTAGCAGATAACCTGCTAAAGGGTTTCCTGAGTGGTACACACCTGTGGTGGGTTGACCTTAGCTGGGGTCCAGGTGCTCACTGGAGCTATTCTATCAATCCTCTGTTAGACAGGGAAGAGAAGATAAGAGGCTAGTGGGCTGAGATAAGGACAGGGAGAGATCCCTCACCAGTTATTGGCATGGGCAAAACAGACTGGACTAAGGAAAAAACTCATTATCTGATCAAAGCAGAGAAGGATGAGAAATGAAACCAAATCCTCAAACGCTTACTCCCGCTCCTTGTTCAGGATTTCTCTACTTCGTCCCCACCAGTGGCACAGGGGCATGGGGAATGTAGTTCACTTCAGTCTCTGCTGCTTCTTCCTCAGGGCGAGGACTCCTCGTGGCCTTTCACTGCTCCAGTGTGGGGTCCCACCCATGGGACACAGTCCTCCACAAACTTCTCCAACATGAGTCCTTTCCAAGGCTGCAGATCTTCACTGATGGCCCCTGTGTGGGTTTCTTCCATGGGATATGAACCATCAGGCCCAGACTGCTCCAACCTCATCCCTCACCGAGTCCCAAGTCCATCCAGCAAACCTGCTGTGCTGTGGGCTTCTCTCCATGGGCCACAGGTGAAGCATGAGATTCCCACTAGGTCACAGCCCCCTTCAGGTGTCTCCATCTGCTCCAGTGTGGGGTCTCTCCACAGGCTGCAGGTGGGATCTCTACTCCCCATCATCTTCCATGGGCTGCAAGGGGACAGCCTGCTCCACCATGGTCTTCTCCATGAGCTGCAAGGGAACCTGCTCTAGTATTGGTAGGACCTCCTTCACTGACCTTGGTGTCTACAATGTTCCTCACACCTTCTCACTTGTCTGGCTGGCTAAAAGGGCTGCTGCTAGCTTGGGTTGGGATTTTTTTTCTTATTAAATGTGTAACACAGAGGCACTGCCACCATTGCTGATGGACTCGGCCTTTATCAGTGGCAGGTCCATGCTGGAGCCACCTGGCATTGGCTTTTCCTGACCTAGGGGAAGCTTCTAACAGCTGCTTGCAGAAGCCACCCCTGCACACCAAACAACACCCACCAATCCCCTGGTTACCAAAACCTTGCCACCCAGAACAGCCTCAGTCATCCAGGAAGGAGGTGAAAAGCCTGGCCCTGTAGATTGTGGTGTCAAGTGACTTGTTCTGCATTCTTGTGTTCTCTCACTGTAAGTAGAACTAATAACTCAAGTGACTGGCTTGCTTTTTCTGGCACTGCAGATTAGACAGTGATTTCAGATCTGAACCTAAGGGATAGCAATCTGTCAGGAAACATTGTCAAACATTTTGTTAAACTACTTGCTCTTAAAAAAATACAGTAGATTAATAAATCTAGTCTCTTCTAGGTTACCTGGGAAGAAATAAACCCTTAACTACTATTCTTCCACAATAAAGCAGTCCTATGGAGTAGAGGGAAATATAACAAAACTGGATTTGAATTGAAGGAGTGACACACTTCGTAACTGCAGGAAAAATGAGTCAGGATGGGATATTTTCAAGGAGAAATGTGAAATAGGAAAATAAACTACACGCAGTCAGATTGGGTTTTTAGTTATTTCTTGACTTGAATGTCATGGCTTTTAATACCATGTCATTCAATACCAATTTCATAGTATTGAAAACCATCAAAACCTCATGCTATTGAAATGATGCTAATGAAAGCAAAGGTCTAGATTGCCAATTAATTTAAAATGTTACTTCTGTAAAATTGAAATAATACACTGTATCTTGACCTCTCATGATAACAGGATGTGTTGCATACTTAAAGCCAATATTCTTCACAAAACATCATATTTTCAGGAGCTGAAAACTAGGTCTGAAGTGCTGTGTTGCTAATCCACAATCTGCCAAAAGACGGTTACATGAAATACGTGCTACTGAAAAAACACTAAAACACTTGGGATTGAGCATCAACTCCAGCTTTTTGCTCAGCTTGGTAATGGGTCTCTTGACAGGGGACACTTAATGCAGTGTCCGTACACAGGAGTTTATGCAGGACTAGCTTCCTCCAGGGATACAGCTCTCAGCTGCCAAGTGGGAGCACTACAGGTAGGAACCATGCCAGGTTTCATGTGCCTTCAACTAATGCTTCCAGTGGAAAGCAAATTGCAAGTTCTATGGTTGTGGTGATGCAACAAGATGTAGAAACATGTTAGTAAGGTACTACTGACCAGAAAGGGCAGTGATCTGCGTCTTTTGGCAAAATGGTTATGTAGTTAGGTGGTACTATTTTGCAGAAAAATGTAAGGGGTTCTGGTGAGAAGGGTGTGCTGCAGGGGTGGCTTCTGCAAGAACCAGCTAGAAGAAAGCTTCTCCTGTGTCCAACAGAGTAAATACCAGCTGGGCTCAAGGCTGGACCTGCTGCTGACCAAGGCTGAGACCATCAGTGACAGAACCTAGTGCCCCTGTGAATCACATTTTGGAGGAAAAAAATACAAGAAGAAAAAAGCCCCAAGCAGCTGTTTTCCAGCCCCACTTTGGAGCAGGTGGCACTTGCAGCCTGTAGAAAGGGAGAGACAGACACACGGAGATGAGCAAGAGAGACACCCATGCCGGAGCAGGTTTGCTGAGGAGACTTGTGACCCCGTGGGGGACCAGGCCGGAGCAGTCTGGGCCTGAGAGACTCAGAGACATTCTATGATTTATGACTGCACTCCATAGAAGTGACCCACACTGGGGCAGCTGGTGAGGAGCTGAAGCCCTGTGGGAAAGGACTCACGTTGGAGAAGTTTGTAGAGGACTGTCTCCCATGGGTGAGACCCCATGGTGCAGCAGGGGAAGGGTGTGAGGAATACCCCCCTCCCCAACCCCCACTGGCCAAGAAGGAAAACAACTTGTGAGGACCCAGTCAAAACCCCCATTCCCCCATTCCCTGCCTCTCCCCATGCCACAGTGAGGGGGGAAGAAGGGAGCAAAATCATGGCTAAAGTGAAGTCTGCTAAGAAGGGACGGATGATGAAAGGTGGATTAAGATCTGATTGCACCCAACTCTGGTGTCACTGTATGTGCAGTGCAGTGTAATAAATTAGAGAGTTTTCTTTCCTTTATTCCATGTTGAGTCTGTTTTGCCCATGACACTAATTGCAGAATGGTCTCTCCCTGTCCTTATCTCAACTCCTGAGCCTCTCAATATATTTTCTCCCCTGTCCAGCTGAAAAGGGGAGTGATAGAGTGACTTTGGTGGGCATCTGGCCTCCAGACAGGGTCAAACCACCACAAAAAAATTTAAAAAATAATTAATCACCTGGTCTGTGCAACACACCAAATCAGTGTTGCCCTCAGACAGTCAGCGTGTGTTAACCACTGTGAATTAGAACCACAGTGAGGAGCAGAAACGAAGGACAGGCTGTCTGGAGTTCAGGGCTGTCTGTGCTGTGGCTGGAGATGACCTGTGTGTCAGATGAGAAGTCTGCAGAAGCAGCAGACAGAGCATCTCATCACAGTGTATTCCCAGGTGTGGAGAGAAAAGTGTTCCTTCTCACCAGCTGCCCCTCTCCAGGGCACTGTGTTGTACCATTAATGTTCTCCCTGGATGAGCCAGCCTGCGATCTGAGGGGTCAGGACCTTTCCCAGGGTAGCATGGTTGAAGGACAAGTGCTACCCTGCACTTAATCTCAGATCGCAGCTGTATGTTGTCTCACTGGTCCTTTTGCCACATCCTGCACCTCCTTTCAGCTCTGCTGCTGCAGAGATGCTGCTCACATACAGACCTGCAAAGCTCGCTTCTGCCTCCTGTTGTTCCCTTTGAAGGTTGTTCCCTCCACAGGTTGTTCCTTTTGAAGGAGAAGCTCATGGTGACTATCCAGTAGGGATGCAGCTTCTGTGCATGAAACAGGCAAGGACCCTGCAGACCCTGAGTTTAAGCTGCAGGGAAAAATTTTACCTACAGACTGTGTCCTATCAGAAATAGATATAGTGCAAGTGGAAAATAAAGGGAACTTGAAGGTCTTGTCTTGCTGTTTCTCTTATTGTCCTCTGATGGCTGCATGAGGCTCCCCACAGTGACATGACAGCCAGCTGCAGAGCAGCTAGGACACACGACCACTGACCTACAGAAATGGTCCAGCCAAACTGGGGGCAGAGCTCTGTGCTCTGTCTGGGTTGTCCGAGGTGCCATGAGCAGACAACGGAACAGCAGGAAGGGGATGCAGGGGCTGTGCCCTGACCCCACAGCTTCCTATGACACACACACTCTGGGGCTGCCCAGGCACACCCCTCCACGTAAGAGCGTGGTCTCATGCCCACTCTGCTGCTGTGCAGCTGTGGGCAGGTAGAAGCAGCACAGGGTCCTGCCTGCACTGCTGCGTGTGCTGGACAGGCACCCCATGCTCCTTGTGTGACAATCCCTGCTGGAGCATCTCAGATTGGGCATAGGGGTCAGGGAGATCAGACTCCTATTTGAGGACGAGAGAGCTTTTCTCTGCACATAAGTGTGCAGTGGCTTGTAGTGATCTTTAAAAACCCACTGCTCTCCACGCTGTATTCAACAACTTTGTGGCATTTTTCCTGCTGAAAAAAATAGCTTGTTTGACTTTGTATGCTGTATGATGAAAGCCTCCTACGTGGTTCTCAACGAAACTGGAACATACAGCATGAAGGGCACACTTAACTTCAATGCAAGTGGATAGGCTTCTGAAATTTCTTGCAAGGCATCTTGCTGCTCACAGAATTGCTGCGTAGTGAAAGAAGATTGCATCTTGTTTACTACAGTGAGACACAGATAAATGATCACCAGGTACCACCACAGCTCTAGTTTTCCTTTTACTTGCAGTATTTTTGTAATGCGAAACAAGATAATGAAGGGTAAAAGCACTGAAGGTAGCAGGAGTAATAAAAGAAGAAGATCAAGAAGAAAATCCCCAGCAAAACAGATCTCCAAACACTTTTTTTAAAAAAAGAGAGAAAAGAGACAGAAAGGAGCAGAGCAGGGTGTCTCTACTGCTACAAGAGCGTAATTGAGTGTTCTAACCTGTTTTCATGAATACACATGAAAGCTAGCTTTAATCTGAAATAAAATAGTACAAGTTATCAGTCTTTCCAAGTCTGGAGGGGAATCTAAAACCCAGACATCTCAGAACAGGGGGAAGAAAGGAAGGAGGGAGGGTACTAATCAGAAGAGGACTGCACTAAATAATATTGGCATTATGAGGCAAACCAGAACAAATTTAGGAGATGCCACAATTCAGGTTGCTTGGGTAGCTACAACTGGAACTGTAATGGGTAATGGCAGCACTGTCTTCTTACAATCACATGTTGCAGAGCAAAGCCTCGGTTAGCATGGTGTTGAACAGCAGCTACTGGGTGTTGCATGAATGGCCCTGTGCTCTAGAACAGCAATTCCAACTCTTGAAGACAGTGCAGAGCTATTATCTCATGAGTCTTTCTTGATTTACATGGAACTGTGACTTTTCAGAGCAGTTCAGAGGTTTACTATGGTCAGCTTCATCCCTACCCATAGATGTCTTTCTGATATGCTAACAGATACACGCTTAGATATAATAAGTATGGCTCTTTTTCAGTCTTCCTACTCTGAGGGCTGTGGTTACATACACTGTCAGTTGCATGGGGCTATATGGAGCAGGGTGTGAATTAACTGGCCCATCAGCCTTGGGGTAAGAAGGGCGTCAGTGCAAGAGAAAGGCTCTTCCATGGTCATGCAACCTGATTTATTGGACCAAATGTTGTTCTGAATTGCCACGTGCCATCTGACATCAAGTACATTAAATGGAGCAAGAGACAGGAGAGAACTGACTCCTTACCATCAGGAAGAGATGCAATTAAGGCAAACGAGATCTAGCCCTTCCCTGGTTGGTCATAAGCCTAATTAAATTAGCAGAACAGTCCAATCAGGAACATATCTGTATGCCATGATTATGATTTTCTTTTTTTTTTTTTTTTTTAAAGCACAGGCATTCTCATTTTGGGTGACATATATCATATTTGTGTTACATCTAAAGTATGCTACAGGTTTTGGAAGCTGGAGCTGTTCCTCCGTTACAGGTTATTCCATCTGTCATACAAAAAGAAACACAGGATTAGACGTACAGTCATAAATGTCCTTCTCAGGGATTACAAGATTTTCTGAACACTTTTAAGTTATCCATTGATCAATGTAGGTTTTACTTATAGTACCCACATCTAGAGCTGCCTGCTGTGAGAAGTATTTATATATGTAAGGCTGCTCTGAAAGGCAATTTTGGAGTTTGTAGAAACCTTCATTCAAACAACAATTACTTAGGAAATAATTCTTCAGAAATTTTCCAAATTATAAGGAAGCACTTACTTTTGATGTTTTAAATTAATTAATGCAAGTTAAACTGAGATTAGACATGAGACATCTCTAATAATTTCTAAACTCTTATCATTTGATAATTTGGGCTGTTGGGATTTTGGTACAGTTTGGAAGCAATGTCTGTGGAGGCACCAAGTTCTGATGGATGTTTGCCCAGACACTTGGGAAAGGCCAGAAGAGCCTTCTGCTTCCACCTTTCTGAGAGCCCACGGAAGAAGTAAAATGGATTTGACCAAAATTAATTGCTATTAGGTACTACTTCTACTACTCTACTACTCCTGCTGCTGCTACTTGCTTCTAGGTAGTACCAAATATGGTCTAGAAATGGGATGAACTGAAATTCTTCAAGTGTTCTCCCTAGGAGGGTGTTAGTTTTTCTTAACTCCTTCTGCTTCATGACCCATGGCCCAGCACATTGGCCACAGCTGCTGTGTACAAAGGGATGTCTCCTTGCAGTTTTCCAGGGAAAAACATGTGAAGGACTTTCTGCTGTACCCAGCTGCATGGGTGCTTGTGCTGAACATAGTTTCATTAGGTTCTTAGGCAGTAGTTTGTAGGCATTTGAGCAGGTGGCCTTTTTGACAGCCTGTCATTGTATCAGGTTTGAAGACAAAGTGTCTTCAACCTTGCCAGTGGAGCACAAATGAAGAAACTTGTTCTGGGCATCTGACTCTTTGCCATGTCAGCAAATCTTGCTGCATAAGTATGTTTTTGAGTTAGGATTGAAAGTTTAAGTATTGTTTCTAACCTTTCTTTGCAGCCATCTTCTCTTCCTCTTTTTCTTCTCTTCCTCCAGAGCTTTCATTTTTGCATCATACTCATCAGCACGAGTCTTCCACTCATTTCTGTTGTTCAGCAGCCCATCCAGCATAGGTTGAATTTCCTCATGGAAACGGGAAAATTCCTGAGAAAAACACACCTGTCAGTGCAATGCAGCACCAAGGCAGTGCTTGTCCATCATATCTTTGGATGTAGCCCAACACCTTGCCTCTCTGCTGGCTCATGCAGGGAAAGCATTAACAGCACAACAAGGGACCACATTTCAGTTCCACAGGAGAGGGGCAGCCGTTGTGTCCTCTACCTGTACCTCTCCCCATGGCGGTTGTTGCTGCATTGGGACTCACTCATCTGGGATTTGAGCCCCTGTTGATAAAGATGGGGTGTGCAAGGATGTGCTTTTCTTACCTTATAGACAAATGTGCACACAAAGTCAATGAAACCCACTTGAAGCTTTGGAAGCTCAGCAGCTTTCCTCCGGTCCATCATGGGCTGTGGGGTGACACAAGTTCATGATGATTTGTGACAGCACTTCACAGAAAAACAGTTCTCTGTTTTCTCCCCAGTACTGCCTCATTATGTCAGCCTGGTAGTTCTGACATGCCACCCCTTCACAGCCCTCTTCCTCTGCTGCACAGGAGTGAAGTGGGCTCGTTTCCTTTGCCATTATCACGGAAATTTTAGGCAGCTCTTTCAGTGCCTATGGAGTTTTGCCCTTGGGTTTCCCAACTGAACACCTGAAAGGAGGTGCGTGTGTATAAAGTGCTGAACAGGTTGTCAATTCTATAAAACATAACTGAACATGAAATTCTTACAAGGCCTCGTTGCTCACTGTCTCTGTGGGTAGAAGGGGTGTAGGAAAGTCCACTTAAAGAAAACCAAAACCACACAGGCGGAAGCTGCAAGGAATGACTCTTGGCTCTTCTCAGTGCCAAATGTGAGTGTTTGTTATTATGGCAGAAAGCATATGTTAAGAAACACTGCTCTGCATTTACCAGAAATCATTTCTGGACTCCATGAAGTGTGGTACTTAAAATATGTACTGGTATATAAGTATATATATGCATGGTACTTACAATAGGCTGCTGCTGAAGGACACTTATTTCTAAGTCTCCTTGCTCCCAGAACTCAGCTGCTACCAGGAGAGCAACCTATATTGCCATGGAGGGAAAAAGAGAGTTGAACGCTGACTTCAGCTTACTAACCTGATGTGCTTCAGGTCTCTGCTGTGAACCAAATCTCACTTCTAGCCCTTCTGCTGCTTCGTGTCCAACCCCAGCCTCAGCCTTTCTCCTGGGAAGGGCAGAAGCAATAAGGGGATTGTGTCTGTGTAGTGACAACTCTAACAACTTCGTCGCACTGGGGCTCATTAGTCCACTGCATATCTCTTAAGAAATGTTTCCAGTAAGTTTCCCTCAAGGATTTGCCTCTTGTTCACACGTGTGGTTTACTTTTTTTCTCAGTTGTCCTTTCTCTGTCCACAGGAAGATGGGCCTTTTATGGTCCTTTAAATTTCAGTGTCTGTTACTTAGCAAATGCTCAAGTACAGTTCATGAAGGAACTCCTCAAAGAAATCAAACAATTGACAACTAGGAAAACAGTAGGTATTGTTGAATAAAAAACAACTCCTATGTTACATGCAAAAAACCTCACTGTAATCCAAGGAGCTAAATACTTGGAGGAGGGTGTCCTTTCTTTTCTGTTAAATGTGAATTTTCCACAGAATTCGCAACTACCATCTTGAAGATTGGTTTATCCATCAAAGCAATAGTTATTCTAAAGTCCTTTTGATAGCTTTGGTAGGAGACTATGATTCAGCATCTAGGCAGCTCAGAAAACTGCATTACTTTGAATTATAAGCTAGAGAAATCTATCAAGCATCTGACCTTACTCTGGACTTCCCAAGGCTTTGTGATTGCTGACAAGTCACAGGCAGTCATCATCATGGCCCTAAAAACAGGAAAGAAATGTTTCTTCTCCACAGCCTGCATTCTATCTCTCACAGGATCCCCATCACTGTGTTAGGTATCCCCTCATCCCTGATGAAGCAATAAAGATCGGTTGCTGTAACAGCCTTGGCTCTGACTCAGACATTCATCAAGGATTGCTGTCTTATTAAAATGGATCTACAGTAGTGAACTGCTTGCTTCTGGCACTGTGATGTTTGCTACTTCAGTGACTGGTGGGCATTACCCTTGTGGTAATGTAGCAGCACAGACTGCTGTGAGGTTATGGGTGCCCTTCTTTGTCTGTGCAAAGCATCCTGTAAAGGTTTTTTCTTGTCACAACAGCAGCATTGTGCAACCCAGACTGGATGTCATTGGGAAGAACAACTAATAGACAGGATTCCCATAGATCTGTCATTGAAGCCTACCCCAGCTTGTGGCCAGCTTGGGTAGTTCTGGTAGGACTATACGGCCAAAATGGATCCTGCATCTTATGAGGAGCATATGACCAGAAGGACACTCCAAAACCAGTCACCCGCCTGGATGAATAACCACTTTAAACTTTTTTGCCCTTCTTCTCCAGATCAGGTGTGTATCATGTGCTGATTTTGTGCTAAGAGCATTGCAAAGCACATTGCGGATCTCTCACCAGGATGGCAGAGGTGACCATATCATTAACTTTTCCAAAGCTGATTACTCACATGACAACCTCTTTCTTTGTCGTTTCCAGAGACAGGTATTCAGTCCAGGCAGTCATGTTATCGTATGTCTTGGACTCGTCAACGATCTTTTGGAACATTGTTCTCTTTCTTTGAGGGGAAAAAGAAAAAAAAAAGCTCCAACACAAGGAAAATAAATGTGTTACAAACAGATGGCTGCTCTTGGCATTGACAACGCTTCCAGAAGGGTTTTCAGCAGTTGCTGTCCTGGTGTTTAAGTTCTCAGGGAAGCCTCCAACAAAACCAAGCACCATCTCATGCTTCTTTAAATAGGGAAATTATTGTAAATAGTTTAAAAATAAGTTAGACATAAGTGAGACATGAGCAGGAACTTGAATGTTTGTGCCACTGCAAGTTATGTCAGCTGAGAAATGCTTAAATATTTACTGGCTGCACAAGACGGCTTTTTGACTGAATGTTAAGCAAACTGTGGAAACATGGAGCTGGCTGGAGTATTTGTGAAACTACCTGCCTTTATGTACTTTGTTAGACCTTTTTAACCTTATTTATATACATAAATGTATGTAGCATATTCTGGGCAGACTTTATACACAACACAGCCATGTTTTAAGCAACATAAAATCTGGGAAAAAGTCTGCTGTTACAATGCCAGCAGAGAAGAAACTTAGGGTAGATCCACACACATTATCTGTCCATATCTTTTTGCACTGTGTCTGATCTCAACCAACCCTTTGCTGGCAGACCACGGACCAAGGAGAGCAAAGGCTGGTTCATTCCCATCTGGTAAGGAAGTGGTGGTATCTGTTCATATACCCACCCTACCTCTGGAGTAAGAGGACCGGGTATTGCACCCTCCCTCATATTCCTTTTCTGGGGACTATTTATATTTTGCATAGTTATCTACAATGCAAAACACAGAAGCAGTCTCTGGACTCAGCACTGCATATTGAAAACACATTTTGAAAGCTCCTGGCTAATAAGGAAGTCACATGTTGAGGACTTCTGGTGTTATGTCCCAGGAAGTCAGTGTATCTGCTCCAAGGTGTTTGGCACTTTTGGCTTTTGGGTGTGAAATAGGCTATGAAATGGATATTCATCTGAAATGAGTGAGTTGTGATTTGTGCTGTGCTGCTCACCCGGAGAAGTTAACGTAGCCCTTCTCTCTTCCAGAGAAGTTGATTTATATTTAGTGATGAAGTGCTAAGTCAAAAAAACCTCACAGACTTCTCTTCACATTAGGGGGACATATAGCGCTGCCTCGTTGGAAACAGAGGGTTCAAAAGTCATGTATGTGATGTACGATAAGTACAAGTTCAAAATTCTTTTTGGTGATTTTAGTTCTCCAAACTCTGGGAGGCTGTGTTAAAGGCAGCCTCCCAGAGGCAGTGTCTGTGGAGAGGGCTGCCGCACCAGGGGCCCTCAGAGCATCACTTTTTGCCTTTGTAAAGTAAACAGAAAGGAGGGCTTTCTGTCCTTCACACACAGCGTAAGGTGACTGACTTACTTGAAGTAGAGTGCCAGGTCTGTTGCTATAATGGCAATTTCCATCAGGTGAATCATGTGCTCATGCTGCCTGCGGTTGAGGTTCTGACATATATTCAGCGACTGAAAGGCAAAGGAAAAAGAGCTGCAAAATCCAAGCACTGTGTTGGTGTGAGTTACTGACCATCTCCCTTTCTCAGCTGTGCTAGGCTTGGGGATTTTTAGCTTTTTTTTTTTTTAAAACAGCTTCAGCTTGCTCCCCTAAGGTACAAGGTCCATAAACCCCGAAAGCCCCAGTTGCTCTGTAGTGGTACCTAGTCTCCTTTTCTGTTAACTGAACACGGTCAGTGTCCTGAAGCTTGTTACATGGCATCTCCCAAACCCAGTGCAAATTTGCCTGAAAAGAAGTTAGCTGGGGGTGTCAGCCTTTTGCCTGTCAGAGGGGCTAGAGAAGGACAATCCTGTAATTAATGGATTCCTATTGGTTCAACCATATGGTTTCTGAAGAAACCAAGTCATCCATTTAGGGAGTCTCTGTGGTTTGGTCCTGTGCGAGCACAGGGTACACAGGGAGTGAGGCAGCTGTAGTTCCTCAGGTATCCAACACAGAGAAAGGTTTTGTGCTAAACTGACAGCTTTGTTGTTGCTGAAAAACTGAAAGAAAATTCTTCATGTCCTTACATTACAATTCATTACCAACCTCTTCAGAGAGCAAGAATTTTCCAAATTCCAAGTGATGTCTCTCTAAAATTGAGGATCCATGAAGTTTAGCTAAAGGATTTTGAGATCTGGTTGTGCAAAGGAAAAAACCAAAGATGTTAGTGCAGCACTTAAAAGTAGTAAGAAGCATCCCATTTTATATTTTATTTTGTCACACACACAAGTTCAACTAATTTTAAAAGTTCTAAGAATAATATTTTTAGTAGATAATGACTTTGGTCTAATAACTAATCTAATGACTTTGGGACACAGCTTATAACTATTTGGCACCATTTAAACTGCAAGTTTCTCCAAAAACATTGTTTATGAGCATACTGTTATTACTCAGCATAGTAATCTTGTTCAATTCCTGAATAACTAAATTAATGAATATCTGGTAATAGGAACAGAAAAACCAACAGTCCTTTCACACTTTCCTAGCTGAAAAACAAGACCTTCTTGTATCCAAAAGACCAGCCAGCTTCACTTAGATTTTCCAGAAAAGAGCAAGACAGTACAACCAGCAAACACTGCTGAAAAGCTGTGATCTAACACTGCTTTAAATGAGTAACAGAGACTTAACCAGTCAGTGAAATCATGGAACCATTTTTCTGTAGCTCGTAAATACCTACTGAGGGGAAAACCCTGATACTCTTAGGTGCTTTGTGTCTGCTGGTAGTGAAGGCAGTATCATGCGTGGTGCTTTCTCCACATATACCTTCCAGCAGAAAGTAAGATTCTTATGTCCAGGATGCACCCTCTGGCATCCTGAGTCTCTCTGATGTTCAGGCCACTAAATGCCCATGCTGCACTTGTTCCAGCAATGGCAATGTCAAGCATTGCTTTAACCAAAGGATGTTTGCTAGGGGGTAGCAAAAGCCCCAGAGAGCACCATAAAATTCCAGTTTCCCAATGGCCAAAGCACAAGCCCAAGTGCTGTAGCGAGCTGAAAAGCGAGGTTATTTGCAAAAGGAGGTCATTTACTCCTTGTGTATAAAACAGACCTGTGCTGGTGTTTGGTGTGACCACAGCTTGATCCAGCTCTGTGAGAACAACAATAAATGGTTAGAAATGGTAGGAAAGTGCTTACTTCATCTGGTAAAGGTTGTTGGTTCCCCTGTGGTCAATGTCATGGCACAGAGCAGCAGTTACCATTGCAAGGGCTTCGAGGTCTGTGTAGTAACGCTTCAGTTTGCCAGTCTGGAGGATGAGAATTTGCATGTTGGCTGTTAGTATCTCTTATGGGAAAAGGTACTGAGCTATGACTGCTCCGTGCTGGGGATCTCCTCATTGAGACAGTCCAGGAGAACTGAAAATACTTATGAAGCCAAATGCAATACATGGCTTGCTTATGATAAAATGGGGAAGCAGCTGGGAATGAAACATTTCAGGCTCAGGTAGGCATGCATGTTGTGAGTTCGTGCTCAACATCCACTTAAGGCAAATGGAGATCTCATTTAGCAAGACCCATGCTAGGCTACCCTACACCAGGATTCAGAGGAAGACCTGCATATCTCCAGGGCACAACAGAAGACCTACTGTAAATAAAGTCGTGCCACAGATTAAATGGGGTGGTGGTACCTTACCATCAGGAGCGTGAACATGGTCTGTGCAACGTTGAAGCCATGGCGCCAGTTGTGGTACGTTATCTTCCGGTAGCCTTTGCTGACAGAGTACACAAACCTTACTAGAACCTGCAAATCAGGGAAAAGGACATTAGTTTGTGCAATGAAGCTGCTGCTTGTTGCTCCTGCAAAAGAAGAGATGCAGAAAGCAGAAGTGAGGTTCAGACCAGCTTTATAGAGGTGGCCCCAGAAGGAATCAGAAGCTTCCCTGGTGCTACTTTTATGGGTAAAGCCTAGTGCAGAGCTAAAGGGGACACTGAAATATAGCTCTCTGCTTTCTAGTAGCTTCCTCCCTCTCTCCTTTCCTTCCCCCCACCAAGGATGAGTATACATTTTTTAAAATTCTCAACTCAGAGTGGCAGCCAAGAATGACTGCTTGTCACACCTGCATCAGGGGCCAGTTCTTCCAGAGCAGACATTACGAGTACTTTTTGACACTGACATCCGGTAAGTAAGAAGGAATAATTCCCCCACCTCCCTCCTACCTCACTGCCTGCCTCCCTGGGTGAAAACCCTTTCCGCAGTTACTCCCAGGAGCCACTAGATGGAAATAGACCTCACATGATGTGCTGAAAAATCCCTTCGTAGGGGAGAGAGCTGCTGCCGTGCCAGTCCCGCAAGTCCTAGAGGGGCTGGAACTGCGGCAAGGCGCCGTGGAGCTGCACGTGTGTGTGCGGGGCCCTGTCCCACCGGGTCACCCTGCTCATGACGCCGGCAGTCGGGAAGCCGGCACCAGCCAGAGCAAAAAGACCTCGTTCGCCAGGGGAGAAGGAAAGCAGGGGTACCTCCGTGTGGGGTTCAGGTTGTGTCGCTGAAGGCAGCATACGCTGCCCTGTGCTGCACCTGGAGACTGCTTTTCCACCACGGCTGCGCCTGGCCTTGCCACAGTGAGTGCACGCAGCTCCCTGCACAGTGCAGCCCCTTGTATAGACCTGAGAGCACCCCCGGGCCTGCAGCAGACAGTGCAAAACAGAGGGGGACATCTTCATGCTCCATACCTGTGCGTAGAGACCAGGGGCTTTGAGAAAGGGTCCCCTGCCCTCAGCAAGGTGAGGGGGCTCAGGACACACGTCTGTCTCCCTGCATGCCTCTGTGAACCCATACCTCTGCCTGCTCAGTGAGCAGTGCAGGACACGTGTGCAGACATCAGCCACAGGCCTCCCAAGAGGGGAGCTCTGGGTGTTCCCAGATCCTACCTCCTGTGGGATCTGGAACTTTTTCACCACGCCAAGCTCGTAGTACATCTGAATGCCACACTTCACCAGCTCTAGTTCAGTGCAGTCAAAATCAGAGAACCTGAACTCATAGATTTCAAACTTGGTAGGCCCTGGCAGTTCTTCTTTCTGTAAGAGAAGTGGGACAGTTTGTTGCTGTGCTACTTATGTCATCCCTAGAAACACCTAGAATGCATTTTGCTTAATAAAAAGTATCAGTCTGATACTGCTGGGAAGTTTTCCTTTCAGAATATAACACATGAATAGTCCAAGAGGCAGCTTTTCATTATAAGCCTGTTAGTGGAGTAACAGGGAGGGCATTTTTGGCCAAGTGCAAGAAGCATTGCTTCCTTTCTGTTAAGCACTGTTCTTGTTCACTTGATAGAGTTTGTACAAACTTGACGTGTCTTACAAACTTTCATATTTACTCTGGAGAACAGCACACATGACAAGTCAAGGTGGCTGATGTGTTTCCAGTTGGACTTCAAACCCTTGAGATAAAGTGACAAAGAGCAGGTACTTCCTGGGAGCTGGGGAAGGCATTCACTGCCACCTAATAATAATAACCTCACATTCACACAGCAGAGAAGGGCAGGGTGTGCTTTGCCTTCACCCTTCACCAGGTGCCCTGTTGATGCACACCAACGTGCCAAGACTGGGAGCTCTTCCTGCATCCACCCAGGCAATATTTGTTTGTCAGGGCTGTCCATTAGAATGTTACATTGCTCTTACCAAGATGCTTGCCAGCTCCTCTTCCTCACACTCACTTGGCTCCTTTCCCAGCTTTTCTCGTGTTGGCTGTAAAGAACGCGGATGTGTTAAAATGACAACTAAACCCCAATGGACTTTGCACTGTGAAGCTTTGGGCCAATCTAGGACAGCTCTTATATGCAAATTGTGTTTTCTTCCAGGACCTTACTTCTGTTTCTCGTCTTTCAAGCCATTCTTCCTGGCAAAAATGTTCTCCCTCTCCCTAATTTTGGTTCATGTTTCCCCTACTTGTAATTGTCTCCCTAGAGCCAGTGTCCCAGCTAACTAACCTAACTCCACATCCTCTTCAGGGCCATGAGTAGCACCTGTATGAATCCACCCCCAGGGCTGGCTTTGCTGACAAAATTAGAAAGGACATGGCACAATAGCATGATGAGGTGGAGAACAGGCCATGGTTAGAACACAGGTTTATTCTGCTGCTGTGCAGTAACTGGGGCCCCAGGTGCTGCCTTGACACTGTGGTGGCTGGAAAACCTGTGTCTGTGACGTAGGTCGTGGGCCAGGCCAGGACACCTGTGGGTGTGCTGCATGTTGTGAGGCATTACCAGAATTTCCTGGATTTCATCCTTGTCACATTTCACATGGTAGAGCACCATATCCTGAGCAATATCCTTCCGGTTCTCCAGCTTGTTCATCTTATCATAGGTGTCTGTATTGAGTACAGACCAACCCAGGAACTGCGTCAAGGACTTGGTGAAGAGAAAAGAAGGAAATAATGAAATAGCCAAAACATGTGCTCTTCAAAGACACAGAAATATGACACGGAATGATACTTTTTTAGAGAAACACAAGCTTCACTGTGGCCACAGTCCTAGCAATGAGCAACTGTGTGTCTGCCCCTAACAATCCTCAGCAGAGCAGCTCCTCAGCTATTGAATTTGCCTAGTCCTCCAGAGTATCCATGCTGTGGGTGTTGGAGGACTTTCTATTCAGTTCAGCATATGTAAAGCTATTTCTGTGTTGTTACAAGTGTCTTCATGCCCGTGGAAAGGCTGGTGCCATAATGGTGACAGCAGGTCAGGAACTTGTGTATCAAGGGAGAATATAGTGGCCTCGTCACCTTTCACATACGTTCACTCATACCTTGTGTTTGCTCTCAACTTTTATGCTGTCCAGCAGTATATTCACACCTCCCCTCCTTTTTTTTTTTTTTTTTTCCTTTCCCATTCTGGTTTGTTAAGAAAAACCTATTTCAGGAATTATTCTCATTGATAGCATGCCAAGAGCTGAAAGCCTCAATTGGATCAAAGCTAGCATTGGAGCATCTCTAAGCAAAGAAGTCTTTCCTTACAGCTGCTGGTGGTGCATTCAATAGCTAGACACTCTTTGTACCTTAGCTACACAGACAATTCCTGTAAAATTTCTCAAGGGAATTGCCCAAGCAGTGTGATCCAGCTGTCAGGTATGTGAACATAGGTCAGAATGGACATGTTAGTTAGTACATTTTAGCTGCTCATGTTTAGTTGTCCAATCCAAGAGTGCTGCAACAAAATAATGTAAACACAGCTGACTTTCCCAGGCTGAAAAATGCACAGTATTTCATATGGTTCCTTTCAAAACATTCGAGTTTTTTCCTCTACCGGAAACTTACAGTAAGAAATTTACTTAGCTGCATAACACTGGGAGATGATGTACAATGAGCAATAGTGACCTCTCTCAACCACATGAACTACTTCCAGCCACAGCAAGGAACTATACCTCCATGAGGGTCTCGTCCTGTTCATCAAATGGTTTCCCATCTTTTCTGTTATAAAATGTGACGACACCAACAATCTCTTCCTTTTTGTTGACTATTGGCATGGAGAGAACATTTTTGATAGTCCATCCTGATTCATCTAGAGGACCTTCCTTGAAGCAATAGCAAGCAGAAAGACATCATATACTTAATGCATTTTCTAAATACATCAGCACTCTCATTTTACACTAAGACTACAGGCTAAAGAAACATTTATATCCCTAAAACATAATTCCAAAACCAAAATAGAATCACTGATGGGACTAGAAGTTTTCACTGTACCTGAAAATTAAACATCTCATCTGCAGCTGCATTCATGATGTTGCAAATCTGAGGGGCGGGGGGGAGGGGAGGAAAAAAAAAAAGTTTTACAATATGGGCAATGAGAAGTCTAAATACAAGGACCAAAATAATGAATTGATGAAGAAGCAGCACTAGTATGACTTCATCTCAGAAAACCACAATGAAACCTAAGTACTTACAAACCCACTTTCAGCCACATAGGTTGGCAGTCCAGTAACGAGTGCCCAGTGATCCGGGGTAGGATTTCTGAAAGAAAAAGAATGCATTAGGGAAATTATGGGTATATGTTTACTGAAGAATGGTTACGGAGCTGGTTGCACAACCCACGTTTACATGTTTCACTCTGTTACTAAGCAGCCCTGTTACTTTCAAAGGGCTCCTGTTCTAGGAAAATTTTTTCATATATGTAACTACTTTTCCTTCAAGGATTTGATGCTGAATAACTTATAAAATATCACAGCATACAGGAATTTTAGGAAAAAAATACTCCTGGGGCCATGTATGAGACCTTCAGCAGGGAGAAAGATAAAGTTCCTGGCTCAGAGTGCCTGTCAGCCTGAACTTTTGAACACTGCTGTACGTAGGCAGTGGTGTCTTTCCTGCAGCACTTAAACCCATGAAAAGCAGTGTGACTGCAACACAGCAAAACCCCTGTTGTGTCAAATTTGTTCAAGGTGCTTAAGGCTCCTCCAAAACATTCAGTGGCAAGAGGAGAGGATAGTTTTCAGAAAAAGGGAGTTTTAACATGGTGTTGAGAGTGTAAGAAAAGCCAGGGATAGCCTTGAGATGGAGTTAGTGACTGGATGATAAGAGAGAAGCAAGGAAGCTGGAGGACAGACAGGAGAGCAGGAGTCACCAGGAGAAATTGGGAGGGTATACAGGGGTGAGGGGCAGGGCTGGGGCACAGATGCCTCAACATGAGGGCATGTGGATAGGGTCACTTGCTGGCACAGGGAAGGCATCAAAGAGGAATGATGCCTACCCTGGCAAAGGGAGTAGCAAAACTGCAATTCACTTCTGCATCTAAAAAGAATCCTTGGTTGCAGTGACTCTCAGAGCCTGACCTGCAAGCCAGGATCCCAATGCCCCCGAGGAAATCTCTGACCCACGGAAATTCTGGTGCTCTTACCAATATTTTACTGTCCCTTTGCATATCTCCTCATGAGTGCCTGTAAATCATGAGGAGCACTGGTTTGAGCTACAGTCTGTGTCAGTACCTAGCACAAAGAAGTGGGGCACTTACGGGATGACTTTAATGTCTTCTTTTCCATGTAATATGTAATCAATGACCTTGTAAAAGACTATTTCCTGCAAATAATAAAAAAAGTGGTGGTAGAATTAATGGTGAGTCAATCCAGACAGACAGGAGAGAGTTGAAGAAATGTGGCTGTCACGTACTCTGCCATCCGGGGTGCGTGGTCCAGAGTAGGGGGGAACTTCTCCCAGCAGAACTGGCCACAGGTCAAAAAATTCCTGGTTTTGAAATGAAAGAGGCATTTTTTAGAGTAGAAAAGTGCATTCTACCTTGAGCCTCAAAGTAATCACTGCTCTACCAGGTTGGTTTTGGTACTGTGTCAGTAAGGCATGAAATAATGAGACTAGGTTAATACTAGACATCAGAATGATATATCTAAATCAGGAAATGTCATGTGCATTATATGGCTATATATAGTAAGGTATTGCCTATACACAGGATGCTGCTTCACTCAGTGAGCAGCACAGGCTGTCAATACTTCATGTGTTCTTCATTTTCCAGGGTGTGACTATAGGGCTGGTCTTCTTTCTACCTTGCTAAAGTTATATTTCCCCCTGCCCCTGCCCCTGCTCCCCTCCCCCATCTCCCCCTTAGGCCATGTTATAATGGTGATCAAAGTGTCTTTAGTACACCAATGATCTTTTAATACACCTCTTCACAAGACAGCATGCTATAAAGGCTCTGAGAACATGATGGAGATCCAAGTCCATGGTAGCCGTGGTCAGCTTGACTATGGAATAGAGAAGAGCTCTTCTAACAAGGATGCTGTGTAACTCCCACATAAAGCTGGCCAAAGCTGTAAACAATCAGACCGAATCAGAGCTGCAGCAGCTTCTGTAAGTTTTCATTTTATGAAGCCAGATTTTATCCAAAACCCTGGCTAACATGCACATGGATGAGTTCATGGGGAAGGTGGCTGCTTTGCTGCTGAGGGTTTCCATACCTGTCACACTATACTTCTGATAGCCACAGACTTTGTGAGGCTCATTTTGCAGACTGTGACCAGGATTGTCGTAGTTAAGTTTGCTCTTCCTTTGTCTTCCCAGCCTGTCGCTCCTTTGACAGTCCCATTCCAGTGACAAGCTCTTCCCTTTCCCTTTCTTTATCCCAGGCTTTTCATTTGCACAATGGAATAAAACCAAGCCAACTAAAGCAGGAATAATGACTCAAAGCTAGCTTGCACTTCAGCTGCCCTAGTAAGATCTACCTACACACATCACCCCTCAGTGGATAGCAACAATGCAGAAAGATCTGCAACACACATGTGAACACTCACCTTCTGCTTTGTCATGTCCAGGAGGCCTACAGAGTATCTGTCACAGTTCAGGTATGCTCTCACCGTGTAGAAAGCCTTGTGGAACTGCCTCTCGATGTCTGTCAGTTCCTCGAACACCTTATTAGCTGACCACAACAGCACCTGCAGGAAAAAATCTGAATGTAAGCATAACCCTTTCTTGAGAGCTGGGATTCCCAGACGCATTTGGAGTTAAGAAGGAAAATGAGTTTTTATCCTGCAGTTCCTGAAAAGTGCCATAGCAACCTATACTGCAAAATGTAAAAGCATTGCTTGTTCACATTGGGAATTACTAGGGACAGGTGCACACTGAGGAAGAGTCAGGTCATCATGGAGTGCTGGATAAAGGCCCAGTCTCACAAATATAGCACAAAAAAGTAGTAATGCCAGATAAAGAGATCGTCCAGCTTACCTGCGTACCCATACATAAAAACTTGAACCTATACCAAATTAACACAAAAAGTGTCTCAAATTCCAGAGGCTGGAGTTGGAAACATCCCATTTAACATTCTCATCAAAGACTTTTGGCAGCTGCTTTGCAAGCACATCAGCCTATGAGCCTTTTCCCATGCCCTGCCCCGTAGATGTACCCATAAGAAAGCTGCTGCTATTAGGCTCTTCCATTTGTAAAAATTAACATTATGCAGCAAATTGGGGAAGTATTTCTCTGTGGGACTATGGGAGAACTTAATTTTCAAATTTTGAAATGGTAAGGAAGCCACCTGTGCCATTGCCTAGCTCAGCTTGTGCATGAGTGCCTGTGTCTGGGGATGTGTGGTATGCTTTCTAAGCCCAGGAGACATTGGGAGCAGTGCTTCAGAAACACTGCTACCTGATGCTGACCAGACCTGTGCTTTGAATAAGAAGTACTGGTAGGTGGCTACAATCAGAAAAAATGTCTCAACTCTTCACTGGTCTGTAGGAGATGTTTTTGGCAATTCTGAGCTGCATCATTCTCTGCTTCTAATCTGTAAATTGGGAGAACTTTGCTGCTCTTAAAAAGTCTGATGTTACCGATATCACTGGCCTCTGAGCACCCCTCAGATAAGATAGTGGTGCTATACAAACCATTAGAAGAAAATGAGCAATGTTTTTTGTTTTGGCATTTTAAAGCATAAGCAATAAGTAATGCTGAAAGCTAGAAGACCAGTGAGGAGGAATGAAAGAAACACCTGAAGAATGGGCAGTTCATGGAATGATGTAAAGAAGATGGCCAAAATGCACTATATGGTGTTCTTACAAGACTTTTACACATTATGTGACCACAAGCAGATGGAACTGTCTTTGGAAAAGCTGTTTTACTTGTAGTATCCCCTGGTCTTTACAGTTGGGATCTGCAATATTAAAATCCTAGACCACCTTCGAGAATGTCATTTGCTCACTCTGTACATCAGTGCTTTTAAGTCTAACACAGTGAATCATATTAATGCTCACTCAGACCTTTAGATCTAGATGGCCAAAGTTCTGCCAATCAAACCACTAATGGGACTAGCAGTGTGTTTTGTGTCTGATTCTTGCTTTACTCCCTTTCTGTAGGATCTGCTGATGCAGCAGTGATGTATGAATACAGTGCTCCTGAGTTCAGACCCAAAACAGAACACCCTACAGGAGGCATTAGGCATTTCTTCTCTTGGATCCCCAGTTCGTCTCCTCGCTCCTTCCTGACCTTCCCCAGGCCTACTGCTGACACCTCAACAGGATAAACCTTAGCTAGTTCTACTTCAGATGCATTACTCATCACTGCCATATCCCTGTATCACCTGAACATTGTTAGTGGTTTTGATTACTGAAAAAATGAGATTAACATGAATTAGTAAGTATGAGTGCTGTCCCAAAGCTTCTAAAATAAACTCTCATTCTGCAACCACTTTGCTGAAAGAAACATTCATCCCCCATGGGAACTCCCACACGGAGACAAGAACATGACTGCCATGAAGCATTAAAGTGATTGCATGTCTTCTTCAACAACAACCAGTTGGCTGCTGCCTTGATCCCGATACATTTGAGTCCTTTCACAACTCAAGTCATGGAAAAGAATGGTGGCTGATTTTTCTGCGTTAATTTCTACGGAGGGAGGCAGCTACAACAGGCATATCAGAATCATTTTACTGTCACTAAGAAGAAATTCAATAGCACTTTTTAATAAGCAGAGAAGGAAAAAGTATCAGATCTGGGCAGCTGGCTGAAGTAGTTGAAGACTCCCCAGAATGTTTCATCAACCTGAGATCAACAAAACACCCGGAGGTGAGTCCTGCTGAAGCTGATGCCCCTGCCTCAGCTCCTGCAATTTTGCCAACAGCATTAGGAAGAGAGACTGATGAAGGACTCTGTGGATGGAGCAGTATCCAAAAGCAGATGAGGGCACCTCTTTCCTTCTGCTCTTCAGGCACAAATTCCTGGAGCAGATCAGTTACAACTTTGGAATCAGAAGGTGGCACTCATTTGATTTGGATATACAGCCCACTCTGCATTTTCACTCTTACCTGGCCTCTTCGAGTCTCACAATTGTGAAGATAACTCAAGTGATAAATTTTCAGGTTCAGTGAGGCAAAATTCAGGTACTTCAGGAAAAGCTGAAACAGCAAACAATGAGATTGAGTTGAATGCAGTAGCAGCCTTGTGTATACTGGATTTCATAACACCCATTTAGCAACGTCATGGTAATTCCCCTGGATAAATGCTTTGCTTTGCACTGGTGTAAGATAAAGCTTATCCCACTATAACTTCCCTGAAAGATTTCTGAAGTAAGCATCCTCATAATAAGCTGCTTCTGTTAGAGGGTGAGTCCCCTGTGGGGAAATTTGCACCCGTGGAGCTTCACTAAAGCACATATCCCTCATGCAGAAGAGTCTGTATCACATGGCAAAAATGACAACTGCTCGACAGAAACTGAGCTACTGACCACTTACTGTTTCATCAGAGCTGGTGAAGTGTGGGCCGTTCAGCTTATTAATAGCCAAAATGACAGCAACTAAATCTTTGCCATTCAAGATGGGTGTCGCAAGGATGCTTTTCGTAGTGTAGTCGGTGAGCTCATCAACAAATGGACTGAACTGGGCACACTGTTCAATAAAGGATTTACAGATTAAGCATTTTCCACTATGTCTATAGTCTTAAAACCAAGTATAAAGCACAGCAGCTCAAAGTCAGCTGCCTGGAGAAAGTTTTGCTTAAAAAAATATTGAGGAAGATAAATTAATTAGCAGAAAATTGGTGGTAAAGGCTGTGGCTTCTGACAGCCACACATGCACTTTTTCACTTTTTCCAAAGATCTTGCAAATCATAAGCAGAGGTAAGAACAGTCAAAAGCCTCTCCACTGGTCATTCTCAGGTCCCTGGCATCCTTCACAGTACATCCTCCATCCTTCCCTCTGACTTCTCGCTAACGCTGGGGAGTGAGCACAGCTGCTCACCCTGCAGCACCGCGCAGCTGCAGTTAATAAAACAGTGCTACTCGGTGCAGTCACTGGGAACTTCACTCACTCTCATTTTTCTTCTGTTTTTGCCCAGACCCTGAGCTTGCAGCCTCCATGAAGCCGTCTACCTGCCATCTCTCCTGAAAACATTCACACAGGCATGGAGAAAACCCTCATGTTGCTGGGCCTTTTTGCATGAGAGATGGTAGATGGTAGGAAAGGTATCCCCATGGAGGAAGCAACTAGCAACAGCAGCAGGTGGTTTTTTGCACTCTCCCCCTGCCCCTTATAGTGACTCAACCCTTCTGACCCAGGAACATTTTGGCAGGGGATGCAATGTGCAGATAGAGTCACTATGGACTGAGCTGCCCAGGAAGTCCTGTCTGTGAGGGAATGGCCATCCAAGTCACTGGGAGAGCGCTAGGTCATGCTGTAGGGGCAACACAGAGGGAACTCAAACGATTGCTACTTACATGAATGTTGCTGTGCCCCATCCCAAAAGACACAAAGCAGAGAAAGGGAAGGCAGATGACCCACCACCTTGCCTGCACAGGGCCTTATTGACACCTGCTGATAGGGAGTGCAGGGGATGGTCTTGCTGACCAAAGACCTTCTCCCTGTTCAGTCGAGTAACTTGTCAATTACAATTCCTTTTAGAAAAAAACCTCACCTCTGATCCTATTCAGAAGACTGCACCAGAAAGAACAGTTACTCCTTAATGCACCTTCTCTCCATACCTCCCCATTGCTAGCTTCTCTCCCAATTGGTGTAAATCAAGCATTAAGTCTCTGGGCATCATTCAAAAGAATTGTGATATGGCAGTGTCGGAAAGCAGCAGAGTTAGAGTGCAGCACTTGGCTCACAGCACTGAAATCCTTCCACATTTTTTAAGAAAAGTCTGAAGCCAGAGAAAGCTTAAGTCAAATTTTTATGCCTTTTTTTTTTCCCAGTACTAAAAAATGGTTGCAAAAACAAATCAATGTCTTGATATGTTCTCTGGACAACAAGAAAGATTTTTCTGCAGCATTTAGATATGCTTGTATTGAGCAACAAATGGACGGATAAACAGATGGCCTCTTTGTAACTAGCAAACAATAGAGTAATCCCAAATGCCATATGTGGGTCACAGGGATTTTAGTTTTGTATGTATGATTAGAATGAGTGGATTGTTATTGCTGCCATTCAGAGTTATATGATTCAACCCAGGATTACGGAGGGGTAAATATTGTCATGAAGGCATAAAAATAAAACACTGAAATTCCTTGTATCCCTCCTGGTACTGCAGTGCAGAGTGTTTGCTGAAAGAGGGGTTTCGGTCAAAGTTTATCTCTTGCTGTTTCTGATGAAGATCACAGGTTAACTGACCCACCAGCTGTAAAGTCCCAAGCTTCATCAGACACCAAACACTTTCAAATGCTATTTGTGGTGGAAAAATCTTTCTGGGCTTCCTGTAAAAGGTTTCTCTGTCTGTGCCAATTACTCATAGAATACAAGTGTGTGTGGAAATTTCCATGTCTGTTCAGTGCAGATCTGACTGCATGTCTCCTCTGCTGGCCTGGTCGTGGTTTTTCCTTGGTTTTTTTTTTTTAATTAGATAGGCAAGGTGTGACAGTGCACTTGTCTGCAGGTATTAACACCTAGTCTAATTAATGTACTTAGCTTCACCTTATTCCATAAATGAAATTGGAAGCAACTTACAGACTTGCTACAGGTGCATTGGTTTCCACTGCACAGCCATTATATTGCAAGAGGTTTGACCATGCAACAAGATGCCCTGCTATGTCTTGACACCTTTGTACTAGCAGTCATGTGAGCCTTTCTTCTACCAAGTGAACAAATAAATGGCAGACTTACCTCACTGACATCCTTGATGTTCATGGTTTTCTTGGTTTGTGCAACGTAGCCCACAATGCCTATGTCCAACGGATAGACAATCTCGCAGTCTGGGGAGACCAGGCATTCCTCCAGGGTGCTTCCCTCTTGGATGTTGAAAAGCCTTGTTGCTAGTTCAGGTGTGCCATTTCTCTGCCTGTACATGAAAAGACTACAGCGGTCAGCATGAATAAGAGACCTGATTCTTCTCAAGGTCTTGAAAACAACTTTCTCCATGTTGATGCTTTCTTGCATGTCTTGGATCAACTCAAAAAGGATGTCACTCTCATTGTTATCCCAAGACTCTGTTTTTACTTTCTTCTCGAAGTACTGCTTGGCAAAAGCAGGGTTGCCATCAAGAAATTTCTCCACGTCGTCTTCACTAATGCTCATTGTGAATGCCCTGGGTCTTGTGGTAGGCAGTGGTCCAAGGATGTGGTCTATGCAACCAGCAATCTAATTTCTGATGTAGTTCCTAAATCTTTGTAATAGAAGGTGTTGCTCCTAGAATGACCAAGGGTGAGGTAACACTGCAAAGAGAGATTGTCATCAGGAAGAGGTATTCCTTTATAGCGCCGAAGGTGAGTCTGTGGGAGGACAGATCTTCTCAACCAAACAGATTAGATGACCTCTACAAGAGCTTTGGGTCAACTTTCTTCTTCTTAATCTAAATGCAAACAAAAAGTAAGTACTCACAATATCTGAAAACACTCTTCTTTCTCTTGATAAGCAGAACACTTACTGGAACAACTATATTGAAGCAGCAGCAACAGGGAAGAACTGCATCTCCTAACATTGAAATAAGCTCTTTAAAGTCTAATTAAATATATACTGCTTGGGCCTAATCCTTGGCTAACAAGGTGAGCATCTTATTATTTCTGCTCTCCCAGATCCCTGCACTAGTAGGAAGTGCATTCTTCACAAAAGACCACAGGAGTCAGAACTAAAATTCTGAGGTAATGCTTCTCTTTCAGGACTCCCTCTACTATTGCATGGCTCTTTATTTGCTGTTGGTTTGGGCTGTATTCAAATGGACAATGTTTTAGTCCAAGATTTTAATTGAAATTTGCATTGCCTGTTCTTCTTTCTAGGAAGAATCAGGAAAGGTAAACATGTATCTTAGTGGCAACCCTCTGGGAAGGAATTTGGAGACCTTCAGGTTGGGGTGCCTGGGTTGAAACACTCTGAGGAGTAATGGGAAGCCCTGTAGGAAAAAAGCAACAACAACCAACCACATGAACAGAACACCCAGGGAAGTAGGTACATTTTCCTCATCACTATGAGTAGAGAAAGAGTAGGAATTATGGCTGTGATTGATATGGCCACATCATTCATATCAATGAAGCCACCATGCTGTGCAGACAGCAGGTGAGGGCCAGCATCAGGTTAGGAAGCAAAATAAGCAAAATGCCATGGAGGATACTTCTCTTAAGGGGAATTAAAGTATGCACAGGAGTTTTCATCAGTGGGGAACAGAGGGAACCATAAGTCCCATCCACCATGTTGCCAGACAATAACACAGACTCACTTGCTGAAAGAGTAAAGATCCAGGTTGCCCATTCATGTGAACATTGGTTCTACTGCCCAGAGTGGCGCAAACCAGCCCAAAGCTGACTGTGGGTGACTAGGAGAAGGGTGACAAAAGAAGGAGCTGTGATAGCAGTGTTAGAAATGCTTATACAGGTGGGTTTGGAGCTCAGAAGGGAGACAGGTGGCAAAGGCCTTGGGAAGACAGAACAGATAGCTACTGATCCATCCCTGTTTGCCCTGAAACAGGAGGTGAACACCCTTACATGAAGCTATGGGAGTGTAGGGGAAGAAAGTTAAGAGATAAATCCTTTCAGAAGATCGTGGGTAAAACAGTGGAAACTAAGAGAAAGATCTACAAATTTAATATTTATCATTCCATTTTCTCCTATTTCCTCTTTCAGTTCCCTGGATCACTGGAGAAACAGTAGAAAAAGTTGTTGGGTCAACTGACTGACTTAATGTTTTAGATGCCCTCATATTTGCATGGCAGAGATTTGCTCTGGTAACTCTGATAGTCAGGATATTAAAATACAAGTATTACTCCAGAAGACTTGGAGGACGTGATGTGTTCCAGGTATACATACACTCTCTCTAACATCCATCTTCTCAGGGAGGGACAAAGACCTGCTCAGCACTAGGGTGGTGGAAGTCTGTTTTGGGTCTCCAGAATGGGGGAGACCTTTCTGTGAGCAACAAGCACGACTATCCCAAGCACAGGACTTGGTGGCAGTTGGGAATTTAAATTGCCTGACATCTGTAGGGATGGCAGTGCTTCATGCTGCAGGCTGTTCATCAAGGTCTTGCATGTTGCAGCAGTTTTTGGCTACAAAGGGTAGTAAGAAAGAGCAAGAGAACATTTTCTTTGGCTTTGACTGGAGGCGATGGGAAGAGCTAGCTGGGAACTTGAAGGCAAGAGACAGCGTTGGTCAGTGAGACCATGAAAACAGAATTTGAAATTGGAAAAAACCAGGTCATTTTGTAAATTACGAGCTCTTTTTAATCTTAAGCAAGAGAGAAACAGACTGAAAGTGTGTAAACCAAATTATTCATGATGAGTATAAAAACACCATGAAACAGTGAAAACAAAAAGTCAGAAAGGTCAAGTTCCAAAATGAGATTATATTAGTAACATGAAGGACAATGAGCATTTTCTGTTATCATATTGGGAAGAGTAGGAATATCAAGAAAATTATTAAAGGACTGAAGTGGTTAGAGGGCTGCATTAAGAAATGCCTAAGCTATTAAAGGCTTTTTGTGATAATTAATATTTCAGAGGTTCTGAAATGCTGGGAAAAGGTAGTTTCAATGATTCTTTTAGCCAAACAGGAAAAGGGAAGAGTTAGAGAATTCCACAACAGACAGCATTAAACCTAGTTTCTAAGAAAATGCAGGAACAAATATGTTTATGTAAATAACTAAGGAGATAAGTAACCAGTGCAGATTTGTCAAGAGCAAATGGTGTCATACCAGCATCATTTCCTCTACACCAGTGCAAGAAATCTTTGGACAGAATCAAAGTAATGAGTGTCATAGCTCTTGACTCATGAGGAAATGGTATGTGGGATATTCTGTCTCTTCAGATGAGAGCTTAGATGAAATAGTTAAAAGGTGGTGGCAAATCTATTTGGCAGATGAAGAGTTTTTGTTAGTTGTTCACTAATTAAATGTAGTAACTTCTTGAGTAGGATTGAGTCAGAGGCTGTCTTAGATCTACAGCATCTCCGTAATTCCACTGATGGGTGGAAAAATGCGTACTAAGCCAGCGTATGAGCTGCAGTCAGGTGTCTGTAAATGTGTTTGAGCTCCATCTGAAAACAGAATTGCAGAAGTGTGTACAGGAGAAGAGGACTGGAGCACACCAAGGGTGTGTGGAAAGCCCTGCTTATGTGGAGAACAGTCACCAGGTGAATTCACGAGGATGAGTCACTACATAGGCTTATCACAGGCTGAACATGTGTCAACACTACCAGGCAGAAGGAGGAACCTTATATTATATAACAGATTATGCCAAGTTTTACTGAACAGATATGTCACCTGGGCAACAGTGGAAAAACATGACTTCTGAGGAAAGACCGAGGTTTACCACGTCTCTTTTGAGTCATCTTGTTTTTTTCTAAATATAGCAGTCCCCAATTGCATAAAAAGCTACAGCTAATTAAAATAGCAGTCTGTTCTCCATAGCTATGTAGGATAAAAGGTTTCAGATCTGTACTGGAAGGCCCTCCACAACAACGGTACTCACCTTATCTTAGATACCCCTAGAAACGGAGACACCATCCTTTTTCCCAAGCAAACATCTAGCCAGAATTGATGTACACCAGCTTGCCAGAAGTGGTATGGACAAAGCTGGAGGAAAATACATTTTCCTGTGGCTCCAGTCTCCCACAGTCCATGACCTCTTAGGTCAGTAAGATGTGAGGAAATAATTGCTGGGACACCAGGGAAAACTTCTTCTATAGCACTTTAAACCTGAAAGATGGGAGTAATTTTATTGATGATTAATGAATGATGGGAGCCAGAGGCATCCTTCTGCCTTCCAAAGCCTTCAGCCCAGTATCAACGTGGGCCCTTGCACTGAGCTGCAAAGTACAAGCCTTGTTTAATCTTGCAATACTGCAAGATGGGACTGGGTAAAGTAAAACAAATTTTTAAAAAATTGCAAGGGAAATAATGCATTCTGGATTCTGGTATCCTAAAGGAATTAAGTTTCTTGTCACCTGAACTTTGAAGAATGTCTGAAGTGAAGTGTAGCTAGGATCTAGCATGAATTCCTTGTGCCAGGAGGTCAGATCTGTGGAAGAAGAGAAGGTCTCAGAGCTTCCCTGAATTATTTCAATGTCCAGGAATCAGGCTGTGCATGAAATGGGTATCACTGCACGGAACAAGTCAGCACAGCACAGTCAGAGTATGTACTCAGAATGCTCTACTTCTGAACAGAAGGTCCTTTAGGCTTGGTATCTTATGATGTTTACCAGGCTGTATGGCTTCACTCTTTATGTATAAGCTGACATAAAAAGGCTTGGTGCCTGATTCAGGGGTATGCAAATTATTGTGTGTGATTTTGGGTTGTGATTTGGGAGCTGAAAAATTGCATATAGGTGAACTATTCATATTGAGTTGAAGCTGTCACCCTTTTGGATCCAAACCTCACAGATATTCGTTCTTTGTTTGGTATGAAACGTTCTGTTCAGATCAAGATAAATGTTTTTGTTTTGAAACATTTGTAAGAAAAACAAGCAGTGCCCAGCAGTGACACTTCAGGGTCAAAACATGAAAAATCCAAGCACAGTTCTTTCCTCTGCACTCAGTGTTTGAAACTTAACAAAGGGAATGGATAAACATCCTAAACTACTTAAGTTTATAGCTGCAGAAGTGGGGAAACCAAGGCAGTATTAGTTGAGCCAAGCCAGGGCTGTATATCTGCAGTGGAATTGAAACCATGTAGGAACAGCATGTGGAAAACCGTCTGCAGAAAGGGAGCCAGCAGTGCCAGAGACAATCCCTTGGAGAAAAGTGGGCTGATGTACCCAGAATTTAAAGCATGGTGCAAAAGCTGCAGGTGTTCCCTAGGCCTCCAGAGAAATTGAGGTGGCACCATGGAAGCCATTGCTGGCATGCCAATGATAACCGAGGTGGATGCAGCCTAAGCTTGCAACAGGATAATGCTGTTTGATTGGACTTAGGCAGACAATGGAGGACTTTGGAGGAGGATGAGGCTGCTATTTTAGGAAACTTGCACTAGGCTGTCACACAACATAATAATATCTGAGCACGTGTGGTTGCACACATATCTTTTTAATAGCTTTAAAATGGAATTGCAGTGTTGGCATAAGACCTCTGCCTTGTTGTGTGTTGGTGGATGTCCTTTAAGCAGTGTTTCAAACAGAAATCTTAAGCTGACCTGGAGGCTTGGCTGGTGGCTGGGAAAATGAGCTGGAACCTCTGGGAACAGAAATCCTCCCCTCCCAACAACTCCTATTACGGTTTCTTCCCAGTCCTAGGATGGACACTACTAAAAACTTCAGTTGTGAAGTCAAAGACATTGTGCAAAACATACTGCCAAAGAGAAGGGGTGCTGCTAGAGCCATTTGTGGGACTGTGTCCAAAGCTAATGGCGCAGATACTACCTGCAAAGCAGGAGGGATGATGACAAGCTCTGGGGACGTTAGGTCTGAACATGCTGTTGCCCATCTTTCATAGAAGCAATGTTTTCATCCTAAGCAAGTGGCTGTGAGGAGGGGAGCTGCAAGTGATTAATTTGATTAGACATTATCCTTACAGGATGCTGTATTGACAGCTACACTCAAACCTTTCTGGCCCACTCATCCGTTAGCATAACAAGATTGCAGCTTATCTGATTTACCAAGTAATATTCTCATACCACCTGCTTGTATCCAAGAATAAGCTTTTCTGCCTGGAGCCATGGGAGCCCAGCAAGGATCAGAGCTGGCCCCCTCACCCCTCCTGAGCCAGGGTCTTCTTCCATCCCCAAAGTCCAACACGCTCCCCCAGCCATACACAGGTTGCCTCTTGCTGCATGGAGGCCTAGCATGGAAAACCTCATGGCTCTTGCTCAGCATACCCCCTTGGCTCTTCCTTCCCCTCCACAGCTGGGGGAAGATCTTTAGGTGGCACCACCTGGGTGCATGGCCCTGCCACCTGGGCTCTCAGCTCTTCTGCCACATACTGCCAGGGCCCCATTCCCACCCACTGCCCCAGCCAGCGGAACCCAGTGGGTGGAAAACTGCTGCAGCCTCTGTGCACGCACCCTCAGCAAGGCAGAGGGAGCTGGACGAGGGGTGGAAGGTGCTCAGGCAAGCCTGGGGAGGGTACCGAATTGAGGGCAGAGACAGCAGCCTTCAGAGGTACCTCGGCAGGCTGGACAAATGGGCACCTGGAACCTCCTATAGCCTATCCCAGGCAAAGGCTGAGTCCTGAACTTGGCTGGCAGGAGCGTGACAGAGGAGCAGGAGGGCAGCAGCAGGGTCTTGTGCAACCTGGCCGTTGCATGGAAGTGCAGCAGGGGCAAGCAGGAGCACGGTTCAGCGATGATTCCAGGTCTACAGAACATGCAACTTGAGAAGTAGCTGGTCATGCTAGAGTTCTGCTTTCTTGCTTGGTGCAGAGGTGGTATCTGAATTCTAGCAGGCTTGTTAAGCATTTATAATGAAGTATAAATCTCATCTAGTGTTGCGAGCAGGGGAAAGCATGCCACTGGCAGCTCGACTGCAAGGGTAAATGCTATGGTTTAGAGCCAAAGTTAGTACTGGACACCCCTCAGAAAATTTTGCCTGCATTTTGGCAAGAATATTTGCTCCATCTTGTCATGACCTGGGAACATCAGCCCTTCCCTTATTAATTATTTTGGAACATTATTTTTAAATTAGCATAGTAATTGAAGCATTGCATTGCTGAATTGCAGGAAACAGTCCTTGTATCTTAATGGCTGTCATGGAAAGGAGGTGGTGCTACAGACACACAAATAAGTACAGGTTTCAATTTAGATTAGTAGCAGGCCAGGGGTAAGCAGCAATTGATAGGCACGCTGGGTTAGTTTGCCAAAAGGCTTTCAAACTCCATCAGTTGATAAGATTCTGAAAGTACCTCTTCAGGTAAATGTGAGGCTGGCTCTCACTTAATTGTTTTATTTTATTTCTGTGAACAAACAAACAAACAAACCTCTCCCTAAATGCAGACACTTATAAACTTTTAAAATGAATGCCAAGTTTGGTGTGTTCTGTTGTTTGTTTGTGTGGTTTTTAATAACTACTTAGTGTTAAGAGGAGGTATGAGAGCACTCGTGACTCAAGGAAATAGTAGGACGTAAGAGGCTGGAGCCTGCACTGCCCAGCGCATCAGGACATGTCCTGGGTTTCCATAGTGGCAGCCCTGCACTTGCACTGTAGCACATAAGTCACTTTGCGACCTGGCTGGTCTGGATGTTGTGTTCTGAGAGCCATCTGTGAGAAAATGTAACTTTGCCATGCCAGAAGACTAGAAATGTACCTAAGCCTTGAGTTAAGTCCATCATTTCTGACATAGTCTTTACCCTCCTTGTATACATTCTACACATGCCCAGATTCTCTTCCTCTTAATTTTCTGGAGAGAAGGCTCATTTAAAATGAATTATTACAATACAATAGCAATGGCAATCTCTTCTGTGAGACTACATGAGTTTACTATCTTTCAATTGACAGATTGTATCCAAACCTCTTAGCACAAATCACCGAACCTTGAGTAAGAAGATTACTTAGCTGGTCAAATGTCCTGTGAAGCTGAAGAACAAAGAAGATCATGAAACATTTCCCAAACTCTACCATGCACACTTCTTATGTAACATCTTCCCCAAACGCTCTGGGCATGGAATTAAGGGAAAAACTGTGGTAGGGAACATGAAACTTTAATAAGGAAAACTAGTAACACAATATAGGTGTTCAGACCTACCCAGAAATAGGTTTGCTCCTGCATTTTTGGGAGAAACAATGGAAAGAAGAGGCTTTAGGAAAATGCTTGCAGATACCTGCAGAGAAAGAGGGCAGCATCCCAGATGAGCTAAGTGATTTGTGGGAAATGGCCACAATGTCGGGGGAGGGAGGGGGACAGAAGGAAGAAAAAGTTGGATTGTTTAGCAGAAAAAGAGCAGAAAAACTGACTTTAACTTCAAGAGTCAAGAAAGAGCAGAAGAGATTAAAAATAATGAGGAAGAAGAAAAGGACTATGGAGTCCATAGGAAGCTGTGTGAAACATGGGAAGGGATATAGTCATCAGGGAGAGTGTGGTACTTTAAAAGAGTGGTGGCCAGGAGGGCCACGGAACAAAAGCCAACAGAAAATGCCCATCCATGCTTCTGAAATCTGTTATTGACAAAAATATAATATCTGGGCGTCTCATGAGGGAAGATCCAGGGGACAGAAGCATTTCTGTAAGTCAGAGGGGCTGTTGTATAGGGACAAATCAAGGCTGAAAGGGTCCCACGGGGAGCATTTCAGAGTTTTCTTTTGGCTACTCAGATAGGAAGAGGTGATGCTGAGTGATTCTTAACACAACTGCTCCAGGACAACCAAAGCAGGCTGGGAAGATCCTCCGAGAAGTATGTGATCAGGTGAGTTTGGAAAGAAGCTGGTGGCATAGTGAGATAATGAAGAGGGAGGTGGCCCAGGGATAGGCCTTGCCAGGATGAGGTGTCAGTGCTAGGCACAGGGATGCAATCACAGAAAGTGGCTTTAACTGAAAGGATGGAAGACCATGAACAACTGGGGAATCAGAAGTGTGGGACCGAGCATAGCCACCATGGGTAAGAAGGAGTTACAAGAAATTACAAAAAGAAGCTGGGAGAGACACAATTGTCTCAGTGCAGACAGTAGAACAATGCAAAGAGGTACAAGGCTGCAGGAAAGAGGAAGCAATAGCTCATACTCCAGAGCAGCAACAGTGTTGGTCATACAGGTGTTTTACTGGCAGAGATAGCTGCCACTCTCCATGGTGGGACTGCAGGCACAGAACTGCAGTCAGTCCTGCAGAGGTTTTGATGGTATTTGGGCACACTGCAGTTTTTTCCTTTGCTCCCTGTGGGCAGAGGGATGTGTAATGTTAACTTCCTGCAGTGGAGGCTGCTGCAGTGATTGTCTTTTTAACGGGCATTAGTAGCTGTCTCTCTGAGGCAACACTACAATTTTCAGTGTTTCCAGCCTGTTGCTCAGGCTGAAGCGGATGTCATATTGATCTTTGGGTCAAGTTTGCAAGGTCAACCTTGCAAGTTTACAGAGGTGGCAACACTTCAGGACCCTGAGAGTTGACCTGAACCTCTGGGCCCCTCCATAAAATAGATCCCTTTGCTCTGTAAGTACCCACAGCTGACAAGAAGCATGCCGTGCTGAAAACAGAGACATTTCTTGTCCTTGGAAGATTTATCCTTGGGACTTCCAGCTTCAAAGAAAATTAGGTCTTTAAAGCATAAAACAAACAAAATCCTCCCTCAAAAAAGATAATGTACGTTTATCATCTTTGATAACTTAGCAAAAACCCCTTGTGGTTCTTTTCCCTTTTCCAAAGCAATATAATGAAGCCCATCCTTTTCTTCCACAGAGGATGCAGAGACACCAAGCTGAAATGCAGTTGTGTGTGCCTTTGGCTTATTCTCTAGCTCTGTGACTCACGCATCAGCCTCACGTTCACAACTGTCCTCTTCTTGGAGTGCAGAGGAGTGTTCTGACCTAAACCTTCCCTCCTTAGCCTGCTTCTACCTTCTGTTGCAGACGGAAACTGTGTCCTCTGTTGCTTACTACTGCCAGGCACCTGGCTAATGGCCTTTGGCTGCATGGGCATACAAATTCCCCTGGCTTTGGTAATTTGTGCTTCTGGTTTTAGCTTTTAAATCCAAGATCAGGGCTGGCATGGACATCCTGGCTTATCCAGAACTACTCAAGCTCTGCTCCAGCAGTTACCACTTTCGTAAAGCACTTTGAGATGCATGCCATATAAGGAGCTGTAAATATCCTGTTGGAGCAATCTGGAGCAGAAATCTGGAGGCAGCACTTGCTGTATGTAATGTGTAATGGGGGGTACACACTGTGCCATTACGTTGTGCTTCAAAACAAGTCAGAGCCTATACATTTATTCCTGCCTTTTTGGTGTCCAGCTGCTTCTGCTGCATGAACAGAAAAAGAACCAGACTTAGAAATTGCACACATTCCCAGGCATCCTGGGAATAATACCAGGGGTTAAATAAATTTCAGTCTGCTAGTTCACGGCAAAAAGTGTCAGGGGACACTTGCTGCCTCAAAGGAACAACCCCTTCCTCCTGCCTTCCCTCAGGAGAAGAACTGTACCATGGACCCTACAGCTGTCTTCAAGTGTAGCCCATCCAGCTGAACTCCCCAGATGTTTGCAGATGCCACTGTCCTTGCCTTTCCTTTGAAAAGCAGGCTCTCTAGGCTCCCTGTGCTGAAAGGGCTGATCTCAGCCCTCCAGGACCTGGTGGGTTGGTGTCCTGGTTTCAGTCAGGATAGAGTTAACTTCATTTGTAGTAGCTGATGGGATGCTGTGTTTGGGAGTTACAATGAAAGCAGTGCTGATAACACCCTGATGTTCTTAGTTGCAGTCAGACAGTCAAGGACTTTCTCAGCTTCTTCCTATTTCTCTATCCATGAGAAAGGAGGGGCGAAGCCAGGACAGGTGACCCAGATGGGCCAAAGAGAGTATTCCATGCCAATGACGTCCTGCCCAGGATAATGGGGGGCTGAGGGGAGGAAGAAGAGGGGCGGTGGCGGGACGCGTGCTTCTTGGGGGGACGGTCGGGTTCCGGGACAGCTCTGGGTGGTACGGCCTGAGTTGTGTGGGTCGGGGAGAAACTGCATTGGGGATCAAGAGTTTCATCTTCTTTTGCTCTAAAGTCCTGTTAGCATTGTTATATTTTATCTTTCTGTTATCTTAGTAAACTCTCCTTATCCCAACCCACGGGCCTCTTAGTTTCTTGGGTTTGGAGTTCTTTGCCCCTTCCTTTTCCCTTCCCTTGTTCCCCCCTTTTTCCCTCTTCCCCTGCTCTTTTACTTTAAGAAGCAGGCAGCTGCGTGGATCTCGGCCCACAGCCGGGGGAAACCACGACCGTTGGCATGAAAAATTAATCCTGTATCTTTAAATGAATGTTGAAACTAAAATGAACAAACCTGCCAATGTCTGCAAATGGACCGGTTCAGCAGTGGTAAATATAGATACGCGTATTGATATGTCAACAGTATGCCTAGTAGTAAATACTCCAAAATATCTTCCTCTTTACTTGACAGTCAAAAAAGGTCCCTTTTTCATCAGGTTGCCTCAAGTGTGGATGGTCTTTTGGTACAGAGTAGCGACAGGCCATGAGGGAAACTGTGGTGGCCGGGAGAGAGAAATCCAGCAGCTCGCTGTTCAAGCTGCAAGCATCGTCCACTCAGTTGTGCGTAAACCAGGAGATGTCACAAAACCCAATGTGACTCTTTGGCCAGCAGATCCCTGTATCCTGAAATCCCACTTCAGGAGAGATGCTAGCCAGTTCTGCATTCACCCTGTGCCAAGGCAGCAAGACACAGAGGAACTTGGGAGAGAGGCTGTAATGTTTTCTGCCAGGCCTTTGACATGGCTCTGAGAAAACCATTTGTTGCAGGTTGGCTACCCACCATGGCAGAGAAGCTGAAGCTCTTGGGCTCCTCCATGCTTTCCGCAGCATCCTGTTTTCACCTGAGAACTGGGGGGGACACGTGTGTCTGTGCTGTGTCTGAGGCGTGTTGTGTGCACGGAACCACGTGAGCCCCTGCTCTACAAACTGTCGGTCAATACATTTAGTGAGGACACTATTATACATCAGAAGAGAAAGGTACCTTTCAGTTTATGTCATTGAAAACTCTGAGGTATTTGAATGGTGCCTTGAAATTCATAAGGCAGTGATTTATGATACGTTTTTATCTAATGATGTAACGCACCCAAGAACCTTACCCTTGAACCACAAAGGAACAAACTTCAGTTTGCTTCCTCTTCCTCTGACTTGCGTCACTCTCTTCATCAGGAAAGATCAACATTTCTGGGCAGAAGTCACAGAACCCAAGAACCTCTTAGCCAATGTCCTTCATGTGGCATGCTATTATGGGAAAGCCTTATTTCTCCTGCCTCCTGCCCCGGTGAGAGAGCAGAGCAGACTATTGCTGTCCTCTCAGTCCACGGCAGACCTGGGACAGGGACACATGCAGGAACATGTGTGTGTGACAGCCTAGAAGGAAGCCCTGAATCCTCAGCAACATGAATTAGATCTAAAGCTAGAGAAGAAAATCATCCAGACTCCATTCAATAACCACTACAATAGCTGTCAAGGGAGACTCAAAATGCTTCTATATGTAGTTGTTCTCCAGCATCCTGTTAAACAAGCCCTCAACTTGATTGCCTGCTGGACAGCAGGGAACTTAATGCCTGATGCAGGAGGCTATTTAGAGATCTCATACTGTGCCATCGGCTGCTGAGCTAGCACATGTTGCTAAATCCAAACCGGCGGTGCAATTGCAGTAATGCCCAGAGCAGGTTACCCAGTGCTTATTCTAATAATAAGGCAGAAAGAGGGGGCTGCTAGGAGTAGGAAATCCAGAACTGCTACTTCTGTGTTTCATAGGATAGGGCAGAAGATAAGTTAATCATCTCCTCTGCATACCTGTTTTACTCCTGGCCATCAACACTGTTATTCTTGCACTGAGACCAGTATACTGAATTTATGTTTCATTTGGTCAGGGCACCTCTTCTATTAAAAAAACCAGCCTGTTTGGATGACCAGGTCTGTAACAGACCCTTAGATATATTCTTTGACAACCAGACCCTGCAGTGTATCTTTGTTTTTATAAGGTCCATTTCATGCCACATGAATTTTAACAGGCCCTGGAAAATGTTTCAATATTTTGGTCCCTTTTTTTTTTTTTCTTCCCTCCCTCCATCCCCTCAGCAGAAATTACCATAATACTGTGAAAATGAAGGTTAGTTTTATTTTGTTTTCTTCTTGTTCCAAACAGCAAATAATGCAGTGACAGATGTTATGGTCACCAACCAATATCTTGTGCTGTGATTAGCTATTATTAGCACATCTCTAATCCCCATGGATTAAGTGGTCACCTAAGCATGGCTTCGAGTGTCACCTATGTCTCACATGGACACAAACTAATCTGTTTTGTTGGAAACAGATGAAGTGATAAGTGTTTTGAAGCCCTTCTATTTTACAGAAAACTCTGCAGCTTGTTCTGTCTCAAATTCCAGGGTGGAATCCCAGGGTGGGTCAGGGTGGGAGAACACACTTGTGCACTTGGATTCAGTGTCAGGGGTAAGGCCTTTGAAAATCTAGTGGGAACCTAGCCCTCAAAAAGCAGTTTAAGAAGTTAACTTTTTATGTCACTATTTAAATGGCCAAGCATTTTAAAGACATTAAATGGGCTTTCTATTAATTTCCCTTTAACTTCTAAATTTAAGAATACATTGCCATGAAGAGGGCATGAGTAGAAGGAGCGTGTGCCAGGAGAGCTGAAGGTAGGCAGTGCAGTGTGTGTGCAAGCCCACAGGTAAAGAGCTGTGCCTGAATTAATAAAGCTGGTTATCTTCACACTCAGTGCTGTGCAACCCTTTCAAGGACCCCGCTCATCCCCGGAGCACGGTACATATGGTGCTGAAGGATTAGTTCGGCAAATGGCTGTTTGGCATCTCTGTAGAAAATTAGGCCAAGGGGTCCAGGCAGGACGAGGTAGATCCATATTGCCCAGGACATGAACTAGCCAGAACCTTGTCCCAGCAGTTGGAGTGTTACGCCATCTCCCCTCACCTCCTGCTCTTGTGTTGCTGGATAAACACAGCCAAAATGAGCAGGGAGAAGAAGGGGCCACTGTGCATAACACTGGCCAGGCCCCAAGTGCTCCACCTGCCCCAAAGAAAGGCACTTATAAAATACTGAGAGCACAGTGTGTCTTGGCATGGCCCCACCATGGCTTGTACCCAGGCCCCGCATCAGACAGAGGGGGCCATGCTGTGGCACCTACTCCTGGTTACCCACAGCCTGGGACAAGGGCTCTTGCCTCTCTGTCCCATTTACCATCATGTCAACTTGCCCAGGCTACCTCTGAAGCCACACAAGTGGTGTGAGACAGTCTCTCTGCCAGACATGTGCATTTGAAGCATCATTGCCTCCCTCTAAAATGTAAGTGGAGGATGCAGAGAGGCCAAAGAAAAGCTTCTCCTGTCAGCCAAGAGGAACTGCCTTTCCATCACAACGGGCAATCCCAAACAAGCTGCCTGGAAATGAACACAGCTCACATCTTCCAGAAGGTGAGGTTACATGTTTCTGCTCAGGAATTCCCGACTAAGTGATCTCTATAGCTAGTCCAACACATCCAGGCTTTAGTCTTACTTTGAATGCCCAGAATGTTGGAACAGTACCAGGAGGTTCGGGATTCCCTGTGGTTACTCTGTAGCTACTGTAGAGCCATCACCAGAGGGTACATCCAAGGCTCACCAGCACCCAGCAGGACGGGTACGTGCCAGTGCTTGCAGCTCCTAGAGGAGTGCCTGAAGCTTTCAATCTCCCAGGCGACCCTGGGTAGAAAGGGTACACAGACATCCTTTGTAGTTGGGGAAATTCTTTGAGGACTTGGGGAAATTGTGAGAATGACAGGCATGGTTTGCTGCCAAAAATGTTTTTCTAGCCATTTCTGCCTTCTCAACATTCTGTTTTCTTGCATCCCTGTGGAAGGCTTCTAGGGAGACCATCTTGGGAAAGAGAGAGCAGTAGTTTTAACGCAACTGGAAATGTTGTCAAGAAGAGATGGGAAAAATGTGCATAAAGATATTTCAGTGCACAGGAGAACTGGGGAGTACGAGATTTTGATGTGAACATGAAGGCAAAAAATTTTGCACTTAGTAGATAACGCATAACATTATGCATTATCCTCCCAGAGATCACCTTAATTTAATGATGCAGATATTGGAAGACATTATTATGTACCTACCACAGACAAGTCATCAAATATGAACATGTGTCTATGCAGATGAATATATATAGTCCATGAGTTTCTCTGGTTAATGCTCTGGTTCTTATTCTCCTAACACGTGTTAGAAACAGAAAGACTTCAATGGGACAAAGGTGTGGTACAATCACATCAGCAGACTTATTAGCTTTCTGGACAGCTTTTTCCATTATGTAAAAGCTGTGTTTGTATTAGTATAGCAGTCAGACCCACCAGTGTGAGGATTACAGTTGGTTTTTACATAATGGATTATCCAAGATTAAGCGTTTTATTCAGGCACACGAACAAAATTAACCAATTAGTGACTTTGCAGATTCATTATTTAAAGGCAGCTGGAGAGTAATTGACACAAAACTCTCTTGCTGACTGCAGCCCAAAGACTGAAGCAAAGTAGTCTCAGGAATCTTCAGCATCTCTACTCCAACAGGTAGGTCTCTCTTCAGCAGAGGTGGGCCAGATTAGCACCTCCTGCAGCAGGGAAGTGCAGCTTGCATGGCAGACACTGGAAACAGAGTAGCAGTTCAGGTGTGTGGAAGTCCTGGTCTGGTAGCTTAGCTTGGATTCTGCAGGCAAGTTTCAGGTAATTGTGTTTTACCTTGGCATCAGAACAGGTATTCAAGGTCAAATACTCTGCAAGAATTTATATGCAGGTGGTCTCTTCCCAAAGCGTGAGAAACAAATGTGCTGGGATACAGATGAGCTGGGGTACCTGAGGAGACAAATAAATCCATGGCCGCTTTGTGGTTGTGCTGCAACGGTAGATCAAGCCTCTGGAAATTTAATGTTATCTGCCACATTTGCAGAGGGAGTGGTCTGAGGGCACACAAAACCGGGGTGTGTTTCACTGCTAGAGTAGACAGCTAGGAAGAGCCTGTTATGGTGATGAGAACTGAACAACAAGGCTTTGCTGTTTTGAAAGCAAAGTGAACCTCACCATCAAATAATTAGAAACATCATCCTCACAAACTGCACTGCTTTACCCAGGGCTCATCAGAACATTCTTCTTGTGAAAAAAATTTTTTAAACCCCAAATTTTTATCGATTCTTACCAACCTTATCCAGATTCTGGCTTGATTTTAAAAATATAATGAACTGCAGTACAATTAATGACAAGGCAAATCCTCCTGCAAGGTAATTGCCATTGATGCTCAGTTTTAGCTGGATTTAGGCATCACAGTGACCCAGTGGTTTCTCAGAGGAGGAGTTAGTTGTCTACTTAAAACAGAAAGAAACTGATTTAAAATGTATCTGTAGGTGCAGCACTAGCTACCCATATCTACTCCATGAAATAAAATTCCACATTTGCTTTTGTCTTGCAGAATGAAATACACACAGTACGTTTTCCTGGCCTCCCTCTTCTCCACTGTTGAATATAGCCTAGCGCAGACCTGTGCAGTGGAGTCTTTCTCTGTGAAAGACAATTTTGATCCGAAAAGGGTAATGACGGTTACTTCAACAGTCTATGTGAAGAAGTTCCATATATAAACTGTTTTTCCAGCTTATAGGTTGTGTTAATGGTGTCCCTCACCAAGAAGCTAACTCGTTTAGAATGCTGTCTCTCTGACACTGTGCCTGTAGTTTGCTTTTCTCACTGCTGTTCAGCCTTCTGAGAATTATGGTAAAACCAGCTGTGAAAGCCAAGGATGTTATTCTGTTAGATGTGATTTTGTTCTGTTAGATGTCATCTTCTATTGACTCAAAGCTTCATACAGCTCTCAGCTTTGAGCGATCACATGAATGAAACAATTTAGATGCCTGTCAGAGAGAAAGCTCAAATTAAAGGCCCCTGCGAGGGTCTGCCATTCTGTCACAGCAAGCTGAAATACTATCTTGTTGGGTATAATGACTGCAGACTGTCTCTTGCTTAATTACAGCATTTAATCTGCCTGTCTCTGAGAAGGAAATCAGGGCTAACTTGGTGGTGTAAAGGTCCGGACAGGCGTGCCAGTACTTATTTTGATGCTCTCCTAACAAAATCCCTTCCAGGTGCAGCTGGGGTGGGGCTAGCTACACAAGACTGGCTTTGCTGGAAACAAACCTGTGTGGGAGGAGAGCTTTGGGAACATCCTAGTTTCCAAAAGTCAAATTTCACAGGCTTCTGTATTTGGGAATGATGGAGTTTTTGTTTCAGGCTTAAGCATGTAACTTGCCAAATACACTTCATTAGCTTCACTGAAGAATCAAATTTAATGCAGTTAAGTTCTTCTTTTTTCAGTATTTCTGCTGATAATGTTAACTCTTGATGGCCTCCTTGTCAGTCACCTCTTTAGATCTTGATTTTACTGAAAACTGCTCACACGTTTTCAGAGACTCAGTTTTTCCTAGAAATGTTCTTTCTCTTAATCTCATTTAATTTTCCATTACTGACAGTCTTCTAAGGGTTGTTGCTTTCTGCTTTGCTGGGTAGACCCTTTTGTCCATCAGAGCTCAGCTGCCCCCAGCAGCCACTGGAGTGTCTCCAGCCAGCTTGAGCAGGTCCTTGTGGCTGCAGTTTGATACTGCTGATGGGATCTTCCACAGAGAAGCAGAAGCCTGAACAGAAGCAGGGAAGAGCCAGCCTGACTCACAGCAGGCATCTGAGGATGAAAGAAGGTTTCAGTGTGGGGTCACTGTGACAGGAATGTCTCAGGTGACAACTAGCACATGCACACAGAAATATCTGTGTGCTACATTCACACCCACCCAAAATCAGACTTTCTCCATAGGGCAGGCAATGGGTCGTTAGAAGGGCACTATGTTTACAAAAATCCCTTTGTGCTAATGTTGCCATGGTGGTTAATCCGATGTTAACAGTTACTCATGTTAGTATGCAGGGAAATGGTATGCCCTGGCCAAGAAGGATCCAGAAGGCCTTTTCCTTCAGGACAACATCTCTGCTGAATATACAGTGGAGGAAGACGGCACAATGACAGCATCTTCCAAAGGCCGAGTGAAGCTTTTTGGGTGAGCTCTCTTGACTTTCAGCTCTAGCCACTGCCATGAGGTACTAGAGGAGTGGGATATTGATGGTGATCTGTCCTGAGCACACAACTCGACTGGGCTTTCTTCATCAAAAGGGGGAGCTCAAGGTAATATATCAGAAGCCAGAGGTTAGATGCTTTTGAGTCCTGGGTTATTTCTCAGCCTGGCTCTGGTCTGGGTCCATCACAAAAGTACCGCATGAAGTCAATTACAAAGCCAAGTCTTGAGTGATGGAGTGCTTAGATAAATGAACTGCCACCAAGATAGAGGAGCTAGCAAAGCCTTTGGGACTGCAAGGGTAGGGCAGGTCTCATTTTGCTGAGAGGTTCAGGGGAAGAAGAGGAGTGTAAGCAAACATAACTTTCACAGATCTACAGTGCTGGATGAACACATGAGGGAAAATACATGGTTAAATCTTGGATGCCAGATGGAAGGAAGCTTGCAAGTTTTACCTGTTGGTCATGGTTACTGTAAGGAATTACAGCATGTAAAGTGATTGAATAGCTTTCTGTGTATAGAAAAGAAAATCCGGGGCTTCCAGTAGGCTAGTGCTATTTCTGTTCTGTGTTAATTACCAAAAACTGTCTAAATGTGTGAATAATTGAGTAGAGCAGGTGGCTATAAACCTTATAAGTTTTAACAGCACAGCACACCAGGATGTTTTGGGATGCGGCCAATGAGGATTTGCAGGCATGTCACATAGTGCAGGTGGGAAGATTCCTGAATGGACTCTTCAGAAATTGAGTGGGGTCTGAAGGCTGCCAGGAATTTATTCCTGCAATGGCAGGGTAAAGGGAAAGCACAGCCCATGCAAGGAAGGGAACAGAAACCCTTCCACTGTTTCACAAATCTAGGTAACACTTGACAAACCAAGATGTCAACAACAAGCATGGGCTCTTTAGGCACCTACAGCCTGTGTGAAGGCCTTTAACTAGCTTGGCTGCAATTACTTAGGTACTTGTGAACTGACACCCCTGTGCCAACAGAGCTAGGAAGGGTTAAGGGAGAGGAGAGCCAATTTCCTACCTCCACCCAGGGACAGGGAAAATGAGCCCAACAGCAGGTCAGCTCACTCAGCAAACTGTCAGCAGGGATCCAAGAAACGATGTCCATCTTTTTTTGCTTGATGGCTGTCTGCTTGTACAGAAACGGGTGGTAAAAGCCTGCTGAGATGAAGGAGCAGGGGCACTGCCCCAGCCACAGCATAATTGCACAGCACAGGGCGGGACCAGGCAGCACTGTCAGTGATGGGGCACGTGTACATCACTGATTGGTGTGAATTAATGACAGTGACTTCATATTACGAAAGGCCGTCCCCATGCCTGAGGCAGCTCTGCTGAACTGTAGCCTGACTCCTGCCAAAGTCCTCAGTGAAGGGCAACCACATGGAGCACACATGCTGAAAAGTTTTACCTTCAGTCTCATGGATCTCATTCCAGGTTCTGGGTGATCTGTGCTGACATGGCTGCTCAGTATACAGTACCTGACCCAACCACTCCAGCAAAAATGTACATGACCTACCAGGGCCTGGCCAGCTACCTCTCCAGCGGTGGTGAGTGAACTTCCCCAGCCCCCCAGTGCTGGTTGATAGCCTACAGCTACCCAGATTTGTGTGTTTCAGTCTATAAGCAGGAAAAAACCTTGAGCTCAGACTTACCAGCAGTGACAAAGCATTATTTTTTGAGAGGACACTTTTCAAACAGTTCTTTTTATCTCCACAGCAGGGACAGCATCCAGAGGCTGCCCAGAGACCCTCACCTATACACCACACACATTAAGAGGGAAAATGCAGCTTAGCAAAGCTAAGCCTTTGCTTGCCCCTGGACTCGGCATTGCTGAGGCCTGTACCTCAAGTGCTGTGTCCAGTTCTGGGCTCCTCACCATAAGAAGGACACTGAGGTCCTGGAGCGAGTCCAGAGAAGGGCAGCCAGGCTGGTGAAGGGGCTGGAGGGCAAATCCTATGAGGAGCAGCTGAGGGAGCTGGGGATGTTGAGCCTGGAGAAGAGGAGGCTGAGGGGAGACCTTATCACCACCTACAACTACCTGAAGGGAGGTTGTAGAGAGGTGGGGGATGGTCTCTTCAGCCAGGTGACAGGACAAGGGGAAATGGCACAAAGCTGTGCCAGGGTAGGGTCAGATTAGATGTTAGGAAAAAATTTTTCACTGCAAGAGTTGTCAGAGCCTGGAACAGGCTGCCCAGGGAGGGGGTGAGTCACCATCCCTGGGTGTGTTAAAAAACGGTCAATGAGATACTCAGGGATATGGTTTAGCATAGGACAGAAGTGGTTGGACTTGATGATCTTAAAGGTCTTTTCCAATCTTGTAATTCTGTGATTCCAGAGACAGTGGGTCACACACAGATTTTCTACAGCCAAATGGGGTGCTGAACCTAAGGAAGCAATACTTCCCAGGCTCCACAGTGGCCACTGTAATGTACTCCTCATAACTGAAGGGAGGTGTTGTGTGGACACATACCTGCTCCCCAGCATCAAGGCCCAGTTCTCCTCAGCAGACTCAACAAAATGGAGCTGTTAACTGAACTTCCCTTGCAGAAACTGCACGTGCTGAAAGTCAGTTATGCACTCTGCACACCCAAGACTCCCACCACTGTGAAAATCCAGCTTCGGAAGCTGGGCAGGACTTGGCCTGCTAATGTGTTAAGAAATAGGTACATTCACTTGATACTGGCAGGTAAGCCACTGCCACATACACTTAGTTGAGCAAGCCTAGAAAACAGGAAGCATGTTTTGCTGAGGCTTCTTGTATAGGAATGTAATCTGTGTGGCCAAAATTTACTTGGTATGCCAACCCCCTTCACACCTGAGAGAAACATAAAGCTGTTTGTTTTGTCATTGAAAACCCCAAGAATTCCAGTCCTCCTAATACTTCTAGTCTAAGAAACCAAAGGTGAAAATGTACTGACCATCATGGGAAGCAACACGGTCTCAAGATGCACATTGCAGTCCTTCACTTCATGGTGTGGAGATAAGCTAGATGTGGGAGATGACTTACTTTTTGGGAAGCTATCCCTGCCATATGTGGGAGTGAGGTGTCTCCCTGAGGGATGAATGGGTCCACCTCTGCTAAATTTTCCCCCACCGTGACAAACCTCTACGTTCTGATGTTTCAGGGGACAACTACTGGGTGATTGACACCGACTACGATAACTATGCCATTACCTACGCCTGCCGCAGCCTGAAGGAGGATGGCTCCTGTGACGATGGCTACTCCCTGATCTTCTCACGCAACCCCCGTGGCCTGCCCCCAGCCATCCAGCGCATTGTGCGTCAGAAGCAGGAAGAAATCTGCATGTCTGGCCAGTTCCAGCCTGTGCTGCAGTCAGGTATTTTGAACTAATTAGCCAACTAGCTGTGCTGGCAGCTTGTATAGTAGGTGATTGCATCTTCTGTAAATGTGAGAGAACTGTAGCACACTAAGGTGTGCTCTTTCAGCAACTATTTTTTTGTTTGTTCGTTTAATATCTAATATGAAAGTATCTGCAAAGGAAAGTCCTCACAAGGGAGAGAACCTGCTACACAGTTGTTCTGCCGCCTTCAGCTTGCCCGTATAGGAATCCTGTGTGCTGAAATGGACACACTACCAAATGAAGATCAGCTTTGCTAATCTAGTAACTAGAAAGGGCAGGGATGGGTGTAACAACATGGTGTTTCTGGACTTGGAAATGCTTGTCTTGTCCATGTGGTAACAGTGTCTTAACATACATCTGTGTAACTGTCCTCCAGGAAAGGAGGAGAAGTTGCCTTCAGGATGGAGCATCCTCACTCTTCTTGGCTCCAGTGTGATTTGTGTCCCAGGCAGCCTGAGTATCAGAGATGAGGAGCTCTGAGCAGTGTTCCAACTGCGTCTGCTGGCAGCAGGAGTCAGCAGTCATGCAGCATACACGTAACAGAGCATTTGGAGACTACTTTTTTTTTCCACAGGCACAGGAGCTGATCTTTTAGCTCACGTGTTCTCCAGGAGACAGGCAGATAATTTTTTTAGGGCTATGCTGGAGGCAGAAACTCCTCTTTGTTGCCAGCGTAGTGCCCACACCCTTCACATGCACGCAGCCTTGCTTGGAGACTGGCTCTTTACTGAGCTGGGCCTGAGGACCTGGAGATTCCCACAGGAACCCATGTGTTCTGCACTGCTGGGCAAAAAACAGCAGCTGAAAGTCTCCTGAAGGGCATGCTGTTGTGTGAGCCTGTTCTCCACTAGCCAGTACATTATGGGAGTTATGGGCCTCCCATGCCCCCCTGTTTTGGCCCATGCCCCTCCATTTTGCTTACTGCAGTAGAGGGAGGGAGGCTGGTCTGTGTCTTCAGGACTATGTGCTCAGGGAAGTTGAACTCATGGCTAGCTGGGACAAGCATGGGCTGCACAAGTGCCATGCCAACAGTGCAATGCCATTGGTAACTTTTGGAAATTCTCATCCTAATCCTGTACAGTGATTCAGAAGTACTGTAGGAAGGCTGTAGCTACAGCTTCACTGAAGACTAGAAAGCTGTTCAAGCACTTCACAAATTCACTTTGTTAAGTTTCTTTTTCTTTCTTTCCAGGGGCCTGCTAGGAGCACACTTCTGATCCTATCCTTAAGCGCAGAAACCAGACCTCTTGGTCTTGAAGTTGCCACTCAGCTAATAAAAAAAGAAAATCATAGTATGGACTAGTGTGTTTTTTCCAGAAAAACACATGAAAATGTTGGGGGATTTGTAGACTGTGTGCAATACAGTATTCATATTTAAATTTTCAAGGGAATACCTAATGTGGCATTTGTCAATAAATGTTTTTAAAAAACCCACACCTCTGAAACTGCTTTTTGTTACCTGCTGTCCTGTTAGGTAGCAGGGAGAGCAGGGCTGCTTACTGAGGGGAGGTGAGACAGCAGCCAAGGGCGGCCTCAGCACAGGCAGGGCAGTGTCCCCTCCCTGGCACTGTGCAGAGGGAGCAGGGTAGGGATGTTGGCTGGGACAGGCCCTCTGGCCAGCACTGATAATCAGACAAATACAGGTCTGGGGTTCACCTGGTAAGTCTAGCCAGTGAGTGAGAGCAGCAAGGCACAGGGCAGGGCACAGGCATGCCTGTGAAGTGGCTATGGCCAGAGGAGGACTGGAGACTGGGTCGAAGATGGAGCTACCTGCAGTGAAGCTCTTCAAGGCTGAGCTGAAGAGGGTTTGTGGACCAGGGGTAATAGGTGGGGGTCCCAGGTAAGGCCGTGCCAAGCAACAAAGGTTTGTGGGTGTCTGCAGATGCCTGGGGTACACAACGTACCTCCCACACCAATGTTTCTATTTAAATTCTGAAGCTGAGAAATCCTCCAAAACAAAACTCTGTGATGAGTAATGCCTGCTGCCTGGTAGTATCTTATGGTTATTTCTGGTACATCCGAATACTCAAAAGTCTGCACAGACAATTTGTAATTAGCCCCTGAGTCACAAATGCAATAAAGCAGCTGTTCCTTTCAATAACACTCTAATGTTGCTTTAAATGAGGAGTTACTTGCATTGCTCATGACATGGGCAGTAATTTACTATCTAATGCCTTTATAATCTAGCCTCCAGTATCTGAGAGGTACAGAAGTGAAAGATGAAGAACCAACAAGTTTCATGGACAGGAACTTCATAGACAGAGGGAATCAAAATAATGGAATATATACATTTTGATTGAAAAAGCAGTTTTGAGATCATCAAGGCCAAAAGCAAACCTATCACTGCCAAGTCCAACCACTAAACCATGTCCCTAAGTGCCATGTCTTCTCATCTTTGAATAACCTCCAGGGATGATGACTCAATCACTTCCCTGGGCAGCCTGTTCCAGTGACTGACAATCCTCCTATCACTTGTTACTTGGGAGAAGAGACCAACACCCCCTTGGATACAACCTCCTTTCAGGTAGTTGTAATGTGCAAGGGCTCCCCTCAGCCTCTTTTTTCTCCAGACTGAACAACCCTAGTTCCTTCAGAAACCCCTCAGAAGACTTGCTCTCTAGACTCTTAGCCACCTTCATTGCCGTTCTTCAGGCACATTCCAGCACCTCAGTGTCTTGTAGTGAGGGGCCTGAACAGAGTGCTTGGGGTGGGGCCTCACCAATCCTCACTCAGTACATGGGGACAATCACATCCCTGGTCCTGCTGGCCACACTATTCCTGATACAGGCCAGGATGCCTTCTTGGCCACCTGGGCACACTGCTGGCTTGTGTTCAGCTGGCTGTTGACCAGCAGTCCCAGGTCCCTTTTTGCTGGGCAGCTTTCCAGCTGCTCTTCCCCAAACCTGTAGCATTTTCCGGGGTGGTTGTGATTCAAGTGCAGGACCCAGCACTGAGCCTTGCTGAACAGTTGGCCTTGGTCCATTGATCCAGCCTGTCCAGATCCCTCTGTAGAGCCTCCCTACCCTCAAGCAGATCAACACTCCCACACAATTTGGTGTCATCTGCAAACTGACCGAGGGTGCACTCCAATACTATCTAGACAACTCCATTTAGAGGAAGAGTAACCAGAGCCAGCATTTTTACATGTATTTCCCACTGCTTTTGGTAAATTCACAATCACTTTGAATGTTTCCTGTGAATAAACACAGTCCTACCAGTCCAGGACACCACCACCACACTGCTGAACCCTGTAGTTTGCCAGCAACACTGATTTTTCCAAGTCATGATTACCAAGCATAAAGGAAAGTCCAAGCTGAACAGCCCCCACTCCTGAGACTTCCAAAAGGTATGTGTCACAAGTTTGATATTGAGTGAAGACCTTCAGAGTGCTACACTGTAAAACAGGTTCTGCAAGATGCTTGCACAATCTTATCTAGAGCATCCAATGATTATCTACTGCCCCTGTTGGAAGGAGCATAAAAAACACGGACTAGTAGATTCATCTCCAAGGCCAGAAACATTATCCCCAGGGATGCAGGGACGTCTCTCAAGCTTGTGTTTCAAGTCCAGGCAGGACTCCTAAGGCTCTCAGCCAGCACTGAATAAAGGTGTTCCTTGCTCTTCTGGTCTATGGAAGGCTACCCTGACAGGGAAAAAGATGATGAACTACCATCTAAAGCTAAGGACAGAAGCAGATGAGCGGCAGGAGGCACTGTAAACAAAAACCTACAGAGACTAATGAATGTGTAAAAAATACCAGACTTTTGTTCTGAACTAAGTGCAAGGTCAGTGCATTGATTGAATGTTCACCACTTGCCTCATTCTCCCATGAGGAAGTATTGGGGTGGAGATCTGTGAACTTAGGACTTCTATCACAAGTGATTAGACAACACTAAACCCCAGCTGAAGGAGCCTGGCCTTTGGCCAGGACATTCAGACCTATACTACCAGCATTAGAGAAGTGGGATTTTTAATGTCTACAATTACTGTAATTGTATGACCAAAGCAAGAAGGATCTGCAGGCAGGACCAAGTGCATTCTTATTGTCCTTAGTGCAGTCTGTCCAGATGAGGTAGGTCATGAAAGCCCTCCTCAGCCACACAAGCTTGTGCTTCCAGGTTCACTGAAGGATAGTGGTGATTCTGCAAGCATCATGGAATTTACATGCCCCAGGAACGTGTCATGTTCTTGGATGAACTGTGGGAGCATGTTCCCATCGTGACTGTATGCAGGCCCTCATCATATGACCTGGTGAGTTAATGAACAGATGGGAGTTAGTTCATATCCATTTACTGCAGGAAATGTGGAAGAAGAGGTAGGGTAGGGCAGGCAGCGTGTTCTAATATGATTTTCACTTCCCTTATTATTCCACTTAGTTCAACGTAAAACATCTAGGGTATGTGTAAAGGAAGACACACTGCTGTCTGCTGTTTGAGCTGCTGAGGAGAACCAGTCTATTATTCCTGCTTTTGAGTGTGTGTACAGGTCCCAGGTTGTAATTTCTGTTCCGCACAAACTTTCCACTAACAAGAGAGAAGAAAAAGCTGTTTACAAATGAAAAGGACTGTTGTTTTGTCCTCAAAAGTCCATTAGTGCTTGCAGAAAGGCTATGACTCTGCAACAGCAGGAGGACCTCTGCAACAGCAGGAGGAACCCCTGCAAGGATATTGTCCTTCACACACCAGTGAACCTCCTCCCAGCAAGGGCACTGCAAGTCCTGAGATCTGATGTTACGGTATCATGTTGAGTTAGCCCCCTTCTCCCTGGGCTGTGGTAACTGAGGTAATCCACACGCTCCAGCACACACAACCTCTTACTTCAGCCTTGACATTTCTTACAGCGACGCTCTGTGCACATTTCAGTTTTCTGTAATGCTGGAACATGGACCAATCTAGTCAACTTTTACACCTTGAGAATGGGCTTTACTTGCAAAGATTAAGTTGTTAACACGAGAGTTTTGAGCAGAACACAACGATCGCATCCTGTCTTTATGGGGTTCGTGTGAAAGATTAAAACCAGGGTTTATTTGGTAGCACAAAAGATGGTTACACAGGCAGTATATACATAATTAGGCAATATAAAACACTGAATTTAAAGATTTTTCCCTAGCATTCATTTTACCGGTTGCAAAACTGTTACATCACCACAGAACCTTTCGTCTGAAGAGCAGGCAAACCTCATCCTGAAGCTGCAGCTGGATTTTCCTGTTTGGATTTACAGCCAGCAAGGGAAATACCTGAAGTCTCTGCAGCCCTGCTGTGGTTCTGAGGCTACTCCCAGTCAGTGCTCTGCACATCTGGCACTTCTGAAAACAGCACCTGTGAGGGCAAGCTGATCCCGTCCCGGTAATGGAAGAGATGGTAGAGTTAAAACATGCAATTTTGGAAGCCTGGTCAGACAAAGCCAGTGACACATGGTTATGAAAAACTCCAGTTCCAAGGATAAAACAGCATTTTTTCTGTAGACGTTAAATTATAAAATAGTTTTGGGCAGCAGCCCAAAACTTCTATACTTTTGGGAAATAAAGTCAAGCTTGGAAATAGCAAATTCTCTTCTCTGCTGGAATTGTTTAGACTTGCCCATTGCTTAAAGACATAAATTTATAACAAAGCAGCAAAATAGAAGAATGAGAAATAAAAGTCTTGGTGAATATTCAAAACTTGGTTCTGAGCAAAGAGTGCACTGTTTTTAATCAACTCTCCTTTCCATGCATATTTGCCAGTGACAGGAAAATATCTAAAAGCACTGTGCCTTCCACACTTTGGATGATGTTTTGCCCTAAAAGAGAGACCTAATGACATGTTTTCCAAGTGCCTGGACCTGACCCTAAGAAACTGGATTTTACTTGCATCTACAATATGTTAAGCTCTGCCCTTGGAAATAAAATTTCTCCTTTTTGGAGGCTTCAATAAGCAATACAATAATGTAAAACATTTTCCCTTGAAATGTGAGATAACAGCACTCATTAAAAAAGACCAAAAAAAGTAAGCATGCAAATTACAAACAACTTCAAAGAGTCAGCTGCAAGCCTCATGCCTGTCACTGATGAGAAGCGGGAATCCTGGGCCAGCAGACTCACAGCCTAAAACCTTCTGAAAGGCAGTAACTTGCCCTAAAGGAAATCACTTGTCATAGAGATGGACTTCAGTGCAGTAAGTTATCACCACTTTCTGTTCTGCATCTGTGCAAAAGCCAAACCTTACACCAGGACTCACCAGCTTTGCATCACTTGCCTTATGTATGCCATTACTGACCTCACTTGTCAGAGGTATAATTTGTCTGCTAAATAAAGCAGGGCAACGAGTTTTGATCTTCTATTTTTCATGATTGGCACAACTATACATTGTCTATTACATCCCTGCACAGCAAAATCAATACGCTTCCTGACAGCTGTGCTTAATTATCTTTCAGACACCTGCAACTAGTGCACTGCCTGTGGTTTGATAAAGACTGCTATATTTTGATTGTCAGTGAGGGAAAAATCTTAAAAAGTAAGAAGCTATTCAAACAGGACATCCTAGCAGGGTAAACTGTCCTCTCATACTCCACCTTCTCCTGCTTCAGATGCACTGAAACCTCCCATGGTTCTACACTTGACTGTTTCTGAAAGTGTTTTTTCTGTGGTTCCACTTCATACTGGCAAAACAGTATGTCTTAACTGCTAGGTTACAACAACTTTGAAATGTGTTCTTACTATGTCCATCTAAGTGGAAGTTCTCACCAACCATTTGAAACTGAGCAAGTTATCAAATAGGCTGCAATGGCCCTTTTCTGTTCTTCACAAGACTTTATGGGTGAGGACTTGGCAGATTAGGATGTGACAAGTGCTCCTTATTCAAACTTCAGTGAGGCACGAAATATTTAAATGAATTCTGTGACAAAATTCATCTTTTAAGGCTAAGTTTCAGCATAAGCAGATGAACAAGAAACTAGAGGTTAAGAACTTACAAGGCCTTACCTCACACATACTAACTTTTTGTATATGTTTCTTTCCTGTGATGTAAAAGCGAGGACATTTGAGGTAGTTCAGCTCTTCCCTAGTGTGCAAACTTGTTTTTTTTGTCTGAGACCTGAATGTTTCATCAAATATGCCGTCTTTGTTGTTATGTTGGTGAGGTGGCTGATGTCAGCAAAGAGATCAGTAGGGGTTTTGTTTGTGCGACACCATTGCTCCTCTTATGGAAAAACACTCCAGCTGTTTTCACTGGCATTATCCTTCCCTCTACAAGCAGTTTAAAACCACGGTTCAAACTGTGCCACTTGTGAAATGGGGAGAGTAAAAAAACAGTCCTGCAATTTCAGGGAGCTTTGCCGTAACATGAAGTGTTTGCCAGCTGCAAGGGCAGCCAGAGGTGTTCTGCAGCCCATGATCTGGGGCTATCACACGCTTGTGCACATGCTTTGCAAAGTGCAGAAGCTCAAGCTTTTCTTAGTGATGTCCTAACTGGTTGGCAGAGCTCTCCATTTACATTAAAGAGTGTGCTCTCCTGTAATCTGAAAACACGAAAGGCTCTAACTAGCATTTTAGCTTTGTCCTGGCCACCAAAAGGCCTAAGAGGGAAGGCATGCTGAAGAGAGATGTTAGCTGTAAGGGCTGTAGAAGGCCAGGCTAGGTGACAGCAATGGAGAGAAAGAGAGGCCTTCAGGGTTAGAGCCTCCATGACAAAGAGGCAGTGGCTGATGGCTACAGTGCAAACAGGTGACTTGGGGAAAAGCTGAAAGCAGAAAAGGCAGGAAGTCTGGAGGCTGGAGCTTTCTGCGTCTTCTTCCCCTCTGGGGATGAGCTTCTACCCCTTCCTCTGCCTTGGTGAGGCAGAGGGTGCTCTGGCATCCAAGCAGCTACAAACGCAGAAAGAACTATGTGTGCCTGGTTGCTGTGTGCTTTTCCATCAAAGCACTATGTCAAGACAGCCTGGCAGCCAAGGCAGGAAGTTCACTCTCAGATATGTTCTCCTCGTGCCTTTGCAGCCATCCTCACTCATACAGTGAAGCGATGACCTTGTTCCCGCTGCAGTTTGGGACCTCTATAAATCTTGGGTTATTCTGGCCTTTAGCTCAGTGTAAAATAGGGAATAATAAACATTTATTCCCATAACTCCTAGTTACGAAGTTGAATTCCAGCCCTACGGCAGCCTCTCAGAACTGTACCTGCTGGCTGTCAGTTGTGGCTTTTTGATAACACTATCTTTTTTTTGCATGGAAGAGTTAATGGGGGCAGTTGCTTGTAACTTGCATTCCTAACTTGTTTCATCAGGTCATTTTGATACTCTCTCCTTAGCCTGGGAGGAGTTTATTTTTCTGGGGAGCTGTCATTCAAAGGGAGCGTACACCACTTGGTCACCAAGCCAGGCAGCACTCTTCAGAGTCACTTGAAAGCTTCAACATACTTCACAGGAAGAGACGACTGGCCTGCCTTCCCCCAGTAGTCAATGGCACGCACTCTATAAAAGCCGGAGACTGAGCTTCCTGCAAATGAAAAGGTTAGAAATAGTCACTGTGAAAGGCTGGCACCCGTGGCGCTTGGAGGATGTGGAGCAGGCACTACTCCTGTGAAATGCAGGTTTGTGGGATGGGCTGGGGAAGTGGTGAAAACAGTTCCACACTCTATCTAAGTGTGTCTGTGCCTGCCTATGTAAAAATGATTATAAATCTCTCCTGGCCAAATACCATCTCTTTTAATTTGTTGCACCAAGGACCTCCTCATTAGGATTTGCCACTACAGGACTGCTGTCCCAGCAGTCCCTTTGAAAGAAGGCTATGGCATCTTCTGCAGCCCACAACTAGTAATTTCATTGTTTCTGACTTTCTTTTCTGCCTGAATTGTGCCTTTGCAACAGGTTTTGTGGGGACAGGATCAACAAAGAAGCAGAACAAGAAGTGTGCAGGCTGACTGAAAACTCTCTGCTTAACTGAGGAAGCAGCACCGCTTGCACCAAAGGTACGTGAGTTGATGTTCTGTGGCTCTGCTGGTTTTCATCCTTGATCCAGGTCAAAGAATACAGCCTTCACAAGCAGTCTTTAACCTTGCAAGCAATATAAATGTTTTTTTCTCATCTATTTACTTGTTTTTATGTGTGCTTTAGTATTTTTTCTAAAAGAAAAAGAATGATAGAAATAATGACTGAGAAGGAAGTGCCTAGCTATCAAGGCTGCTGAGATTTTTTTTTCTAGCAGGCTGGGGGTTTTTTTTGACTTCAAAATAAACAGTTACATCTGGTAGGTTCCTCAGATGTGTAGCACTAGATGATAATGAACCCGAATTTCAGACTTGCTTTAGCCATGATTTACATACAGTCTTTGCTTACCTGTGTACTTTTACATTGCAATAATAGCTCTGAACTTTACTATCCACCCCCTGTTGATGTTAAGCCTTTGTCAGTATAAGATGAACATATGTTTCTGGCAAAAAACTCTCTGAATTGCTCTTCATTAGTATCACTTAGAAGTGAGGTCTGTCTGTGTTTCATACAGCTTTGGTCAGTGTTTATTAACAATATCTGTTGGACAGCCACATAGCAGATTAGACTACGTTTAGTTAAAAAAGCCTAAACCTAAAACCAACACACATGGAAAAACTCCACACAAAGAACACATTGTTACTTTCTTTCAGCATGCCTCACCTGCTTATGTTTCTATAGTATGTAGGCTGCACCTGAGCAGAAATGACCACAGGCTCTGGGAGAAGCTTTGCCTACTGACAAAGATGAAACTCTGCACTCTGCTGTGAAACACCTAAAACTTAGGCAGCTAGTCAGGTGTAAAGAGAAGGCCTTAGGAAACAGTGAAGAGATGGGTCTCTCCTTGTCCAGGTGTTCAGATAGTCCGGGCAAACAGGAGGACCTCCTGTTCTCACAAGGGAATGCCTCAGTAAGTTAAGATTGCCAAGCCGTAAGAGGGTATGGGAAGAAGGAGAGGTGACCAGCATAAGAGCAGAAGCTTCCCCTGGAGCAGCTCAAAACATGGTAAATACAGAACAACCAACCTCTCCATGAAAGGTGGACATGACCTCCCACTTACTTGTGTGTTGATGTCTTAGATAGTCTAACACCTCAAGACTCAGTGTTACAAAACAAGTGTTACCAAGGCAGTTTGCTTCCTGCTGCCCTACCCCCAGAGTACAGCACAAATTTAGGCAAAGCCATGGCCAATATATGTGAGACTGAGCTCAGAACTCACACTTGCCTTGCTGCAAGTCTACAACAAAGAGCTCAACACCAAGCTCTGGCCATGTGCAGCAACTCTATTTGTTTTGGTTTTGTATGCTTCTATGTCAGCCACAGATAGAGGCAAACCTGCTGCACTGCCTTTAAGCGAGCTTGCCAGACCTGCAGCTGGGTGACTTTCACTTCAGTGCCACGGAATATACTCATGACAATACTCCTAATAATGTTGTGATGTCTACTTGTTAATTAATGCTTGTCCTTCAGAATAAGGCTTTTACTGAGAATATGGTCCTAAAAGAAGGGATGTGGTCTTATTTGTGATGGGAGTGTGTGTCACCAGCAAGCTATGTACCTTCAGTAGTTACTAAATGATGTTTCACATACTCATCAGCTCCATTAACATGATGTATTACTCTGCATATTCTTGCCTTACCTGGACTGTAGACCCAGAGAGTGAATATTGTATCTTTGGGATTAATCCGCTGGTATGCTTTTCCATCTGGTGAGAACTCTACTTCAAATGTCTTTATACATCTAGAAAAGAAAAGCAGACACCTCAGTAGATATAAGTGATAATGTGGTGAGCAATCAAATCCTAATCTGAGGGCCATTTCAACAAAGATAGGCCAAAACCAGGAAATAGCTGATCATTCCTACCAAATGTGGGATGGCGTGAGTTGTCGGTAGTAGGCAGAACTGAGGTTCCAACAGCCCACAGAACATTCAGGCTGACTTGCTATACCAGGTTCTTGCAGCATCACCAATTGTTAAGCATCTTTTACTCCCAAACCAGGATAACTTTCATCATGGATCTTCCTGCCTGCCATGCTGAAGGCAAGTCCCTCAAAAATGGCATTGGATGCTGGTGAGCAACAGGCAGATTCAATTGCTCAGAAGACAAACTGGTCAGGGCTGCTCTACACAGTTACTGTGTGCAGGTCCTACAGGTCATTTTGTCAGACAAATGCACTGCAGCACCTCTCAACAAGCGAATAGTCATTAATTTGTGAACTTGTTTCACTTTGTAGGACAGGTGGCAGCTTGGGGAGTAATGTGCTGGTAATTCAGTTATATTAATTTTATTTTAATGTTACTTACTTTGAATTTACACAGCTATCATCCCACAACACAATGACCTGCCCTGTTGTGAGAGGGATCAAACGAACACCGGTCACCTGTCCAAAGACACACATATGTCCATGTAAGAAAACTACAAACCCATCAGTTAGCTTACATTTATGAGTTCATCTCTCCATACTAATTTCTTGCTTTGATTCTCTCTATTGAGATTGGGGTAAAAGCCAAAATTCCTGGCTCTGTGGCTTTGTAGAATATGTCTGCAAACCAACAACCCTGCAGGGGACCTTCAATGGCTCTGGGTACTGCTATGAATATGGGTGGGCATGAATGAACAGGTACAGATGTCTAATCTATGACAGCCATGATTCCATTTAATTTGTAGCTATCAGTTATTAACTGGAGAGCTACTGTCAAGCCTGTGAGCACATGATGTGATTTAAAAAACCAACATACTGGACTTTCCAGTATGAATTATTCTTCTCCCACCATGGATAAACTTGCGCTTATGTCAGTGACAGATCTTATCACTTGCTGTGGAATTCTTGATCTCGATTTATGCCCTGGAGAGCCTTCTCATCAAAGGCTAGAAGAATTGCTTATTTACTAACAAATAAGAGGCCCAAATGCTAGCCCAGCTCTTCTTAGTGAGTCTTAAAACAGGAAGCAGCTTCTAATTCAGTGAATCTGCCAGTAGAATACAACACATACTTGATCAGGAACAGATCTGGGTCTTGCACAGATGTGGATAAGAAAGACTGAGGGAATGGGAAAGTCTTGCTTCAGTGTCAGGATGCCACCTTCAGGAAATGGAAATGGGCCTGTTGCCACTGGGTTCTGTGAAGTCAAAAAGAAGCACTGTGAATAATCTTCCATTACAGCACTTTAAGGTCGACTGTTACATCAATGTGAAGTGACTGTTTATTTTGGGTTTGTAAATTTCCACTAGAGTTGGTGCTGTTAAGTGGCTTACAGCCACCAATGTTCTTCAAGCCGGGAGACTCTACTGTCTCTGTCTTTCAGCTCTTCGGGAAACAGCAGGTTTGTCTATCCCTCAAACTGAGCTGGTCACAAACACCCTTTAGGCACAATCTGTCACTTATAGTAATCCATCACTTACAGTAAACCTCCCATGGATGCCCTTCAGGCTGGTGGTCTTTACAAACCACAGCTGTGTCTCCTAGCTATGGATTCCCAGTGTGCAGTGAAAGCTATTGCTAGCTACAACAGCCACTCAGCTGGTCTCTGAGAATGAGGTTTCACCAGATGGGTGAGGATAAGGGGAAACTGCAGGCCTCTCTGGGAGCCCCTGAGAGATGTCAAGTGTCTTCTGAACTTGAACTGGGCAGATTCCACCTCAGGGAGTGGTTTGTTTTCTGTTATTGAGGGGGATTCACCTCAACTCTCTTCCTTCTGTAACATACACACGGCCACCCGACTTATTTGGGAAGACAGAACAGAAAAGGTCTCAAAGCTCACTAACAGTTCAGAGAAGAAGTGGAACTTGCTCTGGAGCAACTCCACCTCCATGGTTAAGGGTAGACCAGTAGCAAAGAGGTTGGTCATCTGCCTGCAAGTCTGCTGTACAATGTTAATCAGTTATGTGCCCACTACATTTCTCTGCATGACTGCAAGCACTTTTTCATATGTATACAAGATGCAAGTGACAGTGGGCTAAGGAAATTTTGACTACCCAAGCTGATGTCTTGTCTCTTTAGCTGCAGTTAACCAATTCACAAGCACTTCACCCACATAACACTTCAAACAAACACATGGCCATACCTCAGTATCCCTTATTTGCTGGAACTGTTCTGGAGAAGGAAAGTCAGGGCTTCCTAGCTCCTTCCATTTCAGGTAGGGATTGGTTTGGTTGTTATCCAGATAATATGTTACATACACCATCTCTTTAGGAACACAAATGAAAGAGAGTGAACTCTTTACTTGGATTTAAAATTAACAATAAATTTAGCAGAAGGTGTTTAAGTTTACCTTCTCAAAAGTGATTTCAGCACGTCAGAGCCTGGCTTCCACTGGAAAGTCACTCTTAGAAGTCTCTAAGGTTTGTAGTTGCCAGTATTAAATTTCAGGCCATTACTCCCTTAATCAGAATTGAAACCCTCTTATTTTTTGCACAGGTGCTGCACACATTTCTTGGACAACTGCATCAACTGTGTAATCATGTGATCATACTGGATGTCCTGGAATCATCCCAGTAAGGGAATTGTTGCCTGGCACTATGTAGCCAATGACACTGAGATTCATAGCTTTCCAGTAAGGTAGCACTTGCAGCTGCCATTAAAGGCAGGGTCAAAATGCAAGCATTAGGAAAGACTCTTTCCTTGAAGAGCACCATCATATCTCAGAAAATCTTGAGGTGCCCAAAAGATGAGAAAGTTAGCCAGTGAAACTCACACTTGCATCAAAAGGCAACTCAGCAGAAGTGTTTTAGCACATGTTCTGTCCTTTCTAAAGATCAATTATGTGAGATGCCTACAAGATGTTTACCTCTAAGTCTGGGGACATGGGTGGCATTCACTGTGACGGTGGTAATGTTGGATGATGTCCTGTTATCCTCGCTTGAATACATGAGAAGAGTAGCTTGCCAGCTGTCTGAGGGCTGCATCTCACTTGGGGTGTGCACTGATGCCAGGACACCAATTGTTCCATTTTGAGTGCTTTTGCCTTCACTGCTGCTCACTTCTGCAAAAATCTGCTTTTCTCCTTTAAAAAATACAACAACTCTGTAAGCATCACTGCTAATCAGTCTGGTACCAGCTTCTGATACATGAAGGGTCAAAACATGGGGATCTACAGGCTAAGCTATGTTCTGCCATATTTTACCAGGTACAGCATTCAGTCAGGCTAATTTTATAACAGCAGAGCATGCACATACTTATGTTTAGCAGTTTCACTAGCAAGTTGCATTTTTTAACACAGCTGGTAAACAGAAGGTAGGAGAAATCCTGCTGTTATCCATGGTGAGATGGATGGAATAGTCCCTCTTAGGGAGGAAGCTTCTAAGTATATGAGGTTACTGACGTGCTCTTTAATCAGTGTTTACTGTACCTAGCAGTGCCAACAAGCCCATGACAGTCAGCACTGGTTTCCGCACCATCTGGACATGAGGTGGCTTTGTATTGTTCATCTGAAAACGTGCTGTCAGAGTCCGCTGTGTGAAGTAATGGGGGTGGTAGCTCAAGAAGGCATTGTCATTACTCAGCAGTGTGTAGTTGATGGTGTTGTTGGCTTTGGAAATTAGCAGGTTTTGATGCTGGCTGATCACCTGCAAAGTCAGAGAGAAGATGGAACCTCACCCTAGAGAAAATCCAACAAACACATGATGTCTCTATTTTTTAAAAATCTTCAGCCTACTGAAAATAATTGTCACTCTGTCATTTAGAATTTGAAGAATTAAGCTGTTTCTCACAACCCTCAGAGAAATAGTCTTTAGGTGATATTTATCACTGCAAAATTTGAAGTATCGACATAGTTTTGCCGGTAGAAAGTCTCTGAAATAACTATTACCATGCATAAATTATGAATATATTTCTTTGGCTACAGTATGAAAAATTACGCTCCCTGCCCTGAACATTAAATCAGTAATCTGGATTTACCATCTGAATTAAACCTAAATGGTTCTCCAATTCTAGAGTTTTCTTTCTCCATGAGCCCTTTTGCCCACTTGGCGGTAATATGGAACTGGTTCTCCTGGTATTTCACTGTTTGGTGTGCTGTTTTCCTGCAAAATATCCTAAGTTTCAAGCTCTCTGTTAACCACGTTGCATCGAAGTATCAGAATCAGCAGAACTTCAGAAGGCTGACAACTGAAAAAGTCTCATAACTGTCCATCAAGGTACACAGGGCTCTAGCTATTATACATCCAAGTGTTATTTTTCCATTGGATGTATCTTTTTTTATCCTTTAATATCACCATGTCATTCATTATAAAGACTGTTGTTTGCTCTCACAAAGTCCCTGCAATGCAGTCAGCAACTTGTTGCTTCAGAGAAGACTGCTTCTGTATGCAGCCTAAAGATCCTGGAAGCCTTTGTCTTCACAGGAGCAACTATATCATGTTTCTGGGTGACATATATGCTCCCAGGTTTTCAAAAATACTACTTCGCACAGAAGCACTTGGGCTCTGGATGCTGCACAAGGTGGCTCACAAACTACTGCTTTGCAGGGTGAAAAGCTGAGTTTGCTATGGGGCCAGGCCACAATTCCTGCAGGGCAAGAATGGTGAATATTCTCTCCTTATGCTTTTCTGATCAAGAGCAGTAATTAATAAGACCATGCATACGGTCATTATCCAAAACTAAAGAATGGGCTTATGCTGAGAGCTTAAGGGGCTTCTTCATTATATCTGATGTTCTCTTAATGAGATAAATTTCTGAAGGAGCTGGGAAATAATGCCAGCTACCAGCAGTGAGATGAGAGCAGTAGTAGTATATGGAGAGAGGAAGCGTGGGTATAGTCTTATCAGGTGGACCTAACCAGGGGGCTGTATACAATGTCTGACACACCCTCCAACACAGGGAAGGGTAGTTCTGAGTTGTTTCTTAAAGGGAAGATGAGGAAAACTAATACAAATTAAATAAAGCTACTGAACACAGACTTGTTCAGGGAAACCCCAGCTGTATCAATAGGCAGGGTGCCTTTTTTTGGATCTACTCTTCTGAGTAGCTGCATAACCACTGACTGTAAGTTTACTCTTGCAACTGCATTAACATGTCAGGAGACCCTACTGTGACAAGATTGCCAATGAGTTGAGTTACCTTTACAACCATAGCTGCATATGTCACATCAGCTCGCCATAGCTGTGGAATGGACCATCCAACCATTGGATCTGCTTCATCATTGTATATGGCAACAGAAGCAAAATTTGGAAACATCTTCTGAATTTGTTCCACTGCTTCTACCTCTTGTTGCAAGATGTAGAGAGAACTCCCACCTCCCTGCAACAATATTTCACATCTGCTTAGTGAAAGTGAGCAAACAGTAGTAAGCACAAAGATATAAAATACAGACATAAATATATTCTGAAAACATGTTCCTGGAGTCCCTGGGGAGCTGTGGGCTAGACAGTATTAGCATATTTACCTAATTCATTACAGGATGTACTCTTTGCATGAGCTTTTCCCAGAATTTAAAATGGAAAACAGGTAGAGAAGTTGTTTCACCCTGGGGAATTAGATAAAGCAAATTTGCTTTGAGTTGAAGTCTTTCAAATGAACATCTTAAGTTTGTTTCTAACAAAGTTTCATTAGAATAGGTAGCCATGCTTCCTGCTATAGGCTGGATGCCCATCTGGAAGTCAGTTTCATAAATCAGAATAAAATGTAACTTGGATTGAACTGATTAAAAAAAATAGTCTTAAACTGAAATCCTGGACTGACCTTCTTATGGAGAGAGATATAGTCCAGCCTTACACCAGTCTCCCCTGTGAAGAAGTTGGTTCCATTGTAGCAATGACACAGAAGACTCCAGCATATAGGTGACTTGGGTAAGGGGTGGAAGGAATCCCCAGGCCCTCCAAATTTTAACAGAGGACTGGCCGCTCTTAGTCCTTCTGAGCAAGCATCATAATAATTGAGAAACCCTGAAATCCAAATAGATGCATATATAAAAGATAACTCAAACCAGAATTTTGATCTAAACTGTAGGAAGGTGTTACAACTATCACTGCATTTATTGGCAGCACTTCACAAACTGGGGTTACTCTTTCCTATGCACTGACAACACAGTAAGACATCAGGACCTCAGCTGCATTCACAATGTTTTTCCTAAGGTCTTGTGAAGGCAGATTTCCCAAGAGTGCACCTGTTAATGAACTTTTCCTCTTACTCCACCCTTCATCCCCATGCCCCTAATAACTTTATTTTGTATCCAAATAATGAACCACCTCTTCTTAATGCAACTTCTGTTCTCTCTTCCCTGATCTACTATCCCTAAACTTACACTGATGTCCAAGCAGGGAACAAAATGTAGTCAGTAGTGTGACCTTAGCAAAACAGACTAGGTTCACATTCCTTATCTCTCTAATATAACATCTTTGTCAGAATCTCTCCTTTTGCACTGTCACCCCTCCACCCACCCTGTATACCTGTTTCCCTTTACCACACTAGTAAGAGCTCCAAAACATGCTTACCTTTCACTGTGATAGACACATTGTCAAAGTCGTGGTGATCTGGTTCATTCCACGTTTCAAAATTCCACTTAGCAACATGCTCCAGCCCATACCTATCTGTAGGAGAGACCTCATTTATCAGTGAGCTGCATATTCAAACAATTCTGTCACTCACTGATCCAGACAATCCTATTAATTAGGGCTGATGATGAGGTTGAGTACATAGAGCAACAACAAGGTATAAATACTGTCTTTTTTCAATAATGTGGGAACTGCTCTTTTGGTAGTTTCAAAATGGTATCTCATTCTGGATGAAATGCAGCAATATTTGAAAAAGACAAAAGATGAGAGGCAGGTGATGTGAACTACAGCCTTCTGATGAGAGAACATGCCAATCGTGGCTTCTGTCTCATCAGAAGTAGGTGAAGCTGGCATGTGGAAACTCTTCAGGTTACCATGTCCTAGTGCAAGATGCTGGTTTACAATCACAACGACGTAGCAAAGGTGAAAGTAAAGTTTAGTCCTCAGAGGCAGACCAAATATGCTACCAGGCACACACTACTTATTCAGCATGTTGTTTGTGGTTCAGTCAAAAAAAAAAAAAAAAAGGGACTATTATCCCACTGTCTGTCCTGGCATGGGTTTTCTCCTGTTCTGTGCTGAAATCCAGGGTCTTGACATTGATAACAATACTCAGAAATTTCTGATGTAGTTACAAAGGATTAAGCCAGAATAAATAACAGGGCTTTTTTCTTCTTCTTTTTTCTTTTTTAAAACTTACCTATGTATCTGCTGGCCAGAAGTGCAATTAAGTTTCTCCATCTTACTACCTGTTCTTTGTCTTCAAAATCAAAAAAATATCCTGAAGGATTCCCCATCAATTCAAATCCTAAAAAAGACACAAAAGATTGGTCTGCTTCTTGTGTGAATGCTCTCTCCTTTTGATTAACACAGGGGTTATTGCATTATCTGGAACAAACTTGTTAAGGAAGAAGCATCTTTAAATGGGCTTTCCTTCCTATTTCTACATGTACCCAACAGGAACGCTTCAGATTTGAAGTTGTCCACACTTGTTACTTGTCAATGACTACAGTGATTCATACTAATGCTTACCATCATAAATTCAGGGCTCAGAGGGAACGTTAAGCAGTGGATGTTTGCAGAAATTCAAAGGAAGCTGAGAATCAGGCTTCTCTGGTCCTTTCAGATACAAAGCTTTCTCCTTTCTCAAGAGATCTCCTTTCCCCAATCATACATCTCAAACTGTTACTGAAAGCAATGGAAAACCATTCATGCCATTAACTGCCCTAATAGTGTTTTGGTAGTACTGTTTACATTTACATGGGCATGACGTAAAGACAGGTAGGAAAATAATTACTTTTTGTCAAAATCAGCTTCGTCTAAGCTAAGAATTTTCTGAAGATTGCACAATATGGGCAAACAGATGTAATAAGCTGTGGAGGTGGGGAGCTGCCCTTACCTGGAATTAGTTTATTTTCCCACAGGCGATCCATGAGGTTATCCAAGGCAGTAAAATCATAGTGAAGTTTCCCATTCATCACTCTGAAGAACACAGATAATAAAAAGTATGAATGTAAATACTATAGCAAAGGTGACACTTGCTTGCAGGTAATAGGTCAGATGACTGCCTTCTTTTGGCTCTCAAAAATTAGATGAAGCTAGGGTTCTTTGAACTCAAAATAATGGGTGTTCACCATAAGTAAGTCATGTTTCTTGTCTAATCTTTTTCCTATGCCAGCAGCAGCAATAAAGGCAGTAAAATTAACTTGCTTGGTGGATTTTGAGTTTTTAACATGTTATTAAGATTTCTAACTCTCTGCTGACATTTTTTTGCTAGCTCACTTTTACAGTTTCCATTTGATTACCTACTGCTAGGCCAGCTGGTTTCCACCTTGTCTCATATGCAGTCTTTCTTAACATCCTCTTAATTTGCAATACATATCACTTTCTATGGGTTTAGGTCCAGCTGAGAAATAACTTTGTGTCTTTAAAAGAATGCTGGATTTATGCAGATGTCTGTAATTTTATGTCTCTTTTCTTTTTTTAAAAAAAATGTATTTCCTTTACTCATTAGCAGGTGCTTACTACTTCTGCTGTAGTTTCAGGATCTCAGGCTACAATCCTTCGACCAAGCTTTGAACACATGTGTTCAAAGACTGAGGACTACCCCCATGGCACATCCCTTTGTGTCAGTGAATCTTGGCAGAAGCATGAGTCACACAATTTGGGCATTCACCTGCATGGGAACACTGGAGTTCTTTTACATCTTTTCAGGGGATAAAAACTGGCATTTGTAATTTCTCTATGATACATTTGAAGATGTGCTTTAAATTCCTGGAAGGCTTTTCTTCCTTGGTACCCAGTGAAAACAAATACAATGTAATATGTGGGTTGGTGTATGATTTCTCACAATTTCTGAACTTGTGGCCTGATTTAACTGAAATCTGACAGGATGGGAGAAGTTTTGCCAGTATGAAGTGCCAAACAAGAATGAAAAATAAACTTCTGTTGACAATATTCTGGTAGTGTGACTTAACTGCCATTTGGCCTGAGCCACAACCTTGGTCTGGTACCCAAATTCTGATTTCAGTATGTCCTGAGCAGAAGGTTTTGTAAACACCCTTGAGACAAGCCCAGACCTCATCATATACTTGGGCTGATGAAGGCCTCATCAGCACCTCTCAAAATTGATTTCTCCAGCCTTGCCAGAGCATACCACCTAATCTCTCTGGTACAGTGCACCCTGAACTCTGTCTCTACTGTCTTCACTACTCTTTACTAGGCACTCTGTATCTGCTCAAGTGGAGAGCTCTACAAGTGAACTGCAGATGCAGTGTCCTAGGGATGATGGCAGGGGGACACACAGTTACAGTTCCTGTAATGGATCAGTGCTAGCATGGCATGTTGGGCACACAGGATTAAAAAGAGTGAGAATGGGGCAGCTGGCAGATCTCTTAAATCAGTGCTGGGCTCTGTGCTGAGACTGACAACTTGCTTCTTTCTGTGCCTTCCTATGCATTTCCAAGAGATTGAGGCTCTCCCTCTATGCTTTCTTGCCAAGGGAAGGTTTCAGTGGAGAATCTGTAGTAGAAATCCCAGAGATCTCAGAGGATTAAGAAAGGCTGACAGAATTGCTTAGCAAGTAAAAAGGGAACTGTGAACATCTGAAGAAGACAAAGTGCCATGAGCATCTCTGATCTAGAAAACAGGACAGGCAAAACAAATGTAATGGCTCCCATATCTATGCTACCACCTGCACATGGGATGTAACCAAGCACACAATTGGTCATGGTTTAGCTCTAGCCAGGACACCACCTTAGCCCCAGCATGTACACTCTTACCAAAGACTTGAACCTGTCTTTTGCTCTTTTAAAGTGTGCCCTACCACCATGACAGAAATTGTCCTGTCTGCAGCCACTGTCGGTCTTACAGTTCCTGACAGAGTCAGATGGTGCAGCTGTGAAAGGAGCATATAGCAGAAATAAATGTATTTCCTTCAGCATTCATAAGGACATTTTAGAAGTTACCACTGAACCACAGAATGGCCATTTGGAACTAAGGGGCTTTTTGGCTTAGGCAGATGTTAAAAAAAAAAAGTCCGACAGTCCTATTCCAAAGTTCAAAGACAAATATTTTCTTGCAAAAAGCAGTAGCTCTGCTCCCTCAGATCCATTAACTATTTGCAGTTGTACCCTGTGTTCCATTGAAATATTTGCTTACATGCACACTTACAGTCAGTGAACATAAGAATGATTAACTCTACTGTCTTGTAAAAACTTAATAACACCATTTGGATAATAGCAAAGAAAACAGTCTCTTCCTGACTTCAGTCTAAGGTCTACACAACACTATACGAAAACATATGGGTATGTTTTCTATCTGATGTGTGTGCTCTTAAGATCCTAGCACATTGATGTTTTTCCTCCTTTAAGTGTAACATTTAAAGCAGACTGACATTGTTAGCCTAGGCTGAAGTGATTGTACATGAAGTCATGTGTGATGTGTACAGGTCTAGAAGCAATTCTTACATCCTTTGGCTGATCTGTCACTTTATGAGGATCTTTTTTTTTGCTTGCAAACGGATTAGGCAGTATGCTCCCATTAATAAAATGATTACTTGATTGATAGGATTGCCGCTTTCTCAGATCTTGATCTCATCCTTACCCATACTTTTGTGATGTAGAATCAATGCTATTTTTTATAACCTACACAGGATCACTAGAATCTGAATTACATGACTGCTTGTCATGTGGTGACTGGAAGTTGTGCTGACTGCCACATGTGAGGCACAGCAGGAACCTCACAAGTCAGTATTATTTACAGACATCGCGCATGGGGAAGATTGGCTCAACTTCCAGGGTGTTACTAGGGACACTGAAGACCAGATCAAAACTGTTACAGGCATGTGACAAGGTAAATTGCTGACCCAGGATAAACTCACTTGACATTGTTAAGACAGCTTTGTACATCTGACCTAGAACCTGCTGCTGCAGCAACGCATACCTGTGATTTGGCCCTTGGTCACAAACTTTTACAGTTTTCTACTTTTTTTTGCCTGCTATTCTTCTGATCTCTCTGTCTTTACATCATGGTTTCTTGACACCACCAGTCTTCATGTATGAATATGCAGAAGGCTATGTCCTTGTTTCATTTGTGTGCTTGCCAGACTGGAACCTTTCGTTATTTGTTGTTGGGTATTTCTGATGTGGAGTGGCGGTCGCTCTGTCTGTGCCCAGCTTTCAAATGTTCCTCAAATGAGATTTTTCTGGGAGACATGCCACATACAACCTTCCTCATCTTCAATCATATCAAGCGACTACACTAAAGCTTGTTTACTGGCACCAGTGGCTTCAATAAGCCCCAGGCTTGAGGCTGCTACACTCCAGAGCCCACTGCCTGCTGGTGAGTTGTCTTTCCAGTCTTTGTCACGGTCTCAGTGCCTCCTGAAAGCAACAACCATGCTGTGAACACGAAGACCAGTGATGAGTACGTTAGTCTACTGGCTGTCACAAAATCTTGTTTCTCTCCTCTTTGGAGAGGCTTGCTCTGTCAGCCATCATTTGCTGAGAAAAAGGTTACTGGCCCATGTTAGCAGCTTTCCACTGCCTCCATTTTTCTGGAGTAAGGTTTTTTTCCATTATGAAGAGGAATTCTTTGCAGGTGCATAGACAGCCACTGGATAGCTTGCCAAAGTGCTGTAAGATAATAATCCTGTGCTTCTTTTCTTATACAGGCCACTTTCAGCTTACTCTCATTCATGAACTGAAATCTCAGGGGAGAGCAGGGGTAACATAGCTTTGGCTGTCAATACCCTGCCCCATAGCCAAATCTGCTCTACTTAGCACAGCTATGGATACTGCTCCTCCTCAGCATGCAGCTTCCCTTCTGTGCCCAGCATCTGCGGCTTCTCTTCTGCCCTGGGTTGATCCTGTCCAGGGGTATAGTTGCACGCCCTGGAAAGCAAGTGTACACACAGACATTGGACCAAATATCTTATCTATAGAGAAGAGAGCAAGAAAAACACAGGCAGGGAGTGTTTCCATTCCGAGTAATCTTCAGTCAAGTATTGGATCTCTGATAACACGTCAAGTTAACTTTATCAAGCTTTATTGTAATGTACTAAACAAAAGTTGCTGGAAAAGGAAGCCTTGTGTCTGACCCCTGTCAGTAGGTCACAGCCCATGTAGGAACTCAAAGGTAACATGTAGGGTAACCATCAGCAGAGTTATTCTATTGAAGAGAGCTTTGTCTGGCCTGGGATTGATATGCCTGAGAAACACCTACATTCTGAAATAGTGCCTTTCTCATCCTGACATTCTTACTCAGTGGGTTGTGGCTTCCTTTTGAATTTCTGGTGGACACAGTTACCACACACAGCAGAAGCTAAAATAGGATATAGTCACTGTTGTCCTCACGACTGTAAATATGCATGACAATTAAATTCACCCTCTCAAGAGTAAACTCAGAGTAAGCAGTCACTGCAGTAGGTATCTATTGTCAGCAACATCTTTAGATGCAGTATCCCAAAGAATTGCTTACTGCCTTTCTGGAGTCCATGATGCCATTTTAGGGATCACAAAACTCCAGAACAGATACAAATGCTTGTCTAAATTGGAGAGGAGGCTCAGTGTCTAAAGCCAAGGTGTTCACTGGGAAGATGTTGGAACAAATACCAATAAACTATGCCAGTTCAAATACTTGGTGCTACCAGGTCCTCCCAAAGGAGCTGTCTTCAGAAGTAACTTCCAGGAGAGCAGGCTATTGTAGTGACAGCAAAGCACATAAGCTGTGAACACAGCATCATCAAGATGAAGGTCAAAAGCTCTGGACAGGAATTGTCAGGAAGTTGACCTTTTCCACTTGACAACTTTTTGCCCTCCAAGTCCCTCTCACAACACAAAAGGATCCTGCCTCCTTCATTTTCACTTGCTTTTGCACCTGCAGGGAATGAACCCAGCTTAAAGTTCAGGCTGCACTTGAAAAACCTCCAGACCTTAAAATCAGATCCTACAGGACCGTGAACACTATGGAAGCTATATCTCAGAGTATATGAAGTGCAGAATTAGCATTGACCTTTTCAGAGGCTGCCTTCTCAGCACTTATTGCTCCAGGTTTCCTCAATGCCAACCAAAAAAACCCTTGGTACTTCAGGTTTAAGGACAAGATCGTTAATGACTAACTACGAAATAAGCAGGCTCCTGTATTATTAATAAAGAACATTTCCCCCTTTTGAATTCAGTGGAAATTGACAATACAGTACTCATTCACACTACAGCTGCTTCCAACATGTTCTTGCTGCACTTGCTCTTATGATCGTTACAGGTAGGGTGGATCAGCTCCCTTCCACCAAACTGCCATATCCCCAAATAACCATCCTTACTTGATCTTTTGCAGGTTCATGAACACTGATTCTTCCTCACCAGCATCCTCCAGACAAAACACAGCCTGTGCTTTTCACACACGCTTTTCAGACCAAAAACCTATTTCAGAGGCTTTTTCAAAGTTGCAAGACTACTGTGCCCATGCTAAAAAGAACTGGCATATTTTATTGCTTCTGGGTTAATTTATTAGCGTTAACACTTCTCTGCATTTGCTTCTCAGCTGTACCATTTTTGTAAACGGGGACGGAAAATCCACTAGCTTCGCAATTCCAGTACAGCTGCTGCAGAGAGGCACAACGCCAAAGACTTCAGTCCACGCTGGGCCTATGCTGCAGACAATTCGCCCACCCCACAGCGTGAATGAGACAGCCCAGCAGTAAAGGGAGGATGCATTACAAAACCATCCAGCCAGGCAGCATCCAGCCTTTGCTGATGTCACAGCCTGTCACGGTTAATCCATCCACACAGCCAACCAGCATGATACATGCGCAAAAAGAAGGACGGGTATGACTCTGTGGTTTAGGAACAAACTGGCTTCAAAGATGCAAAATACAACATCTGTTATTTATTGGAAATCATTGCCTCTTCTACAAGCCAGCCAGGAGGATGTGCACTCAGCTGAATCTTTTTAATTTTTTTAAGGCATAAAAATATAATTGACTCTGCTTTATACGATATCTTAATTAGCTTCTTTCCTCTTTGAAATCAGCGTTACTTGATCTTTACCTTGCAAACCAATTCACAAAATCCTTCTTGTGATCTGGCTAAAACTCACATGCACAGAAGTGCAAGCAAACAATGAATGCTTTCAAGCTGATGCAAATCACGGCCTATGATTTTCCATTTCTTACTCAGCCTGCTTTTGTGAGCACAGTCTCAGTCCTTCTTTCAGCAATGAGCGTGCTGTGTGTGGGGGGAAGAGAGAGAGGCAGACAAAGCATCCACAGCTTCCTGTGCCGAGGTGAGTTAGCTTGCTAGGAAAATACTGTTAGACTGTTGTGTCTCTTCCCCCTGCTCCCACTTTCCCCCTTTTAAAAACAAAATGAAGATGTAAAAGGGGAAACAGGCTATGAAAGCATAGCAATTTAGGCAAAGGCATAAAGCATGAGGTATTTTAGTATCTGGTCTCTCCAGACATGGAACATACCCAAACAGATCAGCTAGGCATAGATAATTTAGACTGTTGTCATCCCTTGTTAAGAGCTGTTGTGTCTACATTCACTTACAAAGGGAAGTAACCAAACAACAATAATGCAAATCCAATAACAGCAAATGCTTTTTGACAGGTTTAACTATAAATGTAAAAGCTCGATCACAATACGTGAACTGGGCTGCCAGAGAACACCTTTCTTTCTGATCGATTTTGATGTATGGAAGTGATTTCCTCCTGCATAACAGATGGCTACAAGTAATCTGTTCACTGTGGCTTTAAGCTGCTCTTGATGATGGAACTCCAAATAATGTAATCTATAAGCAAAAGTTTCAGGAAGAGGCGATAGGGTAATTAAATCCTTAACAGAGACCGAAGTGTGAATTTTCACACACAAGGACAAGGAATGGTGACCAAGTGCTGCAACTAGCTTGCTTCAAGCACGTAACTCCTATTGGCATTGCCTGGGAAAGCTATTACTGAACTTTTCTTTCCAAGCAGAACTGTTCTCCGCATGCATACAGCATTCTAATTCAAGCACCTAGCCTAATACTGCACCTTCAGTAATGAGTCTTCATGGTATGTATTAGATCTACTGGTTTCATTTCACTGTACTGTCACTGTCACTCCTTCATTTTCACATCTATATTTTCTGGTTTTGTTCCTTCAATTCTTTTGTCTGTGAGCTGTATGTGGAAACATAGTCCAAAAGTACTTGAATCCACCTACAGCACATTACATAGCTTATTTACAGTTGTGCAGTATCACAAGGTGTTGGAGTCATTGCCCTCCCTTCTGCCAAATAGGCAACAAGAACCAAATTCAACAATGCTCTACTTGCTCTGCTCTGTACATCTTTCAAGCACTCAGGGTGCTCATAGGTTCCAATCACATGCTTTAACTGGACCTGAAATTTTGCATTAATGGACAACGTGCTACTTTTACCAGGTCTTTAACTCCTTCCATCTTACGGGTCTCAAAACTTGTTTCCACTTGGTGAGATCTGCATTGAGGAGCGTGTAATGGCAAAACTAACAGTCTAAGAAAAGAAAAACATGGCAGCAAATACCAAAGGTGAAGATTTGTAGCTAGGCTTCCCAGCTGATGTACTTCTCTAATGTCTAAAGTATAGACAGCACATGGTATCTCAGTGCAGCTGCTCCTAGATCTGTTTGCATGACAGAGGTACCTTTAGGTGTGTCTTCCTGACACAGGCCCGGTTGGATGGGGCTTTGGGCAACCTGGTCTAGTGAAGGGTGTCCCTGCTCATGGCAGAGGGGTTGGAACTAGATGATCTCTGAGGTCCTTTCCAATCCAAACCATTCTGTGATTCTATGATTCCTATGTCAATCCTTGCTTGCCTACAAGCAACTGTATGTCTAATGTGAATATAACATTTATTTACAAAAGAAAAAAAAATAATAGCTCTTCACTAACTGATACCATGTTAATTTCCTAATATACTGATGTTTAATAACTTATGAGAGTGAAAAAGCACAAAACTGACAAATGAGCACTATAATCCAATCTGGAAAGAGCAGCTCATTAAATGGCATGCCAGTGTCTGCTCCTGGCTCCATAACGTGAAATACAGGATAACCTCTTACAATTAAGGAGCTAAAACTAACCAATTGTATTTATAGACAATTTTCAAAGGAATGCGAATTTACATTTCTCTTCAACCTGAGAGCTGACAATTCTATTCTGAACCTGCTTTTGGCATTGCAATTTAGGCTGGCAATGTATTATTAAATATGGCAGTGACAGCTCTTCCACTCTATGGTCTTTGTAGTCTTTTTTTTTCCCCTCCATTACAAAGCAACTTCCACTAATATGAAAAATATCTCTTTTTTTCAGTATAAAAGTGTATTATATTCTGTGCTTAAGGAACATGAAAATTTACTTCACAAGGCAGTTAAGAAATGTACTGCTTTCTTTGCACACTGAAATGGGTTTTGAATATCTAGTTAAGATTACAAATGAGTGCAAGGAATGATGAATCTTCGGTATTACTGAAATACTCTCTTTGCTACAGAAAATTTGTTTCTAAGATTTACAAATACCAGTAGTAAAGTTCATCCTAAGACAATCAATAAGCAGGTTTCAGTTCCACCGCTCTGGTTGTTTAGGGAAACAAGCAGTTTTGTTTAAGAGGCAGACAAGCTCAGACATTTTACATTCAATGACAGCTGAAGATATGTAAAGCCTTCCTAGACATAACATGTGTTAGCTAAGCTTCCTCCATTATGTATTTTAATAAAAATCCTTTTTCAATGGACACAAGTCCATGAATGACTGTGGAAAGCTCAACATTGTGTGTAAGGACCATTGTACACATTGCCTATCCTAAGCTCATTTAACACATCAGTCTTTTTTTAAAAATTGAAGTCAGTGTACAAACACCCTGAAAGAGTTGAAGCTAAGTCAGGGCTGCACCTCTATTTGATCTCCATATAGTGCAATTGGCTCTGTTAATACAGAGTAGTAGGGATGAGTAAGAAGGCAGGTATTAAGAGCCCCTGTAATGTAATGATTTTAAGCTTATCTTCTACCTGTGATTACTCTCCACGGGACAAAGATTTTTTTCCAGTGCTACTATTTATTTATGTTATCTCTCTCTAAACACCAATGAAGTAATATAATTGGACAGACCCAAACCATATCACAACAGAACTTCTAATCTACTCTTGTAGAAAGCTGTGCTGCTGAGGAACTGTGCTACTGTGTTCTGATAAGAAATCTCTGGTGGAACTACTGCAGCTACTTTGAGCCTTTGGTAAGTGCTAATTAATAGGTTGGTTTGTAGTAGGAAACAGGCAGAGGGGTGCATGGTAAAGGCCTTACTCAGTTGTGAATATGTATGTTTGCAGTGAACTTTGCAGATCTCTGAGTTTCTCCTGCAGCAGGTGGCTACAGATTATTTTTATTTTAATAAAAAAGCTAATCAGTAACATCTCTCCCTTCCCATATACACACCTGCTGCGCTGGACACTTGCCACAGCTAGAACAGGATTGTTAGGTATAGTACACAGAGGCTTTTAAAAGAGTGGTTGCTTATTTTTAGTGGCGCCTTCTATTAAATAGCAATAAAACGTGTGCTTTTTAGGCATATCAGCCGGTCACTATGGTGTAAAGGTAAATTGTAGACTAAATTAGGCTTGTGGGTGTTTTAAGTAATGCAGACATTAGACTTCAGTGTTGTTTATAATTCACTGAATTTATAAACTTCAAACACTTGCACAGAAGGAAGAACAAGGCTATTATGTTTGCACTATGCACTTTTTGAAGATTTGATGTTACTGATTGTAGCCCAGAAAACAAACTTTTAACCTTCCCTGTATGACTAATTTAGCATTATTTTTAAGCAAATAATTAGGTTATCACAGATGAGCTTTACGTAGTAATGCTGTGAATCTGAAATCTCCTCAAGTAAGTCAACAAAGCCAAATATATTCTATCTCTGTACAGTACTTATTCCGTAACTAGCCTCAGGTCAACTGTGCTTTTAACCTTTTGGAGTGCTTATTCCAGTTAATATTAGGCAGCTGTCATTAGCATAAACAGTAAGTCACACAAAGGAAAATGATCTGTAAACTCTCGATTGCTTGTCAATGGCCACCTTTTTTAAATGTAGTTTCTATCCTTAAAGATAGGTATTTTGTTGTAGCATGTCTTTTTGTAATTTTGGCCAAATACTAGTGTTTCTTAAATGCACAATGGAACATTTGACATTGGAAGGGAGTCCTTTTAGAACTCAGCCCTGCTTTGTTAGTGAAGTCAACCAGGGTGCCAGGAGCTGCCCACTCAGAAATTATTGTTGGACTGAAGCCTTGATGAATGGCTTCATGCTACGGAGTGTGAACTAGCATCACCGTAACTACAGCACTAATGAACCTGTTTTCTTCAAAACTGGATTATTTTCACAACTGCTAGAAAGAGAGTAAGAGATTGTTTCATTTTGTCACTTCTCCCCCACCACATGGAATTATCTTGTCCAGAGATATTTAGGCTCAGTTGAATGGTGGTGTGCCTACTGTTCACATACTTCAAAATTATCACTTGAAATTTGTTTCTTTTAAAATTTCATAAAGTGCTATTTTTAGGCTAACTTGATGTAAAACAAAATTACTCTGTATGGCAGGGGTCAAGACGATAACCTGAACATCCTGCAGTACCCTTAGGAGCATGATATAGAGAAAAGTGCTGTTGGAAAGAAATGCAGAGGTCTCTTTCAAAAAAAAAAAAAAAAAAAAATCAGTGGGGCAAATTCCTGCAAATTCCATGACTGCAAATAGTAGAAGTTGCTGAGTTTCCAAACACTGGAGATATGTAGTAAAGGAGAACTGCATAGTCAGGCTTAGTTTGGTCCTGAAGCAAACGGCATGCACAATTTAAGAGGTCATTAGGGAAGATGACACTTGGTTCTAAGATTCAGGTAGTAAAACACATGGAAGGACAAATCTGAGAGACTGAATTTACGTCACTTTATTTTCAAGAAAGAAATACTGCAGGCCTGGAAAGAAATTAACAGAAGCAGTAGAGCCATTTTTGATTCTGTGGTGCACAAGACCAAAGAGACACTATTTTACCACCACCAGTGTGCAAAATTCATTAAACAGATGAAGTACACTACTGCTTCCCTTTTATTCTAAGAGGTACCTTGGGAATGGCAAAGGAAAAGGAATGCTTGGCAAGACTTTCTACAGGAAAGGAGCAAGACAGAGGATTTTACTAAGACTTAAATTGCTTTCTTTAGTTTTAAGGATTAGAAGGTCACTACTGTCACCAAGTTTGAGTTCTTGGTGACAGACACTACTCTTAAGAATCCATGACTAGCACCACAAAGGTGAGATGTGGTTCCCTTACTGTTCCACCCTCATACTGTTTTTTTGACTTTCCATTTCCATAATCTCATGTTTTCTTCTTATTTTAAAGAGCAGCGACAACTTTGTGTGCTGGGATAAAAGACAATGTTGGAACCTGTCCATCTGTAGTCGTTTGTGCACTGCTCCCCCTGCAAGCATTCCTGCTGGCAGGGAACGAGGAAACACCTTTGTCTATCCAGCAGCACAGCCCTTCTCAGGCCTCACACCTCCATCTCAGACTCTTACTGCATGCATGCTCATTTTCTTCCTTGACTCAGAATCACACATTTCTCATCGCCCCTTAGCTTGTAGGTCAACTCAATGCTGTTCCTGTTTAGTCCTGTTCTTGTGCCCAATCTGTTCATCAACACTGCTTAGTAACCATTAAACATCACCTATCACCTTCATCAAGATGGGGGGATGGATGATTGTCACTTGGATAGGACTGCACCCATCCAAAGAACTAAAGTAACAGAAGGGGGCTTGGTCATTTATATACCTTGCAAAGAATGTACAGGGAGTCACTCTTTGTCCTGCTGCTCTGCCTACATTTTACAGTCTTTGCTTTACACAGAAGCAACAAAGATCTTGTGATCTGAATGCGCTGACATGTAGGAATAGAACTCTGACCTCCAGCAGTCCCATCCTATGTGCTGAGCAGAACAGTCCTTACTGCAGCCTGCAAAATCTCAGGCAAGACTGAAGGTCTATTCTTACACCCTGAATATATAAACCCAAAAGCTAATGCTATATGCGGATGCATAAACCAGATCGAATCTCAGATGAAAGCAGCTTCAAAGGTCAGAGATGTGCTGGCCTGAACTCAGCATAATTTTTGGATCAGCATTAGTTAATTAATAACCTTACACATTATTTAAACTCAAATCCTTAGCGAGTGCTTCATATATATCCAAGTTTTCAGAGCAGTACATAGACAACACACTACGAAGCAGCAAGCTCAAGATTCCATAACTACACATTCTTCCCTTGAGGAATATTTAGCTAATAATTATCCTTTATGCAAATAGAGCAATGCCTGACTGAAGACTTTCATTCATTTCAACGTGCAAAACCAAAGTTGAGCATTCCTGTCTATGCAGCTATGCAGGTAAGAGATTTGCCTCCCCTACCACACCTCTGAACTCAGGTTTTATTTGTTCTCTGACTATTTTCAAAGGTGCAAACCCACCTCTTTTCAGTTACTTTACACACTGGTGTTGGTTTTTAAGTTTTGTCATGTTTCTGTTCTTAATATTGCTTGTATATACTAGACAAAGGTTTGTGAGGCATGTAGCCAGCAGTAACTGATATGGAAGTAATCTTTCCTGCAACCCTGGTGTAAGAGATCAAGACCAGCCATTTGGCTAGTTCTTATTTGCACTTAGGCAAACTGGCCTATATGAAGCGTATCTGGTTCTCAAAATACAAAATTATTATTAAAACTGAACATTTTCTTAGAAATTAAATATGAAAGAGGGTTTCCAAAATATTGTCCTTATTGTGTGTGGTAAACCCAAGATACCAGGTAAGGCAACAGGAAAAAACATGAGAATGGGATGTCCATTTGTTTTTCTCTGCAACAGCTTAATGTGACTAAACAAAGTCCAGCAAAACCACAGGGCAGAAAACAGAGCTTAGTGTTTAGCTTTGTGACTGATTACTAAGTCTTTGAAAGCTGTCTTGAAAGATTTTCTTTTTAAAAAAACCCCAGGCTTTCACTTCAGACAGCTACTTTCCCAAAAGCAAGAACAATTTTTAGGAATGTTCTTAGACTGCACAGAAAATGTCTTTTTTAGTGGCTATGCCCTCAGGGACTCTCCAAAAGGATAATACTGACGTGCCTTCAAGAGTATGCCAAAATTTTGAACCCCATAACCAGTCCCTGGAGCACTTGTGAAACAAAATGATCATACATTTTCAGTGTCTGATCATCCAAGGCTGATGGGCCAGCCTTAACAACAGAACTGACTCTGTCAGTTCTCCTGTGCCTGATGACCTGCTCATCACCTCTGTGATTGTTACATGTCAGTGCCTGTCATCTTACTCATGGGGCACTGGACTGAGAAAATGTTAATTGAATCACAGATGCTGGCAAATGCAGGCATTTGGAATAGACCTGATTTGCCCTGGAAATACTAAATCAATTTGCAGAACTTGTGAACTGGAGATCTTAAAGAAAAATGCACAAACCTGGAAGACTGCTTGACACCCAGAATACCTCCTCAGTATAGCAGTGTTTACATGTAGAGGAGTTAGACTAATGTTTTGGCTTTCCTGACTTGTAGAAACCAATAAACTGTAATATTTCTTCCTCTTTCACTTTTGGATTAGCATAATGTTGGGTAATGCTTGGAAGTCACAATATTTTGCCTAGATACATTAAAAAGTAACTAATCGTGTAAAGTTTCACATGATTTTCCTAAACTGCACTGAAATGTTCTCTGTCTATAGTCTGAAAGCTTACTATGTCAGTGTTTAAATAAATGGTTTTTTGTTGCTGGCACCTTCTTTCAGTCTGCTTCCAAGTACATCTAGGTCCTGGTGCTCAAAAGCTGAAAATACAATAGCTTATGCAAGACTGTGAGAAACATTAATTTAACTTGACCTGGCACTTGATCCTTTATAAAACTCATAGGTTATGTCAACATTTCTAAGTAATTCTGCACAACAAAAGCAGATTAATAAATCAAAGAAGTAGGTACTGAAGTAGCACGGTACTGCATTATAGGCATTTCAGGGGATTTTATTTCACACCAGCCAGGTCCGCCGGTCTTCATGTCCTCATCGCATCTGTTCAGATCTGTCCCAAGAACTGATTGCTGGCTCGCTTTTTTATGCCACCATAAAGAGCCAAAGTGCACTGGGGCAGAGCTTCTGGGCACTTTCCTCTGAAAAAAGTCCAGTTTGCAAGCGTAACACACCCCTGTATGCACCGTAAGGGAGGCTAACCGGGACTTTTTTCTAAGCTGTCTTAATACTCAAAACCAGAACAGTAATGTAGTCATAGCCATCTGAGAGTGAGAGAAGTTTCTTTCATGCAGAAAAGGTTGCTGATATGAAAGATGAGTAAGAAGATCAGTTTAACTCAACACCTACAAGTGTTTTAAATCAAATGCTTAGCTAAACTGATGTCTCTCATGTTTTTCTGTAATTTATGCAACAAAAATACAATGAAACTTCAGACGATAAACAAAAAACCTGCTCAACCCACATGAGTTTTTAGCTGATTTTTTAGTTTGAACATCGCTTGGCTCAAACCATATAAAGGGCTCCATCCTAACTCACAATCACTATTTCAGCAAGAGCAAGTGATTCTAATATACATCTGTGATACACTGACTTCTGTCCTAAATACAGCATTTAAGAGATGCCCTTAGCACAGAGAGGCAGGCTCACTCTGCCTACTCCTTCTTTGGCTTTCTTGAGATGCAGCTTCAGATCTTCTGGTGGACAATCAGGATGGGAAGACAAAAAGATGCATCAGAATAAAAGGGGGATTTTTGGGTCGTGCTGTTTCACAAAAAATAACTCAGCCAAAATGGTTATATGTATACCAGTAGACACTGCTTGCCAAGAAACCTGAAAGGAGAAATCCCACTGAACATGTTGTGATGAATGTTTCCTCCCCTGCAGAGATTTTGTCTGGTCAGTGGCATGGTGAAAAGACAGGAAGAAAGGTGGGACTAAGGCCAACTGGAAAGCAGCAGTTTGTTAGGCTTGAATGGTTCTTTGCTTTGTTTCTCTTTTTTCACAAGACAAACTGAATCACTGAATTTAACCTTAAAGAATGAGTGCTTCAGACAGTTGTTCTGCTGAAGCAGGAAAAAAAACCCCACAAAACAAGCTTTTTGCTTTTGCTAATACGGTCAGGGTAACTTAAAAAAACCTTCACTGTGAAGATTCCAAACATCAAAATAGAAATTAAAATAACCTAAAGACTACTTCTTGTTATAATAATATGGATGATACTTATATATATATATTATATATATGAATGAGCATGCAAGTAACTTTTAGTTGTGTTACACAGTTGAGAATGTTCTGATTCCAGTCCAATGCAATGCGTAGACATGTTCTATGCTATATGCTGCTTCATCTGTGCATCCCAGCTAAGGACAGCTCTTTCAGCAAGTGATGGGAAGCCTTCATTTGAATGAAACTCAAAGATATCCTGTTAAGCTCTGGAGACTGAAACAGAGGTTGCCCCTTTTCTGACAAACCACTTAGTACGGGCTGGGCTGAAAATGGGTTACTTTGGTGAACCAGCAAAGGAATCTATCCACAGACACCCTCAGGACTCCTGAATATTGCTCAGGTATCACCACTGGAAGGGCAGTGTCTCAGTGCCTGAATCAGAAGGCTGGAGTAGCACAGGAGAAGATAGATCTGCTTTCCACCCTCCTGTCTTTTGGAGAGGACAGGAGTATTGGAAGCTCTCAGCCAGGCTACACAAATGTACAAGAGTTAGCACACGGCCATGGTGGAATCCCATTTTCCTCAGGTGGAGCAACTCAGTTATTACTGTGCTACTGGCATCACAGGCTGAGAACCTGAGGGTTACACAGCCAAAAAAAATTGTTCCTCTGGTAACAACCCTTCCATTATTTGCTGTGGCTTTACTATGTTTTAAAAATAACTATTACATTCTAAATAGTAACAGTCTCTGCAAGCCAGTAACATCTCATTTTAGAGGTGAATGTTCACTTGACATGGATTCTGAAAATGTATCTATCAGAATAAATGGTTATTGACAGAAAGGAAACCCTTATTTTCAGGAGAAAAAAGAATTGAAGAAAATTACCTTCTGCCTGCATGTGTCTGTGTTTTAGCTTGAATTCACTTATTCCACCATAAAGATTCTTTTGACCTTTGTCTAAAATGCATCAAAATTGCTGAAAAATTATATTCTTTACCATACTACCTCTTCTTTGGTTGGCTTTTATAAAAAGCTACTATTCTGATTATCCAGTACAGCAGTACTACATTACCATTCACACAGAAGATCTCTTAACAGATTTCCAGAGAAACTGTATTCCAAGAATCTTATAAAATATTATCATCCTTCAGGAAGCTGCACAAACAATGTGCGTGTGCATATTTTAATGTGTGGAGTTTATTTTTTTAGTAAATACAAGTTTACTTGCAAACAAATGGTGTGAGTTTAGAGGCAGACAGCAACTGTACAATTACACATACGAGCCTGGTGTACAGAAGCCAGAGCAATATTTTTTTATGTAGCCTATCAGAGGCAATCTTTGGATATAGAACTGCCCACTAGCTTTTAAGAATGTAGCACAAGGGCACTGTATTTATTTCTTGGCAGTCTCAATTCACTTGGCTGTAAGAAGTGGGTAGCATTTGAACAGGACTTGCTGTCCTTACGCACAAGCCTCTTATTCTCCAAACTAATTTGGGTAAGACAAGGAAGTGTTTTTTTGAATCTTAGAAACGTGTCCTTATTGCAGTTAATAGTATTCTGTACTTGATAAACTTTAATCATATGCTCTTAAATAAGTTCTTTTACCTTTTCTCTCACCTTTGCATTCTAACAAAGACTAGATCCAACTTATTTCCTGTCCAAGCAAATCTTGTCTAGCATAGCTGTGCAGTACATTAGAGTGTAAAGTAAATCTGGCATCACTGAAGAAAAAACAGACATCAGTATTTCTAAATAACTACATTAACTTGTCATTAGTTTTTCCTTACAGTGGAAATAAACCTTATTTACAAATATAAAGAAGCTTACACAATGAGAGCAAAAAACTATTTAAGGCTATTGGAATGGATAGAAATTATTGATTTTTAAAAATATATTGCAATTACTACACAAGTAATTTTCACCAAGGACAATCAGTCCACAAGAATTGCTTTTCTGCCTTTTACAAAATTCTGTACCTGTAACAGTTAAACATCCTGTTTCAAGTTGTGGTTAAACTTTGCAGGACCTTAGAAATTACAGTATCATTTAAATGATACCTGGGAACTTGCTGTAGACTTTTATACTAGTTACAGGTGTGTATCTTACTGCGCTCGATTTGCTGGCTAAAGGTATTTGTTAAAATCTGGAAAAAAATCCTAAGCAGGATAGAGAGAAGACTTTGTAATAAGCCAGTCTCTGTTTGGAGTGCTGTAGATTGAAAGTTTAGAGGCTGTTGGTAATCTGTTCTTTTGTTTATCAATTATACTTCAAGTTGGACTCATAACTCTGTTTTCTCTCAGCTTAGAATTCTACGCTTTAACTAGATGCTACCAAACATTATCAAAACAAAATGCCCTTAACAAAAAATCCCTCCCCTTCAAATAAAACCACGAACAAACAAAAACTAAAAAAAGAAAAGAACACTAAGAACGATGACTTCTGTTACTACTAACCGTTAAAGTCATTAAAATATATAAACAGAACACTGTGCCAGTGAGTGTACTTCAAGTTTTAGGGAACAGATGTGTATTGCTTCTGTCTTTAGATACTGAAAGAGGAAAGAAACAGCTTTTACTTTTAAGTGAAAACAAGCTTTGACAGTGTATTGCAATGTCACACCTGGCATCAGAATGCTTAGCTGATGGCTTTTTATAACACGGGGAGATGCTGGGCTGAAGAAGTTCTTTCGTAGAGATCCTGCATACTGTTGTACTAGCACATACAAGTCTCTTCTTCTAGGTCAATATGAATCATTTCTTATTTTCCCAGTACTTATATATGGACATCCACTCTTGGAAGTGTCTTCTTTCTTCCCACTGCAGTCCAGAAAACAAGATTTGCCACTATCTGACAGTTTTCACCTTCCTACTCCTATTTTTAATTTTCAAACTGTTAAGGTAGGACACTTGGATGTGTTGCTTCTCAGTCAAGTCCCCACCTACCCCCAAATGATTTATGAATGAGTTATTATCAACTTATTTTGACAACTGAGGAAAAACACAGAGAATGGTGAAAACAGTTGTGTTTGTAGAGGCAAGAGACATTAAAAGCATGTCCACCTGGGAAATACAAATTCTCCCAGTCTTTATGTATTAGAAAACTGAGATGGGAGACAACCACTGGAAACACTACTGTGTTGCTTCTGTTGCCCTCAGAATTGTTGTATCTTACTCCCTGGAGTGCAAAGCTAGGTTTAAATTCATGGTTTAAACCTGAAAATACTAATATGTGGTACTCTTCTGAGATAACAATGTTTCATCATGATCCATAGCCCATGTTGCCAAAGTGGTATTTGTGACACCCTTATTGATTAATGGAAGCTCCACAACAAAACAATCTACAATTCCACAGGTTGATCTTGTGAGGCAGCTTCAAAGAGTCCATCAATGGTTTGTGTACAAATTTTTGTGTAAGACTAAACTGTCGCTCCCCATAGGAGTCTGCTTTAAGGGTTCTACTGGCAAAGCCTTATGTGCATTGAGGATGGCTGCAGTGGCAGATCACTAAACCTACCATATATGAGTTCCACATCAGTGACTACAAGATGCACAATATAGAAAGACTGTAGCCTCCCTCACTAATAATATGTTTATTTCACACCATCAATTGCTGCCTCTGATCAAAAGGACCTCTAGGATTGGGCATTTGGAAGGAATTACTAACTGAACTCCATTTTTCCTTAGTAAAACAAACTGGATTCAATAGAATGTATTCTTAAATGATCCAAGAAAGGGATTGATCTGTAGATACACTTCTTAGTATTATGCATCACTAGGTCCTGTGGTGGTGTTCCTGTTGGGATAACCCTTCCTTAAAAGCACAATCAGCTGATAATCTTTTAGTGTTGAGCATCTGTGTTAAAAAATAAAATCATAAATCGCAACCTAACAGTGGTTTTGTTCACACTGCAGGAACACATACATGAAGTAAACACTGGGAAAATGGAAAGACCACTTGAGGCCACCAGAATGGAGAACAGCAGCTATTCCTCCTTTGTCATGGAAAGAAAGACTCATGTCAAGATCAATAGGAAAGAAGTCATGCTAGCTAAGCTGAGGAAGAGCTGTTCCTGCACTCCAAAGAAGCTGAAGAACTTTGTCATGGATTTTCTTCCTGTTCTACGATGGCTTCCCAAGTATCAGTGCAAAGAGTACATTTGGGGGGATGTTATGTCTGGGTTAGTGATTGGGATTATTTTGGTGCCCCAAGCAATTGCATACTCACTTCTGGCAGGTCTGAAGCCCATTTACAGTCTCTACACATCATTCTTTGCCAACATCATCTACTTCTTAATGGGCACATCCCGTCACGTCTCAGTTGGCATTTTCAGCTTGATAAGCTTAATGGTAGGACAAGTTGTGGACCGAGAACTTCTCTTGGCTGGGTTTGACTTGAATGATGATGCCCCACCAGTCCTGGGTGATGGCTCTCTGCAGAATGACAGCTTGTCAAACACTACTGCCTTCAACCTTACACTGGCAGGGATGAATGCTGAGTGCGGGAAAGAATGCTACGCTATTGGCATTGCTACAGCCCTGACATTTGTGGCTGGAGTGTATCAGGTAAGTGGTTGCTGACATCCAGAGGCAAGGTACGGCATTCCTGAAGCTTCTCTGCATGACCTAAGCTTTGGTTTGACTCTTTCGATGAGGGGTACAACACCAGTTCACTTAAATGACCCTGGATTGTTTTGTCCAGGAAGAATAACTGTAGGCAACTCAGAGAAAGCATGAGGTAGGCAGTTTCCTTAGCTACTAGCAAGCATAGGTAAAACATGAGTCTTCTACAAGACCGTTAATACTGTTTTGATATTCTAGTGCCTTTTGGCCTTTCTGCTTTCATGGGACAATGAATCCAATGCAGATATTATCAGGAGGGGAATTCCCAGGTATCTGAGTAGTCCAACAATGAAGAAATCAGTCTGTTTCCCTAGACAGATATTTTAATGAAGATGCGGACTCACACACCTTCTTCTACACAGGTTTGCAATGTACCGTTCAGTGTTTTGCTAGGGGATACCATGGTCCTCCACACTGCTGTCCAAAGGTAATTCAGAAGTAGAAAGAGGGGAAACAGACTGACTTACATACTTTTCAGACAATGACCGTGTGAGACTTAATAATGTGCTGCCTGTCACAAGGGTATCAAGACAACACAGAAGGAAGCATGATGAACACATGTATTAATTGTGTACATGTATGGATTAAGAAAGAACTCTCTTCCTGTTTACTAAGAAATTTCAGGTCATATCTATGAACAACCAAGTGCCCTTGAGAAGCTATACTTTCCAAAGCTGTCAAAGGAAGGAGAAACAACTGGTTAAGGACAGTATCCTGGGACCTGGGAAAGTTTGTAAGCTCTTCTGCCACTTCTGACAGGCATGCCACAAAGGCTGGCTGTGCTGCACCTTCCCTTCTGTTCATGAGGCTAAATTGTAATACAGCACTGCCACTAAAGTAGGGATCTTAGCTGTTGTCAGTCAAGTTCAGTTTACAAAGCAAAGGCTGTAAATTTTAACTTTATTCACTTTAAGATGGGGGGCGGAGGAGGGGGAATGGCTTTGGTACAACAGAAGCATTTTTTTGATCCACTGTTCTTTCACATAGGAAATAAAATTCAGACAAGCCACTTCAGGGAGTCACTTCAGACCAATGTTTGATTGACCTTGTCTCAAACTTCTCATTCACCTCTTGGATTAATGTATTCCACAACAGTAAAATGAATCACATGTATTAAAAGCAGACTGGAAAAAACAAAAGGATAATTCCTATTTTAAGATTCAAGAAGCCAAATGCTATCTGCTTCCACATAGTTCTCTCCTATTTGTATTTCATTATTTTCAAAAGCATTTAACACTCATCTTTCTTTTTTCTTTTTTTTTTTTCTGTGTCTCCTCAGGTTCTAATGGGAATCTTTCGTCTGGGTTTCGTATCCATGTACCTGTCAGAGTCTGTACTAGATGGTTTTGCAACCGGTGCTTCCTTAACCATTTTAACAGCTCAAGTGAAGTATCTGATTGGAATAAAAATTCCACGTAGCCAAGGTCACGGGATGCTTGTTATTACCTGGATTAACATTTTCCGTAACATTTCTCAGGCTAACCTTTGTGATGTAATCACAAGTGCCATTTGTATTGTGGTGCTGGTCACTGCTAAGGAACTGGGGGATCGGTATAAGCATAAGCTGAAATTTCCTCTTCCCACGGAGTTGGTAGTTATTGTTGTGGCAACACTGGTGTCACACTATGGTAAGTTAAATGAAGTGTATGCATCCAGTGTTTCTGGAGCTATTCCAACAGGATTTATTCCCCCCAAGGTACCACATTTCAACTTAATGCTCCGCGTCGCTGTAGATGCTTTGCCTCTTGCCATAGTCAGCTTTGTCTTCACTGTATCCCTCTCTGAAATGTGTGCAAAGAAATACGCTTACACCATCCGAGCCAACCAGGAAATGTTTGCTGTGGGGTTCTGCAACATCATTCCTTCTTTCTTCCACTCTTTTGCAACCAGTGCAGCTCTGGCAAAAACACTCGTCAAAACATCTACAGGCTGCCAGACTCAAGTCTCTGGAGTAATAAGTGCAATGGTGGTTTTGCTGGTGCTGCTCTTCTTGGCACCTCTCTTCTACTCCTTGCAGAAGTGTGTCCTGGCTTGTATCATCATTGTCAGCCTCCGAGGAGCCCTGAGGAAGTTTCGAGATGTGCCGGCACGGTACCATGTGAATAAAGTGGACACACTTGTTTGGGTCATTACCATGGCTGCCTCTGCTTTGATCAGCACAGAAATAGGGCTGCTGGTTGGCATTGTTTTCTCCATGTTATGCATCATTGTTCAGACACAACGGCCACGGACAGCCCTGCTTGGTCAGATCCAAGACACCAGCTTTTATGAAGACAACTTAGAATATGAAAATCTCTCTCCTATTCCAAAGGTCAAAATATTCCGTTTTGAGGCCCCACTTTACTATGCAAACAGAAACTACTTCCTAAAGTCTCTGTACAGGCTGACTAACCTAGATCCTAACCTGGAAGCTGCTAGAAGGAAGAAATACGAGAAGAAGGAAAAGCAGCATCTGAAAAAAGGAGACCACACAACTGCTAATGGACTGGGCACTGGAGAAAACACTTTGCAACTAGTTCCCAAACAAATTGATTTCCAAACCCTTGTTGTAGATTGCTCTTCCATCTCATTTTTGGACACCACTGGAGTTAACACTCTAAAGGAAATCCTGAAGGACTACAAGGACTTAAACATTTCTGTTCTCCTAGCTTGCTGCAATCCTGCAGTGATAGACTCTCTGAAGAGAGGAGGATACTTTGGAAAGGATTTTGGAAATATGCAGGAAATGCTGTTCTACAGTATACATAATGCTGTGCAGTTTGCAAAAGACCAAAAGCTTTCAGCAGATTGCTCAGTTTAATCCTGTGTCTTCCTTGACAGTTCACTACACAGGCGACAGACAGGGAGGGGCAGTTTGCAATAATTAAATTATCATACACACTGTTGGCTGTGTACAGCAATGGGCCTATAAGCCACTCGCTCCTGAAGAGCTCTGCTATTTGTCAGATGCCACACAGAACCAACACTGGGGATGCAGTCCAGCACCACGATGGAACAGACTGGATTATTACCTGCACCTTCACTTTAAATGCAGGTGATGTGCAATACCCCAGTTTCAGATTGACTTCCCTTCGTGCCATGATCATGTGTGACTCAACCATGAGACATGCTAGAAGGTCTGCCAGGTGTCAGCTGACTCTCACAGTGGTTAGACAGACAGTCTGTGTTAAGAGGACTAAACCATCTCCATGAAAACGGCACCGGTCTAGTGTCTCAGACACAATGGTTTAAATTCTGGCTTGCGAGGCCTTGCCCCTTCACTCATTCCTGGTGTGCTCCCAAACTCCCACTGCTTGCATACAAATATTGTGGAATGTAGCATATCTCTCCATCTCGATTACACAGGTTTAATGATACAATCTGCCACACAGGAAGAAACAGTGATCCATCACAGCTGGCTTTCAAAACCAGCATTTCCCAAAACTACTGTCACAGTCACCTGTGTTACTGGCTTCAGTCTGTGGTAATCAGTTACTGAAGGCTGTGACACCTTTAATGATGCTGGAAGAAATATGATTCTGATGCACAATTTTTTAACTAGTAAGAGGATAAACAGGATTAAGAAAAAATTATGTTTTCAACTGGCAGTCACAGAGTGACCCAGGTAGTTGTACCATCCTGCAAAAATAATTTTCGTCTGGTGGGCAGATGCAACTCCAGTTCAGGACTCTCAAATAGAAAACCTCAGAACTGTGATGCGGCACATCACAGTCTTCCTACAGCTGCTTGGCTGGGTACAAAGATAAACAGGAGACAATCTGGCAGAGTAGGAGGGTAAATCTGTGATCTACCCAGAAGGAGAGCAATGGGTCAGTCAGAACTGCCTGGCTGGTCTTCTCTGATACAGTGCTAGTGAAACTTTACAGTAACATACCTAAAAATTAATGGCTTCAACTGGCAGTCACAATGTTACTCACAGGAAAGTTGTGTATCCCCATATGCTGGAAAATTTCCACCCATCTGTACCCACCACAGATGTTTTAGGGCTTTTTTCCTCCTATCATGTTATTATTTGATTTGAGGTCCACCAGACCATGTTATCCAGAGATGGGTTACTTTCAATATTAACTTACATTAACTGCTGTTCATTTTGCTTTGTGTCAAATGACACCCCTGGAGTCAGTTTTGTTGTTCAATATGCATGTTCTCTCTCTACAAATAAGCATAGATCTAGATTTTGATTGTAACATAGTTGTTACTCTGTGTTCTAGCCCCTGGCACTAGTAGAATAGCCTCTCAAACTCAAGTTCATAAATACCTGCACAAAAGGTAGCTGCTGCTCAATCTATCTCTCCTTATTGATGGCTGGTTCACACAAGACACTGAGCATGGAAGGAACTTCTGTCCCAGCTGTGCCTCTTACAATTAGCAGACTCTAGATATTGGTTCCATATATGCAGAAGCCATTTCTCTGCTGTGCCATTTGAAAGTCAAAACAAAACAAAACAACAAAAAAAATCAGGTCAACGCATCTTGACTTACCTATTTCAACTTTTCAGGTCACCAAATGAAAGAACACTCTAAACTGAGGTTCTTCAGGTGCCCCAAAACCTGTCCGGCTCTCAAGAACAAATGTTTTGCTAAAGGAGAAGCAGTGCATTCCCAAAAGATTAAAAAAAAAAATGTCTTCACAAGGATTGAGACTAGCACAGTATTAGCTAAGTGATTCAGTGCTGACATTTTCATATACTCATTATAAAGAAACGTTATCAGATGCACAGATTTGTACTGCCAGAGCAGTAAAACGTGACAGAAACATCTCTCAAGATTAAAGAATTGACCATTGGCAGCATTTTCCTGCCATAAAACAATTTAATTACATTATTCTTGAAATTGCTGACTTGGTATGACTAGCTTATTTCTGTCATAAAAGCAAATGGGCAGAGCCCAAGGTCAAAGTATTGCTTTGTGTCTGCTTTTGTTTTTAATCATTCTTTGATCACAGAATGTCTCTTTTAAGGTCCTGCCAGGGCCTAGCATGAAGAAGTGGGTTTACAGGACTTACTGTCAGACAACATCAGTACAGACACTCTTGGGCTGTTGTGCCAAAGCAAGCCATCATTGGAAGTCAAATAAAATTGTTTCGGTACAAAAGAAGACACATCCTATCAACCTTGACTTCTTCTACCTTTATGGGTCAAGCTACCAGTCAAGAAGATAAAGGAAAAAATGCAAAAATACCTTAACTCTAGACCAACTCAGTGTCAGAAGTCTTTCTTCATCCTATTTATTTTAAGAATGGCACAAAAGGACACCTAAACAAAGAAACTTTGCTATGCATAAGGGGAAGATAGTCACATTTTAAGCCTTTTACTAGGAAGAAACTACTGACCAGAAGAAACCTTAAGAACAATTTTCTGTTTCAGTTTTATTGGCAGAGCTGGCTCACAATCAAGTTGTGTTGGAAACATCAAACACAGCAGGAAAACAGCTTTCAGTGCTATGATGTGGGGATAATATAAGACTGTACATTTTTTTTCTAAGAAGTATGTAAAAGGTAACTAAAAAAAGCAAGCCCTTTTCTGGCATGTTTATGTTTGCTATACTGTGTTATACCAAGATTAAGGTTATGATGACTGAAAACGTTAAGAACTGCTGATTCTCTTCTCTCCTATTCTACCAGGAATTAGCTACTGTGACTCGGAGAGGAGCTGGGGATGGGCTTGTAATTCCAACTAGGTTAATACTAATGTTGAAATAAAATAATTATACGTCTTTTAGAAAATGTTATATTCAGCATGTAGATTGACTATACTTTTGTTCACTGTGGTGCCTTGTATAAATCATGTATCCAACAAACTGCTATGTAAAAACAGGAAAGAGTTATTAACTTGTGGGCTGTGTGGATCCCACAGAGCTGGGCAGAGTTTGGAGTCTTCACCTCCAATTGTCCTGATGACTAGTGCAGCACAGCCAGAATGTGTAGTGTAGGCATCAAAATGGCTGTAGTTACTGGCACTGGTAACTAACAACCTGGGAACTGTCCAGTCCATGAAAGACACCTTGGGTTCCCCCATAATCATGAATATTCCTGTGTCACATCACCTAGAGACAAATGTGAGCTTTTGGTTGGAAAATAAAACTAGCAGTTCTTTGAAAACAGTTTGCCTCACAGTATCCTTTCATGGGTGATAAAACAAGGTAATTTGAATTTTAAAAGGTTAAGAGCGGGCATGAGTATGAGTATGTTTAAGTATGAGTGTGTTTAAGCTAAGTTAAATGGGACCCGAAAGGCAAGGAATCCCAACATTGTGCTCCTAAAGTCTGATGTGTTTCCCTAGAACAAGAAAATTAGAATGTGTATGAATTGTTTTAGAAAAAGGTGTTAAACAGTATTACCCAAAGCCACCCTAGTTCAGTTGTCTCTACCTTGTCATTTGGTAAAACGCAGAGATTGGCCAGGATGCAAAAAAAAAACCCTCTGAAGTGGAAAGAAGATAGGACTAGTAATAAAACAGTGGCAGCTTTCATTTGGACCTCTAAGGATGTCAGGCTTACTTTAAAATTTGTGGCAACTTTTTTTGCTGTTATCATGTCTCCTCAACTAAATGACAGAAAAGTAAGCCACCCTCAGCAGTGTTCTTGGAACGACTAATGGTTAGCAAAGCACATAACAGGATGGGTGAGAAGTCTTGTTTGGGACAGTACTGCCACCTAAAATGCTTTGGCAAGGAATTCCACCCCATTCCTAGCTTTTGCCAAAGACTCATCTACCTGGAAAGGGAGCAGAACACTGTGACCTGAATATTAAAACCAAACCTACAGCCAGGGGAAGGTCTAGAGACATATGTGAATAGCCAGCACGTGGATAGGGACTGTCCGGCTTCTCCCAGCAGTTCATCTCAATATTGAGTACTTGCTGGTGTTACAGCACTAAGACCAAACCCTGTTGGACTTGAAGGAATGGCAGTGATAACCCCTAGTGGGAGCCTTGAAAACAGTCAGATTGACTGTTGCCTGGAATCCAGCTGATAGCTCTTTCTGTAACACCGGCCATATATATATGCCCTGGATGCAAAGCAGAATTCTTCCTTGCTTAAGGAACCACTGGAGACTCCTGCAGAGCTCTTTCCAAACTTGTGCCAAGCAGCAGTTAGAGAGGATGCACCCAGTTTAAAAAAGCTGCGCTAGAACCTTTTGCACACAGTGGTACAGGAAACCCATTCCTGCTGGCCTGACACCTCTCTGGAGATCATAGTAGAACTGAAAATTAAGATGCTGACATCTGGACATGGCAGCAGGGGAGATGGGAAATGACTGTAGCACATGAACTGACATGATCTTGGTAAAACTAGACCAGCACACCCACAAGACTCTTCAGATGAAAGGAAACCTTGAACTGATCTTTACTCTGTCGCAAGGATGTAATGCATGCAGGTTAGCCCCATCTTTCTCCACATAAGCTCTCCAGCCTGCAATCACACTAAGTTAAATATCAAAGTCAGACATATCAATGTGTCATATTTTTCTGGATTTTAACTTGAGGTGTTTGCTTACCTGAGAGCAACTAATTCCAGTAACCAGTGAATTCGAACTTGTTCAATACCACCATGTGGAACAGAAGAAATGTAGGCAAGGTTCATCTCTTGGTCTTTGCTCAGGTCAAACAAGTCAGCACGGCTGTGAGGTAAAGGAGGGCTTCAGGAAAGGAGGGGCAGAAAAAGAAACAACACATTGCAACATTAACAAGCAGCTCCACCAGGTATCCAAAGATCCCTATGTCTCTATACCCCCTGCAAGATCCTCCTGGGCATGAGGAGCACTGTCTAATGGGATACTTAAGCAAAATGGTGTTACAAGTTACCTGGGGCTCACTGGCTACAGATGTAGTTTGGCAAAGCAGTACACAACCCTGGTGCATCTCACTGGCATGCTCAAAGAAATGTATTACAAGCAGTCACTGCTGCACAGGTAGCTACCTCAGGCAGCAGTGGCACGAAGCAGCTGTACAATGGCAAGCATCTTGTCTCTGAGCAATTGATGATAAAGGGAGATCAGTGCCTTTTACACTTTGGAGTGGAAGTCAGACTTACTCAGGCCTGTATTAAAACAAATACAGGCTTATCTTCCTGATGAAGTTCATACAGTGACATCAACTCTTGCTCTGCTGTGGAAGCTACAGTAGTTAGAAGCAGAGTTAGACCCTCAGAGCCCCCACATTCTTCGGCCATGTTCAACTCAGCCCTAAGCATTGGGAAGTACAGGAGTATGTGGCTCAAGATGTCTATGCTTGATGCAGTGTAACCTGCTCGTGACCATACAGCAACAGTGACATTAATGTGACTTTGGTGCCTACTTATTCCACCAAAATTAACATAACACCGGGGTAATTTTCTCCTGCTCTTTCTCTACAGATAAATAGCTGCAAGACTGAGGGAGATCTAGCCTTCACAAGTCAGAAACCTAGAATACTGCCTAGTGCACTGGGTTTAAGCATCCTTAGAGACTCTCATTAAGCCTCCTGGTAACATGCACATTCTCAGCGCATTTGTGTTACAAGAAAGACAAAACCACATTGTCCCTGAAGTTTGGTAAAACACTTCCATGTATCTTCACACTGCAGAGAGACGTGACTTGTGCTCTAACTACAGACTGTATATTAACTATGCAAGTGAAGAACTAATACAGTTTAAGCTTTGCCTACTGTGATGTGTCTCTTCTGATAGGTAGTTCAGCTCTGGGCTGACGGTAATTATGCTGGAAAGAGTCATACTGTCATCCTCTCCTTATCTGTCCTTCCTTAACATAACCATCCCCACTCCAAGAACCTCCCTGAATGAATGAACTTGCTACAGTAGAACTGTCTCCACTCAGAGAGGGGAAAGCCTGACCCCATCTGGACAAGAACACGATGCAACTTTTGTCCTACAAAAGACACTGGCTATCTATTATTACCTCATCTCCTGCATCCTTATAGGAAACTGCTAGTCTTGACACAGATTACCTCCTTGTAGTGCTTCATACAAACTAGCCAGCTCATGTGAACCCCGCTGGCAACTTTAACAGCATAAAGGCACTTGAAAATCATTTCCTTAAGAGTGCTTCAAGTCATGCAAGTGAGACCAAGAAGTTATGAATTCTGCTTTTACTAAAATTCATCAGCCACTTGGGTCTGTTTAATTGTGCTGCTGCTCAAAGTTGCAGTAGCACCCCCTGCTCCAGTCCAAGTGGCTGCAAAGACTGAGGTCAAGGCATAAAGCATTCACATCTTTTTGCTTTGCACACACCAAATAAACAGTCTGCTAGAGAGAAAGCTAGTAAAAACCATGAGGAGGTAAAGAAAGCTGTCAGAACAGCAGGTCTTGTTAGCAGCAGTATCACTGTCTGTTCTGTCCTGTTCTGACTGGAAAGTGCTTTTCATGTTTGCAGCTCTCCAAAGTTTTCTTCACACAATTAAAATCATGGGTTTAAATGGGCAACCCTCTGCTTTTAAGGCAGCTTTTCATGAATGCTTCCTAACATTGCTAGTAGAAATTAAAATAAAAAAATGAAAAAGACAATCCAGAAAGCCCAAACATTTCTTTTTATCAGAACATATTTTAGGATCTGTTCTGTTATCCCACCAACATGGAAAACTAATGGAAAGTTTTTCAAGTTTGTGTTAGACTACTTTTATGGATTATACAAAAAAGTACACAAATTCCTCTTCATCCAAACCACACACTGCTGATTCTATCCCAGTTGCGACAGTTTCCCAGCAACTGTCTTTTAATCCACTGTATGCCTAAGCAAAGAAAGTTGTAATCAATTCAGAGTAAGACACAAACCCAGCTGAGGAGCATATTGCCTCTTGCTTTAGAGCCTGCTAAAAGCCCTCACGCACGTCACAGTTCAACCCACTTGCTCAGCAAGGCTGGGCTCAGCAAGACTGGGCTTTCTCCAAGCAGGGAAGCAAAGCACTACCATGGTATGTGGCAGTGGAGCTGGGATTCATGCACGCTTCTACTCAATCCCCTTAGATCTACCAGACGTGCTGGCTATGCCAGGAGTGTGGTGCATGTTGGAAGTGTGTGAAAGGAACACAAACTCCTAGAACTGATGGCTAGGGAAGCTTTGCTGGGGCCTTTTTAGAGACTGTGAAAGCAGATGCACTGAAAAGGAAAGGGAATGAGCCCCAAGTATCTACACCTGTGCTGTTCTGCTGAGGAGGATGGACTTTCACGTGTTCAGGGGCCCTGGAGGCAAAGGAGCATGCCAGAGAAGGGATGGCAAATGGCCCTGTCTTGTGATCCACTTTCTTTGCACTAACTGGCCACGTCCCACGACCAGCTCCACGCAGCTAAAGCAATAGGCTACGCGGCAACAGGCAGCACTGTGCTGGGCCCTCTGATCCCGCAGCAGCAGCCCCGAAAAAGCCCAGGTTCCTCCAAAAAGGCCGCGTCCCGGCACACTGGGCATCCTCTGCCTGAGAAGGGCTGCAGGCGGCCGGCTCTTCCCGCGGTTGCTTCTCTCCAGCGGTGCTGGCCTACTGCCGGCCGCAGGGCTGTGCGCGCTTACCAGAAGCCAGTGCTCCTCCAAAAGTGCTCCAGGGGCCGCTCGGCTCGCCGGACATCCACGTACACGGTGTACGCCGCGGAGCCCGCGCCCAGCTGCACCACTAACCACAGCAGCGGCCCCATGGTGGGACGAGGGGCCGGGCCGGGCCCAGCCGGCGCCCGCTACCGACGCACCGCTGACGCGACGCGCAGCGCCCACGCAGGAGGCGGCAGGCATAGCGGCTTCCGCCCGCGGCGGGTCTCGCCGTGCCTGTGCTGAGCGTGTTTAACCCGCCGCGGGCAGTCCGGGTGGCAGCCCCTCCGCCCGAAGGCCGGGCGTCCCGTGCTCTGCGGTGCTGTGCTGGCGTAGCCAGTGCCCGGGAATTGCGCCGCCGGCGCGCGGTTGCCGCCGTGGCGGTTCCCCTGCGTACCGCGCGGGGGAGATGTGCGCTCGGGCTGCCGCTCCGACCCGCTGCCCCGCGGTGGCGCATCCCGCCAGAGAGAGTGGTGCTGGGCGGCGGGCCGGGTGGTCGGAACAGCCGTCCCTGAAAGAACGTGTTGGCAGGGTTGGAACTACGTCCGCCTCCTCGGTTTAAAACGACGCAGCGATCTCGGGGTGGCGGGGAGCTCGAAGCGCCCTGCGTAATGGAGAGTCTGTAGGCGGACTTTCCGAATTCGTATCGTCCCATGGCCCCCGTAATGGTGCCCACACCAGGGAGACTGCAGAGAGCTGGGCTGCAAGCGATCTCCAGCCAGAGAACCAAGTTGGGAGTCCAGTTCAGCTGTGTCCATCTGTGTTTGAAACTCCAGCTGTGTCCATGGAAATTGAGGCTGTCGTTCCCAGTAGAGAAATCAAAATTTGCCACCCCAAAAACTCCGGTATTTCAGCCCCTGTCACCAGAGTTCTCCCTGAATCAGTTGTGCTAGAGCTAGCAGAGGGGAAGTCAGGCAGATGTGTATTCCTCAGCTCAAGAATAATGCGACTAGGAGAAGACTCGTAAGCTTACGCCATGTGTAATCCTGCTTGAGCCAGGAAGTACCTCATCTGAGAAGAGTGACAAACTGCAAGCCCTGACTAAGCACAGGGGCTTGGTTCTCATTGGTGATACATTACTCTCTTGCTTGCAGCTTCATCTGCCTCTTGAAGCTCAGTCCCTTACAAGGTTCACAGCTAAAATTCAGGCATGACATTCCAGACAGGCAAGTGGGAATGGCAGTCTGGCATTGTGACTTGACTCTGGCACAGGGGATTTCCCTAAATTCCCCAGGGCTCCTCATGCTGTGGCTCAGCCCCAGTACTCCAATGCCTTGGAAGAGCAAGGCCCAAGCTGAGCTCTAGTGAGGTTTCCGAGCAAGATATTTAAGAGATCACCTTTTTCCTTACAGGAAATGCCAGTTTGGAAGCTAGGGCTTCTGCAGGCGGATACTTGTCTCTTCTAGAATCTGTTTTCTGAGAAGACATTAGGCAGTAGAAATGCAAACTTATGTAGCGTCTGGCAACCTGGGAGCCAGTAAGCAGGAAATTCAGCCCTTTGCTGCTAGCTGCACAGCTGCCTTTGGGTGAGTGCTGCTGCCTGGGCTTCAGTGAGGCTGCAGACGTTTTGCTAGCTGGAAAGGATGGTGCATAGGAACAGAGGACCTCACTGATACTGCCTCTCTTGTTGGCTTCATCTCCAGAGGGATATGCTGGAGGAAATGAATACCGGACTACCAAACGTCATGCTGTGTTTTATTGCCTATTAACAGCAACCCTGCACCTTGCTGCCCTTAAGTGCATAGGGTTAGTTGTGGGGCAGGCACCTCCAGCACATTGCTTCAGTGGGCTCCTCCCTTGCAGAGGATCCAAAAGCTCAGCCTTCCAAGCAAAAGCAAATTTCAGCAAAAAGGGAGAAACCCAGTGAACCCCATGGTTTCTTACCACAGACAGTTCCTGCTAGGATCAGGAAGGCTTGAGCCCTGAAAACCACCCTGACTTTCCCTCAGAGACAGACAAAATGAAGCTGTTGTATTTCAGCTTGGCTGTTTTCAAAGTTGTATCTGGAAGGCAAGGTGTCTAATGAGAACTATGTCCATTTGGCCATGAAACCCTGTCCTTACTCAGACATGGTATGAGGCATGTTGTAGAAAGTCCTGAAACATAACAGAGGCATGGATGCAGATGGCACTCTCTTAGTGTTTTAAAGAAGTGTCTGTCAGAGCCTCAGGGAAAGACTTCCCCAGACGTCTGACAAGACTGTGATCTCCAGAGCATTTCCTGGAAGGAAGCAGAAGGTTCTGCTCAGAGATTGGGGAGACTAAAGACCCTGTCTCCCTTGTTTTCTGTGCTTCCCCCAGAGCATGGGGGAGTGCTGCATTTGGCACATTAACCACATCAGACTAGAAGTTGAGAGGCGAAACCTCTGCCAGAAGAGAAATGGGGAACTGGAGGCATCTCTGCATCACCCCCACAGGTTTCTCTTCCCATGTCTGAGAAAGCAGCTAACAAGTTTTGTCAAGGTACTTCTGAAGAACTGCAGTTGCCAGCAGAAGGACTTCACTGCTCACTGCACTTGCCCAGTGCCTCCTGCCAGAGAAACAAAATGCAGCAGAAAGAGTGACGTACTCCCTGTGGAGGAGCCTGATATGCCTCTGTTCCCAAAACCTACAGAGATGCTGTAGGGAGAACAGCTGGGGCCAAATGGTTTGCTTTTTCCTAACCAGGGTAGCCAGCTGGACTGATTTGTTCCTGGAAGCTGTGCAACTCTCCCAAGCCTCTTCTACCAAGAGCATGGCAAATGCAAGGGTTACCACAGATGACCTCCAGTTTCCCAGGTGTAAAAGTTTGATTCAGAGCTAAACAACTGCGTCCAGCTTGCTGTGAGCAAGGTTCTAAAGACTGTCAGGCAGAGCACTGATAAAGTCCCTAAGCCACGGGGAAATACCCTCTTGCCTTCGACTTTCCACTCATTCCAGAGCTGGGAAGTACCCAGATCTGTGGAGCATTTTATCATTTTATCTCACAGCTGACACTCCCAACCAAAGGACACTGGAGATTTTACAGCAATCTCCTCTTACCTCCCTGCACAGACCAGGAACTCCTGTCCTGAGGCATTCTTGCAGAGGCACATGGACACAGGAGATGGCAGGAGAATGGAAGGGAAGTAGCAGCACTGTGCAGTGCCCCTTTCCCGTATGCTGAGGCTGACCCTTCCCAGCCTGAGTGACAGCTCCATGGCCAGTGTAAACCCCTCCAAATGTCTCAGGCTGGGCAGATGGGCTAAAACCTGTTAGTCCTGAGTTGAGTCGCTTCTCCCAAAAGGGCTATGCAAACCATTTGGCCCCAGCTGCTCTTCCTGCAGCTTCCCTGCAGATGTTTAGGGAACAGAGGTATATTGAGCTGCTTCAGGCATATCAGGGAGCAGGTAGCTCTTCCTGCTGTGTTTGCTTTCTCAGTCAGGAGGTACCTGCACAATACAGAGAAAACCAGTACACAGCAAATTGTGGGGGAGGGCTTTTCTGTTCAGATGCCTCCAGCTCCTTCAGCACCTTGGCCTCAAAGAGCACCTCAGGAAAAGCCCATATAGCCATCTAATTATGCCACATGGCAGGCACGGGAATTTTGGTATAACATATAGAGCCCAAAACCTAGAAAATTGTCCCAGGCATGAGTTCCGCTCTTGACCCCTAGGACAGACAGATACCTGTATATTTTTAGCAATAACTAAGGATTAAAAATGGTGAGACATTCCAGAGCTTAGGACAATCTTTGCTTTTTGGATAACTTCATATTCCCACAGGTTAGCAGCTGGTCTGTGGGCAGTTGTGATGTACAGTTATAGGAGCAGGTATAGCATAGAGCTTGAAATTTAGCTAGATGATCGTGTGGAATGGTCTGGGGGAGGGGAACACGACAAATCTGTTTTTCTCTCCTAGCAGAGGGCCTGTGATAACTTCATGCTAACTCAAGGAAAAGGTAAAAGGCAAGAACTCGAGGACAGAATGGTATCACCCCAGGGCTGCTCCCTCGGGCAGCAGAGCCGAGGCACGTCACGTATCTCTTCGACAAAGACAAACAGAGGGCTGAAACACGTCCATGGGCCCCTCACAAGGACATCAAATAGCACAGACTGATAGAGGCACTGCAAGCTCGCAAGATCCTCGCATTCCAGGCGAGAGGTGAAAGTACATCACGAGGAAGACATACGGCCTTCCTCCCAGAGACCCCTGTCTGCGACCCTCACAAGGATCTGCGCAAGCGCCAAGGACTGATAAGCTAATTAGCATGAGAAGCATGAGAGTGGGCGGGCTCAGGTACTTACTATGTACAGGCGTTGATTGAATATTCGTTGTTTTATTGTATAAATGTAAGGTCGGTTCGGTGCCTCGGGGTGCACGCCTGTGGAGGAGAGATCCCCCTGCATCTGCGCACAACAAACATACCTGCGGTATAACTTTCCAGTTATGGAGCCGATTTCCATACGTCAGATGGACTCAGCTGAACAGACTCAAATTTCATGTCACATTTAATCCAGATTAACCAGGGTTCCTGCCAAAAGTGCTGGTCCTGCTCTTCCCTGCCACTGCTTGCTTTCTGCATTTTCCATGTGTGTCAGGTTTGACAGACAGACTGGGTGGGAAGCAACTCCTTTGTTGGGACAGTTTGTTTTCTTGTGGCCTGGCACGCTACAGTGGTGTGGCACTGTGTGGTGCTGGTGCACAGTATTCGGCAACAGAGGAAGCACACGGACAGGGGTGGGGAGAGTAAGACCAGCCTTGACTCAACAGACAGATGTACTACCTGCTGCCTGGTGATGAGTGCCGCTGCTGGTGCTTGGTTTTCTCCAAACCAGCAGTCATCTGCCCCAGCTAGAAGCAGGATGTAGTGTAAGTAGCCTGGTGCTCTCCTGAAACTTGAAGATGCCCAAAACATACCATCCTAGAGTTGAATGGTACGGGCACCACTTTGGAACCCAAAGCAAGGGTTGATGAGTTGGGTAGGAGAGGATAGGGTGGTTTTTGCCCCTGTGTAGGGTGGATTATGCCATTCCACTCCTAGGGCTTTCAGATTGTTCAGTGTCTGCTTCTTTCCTGGTGCCATGACTTTTTTTTTTTTTTTTTTACTGACTCCCACTTTTGGTCTAGAAATAAAACTTTGGTGCAATTTGGAAGTGGTTTATGGCTCTTGCAGTGGACTTTCTGCACTTCATAGCTGAGGTGCAGGTCCTCTGCACTCTAAGGAGATTGGTTGCTAGTAATACAACATTGTGTGGGTACATTCAAACAGCTAGATTCAGAGTGATGAAAAAATTTCACAGGTGCTTTCCTTCTCATTACTTAGATTATCTAAGATGCAATCAAGAGGTCTTGTTATCACCTCTGCAGAACACAACAAACTTAACAAGTATTATGGGCATGGTTGCAATTCTAGACATCATCCATGTGCACATCCCTAATATACCAAAGCTGGATATATTGAAGAACAGGATTTCACACCTTCCTGTGTTCATAATGCCTGTCATTCTACCCTGGCTTTCACCAGAGTGTATACAGTTCCTCAGTAAGTGCGTTCTCATTCTTCCAGGGACGTGGACCTTATCATCCAGATATCAACTCTTAACCTCCCTTGATTCAATATGTATATATAATTCTATCATTAGTGTGTATATATAATTCTATCATTACAAGTACTAGGCCAAGGGCTTTACATTAACATGACAGTGTGTTGTCTGGCCCTGAGCTGCTTGTAGCTGTAGTAATAATTGTTTGGTGGCTGGGTGACTGTTGACTAAATTTTTTCAGCTTAGCTTAGTAAATACCATTGAGAGTAAAATGTGTCAGGGCACAGCACGGGAAGCAGAGGGAGGTAAGGGGGCTAAAAGCACTGGCAAGGACCTCATCAGCCCCATCCACAGCCCCTGAATCAAAGAGCACAGCAGGCTCTGAAGTGGCAGATGTGGTCAGCACAGAGCCCAGATCACCAAGTCTGACCAGCCAAAATCATGGTGACACGATGGCTCTGAGGTCAAGCTGGGAAGTCAGTCTGCAGATCCAGGTCCAGATCAACAAGGTCCATGGTCAGATGTCAGCTGTGCTGAGACCAGCACTTCTACAGGATAGTTGGGGTAGGGGTTGAAGGCCTGAGGCTGAGCTGAAATGGGACTCCTGGCCCATGAGCAGGGACTGCAGGTAGTGGCCTGTGGGGAGGCTGGTCAGGGCTATTGAGACCTGTTAGTGTACTCAGGCCCTGAATAACTGTATGTTAATACAGTCTTTGCATAGTTCTTTATGTTCACTGAAGTTGGGGAAGGTTTTATTGCAAACAGTGACAACACTTGTGTTTTGTTGATAGAGAGGGCTAGTGGGAATATGAAATGTTCTTCCTGTGCTGGATTATGTACTGAAGTATTTTGGTGCTGAGCTTGATGATAGCGTGTACTCCTTCTACACTTGGCAAGGAAATAACTCCAAAGGGTTTTACTGCTGGTTGTGAAGTTCTGGGTTCAATCCACTGCCCCTGAGTGAAGAGCTACCCTGTGTCTAAGTGTCAAAGTTTAGCTGGGAGCTAATGAAAATAAAGCAGATTTTATTAATGAAACATAGAAAAATAGCCCCGAGCATGGCTCAGGCAACCACTCTGCAGTCACCATTAGCCTACCTTTGGTGAAAAAAATGTCATATCAAGGACTCTGTGTGATATCCACTTCTGCTTAGGGAAAGCTTGTGTCCTCCCTGAGTCTTAGGGCTCAGAAGGACAATGGTGCCCGAAATGTAAGAGCAGAGGAAAGGGGTAGGTGATAGGAATTTAATGTTTGTCAGTCTTGGTCTTTAGCATGATATTAATGTAACTGAACTAAAGATAGCAATCTGCTGTATTTATTTAGACTGAAAAGACCTTAATTAGATTAATAACAAATTCTAAACTTTTCATATAATCTGCATCTCCTTTTGTCCATAGCAAAATATAGTTTATAATGTAGGCAAAATGTTGCATGGGTACCAGTAACAATGGTATTGATGTTACATAGCAGTTAACCTTCTGTACATCTCTTACAACTGTGGTCATGAACCAGAGGCCCAGCAGTATGCTGGCTAGCTGTTGTTGATATCCATCCTTCACACATTTAATCCTTCAGACAAGCCACCTTATCTCCTCATTTTCCTCTTTGGCTGCATCAGCTCTCAAGGGCAAAAATTACCATTTCTTTGTGTGGCACCCTGCATCAATCAGTTCTCTTTCAACTCTCTTAGTTCCTCTGGTTTGGATGTATTTACCTGTCATCAGAGCATGTTCCACTTCTTACTTTGAGAAAGGGAGGCTCAGAATGAAGGAAATAACAAGATTTATCCCTCAAACCTCAGTCAGCTTTTTTTACTGCCGTTGTTCCTAACACTGCCATGAACACACAGGATGGACAGGGAATGGGGAGTTGATTTCCACACCTCACTCTGCCAAACACATACAAAAAGAGTTGGAATATTATCATAGAAACACAGAATGGTTTGGGTTGGAAGGGACCTCAAGGATCATCCAGTTCTACCCCCTCCTCCATAGGCAAGGACATCCTTCCCTACACCAGGTTGCCCAAAGCCCCATCCAACCTGGCCTGTTGGATGAGTGTTTAGTGAACTTCTCCAAGTCACCTGGCAGAGGTACAAGATTTACCTTCTGTTGCAATCTCCATTTACAGGGCTTCCTTAGAAAAACACATGCATTGTCATTGGTTCTTGCTCATGCTGGCCTGGACTGGGAGCAGCTAACAAGGCTTTTTCTCAAATTTGTGATGGTCTAGCTCATCTCAGCATGTGAACATGTGCAGATGGTTCCCTTCCAGGATAGACATGGCAGTTTCCTGAAGCCAGCTTGGTAACATGCTTTTTTTTGAAACTGCCTCTGCCAGGTGTCACAAAAATGCAGCAGAAAGCAGGGCTCTGGCCCATTCTTTTTACTTCACTTTTCTGTTCTGCTGAGCAAAATTTACTCTGTACTTACATGCAAAGCCTTTTTAATGTTGTTGCAGAGTAACCTTCAAGTTTTAAGGGGAAAACCACAACTCTTTCTCATTGTCACCTATGCATTTGTATGGTAAAAAGTGTGAGTGTCCAAAAGCAGATAGGGGGCCATGTGGTTTCATAAAAGCACAGCTGTCCATTGTGGGTATGTGCTTCTGAATATGAGGAGGAAAATGTGCCTACTGTGATCGAAGAGAAAGCATTTGTGACTGCAAGGACCAGGCAGAATCCCACTGAGTTAGCTTTCATTGGACACCTTGTGCTAGGCAACAAGGTAATTTGGTAACAGTGCAGCAGCAGAAGCAGCAGCATGGCCTCAGAAGTGCCCATCAGAAGTTTTGGGTGTCATAGGAGGAAACCACACTGTCTGCCACTCTGATTCCTTATGTGCACTGGGTCTGAACAGGAAGGGGCAGTGAATCTGTTTTATCCTCTTCTGCGTGAGTGTGAGTATCTAAAGACAAGATGGGATACTTTCAAATTCCATAGTCCAACAGCATTCAAGCAAAGTTACCCAGTGGATGTTTCACAGTGCTGAATTGCACTTCATGGTGCTAAACAAGTGGCGGTTGAGTCCAGTCACTTGTAGCCAGGCAGGAACCAATTATTGAGTGACGGTTGTAGCTTCCAGGTGCTCCCAGTTGCTACAAGATTTTTGTCAGCTTCTGTTTTGCAGCTGGCCCAGGAGCAAATATTTATTATTTATATATCTGCCCTTAATGGGTCCATTAACTAACCATTTGTCATAATGCCTGGCAAACAGAATGCCACAGACACTGATTTTTTTTTTTTTTTTTTTTTTTTTTGTCAGTTAGAACTAACACTGTATTCAGTCTGACTGTAGGTCTTGGAAATCTGTGGTGCTGGTTGCACCAGAAGCAATGATCCCTCATGGTTTCAACTTTATGTTCAGGTTAGATGCCAATCAACATATTAATTAATACAGGTTTGGAAGCCTACCCCAAAAATGGAAAGGCACAGGATTACACATTCTCACTTGTTTACCCCACAGGACATGGATTGTAACTGATGTTTTGTAAGGGTTGTTGAGAGGCAGAGGCAAAATTAATAATAAATCACAAATTCCTCTAAAAATCAGAATGGCTGCTCTCTGAGTCCTTTGAAAAGCCTTCATTGGCTTGTTTTGTCTAAATAAGTCAACCCAGATGTACTCAATTAAAACTAAACAAAGGAATTTGCCACTTTTACACCAAGTATAGCCTTTATTTCTGTATTGGACTTCCTGTGGCCATCACATGAGCTCGTGAGGCAACCCAGAAGCTCTTCAAGTTAGGAAACATGCCAGTAATTGAGAACGTGAGTACACTCCCAGCATGAAGCAGGTAAATAAAACTAAGGGCATTGGGTCACTACCCTTTTCAAAACAAGGAATAAAGTTGTTTTCCTCTGCCATATAATATTCTTAGCAGTGGGTCTGTGTTGCCCATAATCAGTGAAGAAACCAAATTTCAGTAATAAATGCTCTGGCTTTCATTCTACAGCAAACCTATGGCTTGTCTCTAATCCATTCTATATCCATCTTGTATAAGCCCTAATTAATGTTTAATTCCTTACCAAAGTCTTCCATTAGGGATTCACTTTCTTTCTGGGAGGCATAGGGCCATCACAACTAACATGTATTATTTGTTTGACAGTTTTATGTTTCAGTTGGAACAATTTGCAGAGCTGTCCATCAGTATCTTCCCTGCAGCTTTGCAGCCTTTCTATTTTAGTCATGAACTGCAGAACAGAACAAAGTAACAAGCCACTAAGTGACACTTAAAAACTGAAGGAATAAAGTTCAGAACAGCCACTGGAAATACTTTGCCTAATGATTTATTAATTTGTTTTACTTTGTGGCATGGCTTAACCTGTCAGGCAACTAAAACCACCACATATCCATTTGCTCAATCCCCCCTGACACCAGTGGGATGGGGGAGAGAATCAAAAAGAAAAAAAAAGGTAGAGCCCATTGGTTGAGATAAAGACAATTTAATAGGACAGAAAATGATAATGGTGATAGTGATAACAACAGCAATACTACTACTAATAAAGAATATATGAAAAAAATCGATGAACAGCACAATTGCTCACCCCCAGAAACTGATGCTCCGCTAGTTCCTGAGCTGCATACCTTCTGGTCAATTCCCTCAGTTCTATTCACAGCATGATCTCATATGGTATGAAATACACCCGTGGACAGTTTGTGTCAGCTATCCTGGCTGTGTCCCCTCCCAGCTTGGGTGCCCCTCGCTTGCTCATTGACAGAGCAGTGTGAGAACCTGAGAAGTCCTTGACTGCTTGGCAGCAACTAAAACATCAGTGTGTTACCAACATTGCTCTCATGCTGGTTCCAAAACACAGCACTACATTGGCTGCTAGATAAGAAAATTTAGGTCTATCCCAGCCAAAACTAGGACATTTTGTTTTGCAATGGCTTCAGAAGAGAAGCTGTGCTTCAGAGACATCTCCTCAGCAATGCAGGATTTGCAGTATTTTCGTGTTATGGCTGACACAGTTCTCCCTATCAAGTACTAGCTTCTCCAAATCTGGGTAGGGGATGACAGACACCTGTCCGGAGTGTGGGATTGACAGTGCACTGTGGAAAACTAGTAAAAACCTTTTTGCACTCTCCAAGCATTTGGGCATCATGTGGCAGGGCAACAGGAGGAGACAAGGGAAGAGTTGTCGACAAGTCCAGCCATTGGGCACCCCTGCAGGCACACTGCCTTGCAAAACGGGGAAAGTCTGTGCCCTTACCCCTCCAGGGCTGACCAGTCCCAGGGCAAAAGCCTCATGCCAGCTGCTCCATCATTTTATACAGTGTTCTCTAGGGGCTTTTTGTAACGGCAGGAGGAGCCTGCTGAAACGCAGAGTGCACTCATGTGAAAAGAAAGCCTGGGGATTTGCACCTCAGACTTGTGTTCATGCTTGGCCTGATACAGACTGAAGCAAGTCCTGGAAAATGTGTGTTCACAGTGGTACCCAGGCAAAAGCAAGATGGACTTGTTTGGTTGCTTGAAATATTTTTTGCTATGCTTTCCAACCAGTTTCAGTCCAACCAGAAGGTGTAAGTTATACTTGTGGATAAATAACTCATGGGAAAACTTCTCAGGCAAGGTTTTTCTATTTGCACAGTGGTGGAATAGAAAGTTAACTGAAGTACTTATTTTCAAGGAGCAAAACTCATGAAACAACTCATGTTAAAGCTGGCAGGTTTTCTGTGTTCAGGCAATACAATAAAACAGACCACAAGGTCATCCAGCTTTGGAGATTTGCAGATGCTTTCTAAATAGACCTGGTGAATTCTTTTGACTTCCTGAAAATAAACTGGTAATTTTCTTGAGCTGGAGCACAAACGCTTTCTTCCAAAACCCAAAGCAGGTTTAGCAGCTCAGCATACATAAGTGTTGCACACACTTTTGGAATTTTATGGACATATGCTTGGTACCATTACATGCTGTGAAGCAGCCTAATCCAGACAGGGCAGGATCATCAGAGGGTTTAGATTGGCACAGCACATCAATATCAAGTATGCCTTGCACTCTTCAGGCCTTCCAAGCCTATCAACCTGATGGGTAAAATATTATATTTGTATTTATACTTAGTCACATGCTCTGACTTACTGGCCCTGTGTGGAACCAGGAGTTGATGATCCTTATGGGTCCCTTCAAACTCGGGTTATTCTATGATTCTATGATTATATGCAACCACATTGATAACATCTTCCCCTTCTCCGGGGAGTCAGCTCTCAATATCTTGTCGCTGTCTGCAAGCCTGTCTCCTTGCAGTCATGACATCATGGATTGCTCTTTTTCTACATAGTGGCTTCATTTTTCTTCACAGTGTATATTTTGCCACTCCAGATTAACAACTTATCATAATTTCTATCTGACCAAGTGGGTAAGAAAGGATAAGGTTTTTCTGGGGAGGACAGGGACTGCAAAGCAGCAGCACTGAAATCTGTACTTTCCAAATCATATCCTTTGTTTTGGCTTGCATTTTTCAAACTTCAGCTGTGCTGGTAAGAATTTGTTCAGAGTCATTGGAATTTTGGGTTTAAAGGGGGAAGGAAGAAACAAACTATAGAAATGCCAGGAACAAAGTAGAATTCAGTAATCTCTTCAATAGCTTTTTATGTGATGAGTAACAAATCTGTGGGTACAGGCTATCAAGGCAGTGAAATCTAGAGGTGTTTATCAGACTGGCTTTAAATATCAATTTTTTCCCTTCCCAAAATTAACCGTTTTGTATTCAAGAGAAACCACTTTGAAAAACTAAGGATACTTGAAATTTTTCTACTGTCCATAGAAGTGGCCAAGGAAAATGAGGTTTCTTTGCAGAAAATGTCTCTTCTTTCAAATTTTTTGCCTTCTCTCAAACTTTGATCTTGTCTAAATTGAGAGGCTTCTAAACCACAGGGTTCTGTTGCTGAGACAAAAACATTTTACTTCCAGCAGATGTTAGCTGTCATTGCTGCTTGCTCCTTATGGGCCTACTCCAGGAATTTCACCCTTTGCTCTTCCTTGTCATGCTACAGCTCATTGACAACGTAAATGTGTCAGACAAGCACTGGCACACTCTCGCCTATCTTGGTGCTGATGTTTGACATGGCACCAACGTGCTGTGATGCCCCGTGAATCAGAGTTGCCACTTCATGTCACTTCTTGCTCTTTTATCATGTTATCCCTTAGCATTTGCATTTGTGGGCCAGGAACCTCGCAGCTGAATTTATGCCCTTGAACCCAAGGGGTGTCCTGCTGCCAACTTCTATCTACCTTCTTCAACACTTTTGATTGAAAACTGCTGCATCTTTTGTAGTGTGTATGAATGACAGTTGAAATCTGCCTGGCATGATCTCACACTTCAGCTCAGCACATAATTCAGCTTTGATCGTGACTGCACAGTTACATTCCTCCTTAGGAAGGTAATGCAGGCTGCTTTAAGGCACTCTTAATAACGTGCTACTGGATGCTCTGCCTAAAAGCAAATCACAGTAGTTAGTCACAGCACTCTGCTGCCCAAATGAATTTCTGATTGTTGTCATCTGTTTTGCAACAATTTTTGCTTCATTCATATAAACGAATCATGAGCTCAAACACAATGTATGTACAATATTATAGAGACAACACCTTAAGGCATCTAGCACACAGAGCTAACATAGGACCTGCTGTGCAGCTGCCGGAGGCCTGCAGGGGAACTGTCATGCTTTCTTCACTTCTGCCACCCACTTTCCTCCTTAATAAGCTAAATTCTTCTTACTGTCCTAGTAATTCTGCCCTAATTATTATCAATGTGGACATCTTCCGTGATACTGCCTGCTTGGCCAATTTTAGGAGATGTCAAGTGGTACAAGCTTACAGCAAATAGAGTGCCTGTGCCAGTCTCAGAGTCTACAGAAGACATAAGAGGTAAAGCATTGTTATCCTGTTGTACAAGATAAAACAAGAGGAGGATAAAAGTGTGGGATCTGTCTGGCCTAACCTAAGCTACCCAGAAGGAAGAATTAACTAGTCCCTGTGGAACAAGCTCTGAGATGTCCCTGATCAAAGTCAACTTCTGCAGCAGCAAATCTTCTTCCACTGATGACAGAGAAAGCCTTGAAATGGACACCTCATTTCTGCATAGCTAGAGTTAGATGGAATTAATCCCCCATTAAGCAGTTTATGAACTTCTGCCTGAAGCAAAGATAGGAACATCTCAGCTATGCCTAAACCTAAGACCGCATCACAAGAACGGTGGCACAGCAACTGATTGCCAAACACTCCTGTCTAATTCCAAGCCTGTGCACAAAGCTTGAAGCCTGTCCCCTTCAGACATTGCCTTGCTCATAGTTAATAGTCAGTGGCAATACTTGTGTAACTAAAGCAGATGATGTTTTTAATTAATTTTTCCACTTACTCCCTCTCTCAGTCACAATGCTCATTATGAGGTTGCTGTTACTGTCCTTTCTTCCTTCCATATGCTTTTGGAACACAAAAGAAAATATGGTTTCTGACCATAATGACATCAGGCTTTCTCCTTAAAGTTTTTAGCCAGAGGCACAAGAGGTATTGATGGCTTAGCCTGTCCTAGAAATGTCTGAATTCATAAGGTTGATGAAACCATGCGTTAAATGAAGTGTACAGATCTCTGTAGCTGTCAGACAGTCGTTTAACAAAAATAAAGCACTGCTACATAAAGAAGAAAGTCACTCAACTTCACTGATGGCCTCCATGCCTGGCTCACTAATACAAAGTTGTCCATAGGAGAGGTGGACAAGTCCACTGTGCTATGAAAAACATGATCCTGCCACTTGGCACTTGTTAACCTGAAGGCATCCGTCTATGCTTTAGCTACAGAACTGCTGTTTTCTTGGTGGACTTGCTCCTTACATAGCAGAGGATAGAATGGGGTTTTTTTTCTGAATTACCAGAAATTTAGATCTTAATTTGTCATCCATTTAAATGGGAATGGGCAGCCTTGAGGTGCTCTCCTTCCAGGTGCAAATTTAGGCCAGCCTCAAAAGGTAAAATATTGTAACTCAGGCATCCAAAAAAACCATGTTTTGGGACCACTGGAGCTTTGGTCCCTTATACTGCAGTGTCTCTGTTCTTTGCGCCTCTGCGGCTAGTGATTGATTTAAATTCTGTCAGCCCCACAGCTGTTTGTCTCGGTACACTTCGTTTGTGAGCCAGCAATTAAGTAATGAATAAAGTGGATTAAAAATATTTTCAGCTGAAGTCTGGATTTTTGGCTAAGTGGTTCTGTTTGTAGAAGGATGGCACCATTTTCTGAAGATAGAAAGGTCCTCTCCCTTCCCTTTATATAAATCCAATGAACATTTGAAATATTTTACATAAGGAGGCATGACATGATGAGATTTCATGGGAGATGACACTGCACTGCTTCATCTTCTGAGGCCACTTTTAAGTCATAGCATGCTCTTCTCCTTGACAGGAGCTCTGTCAGGGAGTTTAGGTTTAGCCAAATACTTATTTTCCTCATTTTTCATATTTTACCTGAAAAGAAATGAAAATATCTTTTTTAAATGTTCATGACTTTCTGAAAAACTGTAGAAATGGCTCAGAAAAAATAGCTCTGGGCTATATAAAACAACATTGCTGAGACATGTTGGCACAATCTGAGTAGAAGCTCTACGGTACAGTGCAGACCCAGTTTCATCACTGAGACAACAGTTTTCTCATGCAAAGAGGATAAAATTCACCAAAGACTTGCACCAGTTCCTTCTGGAGAAGAAAATAGTCCCATGGGAAGATTTCTGACCAAAGTTCTCTGCTGATGGGAAATCCAAGCACACTTAACATGCTTTATTGCCCGTCAAAGATCTGATGACAATACTGCTCTGAACTGGGTAATTTGGTAGGTTTTCATGGAGTCAAAATTTCTCAGTTCCACGTGGAATTTTTAACAGGACTACTGAGGTCTTAATAACTTAATTCCTGCCTTTTTCCATCATGCTGTAGCAGGTGGAGACATACAGAAGATGCTGTGACCCGTGTTGGAGCAAGCTCCTGGCAGAACCTGCAGCCTGTGGAGAGAGAGGCCCATGCTGGAGCAGATTTGCTGGGGGACTTGTGACTCTGTGGGAGACTTGTGACCCTGTGTGGGACCAACTGGAGCAGTCTGGGCCTGAGACGCTCAGAGACAGTCTATGATTATGACTGCACCCCATAGCAGTGACGCACACTGGGTCAGCTGGTGAGGAGCTGAAGCCCTGTGGGAAAGGACTCACATTGGAGAAGTGTGTGGAGGAATGTCTCAGGTGGGTGGGACCTCACAGTGCAGCAGGGGAAGGGTGTGAGGAGTACTCCTGGCCCCCACTAAGAAGAAAAGGACTTGTGATGACCTGGCTGAAGCTCCTATTCCCCATCTCCCCCTGTGACACCTGGGGGGAGGAAGGGAGAGAAATCATGAATAAAGTTAAGCCCAGGAAGAAGGGACGGGTCTGGGGAGATGTTTTAATATTTGGTTTTATTTCTCATTATCCTACTCTGTTTTCATTGGGTGTGTGTAATAAATTAGATTTTTTTTTTAATTCCATGTTGAGTCTGTTTTGCCCATGACACTAATTGTGGGATGATCTCTCCCTGTCCTTATCTTGACTTCTAAGAATTCAATATATATTTTCCCCCTGTCCAGCTGAAAAGGAGAGTGACAGAGCAGCTTTGGTGGGCATCTGGCCTCCAGCCAGGGTCAAACCACCACACTATAGACCGACAAAACCACATTGTCGCCCAGTAGTTCCTCTCCAGGCCTGTAATACTTCTCTCCATTTCCAAGGAACATTCCTTGTTTGTGCTAAACTTTCTGATGTTCTTTTCCTTAAGTTCTTTTAGGCTAGGAAATTTCATATCTTCAGTCTGGGACTTTTTACTGCAGTAACTGCATCACACTCTTGATTAATCTGACTCTGTACTTTCTGTCTCATGATGTCTGCCCTTTCCAGTCATCATACTCATTGCTAACGTATTTTCCCTAACAGTATTGTTGCTCTACCCATTATCCTTAATACAGGAAAAGGACATTAGGAGAGCCTCCTACACACACACGATTTCAAGATATTATGTCATAGCACCCCTTTAAGCATTTCCATTTACACTTCTTGATTTGTTAGGGACCTATGAGATGCTAAATTTCTTAGAAGTAAAATGTTAGCTATCGTATCATCCCTGGAGGCACTGCAGATGCCAATGGAGGTAGCTTCCAAGAGATCCTACTCAAGCTTGTGTGGTCTTTAATTATTTATATTATCACAACTATGTGCATAAACAAAGAAATAGTCTGTTGGTCTATCATCATTTTATCTCTTCAGAGTTGCTTCAAAATGTATCTTGATTTTCATTTTGGGATTAATGAGAAATTACATTGATGGTAAAGAGGACAAAAGAAGGTACAGAAACATCCAACCCACCCCTCCCTACAATGTAAAAGTATGTTTGTACCATAGGAAAGTATTTACAGTACTGAAGTGTGGAAATGTGTATTTTACATATTAAAAATATACTCCCAGGACTTGTTCCTTTAGTAGGAGTGCTAGAAAGGGCACGGATGATGGGTTTGGGTTTTAGTTCTTTGAAACTGATCACGTTTTATCAGCCTAAGTCTGCACCAAGAGACAAGAAGATTTGGTCCAAGCTAGAAATCACTGAAACTAAAAAACATTATGCTATTTGACACTATATGTACAACGGAAGGTGCTTTGAGATGGTGTCATTGGTGATTAATTCAAGCCACAAGGCCTCTTCCCATCCATCATTTAAAATCTGCCTAATAAAAAAAAACACTTTAAGATAAACGATCCTGAAGCATGAGCACATTGCTGCACACTTGCACACAGCAGCTGTTCAAGTTCCATCCGCAGTGATGCGCCAAATCTCCTGCACACTAGAAGCCACCAGTCAGTGCCTCGCAGATGCTGTTGGCACAGGAGGACCCAGAGCAGGAGGGAGGCCCAAGCCCAGGGTTTACACATGGGTCAGACCTAGGCTCAGCTGTGGGAATGTAGGAGATGGACAAGCTATGTGAAGGCACTGCTAAGCGTATGAGACTTGGCAAGCTGGACTGTACTAGCATGTAAGCAAAGGGTAATGACCTGGAAATGCTTGTGTCATAGCTGAATGTCTGCCAGTGAGGCAGTGAAAATTGGTTTCCTACTATTCCTCTGAAAAATGCTTTTAGCCTCTTTTGTTGTAGAGATATGCAGGAGTCAAGCAAAATAGGGCATCCCAACTGTACGGATGAGACTGTAGTCAGTGCAGAAAGGCAGGTACAACATCTGAAAGGTCAGAGTGAGCAGCAGTATCATTCTTTGTTCTTCAGTGCTCCAGGAAGAGGACTGTTTCTCCATTCTCTACGGCTCTTACTCCACAGAAGAATGAAGAGGGGAACGGTGAAGCGCTGCTGTTGGTATTGCTTCTGTGCAATCACAGGAAACTGTACTGAGTCCCTAGAGATGCTGGGGCTGGCAGGCTGGAGTCTGCAGCTGGATTTCCCTGTCACACATTTCTGGAGTAGATATGCCAGATTTCGCACAGGTGGAAGTGCATGGCTGCACACACATCTGCATGTGCAGGACAAAGCAAAGAGGACAGCATAACACCTTCAGTGGTGTCTGAAAGTGGGGGTGTTTTTGCACATGTCTTGGTGTTGACATGGCAGGTGCATCCTTAGCACTTGTGGAAGCTGATGTGAGTTTGTGCTTTGTGTAGGAATGCTAAGTTACTGCAGGCAGAGCAGGTTTCAGAGGAAAAAATACTAATGGAGGAAGAGAATGGGGAGCACACAGAGAGACAAAGTGATCTCAGATACTAAGGTAAAGGGGAAAAGGAGGGAGGACTAGAAGGACCAAAGTTGTAGCAAACAATAAGTAGCAGGAACAAGAATAAATTAGGAGGAGAAAATTTACTATTCTTCTCTTCCTCCCTTGCCTTTCTCATCACCTCTTGAACCTCTGGTGCTTTGTCCAGAAATGGAAAGGAGTCAGGAAAATGCATAGATAGCTAAGGGAGGGAGGTGGGGAGAGAGGGGGGAAGAGCAGAGTGGAGAAAAAAAGACAGAAGGAAACAGGTTTGGAGGAGAGCAGAAGGTTGAGAGTGGGAGGCTTTGTGGTAATTTTTCAACATGGTCAGGTTGTAAGGTGAAAGGGAGCAGGAGGAAAAATGTGGGTGCAAGGGGGCAGACAGATATCACTGTGGGATGACTCAGGAGATTAGACCAGTGCCACCATGAAGGGACAGAAGGATAGCATGAGAAGAACACTAAAATGTGGTGAAGGTAAGAAGTGGAACTGAGACCTAAAGCCCATCAGGTCAGCATTTGCCTACTGAACTGGGGGAAGGGGGTAGTGCGGGGGGAATGTGGTTGAGAAACAACGAGCAGCAATAATCAAGGAAAACAGCTTCTGGATGATGTCAGAAGGGAGAAGACAGGGGGGAGTGATTTGTTCTGCCTTAGTAATACTGACAGCACAACTAATAGATTCTGAAGTTGTGCCTCCAGAAGATAAAAATCTTTGTGACCTTTTCCCCCAACTGCTTGTGTGAAAAATGTCTTTTGGTGCTTCCCCCTTTGAGTTCTGTGCTCACTAAGATAGAGCTTTTCTATCAGAGGGTTGTCCCAGAGGCGGCCTCTGCCTCCCTGCCTAAGGTCTGCAGTGCCTTGAGTGGTTAAAAATCCCACTTTATTTCTGTTGTCTACCAGAGTTATGGCTGACAAGGGATGGCAGCTGAGCTTGAAAGATCTGGTCTCCAACTGCCATGTATCTCCAGTCTCCAACTGCCATGAATCTGAACAGGGCATTCTAAGGTAAAATGCCTGCATTCACAAGCAGCTGAGCTGTCCATGCAGCACATGACACAGAAAAAGCACTAGTCCCAACAACCTCTGCAAATAAAACTATTCCTTTACTACTTGAAGCCTGCTGTGGAGCTTCACATCCCAGCCTATACACCCGGTTCTTCATTTGCCTGACTGACAAGGAAGCATGAACTCAAGAAAAGTTTGCAGTAACTGGGGGAAAGGTAAAGATGGCAGCAGGACATCTTGACCATCAACTCAGTTAAAGGACTGTGCAAATTACCCTCCAGGAGCATGTGTGCTAATTTAAATATGTTAATTATATGAAGCATTGATTACTAACCAATTAGCATAAATTTAGGCGGGTTTTCCTAGTGCACAAACTTTTTGCTCCACTTTCAACTGGCTTTCTTGTCACAGAGGCTGGTGTCTCTTCCCTCTCCATCTGGATACCTCATCGGCTGCTCTTCATGGCCCAGCTTGAACTGTGCCGTCCTCTTCAGCCTTTCCCAAGGACAGCACCCCCTGCCAGCAGGGCAGGTGTGGCATGGTCCCTCCTGATGCCTGCTCACTGAGCAATCGGGATTGTCCCCTAACTCAGCCTGCAACCCCAGTCTTTTCCACCCCATAGCAACACAGCTCTTCAAGTGGGGCAGTAAGGATCACCTTTGAAAACTGTCCTACCATTGCTCTTCTCTCCAGGGGGTCACACATTCATTACCCTCACCACTGATAACCTTGCAGATTAACCCAGATACAAATTTGCAGGTGTGTTAACTTCTCACCCAGTTCCCTGGCCTGTCAGTTTTTCAGAAGAAGGAAAAGTTTGTAAATGTCAAAACATTTTAATTAGGGGTCAGCTTGTTTTCAAATTGCACATGACTACGTTACTATGTGTCATCTTTCTCCAGGTGCTGGACTTTTAACAGGAGTGCTGACTACAGCCAGACACAGGTGTCCTGTGATGCCACATGGTTGATTTCTGTTAGTGACGTGCAATGAGGGCAGCATAAATTCAAGGAGGAAGTATGAGCATCACTGGAAGAGGTGAGACAACTGGACTGCTAACATTGTTCTAACAAACACTGTAGCCTGGGGAAAACAAACACGGGTTTATTTTGTTTTCCTGGGAAAATGGAAATTTATGAGAAAAATCTTTATGTGGAAACCTACATTTTCATCTTAAAATAATTTCTAAGGAGAATTTATATATACCTTCAGCTTGGAGATGCTTTATAGCCATGCTTTGTGGCCTTTACTTCACTTACAGCCCTGTTGAGTTTGCTGCTTCTTTGAGAGTGCAAGATGGCTCCCAACCCTCCAGACACTCATGTGGTTTTTCTCTCTGCTTGAGGCTTCATGACTCCAGTGGGCTTTGGAGTACAGCATCTGTTAGTAATCCCTCAAGACTTCTTTTTCATCCCTCAAAACTTGCCATAGGCAACTTTGTCCACTTCAAATATCTTCTCTATATGGGCAGACTCATTCTTAAGTTGCTTTCTTCCAGAGAGACCTCTTCCCTTCTGCCCACATGTGAACAGCTTGTGTAGGAGATAAATAACTTTCTCAGCCTGAGCTGCAGCATTGCCGCTGTTTTGGGCTGTATGGAGGGCATCCCTTTTCTGTTTGTGGCTTTTCTCTCCACACTTACACAGCAGTGTAACTGCCTGAGCATCAGAGAATTCTATTTTGATCAGGTCATTCATCCCATCACTCAGACTTGTTCATGCTGAGTTGAGCACACATAAAGGTCATTGTGTGTCCAAGCTGCTTCTTGGGAGGCTGGATGGCACTGAGGAACATGCATTGCCTTCCACTCCTCTGCAGTTAAACAGGGCCCTCCTTTTCCAGGACCCTTTGCCTACCGGCTCTTTTCAGGAGTTCCTGTTGCAAGGAAAACGTCCCTTGAGAAGTGAAAAGAATTAATCTCTGTGGGGTTGGGATCTCTGGGTTTTTATCTTCTGTGATTAAGTGTAACAGTGGGACACAGTGGACTTGGCCTGTTAGGTAACTTCTGTAACACTGCCTGATGTTTTTCATTTATTCCACTGTTCCATTCCCACACTCACAGGATACTAGAACAGGAATTGCTGCATGTAAAAAAAGTAGAGAGAGAAATGAATGTTTTGAGCTGGCTTGTCTATCAGGAAAAAGCTTAGCATGCTGAGTTGCTCCTGTCAGGTGTCAATCTACTTGCCTTAGAGTTACTCACTCACAGTGCTGTCTGGAAATTCTGTCACATGCTGCGGTGCTTATTTCAAGGTTCAAATGGTTTCTGGTAGAGGTATTAAAACCATATAGCATCCATTTCTCCGGCTGCAGAATTACTCCTCAGCCAAGAAACTGAAGTTGTGTCCTCTCTGCATATGCTAGCAGACTCAGGTGAGCTCCAGGCAACACCTAGAGCAGCTGCTTTTGGGTGAGCATGCTTTTGGGTGAGTGGGTGGAGGGCCGAGCAAATTCCACCCCCGTGCTCCACAGGCACTGCCCTGTATCCTGCCTTCCCTCTCTCTCCTGCACTCATACACGCTCCCCCAGAGGCAGGTGCAGGTGGCTGAAAACACCAAGAGTGACCTGATGGGATGCTGCCTGGCTCCCTTCTCCCTGAGCTGCTAAGTGCTCCTTGCCTGCTGACCGTGAGAGCAACCCCGTGAGACTTCGCTCTGCTCATCCGACCTTGCTGCAAATGCGAAGCTGAAATCCATCGTTGTGCTGCCTTCTTACTGTTCAGGGGTGCTTGCGTGTCTTATTGCCTTCTGTTTCTTCCCCCAACCCTGTCTTCTCAAAAGGAAACTCTGTTCTGCTGCTGGTAATGCATCTGGAGGGGTGGCTGTGCTGGTGTTACCCTGCTTTCTGTGTGTGGGCATTCACGTTAACATGCTTGATTAAAGGTAGGCTCTCTTTGATACTAGTCTCTAAAATATTTTCTAGTTGCTGTCTCTGCTTCTGTTTTCCTGGAATGAATTGCATGTAAAACTTCTACTAGCTGTTTGTAAGCTGAAATCTGTAACATTTCAACAGTATTTTAGGAAAGCTAAAGCAATACTGATTTTCACACATGAAACTCTTCATTTGGTTTGATAATTATTTGGGGAGATGTTTCTAGCAAAGAATGAAAATTTTAAAGGACTGGTAATGATTTCATCTGGTGTGTGACTTTTGCAATGACTCAAATAATGCAGACGGCAGATATGTTAGGTACTCACACCTTCAAAAGAAAAAACTCAGTATGATTTCTATGCACAAGTCTCACTGAGCTTCAGCAGGATTTCTGCTTTTAAGTCACTACATCTTTTAAAAGTCTCAGTCTTGTGTGACTTACAGTGCTTGTGCTAACAAGGCAAAAGGCATTGTCTTAAAGCAGCACCAATGAGGTGAGAATCTGTAGCTGAAGTATAAAAAGAATGGCCTACAAACATCTTTGCTTCTGTTACTTTATTTTCAAGTATGTGTCTGCTAAGAAGCCAGGAGCAATAGTTCAAGTGAAACGTGGTTTTAGGCTTACCGATATTAGTCGGGAGACATTAGTAAGAAACTTAGGTAATTAAAGCAGGGTACTTCTAGTTGCAGTGCGATGGACGATGATGATGAGATTGAAAATTGCAGTTTCCTTTTTGAATGGCACAATGCATGATATACAAACACCCAAACCTTGTAGACATGCATCTGGATGACGCTAAAAGGATGAAAAGAAACATCAGTAAATAGAAGTTTTACTAGCATTTTCTTTCCATACATGTAAATCACCAGTAGCCGACATTTCAGGTTTTAATTGTGATAATCCCCTGAATCTGAGCATGCTTTGCATCAACTTAATGGCAGGAATGTTTCTTTGTTTGTTTGCTTTTCAAAAACAGGGGAAGGATGGCCTAAACATGAAAACAGTGCTCTGTGCTGAGACTGAGCATCTCCCTGTAGATCTGTGCAACCACTGGCCCTTGTGTTCACTGAAGGAAATGTAAATTGCAAGTTATGTCCTAAGCTGTGCCAGAGACCATGTTGCTTTACACAAACCCCTTTCATCTTTAAGATTTTTGCAGTCATAAAGGTTTATCATGATTACTTTCCTGACATGTTCTATGTCAGCCTGGGACTAACACAAAAACTTACGACCATGTGTCTGAAAATCTACTTTTTCCTCAGTTGTATCAGCAAAGTTTTTGGCATCTTCACAGGGCTTTGGTAACACAGCTGTGCTCAATATGAGGAACAAGTTCTAAATCTTTACCTTACAAAGTGTTTTGAATTTAGAGTACTGAATTATAGTAATGTGTTGAAGTAACAAGGTCGTGCAAGAGAAGTGTATTTCTGAGCTGATGTCGCTGGAGTCCACCTGACATTATCTTTCCTTTTGAAATCAAAGTCTGTAGCCTTTAGCAGTATGAAAATAACTGTTTCAAATTTGAGCTGTATGTAACAGACTCAGCACATTCTTCTTCACTCTCCAGTGAGGCAGCTCAGTGCCTGTCATAAACCATATTACCGCCAAGCCATCTAGTCCACCCTGCATTGACTGGGGTTTACAGCTGGGATCTGCACATTCCCAAAGAATGGCTCTGTATTACAAAGATGCGTGCTATTCTGTAAGAAATTCTATTATTTACACCTCACAACTTAAAAACTAGCTTCCTTCGGAGCAAAATTGTGTTATCTGAAGAGCTGAAATAGAAAACATGAGGATACAATCTAATCATCATTTTTAAGACAAGGAGGCATCATTGTAATCACATGGTCAAAGTGCCTGACATAGATTTTGATCCATCACAATTACAGCCCCAAACTTTTAATTTCTGAATAATTCACTATGCTTTTGGTAGCTCTCAGTTTTTCCATAAAAACTACTAAAGTTGAAATCTGCCACATTAAACTTTCTCTACCTCCCATCACCTTTTTCTGCTTCAGTCTGCTATCAGCAATCAGGGCTGGCCACATGGAGATCTGTAGCCTGGTTCTGATTGAGGAGACATTTCCATTCAGGTCATGGAAACATACACCTTGAGAAGACAGGGAGCAATGGGCAGCATCCCGCAGGAGAATGCTTTCAAGTGAAAGCATACCGGCAGCCCTCTTCTCTCTGTGCTCCTCTGTCTTGACACATGCTTGTAGGCACAGGATGCAGAAAAGTAGCATGGACTATTAAGTCATCCTGCACCTTCTTTCCCTTGTCTTTACCTCTGACATATCTGTTCTTTATCTTTACCAACACAGACACCACCGCCTGTGAATCAGAGGAACGGTTGTTTCACAAGCTCTTCTCCCAGTACAACCAGTTCATCAGACCAGTGGAAAATGTGTCTGATCCTGTTGCTGTATATTTTGAGGTGGCCATTACCCAGCTTACAAATGTGGTAAGGCTCATTCCAGAATACTGATGAGATTTTGGGGTGGCTGGCTGCAAACACGAGCAAATTGCCAAAGCAGCAGATGCAGTTCTTGAGATCGCACCTGCAGTTCTCACAGCTGGCGTTGTCACCTGTGCTTATGTGTTCCTGCTGAGATCTTTGCTGGTCAGTCAACCAAGTTGCTCCAGTTGCTCGAACAAGCAGTTCAAACTATGCAGATTCATTTTCCTACTCCACAGCATCAAACCCTTCCACCCCGGGCAGCAACCTCTGGCACCCAGAACAGCAGTGCCAGGTGTCCAGGTCCACTCTCCATAGGGCTCCAGAGATACCTGGTCATGTCCTCCTTGTGTAGCACATGGCCTAGTTATCCTGTGGTGCCACTGTCATTTTCCAGTGCTGCTGACAGATAATTTTTTCCCCCAAGCTTTTTTGTTCTATTTATTTCAAAATAACTTATGAGATGTACAGCCTGCAGAGCGGTATTTTAAAGCATGGGGCTGGGAGAGAATGTTGTGTGTTCTGGGGTGCACTCTATACAAGGGTGAGCGTGTCCGAGGTGGCAGACTGCTGGGCAGGGCAGAGACTGTGGAAGAAGAAAAACCTGACCTTAACTCTTACTGAAGTCTGCTCTTGAAGTAAATTACCTGCAGAACAGAGGCTGAGTTTTGATTCTGAGGTACCTAGTTGAGTCCATAATGAAGTGGCAGGCAAAGAGTGAGGAGCAGCATTCAACAGTATCCAGGGAGATAAGTTATCTGAACACATAAAAGAAGGCAGCATAAGTATGCATGGTGAAGCTAGTTGTCTTTCTCAAAGTATTTTTTTTCTGTGTAGCTTGGTGGGCTTCAGCAGTTCTCTTTCCCTCTGAAGACAGCACTGGGAGCTAGGGGATGCAGTGTGAAAAAGGAACATCATAAGTATATCAGTTGGATTTTCTCAAGAAAGAATAACGATTTTTGCAAGAATTTAGATAGTTAAACCAGAGACAGGAACCCTGCAGGTCTTCCAAATTTATCTTTGTTCGTATTTTTCAGCATGCAATATTGAAAATTCACATACAACGTTTTCTACCTTTGGCTTCTAAATATCCTAAATTTTCAATCCACATGCTTAAAAGCTAAGAACTACCCAAAGCAATATTCCTGTGGCTCATTAGAACAGGATCCTATCTTTTGGTTTTGCAACACCTTCCTCATTCATCAGGGATTTGCAGTAGCAATAAATGACTGTAAAATATAGTTGTCAGTACAACTGTGACTTAATTTAGTGTTGGTTTAGGGCACCTGCTCTAGGGGTTTGCATAGAAATGCAAGAACACTATAGTACAGATGCCATTTTCCTTGAATTTTGACCAGTAGTGCATTATGTAAGCTAAGCTTTTTAAACACGGAGTCCAACAAAACACACAGCCACTAGCAGAACCTTATTCCTCTGGCACTGGTCAGAGCAGTTGTAGATTTTGTGTTCTTCAGGTATTCAGGCTCATGCCTCAACAGTGCAGCTCTTGGTATCTCTGATATTTGTGGAGCATAATTTTTTAGTAGAGATGTAAAAAATTTTCACTAAGAATGCACAATATGCAAGCCCTCTGAAGCCAGGGAAATGCATAAATCTGGTATCAGTTAGTGTGGAGTTCTAGTTTCCACTTTTATCGGAATAAGTTTGTGGCCATCTCAGGATGCTATAATGCATATATGGAGTGAAGATGTGACGTGCCTGTTTTTTTTCCTAGGATGAAGTCAATCAGATTTTGGAAACAAATTTGTGGCTTAGACATGTAAGTGACTGCATTGCATTTCTCATGCACTTTGCACTGATAGGATGAGATGTGTGTTAACTTTTAAGCTATATTTATAGAATAAGTGCTTAATTTGTAACAAGGATTCCAAAGGTATGAGTAAGGACAAGCCAAATTAACCAAAGCCACATTTTAAAACTTAATGTCTTTATTCTTATTTCCGAGAAATTACATCTCCCATATTTCCTGTGTGGCATGTTCTCCTCCAACTTCATGATCATTTTCTTATCTGGTAAATCCAGCTGAACGTACCCGCTACAGAGCGATCAAATGTGCAACTTTACAGCCTTAGGTCATATTCCTATTGAAGACTCCAATGAAAGCATTTATTAGCAAAAGGAACATGGCTCAAATTTTTTCACCGAGGTTTTAGCATTTATAGATAGACCAAGATCCTTAGAGGACCTGAACTGCTGAGAAAAGTCAAGCCAACTTTGACCAAACCCAGCTTCCTTCATGCACTGATAGTGTGCAGATGTACCTCCTCTCTCGCAGTAAGCTGCTGTTCTCCTTTGAGGATGGCCACCTTTAGCCTGCATTGTGCACTCCAGTGAGAGCAACAGCAGCAAGGCCAGTATTTCCTCTCAGCCCTGGGGAGGTAGCCTTGCACTTTTAAGGGTCTATACTGATGCAGCAAGACAGAGGAGAGATGTCACCATGTGAGCAGTGGAAGTAGCAAATCAGTGTGAGTAGTATTCATATATATATATCTCCAGTGCTTCTCTAGGTCATGGCCTCATTGCTTTTGGACTATTGTCCCCTTTTACACATGCTGCACTTTCAGTCTTTATCCTAGCCTGGCATTTTGCAGGAAGATCTGAGAAGCAGATATTTGCCGATAATACAAGGTTTTAAGTTCCTTGTTCATTCTCCTTTCAGATTTGGAATGACTACAAATTGCGATGGGATCCAAGAGAATATGATGGCATTGAATTTGTTCGGGTACCAGCAGATAAAATTTGGAAACCAGATATTGTCTTGTATAATAAGTATGCTGAACACTTTTCCATTTTACCCCTTCTGTCAAAAGCATCCTCTTGCAGTGTCCATGAAAGATATTTCACTTTCATGGTAATTTTCTTTCTCTCATTTGTTTCTAGTGCTGTGGGAGATTTTCAAGTGGAAGGCAAGACCAAAGCCCTCCTTCGCTATGATGGCATGATCACCTGGACCCCCCAGCTATTTTTAAAAGCTCATGTCCTATGGATATTACGTTTTTCCCATTTGATCATCAAAACTGTTCACTGAAATTTGGCTCATGGACCTATGACAAAGCCAAAATTGATCTTCTCATCATTGGATCCAAAGTAGACATGAATGACTTTTGGGAAAACAGTGAATGGGAAATAATTGATGCTTCTGGCTACAAACATGATATTAAATATAACTGCTGTGAAGAGATCTACACAGACATAACATACTCCTTTTACATTCGAAGGTTGCCAATGTTTTACACCATAAATCTGATTATTCCCTGTCTCTTCATCTCATTCCTGACTGTGTTAGTTTTTTACCTGCCATCTGACTGTGGTGAGAAAGTGACTCTTTGCATCTCTGTACTCCTTTCTTTGACTGTGTTTTTACTGGTGATCACAGAAACAATCCCATCCACCTCTTTAGTAATTCCCCTCGTAGGTGAATATTTACTCTTCACTATGATATTTGTGACTCTGTCAATTGTCATCACCGTGTTTGTCCTGAATATACATTACAGGACTCCAACCACACACACAATGCCCAAGTGGGTAAAAACCATCTTTCTTAGCTTGCTCCCCAAAGTTCTTTTGATGCAGAGGCCACTAGAACAGCAGAAAAAATGTGTCTCCAGAAAAAACATGGGATCTGCCATTACTCCAGGGAAGTCAAAGCACGGCAAACACAAAGATGCAAAATTACACAAGGAGCAGCGATGCAGTCACTGTGATAAGGCAGCTGAACTCACTACCAGCAAAAGAAGACGACTGAGCCATCAGTCACTGAAATGGATGGCAGAGCAGATGGAGTACTCCCCAGAAGTGAAGCATGTCATCAGCAGTGTTCAGTTCATCGCAGAGAACATGAGGTCTCAAAATGAAACCAAAGAGGTAAAGGAGGTCACTCCCTGGCTAGGCATGGGGCCACACTTGCAGCAAGTGAAAACATGATCTGGGACCACAGCCCAGAGAAACTGGAGTTGCTGTGTCTTGAGAAAAATATTTTGAGAATTGTGGATGGGTCAGTATCCGACAGAAAGGGAGGATATAAATCATCCATTGGGGTTGGAACAAGAAAAGTTGTCTTATCTATTCTTCCTTTAGCCCCAGTGGATAATTTGAGCAGCAGGATAGTTTTAGATTAGACACAAGGTTCACCTTTCAAAGGAAGATAAAAGGAGCATCAGCCTGTTGTAGCTTTAAGGAATGAACTGTGATCAGCAGTGGTTCAGGAACAGTTGATCCTGCCTTGGGGCAGGAGATAGACCAGGCAGGACCTCTCAAGGTCTCTTCCCACCCTATTTCTATAGATCCTCAGAAGCAACCCTCTTCCACTGCTCACCAACTGGTAAGAAGTGACATCTCAACGCTGAACATGCTTCTTGCCAAGCAGGGTGTTTTTCTGTGCTAATGGAACACACAGATTTGGGAACTGCTATTTTAAAAAAACAGGGCTTGTCTAGCAGCACAGTAGTTGATCTGGAGAAGAACTATTCTTTATCAGTGATAAATCTGGTAAAGATAGTCCTTTCAGAATGCCATTTGCCTGTACTTTGTTTCAGTCTGGGGTGATCTGAATTTTTTGCAGTGATTTGAATAGCCATCGCTTCAGCAATATAGTAATTTCAGCCATGAAAAACCTATATTGAAGTAAAAGTTGAGTTTTGGGGAAAGACAGCTGAATAAAAACAGACAACAGATTAATAAAGACATTTAAAACAGAAAGGTATAAAAATTAAACTTGGTATTTGAACTAATGTTTTTTCTTCTGTAGGGTTATAAATCTTTCATCCTAGTTGGGATTACTGTCCTAGAAAATGATGCACATTGGAATTTAGTGAGTGCTGGGGCCATGACCTAAGGTGTAAACACCAGGAACTAAAAGCAGCTCCAAGAAAGATTATCTCACATTGCCCCCACACCCAGCCCTCACAAGGAATAGGCATTCTTTGACACTTTGGGATGTTTTAAAAAACCTGCTCAGAATCTAATGAGACGTTTACCTGTGACTTGCCTGTTTGTGTTTTGCAAATCTCTCTCATCTCTCCCCCTCATGAAATTGAATTATTGGTCTAGTGTGTGCTTCAGCAGCTCTGTGCCTTACCAGTCAAGACTTACTAGGGATGGGAAGCAGGACTTTTGTCAGGTGAAAAATCCTCTGTTTGGGGAAAGGAAAGGGGGTTGTCCTCAGGGAAGCAACTGAGGAAATGATTCTGGAGGCTGCTTCTTCTTCAGCCCCACCACAAGGCAATACGGGTGATATCATGCACTAGTCCCGTGTAAATAAAAGCGCTTTAAAAATTGTGTCAGCAGTTACAGCAGCTCGAGCTGCTGCTGCTTTTTCTTTCACAAGTATCACCCTTTTGGAGGAAAACATCAAGAAATTGGGAGAGAAGTGTAAGACCCCTCAGCAGAGAGCTCTTAAGCAGTCACTGGTTTTATGTGGGTAAATGTGCTTCTGATGCAGTGGTCCTTGCAAGCAGGGACAGCTTAAAGGACAGTGACTTCGTTGAATGTGGTTCTGAGGTCTATCTCTCAGATACGCAAAATCCACTCTGGCCTGCTTAGCACACAATGCTGTGGTTTGCTCAGCCAGGGCCCTTGCTTTGCCTCCATGTGTCCAGCTGTCCAGTTTGCTGAAATCAGTGGGGCTTGATGTGGAGAGACAGTGTGGCAAATCAGGCCAGAATAGCAAACTGTCTCTTGTGGGGGCTGTCAGGATAAATCCTTTGACAGGGTCTAGTGATGTGCAGCTATTGTGATTCTGCCTGCTGTTAAACCATCCCACTCTGCACTCATCACATGATCAGGTCCTATTTCTTAGTGTCAGTGTCACAGCCATAGCTTGCCAACAGACCTGAATGTTCAGAAGAATTCATCAGACTAGGAGAGAGTTGAACATCCTCAGCCAAAAGTGGTAAATACTACCAGGGAATCAGCTCTTCTCTAAAGATAGTTGAAAACCAGAAGCATGGCAAACAACATGCCTGACTGCACATGTATTCTTCCTCACATTCAAAAGCACAAGGGACATTTCTACTGCATAACATCAACTCACAATTACATGTTACATGATATGTAGCTTATCCTTTTTTTTTTTTTGCTCTTGCAGGTGGAAGATGATTGGAAATACGTAGCAATGGTGATAGACCGAGTATTTCTCTGGGTATTTATAATCCTTTGTGTGTTTGGGACTGCAGGACTCTTTATCCAGCCGCTAATAGCAGATACGTAACTGGATTTTCTGCTTTTTAATCCACTTTTGTCCTTGTTTCAGTTTTTGATTCAGAACTGTCCCCTATATTTCTCTCCTCTTACATAACCCCTTCACTCATCCCCTCCTCAGCACCCAGCCACAGAGTGGAGAAAGAGAGGGAAGGGTCCTCTGGGAAAGCAAACAACCTCAAAACTGGATCAGAAGAGGACTGAAAATGGGAGATAAGCATGTGGTCTTTCTATGGCAGAATACCTGGGATTTTTAGAGTGCCCACCTGTCTTTCCATCAGTTAGATCAGCAAAAGCCATCACTGTGAAGATCACAAGAGCAGATTGACATTTATTTAGCTTTTCCCTTGGTTTCACTACAGGGGGCTATTAGGACAGTTCAGGCACTTCTGAGTCCATTGGCCAAAGAAGACTCTACCTGGATTCATTTTTCACTCCTGACCATAATAACTCTTCCACAGCTTTAAGTTAATTTACATTTCAACACCACTTCTTTCCTTGTGCAGCAGCTAGTCTTTGGTATGGCACTAAGATCAGGTACCACAGTCCTACTGACAGAACCAATGTTTTTGTTCTTGTGTCAGGGCAGCCCATAATCAGATAAAAGTACAATAAAACAATTTTTAACCCTGTTGAATTTTCAATACAAACTGAAATAAGGGGTCCCCGTCTTCTGTAAAGTATGTACAGAGATGAGGATCACAGCTCAACAAAGCACATGTTTATGTTAATGACTGAAGTCAGAACACAGGTCTTAAACATTTAGTCATAGTTGAAGACAAGCTGACAATATTTTGCGCAGTATGTGGCCTTGCTGATACAATTTGAAGCATCATAGAGTCACCAAAGAAGAGTAACCTGGATGAGCCATGGAAAACCAAAGAGACATGAGCATGTGACTACCCGTAAGGCATCCACATTTGAAATCTACATGCTTCCAAGACTTTTAAAAACCTGTTCATTTGCCACTTAACCTTGATGTGACCAAAGTTCTCTTTACTTCCAGATACTGATTACCAATACCTTGGTGAGCTCCAGTGAGAGGTTTCCAAGACACACTTCTCTCGTCAGGGCAGCAGTGGTCCCAGTCCACAGGGTTTGCTCTGAGAACTTCTGTTTACTCAGACTCAGAATTAAGCCCAACTGGGAAGGGTTTGTCCCTGAGTGGCTACTTAACCATATGCAGAATTGGCTTGACAGCATTGGATTGATCTGAGTTTTCCTGTGCTTTTAAAACCCAAGACCAACTTGGATTACACATGTCCCAGCAGAAGGAGGCTGGCTGTCACAAATCCTGGGAACAGGTTGCCCAGGAAGGTGGTGGAGTCACCATCCCTCGGGGTGTTTAAGGAAAGGTTGGATGAGGTACTTAGGGACAAGGTTTAGTGAGTGAGTATTTTGGGTTGTGAGGGTATGGTTGGGCTAGATGATCTTGGAGGTCTTTGATTCTATGATTCTATGCAAAGCTGGGCACCTTGGCCCACACAGCTCTGCAGAAATTTTCCATTTGGTGGTTCTGATATCTATAAAGTAGTATTTTCCACTTTGCAGGGACAGAAATGTGTTTGGGTTAATGCCTGGACCCTGTTTAGTTTCAGGGTAAATACGGCATTGCTTTGCTATCGTCTGTGCCCCTGAAGAGCAGAAAGACTGATGAAAAAGAAACAATCTGCCCCAGAAGGCGCTGAGGGCTGGGTGACTGAGGCATGAACTGAAGAAGTTTGCCGTAGCTGGGGGAAAGGTAAAGATGGCAGGGCAAGATCTTGACCATCAACTCTAGTTAAAGGACAGTGCAAGTTACCCTCAGCACCCTCCAGGAGCATACATGCTAATATAAATATATTAAAGGTATGAAGCAGTAATTGCTAACCATTAGCAGAAATTTAGGGGCGGTTCTTAATCCTGTAGCTAGTGTGCTGACTTTGTGGAATTACCACCTAGCACCCATCTCTTTGGAGCCATGAAATAGATGAAACACCTCTGCTCTGTGTGCATATTGGCATACTTCCTGTTGAGTAAATGGTTCTGCTTTTGGGACAACAGCTCCTCGTGGGTGAGGGCAGTGTGTGCAAACCTCTAACTGTTGGAACACCTCCTTTGGGGCCAAGGTTGCTGCTGTGTAACCAGGTTCTTAATCCTAGTGCTCTTAATCCTGAAACACTTTGGAGATGTGCACCTGATGTGTGGTTTCTATGCTGTGTGGACAGTTTACCCTCAGGTCCTTTGTCTGATTAGATTCCTGTTTGGTTTGTGCTGCAGGCGGCTTCTCTTTTTAAAAGGTACCATTTGAGTCAAAGCCACTGCCTTCAAGAATGGAAAGCCCTTCTCTCTTCTCAGAGGCTCTAAATTTACCCTTACATTGTCAGTGCAGTGTTTTCAGCGTCTGCTGTGTACCAACCTCAGCTTTCAACTTCACCAGCCCTTGGAAAACATGGTTCCCTGTCTCTGAAGACCCTGGCTGGCCTTTTACCATTTGTTGATGCTCCATAGTATAGAGAATAGGGCTGAATAAATGTGTATGTCAGAGATAAAGGCAGCATTATAAGAATATCATTGTCTTAATCCACTAGTTGAAATATGTAAAGTCATGATTTTCTAGAAGAAAAGCATTTTTTCTGTAATAAGCCTCCTGAATGTTGCATAATTGTGTAGTGACTGACAGACAAGTGTCTGTACAAGCATGGTTTGTTTTGTTAGCCTGTCAATTAAATATCACTCCTGGGAAAGTCCTTCTTGAAGAATTTGTATTTTATAAAAAAACCTTGCTGTTATACAGTGCATTTACAGACTATGCTAGGTGACATTTGCTATGTTTGGTCTTTAATCATAAAGTGCAGAGGGAATGAGAAAGACAGAGAATAGGAAGAGGAGAGCTGCATTCTGAACCCAAAAGCTTCATTTCTACACGAAAGACAGCATTCACTGTTGCAGTCTATGACCATACAGGCAGTGAAAATATTGTGGCTGAAGGTGTTCTCCATTGGTGTCCTAGGCATGGGGCCTATTACCCCACTGACAGTAAGATGTCTATAGCAAAATCCCTGGCATTTTGTCAAAGCACTAACAATTGTACCTCATGTCCAGTTAGGAGCGTTGCGTGCCTCAGGGCCAGGTCCCTTGCTTTGTCACTACACGTCTCTCTGTCTAGCCTCTGGACCTCAAATACACTGTCTGGACAGTTTAGTTTATCACCCTGGTAACCTAAGAAGGTAAGATTTGCAAAGTCGTGTTGTGTCTCTTTCTGAGTGTGCTATTTCCCTTCCTTCCCCCCACCCACTAACTCTTGGATCCTTCTTTTGCTATTTGCAGCTGCCTCTGACACAGAAAAGAGTGGCAGCCTTGCATACCCCTATCAGCTTTGTGAAAAGTTGGGTAATTGGGGGCAGGGGAGCGTGGTAAGCCTCTTACCTTGGAGAAAGCTGCAGGAGGGACACTATTCTGAGCAAATGTGGGTGAACCCTCACCAAAGTGACATTTCTTGCTTTCCCCAACCCTTCTAGGGGACCTTCTAACTGAAATACTGAGAAATCGTTCAACCAGGGAAACATACCCATGTTCATTGCAGAGCACAGAGAGCGGTGTTTCTGTCCTCCCCACACAAGCTGCAAAGCCACGTCAGCAAAGCCCCACATCACGTGTCCCCCCGATAAATGAAGCCTTCACAGGAAGGAATCTCCTTCCCTGGAGAGTGATGGCATATGTGAATTAATTTTAAACACACAGAAACAACTTGCCAGCTCAACCCGCTCATCGCATTATCTTCACAAAAGACCCTCTTTTCACTTCCCCCCACTCCCGAGGGAGTTCATCATATTGTCTCTTGGCGAATGGATAATAAACATGCTCCAGCCAAGTAGTGCCAAGGCCTTGGAAAACCAGTGCCCAGAAGTAGAGGCAGCACACACTGAGGGAGTAATAAGGCAGAGTTCGCTGGGTTTTTTTAAGATTTGCAATGTGCAGTGTTGTCCATACACAGACAGAGCATAGGGAGCAGAGAGAAAGAGCTATCAGAGGACTGTCTGCCCAAATATCCTCACCAGTTGTGATCTCTAGCAGCAGGACAGGCTATGGGACATGCTGAACACATTTGTGGGCCAGCAGCAAAAAAGATTCAGGGAAGCTCAGACACAAAGCAATAATTATTAATAAGGGATAATTATTAATAAGACTACAGATGTAGCAGTCCCAGATACAATGCTAAGAAGACCAGTAGCCAAATGCCATACCTGTGCAGTGTTCATACACCTTGCACTCCAAGGAGCTGAACCTTGATGACCTTTACCACCATAAGCCAGAAAAAACAGGTTGGCATCAGGCATGGGTGACATGAGGCACAGGCGTATGTTGCCTGCAAGTGGGCAACTGAAATGTCAAAAGATGACTGTGTGACAGCTGAGCACCTGAAGCACTTACCCAAGCGAGGATTTTGTCATCTGTCATGACTAAGAGGCAGCCCCCTGGTAGCCGAGCTCAGAGGGGAAACCTCTCACTAATTGATTTCAGGAATCTGTAAATTATGGACTTCCTGCATGTTTTCCTGTGGATATTTCACAGTACTGGTCAGGGGAAAAATTGGTTTAAACAATACAAGAGGAGACTAGTAAGAGCAGTGTGTAAGATTTTTATACCAGTGTCTTATGTCAAAATACCTATCTGTATATGCTAAACCAAATGGGTCTGGTTTAGGTTCCTGCAGTATAAGTGAAAGCTCTCCCCACCTTAAACTGGCTTTTAAAGGTAAAAAGTTATGCGGACTCTCCAAGAGCATAAGAACCCCTCTGCTTGAATAGATTTGAGACAAGGCTTTTAAAATGGGCTACGATCTAGAGTTTGTTGACAACAGAACAACAAAGCCTAGCCTATGAGCACTCTCATCCCAAGAATCATTTACTAAATACATCTTTATTAATAATGATTGCAGTAGCAAACAGGACTTTCCACAGTGACACAAGGACATGGGACAGTAGTAACTCACCAATGTCTGGTGGGCACTCACAGTCCAAGCACAAGAATACTGCCATGTATTTCTAACACCTTCTAACATGTCTCCCTAGGGAGAAAGTTTCAAGGCTGACTAAAGCTTTGACACCAGGTTCACACTTAGATGGTTGAAAAATGCACCTCCAGACCCGGTGTTAGCCTTGAAAACCTCCACAAGTTCTGAATGAGATTTTCTAAATCACCATCTGTTGGCCAAACCCTGCCCCAGAAACAGCAGGGAGAGCTTCACCTGCCTGTTTCCTGTCAGATCACATTTATACTTTTAAGAGCTGTCCCTAACCCTGCAGAAGGATCCCATTGAAATGAATCAAGGGAATGAAATTTTGGGAAAGAGGAACAAGCCCACACCCAAAAATGTATCTTCTCTTTAGCCAGCCGACCCAACAGCTTCCAGGAGAGACTCCTCTTCTGCTCCAACCAGAAGTTTCATCTGCAGAAAACAATGTCTTCAGCTTCCCTCCAGCTGAACTATTTAGAAGGATCACTGTTGCCTTATGGAGTAGCATAGCACCCTTCTCCACGTGATAGGCTTCAGGTGACCTTCCACCTCCAGCCCTGTGAACAGGCAGGTGAAGGGATCATCACTTCTAAATGCAGGACATGGGGGAAACCCTTACTTGTTCAGCCTTTTGTTATATTGCAAATAATGCTGAGTAGCGAGCCACACCTCGTAGCTTCCTTATTCCTGAGAGGCGAAGCTTGCATGAGAAGGAGGTTCTGCCTCAGTTGAGCTGATCCTGCAGCAAGGTGAGGCCACAGAGTCCAAGTCTGAAACATCCCATCCACCATACGTTTTGTACTTTTCCTGATGCAGATGCTGTGCTACTACCTGTTCTGACACATGCACAAAATGATCTATAGGGACTTCAGGGGTTTTGCTTGGAAATGTAGGTAGACTGAGGACTGAGTTGTGTTCCCACTACAGCTTATTTTATAAAGTAGCATTTTAATTGACATATCTGCCTTTTAAGAATAATCTTAAAGAGTGCCGGAAGTACTATTTTCAATTTTAACTAATAAGCTTTGTTTTACTGTAATATAACCAAGCTACTACTAAGTTACTTAAAACCCGGTTGTGCAATTCCACTTTAGGACTCAGCCATGCACCAAATCCTTCTCTGATCTCAGCAAATCTGTAACTAGTCAAGTTTCACAGTTTCTTCATATTTTCTCTCTGTGAAGATAGAAAGCACCAGTCAATGACCACTATACAATCACCTTGCTGTTCCTTCCCATCTTCCCATCCAACAGAGGCTAAGCTCAAAGGTGTCACCACCCCTTGGTATTTTACTTGCTGCATGCTACTGTGGGAGCATTTTCTACAAGGCGCTGTTCAGCCACATCCGTAACGCGGGTGTGAAGATGAGAACTGAACCCATCACTGACACCACCAGAAATAACCACAGAAAGATCCGATCCAGGACTTGAGCTACAAATTTCCAGTCTTGGACAACCTGGGAAGAAAAGAGGGAGAAAAAGCAGACACAGTAATGAGCCTCATACCTTCTTGATATTGCTACACAATTTCAGCTCAAAACCCCCCTGTTTTTAACATTAGGATTTTGTCATGTGCTGTATCCTACAACTGACATGGATCACCTTTTCAGCACCCAGAGCTGCAAGACACTCAAAGCATGATTCCGTAGTTTTGCACAGAGGGTAATCAGACTTTTTTCAGCCTGTGCAAAAGCTTTTAGCTAAGTCTGTATGTGAAAGTTTACAGGCTCAAGCTTGAAGATGGTTTCATAATGAACTAGGTTTCTTTTTACAGAATTGCATTTCCCTTGGAGTGCTAGGAGTTGACTCTGGCAAAGCACTTTGAAGCAGATACTGCTTTCAGTACAAGTGGTCCCACTGGTTTGCAATGGCTTAAGTGCTCCACTGGCTCAGGCTGTGTGTGTTCAGGAGGGGGATTTTGCATTCTGAGTACTGGCATAACCCTGCACACACAAAGGAGCTATTTATAAAGGCAATTCAAGGGACTTTTAAAAATTATTTATTAATATTATTATCATCATTTCAGCTTCAAACAGAAGGCTTATCATGGACACTATATGCTCACATACTGCATGTTATATTTACTATTCATCTTTCTGCTGGAGTCCTCTCAGCACAGTTTGAACAAAATCATGGCTTTTTCTAGGAGAGTCCTAACAGAAATTATTCCTCTTTCCAGATGCTCCCAGGTGCATTGCTCTGCTGTCCCTAGCTTCGCATGAGATGCTTTGTTCACACACAGAGTAATCCTCCATTTTAGCAGCCAGGTGGATTGTTGGGAAGAGAAGAAAGCTGGTATTTACAGACTAATCTGAACTGATGTCATGAAAATCTAGAGGAAATTCAAGGCAGATACACCTTGTATTGTCACCAGGAGGCCAAGAGCGAGACCAGGCAACTGCTGTAGAACCTGCCTTTAGCTGCTGTTACAGTTTCAGAGCATGTGACAACTCAGATGTTTTCCAGATTCGTGTTTATCCCAAACTTAAGCAGGACAAGGTTATTCAAATAATCCCAAAACGTGAATTCCTACAGGAGAAGCTGCTCTGGCTTCCTGCGTCTGTGAGAAGCAGGGACTCTCACAGCACAATGCAGTTCTCCTTGAAGAAATGCATTTTCCCAGATATCCTATTATTTAAAAAAGCAGATGAGGCTCCCAGGACATGTCTCAAATAACAGCAGGGAAAGGCATGCAAAAAAGGTAAGACCTTGGAAGCCATTGCTGCCAAGGACACTGCGGTGCCTCCTTGCTCTCCCTTCACCTACCTGTCTGATGAAATGCTCCTTTTTAACATGCCTAGAAATGTACCGAATGGAGTCAGCTGCCTTTTCCAGAAAGGCAATAACAATTTTCTCTCCGTCTTTTGCTTGCTTGTGTTTCTGCTTCCCCGGGAGCTTTGATTTCAAGGTAGTTTCCTTTTCTTCAGTGTCTGAGAAGGAGTAACGGTCTACGTGGCCCTTCATGCAGAGCAGCCGAGGCAACTTCTGGAGGAAGAGTCTTTTAACCCAGGGAGCCATGGGATGGTAAGTTGCTGAGGAGCGGTGGTGGACGTTGATAACAAACACAGTCACAATGATAGAGAGGGTCACAAAAATCATGATGAACAGCAGATACTCGCCAATCAGGGGGATGACTTTGGAAGAAGAAGGGATTATTTCCTCAATCACTAAAAGGAAAACAGTGAGGGAGACTAGAACTGATGTAGACAATGACAGTTTTTCTCCTTCATCGGAGGGCAAGTAAAATACGAGGACAGTTAGAAATGACAATCCCAGGCAAGGGATTATTAAAAAAAGTGTGTAAAACAGTGGAAGGCGTCTCAACACAAAGGAATAAGTGACAAATGGGTAAGAATACAATCCATCCTTCCTGTTGCCTTTCATACCTTTGGCGTTTAAGATTTCCCACTCCCCATTGTCAAAGAAGTCTTTCCTGTCTACATTTTCATCCACTAAAATCAAGTCCACCATACTGCCATCATATGTCCATGACCCAAACTTCATGGAGCAGTTCTGCCTGTCAAAGGGGAAAAAGGTCACATCCATCGTGCAGGAGCTCTTATAACTGGCTGGAGGCATCCAGGTCACCAGTCCATGGTATTTCACTATGGCTTTGGTCATCAGGGAGCCTTCAAAACGTCCGTCAGCACTGGAAGTTAGACAGGAAGGAACAGTACCAAGTTAAAGACTCTGTTCACCCAAGTCCTACCCCCTCACAGTTCTGCTTCACTTGGAGCATAAGGGAAGCCAACATTCATACTGCCTAAAGAAGCAGCCTTCTGACAACACACAGAAGCTTCATGATAGCTGGCACGCTGTGCCCACGCTCTGTCCTAAGCCCAGACTGAGGAGCTGTGCTACTCACTTTTCAAACAAAACAATGTCGGGAAGCCACAGGGATTCAGAAGGGACACGGATCGTGGTGATCCCACCATATTCCTCTGGATTCCAGGAAAGCTTGTGGTCGATCCATTCCTGTAACAAGCCAGCAGAGTCCTCTGCTCACTGATACAGCACAGCCTCATTCCTCCTCCCACCATATGCCTCAGAGGGACCTCACTGCTCAACACAAGGGGCAGAGTTTGATGTGAGACTGCTCAGCTGCAGAGGGGATGCCAGGTAGGCATAGCTGGGAGGTGTTATTCCCCACAAACACTGTCCCTCCAGCCACAGGTAAGCCCCATCTACCCATCCCTTTGCAGGCAACCTAAAGGCAGTCACTCCCAGAGACCATGGTCTCTCGCTTCACTCACCACACCTGCCCACCTGAAGAAACAAACTACTTTGCTTCCTTACAGCACCTCTTCTTCCCTCTGAGAGCCAGGTCATCATGGCTTTGTCTGGCACTGTCCCCATAGAGGAACCAGCTGGAATGAGTACTACTATTACAAGTGACACAGCAGTGTCATTTATTTACTTTTCAGTGGAGACCTGGATTTTTTAAGTGAACAGGATACAACACCAAATATGGTACACTGTTTCTGCAGACCAAACCATTGTTCTTGCATTATAAAGTCCTCTATGCTATTGCAGGAAAAATAATACGACAATATTGTAAAGCATTTGTTTTCAATCCTGAAGAGATAAAGCCATAAAAAAGCAAAAGCAGGAGAAATTCCTGTCCATTTATACCATGCTGAACTCCAGAATATATTTTCTCTTTTCATTTTTCAGGTGGGGAGATCCTAACAAACTAGCTCTTGCAACCTGGAGATTTCCACAGAGATGGATTGGAAAAGCAGCTCTCATATCCCCATTCATTATTGATGGGGGTTTTTACTTGCCCACAGAAATAGCAGCAAGAGGAAGCAAGAGCTGTAGACTGTGGTTAGGACCAAGAAGCAGAAGATCAACCACTTTCCATTAAAGTCCATTGCTAAGAGCTCCCCAGGGATGTGGGGGCCTCAGCCTTCTCTAGGCAATTTCCTCCATGACTTAAGGACCAACCCAAAAGTGATATTCTCTTCTTGTCCTCCCATCATATTGTTCCCCTCTTACTTCCTTGGTTTCACAAGCTTTTCAGAGCTGTACCTATAGACACTTGTTATTCCAGTCCTTTGCAGTGTGACAGCAACCCAGAGCCTCAGTAGACACAGAAACACAGAGAGTGAGAACAAGTGTCTTCCTCCTCCAGGTACAAGGAAGGAATGGGGCCCAAGGTCATGACCATGTGGCTGGTAGACTCCTCCTAAAATCTGGCCCAAGGCACAGGTAGAGGAAGAAGTTGCCAGTGGTACCATGGCAGGATTAATGGCCCCACTACCTGCACCAGAAGAGATATGGACTCACTCTCTGAGCTGCCCAGAAGGTTGGCATCAGCTATCAGACATGGCCCTCCATCCTTAGCTTCTCTGGCAGCTGAAGGAGGGATGGAATCTGTTCAGGTGTGGAAAGAGAAGAGGGGTCATTGCTGCTCTTAGCCTCAGCAAGAGACCACTTCTAGTGTGAACTTTTCACTGTGGATTGGTATCTACCATGTTTCCAGCAGCCTGAGCTGTTAGATGGGCACAGACTCACATGTCTCCTGACACCTCCTGTTTCTGGGAGCTTAGGCTGAAAACATACTTCTTATGCAAGGGGACAGTCAGGACTGACAGCAGCAGCTGACTCAGTGAGCTCATAACCTGCACGAACACAATGGAAGCAAACACCCTGTGAGTCACCTGGAGGTACAATCATCCCTCTGGAGTCAAACTGCAGCAGCCTCTCAGCCCGGGTTATTTGCTGCATCTGCAATACCTCTCCCTCCCCTCTCCATGCATTGATTTCTCTTGCAGTTAAAGTGCTCTTTCATGTCTGCAAGGCAAATGGTTGCGTGTCTCCTTACTAGAGCAGAAAATAGATGGTGTGCAGACTTCAGAGATGAGCAGTTTAAAATGGGAATCTCCCTGTGGGCTAAGCTCACGCAAGTTGTAGCAGCAGATGCAAAGGGCTGTATCTTCTCCTGTAAGGTGCTCGAGACCCTCCCATTGCTCTCTCTTTCTTCCAGTTTTGCAAAAATTCCTGTCTCTGGGATGCCATTCAGGTTAACCCATGGCAAAAAACACTGGTCCCAGATTCTCAACCCTTGCTAGTAGACTCCATTGGTTGCCTGAACCAAGATACTTCAGATCTCAGCAACCACTAAAAGCTCCTTTGCACCATGTGTGTCTGTTTCATGCACATCATCAAGTCCTACCATCTTGAGCACATGCATTTTTTGAAGGAAAAATAAAAAGGAAAAAATAAAAAGAAGAGAAACCCCTTGGATTTAAGATTTGTTTACCTAAGAAAAACCAGGCTCTGATTGTGATTTTCCCCTCAACCACTCGTACCAAACTTCCTGACCTTGCTGGCTGCTGCAGAAGGTCAGGGCCTGCAACATTAGAGTTCTGGTTTGCTTTACTCTTTTTCACTTTTCCTCACCAAAAAGAAAAATATATAATATTGCTTAGTTTTAAGGATTCTTTTCCCATCTGTTTTGTTTATGTTCTCTAATAATCCCCCTTTAATAATCCCCCAAGCACTGGATTGCACGTGGTACTAGTTCATACTAAGCCTACAGGAATGTGTGGCTCCCAAAGCAGGACACCTGGGCCAGACCAGAGGTATTTAGTGCTCAATCTGACCTCCTGGAGACATCTGCATGTGTGAAAATCAGAGCCTGTGTCTCACATATCTCCTGTTCCCTCTGCATTTCATCTGGGCCTTGATGTTCTCAGCCCTTCAGATGGAGAAGGAATATCTGCTACCAACCCAAGAGGCTACTCAAAGCAAGCAAGGAAGTGAAGATTTGGCCATATATAGGCTCCTGAGGGGCTCTGTAATTGCAGCTGAAGGTGGGAAATGTAGCACAGCAGCTGTTAGGGAAGGATCTCAGCAGCTGGATTCAGATCAGTGACGTATTTCCCCAGGAAAAGGGGAAATTCCTCTCCTCCCTGCAGTGAGGGAAAGTCTGATCTTTTCTCTCTTCAAGAGAAAGGCCATCTTTGCATGTAATGTCCATACAGCCTTTAGAGGTTTTGCTACACCCAGCAGCACACACTCACTTTAGCACTACAGGTTCCAGACTGAGAACAAAAACTGAGTTGCATTTCTCCTCTTCTAGCCCAGACACTCCTGGAAATCTCTTCCCATGGCCACATTTCAAGTACAACCTGGGTTTTATGTCCTCTGCCTAGGATCAACTGACATGTTTATAGATACTCGTATGGCTGAGAGACTTAAAATAATTGTCACAAGGTCAATAAACTGGTGCAATGTAATCTAAACCAAACACAGTGTTCTTCAGGAGTGAAGAAGGAGATCTAAGTGTTCTACTTGCACCTTTCCTCCCTTTGTGTAAATCATCATCACTTCCAGAAGCAAGTTAGAGAGATCTGACTGTCACAGATTTTAATTCTGGGGGCTAATATACTGATCTTTTCTTTCTCTTATGCTGCAGAAGAAACGTATCCCAGGTGCCACTCAGCAAGAAAGACAGTACTTGCATGACCTTTAAGTCTGAGACAGGATAATCCCCTGGGGCACACCCAGCATCTCAGGGCCAGCCACTGCAGTATCAGAAGATGTTGGTTCCCAGAAATACGACTGGCATGAGAGCACAGCTGGGGTACAGGCCAGGAGAAGAGAGTAGCCTGAAGGCCCACCTGCCTGCCTTTCTGCCCCTTTATGTATTTGCCAGAATGAGAGGAGTGAAGCAAAACTTTTGGGAAGGGAACATGGTGTTGCTTTTGTCTGGACACGTGGCATCATGAAAGAGGATGACTGCAGGGCAGCCCCACACTGAAAGGGGAGGTCTGATTTTGTCCAGTTTACCTGCTTCAGCCACACGTTGGTTGTCATCAGCTGATTCTTCTCATCCTAGGGTGACACAAGGAAGAGACGATTGTAATACCAAAAAAGCCAGACGAAACAGACCCTATGAGTGCTGAGTCCAACCCTGTGCTAAGCAGAGGAGATCCCTATGGTCCTGCTGCCCCATAGGCCTGAGCTCTTCAGTCTTCAGCTGGGGGAAGAGAACTGACTTTCTAGGTGTTGTTCCTGCTCTTACTGAATGCTCCTGAGGCTGGAAAATGGAAGCTTGGTGTTTCACAGCAGCCCAAAGGAATCAGATGCCAAAGAGCAGGAAGGCAGCAGGGCTCCACCAGCAAGTGGGGTCAGGACACATATGGCTGTGAGCTCACAGGATGGCTCTTCTCATCGCGCTGTTCAGCCTGGAGTGAGTTTGGGAAGATACAAGCTGAAACATTGTCCTGAGCATTTAAATCAAGTGTAAAATGAGAGTCCACCTTCCACAGCACAAGGTGGCACTGCCAAGGGCTGGGAGATGCAACAAGATGCATGCTACTGTGTGCATACTGAATCCTTCGATCCTTACTGGATCCTGCAGCAGAGCAGAGAGGGTCCAATCTGGGGTGCCAAACTGAAGCCTCAAAATGCCAGAATCAAAACTCACTAGCCTTAGTGACAATTAAGCACGTGTCCTTTATTGCAGCACTGGGCTCACATTAGGAGGAGCGATCTCCTGTGCTGCCCAGCACTGCAATAAAGAATACCTGCTCAATAGTCACCAAGGCTACTGAGTTTTGATTCCAGCTTTTCGAGGCTTCAGTACCTCTGGCCCTTATGCAAATTCCACCGTCCAATGCAGTGACAGAGGGGAAAGAGAAGGGAATCTTTCTACATGGATAAAAATATGGGATTCCCCATCTTGCCACTAGTGTTTTACCTGTGTGGCCAGCTACATCAAGATGGGAGCTTGCAGAGAGTGAAAAATGTCCAACAACTCTAACCTTCCTCACCCTTGTCCTGCAGCTGCCTTGTCATTAAGTCACAAACACATGTGTCAGGGACTGTCTGGCATGGATCTTTTGATTCACACCTGAATCAATGACTCATTATCCGCTGAGAACAGCTAGGGGAAAAGGACCTTAAGGTTTGCCACAAGACAAAGGAGTCCTACAGCCTACAGTCCTACAGTCTACAGGGGTGGGAGGTCACATCATCAGCACCGCATCACACTTTTGTTTTCCTGACTTCGCATTTCATGCAGCCCTCCCAGGTGGATGCATGAGGGTCTGTGGAAGAGGAGATGTTTTACCAAGTCAAACGCAACACTTACCACATCCACAAGCTGTGATATCTTTAATCCAAAAAGGACTTTAATAGTGTCATTGGAGTTTTCCACGGGGCGGACCCATTTCTGATAGCCTTGGAATAGGTGTTTGAGGAGTGCATCCTCATTTTCAGCAACTGAACCAAAGGAAGACACATCTGGAAAGAGTGACAGAGAGTGGGGGCATGCTAGAAAGCAGACACAGGGAACAGCATGACCAGAAGTGAGGCAAAGTGACACCATGAGACAAATTCACCCCCTGGCAGCTCTTGTCAGCAGAATCTGTACAAAGACAGATGCACAGACTCCCAGCAGAGCCAGAGCAGGGAGAGGGGAAGGAAAGACAAACAAAACCCAACTCACACATAAAAAAATCATCAGACCAGAGCAGTGATGACTTTGTACTAGGCTTCTCTTTTCTGTTGCCTTTTGGTCTTGAGTCAACATACTTGCCAATCCTTTCTTCCCTATTGTTCTTTAGAAGATCCACAGGCTCAGAGCATCATCTCTTTCACTCATATTAGTAAATACCCAGCCTGAAAAATGCCACCCCGAGAAAGAGTTCTGTTTTCTCAGATACCTGCAGTGTACCACAGAGAGCTAGGACCACAGGGGAGATCTGGTCACTGTGGGGCAATCCCTGGCTGTTTGGCTTGCAGCTGTGAATGGCAGAAATACGTGGTGGGCATCTCAAGGCTTGGGGATTTCATTTGCCCTTGTGTGGTTTCCATGGCCTCTTTGAGACAGAGGTTGCCCTGCACAAGGATTGGGGTGGTGGCATTTCCTCACTGGAAGCTACAGGGCCTGTAAGCCAGATCTGAGGATCCTCATGCAGTGCTTGGAAATTAATCCCTCCTTCTGGGGTTAACTAGGGGATAGCAACAAATCATTGAGAAAGCTGAATTCTCCCAGTCAGGACACAGGGGGAACAGAAAGTCAAAGGAACTCAGCTGGCAGTTTGAAGAACTGGATGATGAGGACAAGGCCAGGTCTGTCTGCAACCAAGCATAGAGCCACCATGATCTGTACCTGCAAGACCTGGGACCACCTGCAAGACCCCTACCACCTTTACCTGCAAGACCACTACTGCCATGATCCTCCTTCTCCCTGCTACTGTGAAAGGGGAAGGGCAGTTTGACCCTCCCCCTCCATCCTCTCCCAAATGCCAGCCCCTCTCTCTGTGATGCTGATGTCCCAATATGAACACCAGCTCTTCCTTTGTGCACACAGACAGCATCCAAGGATGAGAAGGATTTCCTCTTTTCAAAGGTATCGTGGAGGATAAAAAGAGTTTGTGCTGGTCAGCCCTATACCACAGGGGTCATAGCAATGGATTGCCAGTCATTAGGTACAGGAGGGGTCTGAAGGGAGAGGGCCATGGGCAAGGGAGGGTGTAAGGACCAGGTGAGGGGAGAGCCCTGGCCAGAGGGCATCGACAAGGGTCTCACATGGTGTGTGCAGCAAACATTGGAGGTAGAGCAGCCTCCAGCAGGGCCCTTGTGCCAGGGGAGATGTGAAAGGGCACCCATGCCCAGCAGCCCCTCCAGAGACAAAACTGAAGGCAGAGGCTAATGCTCTGCCATATGCACGGAGGAAAAGCAGTGACCACAAACCACTGACCCTGCCCATGTCCTCTTCCCTGCCCATCTCCTGGGTGAGACAGGCCTCTCAGTGTGAGGCTGTGGGCAGGGGGAGACCTGCCAGGGAAGTAGCACAGATAAAGGACTGCCTGAAGCAAAAACCTGCCTCCATGCCAGAGCTTCCCATTGACAAAATTGTTCTCTAGTGCAGTCTGTATTCTCCCAGGGTGGCTCAAAGTCCAAGTCACACTGCCATCCTACGCTTCCAGCCACAGCATCTTTGAGATGCTGTAAACTCTGAAGCCTACTGATTGCCACTTACAGTGTAACAATTACTGTCAGATGTTCTAGCACAGCCTGTGCTTGTCCTCTTGTTGGATGTGCAGCTGTGGTGAGGTTACCAAACCCTGGAGAGGTGGAGGCCAGCTGGTCAGTGGGAGCTTTCACACTCCTTTCCACCTGCTCTGCACCGCAGACAGTGATGGGTTCATGCAGCTGTCAATACAGTTTATAGCAGCCTCTGCAGTCACTCTGTGTCTTCCCACTTTGCCACAGTCCTTTGAGGTCTGTTATTACAACCTGGGAAAACGCAGTGCCCCTCCTGCTCACTCCAGGGTTTATTCTCATGCCAGAGCTAACCCCAGTTCCATCACAGCAAATGAGCACAGAGACTGGGGTCTGTCCTAGGAAACATGTTGCCTGCCCCAACATGCCAGACATGCACTGCATCTACTGCCAAAGAAAGAGAAAGAATGTATTTGTGCCCCCTCACTGCCCACAGCCTCAGTGGCCCAGTCCACTGGCACATACAAGTCTCTGCAGAGTTACTGATTCCCAGCCCTTTGACTTTCCCTTTCAGGGGGCTTGTTAAGAACAGAGTATTTAATGGGAAAGCCATTCAACAGAAAAAAGCCCAAGGCATGCAAGATCAAAATTAGCTTTGTCTTAACACTGGAATACATTGCTCCAGGTTTATTTGAGTATAAGACCCTGCTCACACATACACAACACCACACCCCACAGGCATGGTGTCTGTGGCTGTGTACGAGCTCCCTCACAGGAGAATGGTGCCTTTTTACAGCCTGTACCTCAGGTGAAGTCCAAGGGCTCTAATGCTCCAAGTGGTAAAGCTGATTTCAGGACTGGATGTGCTGATTCTCAGCTGCCGGGGAAGCCACAGGAAAGTGTGAAAAGCACTTGAGAAGTCTCACAGAGGAGAAATCCAGAAGGAATAAGACTGGTCCGCTCTTAAGACAGACTCAGTGCTTGCAAGGGCAGTTTAAAAGCAGATGTTTTTAATGAGAAGGAAGCCATATCAAGTGGGAAATACAGCCTAAGAGCATCTTTGATCAAGCCCACCCTCAAAGTTAGATAAAGCCATGGACAAAACACTGAAAAAAGTAGTACTGCCTTTGAAAAAACTGCCTTTGAAAAAGTGGCTGTAGGATAGATGCATCCTTGAATTTACTATATGGTGTGCAAAGAAGGCAGAAGTTTGGGAGCTCCCTGGCAGGTTACCATGCACATAGGCAACAGAGCACTGTTTGCCACCTCCCCTCTCCCCCAGGCTCCCATTTCTCTCCAGTCTGTGCCAAGTGCAATTCCCCATGGGAGTGCTGGGGCAGGGGCTGTGCTAAACAAACATGCAAAACACCCCAAGAAATAAAGACAGGACACTTATCTTTGCATCAGTTTGCCCGAGGCATTTCAGTTTTCCTGCTGGTGATGGAAATTTCTCCTGTAAATCCCTTTAGCAGTGGGAGTCAAGTTTAGGATTTTTTTGTTAACTTCTACACAGCGACCACTTCCCCCCATGCTCCCAAATTATTAGAACCCTGTTGCCAAACCAGCTGTGGTTGCAACACAAAGCTAGCAGCTGAGAGAACCCCTCTTTTGCTAGTCAGAGTTAAGAAGAGGACCAAGGGAAGCTGGCACCTACCTTGTCCCAGCAAACTGGCCAGCAAAAAAAGATATATCTTAAACATCTGCAGCTTGTCTTTGAAGAAGAAGAAGAAGTCTCACTTACCTGAGCAGCTCAGACACAGCACAAAGAGCACAAGGCAAAGCATGGGCTCCACCATGGCTTTTCCTTTAAATGTGATCTTTTGTTTTCATAAGCCAATCAGTCTCAGCCTAGTAGTTAAAAATCAAGGCAGGCAGTTGAGTCTGCAAGGCAAGCAGTGTGTTTCCAACCTTATCTTGCCTCATTATGACGCTCAGTAAATCACACTTCATTGATTTTGAGTCAGCTGTCGCATCCCGTAAGCCTAAAACAAGGATCTGGGTCCTAAACTCTGACTGATTTGTCTGTGGTGGTATCTGGGTGGCTATAGCGACTGCGGTCTAGGAGAAGAAGTGAGTCAAGGTTTTTAAGGAGGAGAAATGTCTTTTATTGTGCTGCCAGTTACAGCTGGGGAAAAAAAACCAGGCTGCAAATCAGACCCAAAGATAGATCACATGCCTGAAAGATTGTCTGTTTGTTCCAGCTGTATCAGTTGGTCTAAAAAAGAGGCAGTCTCCCCACAGACCTAAGTTAACTTATTCATTTTTCATACTACACTTGCTGTTTTACAGCCATAAAATGGATTTAGGGAGGAAAACACAGTAAGACATAGGTGGGAAAACAGGGCTTATTTCTAAATTTATGTCTCCTCACTCATATATAAAACATCACAAACACAGCACAGAAATGCTTGCACAATACTATGTACTGGCACGGCTTCACAGAGCATGTTGCCCCAGGGCCTTGTGTTTAGCAATGAGAGTGATGGGGCCTATGATAATTTAGACAATTCCTCTGTAGGTATCACTCCCCCCAGCCACACCTTGGATTGGGTTCCTTTCAGAAGCCAACAGAAAGTTCTGATACCAAAAGGGACATAGGTTCCTCTTTCTCTTTTCCTGTACCCCCAGTACTGCTCTACCAGGGGACCTGAGGATTCTTCTTCCCAAGTGAGAGTCACTCTGCCATCTCCATAGAGTAGCTTTTCACCTGAACTGTTCAAATTCCAGTGCAAAATTCTTTCACTTTGCACTCAAACCTGAAATTCTTCCTGCTTTGATTCTTTCCAGCTATCCTTTCTGTCTCCATTCTGTCATAGTAATCCCACACATTTGCTGCAAACAAAATCATGGGTATCTTGCATATTGTCCTGGTTCTGACCAGGCCAGAGTCAACCTCCCCAAGCAGCCAGCCCAGGTGAGCTGAGTTAGCCCAGGAGAGCTGAGTTAGCCTGGGCTGTTTTCCAAACCACCTGACATCACTTCCCCATAAAAAGGGCTGGTTGGGGAGAGGGAGGAGTTTGGTGTCTCCACGGCAGCCTGAGTGTGGCTGGGGCATGGGATTGGCCCTTAAGTTGGGTAGCACTCTGTAATTAGCAAGTCACTCAGGTTCTCTGCATTATCACTGGGTGTGAGTGTAATTGGCTGTTACAGTGATTTTGTCAGTAACCTGTCCTTATCTCTGTCTCCTATGGGAGTGAGCCAGCAGCATGTGGCACTCAGCCACTGGTTGAGGCTGAACCAGCACACATATCCTCAAGAGTTTACCTTCATCCACTGATACACATTCATTTAATTGCTTGCTGACTTCTGTAGAAGAATCCTGGGTTGGTTTTCTTTTTTTCCAGCAACAGCTGAGCCTATTTTTTGCAGTGACCCAGATCTTGGTATGGTCATAAGCTCTGTGATGCAGATTTGTCTTATCTGAGGTCCTCACAGCGCACTGATAACTGGCAGCTGTAACCATATCCGATTATTCAGCTTTCCTGTAATAAAAAACATGTCATTTCAGTGTGGATCAAAGTCACATTGCTGCTACAAGTAACCTTCTTGTAGTGTTCTACCGCCTTAGTCGTGCTGTTGTGGGCTTGCAGCCCGCCTCATCCGCAGCTCTCAGGCAGGCCATCAGCAGCAGCCCTGTGGGTTTTCCTTTTCTGCCACTGCACTACACACAGGAAATCTGCAAGGGCCTTTGTTAGCTCCTCAGCTCTGCCTTTAGTTCATCTGGGAGGTCTGGAGGAGGAGCTAGTCTCCTCTGCACCTTTCCTGACCTGAAGGAAGTTGTCTTCTTGTCACCAGTTAGTGTCACTACGGGATCGCTCAGTTTACCCGTTAGATCCAGACCAGGAATAAGCACATAATTTGTTGAGGTACACAGTCAGGGTCCTTTTTTTAAGCTGGCATCAAGAGAGCAGTGGATGTGTGGCTGGAATGGTACCAACAGAACCACAAGCAAGCCATAAATTTAGATGAACATGGGTTAAACACATTCACATATTTTTCTGCAACAAAGCTAACCTTTAAAATGTTCAGTGCCGATTATCCCATGCTTTCCAGCATGTTTCTGGTCCTGTGCAGGCTCAGGACCCTCAAGCTTCATCCACCATCTTTGCTGAACCACAGCTCCATCCCTTTGATATCTCTGATGGTAATTGCTGCCCGAGACTGCATCCAGCCACTGCTCTGTTCAAAATGCTGTATCACAGACTGGAGAGGAATTTGTTTTCATGAGGCTTTAGCCTGCTGCCTAGAGGTAGTGAAGTTAGTAGATAGATGGCTATAGCAGTCGGGTCTTTGCTACTACATGGTAGTTGCTTAGCCATTGCCTCCACCCAATGACTAGCCTCTGACAGGAGACAAGAACCTGGGTTGCCTGGTCTTTGGATTCCAGAGTTATCTGGCAATAAGAGGAAGGTATTGGAGAAATAAATTCTGTTTGATGGCTGATGATGCTTTCTGCTTCAGCATTCAGCCATGTTCTCCAACATTTTGAGAAGGGAAGTATGAATGAATACCCCTTTTTTACCAGCCGGGCCATGAAGCATGGAGAGCATCCACCCTGACACAGCAAATGAATTTCTGGGTAAAAACTCAGTCTTCTCTGTTGAGAACCTGTCTTTGGTTTTCCACAGGTTTTGTGGGATCTGTAACTGGCATAAGGCTGCCATGCTAGGCTGCAAAAAGACAAGAGCTGTCTGAGCAGCAGCACTGCTGAAACTGGGCCTCAAACTCTGGGCAGCAAAAAACTCCAGGGCTGGTGGGGAAGAGAAATCTACCTACAGGCACAAATCCATCAGTTTGATTAACATGGTTACTGAAACATGAGGTTATGATGGAGAGTGCTGAGCCTTGTTACCCATACATGTCATGCAGCCAAGCCAGGAAAATGCATTTTCCAGGGAGAGGTGGCAGTGCTGGCTGGCAACCAAAGGGTGGAGAACCTGGGCTGAGGGGAGAAGGATGGTGGGGAGGAAGGATGTGGATGTCAGATGCTGCAAACCAGAACCAAGAAGCCCCATTTCCAGAACCAAACACTGGAGATAGGTTTCCAGGGCCTCCAGGGTGGTTAGCTGCAAGAAGAAGAAAAAGAGGCTGCAGACATGAGGCTGTTGCAACAGATATGGGGCAGGAGGCTCCTTCCAGGTGTATGTGCCTTCTCTCTCCCCAACCCACCTCAGCTTCCATGGTCCCTGGGTTTGGTACACCAGGGGGCATGCTTGGGGTGTCAATATTTGGGATGGAGCTGGCCCCCCAGAACTCCCAAGGGAGGACTGAGCTGCCTTTGTCCCTTCTCACATCACACAGGGAGTCAGCAGGTGAACAGCCACAAAGTGGTGAGGGAGAGTTTCTGGAGCAAAAGTGGGGTGGGACAAGGCAGCACTCCTAGAGCTTCATCTTTGCCCTGGCACTTCCCCAGCAGCTCCTCTCTACTTTCAGTCCTTGCCATCCGTGGATGCCTCTCTCCATTGGCAGCTTCTCCAAGCTAAAGACGCTTTCAGCTTGCCGGCAGCTTTTGCAGCACCAGGCACTTCCACACGCCAGAGGACACAGAGTTTGCAGCCATCCAAACACCTACCCATGCACCCTGAAGCGTCCCGACCCCCCTTGCACCTTCCTACTGTCACTCATCTTGGCTTCCTTACAGGTGCCACCCATCATACCCCCACCCCCCACCCCCCACCTCCCCGTTGCTTGCCCTCCATCCCTTCCTCCTGCTCCGCGCACCCGCTGCCCGCTCGGGGAGTTGCGCCGCAACCCGCGGGCCTTCATCTCTTCCGCGGTGCTCCTGCCTCCTGGGTTTTTACCCTCTTTCAGGCCGAGAGGGGGTCCTTTCACCGCCTCCTTACCCCTCTCCCTCCCGGCTCCTGCTGCGCGCGTTTCCCCGCCGCCCGTGAGGCGCGGCTCCAGCACCCCTCCCTGGCCGGCGCGGGCAGTGCAGGCAGCGCGGGCGGCGCGGGCAGCGCAGGCAGGGCGGGCAGCGCGGGCAGTACAGGCAGCGCGGGCAGGGTAGGCAGTACAGGCAGTACGGGCAGGGTAGGCAGTACAGGCAGCGCGGGCAGGGTAGGCAGTACAGGCAGTACGGGCAGTACGGGCAGCGCGGGCAGTACGGGCAGCGCGGGCAGGGTAGGCAGTACAGGCAGTACGGGCAGTACGGGCAGCGCGGGCAGGGTAGGCAGCGTAGGCAGCGTGGGCAGCACTGGAGGCTCCCAGCGGCGGCAGATGTTCGGGTCCCCGGGCAGAGCGAGTCCGTCGGACTTGTCTGGGCGACGCTGCAGATTGCACGCTGTGGGGGCTTCATTTGGGAGCCCAGCGTAACGAGTGGAGTTTCGAGACCTCACGCTTTCAATGATGCATTTGTAGCTGGAACTCTGCATAGCGTTAATTGGGGCTGGATTGTTAATTGGGGATAGATAACGAGCTCTAAAAATACATAAGAATTTTGCACTTGTGCAGGGACCTGTCTGTGGCAACAACTGCAGCTTGCATCAGGAGATTTATCCTCTTTCACATAGCGGGCAAGGGAAGGAAGGTCTTGGTGCCAGCTCGGGAACAAGCAGGCAGTCAGCACAGCAAGCTGGGAAAGGACTGCCGGGAACCCTTGGAGCAGGCTGCCAGAACTGACCTCACTTTCAGGCTGCGGTCAGACAGTCCTTCCAGCAGTGACCAGGCTGGAATAAGGTTTTGCAGAACAAGAGTTGTTCCAGTCCTGGGTTTCCCTGGTGCTTTCCTACTGCGAGGAACTCCTGCCTGCCCATCACATTTACTGAAAGCAGACTTGAGATGGCTTTGAGTCCCTGTGCCTACCGACAGGGTACAGTCTGTGTAACTGCCTGCTGCCTGTTTCCCTGTAAAAACCTTCCACTGATCCATTGGGACTGGACACAAGTAGGGAGATGGACCTTTTGGAGGTGCACAGGCTCTTCACAGATTTTGCACACTGGTATTTCTAACAGATGGTGCGTTGCCCTCTGCGTTAGACTTGGTTTTCTTTTTCCGTTCTAGTTTTACAGTGAGGTCTTGTTCAGGATGTGGCACCGTGTCTTGGGGCTCTGTGGTCAGTACATGAATTTTGGTGACACTATTTAGCTCTGAAATAAGATAAATTTCACGGCTGTTTGGCCTGAGTTTGTAACTGTAAACAAAGGTCTGTCTCAGCTCTGCTGTTTTGTCAGCTTTTCTTTCTATTTTATCAAGCTCTTCTCTTCTTTGGTAAACTTTCCTTGCAGCCCAAATTTTGCCTGCATTGTCATGGACTTGCTGTTCAGATGTCAAAGCTTGGAAGACTTCAGGAGTAAGAAAACTATTGGCAAGGGCCAAGACTTTGCAGGGAATGAGGGAAAATTCTGTACCGAAGACAACTGCTCTGGGAATGACAGAAGCATCTGGTTCATGTCTATCTCTGCATCGACCTCTCAGCCTCTCATTTTCAGTGATAACACCTGGTGCCTGGGAGCCAGTATCCCATCCCATGCAGTGCTCCAAGACAAGAGGGAGTGCCGTTGTCCTCTTTTCTGCTCTCTCCTGATTTAATGCAGACTTTTTATCCTGAAAGCAATGATAAAACCCAAAAAGCCAACTCCTGCCATATCCTATGGCCTCGATAAGCAGCCTGAATCCTGGCTGCAGCTTTTTCATTTCATCCATTTCTCTTCAGATGCAGTAGCCCTGCAACACAGCCTGAATGCCAGTAGCTGACAGACTTTCTTTTTGGAGCTGCTGCCATGCTTTGCTTTGCTATATCTGGCGTGGGAGGGTGGAGGATTCCTTTGGAGATACCATAGCAAAATCAAGGGCTTTGTCAGACATCAGGGAAGGTCTGTGAGCTCTGCTTCTGCCTGTGTTTGAGAGCATTTGCTCTTTATAATCTTTTCCTGAGTTAGCAGAGTGGTTGATTTGTCACATTGTCCACACATGAGGAGGCTGCTTTTTAGCTTTAGAAATAGATCTTGATGCAAATAATAATCCACTATTGTCCAAAAGATGAAAATGTAACATTTGCTAGGAATGGTTGGAGGTCCGCATTCTGTTGTCTCTGCCATCAATACATTGCTGGATGTTGTTCTGGTGCTGTGGCTCTTTTCATGATGTTTCAGTAAAATCAAATGCAATAGCTGTTGTGCATTTTACTCCATTGCTCTATGCCCCTCGCAACCTGCTTGGATTACGGAAAGACAATTATTTCCACAATTAACAAGTTCTCTATCATGTGCATTTTCAGCTGAGTGAAATGTCCTAGGGAGCTGCTTTGGCAGGGGCGTTGGACCCGATGATCTCTCGAGGTCCCTTCCAACCCCTGCAATTCTGTGATTATATGATTCTATGATTAGGAGTTGCTTTTTGTGGAAAATATTCTACATTATATATTCAGACTTGCAAGCACACAAAGCCTTATCAGATTGGGGTTTGTGAACACTTACTCAAAATTACTCTTACTCAAAATTATCCTCTTACCCAAATTTTTGCATGCTATGGCTTATTCTACTTTTTTTTTTTTTTTAAAGCTACTATTTCTGCAGAAAACACAGAAGCAGCACCAATTCTCTCAGCCTCCCAAAAACTCAGGGGCTGAGAAACATAGCTAATCAACGTGGGCCACTGAGCTACAGGACATATGTCTTCACCTTCAGCTTTCAGAAATGAGTTAGAAGGGAATGGGGGAAAAAGGAAAAAAATCTGAAATCAAACAACCAGGCATTAAATCCTTGTGTGGGTGCCAAGGCGGCCACTCTCTGGTTGATTCAGACTTCTTCTGTCCATTTCCCTTCACCGTGAGGGCTCTTCAGAAGATTTCCTGTGCCAGCCGTTCAACAGCAGCATGCCTCATCACTCTTTACATGCTCTCCCTCTCAAAACCACAGCCAGAAATGCTAAAAGACCCCCTGTTTAGCTGCCAGACAACCTGAGTGCAGTACAGCCACCTCATTTAGGCACTGTTGTGCTGAGATTTTACACACCTGACTCTGGAGGTGCCCACCAAATGAGAAGGTGCTAAAGTCCTACAAGGGAAAGCAAGCCTGCTCTGCTTAGAAATACTTCACCTCCAAATAGTGGCTGGAGCCACTGGCAATACCACACATCTTCAGCCACCCAGGATCCAGGCTGTTCAGTCCTCCTGTGAGCAAGATCCCTGGTGTTTGAGATGCACCCATTTTTTAATGATATCAAATTGTTGCAAACCTTGCCCATGAAGAAGGAGGCCTGGGCCCTGGGCTGGACCCAGCCTGGATTCATATTTTGGAGGCTGTTGGTCCAAGAGCAAAGTCCTCCCACTCAGCTACATCACAACCAAAGATTTTACAAAGGGGTAATGTAAAAGTAGCAGTCAGGACCCTCAGCTGAATGGGGGAGCTCCTATAGAGTATATGCATTTTACTTTGGATTATCTCTGGTTAAAAAGCAGAAACTGCACTGTCAGCATCCATCAGCAGGCCAGACCTCATCTCTGTCACAGTGGAAACCCTAACCAGCATTGTAAAGCTAGCTTCTCCATGGGTGGTGAACAGTGGTGGGGGAGTTTGCAAGAGGTTACTCATTTTATACCTCCCTGTGACTTGCTTCAGTCCTCCTCTAGTCGTGTCGCAGCAGGGTCTGAGTCAATCCACTGCTGTTCTGAAGACTAACTACCTCCTGGTGCTTTGATCTGGGATGTGAGCCTTCCAGACAGAGATGCTTGCTTGCTGTGCTGATGAGTTTGTAACATTTGGGCTCATGTAATTTAAAAAGAATAGTGTTTATTCCTTCTAGAGGTTTCTTAAGATTAGATAGAAATGTTCACAGGTAGGAACCAAAGAGATAGATTGTGTAGGACCATCATTTTGAACTTCTGAGGCATATTTTGGGCTACCATTTTCACTGGCTCATGAATAGACAATATACTTAAATGTAGACCTAGAAACAAGCTTTCACATACAGAAACGCCTGACATTTCCTGCCCACAATACGTTATTACATGAAGCAGTGCTTCAGTTCAAAAGGAGATAGAGTGCCCTTGAGTGTCTACCTATGTGCTTAGTTTTAAGTGTTGCCTACCTCCAGGTATTTGCTTGTTACATTTAAGTGGCTCACAGCTATTCTCATAAATATGTAAAAAAACAAAGCCCAACTGAGATTTCTGAGAGGCACAAATGAAACGATGAACATTAGGTGATTTTTCAGAGGGTTTGTTGTTTTGGTTTTTTCTCCCAGTTTTCATACAGGATGTCTAAGTGTATTGAGTACAGAAAAAATAAAGGCCTTGGACATGCATGCATAATAGCCTCTATCCATAACACAACAGTGATAAGTAATATCAGTTAGTCTGGGACTGTGGAATCATCCAATGTTAAACATTAATGTAAACAAAGCACAGCGTATCAAATGCCTTCACAGTTTCTGAGTGAAGCCAGAGTATGGTTTTTTAGTGTAATTTGTAAAAATTAACTCTTAGGCAACATGTAAGAGAAGGTATGTGAAGGCAATGTTACCTAGTAGAATGTCCTGTAATTGTTTGGTGGCATATGTAACCAATTGATATATCTTAAAACCACATAATTTCATCAAAGATTTTAAAGTTCTAAACCCGCAAACTGAGAGGTTTCTAGACCCAAAAAGCTGCCTCAGCTGGATGACATCACTGATATCTGTCATATCTCTAGCATCTGACAAGCCAGAGAAGCTGAATACAAAAACCAAATGTATGGGCTTCATCTCACTAGAAAGAATAATTGATGTTATTTATAAAAATACATTGAAAAAATAGGTTTTCCTTTTCTACCGTGCCAGAATGCCCTATTTCCTATAGCTGTTTTACTGGCCTGTCTGTACCTACTCAGAAAAATTAATCTAATTAAAGGCACTTAAGTAACTTAATCTAATGGCAAACAAAGATTGGGTTGGAATTACTCCCTGAAGAGCACAGTCCAAGAATTTGCGCATATCAGTAGTAGGAGGCAGCACGTAATGCTCTGCAGACAACTCCTGCCGAAGGAAGTCTGATAAGCACAGAGACAGACCCTGCCAGGTCAACGGATGTCAGGGAAGAAGGCCAGGAGATAACTTGCCATGGCTCTTGTAGAGCTTGCAGAACAAACACCATCCCCACTAAACTTCACAAAGGCCCCAAAAGGTCTTTTAAATGCTCCAGGCCTCGACAAAAAATGGACTGCTATCAGCACTTTATTACCCTTATTCATTCTCACCAGAATGTGTCTCCTCATATTCACTTCCAAAGCAACATGCCTGCCTCAAACAACATTTCAGTCAGTCAACAGGCTGGTTTTATAAGGTTTGCAATGCTCTGAGGGTCTCGGCAAGACTAGAGAGCATGACTCCAGATGCATCAGATTTGCATTTACAACTCTCCTGCAACCTGGAAAAGGAGCAACCTTGAAAGGTTTGCTTTAAACAAAACAGACTGCAGGTACACTTCAGAGTTTAACTTCTCAATGGGTAGTGGAGGTGACTGCTTGACTAGGAATGCTGTCAGACACCTATTCACTCAGGTAAATAACCATTTATTGTTGCAACTGGATTTTACCTTACCGCAGTCTCACAGCAGCACAGCAAACCATCACATTGCCACAGATCCCACCTCCCATTCTAACAACCTGAGCAAATGCTTAGCAGCTGAAACCTTATATGGCTTCATGATTTTGTTGCCAAAGAATGATGCTGTTTAATCTTGTCGGAGACAATGACACTGCCGCAGCGCCCCTCTTCTGTTCAAGGCTGATGAGAAATATCCATAGTGGACATTCTAATAATACAATACGTATTCCAACAATACAAAGGAGAAATCCCAGCCACGTGGGACTTGGCAAGGCTTTGCCCAAAATGTCCAGTTAGGCTTTCAGCATTTCAGCACAGGCATGACTTTTGTTGTTGATTTCTGTGGGAGAAAAGTTATGGCAGTGGTGAAGACACTTCTCAGAAAGCTCTCAGCTCCTCTGAGGATCACTGATCTCACTTATGTACTTCTTACATACTTCATACTTTCTTTTGTACAGAGATATCGAGGGAGAAGTAGAATAAATGTAAAAGCCCTGCTTGAAAGTACAAAGGGTAAACCCCATTGAAATAATAAGCAAAGCTCCTCTTTCCTCAGGACAAATTCATCCATAACCCCAAAGCAGGCTTCAGCTGAGGCATGCTTTTCATTACACTGCTGGTTCCAACAGTATTTTGCATTTTCACCTCTGCGGCCCATTTTACAGTAGGAAACAGTAAAAAGTTACCAGTCCATAATAAAAGCTCACTGCCCCACCTTCCAAATACCCTGGTGTTCAGTTACCAACAAGCTCTGTAACTGAGTGAATCAGCGCCTCCTTGGATAAAATATCAGAAAAGAAGTGCACGATTAAATGTAGTAAGAAGTGTACATGTTTATATTCTGAACGTATTATCAGAAAAGGTCAAAAGAATAATTGGTAAAAAGAGAAGTGTGACGCTGTAGAGGACCCAGGCACGTCACACAAGAAAACGTCAGAGAAAATAAGATCACATTCAAGATTAGGAGAGATTTCTAGTGGGGAGAAAAGTCTTCTATGATCATATCTCATCACAAACAGAAGTTGATGGGAAGTTCAGTAGCCAGCATGCTCACAAGACTTTATGGTGATTGTACTGTGAAAAACAAGCCATGCCAATGTTACCTGTTGTATGTCTGAGCTTATGATTTCTCCTGTGACTAAAGGAGTAAAAGGTGTTGAAGGAGGCTGTTTTCTGAGTTGGTGTAAGAATCCAATTTGCCAGGCAGCACTGGGAGCAACAGGAGAAAGCACCACTTGCAGACATTAATTTAATTCCATCTCATCACTGAAGTTACATATGTGCCAAATATCTGACAGATGCTAAGCTGGTATATCATGAAGACAAAAAAACTTAAGTCATAACAACAACCTTAGTAGACAGGCCAAGGGGTAAATGTCCATATTGATGGAAGAATGGTTATCAACAGAGTGATACTATTAGATTAACTATAATGTCGTCCTACACTTGCTTGAGTGTAAAAGATACTACACACACACACACACATATATATATATGTACACACAGAGAGAATTATCTGAAAAGTTACCACAAGGAAATCTATTTTGTCAGCTGATGGCAGTATTTAAGAAATAGATATCCATGGATATTACAGCTGTGGTTCGTGTGTGTGCATATTTTAAACAGATCCCTTCCAAATAACTGGAGTTCCTCAAGCTGAAATAGCTACCTGTGGACAGAGACATGTTTCCTATTATCCACAACCAGGAGATTTCCATGCTGTAGTGCCTGCAGAGCAGAACCTGCCCAGTTCCTCACCGTGCTGGACACACAAATAAGGTCTCAGCAACTTCAGTCCCTTGTCAGGCAACAAAAAGAAAGCTAACAAAAAGGTTTTCTTGCCTGGACTCAGAATGAGAGAAATGACAGTGAGAACTGAACGTACACACAGACTGCAGAATTTGAGGTTCCTTTTCAGTGCTTGGACATAACACCACAAATGTTTATTCATCTGGCAGTGACTCCCAGAGTCCCCCAGATAAACTGCCACCACAAAATCACTTGATAAAACACTATCAAGCTCAGGACACCTATGAAACAAGACTGCATGTGTAGATCAAGCTTAGAACATTAGAAAGGGAAACACTTATCAGTAAGGCCAGCTTCTGTGGCCTGAGCTTACATGGCATGTGATCTCGCAAGAGCCGAAGACTCCTGTTGGTGTCTCACAGCCAGCTTGAGAACCACTCCCTCTCTGCTCAGCTTTTCATTGCATGCAGGTGCCATTCCTCCGGACATGGCAGCATCAACTTTAGTGACCTGATGAATTAATACTCTGATCCTATCAATAGAAGAAAAGAAGAAACCAAAACCAACACCAACCAAACAAAAAACCAGAGTGAGACCTCTGGACTGAGCTGTGAAAGTGGGTACCCCGAAGCTTCCTTCTCTGCAGAGTCAGCTGCTGAACCTGAAAATACATGTGGAAGTGCTGGGATGTCTTAGGCCCAGAATAAGATCCCTTCCTCTTAACATAAAGTACTATGCCTTAAAATTCCTTCCTTTGTGAGCCACAGGTCCAGACTGAAGCACCTGAAGCCAAAAAAGTATACTTCTGCCTCTAAAACACATGTGTGAAGACACTCCTGAAAAGAGATGGTATAGGGGTGTGTGACTGACCCCTGCAATGGAAGAAAGCAGGACATGTAGAGGGGCAAGAATGATGAGCTCAGGGAAAACAACAGATTGTCACAAAGAAGGTGAAATGATTTCAACACAAGGGGAACTGGATGGTAACCTTTGTTTTAGGTTTATAGTTGTATCACCAAGTCATTAGATTGCATAAACAGCCTTCCCTGAAATACTTAGTTGAGAGTGATGTTTTCCTGAGCTAGACAAACCAGCATGGGAGGGGAGCCTGTGTGTGACTCAGCCCAATATAAAGTATTAAAACTGAACATCTCACAAAATTGTTATAAGAGGGTAACTGGCTTGAGCTGGGTTTAACCCACAGCATATGCCTTACTGGTAACATAGTGTTATGATGGCAAGCATTTAGAGACCAGTCATGGGAATTTGTACAGTATGATTTTATTGTGATTCCACTGCATACTGCAATTTCCCTACTGTGCTTGTCCTGTGTTTTCAGTGTATTGCTGTATCACTCTACTAAATCAAGTCCTGTGTATGTTCATGAGAACCTGCTCACCGGGTATTGGACTCTGTCTGGGGAGCTGTAAATAAGCCCAAGATGAAAGAATAAACCATTACGGAAGGCAAGACCTCCTTTTTCTGGATTATCTGTCACAGGTGACTGAGTATCTCCCAATAGAAAACCACATGTCTTTACATACTCAAATACTGAGGAGCTGGTTCATCTGTAAATGACTAATATAGCCATGGACCCTCCAGCTTTAATACATCCAGTGAAACCTGAAAGGAAATGAGAAGCCTGCCTAATTTGCTCAAGTCCTCCCAGAGTTAACAAAATACCCCAATAAGAAAACAAAAGACTAACCTCATGGTGTTCTTAATGCTCCTTCCTAACTAGAAGACCTCTGACAACTAGAACCAGTTAGGATGCAGAGGTGTCACAAACTGATTTTAGGATTCTCCAACTATGCCAATTTGTTGCAAAGAGATTTTACATAATTTTGAGATAGCAACAATTTAAGATTTATTAACACCTTTATGGTAAATCACAAGATTAGATTGTTTATTTAATGACACTCAATTATCAGCCATTTAAAACCAGTTTTCTAATCACATCACACACAGAGGTGCAGACACAGAGGCTAACCTGCGAGCAAGATTCTGTCTCTACGAATTGTGGTGAATTACTCACTTCTCTGCCAGCATTTGTCAGCAGATGATCTTTGAACCCATCGCCTCACCGGCGTCTCTCAGCACACAGTCTGTGAATTCTCACAAAGCCTACCTACGAGGGTGCCCCAGTGCAGGGGGAGATACTGGCTCACATCCTACTGAGCTCCCGGAGAGCTCAAAGGGTCTCATGTGGGATCAATATTTATAAGATCGTGAGATGATTGGCTTTGGTCAATGTTTTTTTTTCCCGTTCAGGCCATAATTCTTGCCAGGTAATTTTGGTACCACCCAGATGGGGCTACAGTCCAGGAGGAGGAGTTCCAGGTACGGTTTGGGGGGTGCCTGATTGTCCCAACTTGCTGCACTTGTAACCAAGACAAGAACACAGTGTTGGGATGGCAAAGTGTCCCAGGGGTGGGGGTTGCACCACCACAGGAGGACATCACTTTTTCAGAGGTTCCAGGGAAGTGTGAGCACAGGTTTTACAACCTGTTTTCCCTGTACAACAGGAGGAGGCAGCTGTGGGAAGATCACTAGATCATTGGGCACAACAGGCAATAAAAGGCTTGATACTCAATGAAAAATGAACTAATAGTGGCAGGACTGTGGAGAGATTTAATTATTGCAATGATTTAATTATGACAATGTAATATGTCTAATCTCTAGAGACGTTCTTGAAGATTTCCTTCTGAGTAACTAGTCTTTTCTTTGACTTGAGAATATTTAAAATAACTTTCCTTTGGGAACTGTTTCAAGTTATTAATACTGGATCAAACAACTTCACAACACAGTTTTTTTCTGTGCCCTTTTAAACTCTTTCAGTCTGTAGAACACTGTAAGGCCCAGTTTGCACAACAAAATGCTGCAGTTACATCAATAGACCTCTGTAAGAGGACGAAATCTCTGTTGAAAGCACAGAACAGACACAAAGAAAAATCTGTAATAGCAATTACAGATCATCATCATCATCACCATCATCTTTTTGAATCATGCATCTTATTTTGCTTTTTCAAATTTATTAATAAACCATTATCATGGCTACAGTATGGCAAATAACCTGTTGTGCCTACAACAGCAGACGTTCTAAAGCTGAACTTTCTGTCATGACAGAATGTAAGGATGCATGTGCAGATATTGTTTTGGTTGTTAAAATCAGATGCTAGCTCAAATACCCCTTTCCACCCTGCCAAAGCCACCTGGCAGAGGTGTAAGCTGACAGGGAACAGATAAACCTGTATTTCTAAAACCTAAAACAGATCTCAGGAAAGAAACGAAGCACAAGGGCCACAAAGCCTGGTTCTAGCATGTAACAGGAGAAGTCTTTTGACATGAGCTTAGAAACTGTTGCAGTTTTAGTTTTACCCAAGCAACTACATCGCTTCCCTTCTTCCTACATTCAGACTGGGATTTGTTTTACATTTTCTTCAGCTCTAAGAGAACTCCTCCAACCTTCACGGGGGCACCTGTACCCTGCATCACGATGAAGGAAAACAAAATCTCAGCAAGACAGCAGATTTCTTGGAAATCTCAGTTTCATTAATTAGTTGCCAACAGTTATTAAGACCACACTAGAGACAACGTATCTAAGATGGCAACTGGCTGCAGAGGAGAAAAAAGAGGCAGTGACAAAGGACTCCCTCAGTGTGACGAGCAGCAATCCAAGCATTTATCCATTCTTTTTTTCCCCCCAATAACACATATCTCTGGGTTTGAACTGCCTCAAACAGGGAGATCAAATACTTTGCAGAGGTGCAAGGAGAAAAAAGTAAGCACTCCACAGAGGTCAGATACCCTACCACAGCAAAAGAGAAATTGGAGCAACAGGAGGAAGTGCTGTTAAACACTTCTCCTTTTAGAAGGGGCTCAAATTTCTGCTGGTTGGAGCATCAGCCCATTTCAAAACAAATCTCTCTCTTGATGTTAAGGATGGAGCTCTTTTGACAATTTTGCTACTTTCTGACTTCCTTGAATTGTTTGCTTTATGAAATAGGCTCCAGTGAAGTGGAGCTCATGCATTTGAACAAATGTGAGCTGCACTGTCCACAACTGGGCAACCACATGCCATTCTACAGCCCCACCTCCACTTTTTAACTCCCAGTCACTTTGTTCTGAGATGTTTATGAAGTTGCTGCTATGTGCAGGTACCAGTTGTGAACAACACAAGCAGCAAGAGACGCAGCCCTATTTCACGGCCGGTGGTGTGAAACTAACAGATCCCGTTTTAGAAAAAAAACAGAGAAATTTTAACTAATGGATGGGGATTGCTGCAGGAGAAATTCAAGCTCAGTGTCAGAATAGACTGCACCTCTTCTTAGCAGAAGCCTTTGATACCAGGAAAGGAAGCACCAGCAACTGGGCAGCAGTCCCCTCTTCAACCAACTACTGCAGAAACCCACAAGACAAGCAACAATCACTCCTCTCAGTGAAAGGAACATTACTTTAGTCACCCATTGATCTAACTTCACCAACACGAAAAGCTTAAAGACTCAAGAACTCTACACACCAGCCATCTATCTGTGTGCCTTCAATTTACCCTGCTAACTGACTGTTGAGCTGCTTTTCTGAAGGAAGAGTGCAAAAAGCACAGCAGGCAGAGCATAGGGTGGAAGGAGATGGGGATCTTTGGCCAGGGTGGAAGGAAACAGTGCTGAACATCAAGTATGAAGCTCCATTTATGTTTTCAGAAGCAGATGATATAATGCAACAGCTCACTGTGGCCTGAAGAGAGGACCTATTTCTCCCCATCCCAAACTCCTGGCCCCGCCTTTTCTCTTACCAGATTTGATGCCATTGGTTTTCCTCTGCCTCTCCACTAAGGGCCAAACCTGCTGCTTTACTGAGCTGAACCGCCCCGGAGAAGGGCACAATCAGCACCAGAGATGGTGCAGCCAAGCAGGGCAATGCAGGGCGTACACAGCCAAGCATCGGGAGGAAGAGAACGGCAGGACCACCCCAGCCACAGCGCTGCGGCATCACAGCAACCCACTGTGAAGGAAGTCACGCTTTAGATTCCCAAAGAGTACCAAGGGAGGGTATTGAGAAAACAGAAACAATCTGCTATCTGGCCACACATGCCAACAGCATAGCAACAGTTGCTTAAATGTCTTTTCCTTGTCACTTTCTGAATTTGAGCCTTTCAAGTTTATTTTAAGTATAAAGAGTAACAGCAACCAGACTCAGGAACACTGTGAGAAAAACCCAGAATCTAAACTAGGAAACTATTTAAAAAAAAAACCATAAAATACGTCAAGCTGGTTTTGGCAAAGTCCTGGGAAAAGAGGAGAGAGAGCAGTTAAAAATCTAACACACCATTTGCTTTTTATTTTTAATCAGGTATAATAAATGTACACAAAAGGATGCATCAGCATTTTTGTTCATCTTCAGTATATGAAATGGTGGGAAAAGTAGATACACGGCATGAGTGAGGTCAGAAGTATTAAGACTGGTTCAAAACATTTCAAAATGTCACGCTAACAGGACATTAAGGGAAGCTTTTAAAGCCATCGTGAGCATGGCTCAGCTAGTATCAGAGCTAGAATGCACACTACACGTGAGTCTGACATGGACTAAGAAACACCATTTTCCTCATATCGAATATGTCCAGGAATTGCAGCTGTGAAGACTTCACTAGGGTTAGTTAGCATAATGCCAATTTCTCCATTTCTGAATCAGTTCATTGAATAAAATTATTAGACAGTAAGTGCAAACTGCTGCACCAGTTTGTCATGCTAAATTCATTTTTAGAAAGAGTTTTAGTAAGGCTGAAGGAGAGGCAGCAGCATTTGAGATGTTATAAACCAGTCTAGCACCAAGCAACTCCCCAAGCCTAATTCTGTAACTGCCCTTTGGTGGATGACTTTTGAGGAGTGGAGGGGAAAAGAAAAACCCCAAACAAAACCCCCCCACAACAACAACAAATAACCCCAAACAAAATCACAGTATACTGCACTGAGAGTCACAAATGCCTGACAGCCTGAATAAGTAAAAAACAAACAAACTTTCCTGAAGCTTCACACAACTGAGATGCAAGTTAAGATCAAGAATTTTAAAGGTGAGGACAATATTCTACCTGATAGTGTGTTTACAGGATCACCACACTCATTGGGGACTCTTTATTATCAGAGTGCTTTTGGAAAGAAGTCACCCTAAACAGCACACTGCCTTCTTGATCCTGCAAACATTCCAAATATATATATATATGTTCAGTGCAGCACTGCACTTCAAGAATATTTTTAAGTGCCCTCAAAACGAATGCCCCTTCTACAGCTCTCATCAGCTATGCTAATGAATTCTCCTCATCTGCCTCACAACACAAACATGGTGAAAGGTTACTCCAAAATAAGAGGTTCGTTTACGTACCTCACCATGGGATCCAGGAATTAAGACTTTTTGTAGTGCTTTGAAGGCATAGCAAACTGAGGTTGGAAGTTTTCCCAGGCCAAAATGCATATCTTTACTTTTCTGCAGCACTTGCAGGTATTCTTAGCTGGCCTAATTCTGTTCCTTCTGAAATCAATGAAAAGTACTTCCCAGGGACCACCAAAGCCAACAATAAATTATAAACCTTAACAGACCTCTTTAATAAGCGTACAACAACCCCAACTTCACAGCCAGATTCAGTTCACCACCCTGTAAGCTTGACAGCCATTGTTAAAAAAAAAACCCAACAAAAAACCCCAAAAAACGCATTTTAAATGCATTCAACCTTGCATACTTTCCTTTTGTAAAGCATTTCAGATTTTGTAAACTAAATGCATATTCTAATTCTGAGATGCTTCCATTTTCCATACATTAGAACTGTATCAAACTGAAATAACAATGAAGAAAAAAACCCCACAATCCTATCCGTGTGACTGCTTATTTACTGTTTTACAATTCTGTAGTCTCAAACAACAGAATTAGAGTGCATTTAGTTTTTTAACTAAATTTCTTGGCCTAGCAAAGTGAAAGCTGATGTTCAGGACTTCTAGGCAGGTACTTCTACAACTTCAAAATAGTCATTGGGCAGAATCACATATCCTTTTCCTGTCAGTATGTCTTTATCTTTCTGAAACTGAACGATTTCTCTCAGTTTTTCAATCTGTCTCTCCTGACGTCGGCATCGCTGTTGCGCCGTCTTGAGCTTCTTCCGCAGTTTTTCAACTTGTTCTTCCAGCTGCTGAATTCTTTTTCGCTGATGAACTGTATCCTCTACGGTATAGTTGTGATCACAAAAAACAGCGAGATTGCTAGGGGTCTGGAGAGGAGGCATCAATAATCCGATACTGGGATCTACGAACCTGGCATCTATTTGAGATAAATGGAAAGAAGGAGTTGATGGAGATGGTGGTAGTGCAGGAGCTGCTGCTGGTGGTGGCGGCGGCGGCAGCGGTGGTGGTGGCGGTGGAGGAGAAGGATCTTCTGGCTGTTCTGCAAACTCTTCAGGCTACAAACAACAACAATGAAAAAAGTACATTTTCATGTTCAACATTTTTTACAAAACAAATCCCTTACTACAGCCCTAGAATAACATAAACAACCAGAACTGACATTAATAAATTTCAAAGCCTACATTTTAAAAATCAACAAACAGTTCTGGGCCTGTTTTTCTTGACTTCTAAACTAGAGGTATTTTTAAGCAGCTTCATTTTCAGTGCTCTCTGAAAGCCAAGTCCTTGATGTCAAATAAAAAACTGAAGAATGTAGAAATAACTCTCACTCGAAGGCTTAGGTGAAATACCTGATTAGCTAAGAGGGCTGCAGTTCCATAAACCAGAGTTCAGCTGACAAAGATGCATGACTGCCACATCCCTCCACTTCGTCTCTCATCCCTTCAGCTGCATCTTGCCATTACATATTTTGAACCTATCAGCTAACTTAATCAAAAACACAGCAGAAGCATGTAATCTTCTGCTGAGGGAGAATAAGGGTCACCTACTGAGGGGGCTGACAAGCTGGCAGAGAGGCAGACACAGCAAGGTTTGTATCTCTGGAAGGGACCACATCACTGAAGCATAAGGGTTTGGTTTCAAGAGACATAATGAGCCAAAATAAACAGTTTTTCAATAGCAAAGCAGTCCTTCCAGACCTGGCATCTACAAACATACTAAGTTGCTAAGATGACAGAAAGCTGTTCGCTCTCCCACTGTCTCTACAGAAGTCTTCTATCCTTTATTAAATGTCAAAGCAGTGCAACAGGAGGCACACCTGTGCTGGTGTGTGAAATGAGTGAGAAACAGGGCTGCGTGGCTGGCAGATGAGATGGAGAAGGGAGAAGCACGATCCTCCCTTTTGGCAGCAGCAGAATATCGATTGGCTCAACTCCGCACGAAACTGCAGCCTTGATCATACTGTTACTGATAGTTTCACTTGCACGGTTCAGGATAACACGGATCCCTCACCACCTGAGCACAGGCCAGAGCAAAGAATCGGATTCTTTCACCCAAAAAAGGAACCCAGTATAAATTCAGAAATCCTTCTGTGCACAATGACACACACAAAAAAAACCAGCCCTGTTGAAACAAAAGAGTTTGCCCATCCTCTGCCAAAAAGAAAGCCTAAGACATTCTCATGAAAGAGACACTGAACCAATTTTCTAACTATCCACCTGTCGACAATATTACTATTACACATAAAGGGGCAGGGGCAACTTCAGCCAAGAGAGCAGCTGACAATCCTCATCACCTAAATATCAAGCTCATCAGATCTGAAGGTGACATTGTTAACTTCCTTGGCTTAACATGCTACTGTAGTTTTGTGTGGCTGCGTTCTGGTGGAGAAGGGTTGACTTCTGCAAGAAGCTGCTAGAAGCTCTCTGCAGGCCTGGCAAAGTAAACACCAGGCAACTCAAGGCTGGAGTCATTATTGACCAAGGCCAAGCTGATCTGTGATGGTCGCAACGCCTCTGGGAATCACACTTAGGAGGAAAAAAACCCTGCTAACAGCTGCTTATTGCCACTAGAGAAGGGAGAGAGAAGGTGTAAGAAACAGATGCCAAGGTCAGTGAAGAAGGAGGGGGGAGAGTAAGAATGAGGTGCTTCAGGCACCAGGGAGAAAGATTCCCCTGTAGCCCATGGAGAAGACCATGGTGAAGCAGGCTCTCTCCCTGCAGCCCATGGATGATGACAGGGAGCAGAGATCCCATCTACAGCCCGTGGAGGATCCCACAGCAGAGCGGGAGGAGGCACCTGAAAGATGCTGTGACCCCATGGGAAGCCCATGTTGGAGCAAGCTCCTGGCAGCAAAACCTGCAGCCCATGGAGAGACTGACCCATGCTGGAGCAGGTTTGCTGGGGTGACTTGTGACTCTGGGGAGGGACCGGTCTGGGCCTGAAGGTCAGCCTTCCATGGAAGGGAGCTACACTGAGGCAATTGGTGAGGAGCTGATGCCCTGACAGAAAGGACTCACATTGGAGAAGTTCATAGAGGACTGTCTCCTGTGGATAAGGCCACACACTGGAGCAGGGGAGGAGTGTGAGGAATGTCCACCACAGCTAAGAAGGAAAATAACTTGTGAGGAACTGACCAAAACCCCATTTCCCGCCCTCCCTGTGCCACAGCTGGGGCTGGGAAGAGAGAAGAAAGCAAAATCATGACTAAAGTCTGCTAAGAAGGGAGGAGTGGAGGGAGGTGCTTTAAGATCTGGTCACACTTACCATCATCTGACTCTGGTTTCACTGAATAGCGTAATGAATTAGAGTTTTCTTTCCTTTATTCCATGTTGAGTCTGTTTTGCCCATGATGCTAATTGTGGAATGATCTCTCCTTGTCCTTATCTCAACTCCTAAGCCTCTCAATATATATTTTCTCCCCTGTCCAGCTGAAAAGGGAAGTGATAGAGCGGCTTTGATGGGCATCTGGCCTCCAGCCAGGGTCAAACCACCACACATGCAAACAAGCTAAAACTTGATTTTGGGGGTTCTAGGTATCCTTCTTGTACAAACCACATCACTTGTCAGACAGTGACTGAGAAGACCGTGGTGTAGCAGGTTGTCCCCCTGAAGCCCATGGAAGATGATGGGGAGCAGAGATCCCACCTGCAGCCCATGGAGGACCCCACACTGGAGCAGGTGGAGACATACAGAAGTTGCTGTGACCCTTGTTGGAGCAGGCTCCTGGCAGGACCTGAAGCTACCCCATGAAGAGATGGGGCCATGCCACAGCAGGTTTGCTGCAGGGAGGGGGGAACTTCAAGGGAGATCAGGCTGGAGCATTCTAGTCTGAAGGTCTGCACTGCAAGGAAGGGACCCACACTGGGGTAGCTGGTGAATTGCTGAACAATGCGATTCCTTTCCCATGAGGCGAGTAATTAGTGCAGTGTTGTCTCCCATGGGTGGGACCCCACGCTGCAGCAGGGGAAGTGTGTGAGGAATAGCCCCCTCGCTAAGAAGGAAAACAACTCATGAAGAACTGACCAAAATCCCTATTCCCCATCTCCCCCTGTGAAATCTGGTGGGAGATAAGGATGAGAAATCATTAATAAAGTTGAACCCAGGAAAAAGGGAGGGATGGGGGGAGGTGTTTTAAGATTTGGTTTTATTTCTCAATATCCTTCTGTTTTCATTAGGTGTGTGTAATAAATTAAGATTTTTTTTTCTATTCTGTGTTTAATCTGTTTTGCCTGTAACAGTAACTGGTGAGTGATCCCTCACAGTCCTTATCTCAACCTTTAAGCCTCTCAATATATATTTTCTCCTCTGTCCAGCTGAAAAGGGGAGTGATAGAGTGACTTTGGTGGGCATCTGGCCTCCAGCCCAGGTCAAAACACCACAAGGAGTTAAGAATCAATCCATTCTTGTCTTACAGTTATTTCATCAAGAAGGAAGAACTTTTAACTCACAAGTTCAGAGATGGACTCAGATACAGATTAATCTGGCCACTGCAATACAAAATAACTGCTAAGGACAGAGATGGTTTCAGCACAGACAGATAGCACGTGCAGCTACTGTTTTGCCCCTCTGCACCTCACTTTAACTCTCAGAAGCAAAGAGGGCACAGGCCTTTAGAGAGGACAGTTAAGTTTCAAAACTGGGGACCATTACATCTTCAGCATTAGCAGTTGCAACCGATCAGCACAGGGGAGTACAGCACAATTTGCAAGTATTATCGGAAGCTGTCTAACTCTCCAAATACACCACAAATACTGTTTTAAAACTTAGCTACAGGGCAACGCTTTCTTACTTTGTTGCCATTCTATTTAAAGCAACACAAAGTTTTAACCAAAGTTACACTGCCCGGGTTCCTGCCCAGGCACCCAAGAGCAGATCAGAGCGATTGCCCGTCTGCGCAGTGCTCTGTGCGCTCCGGAGCCTCGCACAGCCCACACCTCTGCACCTGTCAAAGCAAACTACAGCAGGTGCTTGCTTGGTGTAACCCAGTCACCACAGCCCTGCGTGTGCCTCCGGATGCACACACTCTGCTGGTGTCCTTTGCGACCCGCACCTTCTCCCGAGCCCCGACAGGCTAATGCGAGCAGCACACATGCATCCCAGCATCTTACACTATGAGTGCTTTGGGTTTACCTTTTCACTGGGCTCAGTAAAAGAAAATATTGTGGGCACAGCATTTTCTTTCAGCAGCTTGTTGTTGCATTCCCTTTTAAAGCAATCGGGAGTAAAGTGTTCTGAACAAATGCTGCTATACTTGGTCGGCTTGAAGTTTTTCCGTTTAACGGCAGCTTCCCACTTCTTGCAGAGATCGGGCCGTGTGAGGGGGAACCTGTAAATATCAAGCACTTTCAGCGTGTCTGGAAGAGCTCTTTGACGCGGCGTCGGGTTACCGCCAAGCACCGCTGTGACCGACGGCGCGATCGCTCGGTTCTTCCTCTGACGGGCTCACCCTCCGAGCTAAACCCCTCCTGTCAACCCAGGCACCGCGCACGGACCGGCACGGGGTCTCACCCCTCCGAAACACAGGTTGGGAGGGGCGGGTGCACCCCTCTCTGAGCAACAGCAGCGAAAGGGGACTGTCCCCCACAGAGACCGACGGCGCAGGGAAGGCCAGGCGCTGGGGTCCAGCGGGGCTCCCCGCTCCGCCGCGGGGGGAGCGGCGGACGTTACCCGCCCCCTCCCAACTTACCCCCAGCCCCGAAACGGCACGCGCGTGTACCCCTCGCCTCACAAACCCCACGCGCGCCAACAGCCGCCGCGCAACCTCTCCCCTCCGGGCGGGCGCGCCACGGCCCCAGCCCCGCCCCCGCTGCGGCCCAGCCCCGCCCCTGCCGCCCGCGCTCACTTGTGGAAGGAGATGGGCTTCTCTTTGTCGTATCGGTTCCGGCAGCGGTAGGCGGAACAGGACTGCACCATCCTTCCTCCCCAGCGCCCGCTGCGGCCAAGTGCCAGGGAGACGAGCTAGCGGGCGCCGTTAATTCACCGCCGGGCGTCCATCCTTCCCCTCCCCCCGCCCGTGACCCTCCAAGAGGGACAGGAAAGGGACGCGGCCTCTCCCAACTCCAAGATGGCGGAGCCAGCTTCAGCGCAACTCTCGCGGCAATAACGGACGGCCGCGCTCGCCCATTGGTGGGCGGGGGCGCAGGGGCGGAGCGCCTCTGACGAGCCCTCCAATCGGGACGCCGCGTGCCAGCGCGAGGTAAAGATCTCCCAGCACCGCCCCCCTCCCTGCGTCCGTGCTTCGCCCGACCTTCCCTTGCTTCGCCACATCTGGGCAGCGGTGGCTGCGGTGCGGAGCTGTCGCTTGACCCCGCCCAGCCCCCGCCCCTCCGGGTCCGCCGGGGAGCCCCTCGCGGGACTGAGGCGAGGGACGGGCGGCCTGACCTGCGGGGACCCGCGGGCCGCGGCGGAGGGGGTCGGGGCCCACTCGCCGCCGAGGGCTGTAAAGGCCGGCGGGAGCTGTGCCAGCAGGGAGGGAGACCCGTCAGGGGACTCTTCCGCCCGGGCGGTGCCTGCCGCCCTGGCCCGGGATACTCGCCCCACCCGGCAGTCGGGGCTTCGGGCGTGCCTGTGCGCACAACGCCGCTCTCGGGCGCACAGGAAGTTGGCCCTGCGAGCCCCGAAGGGTTTCCAGGCACTTGTCAGGACCAAAAATTAAAAGGGAGGTATTGTGGGGGGGAAGAAAACCCATCAAAAGACCACATAGTCATAACACGCATTTGCTTGAGGCATCAGTAAAAAAATTCTGTTTCACTCCCTGAAATGTGGCTTTGCGGGTGTATATAAATTGATGTGTTGCTACTAGTAAGTTTATTTTTAAGCAGCTTCCGTGTTTTTCCATTCTGTAGCCTTACCTTCCAACTCTGCATTAGATCCGTGAATGAAATCCAACTCTGCATTGGATCTGTGAATAAAACCACCCCATAGACCTGACCAACAAGTCATCTATGAGAAGTCACCTATGTGTAGTGTCGTCTGTCATTTCTTACATCGTATCTGGAATGTTTATGATGATGACCCCAGAGCCAAGTGAACCTCCCTAGTTTTTCCTCTGTCCCCACCCAGGACTTCATTTTCTCCTCAGTCCACTTTCCCCCCTCTACACTTGCTCTGTAAGCAAGAAAAGCTGTACTGACTTTGGCTTGGAGGCAGTGGCTTCTCTGCCAAGACAGCCCTCATTGCCCAGCTGCAGAGAAAGTACCAGTCCCTGCCATTTGCTTGCCCAGGAATATGACAGGAGAAGCCCGTCCTGCAAGCAGCCACAGCAATACTTCCACAAAGCTGCTCACATTAGCTGTTTTCAGTAGTCGCTGGTGGATGAGCTCTGCTAGGTCTGCACCTCAGCTGCTAGGTCAGCCAAGAGACAAGGAGACAAATATAAGCTCTTTCTAGCACCAACTTATTCACCTAGAAAGACACGCTTACTCCTCCTCTATCCACGCAAATGCCTCCATTTCTGGCTTTTCCCTGATGGCTTTCTTCTTGCTGCTGGTTTTCTGAGCAGTGATTCTGCCACAGCCTCAGGGAGCAGCAGAGTGAGGCTGCCCCACAGGAAGATGAGTGAGGAGTGGCTAAAGCCAAAGCATTTGCCTTCACCAGTCTGGGCAGAGTCCTGCAGCACCAGAGCAGGGCCGGCAGAGCCGGCTCACCGACACACCCAAAAGAGGCGAGGTGATGAACCAGGTACGAGGTCCACTCAAGGAGTCCAGGCAGGAACAGCAGGAGATGGTGCCAGGAACAGCACTGGAAACACAGGTCCAAGGTCCACCCAGGAGATGGGGCTGGAGAGAGGAACACCTGCAACATAGCTGGGCAGGGACTATAGGCCCTGGGCTGAGTTGAACTGAAGCTCCTGCCCCCTGGGCAGGGTATGTTAGTAGTGGGCCCCAAGTTAGGCCAGTAAATCTCAGCAAGACCTCAGTGCACTTAGACTGTGGTTCTTCTGTGTATCTGGAATGGCATGTCTGGAGCAAAGGTCTTCCCAACCTGAGAGTTAACAGTGGAGGCACAGCATGACCATGCACACGATGGGGCTACAGCAGAGCTCAACAGTGTTGGTGGACCTTGGGAGAAGAGACAGTTGGTCTTCATATGCAGGGAGGAAAATGGAGAAAGCATGAAGAGATTGCAGAAGGGTGACAGCTAACTGACGGGATGCTGGTGGATCTCACCACGGATGGGGAGAACTGGAAGTGTCAATGAGCCACTGAAGCCTTCTGTCAGCAGCCCACTGACCAAAGGCTTCAGTGGCTCATTGACACACACATTCACCAGTCAGCAGATCTGTCAGGACCACATTAGTATACCCAGCAGAAGGGATTTTTAAAAGATGGGGTGAAAAGCAATTCCCTCATTCTGTAAGAATTTCAGAGACCTGGAGGGGGGCAGGGGGATTGTCCAATTGAAGATAACAAATAATTACCACCCCCAAACTGAAAAACAGTACTTCCATGTTTCAATAATGTTGAAAAGACACCTAAGCTTTTTCAAACCTTTCCTCTATGCTTCCCCTCCCCCTCCCCTGCCCCCCGAAGAAAAACTATGCGAATCGATGTCCTTCTTGCAAGTGGCTTTTGCTTTGTCAAGTCGGCACGTTTCCCGACGGCTGACCGTTTCCCCGGCAGACTTCCCAGCCCGTGTCGTCAGGAAGCATTAACCCTCGGCACCCGCAGTACCCTGTCCCCATCCATCACAGACCCACAGCCACCCGCCCGCAGCAGCTACCACGCGCGGGCTTTGCCGCTCTCCTCCCGCAGGACGTGTGCCGCGGCTGGAGCATCCCCGGGTCACGCTCGAGGAAATTCCTCGACCCGGGCAAATCTGCCGGCAGCGCCTTCTCTCCCCCGCGGCAGCCGTGGGGCAAGTTTTCGGGGGGTAAGCAGCGCGGGTTCCCCACCGGCGCAAGGCGGGAAGCCCTTTCGCGCAAGCCCGACGGGGGGAGGGGGGGGAAGAAGCGGGGCGACCGGCAGCGGCAGAGGGGAGGTGGCGGCGGCGGCGGGGCGGGCAGTCGGCGGGCCGGGGGCGTGGCGTGGGGCCGGCGGCGCCGGGAGGCGGCTCAGTCCCCGCTGCCAGCCGAGGGCGGCGGGCCCCGCGGAGCAGGCGCCCAGCCCGGCCCGCCCCGCCCCGCCCCGAAGCCGCCGCCGCCGGCCGGCGAGGGCGGCAGCATGAGCGGCGGGCGTAGCGGGCGATCCGCCGTGAAAATGGAGGCGCCGTTTTACCCCGAGGAAGGATTGGAGCTGCTACCTGACTTCGTGCCGCTGCCGGGTTTCGGTACCGCCGGCGGACCCGGAGCCGATGCTGCGGCGGCGGCGGCGGCGGCCGCGGCGACGGGGCAGAAGCTTCTTCTGGGCGCCGGGAAGAAGCGGGACCTGGCGACAGCCGCCCCCGCGCCGCTCCCGGGGCCCTTCGCCCTTCGCCCGCCCGCCGGCGCCCGCGGCAGCGCGACGGCTCTTCGTTTGCTACCGCCGCCGCCGGCCGCCGCGGCCGCCCCGCCGCCGCCCGCCGGCTCCGCGGAGCCGGCGCGCGGTGGCGGGACGGCGGCGGCCCGCGGCGGCCCGGAGGCCGCGCTGGGCTCGGCTGCGGAGCTGCCGCTGCTGAAACTACCGCCGGCCGCCGACCTGGAGCAGCTGCTGATCCAGGGAGGCGCGGGGCTGGGGTCCGGCAGCCCGGGGCCGGCGGCGCCGGGGGCGGGCAGCGGCGGGGCAGCGGCGGCGGGGCCATTTCTCTACCGACAGCCGGTGACGCAGGAGCAGGAGGGTTTCGCCGACGGTTTCGTTAAGGCCCTGGCCGACCTGCACAAGCAAAACCAGCTCCTGGCTGCGCCGCCGCTCTCCACGCCGGGACCCTGCTGCACCGCGCGCCCGGGGCCGCCTGGAGCCGCCGCCGACCCGCCGGCCGTCTACACCAACTTGAGCGGCTTCAACCCCGCGGGGCCGCTGAGCCCCTCGGGCAGCGCTTACCCCGCCGCCTCCGCCCCGCCGCCGCCGCCGCCGCCACCGGGCCTGGCCTTCGGAGCGGCAGGTCTGGGGAGCGGTCGGCTGCCGCCGGCGCGGTCCCTGGAGGAGCCGCAGACGGTGCCTGAGGTGCCGCCGTCGGCGGGCGGGGAGGGCGGCAGCAGCGCGCCGACACCGCCGTCGCTGTCGCCGCTGGACGCGGAGAGCCAAGAGCGGCTGAAGGCGGAGCGCAAGCGGCTGCGGAACCGCATCGCCGCCTCCAAGTGCCGCCGGCGGAAGCTGGAGCGCATCGCCCGGCTGGAGGAGAAGGTGAAGGCGCTCAAGGGGCAGAACGCCGAGCTGGCCGCCACCGCCAACCTCCTCCGCGCCCAGGTCACCCAGCTGCAGGGCCGCGTCCGCAGCCATCTCTCCTCCGGCTGCCACATCAACGCCGCCGGGCATCCTCCCCCCGCCGCCGCCGCCGCCCAGCCCCGGGAGGCGCCCCCGAGGCGGCCGCCGCGCCGGAGACCAGCGCCTGCTGAGGAGGGACGCCCCGCCGCCAGCCGATCCCATCCCCACCCGCCGCCGGGCCGGCGCGGAGGGACCGCGGGGCCGAGGTGCTCGCCCGCCGCCGTTCTTCTATTATTATTATTAATTATTATTATTTATTTGCGCCCGGAGAAGGCGTTTGCAGGAGCCGGGCGTTGCAAAGCGTTCGCCGAGGTCTGTCGATGTTGCGTTCAGCAGCGAGGGTCTCCGTGGGTGGTTTTGGGGCAGGTGATCGATTTTTTTTTTTTTTTTCAGTGAAGTACTTGAGGTCTGTAGAGATTTCGGAAATTAAGGAAATTCCTGTTTACAGAAAGATTCAACTTTATTTTCATGGGGGATATAAAAAGTGTGTTTCCTAATACACCTTTCTGAACTGTATAGCAATGGATAAGCTTTTCAAACTTTAAAAAAAAAAAAAAAAAAAGCCAGAATCGTACCCTTTTGAAAAGATGTGCGTGTATATATATATATTTAAAACATAATACGGCTATGTATATTTTCTTGGTATTGATAAAGAACTTTTTTAAAATACCGTCTTTCTCTAGAGCTTTAATTTGCCATTGAGAGTTAAGACAACTGTGTGGGTGCTCTTGCACTTGGACGGCTTTGATTTTAAAATTGAACTCCAGAGGGAAATAATTTTTGTTGTAAATCTTAAGCAGGATGAAATGCATCGCTGACTCAGTCAGTCATATCGAAATACTTTTCTAAACTGTATGCTCCATATTTCTTGTGCCAGTGCAAACATGGGGCATTGATAGTTATTTATTGAAACTTGAACACTTTTGGACGTTGCCTAGACCTTATTTTTCTAGATAATATGTTAGTGGTGGAAATGGTTACTTTGGCAAGAAGAGCTTTACTTTTTTCCCTTCACTGTGTACATTCCAGTAGTGTTTGCTCTTTACATAGTATAGTAACAATTCAGTGCTATACAGCAAAGGGCTCAGATTTGGGGTGGGTTAGCTATATAAAGGTGGTAAATCCATTGTATTCTGTTTGAATAAATTGCAGAAATATTATGGAGAAGTAGATTTATTTTTTTTCGGTAGAAATCTGTATATCTTGCTTCATGATCTACTTTGTTCTAAAGAAACTTTCTGCAGTGTTCTAGAGACAAAAGAGTGCTAGAAAGTGAAGTGTGTTTCTGGTTGGGACAAATTGGTGTGATTTATTTCTTTGTCAAGATTTTACTAGTAGAAGATACTAGCGAAGGAACTATTTCCTCTAATTTGACATAATCCTCAATGAATTTTTGAAAGCTTTAGTTCCCTTGCTCAGTACTACTGCCTACCTTGCTTCTGCTGCACCTGTGTATTTTGAGCATAGCCCGCTAACGCAGCGCTGCTGAGCCCTGTGGCGTGGTGCAGTGGGAAGGGTCTGTCAGAGTGTGACGGTCACCCCACCAGAAGCCCCTCAGTGCAGGGGGCTGTGTGCCGGGCCTGCCACTGTGGGAGGGCAGGGCTTCTCCTGAGCAGATCCAGCTGCAGAGCATGGCCTGCTCCCCTCTTTGAAACTGTGCTAATCACTCTGAACTCAGAGGCAAAACTTAACATGGGGATAATATGTCTGTGCCAGCTGGTGAAAATGGGGAATTGCATGAGGAGCCAGGGGGGCATAGACATCTTTACGTGTACAAGCCATCACTCAGACCTGTTAAACCCACTCAGGAGCTGTTGAACATCTCTTTACTTCTGAAGGCTACACTTGATGCTTTGAAATTCAAGAACAGCATAGACTCACAGTTTTTCTTGCTTTTATTGGGGATACGTGAATGCTATCTGTTCAGAAAGCTGAGCTGCAGCAGTCAAGTGTATGAGGTTTGAGTGCACAGTCATTCCTGGCACATGTGTCAAATGACATGACAATGCGTAGTAATTGTGTTATTGTAGCTGAGATGCTCTGAGGATATTTCTTTTCCTAATGCATATGCAAATTAGATAGAAGCCATATTAATCATTGTATAACTGTTTAATCATGTCACCAGCGCCTTTTTCGGTGGTTGAAATGATTGCCTGTAACAGTACCTTCTGCTGTTAGAAATACTAATGAACAGGTAAAAAAATCCCTATTTTGATCTTAACATGGGTTTGAAGACTTCTTAAAAGTATTCTTAACCGGACAGCATACAGCTTGTAATGCTGCCTGTTACAGAATAAATGGATGAAAAATAACAGGGTTTTTAGTATGTGGCCAGCATCACCTGTCTGCAAAGATGCTGCAGGACTGGAGAAACTGATTAAAGGCTTGTTTTTCCCCCCACACATACTTAACACGCTTTCCCTAGTGAGAGAGGTAACGCTGCCTGGTAGATACATTGACATGAGCTGCTTAGCTTTCCTGTCAGTGTAGTGAGGTCGGGGGGTTAAGGAGTCCTGGAAAAACACATAAAAGTTACATGGGTGGGCACTGCTATTTCAGTTCTTGATTTAGCATGAGAGTGTAGTGCTAGGTAAAGATCTTGTGGTAGGGGACAGGAGAGTGCTAAATGCAGCTGTGCAATACTTGTGTCCTTATTTTACCGTTTCTGGTCAGAAGAGATTAGCAATATCCAAGGAGAATTGAGGGAGCTGTACGACACAGGAAATCACTGCAGTCGAGGACTGCACTTCCCATCTGAGGGCAGGGCTGTAACCCCTCGGGGTTATAATGAGCTCACCCTTTTCGGCAGGCTAGTGTTAAAGCTGGGAACACCATACGTCACCTCTCTCCGGTTTGAACTTTCTGCAAGAGCAGTCCTGCATCCAGCCTCCCAAAAGTCTCATGTGGTAACTTCTTTGACAGCCTGCTTTATATTCTAGCTGACATCTGTTAGGTGGCAGAGGTGCTTGATGGGCCAGCTCTGTTACCCTGATGGCTGATGAGAGGTTACTCTCAGGCTTGTGGACCCAGCTCTCTGCCAGAAGTTACTATTCTAGCACCAGAGCTTCTTCGAAAGACGTGTCTTTATTGGACAGTGATGGGTTACCTTCATAAAAGCCTCCTTTTATCTGGTATTTTGGATAAGACACAAGATCTAACTCTGACATGACCAAAATCTGGGGACAGTGTTGGGTGGTTGGGGTTTTTTTCCCTATTAATTCTGCTAGAGGTTGCTCCCATATATTAGAGATAGGGGTGGCTATCCTAAGCTCCTAACAGTGCTTAAACTAATATAAAAAGACTCAGGAGTGCTTGTCTGCTGCAGCTGTCAGGCTTGATTGTTACTGTCTTCTAAAATGTATTGGTCCTTTGGCTTTTACTCCCATAGTGTTCCTAAATCTTTCAATACGGCTTCATTATTTTGTCCTGCCTGTTTTCTTCAGTTTCTTGTAGCACTTTTCACCTCTACTTATTTTACCGTTTGATTTTCTGCCTGAAACTTTGGTCACTGTGAGATGCTAAAAGGTAGATATCAGGTAAAAACTTTCCAGACTGTTTATGTGATTTGCGTCAATGTAGCTCCTTTTCAGTAACTGCAGGCAGGTTGGCTGTCTTGTCAATGTGAAAAAAAAACAACAAACCAGACCCAAACAAACCACACCAAAAAAACCCCCAAAAAACGATCAGCAAAACAAAAGTCAGTTTATGTTCAGTGGAACTGCAATGCTTTCTAGCATTTTTCTTCATCCTTCAAAACTACCATGCTTTGTTATACTTGTGCACACTCTTGGCCAGTCCTTAGAAAGATTCTCACTGCGTGGCCTGATTTGCAGGCCCTTCTGGTCTGGTTTTGCATTCCAGATGTGAACCCATGGCAAATGAACGTCCCTCTTTGTTTCACTGCCCTAGGTATATCATCTTTGCGCTGGAGATTATGCAGTCCCTTGCTTTCTATGTTTGGGTTGGTGGAAGCTTGTTCCTGTGCACATCTTGCTGCAGGTTTTGAATGTTCTTGAACCAATGTCCTGACCTAGATGTGAAGTGCCTTCCAGTGTAAGTGCTACAGCAAAACAGTTTGATTCATAAATTACTTTCTTTGAATTGTTATCAGATTTTTTTCCTGTCTTGGGGAGTAATAGGAGGAGTGTTAATGGTGAGGGAAGTCTTGTTCACTCCTTCCGTGGGCAGAGGGAGGAGCTCCCGCCAGATCTGCCCCTGCTTGCTGTGAGAGTGCAGGGAAAGCACTGGGCTGTGACTGGTTCAAATGATGTAATTACTGGAACAGTTGATTGGTTTGCTCCCCAGCACAGGACGGGTAGTGAAATCTCTCAGTATCACAAGGTGTCCAGATAGGTCTGGGTGGTTGATGAGTGGCTCTTGCAACTTTCACTGTGACTCCAGGTCAAGCCCACTTGTCAGGCTTGGAGAGCAATTCCCAAAACACACGTACTTTGCATACTTTGAGAAGTAGGAGTGTTGGGGGGCGATAAGTTCTAATTACGGAGAGGAGTGATTCTTGGTAGTGGTGGTGACGTTTTTCTTATGAGCCTGTCATAGTTTTGCAGAGGTAGATACCTCAAAGGATTTGGACTCCACTGCATGTCATAAATCACTACGGACTATCATATGCTGTTCAAGATCAAAGGGTGGCCCTACTACAATTTGCCGTTATCTTGGTTCACGTTTATATCATTACCAAAGGAAGAGTCATAAGGCATCCTTTTGGATTTTTTTTTGGTTTAAATATCTAATTGACTGTGTCCATCTCACCTTTGACAAAGGAGTGGTCTCCCAAAGTTAAGCCCTGAAGCATTCTGCAGCTTGCACCTGTTAAAATGGGAATTTTATTTGGAAACTAATTTTTAGTCAGTCACCCAGCTCAATGATACTTTCTGAAGTGCTGTGTAGTGTTGTTCGGTGGTGTCTGAAGTACAGATGAATGCTATGTCCAAACTGCTAGTTGTGCTGAAAAGAGTGAGTATAGTGACTTGGCTGCCATAACCTGAGTCTTTGCTATTTGAATCCGGTAGCTTCTTAGAGAAAATTTCTCTGTGTCTGAAATCAATATGCAAGAAAAAAACCAGCACGTTGTAGCCTAAGTTATTCTTCAGTGCATTTTATGTGTCCTTCTGCTTCTGGAGTACAAGTTAAAACAGAAAAAGCGATGAGTTACATTTTCATTTATTCTTACGTGCAGCTGTACATGCTGCTGGATAATTTTGTTCTTTCCTTACTTGGCTCTCTAAGTTTCTATGTTTAGCAAGTAGACAAATTGGAGTATGGCATATCTCTGTACATACTTGATTTTTACTTCCATTTTCCAAGTATTTTGTTTGCTGTTTTGCTGTAGCCCAGATGAAGTGTTCCTAGGCTGACAGTCTTCAGTTGCTTCACAGATGTTGTGTGAAGTAGCTGTGCATGTTTCAGCAGAGGAGGACAGTACAATCTGTCAGGGATTCACCTTTTTAACATCTGTAAAGACTTGTATCAAAAGAAAAAGCCTTGAACAGGGAGCTTTTGCAGGACATAATAATCCTGCAAATGTTGACTGACATGATGCCGTAGTCACTTGCTGTGGGGCTGCGACATGTATGTGATGCAGTATGATAAACATTCCTGTGACAAACCGCAGAAATTTCTTATAAACTTCTTCGTGCATAGGGTGAAACAATACTGTAAAGGTGTTGATGAATTAAATCTGAATGGATGGAGACTTCAGGCCATTACAGCCTGTTCTGGGAGACAAGGGGGTCTTGTTAATTCTTAGTTATTCATGTCTCGCATTTCAAAGATCTCTCTCTTTTTATCCTGCCTATGAAGCGTCCTGCAGCATTTTGTGCTGTGAAACTTCTCTCTTCAGAGTGTCTGGTAGTAACTCAGAGGCAAGACAGGAGCAACTTCTGCATGAAGTGGTCATGTGTGACAAACTAAACATAGGCTTCTGAAAGTGAAGTGTGTGCACAGCGGAGAGCCTGCTGTTGTCTGTGTGTTGCTAAAAGAGTCTAGAAATATATGCACCTAATTTGTAATGAGGGTGGCTTTCCAAGGTACCATCCTGTTGACTTGCTACAGGCATTGATCCTTCCTGCTTGCTTTAGTCCGGATGCAGTCTTCCTAAGCTGTTGCATGCCAGAAGGTTTGCTTTCTGCAACAATATACTCACAAACCGGATCTCTGCTTGGATGTTGAAACAGACTGCTGCACGTAGATCAAGCAGAATGCCATGCTCCAGCTGTCTTCACAGGGTCCTGCTGAGGAAACAGTGGTGGGGAGAGGAAGGAAACCAGTCTAGAGCCTGTCTCTTCACACCATGTTTTGAAATGCAACTTTCTGTTGAGTGGTCTTGACAAAAGCGTGTCACTGAAGCTTGGTCTTGTGCCTGCAGGGGACGTGAGTGCTGACACTGGAGTTCTGCACTGGGTGGTATTCTCTCCACTCCGTGACGGACACTGATTCAGGAACAGCCCACAAATCCAACTTTTATGGACAATTTCAAGTGAAACGGACAGATGCCTGCAAACACACATCAAGGTGTTGAGCACAGATGTTAGTGTGCATAGAGAAGGTCATGGCCGGATGGGAGGAACTGTGATTTTCTTAGCTGCGGCAGTGCACAATGAGGCATCTTCATATTCTTGGTCGTGGTCAAGTTCTGCCAGAAGAAAACTGAGCTGCAGTTCTGTGTGTGATTGAAAGGTGATTTTTTTTTGTTTTAAGATTGACAGTAAAATTCAAGGACTGTCCAATCCTGCAGTGCTTCATTAACAGAGAAAGATCATTTATTTTAAAGTCACATTTAGCCTTAATGTAATCTGAAATGCTGCAGTTCATATGTGGTAATCTGAGGTAAAGGGAAGGGAATGATATTCTAAATAATGTTTGTGAGGGAGTCACCCTAAATAATTACCTTCCCACATTTGCTTTTTGTCTGTTATCAAAAGGTCCATATTCACAGTGTGGCTAGCTGTAAACTGAGCTTTGCTCTGAGTTTCTAGTACTAGTAACAAACATAGTCTTCAGTAGTTTAAGGAGTATGTGTGCGGGCTAAATGGCTTTCTGTGGGAAATGCTTTGGAGTGGTGGTTGACTGTGAAGCCTTGCCTACACATGGAGATAATAGATATGACCAGTTCACTGTGCACTGAGACAGATTCTGATATTTGGCACACTGCTGAAAAGATATACTTCTACTGTTACATACTGGTTAAGAACTAGTTCAGGGTGAACTTGCAAGCCACCTAAAGAAGGCCCACACAGTCCGGAGGGCTGTGTCCCTGGAGATTGGCAACAGACCCTCCATTCCTTCACAGAAAAAGAAAAAAAAAAACCAAACCAAAAAAAATGACAACTTTGCGTTTGTTTTTTGTTTGCGATATCAGTTAATTTTCTAGATTAAGTCCTATTTTACTCTTCCTATTTTACTTCTTTCTGCAAAGTACTTTGAAGCATCTCTTGCAACTGTTCAGTTACAGTCAGTGAGATTGTGGTATTGCTTCTGTCACAGAACTTCAAGGAAGCTGAAGTGGTTAAAAGTCAGGCTTCTCACTGCACCCCTGTTCTTAGACTGCAGACTGAACATTCAAAAAATTATAACCAGTAACTTGAACTGTGTTTAATGCCATTTTCTTGTGCTCTCCAGAAAGCTTACTGCCTCCCTGAGGAATGTGTGGCCCTCCTGCCCGACATGGAAAACTGACCTTTAAGCATGAATGTCCTCTTAAAAAAAAAGTTTTATATAGATAAACAGCCTTGTGGTTCACACTGAGCCTTTTGAAGGACAGCATGTTGAGCTTGAGAACCTTTCCCACTCCGCTGTTTCATAAATCTTCTTGTAATGAAGGACAAAAGCAACGTGATGGCATAGAATAAAGTTTATGGTCTGTTCCAGAGAGTGTATTTAGGATACCTTCCCTCTTTTTCACTAGTAACTGCTAGGAAAAGATACTGGTAGAATTTCCCTTCTTAATGAATAGACACTGAGGTTGAACTCTTGATTTTTTCTGACTTTTATTATTCTGTTTCTTAATATCCTCATGTAAGAGTGACAGATATAGAGAAAAAAAAGTACTGACCACTAGGAGATTTAAATAATTGTGGCACATATAGTATGTCACATAAAATATAGCCATAAGTAGCTAGCACGCCTATTTTCAGTCTGCAGAATGATACCTTTAGAACAGGGATTTCTAAAATGCTGCCTAAATGTCATTACCAGACCAAACCATTTTGGTGCCACTTACTAAAATGGCATTGTAAATCATTTCGATGTTTGAAAGTCTTTCTGGGTACACTGTATCTGAAATCATAGTGCAAACTGGTGTGTTTGTGGTATCTTTGCAGTATGATATGACTTTCCCACAGGGTCAAAAGTGTCTAATAAAGTCTACTTTTTTATTTCTTTCTCCATAGTTGTAATTAGAAACAATAGTTGGAGGTATCTGCAACAGTAGGAAAAGATGGAATCCAAGGAAGAAATATAATTTGTCTCTGATACAGTATTTAATTTTTAAGTGGCAGAGAATTAAGATTGCTCTTCTGAATGTTTTTTAGCTAGTTTTGTTTTGTTATTACTGCTTAAGTTTCTTCTAAACTCTCTTCTTCGGAAACTGTGCCCCTCCCTGTTTGGCCTGATGACTGGTTATTTCACACTTATCCCTTATTTATTTGAAGCCATGGCAACCACCATACTGAAATGTCACCACGTAAAGTCCAGGTCTGAACGTTGACTGATGATGCAAAGGTCTGCTCTCTAATAAAATGTGGCCCATGAAGGATAAGCTCCGGAAGGCAGCTACACCCTGTCTTCAAGCATTTGCTCTACTTTCAAGGCTTTCCCATGTGGTATTGCTCAACACGTAGCAAAACAAGTTCTTGCGAGCCCCCTGAGCATTCCTCCGTATGCAACAGATTAGATATTCAGGCTTTGTTAATTTTTTCCTTCACCCCCTCCCTCTACCCGCAGTCTGTCCCATCCCATCCCCCCGCCAAAAACCCCAACCCCTCCTCCCACCAACATCCCCCCAAACAAAAACCCAATAACCACCGAACCCGGAACAAAAGACCCAAGATAAGCAAAATTTTGGAGAATTGTTTTGCTTTGTTGGAAAGCCTATTTGTTAATTACAGAGATGCAGTTCTGAAGCGTGGAGCCATCAGTGTAAACACTTGCACCGGAGATTTTGCTTTGGTTGTGCTTAGCTACTTTGTAGGGGACAAAGGGAAGGGAGTAAATGTTGCAATAACGTATTGTGCAATTCCTGGCTTTCAAACACAAAACTCTGAGCAAGTCTGCATAGGCCTCTCACCCACCAAAACTCAACTGCTGATTCTTACCACTCCCACTCTTCTTAATCAGGAATGGATCTACTAGCTTCGTAAGGTCAAGAGGAGAGATGGGTAGAGCTCTTAGAAGAGGACAGTATCAGGGCACTTCTGCTGTGAAAGGCCCTAAGCTTCCTGGGCCTTAAAACATAGGTTAGTCTGTTGGATTACCTCTCGTCTATGATGTCCAAAGTAACCCTTAGGTTCCCTATGCAGGGTTTTACCAGGAAAGGTTGTTGGGTCTGTACTTCTGACTAAGTCTCCTCTGTGAAGAAGTTCTTCAGCTTTTGGTGTTTTTAGATCAGTGGAGTTATAGGATATTCCTTCAAGGCAGTTTTCTTTCCTGAGGCAGCTCATCTAAGATCGAGTTCTTCCTGCAGATTCTGTCTAGACTGAGAATCTGTCAGAGGTTTAGGGGATCATCTATGTGCCCTTGCCATGCGGTGTTACGGTGTTAATGATGGCTCATGTTGTATCAACTCAAAATATCTCCTGGAAAAAAGAGGAGCTCCAGATAGGTAGAGACTGAGAAAGATGAAATATGTCATTCTTTGAGCAATATGTCTTTGCACCAGATGAACAGAGCAACTATCTTGCATCAGCTAGAAAAGGAGAGAGCTCTTGGGGCAACAGGGCCCAGCTTTGAAAGCACTCAATGTTTTCTGGTGCGTGGTTCTTGCTGAACTTCTGTGATGCAAAAAAACACCGAATGCCCACAGTACCATAAGCCTCAAAACACCATGTGCTGGGGCTGCTGCTTGGGCCTTGCAGGTCCTGTGGTACTCACTGGGATCACAGTCATGCAAAGTACTGATCAACAGACCAAAGGGATCTCCTGAAAAGCAGAAGCAGCCCCTCCCTGCGGGGTAGCTCTCTTTTTGTCTGAAAGGAGAAGTGTGAGCAAACTGCCACTTGCTACAGCTCTGAGTCCAAACTGGTTCTTCCCAGGCCTTCAGGCATGGCACGGAGACTTTCTTGTTCAGGGTGGCTGTACAAAACGAAAGGTGGAGACAGAGCAGTGTGCATTCGGCTTTGCTCTCCCAGCAGCTTACGTGCAACTAGTTGGTGGGTGGCTGTCTGCCTACATCCTTTCTTGGGTTCTTGTAAGTTGGCTTTGCATGTACCTTCTTATTATGCCTTATTAAATTAGCTGGCACAGAGGATGCCTCTGAGAAACCCTTTCAAAATCTCTGTTTCAGGAAGAATCTTTTTAAAAATCAGTATTTGAATATATAAAAAACAACAACACCCCCCCCCCCAAACAAGAGAAAAAAAAACCCAAACCAACAAAACAAATTACTTTGTAAGGATACAGAAATACTTCCCTTTAAAAAAAAAAAATAACAACAACCCACGTTATTTTTGGGAACTCTTTGAACAGGTGTGCTGGCAAGGATATTGCACACAGATAGAGGTAACAATAGCGAAACAAAATTCAGTAGCTACTCATTTGCTGGATTTGGTCAGGAGAGGTTTATCAAGGACACTTCTGACAGCTTTTTTTCTGATGTGGTGATTTTTTTTTCACGTAAACAGAAGCTGCAGGGCTTAGTAATATACAACTGAGGATTATGTCCATTGTAATTTTGTTTACGCTACTTTTACAAACTATGTAGTATTATATTCAAAATAGTTATTTCTGAGACAAAGTGGATGATATTAGTTGGCATCTTGCACTTGATTAAATGTAAAACATTTTCTTAATTTAGTGATGTGTTTAGGAGAATACTGTAACTTACTGAATATACAACAGTGATAACTGTGTTTACAATAATTTTCCAATTCCTCATGTTCAGTGGTAGCCAACTTGTTTAAGAATTAAAAGTAAGACATACTGCAATTGGCAATCTTGGAAAAATTAACTCAGTGCTGCTACCGCTAAATACTGTGGGATGGATACCATGGGTTTAAATGGCAGCAGAATTGTATTCCAAGCCTCTGTCTTAAGTACTTAACAACTAAAAGGCGACTTGCCTTGTGCTCATTTACGTATCCCTGTGTGTCGTACATCAATTAAAAATCTGTTAATGATTGATCTGTAACACTAGGACCTTTATGGACATCACAGTGGAATTTTTTGTTTGTTTTTGTTTGTTTCTGAACAGACACTTAGACATTTTGGAATGTATAACATTGATCCTTGTGCTGGAATTGTTTACATGCAAAAAGGTATTTATGATTTTTTGCAAACTGCAATGTGCAATTTTGTACACGTGTTTTAAACTAAAGGGTTTATAAGGAAGATATTGTATGTACAGTACTTGGACATGAGTATTATTTCTTTGATATAAATATCTAGAGGAAAATTAAAATTGCTTTATATTCATATTTTTGGCTCTGTTCTTCATTATTTCAGCAAGAAATTTGGAAGCCAGCTTAAGGCACAGTTGTCATTTTGTTGGAAAATCCAAGAAGAGTTTGTTGATCTGGGCTTTTTAAAAAAACACTTTAAAATCGTGCTTAGTATGTGGCTTCTTTCAGTTGTACCAACGTTTTCCAGTGCAAGAAAAGAAGGATTTCTTCTTGTAAATACGCTGCTCTTCACGATAACTTCCCTATAGAGCTAGCAACTCAAAAAGTCAACTTTTGAAAAGAGCGAAAGAGAAGAGAAAGTCCAGCTCTGGTGACATCAGATTTCAGGCCATTACTAAGAAAAGCTGACTGGAAGTTGCCAGCACTGTGGGACAGGACTCCAGTTTCCTGTGTCTTGACTGTTCTGTTTTAGCAGAACAAGAGATAGTAAGAACTTTTTGCCATTTAAACAGTTCTGAAGTCACATCTGGAGCAAATCTGTTGAATAAGGCAACTCTTTTTCTTTCTGTAATTGTTCTTAGGCCTGTTGCTACACCTTGACGTGTTGCCAAAGGACAGCTACTCAGTAAACATCGCCACGTGCTAAAAACACTTCTCAAGTCCCAGTTGAAAGCTCCCTAGCTCTGGGAAGGCAGCCCTGCCTTCCAGATACATCCTTCCAAAGTGAGTGACGAGAGGAAGGGCTGCATGCCAAGCCCCACCAAGAATGCACTGAGGATGCCAAGTTCAATCAAGAGCCGAGAAGCGTGGCGGTGCTGATGGCCTTGGCTGTGCCAGCTCACACCCCAGCACACGGTTTGATCTTCAGAGGTGCACAGGTCCTCTGACACTGTGGGAATGGCAGAGGTGTTTCTTCGGGTTTAAGTTATGAATACTAAGATTTCAAAATGTATGCAAAAGTTAGAAGGAGAGAAAAAAAGGAAGCTGTGAGTATACTGGAGTTTTGGGCTGCTGTACGTTGGCACTTACGGTTTATGACCGCATAATCAGTTTGGTGTGGGATTACTGTGACTTCTAAATTTGAACCACGCCTCCCTCAGTGCTCTGGGAGTTACTTAATACTCTTTAATCGCCATGTTTTGTGTGGCTACAGGCTGTGTTTCACACATGCTAGCCAGACCACTCCTCGCAGATTTCCACTCTGCTTTAATACATATTTCTTCCTTGGAGAGTCTGTAGCACTCTTGTGACAATCTTGGTGCTTTCCAAATTAAATACAGAGGGGAGGCAAAACAACAAGATGGTGAGAGCCTTTAATGCTTTGATAGATGCTTGAGGGTATTTTTGCTAATTTTGGATTTCAATTTGAGCTTCAGAGGCTAGTTCCATAGAAAATGTTTTGAGTATGTAGTATAGGAACCCATCTACTAGTTCTCTTTAAGCTTTCAGTTCTTCTAGCCTTGAGTGCCTCAGAGTGGTGTCTTTAGAAGTGCTCAGGGAGGAGATGGTTTAGACTGATTGTACTCCATTATCCACAGTGTGTGGAGTAAAAGTCGTGTGCTTTGCATTGGTTGAATAACTGACAAGATAGTGTTAATTTTTTTTGGCTTCTGAGTTTGTCCCTTTCTCATTCCCCTCTGCCACCAGGGACCTTACAAGAGTGGAACAGACATGACCCTTGCACAGCTTCCTAAATTAGTCTTCTCAGGTAGCAATTTGGAAGGTCATCACTTATTCGTGGGCACTGTCCATCTTCTAGACTCAGTGAGGCAAAGGTCTAATGGTGCACTTGCAGCCTGCTGTTTCTTTTCCTTCAGCCCGGGTGGCTCGGGTTCAGGCATACTCCCTGCAGGTGGGTCTGGCTATTGCAGGGCTTGCCAGAAGTCAAATATCAGGTGACACAGGAAAGCTGTGAAGCCCTCTCACTGCTATTGATGCAGGCTGGTTAACTTCTCTTTCACTTCCAGCTAGGTGTGTTAACATAATTTTTTTAAAGTTTTACCTTTCTCTGGTGTGACCTAGCAATGTGCTAGATATGAGACACAATTGCATCGGGTTTCCCCCTACCAACTGTAAATGAGGTCAGGAAGCGTAAATGACAAGTCTTCAGCACATTTGGGCAGATGTCTCATCATCTGAGCCACTTTGCCGAATCTGAAATTTGTGCCTTCATCATTCTTGCTGCAGCTCTTGAATGTCAGTCCCAGAAAGACCCTGCTGCAGACGGGGTGGGCAGCCGATGACTGTAACTGATGGGTGCATCAGTTCAGAGAGGTAGTTGGATGGGTGAAGGCTCCATCAGGCCGCAGTCTGCAAGTCGGGCAGAGCTGGAGGTCTGATTGCTGGGAGACCAAGTGGCAAAGGCCTGTCACAGCTCCCTGGCCAGTGATTTGACTGCTGTATGTAGTGCACCTGAATGATTAGCTTCTGAAAGAGATCTCAAGGCTCACTGTTAGGGAATAAAGTAACCCAAACCAGGAGGCACAAGAGGAGACCAGGGCAGATAGATCACATAATTTCTGATGGCTCCTTGTAGCTTTCAATAATCTGCGGATGCACCAGGATTTGCCTGCTCTCCAAGCCACGCCATTGTGTTACGTGGACTCCTGCTCAGCTTGGACTTGTCAGCTCCACTGCACCTGTAGCCACAGAGTCACATAACCTGCAACACTGCAACTCTGAACACCACACTAGCTAAACTAAATAATCTGGGATTAAATGTCCACCCTGTGCTCATCTTATTGGTTGTTTTCTTTCTTTAACCAAGCAAGTGCTTGTCCTTTGAGCCCTGGTAGAGCAGTCTCTCTGCAGTTTCCATAGGGAGCTTGCTGCTCACTGTGCCTGCTGGGCAGGGCAGCAAACACATTAGTGTCTGTGAGCTGTGGGCCCAACTGAAAGCAATGTGAAGTGGTTTGTTAGGTGCAACCATTGCATCTACTCAGCAGCATCAGTAAGGGGGCTTAAGTAAATTTTACCCCTGAAGGAAGTTTTCAGGCACCTGTGGCCTGTGCTCTGTAGTGGTATAGCCATCCCTTACTCTCTTTGTTCCTCAGCAAACAGCTGGGCTTCTGGGTGTTCTGCAGGTTCTGATATTTACACGCAGTGGCAAAAGAAACTCTTTGCTTTCCCTTCCACTCCTTTCCCTTCCTTTCTCTATGCCTGAGCTCTCCTTTGGTGCCTCCCACTCACCACTTTTCTATAACCCTAACGCCGCGTCTCCATCTGCTCCCTTCAGCTGCAGCTGGCAGGCTCCCCAGCTCTCCAGCTCCTCTCCCTCCCTCCTTGCCTTCCTTGCCCAGGTTTGTGGGGGTACTTTGCTACTCCTAAAGAGAGAAGGATAGACAGAGTGCATGCATGCAGGAGCATTTCCCTCCATCAATGTACAAGAAGAGGAGAATCTCAGTTCAGTGAGACAGCCGCAGCTGTAGAGGAGAGGCACCTGAGTGCCATGAACCCACAGAGTAAGCATGGCCTTGCTGTCCTGTGCTAGGGACAACTGGGGCAAAGCCACAGCCAGAATGTGTCCTAAAAACTGAGTGGGCTTTACAGATTTCTGCCACAACTCCAATGAGTTCTCGGATGTCACTTCTTTTTGGGGTTCATGTTTAGTATATTGAAAATGGAAGAAAACAAAGGAAAATCCCAGAAAATTACACAAATTTGAGACTGATGTAAATACTCTGGGGTAAATTTCTGGCACAGAGAGACTTGTAACCATTCCACAAAACACACTTTAGAAAATGCATAACTTGAAAGTAGTTAGGAAAGCACAACAAAGATGCCAGATAACCTCTACTATCTTGCCACAAGGCAAGGCTCTCCAGTACTTCCAGCTGGAGATTAAGTAAGAGTTGTATTACAGTCCCTTTCTCTCCTCTCTTTAGTCTTTTTGGGAGAGATGGAGATTTAACTCCAGGTGCTGGCCAGATGGGATGATCTCAGGAGATTAGCAATTCTCTCTGCTCACCTGTATTTTCTCTTTTGCACAGTGTGGCTATTTTTAGTGGATGGTGGACAAAATGCTTTCCTACTGACTACTCCAAAGTCTGTTTCCAGACCACCTGAGAGCATGCATTGTGAATAAGAGAGATGCAAGCCAAAACCCAGCTGTGAAAATGACGCCATCTCATTAAGTCATCGAACGTCTTTAACCCTCAACATCCCCCTTGCATCACCCTGTGCTTTTCTGAAAGAGCTGGAGTTCCACTGATCTTCTGGAGATTTTAAGGGACAGTCTTGCCCATGGTACACTGATTGGGAACATCCACGTGGGCTTTCCAGTGCCTGCATAGCTCTGGCTCTAGCAGTGTGACTCAGAACAAGCCTTTCCCAATGCCTTACCCGTTAATCCTTTCAGTTTCTTTAAATGAGACATGGGGCAAATGTGACTCATTGTTGTTTTCTGGAAATGACAGATTTGCGAAGTGTAGCCCAGGGGAGTGTCCACCCTGTGCCACACAGCTGGGATCAATGCGCAGCCGCCTCCTGCCCTCGCTTCCTTTCCCTTCTACTTTCAGAATTAGCATCACACTTTCCTTTTGACAGCCAAAACCAGCAGAGACTTTCTAGAGTCCTCTGTTGCCTTTACGTGAGTGAATGTGCTAGAAAGAGAATGCTAGAAAGAGAAACTGCTTGAAGGGAAGAACCCCCTGCATGTGAAGCTGTGTTCTGGTGCCCCTTTATTAAAACCACACAGTTTGATTACTCGCTCCGTTCCCGAGCTTTGCAAGAAGCTGCAGGAAGGCAAGTCCATCCTTCACAGGCAGATGTGGCACTTACCAATGTGCTGGTGCATTGTATTTACCCCTCTGTACTGCCTCTTACTACTTCATGCCACTGCAGCAGCAGCCATGTTGCCTCCCCAAAGCAGGCACCCTACAGCAGGTCATGCCTGGAACTGTTGCAGCAGCTGGAGCTTGGCCTTTCAATGTGCTGCTCTTCACCAGTACCACCACAACCATCGTCAACTCTCCTCCCCCTTCCCCCCTCCCCAGAATTAAAACCCTGTGGGTGTCTGTGCAGGCTGCTGCAACAGCCCTAGGAGTATGCATTAGCACTGGTGTTAGTCCTGCCTAAACTTCCCCGGGTGCATCAGGGACATCTTTGTTATCAAGGCACACAGGGAGCACTTCAGGGGTCTTTGCCCTGCTGCCATGCAATGGAAGGGCCTACCTGCACTCCTGAGCTTTTGAGGCTGTGAGGGGGCTTGGGAGAGAGGGGGAAAAAAACAAACAAGAACTTTTATTTCCCTTTTGTTCCTTAAGGACTACATCAGGGCTCTCAAACACCCTGCTGAAAGAGTCCCAGGAAGGACAGACCTTGATTGGACAGGCTGTGCACAAGGGTCCTGAGCCCACCTGTACCCACGGGTTGGCCACACATGCAGGAAGTCTCTCCTCCACCTCCCCTCCTGTCCTGGAAGGAGAAAAGTACCACACTGGCTGGTTCCTTTTCCCAAGCCCTGTGTGCTAGGAACAATGTGGGGAGAAGCCTGTAGGTGAAGACAACAGCTCTGTAAGCAAGGGTCCCAATGGAGCTGTAGGAGTGTGGAGACCCCCAGAAGCAGCTTTTTGCCAAGATGAGGAGACTGAGATGGCCTTCCAGGCTATTTCAGGTGCAGCACTCCTCATGGTTCACAACAATTCTATATAGTTTGCATCACTTCATGGGAGCACAGACCAAAGGAGTGCAACTACACACAGAATTAAATTCAGCCCTCCCAAGAAAGAGCTCTGAATGCAAGGCACCTGGAGGTGTGGGGAAAAGGTGCAGCCCCAAGGCTCCACTCGCCTGAGCCTGCAGCAGACCACAGTCCCAGCAAAAAGACACCCAGGTCTTAACCACTTACCGAAGATCCATGAGCAGCAGACCCGGTGTCTGCCCCTGCTCTTCGCCTCCTGGTGGTGTCTGCCGTGCTGGGCACGGCTGGCACCTCCAGTGAAGCTGCGCTTGTTGCAAAGACTCTGTGGGTTTGGCAGCCTAGGCATGTCTGTCCTGGAGTGGTTTCTTCTCCATATTGGGCAGCATCAGGGAGGAAGGCATGCCGGAGAACAGCACACACAAAGCCTGTGCCGTTGTGACTTGGTATCTATTTGGACACTCCAAGGTGTGGGTGGAGTAAGCATCGTGTTCAAGCCACTGAAGTGAGAACCTGGGCAAACAGGAGTGAGGTAGTGTCTGAGACCACAGAGCAAATATTTGCCTGCAATGCACTTTGGCAGGTAACTGAAAGGCAGTCAGTGAAGGGTGGAGGAGTCCAGTGGAGACAAGGCACTGCTTGTTTGCTCAGCCATGCAGAGGACATAAATGCAAAGCCAAGGCCACCCAGGCCACTCAGGCAGCTGTAAAAGGTGAAAAACAGGAGTGGGCTGGCTGTGACCACATGCCTAAATTCCCCATGCATAAGTGAGAGCATGGCCTCAGAGGTGTCTCACGTGCCTCTGATCTTGGCTTGTACCTCTGAGAAGCAGCTTCCTTGGCAGGGAGAGGGAGGGAAAAGACCTGTCTGTGCCATCTCTTCCTCCAGGTCTGCAGCAGGAACTGCCCATCACTGAGCTCCAGATGGAATGCAGCTGACAGCAGCTCCTGCCCCCATCTTGAGCCTCCAAACTTGCTGTTTGCTTACTGCATGATCAAATAAACTGCATGTACCTCCTGCTGGGTCTGTGGCATTAAGTGTTTCATGATCCACCCAGCCATTTCTGATACCTGGTAAGATGCAAGGTCAGATCACACATCACCACCCTGGCTTGCTTCCCCTCCCCCTCAAATAACAGTGGGCCAGGCAGAATTAGACCCCCTTTATGTTCAGGAGGTCAGGTTCAGAAGGCAGGAAAGAGTATTTTGTGGTGCTCTTTTTCTGAGCAACAGCAAAACTCAGACTCGCTCTAGATCAGCAATGTTAATGTTGGGGTGAAGACTGTACCTGATTTGGCTGCTTACAAACCCCATGTGAACCCTGCTTCCTCAGACAGATTTGGTGGCATGGGGGAGGCTTTGTCCTGGCGGTAACAGCTGTCTTGGCCAAAGAAGTGAGTGTCTGGATGTGACTGTGTCTGTGTCCCCCTCACTGCCAGGACCCACTGGAGGAAGGAGCCCTGGCCCCAGGCCAGGCAGGGAGCACAAGGGTGTCCTTGTGTTTCAAACTGCCCCTCTCCCAAAAGATTTCAGATGGCTTCTCCTCCATTTTCTCCCAGTCATCCTTTCACTGGGAAAATCCACATTGGGTTAGACACCACCTTCATGTTCAGGGGTGAAAAGCTGTTCATGTACAGCTGTACCCTTGGAGAGAAGCCTCCTGGCCTGCCTGGAAATGAAGAGGGGTTGAATTATGCACTCCAACAGCTGAAAAGCAAGAGGGACACTCACTAGCATCCCTGAGGGATGCTTTACCCTCTGTTCATGGGCTGGGTGATGTTTGATCCCTGCAGTAACTGCTAGGGGTGGGAGGCGACCACAAGGTGGAGAGCCCCATGTGAGGACCAGTCACTGTCATCTGCCCTGTGCCTTTCTGTGTGGCTTTGCCATCCTGTGCTGTCCCAAATCTGCTGCGAGCTGAAAACATGATCATGGGGTCTGGAAAACTTCAAGTCCAAGGTTGGTGAGTCCATGGGACCATCTGATGAAGGTGTCTGGCTGACAGCGCCAAGCACCTCAGAAAAGAGAAAGGCAGGATAAAAGATCCTCCTCAATCTACTGCCTATGAGAATTGGGGAATCTTTTGGAAGGAGAGGTGTCTCTGGGGCCTCCACATTTAACAGTTCTCATGGAACTCATGCAGCAGGTTAATTTAGAAGCCTTTGGAAACAACACAAGCTCGTGACATCAGCTCCAGCTGCAGAAGTTAACTGTGCACCTTGTGAAGCAGCTCATCCTTTTGCTGAGTTTAGGACCACTTCTCTGCTAACTCCATGGGGTGTCACCCAGACCTGGTGGTATCAGAAGTAGTAAATAGTGGTTTCCCTGTTCACATTTCCTGTTTGAGTCCCCGTTTCTTAGACTTCTACCATACCTTCTCTGTTTTACAGTACAAGAGCTCTAGTAAGTAGCTTTTCTGTGTCCTGGCACAGAGCTGTTCCATGCTTCCAGCTTTTTGGAGCCTTTCCTGTCCTGTCACTTTAGCCACTTAAGATGGGGGCACCAGAACTAAGCAGAGGGCTCACAATGAAGACACACCAGAGAATCATTTAATTAACTTTATTCCCTTCCACATAATTCTCAACTTTTTATTTCCTTTTCTGATTGCTGTTAAGCACACTGAGCCATTCACAGCACCTCCTGGGTCTCAGAGATGGGTTTCATCTGCCACTTCACTGCCCAATTACTTTGAGATGGTGGGAGACTTCTGCTGCCACTTGGTAAAGGGACAGATTCCTGGCTGCCAGGTGAACCCTGAAATTGTGCATAAGGGAGCAGGATGCCTGAGTTTGCAACTAGTCTGAAACAAGAGGTATAACTTACCCTGTCCCCAGCACAGCTACTATTGCTACTTGTCAGAAAGAGGGGAAAGATTGCCATGCAGAGATCTACCCCATTGACTCTTGGTTTCCTTTCAGGGCAGCCTTTGGAGCTGGTTACGCCTCTGGAAAGCCTAAGGCTTCTCCAAATCCTGGATTGCACTTAAGCACCCAGTGTTGTTGCTGGAGAACGGTGATTTTCCCCACAGCAGATGGAGCACTCATGTGACACTCTGTTCACTATGTATCATCTATTTACATCTTTTTTTACATTAGCAACAGATGGCTTGGCATAATTATTTTTTTTAAATTAGGGGGAAAATGTATCTAAAACTTCACACATTTTTGAAGCCTATGGTTTGTTACTTTTACTGCACCAACGTTGAGTGCTTCAGCAAAAGGACCTCCCTCACTCTTCCATTACTGTCTGTGAAGAGGTGTCACACTACAGATGCAGGTAGAAAGGACAGGGGTAATCAGAATCAGTAAACAGAAGCCCTCCTGGTCATGCAAGGGAGACAGGAAAAGGCACCTCTGAAGCAAGACAGACAAATGGGAGAAGAAATGGACTTCAGGACTGTAGTAGGAGGGGATGAAGAGAAGCATTAGTGCTGACAGACTCTACCTTCAAAAGCTGATTGGACCCAAGTGCTACAAAAGCACAAGCAAGCTTCAGAAATACAAAACCTAGCACAACTTGAGTTCAACAGCTGGTTCTTCTTCCTCTTTTGGCATACAAGGCTGTAGACACTGGGTCTCTGCTAACAGGTTTTTCTCAGAAAATATGAGGCTTGATGGGGAGGAAAACTAATGTTCACTAGAACTTTCCTGTGCTCATGGATTCCCAAAGCTGGGTCTGTAAGCAAGCTACGAGTCTGGTTTGGCTGATGCTGTTGGTAGAAAAGAAGATGCCCTTACTAAAACGATGGGAAGAGGTACAGGATAGACCAGGAGCAGCTGGAATTTCTTCATCAGACTACATTTGCCTGGGGGAAAAAAAAAATCTTTGGACAACCAGGGAGGAAAAGCACCCCCAAATTTGCCAGATGCAAGTATCATCCCTGTGCACAGCGTCAATCCTTGTGGTCTGTCAATGTGCAAGGCTGCTGCCATCTGTTGGGAGGTGGCTAGGGTTTGGTGGGAGAGGGCTGCCAGAGGACGACACAGGCTGTTGGGACAAGGGGAGTTTTGCCTGCATCCTTACTGCAAAGGGCCAGTGGGTAAGGATCCTTCCACAGGGTAGGGCATCTGCCCACAACCCCAGCGATGCTGCGGTACTGTCTGTAGGCAAGCACCCGATCTGCCTTGTGCCAGCAGGAAGGAGCAGGGTACAGCTTTGGGTGAAAAATATGTTTTGATCCCAACAGTCCCTGTGAGACACCTCTTGGAGAACAGGCAGACAGGTAATACCCAGATCCGCAGACAGAGCTCTGGGCTGGGTGGCCACTGGACCAGTGAGCACTGTGTTGCGTGCAGGTCTTTCCCAGCTCCGGCATGTATTTCTGCTGTCTGAGATGTCTTTCTTTTGCTGGATTGTTTTGACCCATGGACCTTTGCAGCAGTAAATCAGATGATGTGCCTACTTGTTCTTGCTTGGTGTTTCTTAGCAAGCAAACATGGTATGGTGGGTGGATGCAAAGCTAGTTTACATTTTTACGCTAGTTTTACTCCTCTGTAAATCCTACTCAGTAATGACTAATCCCCAAGTTGATTCCCCTTTCCCATTCGGATTATTTTATTTTCACTAGATTTTGGTACTTAATAAAGTTTAACCATTTAGGGTCTACCTGTTGTTATTTTTCACATGCTATAAGGACAAGTGGCTGGGTCTAAGATGGTACCCTAGCACTGCTTACATGCAGGAGCAAATCCCAACTTTATGGTGAAAGTAAAGGCAATGGATATTCTAGGAAACAGCCCCTCCCAGAAAGCAAAAATTCTTAAGGAAAATGCACAGAAAGAGAAGCTTGCAAAAGAAACTATAATAAACGCCTACAAGGAGTCAGGTGTGACACCAAGATTAGGTGCACTACCCCAGGGACCTCACTGATCTTGGCTTTGTTGGTGACACTTCCCATAATGGTGGGGAGAGCTTGGAGCATGCAGCCTCTGCTTACCTGACATCATCTTTTTCCAGGAACAACACTACCCAGTATTTAATACCCTGGGCCGAAGCAAGGGGGACACAGAAAAGATGATGCTATGCTCCTTTGTGAAGAGCTGTGCAACTAACTTGTTCCCACTGGGCTCAGGCCACTCTGCAGCAGCTCAAAGGCAGCAGCAACAGATGCCCTGAGAAGCCAGGTGGTCCTCAGAGAAGCTGGAGAGCCCACAGCTGTATCAAGGAACACAGCTCCCTGCTAACAACCCCAGCGGGTCACAGGGGTGCTGGTCCAGTTGCTACCTCCAGCACACAGTGAAGCTGCTCTGCAGGGCTGAGGGTGCAGCAGTGCAGGACTTGCCTTGCCATGGCTCCTCTCCATCAGCTCACCAATGCTGCGATCCGTTGCCCAGGCTGCAGCTGCACCCTGGCATGGCTTTATTGCAGTCACACTTCTCATGGGACCAGCATGGGCCCCTGTTAGGATGTGATCTCACCGCCGTTGGCAGGGCAGCATTCTTTACTGGGAGCTGTTCTTTTAGGCATTTCCCAGCAGGTGGGCGGTCCCCTGACCCTCTGTTGTGCTCTCACCTCCAAAGGGTAAAGACCTGCCTACTTCCTTCTGCTATTCCTTGGCAATGGAACACCTGCAGTGCAATCTCCTGGCTTCAAAGGAGGCACTTCAGCTCTTGCATCCACTCCTGTGCTCCGAATCTATGGTGGTCTCTGCAGTGTTCCTGCTAGTCAGTGAGGCAGTCAGTGGGGGCAGCAGCCCTCTGTGGAGCAGGAGGTAGGAAAGGAGAAGGTCTGGTGGGTCTGGCTAGCAGGCCTACTTCTGCTGCTGATCTAATATCCAAAATTATTGCTATCAATCATCAGCTTCTTCTGATTGAGGTGAAATGAATCAACAGCAAAGACCTGCATCCAGGAAAGGGTTTGCCTAGCAGCCCAAAATGGGAAATTCATGGGATTTCCAGAGAAGCAGCTTTGCTGACACCATGTTGCCAGTCCTTGTGGTTTTAATCATGTGTTTTATATGTGGGTTTGTTTGGGTTTTTTTAAGGGCTCTTGCAGTTGCAGTATGATTACTAAATTCTTTCTTCTTCTTTTAATATTGAAGCAGTCCTTCCTTATGAGAGCTGTGAACAAAACCATGAGAACAAGAACCCCAGGGGCTCAAAATACCTGTATGTAAAGAAAGGGTAACACCACAGCGATTATTTTCAAAGCAATGCCCTTTTTTTTCAGTCAAGAAAAAACTTGCACTTGTCAACCTCAGTGACAGAGAAAAACCCGTCCCTCCAGTGAAACTGTATGCAATAGCTCCTTAGTACATAGGCTCTTCTCCAGCCTCCCAGGTGCAAATAGAGCCCTGCCTGGCTGGAGGTCTGCTTTGTTGCCATGCTGCTTCTGTTTTTTGTTCTCCACTTGCAGGTATCAGACCAGAAGTCATTGCTGGGGGAAGTTATAGACGTAAGTCAAAAGGCTGCTGGTCTTCAGGTCCTTCATCCTTCTTGGCAAAAAGCAGCAGACACAGGGTAGCCAGCTCTGTGTGTGTGAAGAGGAGGCAGAGCCACAGGGCTGTACTGAACTTCTTCAGGTTGCAACAGGAGGAACTTAACCATTTAACCAGACAAGTTTCTACCTTCCTTCCTGATGCATGGCCTATGAGATGCAAGAGCGTTGAAGGGTTGGCTGGAAGGGTTATTCAGGAGTTTGGTGTGGACTGTTGTGGTATGCGAGCAAGTGATTCATCAAAAGTTGCTTTGTGATCTTTACTGTGGTCCTTATGCACGACAGTAAGAAAGTGGGAGGGGGATAAACGACAGTACAAAAACCTGGAAGGGAAAGAGAAGTGAGACTAGAGCAGCTTCAAGTTGTTTGGCTAGATGCTGAAGACCCTAGGTGGGATGAAAATGTAAACCATAAACTGTCATAAACCAGCTTGTTGATGGGGCATATTATAATAGTTATTGTGAGTCAACCTGCATTAAGTTGAACACCATGACCCTCCTTAGAGCCTAGGAACAAAGGCAACACCACCAGGCAGCACCAATCCCTGACACCTAGATGGTGAAGAAGGATAGAAAGATGGAAGTGTGACCTTCTGTCTGCTTTGGCAAGTAAGGACATGTCCCATGGGATGATTGGAGTCACTTCCCTCAAAAAGGTGGTTTACTCAGGAGCGCTGGCACTGTCTTTGTACAGAGCACAGCATGGATTATCCTCAGGTTCTGCTGCCTCCCCATCTTGGTAAAAGACAAAAGTTTCCAGAATGAAGACAGAAAGGGGAGGGAGGAGAAAACAATTCTTGATTGTGAAGAACAACATATGCTAGTGTGAAGCTGAACAGCTTTCCAAGCAACATATTCTAGCCAAGCTATTAGTAACACCTGATACACCCATGGTTTCCCATCAGCTACCTGCCAGCAATGAGCAATTGACTCAATATTATCAATTATGTTCCTTTGCCCTCTTCTTCCCTCCCACCAATTAAGCATCTGTTAACCATGAGAAATAATCCTCCTCTTGGAAAATATGGGACAAACAATGAATTTTTGTAATAAAATAGAATATAATTGTAAATAATCATTAAGGTGTCCCAAAATAAGGTGGAGCCGTATTGTTACCCCAGGGATTTTAATCACTGCTATTTAGCAAAATTCCCAAGGAAAGGTAAGCTGATCAAGTCTGCTGGCTGATGCATACAGTTAACATGTCTGAAACACCAGGAGCAAGACAGGCTGAGTCAGATTAGGACTTCTCTGGTCATAGAATTTGGAAGCATGGATAGAAAGGGGCCCCAAGGATCATAGAGTTCCAACCCCCTGCCACAGGCAGGGCCACCAACCTCCAGGCCTGGATCAACACAAGGTTGCCCAGGGCCCCATCCAACCTGGCCTTGAACACCTCTGGGGATGGGGCATCCACCACCTCTCTGTGCAGCCTGTTCCAGCATCTCACCACTCTCTCTGTAAAAAAACTTCCCCCTAATATCCAATTTAAACCTTCTTTCCTTTAGCTTTAATCCATCCCCCTTGCCCTGCCATTGTCTACCCTTTGAAAAAGTTGATTCCCCTCCTGTTTGTATGCTCCCTTCAGGTACTGGAAGGCTGCAGTGAGATCCCCTCACAGCCTTCTCTTCTCCAGGCTGAACAAGCCCAGCTCCCCCAGCCTCTCCTCCTAGGGAAGGTGCTCCAGCCCTCTAATCATCTTTGTGGCCCTCCTCTGAACCCTCTCCAACAGTTCTACATCTTTCTTGTATTGGGAGCCCCAGATCTGGACACAGGACTCCAGATGGGGCATCAGGAAGGCAGAGCAGAGAGGGACAATCACCTCCCTGTCCCTGCTGGCCACTCCTCTCCTGATGGAGCCCAGGATACCATTGGCCTTCGAGCTGCAAGAGCACACTGCTGGCTCATGTTAAGGTTCTCATCCACCATGACACCCAGGTCCTTCTCAGCAGGGCTACTCCCCAGGAGCTCTTCTCCCAGTCTGTATCTATGTCTGGGATTCCTCCAGCCCAAGTGCAACACCTTACACTTGGCAGTGTTGAACCTCATTAGGCTCACCCAGACCCACCTTTCCAGCCTGTCAAGATCCCTCTGGATGGCTTCCTTTCCTTCTGTGGTGTCAACCACACCACTCAGCTTGGTGTCATCCACAAACTTGCTGAGGGTGCACTCAATTCCATCATCAATGTCACTGATAAAGATGTTAAAGAGCACCGGTCCCAAGACAGACCCCTGGGGGACCCCACTTGTCACCGGCCTCCACCTGGACACAGACCCATTGACCACCACCCTTTGTCTATGTTCTGTCAACCAGTTTCTTATCCACTGGATGGCCCACCCATCAAATCCACATCTCTCCAATTCAGAGATAAGGATGTGGTGGGGACTGTGTCAAAGGCCTTGCACAAGTCCAGGTAGATGACATTGGTTGCCTTCCCTTTATCTGCCGATGCTGTCACTCCAACATAGAAGGTCACCAGATTGGTAAGGCACGACCTTCCCTTGGTGAAGCTGTGCTGGCTGTTCCAGATCAGGCACTCATCCCTCATGTGCTCCAACATGTCGTCCAGGAGGATCTGGTCTGATGTCTATTAAGGCCCAGACCAGCTGCCTTGAAAGCAGACACATCATTCACTGGCCTCTTCCCCAGGCAGGCCTAACTGCAGAAACCAGTCTCTGCAGATGTTGGCCTGCCTTCAGATGCCTTCCAAGAAGGGGTTCCGCCAGCACCATGGACAATATCCTCTACTGATTCACTTTAGCAAGTTTCTTCTAAGTCTCATTTGCTGTAATTCAAGCTCTCTGCTACTTCCTCCAGTCAGACCTGATGCAGAGTAGCATTCCCTTTTAGCTTACTTAAAGTCTTGTGTCCTCAGCCTTCCCTATGGCAAAATGTGTCTCTCCAACCTTTCCTCATGGATGCAATTTTTGGAGTTTTAATCATTCTTGTGCTTTTTACCTAGCATTAGCCTAAACGAAGACAAGACACCTAGATGTCCTTACATGGGGCCATCCAGTACCAGTAAGAATAGGCCACACAATTAGGAATTGCCATGAAAGTTGCAGTAGAGGTACCTATGTCAAGATCTGACATTACCTCAGCATGAACAAGATCTGTCTAGGAGAGTCTCTTACACAGATGCTGAAATGATAAGCATCTTACCTGAGGCAATGAGAAATGGAGCATGGGCACACACAGAGACCTAATCCAAGATGGAGTAGAGGAAACTCAGATCTAACCTCCTGCTTGCCTCATTTCGCAGTCGTGTTTATTACCCAGCTTGACAGCTCCCGGGAAGAACAGAATCCCTGGCTTACAGAAAGCACCTCTACTTACCACACTGTCCCGTGGTGTGCCATCCACACAGGAACACACCCGCAGGTCGCTGAGCTGAAGGAATCATAGGTGGAATGAAAAGTGGTAGCTTTTTCCCCAGGTCAAACAGCAGTTCCCACAACAGGGAAGAAGGCAAGCCACTAGGATGCTACATCTCAAAGAAACAGAGATAATGACGCTTACTGGTCCGTCTCCTTGGAACAGATGCCCACGCGGCTTGCAGTATTGGTGACTAATGGGCAGTTGCCTGTTTGGTTGGCATTTGGAAGCAGAAAACCTACCTACAAGTGTACTACAGACCATGTAAAACAGCCACCTACTCTGGCAGCCTTGGCTGAGGAACTCTAGCATGTTTAGCTGAGCTTCCCACGGTAAGCACAGAGGCATCATGTGCAAGGACAAGCATGTACTCAACCAAACTTCCAACCTAATTGAGTAACTTTTTACCAAAGACATAATTGCATGATTTTTCCATAAACGCTAGAACTATGTTCCAAAGCAGGCTACAAAGTTCACATATGAGTCCAGAATACTGGGTCCAACTTGGCCCCAGACTTCCCAGCCACAACTTGTTGGACATCTCTTATCAGAAGGGATCCTGCCTCCTCATGCCCGTGGGCCTTCTGTGGCATGAATTGGGCAAAGCACAGGACTGCAGCCCAGGCGAGTCACATCCAGTTCTTCTCTGCCCCACCCCAACCTCCATCCTTCCTGTTAGCCTACAGAAACTATTTGCAGTTTCCTGCAATTTACTTCAACTGCATTCTCATCCACCTGCTTTATCCTGCTCTTTGCTTGGAGGACTAATATGGGAATGTGTTAATTAATCATCTGTACTTGTGTACCATCCTGAAAGCTTAGTGCCCATGGATCTGAAGGTACTGGCTCAGGGAAAAGATATCTAATGTATGATATACTCTTGGGACTAAGATCTCAGAAACTCTCTAATCCTTGCGATGGCAATACTACAATGAAAACCACCAAGTTGCAACTGAGCAACCCATCCCCAGACTCTAAGGCAAGATTTGATTAAGACTGCAGAAGGGCCACTGCTAACTTTAGTCCAGGGAAGGGGGAAAAGAGGGAATAAACAAATGTCCCACCCAGAAAGTCATTAAAATATATCCAGAATCTCATACTTTAATAGCAATTTATTATCATTAAAAGTAATAACAAGTAGGTTTAAATCCTTTTGTCTTAAAAATCTAGTGTAACACACAAGTCACTGCTACAGTTCCATGAAACCTATGGCAAAAAGGTATCCCCAAATCACTGCGTTCTGCCCCATCCTCACAGACATCCATGGTGTGGGACACAAAAAGCCACAGATCACTCTGTACAGCACTTGTCATAAGGATGATCATTAGGCCTCAAGACGCTACAAGTTATTCTGTAGGAGCTATTAAGTATAACTTGAGTTTTCCCCTTTGTTAATATTGCTGGAACAATCAAATATTTCACAGAGTTTTTTGGTGAAGCTGCAAGAATCTTTTAAGAACTGTATTGTTTTCCCTGTATCTCTTCTTTGCTGCTCAAGTTTGTTTTGTTTTTTTTTCCCTTTCCTTTTTCCGCTCTTAGAGACAGGGCTGCCCTGTTCCTGGAGACAAAACTGCACCAACGTTTGCAGTCAGGTCACACATCATCATGCACTTCCTTCACATTCTGAAGCCAGTGCTCAGCTCTACCATTTCCCTTTAACGCTGCTGCCAGAACAACTTGGCCAGCATGCAATCCAAGGATGCTACATGCTCATGTATTAATCTCTAGCTTCCCGGGAGCTCCAGAGCTTACATTAAGCTCAAGATAAGTACCTAACTTATGGCTAGTTCATATCTGTGTAAAGGAGCAGCAGCCAGATGCTGCAGGACAAATGCATCTTCACATTACAGCTGTTCACAAAAAGGCCTGAGCAAGTCGTAATACTGCTGATCGGTGGCTTGCGGAACAAACCAACAAAACAGGTCTCCACAAGCAAGCATGCATATTGGTGAAAAGGAAAGCTGGTCCTAAGTCTGTCAAGCATTTGAGGTGTTGAATTTAAGCTTACAATGTTACTCAACATTGAAAAATAAGCAGAAGCCTCTGCATGAAACCCTTCTGGTTAGCAGAAATGTGAAGGAGGAAACAGAACGCAGGTAAACTTTATGTAGCTATTCAGATATGGCTTTTAGATGAATTCAGGTACACAAGAAGGTCTGTCTGTTCTTCAGGAGCAGACCCCTTACACGGATATTTCTGAATGAAACTTCATAGTTGCATGTGGAATTGTGGAGCTCAATGAAAACAGATCAGTAAGCAGCTTCATGAACATCTACATCCACTCTGGATTTAGAGTCATGGGAAGGAGTATAAACACAAACAGCAATAATATATGGAGGAGGTATTAGATCAACAGGTTCCATGAACAGACCCCACTTGTTCTGCAGTAGCAGTTCACACTCTTTGCTAAGCAGACCCACAAGTTGAACCTCAGGAGAAATGGCGGTGTTAAATTTACTCAACTAAAATTCTTCCTCTGGAGTTCACACTCAGCTGGATTTCCTGGGAGAAAAACACAAACCTGCAACAATGCTTACAGCAAACTTCAAAATCCTGCCTTACCTAACATCCCAAGCTACTGTCTTGCTTTGTATATGTACCTAACAGTTTATGAAAATCCAATGCTTACTCATTAATACCTTATTGACTTTTAACTGAGGTAGCCACTAAATCACCACCGTACAGTAGCGATGCCAACACAAAGAAAAGAGCTCAACTATGATGCTCAAGAACAGTCAGCTTGCCAAAACCAATAGCACTTGCTTCCAAAAATGTCATTTTCTGTCTGGCTCTCCTCCTCCCTCCCTTGTTTCACTTCCTGTTTCTCCTCTTGCCCATCTATAGCAAACAGCGACAAGAAAAATTTGACCTTTCCAGTTCCTTTGTAAAACGTCTTTGGATTTTCAAAAGCAAATTTTCAAATGAAGAATCAGTGAATTTACTTTTAAGTGAATGTAATTTACCAAACTGACACTGAAGGACACTTCAGGAGCCAGCTCTGTCTTCCTACATGTGCCTACGTGCCAGAAGTTATGGAAAGATGCCTGCATGGGCAAGACACAGAAGTTGTGACAAGGTCCCTTTCATTCTAAGTCTCATCCCATAAATGTAAACACACAGAGAATCACCTATCTAATCACTGTCTTTCAAGTACTCAGGAAGTTAATACAAAATGGCAATTAGAATTCCTCTAGCTAAAATGTACATAGATCTAGCATATCCTTGACCTTTCTCAGGGCATTAATTTCTTAAACTGAAAATATTTTAAAATTACTTCTGTAGCTATGATAGCCTATATTCAAATTCAACACAAAAAACACCCCAACTTTAAGGATAATTAATACCCTGGTATTTTTGAAAAAAATTCCATGTTTTTTTCATGGTCCTCTGTCACAGATCTTTTTCAAGGTAATTCTGAATCCCCTCTACCCACGTCTGAATCAGCCAAACAAGAAAATGCCAACTGAAAATCAAACATCCTGATATCTAAGTTGCTTAATACTTGTATCACAGAATGTACATTCAGGTAAAGTTCTGTAGTGTAAACATCCAGTTCTGACTTCTTTTCTTCAACAACTATCTACAATGTGAGTGTTCATTCTGTTGGCTAAATGCTTTAATATATCTTACTTCAGATACACTGCACTGACCCAAAGCAGCATAAAGCCCCTGCTTCCAAGATACATAGCTACCAAACAAACAAGCCTGAAGAGAAAAAAACCCCCATGCTCCCATTTAAAAATAGAGCACTAACCAGTCTGGCGTGCATAATATTGGCTTCTCCTTCTAAATAAGATACTGTGTGTATATTCCCAAATAAAAAAATAAACTTGTACGAATTGCATGCAACCGTACACGGTGCAGTTCAAGCAATACTGAGGTGTTCGCCTTCTTTTTGTGAAGCATGTGGACAACAGCAAACTGTAGGGTGGAAACTGTATATTGGTCCTTGGATTTTTTCTTCTACTTTTGTTTTTGAAAACTGTAGCCCAAAACAGGGAGACATTAAACAATTTAGCCATGATAAACTGCGCTGTGAAGAATTTCTGAATTTCCTTATGCCTGTCTAGAGTACCCAAATGGATTTTTTTCCCCAAAAAGTCCTTTACTAGAACTCCTTTTTTGAAAACCACTCACCAAAATAGGCGTTTTCTGCTTTGATTACATACTGTAGTTCATCAGGTGGAAGTAGATGAAGGTAGTCTATTACACTGTAAAATTAACCTCATCCTTATGAGGTATACAACAAACATTAAAGATTCCAGTTAAGCATCACCACATACTAACCCTTCATATTTGTGTAAGATGACCAGCTATGAAATTGTAACTACTGAAACTGTACAGAGGCACCTTGCTATAGCACACTGATGTTACAGTTCTCTTCTTCAAGCATTTCCTAAGTGCCTCTGCATTTCAGGCATGTTGGTCCATTTCATCTGTTCAGCCGCTGTGTTACCACCTCCCGGTACATGATAGAGATATATATCAGCAGAAGAAAAATGACAAAGAAATCATCCAGGAACCCCAGAATTCCAAACAGGGCTTCAGGAAGAAAATCCAGAGGTGAAGCCAGGTAGAGCAAGGCTCCAAGCAAGCAGAGGAATATTCTGATGCGAAACATCCAGAAGAGGCCACCAACAGAAAACATCTCCCTGAAAGCATGCCGCAATAAAGTGGGCAGATCCATAATTCTTTCCATAATCTATGACGAAAGAAACCAAAAGTTAAATTCCTGCTTTAGCAACTGGGCCGTGCTAAATTAGTCTCCCCCCTTCCCCCACCCTCCATCTGAGGTTTCTATTGCTGTATTACAGTTTTCTAGTCTGCTACTTTATAAGAAATAAAACAAAAGTACAAGACTTCCTGGACTGAGTTTTGCTTGGTAGAAGTTAGACTTAGAATATACATATATGTTTTTAAGAAACAGTCAGACTGTGGGTTTTTTAAATACTGCAAAACATATGTTTAACTCACCACAGAATACATTGGCATTTATTAAGAAGTAATAAAATAACCACTATAGTAAAATAAATGACCAAGAAATTCAGAAACAGCAAACAGGTTAACTGGAGTGAAATACTGATCAGAATGGAAGACAACTAAGGATTACGAGAAAAAAAAACCCCAACAACTAAAGTAGAATAGGCTGCAGTTCTTCAGAAACACAACATCCCATCCCCAGGCATATAACCAATGACTCACATATGTTTCCAAATGATGGATCAAGCCTCAAAGTAAACTATAGAATCTTTAAATGAATCCATCCCTGGCTCCTCTCCATTCTTCTACAATGATTCTGTCACCTTAGTAAGGAACTGTCCAGCAGAAAACGCTCAGATTTTTGTTGTGTGGCATAGGGAGGGGTGAGTTTTGAAATTCTGTTGATACTGACTCCTTTCCTGCTGCACACAGGTTCTGCACCGAGCCATGATATTATAATGAGTTACTGTCAAGGCTAAAAAAAGTTCTCTAGAAAGGAATGTTGTCTGTAGCTAAGGCAATACACCCTGGAAAAAACAGAGGCATCTTATCTAGTCTGATTAGGGTTTTAATGCATAATTCTGGCATGATTGCATCTTATTGGGAAGTAGACACAGAGCCCAGAGAGAGGTCCAGTGGAGCCAGAAAGGTAGTTTCACTGTACTTTGGATTGAAAACATAACTGCTTTGTGGTTTAGAATATGAAATAAAAATCCCTGCCTCACCCCTCTGTTGTCTATTTGAACCATAATATTGCTAGAATTTTGTTATGGTATCCAAATCCAACAAACAGACAAGCAGGCAAGTTACTAGTATACATGTGCATGCATTTCACATGTGCATATAGAAGACAGGTTCACAAGGCTGACTCTCTAAAGTTTGTAGAACTTAGTTTTCCCTATTTATTAAAAAAACCTAATCCTGTTTTCTTCACTCAGAGCAGATTAAAGACTGGAATATAATTTACAAGGAAAATAAAATGGAGCCATCTTATAACTTGAAATTCAATGAAGACAGAGCAGAACTTCAGACTCTTTTAATCAATGTAAAAACATAAATCAAGTGAATATTCTTCCCTGCATCTCATGTATTAAGTATTTTTACAGACTAATTATTAATCCTTTCAAATTAATGAGTCATAATTTTAAAAGATATTAACAGATGAATAGGGATGTCAGGGTTTATTAGCAGTTCCCACTCACAACAAAAATGCAAGTTTCCATACATTTCCATAAATTACAAGTAAGTACTTTCAAGGCTGAGGGTTTGCCCTAATTGTACAAACACAACACTTTTAAGGAAAACTTGCATAGTCCCTAAAACATTAGGGGGGTAGGGAGTGGGAACGGGAAAAAAAAAATGCTGTTAACTTCTCCTAAAAACACTGGCACCCAAATTAACCCAAAACTTACAGATCTGGGCTGTCCTGAAAATCTCCGGTTGTAGTCATTAACATCTTGAAGTACTTGGGTTGCATCCTGCTGATCTTCAGCAAAAAGCGGTAAAAACAATGTTACCTAGGCACAGCAGGGAGATGTTGTTACAAGTGCAACTGTCTTTCAAACGCAAGTATTCTGAACTACTTGCGGAAATAGTAATGTTCCGTTAACTACATCAAACAAACTTTGTTTTCCTTTAAGAAGAAAACTACTAACATGGATCCTGCTGCTAAGTTTTAACAAATTCATTGCTTATAACTCTGCAGAATATTATTTTTTTAAAAGATTGTTAAAAACAAGCACAAGAACCCTCTTTGTAAGAGAGGCTTACAGGAAATATTTCTGAACACATAAATGGTTTATGTTTCACAAGAGGGACAGATGATTTGGAGAACAAAGTTAATTTAGCATGTTAATCTAGTTTTGTTTCTTAAATTGAAAAATCAAATAAAGCAACCAATGAGGTAATTCTTCTTCCATCTTTAGAACAGCCTTGAATTTCCACAAGCAAGCAGCAAAGCTCCTATTTTTCCACATGGATGTTCATATCAACACCAAGGAGAAGAATACAGGATAATGAGCTAACAGAAAAGATATTAACCTTCCGCTCTCTGTGGAGCACAGAGAATTCTGCTGTGTTCCTGGGTTAACTTTCACCCACACATAGGATGTGTATGGTCACACTCACATGTCACATTTCTGTACAGGACTTTCTGAAAACTTAAGACTTGTATTTGGAAGCAATGTTCAGGTGTAAAATGCAGATTATCACAGGAATCTGAAAATGTATCTTGTACCTGTGCAGCAGTCACATTTACCAAATGACAGAATGAACAGATCTACACTCAACTCCTAGCCCTGCCACAAACCTTCTGTGTGTGTGACTCACGTTGTTCATGTGTACATATTTCCATTCCACACATGTAAATCAAACGTTCACTCATGAGAATGAACACATAACCCTGCAAACAGTACCACCCAATGTACCTGTTACTTGGAGGAAAGTAACTGTGTAAGGAGAGACACTAAAAAACCCACCTGGTTTCCCCTTTTTCATCTTCCTCACCTTTATTTTTTGTGCTTCTCTCTTCACTGGCTATATTCTAAGCCTATTAATTCTTCCTCTAGTCATACCTGTTTTTCCTTCCCTCCTCTGGCTTCTTACAGCCATTTTCCTGCTGATGCACAGAATCAAATAAGGATATAATGTATGGGCAAGGGCGTGAAGCATGTTATATAATTCATCAGAAGTAACTAGCTCTATAGCTTGTGCACTGTTAAAATAAAGATGTACTTTTCTTAAAACATACACTATAAGATTCAGAGATCCTAAGTGTTAATGAGTTGCAGGGACATATTTCAAATTGACAATATAAGTAAGATGTGTAGGAAGTAAGTTAATGCTTGCTCTACAAAATTCAAATTAATAATACATATAAACTAAAAATAGGGACAAAAAAAGAAACTGACATGGGTAGGTTATTTTTGAGGGCACTTCTCAGAAACCAGTAGTATACTGCCTACTGGAAGTCTTCCACAACAGCCAGGTCTTTCAGATGCAAGTTCTGGTAAAGACGTTATATAACATCCCGACCAGAAAGCTTGGAAGAATCACAGTCAAGGACTTCAGATTTTCTTTTTTTTCATATACTTCTTTACAGAAAAATGACTGAGTTATCGCTGCCATTCACTTGAATTCGAGTTGCAGGAACAATCTGTATTTTTTGAGCCATTTGGCAAAGCAAAAAGTTAGAAAAACCCTTTCTGTCCAGCATCCATGTCTCACCCATTCTCTGTCAGCTTCCAGACTGCTTCCGCCAGTCTCACTGTGACAGTTGACATGCAACTGCTGGGTTTTTTTCCCTTTAAGCCGCGCTAGACAGTCAAACAATCAGGTCCACAATTAATTAAAATATTACCGTTTGTCTGCAGATTGGACAACGGATGGCACCGAGCCATGAGCCATACCTCCAGTAGGCAATAATGCAGGAACCTGATGAAGGTAAGTTACAGACATTTAAACTTCTGAGCTGAAACACCCATTGCATGAAATAGTATCTTACACACACCAAGGAAAACAACAGAAGTGTTGACAAGCAGTTAGGTTAAAACTATTTTTTTCTACATTCCCCAAAGATACAAAGAACCAATGTCAAATTCAATGCTATTGATGAAAGGAAACCCAGGTAGATTCAACTGCATCGTTAATTTTAAGGTATTATTTCCTGAAAAGACGGGGAAATGAATGTATAACAATCTGAATACTTAAACTATTTTCCAAATTTCTAGTATTTTGTTTAAACAACTAGGCAAGGTATGCATTATATACACAACATAAAACTAGATGGATGCAGTGAAAGAACCCTTTGGGAACCTGAAGAAGAGGAAACAAAATGCTACATAGAGTATTTATATGTAAATCTGAATAGCTGGGCCTCAAAGAAAAAAGACAAACACTTTAAGCATTGTAAGCTTAGTCTTCATTCTTCAGGACTTCCAAGGAAAAAAACCCACATTCTGAGACAAAGGTAATACCAAGCAGAATTATTTCCTCTTTCTAAACCATTTATTTTAAACGGTACATTTCCAAGTATTTTGCAGCCTCTTCAGTTCTTTACTAACTGGAAGTAAATTATACTCTCTGTCCCTGACATTTTTAAATTAACCACAATCTCAATCATGATAGCACAGAAAAAAAATGCAGCACACTGCCAAAGTGACTGTATTTTCTCTACGGTGTATATAAAAACGGATCCTAATGCAGACTAGAAGATAAGCAGTTTAAATCAGGGTGACTGTATCAGGGCCAAAGGTTTGCATTTCCATTCTGGTTTTGTCTTTAGGGCTTTTTTGTCTGGGGTTTTTCTTGCTTACCACAGAAGAGATGTCCACAGTTTGTTTCTATAGGAAATGTAGCCTGTTGCAAACACACTGGACAGGACATATCTGTATAGAAGCGATGTCTATCACCAGCAGAAGCATCCTGCTGGAACAGAAGAGAAATGCAAATATACTATTTTTACATAAATGTACAGAGTTTTATAAAAAAAATTCCAGTGTTCATTTACTAGAAGTCAAACAGTCAAATGCTAAACTGCATTTAATGAAAGAGAAATACATTTAAATTAAAAAGTTAAGTATACTTAAATGCAAAAGCTGATGCACACGTATGTGCTTCAACCCATTAAAGGCCACAAAGAATGAAACTCCCTACGTCCTTCACACTGTTAAATTAGACATGCTGAGGAATGAATAACATCTCAGATCTAGACTGTTACTTCACTATCCTAAGTAGTTCTGTCCAGAGTCAGGTAACTGAACTGTATTGCTACTAGGTGCACTATTTAGTGTTCCCAAGCCCAGGCACAGATAGCAGCCTGTGTATTTCTCTGCTATGAAATGTCTTCACTTCCCATTTTGCCATATTTGCCTTCCATGTAAATATGTGGCCATTATTTCAAGAAGTATTATTAGGAAAGGATCTCTTCAATACTCTCCAAAAGTATGGCTTTTCACTCTAGAACGCAGGTTCCAACAGCTTTCCATCCTCTATTCTACATATCAGAACTGGATGCAATCACAGAACCACAGAATGGTTTGGGTTGGAAGGACCTTTAAAGACAATGTAGTCCATAATGTCCCAATGGGCAGGGACACCCACCACTAGACCAGGTTGCCCAAAGCCCCATCCAGCCTGGCCTGGAACATTCCCAGGGAGAGGGTGTCCACAGCTTTTACAGGCAACATGTTCCAGTGTCTCACCACTTTCATCATAAAAAAAATTTCTTCTCATATAAATCTAACCTCTTTCAGTTTAAAATCATGTCCTGTCACTAAAGGCTTTGGTAAAGTTTCTCTCTGCCAATCTGTGTTGCCTGGCTCCAGTTGCTGTGCCATTGTTCTGCTACACACAGTTTATCAGTCTAAACATCTAACCCCTGTCCTGTGGCAGCAAGCTGTACTCCAGATTTCCTTTCCTTTGCCACTAAATTCCCAGGAACATTGCAGGAAGCAAACAACATAATCTAACATACTCCACCTTGTGGCAAAAACTTCTTTGAAAAAAAGAACAAGCCAAGTACTTAATTACCTAACTTCTCCATTAAAAAAAAAAAAAAAGAAAAAAAGTCTATGTTATCTCAGTGCTTGATAATCAGTTTCGAGGATGTCTCTGTAGAGCAAATAGGTTTCCACAACTTCCAAGACCAGCTTCTTCCAGAACCTCAGACAAGGCTACAACACCCGGATCAGAGAGCTGAACGGTGCCAGTTACTACAGTACCTGCTCAGTTTGAAGCTGCTGACGAAGAGCTCTCACAAGCTCTTGATTTTCTGGGTGTATGTTCTGATGTTCATTTCTGTGAAAGGAAATATAAACAGTAAGAAAAACTGAACACTGTGACCCAGCACTGAAAAATAACTGAAACTTGAACAAAGGGCAAAACAATAATTCTTTCCTGCTATAAAGGATTTTAAAGGAAGTACACAAAAAATTAAGGAAATGGGACATTTATTATAGATCCTACAGTTACACTGGACATTTAAAGCTGTACAGCAGCAAGATTTTTCAGAGACTATATAAGCAATCACAAAGTGATGGTAAAACTACATTTTCATCTGAAACAAAATGAAGCCACTAACTTGCAAAAAAAAAAAGGTTGCTTGAAAGCTTTTCCATACATCATGCAGAAATACTTTTGTTTTTTCTGTCTGCTGATAGCTTTTGTACTGTTGGATCTACTCATAAATTTTGGGGTTTTTTCACCCACTAAGTTAAGGAGTTGAAAAATGCTAAGCATTTCAATTTTACCTGCTACATGAAAGATTAAGACATAACATTTACATAAGAAAGGGTAGGCAAACTCAGGTTTGGAATGTTGAATTTATGTAACTATCAGCAGACTGGATATAAAAAGAAATAACTTTTTTAAAAATCAGTCTTTAAAAAGAGACTCTACGGGCAAGAAAACTACAGGTTAGACTTGCCAAGGGACAGGACTCACTGAAAAAAGGAGGCTGGATATATGACAAGTTTGAAATTCAAAAGCACGATGGGACCATACTTGGAATTAAAATGTATTCTAACAACATTAAGAGGTGTTGAGTTACAATAAATATGAGTCAACAGCATCATATTCAAACTTGAATTTTAATGCTTTATTTATTCATATGGATTTCACTGGTGATGCATTCTGCTCAACACTGTTGAGGTCTTGGCTGGATTCTGTTTTCCATTTTGGGCTAAATGCATAAAAACACATAGAGAAGTTGGAAGAAGTTCACAAGAGAATAAGAACCACTGCCCACATTTTTTAAACATTAGAGAAAGAGTGAAGAAATGTCAGTTCATATAGAAGACTGCTCATGGGGAGAAAAGGGGACGGATAAGGCTTTCATTCTATAAATATGAACAATAATTTCCCACAGTTAACTAAGGCTGGTGGAAAAATATTTCTAACTGCTAAGTGTACAAAATCAGAAAAGGTTACCTCAGGGTATTGTGATCTATCTTTGACTAGAAGTTAAATCAAAAAACAGGTTACACTGCTTCCAGGGATAATCTTGGCAAGCTGATCATCTCTCAGAGCTGAGGGCTGAACTGGCTGATTTTTTAGGACATTTTCTGGTTGCACTTCTTTTTACATAATTTCCTGAACAGCACTTCTGCAGTATTTTCTTTGATTTGATTTGGGCAATCATAACACTGCATTAACTGCTATCTTTAACAATTTGTCTCCTTTGTTTTTTCTTCTGAGAGGAACTGACAAACCCTGTGTTTTTCATACTAATATTACATGGTTATCAGTAAATTTATTTAACACTAAGGTGGGTGATATAAAAGTTTAAGTTACATCCATAGAAGTTACACGATGAGAAGCTTACATTGAAACACTTCTTGATCACCCTGGGTGTCTCATTAGTCAAATTTTGTGCATGTTGTCTGTCATACATGTTATAGGTATAAAAGTATTTACTGTTCAGATTTTACAAAAGAGCATATTTTTGCAGCTTCAGCTCACCAGAACTTTCATATATATTGAGATACAATTCAAATCACACAGAAATGGAAGGTGTGAATTATAAGCCCGTTTAGCCTGATTGCTTCATGAACAGCTAATTGCACATTTCCTGCTTAAGTGTTATCCATTGAAAAGCTATTCTAAGCAAACAATCTTAAGTGCTCGAATTAAAAAGTTGAGATGGTAAAGTTACCTGGGCAATATTCACATATCATCCTTGTAAAAATACTTCATTTATGTGACTTTGGTACCACATACTGTACCGAATACATGAGAGTATTTGTAGGGCTGCAGAGGTTAAGTATGTATGTACAACATCTGTCACTTACGCCCAAGATGCTGAGGTAGCAGAATACTACCAATGTCCAGGAGGGGACAGGCAAAGCTCAAGACATATCCAATTCACAATTTCTGCCATGCAATTACTGTGATAAAATAAATGAAAACCAGTATGGTGCTGTGGAGTTAAAGGCATGATCAAACACAAGCCAGACGGAAAGTTAGATAGAGTCTTTTACTTTCCCCATTACCGAGTGTTAGCACTCATAACTGGAGGAAAAATGTCCCATGATATGGACATAACAGGGCATGAGCTGAAGGACTTTGTGCCTTTGGTGGAGAAACATACTAGCAGTAATTAACATATATACTAAGATGCACTCCTGAAGCCATCTGAATACCTGAAATAGCCTTGGAAAGAGAAGCAAGGTCAAGTGTACACATTTCCCTTAGATTCCTCTGCTATCTCCTGGTCCTGAACAGCAGCTCCACCTTGCAGTCCAACCAAGCTCTTCCATTTCTGGTTTCTTTTGTAGCTTGCTCTCAAATACCTCCAATCTTGCTAATGCTTCTGATAAGGACAGATCCCCCTCAGTAAGTTCCATAACGCCAATGCTCACTAAAATCTGAAACTCAGACTTATTTTCCCAAAACACAGAGGCTAAGATATTTACCAGCTTGCAAGGAATATATCAGAGATGAAAAATAAGCTTTGATGACTTGACCATTAAAGTTACTGGATTCTGAACATTTTGCTTTAAAGAAAGCATAGTGAAGTATGTTGTTCTCTAGCTTCTTCGCTTATAACCAAATCAATACGTTTATTCAGGTTTGGTTTGATATTTTGTTTTTATTTTTTAGTTTTTTAAAGGAGACTGTAACTAGAACATACATTCAAGAATTATATCCAAGCTTAATTGTGGAGTCATTATTGACAAATCATTGACATAATTGACACCAGCCAAACAGACTGTGATTTCAGCCATTTTCAGTCTTAAGGAATGATGAGTATTATTCAGTTTGATCATGTGAATATAAGGAAGAGTTAAGTTTCACTTTTGAGAAATGCATCATTTCAGTCTAACTGAAACAAATTATGAAACTCTGCCAAGCAATTAGTTAAACAGAGCAAGTGATCAAACAATCATTTCCTTAAGGTCAAAGTTGCTTTGCTCAGCAGCACAAAAATTTGTAAAGGAAGTTAGAGTTTTACAAATACAAGTATGTAGGTTAATTCCTGTCAACGTATTCTCACCTTAAAAGTGTATATACCAGAGCAGCAATGAAAGTGAAACTGAGCACAACTGCCACCAGTACCTGGTCACTTATTCCTTCTATAACTGAATCATTATCTAGCTTCAAACTCTGAACTTCTGCTTGGTGACTGGCCATCACAGCTCTAAAATGTAAAAAGAAATATATACATATACATACATATATATATATATTAAAGCATACAGGTGCACACATACATTTCAAACACAGTTACAAATAATATGTATACCCATCTATTCATAACACAATAAATTCCTGAAGCAACAGATTAGGCATTGCTGGGGGAAATATGTTAAAAGAAGAGGGAACAGATGCATTTTTACCAATCACTAAGCTTGCTGCAAAGGACTGCAAAACATTTCTTTTGTGCAGTAGCAAGCAAGTCCTAAAGGACTGTGCTGTGATATATTTATTTTTTTTTAAAACAAGTCTCATAATTTACTTGGGAATCTTTACCAGATAACTTTCCTAGGAATAAATCACTGCTAATTAGACATATTCTAAGTTCATTTTTAAAAAAGTATAATGACTCTGCACTATCAATAATTTTAGCCATTACACAGCACATAATTTGCTGCTAGAAACTGAATTTTCACCACTTATGTGAAGAAACAAACACAGACACTTGGGGTTTAGCTGGTTTTGTAGTGTTAAATGTCTGTGTACACAGGAATCACCTGATGCACTTTAATCTGTCATTTTTCTATGGATTACCATCCTTCAGCTAGAAACGTGAAAAACTTTAAAGAAAAGACTAGTTAGGCTCATTTGTTTCATATTCATTTCACACACACAACAATCAGAATGACTTGCCATTTATTTACTGCATTAACCTACAGCTGGAGACAAGTAAAAGAATTTCCAACACATTGCTAAATCACTCCTGTTGCAATCAGGAAGTGAAATGAACCTCAGCTGTTAATATTGTGAAACCAGAAGAGCCAAGTGAACTCTGGCAAATGACCAAGAGAGTCATATTGAAGCTGTGTCCATCCACAATTAAAGTATTTTTCATACTGAGCTGGTAGTTTATGAGGTCAGATAAGACTGGTCTAATTTAATTCCTAGTCCAGTGTGTCATGCATTAAGCTTCCAAGCTTTCATCAGTGTTTCTCTTCACCTCATAGCTCATGTGTCATACTTTAATTGGAACCTTTCATCCAGCAAACATCACCAGACACTGCCTGGGTCTGAACTAATTGCAAAACTGAAATGGAATACAAGTAAATTGGTACTTTAGTGCACACCTGTAATGACTACCCTGGCAAGATTTCAACATTCCAGTCTACTACTAACACACAAGTGTCATCTTTTCCATAGCTTTTTCCAGCTATTATCACCCTCCAGATCTTGTACAAGCTGCGGAGATATTTCCAAGCTTTTTGTTGGAGCAACCCTCTGTAGTAGCAATGCAAGAGAAGGTGGTATATTAAAACATTATTGTAAAAAAGGGCAAGTGATATAATTAAGTAGCATAAGAGCAGAGAAAGCTCATGGTGAACAAAGGGTAGATTCCTTTGGTTTTGTATTTTGGGGCTTCCACTGTGAAAAACAAAATGAAAGAATGGAAGTTATATGAAGTGAAACAATAAACTGTTACCTTAGGTATCCCAACTTGAACTGAGACTGTTATTTCTGTAACTATAGTCACAATTTTTTGCTATCTACCACTTTCCATAAGCAATTGTGTCCTCGTCTAAGTACTGAAATGTCGATTAGTATTTGGAAGAAGTAACTTTTCCAAGAGGTAGAACACCAGTGACTCATCAAGAGCCGTATTTGAAATAGGTCAATACTGACATAGGTTTCATATATACTAACGAATAGAGAGACTAAATCTTTGTGGAAAGGTCTTACATAAGACCAAGGTCCTAAACAAGCAGTTATAGCACTTGTCTGTGCAGCTACTTACACAACTACATTGCTAGAGTTAAAGCCATGAGGCTGAAGTGTTGTGTTTTGCATCCAGCTGTTCCTTGGTGCAGAAGATCTCAACTGGTAGGTGTGTGGTGATGCCTCACCAGCTCAACATTCCCAATCTGTATCTATTATTTCTTTGCAAATCCAATCCTGAAGAAGCTCCTTTCTCTTAAAATACATCATTCTGGGATGCACATTTTCCAAACCTTCATCTCAGGCAGTGTGCTTTTACCTTCAACTCCTACACTTTCACTCCCTAGTTACCATCATCAGTCCACTAATTTTTAGTGTGTCACACTGTCATTTCTGGGTTCAGCACTCAGTATAAAACAAGATGTAAATGACAAGGAACTAGCATGTGATGATTGTTCCATTATCCTGCATGATCCCTGTTAGAATGGACCAACATGCTAACAACAATTACATTTAGTTACACACCTTTTTTTTCTTTGGTTTTTTTTTTTTTTTTTTTCCTTCCAGAAATACACGCTGAGGCAGAGACATATAGATGCTTTAAGTGCAGTTTTGCAAGGGAAGTGTTTCTCACAGCTGACACACCTGAGAGGCTTCCTGTGTCGCTGCCTGAATGGTGCATTCTGAAACCAACATACGAACTATCTCTACTTCACCCCTTCATTTACCAGATATGATGGTGGAATGACATTTTCATTCAAAGTTAGTGTCCAAAAGGAATTTCTACACAGTGTTTCCAACTACATAAAATGCCACTCCATCAAACACTTCTGCCTTCACTTTCACATCAGCACTGCCAAGATGTACAAAGAGGGTAGTGGAATCTCTGCCTGAATCTTTCTCTCAGCTGCTTCCATTACTAAATTCTAGAAAAGACAAGCTGTTGATGCTTACAGCTCATGTTCTTCATGTTTTAACTTACTGCTTCTGGCCAGCGCTGAGCATATTCCCCTCATTACCTCTAGCATTCTTTCTGAACCACACCATTGCACAGGGGGCTGACATAAATTGTGGAGACAAGGAACTGCAAACAGAAGTGTTTCACTTCAAAATATCAGTGCATACTTTCTCAGAATAGTCATTCAAGGCTCAGCAGAGACAGTAAAATTCTCCTACTCTTGTCTTTCGGTTAGCATGTCAAAAAAGCAATGGTTACAAGAACAACACAGGTAAAATACACAATTTGAAAATTGTCTGAGTGAAGGATGAAGAAATTTTCTGATCTTAAGTCTATTTTGAGTATTTTCAAATAAAATATCTAGAACTGCAAGCTTGCAGCTCATGTTTCTTCAGGTGCAACCAGAACGGCCGATGAACACATCTGCAGTGGTTTGAATGTGTAATAGACTAGCTAACAGTCCTAAAATAGCTAAGGAATCTTGCCTCCCAGTGCATCTGTTCAGCAGTGGTGCTTTCTCACTTGCTACAATTAATTAGCAGGCTCTAGGAGACTTAATTTTTAACTGATGTAACGAAGACCCTTTAGCCCTCAGAGACTACAAGCATTGACAGAGAGTAAGTGTATGTCAGAGCAGACTTCTAGAACTGAACTATAACAGACATCTAATCATTGCTAAAATAACAACTGGCAATAATTTGACGTCATTTACTAGCAATTTGATGGGGTTTGTATTAAATTCTACCTTTTTATGTCAATCCATTATATTTCTCTGGTTATGCAAAAATTATATCAACCTTTTCATCATGTAAACCTTATCAGATCAGAGTTCTACACCACAGGCTTTTTAGACATTAATTTTAAAGCTGTTCATTCTTCTCTGTACTATGCTACTTTTTGTTTCTTTTTATAATTACAAAAAAGGTTTAAATTTTTTTTAATGCTGTGCCTCTGTTCTTTTATACGAGAAATTAGTCTAGCTCTCTGATAAAAGCATAAATTGAAAACAGATTAAATTGAGATTTGATTTTTTGGTTACACTGAGGAATTTTTGTATTTTTACCTGTTAAACAAGGATAGCTTTCTTAAATGAAAGCATAACCCCACCCTGTGTTCCAGTTAGGGGATGAACACCAGAGCACATCCATCCATGCACTGAAATTGGAATTTATACAGTCAAGTTCAGAATGTTAAAAGTATCAGTTGAAAAGTTTAAAAATCCAACAAAAATCTCAGCCCTTTTCTCTACATGAAAGAGCCCCAAACTTAATTTCCAATCTTATTTCATCTAATCTTCAAACTATGAAGTAAAACAATACAACTACCTAGTAAGGGAAAGCACAAGACAATGAGTTGTTCTTCCATTTCACTAGGGCTTGCTGAACTTTAGACTGGGATGAGGTGTATCTGCAATAGGATTCTTGATGGCTACAGAACGTAAACAACTTCAGATTGAAATGTCAATGAAATATTTGGAAATAGAAAGGAATGGAATCTATTGTTTGTACAGTCAGTTTACATACTATCACAGTCTAACAATCTGAACACAAAATCACGATGTTCCTTCTCAGTTTTTCTGAGAGTGACCACTGACAGAAAGCAACACTAATTTACTTACATTTCAAATAAGAATCTGCAAGCCTTAGAAGTTATATTTCTCCTCTATGGTTAGGTATGAGCAATGCATTCAGGTTTATGAAAAAAAAGAAAGGAAAAAAAGGAGAACCATAATGGGCAATACTCCTATTATAATTTATATCTTTTATTTTTGAAATCTCAGACAGCTCAATTGAGATGTCAGGGCACAAACACATATACTAGTGTGGATTTTTCCACTAGATGTGGATTTTTCAGATTTGAAAAGCGTTATGAAGACTTTCAATGCTTGACATAAAGGATAGCTAGAACAATCCCAGATGCCATGATTCATAAAGAAAAACAATCCAGTGTGTGCCATAATGTATTAAACACTTGTTACCAGCTATCCAAAGTCAGAATATCCCCAAAGTTTTCTGAAGGATTTTAACTTTTCCAAGTTTATCAGCAAAGTACTGTATGCTAGTATACTCTCAAAATGACAGAGATTTTTAGTATCCTCTACCAAAGGATACAAGCACCAGGAGAAAGAAGAAAGAGCCTCTCTTAGTAGCTACGAAGTCAACAGTGAAATAAAGCACAAGCAAAACTGCCCTGAGATACAAATTAGTAACCACAAGCAACATTTCATGACTTCAAGAGCATGGTACAATTTGCTCAAGATCTGAAAGATAGGTTGGATAACAACATGTCCTTTCAGGGATGGGTGGGAAGTGAACTTGGATGAAAACAACAGGGTCTGTTTGTTGGAGTTTTTTACTTAATTTTTATTTTGGATATTTTCCTTTTGATGCAGTACTGCCAACCACCCTCAGTGCTTGAAAAAATTATAAAACAAAGACAGTGGTGGTAGGCCAAGGTGCAAGTCAGAACCTGTAGTATCTTTTGCCTGTTGTCTGTTATTAACAATAGCATTACTCGCCACCTCCTTAAAAATGCTGCTTCCTTTGTAGAGATCGCGTGTTTTCCAGGATAAGCTAATTCCTCTGCAACTACTAAAATACTATGAGTCACATTTTTTAAGACCAGAAAAGCTTTAACTCTCCAAAATTTTCTTCCATGGTAAAAGGAACAAAACCAAAACAAAATGTTTCATTTGTATCCAGGTTTCTAATGACTGACCTTAGATAGCAGAAAACGACTTTTCAGAACTAAACTATACTAAAATGAAGCACATTTATTCTGTAATCCACCCCTGCATACATATTAGCTTTCATTGAAATATCTAAGGCATAAAGCTACTGGTTTTCTTTCGTTTAAGAGAAAAACAGACAGCAATTTCCAAGATAAAGACATTCTTAACTGTCTGGCAATAACTGATATCTCTCTCATCAGAAGTTGTCCAATTAATTCCTACTTTAGGGTAGCAGCAGGTCTTGGCCACTGTCTGTGGCAGAGAATGGAACTTTGTGACTGTACTTGACTCAGCAACCTGGACACTAGTCATTTTTACTTTCCCTCATGACAAGCTCAAAGGTATGTCTAGATTGTGTTCAGAAAGCATTAACAGCCCACATTAAGTATACATAATGAACAGTACATGTATAAACAGCACTGAAGACTCTAACTTGATTTTAGTACCCTACATCACTAAAATGTGAGCTGATACATTTTATCTAGGTACTCTACTGTACTAAGTTGGAACTTGAAACAGTGGTGTAGACATATATAATGTTATAAAACAGAAAGAAGGGAAATGAGAGATAGTGTACTGAGAAAATGTGGTTTTGAAGAAACAGGATTAATTAGCTTTTAATTTTTATGAGCATAGTCTTATTCAAATAAAGCACACACAGCCTCTGTATCTCTGTACATTTTAAAAATCAGAGGAGACCACCTGAAGGGCACATTTACTAAGAAAAATGAAAAAAAAAAGCCATCAAATATAGCAACATACAAATTTAAAGGATATGTTCTGTGAGAAGATTATTAAAACTGACTTAGGAATATCTTAGGATATCATGCAGTCTGCTAACACAACATTATTATGAATTAGCAGCAACTTTGGAGTCACAAATCAGCTCAGCTCATACAGCAAAATTGCAGCCAAACTCAGCTGTATCATACACAGTTATCTCTTCAGCATACACCACCTCTGCTTCCAGGACTATGCTGACTGCACTTGTACGCATGCACACTCATTCCGAAAGAGAAAGAAAAAAGCCCAAAGAGTCTTAGCAAAATAGGGGAGATGGCATTTTCAGTAGGCAAACAATAATGTTGTTGAATAAACCTTAAGAACTGACCACCTGAGGCACTTGCCTGGTAAAGCAGGTCTCCACAAAGTCTGGGGTCAGTAGTCTCTGAGGCACATTTTTTTCCTAAGGAGAAAAACAACAAAAGAAAAAAGGAAGCATGTATTCTACTTTTGCTGTTGGAATAATGCTTAGCAAATCAAAAATACTACAGATGCAAACTTCAGATGCAATCCTGTAAAGGAAAATAATCCTAAATGATACACCATTCTACTGGAAAAACAAAAAGTCTCCAATCATTTTTCTCATGGGCCTGAAACTATGTTGATGGCTTGAAGCAAAAAAGACAAATTCCATGTTCTGTATAGCGTTACTGCTTGGAATAGCTGTTGGGATGATGTGTGGCCTATGGAGAACAACCCTCAAAAAAGCCTTCCACTGTTTTATAAGGCTAAAGCATACAGAGGGTTAGAAGGTTCTAACCCCCCCCCCCCCAACAACAACAACAAAAAAGAAGAAACTCGATTCTTACACAGATAGGAACATTAGAACTAGCCTGCCAATGCCTTCAGTTTCGATATCTGACTTTTCTCATCAGGCAGGAAGAGAAAGGAAATAATGTCACTTACTTATAGTAACATTTACAGAATTATGATACTACTTCAGCTACGAATAAAAAGGCTTAGATCTCTTCTAAGGAATGCCCAAGAATTCTCTGTTGTAAAAAGTAATGCTTCTGTATGTAACCTCACAACTAAAATAGATGGTAAGACAAGAAGCATTATTGTATCTCTTTGCATCAGCCAAATACAAAATGCGAGCTACACATAGTGACAACAGGCAAAGCAGAGTGGGAAATGGTTGCATAAGGGAAGATAAGGCAGAAAGCCTTAAATGGTGAATTGCACCAGTGAAAGTGTTATTTGTCAGATGTACCAAGCATATAGCTTAAACTACACATCATAACATGGTATGGGAAGTTATAGGTGTGCAGCATACACAGCCTCTTTCTCAGTTATTCCCAAACATGAAAGCTAACTTTAAATGAAGAGAGATCAAACTCATGACTTAAAACCAGCATGTTATAGGAGATCAGTGAGAAGACACTCTACTGGGAAAACCTGAGAATTTTCATAGCTTTTGCAATATACTTTAATTCAAACCAGGTTGACATAAAGGAACACTGAAGACTTTGTCCAGACTACTCACTTATGTCACTGAAAAACTGAGAAAACAGGAACAAAGCCATAGTTACTAGACCTGCAATCCTTCCTTTCTTTGTTGTTTCTCCAACGCTCACCCATTATCAAGGCACTGTGCTTGCTACTCCATGTTGCCCTGTCAGGCCAGTTGCTAACTGTTTCAGACCTACGCAGCTTATCGTGAGTCATGACCCCAAACATTCTCACTGGAAGCTTCCAATGGGCCAAAATGCAACTTAACTACTAGATATCTGGCTGAGTGGTTCCTTGACCTTTGCTGGCAATCCCTTTGCAGCACAACAGGGAACTACTCTGTCTGAGGGGCAGTAAGGGCACAGAGCTGCGCTGGCCATGAAACACGCTGTCTCAAAGATTAAAAATTAACTGAGTTACCTGCAGCTAAAGTGACGTAAACAACCTCCTTTTAATGTAAATTTTATTTTACTACAACGGCTTTGCTCTGAGGAAGCTAATGTCACTTTCTACGGCTTGCACAGGCTGCTCCTTCCACAAGCGACGCCATGTTACTTACTAGGAAGAGAATGTCTGTGGGCGCAGCGTCCTCGCAACCCCACGCTCTCGAAGCCAGGGGCAGCCGGGGCTCGGAGCGCTGCTGCAGGCCCCTCCCGGCCCTGCCAGGGACCCTCCCGACCAGACCCTCCTCCCCGCCACCGGCCTGCGCGGCGACAGCCGCGGGACACACAGCCCGGGGAAGGGGGCAGGCCCCGCGGAGAGCTGCGCCCTCCCCCTCGGCACGCCCCAGCAGGACCCCTCAGCGGCCTGCAGCGGACCGGACGGCGCAACGCCTCCCCGCTCGCTGCCACCTCCGGCCAAACGCACCGCCGGGCCGGAACGCACGCAGCGAACACCCACAAAACCGCTCACACCCCCCAAGGGCCAGCACCTCCCGGCGGCTACAAGGGGCGGTAACCCCCGCCGGGCCGGGCCAGGCCGGGCCGAGCCGAGCCGAGCCGAGCCGAGCCGAGCTGGGCCGGGCCGAGCGGAGCCCGAGCCCCCGCCCCCTCCCCTCAGCGGCGCGGGGGAGGGGGCGCGGCCCCGCGCAGCGGTGCCTCGGCTCCCGACGCGCGCGACGCTCGCCACCAGCCGCAGCCCCGCCCCCCGGCAGCGTCGCGACGCCCCGTCGCGTCTCCTCCGCCCCCGCTCTGCGTCTGTACGGCGCAAGCGCGCGCGGGCGGGCGGTTCCTGTCAGGTCGTTTTAACGTGTCAACGCGACGGCCCGGCCCGCGGCGGGAGGGGGCGCCGGTGGTACCGACCCGACCCGGCCGTGGCCACTAACGCTTGTGGCCGCGCCCTGCCATGTTCAACGTGGAGAGCCTGGAGCGGGCCGAGCTGGGGGAGAGCCTCCTCACTTGGGTGAGTGCCGCGGCTGGCAGGCCCCGACCGGAGCCGGGCCGCCTGGCGGGGCACGGCTCCCCGTTCCCCTTTCCTCCTCTCCGCTAACCCCCGCCGCGGCCGTGCTCCGGCGGGAGAAGCTGGCTTCACGGCGCCACCCCAAACCCCGGCCTGGGCCGCGCCCTGGCGCTCGGAGCCGGCTCCCGCCCGGCGGGCTTTGGCGAAGGCCTGGCGGCCGTGCCGCGGCGAAGCGGGCTGCCTGAGGGCTGTCTGCGAGGGGCGACCCTCCGCCGCATTAGCTCTGCCCCGCGTCGGGGGAACAAAGGAGCCGGCGCCGCCACCGGCGCGACGGGGCGGCCGGGGCCTGCGCTGACGCGACCGCAGAAAGCGCGCCCAGGTGCGCCCCCGCCCCCGGCACGCGGCCGGCATCGGCGGATAGGGTGTTACCGGTCGCACTGATTGTTCCCCCACCGCCTGTGCCCTTCCTGGCGTGGCCCTGGTGTGTCAGTGCCGCGTTTTTCTAACCCGCCGACTGCGCTTGGTGGGATTTCTCAGAATAAACTTTTTTTTTTTTTCAGCCTGTTTCTTTCGCTGTATTTTTAAGTTGTGCTTGAACATCAAGAAACGTGTGAAAGCAAAGGTGATACAGCATTAACAGAAGAATAACCACCTCTTACCATTTAGTGTTCAGAGCTTGGTCCATAAACACTTTCAGCTTGTGCTGTCATTCACAGGGCAGCCAAAATTTAGTGGATGTTCTCTCTGGATTTGCAGCTACTCTGTAATTTGAGCAGTGACTGTAACGTAGCCATGAAACTTGTATTTCTGTAGCAGCTGATTTATTGGTTAAGTGTTTGGAACCGTTGGATTTGTTTTTAGGGATGTTTTTTGTTGGTTGTTTTCCAGGATTGCTGGGGAAATACCCACTATATGAAACTGCAATACAAACAATTGTTGAAGAGAAATGGAGATTTTTCTCTTTTAGATACTTGGTATATTCAAGGCCAGAGCTGGCTAAAGCTGTGATGGTGATGAGTAATTTACTGGGGAATGGCAGCCGTGTGAAAGTCAAAAGGGCATGAGCAAGGGAAATTCAGTGATTTTGTTAGAGGTGAGCAGGTGGCCTGGGAAGTACAAAAGACAGAGGTTTTGGGAGAGTGCCCCATTGCTTCATATTGGTCTGGAAGCTGTAACACAGTTTCTCTTTCCTTCACATTCCTGCCAGTTTTTGTAGCAGTCACTGCTTGTCCTGCTTTTGGCTTCCCATGCTCGCTTTTTCAGGTGATGGGAATAAAAGTCCTCTTACCAACAGGATACAAGAGGAGGTCAGTGTGTGGGAATCCTGGTAGAGAAAGGCTGATTGAGAAGCTCAGTGCTAGGAGAAAGAGGAAGGTTTACTGGGGTGGGGTGATGGAGAAAGATCTGTTGCTATGTGCTGCTAGTTTCCATGTCTTCATCTTAGCTGTTTTAGATAAGCTCCTCTTCTGCTCTCTGTCAGTAAAGCAGTCATGCCAATGGTAGAAGTTTAAGCTTGAAAACTTGCTTAGTAAGTGGTGGCAGTCCCAGCGTGTTTCTAAACTCCCCAGCTTTCCAAGTAGCCAACATACTAGATCTTTCCTTTGTGTGTGAGACTACTATATGTGAAACATGTAAATTGCAGCAGAATGAGATTGAATTTTCTTTTATATAGTACTGGCCTGTTAGGAGTAATTTGAATGGTTGATCTTACCCATTATCCATCCAGTCACAGGTTGGACAAAATTGACTTGAGAATATTTTGTTGAAGTATACCATTGCTGCAGGTCTGTGTCAAATCAGAAGAAATTCCAAGACTAAAAATATTCAAATATCCTCTTACTTAAGTATGCTCTTCAAATTTGATTTTTAAGTGTTAATATTTCAGTGAAGTTATTTTTCAAACTTCACAAGGTTGTGCTTGCTAGCTAGTGAGGGAAATCACAAAATGCAGAGTCAGAAGGCAGTGGCTACTTCCATGTTCTCCAAAAGAATCATTCACACAGCCAAATATAGTACAAACCAGTGGCTTATCTGTGTTTGGTAGGATTGTTTCATCAACTTCTGCACATGTTCAGGTGTGGTGGAAGTTGGATTAGTCTTGATAGAAAATAAGAGTCACTGGTTGTTTGTGAAGGCAAACAGGGCAAATGTATCTGTATGAAGCCTGTGCAGTATTATTGAAAATCTCCAGATTTTTCTTGCATTAGAGAAAAAACAGTGGAAAGAACTAGTGACTTTTTGGTGTGTTGGTTTTTGGCAAATTTTACTGTTACCCTTGCAATTAATTTGTGCTTTCTTGGTAGCTTTGTTCAGTGGTTTAGCTTTACTTTGGCGCAAAAAGCTGTCCTGGAAAAATAGACATAAAAATGGAAAGCTTAGAGAAATTGTAGCAATGGAAAAAGTCTTGTGGCACTGACCATCTGTAGGAATTATCATGCAGTCATATGTTCAGTCATGTTTCAGCAGTAGTTAGTACTTGCAATCTTTGGTCCTGAAACAGTGCCTACCCAGTGGAGTCTTGCCTTATCTGTAGTAATGGTCCATGCAGATTTGCACTTCCTGACCTTTACACCTCCTCAAATAGTTAATTAAGAACCTAGCTGTATCTTTTTTGCTTAGCAGAAATATAGTAAATTCTTCTTAAACAGTGTTAGAATTAGTCTGCATGTTTCTTAGAGGAATGTGTAGAGTTATGGGTTATTTTTACAATTTCAGTATTTTTGTGTGAATAGGTCTTAAAACAGACTCAGTAAAAACAATGAAGAAAGGTGGTTTCACTTTATTCCAGGATACGTGAAACTTTCAAAAGAGACAATGAGGTTGTTTAGTCTTCAGTGGAGGCTGTCTGTAGAAACAATTGTTTAATTTTTTTTCCTCCTTGGCTTTCTCTCAAGTCCCGTAATGATACTTGGGAAACCATCCATTTAGATGGGAGAACAGAGCTGTCTTAACTGCAATTTATACATGCCTGGAATGGTCAGTCTTTTCCATTATGGCAGAGCAGCTGACTGTTCTTAAGAACTGGTTTAACCTCTCAGATTGCTTGCTTCACATTCATATAGAAGTACTTGAACTGGTTTTTCTGTGTTTTATGTAGAGTAGATAAGGCCTGCCAGAAGTCTGAGAACCTGTTCAGCCTAAACTGAATGTTTGCTCGGATGGGTGTAGGTGAGATGAAACTGCTCCTCCCTCTCCCAGTTCAAGATTTTAATGAATGAGAATATCCCTCAAGCCTTTTACCTTGCATGCCTGCGATTCCTTTTCTGGTATTATTAAGATGGAACAAACTGCTTGTCTGTGAATGTGTTCTGTTTTATTCTTCAGTATTTCACCAGCACACACCTCTTTTTCTACCACTTTAGCAGGTGACCGTGATGTTACTTGGGGAAGCCGGGCTAGTGGCAACAAGTAAAACTGAGCAAAAACTGAGTCTGGAGTCCAACAGTCTAATTGCAGAACTTTTAATCTACTAAAAAAAAAATCTCCCAGAAGCCTGTTCTGAGACAGTTCTAGCAGTTTAGAAAATAGTGGCTGTGAGGTGAACCTGCAATGATATTAAAATTGTTTCAGCGTATCTCATAGAGATTTGCAGCATCTTTTCTGTTTAAGACTTATGACTGGTCCATATATGAACACAGGAATTTTTCTTTCTTTGTAGTGTCAGGAGTATTTTTAACTCAGATACATCACTGAGTCATTTTTCAAAACATGGAGAGCTGTCAAATGTGCATGTGGCACTTACTCTCTAGCGTGGCTGTATCTGAAATCTGAGTGTGATGGCTACAGGCTCTTGCTGTGTGAACAGAGAAATTTTCTTATTTAACATAACTAAGATGTGACACTGAAAAGATTGCTTAGCATTGGTATGTAAACAGTGGGATTCCTCAAAGGGGTCACTGCTGCCTGGTTATAAGTAGCAGATTGCTGTGGAGATGTCATGAACTTTCTTTCCGTCATTATGATGAATATCTTTTATTTTGCCTGCTTTCTTTATCTTCCAACCCTCAAGCCAAATGCAGTTTCTGTGGTAGGCATGCTAAATGGTCACAGTGCTTTTTATAAAAGTTTTATGTGGTATAATCCTTTGACTTTTCTCCTCTCTTGTCTGAAAAATCTTGGTCCAGTGTACCTCTGTCTTCTGTGTGGTGGCCTATGCCCAGCTAGAAGTATTTGCCTTTGTTACTTTGAAATGTAGAGACCATGTGAATATGTGTTGAAACAGGTTTTGGTTCCTCAAGAAGGCTGCTTTCTAAGCACCCTTTCCTGAGAGGATCAAAACTGCTGGAATTCACTAGAAAAGCTGTGTTTTAGACTATGCTGTTCTTGATCTTTGCACAGCTGTGGTTTTAAGTAGTATTGTGGTTTATTGTAGATGCAAAGATTGTAAGAGACTTGCCAAGCCTGTTTAAACTCTTTCTTCTTTATATCCTTGATGATTAACCACAAAGTGGCAGGGTTTCATTTTCTTCTGGCGATACAATTGCATCAGCATCTCTTACCACTTGAAGAAAACATAAAATTCAGAAGTGCTCTTTTTTCTGGTGATGACAGTGGGTCAAGAGGATATTTCTTTTTGAATATGTTGCTGTACAAGATAGAGGGGGAAAAACCCACTGAGCTTGCCAGCAATGCTGGAGCATGGGTCGAGGGATCTGGCAGATGATAGCCTCTGTATATGCTGTGACAGATGAGTAGCTTGAGCAACTTTTAAATATTTTTTTGTGATCTCTCACTAAGATGGTAAAGAATTTTGTTGTTCTACCCTTTTAGGGGTAGTTGTCTGAGAGTGATATTCTGAGCATATCATTTACTGTGTTTGAAGGAGCCTGGGTATCTAGCACCATGATTAGGTTTAGGGGATTTTTTGACCTATTGCTGACAGGTCAAGCAGAGGGAGAATAACTTCTCTTAAAATGGCATAGTAGATTAAGTAATATAAGAGTGATAATATGGATGTGGTAATTAAAGATTAATAAGGTACAGTCTGTATGTGTTTCCTCCTACACTTCTTTTAAGTCAACAACAGGAGGAAAGGCTGAACCCAGAATTTGATGGGGCAGACATTATTCTTCATATGTGAATTTTGACTGTTAGATTTTAATTTTTGGGGCCTTGTCACAGAGTCTGTCTTTCTTTTCAATTTATGCCTTTCTGAAGACCTGTTCTGTAGCAGTATGTTTATTTATAAGAATTGCTAGTTCTCTGAAGAAAAAACCCCAAAACACTTAGATGTGATTCAATACATACACAAATTTTAGTTCCCAGTTCAGCCCCTCATTCTTTTGGGGGAGATTGCAAGACATTGCTTGGATGAGAAGCAGATTTTGCTGCAGAGAACTGTGAACTTTAAACAGCACAAAGGAAACAACTTTTCGGTTAGCTTGTTAATCTCAAGGTGGGAGGTGTGGAGAGAAGCCCATTTCCATATTCTTTTTGAAATACTTAAAACAGTTATTCCAAAAAGATGAAGTCAAACTATGAATTTTGCACACTTATTTTTGTCCTACTGTGAGACCATTTTGGGGCTCTGTAACTGGAGTATAATATTCTGATACTCTATTCTTCTTGGACCATCACAAGTCTTTGTTGCAATGTGTTTGACTTCTGTAGAGTAACTACAGTTCTTCAGGTTGTGGAGCTGGGGAGGGAGAAGAGGGTCCCAAGACTCTTAGACTTGCTGCTATCTCCTTTCTTGGCCTTTAGTACAGTGATAGTTTAGAAAGACTTAACTAACTTTGTTTTCCCTCCACCTTCAGAGCCTAAGCCCAGGGTTGCTCTTTGAATTTAACTTGTGAGTCCTAGTCATTTAATTTAAAAAGCCCAACGATGACGGTATTGGCCACACAGCAACTAACACTGGCAGGAGGTTAAGGCCGGAATGTGTAGCTGGAAGTGAGGGGAAGAGGGTGTTGGTGTCCTTGTGGCTTTTGTTGCCAACAGCCTGGCAGGTCCTGCCACACAGGAAAGGGATTAAATCCTTCCCCAGCCTACTAGTAATGGTTTCCTGCCCCAAAGAGAGTGTGCATGTGCTGTTTCCCTGGCTGCCTTACTTTGTCATTCCTGTGAGTTACTTGGAACCTTGCTCTGCTCAATGAACAAAAGACAACCTGGAAAGGATCAGGAGGGTCTTGGTGGAGAGAAAAGCTCTCTACAGTTAAAGGCAGGGTGAATCCAGCCAGCACTTGACTCCTGCATGTGGCAGGCAAAGGCTTCTGATGAAAACAAAGCTGGAGTTGTGTTTCAGTGGACTAGCTGCAGTCACAAAGGGATGGCAGCTTTTCAGAGTGGGTACACAGGAAATGTTTTTGGAGTGGTGCATGTCGTGGAGCGAGTATGGCACAAAAAAATGCATTGTAAATCTGATGATAATGTGCTTCAGCCCTAGAATTTGTAGGGCGCTCTCATGCCACTTAGCTGTGAGCTTCTTTGCAAGTATGCACTACACTACACTGGGAGCACAGTGCTTTGTGTCCTTTGTGGATGAGGCATTGATTGGTAGGAGTTAAATTTCTCTGGGTAGCTAGTTTAGATGCTTAAGCTAAGCAACAAGTGGGTGTTCACACCCCACCTGATGTATGTTTTGGGGGTACTAGATCTGGAAAATTACCATCTCTCTTTTATTCATTCCAGAGTTGCAAAGCATTAAATGAGTTGTAGTGTATCCTACATTCCTGAATTACATAAGATAAACCTCTGAGTGAACTTGTTTGCCATAGCAGCAAGGTGTCCATCGTTTTATTTTAGGATAGGAATAAGTAGAAAAGAAGTTTGTCTTTAACTGGAACAGAAATAACTGTTGTTTTATCAACTCAGCTGCCTTTCTACTGGCTAACAAATACGGGGGGAAGTAGCAGGACTTAATCACTCCGACACAGTGTAGCTGATTTTGTTTTATGGACAGTGCCTGAAGATGACAGCTTGTTCCATGGTGGCTCCTTGCCTTCCATAAGGAATCACAGAATTTGATCAGCCTCTGAAAAATCTTGTTTTACATACCTACAAAGTCTCCATGAAATTCAGGGAAATGTTTGCTGAAATACAAATTCTGCAAGAGGAGAAGACTTAACTGTAAGATGTGCTAAGTTTAATGGTATGATGTACATCAGTGCTACTGGTTCTAGAATCTAAATCTGAAATTACTTAGCCTAGTGAAAACTTACTGCCAACTCTTGCTGAATCCTGTCTTTTAGCTGCTACAACTTACTCTTGTGATCCTATGAAAGACTGTTTTCACACTGATCAGAACATTTGTGCAGATAATATTTCTGAAGAACTTAGTGCTCTTGGTTTCATCTTCTGTGCCTTTGGGGGAGAGTTCTTTATTCCACCTGTCAATAGAGACAGTACTTTTCATCTAAATTATAGCTGCAAGAGGGTGGAGTTGTGGGCTTTAAATAGTTATTCTTTTTCTGTATTTTTTTGCAAGGGAAAAGCTGTCATCTCTGTGTATCTGTTCTTTTTTTTAAAAAAAAAACCCAACCTACTATTAGAAATACGTATAAATGTAGATTACAAATATGCAAAGTTTTTTTTCTGGCTAACCACTAGCCAAGAAGTTAATGGGCTTTGCTTTGCTATGCCATCAAATAGAAGCTACGCCTTCCTGCCTGACCTTGATCTTTGTGTGGATCAATTCGTGCACATTTCTCCAGTACTCTTCAGGTTTCTCATAGCCTGATAGTCTTCATTCAGCATAAAAAGAATTTTGCTGCTTTGTTCATTGAGCACCATTCTGCTATTTGTATTTCACACCTACTTTTGGAGAGCAGTTCTGTTATCCTCCCTTGGTGAAACTTAATGCATCCCAATTCTATGGGTTGCATTATTATCTAGACTTCTGTGCCTCAGAGTGCTGAAGACAGAAGATATCCTGCATTTACTATATTTAATGTGAAACTACTTTAAATATGTTATTTTGTCAGCTCTAGGTAGTAGAGATGGAAAAGTTTGCGCTCTGATCAGCAGAGGAAGCTGATGGTTCACCTCCTGTAAACTCTGGTGTTTGTGTTTTTCCTCCTTTCTAGTCTTAAGAGGCACTTTTTAGTATTTATTAAATTCATTGGTGCTTGCTGGGGTGTGAATGTATGTATCCTGTAAATGTGGGTGTACCGAGGTAATATTTTGCAGCTTTGCCCTTACTAATAGTGTGTATTTTGAGAAAAGAGTATTTATCAATGATAAATACTACTTTTAATAAAACATATTTAAGTAGATCGAAGCTTGGAAATAACTGTTGGTTTGTAGTGCTGTGTTAGGCCTCGCTATTATGTACCATATTTTCATTTTATCTTCATTACAAGTGCTGTATTCTTCATCAACTGTCTCTTCTGGCTTTATACTGAAAGAAGAATGCAATCTCACAGTAGATTAGCTAGCTTATCTTCTCATGGATGTTTCTGAAATGGTTAAAACAAACACCATTCAGACATGAGACTGTTCACAGTATCTTAACAGTGTGTCATACTTTTACTTCAGCAGCAGTTTAGTGGCACTGACAATGGTACAGTAACTGGTTTATTCTGTCATGGGTCTCTCTCATGTCATCATCCTTTAAAGTAAGCTTTTCTTCTACTATCTGCAGTGTGTTTTTGCAGGGAAATATTTAATCTTTGGAAAACTTAAGCTATGAATGAAATGTTTTGGATGAGATCTTTCATGGCTCTGACCCGTTCAAGTATTTGGGGTCAAACACAATACGTATAAAACGAAAAGGAAATTAATAAAAATTACATCCAACTCATCCTCCCTGAAAGAATCCCCACACCAGACAGTAATGTAAAGAACTTGCCATTTCATTGTTTGTCTGAGTGACTGACATTATGCCCCATTTCTTTGGGTGGGAATAGAGTTAATTTTCACAGGAACCTAGAGAAGACATCCAGACAGCTGACCCAAACTAGCCAAAGGGATACTTTAATACCATATGTCATCATACACAATACCTAAAGGGAGAGCTGGCCAGGGAGAGAGGGGTTGCAGCTTGAGGATACAGGCTGGCCATTCAGTTCCCTATGGTGAGCAGATTGCATTGTGTAACACTTGCTCCACTCACTTTGTGTATTCTTTTATTAGTATTGTTGTTGTTTTCCTTTTCCTTTGCTGTCCTATTAAACTGCCAATTCTTACCACAATCCATGAGTTTTACCTTTTTCTTCTGATTCAATTTGTGGTCATAGGGAGTGACCAAGTGGCTGGGTGGTGCTTAGCTGCCTCTGGGGCTAAACCACAACATTTCAGTGCTAGGTTACAAAGTAACTCTTGAGATTTAGTAAGGAAAGTCTTACAACCGATAAATCAATGAAAACATCTGGAAATTCCAATCATGGAATAAAACTTGCTTGTTGAAGCGCCTGGATTTCCTTTCCTTATTTCATGCAGTCTGCTGCAGTCTTGTAAAGTATGAAAAACTAGGTTATGGCATGACTGTCTAAGCAGAAGATAGCAGTGAAGTGAACTCTGAGGAGAAAAATGGGTGAAGAAACCTTAAAGTTTCCTAGAAGCACAAGACTTGGTTATAGTGTAGGAATCCAGTTCTCATTATGACACATCTAGGTCAGTACAAGAATTTGGCATGTGACAAAGAACAAAATTCTGTATCATGTTTTTAACTTACATCTTGAAAAAATGGTCTAGTTTCCCTCAGGCATTGAAGATGAGTGAAATTTGGTTTAGTGGGATTCTTGACAATCTTGTAGGTAACCTTGGGTGAATGTTAGAGGACAGAAGTATCCTACTCTTCTTGATGTTCTGTGCCAGTTTTCTCTTTCAAGTGTTGTTGCTAATGGTTTGAGGAGTGATTTGCACCCAACCTAGTGAGGCTGATTCCTTTCTTGTCCGTACTCCTTTTAGCCACTTTTCCGTTTCTTGCATGTGTGATCTTTGTTTTGTGGCAAAACAGCATTGTTCTAGGCTCTGTGTGGCAGCAAATTGTAAGTTTGTGTAGTCAGTTCCAAAAATGTAGTGAAATAATTGATAAATAATTCTAAAGGATCGTTTATAGTTTGGGGACTACTTGCTCTGATCAGTAACTAATTATAGACTGGGCATTACCTTTTGGTGTGTTTGTGCATAAGATAAACAGTCATACAGTGTTCTATCTGCTAAGAACCTCTAATGAAGGTATCTGGTATTATTACAAAGAATACATAAAAGTTCTATTATGAAACTGCACCAGTAATAAAAACCAATCTATGTCTATAATCAATGTGCAAAGAGCAGGCCTTTTGTTAATTTTTAGTGCTAAGAAGGGAAAGGGAGCTTTTTTTAATTCTTTGGGAGGGGTGTGGAAGGAGGTTTGGCTTTTATTTGTTTGTTGTTCGGTGGTTTCAGGTTTTTGTTTTGGTTTATTCCCTCCAGACTCATGGGATGCCAGATCTCCCATCACAGCTTTTATCCTTGATGTCAGCTACTGCATTTGAGAACTGAATACTCGTCTAATTCCTTGACCTTCATATAGTTAAATATTTTTCATGAAATACATTCCCTTCTTCTTATCCCTAGTAGCTAACAAATCCTCACTAGTCACATATGTGTTCCAGAACTGTAACTCAAATTTTCTAAGATTCTGACTTCCTGCAGCAATTTAGTCCCACGATAGTCTCCTTCACATTGGAACAGTTACCTGCTACTCCTTATTTTAAGGTTTGTATAAAAAGTTGACTTTAAAATCTATGTTCATGGCCAGGTGAATCAGTTCTGGATTAATATTTAATATAATGAAATAAAAGAATCCTGTTCTTTCACTATGTGATTGTACTGGAAGGTGTGAAGGCCTACTGAGGCTAGTAGTTGACCAGGGACATTCCATCAGATCAGATTTCTCAGAGCCCCATGCAGCCTGCTTTGAAAACTTCCAGGAAGGGAAGGTTGCAGTAAGGTCTGCTTGGAGGCTTCTCCACTCCAGCCTGAATAATCCCAGCTCTCTCAACCTTCTCTCACAGGAGGGGTGCTCCAGCCCTCTGATCATTTTTGTGGCCTTCCTCTGGACTTGCTCCAGCAGGTCCATGTCCTTCTTGTGTTGGTGTCCCTAAAGACCAATGGAATCCTCTGGGTGGGGTCTCACCACAGTGGAGGGCTCATACCGAGCTTTTCATCCATCAGTACTCCCACGTCTTCCTCAGCGCTGCTCTCAATAACTTCGTCCCCCAGCCTGGACTGATAGCAGGGATTGCCCAGACCCACGCGCAGAACCTCGCGCTTGGCCTGGTTGAACCCCACGAGGTTCGCACAGGACCACTTTTTGAACTTGTGCAGGTCTCTCTGAGTGGCATCCTGTCTCTGTCAAGGCTCTGTATAGCAGTTCAAGAAGTGGGGAAAAAAAGATCATAGCAGTGAGCCAGGAGTTAGTTTAGTGCTTTGAGGAACTAATGATGGGATGCTATTGCAAACACGCAAGAGGTAGGAGCAGTTTTGGCAGGATGAGAGAAGTGTTGCAGGAGGAAACACATCACGGTGTGCAGGACGGGCAGTGTTTTAGCAGCTGTTACTGAATAGCTGTTTAGAGGCACATGCAAAAAAATATTTGCTTCTTTGTCTCCACAGCTGGACTCTGCTTCTGTATCGCCGCATTCTTATCATTCTTCTCCCTTCTGGAAAATGAACTTTACTGTTTCTTAGAGTGGTTTAGCATTTTCTGGAACTATCTGAGAATGGCATAGGAGTTTGACATAAGTTTGTAAAGCCGTTCTATGTAAAGATTTTTTGCTTGTTTGTTTTTGTTAGGGTTTTGTTGAAGAAAATTTGTTACTTTCCTATCTCTGGAGGATATGAAAAGAGTATAGTTCCTTTGTTTCAAGAGCTGAAAAAAAGTTTTGTATCCATAATTGACACTTCTATTGAAATATTATGCTCCATATTTGTTCCCTATGAAAGCAAAGACATTTATTATGAAATTTAAATGTATGTGAGGAAACAGGTCATATAATTAGTCTTTCTTTCTGTACTTTATCATATAAGTAAGTAAAGCATTATCGTCTACAGTGGCGGTCTTGCATGTGTGACTGTGGGGGAAAAAGAGTTCAGGCTGATTATATGAGCCTTCATAAACAAGAAAAGGTCAAAACTGTTATTAAGTACTTGGGAAGTATAATGAAAAAATTAGTTGCAAAGCAACAGAGACTATGTATCTTGTTTTTCTGTGTCATGGGAATAGGCTTAGCAACCTTTCTTATTCCATAGGTGTAGTGTAGTAGTATCTCCTATGTATACTTCCATGCAAAGAGTTGTTTCATATATCAAGATACAAATTGAATTTTAAAGAAATATCTTATTAGTTTGCAGTTTTAATATCTCCTTAGTGTTGGCAATGCATATTTGAAAAGGGCATCTTACTTTGTTAACGTTTTTCAAAAATAGACAATAGTAGGTAAGTGATTTTTTTTTTTTTTTGGCTGTTATGCAACAGTGATTTAAATTTTCATTATTTAAAGGTATGATATGCAAAATCAGAAACAAATTGTAATTGACTATGATTAAAAATTTTGTCCTTACAGCATCTTGAAATTCTTCAGGCATAAGCACTCATGATGTTGAAGATTTTTAATTTTTTTTCGCTATGTTCTTTCCTGTTTAGTATGTTGCTGAGTTTGTGGGAGGGTTTCAGATAACCTGTATCCTATATGCATGAAAATGAAATTGATCAATAAAACCCATACACTAATTATGGGTATTGATGAGGTTTGGGGTATTTTAAGAGGTCATAGTTACTCCTCCATAATCTAGACTGTTACACAGCACCCTTGGAAAACTAACTTTAGATTGGTCTCAGTAAGTGTATTTAGTGTGCAGTCTGTGGAGAGCAGTTTTTTCAAACTACCTCATCTTTAATTGTAAGTAATTTTATCATCAAACAGCTCAGTCCTGTGGTCCTTGCCTTCAGAATAGCAGCATTTTTGAGTCTTCGCTTCCAGCAGAAGATCAGAGGCTTGTCATTATATAGGACTTACTATTTGTCACTCTGTTAATGAAACACCTTGAAACTTTCAGAAGAGCAGTAGTGTATAGACCTGTTAGGGTTTAGCAGCACTACGTTCTCCTCTTCCATCTGGTAGTAGAATATAATTTGGAGTGTTTATGTCCCTCTAGGTTTGGTCTTCAGCTTGTGGAGAGCCTACAAGAGTTTTGTGTGATCAGTGTTACTTACAAAAGCTGAGTTTCTTATGTATGTTCAGTGAGACAGCGTACATGAATATATGCCTCAGAAGTACTTGAATTAGAGAGCAGAAGGTCCAGTGACTTTCCAGATTAGAAAAGGCTGTGGAAAATTTACCTTCTGGAGAATGTATGGCTGTTAGTTGCAGCAAAGCTTACAGGTTTGTGAAAGTAAAGGTGGTAAGTCCTGTTCACTTTCTTGATTGCTGTTAAATCTAAAACTTCTTAATTCCTAACATGAGGACTATAAACATGTGGTGTTCACTCTGTTCTACTTGCTATTTGGTAGCTTTTTTTTTTAAACTTTTGAAAATTCCTTGACACTGCAGTAAATGCCAACAAACTTTTCCTTGCTCTACAGATCCAGACATTCAATGTTGAGGCACCATGCCAGACCGTGGAAGATTTAACGAATGGGGTTGTGATGGCCCAGGTTCTTCAAAAAATGTAAGTAATTGTGTATTTAATGAATTAAATAGGCAAAGTTTTATTATCTATGCATTTTTATGTATTTGAGTGTGTTTCACTATTTTCGTTCAAACTTGGCTGGTATTCCATAAGGATGTGGCTTTCAATATGCTTAGAAAGTACTTTAATCTGGAATAAGAGTAATACAGGGTTTTTTTTTCCTCTAGTTTTTAGTTGCCTATATTAAAAAAAAAGTTTAAAAGTTTTTGCTTAGGGGTGTATTTTTTTTCAAGTGTGAGCTTACCGAGAAGTAAATTGAGTTAACACTAAACTGATAAATTCAAACATTTAAAAAAAATTACAACCAGTGCAAGGTAAGCTATTGGCCTTGATGATTGTCTGAAGCTACAGTTAGTAGATCAGTAATGTTAGAATTAGTTTTATACAATAAAAATTCTGTGATAAACGGAAGAAAACTGTCAATTTAGTTGTTTGCAAAGATACTACATCCTTGAAAGTAAATGGAGGAATAATAGCTCTTACACTAGAGAATTTTTTTCTGCTTTTGAACTTTAAGATCAAATAGGATAAAATGCATTAGCTCAACATCTCAGTGTAATTTAGAATCTTTCTGGAGCTACAGATATGCACAGTACTGTCTTGAGTGTAAATGCAGAATAAAATGTTTTCTATTCAATTTGTCAAAGTTGAAAACTGGACAGTGACAGAGTGGATATGAACAGTTTTCTTTTAGGAGTTCTTCTGATTTGTATCAAAGAATTGTAGATTAGTTGAGGTTGGAAGGCACCTCTGGGATATTTATCCTAACTCACCTGCTCAAAGCAGTGTCTGCTAGAGCAGGGTGTCCCAGAATTTTGTCAGATTCTGAGTGTATGGAAGGATGATGATGCCAAAGCCCTGCTAGGTACCTGTTCCAATATTCAATTGCCTTCACAGTTTAAAAAAAACAAACAAAAAAGGCAGCAGGGGCCATTTTTTCTTTATGTTCAGAAGTCTTTCAGTTTGTGTCCACTGCCTCTTGCCTTTTCACTGGATAGCACTGAGAAGATTATGTGATGGTATCAAGAAATCATCAGGTATTTATATGCAGGATTGATAAGATTGCACTGAGCATTTTCTTAAGTCTAAACAGCTCCCTCAGTCTCACCTTGTATGACAGTCTGATAATCATCTTAATTGCTCTTTGCTGAGAATCTTTTTATGTCCAGTTCTCTCTCACAGTGGGGAGCTCAGGACACAGCACTTCAGATGTGTTTGCATGAGACCTGGGTAGTACCTCCCGTGGCCTGCTGGCAATGCTCTTCTCAGTGCAGCCTGGGATGTGGTTGGCCTTCTTTACTACAAGGGCATCCTCTTGGAGTGTGCTGAGCTTCATTTCTGCCATACTGCTTCTCTGCAAGGCTGTTTTCCAACCATGTGGTCCCTTACCAGGCACTGGTACATGGAGTTCGCACTTACTTTGCTAAGTAAGGTTCCTGTCAGTCCATTTCTCCAGCCTGTCGCAGTCCTTCCAAATGGCAGCACATCTATCAGGTGTATGTATCTAAAGCTCCTTCTAGTTTCATATTACCTATAAACTTGCACGCTGTTCCATCTTTTATGCCACTATTAAAGATGTTTAATGTATTGACCCCTTGGGTATGCTGCTAGTGGACTGGCTTCAAACTGTGCTGCTCGTAACCTTTTGAGCCTGGCAGTTCAGCCGTTTTTCAGCCCACCTCCCTATCCACTTACCTAGGTCATACTTTATCAGTTTGCCTGTGATGATGCTATCCTGATGAGGTGGTCTGTACTGGACACCTGTAACAGTGTCACCAGGCAGAGCTCCTGCATTTCTGCTGCTGTTTCACATAAAGGGCATCTCCCTGTCACTGCCTTTCCAGCTGCTTCTTCCTAAAATACTCGTATTCATTTGTCTCAGTAACCTTGTCATGTGAGCTGCCCTACCATGTCTTGAGATCCCAGTGAGACTGTAGCCTTATAAGTACACACAGAGCTGTTTCCTCCTGTTAGTTCTCCATGCTGCATGCATTAGTGCACAGGTGCTTCACGTGTGCATCCAGTCTTGCTGATTCCCGAGAATGAGAGCTTTCCCTATAGTGTTTTTCTGTAAGCACTTCCTTAATTCATGCTTGGGGTGCCTTGTTTTGTTGACACTAAAGTATCTCTTTTTCACATCATCCCACACTCTTTGCTTGCCAATGGAGTCCACTACTTATCACTTGACATTTAGTTGTATATTCCTTCCTTTCTTGTTCCTTGTTTAAAACTCCTCTTGCCACATTGGTCAGTCTGCTGGTTAAGATGCTTCTGCCTATCATAGTTAGGTGGATTCCATTGCTTCCAAGCAGTCCTTGCTTCTCAGAAAGGATTCTATAGTCATAGAAACCAAAACCCTGCTGCAAGCACTCCTTCACAGATAGTTCTGACCTACAGGATCTGTCTCTCTCTGAAATCTCAAATTAGTCTAATATTCCAAGGGGACACTTTTTATCATGTGGAAAGGTGAAGATCTGGAGTGCAGAATTCTTAAGGGCTGAAGTAGAAAATAGTCTTTCTTTCCTACGTGAAATTTCAGAGAAGATGTAAATGCTCCAAAATTTCTTTCTGCACTTAATTTCTCAGTCTGAGGAAGGTGAAGCATTACATAGAAGGATTGTCCAATCTTTATGTATTTTTGCATCAGACAAAACTAACTGCAGGTAATATCAGCATTCCTCTGACTTCAGAGTAATTAAATTAGTCTTCCTACTGTTCTAATGTATTTTGTTGGTGCACAAAAAAAATGATGCAATTCCCCCTCCAGTAGAAATGGATTTTCAAGACCAGCATTTAAATCCACTTACAAGTAGGTTTTCTGAAGTCTGGATATCTAGTTTACAAGTCTGAAGGTCCTTTTTTTTTTTTTTGTAAGGATTGAAAAAATATCCTCCTTTTTTACCTGCTGGAATATATGTATGTAAGTAGTGTTCATATAGGTAGTGTGTTCAGTAAACTTTGTAGTGAGTCATGCTTTCAGCATAATCAACTGTAATCTGTTTTCAGAGCTTTTAGGAAAAAAAAATCTAATAGTGACATATGCATTTTGGGGGGAAAAAAGTAATGGTGACATACTGGCTATTTACCTCTTGAACATTTGTAGCACTTCTGTAGGGTGCAGGTTCTACTTAATGATAGGTCAGCAGTGGATATGTATGTATATTCTTGATTTGTAGTTCAAAGACTAATCAGAATTTAGATCTAAAGCATAATAAACCTTAATATAGACCAAAATTAAACTTCAGTGTCAAAGGGCCCTCGGTAACCTCACTGACTACAGTAACTTGAAATCCTGAATGAAAGGCAGTTCTAAGATGCTGTTTTCAGCTGCTGAACCAATGTTTTAAAGGAAGTACAATACAAGTACTGATTTCTGTAGCATGGTTTAAAGTATTTTCTGTAGAAATTACCTTGCTGACACTGAACAGAGGAACTAATTTGTTTACCCAGTTTAAATGGATTAGCTGATCTTTATATATAAGTTCTTTGTCAGTGCCCTAAGCAATAATTTGAACGTGACAAAATCAGTATTTGGCTCTCTTAACTTTCTCATAGCTGTGCTTCAGGTTTACTATTTTCCATACTTCAGCAATGAATACATTGATTATTACACAGAGATTTTGCAGTAATACTGCATTACTGTTGAGATAAATTGGAGTGCAAAACTTTTTTTGGCTCTTAAAACAGGTATGATAGGATGGACAGTTTTTTGAGGGAAAATATTATTCCCCCCTTTTTTTTTCTGTTGTAGTAACAGAATATCTGATTGATTGTTTTGAAGTAGATACCAAGGGTTGTAGAATACCCAAACATTGTGTGTTTCCCTGGGCATGAGAGATGGGAATGCAGACAAAATACAGGGATCGGCATTTGTACAGTTGACTAGAAAACTGATCAGGAGCATGTTGGCAAAGCTGTTTTCAGTATTCTTTCTTGAAAACAAACCCAAATTTGACACTGCCAGTGAAATCCCCCCTTTGCTCCTTCAAAAATGTACCACAGGGAGACTACTTAATCAGGGATTAAGGAATGTTTAGTGATATGAAGCAAGTCTAGAGCAGACTTCTCGAGCCTGCTCTTATTTTTATATTGGTAGCACCATCTCCCTCTATGTCTGAAGAAATATAACCATGTTAAAGAAAGTTTTTTCCCCACATAGAAATGTGTAAGAGCAAGACAGCTGGGTACTCAAGATTATTTGGAAAAGACAGGCACTGATGTCAGTAGCAAATAACAAACACAGTCTGAAAGCACCAGGTCACTGCAGGTAGATGTAATTTGCAGTGAAAACTTGAACAATTGTGGCTTTGACAGGAAAATCTCTCAACAAGTTAATCTTCAAAGGACAGAGTTGTTGTCCTGACTGGAGACACAAAGTTTCAACACTGTTACTCTTATTCCAATCAGGATGGTAAACTACTATTTCTGTCCTGTATGTTCCTTGAAATTTGCGTGTCTTTCAGTCAGTATAGCTGCCTCCCATTTAGGATTCTTCATCAGTGTGTGTTCTCTGAAGCTATTGGCACTAATAGGTGAATTACAGAAACACGGAAGGGGGAATTACAACAACTTTTGCATTCATCATGACTCCTACTATAGCAAATTAGAATGTTCAAAAAGCAGCTGAGAAAGCATATTAATATATCCAGTAAGAATTTAAAAAAACAATCCCCTCAAAAAACTCCAAAAGAAAACGGTTTGCTATGAATGACACCAAGGCAGTTAGTGAAGAACTCAAAATTAGGTAGAGTGTTGATGAAAACAGAAGGATATCAGAGTGATCCAGTTATCTGGATATATTTTCATAGGCAAATAAGGATAGCATTTCTTCTTGAAAACGAAAAAGTTTAAAAGTCTCTATTCTTTCTATTTTTTTTAACCTCCACCTTCACAGAGAGAGTCTGTGCGTACTTATGAGGGCAGGACAGCGTGGAAACAAGATGAAATTAGGACAGTAGTTTATAATGAAATATTTCAGAGAGATCCCTAGTTCAGGGAATTAGTAGCTTTAGATATACAGAAAACTTGCACAACACTGAACAGTAGAATTTGTTGTCCATGAAAGGAATATTGCTTATTCATCAGCTGAAAAATCCCAGCTGTGCCTTCTGTGAAGTATTTATAAGAGGCCAGCAGCTCCTTCCATTGTTCTCAGTTTTTTTGTGCATTGTTTTTTGCACTCAGAGTAGCAGCTCATTTGTTAGTAAGAGCCATTCAACAGAAGTAACAACTAATGTAGCAGAATTTTCTGTAAAAAAAAAAAAAAAAAAAGAGACTCTGAGAAGAAAAGGGTACAGAAGAAATTATTGACTCCTTCAGAAGCTTTTTACTAATGTAGTGTTTGATATAGAATGGCAGAAATGTGTGCTGTGTAACCAAGCATCATCGTTTTGCTTACAGGTTCAGTTGTTAATAAATAGGTAATTGCTAAATCCCTGAAGGGCACTTTATTTCATTTTATCATAAAACCTTTATCTTCAAATTTCAGGTTAAAATACCATTGAAAGGAATTCTCCTATGCTAACTGTATTATCTTGGAGGAAGAAATACAGTCTATGCTTTTGCTTATTGTTATATTATTATTCTGTAAGATTCCCTGTTCATTTGTGTTCAGATGTGAAGGTTACTGGTCTCTTTGACTAGAATCAATGCAAAATGCAGTAAAGCAGGATGCCTGCACACATCAAAATGTTGATGTATATTTCAGAATGCTGTATTCCAGGAAGCAAAAAGATGTTTGAATTGTCTGAGTAGACTGGACTGTCTGGCTAAAAGCATGTAGCTTTGCTGCTTAGAGCAGAAAGAAATGCCATTGCTTGCTTCTGAATTGTATCTTCCTTTTTTTTTGGTTTTTTTGGGGGTAAGGGGAGAGAGTGAGGGGTGGAGGGTGTTGCCTTCACTGATACTACTCATGTTTTCACTGCCCATTGCTGTCCCTAGAACAGCATAACTCTCTGTGTTATACTGCAGTGTTAAATTATCCTTTCACTCCACTCTGGAGACTGTTTAGTACCAGGTGCCCGTCTTGCTTCAATTCTTTCCTTGTCTGTCCTGTGTTCCTTGGAAAATGTAAGAGATGGCATGTATTTTAATTTGTCATCTGTGATTGTGCCCCACTTAATCAATTATTCATTTGTAATATTATACATTGCAGCATGCTGCGTGTATTTTGACACATGCAAAACAAAAAAGCTATGCTGCTGTATATCACTGGGGGAGCAAAATTTTTGTAAACAGGCACTTCTGAAAGCAGCTTACTGTAGCACTGTTAAAATGAGTAATAATCATGAGTTAAACTACATGCTCTGTGGGTTGGTTTTCTTCAGAAGAATATTTCTGTCTCTTGGCATCTATGATGTGGAGAGATGATCGCTTAAGTAAAGGAAAATTTGCATACAAAATAAGATGGAGATGGTACAAGTGAGCACTGCTGAAAACAACATCACATGAAGTGATACAGCATTAACAAAAGCGTAAGTATCTGCTCTTGAAAAAGTCCCAGTTAGCTGCAGTGGTATTCAGCTTCTATTGAGCAAGCAACTGATACACAAATACCTTTATAAACCCAGAAAGTTACTAAGTTTGAGAGATTGTCCAGGTCTGGATGAGGGCACAGGAACTTAGTGAATTCAGAATACTTGTCTCAAGTAAGTCGTCTCATGGTAATGATGATGCTCCAGTCAGCTTTCTGCTGACCTCATTTAATGCAGTAGCTCTTCAAAATGCGCTGGTAGGTTTTATAACACTGATCCATTCTCAACCACACATTTTCATGTTTGCTTAGATGATGCTTTTTCAAACACTTTAAGAGTTCACATCTATCTTAATGACAGGGAAGAATTCTTAATGGGATTGAATCATGTTTCCTAAAGATTCAGCAGAGACACTTGTTTGCAGCAAGGGTTGTGAATGACCTATCGTCTGGAAGCCCCTTTGTAAAAGTATTTCTAGAAAATGTGGTGGAAATTTTTTATTTCATATGTTATTTCAATGTTTGATATATACAGAAAAAGCTTTGTTGTTGGTATTAATTTTGAATCTTAATTGGACTGTTGAGGACTGAAATACAGCACCCTAGGAATGATTAAGAGATGATTTATAGGTGAGGAAAGGATCATCATTTTAGATTTGTTTGGTGTGATACCCAACCTGTAGCTTTTCTGCTTGTATTCCTGACAAAGTGTTTTTGTAATATGGTACTAATTATTGTCTAATATGCATGGAGGTGCTTGAAAGAGAATTGTTGGTAGTATTCTGACCACTGTTATGTGTTGATGATTTTGGGTGGATTGTTTATCAATTGGAACCCTTGCATACCTCCATGAGGTTTGTATGCTTGAAAAAACACATGGGAACTGTGGGAGAGGACTACTACACTGAGTTGAGATTTCATTCTAAGTGGCTTTCCTTATATATGTCTGATGACATATGTAAAGATTTAAGAGGCCCAAGACTTCCATCAAGACAGTGAAGGCCAGTTGCTGGTACATGTGTTACTTTTATTGCAGTAGGAGGTGAGAAAAGCTGCTTTGTTGCTATTGAAGTGCAGGCTTCCAAAGTGGGATGAGGTGGAGCTGACCTGAGCCAGTCCAGGTGTAATTCTTGTGGACACTTGCCTATGTTTACCTGTGTTTCTTCTTAGAGTCATTATAAAAATGTTAAGTCAAGAATTTGTGTATTCACAGCACTGCAGCTGGAGATGTTAGTGACCAAGTGCAATCCTTAAGTGTATCCTAAAGGTGCAGTCCTTAGAAAGTTCTGTTAGTCCTTCTTGCTGGTGAAGCACAGGTAATTTGGCATACCTTCTTTCTCAGCTGCATAAACACTCTGCTGTTTTCTGTTGTAAGCAAGGCTTGCTTTGCTGTCTGCAGCTCCCAGAAGATGCACCTGAAGGACACTACTCCAACTGGACTGCCACAAGTCCATGGGGCCGGATGAGATCCACCCGAGAGTGCTGAGGGAACTGGCAGAGGTGGTAGCCGAGCCGCTTTCCATTATCTATCAGCTCTCCTTGTTGACTGGTGAGGTCCCAGAAGACTGGAGGCTCGCCAATGTGACTCCCATTTACAAGAAAGGTTGTAAGGAGGATCCGGGGAACTACAGGCCTGTTAGCCTGACCTCGGTTCCAGGGAAGGTTATGGAACAGATAGTCTTGAGGGAGATCATGCGGCATGTGCGGGATGGCCGGGGGATCAGGCCTAGCCAGCATGGGTTCATGAAGGGCAGGTCCTGTTTGACCAACCTGATCTCCTTCTATGATCTAGTGACCCATCTGCTGGATGAGGGAAAGGCTGTTGATGTGGTCTACCTAGACTTCAGCAAAGCCTTTGACACTGTCTCCCACAGTATTCTCCTGAAGAAGCTGGCAGCCCGTGGCTTGGATGGGTACACCCTCGGCTGGGTAAGGAGCTGGCTGGAGGGCCGGGCTCAGAGAGTGGTAGTAAATGGAGTTAAATCCAGCTGGCGACCGGTCACGAGTGGTGTTCCCCAGGGGTCAGTGCTGGGGCCTGTCCTCTTCAATATCTTTATTGATGACCTAGATGAGGGCATTGAGTGCACCGTCAGTAAGTTTGCAGATGACACTAAATTGGCTGGGAGTGTGGATCTGCCTGGGGGTAGCGAGGCCCTGCAGAGGGATCTGGACAGGCTGGAGAGCTGGGCTGAAGCCAATGGCATGAGGTTCAACAAGAGCAAATGCCGAGTCCTGCACTTTGGCCACAACAACCCCAGGCAGCGCTATAGGCTTGGGGCGGAGTGGCTGGAGGACTGTGTGGAGGAAATGGACCTGGGGGTACTGATTGATGCACGGCTGAACAGGAGCCGACAGTGTGCACGGGTGGCCAAGAAGGCCAACGGCATCCTGGCTTGCATCAAAAATAGTGTTACTAGTAGGAGCAGGGAGGTAATTGTCCCCCTGTACTCAGCACTTGTGAGGCCGCATCTCGAGTACTGTGTTCAGTTTTGGCCCCCTCACTACAGGAAAGACATTGAGGCCCTGGAGCGCGTTCAGAGGAGGGCTACTAAGCTGGTGAGGGGTCTGGAACACAGGCCTTACGAGGAGCGTCTGAGGGAGCTGGGATTGTTCAGCCTGGAGAAGAGGAGGCTCGGGGGAGACCTTATAGCTCTCTATAACTTCCTGAAGGGAGGTTGTAGTGGGCTGGGGGTCAGCCTCTTCTCCCGTGTAGGCAGTGACAGAACTAGAGGGAATGGTATCAAGTTGCGCCAGGGGAGATTCAGGCTGGACATTAGGAAATACTACTTCTCAGAAAGGGTAGTCAGGCACTGGAATGCACTGCCCAGGGAGGTGGTGGAGTCACCATCCCTGGGGGTGTTCAAGGAAAGACTGGATGTTGTATTGAGGGATATGGTTTAGTGGGAGCTAGGTGAATGGTTGGACTGGATGATCTTCTAGGTCTTTTCCAACCTTAAAAATTCTGTGATTCTGTGATTCTGATTCTGTGACACAAAGGTGCTTTTTGAACCTCACATCTCAGGTGGAATCAAGTGGGGGGGGGTATATGGGACTTGAACTCTTTTTTTTTTTTTTTTTTTTTTTCCCATTTCAGTCCAGATGATTTTGTTCTGATTCAGTGAAAGTTGGGCAAATTCAGACTTTTTGCGAGGAAAGCCATTTGGTTCATGCAAAACCTGAGCTGACTTCATCTCTTGCAGATCTTGTATGTATTTGAATCAATTTCATTCCTTGGTCTACCTGTCTTGTGAGGGCAGAGAGGCCATTTGAAAGTGACGTTTGAAAGGCCATTTGGAGTGACAGCATCGGCAGATAAAGGGAAGGCAACCGATGTCATCTACCTGGACTTGTGCAAGGCCTTTGACACAGTCCCCACCACATCCTTATCTCTGAATTGGAGAGATGTGGATTTGATGGGTGGGCCATCCAGTGGATAAGAAACTGGTTGACAGAACATAGACAAAGGGTGGTGGTCAATGGGTCTGTGTCCAGGTGGAGGCCGGTGACAAGCAGGGTCCCCCAGGGTCTGTCTTGGGACTGGTGCTCTTTAACATCTTTATCAGTGACATTGATGATGGAATTGAGTGCACCCTCAGCAAGTGTGTGGATGACACCACAGAAGGAAAGGAAGCCATCCAGAGGGATCTTGACAGGCTGGAAAGGTGGCTCTGGGTGAACCTAATGAGGTTCAACACTGCCAAGTGTAAGGGGTTGCACTTGGGCTGGAGGAATCCCAGACATAGATACAGACTGGGAGAAGAGCTCCTGGGGAGTAGCCCTGCTGAGAAGGACCTGGGTGTCATGGTGGATGAGAACCTTAACATGAGCCAGCAGTGTGCTCTTGCAGCTCAGAAGGCCAATGGTATCCTGGGCTCCATCAGGAGAGGGGTGGCAGCAGAGACAGGGAGGTGATTGTCCCTCTCTGCTCTGCCCTCCTGAGGCCCCATCTGGAGTCCTGTGTCCAGATCTGGGACTGCCAATACAAGAAAGATGTGGAACTGTTGGAGAGGGTTCAGAGGAGGGCCATGAGGATGATTAGAGGGCTGGAGCACCTTCCCTAGGAGGAGAGGCTGGGGAGCTGGGCTTGTTCAGCCTGGAGAAGAGAAGGCTGTGGGGGGATCTCACTGCAGCCTTCCAGTCCCTGAAGGGAGCATACAAACAGGAGAGGAATCAACTTTTTCAAAGGGTAGACAATGGCAGGACAAGGGGGATGGATTAAAGCTAAAGGAAAGAAGGTTTAAATTGGATATTAGGGGGAAGTTTTTTACAGAGAGAGTGGTGAGATGCTGGAACAGACTGCCCAGAGAGGTGGTGGATGCCCTGTCCCTGGGGGTGTTCAAGGCCAGGTTGGATGGGGCCCTGGGCAACCTTGTGTAGATCCAGGCCAGAGGTTGGTGGCCCTGCCTGTGGCAGGGGGTTTGGAACTCTATGATCTTTGGGGTCCCTTCCAACCCGTGCCATTCTATGATTCTATGATTCTTTGAAAACTTGTTTCAAAAGGAGATGAAACTCTGGATAAGGCATTGCTTTTTGTGTCTCATAGTTTAAGATTCTGTCATCTGTGCTGGATCTGCACTGTTTTTGAATGGGAGTAATTTGGAGTCATCATCTTAACTTGTAATTAAAGCTGTTCTTCCAGCTATATGTTTGCGGATGCCATGTCAGAGGAAAGGAAATATGTCAGAGTCTGGAACAGAAAGTCTAAAAATAGCAATTGGAGTGTGTCAGTAGAGAAACATAGCTGTTTGTGATCTCTCTCCATTGTTGTGTATTATATCACAAGCTGCTTGCAGACCTTGATGCATTGTGAAAATGACATTTTGGGAAAGATGGAGTACAGGAGATACTGTGCATTAGGTACAAAGTATGGCTTCAAAGTCTGTGCCATAATTTAAGTACTAATGTAATTGCTGGTTTACAGCCTATATGATAGATGTCATTTGAATCTACACACACTTTCAGAGTTTCCTTGAGCTTTTACCAAAGCATCTCATGATCTTGCCCTTAAAAAAAAAGAGATAGGGCCAGATCCCCTCTATCTGTAGAGGATACACCAGAAAATGTAATAGTACTTCATGGCAAATGCAAAAATAGAACTCCAGGATTTAGAATACTTCACGTGAAACTCTAACCTGGACTACTACTGACTCATTAGAGCCTTGTGCTTGCAGAAAAAAGTTGGGTGGTTTTTTTTTCACCCTGGGTTTTTTTACAAATATTTTTCCCTAATAACTGTACAAGTTTGAAATAAGAATTAGCCTTTTCTTCTGTTGACCATCTCCTTTAAAAGCAGTTATTTGTAGTGTTTCTCTCTCACCTTAGTTCTGATGGTAGAATTTTCAAAATTCTGTATAAGGAAATTTTTACTTAAGTGGACAGTAGAAAATGGTATCCTTTTAGATGATCTTGGAACCTGGGGGCAAGAAAATCTTGGGAGTCTTCTTGAAGAACAGCTTATGGAAGGTGCTTGTGAAAAAAGGAGGAGAGGGAAGGAGCTTATAGGAGCTTTACAGGCAGTAGGTGTTATTCTGTACCTTATCCTGATTGCCTCGTTTTAAGTGCAGAAGATTGAGAGGCTTTTAAGGAAAAACATTCACAAAAAGATTTGTCTAGGTTTACCATGAAAAGATTTGCAAGAACTGATAGCATTTTGTAGAACAAATAGTAGTAGTATGTGTTCTCAGTAGTAAATACTTAATTTTAGAAATACTTCTCAATTCTTCTCACTGTATAAAGACAATGTATATACATTGTTCAGTTTCAAGCATCCCATTTAGAAGTTGAGTAGTTGTAAGCATTAGTGGGAGGGATCCATAATATGCAGAACAGTAGCGATTTTTTTAACACTTTCAAGTAACATAAGCAAATATTATTCCAGCAGGAGCTGATCAATTAAAGGAATAAAAACTTACAGAGCAAAAAAAACCTGGTAAAATTGATTTCTAGTACAGAAATTCCTCACGAGTATTTGTTACTTATGGCACACAGGTGAAGATTTTCTATCAACAGAACAGGGTGCAAAACCTAAGAAAAGTGCGTAGTAGCTGGATTCTGTGTACAGGCCATGTGCTAGATAGAGAGGTAATAACCTCAGCCCCAGATAAGGGCTTAATCACCTAGGTATCCCCACAGTTTCTGTAATCCGAAGTTTTTAATTAATATTATTTTTTGTGTGTTTCAGAGATCCAGCTTACTTTGATGAAAATTGGCTGAACAGGATCAAAACAGAAGTGGGAGATAATTGGCGGCTAAAGGTACTTCACTTAATCTGCTTGTCTGTGAATCTGCATTTCAGTTTCTAATACAGTAAAGTATATAAATACTAGCATATTTCTATATTAAGACCTTGCTTTAAAGTACAGCATTTTTAATTTTAGGCAATTTTAATTACATTTACTTGGTTTTTTGTGTTGCTGTAGTCATGCACAGCTTACCAAAGAAGACATTTTGAGTTTGTAAATAGGTTTCGGTAATTTAAGAGGAAAATACTGAAGTAAGCTTTATGCATCATAATCTCACTTTGTTTTTCAAATATTGAATGAAATATTTTTTAAAATGTAATGAGAAGTGGCTGGCTAAAAATAGCAAAATAACAAGCAATTTATTTAAATGAAAATGGCAAAATGCTTTTTTCTTTTACTTTGTCAGCTCTGTACAACAACTGAGCTTTAGGAGAGGAAGTCATGTTTTTTCTGTGGTGTTTGTACTCAGCATGTTTTTTTAACCACAGTCTGTTTTGCTGGGTCATTTGTAACACTTAGCATTCTAGTATTTTCTCTGCAAACCTTAAGGCAATAGGATTTATAGTACTACCCATGAAGAACATTGAGGTTTATGAAATGTGAAGAACATAGGTGTGCATGAAGAAGATGATAGTGTAGTTTCTGAGCATTTTTATTCAGAGGGTAATAAATGTACTAAATAGCCATTTCCAGCCTGACTATTTGGGGCAACAAAATGGTGATGTTTTGTCTGTTAGTTCATGTTTCCTATAAATGCATTTTGTTGCAGCCAACAAAACTCCTGTGCATCTGGGGAAAGGCTACAACTGTGAGATGTTCTAGGGCTTAACAAGCTTGTGAACAGCACTAGATGAATAGAAGGGACATACAGACAAGTTCTGCCTGAGACAAGGGTGGAGCATACTGCTGCTGTGTATGTCACCATGGTCTCTGCTGCTTGGACAGCTGTGTGCAGATCCGGGCTGCTCTAAAATGTTTTGTCTGCCAGGGCTACCAGCAAAAATGTGGATACATTGATAAGGAGTGTATTGACTGGCTGGTGAATAAAAGATGTGATCCCTAAAAAATCTTTGGCTCTGCTGCTTGTGGAGCAGTTAATTGAAATGAACTTTTAAAAAAAGCATAGGAATAGCAAATTAACAGCTGGATGCAAGGTCTTTTTTTCTCTAAAATGGTTCTTTGGCTTTTTTTTCTAAGGAGTATTGAAGTCTTGGCTGTTAAGTTTGGAGAAAAGCAAATTTGGGACTGTGGTAATAGCATTTCAGCTAATTGAGAACAGAGCAGCATCTTCTATAACTCTTAGAGCTTGAGGAATAATTTTTTGTGTGTCTCATCAATTTAGCAGATCCTAAGGCTTAGTAGGTATGAATAAATAAAAATAAGGTTGAGTGAGCTAATAAGTTTTTTGTGATTGAGGTTGGAAAAACATCAGGTCAGATTTCAGTTTCTTGTTGATGTAACTCTTTTGCTTTTCACATATCCATGTAAATAAGAGCTGAGGACTGAATATTTTTTTGTTTGAGAGATGTATACTTAAGTGTTGTGTATACATTTTTTTATATACCACTTCCTTTTTCATGAAGAGTATGAAAGTCACAAATGTGGTATTTTAATTCTTTTGTAACTAGGAAACTAACGCTACACTTTACCAATTGTTATTTGTATTTGAGTAAACATTATCAGTAATCAAGTTGTTCAAATGTCTGTAAGTCAATCTGTCACTTATATTCTGGCTTGCAGAAACAGTTTCAGTATGTGCACTTCTATTAGTTTGTCACTAGATGTAAAATGTAGGCAATGTACTTCTGCATGTGTCAGTGATACAGATTTCCCTTCATATTTTAAGCAGTGCCACGAGAAATTATAATTGGCTTATGTCACTACCTCACAAGTCATGATAATGAGCTGAATTATATTCTTGTTGCTAAGCATGTTTGCTCTTTGCCTCTGATTCACATGGTGTAACAGCACTTGTACAAGCTTCTCAGTATTGTGATCTACAAAAAGGAGACCGTCTAGTAGGAGAAGTAAGTTTTAAAGCAACAGCAGAAAACCAAACCGAAATGTAACTTGTGACAGAGTGGTTAGGAAGGCCTGACAGAGATTAGAGTAGGACTATTAGAGCCCTCCCAACCACTGGTGGGAGAAATACAAAGAAAATCATGCAATTGATAACTTGAATTGGATGCTGTCCTGTATGGGGGAAAAAGCAAGAATATATGGTTCAGCTTTTTTGGTTTTTATTCAGCAGGTCACATTGCAATACCTGCAAGAATTCCATACCATCTTATTAAAAATAATTTTCCTGTTGCTGTACCAGTTAAAAACAAATACATAAACTCACAGTTTGTTGTTACATTCTTAGTTTCAGGGCGGGTTGTCTGATTTGAAAAAAGGAGATGTTAGAACTCAAGGGACTTGCGAAGTATGAAGTGTTCAGCAAGCATTCTGTGTATTACAGCTGACCACATCTTTGTCTACTCTGCTTAGTAAAGACACCCATTTATTTTTCCTCTGGGGTTAAAATTTCTGGGGCGTAGCATACATCAGTGTACATAGCAATTTATGTTTTCCCTTTGGTAACAAAAAAACCTACTTCTCCTCTCTTAACTGCAATTTTATATTGTGGGAGGTAAAAAAAGGGGGAGGGAAAGCTAAGACTTGCCTCTTTCTTGGTGATCTGAACGTTTTGGTATGGACACAGTTGAAATAAATTTTGTGCGCAGAAGTATTTCATGCTGAAGAAGATGACATTTTGAAGATAAAATGGCCCTTACTGAAAATTTGAAACAGCAAAGAAAATTCTGCCAAAATTTTTCAGGAATAAAGTTTCCTTATCAAGAAACAAGACTAGATCAATGTCAATGCATAGAGGAATACCAGTAACAGAAGAGATGTGTGAAATGTGGTTTGATACACACATGTCAATTGGCAATTGCAGATTAAGCTGTTCTCTGTCTGAAGGATGGGATACAACTGACACCCTCTTTTTCCCACTTGCATTTAATATGGTTGTACCTAGGTTGGGAAAGGAAGGACAGGTTGTTCAGCCTGACTTCTGACTTTTCTTTTGGACTTTTAGCTTTGTCCTTCAGGCTCCAGCATCAGTTTAAATACAATTTTATTGATGTTTATGGAAGCAAGAAGGGTTTGTTCTGTTACTGAGTAGCACACTGAAACAAAAGGAACCACCAGACTTTAGCAACTAGCACAGTTTGTGTTTGATACAGTGTTGCAAAAGGGAAATAATCAGAGTACATAGTGCTGTAATCTTGAGTAAACAAACCTTATTTTTGAGAATTCCTTTTGACTCACTGCAGTAGCACAGTTCTGTTTGCTGCAAATTCTTCTGTAGTACGAGCTGGATTGGCTGATGGAGTAATGGAAGCTTGTTTTCAGTGTACAGTATCATCTTTCTGCTGCTTTCTTGTTCCTCTGCAAGAGAAGGCAGTACTTACTCATGAGCAACATTTTAGAGGCTTGGTTTCTTTTTCTGATTAAGGTGAAAGCCTGTAATGTGAATGTTTTTCTGCAAGCAGGAAGCAGAGATTATAGTGTTATTGTAAGTGAGCTTTCATTTGTGACAAAAAGATAATTAGCAGCTGATACATGAAATTCTGTTTCAACATAGCCTTAATTCCTAAGTCACCAATGTCTCCAAGCAGAAGTTTAATACGGGAATGCTCTGTGTGTTCAGAGCTGCATTCAATTATTTTTTTTTTCCTTGTTTAACTTAAGGTAAGTGTCTGCATCTCTTCTTTTTGGAGTTCTTCTTGCAGAAGATAGCTTGGAGGGGGATAATCCCCAAGTGGTATAGTGCCTGTCTAGACACACTTGTCATCAGTGAAGAGACAGGGATCCTGTAGAATACAGACAGCATGGTGCTGAAACCTAATGTGTGTGGTAGGAAGGATGCATGCAGCCTCTGCTGCTCCCCTTCTCCACCCTTGGCTCCCTTTTAAGTGCAGCTGGGAAGAATATATACCTTAATGAGATATCTGAAGCAGAAGAATGAAGAATTCTAACACCCCTTGCAAGTGTGTCCTAGCAACGCTTCTGGAGGTTATGAGGTCTTAATTATAACCACTGTTAAGGGAACTAGGCCTGTGTATAATTACCCAGGAAAGATACTGTGGCACAGCATTTCAGAGTGCTGGGGTTCCAATTCAGACACTTCAGGATCTGAAATGTATAAGAATAAGTAGATTTACAAAGTCTCCAGCACAAACAGGATTGCCGTCATACATATGATGTAAGGATAAATGCAGAATTGGGGATTGACTGTCACAATGAAATCATGATTAGATAACACATGCTCCATTTTTGTTCAGCAATCATGAGGTTAAGGACATTTCTACTGCTTTCCTTTTGTTGCTGAAGTACTTTTGTTAAGGAAGGAAACTAAACAAACTACCCTTACATACACTGTTTGGAACCCACAAGCAAATTGTAATTAAATAAAAATAGAGATTTCATGTGACGGGTGTGGAAAAACAAAACAGGAGAAAAAGCTCACAAACATGAAGTCATATGGTGTTGCCAGATCATGTGATATGTTTGGTAACCTGGGGCACATCATCGCTGCTTTCATTCCAGTGAATTTATCAGGTTAATGCTGTGTAATAAGGGTCAGTCTTGCACCGTGTGTCCTAGCTCTAAACTGAGAGGGCAGTGGTCATTTAACGTTAAGAAACACCCACACGGATCTGCTGTGGGTATTAGTGAAATTTAGCTGTTCAAAGAATGAATGATAACATGCAGATTGCCTTTGTGGGTGCATTAATTCAAAACAGATGTCCTCTCCCTGGTAATATGAGATTGGGGAAATAGGAAATGACAGATGGAAAAAAGATTGAAAATTAATAGGGATTCATCTAGAAATAATTAATAATCTGTCTATTTTGAGTTACAACAGCTTTTGAAGTGGAATAAAGCATAGTTGTCACTCTTCCCACCCTCTTCTTCCCACCCCCTCCCCCCAGTAATTTTCCAAAAGAGGTGTGAGTGCAGGGAGTGTATGTCAGAGGGGTTGACTGGGTATTGTATGTGCTTAGTATGGAAAAGCAGAAAGTCAGGTTGCTGATGCAAGAAACTAAGCATCCCATGTAACCATGGACTGATGATCAAGGGATGATACAGTGCTTTATAGTAATCATAATTATTGGAAATTTTATCTGTTGTGTTCTATCATTGCATGATTTAATGTTCTTTGTTAGCTAGTTACGTTTTCCCCATGTGCTTAAGAGGACAAATTCTAAACAACTGTCACCTGCTGTGATTTAGGGCTTGGATGCAGTTGTTCGTCTTTAACACTTTCTTGTGCTGTTTTTCATTTTCATTCATCTTTGAAGTCTTTCTTTTAAGAATTTGTGCTGTGATCTGACAAATGTTACTGTAGGCACTAAGTTGAACGTCATGTAGTTTCCCATGATTGTTCTCTGCCAGTGGCAGTAGAATGTCTTAGGTGTATTCACTGCAGACAAGCTGTAAAAAAAAAAATAAATCAAGAGCTCTGTAAGTAACACTGAAGATCATTGTTAGGTTTAAAACAGTCTATAATGAAGCTGCTTTAGCCTTACAATTGTCTGATTGTGTGCCAAATACAAAGGTGGTACAGTTGTCTCTTGAAAGCAAGTTATCCCAGTACTGCTGATTGACAGTGCAATAAAATAGGACCTTGAAGAAAAGATTTTTCTCACTTTTTTTTTCTGTTTTCTTTTTCCAAGGATGCTGCCCTGTGTTAGTTTTGATGTCAGATTTTGATCAATACTGATTTTGTTCCAGCATTGTAGCTCTTAAGCTCTGTGAATGTTATAGAGGAAGATGACTCTTTGTGTTTAAGGGCTTAATTCAAACAATGCTTACAAGGAAAGGGAAGAAGAAATATTTTGTAGGCAGATACTTTCCATTTTGTTTCTCATTTTTTGGGATTATGTTCAAGTTCAAGGTTCCTCACAACGTTCTCATCGGTAAACTGGACTTAAATTCTGCAACATGACGTTTGTTTGTGGCACTTTCTGCAGCAGACTCAGGTAAACTACGAACTGGAAGACTTTAACGAATCAAGTTTGAAAATTATATTCCAATCAGTGAAGTATTCTTTGTGGTGATTTGACATTAAAATCAAATTACTTACAATTCTTTAAATTCTTGTTTCTGTTGCAGACTTCAGGTATGATTGTGTGCAGCCTTGGAGAGGTGGTGATGGTTGCTTTTGGGCAGACAGCTAGAAGATAGTTGTAATTCTTACAGAAACATTCCAGCAGACAAATAGGATGTGATTTGAAGTAGAAGGCCTAGTAAACCTGAAAATAAAATAATTACTATGCCATTATGTAACATTTACTGCCCCTTCCACACTTGCTATGATGTAGCATTTCCAGTTCTCATTCTAGGTGGTGAGAATATCAGATGTGTCTCTTTTCAAGTCCAAGTGAATTTTTGTTTCTTATATAACAAAGTTCAGTGATTATGAAGCCACTCAGGATGTTCTTATATCTTAACTGGTTAGCTTTTGCTATTTGTTTCCAAAAGGGATTGGATTGATAGGAATAAGGTAATCAGATCATCACTGCTTTGTGTTTCATGGCTGAGTGTTTTAGAGTGTGAGTAGCCTGTTGTTTTCATGAGTTTCTCTCAGAAAAGAGCCTGGATTTGGCTTTCGTCACCTCATTTTGTCTGTTGACTGTATTGAAGTGTTGAGTTTATTCTCTGGATGTCAGTATCTTGTTTCCTCTTTTCCATAGTGTTTCCTCAGATCTTTTGGAAGATAGATGGCTTCTGTCAGTGGACAGAATCTCCTGGCTGGATGTTTTTTGAATGTAGTCAAGACTATGGAAGTTATTGTGGGCTTTAAAGACAGATGGGATTGGAGAGTTTTCACTCTCTGTTCTTTATAGTTCTACAAGTTGCTTCTGTGGCTACTTTCTGTGGCAACACCTCTCTGTGAGTTGTTACTCTCTTAGGTTTGGTCTTTGTAGAACCTGTTTATGGACTTCATAGAATCATTTAGGTCATAAAAAAACCCTTAAGAACATCAAGTCCAACCATGAACAAAACTGCCAAACCAAGTCTCTAAGTGCCACCTCTACTTTTAAATACTTAACTGCTCAACCACTTCCATGGGCAGCCTGTTCACTTGAACAACCACTGGAACTTCCCTGGGCAGTCTGTTCACTGAAAGGCTTGACAACCCTTTGGTGAAGAAATTTTTCCTAATATACTGTGTTAGGGAAAAAAAAATCCAATTTTTTGGTAATACCTACCCTGGCATAACTTGAGGCTGTTTCCTTTAATCCAATCACTTCTTCCTTGGGAGAAGAGACCAACAGCCACCTGGCAACAACCTTTCAGATAGTTGTAGAGGGTAAGAGTAGGTCTGCCCTCAGTTTCCTTTTCTCCAGACTAAACAACCTCAGTTCCCTCAGCTGCTGCTCCTTTGTCACAGCAAACAGTGCGCTGCTGTTATCTAAATTCCATGCTTAAGTACTTGGATGCCGATTGATGGGGATCTGTAGCAGATAACTTCCAGCATCAATTTTCCCCCTTTTTTAAATACATCACTTGTTAGATCTGTTGGACATTTTAATAGTTTTTAAAGGCACTCTTTATCTCAGAAACTCTGTGTAAGTGGACTTTTGCTGGAAAGGGAGCAGTGCCCACTACTAGAGAAGTATGGTATAAATTCTATTTGGCAGGCAACACTTAACTGGTACCATTGGTTATGTAGGTGAGCAGAAGGTATGTTTGTATAGGCATGAATATTTTGAACTTTGCTTTGATACTGTAAGACAGGCGTTCAGTTATAAAGCAGTGGAGTGGTGGGGACAACAAGCAGAAGAAAACAAGGAATAATTAATGAGAAAGTTAATAAGTTAAGCTTATATAGGTTGGGAATAAAGGATACTGAGCCGTAGCTGTTTTCAGTTTGGAAGAATGTGTATGTCTGCAGAAAGTTTATCACTAGGATACTTTAAAAGAAAGGAGGAAAAGAGTGTTTCAGCTTATGCATACAAAATTATTCCTGTGTTAAACATGTACTCCAAAAAATGATTCCTGCTTTAGAATCTGATTCAAAGCCTATTCTGTCAATTAGCAAAGATTTGTGATCAGGTATGGAAGGCTGATCATAACCGACTATTGCATAACTTTTATGGTTCTACATTAAACTGCTCAAACAGAAAGTCTCATTGTCCAAATAGATGTAATTGTGTGATTCTTTTGTCTGATTCTTCTGTGATTGCCTACCTTATGATCATTTATCTGTAATTTATTCTCTGCGTTTATTGTATTTCTTCCTTCTTGTCAAATAGGTAAGCAACCTGAAGAAAATTTTGAAAGGAATATTGGATTACAACCATGAGGTAAGAACATTTAAGTAATGTACATCTACATATCTTTTCTTGTTACGTATTTTAGTTAACCCATTTAATCACTGAAATATAATTTACATTACATTCTGAATTTTTCTTGAAAAAATATTTGGCATACAGAGTGTTTCATAGCCTATTCTCTGGTGTTAAGTTTTTGAGAAGGCTATTTGCTTTACCTGAGTACTGAGAGTTCCAGGGGTGTCTGATGTGCAAGTTCTGTCATAAAATAGTAGATGTATTTGCTCACTATGTTCCGATGATAGACTTTAAAACTACCTGTGTTTTGATTTTTATTTCCCCCTCTCTGTTCCAGCGAAAGACTGTCTCTTTCCTTTTTGTTTTTTCTCTTGGAGAGCGAGAGGAAAGAGCTATTTTAGCCTCCCTCTACATTCTTTCAATGAAATGTTTTAAGCCTGGATTTTAGAGTCTGCCATTGACGTTCTCTCTGAGACTGGTGAGCAAACTCAGAAATTAAAAACTCCAGATACAGTATTTTTTTCTTCAGTGATGAATATTGAGCTGAAATACGCTTTTAGTTCCAGTGATGTTTTGAGGCAAACTGATCTGTAAAGGCTGCAGCGTGAATTTTGTAATATGTACATTAGGGACATTGCTTGTCTCAAAGTATTAGCTTCTCATAAGTTTTGGAGAAGATACTTGTTAAACTGAAGTCTTTGAAAATTAACAGATTTTTCAGTAGAAAACCTTAGATGTGCAATTTCATTTTTAGTAAACGTTGAAATAAATTTTGATAGTTAAAATGGTTAACTGGTGTAGCTTGTTTTAACTGACAGTTCTAGAAGGAAATAATTTTTTTCTTCTAGAAGGCTAGTGTTAATACAATGAAGTGTGGCCAGCCTGCTTTGGGATAGTTAGTCTGTATAATGATTAAATTTCTGCTGTGAACGCTTCACTGCTAAGGGCGTTTTAAACTGTTTCAAGCTCATTATGTTCTGTTAAAGGTAATGCACATTTGTAAGTTTGAATTTCTGTTTGGTTTCTTTTTTCATCTGAGGCAATGCTTGTGACAGTAATGGAGATGATGTAGATTCTACTATGAGTCCAGATTATGTTTTCCTCAACCTGATTCCTTTTCATAGCCCATCACCTTCTACAAAACCATAGATGTGAATGTATATGGATGTTACCTTGTTTTGCTGAAAGCCTGTGAAAAATGTATATGCTAATCTTGTTCATCACATTCATTAGGACAGACTTTTAGTAGCTATGCTACACTGCTGCCTTTGTCAGTTGTAGTATGGAAGAAGCCAAAGTTACCTGTTTAAAGCTGGTATGCTTTGTTTTGTTACAGTTACCTTGCTGCAGAACTCTGCTGCTCCGGACTTGAAACTAAATCTTTTTGTAAAGCTGTTCCCAAAGCATTCTATGATTCTGATTTTTCTTTTTAAAAAGGGGAAAGATACTCCTTTTGTTTCAAGATTATTTTTTTTTAATAGCAGAGGCTAGTCATTTCCATAGTTTTTCATTATTTTTTTAAAATTGAAATTGTATCTCATGTTTATTTCAAAATCATCTATCTGTACCTTTATATCCTTAGCTTCTTCATAGTGCCTTCTGATGTGCCTCTTCCCTTCAGTGTTCTTCAACTGCAATTCTATTATCAGTAACTCTGAAGCAGTAGTAGTGTTAGTAACTTGAATCCAGCATTGCATTTGAAATAAATTCAGAAACTACAGATCAATATATATAAAAACATGTATCAAAACTTGTATGACTCAAAGAATAACTGTATTATTGTGGTCTATATATTATGGGAACATCTTCCATTATGCATGATACATTCACAGAATTCTTATTTTCATGCTAAAAAGCATTAAAGAAAGTCTTGTCCAACAAGAATGGATCTCTGTCCTTTAAAATGTACAGAGATTTTTAGTAGTGCTGGGGCTCATTCTTTGAGAGAGCAGCTTAAAAAAAAGAAAGTCAAAAACCCCACCATTCAAAACAAGAAGAAATTCAGCCACAAAGCCCAACCCTGGAAAACTTTTGAATTGCCTGATTTCCATGTATTTTTCATATATATATGTTGTACATATTTTTTATAAAAAGCTTTACCTGATTTCCTGTTTTTCTCGAGTCTTAACATGAAAAAGAGCATCCAGCAAACAAATTACTTATTCCTTCCATACCCATTGTTTCTTTATTGCACCCTGCTTAAGAAGTGACAGTTTCTTTTTATCTGCAATTAATGTGTCAGAGGTGTGTTTAATTCCATATTTCATATTCATATTTTCAGCCCCCTGAAAGCTCTTGATGAACAATTTAGCAGAATTGTTTAATTCCTTGTACTGACAATCATTAATGTAAATCCTTCTTAATTATAAATCACATTATATTAATTGTAAGTCACATGGGTTTTTTGTTTTGGTTTTTTTTTTCTTTCTGTGTGTGGGCTGTTTAATTATGTATTGTACTACTACCTCAAATTCTCTTCACTGAGACTTGGTAAATATCCTTCCATTTTCTGAAAGTATGAGGCTGAGTGGTGGAGGCTTTTATTGTCTTACGTTTGTTATCCATCAGTGCTAGAGACATGTATAAGTAAAATGTTCCATTTCTGGCCTTCTAGCAGTAAGAAATGTGAGATTTGTGTAAAATATTATGTTACCTAAGGTAGTTCTAGGTGTTAGATTTCTAATGGAAAGCTTTTAAAAATATTACTTATCCATACGTTCTTCATCACAAGGGAGTCTGCCTTTCTAACCTTTCTTACCTGAAGAAAAAGATCCTGCCAAGTTTGAGACTAGTAGTTTCTTATTGGTTGACACAGTCAACTATTCTCGCAAATATTAGTTGTCAAGAAGTATATTTTAATCTTTGAATGTTAGGTGTTAGGCAATTTAATTTGTTTTTAAACAGCAATGCATTGAAAGTCTTATTACAGTGCAATTGCTCATGTTGATTCTGAATTACCTGTATTTTATCTGTGTGTATGTATACACATAGTGATACAGACATGTATGTGCTGGGTCTTTATGCAGATTCTAGGACAACAAATTAATGACTTCATCCTTCCTGATGTTAACCTGATTGGAGAGCATGCTGATGCCGCGGAGCTTGGGAGAATGCTTCAGCTTATTTTGGGATGTGCTGTGAACTGTGAACAGAAGCAAGGTACTTAAGTTTGAAAGCATGTTTTTTCTTGGGTAGTGAATGAAAAGCTGGCTTGTTGTGTCACTACTTAGGGGAGAAATTGTATTTCTCAGGTTACTGTCATGGACAAATGTTTTTTGTTTTTCCTTTTTTTAAGTGATGACATTATTTTGTCCTACAGATAATAACTGTTGTTTTGTTATAAGCTTCACTAGCTTTGCTGTATCAAACTAGAAAAGGTTTTGCTTCCAACATGCATATTTTCAACTTTTGTTTGCTAAGCTGAAGAGGCACTTTACAAGGAAAAATCCTTGGGCCCACCCTTTTTACCATTAAAAAGGTAGATTGGGATAGTTAAAATATGTGATTGTTGCGCTATTCCATGTGACTTGTGTTTTTAGGAATGCATCCAGTCTTGCTACTATGTGGCTGAGAGCCACCAGTATGACTGGAATTCTGGTCTGAAGATGTATCTGGTATAATTTGGGTTTTCTGAGACTTTTGCATGGGATTGACAAATAGGAAAAAGTATTGGCAGCCATGCCATTCTGGGCAGCAGCTGAAGACTGAGCATAGTACCTTAAGGATTTACAGAATGTCACTTGAGGTATTTGTTAGTCCCACTTCAGTAGTCGGTGAAAGATGTCTGCCTCTCTTCACTCCCATGTCACCACCTATTTACCTTGCACAGGTAAAGTAGAGACCCATTCATCATGCAGATGCCACAAATGATTGATGAGTAACAGTGGTGTTTGTTGAAGTATCCCAGATCTCAAGCTCTAAACTTTTCTTGGGTATAGGCTGTCTTATTGTCACCAGATTACCTCAAATTACACTTACTAAACCCTGGTTAAAATAAGAAAACAACTACAAGCCTTTATTCTTAGCACTTAAACCAGGAAGCATACGAACACCTTTATAAAATACACATATAGGTAAATAAAACTGTGCTTACTGTATTTACATTGAAGTTGGATCCAATTTGTGTCTCGTCCTGATTTAACTCTTGTTGGTTTCCTTTCTGACAAAAAGGCAGCCAGAGTTTTTCAGGTGTTTTGTCTAGCATTTGTGTGGTACATCTGAGCTTTTATAGCTAGTTGTCCCCTTTCTCAGGGGTCTAAATCACTTCAATTTCTCCCTCTGAAATTACTTTTATTCTTCTCTTAAAAGAGACAGCCTAGATAACCTATTAATTAAAACAGAGGTAATTATCTTCCATGAGTTACATTGAGATGCATAACTCCATTTTATTAATCCTCCTCTCCTCTCTTTCATGTAAAATTGTCTTCCTTCCTTTTGGTGAGTTTGGCATTCTCAAGGGAGAAATATATGTTAATCCTATGTTTCTCTTACTCTTCCAGTCTGAACATTAAAAATGTACATGCTTGAAATACTGGAACAGTCTAGTTTCATGTACTCTCAGTGAGACGTGGCGTAACATAGTTAGTTACTTTGAGGTGACTGATTGACAGCGTCTTTCTCTTGGGCATATCATTAAAAGAATGCAGCTCGCATCTGAAGGTGATCACACCTGAATGGAAGCTGTATGGTACTGTGCAAGTCAGACTCCTTGATTTGCTCTAAATGTTCAGAATTTGTCAGTTGAACTACTGTCATCTTATAAGGTACCTGTTGTGTAGCCCACATCTAAACATAGGTGAGGAATAAAAAAGTGAACAGGACATATTTGTGATGTAACACAGAAATAAGAATAGAAAGCAAGGCTGGTTATGAAAATGCCTTAAAGTGAGAATGCTGTAGGAAGGCAGGTCATTATTGTTAAACTTACAGAAAAGAAGAACCTGTTTGTGGACTGTGTACTTATATAGCTTGAATAGTTTGATAACAAAGTGAGAAAAGGAGTTATTTCAGAAGTGTGAGACATCTGAAGGAAAAAAATGGGTGACAGTCATACACTCTTTTTCATTGTGGCAGACTTCCAATGAGTCTGGAATTAGGTCTAAAAGACTTCTGATAAATTCTTGTTGAGTTTGTTGGGGTGGGACTTGAATGGTGATTGTGCTTTTCAGTGTCATCCATGGCACCTAGACATTCTGTAGGAATGATGCAACTCCTGACCTCACGTTCCATGCGACCTGAGTTTCAGCAGTAACATTTCAGAATGCTCTTACTTTCAGAGTACATCCAGACCATAATGATGATGGAAGAATCAGTTCAACATGTTGTCATGACAGCCATTCAGGAGGTATGCTGGGATGCCTACAGTGTGTAAAAGTTCAGCCTTTCGGTATTTTACAAAAGTATGTTTTTTCCCACTTGTCAAAAACTTTGTTGGAAGTAAGGAAAACAAGGGGTGTATATCTTACCATTTTACATTGGAAACTATCTTATTTTTCCTTAGTAAAACAAATGAGTAAAGCTTGCTTTATGTGAAGGAACTCTGGTTGAATGTCCCACTTTTCTTTAAGTCTAGAAGATTGAACTTCTAGATACTTTTGATACTGGGATCCCTTTCCTTTACCTTTCCCACCCTGTGACTCCTGAAGTGCACTAGACTACTTTTATATGAGTAACCAAATACTGTAGAATTACTTCAAATTTTGTACCTTGAAATTGCAAAACTCCATGATTTTTTTAATTTTGGTTTGTTTTTTTTTTACTGGACAAATGTAAAGAAAGTGAAAGGGACAGCCAAGTATTGCTTTGCCAGCTGTGGTGTTATAAATAGGCTAATGAAGATGTTTATGCTAACATCAGTTTACAAGTTAGGTGTACTGCAGTGTATTTTGTAAAAGTGCGGATCGCTAGTAAATTAAAACCACAGTGTTAGTGACCACTACAGCCATGAAGCCCCCATGTGACTTCTTAGGGGCCCAAAGCACCCCTAAGTACCTCAGTCTTCATAGATGCACATTTACTGCAAGGAAGGCAACTAAGGAAAGCAGGGTATCCTTGGTGATCCTGTTTCTTCTCAACTTGAAAAAGAGAAACTAAATTCCATGTTGAGCTCTAGAGCAATTTCACTTTTCTGTAATGTCTGAATAGAGAAAGAAATGTGAGTGAGCCCATGGGGACCCTGTCCACTATTATTGTTTTGACCAATGCTGTCATACATCCTGTTGTCTGTCTGTGGGCTGCTATCTCTAACATTGCAGAGATGACTTTAGGAATGTGCATTGAAATAATCCATGTGCTAAACCATCTTAGAGTTAGTGTGCCAAGCACCAGGTTGCTTGAGTTTTGGGGTATTTTGCTTTTGCATTATTTTTAAGTACAATATAGCATTTTGGTTGGATTTTCCTAATAATCCTTTTTTTTTAAACCCAACTTTAGGCATCACTTTTTCTGCACTGTCTTAAAATAGAAAACCTTCTCTTGTCCTCCCTCCATCTGTTGAAAATATCTTGTTTGATGTTTTTAAAAACTGCCTTCGTTTGATAAATACACAGATCTGAAGCAGCACACGATTTTTGGCATTTTATGCATAGGCAGTGAACTTGTTTGGTGCTCATGTCCTTTCTCAGATATGGGGAGTACAAGCAGGAAGAAATCACAAGATGAGGGTCTGTTCTTCTGGGGCAGATTTTTGAAACTCAGGGAATCAAAAAGCTTACACTTCAGTGACTGATATAGTTCTGTGTGATTTTAATGCTACCTTCCAAGCAGTTAAGAGATCCAAGACATTCAGAACCATGTGAGAAGAATCTCAGGTGCTTAACAAAGAGGTCAGAAAGATCACTTTGAGACCGGGACCTCCCTCCATTATTTTTCATATGCCAACCAGTCATGATAGTGGGGTTCACCAGGGGTTGCTTCTGTTCCCAGGGCTTTTTAATATTTTTATAAATGATCTAGATGCAGGAGTTGAATGTACATCAAGTAACTTTGCTGATGGTATGAAACTAGGAGCAGTGGTGGACTTGAGGGTTGTGTGGCATTATAGGATAGAGAGCTGGGCAATCACCAACTGTGTGAAATTTAACAAGAGCAAATGCTAGATTCTCCACCAGGATGGGTTAATCTCAGTTATACATATAAAACTGGCAGATGAGAGGCTGGAGAGCCAACCCTGTAGAAGGAGATCTGGTGGGTTTTGGTTGGTGCAAATTGAATAGGAGTTACCAGAGTGCCCTGGCAACCAAAACTGTGCCCTGGGGTGTGTCAAGCCCAGCATAATGAGCTGGTTGAGGGGCGTCTTGATGTAAGGATATCAAACTACATCTGGAGCATGTCCAGGGTAGAGCGACCAAGGTAGTGAAAAGTCTCAAGGATCAAAGTGGCTGAGGTCACTTAATTTCTTCAGCATAGAGAAGGCTGAGGAATGACCTCATCACAGCCCACAACTTCAAGGGGAATAGAGAAGAAGGAGGTGCTGATCTCTCCGTGGTGACCAGTGATAGGACACAAGGAAATAAATTTCAGATTGGACATTAGGAAAAAGTTCTTCACTGAGGGGGTGATCAGGCATTGGAACGGGCTCTCTAGGGAAGTGGTCACATTACCAAGTCTGTTGAGTTCAGGGAGCACTTGAACGATGTTCTTAATCATGTGGTTCATTTTAAGTAGTCCTGCAAGTAGCAGGGAGTTGGATTCGATGATTCTTATGGGCCTGTTCCAACTTGAGATATTCTATGATTAACAAGGGGTTTGTTCCAGAATCTTTTCAGAGCAGGGCTTGCAGTCTCTGTCTTTGGAGGGGTGAAACTTCACTGGATTTAAGAAGGTTTTTCTATTTCTTGGACTCAGAGCAGCTCAAAAATCCAAGTGCCTCGGACTAAGCAATATGTAGGGGAAATTTCCAAAAGAAATTGCCTAGGAGAGTAGCTATATAAGTGTATTCGAAAAGTTGGTATGTCACCTAATCCAAACATTTCAAAGCATTTGAAATGAGGGTGCCCTTTCTTCAGAATTAGTGATGTAAAAAGACCCCTCTCTAAGCTTTACTGATGTATTATGCAATTCATTTTTCTGTTTTATCAAAGCACATATAAATAGTCTTTGATTTTTCATGAATCATCTTACTTGTGAAAATACTTGATGAGACACTGTAGAACAAGCCCATGCCCCATATTCTCTGTGGTTTTGAGGGTTGCTTTTTTTATGAAGAAGCTGATTTTTAAACGGAAGAAGGAACACTTTTTTGAAACTATTTGGATATTGCAGGGTTTTTAAGAACTTGTGACTCTCCAGTCTTTCATTTCTTCACTTATTTAAATGCTTAAAATATTATTAATAATATATCATTTGCAGTTTGTAAAGGCTTGATAACAACAAAAACACATTGTTCATATTATTTCAGTGCAGTCACATTGATCTGGTGTTGCTACCACCTAGATTCTTAGATGATAATCTGCAGATGTGCAGTTCTGAATGCAAGCTGTGCACAAGACAGAAAGAGCAAGAACGGTATAGCTATCAAAAAATGCTGCAAAAATATTACACATATTTCTTGTATATTCTGTAATATACGCTATATTACATTAGTTGTTATTTATTATTGGTTGCAATTAATATATCTACATATAACAAAAAAATCTGGTTTTAATGTCATAATTTGCTGGATTTTTTTAAAGGCCCAAAATATTTCTTTACAGAAATTCATTTGGCCATTAGGGATTTCTCTTTCCTCATTCCTTTCCTTGATGACCTTTGGAAAATCTGCTGTCATTATCCTAAGCTTTTTCTTTGAGCAGCCAAGTTCATTATTGATGAAAGTGGTAAATGGGGAAATTATTTGCCTTCTAGTTTAGAACGTCTCTAAAACTGATCACTTAGCAGGTGTCTGTGCAAATCAGAATGGGTTCTCAATAGACAAGTGCAAAAGGTAGTGTCAAAACTTGCTTGAGGTATACAGCAAAAGGTACTTCCTCTCTGGATTAGAAACAATGGTGTTACTTCCACAAACTGAAACTGGTTTTAGTTTCTCATTTTTCTTCCCACCCTATTTTGTCCTGTTTCAAAGGTTCATCTTGTATGAAATAAAAATGGCTTTTGAAAAGCTAGGAAATGACACAAAAATATTTGCTTGAATCTGTCAGCAGTATTGGAGGAAAATGAAGGTCCAGCTGCATTGAAGGATACACTCTGTGTCATCCACAGCCTTGACTCTTAAAAGCAAACAAACAAAAAGATGTTTTAGAGAAGAAAAAACAACATTCTGAATACAGAAACGGGATTTCAACATTGTTTCATGGCCACTTAAAAAACCTTGTATAATATTAATGACTGGAGAAGAATTTGAGATAAAGCAAATGTTTTGAACTTTTAACATCAACTAAGTGGTGCAGCTGCATTTGCAAAATCATGCAAATCATGTGTAGGGGAAAAAAAGGCATTCATAATTCAGGTTATTCATGCATGCAGATTTTGTAATAGTTTTGCCTGTTCCTTAATCTTTATGTATCCATGACAACATAACTTGTTCACATTTCACAAGCAAAGCAGTTAAGTAAGGGTTTTAATAATACAAAATTAGCAGATCCACAAGTATTTTATAAGACATCATACCAAAGATACGAGCACGTGAAAGGATAGATATAAAGGATTAACAGGGAATGATAACTACTTCTCATGAAACTAGACATAAAAGAATTTTTTTTAATTGTCATGTTGTCCAGGTTATTGCATCATTTAAAATCTAGACTGACCTCTTCACCACAGAATAAGCTCTTTTGATTTTAAACAAAGTTTTGAATATTTGAACAAAAACTTGTGCTACATCAAGTCTCCATTCTAAATATGCAGAAGAAACCAGAGGAAGTAAATGCTTCTTGCTCAATATCCCCACTGCTTGATAGTGCAGACACTTTTTGACTTCCCTATTTATAATGAATTCATTTTTAAAATCTTTGTACATCATTATCCATTAGAGGTACATGTGAAAATAATGATAATGCCACACTTAGGCTAAATTGTGAATTTGAAGCTGAAAGCCCATTCCGTTGCTGCAGAATTATGCAGGTAGAGCTTTGTGCCCTTCTGTAGTTTGCTCATGAAGAAAAAAACCACTTGCAGCTTTGGAGGGAGAATGAGAAGGCCACTTAATTCTGCTTTTTATTCTCAAGTTGGTCAATTTAAATACAAATTAAATAATGTTTGTCACTCTAACTTCAAAAGTATTGGCATTGACCCAAACCTCCTAAGATTATGTGTTCTAATGTTACAATTGCAAATTGCATGTGAAACACTGAAGATACAGCACGATTTCAGGATTTTGAATGTGAACTTGTAAGTAGCAGAGATACATTGCAGAGCACAGTAAGGAAATTTGCATTAAACATTAATAAACATTAGTAACAACCCACTAGTATCATTAGATTAGTAATAAATAAGGCAGAGCTAAAATGCCACTGATAAATTGAGCATTTTGGAGATCTAAACATCAGTAGTAACAGAACACTGATGAGAAACAGTAAAGAATAGGAGAAAATAGGCAAGCCTGTTAGCTTGTGGTTTTTAGGTGAATGGGAGATGTAGTGTGTGCATTGAGTTGACATACATATCTGTATGGGATCCTAAAGCAGCATTCAAACTTTTCTTGAATTTTTCAGGAGATCTTATTAGAAGTTTTGATAGTCCAGTAGAGCTGTACCTATAGCTATGCTGTTTACAGTAAAGTATTTGCTGTTAAGTAGGAAGAAACTGGATAGAGGCAATCTAAAAGTAAAGCACAATCAAGACATTTGCTTACATTTGCCGTTGTCCTCTCCACTTTGTGGGTAGGTGCATTGGGAATAGATGGAGGCACTCCTTCACTCTGGTAACTGCCCCTTTTCACTCAACTTCAGAACTAGTTTATGGTCAGAAGTTGGATCCATGTAGTACTTGTGAGTAATCTAGCAGTCTCATTCCCATTTCTCATCCAGTAGTTCTACTGGATGCAGCAGAATCCCTCAGGTGACGACTTTAGACACTTCTTGCTGCATTGATCTGGACACGTGTGTGGCTCTTTTACTCAGTCACTTTTGTATACTTCCCATGACATCCCTGATGCATCCCCTCTGGAGTTACATTCACAAATTCTGTCTAACATTTATGCTACATGCACACAGTGTATCCTCCTGTCTAATGCTTCTCCAGCTAATGTCCCCATTTCTGGATGTTGCTGATAAGGGATTTTAAGGATAGGAAGTTTTGGGAGAGTTAACAAAACCCACTGAAGAATAAAGGGCTTTATTATTGGTCTCAACCTGCTTCCTTTATGGCAATCTACAGAAAACAGCAACAGCACAGTGGCCTCTAGTGGGTTGTGCAGCCTCGTGTACTACTTCTACCCTAAGGCTTGGGCAGGCCCGATTAAGCTGGGAGGAGGGGAAGTTGTGCTGGGGCCAAAAAGCGGTGGTGGCTGCCAGGAACGTGTTGTACACCCTTGCAGGCTGCATTTTGCCTGGATCCTGCCACTTGGAAGGTTCTGGCTTAGCCGCTGGAATTTAGCTAGTGTCTGAAGTGTGTTTGTGAACAGTGTTGTGGGAGATAGAATACGGAGAAGAGTTTGGTATTTCTTTAATATGGATATTCCTGCTAGGCATCTGGAAAAGCAGCTAGTGAAATGGAGTAATTGAAATGTGTGTAGACATCATTGAGCAGAGAGGGACTGGAAATACTTGTTTCAGATGGCAAAATGATAATTTGCTTTAAAAAATGTCTCTAAATTAAATACAAGTTTGTAATATCACCATGTAAAGTAGCAAAAAAGACATATGACTTATGACATATTTTTCAGTGGACAGCCCTGAGACTGGGGACTTTCTAATTACTGTTAAAGAGAATCTGGTCTTCATGAAATGCTTTGTTTCAGAGTAGGCACAGACAAAATGGAAGGAATTCAGCGGTTAGTAACAAACACTGTTGAGGACTGAGTAGTACTGTTGAGGACATATAGATGAATTTAAGCACATTGTATGCGGCAGAGTCCCAAGTAAGGAGATGGGGAAAGGGAGCAAAATGTAAGTGTATAAATATTTGAGTGATGTAAAGGTCAGATCTCCTCTTGTATACAGGAGCATAAACAGAAAGGATGGACAAGAAATGAAAGCTCTGTGCTGTGTATTCAAGGAACGATGCCAGCGAAAACTAATGCAGAAGCACTGGTTTCTGAAAGGAATAAAGGACGCCCTGTCGCTGGAGAGACTAACCAGGCTGGACAGGAGGCCTTAGAGAAAGAAATCTTGTCCTGATTTTGGTTAAGATAGGGTCTGTTTTTGACTTCCATGAATAGTGTCGCTGCAGAACTCGTAAAAACATTTTGTGTTTGGACAGGATGACAGAAGTGATCAGTGTGATTCTGCAATACTGTCTTTTGAGTTAGCTACAGCATATTTCTTATTTAGAAGACTGCTCCTTTTTGTGTCTTAAAACTTTAAGTGATAACTTTAATATATTTGCTGAAGGTGAGTAGGGAAAGAACTTTAGCTGCAGTTTCAGTGATACTGGATTTAACTTCTTACTGCCTTTGCAGTTTAGTGGGTTACTGAAAGAAAACGTAATTTCTTAGCAGCTTTTCATCTTTTAATAAGCACATCAGTCCATTTGGAGGGCTTGTCTTTTTTTTTTTTTTATTTTTAAAGTTGTGGCTAAAATTTTAGTTTTCTAAACTAAAAAACTACTGGCGATTCCCTAAATAAAATAGGTTAGAGTACAGGAAATTGTAGTACTTATTTCAGGAATAATCTTGATATAATTTCTTTAAAATTTGCAAATTATAGGCAACTCTAGGGCAGGAGTTTTCATCATCTTCATTTTGTTCACTTAATAAGATAGATGTGTCCCCAGCTTTAGTTAAATAATGAAATAAATTGACATTAAGGTGCAGGTAATCAAAAAATGAAAACTGCTGTCAGTGAACAATTAAAGGCAGGTCTTGCATGGTGTGTCGATAGCTACCAGTGTTCCAGCAGCATTTCAGCAAAATGGTTAGTGGAGAGTCTGTAGGTTTCATCATAAATAAAGAATATGTATTTTCAGAAGGAATAGATTATGTAAGTTTTCTTTTATAGTGCTTTAAATATTCTGATGATTATCTAATTGTTTCTGAGCATGTCATATGTAAAAATGAAGTTAAAAACCTTTCAAAGTCAGATTGAAGCTAACAAAGGTTAACATGATCTTGGTATTTCATTGAAACTAACTTTTAATATAGAAGTAAATTCTTGCTTTATCTAATCCAGTGTAATCTAATTGCAGTTGATGAGTAAAGAGTCTCCAGTCTCTGTTGGAAATGATGCTTACGTTGACCTTGATCGGCAGGTACCTAAGACTAGATGTTTCTTTTCCTTCAATCATAGCACATCAGTTCCCAGCCATTTTGCTTTATTAAGAAGATTGGGAGGTTTTTTGGTGTATTTTCTTTTTAAATTGCAAAAGGGGGTTGTGAGAAATTCAAATAAGGAATGCAAACCAAAATTTCAGTATTTCAAGTCCTTTTGCTTTATAAATTAAGTTTACCTATTTTGTGTGTATAAATGAGAGGAAAGCAACTTAAACTGTATGACATAATATAGTGAAACTGTAGAGCAGTGTAAATATTTGGGTATTGAGAAAGAAAGATTAAGAAATCACGTTGTATTTGAATAAAACAGGGTTGGGTTTTTTTTTTTGCCAGTTCCTACTTCCATTCAGGTTTTTTGACCGACAGAGGAGGGTCAAAAATCCCCAAAGCAGTTCTGAGAACTGTTACACTATATGGGAATTTTTCAAAGAGAATCCTTCCCTGTCTGATATATTTAAAGAATGTGTGAACCCAATTGTTTTTATACTAGTTTAGCCTCATGCTAATGCTATCCTACTTCATCAGGGTTTTTTTTCCTAATTGAGAAGTAGTATAGTAGAGTGGTGTTCCTTCATCATGCTGCTTCTTCAGAAGCATGTCAGTTCTGACAGATGGAATTATCTCAACAGGCTCTTGAGAAATAAACTTGAAGAAATAAGATATGATGATACTGTTTGGGAAGGCCCATCTAAAGTACATTGTATATAGTGATACATGTTTACATCTTTATGTACATACATCTGTTTTATCAGGCTAGTTTTCCTTTAGCTATGTTTTTACGTTACCTTAACTACATTTATGTGTGAACTGGCAAGATACATGTCTTTGAACGTGAAGCCTATGAATGGAGGTATCTGGATATTTCCCAAAGCTTACAAGATTCAGTACACTTTTTTTCAGAAGGGTAGGCTTCTCACTCATTGTGTTAGTTGTATTCCACTTGTGCAGTAAGAGTAGCTTCCAGTAACTAGAGAGTTTTTACCCTAATTGTCCATTCCCTGTATTCCACCTTCCAGTCCTTCCTGTATTTGAAAAGTAGATGGAAAACTGAAATTATGCACTCTTTGCATCCATAAAGAAAAGTGGTATCAACAACTTTTTCAATGTACAGAGTTGATGAGTTCTTCAGCCTCAAGTGATTCAGGTTTTTTCAGCTGAATTCATAGAACAGATATGTTAATTTTAATATGTTTCATAAGACAAAATATTACTTTTGGGTATATTTATTTGTTACTGTCACAAAAGCTAAACAGTAATCATATCTGCTTCTTTGTTCCTTTATAAGAGTGGAATTGCCTCATTTTTCAAAAAAAATATTACCTAAATGTAAAAATAATTTTAGTCATGTAGCTCAGAATACTCTTAGACATTACATATAGAGAGATGAAACTATAAGTGTTTGTTGTTTATGGTAGCTGAAGAAAACTACAGAAGAATTGAATGAAGCACTAGCAACAAAAGAAGAAATTGCCCAGAGATGCCATGAGTTAGATATGCAGGTAGGTTTGCTATATTGTACATATTGATTTTCAAGTGGGAAAAGGATGTGGTAATTCTTGGGTAGCTGTGAAAACAAGAAGTATAGCATGGAAACATAATTTGAGAAAGGAGATTAAAAATGCACAGTAATTATTTTGCTTTACTTGGGCTAGCAGAATGAGCTTCATTGTTTTCTAGCCTTGATTCCATGTTGCCAGTATTAAGGTTGATTCATACTAACAAAACTTCTTTTCATTGGGGTAGGAAGGGGTTGAGTCTGTGGTTCAACCCTTGCATTTGAAAACTAATAGAAGTTGTACTGCTGTAACAGTTTCAGTTAAGAGTTAACTTCCAATCCAAAGTTACTGTAATCTTCAGCAGTGTGTGGATTTAGACTAAGCCTTACTGTAAATCAAGTGTACCTCATATGGAATACTTGAGGAGTGTAAAGTGGGAGCCCTGAAAGACATGGCTATTGCAACCCTACTTTGGATAGTAACTCAAACTTCTGTCAACCAGTTCAGTAACTGTTACAATTAATTATGCTGATCGGTGAGTTATGGTTGCTTTTGCTGGATTTGATGATTCCAGGTCTTAATGAAGCATTTCCTTCATGCATGTGGTCTCTTTTCTCCTCATCCTTGTGCTTGTTAATTCTGTACTGTTTTATAGCATACAAACTTAGCTTCAGCTGTTGTTTGAGTTGCAGCACTTTGGGTTCTTTACTGCCAGTTTTCTCAACATTAGTGAAAGTTGAGTCATCTTTGGGACTGCATTCCTGCTTAAGGTCTGCTTGCAATTGGCCACTGGATTAAAAAAAAAGGGAGGGGAGGGGAGAGGATGGGGGAAAGAAATCTAGGCAGGGCTCATCCAGCCCTTAGATATCCAGACTTTGTTATTCTCTGTGACTGATCAGCATTGCTTCTTTTGAAATCAGTTTTTAAAGCTTTACTGTGGAGGGCTAGTTTTATTTGTTTGTTGGGAAGGTGTGCAGACTTTATTATAATAAACTTGTCTTCTGCGATAACTAAGACTTTTCTTTAGAGCTTGTGTGAAATACATTTAAGAGTAGTTATCTTTTCTGTGTGGTGAATCTGCCTCTAATGTTGCTGCAAGTTTGTTACATCAGGTAGCAATTGAATACCTATTCATGTTACAGTATATTCTTCTGAAAAGGGATTGTAGAAGCCTGTGTGTTTCTTTTTGTGGGTTGTATTGATAAAGTATTATACACGTGAGAAATCTGCTCTCTGTAGCTGGATAGCTCAGTTATTCTAGTTAATGCTTTTATTACAACAGGTTGCAGCCCTACAGGAGGAGAAAAGCAGCTTGCTTGCTGAGAACCAGATTTTGATGGAACGTTTAAATCAATCTGATTCTATAGAAGATCCCAACAGCCCGGCAGGTCGTAGGCACTTGCAGCTGCAGACTCAACTAGAACAACTCCAAGAGGAAACGTTCAGGTAGAAAAGCTACACTTAGTTAGACTGTAGGTGGCAAATGACATGACTTACGTACTTCTAGTTCTACCAGCAATTATGAAGTAGTATAGTGGATCATACAACCATGGTAATAAAGTTTTTACAGTGGTGTGATATACATGTTCTCATTTTCCACTTTACAAGCTCCAGCAGAAAAAAAACAACCTCTGTGAAGTTATTTTGAATGGTTTCTGTACAATAATTTGACCTATGTTTTTCAAAATCAGTGAGAATTAAAAGTAGTAAGTTTTCCCTTATGTATATTATTCTGAATGTATTTTTAAAGTGTAGGAATTCCTAGCTGAGTTTGCTATGGGCAGTACTACAGCTGGTAGAATTATACAGCAGCATGCATCTTATTTCTGAGTTCGAAAGCAAATTGTTTTCTTGAAAAATGTTCAGTGTTTCACAGCAGCTACTGCCTGGTTTTCTTCTTTCTGTACATCTAAGATGTAAAGAAATAATATAGTGATATATCTCTGATGTTACCTTTTATCTCTCTGTATTCACTTCTGCACTTTGGAGTGATTCCTACAGGAGTCTGTTACCAAATTCTGTTTGAACAGTTTTTCTCCCTAAGTGCAGTATCTGCAGTGTCTGTTATTTTAGTTTCAGGTTCAAAAAATCTTACTAAATCCTTTTCACCTGAGAGACTCATCTCCCAGCCTCCTTTACCTTCCTCCTCTGCTGTCCTAGATGTGTTTTCTAATAGCAGTTTGCTGGTATTCCTTCTCTGACTCTGCCTGACCAACAGGATATATGTATACCATAACTGATGCTCAGCATGGTACAGCAGTTTTTTGCTCAGTCTTGCCTCTTAATGTCCTTTGACAGCTCTGGTCTATCAAGATTCAAATATTTGTTGTATGAAGTTTAGATGACCTACTGACTGTCTCTTCTCTCCAATCTTGGATTCTTTTAGACTCTTTGAATTAATTGATACAAGACTTTTTTTCTTTCTTTTTTTTTTTTAATATGCATATCTCATTTTCTGGACTGTTTTTATTTTAATTTCAAATCAAAATCACAATGGGACTTCATGTTCCAGATTGTGTCCTCTTCTGTTCATTCAAAATGCTTTGACAAAGTTTCTCTTAGTTGTTTCTATCATTCACTGCCAGGTTACTGCTCCTTTGCCTATATGTGCTGTATGTGAGTAGTTCACTCCAGAAGCTTTGGCCTAAGGTCTTTCATGCTAAACAGATAACTGTATGTATGACTTGGTTGCTCAGATGTACGAGACAGGCAGAAATTCTAAGTTAGTAAATGAAGAAATAAAGCCACCTTTGTGAGAGATTTGCAATGTTCAGAACATCTGACAATGAAGTCAGTATTGTTTAAATTATATAGGAGTTGAACAACTAAACAAAATCTTAGGATAAAGATGTCACATTCAAACTATATGTCCAAAGATGAAAAAAGGGGTAAATTTCTGCTTGAGCTTCCATTGTGAAAAATTACTATATTGGAAAAATGTCAGAATTGGTGGGTTTGAGAACATACGTTACCTTATGATCTTCCAAATGGAAAGACTGATACTAGCTTGACTTTTTTAATACTCCCAATCTGCTGCTGTGTTTTTGAAAAAGCACATTCTCCACTGGATCAGAAGGTGGTTTCGTGTGTTTTTTAGAGAGGATGATGATGATGAGAAAAAGTAACTGTGGCTCAGGATGAGAAATTACTTTCTGTTTTACTTTATTTCTCCAGGTTAGAGGCTGCCAAAGATGACTATCGAATACGCTGTGAAGAACTAGAAAAAGAAATTGCTGAATTGAGACAACAAACAGAAGAGCTTACTACATTGGCAGAGGAGGCTCAGTCTTTGAAGGATGAGATAGATGTACTCAGGTAAACTCTGTTCTATTAATCCCTTTTAAAATATTAACCTTCAATGCATATAATTCATGTATGTAGTCTTCATTAGGTTTTCTTTGAATAATTTTATTATTAAATATAAACACTTTATTGATAAGGTTCTTCTGGATCGTCCAATTAAGTATGCTAACCACCACACAGTTCTGCTTAAATGAATTAGTTATTTATTATACTCCTAATCAATAACTATTAGTAACCTTAGCAATCCTACGCCATCTTACCGTCGTAACAAGTCACTCACTAGACTCTTGGGTATTCTCTACTCATTTTTGTCATGGCTTGGGCATCAGTTCTCATCAGGGAGATAGACCCTTTCCATTCCTGGATTCGGATTATTTGGATGTTGGGTTGTGCTTTTGATTCATCACGTAATGCTGATACGAGCAACATCTGTTGCAGGTATATTCCACTGGATGTTAGCGCCCAAAGTTGTCGTGATTTGATGATGTTAGTTGCTTATAGTGTGGGGAAGCCCTTTTACTATTAAACAGTCTTCAGTGGTGGCATCTTGCTGCTGTGGGTTATTCAGAGCAGTTATTCAGTAGCCACTTGACCAATACTGCCTTCTTTAATTCATCTGCAGCTTTCTACCAAAGCTATCTGTCTTTACCTCCTATGTCACATCAGTACATGAGTACATCAGACTGCAAAATTCCATGAACTGTGTGGACAGCATGGACTCAAAGACTAATTCCTAGCCCCAGAGAGAGGCTCAGCATGTCATTGGGGATTAAGGAGATTGGCTTGTCTCAGTGTGCCATAAATGGACCATCAATTCAACTGGGAATTCTCCAGATATTGTAGGAAATTGAGTCTGTAAATTGTTTTGCTCTAAAATGAAACTGGGGACAGGAATAGTAGGGAGGAGGTGGGGGGTGGTTTGGGGTCAGGGCTGTTGCTGTCCTGGCAGTGGACCAGGTGGTTTGAAAACTCTGGGATGTTGTGAATGGAGCATGGCGTTTCATTTCTTTTAGAAGGAATTAGGCTTTAAAGCCATTACGGTACTTCCATGTCACCAAGTATATACTGCCCAGGAGATAGATTTTTATGATTTTATTCCTGACTATCTTTAAAACAAATTGAAGTGCGTAAAGTTTTATTCTTTACCCTTGGAAAGTGTGGGAAAGGAAACAGGTGGGAATGAAGGTGCTTTAACTATCATTTTAAGGTTGGAATCAGATAAGGCTGTATGATGAAGAGTGATAGTGTCTAAACATACCTCCACGGGGGTTCCTTGAGGTTACAAAAAGTTATGGGAGGGAAGCAGACAACTTAAAAGTGAAAACATTAGTAATAGAGAATATGATTGCTTTCTTGTTCTCCCCGTTATGTCCCAGAATGTTTTTTGCATCAAGTCAAATACTAAGGAAACTTCAGGACCTATCATTTTGTTAGCTTTCAGAGTATGAATTTGATAGAAATTTGTCCTTCCAGGCATTCTTCAGATAAAGTAGCCAAGTTAGAAAGCCAGGTAGAGTCATACAAAAAGAAATTGGAAGACCTGGGTGATTTGCGACGGCAAGTGAAACTCTTAGAGGAGAAGAATACAATGTACATGCAAAACACTGTGAGCCTGGAAGAAGAGCTAAGGAAGGCCAACGCGGCACGCAGTCAGCTGGAAACATATAAGAGACAGGTAAGAACACACATCATCAATGCAACAGTTCTGTGAATTAGTCCACATTCAGTAGTGTAGTTCTGTGAACCACTCAATGCATGACTAATACCTCAAAGTAAAAAAAAACAACTATGAACAAACAACTCCTTCTGTTTAGAAGACTTCCATGTTTTGAAGGTGTTACTTTGTCCTGCTTTCCTGCAATTCTTATTATTTCAAGTTTACGTTAGTATTCCAATAAGCAGTATGTTTTGCTTTTAAAAAATTAACAGATGTTAAGTTTTTTCTCAAATGATTCTTATTTCATATTCAGTAGTGGGGCTTGAAGTAGAGCCTCTCTTTTTCTGAAAAACTATCTACTTTTCATTTACAAATTTTCAGCAATGCAGAACACACCACAGCTGAGGTAAGTTATTCCTATAGTTAAATAAACTTTTTTTAAAGGTTCTGATTTTTCTGATAGATCCTAATTTGTCCAGTTGCAAAGACAGAAGGATGCGTATCATCCCCATTGTGTATGTGCATGCAGCAGAGTACTGAGTATGTCACCAGCACACTCTATGCAGTGAAAGGCATCTGTTTATTTTCTTGCTTTTCAAAGTGCCGTGTGATCCTGTTCAAGTAAAGGTGGGATCTTTCTTAATCTCTCTGTTTCTACACTGCATTGACATGACATCATTCTAGGATTCTGGTTATAGAGCCAGACAGAGCTTGGTTCTTGAAAGTGGTAGTGCCTGCTCCGTGTTTCTGCCTGCTTTTAAAAGCAAGTGGTCATGGCACAGGTTTCTCTATATGTCAGCTTCCAGCGGAACAGCCACTAGTAATGTTGCTTGTCCAGGAGCAATATGTGTCCCTGGGACTTCTTAACCTTTTCCCTGCATGTGGCCCTCTTAGTTAAGACAACTAACTTCAGCCTCTTAGTGACTGGTTACATATACAGTCCAAACAATTCCACCAGAAGAAAAGAATCTGTACAAGAAAAATGCTGAAATAACAACTAAGGGGAAAAGTAAATGTAGGAAGCAATGGCCTTTCATACGTGAATAGTGTTGTGATTACTAGCAACAAGTATTTCACTCCTTTGAACACCTTTGAGCACGTGATATAGTTGTGTCACCTCAACATTTGCATATGATTGTTCTTATTTCACTAACAAGGATTTGGGAAGGTGCAGTCCCATCATTTGTGCTGAAAAGTTACTCCTGCTCCTCTTCATCATTCACTGTGTTTTACGGGTAGGATTTCATGTCTGAGGAGCTGTTGATTTGTACAAAACTGTTTTGCTGGCCAAGACTGGAATAAACCTCAGGTATCTCATGTGACAGATGTGAGCTTTCTTCACCTAACCACAGTGCCTCAAAATGCACGCACAGTGCTTTTGCCTTCCGTGTCTGTAAGACTGGGCTCCTTTTGCCCGTGAATCATGACCTGCCTGTGAATCATGAGCTGTCATAAAATTGATTTCTGGGAATCCTAAATTGTGATATAAGAATTAAGCCAGGTATAAGGATTATGATATGATGTCACTGCTAAGCACTAGTGTGCCATCTGTAGTGGAATGTCTGGTGCGTGAAGAATCGAACTCCACCCATGATGATGCCATCAGAGGAGTTATTTCTTTGGCTTAGCAGCTCTGCTGTGCAAATGAATCTGTTTGGTTCAAACTCCTAGTGATCTTCAAGGAAATCATATTTTCACCCCACCCAGCAGTTCCTGTGAGTTGAGGGTGGTGGTGGTGTATTGTGCTGGGAGATATGATAGCATTTGTTTATTTTAAGAGCTTTTGTTCACTTTTCTGACAGCAAGCATAAACATTTTCTAAGAAACTTTTTATTGCAGCATGAAGAATTGAAATGTGACGTTTCCAGGACTATTTTTTGTAATATTAATTCAGTCCCTTTGTGCATGTGCATTCTGATATATTTTTAGCAACATATATTGCTTTTCTTTGCCGCAAGTTTCCTGCTTTACTCATTCCACACATCAGATAATGCTTAGTAAATGTGATGGCAGTTCATTACATTTTGTAGTATTCTGCATTACCATGTAACTGTATCTCTTTCTACTGCACTCCAAGTCCTGATTTAAGACAACTTATTTCCTGCTGTGTCTTTCTACATACCATCATCATAGCATGAGTAACTATAAACACTAATGCATTTGTTTCCATTGAGGTGAAAATATACTTACGTTGCAAATGGGGGCACAATCACAGGTGTAGCTTTGTATATATATATTTTTATGCCTGCAGTTATTCTGATAGCCCCACTACTGGATGTCACATCTGAGAAACAAAGTGTTTTCATATCTAACATTTTGATAAATTTTTTTGAATCTGATAATCTCAGAATGGATAGGCCTCTGCACTTTTTTGCAGCATTTAAATTACGAACAACAGTGGTGTGGTCCTTCTCAATGACCATGCAGATTTTTAGACCTGATAGTTATTTTGCTACAGCTGTGTACACTGAAAGTGAAAGGTAATTAGAACCACTAGGCAGTCTTAATGTAGGTATGGCTACTGCTTTGCTTCACAATTTACATTAATCACTTTCTCTGTAATCTGAAATCTGTGAAAAAGCCTTCTCAGGAATTGCTTCAGAAGAAGCTGTACATCTTTAGCTGAGTCTTCATTCAGCTTTTGTGTTCAATCTTTATTAAGCTTACTTGCTTCCATGCTCTCTGCATTATGAACTTTACTGATGTTCTGGAAATGAGCCTTTGTTAGTAAAGGCTGAGAGTTGAAAAGGCAAGTCTTCACTGATTTGTCTTCTGTTCTCTGATCATTCCTGCTGAGCTTTCAGATCTCTGCTCATTTAACTTTAACAGCTCTTCACTGATCTGTAGTTGAAAGTATACATGCAACTTTATAAGTAATGTTTCCTTATGAAATAAGGAAAACTATTTATGAGTCTGTGGCTGAATATATTAGTGTGTTAAAAACAATTAGGAAAATCTTAGGTTAAGAGACACAAACTGGTAGTTGAATTCTGAGCGAGGCTTCTGAAATAGTTAACGAAAGATGCAGATTATTTGCTTTCTTCAGAGCTGTTTCTTTTTCCTAGACTTCTCAGAAAGCAGGAGAATTTTTCTACTTTTCCTAAGCTCTTTGGTCATAGAACTATATAGCTTTTTTTCTCTGTAAACCATGCTTGGGCTTAAATTCTTGGGTTTAGATGTACTGAAAACACTTAGCAGTTTTTGCTTGTGCTAAAACCTAGTCTTTGAATGCTGCTGGTTTTGCTGAAACACAGAAGAACTGATGAAAGCAGTTTTTAGTATGTCCTATAGGTAACTATTTCACTTGTTTGTAGCGTGACTTGTGGTCTATGGTAATTGGCTACTGTCTTTTGTATTTTGTTTATTAATATTTGCGGACAAATTCTTGATTCTTGTTCTCACAGGCAGTTGAACTACAAAACAGGTTATCTGAAGAATCCAAGAAAGCTGATAAATTAGATTATGAATGCAAACGACTGAAAGAAAAAGTAGACAGCCTCCAAAAAGAAAAAGATGTAAGTGCCAAGGTGTTACTTTTTTGGTAGTAGTGATAGCAACTTTCTTTGTGTCCTTTATCATGCAGAGATGTGGTACCTATAGTTAGACTTTGACAGCAAACTTTTTAAATTAGGAAGTCTCTTTTTTTATACTTTTAAATTTTCTGTTTCTGTACAAGATCCTTTTTAAAACTAAGAACTGTACAGCATGGAGTAAAGTGGCTGTACGAAAACCCATTTTAAAGACAAAAATTCTTTGTATTTGGGATCTTGACCATTTACCATGAGATGGTTAATACACACCCAGGGTATTTGTAATGTATTCTGAAAAACTAATCAATGTAGGGTTTCTGCAGTATCATCGTAGAACTAAACTCCTGTTGCATTTTCTCTAAAGCGTTCTTTGAGGTACCATCAGCATATTTCCCTTTATGGAGTCACGACTATTGCAGCAAGAGGCTTAGGAGTTGTATAGAGGGACATGTCCTTTGTGATGGTCTTGCCTCTTATGAGAGCTCCTTGTTGATCTATCTTGTACTGCCAACATGGAACATGCAGGACGGGTACCCATCAATGCCTTTCCTCTCTGTCACTTGCTGCTAGTGATTCTGCAATTAATTGCTCTATCCTCTCTTGCCAAGACTTCTAAGACTTCTTCTGCGCACTATTGTTCTCACTAGTTTATTTGGGCTTGCTTCTTAGGAATGTATATGCAGGTGCCACAGACTACCTCAAACCAAGCATTTTGAGTTTGCAGTTTCTTTGGCTTGTTTTAAGTATAAATCCATCTATCCATCCATCAGAATTCCTGTAGGCTTTTCCCTCAATAGTCATATTTCCTATCCAAATCTTTCTAAAATTTCCAGCCCCTGCACTTGAATAGCATTTAAACTGAAATTTTCCAGCTATTTTCTGTTTATAGGCCTTTGATTTCCATATTTTAGTAAATTCTCAAACTATTATGAACACTTGTCCCTGCTATCACTTCCATCTGCCCTTCAGTTCAGATTGGAATGCCCATAGTAACTGTGTTCGTACTGTGCTTTGGCTTTCTTTTCTGCTCTTTATTTAAAGTTTATTTTTCCAGTTTTACTATGTTTGATAATAGTAAGGTTGTATTTGTGGCTTACCCATCGCTTGGTGGACCATATCATCTTGCACAAAGGACCTGAATTGCAGGCCATTGTCATATATTTTTCTGTTTTACACACTGGCAAATAGCATTGGGAGGGTGAGGGTGGGGCAGATGTTATTTTTCAATACACTCTCTTGACTGGATGTGCATCTGTTAGATGCAGATTACAACTGAAGTCTCTCAACATTTGAATTAGCGATTCACTACTAGTGTTACCTACTGTTTCTGTTTCCTGTTGTCACATATGTAAAGTTGCTTACCACAGGTCACAAGCTACTCAGTGGTATTCTGTCAGTTGTATTTTGGAAACCATTGCTGAAATCAGTTATGTGCTACTCTCTGTTCTGGCACAGTGTGGTAGCCAAGGTGATTTCTTCAGCTGTGTATCTTGGAATTTTACCACAGTGGTGTGTTGTATGATAAGTACTAAGATAACTTGAAGAGTTGATTTTGCAGCATACAAGTGAAGCCCTAGAGCTTTTTATTTATTAAAACATTCTGGCATTAGATTAATCAGCTTGGTGTGTTCTGACTGATGGTAGCAGATCGCAGAATCCTTGCTTTCAGCAGCTGAGTTTGAGCATGCCTCTGTGTGGCTCTTCCTATGTAGCATTTATGGTAAAACCATTTTTTCACCTGTGGGTTTTGTGAAATAATTTTCAGTGCAAACTGGATGTGCAGTTTATTCAGATGACAGTTGCACCAGAATTTACCTTTCAGGATGCAGAAATACAGCAGAAGCCTCTGTCACACTGTACCAAAATATTTTTTGCCAAAGTGATTCCAAGTCCTGGATCCATCTGGGCTGAAACATAAAATATATGTGAATCAAGATGGTAATAGGATGAAATGCCAGGAGCTGTCAGCTGACACAACGTTATACTTACACAGAGCTGAGGTCTTTCCTGGACTTCTTAGTAATACTGAACATGCCTGATTTGAGAGCAAACTACAACTTTTATCTTCACATAGTTGCGATTTTCACCTTTCATTTTTGAGTCTTAGCAACCTTCTGGACAAACACTTAACGCTACCTGTAAATTCTCATTTTTTGCCAAAAGGGCGCTTCTGCCAAATTGGGAAAATATTTGCCTGATGCTATTGAAGAGCCTGTCTATCTGGATCCCAAGGTGGTCCAGTTCTGTTTGTCAGTTCCACTTGGACTGAACTTCAAGCAACACATTTTCTTCTGTTGCTAAGATGCTGTTGATGGCAATGTCAGCTGACAGACAGGAGGAAGGAGATATGGAAATGGTGCTTGCAATTTAACTGTTCAAAGACAAACAAAATGAAGTTAATACAGCTTGTTTGTCATAGTCACTGTGTACACACCTGCTTTTTATTTCATTCTTGGCTAAACCTTGGTTTCTTGGTAAGGGAAAAGTCTGTGGCCTCTTCTTTCATTTTCTTTTCCCTTGGAATCAACCCCAGTGGGGGAAAAAGAAGGATGGCTGAGGGGTCAAAGTGGTTGGTGTTAGCTACCTGGTACCAGAACTTTGTATCACTGATACTATAAGCTTATAACCTGATATTTTTGCACAGTAAGTGTTACACAGCACAACAAACTTTCTCATAAAAACACTGGTCCTTTGAAATATGCGATGTTTGTGTTTATTCTGAAATAGCCTGAGATTCTTTAATTTGAAAATTGTCTCTAGACTTGCATTAAATCCTCTTTAAAATGTTGAAGGCTGTGCCTTTTGGCAACTTGTGTATGGTTAAAAATGGGTTTTTAGAGTCAAGACTGATAGTCATTCTCTTTCAATTATTCAGAGGTTAAGAACGGAAAGGGATTCTTTGAAAGAGACTATTGAAGAGCTTAGATGTGTGCAAGCTCAGGAGGGTCAACTCACCACTACAGGTAAAGGACAAATAAGGAGATTAAATGCATCTTTTCTAAAATTTCCAGGACTTCTCTGGAGAGTACTAGATGCGCTTTTGTTTATCAGAGAATAAAATTAAGCTCATCTAAGTGAAAAGCTTCTTCAGTTACTCAAAACGTCATAAGCATTTGAAAACTTGAAAAGCTACTTCAGTCAGAAATTTTGATCTCAAAAGTTTGGTATTTTATGTCTTTCCGATTTCTATGTAGTTACATATTTTTTTGAGAGAGAGATACTGCATTTTCTTCTATATCCGTAGTATTTCATATGTGGCAACTTATTTCTTTGTTGCACAGCTTTATAGTTCTTAGATAAGCTGCTGAGCCGAAAATACACTGATAGTTCATCAGAATGAAGGCAGAAATAATGATTGTTCTCCAGATGAAATTGTGTGTCTGTATGTTGCTGTAGTCTGACTTTGTGTCATTTTTCATTGCAAAGTTTACTTTAAAACAGTAAACTTCTAGAACAGTGTTTAATTCTAGTCTCTTAAAGTATGCTACTGGTCTGCTTGCAAAATTTTTTACTTTTTCTAACACAGGATTGATGCCACTGGGAAGACAAGAGCCTTCTGACAGTTTAGCAGCAGAAATCATTACTCCCGAAATAAAGTAAGTTAACATGCGCTTAGTACTGAATTCTTTTGTGTTTTCATGGCAAGGTTTGGGCAGTGGCTGGGGGAGCTTCAGGGGTGGCCTCTGTGAGAATCATAGAATTGCAGGAGTTGGAAGGGACCTCGAGAGATCACCGGGTCCAACCCCCTGCCAAAGCAGCTCCTTAGGACATTTCACTCAGATAGGGGTCCAGATGGGTCTGGAATATCTCCAGAGAAGGAGACTCCACCACCTCCCTGGGCAGCCTGTCCCAGGCTCTGGCACCCTCACTGTGAAAAAGTTTTTCCGCATGTTGGTGCGGAACTTCCTGTGCTCCAACTTGCAGCCATTGCCCCTTGTCCTGTCTCCACAGACCACTGAAAAGGGGCTGGCTGATTCCCCCTGCATCCCCTGCTTAAGATAATTATAGACTTTAATTAGGTCCCCTCTTAGTCTTCTCTAGGCTGAACAGTCCCAGCTCACTCAGCCTTTCCTCACAGGGGAGATGCTCCAGGCCCTTTAATCATCTTCGTAGCCCTTCTTTGGACTCTCTCCAGGAGATCCCTGTCCTTTTTATACCAAGGAGCCCAGAACTGGACACAATACTCCAGGTGGGGCCTGACCAGGGCAGAGTAGAGGGGGAGGATCACCTCCTTTGACCTGCTGGCCACACTCCTCCGGATGCACCCCAGGATCCCATTGGCTCTCTTAGCCATCAGGGCACACTGCTGGCTCATGGCCAACCTGTCATCCACCAGGACCCCCAGGTCCTTCTCCACTGAGCTCTTCTCCAGCAGGTCATCCCCCAGCCTGTACTGATACAAACTGTTGTTCCTTCCCAGGTGCAAGACTTTACACTTGCTTTTGTTGAACTTCATCCAGTTTCTCCCTGCCCAGCTCTCCAGCCTGTCCAGGTCTCGCTGGATGGCAGCACAGTGTTCCTGCGTATCAGCCACTCCTCCCAGCTTTGTATCATTGGCACTTGCTGAGGGTGGATGCTATTCCCACATCAAGGTCGTCAATGAAGATGTTAAACAGGACTGGACCCAACACCGCGAGTCACAGGCCTCCAGTCAGATTCCACTCCATGAATCACGACCCTCTGGGCTTGGTCCGACAGCCAATTCTCAACCCACCTCACTGTCCACTCATCAATCCCATGCTTTCTCAGCTTTGCTATCAGGATGTCATGGGAGACAGTATCAAAGGCCTTGCTGAAGTCAAGGTAGATGACATCCACTGTTCTCCCTCCATCTACCCAGCCTGTCATGAGATCGTAGAAGGCTATGAGATTGGTCGAGCACGATTTCCCCTTGGTGAATCCATGCTGACTGCTCCTCATGACCTTCTTCTCTTCCAATTGCTTGGAGATGGCATCCAGAACAAGCTGTTCCATTACCTTTCCGGGGACAGAGGTGAGGCTGACTGGCCTGTAGTTACTAGGTTCCTCCTTCTTGCCCTTTTTAAAGACTGGAGTGACATTGGCTATCCTCCAGTCCTCAGGCACTTCTCCTGTCCTCCAAGACCTGTTGAAGATGATAGAGAGCTGCTCAGCAATCACCTCTGCCAGGTCCCTCAGCATACATGGATGTATCCCATCCGGTCCCATGGATTTGTGTGCATTAATCCCTTTGAGCCGCTCCTGGACCTCCCCTACCTCAACCAGAGGGAAATTCTTCATTTCCCAAACACTCCTACTTTCATCCAGTGTCTGTGGGGGGCCTTTGAGGTGAAGACCGAAGCAAAGAAGTATCTCCACCTTCTCAGTATCCCCCGTTACCAGGACACCCACCTCGTTCAGCAAGGGACCTACATTATCCCTGGTCATCCTCTTACTATTCACGTATCTAAAAAAACCCTTTTTATTATCCTTTATGTCCCTTGCCAGCTTCATTTCCAAGAGGGCTTTAGCCTTCCTAGTTGCATCCCTACAGGCTCTGACAACTTTCCTGTGTTCTTCCCAGGTGCTCAGACCCTTTTTCCACAATTCATGGATCTTCTGCTTCCCTTTGAGTTTACTCAGCAGCTCTGTGTTCATCCATGCAGGTCTTCTGCCTCTCTTTCCTGATTTCTTGCTCAAAGGGATGCACTGGTCCTGGGCTTGGAAGGAGTGCTGTTTGAATGCTAGCCAGCACTCACAGGCTCCCATTCCTTCAAACAGCCTAGCCCATGGGATAGCCCCTATTAGGTTGTGGAGGAGATCAAAGTTAGCTCTTCCAAAATTCAGGGTAGCTATCCTACTTTTTGACTTGCTTCTTCCACTCAGGATCTTGAACTCAACCATTTCATGGTCGCCTTGTCCTAAGCTGCCCCCGACCTTCACTTCCCTAACGAGCCCATCCTTGTTAGTGAAAACAAGGTCCAGCACCCGCCCTCCCCTTGTAGGCTCCTGCACCATCTGTAGCAGGAAATTGTCTTCAACACACTGCAGAAATTGCCTGGACTGCATACGACTGGCCGTGTTGCTTGCCCAGCAAATATCTGGATAGTTGAAGTCCCCCATAAGGATCAGTGCCCGGGATCTTGAGGCTACTTCTAACTGCTTATAGAATGCACTATCAACCTGCTCCTCTTGATCAGGGGGCCTATAGCACACTCCCACAACAATGTCACACATACCAGTTTGCCCCTTGATTTTAACCCACAAGCACTCGACGGATGTTTCATCCTTCCCCAGGTGGAGCTCAATACATTCTAGGTGCTCTCTCACATAAAGAGCAACTCCTCCACCTCCCCTCCCTAGCCTGTCTTTCCTAAAAAGCACATAGCCATCCATGACAGCGTGCCAGTTGTCCAGGTTATCCCACCATGTCTCTGTGATTGCTATGAGATCATGGCCCTGCGACCACACAAAGATCTCTAATTCTTCTTGTTTGTTCCCCATGCTACGTGCATTTGTATAAAGGCATTTTAGTGGGGCAGCAGATGGAGGTATCCTCAACAGCCCACAGTGAGATTTCAGACAGTGGACTGGCAAAAGTGGCTCCACTGAGGAGTACTCAGGGTAATCCACAGAATTTTCCCTACTCTCACGTGGAAAAACGTCTCCAAGTCCACCACTGTGCTGTTGGTATTTACCTTTTTCCACCATCAACTCCTGTTGTGACTCCCAAAGCACTTGCCTAACCCCAGCAGCCTTCTTAATATCCCCTTCCCCCTTCCTAACTAGTTTAAAGCTCGATCGATGAGCCCTGCCATCTCCTGGGCAAGGATCCTCTTTCCTTTATGGGACAGGTGAGCCCCATCAGCAGTACTCATGCCAGGAGCAGAGTACACCATCCCTTGGTCAAAAAACCCAAAGTTCTTGCGCCGCCACCAGCCTTTCAGCCACACATTCAACTCATGGGTTCTCCTGTCCTGCTCTGAGCCCCTCCTCCCACAAGTGGGGATAGACGAGAATATTATTTGGGCTCCCCCCCCCCTCAATAAAGCGCCCCAGGTCCCGGAATTCCCTTTTGATGGCTTGCAGGCTACACTTCGTGATTGCATCCCTGCCTGCTTGAACTATCACTAATGGATAATAGTCTGTGGATCTAACCAGCCCTGATAGCCTTCTGGTAATGTCCCTGACCCGGGCTCCAGGGAGGCAGCACACCTCCCTGCGTGTAGGGTCCGGTCTACATATAGGGCCTTCTGTCCCTCTGAGAAGGGAATCCCCTACTACAACAACCTTTCTCTCTTGCCTCACAGAGGCAGTCTCAAGGCGTGCGGATGATCGTTTCACTCTAGGCTTCCACTTCCTCTGAGGCAGAGGGGCTGCATTCATCCCCTCACATACCTCCTCCTCAACTGCCAGGGCCCCAAACCTGTTGCTTAGGGAAACCTGGGGGAGTGGGGTAGGTAGGCAAGGGGAGCGCCTATGGTGGTGAGTCGGGACTGTCTTCCAGCCCTCCTCAGGGTTTGGGTCACTCCCATTTACCTGTCTAGGGCAGAGGGGGGGGACTGTCTTCAGGTGCGAGGTGTCTTCCCCACTCTCTTCCTTCTGGGATGCCAGGGAGCTACTCCACCAGTCAATCTCTCGCTCGCAATCCCTGATTGCTCTCAGTCTTTCGAGCTCTTCCTTTAGTTCTACAACCAAAGCAAGCAGATCATCGACCTGCTCACACCTCACACAGGTTAGGTGCTTGCCTCTTTTCCCTGGCAACTGCAGACTCTGGCATTCCCTGCAGCCTGAGACCTGAACCACAGCATCCCGAGGCAGGCCCTCTGTCGGGGTTGCCCCAGATTTGTAGGGGGAACCTCTCCGCCTGGTGGAGACCATGGTTAACTGTCTGTGCCCACAGCAGACAGGGAACCCTCAGCTCACCCTTCGTGCTCTGTGAGCCCGTCCGCTGAATTTACCCTCTCAGCTAGCTAGGAGGGGAGGCTCGCCTCCTCTGCCCGCGCGAACTGCCCCCCGCGCGAACTGCCCCCCGCGCGAACTGCCCCCCGCGCGAACTGCCCCCCGCGCGAACTGCCCCCCGCGCGAACTGCCCCCCGCGCGAACTGCCCCCCGCGCGAACTGCCCCCCGCGCGAACTGCCCCCCGCGCGAACTGCCGCGCCACGCCCTGTTTGCCCGTGCTGTTGGCCGCACTCCGGGTCGCCGCGCTCCCAGAGGCTGCTCTTGTATGGAGAGGGATAATTCCTGTCGCCCTTAGCTCCGCCCCCGATGAGTCACCGCTCCGGGCAGTGCAGGGGACGAGCAATGGCTGTTGATGGCCGCTGATGGGTGCACCGCTGCCTCTCTCCTTTTGATCTTTGGTGCTTTTTGTTAGTTACCCTCACGGATCTATAGCCGGGGGTTGTTGCTTGCAGAAAGGGGTCCCTCGACGGAGTCTCCCGCTTCAGAGCCCTTCTCCTCAGCAGCTACTAGAGACTTCCCTTAAGTCCAACAGAGCCAATACCGATCAGCTCCAGCACAGACCCACTGCTGCCTAAGGCTGAGCCAGTCAGCAATGATGGTAGCAGCTCTGGATAACATATTCAATAGATCCATTATTGGATGTGAAGAGCAAAGCTTAGTGACAAAAGATAAGGGAATGGCTGAGCTATCTAATGCCTTACTTTGCCTCGGTCTTTAATAGTAAGATCAATTGTTTTCCAGGTACCCAGCTGGAAAACAGGGACAGGGAGCAGAATGAAGCACCCATAATCCAAAGGGAAATGGTTAGCGACCTGCTACACCACTTAGTCAAGTCTATGGAGTCAGATGGGTTCCACCCAAGGCAGCTGGTGGAAGTACTCACCAAGCCCCTTTCCATCATTTATCAGCAATCCTGGCTAAACAGGGAGGTTGACCAAAAGATAGCCAATGTGATGTCCATTTCAAGAAGGGCCAGAAAGGAGGATCCAAGGAGCTACAGGCCCTGTCAATGTGATCTTGGTGCTGGGGAAGGTCACAGATCAGATCATCTTAAGTGTCATCACTTGGCATGTACAGGACAACTAGGTGATCTGGCCCAGTCAGCATGGGTTCATGAAAGGCAGGTTCTGCTTGACTAATCACATCATCTTCTATGATAAGGTGACCCATTTAGTGGATCAGGTAAAAACTGTTGATGTTGTTTACGTGGACTTTAGTAAAGCCTTTGATATGACTTACCATAGCATTCTCCTGGGGAAACTGGCTTCTCATGGCTTGGATGGGCATATGCTTCACCAGGTAAAAAAACTGGGTACGTGGCTGGGCCCAAAGAGTTGTAGTGAATGGAGTTAAATCCAGTTGGTGGCCAAGTGGTGTTACCCAGGTGTCAGTAGTGGGGCCAGTTCTGTTTATCAGTGATTTGGACAAGAGAATCAAGTGCGCCCTCAGTTTGCATATGAAACCAAGTTGCGTGGGAGTATTGATCTGCTTGAGGGAAAAAAGGCCGTACAGAGGAATCTTAGGACAGGCTGGATTGATGGGCCAGGGCCAGTGGCATGAGTTCAGCAAGGTCAAGTGGTGGGTCCTGCTCACACACACAGTGAAACCAGAGTAGGATAATGAGAAGTACAACCAGATCTTGAAATGCCTCCCCCCATCCCTCTCTTCTTCACAGAATTAACTTTATTGATAATTTCTCTCCTTCCCCCACAGGGTGGCATGGGGAGGGGGACGAGGGACAGGGAATGGAGGTTTTGGTCAGTTCCTCAGGAGCTGTTTTTCTTTGTAGTGGGAGGGCTGGGGGGAAGGGAGGACATTCCTCACACCCTTCCTCTGTGCCAGTGTGGGATCCTGCCCGCCTGAGACAGTCCTCCACAAACTTCTCCAATGTGAGTCCTTTCCCACGGGGCTTCATCTCTTCACCAGCTGCCCCAGCATGGGTCATGTCTATGGGGTGCAGTCATAAATCATAGAATGTCTCTGAGTCTCTCAGGCCCAGACTGCTCCAGCTGACCTGGCCCCCACAGAGTCACAATTTCCCCCAGCAAACCTGCTCAGGTGTGCGCGTCTCTCTCCATGGGTTGCAGGGCCTGCCAGGAGTTTGCTCCAATGCAGGTTGCAGCATCTTCCATATGTCTCCACCCACTCTGGTGTGGGGTCTCTCCAGAGGTTGCAGGTGATGTCTTCCTGTCATCTTCCATGGGCTGCAGAGGGACACCTGCTCCACCATGGGTTTCTCCACAGGTTGCAGGGGAATCTTTCTCTCCAGTGCCTGGAGTGCCTCCTCCTGTGCCCCCTTCTTTACTGACCTTGGTATCTGCAGAGTTTCTTACATCTTCTCACTCCCTTCTCTAGCTGCAAAAAGCTAGAGTTTTTTTCTCTTAAATGTGATTCACAGAGGTGCTGTGACCATTGCTGATTGGCTCGGCCTTGGTCAGCAACCAGCCTTAAGCTTTTACTCTGTTAGGCCTAGGGGAAGCTTCTAGCAGCTTCTTGCAGGAGTCACAGCAGCCCCCTCTTCCACCAGAACCTCGCCACACAAAACAACAGTGTGCTGACCGTGTGTCCAGGTGGCCAAGAAGGCCAGCAACATCCTCACTTGTATCAGAAATGGTATGGCCAGCAGGACTAGGGAAATAATCATCCCCTGTACTCAACACTGTCAAGGCCTTGAATACTGGGTTCAGTTTTGGACCCCTGTCTATGAGGCGTTATGTTCCTGGAACATATCTAAAGGACAACAAAGCTGGTAAAGGGTCTAGAGCCTTCTTGTGGTCTCATGAGGAATGGCTGAGGGAACTGGGGTTATTTAGTCTGGAGAAAAGGAGGCTGAGGGGAGACCTCTTGCTTTCTGCAGCTACCTGAAAGGAGATTGTAGCCAGGTGGGTGTCAGTCTCTTCTCACAAGGAGCAAGTGATAGAATGAGAGGAAATGGCCTCATGGTATGCCAGGGTAGGTTTAAATTTGATATTATGAAAAGTATATTTACAAAAAGAGTTGCCAAACATTAGAACAGGCTGCCCAGAGGGAAGTGGTTGAGTCATAGTCCCCAGAGGTTATTTAAAGGAGACACAAATGCATTGTTTAGAGACGTGGTAGACTTGGCAGTGTTAGGTTTATGGTTGGGGTCGATGATCTTTTCCAATCCAAATAATTCTATGAATACCAACCAACAGGGTAGAAATGAGTTGCCTGGGTTCATGCAGCAGTTTGCTGACAGCTGAGATTACAACCTGCATTAACAATTAGCACTGAACGTTGTAGTCTCCACATTCTACCTATAAATCTGTACAGCTATACTAAGAGGGGCACTTGGTCAACTTCCTTGTCTTTTGCTTTCTATAATTAAAATTCCTATAATGGGGTTAGTATTTGGGAGTTGGAAGACATGATTGTTGCTTTAGCTGTCTCCCTTAAATAGGTAAAGATGATGTTACACTTACGCCTCCTATGGTAAACTTTTCATTTTTATAGAGATTAGCATAATTTTTTCAACAAAATTGTATTTTATGTGCTCAGGGAGAAACTCATTCGCCTTCAGCATGAGAATAAGATGTTAAAATTGAACCAGGAAGGTTCTGACAATGAAAGGATCACCGTGTTGCAGAGTCTTCTTGATGACGCAAACTTGCGTAAGAATGAATTAGAGACAGAAAACAGGTAAGACATTTTGACCTCTGTTTCAATTTTCTTTAACAGTGCCGGGTACTGTTGACTGTGCCGTGTCAAATGCTGGCCACCCCAGTACAAGGCAGACATAGGCTTATTAGAATCAGTCCAGGGAAAGGCCACAATGATGTGGTTACAGGACTGCAGCATCTTTTAAATAAGGAGAGTCTGAGGGATAGAGATTATGTAGCCTGTAAAAGAAAAGGCATGGAGCAGATCTGAGAAGTGTTTATAAATATCTAATGAGAGGATCTAAAGGAGATGGATCTAGACACTTCTCAGTGATGCCCAGTAAGAGAGCAAGAGGCAGTGGGCAGAAGTTAAAATGCACATTAAACACATTGCATCCAAATGTAAGGTTTTGTTTTGTTTTGTTTTTTTTAACTGGGTGGAACACTTGAGTATGTTGCCCAGAGAGGTTCTCCCTTTCCTTGGAGATAGTTAAAACCCAACAGGCCTTGCTCCTGGGCAGCCTGCTCTAAATGACTGTGCTAGTTTAAACCAGTCAGTATACAGGCATCCATGGAACCAGACAGCATGCATCTGAGCATGCTAAGGTAACTGGCCAATATTGTGAGACTGTTTGTGCTCTAAGTTTTGAATCTGTACTCTAAGCTTCCCCAATCTTCTGCTTTGATTTGGGATGGACCCTGAAGCCTGGGAAAAGGTAAATACTGCATTCATCTTCAAGAAGTGCAAGGAGAGACTGAAGAACTATAAAGACTGGTCAGCCACAGCTTGTTTTCGTAGAATTTCACAAAGTGAGTCTGCCTGCAATCTGTTTGCAGCTACAGAAGGGACAAGAAAGTAACTGAGAAAGGCTAACATGATTCTATTCAGGGCAAATGGTACCTAACTAACATTTGTTTGGCAATGAGATGACTGCCTATGTGAAGAAGGGTGAAAATGCACAGTGCTTATCTTAGCTTTAGCAAAGCTTTTGTCACAGTATCCTATAGTACCCTTATGTTCAGAATAGTTAGATGAGTAAGGAGACAGTACAGTGAGTGGAAAATTGATTGGACAACTGGGCCTAAATCATTATCATCCTCAGTACAAAATCCCAACTGGCAACCACTTTCTTAGACATCAATACCAGAACCAATGGTGTTCATCACCTCTGTTAACTGATGGGAGGGACTATGCTCTCAGTTAGGTTTGAGGATGGTACCATGTTGGGAGAAGTGGTTGATATGTTGAAAGGGAGAGCTGTTACTCAGAGGGGCTGAGCAGTCCAGGGGCTGATCTTATGGGAGCCCTGTCCCTGACTGGGAGGAGCCTGGCAATGCCAGCTCGGACCAATAGGCTGGGGAGCAGCTCTCCTGCAAAAACTTCCCTGAGGTCCCTGTTGGCAGCAAAGGAAGTTGTGTCAGCTGGGTACCTTGCAGATGGCTGTAACCTGGCTGTCCTCACCAGGGAGTCTTCAAGGAAAATGATCCTTCACCTCTAATCAGTACTTACGAGATCACAACTGCACACTGTATATAACTTTAGATTCTCCAGGTCCAGACAGACATGGAGGGATAGGAGTGCAGCAGAATGCTGCTCTGGTGAGGGATACTAGAGCATGTGATAAGACTGAGAACTGGGTTAGTTCAGGCCAAAGAAAAGGTGGCATATAGGGGAGAATACTGTGATCTGCACCTACTCTCCTCAGAGACTGTCAGTGGAAAGACAAGAGGCAATAGACACAGTATCTAGTATGGGGAAATTCTGGCTAAATACAAGTCAAAAACATTCCCAGAAGAAATTTGAGCTCTAGAAGAGGGTCTCAAAGACATTCAGACCTCTATCCTTTAAAGGTGTCCAAACCTTTAGACCAACTGGAGATCCCTTCCAACCTACAGGATTATAGGATTTGGTGACTGTGTAAAAGGAATAGGCTAGTAGCTAGCTCTCCCACACTAAAATTGACTGTTAGATACTCTTGTTTAATTTATATAGAAATGATTTCTTAATACATACATGTATGTTGTCTTGGAAGAGTATTTCAGTGTTCTGGATAATTACAGGCTATAATTTGTGGAATTGCTGTATACTCCCAACTACTTTTGTACATTTTTTTGTGAATAAAATACAGTATCACATCTCTTGCATAGATGATATGAAAGCACTGGACACTAAAAATCTCAGGCTTCCTCTTACACTTGTTTGGTTTTTTCTGAAAAACAAAATCTAATCTCTTTCCTAGATTGGTAAATCAAAGACTTTTAGAAGTGCAGTCTCAGGTTGAAGAACTACAAAAGTCTTTGCAGGACCAAGGATCAAGAGCTGAAGATGTAAGTAAAAATGCACATCAAACTTACATTCAAATAGCTATCGTTTTTGAAACTTTAGACTAATTGTAAATTAAAAAAATTAAAAGAAAAACACAAATGGAGATTTCTGATAGTTTTCCTTATTTACTTTTATGGCCTTGCCACGAAATTGTGCTTGTCTAAATAGGATGTAAGGCATAGTGAGATGTATCTAGAAAAGAAAGGCATTCTATGTAGAGAAGGTGTCAAATATGTTTTATTTGATTGTCTGTTTCAATAGTAAACCTAGCATTAAGGTTAATTAGAATAGAGTGTTCTGCAGGGAATTATGGAAATGTTAATTCTCCATGTCATAATGAAGTATCTTCAGTTATTTTTGGTTTAGCTTTCTTAATGACAGTCAAGGCCTTTCCTGCCAGTGGCAGCTCTCTATGAGTGTAAATGTATCTTATGCAAGAAGCCAGGCAAGCCAGAACTACAAGCCAAAAAGTCAAATAATTAGACCCTCAACATAATGCAGCATTTTCTGTTTCTGTATAGAGTTAACTTTATTTCAAATGTTAAGTTACACATAGTGGCAGAGTTAGTGTGGAAAGCAACTTTCAGTCTTCCACTCAAAAATTTTTTGCCATCTCCTGTATTTGAGAGAAGCAGATTTAGAACTTCCTTGAAAGCAGTGATTTGCAGGACTGTACGTGCACAGTGTATACTCACAAATTCAGTGTATTGTGTTTATAATAGCAACAAGTTGTAATGTGTTGCTTTCTATTTTTGTGGTTTTGTTTTAACTAATTTGTGTAAAACAGTGGAAGTATTTACTAGCTGCTTATTTTCGTTTAAGAGTGTGTTTTATCTAGCTTATCCTTTTAAATTACAGAATAAAATATGAAAGAACACTATTCAGCTTCAAATAAGATTATTTTCTAAAGTAACTTAGAATGAATATTAGAATGCATTTTAAAATAGGTCCATGCTATTATGTGGTTCTGAGATACTTGTTGTCTTTGGCCAACATCAGATTTTTCAGGATGAACAAGATTATGGGAAAATTATTCTTAGATGTTGAGTGTATGATAAATACAATTTGATAAATGTAAACAATAAATTGCAATTCTTTGTAAATGATCAGTTACAAGTCTTTGTAAATAATCTCTGCCTAATTGAATTATGCTTTATCTATTGTAACTTCAAATGTGTCCCTTTTTGAGGCTCCCTTTTGGATAGTAATTCAGGATGTGTCTGCAGCTCAGCTACAGGACTGGTTGCAGCCTACGTAGGCATCATCTGACATGATTCTGTTAACAACCACCACCATCACCCTGCCACAGTGGAGCCTGCTGCATGCACCAGGCAGCCCTTTAAAGCAGGGCTGGCAAGTTCGTGATGCAGTTGCTGCTTTCCCGGCTTCTGTGTAGGTCTGACCATGCCAGTGGTGATTTTTAGGCACTGAGCCTATGGCCTGTTTTGCTGAGTTCATTGTGTAGGACTTCATTTACTCTTAAGCAAAGAGACAGTGTGGCCTCAGAAAGGCATCGAGGCTGAAAGAACTTCTAAAGGTTTGGACACCTCATCCAATGTCCCACACAAGCAGAACAAAACCTCAAAGTTAATTAAACTCAGCTGCACAAGTAGATGGAATTTAGTAGATGGAACCTGAGTTATGCCAAAGATATCCTGAGCAAAAGAGTGATTCTTCAGAAGCATAAGACAAAGTATAGGGAGAGACATGGCATACACTTCAGTGATGCATCATTTTCAGCATGTTTCATCTGGTTTTCACTGCTCTTCTGTAACAGTGCACTGAGGGAATCCCAATTCTTGTATACTTCTACTGTAAATATGTTCAAACAAAAAACCTGAAGATTCCATTTGTATTCAGTCCAGAAATGTATGATGAGGGTTTGGAGTTTTTTGAGGGGTTGTTTGTGGATTTGGTTTATTTGTTTGTTTGAAGTTGTTGGGGTTTTCTTTGAGGGGAGCATATTTAGTTTTGTTTGTTTTCAAAGTTGAAATAGTTTTTCGGCTTACCCAAAAAGTATTAAAAGCACTATCCTAACTCAGGCAAGGATCACTGCAGTGGTGTGTGCTGCCTGCTGAGGGCGTGTGGTTTTGGGTTGAAGTGCAATGGAAAGTGGATGTTAATAAGGTGTCAGTGCCATTAGGCTTGTAGTGGGCGCTGACATTCTCTTAGGGTGCATGATTAGTTAAAAGCAGGCTACAGAATCAACTCAGACACACTTGGTGTGGTCAGCAGACTTGAGTTTTTGTCCTCCAGAATGCAATGAACATGTGTAGGGCTGCTCAACATGGGTACCCTGAACAGCTTTGGCTACCTCACTTGCATGCCTTACTGTCGCTCTTTTTGTCATCCTTGTTCTCCCTTTCTCTGCCCTAATCCTTTCCTGTATAAACTTGCCTTTAGTTACTTCTACTCCACTGGACCTAGTCTTGCTAGATCCATACCAAATCTGATGTTTCTCATAGTGTTACATATTCGATCTTATTTGCTAATATATTACTGATAGAGTTACTAAGTCCTCCTGACTTGCTACCTCTGTAAAAGGTCTCCAGAACTGTTCAGTTATCTGTGAAGTTCAGCCACTTTGCTCGTTTGGTGAAACACTGGAACAGTTTGCCCAGAGAGGTGGTGGAGGCCCCATTCTTGGAAACATTAAAGGTCAAGCTGGAGCTGGCGCTCTAAGCAACGTGGTCTAATGGAAGATGTCCCTGCCCATGGCAGGGGGTTGAAATTAGATCATAGAATCGTAGAATGTGTAAGGTTGGAAGGGACCTTTAGAGGTCATCTAATCCAACCCCCCTGCAGTAAGCAGGAACATCTTCACTAGATCAGGTCACTCAGAGCCTGATCAAGCCTGACCTTGAATATCTCCAGGTATGGGGCCTCCACTACCTCTCTGGGCAACCTGTTCCAATGATCCACCACCCTTGTATTGAAGAGTTTAAAACCATTGCCCCTCATCTTATTGCTACATGCCCTCATGAACAGTTCTTTCCCAGCTTTCCTATAGGCACCTTTCAGGTACTGGAAGGCTGCTGTATTGGTACCCCATGAGACTTCACTTCTCCAAGCTGAACAAGCCCAACTGTCTCAGCCTGTCTTCACAGGAGAACCCTCCAGCTCTTTGAACATTTTTGTGGTCCTCTTTAAGGTCCCTTCCTACCCAAGCTGTTCTATGTTTCTCTCAGTATCTGCGAAGTCTGATCATCACTCATGGTGCTCTTTACAGCTGTGTCACATTTTCACAGCATGGTCATAGTTTCCCTCACCCTTCTAAGTTATCTTAACCTCAAGCCATGGTTTGCCCGTCTGCCTGCAGCGTTAACACGCAGAACAAAACCCAACTTTGTCCTCAGAATGTTCTTTTGGCTTATTTAAGCGTAGAATAGATTTCCAGCAAAAGGATTTTATTTCTATAGGGGTTTTTTAATGCAAAATAAAGATAGCAATTAATTACTGGGGTGGGTACTTGCTTTCTAAAACTACACCACGATAAGTATTTTTTCTGGTGTTTTGTAAGTAGACTTGTTAGCAGTAGGAGGAAAACACAAAAATTGTTTATTTGCTGATTTTTACAGTTTTGTTATTGAAATGTTCATGTATCATGAACAGCTAAAATGTTTGAATAAAGTTACAGGTAAAACTAGCTCATAATAAGGTACATCTTTTTTAATTGGATTTTTTTTTTTTTTTGAGTGAGAGACTGGTTGTCCTGTAAGAGAACAGCAAGTATAGTAATTGCTTGTTAGGAGCAGAGAATTTGGATATGTGGCTTTGAGGGTGACTGAGATGCAGTAACACACACTGTTCAAAATCACTCTGGAAAAAACCCCACGCATCTCTTAATTTTGGTTGTAGCCCAGTAGATTGCATATTTTCTCCTGTTTTGTTACTTCCATGATTTTCGTTTTTAAATTACTCTCCAAGCAGTAGTTGCTCTCCTTTTGAAATTCTGGTTTAAATACGATGATTTACAAGTGTGCTTCTTTACTATTTTTATATTTTTATTTTTAGTGGTATGTTTTAGAAAATGTTGCAGGATGAAACTGCTGATGAGAACAGAGGAGGAAAATGCACACGTGTGAAAAAATATATAGCTTTAACTTTTTCTGTTCGTGACTGTCTAAATAGTTTCTTCTGTTGGCTGCTGTTTTGCTTTATACTAATGTCATCTCTGTTTCTTGGCATGGGCTTCTGCTCAAGGCTATTGTGAGTATGGCTTTCTATTTACTTACCACTACTTTCAGTTTATAGACATTTATTTGGTTTATTTTTTGAAAGACACTCACTGTGTATGAAGTGAGCTTAAAATTAAAATAAAATTTACTTTGAAGCTTTTATTCGTAGAACTTACATAAATGTGATTTAACCAGAAAGTGGAACACTGTAAGTTGTGTGGTAATTTTCACATGTTTGTAATAAAGATGAGAAACAGAAAGCTGGCAACATTTCTGCTGTGCTCCAGTCAGAAACACTCTACTACCTCTAGATTCTATGGGGAAAGAAATTTACTTTGACTAATTTGCTACATGGTTTTATGCAAATTGCATTGCAGTTTTGGTGGGACAGCACAAATTCTGCTGCACTTTCCAATTTCGGGTTAATTTATTAAGTCTAATTACAGAAGTAGTGAAGAAATGAAAACAACTGCGATAGAATTTTGTCATTTATGGGTCTTGCTTTTATTGATCTAGTTCCTGAGAAAATATTGGTAAAGTTACAAAGCACTCTAATTTCAGGAAAGCCACACAGCAGTGGAGGGAAGGATTGCTACCACGGAGGATAGCTTTACAGTTGTGATCTAAACCTGAACAAAACTCAAAAAGTTGGCTTTTGTTAGAATGTCAGCATCATCTATTTTAAAATAATTTTGAAATTATGTAAAAGTTCCCCAATATATTAAAACATTTAACTTTCCATTTTAGTCAATTCTTCTGAAAAAGAAGCTTGAAGAACATCTGTAAGTATTTTGTTTGCTTATTTTGTTTGCTTTTGAAACGATGCATTTTCTGTATGGTATGGAACACAGTCATTAAACATGCTTCTGGAAAATACACAACTAGGGGAAATTAGATAACACAGGAATGTTTGGGAATCTGCTGTTCAGATACCATTTTCATCTCTCAGAAAACTTGTCAAAGCAATAAGCAATGAAGGAACCGTCATTTTGTGGTGGTTGGAAAACAGTATTGTGTAAATTTTTATTCAAGAGGAATAAGATTTTTTTTTTTCACGAGGAAAGTATGTTAACAAATTTATTTTGTTTACATTTTAGTTTTTGTGGCATAAAATGTAACATTTTAGGAAGTGTTACCATTTTGTTCTGCTAATTCTGTGCCTCTCTTTTACTTCCCTAAAATGCAAAGAGCTGTTTTCTTTTTGACAGGCTTGGGAAAAGTGTATGTGTGGGGGCGGGAGGGGGTGGTGGTGGAGGTGGTTTCTGTTGCCATTTTTCTCAATTTAATCTCAATTAAAAGTGTTCATTTTAGGTATGCATTTTATAGGTTACTCTAAATTGTAAATTAAGTTTCTAATCACTGAGAATGAAGCTGTTTGTTGTTACAGTTCTCCATACACCATAATGTTCAGCTTATTTAACAAATGTTTTTACAGTGTCATTGTCATTTGTCCTTAGGTCCCACAGCAAAAATTGGTTATGGTTTTAGAAATCCATAACTGTATGATTTTTTCTTTTCTGTTGCTTAAAGTTCATTCAAGCACAGCAATAACACTTGGGAAACAATATGTGCTTTTATGGTTTCTAATAGTGAGAAGCTCCATGAAGCTAATAACGAGCTACAGAAGAAACGAGCTATTATAGAGGATTTGGAACCAAGATGCAATAACAGCTGTGAGTTACCTGTGCAGTCCATTTATTGTCTTTGTAAAGTATTTCATGTGCAGGTTCTTTTATTATAGTACCTGTAGGAGATGCAAGATAAAGTGTGTACTTTAAATGGCTGTGGTAAATACATTGTTGATTTTCCTGGCTGTGGTGATTTAAAAAAAAAAATGCTTCTAGCATTTGAAATGTAGGGGATCATGGTTTAGAGATCACTCTAGTAAGAAATGACAATGCCCATAGAAATGCCACATAACTGTCAAATCTGTCATTGTACTTAAGCTGTTCAAAATTGTCTTGTCTCCCAAGACCCTAATTTAGGAGGGTCTTTGCTGCCATCATCAGGGTTTTTTGCTCCAAATGTATATTCCTTCATTGTGGTATAAACTGAGAAAAAATTTTGGACACTGGTCCAAGACAATATAGGATATATGTCATATTGCTAAGATGTTTGTGTGGTGGAATTGTCCTACTGGTGTGTATTGCTGCTTACGACAGTTAGGGGGATGAAGGAACTAAATTCTGTGTCTTCATTTCACAAGTCTGGTCAGTTGTGTCCAATGTTAAGATTAGGCACATGTAAGTGAGAGTTGTGCTTGTTAAGAATTATTCCTCTTAGAGAAAAAAGGAAAAATCATATGTGTCTGTGTTACAGCACAAAGACATTATGACATTTGTAGTTCATTACTAAACTAATTTTTAAAGTCTGTGCAGTAATGGGATTGATTCATGATTCCATTTATCTTTTTTTTTCGTAATTTAAAAAGCCCAGAGTTTGTGTCCAAAACAGTCATCTCATGACATTATATAGTACTACACATTTTTAATTTTTTTCTGAGCTATTAAGTAACTGAAACTATGGTATCTGTTACATCATGTTCCTTATGTTAGGTGAAATAAATTTTATCTGTGTCTTAAATGTCTGTTGGAAATCATAAAACTAAACATAGTTATGTTATTTTCCAATATGTGCAACTCCTGACATAAAGCAATGAGAATTGAAGAACTACAAGAATCTTTACGGAGAAAGGAGGAGGAGATGAAGCAAATGGAAGAACGGTACAAAAAGTATTTGGAAAAAGCAAAAAGTGTAAGTGTGTTCCACACTGGTGATCCCTCTAACAAACAGCACCACATGTCCGTTCGTGTTTTGCCCCTTATTTCATGTTCTGGTTTAGCTAACTGTTTTGGAAACTGCTTTCATATGGACTCTTCTACTGATGTTTTTTCCAAGTGATCTTTTGAAACGAATCGCTTTTCAGAGCTTCTAGAATTCTCTGATCACTTTTCTGGTGCTCCTCTGGTCCTGCTGCAACAGCTCCCTGTCCTTATATTGGAGGCCCCAGAACTGAACAGAGTACTCCAGGTGGGGTCTCACAAGGGTGGGATAGAGGAGGAGAATCACCTCCATCAACCTGCTGTCCACATTCCTCTGTTTCCCATTTTCGAGTGTGGTTTCTTACCACTGACATGTTTTAAGTCACTTTTTTATATTTCTTAACCTGACTTAAAAAAAGGATGTAACTCCTCAATGTTTTTCCCTTCAACTAGGTTCTTTTTGGAGGATTTAATTAAAAACAACTGGTTTTCTCTCACAGGTCATCCGCACCTTAGACCCTAAGCAGAACCAGGGTGCAGCCCCTGAGATTCAGGCTCTGAAAAATCAGTTGCAGGAGAGGGACAGGATGTTTCATTCATTGGAGGTAGTAATCCTCATGTTTCCTTGTAGATGCTTTATTTCCTTGTTGCATACTTTGGTTTTAAATATATGGTTCTTTGATGTTTGTTTTATAGAAAGAATATGAAAAAACAAAAAGTCAAAGAGAAATGGAGGAGAAATACATTGTTAGTGCCTGGTACAATATGGTAAGAATCTCCCAGACTTTTTAATTAAAAAACCCTAAACAATTAATATTAGCTGTTGCTGGGTTGTTTATAATAGCATTCATTCATTTGCAGGTTTGGTTTTTTTTCTTGAAAAGCATTTTCCAATGCACAGAAACAGGTGCTTTTAAATAATTTTAAGCTTTCACTATATAAGAGTGTTTCCTACGATAACCTTAGGGCAGATGAAAAAGAATGTGTTTGTTACTTCCACGTTTTAAAACCAGAAGTGCTTCTTTCTAGTGGGAGGGATAACTCAGATTACTATCTTGTCATTCCAGCCTTTCAGTTATACTGACTTTCAGTGCTCAAATTTACTTCCTTCTTTGATTCTCCACTGTCCAATCTTCCAGCTGTTTCTAAGGAAGGTGCACAAGAAAAGCATTACAGCTTACTTGGTGCAGTAAGTGTTCTGAGAAGCAACCCCTGTAATGTGCGTGCACATTTAGTCTCGTTCAAAGAGTGAGCACAGGGGCAAGACCCTTGCTTAAATTAATCAAATGGTAGGTAAGCCATCTGTGCAGCCATACACCTTCTGATGGGCCTGGATGCTGGGAGATTTTTGACTGTCAAATGTGTCAGAGGCTTCTCTTCGGCAAAGTGCGCCTGCACTGAAACTGCTCCTCAGATGGAAAGACTCCCTGACCTGTGTAGCATTCGTGTTTCATTCTGCTTCATCATAGAGTTCAAACTCCTCCTCTGTCTTCCCTTGGAAGAGTTTCCTTCTTGCCCTTCTGTGTTCTTCTTATGTCCATGAGTAGTAAACAAAAAATGTTTTTTAAAAGCAGAGTATCTGACTACAGCAAGTATTAACGGCATTTTCAAGTGACTTGTGTCCTTCGACAATTTTATAGCATTAGCCCCACTGACAAACAGAAGACGAGGCTGAGCTAAGAGCTGTGGCTCAGTAGCCCATCATGAACATGAAGCATTGATAGCTTTGTCTTTTTCTAATTAGCCTCTGCTTCTATACACAGCTGCACAACCTCTCACAGCTTCTCTCATTTCCTTGTTGCATTTATTCCAGCTGAAAACATAGCTCCTCTCAAGGTGTGCTTCTGCTGTATGAGTTGCTATTTTCACAGAGGACAACAATATTTTTATTATTTTCAGAAGAAAATCACTCCTCTAAGGTGGGGAATGGAAGCACTTTTGAAAAGATGTGTAGAGTTACCAAGTGTCTGTGCTGAGGAGCATATGTTGGGATCTGGAGGACCTGCTTCTCAAGGGTTACTCCAGACTTGGACAATGACTGAGAGGAGGTGTGTGTGTGTGTGTGAGGGGAGGGAGAGAGAAAAAAACCCCTCCATAACACTCAAGGAATTAGGAAGAAAATCTTAATTTTTTTCCTTGAAAATTACACTTTGTCTTTGAAATTTAAAACAGCTTAGTCAGTGTAGGTGAAGGAGGTAATAAAATGTGAATGATAAAATTGTTCAGTATTGTGTGTTGGCATTCACTGAGAAGTTTCTCTTTGTTCATAGGGGATGACTCTGCATAAAAAAGCAGCTGAAGACAGACTGGCTAGTACAGGCTCAGGACAGTCCTTCCTGGCTAGACAAAGGCAAGCCACGAACACAAGGAGATCTTACCCTGGTCACGTCCAGCCAGCAACAGCAAGGTAGAGAAGCCTTGCCCTTAGAAAGAAAACTGCCCTGTGATCCAGGCATCTATTGCAAGTGTCAACATCCAAGGAAAACAAACCAGCATCCTTTCTCCCTGGTTATTGCTATTATTTTTGCAGTTCAGAAAAGGGTCATCTTTCATCTTATGGTTTCTCATTGTTCTGTAATGCCCTTTGCTTATATTTTTTGGAGTCCATCTCTCCCTCTCTCTGCATTTTTTGAATGTGCCAAAGTTTTGAAAACATCTAGAGGAGTGCTGTGTAGTAAGAGTCTTGTGTGTATGAAGCCTGGTCTCTTCTGAAAAGCCTCCTGTGGGCTGTGTAACAATGTAAACTTCCTGTCACAGTTGAAACTTTTGTGCCTAGAAGGGTTGTTAGGCTTTATAAGACTGTCTTTGGTCAAAGGGAGTTAGGCTTTTTACTTCATGTGCTAACCTGTTGCTTCAAAAAATGCTGAAAACTCATCACAGAAATGCAAAATTAGTACATACTATTAATGTGATAAATATTTGACTAAAAAACTCACCACTGGCAAAAAGAATTACTTCTTTTTAATCTACATGCAGAGTTTTTATCTTGGCATTTAATAGGGAAGCAGGATGATTTCTTGTCAGGTTTTTCTTTATCTACTGGTGTTATGTCTTTTGCTGGCAGAGCTGAATATTTTCAAATAGTTTGTTCCATTCTTCTTGGTCGAGGGTATGCTTATTGTATATTATAAAAAGATTGAGAAGTATATATAATGCTCTAATATGCTACTGCATTGTCCATTTAGAAAGGACATTTGCTTTGAAATTATGGATGACCAGTACATAGTGAAGGCCCCAGTTAATACTGGTAATGTATTCCAGTTGTCATTGCCCTCCAAAAGACTTGCTTTAAATATATTGATTCAGGGTATAATTGTATCAGTTGCCTTACTAATGGTACCAGTGCCTTCAGGTGAGTTTGTTGCTGACTTTGTTGGAAACTGGCTGCAGTTTGTTGTACTGCCTTTTCAGTGTGTAGCTGGTTAATTATACACCACTCATTGTGGTACCTTCACACTGATAAGTGGGGTGGATGGTAGCCCCTACTATTAATTTAGGTTCAGTTCATACAAAATCCAGTTTTTTCCCTGGCTAATTTCATGCTCTCCCTATCGTTTTTGTCATGGAACCTTAGTATTGGTTGACAGTTTCATGTACATACATACTGTGGTGACTCAGTTTTAAACATTTTTCATTTAGAGACTGTTTGGACCCAAATACACACACAGAGTCTGATTTATAAATTTACTCTCTTACCTTATTTTAACTCCCTCCCAAGTGAAGTAATTTTTTCATAAAGACTTTTAGAGAAAAGATGTGCTAGGATTTATTAATCATCTGAAGGCCTAAGTTAATTTATAACTTGGGTGGACTGAGCAAAGATAATTGAAACAAGCACACCTAGATTAAAGGGTAAAGAAAGAACCAGGGTGTGACATTTTTAGATACTGTTTTCATATACATTATCTGCTTTAATCTGTGCTAAGAAATGCATTCAGTATGTGTCCAAAAAAACTCATCGGTTCTGATTTCCCCCTGCCTCTCCCTAATATGAAAACAGATGCTGAAGTCTATTAGCTGCATATAGGCTTGTCTTCTAATCCTCACAGGTGGAAGAAACTGATTTACTAAAAAAATCTCTTTATGTACTCAAGGTATGACATATCTGGGCTATACTTGCAAGATGAGATAAGACAGTGAAAGTATTTTCTTGTATGCAGAGAGGTAACAATGCAAAGGAAGTTTAGGACAATTCATGTAGCTCAATAAGGGGATACTCGTTTTGCTGTCTCTTACCGAGATACAGAACACAACAGACAAGAAGTCATGTCTGTTTCATAGCAAGATGACCACAGTTTGTGTGGGACCTTTTCTGATCTTACTGTGCAATCAGTTCTAGTCTCTTTACCGCATGCCATGTGTGAACAGGAGCACATATCGCTTCCCTGAGGGAGTTTGATGTTCTTGTTTGAGATTACAGCATTTTGTATCACGCAGAAAAAGAACCTAAGAATACCTAAAGCTCTATTTTTATTGTAATGGGGCTGGCTCTGTCTGTTGCCAAATTGCCAAAGCCTATTCTTGAAAGTAAAGAATACCAGGACCTTAATGGGAAGTTTTAATCTCTTAATTTTGTCTAATAATTTAATTTCCTATTGCTTTTAATTAGGTGCAGGTCTGAAATTCCCTGAAGACGATCTGCACATCAGAATAAAACAACTTGCTTTGACTATGTTAACATTTGTTTTGCCATTTTGGCTCCAAAGTTTTGATGACAGGCAAACACCCATGATGGTTACTAGATGATCAAAGGCTGATTAGAAGCCTCATTTTTAGCTTTTACTGTCATGGCTCCTTTTGCTTCTTGGCGGTTGCTGGCTTTTCTCCTTTGTGGTTCTAGCTGGTCAGTCTTTCCTTTTTTCTCTTAAGATAAGACACTGAGGTGTTTTCTATAGTTCCCTTCAAGAACTTATAGCATTACTATATAGCATCAAGGAGTAAAACAAGACTAATATTGATTCTGCTTTACTGTTGCTCATCGTAGTTGTTAAGCAAGACTGAACAAGTGTGTTGTCTGTTGAGAATTTGCAAACTTGTAGAAATCCTGCTGTTTCCCAGTATATGTGTTGAATATAAAAATCTAAAAATCTAGCACAATCTTACAGAAATATATTCTGTTGCTATCCAGTTCCCCTAAGTCCTGTGTTCTGTCTTCTAATGGTAGTCATCAGGAATTTGGTTCCTTGTTCATCAGCATTTTATTTCTACTGGCTGCATACATCAATTCTTAGTCTTTGGGTGTGGATTAATGTGGGTGATAAACACTGCTGAACTTTCTCTTTCAGAATACCAGCTTCTTCACTGAAAGGATTCAGCTTAATTATTTTACTTACTTATTATGTAGCTTTGGAAGAGGTGTGTTATTAAGAAAAGAAGGGGCTCAGAGTGTGAGTTCAGGGAGGAAGCACATATATAGATGAGCTATCAGTGAATGGTGGCTAGTTGTTTTACCTTCAGTAACAAAAGGATAGAAGTGAAAAAAAAACATAAACCAGAATTCCCTCAGTACATTAATTCTGAGAAGTTTTAGGAACACTTTTTTCTGATGCAACAAAGACTATTTACATCTATATGATAATGGTAATTTAAAAACCAATGCCATTTTGCATCTTGATATACGACATAAAAAACCTACAGATTGAAGTTGAAGAGAAACCGTTCTCCAGGACGGGCATAAAACAACTGAGGAGTTCATGAGACTGTGTTCCTGAGCACTGCGCCAGGGATTTGTCCAGTATAATCTTGCTGTGAGAGATTGCAATTAATGCCAATGTAAGATAACAACAGGATTAGTATTTCCATTTGTTCAGAGCTGAAGCGTGAAGCCTCGGTCTTTTAGGGGGGATGTGTGTGCAGGCGAGTTCATATACTCCCATGGAGAGTTAGGGTGTTAGTGTATCTGATCATGACACACTAGAGGAGAGAATATTCAGGTTCCCCATTTTCTTGATAGCAGCATGTAACCACTGGGATCTTCACGTGTATTTTCCAAGTGTTGGGAAAACTGAAGTAATCTAACTTAAATGTGTGAGGTGCCCAGTGCAAAGCAAAATGAATGACTAGGACACACAGCTTTATATATTGTAAAATAAAGTAAATGCATAACAGCTACAAGAAGCTTTTAGTTACCTCTTTGGAAATAAGCAAATGGTAATCTTGTCCTGTTCCAGTGTCATTTGGGATAGCAGTAAAGCCCATGCAAGTTTTCTGTGGCTTTCTATTCATGCAAGCAGCACTGGCAACTTCATATTCTGTACATATGAAAGCATTAACAGTGAATATTCTTATTACTCCTTAATGATGATCTGAAATAATAAGTGGTATGTGCAAGCTGTCAAGAAAATTTAAGAGGATTTGCAATTTTAAAGTCCTCATTTTTTTTTTTATATGTGCCACGTAGCTCTTGCTTTTCCTCATTTATTGAGTATATGAGACTATCCACTTTGCAGCTTCCTGGATGATTTTTAGTGGATTAGTCTTCATGTGTTGACAATTTCTATGCATTTGGTAATTTTAATTTCATTGCTTGATTTTCTTATGATTAGTCATTTGGCAGAAAACTGTCCTTAATGTGGCCGATTTTTCTTTTTCTTATGAAGCAAAACAGTACCTGAACTTTACTCATTTTAGAAATATTTTTATTCTTTCCCTGACATACCAACTTTTTGCAAGGTTTGACAAGAGAAATATTTTTGCACTTGAAGTCAGCTCTGTAGTACTGACTTCTTGGGGGTTTTAGGTAGAATGCAGACTCTGTTTTGCAGTAGTGTTGTACTGATAAACTTTGGTACCTGCAAACCAAATTTAGCATATTTTGCAGGCATTTTCCTCACCGGTGTTGTGCAAATAGATAGCTAAAAGAAATGACTCTTCCAGGAAATATTTTCAAGTGGTGTTTCTTCCTCTAAGCAGACACCCTTTGGGAATATCACCTACAGAGTAGTTTGATAGCTGGATTATGACTGAAATGTGATCTCAGGAAAGCAGTTAGGGAGAAACCTTTCCAGAATCCCTCTGTTAGAACAGCAGTACTGGCGAATGCTGGCAGTACGATACATTTAGCATTCTGTTAAAATGAAGAGGTGAGTTGTTATCATTGTTTAAGTGTAAAGATCAGGGAAGCAAGAAATTCAGTGAGTGAGGCTTTGAACATTATAGACTGGATGCACCCTGGATGCATGTCCTGTCCCAAATGTTGAGTGGTCCATGGCTCCCCTCTGTACTGGAAAGAGCACTGTGTTTTGACTTTGTGCCTTGCATAGGGAGAAAGAAGTGAAATACTGTGTTACCTGAAAGACTGGTGAAGGACAAGTAACAAATCTAGCTTGCTCTCAGAACATTATTGGCTTGTGGCAGATGTCAGCTTCTAGGTAGGGTCCTAGCTGAACCACTGGTTTGTCATTGTCAACAAGTCTTGAAAATGTCCTGGGATGAGTGATTACATTGGCTTGCTCCTGTGATCTTTCTTCCCTATGGAGGTCCAGAAAAGGAACAGAAGTGACTTCGTAGGCTATCAGTAAAAGTAAGGAATGATTTCTCCAGCTTGAAGGCAGAAGAGGTAGATGCAAGCAACTATTATGTACAAAAAGGTGAAGACCAGTATGTCTTTCTCCATTTTGCTTTTGAAACAGCCTTAGCTTTTGGAGCTGGATTGTTGGGGTGGTTCTTTTATTCATTTTTAATTTTATCCAATTAAGTATTAGAGGTTTGCCTGTATGAATAAGGCAAAAGCTGTTACTGTCAGCCACAGCAACCTCACACATCTTGCTTCTGGTACAGTGGCTCCCTGGAGATTTGGCCTCTGCTGCTGGCTTCATTGCACCGTTTAGGGATGTCGAGGAATTACCTGACTTTATCCTATGTTTGTCCTTGACTTTCCTTTGTGTGTTCATTTGAAATACTGGGACACAAAGTTGTTTTTAAAATGTATCAGCTCACTGAAGCAGGCAGTGAAAGAAGGTCGACTGAGAAGCTCTAGAAACCTTGACATGCCAGACGGTCCCATGGAGTGTTGAAGCCACAGCTGGCAGTACAGCCATGGCAGCTTCCCAGACCAGTGCTCTGAAGTCAGGGTGTAGTAAGTAGGAGCTGACAGAAACTGCTGTAGTTGAAGTCCTCATCTATCACTCGCTAGGGAATGGTTTTGTTGTCAGCTTTACGATGATGCAGATTCTAACCTCTGCTTTTAGGCTTTGCCAAGATAATGCAGGACTGTTATGAAGTAGATCTCTGCATCAGCTGGCTCTGGTGGCAAATCAGGAATATCCTCTGCTGCTGTTTGCTGTGGGTATAAAGTAACTTTGAAAGCTGCATACCCTTCAGTCTCCTTGCACTGTGTCAGTTCCAGGTGGGAAGTAGGTTCCATTTGTCAGACAAAAAATTCTTGCTGCTGCCTTGTTGCTTTGGATTTTGTTTCAGAGCTCCACCCATAGAGCATCAAAAGTAGCTAGTAGAGGAAAATACAGGACGGTTGTGAAGGCTTTCCTGCCTGATGGTGACTTCATTCCTTCACATTAGAGAGGTACTTTGCTCTCAGATGATGTTAGAATATCATGTTTCAGAAAGAGCAACATGGTTATTTTAATCATTACAAAAGTGACTGTCAGCACTTTGAAAAGCTGTTAGCCACTATAGCATGGCATGAATCTGAAATACAGCAAAAGCAAGTTCCACTCTTCTGCAGATGGAACTGTAATCCTTAATAGTTATCCCTAAAGTCAACGTTATGGCCAGTTGTTAGCTTGGTATCATGCTTGTGTTGATAGCGTGAAGGAGAACATGAGGAGAATTTTAAGAGAAAATGTGTAATAAATACACATAAATATGTGTAATATTTATGTCAGTATAAAGTGGTTGTAGTGAGAGCATCAGACTTTTGATTTGGATCTGAATATGACATTCATTATGTAATTTAAAATTTCGTAAAGCAGAGATTATAGTTCTTAGTCACCGAAGATTAGTAAGCAGGAGAGTAAACCTGATTCCCAGAGGTGTCAGTGATTTTTGATCAGTAGAATCTCAGCATAGTTATAAGCATGACATGCTATGGCTGCAATTCTTAGTATTTATCGGCCACTTTATGCTCTCTAATTGTGAGAGTGATAAATACAGCTCTGGGAGATACAGTGTGTAAAGGGTCCTTTAAAAAAACCTATAGGAAACACCATGGAGAAAGGCATAGACAGAATAGATGTAGAAAGAAAAACTTTAGCAGTAGAAGCCAGTAATGCATGAAGTTAGGAAATGTGCAGGAAGAGAAATCTGGAGGCAGTTGCTTCAAAGCAGAAGCTTTGCAGAAATACTTGGGATGAGCACCCAGTGTTAGACCTGAAAGGGAGTAGACCGCCTTGCTCTGATAGCTTCGGTGGCTGTGTTGCGAAGAACAATCTGCTTACAGAGAGCAGATCGTTGGCTGCAGAAAAAAGCCTCATCCACCTCAGGACCAAACAGGCTGAGCAGGAAAATAGTAGTTGCTCGGAGTGGACATGTGGGTGGGGCTTAGGTTTTTGCATTATTCTGTTTGTGTGTTGTTTGTGGGGTTTTTTCCCCCATCGGTTTTGATTAGTGTGAGCAGTGCTCTGAAGTAAAAAGTTCTTGTGTTGGTCAGTGCCCCAGTCACTTCTGTGTGTTGAAAAATGAGAAGACATCAGGAAGTTTTAAGGAGCAGATAACCACTTGTAATGAAGTAGAGCTAATGAGATTAGGCACTGAATACTGAAGGGAAGTGCCTCACTGAGAAATAATCCTCCATTCTGGCAACGAGCCTTCACTTACAGCTGGAATATTTTGGACTGGCGAGGGAAGGAAGAACAAGTCTCTCCTCTATAGACATATCCTCTGCTGCGTAAAGGTATCTTTTTCTGAAGATAATGCAGAGTCAAAGACAGGTTGTGCTGAGTGAGTTTTACCTCACATATCACACCTCTGTTGTCCTTTGAAGTGTTGCTGCCTTGACAGGTAGCTTTTAAAATACTTCAAATAATTTTGAGGAGCTCTCCCAGAGAGAGAACTTGGACAATTACAGTTTTCTTAGAACAAGATCAGAATTTCTAGCCAGGACAGGGTGCTGTCAGATGAATGTTACATCCTTGAAAGAGAATATACTGTCCTCTATACCTCTCAAAAGTACTGTTGACTTAAAGGGAAACTTAGAGTGTTCTTTCTGTTGATGTGCAACAGGACACTTGAAGTGCTACTAAATAGTAAGTCTGAACTAAGCAACAGCCAGGTGAAACTAAAGGAGTAGACTATATTCATTTATGCACAGTAGAACAGATAGATGCTTATGTAGCTTGAACTTTTGATTTTTTTATAAGCTACAGTAATCTTCATATTAATCATGAACACTGTAACTTTATGTACCCAAGCAGTGCCAAGCAAGCTTAACAGACAATGATTACTCAAAACACACTCTCAAGGTATGCTTTTAAAGTGTTGTGAATGTGTTTTTGCTTTGGTTTGGGGGTTTTTTTAAGTTTTCATTCCATTTTATCTATGTTTCTATTTGTTTTTCAACTGTCGTTAGTATTCATAGGCTTGTAGAATCATAGAATTTGTTAGGTCATCTAGTCCACTCCCCCTGCAGTAAGCAGGGACACCTTTAACTTGAACAAGTTGCCCAGAGCTTCATTAAGCCCAACCTTGAATGCCTGTGGGCATGGGGCCTCCACCACCTCTCTGGGCAGCCTGTTCCAGTGCCTCACCACCCTCATAGTGAAGAACTTCCTAATGTCTAATCTAAACCTGCCCTGCTCTAGTTTCAAACCGTTTCTGCTTGTCCTATTGCTACATGCCCTTACAAACAGTCCTTCCTCACCTTTCCCAAAGTCCTCTTCAAGTGCCCCCAGATCCTTCTCTTCTCCAGGGCGAACAGAGCCCAACTCTCGCAGCCTGTCTTTGTAGGAGAGGCACTTCAGCCTTCTGACCATCCTTGTGGCCCTCTGGACCTGCTCCAAGAGGTCCATGTCCTCCTTGTGCTGAGGGCTTCAGAGGTGGATGCAGTATTTCAGGTAGGGTCTCACAAGAACAGATTAAAGGGGCAGACTCCCCTCTCTCCATGATGCTGTTTTTGTCACAGCCCAGGATGTGATTGCCTTCTGGGCTGCAGATGCACATTGTTGGCTCATGTCCAGCTTTTTCCCCATCAGCACCCTGAGTTGCCTGCTGCAGGGCTGCTCTCTGTCAGATCACCTGAGGATCGTCCCAACCCTTGCACTTGTCCTTACTGAACTTTGTGAGGTTTGCATGGGCCCACCTCCCTAGCTGGTCCAGGTGTCTCTGGATGACATCCACCCCTCTGAGTGTGTCACTGCACCTCTCAGCTTGGTGTCATCTGCAGACTAGCAGAGGGTGCATTCTAGCCCATTGTCCATGTTGTTGATGAAGACATTAAGCAACACTGGTATGAGTACAGACTTTTGAGGGACACCACTTTGTCACTCCATCTGGACATGGAGCCATTGACCACTACCCCATGGATGTGACCATCCAGCCAATTTCTTATCCACCAGACAGTCCACCCATCAGAGCTGTATTTCTTTAATTCTGGATTCATGAACAAGGAGGACAAAGAGGGATGTGAGACTTGCAGGACTTGTAGCAGTCAGGCAGATTCTTTGCAGTAAGTCCTCAGACGTAGTTATAAATATCTGTTCTATCTACCCTGGATTTTCCTGTCACAGAAGCTGTTCTTAGAATCGTTTTTGACCAGTGCAATAGTAGGGAGAAGTGGGGAGACAAACAGTTTGCACACTTGGGTGTCAGTCGGGCGAAGCCGTTCCACCCCCTGTAACGTCAGAGCGAGCGCGGGGCCAGTGGGTAGCGCTGTGCTCCCTGGGGAGCCGGGTTAGTCAGGCATTCCACCTGCCCAGTGACACGGGCCAGGAACAAGGTGCATCAGTGGGGATGGAGAGATATGCCAACCTCTGCAGTTCTCTCCAAGCTTGGCCACTTCCACAGCGTTGTGGGGCAGCTCTTTGGGCTGCGTAGTGGCCCCCACTCCGTTTATTGTATTAGGACTATATATGGGGCGGGGGGGGGTGGGATTCAAACCTCCATCTGCCCACATAGTGCTGCTGTGATGCTGTCGTAGCCTCAAGCACAGGGTGAGCTCTGACTCAGACCAAGCCTTTGGTGGTGCTCAGAGCTCGAAGGTCATTATGACCTTGATTGTCTTTGAGAATGTAGCCACATGCAGTATTGAACAGGCACCTTTTACTTTGGATTTTGTACTGTTGCACTCACAGACAGCAGGAATGCCTGAAGACTTTTTCATTGCTGTGTAAACTTAGTTTCCATGGCTGTTAGTTGAGAATGGTGCCCTGAATGGCTTCACTTGGAAGTGTTTAAATTTGTCTGAATTATGTCTAAATTTAGATACTGTTCAAGGCTGGTTTGTTTCTCTCTCCAATTATCAGCATGTAACCTTCCTGTTAATTTGAAGAGTTGCTCTGGCAAAGATGGTTTCCCCATGAATTTGCACAACTCTTGGGCAGAGATGGCCTTGCTAAGCTGCTCTGAAAAATACCTGCCTTGTTCTCTGTTGTTTTGGGGTTTTTTTTTTAAGAGTAATATGTTATCTGCTTTTTAACTTTCTTCTTTATTCTTTTATTTGCAGTGATGTGGTTGCATGACCTGCAGCATTATTGTAACAGGGAGTGTTCAGTGCATGAATTGCTTTTCTGTCCAGACTGCATAACCAAAACTTAACCAGTTCTACACTGTAAGACTCATGACCACCTGGTTTCAAAGGGAGATCTACTTGCAGAGAAGCTTACCACCCTGGGGAGTGGCTTTCCCATTTCCCGCTTCCATTTACCCTTTCTCTTCACAAAGAGTCTCCTATGAGGCTAGAAGAGAGGAAATCCAGTATTCAGAACTCGACAGGAGGCGTTCTGCAAGCTGACAGAGCACTGTCAGCTCTCCATTTTACTTCCACCTGTCCACTTTATTTAATCCTGATTAACAGTATTAACACACAGACTTCCTGCAACATTTTCATATACCGAACTATAAAAAAATCTAGTCTTAATGAGCTCCTAAAAATGCCTTTTGGTTACTGTTAAAATTTCTAAAGCACCTGCACCCTTAAAGGATCCGCTTTGAATCTTTAAATAATTAAAGTAAAGCAGAGGAGGTGTTTTACCAGGAGACATGACTAATGAATTGCTGCTTGGCCATCCCACCTAACTTAGAAAACCAGGCACAGTTCATCTGATAACCTCCGAGCCGGGCAAACTACAGACACTGCCTGCTTCCTTGCTATGTATATACACGGTAGCTTGTGGCTGTTGTAACTTTCTCTCTACATTTTAGCTGTGTTGTCGATTTCTTTCAGAAACTTCTTTTCAATCTGTGTACAATTGTTAAAACAATCTGAGGAAAGGACGTGAATGGAGATAAGTGTGAAAGCTGCCTATGCTTTCGGTATCATGCAGACTGTCCTTGCCAGTTTATAATTTGGGTCGTTTATCTTTTACCTGTACTTTTTTAGCCCCTTTTTTCTGTTGGGTTTTTTTTTTTTTTTGCCTCTCCTCCTTATTGCAGTCTTAGTTATTTAATTTCCAATTGCACTACTCGGCTGTTTCTTTGTATTACGAAGTTTAGCTATAAGATTTGCCATATGTAGACAGTGTTACTCAAAATGCTTTGTACTGCCTATATTAATTTAAAAAGCTGCTTATTTAATATTCTTAAATATCTGCACATTTGTACTGCTGTATCTTTGTTTTGTATTGGGCATCCAGTACTGGCAAGATTCAGAAGATGAGGGAGTGCTGTAGTGTTGTAAGTTAAGAGGTTTTACTGTATAGGAGTTAGTTGTAACAAATGGGGAAGGGCTTTTAGGTCACGGGACTTGCCAGAAAAATCTGGAGAGAGTGTGAGGGGCAAGTGCCCCAAGTGGTCTAAATCCAGTTCTAGAGAAACCCGACGACTGCTCGCTTGGGTCGTCAGCCTGCAGAAACATGAATACAAGTGTGCTCTGCGCAGTCCTGGCAATGCTTTTGCTTATCCAGGCAGGAAGGAACGTGACCACCAGCCCTGGCCGTCTCTGTGCGAGCACCCCTGTGCTGTAGAAGGGCTGTGTCTGTGACTCAGACAGTCGCTTCTGGCCATAAAGTGTGGTGTGTGCCCCGTCCCTGCCCCTCCTGAGCCAGGCTCCCCGTGTGTTCAGTCCTGGGGGCTGCTGTGTCTGCAGCGTTGTGCAGAACAGCTGAGGGAGGAGACAAGCTGTGTACCACCTCCGATTCCACAGGGAGGTGAGGTCAGTGAGCCCAGCGAAGGGAAGGGCAGGTAGGAACAGGTTAAAGCAGACCTGTGGGAGAGGAAAGGATAAGCATTGAGATCCCAGTGAGAAGCATGGGGTTTGTTCCTTCCTGATGCCACACCAGAGCAGGAGCCAGTGGCTGCCGAGTGCTCTGGCTGGCAGCAGTGCGGAAAGACCCAGAGGGCTTGGGGGGGATGATGCGTCTTTTCTGGTCCTCCTGGTCCTGGACCTGGGACAAGTGAAGTCTGGTGTCACCTGCGGGCAGGATCTGGGGGTTGGTAATGACCAGTCTGGTGCTGCTGCAGCAGAGGCGGCAGCATTTGAGTCCAGTAGAAAGCGAACAGATTTGCGTCTTTCCAGGTTTTAGCCATTTAACCCTTGTTATGTGTCACGGCAAGCATTATTAGAAAACCTTATTTTTGTTGGGTGTTAAAGGCATGTTTTGTTTCTCATTTGCACGTGCTGATCTGGCTGGGACCACACCCTGCCCCAAGCCAGGCTGGGCGCTGGGTGCAGGATCCCTCAAATTTGGGCTCTGTGCCGGGCAGGAGGGGATATCTTTTTTGTGTACCTGCCTGAACAGGTGTCCCAAGGCAAAGCTGAGCAGCACCTCATTTCTCTGAGTGGTCTGTGCAAATTAGAGACTTAAGTATCAGTTGTTCTTGAGCCTGAAAACATTTGTATGTAAGTGTGTTTAGCTTGACAAACATTGTTTTGAGTTCACTAATGCAAGAGAGAGGTGCCAGGTGGAGCCAGCGGCTTTCAGCAAGTGAGCTGGCTGCTGTGACTGGATTGGCCTCGCACCCCTGTCGTGAAGTGACTGTGAGCTCAGAACTCAGAGGTGATCTCCAGCATGTCTCTGATATACTAACTTCATTTGTGCTGCATAGAAAACTTTTGCTTTAATAGCAGCTTGTTTGACAGTCCTGAATTGTGTTGACCAATTATCAAAGTAATTGTTCGTGAAGTTTCCAGTGATATATTTTCTGTAAAAGAGTTGATTCCTAGAGTGTCAAAACATTAATTTCCCAGCTCAGTTCATCTATGAATTGTGTAACTACCAGATTGTCATGGTAGCAGTGTTAATATACATATCTGTATATAGACAAAAAATAAAATCAGTAATGATCATTGGAATCAAAACATTTAATATTTTTCCCAGTCAAATACACTAATGCTTCCAAGGTGACAGAAAAGTGTACAGTTGTTAAACAAGTTGTAAATAAACGCTTATATAAAACACAAATGCTTCGTTTCCCTTTATTTGGTCCTTTCTTTTGGCTTGCAAACTGGGGCCAAAGCTGTGGTTTGGGCCTGAAGGGCCGTGCTGCTGAGTGAGGTGGGGGTGGGTGGGGGCTTCTGCAGCCGGTTGGTGATGAACCAGGAAGCTCGGTGGAGTAGAGATAAGATGGTTAATACAACCCTTGTCTCCAGGAGCACTCAGCATCAGTCAATATGGAACAGCCAGGGAAAAAACATTGAACTTCTTACAAAGCACAGCTGTGCCTGGGGCCTTGGCTTGGGCACAGCACATCTCCTGGGGCTCTGCAGAGGAGGGTGAGTGGCTCTTGGGTGCTGCAGCCATACCCCAGAAACCATGCTCTGCCTGACTGGTTGGAAGGCATCGTCACAGCAATGCTTGGCCAGCGGGGTTCTCCTCTCAAAAAGCCAAGGCCCACGGCCGAAGCGATGCACGCTCCTACTTTCCTAGTTTAGCTATGGAGGGGCGTGAGGGACGCTGTGATAATGCCGACAGAAACAACTCTCCCTCATTTCTGAATTAATAAGCAGCTTTGTTGCCTCTTTCCACCGCAGAGGGCAGTGTCAGACGTGTGCTAAGAGGCCCATGGGTTGGGATAAGGAGAGTTTACTAAGATAACAGAAAGATAAAATATACCAATGCTAACAGGACTTTAGAGCAAAAGAATATGAAACTCTTGATCCCCAATGCAGTTTCTCCCCGACCCACACAACTCAGGCCGTACCACCCAGAGCTGTCCCGGAACCCGACCGTCCCCCCAAGCAGCACGCGTCCCGCCACCGCCCCTCTTCTTCCTCCCCTCAGCCCCCTGTTATCCTGGGCAGGACGTCATTGGCATGGAATACACTCTTTGGCCCATCTGGGTCACCTGTCCTGGCTTCGCCCCTCCTTTCTCATGGATAGAGAAATAGGAAGAAGCTGAGAAAGTCCTTGACTGTCTGACTGCAACTAAGAACATCAGGGTGTTATCAGCACTGCTTTCATTGTAACTCCCAAACACAGCATCCCATCAGCTGCTACAAATGAAGGTAACTCTATCCTGACTGAAACCAGAACTCACTGCTTGTGCAAAAGAAGGCAATGGTGAGCCAGAGGTACTGATCCCAGGAGTGGGGCTGCCTCGCAGGGGCTTCTCTGCAGGAGGGTCTGCTGCCTGCAGCCCCTGGTGCCTGCCTTGGCCAATAATGTTGTATAAAGTAGTTGGCAACTGTTGTGATAGGAGCAAGGTGACAATGACTCCTTGTAGCACAGGTAACTGTAGTATGTGAAATATGAATATGTGTTCTTGAGGGTATAAATATGTGGTTGGGGGGAGAGATTCCCCCATGGACCACCACTGAATGAACCAATGCTATCATTTGGCTTGGAGAGTTTCCTTGGTTACACTTTTTGGTAATAGGGTGTGGTGTTTGCTGGCTGAGGGGCGGGGGAGGAGAACCCCAGAAATGGTGGCCAGGTCCCTCCTGAGCCATGGGTGGTGTCAAGTGGAGGGAGGGAGCTGCTGGTCCTCACCTCCAGCTGATGATTCACTCTGGTCTGCTGCCACCCTCAAGTCTTGGTGGTTACTCTATACTGTGGTCGTTACTTCAGCCTCTCCCACCTCAGCCCATCATCCCCTCTGCTGTCCAGTCATTCCCCTACTGCCACCCTCTCTCCTCCTCTATGCTGTACTTTTCTTCCACAGCCACCCCACCCAGCTCAGTGCATCAGGGTCCCTTGTCCTGGCCTCCTCCACCCTTTCCTTCCCCCTCATACTCCTCTACATCCACTCTCACCATTCCATCCCATCCTTATGCCCCACAGAGGGGGCAGGGCTGTGTGTGGAAATGTGCCCCATTCTGTGTCACCCTACCGCCCTCCACAGCTGCTGCTCAACAAGGATGATGCAGCATTGCAGGTTGTCTTCCACTGGTGCCTTCCTCCCTCCCCCCATCTGTTTTTGCAGGGGGCAACAGTTCCTACTGTGATGGAAGCACATGACAGAAGCCGTACACTTCCCTTTCACAGTTCCTGTGTACCTCCCCCCACCTTCCCCAAGTAACTTTGGACACACCACCATGCACAGTAGCAGCTGAAAATGTCTGTGCACAGGTCCTGCCTTGAGTTCCTTTGTGCAAGGAAGACCAGCCTGGTTGTAGCCACTGTGGTCTGTGAGGTGCCAGTCGATGCTTGCTGTGTGGCCCAGGGCTGTAGCACTGCAGGACAACTGCAGGAATAGCAGGACCACCAAGGAGGGTGGTCTCACTCCACCCTTCAGCACAGGACACACCACAGCACTGGGGAGTTCCCACCAGTTCTAGGCCCACCTACTGCCTGCCCTGTTCTTAGGAGGTTAAAGAATAAAGTGACCTCAAAGCAACAAGGTGTCAGTTATCTGGTAAAGGTGGCAGGTCCAGGAGGGAAGGTCAGGTGTGTGAGGGTAATGGGTTTGTACAGCAAGGTTTTGGTGGTGGGGTGGCTTCTGCAAGAAGCTGCTAGAAGTATTCCCTGGGTCCAACAGAGTAAGTATCAGCTGGCTCTGAGATGGATCTGCACCTGGTCAGGGCTGAGCCCATCAGCCTGGGCTGTAAGGCCTCTGTGGTCACAGGTAAGAAAGAGAAAGAAAAAAACCACCCAACCAAAACCCAAACCAGACCTGGCACCAGTTTTGGTATTTTTGCAGCCAGAGACCAAGGGGTGAGAAGACAAGAAAACATTGCAGACACTGAGATTGGTGGAAGGAGGAGGGGCAGAAGGTGCACGGGACACAGAGCTGATGTTCCCCTGCAGCTTTGTGGAGGTTGACAGGGAGATTCAGTTGAGGTTGATGGAGAAGCAGCAGCAGCAGCAACACTTGATGAACTGACCCCCAATCCCCAGTGCTGCTGGAAGTGGGAGGAAGGGAGAGAAATTGAGTGAAATTAATCCTGGGAAGAAGGGAGGGGTGAGGGCAAGTGAAGTTTTGTTTGGTAAAAAATTTTATTTCTTTTTTGTCTAAGCTGAATGATCTCCCCCTGCCCTCACCTTGACCTAGTACATTCTCTTCCCCCTCCAACTGAGGGAGTGATAGAGCAGCGCTGGTGGGCAACGGGTCTCCAGCCAGGGTTAATCCACCACAGTGAGGGGAGAGGAGAAGCAGGTGAAGTAATTGGAAACTTCTCCCAAGTTCCACCGCAGCCCTAGCCCAGGGCCGGAGCACCTGAGGCAGCAGAGCCCTCTGCCTCCTGGCACTTCTGGCTGCCACTGAAGAATCCTTTACACCTTCCCCAATGTTTGGTGCCTGGCCCAAGCTGCAGCACCTGCAAGCTCCAGAACCAAAACCTGACACACTCTGCTAGCAGCAGTGAGGGATGATGGGCAGCCTGCAGCGCACTGCTGCCCAGCCAGCCTCGCACTTGCCCCAGCCCAGCTCTAAGCCTGGCACAGCCAACAGCACCCACCCAGCATCACAGCTACCCCCAGGATACAAACATGCACTCATGTCCCGTTCCAATTTCACCCCTCCCATTATTTTGCAAGTGGACGGAACAGAACAGGACTTGTGTTTCCAAACAGGTGGTCAGAACCTGGCTGGGGGAGGGTGGGAGTTGTGTGGACTATTTTATTTTGATTTGTCCCCATGTAGGGAAGAGGCAGAAATCCTTACAGGATTCTCCTGCAAAATTCCTTAGGGTTGTTTTCACTGTAGCCCAGAGCACCTTGAAAATAAACACGTTTGGAAATGCTCCTGAGAACGTCCTGTCCTGACAGAGCTTTCTCTGAAGGACAACTATTTCCTGGCACAATGAGAACAAACACCCTCCCAGTCACTGCGCAGCTTCTGAACCTAAAAAGCCACCCAACCACCTAAGATTTGCCAGAGTTAATGCAATACCCAAAAATACCTTTAAATCCAAGTCAGCCTGCATTCAGTCTCTAAACAAACCCTGGTAAGGCTGGTTTGCATCCTCTTCAAAGCAAGTGGAATTTCAAAGTCACACCAAGTGCCCTCTAGAGACCAGATGTAGGCCGACCCCGAGTAACACCATGCTGAGAAAAGCCTCGTTTAAATGCCTCTTGTTCTAGGGAAGCTTGGATTCACCTACCTGTGTGGAGTTTAGGATTACATACTTCATCACCTGCCAAAATAGGCAGGTTTAAAACATGTTTCTATGAGTCGGCCAGACAGCATTTCTACACCACCTCGTTTTGTACAGAGTTAGAACTGAAGACAGCTACAGATATTTCTGAAACTCAACTGTCTGGATAATACATCAAAGCCAAAGAAAATCAACTGAACAACAGTCTTGAAAATGCTTTATTGAACCGTGTGTCTTATTGTAATGTGCAGAAGATGTGTCTGTAAAGACTACAGCTTGAAAGTTTTCTGAAAATCCTCAACAATCAATTAAAAAAAAAAAAAAGTCCCTACTGGGGGTCACTCTCAGCATTACCAGAGGCCTCATGAGAAGTTTCCTTGAAACATGTTCAGCTGCAGAGACTAAAAGACAACAAAGCCAGTACCACTCTATGTGGGAACAATCAGGATGTGAGGGTTTAAAAGGAACAAAGAAAGAGAACAAAAAGGCGGGAGGGGGGTGGGGGGAATGGATATTTCAGCTTCAGTCTATGGGGCTGCTTCTCTCGTGGCTGTTACTCTGGGCTGGCAGAGGCGTCGCGGTTCTGCTGAGAACGCCGCCTGGCGTTCCAGTCTGTACATTTACTCTACAACGGTAGCGATGCTGCAGAGATGGATACAGAGAAAGAGAGAGGTGCCAGGTGAGCAAGGTCTGGGAAGACACCATCATGACGTTAAAGCCTAGTTTAATTTATTTTTTTTTTAAATCAGAAGCTGTGTGCACTTTTGTTTTCTACAATCTAACTTTCAAAAACCCACCAAGAAAAAAAAAAGGAAAAAAAAAGGAAGGAAAGAAAACAAAAACCAGACGTATCACTTCTGTCCTTGTCTCGGGGTGATTACGAACTTCTATGCACAAGAACAACACACTCCTGTCTTCCAAGCCGTCAGGGTTAACAGTACAGGCATACAGGTGGCACGATTCAACCAAAAAAAGGCTTTTTCAACTTTTTTTTTTTATACCAGCAAAAAAAAAAAAATAATCACCGAAAGAAATAATAAATAGAAGGTGCCAAAGTTAGCATCAACAACTCGACTGCGGAATGCTGACAGCCCGGGAGTCCAAGTCCGCCTGATACTGAGAGGTCTCTGCAAACTATGAAGCAAATACATAAATAACTCAAAATATGACTGAGACCTTGAAAGGCTTTTTAAAACTAAGACAACATGATCCAGATTAACTTTTTTTTTAAAACACAGTGAATATATGAATTGTCTACACCCAAACAGAACATATTTAACAATTGAAAAAAAATTAACAACCATAAAAAGGAAAAACCAACCCCTTTGAACAAAAGTGAACATCGTTTGCTTTTGGGGCGCACAGAAGCCCCTTGGGATAGCTCCCAGCAGTGGCCCCAGCCGGTGTGTCTCCTACAGACACACACAGCCAGTCCATCTCCACGCTGAGGTGACAGGTAACGGGCAGCAGCGTGAAGGGCACATGCGGCACACACCACGCCCCAGTCACGGCAGGACACCCCACTGCAGAGCTTCCCTCCCGTGCCAGAGGGCACAGAAAGGTCTCATGCTGTCACCTAGGACTCAAAAGCTACTTTGTGGCCACACAAACTGCTACTCAGCACTAACCCTTGTGACACGCAACCTCTGAACAGCGGGAAAGCTTTGGGTTCTGTAGTTTTACTCCTTGTATTTAAATTTTTTAAATGCCAAGGTCACTAAAACTCATGCACGCTGCAAAAAACGTCATGCAGTAGTTAAGGTAAACCATCCAAGCAGTTTTTATTCATTAATATTCATAAATACACACAGCAGCTTCATTAGAGATTTTTTCTTTTTTTCCTCTTCAGTTTGAATGTGGAGTATTAGGAGAGCCTTTTGCATGTCAAGGTACAGGACACAGAGCTTTCTGCTCTGCACTGCAACCTACATTTACCTGCTAGAAGTAAAAATTAGTTAAGTGGAAATGATTATCATATATATCTTTTCTCTCTTTCTTTTGAATGTACACAATGTAACAAGAGTGACAGACCTGAAATTACAATCACCAAAACAAACCCAGGATAGTTGTTGTCCACTTTCATTGGCAAATACAGCACAGAGGACATTGTCTGCAAAGTGGGATGTCATCAAAGAGGAGGTGGAGGAGGCTCGTTTCCTTTATTACTCTCTTTTAAATTTAGGTTTTCTAAAGCAACATCTAGAGGCATAATATCTACACAGCCCATAGCACCAAAATCTGCAATCTCCCCCCGCTCATCCTCATCTGAGGAGGAACTTTCTTCCCGCATCAAAGTGGACAGTAGAAGCTCCTGGACAAACAGGCTGCAGTCTGCCCGTTCGCTCTCCATTGACTGACGCTCGGCTTCCGACATCTTCGGATCGTTCAACCTGCACAGCACAAGGGAAGAGAAGGCAGACAGTTGGTGAACGCCCGTGTCGCCAGCCACACTGCTGACAGGTGCCAGGAGGCACCGAAACCCCTCCTCCTGCACAGCCCTGCGTGCCCCTCCACCAGCACAGCTCTGGCAGCCTCCCACGCCTCAGCACAACAGGCACATGCTCACACCGCCCTGGCCGGGCGGCCGCCACACCCTTCCAAGCAGAGCCTAAAGCTACAGGAAGAAGAAAACAAATTAAAAAACAACCCCAACCGTGTGTGTTGCTGTTCAGGAGCCTTCTAGGGAGGACTGCTGCCATTTCCTAGACAGCCATCCCACGACTGCTTTGTTTCTAGGTCAATTTGTAAGACCATGAATGCCACAAAACACATTACCAGATGTGTAAAGCCCAGGGGTTCCTGGAGCGCCATGCAGCCTTCAGGCCCCCACACCACCGCTCCAAGATACAGTGCTCGCCCTGACAGGCAAGGAATTGCTCGCCCAAGCTCTGGAAGCTGCAGTCTGTGACACCTGCAGGTACTTCGTAAGTTTTTCAAATAATGATGAGCTTCTGACTGAAAGATGTCACACGCTATTACTCTGCATTCAGGTTGAAACAATCAGATCGACTCAAATCCAGTTTTCTTGACACTGGAGCCACCAAAACACCTGTGGTCTTTCACAATGCCAAGTAGACAAGCAAGAGTACGTATGGGAGAGGATGGGGGTGGCAGGGGAGATGTGGAAAACATTTTTATTTTAGGTCAATAGCTAACCTCCTAACTGGAATGACACAGCAAGTGATTCCTCTTTAAAATAGCCCTGAGATCCAAGTATCATTTCTAAACCAGGTGAGCATTCTGTTAATTAACAGCATCTCTTATTTATCCAGTCACTAAAATATTTTACATATAAACTCCTGCTCAACCTTCAGCTTCTACTAAAGATTAATTTGTTATTACACAACACTATCTTCTGCCTCTCTCCTTCACCATTACAGCTCCAGTCGATACACTCGTATCACTGGAAACGCACCTGTTCTGTTGGAAGTGGCAGAGGAAACAAGCACAATTTAGGAAATGCTCCTTTTTTTCAACTTGAAGTTGAGATGCAGTAACTTAATGTTTATCCACTACTTAGGACAGGACAGCCAGGAGGTTTGAAAAGACAAAGGCAAATAAAAGTCTACAGACTTGATAAAGGAAGGATCTGGCAGAAGTGCCCTGTCTGGAGTTGTAAGTAACTTAGTCAGCCAAAACTACAAACCAGGCTCCTTTTCAAGGTTTGCAGCAGTCCACACTCAAGGCTAATCCTTTAAACGCTTTCCTAGGTGCATCAGGAAAAAAAAGTACAGCAGTACTTTTAAGACTGCCTGTCCTTTCTGCAAACACTAGACCACCACAGGATGCTTCTGCAGCCAGTTCCTGGAGCTGGCTTTCCAAAGGCAGAATGTCCTTTGGGCCAGCTATATGCTGCTACTCTTGGATATAAATTACCAACTTTTCTTTCATGCTAGAATGTGAATGAAGCAATTGTATGTTCTGTGACCAATGTTGGAAGTCTACCAGGAATGTATTCTGCATGATTAATTAGCCTGCTAGCTCTGGGATATATTTGATCAGACACTGCTTTACGAGGGCTTGTGCCTAACTCCAAACTCTGAAGTTTCATTGAGCTCAACGTCTCTACCAGGACTGAAGGCAAACAGAATGGCAAAAAGTAAATACAAGTTACCTTGTAAGAAGAAACTGGGAATTCTGGATAGTCTGCTGACTGTTTTCTGTGTTAGATGTGTTGGTTGTTGTTGTAGATTGTGTCATAGTGGTGTTGACATTGATCGTGTTGGTGCGCCTAGTTGCATTGCGTGCAGTCTCCAGTTGTTGTCTTGCTGCCTGTGCATGTTGTCGTTCCAACTGCAGTTGCATCTGCAGCTGCTGTAACTGAGAAGCAGAAGGGCCAGAGGAGTTGAGCTGTCCTCCTGCAGAACGCCTCACGCCTGATAGCTGAGATAAAAGCTCTGCCAGAGAAAAGAAAGTTCCTATGACAAAAGATCCACAATGAGCATCGCACAGTAGGCACGCCGACTCTCACTGCAGCAATCCCTTTTTCTCAATCAGTACAATCAAAGAACAAGCATTGCTGCAGAGCTCGTGAAGCTCTTGGGGGAAAAAAAAAATAAAACCAAGTCCTAGCATTCCATGTTGGAAAGGGTAAGGAAGATTAAAACCCTTTTATGCAGATTTATTGATTCGCTGCAAAGAGGCTGCCAAAGTTAAATGCCTCCAAAACAACAGGAGAGCAATCTACAGCTAATGCCTTGCAAATTATGACCTCTGCAGCAATCCCCTGAAACCTCAAGTCAAAACAGCAACTGACTTAGGTAACTACTTCAAACATTCAACAAAAAATACTTTGGTAAGAAGATATATTTAAGGATTGCTTCACACAAAAACTAGAGTGGTCAAGCATTTCTGCTGTATGGATTTCTATTTCTGATGGAGGTACAGAGAAGACCTAGCGACTACAAACACCTCTGTCCCCGATTCAGAAGCATTTCATCCACAAAGAATTTCTCTGAAATGGATACAAGCAGCAAAATACTTCAGTGTGTCAATGCAGAATGTCATCAACACCCTGTGCAGATGGCAATTCTTGTCTCACCTGCTTGCTGTGGTTGATGCAAGGGCAGAGGAAGTAGGAGATAATATTGCTCTTGCTGTCCTTCACCTCAACACTACAAAGTTACTATGGGGATCACGACAGTTTTCCTTCCATTGCATTAACAAAATACAATCTTGCTAAATATACCTTTCTTTGGGGAACAAAGCAAAATGCAGCTGTCTTCCACTTCAGGAACTCAGGATGGGCAAGTAATATTTATCAGATTGATACCAATACCAAGACTAAATTAGAAAATGCCCCAGGAAGAAAAAAAAAAAGTAAAAAACTTAATAGATGCAGTAAATTTAATTTAGTTAATATAATGTTCTGGAGGTCCTTCCTGTGTATTACTACAGTAAAAGGGAATATATCTCAAACTTCCAGACAATATTTAGAAATATTTATTCTCACTGTAAATTAAAGCTTAGAGTATAGTGAAATGGTATTCTGGAAGCACATGTGAGGGCAGAGTGCTGGTGTAAGAAGGGCACCCAGCTCAGTATGCAACTTCAATTGCACAAGCACAGCTTCCTCCAAAAAAGGAAAGATTCAGAATGCCATTTTATCTCACATTCACTGATGCAAAGTAGAAAGATGAGGTCTTGCACTGTAGGTTTCACAAACATCCTCCCTCCTTTAACAAACTCCAGTCTTTTTCAGACCCTCCCATGACCTAGCTTTTTCTTCTCTCGGTGAGATACTTCTTTCCCAGCTAATTTAATGAGTTAAATCAGGTCATGGTAGGCCAGCAGAGCCCCTGAGGCAGAAGGCAGGCGGTGGAGGCAGGGCAAGGCCTCATTAAGCTGTTTGGCTGGATACCTCCCTCTGAAAGTCACAACACACAGTAGGAAGCTCCAGTTTAAGTATTATGCCATCTTGACATCTGAAGTAAGAGTGAATTATGGCAGACTTTCTGAGGTTTCCCTGACACGTTGCTGGCACAAAGACTACTGCATGAAAAAGTTTAGCTTTCCCTTTAAGGAAAGTTTTATTTCTTTTCAGAATTGTCTTCATTCTCTATTTTTTTCTTTCCTGTAAAAAAAAGTTATTTTCACACCAAAGGTAAACATACACTGAAAAAGTTTTTCTCAGGAATCCTAAAGGCAAATATTAATAATTATCTGGTGCTGAAAATGAGTCAGATGCCTTTCTGCATTCCTCAGTTCTTCTAAACTTGACCAACATATCCTGGAAATACTTGCAACAGTACGTTTATATAGAAGAATTTACAAGTACACATTAAAAAAAAAATCAATTATATTAGCAAGTCTGGCAATCAAACAGCAGCCTGAGCATATCAATAGTCTGCTGATTTCCTCTCCACCAAGACGCAAGGTCTCCTCTGTAACACCTCTATCCACATGGCAAATTAAAATGAGATACAGTTAAGTAGGTGATGGAAACTGGGTGCAATCACTTGCAGAAGTGCACACTACCTGCACTTAGATTAGCTTTGGGAGTCTTACACCACCTAGAAGTAACAGCACACATTACAGGGAGGCGTTTCAGTATCTCTGCATACAGGCCCCATGGAAACCCAGCCAAACACACCACTCACCTGCCAGCAGCCATCAGCTACACCTGCACTGTGCAGCAAGCAATCTGTACACACAGCTGCACAACAGCACAAAGCCCTGCAACTACCATTGCCTTTAATTTTACTTCCTCTGTAGCAGAAGGACACGGGGGTAATATTCGTTGTTCCAGCTCTTACCAGCTATAGGATCCATGGCTTCTCTATTGCTTGGAGAATACGAACTCTGAGAAGATGAAAGCCCACCAGGAGAACTGGTGGTAAAGTGCATGTTTGATCGACGTGCACGGGGGCCTCCCAATCCCCGGCCTGGGTGGAACATCCTACGTACGTGCCGAACACCACTGGATTCGTCGTAACCAGGAAGTTAAGAAAGAAGAACTGTTTGGCATCAGGCATTATATGGCAAGGTCATTTGACAGGTAGAATACTCAGATACACACTTTTCAGGTAAAATACTCAGGTGGTTCTTTCACAAAACCATGACTCGACTTGTGAAGCAAAGGTAAGGTAACACCGTAGCTACGGTGCCAGTCGGATTTACAATCTGAGCTCAAGACACCCACTGCTGTGCACGCCAAACTCCCTGTGTTTCCCCAGCTTTTTATGTCATCAAGGAAACATAAGCATCAATTTCTTTGGGTTTTTTGTATCAAAGTTTTCTACTCAGTGATCTGAAAACTGATACACACACATTCATCCAAGCTTATTACGGAGACAGGGATTTTATTCTCCCCTCCCCAATTCTTATGTTAAGTATCAAAAATAATAAAAAGTTTACTGCCATTCCTATCAGAAGTACATAGTAATTACGGCATTCCCTTTCACTGTTGTACTCTGCTTTTACAGAAGAAATTTCATTACTTCAATCATTAAGAAATTGCACATTTGTGGAGTATTAGCACTGTCATCAAATCATTTTACCTTTCTTCTTTTAGTCAAAGAAATACCACTAATTCCAGTTATGACATCATTCTCTAAATACTAGCTAATCATGCAACCAAATCTTACAAGATATGCTAGAGCAAAGCCTTTGCTCTAGCATATCTGGTAAGTTGTGGCAAAGGGATAAACTGAATAGACATGCAAGAACTACTTGTGTGATAGTGAAGAATTTGAAGAATTCTCCAGTGTTTTCCTGCTGAATGAAGAAACTGGGATTTAAAAAGTTGTTCCTGCACTGTAGGAATAAAGGACTGCCTTGGAGGATCTGTCTGGATGCCTGGGACCAAGCCAGAGTCCCCTACGCAGCACCCTGCTCCTCCTGACTGCTGAGAGCTCTGCTACCGATGCAGGGAAAGGTGAGGTAGAGAGAACTGCTGTTATCAAACTTGGTAGTGGTCTTTGCACTATTAGTTACTGTTTCCCAAAGGCAGCAAACACCCAAACTCCTTTACACTGATGACAGCAGTTATTGTGTAGTCATTAACACATGCATTTAGTCTGTCCTGACCCTAAGGCACAATACCACTAAAACTCAAAAGCAACCAGTCATAACTGAAATGGAGCCATCTCTTTCTAAATACTGTCTCCCTTCTGTTTGCATAACCAATGCCAGTTGCTGGGGCTTATATATATATATTGGCACTTTTTTAACTTTAGTTGCCTAGATTTTGATTTTAAAATATTTTTTTTAATGTAAACATATAGACTTTTTGTCTGTTTGTTTAAAGGAGACACAAGGGAGTATTTCAGAAAGACTACTTCCTATAGGTAAAACACATAGCTGCCATTAACATGTCATTAAATACAAAGCCCAAACCAAAATATATTTCATCAGCTAATCCAGAGAGAAATTTAAAAAAGAAAAAATACTCCTAGAACAAGGATTAAGAAAACCCACAACAAATTCCAGCAATTCAGCCATTAAGTGTAAATAAGTTTGCATAACTTGCTGCTAAGGTACCTGAAGGACAACATCCTATTTTCCAGGATATGTGGAAGTTTTTCAAGTTGTATTATAAAATGTCTGTAACACTATGAACCTGTACTATTAAAACAGTGTTAGAAGTAGTGCAGCAAGTTTAAAATCATTCATCAAACACCCATGCTCAAATCATCCTCGGATCACCATCTTCATGTCTCAAATACTTCAGAGCACACTACTCAATCTGGATACATAAAGCAGCATTAAGAGTAATGCTTAGGCACAATAAATCACAGCACAAGTAGAAGGAGCCTCTTTGGTTAAATGTTTTTGCTGTTAGACCAAAAAGGACCATCAAGTATACTTACAGTCTGGTCACAATCTTGTATTTGTAATTTTTTAAACTAGCAAATAGGCCTTTTTATTTTTGACACACAGATCTTTAGCAAATTAAGTTACATGAAAACCTGACTATAAAAACCCAAAACAAGTCACCATCGCCTCTTTGCCTCAACTTGGAAAGGATATTAAATCTCTAGGAGCTCTGTGTTCCAGTGTAAGATGAGCTGCAAAGTCATCTGTGACATGATTTGGATCCCCTCCAGGTAATGCTGCACATATTGGACAAATCTGAAACGACAAAGGGAGAAAAAACCAACTTTATAAATTTTACACAAACAAAAACTTGCATCAAGTCGATCATTAGACACTGAGTCTTGTGCTTTGAGATGACATCCTAGGTATTCACAAACACCTAGATCACAACATATTCAAAAACCCAGAAAACACATTCAAGTGGAGACACTGATTCAGACATCATTTACTTTACAATTTTCAGGATGCTATGAAAACCAGAGCTAGAATGTTCAAACTTAATTTGCAACGTCTTCAAAATTAGTCTTTGTATGCAGATTCTGCAACAGCCAGTAAAGCCTGACTACACAAGATTACTATTCGCCTGCCTGACACTCATCCCAGCAGAAGACTCATAATGACACCACACAAGTATTTGCTGAAGTATCAAACTGTGACCACCTAAGCAGGCAGTGTGTAAGTACAGGTTTGGCAGGAAGGCCTGGTTTCACTACCCCCACACAACAGCATTCTGGAAGAAGGCACTGAGGGCTATCTTTTTGTCTTTTAAAAACCAAAACACAGGTTAACTAAGTAGACAAACAGTGCCACTACAACTGAAATAATTATAACTTGCTTTTTTTAGTGACTGCACAAAGAGCTTGAAAAGCATCTTCCATTTTTCTTCACAGTACTTTTTGCAGACTGTAAAGTTCTACAAATGGTGGACACAAAAAAAAGTCCACAACATTCTTCCCCCAAATGTTAATTATTCAAATAAACAACACTTCAACAGTTAGATGCAACTGCTGTCTATGAATTTCTCTCTGTTCCTCAGTCAGTTTTGTCTTTATGAAGCAAATCTAGCTGCAAGGTTCCCAGTGCTCTTCATGCATATACTGAAGTTTTTGACAGTAGATCTCAAAACAACATGGGCATTTTAGAATACCTATATAAGAGCATGCACATCTGTCTTAACACTTATGGAGGTGAGGACGAGGTCTTGAAATCGATTCACTGTAAAGTCTCAGCTGTTTTTGACAGCATCTACCACATTTTTAAAGTCACTTTAACTTTAGTAGTTAGCTCTTGAGCAGAAGATGAGGCATTTCAAAAGCTCTTTGCGACAATTCCTTCCCCTTTATTTTCAGTGTTCAGCATTTCTCTAACAGAGTTCCTTTTCCCAGATTTTTCACCACTACTGAAGCCATACAAGCTGGCAGACTACAGAGCAAAGACCTCTTATTACCGTGTAGTACCATATAGCTACCCAGGAGGGACACGGGAACAGATGCATATTGGACAGGTGGTTCTAAAGTGCATAAACTTACTTACAAGCTGCTGTGCTGGTTTTAGCTGGGATAGAGTTAATTTCCTTCATAGTAGCTAGTATGGGGCTGTGGTCTGTATTTGGTCTGGAAATGATGTTAGTAACACAGGGATGTTTTAGTTACCCCTGAGCAGCATTTATACAAAGCCAAGGCCTTCGCTGCTTCTCACCCCACCCACAAATAGCAGGGGGTGCATAAGGAGTTAGGAGGGAACACGGCCAGGACAGCTGACCCCAGCTAACCAGAGGGATATTCTATATAGTGTGACATCATGCTTAGTATATATGGGCCTGGGGCAGAGGAGGTAGCATGTCTGGAGTGGTAACAAGTAGTCATCATGTGTGACAGAACCCTGCTTTCCTGAAGATGGCTAAACACCTGCCTGCCCACAGACAGTGGTGAAGGAGTTCCTTGTCTTACTTTGCTTGCATGTGTGACTTTTGCTTTACTTAAACTTTCTCTCTCACCCATGCTAGTGCACTTCTGGCTGAATGTTGCATTTTATTTGGAAGAGCTGATTGACCTGAATCACACCACCAACAGTAACTGACAGACAGATTCTTCTGCACTTTGTCTTACAGTGCTTGCTATAAACCTTCAGACACTTTTACTGGGGAAGCAACACTGTTGATTAGTGAGGTTTTAATACTCACCAAAACAGTGTGATTTAATCTGTTTAGAATAAAACCTTAGGGACTTAGTCACAAAACTTACAACTATTCCTACAGATACCAGTATAATTTTCAATTAAGTACCCAGAATTAAAACAATCACCTTTGAGAAAATACCATCAGATGTTTCTCTCCAGGACCTCAACATGCTGGGTTACCTCTCCAAAGTAGCCTTGTATACTACTCCACACAGCGTGAGGAATAACCATGAGTTAAGAGTTCTGCATGCAGCTGCAGAGCTAGTCTCCTTAGGATCACAGAAACATGGTGGGAACGTTCCCATAACTGGAAATGTTGAAACACAGGGATACAGGCTCTTTAGAAAGGAGAGCAAGTGGGCTCTTTAGAGTCCCTACCTGGAGTACTGTGCCCAGTTGTGAGCTCTGATTACAAGAGGGACACATGCATACTAGAGAGAGTCCAGCAAAGGGCTACAAAGATGACAGCAGGCCTGGAGCATCTCTCCCGTGGGGAAAGGCTGAGAAAACTGAGGCTGTCCAGCCTGTAGAAGCACAGGCTCAGAGATGGATCTTACAAAGTTACATAGATACCTGAAGTGAGAGTGAAAGGAGGACAGAGCCAGGCTCTATTCAGTGGTGCCCACTGACAGTACAGAGGCAGTGGGCACACATTCGAACACAGGAGGTTCCTCATGAACATCAGAAACACTTTTTCACTGGGAAGGTGACTGAGCACTGGCAGAGGTTGTCCAAAGAGGCTGTGGAATCTCTATCCTAAGAGGAGTCAAAAGCTGTCTATATATGGTCTAGGACAACCAGCAGAAGGTGGCCCTGCTCAGGGCTGGATGAGATGACCTCCAGAGATGCCTTCTGACCTCAGTGTGTGATTTCTGCCCACAAGGACTTAACCAATGCCAAATACCTGAGAAAAGTCAGCAGAAAGTAAATTCATCTGCACCTCTCAACAAGAAAATAGTGAAATTTTATGCGTAAAATTTGACATATTATTTGAAATACAAGGGACACAGGTTGTAAAATAAAAGCGATTCCATTCCTGTAAACTTCACTAAGATGTAAAAATAAAACATAAGAAAACATGTCTTCAGACAGACAGATACTACAAGGACTACAAGCACAGTATCTAAACAGAAATAACTGCCTGAAAGCCTAAGACCACAGACATTTAGAATCCATACTACTTTCCTCTTTAGTAATGTTTGTTAGCCTTTCACTATCTACAGTAAGACTGCAGCACCTAAGTAGTTTTATGCACATGCGTGGTAAACATTCACCACTGAAGCTAGATTCAACACAACACAGATATATGCAATCTTATACAAGGACTAAAGTATTGCCCTTTTTCACTATTTGGAACAAAAATACAGTAACGTTGCAGACTGACTCACAAAAAGGAAAGTGTTTTTGTTTTGGGGTTTTTGGGTGTTTATTTAGGGGTGCTTTTTTCTCTTACATATACAACTCTTGAGAATCAGTGGAGTAGCTGGTGTCTGGAATCACAAATTTAGGCTTTATGTGCTGAATTCTAGAAGTCACAGCTGCAAAGAAAAATGTGTCAAATGAAAAATCCTGCCCATTTTCACATTCTATGTCAGGAACATACCACTGACATCAAGTGGTGCAAAACAGAATTGCAATACTAAGCAAGCCACCAAAGAACGTCATCCAAATGTGTGATTTTCAACGGTTGACACTATGTTTGAAAGTTGCAAAGGTAAAGAAAAGTTCCAGGAGATGATAAAGATTGCAGCGTGTCACTGCAGTAAAGACCCTAGAGTACAACTAGTTTACACAAACTGTTTCACTTCATGTATTTCTAAAAAGGATCATACCTTTGACTCTTGAAAATATGCACAAACCACCTCCCCTATCACTCCTTCACACAAGATCCGTAACACCTTCTGAGAGGAAAGCTTCATTTTCATCCCCTGAATTCCTTGGAATTTAAGGAAGCCAGAAGATTAGATAACCTATGTGTAAGTCATTTCCTCACAATGTATTAGTGAAGAATAATCCACATACAACACTCACATTTTACTAGAAATCTGTGGTACAACAGTTAGACAAAAGCACCTCTTTGCATTCAGGTAATCTAGTTTCCCCTGTTCCCAAAGATAATCAGGACAGCAGCAGCTAACACCTCTGGTTACAGTACTTCTCTTGACACTTGTCTGAAAAGTATATTTTTTTAAACCATGTCAATCATTACAGATGGGGAAGTGAACCCTGCTTTCACAGCAATACTTCCAAAAGAACACAACTTCCACTGCATAAATATATCAGGCCCATGAGAAAAGCTGTTTGAAAAAACACACCAAGCTGCCTGCATGCCTTCCTCTCTCTTACAGCTACAAGAGACTGACATAGCTATGAGCTTCCAGGACACCTACATACTGGTTGTGAAAAAGGAGATATGGCTATGCAGGATGAACATGGGACCATTATATATTGCATCTTACAGAAAAGTAGACTCCTACACACGTCAGCCTTTACATCAGGACAACCAAAGCAACCACAGAATAAGAAAGCAAGGTCATTATGTTGACATATCCCTGAAATGCAGAAGAATTTTGATGTTACTGTCAAATGTTGGTATGTCTTCTTACAAAGCATATAAATTAACTCATGCATCAAGAAAGAAAAAGGACGATACCTGTATTACAGAAGAGAGCCTTTTTAATATATTTCCACCACAACTGAAAGCAAATTCTGAAGGTTCTTACCACTTCTGTTGATGTTTCTGCATGCTCAGAAGTAACGTGTTCTTGAAGTGATGTTTCCGTATAACCCATTTTCCCACAATAAGGACAAGTGAAAGACTGTGGTTGCTCTACAGAGAAAGCTTCTCCACCATAGTACAAATCTGGAACAGAACACGTTTAAGTAAGAGGTTACTTCAAAGCAGTAGCATCATTTATTTTGTTCAGGTAAACCTCTGTTTATAAAAGGTGCATCGATGTAGTAACCTGCCAATTAAATCTCAAGTTTAACAGAAATGGCTATTTTCATCCTGTACAAGTGCCAGAGCCAGATATTCAGGAAGTGTTTAATTACTGATGACAAAACCAGACTACATTTCATTTTTATTAACAAACACCATGTAGTTTTCTCATATTCAGTAAGAACAAAGACTCCTATGATGCTGCTGTTCACAGTGCCAAGCCTTCCCTTTTTCACTACCCTTCTTATCCCATGTACAGGGCCACCCATGGCATTTTTCAACAGAGAGGTGAACTTTCAAAACCTGCACTGTCAACAGTCCTTCAAGAATTTACATTAAAATTTACAAGTTGTCAGTGACACTGTATGCCAGTGTCTATGTCATGTCTGTACCACTGCTTCACAACAGGGTTATAAATGTCCCTAATATAGAACATAAAAAATGGATAGTAAGAAAGGAACCTGTATCTGTTACACACTGGTTATAACTTTTAGGTGTTAAATATAAGCACATTTTGCCACTACTGATGAGAAGCAGGCACTTATATGTTGCTTATATAGAAGCTCCCCAACTTTATCACAAAGATTTATCAAACCACACAAGAAAAGAATGCTTTTTACTCGTCCTCTACAAAAGCAAATGTATTATTTATTCTGCAGGATACACGAATAAACTTCACATTCACATCAAGACTAAAGTGAGATTTTCTCCAGCAAGTAATTTGAAGTCTTTTCACTGATATTTTAATAGGACTCACTGATAAGTAACAGAAAAATACTTCTATGTAATTATGAATATTCTGCTATTAATTAAAAAATGGACAAGTCTGAACAGACACTAGAATTCATATTCTGTGCCACAAGGCAGTATCCATATAATGTGTTAGCAATATGACTCTGACAGCTTAAGTTATAGCTTCCTAAGCTTTATGACATCTTCTGCTACTGACCTCTCTTTACGACATGACTAGGAAGAACAGAACATTTGTTTTTCTGCAGTCTTATAAAAGATGAGGCTTATACTAAAAATGCATGTATCCACAATACACTATATTAACAGTGTTTTACATGTAACTTTTGTTACATGTTTTAAGGGCTTAACACTCCAAAACCTACAGTGGAAATGGATTTCTTAGTAACATGCTAACTGTTAAAGACACAGAATCAGACTGAATATACTGCAGAATACACTTCATGTTTTAAAGTCCCTGTTTCTTATATTTGGAAACTGGTTTAAGAGCATTTAAATGCTGGAAGATGTCAGAAAGATATGCCTTTACCAGGCATGGTAAGAAATGTCTAAGTAGACAGCAGCCTCATCAAAGAAGCAGCACTACCTGACACACTGAGCATTTTGATCGGTTCACTGAATTAACTATCACACTAAGCTTGAGTACCCCCCAAATTTAAGTTCGTTTGTTCACATAAACATGAGAAAAATATGTCCGGCTATACAAAGTAATAAGTTCTCAGCCAATGAAGCCTTACTGCTCCAAAGCAGCATCTGAAGTTTCATTAAATGTTTTATACAAGAAGGCATAAAAGTTACTTTTTATTAGAGAATGGAACTGCACATCAGATTTCGTCAAAACAGAGAACTACATAGACTGAAAGTCAGTATGAATGCAAGTCAGAAAACTTGCCCTGAAGATTAGCACCCCCACCCCCAACCTGAAGGTTGTTTGTATAGTACTGACATAAACAGATGCCTGGACTCATTATTAGAGGGAAATCCCAAAGATCTTTGCACAACATGTGTAAGGACTCCGTTCTGAATGCAAGTACATATGTGTTATACATATAAGGACTTAACTCTAAATGCATCTGTGAAATCAAACGCAAGCGACAGGCATTTCCTTGACAGGCTGTCAGCCTTTCAGTTGGCATCTCAACAAGATGGCACATAGTAAGTCTTAATTCAAAACATCTCCTCTTACCTGATCCCTTATAAATCCATGGGAAGAAGCAGTGAAACTATGAAGGGGAAGGTCTACCTTCCCACATTTGCAGAGGAGGTTGCTGGCCAACACTTAAATGTACCATATTCAACTGAAGATGACAATGCTACAAGATTTGAAGAAAGCTGCTTACAACCCCTTAAATCTGATGGGTTTATAACCTAAGTATCCATCAGCTTTAAAATGTGTTCCAAACGCTCAAAACTAGGAACAGCAGGTCCCTCATGCCAAAGCTTCTAAAACTGTCTGCAATTCTTATCCATTACAGTAAGCTTGTGTCTAATCCATGTGACTAGATGGGCACTACGCTTTGGCAGATGACCAGAGAGACTGAGTCTGACGCAGGATGACACCATCAGTATTCAGAATTGTGGTGGTCCCTATGTACAGCTGTTAAGCAACATCATCCCACATGATGAACAAACTAGTTTTAGTTACATTAACAACTAGCTTTTGACTGGAATAGAAAGAATCTCTTTGCACTTACATGAAAAAAAATTCTAATTGAAACACATGCTAATACAATAAACAGCACAAAGGAAAGCTTTAAAAGCATTCTTATTTACACAGTGTCACTGCACAGAGGAACTGTAAACTTCAGTTTTCAGCGTCCTAATGACAAAACTTAAATAAAGATTCTGGGAACAAAGACAGCCAAACTTTTGAAACAAACAGTTAAGAATTCCAAAAGTAACTGTATTTAATATACCCAACACAGCAAATGCAAACATTGTATGGATCTCAAACTAATTCAACAAGAATTTCTGAAAAAAATAAAATCTGTATACCTGGGGGAATAGCAAAAATGCCAAACACATCAAAAGCTATTGACAGTTTTAGTTGATGCCTTGATATTTCCTTGAGCTTTGGAATGATCCTCACGATCATGATTAAATACTATTTACTGATTGGAAATTTGAAATTCTCCATCACTGAAAATACACACCCATGTAAGAACACAAAGTCAAAATTTCCCCCATTTCTGGCATCTTATATACTGATAAAGATAAAACAAGAAAATTATGGCTCAAAGGGGGAAGCTAATAAAAAAAGGGGGCAAATCATCTTATCTGTTAGGAGATCTGCACATAAAAGTAACTTACACATCTACTACCTAAAAAGAAAACAAATCCCTCAAAATTGTCACGTAGCCTAAGAACTTCCACCTATAAACCCCATTACTTCATGAACCTGAGTTAATTTTCAAGTAAGGCAGAAGTACCAACTCCAACCTCCCAGGTAAGTAAAGGGCACAGGGCTACACACAACCTGCAGAGAATGGTAAATAGATTAGCATGCAGGTAAAAATATCTTTTCCTCAGATACTGAGTTAGCTCAGTCCAGACATCAAGAATTCCATCTGTACAGAGTGTTTTATCACAGAGGAGAGAGGTCTGATGAGTACTGTCAAATCCTGTGTTTCTAGCCTGTCCTACGATGGCATATATAGACCAAGACGTTTGTTAGTTAAAAGAATAAAAATCTGAATTCTTTCCAGCCTGATTATACTCCCGCACGTTCTCCCATTCATAGCTCCTTCCACATCTTTCTCACAGTACACAGCAAGCGTATGTGCACATGCCAAGTAAATATCGTTTTATCTGGGAAAAAATATTACAACAGCACACATCAAGTGAAATCACTCACTGGCAAACCAAATATTTCTCCTTTGTAAGATTATACCTCCCTTTTTTCCTCCTCAACTTTAATCTCTTTCCACTTTTTATAATAAAGGTCCGCTCCTTTTCCAATCTGAAATACAGATCACCAGCTAAGTTTTCTTTTAAACTATAACATAAATTTTAAAAGATGTTGGTAATTAAGTAGTATCATGAATCTTTGTGTCTGATTTTAGCAATGAAGTTACTGAATTAATATTCTTCCACATGTTTCATTTTAACAAGTACATTAAAAAAATTCTAAAAATTATGAACACAGTCACTTTATTGACTATCAAAGCCTTATTTGCTAAGGAAGATCCTAACAATTAGAGGTAGTATGGGGGGAAAAAAACCCAGAAAAAACATTCCTCCATAGCTGCAGAAGCCAGGCAACCTACAACTGTGTTACTATCTTCATTCACAGTTATATTACTGTTATGATGCAACTGTCCCATGGCCAAAGAATTCTCTTCTGGCCACAAGAAATCTTTCAGATAATGTATATTGGTTATTTTCAACAATACACTAAGAATACACTAAAGCAGGAATCCAAAAGTCTTCAAACTCCTCTGGTCATCTACAGCTCTCTTTTCAAAGTAGCTGAGGCAACAAGTTTGCTTAGTAAACGAAGAGAACAGGACTTAGCCACAGTTTCTCCCTCTAGAAGAAAACTCATTACCTACAGTGCTTATCAGTTACAGTAAGAATGCAAAGGAGCAAGAAGATCGGAACACTATATAAAGAGGACTGAACAAGCTTGTAACAGTAGCTTTAAAGCTTTAGCTATGATGTCTACGCGCTCTTTTCTTGTGAACATCGTGGTTTAGTGGCAGCCAGCAGCTCAACACCACGTCCACTTGCTCAACCCCCTCCCAGGGTGGGATGGGGTAGAGAACAAGGAGACAAAGGCAAACCTCATGGCTTGGGAGAAGGGCAGTTTGTCAGGCCAGCATGGGGAAGGGGAAATAACAACAGGACTTACCACAGTATATACAGAACTGGTAATACTGTAGTTTCTCACTGAACTGCACAACTCAGACCCATCATGAAGCTGGACCACCCCTGAGCTGTGCTACCTCTCCCCAACTAGTTGCCTTTTACACTGAGCATGATGTCATATAGTATGGACAGCTTTTTCCCTTAGTTTGGGTCACCTGTTCTGGCTGGGTGAAACTTAACTCTACCCTGGCTGAACCCAGGACAGGGGATACTTAAGGTGAAAACTCAACCACAAATATGAGCAGTTTTGCTACGCTACATCTATATAGCTACAGGCTGCTTCCATTTATTATGTATATCTAACACATTCTTAAACTTGGTGGGAAATTAGTAACACAAGTACAATAGGATTCCTTTGATTAAAAACAATACCAATCTTTCAAGGACATGATTCAGAACTACATTTTATAGCAGCTTGTCCTTGCTTTGTGTTATGACAGATTTCTTTACAAGGGCACACAGCAGTCAGGATTTCAGTTTCACTTTTCTTCATCTGAATAACACAATTTAAATTTGATACATATACAGATACACAAAAAAATGTTGGTATTATACATGGTAGTGTGTTTGAATTTTTCTTCAGTGTTTGAAGAAACTTAAATGGTGTTAACATGCCACATTTTACAAACTATGTATTTTCCTGTATTACCACAGAATCACAGAATTATCAAGGTTGGAAAAGACCTAGAAGGTCATCCAGTACCAATGAAGCAGCCAGGGAGCAGCTCTGCAGAAATGGTGCTGGGTGCAAGGGAGGCAGTGAGCTGAACTGGGGCCAGCCGTGTGCCTACAGTAGCATGAGTAGGGATGATCCCCTCAGCTCAGCAACCGTCAGCCTCATGCAGGCATGGCATCTCATTTTGGGCCTCGATGCACGCAGCTGCCTGCTCCTTAAAGTAAAAGAGCAGGGGAAGAGGGAAAAAGGGGGGAAACAAGGGAAGGGAAAAGGAAGGGGCAAATAACTCCAAACCCAAGAAACTAAGAGGCCCGTGGGTTGGGATAAGGAGAGTTTACTAAGAGAACAGAAAGATAAAATATAACAATGCTAACAGGACTTTAGAGCAAAAGAAGATGAAACTCTTGATCCCCAATGCAGTTTCTCCCTGACCCACACAACTCAGGCCGTACCACCCAGAGCTGTCCCGGAACCCGACCGTCCCCCCAAGCAGCACGCGTCCCGCCACCGCCCCTCTTCTTCCTCCCCTCAGCCCCCCGTTCTCCTGGGCAGGACGTCATTGGCATGGAATACTCTCTTTGGCCCATCTGGGTCACCTGTCCTGGCTTCGCCCCTCCTTTCTCCTGAATAGAGAAATAGGAAGAAGCTGAGAAAGTCCTTGACTGTCTGACTGCAACTAAGAACATCAGGGTGTTATCAGCACTGCTTTCATTGTAACTCCCAAACACAGCATTCCATCAGCTGCTACAAATGAAGTTAACTCTATCATGACTGAAACCAGGACAGGGGAGACACACTGAAGCAAGTTCAGCAGAAGGCCAGAAAGATGGCAGGGCTAGAGCACTTGGCCTGTGAGGAGAGGCTGCAGGGCCAGCACTGCTTCAGTCTGCAGCAGACAGCTTTAGGTCACCTAACAGCTGCCTCCATACCTACAGAGATGGGGTCAAGAAGACATGATCAGGCTCTTCACAGCGCTGCAGTATGGGTAAGAGAATGTAAGGAAAAACTTTTTCTCCTCCTCTCATGTAGGCTGGCAGTGACACAGGACACCCACAGTCACTGTGCCACCGCCATTCATGGAAGTTTTCAAGGCTCAAGTGGCAAAGGCCTTGCTAACCTGGTCTAACCTTACACAATATTGGATCAGAGACCCCTTCAAACCAGAATTATCTTATGGCTGATTCTATGAAACCAAGATACACAGCAATATAGCTGTAACACTCATTTAGACTCTGATGTTCACCTTATCACCACTGTTGTCCTGCTTTACAGACTGGAGGCATCTACTCTCACCAGATAGGATCTCTACTCTCCTCACTTGGAGCTCTCACTACAGAGGCAGTGCAAGAGCCACATTTGCTAAAATGCCAGCTCAGCTGCATCTGAACACAGATGCTCATTCCTTCCAGACAGAGCATTGCTATTTCAACCTTTCAGCAAGTTTCCTGTATAGCTTTATCTAGGAGAATGAAACCGTATTCCTCCATTTTTCTTGACGCAGTTTCATCAGCTGCTCATCTAAGCATTCAACCTCACATCCAGAGAGTGCTGGGCTAACTCCTTCAGTGTGAATGACACTGCTTGGGTTCACATCAACTACATGGCAGGTACTCAGTCATTCATCAAGAAGCAGCCAGGTGTCAGGGCCCTGAGCTGACCAACAGGCCTTAGCTGCCCTGACCAGCCTCAAAGCACCCTTTGCCCATGGGCTATATCTAACACCTGACCAGAAGGCTGGGAACTATCCCGCACTTGTAGCAAGCCTTCTCCTGCTTTAGACAGGCTTCCTGCAGAAAGCTGAGAGATGCCTGCTACACTTGCTTTGCCCAGGACTGCCACAGGGACCTGCTCCAGTTACCAACCCTGCCCTGCTCTCCCTGGGAGGACACTACCCCGACCATGATGTGATCACCCTCAGCTCCTGGCCTGACATTCATTGTGGCGTAGCCTGAGTCTTGCTGCTCCCCCAAGAACCAGACACTGAAGCTGTGACCAAGCACATATGCTCATGAAGATGAGAGAGAAACTGATCTGCGGCTTGTGTGCTTATGCTGAGCAGTGCCAAAACAGCAGTTGTTGTTCAAAGACAAGGTCAACAACCTGGGGAACAGCTCTGCTGAAAAGGACCGGGGGAATCCCAGTGGACAGCAAGCTAAACATGAGCCAGCAGAGTGCCCCTGCGTCAATGAAGACAAATAATGGCCTGGGCTATATCAGGAACAGAACCGCCATCAGACCAAGGGATATGGTTATCCCATCTTACTTGCCTCATGTTACTTGACACTTGTTAACAACACCAATGATGCAGCAGGGTTCAGTTTTATCTCTCCAATTCAAAACTGATACTGAAATAAAATGGAGAGGACCTAGAGCTGGTGAGGTTGTGTGCATGCATACAGGTTTTTGTCCACCAAGACAGTTAAGGGGTCAGAGAACTGGACTTAAGAATGGTTAAAGGAAACAAAGTTCACACACCCTAGAGAAGGCTCAAGGTGGATTTCATCGGTACCTTCTTTTACTCAAAAAGCAGTTGCAGAGAAAACAGAGGTATGCTCTTCAAAAGGAAGCACAGTGACAAACTGCAGGCACAAGCTGCTTCTGGGGAAATTCTGCTTGGATAAAGGGAACCAAACAAAAACCCAACAGACACTGTAGGAACTAAATGCTGAAATAGGCTGTCCAGAAGTGGTAAAACCTCATGAGAGAAATATTCAAGACTTGACTCGATGAGATAAACCAATGTATGTCCCTGTGTCCAGGAGAAAGTTGCAACAGATGGTCTCCAGCATCCCCTTACTAGGTAGGCCCAGCTTGTTTGGTAATGTGATGCCCGTCCACAAGAAAGAGGACCCAGCAAAGTATAGGCCTCTCAGTCTGACCTCAGTGCTTGGGAATATTATGGAGCACATCATCCTGAGTGCCATTATAAGGCACATGCAGGAAGAGCAAGCAATCAGGCGCAGTTAGCATGGGTTCATAAAAGGCAGGTCCTACTTGCCCAACTTGATCTGCTGTGACAAAATGACCCATCTAGTGGATAAAGGTAAAGCTGTGGATGTTGTCTACCTAAATTTTAGCAAAGCTTCTGACGCCATTTCCCACAGCATTCTTGGAAACTCGCTTCTCTTGGCTTGGATGAGTGTACTCTTTGCCAGGTAAAACAAGTGGCTGGGATGACCAAGTCCAGAGAGTGGCAGTGAATGGAGTTAAATCCAACTGGCAACCAGTCACCAGTGGTGTTCCTCAGGGCTCTGTGCTGAGTCCAGTTCTCTTTAGTATCTTATTATTAATGACCTGGATGCAGAGATTAAGTGCACACTCAGGAAGTTTGCAGATGACACTAAGTTAGGTGGGAGTGTTGATCTGCTTGAGGGTAGGAGGGCCCTACAGAGAGATCTGGACGGGCTGGATCAATGGGCCAAGGCCAGTGGCATAAGATTCAATGAAGTCAAGTGCCAGGCCTTGCATTTGGGTCATAACAACCCCAAGCAGTGCTAGAGGCTTGGGGAAGAGTGGCTAGAAAGCTGCCCAGCAGAAAAGGACCTGGGTACACTGCCTGACAGCCAGGTGAGTATGAGCCAGCAGTGTGCCCAGGTGGTCAAGAAGGCCAACAGCATCCTGGCCTGGTGTATTAAGAACAGTGGGGTGAGTAGAAGTAGGGAAGTAACTGTTCCCCTGTACTCAGTGCTGGTGAGGCCCCACCTTGAGTAATGAGTTTTGGGCCCCTCACTACAGAAAAGACACTGAGGTGCTGGAGCATGTCCAGAGAAAAGCCATGAGACTGGTGGGGGGACTGGATAGTGAGTGTTATGAGAAGCGGCTGAGGGAACTGGGGTTGTTTAGTCTGGAGAAAAGGAGGTTGAGGGAAGACCTAATTGCTCTCTACAGCTACCTGAAAAGAGGTTGTACCAGGGTGGGGGCTGACCTTTTCCCTCCAGTGAAAAGTGACAGGACAAGAGGAAATGGCATCAAGTTATGCTGGGGAGGTTTAGATTGGGTATCAGGAAAAACTTAGGGAGCGTTGTTAGGCATTGGAATAGGCTGCCCAGGGAGGCAGTGGGGTCTCCATCCCTGCAGGCATTTTAAAAGACGTTTAGAAGTGGTCTTGAGGGACATGGTTTAGTGGTGGTTGGCAGGTTAGGGTGATGGTTGGACTTCATGATCTAAAGGGTCCCTTCCAACCAAGACAGTTCTATGAAGCTCTTAGCAAGATACACGCTTACCTGACAGATCTTGTTTTAATGGATGAAAAAGTAAATTTAAAACATCCTAAGTTCTGATGAATCCAACTAAACCTTATACTACACATTGTTAAGGTACCCATTATTTAAGATGCTCCCTTTGGCTAAGAAGTAGCCAAAAAAGGTGGCAGGTTCTGTCACATGAGCACCTGAGATGATAGGTAAAGTATACTTCTGTACTTTTACTGAAGTAACACAGCATGATTTTGGCAGAGAATTCTAGTAACTATTTGTATTATCTTTCTTAGTATAACCACCTTAAAATGGTGGATGTAACATGCAAGCCATACAAAAAAAGTATCATCACACAGCACCCCAACAGCTTTGGAACTTTTTTCAGGACAAACAGAAATGGGAAGTTTGCTCTGAAGTTCTTTATTGTCCTGTCAAATTGTCCTACAAAAAGCAAAAAAGTACAGTGACTGATTGGTAAGCACATTCCTGTTCTCTACGCAAGCCTATCGCAATTCTGCTCTTTCACCACGCAAATAAGTTAATTGGATTTGGGCTTTGAAGGCCACTTGTCATTGCATATGAGACTTCATATTTTATTTTAAGCTCTGTCCCTCTTACAGCACTTTTGGGGTGCGTGCGTGAGTGTCAAAGCATTTTCCGCAGTGTGTCTTATGGGGACAACACTGCCATTGTTCTGAATCCCTTCCTACTCCAAAATTAATACTAGGTCATACACTGACTTCTGAAAGACAAATATATTAACCAGATGGTACAGGAGTGAACACATGTGTAGCCAGAAATCACTAGGGCCTTTTAGTCATTTTCAGTCTTCTCATATGGGCTCCTAAACTAGCCCAAGTCTCAGGAGAAAAAAAAATAAAATCAAAAAACATCAAGATGACAACAAAAGCTCCTTCAGAGCACACAAAGACCATCTTCTTGCAGTAGACTCTGCAACATTATTATAGTACCTAAGAACCCTAAAAATTGACTTGAATCTTCATGGAAGTTAACAATACATTAACTTTTTCTATGCTGAAACACTCACAGACAGATAGGATCATCTATGCAATTAATTAGCTGTTCACCACAAGCTTGAAATCAGTCACAGCACGGAGTACTTAAAGAAACTCCAGTTATCTACACACAGAAAATGCTCCTAAGAATTATACAGGCACCAGGTCCTTTCCATCATCTGCAGGTAGACCTCAAGCAAATGGCTCAGTGATCCCAACACACTTCAAAAAAAAAAAAAGAACATCAGAAAAATGTCACTGACTTCCTCTGAAATGCCTGAAATAGTTTTGCAACAGAACAACCCCTCAACTCTTGCTTCCCCGTCCTGGCTAAAACACTCAGCTTTTACCAGCTGTCCCAATACAGCTATCCCGACAACTCTGAAACAGATCATTCTAAACTAGTTCTACCATTCATTATTGATTTTCTAATTAAACTGAGCATTCCTTAGCTCATTTTTTTACTGTTGCTCAAAGTCATATGACCTTCTTAGCTATGCAGGGCCCTTTGAAGAGTTACATTAATTACTCTAAGCATCCATACAACACTGTAAAGGCACATGTCTTAATGTCTTACATTCTACAGAGAACTGTAAAATAAAAACATTAAGAATTATGCCACACACCTTCCTGAACCCTAAGGAATATTTATAAATACTTCCCAATACAATCTCCAGTAAATAAGCTTACAAGGCCACTAGCATTTGGTTACCATCAACCTTCGTAGTGGTTCACAATGGGGGTGATACAGTATTTCTCATTTTTGTTCCATGCTGTTAATCAATCCAAGAGTCTTGCTGCAGAGCTGAACTGCAGGATTTCCCCCCTCAACACTGGTTCTGTGGGACCAAGTCTCAGATATCAAGCCACATGAAATGTCTAGGGCTCATTTTCTTATTCTTATTTAAAGAAGCCACAGTAGCACAAAGACCAAGCAATGTATTACCCATCTCAATACTTCACTGTGAACCTTCTTCCACCCCACTATCTGTATTGGTCTTGCAGAGTTAAATATTAAAAAAATAATCCCTCTCAGAATTCCGAAAGAGAAATGTTCAAGTTGCGAGAAACAACATGTATTTCCTGTATGTTCTTCAGTTCTACTGACAGGCATCTTTAAGAGAGAAGGGTTTAGAACGAGCTTTGACACACAACATAAGCTTAAGGTTTCATAGCAAGTATGTTTCAGTCCTCTTTCCCATTTAAGTTCACGGCCCTGCTGTCCTTTTAGCCCATGTGTAACTTCCAAGAATTGACTGCTGCTAAGGGGTTAAGAAGTTTGAACTGTGCCTCTCAAACACTGACTAGAATTCTGAATAAATATACTGTACATGGCAAGTTTTATATTATTACTGAGACCATAAAGAAAGAAGTCTAAGAAGAAACATGTGAGCTAAAATGGTGGTGTGCATTTTCAGTAATGCAGTAAGTTACTTCTTTCCAATCCCTGGATTCAAAGGGCCTGGATTTCTGAAGTCATGATGAGGCAGTTACCATAAGCAGAGGCCTGAGAATTAAAAGAAAATTAAGACATCTTCATTTAAAGGGCATTCTGAAAAAACGACTGCATGTTTCTATATATAGCTGTTCTCTAATCTTTAAGCGATAAAGTAGATTTCTGTTTTAATCAAAAAAGCACTTTACAATTCCTAAGACTTTAGCTTTTAAGAAATCCTTGTAGTTAAAGAATTCAAGACAAAGAATAGGTAGAATTGCTAAAAAAAATATAACATGCTAGCCCTGGGGACTTAGCATATAAATGAAATACATGTCCAGTGTCAGCAACATCTTGGAGCGGAAGTTTGCAACTCACAAGATAGATCTATGACTACCATCATCCAAATATGATGTGATAACAACAAGAAGCAGGATAGGAGTCAGGAACAATTAGTTTTATTTTAAATATTGGTATAGCTTTACAGTCAGAAAAAATTCTTAAATGAGTAGACTTGCAAAGGGGTTACAAGAAAACTACATGCTTGTCCTTGACACAAATCTTATACTCTGTACAGCCCACGACTACCCTGTTGTATCTACAGTCACCAGTAACGCATCAGTGAATAACATTCCTGCAAAGACTCACCACAAATTTTCTGCTCGCTGTTGACACTTATGTATAGATGGGGAAGAAGGTTGCCATAACTTCTGAAGTTAATTAGAAGTAATCATTGTTATTAAGTGTATTTATTAGTCTGATAACCTCCTGTTATAAGGCTAAAAGAAAAAGAGTAAAAATACATACAGGCCGATGAAAAATAGTGAAATAAATCTGGTCTTGCATGCTAAAAATCAAAGAAAACATGCCTAGTTTTTAGACAGCTTGCTCTTATTTTCAGTGTGCTGATGGGGGAAGTGATTCATAACTGGAAACACAAAAATCCATATTGTATTTGTAGATACAACATAGCAGGAAATTTACCAGAGCTTAAAATTATCACTTACCAAAATCTACTCTTGTTAGTATGCACTGCATGGGATGGTCAGTTGTATGCCTTGTCGTCGTTGCACCACTTTCATAACAAGTTGCACACAGATCGTAATCGTAGCAAATTAAACACTTGTATCGGCGACCTCGGAAGTTTCCTTTTAAACATGCATCACAGCTGACACCTGTAAACAAATGAAACTGCTTTAGAACAGCAACAAGCACACTGGGTTTTTTAAGAGGCAGATTTGTAGCTACTGCCTCTCAACAACTAAAAGGAGCCAGACATCTCTGGTATGTACAGCTGACACGACTCAATTTTTAAATGTATTGATGTCTTTTAAAAGACACTGCTCTCCAAAAACTAGAATCTTGAATTCCTGAAGCAAAGTAAGGGTAAACTTGAGCATGTGAAATAATAACAGGTTTAATTACAAGATGTCTCTGGATGCACCTTCCTACAGGCATCTTTTCCTGGTAGTATTGACTAGTATTTTGACTGTTCAGTTCAGAATCTTGGGCCAAACACTCTTTTAAAAAGCAGTATAATGGCCGATCAAGAGGAAAAGCAGCCAAACAATACTCCACAGTGGTAAGCAAACTAACCACTGACAAAAATGCAGTAGTTTTTTAGCCTTTACTCTTACACTTGCCAACACTTTAATCCCGAAAAACACTATAGCAATCACTGATGTTCTATGTGGGGTTGAAATTAGGACTTTCCCTCATTGTAAATAACAGAAAAAAAGGGTATTTTTTTGGAGTTAGGCTACCTCAGTTCTCTCCACCCTTTCTTTCTCAAGCTCAATCTCTGAACTGTAAGTCACACTGCATGTCTCAAAAATGCTTTATCGCTTCCAAACACTCTCATTTTCCCTGTGTGGTTTCAGTTCTCTGTTGGTTACTTAGTTAAGTGCAGAAGTGTCATCATCTTGTAATCTGTCCTTCAACTGCAGTAGCAAATTAAAGGCCTCCACTAAAGAAAAGCAGTGAGGGTAATATTTTGATCAACATACTCTTTCAGCTCAGCTAAGGCATGTAATTCATAGCTTGGTACCAGCACAGACAACTTTTCAGGGAAATAAAACTGCCAGAACAAAATAGTCACTCTGGTCATCCTTCTTATCTTTTAAAACTAGTTGCAGGGACTGGTGCTAACTACAGAGTTATTTTTTTCCTTGCATCTTTTGTTGTGCAACTCTACTCTGAATAGAAGCTTTTCCACATGGAATACAGGAATGCAGCAGGAAGTAATTTCTTTTAAGTCTCTGCTACTCATTCAAACAATTGCACCACCATACTTAGATGAACAGTGGACAACATTATTCTATCCTTTTTTTCCTTTGGTTTCTTTATCTACAGGGATCACTCCAGGCATTATTCAATCATTTGTACTGTCTAAGCACCATGCTTATATAAATACTGAACATGTTTCTTTAGTTGCCTGACTTAGCATCTACTTTGAAAGTATCACTCCACAGAATAGTGCTACAGAAGAAAATATTTCCAGAACCTTTGTTAATAGCCTCAAAACCCCTATATTTTCAGGATGGTCCTGTTAGATTCTCCAAAGTCATGTGTGTGGGCGAATTTTTTCTTACTTGACATACTTTTTGCTGAAGTTTCATCCGTAATTTCTGGAGGATCTTTAACAATCATGGATGATGTGGACACAGGGCAACTTAACTTCTGAGAATGCCCGCATGTTAACTCTGTAGAATGAATTCTATTTCTTCAGTTGTTTCCTTTATTTTTCTTACATGGAAACCTAAAACAGTTTACCTGTGCAGTACCCTATCTCCCCAACAATGCGTACTGTACACAAAACACTTATCAGTAATTGGCAGCACTGCAAATCTTTTTGTCGCCTACAAAACTTTCTAGAGAACACCTGATCAGCAAGTTAGATATCACACTGAGATAAGGAGATTAGTTCAACTTGGGGTCTATGTCAGGCACCAACAGCTCTCCAGGTGAAGTATTAAACCATGGTTGTCCAAGGAGCCATATTTTCCTCACTTTTTTCTTTTAAGCTCGTAACATTTGATGTAAGGCAGATGTAACCATCTTTGCAACAGTCGAACTCTTCCTATCACAAGTTCTCTCAGACATCTAGATCCTTCCTACCTGAAAGAAGGACATGTTTTTAATAGGTCTTCATTTACATGTTTTGCTCATGCCAATACTTCTGCCTGCTGCTCCAAACTGCAATCCCCGTACACTTTGGTACTAACTTTGGAGAAATTCAGCCACAAACATCAATCACAGCACAATGATTGTATTTACAACTTAAGAACATTTCTGGTAGAAGTGTGTAACAAGGTCTTTATCAGAAACACTACAATCTTAGTGGAACAGAAACAACTAATATTGTCATAACACATCACAGCTGCTATGTCAGATCAAATGAACACGAAGTTAGAGACAGCATGCTCCCTACCCCTACAACTCTCAAGGTTAGTATCTTGCTACAACTACCACATCCTCTAGAAATCAGCTGTCAACAACAGATTTTCCATTTTACTTTTACATCCTTTTGTGTAGCAGAGAATGAAAACCACAAGAGGGAAAATAATTCAATTAAAAGTCTCGGTTTTGAAGCTAAATTTATGCCCAAACCCCCAGATCATTCCTTGAATCCAATAGCGGCTCTTTTCCAGAGGTTATATCAATTACTTTTTCCTTTCTTTCTACAACAGCCTAACCCCACAGTCAGGTCTGTTAGTGTTTGTCCTGTTCAAGCCTGTTGTTACTTGGCTACCAAAACCTCACCCATTCATCCAACCTGGGATCTGGCAACTGAAATACTCAGACAAAGAATCTCTACCCATGCTATTCCTTCTACTATAGTAAGCACTTATTTCCCTGTCAAAGTTTTGCATTTGTTTTTAATTTCTCTCTAATCTTTACAATGACTGGAATTTCAAAAGTTCTTTTCCCTGCACAAACCTAAGACACACAAAGATAACATATTCCAGTCAACACAGCGTGTCTTTTACCAGATGCCTACCCAACATCTCCCTTCATCTGCCTTATGCTTGCAAATATAGCAGGTATGTTACATAACCAAGAATGTCATACTAAACCAGATGCATGCCTATTACTCACAGGTTTTGAGGAGAAAACATACTCTGGAGGGGTTCACTTTGAAGTGGGGAACAACAGCCAGTAAAGCACTAAAGAAGAACCTGAACAGTGTGTGATGACAATTTAGAAAGCATACATTTCTTACTTGCAGAAAATACTACTGATTTCATTTAATGGAACCACCCTCGAATGAAATCAACCCCAAATGGGTTGCTACACAGTGAGAACAACTGATTCACCTTTTGCAAAGCAACGATTTGGAGTGACCAGAGTTAGAAATACTCATTTTAATTACAGATTACATTTTCATTAGCATCGATAATAGAGGTGGCTCCCTTACTCCGGGTTTTTTTCCCCTCTTTTGTACTGCTATACAAGTACCCACATATACCACATAACACCTAATTAAAACCTTGCTGCTCAGTGACAACGAGGTTTCTAATGCAACACGGTTCCACTAGAGGGTGGCATCGTCCTAAAAGCCTGAGGAGTTTTGGTTCACTTTAATTTTAATCAAACTTCAAGTTCTGCAAGTTTCTTCAGCAGAATTCCCTCAAAATATCAGCAGTCTCAGTTGCCCCAGCTTCACATCTTGAGTGAAATTAAGGAGGCATTCTAAGAGTCCCATTAAAGAAATGTTTTACCCTTCAGTACAAAATTCTTACTAATTTTTTATCAAGTCATCCTACGCTTTCACCAAATCCAGGACAATGACTTCAGGGAAAATACTATCACACAAACTTGTTATATGTATCATGTTGAATAGTCATGTTTAAAAAAATCCACCACCACCCCCTCCCCACACCTTTAATATTTTTTAACAGCCAACGATAATTTCTCTTAAAGCATAGAATTGTTTTTGCTAGGAATTAGCTAAAATGAAAGCAATTTCTCCTGGGTTTAACAGAGACCAAAGGAAGCGCATAGTTGGACTTTGTAATGGAGCAAATTATGCTGGACAAACTGTGGTTCAAATACAACAGGATTGATTTGGTTTTACAATTACAAGCAAAGCTAAGGTGTCACATCAATTAACTGTCCTGAATATCCCATTACTGCCTCATATAGACACCCACTCTTAACACAATAAAGGTTTCCATCCCGCCCGCCCCCCACCCCCAGCCCCTCACTTGGCCGCCTCAGATACTACAGGCAAGAACAGTAAAAGCCCAATAATCTGACCCAGATAAAAATGGCCTGTGAAAAACTGTATAGAACTCCAGATTTACTTTTTTCCCCTTAGGAAGGCCATATGGTCAAAAATAAAGTATACACAGATACTGGAATATATATATATTCCTGCCTCAATGTAGGTTTGTTAAACTTTATCAATACTTTGCATGTATCATTTATTTTTAGTAATTTCAGAGAATGTCATCCACTAATCACTAGAAAACACTGAATATGAAGCCTCCATTCTGAATATTCGAACAGTGGAGACAGCAACATTTAGCTCTCATAATCCTTGTGCTACCCCTGAGAATTAAACTCCTTTTGCTGCTTTAGCAACACATGGAAAAAAAGGGTCATTTCACCATTTAACATGCCTGTCAGCAGCTCAATGCCCAAAAATCCATCATTTTAGCCTGTAATTTAAGTACTGGTTTTAATTCAGCAGTGCTCAGAGTGACAATGACTATTTCTTTAATGTCCAACATAAGCATAAAATTACCCTGTCAATGATTTCTTCTCCAGACTGTAAAAAGTCAGTTACTCAAGCATTTTCTTCCTACCATACATGAAGAACTAAAGGAGTTCAACCTTCTCAAAGACTGACAGAATTACATGCAAGGGTACCGCTGACTTTCAAGGGAACTGGACAATCTTAAAGGTTTCTGCCTTGCTAAGGTCACCTCCAAAAACCCCAATTTTTGAAGGGCACGCAAGTGAAAACTAAAAGTTTGTGTTACTTCTTTTGTGGTATAAAAGGTGCAACCTGTGTACTGCACTTTCATATTCTGACAATCATAAATAACACCACTTTTAATATGGATCTAATCACTTCAGTGAAAGGCACTCTTCCAGTGCATTGGTTTGTTGTGAGGCTTTTGCTTGTTTCAAATACATTTGCTTGACATGACTATCTCACCTGTAGCCTACATGCCATGTGTCAACCTCAAGCCTTAAAGCAAGACATTCTAAGCAGTTCAGTTGTTTCTAAGACTGAAGATGTGAACATACATGCTGTTTGAGAACATTAGAAAAACAAATGCCAAGTAATCCCTACTTTTAGTAGCCTCACCTCTTAAAGCAGACTACTGTCTAATTTGAGACGTTAATTTCTAGGAATAGAAACTTCTGTTGTTCCTGTGAAACATTCACCAGAAATTCAGCTAAACCATAAAATTCTGATTTTTCTCATGTGCTTACTAAAGCAGACTGAAAATAAACATCAAGAAATCCTACAACAGAGCATAGTCCAATAGCCTTCCAGCTCCAAGTCCTGAACAGAAAACGCACACACCATACCCCTGAAGTAACTAAAAATGCACCATCCCCTCACACATCCTGTGTGCAACAGGACTGAACATGCATCATTTTCCTATAGCAGTGGAAGAAGCAGCAGCCAGACTAGAATGACTGCAAAAAGTAGGATTAAAGCTGCAGGCAGAGATGATGCTCACTTGGAACTGGAAGAAAGAAGGGGGATGAGGGGGAGAATCAGGCCAACATCAGGCCACGTGCAAAAAGGCTTTTGTTTTTAAAAAGCACTCCTCCTTCCTTTCCAGAGTCTGGAGTAGAAACATATTCTACATCTTGTCATTTCCCTGTCCTTGAAAAGCTTCATGAAGCCCACTTGCAAGAGCTGGTTTTAAAAGAAAGAATTGAGTAGTACAGCTGGCCCAGCAAGTTCCAGCCTTCCTCCTCACATACAAGGTCAGTCAGTCTGCTGCCAAAAAGAGTTTTTCCACTTTTGCTTTCACATCCTAAGCTGTGGAAGTACACACACAACCATTTCAGTCATCTAGGGCATCAGGAGCACTGCAAAACACATTCAACACTATGTAGGAATGATACAGGAGGGAGAGAGGGAGAGATACAGCTCCCCATAGCAGTAGTCATCTGCCTTTCCCATGAAACGGTCTTCTTTTCTCCAGAATTCCCAGATTCATTAATTAGTCACGCCTTCCAGTTCTGATACCACGAGAACCTCACAGCTGACTGCCTCAGATCTCCATTTCAGATGTGCAACAGAATACATGTCTCTGTTTCATCCTGTACACCGAGGCAGTCAGGGAGGAGTGACCCAGACACAAACTAGCATCTGTCCAGGTAGTTAAAACTTATTTTAAGGACTATGTGTAAAGGATGAAATAAACTTGTGCTGGTTAGTTTCATTTTACTGATTCCTAACTTTAATTTGTAATCTTTGTAAGTCCATCCATTTCTATTTGTTTACATAACTTATTTTAAGACTGTAGTAGCAAACCCAGCCAAACAAGACTACTACAATCCCTTTTATTTCCCTAAAACACCATCAAAAATCCACTGGATATTGAAAAGCCAGTCAACATCTCCAATTCAAACTTTGAGGAAAGCCACAATATTCAAATATAACAAGTAGGGCTAGTTTTAGTCTTTAAAAAACCCGCATACTAAAATGCTAGCAAAGTATTTGTAGTTTTTCAGTATCTGAATCTAAAAAATTAAATGGTTTCTTACTTTAGGATTTACTACCCACAGGCTGGTTCCAGGCAGCTCCTATGTACCAGTCATACTGCCAGGTAGATGGCATCCCATGACACCAATGACATTTATACAGCAGGTCCAAGAATAACTTTGCCACCATTCACACAAATTCGAACACAAGTGAACATTTAAACTTTTTTTAAAATGCACCCCAGAAACAGTAGTGGTTTCACTATCGCCTTATCTGAAACTGAGAGGCAAGTTGTTTGCTTCCAATCCCAGACAGATGACATTAGCAGCCAAATAGTAAATCCTGTGCATGCAACTTTCTTTTAAATACAAGTGTATAAAAAATTCCAAACAAAACCAGTATGAATTTACTGATCATTGTCCAAAAATCTTTGTAAAATTCATCTGCCCAAAGTACCATGCCACTGAAAAAGAGGATGTTACACAAGTATTTCTGTAAGACTACAGTTAAATATTGCTCTTTTATTCTGACTTAAAATAGGCTCTGTACAACTGCACACACAGACATAAACTCACTTGGTTCTCGTCATTATTAAACTTATAATCTCTCTATGCAGTAAGAGCAATCACTTGTATGCACAGTGTTTGCAAAGAGAATCTGCAGATTCTTTCATATCTCTAAATATACTGCTGGGACACCACCCACATAAACCAGAAATTGCTCTAGAAGCTGCTGAAAACTCTGAACTTAGAGGCATCACTATATAGCCTAAGTTGCAAGACAACTACTTTCCTGACAAGCTAGGTGGAATACCTTCCCACCCCCACAACAGAGAACAATCTTGGCAGGACAGATGATATAACACATTTGTGTCAAAATACAGAAAGCAAGCATGAATGAAGAAAGGATTTTAAGAAGTCCATAGGAGCCTCAGGAAGATCCTTCAGGTAAGGTAAGAAAGCAGCTGCAGGAGACCAATTCTCAAAATACTTAACTAGTTTATCCTGTTTCTAACCAAGCAATTTTGTTTAGCAAAATACAGATGTGGAATCCACCTTTACTGAAGGAGATCTATCATGTTTGAAACCTCCTAGAACATTTGCTGTGCCTTCTATTTTGGTTTCTTACTTTTGCAAGTTACTGCAAACAAAACCACTTTCTTCAGATATATTAGCCAAAAAGCTAGACGTGCACTACATAGTTACTGACAATCTAAGTAGTGTTTTGTAGGCTTTTGTACCCTGATCAGACTCTTTACTAATTCTTCCTTAAATCAGAAAGGGAAAACTCAGTTACAGTTTGAAGTCCTGGCCTTCTACAGCACAAGGATGTTTTCACTCAAAGTACCACAAACTTCTGTTTTTTCAACAAAAGAGCCAAGTATCTTCACTAAATAGAGTGCTACTTTTAACATATCTAAACATTTAGAAACCAGCAGAACTCTTAACCTGTCATGAGAACTGTTTCACAGTGAAAGATTGCCAGATGTGTTTAAGACTTTTAAGGTAGAAACTATAAAGTGCACACTGCAAGGATTTTTTTATCCTATTTGGATTTCTAATTTAGTATTTTACACCAGGTTACATATCTTTTATAATTCAATTAATATAATTTAACTTGGCCACCAAAACCATCACAGCATGAAAGCCAGCTAAAGTACTATAAACACATTAAAATTAAGCAAATTGCAACACATTTATCAGCGCACAGAAAGTTTGTAATGTGGCAGCAAAGGGAACTGGCACCAGACACGACCTTATTTAACAACTCTGTTAATCTGGAAAATGGCAAATAGCATGTGAATTCTATTAACTTAAACTGACACAGCTGTAAACAGTGCCAGGGCAAGAAAATAACAACACAGCACTGGGCTAAATCCTGTATCCAGCAGAATCAACAGCCATGTTTCTTATTTAATAGGACATGACCAGGTTCCTGAGTGTCTTTCAGGACTAAAGAGGCAACAGAAATACCCAGCTCAAGCAAAAAACCAACCAAAAGAACTGTGCTGAGGTGGGAAGAACATCACATACAAATGAGTTTTATAGGTGTTAGAAACCCAGAAAAAAAATCCTACAAACCAATTAAACAGAGTAACTTACTTCTCTGTTGAGCCCTGCAAGAATTAAGTAGCCGCCTTCTCAAAAAATAAACCTTTGCATTTTTGACTTAGGGTGTTAATTAGGAGTGACAAAAAAAGGAAAAACAAATAAGGGGAACAAGACACATGTCCAGTCAGTCTTGGGATATAACCACGTGGCTCAACTGAGCAGGTAAGTCAAAGCACTTGAAGACTAGACGGTGTTGACTCCTTTTTTATCAGCCAGTTTCAGGCAAGAAAAGAACATCACTACAACACTTGTGAGAGACAAAATTAATAAATTTTCCTTGCAAATTTTTACCTTTGCAAAAAGCTTAGCAGAAATTAAATACTTGAGGTACACCTGATGCATAGCTCTGGTATGAGCTCCACTTCCTTTCACACCCTCAGACTCACCCCTTGACCCTCTTACACTTAAACATTCCCCAAATAGGGAAACATGATAAGCTTTCTCCCCACAACACAGAAAGGAGGTGAGATTTAACTCAGGCAGCACTGCAGGAAGCAGGCAGCTCTGCCTGAGCAACCACCGAGCTAGTAAGTGAAAGACAGATTCCATGCAGCAAGTGTTCCGGCTCTCGCAGTAATGCCTTGTGATTACAACATGTCTCACAATAGCTGAGACTTACAGTAAGGCTCACACAGGGTGGTCTGGAAACACAGACTTTTCATGTCAGGAAAACACATCCACAAAGCAGCTGGGAGAGGGAGGGAAAGAAGAACAAGTGGTTCTCCACTAAAAAAAAGCAGCAACGCCTGACACATGGCAGGCAGCCATACCTAGATTCACCCTGATCATCCAGTTAGCTATGTTTGCAGAGAGGAACACAAGGATACTTGCAAACTTAGAGCCTACTTTCAAAATCACCATTTTGAATGGCACCAGAATCAAAAACAACTTACCTTTTCATAACACTACAAGTGGTCTTGGAACTTGTAAAAATAATCAAGTTTCTCTCAACACGTGACAGAATGACAAAAAGTTTATTTTTTGAAATGTCAACAGGAGGTTAAAAACCTACAGTACGTTCACTTAAGTAGTAGCAGTGTTCTGCTCTAGGCTTTTTCTCAGGCATGTTTCTTACTGTGAACATACACAGACTGCCTTGGCAACCACTTTTACTCCCACTCTATTACAGAGAGCAGCTTCTCAGGCTGATAACGTGTATGCAGAAACTACAATTGCTTATGATGTGAAAGCTACAACAGAGAAGTGGTGTGGGAAGTGCAGTATCCTCAAGTAAACAAAGGTTTCATGCCTACTTTGGTCAGTCTTTAGGTTTGTTCCATTCCTCTCTCCCCTTCTTTCCCATTCTCTGTGGCACATTTCTTTGCTAAATGCTCCTATGTTTCCCGGATTGGCAACCCAGCCATTTGCCAGCCACACCATGAGGGGGAGCCTTTCTCTTCCCCTCATTACTAAGGGTTTAATTTGGCTTTATTACTTTTAGGGTTTTTTTTGTTCTCTTATACCACATACTATCAGAATAGTACCCACTGAACACTTCCCTGGCAGTCTCATCCATCCTCTACACATATATCCAACTTTTCAAAATCATTTACTAATCACACTATTTGAAAGTGAGTCATATCATCTTCCTAAATTGCTTTCATTCTATCACTAAATACTAAAAACCATCACCAATTTACCAAGATCACAATCCCTGAATATTCAGAGCTTAGTATTTCTCCTGTAATTAGCTCAATCTCCTAAAAGAATTTAAGAAAAACAGCTTTAAAAATATTTCTGTTCAAATCTATCCTAAAAGTAAGCCTGCTTCTCAGAAAAATAAAACCCACAGAAAACCCCACTCAAAAAACCCTCAACCCAAACAAAAACCTACTACACAACTGGATTTCTAATCCAACATATCTAAAAAGGAAAGCTTCACTTTGGACCAGTGTAAGAGAGAAAGAGTGCAAGTCTGTCAAAGTTGTATCAAAGGACCAATTCACTGTAGAAAACATGAAGTTCATCAGCTTTACTATTATTCTCCCATAAAATACCAATCATGTTAAGACATTTAAGAACAGGGAGAGTTCATTTTTATTCCTTAAACTGAAAGCAGCCATGTACAATTTTAAAGCAATAAAGCAATCTGTATTTTTTATCTGTACAGAAACTGATGCTACATTAAAGTATTTACAGCACCTATTTCAGGGAGAAAGTCCTCTGAACAAATCACTGCAGTTTCAACCTAATGGCTTTGCTGCAGTTAGAAACAATAAACGGTGGAACAAAGACCCAAAAAAAGAGATTTTTTTTTTTTCCATCTATCCTACCAAAACTCAGATGTCTCAAATCCTCATTTTAAACTTTAATGAAGCAAATGGCCAAGCACTCTGACTTAGACCACAAGAGTCAGACAGGTACCACAATTCCCATCACCTTGCTTTAGGCAAAAGCTTTCTGCAAGCCCCCATCTTTACCCAGAATAGGCGACAAGAGCGATTTCTGGCCATGTGCTAGAACAAAACATTCAGAATTAAAAAACCATCAAAAACATTTGGAAAACTGCATTAGTACACAAGTTCAACAGCTAGATGAAAACAGTCTGAAACTTAAGTTGCTGAGAAATAGTTAGTACAGGAATCTAATTCAACAATTGAACAACTACCAAAAAAACCCTACACAAACCTCATTTCCCAGAGTTCTTAAAAAGAAAACAAAAAAAAATTTTTCTCAAAATAGCAGCAGACAGCGATTTGTAAGGAAGTTTTTATTTGTTGGATGACCAGAATAAAGCAGGTGTTTAATAATACAGCATTTTATCAAAACAGATAAAACATACCTCACTTCATAATCTAAGATGCAAAGAAAGGAAACATCAAACCCCACTATTACTCACTACTAAAAGGAAAAAATCAACTGTAGGAACCAATCTTGGTAGATACTCACTTGAAGTTTCTAAATGACCTGCCTATTACAAAAAAGGGGAGGGAGCTCTGTATAAAGATACTACTGAAGAAAAACCTAGATAATCAAGCTGGGTAAGGTGGAGACACCAGAGTATTTTCACTGTTTTACCTCAGTTTCTACAATTTGAAAGCACAAAAATAAAACATTCATAACACTGAAAACTACAACATTTTTCTTTATGTTTTCAGATTAACTTGTAAGCTCTGTTCTGTTTCCCATCACCAGACTCCACTTGAATTCCACATAAAATGTTACTTTTTGCACACTAAACTGCTGAACTGTTGCAAGTTCAGATGCCTGTGAGCAAGAACACCCTCATGCTTAGATCTTCTGTAACAGGACACAAAGATGTGCCTCATCACACTTGGTGCTGGATTCTCAAGTTTGATTTGGGAAGGTGTATCGAGCATGCAACCAGTTTTACCATGAAAACAGCCCAGCCTTCTCAGCTACAGATACCCATAATAAAAGTTGGATATTAGCAAGAAACTATCCATTTACTTTGGTGGTCTTCAAGACAGTGTCACTGAGGAGCAGGGATGAAAAGAGACCTTCAGGCCATTCAGCTGCAAAGAACATCTACATTTCTGGTGCCACTTGAGCCAACTGTTATTATAAGTGTTCTCTGTTAGAGCAGACCAACTCCTACAGAAAACAGTATTAACCTCCTTCCTTCCAAACTCTTCTGCATGTGCTGGAACTGACTGCTGCCTTACCTCACCGATAGACCTCTTGGTAGTGCAATGAAACTCAGAAGCAATTCAGCACTTCATACCTTTCCCAAGTTTGTAATTCTTTCCATGATTTTTCAGGAAGAGGTATGACACTGCATCTGAAATACTGTCCATGTAAAATATACTTTACAGGTAGAGTTTGAAGCTTTTTTTGCATTTGCAGACATCTTTCAGTGCAGGTAACAGACCCATATACATCAATTTAGAGCCTACTGTACAGCCAATAATGAGTCCATTTTTCTTGCTTATGCTTAGAAGTCACCTTAGACTTGCTGCAGCAGAAATACAAAAAGATTCACAACCATATTACTTACACAGAACTTCTTCAGTCTTCTTTACCCTAAGGTCTGCTTCACCTTGAATATAAGTAATCAGATCAAAGTATCTCCTCTGTAGTTTTTTATTTCTGAGACATTCCTTGGAGTTCTGGAAGCTTTTCTAGAGTTCCTGGACTAATTGGAAGAATATACAGTATGGACCTTTACAACTGCTTACCAGTGACAAGATTTCCAAATGGTTAGTACTGTGAAAAAGCGTGTAGGCAGTGCCAGCCTACAGAGTAGGGTCTTCTCGTGCAGTATCATTACACAAGGAAGTGTCCATTTTCTTAAAAAGCATTAACTTATAAATAGGAAAGAAAGGAAAAATCGGTTGTGAAGGAACTCCATACAAAGCTTAATGCAGGCACTACAAAGAGTATTCATCAGCTGCTGACATGAAAAATTTGCACTGAAAACTAATCATGGTATTCTTCAAAGATAGAGCCTGGAGTCCTCCACCTCAATTCATTATCACCCCAAAGCACTTTACTCTTGGCTAGATAACAGTATTCTGACACACAATTCTGAACAATCTGCTCCTTCAGCTTTCTGGACACTTTTCTTCAGCTCCTAGTGTTTCCAGGAAGAAAATAGTAACTGAGCTTTAAGGTACAAAGAGAACACCACCTCGCAGTAACTGGGTCCAACCTTTCAAACCAGCATAGTATTATAAATAGAAAACATCACTAAAACCTATTAAAATCCTCTATTTGTACTATTTTCATAATGTGACTCCACCAGTTAAAACCTGAGCTTTTTCCTCCTGTAGATTGTCTGTGTCTAAATAAACTTTAGAAGTTTGGAGTAACACAATGTTACCTATAGCAACCTTTACCACTGCAAGTTTGATTAATAACAGTCTGTTTTCTAAGGAATCTTCACTTATAAATCTTTGCTTCTATATCAAAATCTCCAGCTGGTTCCTCAGCTCTTGATAACTCCCTTCAAGAATGCTGGTATGCCGTCAGATCCTGCCTGAACTTAAGCCAAAAACAACCTAGGAGAAAATACTGTTAGATCACAGTATCCATCTTTTCGGCACTCAGAAGAACAGTAAGTTTATTCTCCTTCACAGTTTTCCAAAATTGGAAGATAACAAAGGGAGAGGATAGCTGGAAAAATGTATCTGACCTCCAGAATTAAGACACTCTGCACAGCTACAACTTCTACTCAATCTTCTTAAATCTGTAAAGTATCTAATTAATATAATTAACAATTATAAGTCTAAGCAATAAAAAAGCTAATTGCTTACAGCAAAAGTAACCAACTTCTATCTTTGCAGTCAGAGATCAAACTACACTTACTGACATTTTCATCTTATCAGAACAGTACAAGGGAGAAGCACGAAATGAAAATAATCTGAGCTATTTTACATACATCTAGATTGAAAAAAGTTTAGACATGACATAGAAAGGTCTGCATTCTTTACCACTTACTTTTGCAAAAGTTAGATGTCTTCCTTCTAGGTCCACCCTCATTTCTTTCTCAATCTTACCTCATTTTCTACAGCTAGGTTTAGTAAATCTGTTCTGCACACCTACAAAATAATACTAACAAGAATTCAGGTTCTGAAGTTAGTGGCCTTCACTTCTGCAAAGTAAAGAAAGTAGAAAAAAAAAAATAAAACCTTTGGAATCTGTTGTCATAGAACTATGCCAGCCCAGTTCTGACCCATGTTCAGCTGCTTCTAGTTTTGGTGAAGCTGCTTTCAGAGACCAATGAATCTCAAGGTGTTTCTCACTACAGAAATTATCCCCTGGAAGAGAACCACTCGTACACTGATATACACAATACCCATACACTAAACACTGCTTGTGTTAGGGACATCTCATTACTGCTTATACTAAAAAGTATATGCAAGTGCTTGCAGTAATTCTAGTGTTTGCTTTATTGACATGAAAGTGAGGTGATGGTATCCTGAACATAGACAAGCCTTTGTGCTCAAACCAGATTTCTTCAGAGCTAATTTCATTGAATCAAAAAAGTCCAAACAAAGGCTTGTAGTCAAGACTCCCAACAGTTTCAAGTCCACTCCAGTCAGGTGAAAACTGATTCATAAGCATGTACTGCTAACCCACACACAGACTTCTAAGTTATGCAGAAAATAAATTCCCAGTAAAACTTGCAAGACAGAAAGTACTGACAATCACACAAGAAGTCCTTACATGACTATATCCTAACGCATTTCTGACCTTGAAGAGTTTGTATGATCCGTTTCTGCCAGAGTTAGCATACTTGAGATAAGTACCCAGAGAATAACCACCTGTTTTACAGCTCACAGCACTGCTCTCCAGCCAGACACCTCCAGGATGCCCTCATTCAGTCTCCAAGTAAATAAAATCTTTCCTAGGCATAAAAAAAGAACATGCCCAGGTGTTTGCTTCCAGAAGCTGACATGAAGTTCCTGCCCTACCATGAAGCATCTGGAGAGCTACTCTGTCTGTAGGGATGTTGAATTTGTTTAGGAACTGGTTTAAAATTATAACTCTAATATGAATACTAATATTCTCAAGCCACTTTATCCCATCTGTCACATTAATTCATGCTAACTTCTACACTAATTGTTTATATATAAAATACATGGCCTCATCCTTTCAATTTGTTACAGTAAATAAGAGAGCTGGCCAATAGTAATTGCCTTTAGCCAAGAACACTAGCTGCTTTAGTACCAATATGCTAACAGCAGTCAGAGCTTAAATACTATTTACACTGGGAATCAACTTTTACTGAAGAGTTTTGTAAACAATGACTCTCCTCAACAAATTACAGGATTCATTAGTCATAACCTAGACAAGCAAGTAAAATTTTCACTACTAAAGCTACCTCATCTCATCTAACAAAAGAAAACCAAAACACAAATCCATCTCTGTAGTGTGCTAGAGAAACCATGGCCTTACGCTTTCAGCAACAGCTATTTTCTGAAATAAGCAAGGGGTAGTTCTGCTGCCATGAAACACTAGAGTTGTGCTTTCCTAAAAAGCTTACAGAGGCAGGCATTAAAACTTCTACTTGAATCCAACATGGGTCTGCAACTTCCACAGGTATTTTTGAAAATCCCACCCTCGAGCACTCTAAGGAAGAAAATAAGAGAGGTAGAGCACAGCAAAGGGAAGTGAGAACAATGACAAGGAAATAAGAGGGCAAAAGATAAAAGATCAAAGACAAAAAGAAGGAAAGCAAAGAAGATAATTTATCCTACCAGAGACAGCACCTCTTGTCAGTCAAGACAAGAAACATTGCCTCCCAAAAAGAATCTGGCACCAGGAAGTGGTAGAAGTGATGGGGGAAGACCAAATCTGACCTGAGGTAAGAAAAAAAAAATGGAGTTATGATTTTTTTTAAAAAAAATTGTCTGTTGCTTCATCTTATCTTTGCAATATATTCTTTTTAAAACTCAGGTTTTTTAATTAATGTCTTTGTCAGTGACACCAGTGGGATGATCCAAGTCATACGTGAAGCAGTATTTTACTAAAAAAAATGTGATATTCTATGCAAATACTGAAATAAACAAATTTATGATACTACAGAGAAGCTGTACAAAGTGATAGCTGCAAACAGTACATGCCACTGAAATGTCTCAAAAAGTGAAAAATTTTGAAAAATGGACTTGCATCTATAAAACTCTCTGCAATGGAGTACGAGACCACTAATTCCTATCTTTAGGGGACTTTCCCCGAGTGCTGCCTGGCAAGACAAAATCTCTACCTGATACGGAAATGGGAGAAACATCATGATGTCCAGGTTCCGTGTTTAATTGTAGTAAGAGTTTTACCCAGGTCTGGAACTTTTAGAGAAAGTCTCACAGAAGCTATAAATGAAGCTATCACAATAGAAAGGATTAACACGGTCATGGTATTTGCAGCAGAGTGATGAATAGGCAATTTTAAGAGGAATTATCATAGCAAAGTAAATCACACACTAAGCCCCCTTCCTCACAATTTCAATATTTTAACACTAACAACAATAAAAATTATGTCAAACAAATCCATCTTCCCCCTAGCACTCATTCTCAGATCAAACCTGGGGGAAAAGAAAAATAATTTCCAAGTATGTCAAAGGTTCCTGTGACTTCTATACACACTTGAAGTCATTGGTTCTAGTTTGGAATTCACTTTTATCTGGCAGAAATGAAGCCATCACCTGCATACACCATGGAAATACCATTTTGTGACCTACAGATGAAGAGCAGCTATGCAAGTGATAAAAATCATATTAAACCTAAAGACACTTCTACAATGATGCTCCGAAGTTTCCACTTACTACAGACTTATTTATCAACTTACTATATGTCAATATTCCAGATAAAACTTTTTCAACAGCTCTAAACTGAAACCTTGGGTTTACATACATATATATATTCTAAATCAGGGAAACTAATGAGCTTGTCCATACTCCGCAGTGAATTCAAAATGGCCTTACTTCATTAATTAGAATTATGTTAAGTAGAGTTTAAAAAAATGGATAAAAATATGGATAGCTGTAAGGGCCACATGTACAAAAACCAGTAAGTTAACACCAGATATTCAGGTAACACTTCAGTGAAAAGCATAGAAACCAAATGTGACGTATGATTTGAGATACTTGATGGCCACATTTTTAATCTGAAAAAGTTAAGAGACATGTAGTATAAAGTTTAAGATAAAATCCAAACTAATTGTTTAAGCCAGATACTAGGTAGCCTCAAGGACTTTCAGTGGAAAAAGTTCTTCACTATCTCATTACATACTATATGAAAAAAGCACTTAAATTTTAATCACCCTCTTGAATTCATGACATCTTCTCCTTGTATTCAGAGCTGGAGATTACAGACTCTTACGCAGAAAATGCTTTTCTTTCTGATTCCTTCTCTGTAACAGCCTGAGGTAAGCACCTCTTCAATTTCCATCCATGCAGTAATTTCCCCCTCCTGTATGTCCTGAGTCAGTAACAACTCTGAGTTCTCTGAGCTCAACGTGCCCAAGCTGCTTACAGTGCCTTACAATGCTGTTTCTGGATGGGTGAACAACATGGCTACCTATAGGCACGCTTATACACAATCATCCATTCTTGTACCTAGAGCTACCAAACCCGCCCATGCATTGTAACTTCTGTGTAGGGAAGAATGCATTGTGTTCACAGGAGGATCAAACTCAAGTGATTCCAAGAACAAAACCCATGAAAACTCACAACTTTACCCATATTCAAATATATGTATCCTAGTATCAAGCCATGATCAGAACCATAGGAAATGCAATCTAACACAACTATATTCCTTTCTTGAAAAAACCTCACTGAGTGCAGTGGGACATACAGTATTCAACAAACAAACAGAAAAGTCTCCAATTTTTTTTTTTGCCACCACTGGTCAGCCTGAGCCTTTTACCACACACTTCCAAAGATTTGCTTTGACTATGGATTTTCTCACTGTATTTTCCCTGAAAGCATTTATCTGTAGCTTTTTGGCACAGCACATATATCAATGAATTAACTTTAATAGTATTTCTAAGTAGTATTTTCCTTCTTGAAATAAAGAGAAACAAAGGCATATAAAGATTAAAACTCAGTCCAACCTAACCCAGTTGCCCAATCTGCAGTATCAAAGGATGGATTTTTCAGAATCTTTGTTTTTCTCTACAGTTACGTCCTTTTTCAAAGCTTACCATTCAGTTACTGCTGTTGTGAATGCTCAGATCCCCAAATCCCGTAACATAAGAAACAAACAGCTAACAGTCACCTGTGAATTCTTGCCAAAGTGATTTGCTTAGTGTTCTCAAGACCTGTGCAGCAGAGGACAGGAGACTCAATCCAACTTTTCACAACAAACCTTCACTGTTGTGATACAGACCTTCCTTTTTTCCTAACACCTCTACCTGTTCATTTGCTGTACATTCCCACACACAGAGCACTACTCTAAAATACAGCCCCCTCCCACACACCTGAAAGGACACTGAGGTGGTATCAAGACAATAACACACAGCTGTATAATGCAAATACTAGAAAGAAGGTGAACTAGATCTGTCTGTGCAACTGACTTTTGGCACATCCCAACTCCTAAGTGCTGTTCTTCATATCTGCTCCTGTGTCCAGCAGTTTCTTGAATGTAGTAATACTTCTCATTAGTCATTATTCTGTTTATTTCTTAACGATAACTGAAGTAACAACAATAAAGATGCAACTATGAACAGTGACACCCACAGCTCTTCCTCAAATGTTATCAGTAATGTAAACATACAGAGCTATTTGAAAAGTTTTCCTCTTTTATTTAACATGCATAAATTTTATTTTTCCAGTACTGCTCAAGTAATTTGCATGGGTATCCAAACATCTCAAGTCCCTTCTAGTTCAAACAAAAGTTTGGAAGTATGAGTTATTTCTCCACTGTCTTTTCTATCTACCCCCACTCAATAGTGTTAAAAGTACCACACTTCTGAACCAGGTTTTCTGCGTAAGATACTGATATCAACCTTTCAACTTTGATCATGAAATCTTTCCCTCCTGTTTTCCAAATAATATTTGATCCACAGCATTACTTTGTATCACAAATGTGAGAGAAAAAAGGTCTCTTTATGTGTATATTTGGAGAACCTTGCATGACACATTCTGCATGAACAGAGATGTATTGGCTCACACACCATTGTTTCCCTACACCAGAGCCAGAAACATCTCTTGAAAATTAAAACCTAGCTTCCTTAAAACCAGCATCACTGATGTTTCCAGCTCTTCATTTTTAAATAATGATTCAGTCTCTTATTGAAAGTACAGTAAAGCAAATTACTGTGTTCCAATATTCTGAATGGCATTTGCAGCTGTCTACATCTAATATTAACATTTTGCCCTAAACACAGCTTACTAGTTATCACATTAACTTGTTTTCAGACACTGCACTACACCTGTAATTATATGTATTTTTATCATAAAGACTAACAACAGCATGAAGTATTTTACATATTAAGATATACACAATTAGAAAATTCTTTCTCCAAGTCAAGTATTAGTGCAAATTCAAAACACCTCACTGTTTTCTGCTGCGTGTACAACTGTCTGGATTTATTTTCAACAAAACTGATCTACGTAGCAACCTTGTCTCATAGAATTTGTGATTATCCTATACCATGGAACATCAATATTCCATGTTTTCTAAAGATGAAAGCGAAGTAGTAAAATGCATCAGAAGGCAACAAGTGATGTCACAGATGCAAGTTTAACTGCAAGTCACTTAATACTTCACCAATATGGTATTTTTTTGTATGAAAAGTATGTAATCTTATTACCTGAATTGAGGCCCTTACATGCAAAAATAGATTAACTCTACATTTAATGGCAAGTCCAAGTGACATGACATAAAATATTACAAGTACCTACCAACTGCTTAGCACTGTTTGTCTTAACACAAGTTCACAATGTTCTTCTGAAGCTCAAGTGTGACACAGCTATTGTATGATTATGAGGGGCAGAAATTACGTGCTTTTAATGCTTTAAAGTTTTTTATGGATAAAGTTTTATGTTTTGTATCATAATCACATAGAAGATGTCACCAGGCCAAATGTCCAATCTGTTCACTGTACAGCTAAAGACTGGAGCTAACATTACCCTTACATTAGCTGTCTTCAAGTGGTTGGTATGTATTCAAGTGTAACTCTAGGATTTCTTGATTTCAAAGATGAAGCTCTGTCTACTACTTTTAAAGATTTATTTATTTACCACTCTATTACCAAAAAAAGCACTTGATTTAAAGATCCTTATGAAAAACATTCACATACATACACACAACAGCGAAGCACTGAGACTCCAGCTCCCTCAAATACCAGGAGCTTGAAGCCAGCAGAGAACATTCAGAATCTCTGCATGGTCCTGACAGTCACAGTTGTCCCTTCCTAGCTGTTACCAACATCCATTCACAACTGTACTTCTTGTGGGACCAGGATTAACTGCAGAGCTGCAGAAATGCTGACAAATAGGTGCTGTCAAAAACCAACCACTGTATGCATTGCTGCTAGCTTTTTAAGCTTAAAGAATCTATCCCTTAGTGAAAATAAGAAAGTCTGGAACTGTGGCTGGCAGTGACATGCAGACCCCAAATGAAATAGTGCAGGTGGTGCGGTGGCTGGGAGCTCTCTGGGCCTGCCAGGTGTAGGGAACCTGAAGTCAGGCTCTCACAACCATTAATGCTGCAGCAGCCTAGTTTCACAAAAGCAGCAGCAAAAAATCATCTCTTAATTATGTTCCTAGAAGTTGTGATTCTCTACTTCTCAATGTTTCAACTGTCCTTGGTGGTGACTATTGGCACAGGAGAGAATCAAAAAGGAAGTATGTAACATGCAAAATACCTGCTGGTATACTGTCTGAAGTATTGAAAAAAATTACCTACCTGCTCCTTGTAGGCTGCCAAATACTACCCCACCACTTATTCCTCAACAGAGGGGCTAACCCAGAGAAACACAGCTTGTTGCTCCTATAAAGGGAACAACATGAAATCCAAGACCAGGGGATGACCTCATGTTGCATTCTAGAAAACCAAAGGCAGAGAATAACTAGTCTCTTAACACTGGATCACAGAACAAAAATGGTTTTGAAAAAACAGAAGCCACTAGCAATAGCAAGATGTGAACAAACACTCACAGCTACTCTTTACAGCATTACTAACAAAATCTCAAACACTAAATTAACATTTTGAGAAAGAACAATAATAATACATGTTATAGTTCTGCCCACTTTCCTGAATTTGGGAGAAACATGAAACCTGAGCTCATGTATGAAATGAGACCACAGTGGTCAGACTTTTTCTGAGGAATAACAAAACTTTTTTGTTTAAAATCAACTGTATTTTGTGGGTTATTCCAGCAAATTAAATACTCAAGAAATCCCAAAGGAAAATAAGCTTAAATATGTCAGATGCTTCATGGCCTATGTAAAGTCCCAAGTCTTTGGAATACCAACTTCTTCACCATTTAGCCTTACAGAGACATCCTTTCCCATCATAACACTTGGAGAGCATCCAGATTCTGTCAGGAGCAATCAATGAATTTTGTTTGCAACTTTGAGGATGGACCATTTTAAAGGAAACAAACAGAGAAGATATCACTTACAAGATTATTAAAGCTTAATTTTCCCTATACTGTGTTCTCCCAAAACAGCCCTTCTCAAACTAGTCACACTGGAACAAAAACTATCAGCTGCGAATGACACCATACAGATCTGAAACAAGAATTATTTTTTATGAATATTTAACTTCTAGGAACTTCCAAATTTATAGCAAAGTTTAACTTTCCAAAGCTCTTTTCCATTAAGACCATGCTTCCCATTTGATGAGTTATTCTATCCCTGCAACTAAAATTGAATAAAACCGCATCCGAAGCATGAAGATGAGAATCACTGAGAAATTAAGACCTACTAAATTTTTAATACAAGTTTATCGCAAGGAAACGGTGAGAGATTTAATTTTTAATCTCAGTGTTCTCATGGTTTCACTCACACATGTGTGCCCACACAGACACACCTGAGACCTCTACACCTACAAAACAAAACTACAAAAACCTCGCACTCACTTATCAGGAAGGACAGTTATTTTGATTTTTTTATAACTAGACCTGTCTATAAAGAATAAATACTGATGAATCTGTTTTGGAAAGAGACTGCTAACCCTAGTTTAGCTAGCATTCACGCCTCCTGAAAGTATCAACAAATAACCAAACAAGGGAATGCCATTTTCCCTGCTACAAACATAACCCAACATAAAGCAGAAAAAATATACAGCCTCCCATCAGAAACATACTTAGGAGGAAATCTACTTTCAAATTTTCTCTGTCTAAACAAAAAGGCTGCTCCAGGACAGATATATCTTTTCAGCAAACTTTTTATAACAGTCCATTCGCTTTCCCCTGAAATACACTACAGAACAACACACAGTATCACTTCTGTAATTTTAACCTGTTCAAGCTAGAAAAGCTTATATTCTACCACTGTACTTTAAAGAGAGTATCATGGATTCATGCATCACAGCAGGGACTTACAGACTGCATTATCCCACAGTGTCACTGACAACTGTGATCAATGCTCATTTCATTCACTGTGATTAGAAACTGCATCTTTAGTCATGAATAAATTCAGCAACTCCACTGCTTTGGGAAAATATGCCCAAGTGGGGTAGGAAGGGAAGAGAGAAAATGTTTAGTATCCCTATAAAATTAACTCAGAAAAAAAAAAAAAGCTAGTAGATTCAGGAAGGAGAGTTCTTTTATACAGAAGCACACATACTTGCACAAACTAGGAGTCCACAAGATATGGCTAAAGCACACCAAAAATCCATCATGTATACCATTGTCCAACACCAAGCCATCAACTAGAAGCCAACATCATTAGCCACAAACATTGAGTTCTCCTATAACACTTCTGTCAAAACATATTAAGATTAAAGAGTGGAAAGAGAAATAAGTTAAGATAAAGAAAATGTTAGGAACTTAATTCAAAACCTGTATCCATGTCAGAAAGTTATCCTTCCAGGTGACAAATCGCTCTTTCACAGAATATTTTAATACTAGTCAAGCACCTTACCCACTACTAAGAAAGAAGAGGAAAAAGAAGCCAAAACCCAAGCTACTTTCTCTCCTGTTTTCAACTTCCATCTTCTTCCTGTAGCAAGTCCTTCCTTAGCTTCCATCCCCCTCCATCCTGCTCCGTTTGACTAATTCTCAACTATCCACCGAACTCACCCACGGCGGTAAACACAGTGGGACTAGGGCAAACACACAGAACATGCTTCTCAGAACGCTTCTCAGACCGCCTCTCCTAACACCTCAAAACATGCCACTACATCAGCACTGCTTTCCTCTGCCACAAGAAAAAACGGAGAGATAACGGGCAGCTGTTGGGACTACCAGCACACCAGTTACCCCTCCGCAGGGCCACGAAGGCTGCCCCCACACCTTTTCCCCTGGCCCCGCGCCGGGGCCCAGCTCTTCTCCCCGTCCGTCAGGCGCGACCCTCGGCAGCAAGCGAGGCCCCGGTCCCCCGGGGTGCCAAGCTGCCCTCCCACAGCGGCTCCCGGCCGCACCGCCCCCCAAACCTCCCCTCGCCCCGGGGCGCCGGGGGCGCCGTGCCCGGTCTGACCCGTAGCGGCGACCGACACGTCGGCAGGCCGCCCCGTGCCGCCGCCCACCCTGGCAGGTCCCTCCGGGGACCAGGGGCGCACTGCTCTCCATCCCGAGCTCACCTCTCCCCGCCTGTCCTTCAGGCGGTGGAGAGGGGCGGCACAGCCCCCCGCAGGCCCGCTCCCGACCCCGCGCGGCGACAGGCCCCGGCTCCGCGCCCGGACAGGCGGCGGTGGAGGCGCCCGGGCCCGCCGCAGGCCGCGCAAGGAGACGGGCCGTAACGGCCGCGGCCGCCTCCCCTCCGATGACACTGCAGAGCGGGGCCCAGCCGCCGCCCTCCGCCGCCGAGGCCTCCTTCCGCCGCCGGCTCCGCGGGCCCCCCTCCCGGCGGCGGCGGCGCCATGATGATCCGCCCGAGAGGGCGCCGCGCCAGGCCCTAACGCCGGGCCGGGCCCCGGGACGCGCCCCCGCCACCGCGGCCTGGCGCTCCGCGCCGCTCACCTTCATGTCGGGACATCCTAGTCCAGAGGCGGCGGCCCAGGCCCGTCCCAGGGCTCCCGCGGGCTGCTCGGGCGCCGCTGCGGCCTGGCCCCCCGCCGCCGCACGCACGGAGCCCCGGTGCGAGAGGAGAAGGGCCGGGAAAGGGGCAAAAATACAAGAGGCGGCGAGGAGCCGGCCTCCTCCTCCTCCTCCCTCACTCGCCCTGCGGGGGCGGATCCGGCAGCAACGGCTTCCCGGGCGCCGTGACACGGTGACTCTGGGCCCCGCCGGCTGCTGGCGCCGCCTCCCGCCCCGCCCGCTGCCGCAGCGACGGCGGCGGCGGGACTGCCCGCCGCGCTGGAGCGCTCCCGGCCCCCTCCCCTTCCCCTTCCTCCTCCTCCCGCCTCGGCCGCGCTTCGGGAGGAAGAGGAAATACCCCACCGGGGCGGCGGCTCCCGCGCGGGCTGCCGGGTCGGGGGCTGCCGGCGGCGACAGGCCCTTGCCGGCGTGGCGTCCCGGGCGGGCTGACGGTGACGAGAGGCAGCTGGGTAGGAAGCGGCCGAGGTAACGGAGCCGCGCCGCGGCAAGGCAACCGCCAGAACCAGCCTGACACGCATTAAACAGCTTTTTATAGAAAAGGCGGTGGGAAAGAGTGGCGTGGCAGTGCGCATGCCTCGGTCCGATGTTCAGGCACTGGCTGCGTTACGCACGCCGCCGGCTGCGGGTAGCGGTTCGCTGCGGACTGCGGGGCGGGCACACGGTGGATTTCCCTCTTAACGTTTCCCCTTCCCGTTTGTCAGGCCTACAGGGGTTTCCTAGCAGTGGAGACGTGCTCCAGCTCAGGGAGGAGGAGGAGGCCCCACGTGCTGCGTGTGGCATCGCGCTCCAGACAAGCGCCTCGGTCTCTCCACAACACAAGAACTTTTCATCCTGCCACGGTTGCTCTTCACCCTATGTGAAAGCAGTCTGTTCTGGAGTGGAAATCCTGGGGGGCGGCTGCATTCCTTCCTCGGTTCAGATCTGTGGGGTACATAAATCAAGCCTCTCGGTCCTGTGCTGCCTTTCTTGCTATCTCCTGGCATTCTTACAGATTTCATCAAGAGCAGAACCATCTCACTCACCTCTGACCGTGCTACTCCCACCTGCCTTCATTTTCCTCTAAGTTTTTATCTCCCACCTCATGCACATGGCATTCCTCTGTCTTTCATCTTTTCCCATCCCACACCTTCATCTTCTCCACCATCTTATGCCACGGTTTCCATTACGACTGCCCCCACACTGCAATTCTTGTACATTAACATTGATGAATGACCTCATTATTAGTTTGTTTTGAAGGCCACATGAGCAGACACACCACAGAAACCTAAGCATCAAGTCAGGAATAAGGAGTGTTGAGAGGAACAAGTGCCAGCCTCTGTCCTTGCACCACCGCCCTTCCATGCCAGTCGTTTGTAGCATCTTCTATTCTCCTTAAGTGCACGTGTACACTTCTGACCCTTGTATTCTGGCCACTTGCTTCACTTCCATCTTCCCCTTGGCCACATGCAGTTTCATAAAGATCAGAGACTACTGAGAGGGTAACTTGGACCCTGACTAAAAGTCCAGTGGGTTGTGGGCATTTTCACTGTAAGCAAGCAGTACCAGTGTGCTGGATAAGCTTTAGGAGAAACTGGGGGGGTCATTTTGACTGATTGGAACCCCTTGTGAAAGCAGGGGAGGGATCAGTGACCATGCAAAGAGTTTGCAAGAAACACCACGGATGACAAGAAGCTAAAGAGAAATCTGCAACTGGCATAACACTACCAAACTATGAAAGCGGTGCCTCCAAGATAGTTCTGGATGTGAAGCTGTGCCTATCTTGCTGGTATTTCATAGCAGCAGTGCTCACAGTAAAAAAGTTCCTCCTTATATTCATGTGGAACGTCCTCATGCAGTTCCCCTCCCTGTCACTCTAAAAGGCTTCAGTGTCTGGAGCCAAGCAGGACAAGTGTGGATACTAAACTGAATCATGACATCCTAGAGCAGAGCTGAGTGGCAGAGCTATTGCATTAAGAGCCACTTAGTCCATTAACCTCCTTGAAATCTTTCACTTCTTTCTGGGCTACTGAAAGCCCACTGAAATAATGTTTATATCTGTTTAGTGCTACCCCTACCAGGTTTCATCCGTTGGAAGAAGTGATCTGTGCTTCACTTCACTCAGACTTGTCATAACCAAGATTGAGCACCCTGCTACAGGGCAACACTAGCTCCTTGTCAGTGTAATGGCTCACACTGGGAGGTATGATATGCTGTTACCACAGTGGTATAAAACTTCCATAAATCAGTTGCTCAGATCAGTCCTGCAGACATGCTCTGATGTTAAATTTGTACATTGGTATACATCATGGCCTCCTGCTGCACTCTTGTAACTGCTGCTTTTTGTGTCCTCTTTCTCAGCAGTCATTCAACATGAAATAGAGATGCTTACTGTCTGTGTTCAGTGTGATCTGTGAAGAAAGCTTTTAAAATCAAGGCAGGGATGGACTTGCTGTTTTCTAATTTAAGGAAAGACCTGGAAGACCTTCACATACTTACCTTCATCCTTTGTTTTGGTGTCAGCTCTGCCGCAGTAACAGACTGGAACACACAAAGGCTCTGGGAATCCAGTTACTGGGTGCTGGATAGGTAATGGCATTTCCACACAAACACTTTTTGTGACCTGAATCTTTCCACAGTCCCAGGCCTACTGACGGTGTCTCAGTCCAACTTGAAGTGTCCAAAGCATTGAGGAAGAGCTGTTGTGTTAAGGGTACCAATGCCCAGTTTATTGTCTGACCACATTCAGTGCACTGAACTATCAGGTTGCATATGCACAAATAATGAAATCCACCCTCAGTCTAATCGTGTTCTGTGAACTACCACAGCCATATGAAGAGTTTGGTCGTGTTCAGTGAGAACTGACAGCTAGCTTCATGGAAGTGCAGCTTTATTCAAGCAACGGGTTCTTTGCATTGCTGCTGATAAATTTGCTGTCTGCAAAGAGCTTGTAAATACCAAGGGTCTTAACTGCAAACACATTGAAAGATACACAGCCACTCTACAGAGATGGGCCGCCTCCTGGGGAAGCACCTGGGTAACAGTGTTCGAGATGGGGGGGTGTCCTGATGGGGGGAAGAGAGGCTCGGCCCAGCAACTGATCCCAGAGGTCAGAATAGTACACAATGGTACCTTCCCTACACAGCAGTATCTTCCCTAACATCCTCTTAAGCTATTTTATATCATTTTTTACCTTTAAGGTGGCACTTGAGTGACTCCAGTCACAGGTACCTTTGTAATGACTGGTGTAAAATCCACATTTAAAGGTGCAGGCTAACAAATTCAGAGCGCGTGCTCGGTGGGGGTAGCCACACCTTAGAGGCAGTGACTGTTGGGATGGAGGTGTGTTTTTGTGTTGTAATGATATTATAATGGCCAGAGCTTAGCAAAGGAGAGCATTTTGTCAAATACATGGCAGATGTTGGCTCAGGGTAACAAATATGCAGCTTGTCAGTTCCAGTTAACCTTCAGGCTTCGCATTACCAGGGAGCCAGGCCGTAATGTCTGTGCTTCGCTCCGCCCTCCGTCCAGCTATCTCAGGGTCAAAATCAAGCTGCCCTGACCTTACCGACCTTCAAGAATGCCTTGGAACTTACTGCAAGGAAGGATGTTTAGGAACTTAGGGTGACAAGGATGGTTGGCATTATCAGTTGCTCTTCACCCTGGAATGTTTCGTGAATGCTGAACCTTTCTTTAAAATGTGAACACATGTTTAATTTCTAAGTTACCTCCAGCAATTATCCCATAATAGCACAAGCAAACTTGGAGTCTTCAGGAACATCAGATGGCTTTCTTTAGTGGGGTCTCTTTTGCAACCAAGTACAAGCATCCTACTAGAAGAGAGTGGGGCTTTAAGTTTTAGCAGATACATCCCTCCAGTGGAAACTGTATTTGGTCTTGGATCTAAAATGATCTAAGCACAGCTAAACACTAATCATTCCAATTCATTGGAATTCCTCCTTTTGAATGCTGGATACCTCTAGATGTGCAATGCAAATGCTACACTGTTATGCCTGTAGTTCATGGACAACCAGCAGTTGCACAAACTGTCCCATTTTTTAGACACGCAGTCCAGTTGTAGATGTCACATCTGACATCTTTCCTCAGCCATAGCATCCCCTTATTAGCCTGCATATACCCTGAAACTACTGCCTTCTACCCAGGCCATCTGTAACAGATTTTGCACACTCCCAAAACCTTTTTAGAAGCTAGACAGATGTCATGAAGAGGTTAAGCAGATCAATACTTGTACACAGTCAGAAATAAGGATGCAGACAGTGCACAGAATTCTAATATATTGCTGCTCTTTTACTTATATCAGCAAATATCTCGACTTCAGCAAAATCATGAACTGTCTTGTTAATCTCCTCACCTTTCCAGATCACTCCACTTTGGAGTCAGCATTCAGAGGTTATCCCAGATCTGTCCTTTGCTACTAAGAACATTCATCCTTCTCAGCAGTCAGTATTTGATGCTAGGTGAGATAAAGAGGAGGAGTTAGAGACATGCATGCATCTGCAGGGCTATTATCTCATTGGCATCATGAAGATGTGATGGGATGGTCCCTATGATTGAAGTTTTGGAACAGAAAGTGTATTGGGTTTGCATGACAAGGTTTTGGTAGGGGGGACTACAAGGGTGGCTTCTTCGAGAAGCTGCTAGAAGCTTCCCCTGTTTTTGACAGAGACAGTACCAGCCAGCTCAAGGATGGGCCTGCTGCTGGCCAAGACCAAGCCCATCAATGATGATGGTAGAGCCACAGCATTCTGCAGCCAGAGAGAAGAGTGAGAAGATGTGAGAGAAACAATTTTGCAGACACCAAGGTCAGTGAAAAAGGAGAGACAGGAGGTACCAGAGCAGATATTCCCGTGCAGCCTATGGAGAAGACCATGGTGAGGCAGGCTGTCCTCCTGCAGCCCATGTAGGACCCCAGACCAGAGCAGGTGGAGACACCTGAAGGAGGCTGTGATCCCATGGGAGGCCTGAGCTGGAGCAAGCTCTTGGCAGGACCTGTGGACCTGTGGATAGAGTAGCCCACACCAGTGCAGGTTTGCTGGAGGTACTTGTGACTCCATGGGGGACTCATGCTGGAACAATTTGTTCCTGGAGGTCCACATCCCATGGAAGAGACCTACACTGGAGCAGTTTATGAAGGACTGCAGCCTGTGGGAAGGACTCACGTTGGAGAAGTTCATGGAGGACTGACTCCTCAGGGAGGGACCCCATACTGGAGCAGGGGAAGAGTGTGAGGAGTCCTGTCTCTGAGGAGGAAGGAGCAATAGAGACGATGTGTGATGAACAGATCACAACCCTTATTCCCCATCCCCCTGTGCTTCTGTGGGAGAGGAGGGGTTAAAACTGGGAGTAAAGTTGAGCCTGGAGAGAAAGGAGGGGTGGGTGGAGGCGTTTTAAGACTTGGTTTTCTCATTTTCCTTCTTTGTTTTGCTTGGTAATAAATTACATGAATTTTTTGAAGTTGAGTCTGCTTTGCCCACGATGATCTCCCCCTGCCCTTACCTTGACCCAGAAGCCTTTTGTACTGTTTTCTCTCTCGGATGGGGGTGTGTGTATGATAGAGTGGCTTTGGTGGGCACCTGGCCCCCACCCAGGGACAACCTACTATAGAAGGACACAGGCTTTTTAGGAAGGACAGGCAGGGGAGATGAGAGGATGTTGGAGGGGGTGTCACTGTCTCTGTCAGTGACCAGGTGAAGGGCATGGAGGTCCATCTGGGGATGGATGAGGAGCCAACCAAGAATTTATGGGTCAGGTTAAAGGGAGGGCAGAGACAGGTGACTCTTATCGGGGGTCTGCTACATGCTGTCTGACTAGGAAGAATAGATGAGGCTTTCTATAGCTGGATAGATGCAGTTTCATGTTCACAAGCCCTGATCTCCATGGAAGACTTCAGTCACCCTGATGTCTCTTGGAGGGACAATACAGCAGGGCACAAGCAATCTAGGAAGTTCCTGAAATGCATTGATGATTTCCTTTTCCGAATGATAGAGGAGCCAATGAGAAGTGGTATCATGCTGGACCTTGTTCTCACCAACAGGGAAGAGCTAGTGAATATGAAACTCAAGGGCCAAGAAACTGCAAGGGCCAAAGCCTTGGCTGCGGTGGCCAAGAAATGGTGGAGTTCCAGATCCTCAGGTCAGGTAGGAGTGCTGCCAGCAAGCACACTACCTTGGACTTCAGGAGGCCAGACTTTGGCTTCCTCAGTGACCTGCTTGGTAGAGTACCATTGAACAAAGCTCTGGAGGGAAGCTGGCTAATATTCAAGGATCACCTCCTCCAAGCTCAGGAGTGATGCATCCCAACAAAGAGGAAGTCAGGCAAAAACACCCAGAGGCCTGCATGCATGAACAAGGACTTCCTGGGCAAACACAAACACAAAAAGGAAGCTTACAGAGGTGGAAGCAAGGGCAGGTAGCCTGGGAGGAATACAGAGAAACTGCCCAAGCAGCTAGAGATCAGTTTAGGAAAGCTAAATCCCCGATAGAATTAAATTTGGCCAAGGACATCAAAGGCAACAAGAAAAGCTTCTATAGGTATTTAAGTGATAAAAGGAAGACAAGGGAAAATGTGGGCACTCTCTAGAAGGAAGTGATATAGAGAAGGCTGAGGTCTGATGACTTTTCTTCACTCAATCTTTACCAGCAAGTGCTCTAGCCACACCATTCAAGTTGCAGAAGGCAAAGGCAGAGACTGGGAGAATGAAGAACTATCTACAGTAGGAGAAGATCGGGTTGGAGACCACCTATGGAACCTGAAGGTGCTCAAGTCCATGGGACCTGACAAGATGCATCCACAGGTCCTGAGGGAACTGGTGAATGTAGTGGCTATGCCACTATCCATCATATTTGATAAGTCATGGAAGTTAGGTGAAGTTCCCATGTACTGGAAAAGGGGAAACATACATAACCTGCATTTTAAAAAACTGAAGAAGGAAGACCGAGAGAACCATAGACCAGTCAGTCTCACCTCTGTGCCCAGCAAGATCATGGAGCAGATCCTCCTGGAAACTATGCTCAGGCACATGGAAGTTAAGAAGGTGACTGGTAACAGCCAGCATGGCTCTACTAAGGGCAAATCATGCCTAACAAGGGACATCTAAAACCACTTACAGTGTTGATGGATAAGGAAGGAGCACCATGTGGATATAATCTACATGGACTACCATTTGACACTGTCTCACCTGACAATCTTGTCTCTGAATTGGAGAGACATGGATTTGACAGATGGACCGCTTTGGGGGTAAGGAATTGGCTGCATGGTGACATGTAAAGGGTTGTGGGCAATGACTTGATGTCCAAGTGGAGACCAGTGACAAGCAGCATTACTCAGAGGTTGGTATTGGGACCAGCACTGTTCAAAATCTTTGTCAGTGACATGGACAGTGGGATAGAGTGCACCCTCAGCAAGTTTGCTGACCACAAGTTCACTGGTGCAGTTGACACACTGCATGAAACAGTTATCATCCAGAGGCTTGACAGGCTTGAAAGGTGGGTGTGAAGTTCATGAAGTTCAAGAAGGACAAGTGCAAGGTCCTGCACATGATCAAGGCAATCCCAAGCAGAACTACAGGCAGTGTGGAGAATGGAATGAGAGCAGCCCTGAGGAAAAGGACTTGGGGGTGTTGCTTGATGAGCAGCTCAACATGAGCCAGCTACGTGTGCTTGCAGTCCAGAAAGCCAACCTTGCTTTGGTATGCATCAAAAGAAGCATGACCAGCAAGTCAAGGGAAGTGATTCTGCCCCTCTACTCCACTCTTGTGAGACCCACCCTGGAGTACTGCACACAGATCTGGGGCCCCCAACTCATGGAGCTGTTTGAGCAAATCCAGAGGACTGTGAAGGTGACCAGAGGGCTGGAGCACTCCTTCTTTGAACATAGGTTGAAAGAGTCGTGCTTACTCAGCCTGGAGAAGAGAGAAGGCTCTTAAAGCTGATCTTTAAGGTCCCTTCTAACCCAAACCATTCCATGATTCCATGATCGTAAGACACCAGATGTTGATATAAAGCTAAAAGGGCCCCAGCAACCTCTTATTTTCCTACTTTTCTGGACAAACATTTATGAAAAATTTGAGCCAAAACAAACACTGGAAATTAATAATTTACAAAAATATTCCAAACTGACCACATACTGTTGTAATTGCATGGTTCCAGTAGGCATGCTATTCTTACAGAACCTAAAATCACAGTATATTAGGAAATACAAACAGCCTTTAAAATTTCACCACATTCCAGCTCTGCTCTCTGTGAGAGGAGGACAAAGAAAGGAGATTTTATACTTTCTTAAAATTATTATTACTGCTGCTTCGGAAGTTACTGCTGATACTCCTCTACTTGATAACCAAAACTATTGATTTTATCCATTCTGTGTGGACTGATCAAAAACACAGGGTCCCAATCACTCTTCCAGCAAAGAGTAAATATCAGTGATGCATCCCATTTACTTACAAATCTCTGTTTCTACAAGCAAGAGAAAGCAAATCAAACAGTATCTGCTCATCACCTTAGACACTCTTTCCTCTGCTGCTAAGATATATATTATGTATGGGACTCAGGGCCGTGCTACAATGTGGGTTCAGGCTATGAACTTCGATTTTACTACCCTATGTTTCTTCCTGCCCTTCTCTTCTATCCCTGTGGTGGGCTGACCCAGGCTGGAGGCAATATACCCACCAAAGCTGCTCTATCACTCCCCTTCTCAGTAGGACAGGGAAGAGAAGATATAATTAACAGCTCGTGGGTCAAGGTAAGGGCAGAGAGAGATCACTTACCAGTTACTGACATGGGGAAAACTGACTTGGGAAAAATTCACCTGATTAACAAGCACAACAGAATAATGAGAAAGAAAAACAAATCTTAAAGCACCGAAGGATGGGGAATGGGAGTTGTGATCAGTTCATCAAATGTAGTCTCCACCGCCCCTTCCTCCTCACAGGGAGGACTCCTCACACTCTTCCCCTGCTCCACCATGGGGTCCCAGTCCTCCATGAACTTTTCCAACCTGATTCCTTTCCACAGGCTGCAGTCCTTCATGAACTGCTCCAGTGTAGGTCTCTTCCTGCTGAAGCAGGGTAAGTGTGTGAGTAGGAAGGAGTGACAGAGACAACACATGATGAACAGACCACAGCCCCCATTCCCCATCCCCCTGTGCTGCTGTGGGGGAGGAGGTAATGAGAGAAATTGAGAGTGAAGTTGAGCCCAGGAGAAAGGGAGAGGTGGGGGGGAGGTGTTCTAAGATTTGTTTTTGTTTCTCATTATCATGTTCTGTTTTGCTTGGTAATAAATTACATGAATTTTTCAAAGTTGAGCCAGTTTTTCCCATAACAGTAATTGATGAGTGATCTCTCCCTGTCCTTACCTTGACCCAGGAGCCTTTCATTACATCTTCTCTCCCCTGTCCAGCTGAGGAGGGGAGTGATAGAGCAGCTTTGGTGGGCACCTGGCCTCCAGCCAGAGTCAACCCATCACAGTGGTAAAGCATTTTCCTGCATTGCTTGTATCTGCTACACAGACATGGAGCTGAGGAACAGAAAGGAGGTTAAACTCCTATGGTGACAAGGACACTGCTGGTGTTTGTTGAATGCATGTGTGGGCATCTCTATGTACACCAGGTGTTTTCAAACATAGGAGGACATGTGTTTCTGCTGTAAAAAGCCCATGCTATAAAAGACAACTGACAGATAACAGCATGGATATAAAGCCCGGGGGATGAGGGCCATGTCCTGGGCATGGTTGCTGAGTGGCAATCCTGTAGTAAAATGGGTTATATTCTTCTCTCTGTAAAAATTTTAACCTGCATAGCTCAGACAAAACAGAGCTACCAGTGTATTAGCACTTAAAAAAGAACTGAGAAAGTCAATACAGACTAACCTGGATGGAAGCTGCTGCTCTTACTGCAAATGTACAGAAATGCTGGGTGTGCTAGGTGGCTCTCTCTGGTTGAGAAGCAGGTGCCCCTCCTGAAATAATGTGCTGTAATCTTTTTAGTTGTTGTTAGTGAAGCATGAGCAGTGATTTTGGATTGCTTTGGATCCAGTCATCCCTCATCTTCCCTTTCTGTCTGCGATGACAAAAGAGAAAAATTCTGCTCTGGCAGAGACCTAGCTATGCCTGGGTTGCTGATAATGACAAGCAGAAGTCATCCGGTTTTGGGGGTTCTGTCCAGACATCCCCTTCTACCATACAATTAGATTTCCCCTAAAGTACATCTCTTGTACGCTTTCCCTCTGAATATCAGAAGCCAAGCAGATCTCTATCTGTCCTGGTTTCAGTCAGGATAGAGTTAACTTCATTTGTAGCAGCTGATGGGATGCTGTGTTTGGGAGTTACAATGAAAGCAGTGCTGAGAACACCCTGATGTTCTTAGTTGCAGTCAGACAGTCAAGGACTTTCTCAGCTTCTTCCTATTTCTCTATTCTTGAGAAAGGAGGGGCGAAGCCAGGACAGGTGACCCAGATGGGCCAAAGAGAGTATTCCATGCCAATGACGTCCTGCCCAGGATAACAGGGGGCTGAGGGGAGGAAGAAGAGGGGCGGTGGCGGGACGCGTGCTGCTTGGGGGGACGGTCGGGTTCCGGGACAGCTCTGGGTGGTACGGCCTGAGTTGTGTGGGTCGGGGAGAAACTGCATTGGGGATCAAGAGTTTCATATTCTTTTGCTCTAAAGTCCTGTTAGCATTGTTATATTTTATCTTTCTGTTCTCTTAGTAAACTCTCCTTATCCCAACCCACGGGCCTCTTAGTTTTTTGGTTTTGGAGTTATTTGCCCCTTCCTTTTCCCTTCCCTTGTTTCCCCCCTTTTTCCCTCTTCCCCTGCTCTTTTACTTTAAGGAGCAGGCAGCTGCGTGGATCTCAGCCCACAGCCAGGGTGAAACCATGACACTATCTCAATTTAGAAGTTTTTAATTTTAAAAGTAAAAAATTATTTACAATGACATTTGGAAATGTGTTTTTAAAAACAGCTGCCTCTGAGCTGAGTTTGCTCATTTAGAATACTGACCACTTCTTCCATAGAATCATAGAATACCCTGAGGGGGAGGGGACCTATAAGGATCATGGAGTCCAACTCCTGGCTCCACACAGGGCCAGACAAGTCAGAGCATGGGACTGAGTGCATTGTCCAGACGCTTCTCAAACTCAGTCAAGCTCAGTGCTGTGAACACTTCCCTGGGGAGCCTGTTCCAGTGCCCAAACACCCTCTCAGTAAAGAACCTCTTCCTGACATCCAACCTAAACCTCCCCTGTCACAGCTTCATACCGTTCCCTTGGGCTCTATCACTGGTCACCAAAGAGAGGAGATCAGCGCCTGCCCCTTCGCTCCCCCTCATCAGGAAGCCAGAGACTGTGATGAGGTCTCCCCTCAGCCTCCTCTTCCCCAGGCTGAACAGACCAAGGGACTTCAGCCTCTCCTCGTAAGACTTCCCCTCCAGACCCTTCACCATCTTGTTGCCCTCCTCTGGACACTCTCCAACAGTTTTGTGTCCCTCTTGTACTCTGGCACCCAAAACTGCACACAGTACTCAAGGTGAGGCCTCACCAGCACAGTGCAGAGCAGGACAATCCCCTCCCTGGACCAGCTGGCCATGCCATGCTTGATGTACGCCGGGATGCGGTTGACCCTCCCGGCTGCCTGGGCACACTGCTGGCTCATGTTTAACTTGCTGTCGACCAAGACCCCCAAATCCCTCTCAGCATGGCTGGCCTCCAGCATCTGACCCCCCAGTCTGGATGTTACCCCTCCCCAGGTGCAGAATCTGGCACTTGCCCTTGTTAAACTTCATGAGGTTGGTGATTGCCCAGCTCTTCAATCTCTCCAGGTCTCTCCGTAAGGCTTCTCCACAGTCGCCAGCTCCTCCCAATTGGGTGTCATCTGCAAATTTACTTAAGACACCCCCTAGTCCTGAGTCTAGGTCATTTATGAAAATGTTAAAAAGAACTGGACCTAAGATGGAGCCCTGCAGAACCCCTGTAGTGACTGGCCACCAGCCAGCTGTAACCCCATTTACTATCACCCTCTGGGTCTGACCCTTCAGCCAGTTGCCCACCCAACACATTCTGGCTCTGTCTGGTTGTGTGCTGGACATTTTGTCCAGCAAGATACTGTGAGGCACAGTATCAAAAGCCTTGCTGAAATCCAAAAAAGTAACATCCAGTGGTTTCCCTTGGTCAACCAACTGGGTGACCTTGTTGGAAAAGCAAATCAGATTTGTCTAGGCAGGACCTTCCTCTTCTGAACCCATGTCAGCTGTGACCAATGACTGCGCTGTCCTTCAGGTGTTTTTCAATAACTCCCAGTATCATTGTCTCCATAAGTTTCCAGGCACTGAGGTGAGACTGACAGGCCTGTAATTACCAGGGAGTTCTTACCCTTCTTGAAAGCTGGGACAATGTTTGCCAGCTTCTGGTCAACCAGGGCCTCTCCAGATTCCCAAGATCGTTGAAAAATAATTGAGAGAGAGTCATTGTAGCCTTCGGCTGAGCTCAGGGACTTTTCAGACTAAGACTCAGTAAGATGACTGGTACTACTACTCAACTGGTAGCAGAGTGCTGGCACAGTGCTGCAAAGGGTTTCATGCCTGGGAAGCCTCTACACTGCCATGCATCTTGTCTGTGGTCATTTTGGCTCATTTTGCAGCAGTAACACTTTCAGTGCAAGAAGCAGCCAGCAGTGCCAGTAAGCACCATATGCTATGATGTACGGAGAGAGTGTGTTCTCACTGTCCTCTGTTTAAAACAGAAATAAAACACACAGTAATTGTGTGGCTGGAAGCTAGAGCTGGGACAGACACCTATAAGCAAGTTGACTGTGAGAAGGGAAGAAGATTATCAACCTTTCTGTTGTGGTTACAGGCTTTGGCAGAAGGGGAACACAGGGGATGCATATCAGCCATGCAGACACAGCTCCCTTTTCCTTTTGTTTTTCCACCTTCCAAAGATTCTTGTTAGCAGCACAAGGATTTATCCAGCTGTTCTTGGGTCTGGTGTAGAAATGTTTTGGAGAACAGACAGGACACATGAGGAAACCACTGGAGTTATTAACCAAATACACCTATACAAAGCAACCCAAACCCAAAAGAATGAGAAACCCAAGCACAGCAAGACCTCTTCTGCAGCTGCAAGATCGCTGCTCATTAGAAGTACTACCAGGGCAGCATTACACCTGTCACCCAAACATTTCAGATCCAGGCAGAGGTACCAGTGTAAGCTTCATACACGCAGGAGGGATAATGGTGGCATGTCCTGGCAGCTCAGTGCAAACACACTGTGCCCTGAGCAGCCCTGAGTGCTCAAGCTGGCTTGGCTGAAGTCACACATGACAACTTTTCATTCACTTAAAATACCTATATTCTGTGACAACTCACAAGACTCAGTTTTGACAAACTAGTAAATGAGGAAGAGGTCTGTGTCTTTGCCCTTCTTCACCAAAGTCCCTGGTCCTTCTTCCCAATGAGCAAGCAACCAATTTTGGACCTGCAGCAGCACACTTGATTTCCTCAATGAGGCCCAAGTCCTCCTCTTGACTTCCCAGAGGAACAGATCCTGTTGTTCTTCAACTTCTATTCACAGCAACAGCCAGCAACAAACAGCGCTTCATTACAGGGGGACCAGAGAACTTACTGTAACAGGACCAGCTTTAGGGGCCCAAAACTTCCCAGCTGTGAAGGTACACGAGTGTAGGACTGACTGGAGGCACATCTCCAATAGGTGTAAACTGGCCACAAATCCCGTTATCTGACCTGAGAGGTTTTGTTGCATGGTTATATTAGAACACCAGAACTCATTAGAGTCCAGATCTGGTACAGGGTGACCAGTGTCAGAGGGGACGTCATTTCAGTTAGTGAAAAATTGGTCTCAAATTATCACCAACAATTTTTAGTGAAGATGACAGTTTAGCTCCTCCCAGAATACTTGTGCTTCGCCCCTCTTTCATGCTATGTATTGACTTACCAAGCAGCTGCTCTCCGTGTTTAATTAGCAGGTGTGAAATTAGCGGTGTTGCATGGAGAAAGAGCTGTCCCAGCTTGCCTGCACGTAGCCAGCATCCATGAACACAGGATGAATTTCATACTGCCATCTAGTGATATATGTCCACTTTCCCCACTGTCCAGCAGAACAATTGTAAGAGCAGAGATTTTAATTCCCCAAGGCTGAATCGTGGGTCACTTATATCATGTGGCTTCCTGAGGAACAGTGATGGGTGACACATGAAATGGAGCACAGAGTCCTAGCCCCCAAGGAGCTTACAGAAGACAACTGATGTAGACATCTAGACATCCTGAGGGGGAATTCCTAGCTAACTCTGGTGAAGCGTCTAGTAGCTCTTCATGCCAAGTACTCATAGAAACATAAATAAGTGCATGCACCCTCCATTTTGGCAGTCTTGTCCTGAATGTTCACAAGCAAGATATCTGTGTTCCTCTTTACATACTATAACCTCTTTTTCTACCTTTTTCCTTTACTTTTTTCCCCCTTTTCTGCAAATTCAGGGGCTATCCTAGTAGCAGAAGGTAAGATATTCTTTTCACATCAGGCACAGAGAGGCCCAAAAGTTGTTCCTCTCTCAACACTGTCAACAGCATCACTTCTGGCCCAGGAACAGGCCCCTAGTTTTCGTAAAGTCTTGTGTACGAAGGGTGTATGTCCTTAAGCAAATAGGTGAATTAAGATAAAAGGATGCTAAGAGTGGGGACAAATGACCATGTCACATTTATACTGTGATTTCTGCTAGGTACAGATCATCCCTACTTTAATGTCCAAACATTGGATAGCATATTGGGGAGAAAAATTATTATTGATTTTAACGGTTTTCTTCCCTACTTCAGATTTCACCCACTGTTAGCCTGCGCTGAGTATACTCGTATAGATGCACATGTGGTATTGTGAAATGGCAGTGTTATCCATTGCCAGAATTATATAGACCAGTCCAGGCTGCCAGGGATTCTGGAAAGGACCTGTTACAGGACAAAAATAATGTAGCTTTTACATTGAAATGCATTTTCTTTTACCCTCTCCCTTTAGAATATATTGTACCAAAATCCTGACAGCACAGCCTTAAAGGGAGAGAAAATGTTTTCAACTTCAGGTGTTAATGCACTTATTTACAAGAAAAGCTAAATATCAGGAGTTATTTGACACCTGTTGACTAAAAGTAAAATGTCTTACTGCCACATCGACAGTCTTGCCAAAACTCAGCCAAACATCACTTTACACAAGTTTTTCAGATCAATCTGCTTTAAGCAGAAGACATACTGTGAAGACCTGCTGCCTATCCAAAAGCCACAGCAGTTATCACCACCTTAAACCAGACTTGGAAAGCGCAAAGCACACACACCTTACCCTACAATGCCAGTAAGGTGCAGAAGGCACTGGTGTTGAGAAAAGGGCATGAACTAGGCTGAGGAACATTTTCATATTATTGTACCCACGGTGCAGTATCTGGGACAACACCTGAGATATGGGGCTCAAGGTGTTAATGAAGATATTTTCTCTCCATTTGTGTCCAGATGGCATCAAAACCACAGCTGCAGTGTCTCTCCTGCCTATTTTGAACTTCCCTACCATTTGCAAAGCTTCGTTTGATCCCATGAAGGATGACTCCACACCATCACTTGATGTTGTTCCCTTAAGCCTTTGTTCTAAAAGCCACAGAAGCTTTAAGGCATTTTGTGCTTTTTGTAGGGGCCCATCTCTCCAGAAGCCCCTTGTCACCACTGTGCTACATGAATTGCCTGATAGCACTTGGGCAGAAGTGTTTCACGTGGTGCCTGTGATTAGGAACCTCACTGATTCCCTGATGAAGGATACTGCTCCCATACAAGGTCCAGCTGAACAACATGCTCCTAATCAGCTTCAGCACATCCAGGCAGCCACTGATGAAAATATTTTGTGCTAGCTGAGGCCACTTTGTACTGATTAGATTAGGAAGGACTTGCCCATTGTTTTGTCAGCCAAGTTGCAGAGACAATACAGTGGAAGTCAATAACAACATAGACAGACAGACCAAGGCAAGAACATCAGCCTCTGATAAAAACAGGCACTGGTTGTTATTAGTAATTCCTTGTACCCCACTGAATGTACCAGATTTACAAGGCACATTTCTACCAATATGGTTTCCCAATTACACACAGCTTTTGACTAGTAAAATTGTACACCAGTCACATCACTACACACTCAATCGGTAACAACAGTAGATTTTCTGGTAGAGATGAACCCTAAGGACAAATAAGTTTAGTGTTTCCCCTGATCGTAGGCATTCAGTACCAGTGAGTTAAAGTCATCTCACACTTCCTACTGTAAGATCCTTCCTTCTACAGCTCATACATTTTGTCAAGCCCCCGCTTCCTTTGAGAAAGATCCCGCCTCAGACACATTTTCAAAATAAATGTTTGGTAGTTGCAGTTGCAACCTGGCTGGGAAGCTCTGGCAACTCAGTATTTCTGAGTATGGCTGACTACCACAGAGCTGAGGTACCTTTTGAAGAGAATTTTAGAGCTTCCTTGCAATCCAAATGACAGTGACCAAACATTTGAAAGAAGAACATTTCTGTTAAAACATAATGAACTTTTTCTTTTAACTGGACTCCAATCTCCAGCATGGCTTCTTCTTAGGATTTGAATGATTTGTTTTGTAACACATTTTTACCTGAGATGAGAAACAAGCAAGAAGATCTACAAGTCCTGTCTCAGTCCCAGAGGTATGACATCATTGGCTTAAGTGAAACCTGGTGGGAAGAGTCCTGTCACTGATGTGCGGGCATGGATGGTTACAGGCTCTCCAGAAGAGACAGGCAGGGCAGGAGAGGTGGGGTGGGTGGCATTGTATGTAATGGAGAGGTTGGACTGCACAGAACTGTCTGTTGGCAATGACACAATTGAGAGTCTCTGGGTAAGGACTAAGGGACAAACAAAGGGGATGTCATAGTGAGAGTCTACTATAGACTGCCCGGTCAGAATGATGACATTGATGGGTTATTCTCCAAGGAACTAAAAGACACCACACAGCTAATACAAATAAATCCAGGAGATTCCTAAAGCAGTGGATAATAACTTCCTTGTTCAGGTATGAAGGGAACCAATGAGCAAAGATGCCTTCCTAGTTCTCTTGATCATAAATAGAGAAGGTCTCATGGGGGTAGTGGAGGTTGGTGGCTATCTTGGCCATAGTGACCACAAAGTAGTGGAATTTAAAATCTTTGGTGAGAGGAGGAAAATGGCCTCCTAAAACTTCCAACACTAGATATGGAGAGAGCAGATTTTGGGCTGCTCAAAGAACTAGGTAAGGTCCCCTGGGAAACTGCTTTTGCAGACGTTGGGGTCCTTCAATACTGGTCACTTTTTCAGTACTGCCTTCTAAAAGCACAGGAACAGTCAATTCCAAAATGTTGGAAGTCAAGCAGGCAGGGCAGGAGGCCAGCTCATCTGAAAAAGGGATCTTCTTCTAGAGCTTAGGTGGAAAAGGAAGTGTACAGCCAATGGAAGCAAGGTCAGGCACAGTGGGTGGATTACAGGAGCACTGTTTACCTCGGTAGGCAAAATTGTGCAATCGTAGCTCAGTTAGAGTTGAGGCTGGCCAATATTTTGGCAGACAGTTAAAAGTTTTTTTTGAATACATTCACAATAAGGAAAGAGAACATTGGCCCCCAGAGAGAACATTGATCCATTACTCAATGAGAATGGTCACCTTACTAACATGGGCATAGGCAAAGCTGAGATAAGTTTAACATCTTATTTGTCTCTGTCTTCAACACAATCAATGGGATCTGTGACTATAGATGCCTCAAGTTGGAGTACCATGATGCAGTAATAACAATCTCCTAGTGAACCTTGAAATTCTGAGTCATTTTCTACTCAACCTGTACACACATAAGTCCATGGGCCCTGATGGGATTCATCCCAGGGTACTCAGGGAGCTGGCTGATGTCACTGTGAGAGTTCTCTCAATTATTTTTCAACAGTCTTGGGAATCTGGAGAGGCCCTGGTTGACCAGAAGCTGGCAAACATTGTCCCAGCTTTCAAGAAGGGTAAGAACTCCCTGGTAATTACAGGCCTGTCAGTCTCACCTCAGTGCCTGGAAACTTATGGAGACAATGATACTGGGAGTTATTGAAAAACACCTGAAGGACAGCGCAGTCATTGGTCACAGCTGACATGGGTTCAGAAGAGGAAGGTCCTGCCTAGACAAATCTGATTTGCTTTTCCAACAAGGTCACCCAGTTGGTTGACCAAGGGAAACCACTGGATGTTACTTTTTTGGATTTCAGCAAGGCTTTTGATACTGTCCCTCACAGCATCTTGCTGGACAAAATGTCCAGCACACAACCAGACAGAGCCAGAATGTGTTGGTGGGCAACTGGCTGAAGGGTCAGGCCCAGAGGGTGATAGTAAATGGGGTTACAGCTGGCTGGTGGCCAGTCACTACAGGGGTTCTGCAGGGCTCCATCTTATGTCCAGCTCTTTTTAACATTTTCCTAAATGACCTAGACTCAGGACTAGGGGGTGTCTTAAGTAAATTTGCAGATGACACCAAATTGGGAGGAGCTGGCGACTGTGGAGAAGCCTTACGGAGAGACCTGGAGAGATTGAAGAGCTGGGCAATCCCCAACCTCATGCAGTTTAACAAGGGCAAGTGCCAGATTCTGCACCTGGGGAGGGGTAACATCCAGACTGGGGGTCAGATGCTGGAGGCCAGCCATGCTGAGAGGGATTTGGGGGTCTTGGTCGACAGCAAGTTAAACATGAGCCAGCAGTGTGCCCAGGCAGCCGGGAGGGTCAACCGCATCCCGGCGTACATCAAGCATGGCATGGCCAGCTGGTCCAGGGAGGGGATTGTCCTGCTCTGCACTGTGCTGGTGAGGCCTCACCTTGACTACTGTGTGCAGTTTTGGGTGCCAGAGTACAAGAGGGACACAAAACTATTGGAGAGTGTCCAGAGGAGGGCAACAAGATGGTGAAGGGTCTGGAGGGGAAGTCTTACGAGGAGAGGCTGAAGTCCCTTGGTCTGTTCAGCCTGGGGAAGAGGAGGCTGAGGGGAGACCTCATCACAGTCTCTGGCTTCCTGATGAGGGGGAGCGAAGGGGCAGGCGCTGATCTCCTCTCTTTGGTGACCAGTGATAGAGCCCAAGGGAACGGTATGACGCTGTGACAGGGGATGTTTAGGTTGGATGTCAGGAAGAGGTTCTTTACTGAGAGGCTGGTTGGGCACTGGCACAGGCCAGGAAAGGGTTCACAGCCCTGAGCTTGACTGAGTTCAAGAAGCGTCTGGACAATGCACTCAGTCCCATGCTCTGACTTGTCTGGCCCTGTGTGGAGCCAGGAGTTGGACTCCATGATCCTTATGGGTCCCTCCCCACTCAGGGTATTCTATGATTCTATGACTGTCTTGTTACAGGATGTATCTGGTTACTTCTGCCTTGGCAAACTCAGCTCAGAGTGTCAGTACCTCTGCAAGTGTCACTGTGCCTGCGTAACTATTGCAAGAACCATTCACCATGTCAGCAGATGGCCCCTGCCCATTCCTTCTACACGGTATGTTCAAGCACAAGGCCGCAGGCTGGCCACAGAAAGTGTTCCAGGAGATTCCGCGTAGCAAACAGGGAATCACAGCAGGTAAGGCTGAGTCAACAGAAGCTCTTTCCTCACGCTGTGCCCGCCGCGCTGGCTCACCGGAGGCGGAGCGAAGGGTGACGGGACTGTCCCCTCCCGGTGCCAGACCCGCCCCTCCGCGCCGCGGCGGTCGGGGGGGCGAGCAGAGAGCGGCGCGTCAGCGGGCGAGGCGCGTCAGAGGGGGCGGTGCGTCAGAGCGGGTGGGGCGCCACAGCCGCATGTCGCGGCGCGTCGGTGCGCGGGGGTGGGGCGTGCGCGGTCTCTCCCCGCCCCGAAGGTGAGCTGAGCGGGCGGGAGCCCGGGCAGGGTTTGCACCCGGCGGCAGGCAGCATCCCCTGCAGCTACCCAGACAGGTGAGTCAGCCCAGCCGGAGGTCCCAGCAAAGCACGTAGCCCTGCAGGCCTCTGGCCGCAGGGAGTGCTACCGGCACGCGCCGCAAACGGAGGGCAGCGGGGACAGCGGCTGTGTACGGTGCGATCGGGCGGGCTTAGCCTGCTGGTGGAGCTAGGAGAGGAGGCGGGCAAGCTAAGGAGCATCAGGGAGTCAGAACGAGAGACTACTTGGTGGATCCACAGCTTGAGGTCCCGGGGCAAGAGCAGAGACCAGCACCAGAACACAGCCCTGATCAGGAGGCAGTGGAATTGCTCCCCCATCAGTATGTAGATAGGAGTTTAAAGGGGAACAGTGAGTGGAAGTCCACAGACGGGGCAGGAAGAATACCACCTCCTTGTCCGTGCCTCCCCCGAGTGCCTCTAAACAGTAGATACAAGGCTCTAACTATGGAGGACCTGGCAGGGAACAGTGTGGATGCTGATGTGATTATGGCGGAGGAGGAGCCAAGATCGGAGAGACGTACCCCTCGAATCACTACAATGGCAACAAGAAAGAAAAGACACATCACAGTGGTAGGAGACTCCCAGTGGTAGGGGACTCCCTGCTACGAGGAACAGAGGGTCCAATATGCAGGGCAGACCCTACGCACAGGGAGGTCTGCTGCCCCCGGGATCCTGGTTTAGGGGTATCACTAGGAAACTTCCTAGTGTGCTATGTCCATCAGAATACTATTTGTTACATCTCTTCCACGTGGAGGGTGATGAAGCTGCAGTACTTAGTCTGAGGGAAATCGAGGGACTTCACGGCCCTTGGATGACCAGTGAGGGAATCTGGGGCCCAGGTGGTTTTTTCCTCCCTCATTCCAGTTACAGGCAGTAACATCGGATGGAATAGGTGGATCCAATCTATGAATACACACCTCCCAGGCTAGTGCCTGTCACCAGCCGCAACCAGATAGACTGCTTTGGCAGAGGTTAAACCCCCTTGCGTTCACACCTCAGCTCTGGGTGGCTGGGTGCAGCTGGGCTTAACCCCTGAGTGATGTTCAGTTAGGTGCTTTATCATGATAAGTTCTTCACAGTTCTCAGGAACAGAATTAAGACTCAAAATGGAGTCAAGGTTTAAGTTACTTTATTTGGAGGAGAAAGCTGGGGGGGGAGGGGGGAGAAGAAAGAGGGCAATGAGTAAGAAAGAGAGTAAGAGTGAAAGAGAGATTGCAATATCTACCACCACGGAGCTGAGGCGTCCCATCAGTCCAAATCGTCAGGTGGGGAGTTCCAGTAGCTTCTAGTTGTCATGGTTCAGCGCTGGGTGCACAGGGGATTGCTCCATCACAGACGTGCACGCTAACGTGGCACTTCTTCTTGGTTATATGCAGTTCAATGATTACGTTGAATTCATTAGGTTACCTCATACACTTCTTCATATTCATAACCTGTCCCGCTTCGTATTAAAATGAGTTCCAAGAAGTGATTTCCAAGTATAACTCCTCCCAACTGTGCCTGCACGCTGCTGTCTGGTGGGGGTCGTCGGATGCCGAAAGACAGTGAGGGAAGACATGCAACAACCAATATGACTGATAAGCAAGCTTTGTTTTATTGCAGATACATTCTGGTTTATATAGCCTGTAAGCTTAGCATACGCATTTGTATCATATACATTTGTTTCTTTTCTATTAGCTGCTAACTAAAGGTTCCATTCAAATGTTTCTTCTACTTGTGGTTACAACTGTAGCAAAGTTCTTCATACCTCTGCTACAACAGCCTATTTCATATCTTGCTATGTTTCCAGTTATTGGAAGACATCTGTTCCCAGGACTCTGTATCTTTGCCATACTGCACGTAGCACTTGGCCTGTTAGGCTGGTGAAACACTGAACAATTGTTCTGTAGACCTGTGTCCTTGTTCTTGTAACCATTTCCCAACAATTCCCCCTTTTTCTTTATGAACTATAAGAGCACAGGAAGTCATTGAGGAAACCATGTTAAAAAGCAGTTTCTCAAGGCATATGAAGAGTCAAGGCAAACAGAGCACTAAAAAGAACAAAATTAGACCAATCATAATAGCATATTGAACAATTGAGTGAAGCCAAGGCTCTAATCCTAGGGACTGCAACCAACCTTCAAATCCGAACCCCGAATCTTGTTGCAATTTTGATGTTAGCCTGTTTAATTCTATTATTTGAGCATGAATGGATCTAGAATGATTGGAAAGATTCATGCATCACACTCCTTCAAAATCTTCACAGCCATGGCCTTGGGCCAATAGCAAAAAGTCTATTGCTGCACAATTTTGCAAGGTGGCGTGACAGAGTCTATGTCTACTAAAAGGTTATACACAGCTATTGATGTGGCATTGGTCTGTTTTTCCAGCCAGCAGCCTAATTTATTTAAGGTTGCTTGCGCACCAGCTGCAGCTACCCCTGGGACTAAGAAGGAGGCTGCGACTATTTTACCAGGTGACCAGGGTCAGCGTTGGGTACCGCACTGCTGCACATGTCCAGCGGCTGGGCACCCACAGAGGTCCTGCTGGAGTAGAAACACACATGTAACCCCTGCCCAGGTACAGTACCGGTACAGGCCCCTGTTGCTGGGTGCCTGTACATTACTTTTACTGCAGCTGATTCATCGTGTGGGGCTGCTAAAGACCCATGAATACAGACAGGTGGTACTTTCTGTTCTCAAAAAAAGCACAATTCGACTGCCTTTTGGAATGACTAAAGGTGGAAACCAAGACATTGCTACGATAGTAATTTCTCCTTGAAAGTCAGCAACAATAACGCCGGGAAAAATAGTCCTCTGAGTCCAGAAGATGATCGTCCTAACAACAGTACTCCGCATGGCTTATCTTGGTACATTACTGGCCTCTGAATGCCTGTGGGGATCTTTACTGGGTTATTATTCACCAGCGTAATGTCTGTTGCTGCTGCCAGGTCCAGGCCGAGGCTCCCGGTGGTTGCTGGTCGAAGGGAGGAAGCTGGGTGAAGGGAGCTGGACTGAGACTGAGGCCATTCAGTAAGGGCCATACCGGAGCCACTGTTGGTGTCTTCACGCCACGGCTCTTTGCGCTCAGCTTTGAGTTTCCCGACTGTCGGCAAACCATTGTGGAATGGGAATTCGTGTGGCAATTTTGACACCAAACCGTTCTAGTCCGACAGCTGCGGCAGAAATGTCCATCTTTTCCACATCGGAAACACTTCACTCTCATGAAAAGTGTCTTGCTAGACGCCGCAGGTTGCAACGGAGACAGGGCTGCAAAGGCCTGGCTCTGGGTATGCACCAAGTCTTTCCCTATGTCTCTCAAGGCATTTACCAGAAAAGCTTGTTGCCCTGTCGGGATTCTAGACATGCAGTCTAACATTTCCTCTGCCAAGGCATCTGCATTCATAGTAGATATTACACTTCTGGTGGGACTATTGCTATTTTCCAGTACGCACTGGCGCAACAGTGCCCCTTTCATCCATTCTTGCACATTTGCCTGATTAATAGCTTCAGTAACGCTGTCTATGAATTTGGTGAAAGGTTCATCTCTCCCTTGTTTAATAGACATATATGAGGGCGTAGCTGGTGCTGTTCTTACCCTAGCAAGAGCTTCTTCAGCTTCTCTGGTCCTACTGCAGCCTGCCTTTCAACAATTGCAAATGGCCCTGTTCCCATTAACTGATCCACTGTAACCTCATCCAAGGGATCATTTGGCTGTCACGGAATGGCCACAAAACAGTCACACAGTTGTAGCCAGTGGGCTTGCCATAGCATAAGGGCGGACTGTGTGCTGATCATTTGTAATATACTCTTAATATCCTCTGGAACTAGTAACCCAGATCCCCAAATATAATTCATCATTTGCTTGGTAGGTTCCCCATGCAGTCCACATTCGTTAACCGTAGCCCTTAATTGAAAAAGCAACTTCCAATCTACCAGCCAATATTCCACGGTCAGGTTGCCCCCTGAATCTTGACCATAAGCAATAGGAAAGGCTTGTACTGGCCCTGACTGAATAGCATCACGTAACTCATAGTCTATGTTTTCTAGTGCTTCCTTCTGGATTCGCCACCAATCTATTCTGTAAATATTTGCGATAGATCTCTTTTCGTCGACGTCTCGGTCTCGGCCAAGTCTCTTTTTCAGCTGGCTTGGCAACTTTGGTCGACCAGCTGAACAACTTTTTTCAGTTAAAACAATTTCCGCATGAGGGCACTCTGCTGCTGCTTCTTTTAATTCTTTTTCCACACCAAGCGATAGCTCCCCCTCCCCTTCGTTCTTAACTTTCACGCTGTCACCTTTCGGCAGCGGGGTTGAAACATTCGTTGTCTCATAGGGCGGTAGCGGAGGAGCGGTGCGGGGGTGGGGATGAAGTTGGATGGCTCCTCTTCGTCACTGCAAGTAACCTTCTGTCCTGCATACTCAGATACCCCTTGACTCATCCGGGGGCCGTGCAGGGCTGGTGCGGGCTAGGCGGTGGCCGCTGGCGAGCGGGGCTGCTCGCTGGGCCGAGGGGCGCTGCGAGGCGGCGCCGCGGTGAGCGCGGGTCGCTACGGGCGGCCCCTGGCCCGGCCGCGGTGCGGCGGACGCGCCCGTTGCAGGCGGGAACCTGCCCTGAACGGGGGGTCCGTCGCCTCCTTCTCGGCTCCCGGCCTCGGGGAGCCGGAGCTGTGCGGGCCGGGCCGGCCCCTGGGCCGGCGCCCGGGTCGGCGCCCGCGGGCGGGCGAGCAGCTTGCCCTCGCCCCGCCTGGCTGCCGGGGCTGCCCGTGGCACCGTCCGACCGTGTCCGTAGTGCGAAGGCGCGGGCTGGCTTCTGGCCAGAGCTCGCTCGCTTCTGGGTGGTGATTCCCGCGAGCAGCGCAGGTGCAGAATCTGACACTTGCCCTTGTTAAACTTCATGCTGTTGGGGATTGCCCAGCTCTCTGATCTGTCCAGGTCTCTCTGCAAGGCTTCTCCACCCTTACAGAGTCAACAGCTCCTCCCAATTTGGTGTCATCTGCAAATTTACTTAAGACACCCCCTAGTCCTGAGTCCAGGTAATTTATGAACCTGTTAAGAAGAACTGGGCCTAAATTGGAGCCCTGGGGAATCCCACCAGAGACTGGCCCCCAGCCAGATGTAACCCCATTCACTATCACATTCTGGGCCTGACCCCTCAGCCAGTTGCCCACCCAACACAGTATGTCTTTGTCTAGCTGTGTACTGGACATTGTGTCCAGCAAGATACTGAGAGACACAGTATTGAAAGCCTTGCTGAAACCCGGAAAATAGCATCAGCTGGTCTCCCTTGGTCAACCAGCTGGGTGACCTTATCGTAAAAGAAGATCAGATGGGAGATACAGGACCTTCCTCTCCTGAACCTGTGCTGGCTGTGACCAATGACTGTCTTGTCCTTATTGAGTTTTTCAATAACACCCAGTCTGATCTTCTCCATACTTTTACCAGGCACTAAGGTGAGACTGACAGGCTCTTCTTTCTTAACCCTCTTGAAAACTGGGAAAACATTTGCCAGCTTCCAGTCAACTGGGACCTCTCCAGAGGCACAAGACTGTTGAAAAATAATTAAAGAGGTCTCAAAGTGACATTAGCCGCTCCCTGAGTACGCAGGGATGAATCCCATTGAGGTGCCCTTCCACCCCAGTGCCTCTCTTGTAAGGATGAAAGGGAGTGATTCCACCAGTCTATCTCCCCTTCACACTCTGATGCTCCATAGTCAAAGAATGACTAGTTTGGAAAAGACCTTTAAGATCATCGAGTCCAACTGGAGAGGCAGCTGCCGGGGAAGGCGGACAGCTCGTTCCTCTCACCCCCGGCCCCGACCGCGCTCTGGGATCCACGGTGCCTCCCCGTAGCAGCCCTGACCTCCGTGCCCTCCGTGCCCATAAGTAGAATGCCATTCATCTCAGAGGGGCGAGTTAGGAGCGGCTTTCTCTGCAGGCACATGTGTGCTGGGGGAGGAGAACCACCGGCAGAGGCTGAGGGATGCACTGCGAGGCACACAGCGTCTCCAAACGAGGGAAACACAAGATTTTGATTGCCTTTAGAAAGGACGCTTAGTGACAGTTTGCGTGACTTTGGGGCAGCTTTTGCCTTGAGAGCTTGGCCGGAGCCTTGGATCCACGGGGCCTTCCTGAGTTGGCTAAGCTGGATAAATCACGCATCGAATCCCATGAGCCCTGCGCTGAGAGGGAATGCATCCCCCTCAGTGAGGTTCTTCTGTGCTTTCGTCTCCTCCTTTCATCTCTCCCTTCTCTTCACACGTGCACTTAAATGGCTCCATTGCTCTGCAACACATGCCAGGACACATGCTTGGCTGGGGGTTGGTTACAAGCCTTTTCTTTTCTTTTCTTTTCTTTTCTTTTCTTTTCTTTTCTTTTCTTTTCTTTTCTTTTCTTTTCTTTTCTTTTCTTTTCTTTTCTTTTCTTTTCTTTTCTTTTCTTTTCTTTTCTTTTCTTTTCTTTTCTTTTCTTTTCTTTTCTTTTCTTTTCTTTTCTTTTCTTTTCTTTTCTTTTCTTTTCTTTTCTTTTCTTTTCTTTTCTTTTCTTTTCTTTTCTTTTCTTTTCTTTTCTTTTCTTTTCTTTTCTTTTCTTTTCTTTTCTTTTCTTTTCTTTTCTTTTCTTTTCTTTTCTTTTCTTTTCTTTTCTTTTCTTTTCTTTTCTTTTCTTTTCTTTTCTTTTCTTTTCTTTTCTTTTCTTTTCTTTTCTTTTCTTTTCTTTTCTTTTCTTTTCTTTTCTTTTCTTTTCTTTTCTTTTCTTTTCTTTTCTTTTCTTTTCTTTTCTTTTCTTTTCTTTTCTTTTCTTTTCTTTTCTCTTTTCTTTTTCCTTTTCAGAACCAGGAATGTTTTGGAAGGAGAAGGTCAGACAAAGGGTAACAGGAAGTGACAGAGCTTCATTTGGACTACCTGAAGAAACTGCCCGTGCTGGAAAGAAGTGGGCATCCCCTGTAAGGAGAGGTACAACCGACACTCCTCTGACAAAGGACCGAAGGGGACATCGTCTCCTTTAAAACCCGGGTAAGTCATAGTGTTCACGTGGGCAGAGCAGGCTGCCCTTCACCTGCCCCTGGTAGCACGCACCATCAGGACAGGGTAGCGGGGTGAACCATGAAGCCTTCAGCATTTTCCTCACAAGTACCCTGTGGCAGCCTGCCTCGGCTGCGTGGGACACCGCAGGTGTGTGGGCAGGATCGGGCCGTGTGATAACTTGGGACCTCAGAGGTTTCCCTCCACCTACTAGGAGCTTGCAAATAGGCATTTGTTTCCTTTGGCCCACTGGCTGAATCCCAGGATGCCAAGGACTGGTTCTGGGGTCTCCCGGATGGGCTTTCCATCCCTCTATCCTGACACAGGTAACAACAGGGCTCCCTCCAGCCAGGACTGCCCCAGCTGTGGTCCCAGTCACTGGACCCAGACAAGCCCTTCGTGAGGGAGGCAGGAGGAGCAGGTGCCTGCACTGCTGGCTCTGCAGCGCTCCAGAGGGATGCTGGTTTGCAACGGCAAACATGGACTCACTCACAATGCTTATCTGTTGCTGGAGAGGTGCTGTTCTGTGAGGATACCACACAGGACACCTCTGGATCAGAATCGCAGCCTCCCATTTCAGTACCCAAGGCGGGACCTACAAGCAGATACAAACCAGCAGTCAATTCTCTGCGGACTGCTGGCAGGGCCGTGGTCTGTGGCATTTCCCTAAGTCAGCAAAGGGAAGCTTGGGCTGTCTACCAGTCAAAAATCAAGTTTTACAAGGGCTTCCAAAGGCTGAAGGCTTCCCATTGCTTGGCTCATTCGAAGCGCTTAGCAGCTCTGCAAGTCACTGCAGTTTCAGCAGGTTTTGTGTACCTGAATTTATGACCAATTATGAGACAAGCAAGGAATTCATTGAAGAGATAAGGAGTTTGTCACACCGATGGTGGGGCTGGACCTCCAGCACTGTGGTGAGCTCTGCGTGCCCTGCTCAGTGCTGCCGCTCTACCCTGGGTCCTGGTTTACCAAGGGTTGCCGTTACGGTAGCACGTGCCTGTGACAAGAAAAAGGGCAGTTTCTTGTGAGGAAGGTGATTTTAGCCATGAGGGCTGTTGAGTGTTCAGTCCCTGCCGTGGTTCGTCACCCCTATGGGTGCAGAGCAGAATGTGCCCTTTGCCAGGAGCGGTCCTTGTCCCCCATGCCACCGGTGTCCAGCCCCTAAGCATCCCGAGGGGCGATGCTGGTCCCATGCCGAAACTGAGCCCCAGGGCCCGCTGCCTTCACATGCTGTGCTGCACAAAGCGTCCCAACAGACCCAGCAGGTCAGGCAGCCCCCCAGCCTCTGTGTCCGAACTCTCAGCTGCTCCAGACGTGAATTCTTCCTGCTGGAACCACGCCTGAGAGTCTGAAGGCTGAGCTCTGCTGTTGGGGCTGGCAGTGGCACCACAAAACTAGTTCTAAAGCAGTATTAGCAGTGCAGATGAGAAGGGAGCTGTGTTATTGCCATTCTTCTCATGGTGCAGTAGTGAGGGAGAACCTCATGTAAACCAAGCCCCGGCAAGCTCGCTGCCTCCAGTGGCTCGGGTTTGCTGTGCTCTGGCGACACACATTTTCTGTCTCACGCCTGTGGTTTTGCCACCCATTGTCAGGTCCTCTTTGTGCTAGGGTGGAAAAATGTGCTGTGGCTCATCAACTGATCTCCTTTCTGTTTTCACAGAGGTTTCTCAAGGATGAAGGGCGGGCATGTTGGTCCCCTGACGGGCCCTGTGCCTCCCTCTGCTGTGCAGCGAGAGAAAAGCACAGGCGTGGAGAAGCTGGAGATTCCCAGCGTGGATTCCCGAGATGCTGATACTCTGGGTGTTGCCGTGCGCCTCTCTGCAGTGTACTGCCCTGGCATCGACACAGCTTGTGACACACCCCCGCGGCCCCCGACCCTGGCACAGGGCATCAGGACACATCCGTCGGGACAAACATCTGCCCACCTTGGAGAGGTTCCAGAGAGATGCTGCAGCCCCAGGGCCACGCGGGTGATGCCTCCTCTAGCAGGAAATCCTGCTGCAGCCACACGCTGAGACAGCAGCAGATGCTGAGGACAGAGCAGGCACGAGGGGAACCTGGCAGCTCCTAGTGGACCCAGCTGGTTCCAGTGCCATGAGGCCCATCCTAAGTCCTTCCCAGATGGAGGGACCATCCTTTGAGCCCTGGACCGTGCTGCGAGGTTGTCAACGGTGGGACAGTGAGGAGGGTCCTGCATCCTACCTGTGCCACACAGCCCCGCAGGCGCTCTCTGTCTCTCTCTGCCAGCCAGCTGCAGCAGGTTGCACATCTGTGGCCGGAGCACTCTCCTGGGGAGGGTTTGCAGAGAGGGGGCTAGCTAAGCTTTTCCCCAGGGATGGCTCATCAGCCTGAAGCAGTGGCAGAGGGCTGACAGGGTTCCTGCGGGGAAAGGAGATTCCTGTGTGTCCTTTTGCAAGCTGGGCTTCCTGTCCCCTTTCAGTCAATCCGGTCTGGGTCTTTGTCAACGTCTCTTCATTTCCGTGATGGGAATTCAGCAGTCCTTTCCCAGAGGCTTTCTTTGGAGAAAGAAAAGCTCTGGCTTCTGTCTCAGGGCACTGTTTCACTGCAGTCCCTAGGAAACCCCTTGCTTCAGTCCTTACCCACCAACTGTTAGAAAACAACAGGTAAGACGGAAGCCTGGCCAGCTGTGAAGGTGGCCCAAAGAGAAGAAATCTAGGGGCAAAATGATGAGAATTATGACTGTGGTAGCGGACCTGGTACCAAGTGAGCGAAGGAAGGCCCTGAAAACTCTGACCATAGCTCAGCTGATGATCGGGGAGGGAAAGGTGCAGAGGAAGGAAGAGGTAGAAACATTAAAGGAAGGAAATGACTGTGTACAGAAGCTGACAGGAGTCTAAAAGTAAGTAAATGGTTAAAATAATGAAAAATAAATGTAGGCCGATGCGTTAAAATTAAAATCTACTGAGCTGAAGTTCTGTTCTCACCAGTAAAAATAGCTTGCACCCTCCAGCACTTGTCTCTGCACCCGACAGTGTGTGACCCAGCAGGAACTTCTCCAAGGTGGGCAGATGTTTGTCCCATGGATGTGTCCGTGCCTATGCCAGGAGCGGGTGCTGATGTGAGGTGCAGGGAGTCTGTGTGTACATGTGTACACAGATCAGTTTGCCTGGAAGCAGGGAAGAAGCCAGGTGTGGAAGGGAGTGAGCTGCCTGAATAATCCAAACAGTTCCCTGTTTCTAATGCTGCTTGTGTTTGACAGCTGCTGACAGCACCAGCGCTCCCATCTGGTGTGCTAGTGTTTCAGAGAAGCAAGCCGCAGAGACATTTTCCGTGCTGTAGATGATGTGTGGATTTGTGCTGGTGTAATTTTGGAGAACTTTCACAAGAGGGTGCCCAGAGCCGGTATTTCTACTGGCAGTTTCAGCCGCTGGCCGTCATGGGGCAGTAGGAGCCAGGGCAGCAGCTGTGCTTCCTTGTAGCTGTCTGACTTCCTCTCCCAGAAAATGGTGTTTTGAACACTGCATCATAGTGCAGATTCCTTCCTCCTTTGGCTGTGTCTTGGAGTTCAGAAGAGCCCAGCTACTTTCCTGGCCCGTGTGAGAACACAGATACAAAACGGGCCCGTTAACAGATCTCACCTGGCACTGCGCAGAGCCGCGTTCCTGAGGCAAATGCTGTTTACCGCCTGGGAGAAGCGTTGCCACTTTTCTACCTGTCCCTGTGAGACAGTGTGGTTTAGATGATGACCTGAAATCAGGAGGAAGGCATTGGCTCTGGCAGAAGAAAAACTTTATTAGCATTGCCTCTATCTCCATGTGAAACCATCCTCACCCTCCCATGGTGCCCTGAGCTGCCTGGGCAACGGGATATCGCTATGTTCTGGGGAATGCAGCAGTCATTGGACTCAGCATAGGCAAGACCTGGGAGTCAGAGCTTCTTCCACAGCTCTCTTGATTCTGCTCTCCAGGCTGAGGAGCAAATGGATGGCCCAGCCTCACTGTTCTGCACCCAGACCCAACAGGGAATCTCAAAAGACCCTGTTCCTGAGGACACTTAGTAGTGCAGTGACATAAATCACCCCCTATTTCCAGGCTGCAGAGCGTCACTGTTTCCAGGCACTTAATTCCTCCCCATGGCACACCCAGGTCACAGCAAGTACCTTTCCCAAAGTATTGTTGCCTCAGTCACTGTTGGTTACATGGTGGAAAAACCTGAGAACAGAAACCACTGTGCATTATCCAGCAGCTCTGACATCCCAGATGTACATCAAAGCTTGCTGGAAATGAGGTGAGCAAAGGCTTTTCCAGCATGAAATGCAAAATCACCAGTCTCAACTGAAGGAGGATGTGAGAAGCAGAAAAAGTCTGGCAACAGCAAAATACTAGAAAACACAGGAAGTGGTGAACACTGTTTAATAGCACAAAGTCAAAATTAGCCGATTTTTCCAGTACAAAGTGTCTCACCCATGTAAAGCAGGTTTATGTATAAGATTTGTCTTAAAAGCTGCAGCATCCCGTGACTGTGCTCCCCAGCAGGCTGCTGCCACCCAGAAGGGCTAGGAAAATGAATGATGGAATCTTTAAGGTTGCAAAAGACCCAAGTCACAGCAAGTACACATCTGTCAGGACAACCATCTGCTGACCTTGGAGAGGTTCCTGCTGGGTCATATGCTGTTGGGTGAAGAGACAAGCTCTGGAGTTGGCAACGCCATAGCTCCTCCCAGGGATTTTTGTTGGCAGTAACAGGACTGTGGACCATCTTCGTGTTTGCAAACCTCTTCTGTGGGAGTGCTCCACTCACAGATGGGTGGTCCATTTGGCTGGCAGAGACAGAGGGCATCCCTGCCAGGGGTCTTCTGCCCCCGTAGATGCACAGCCCAAAAGGAAGATTTTTTTTTTGGTTTCAACTTCCCCATTTCTGTGTTGCTGTCTCTTGGTCAGCTGCAACAGATGCTCTTTGCTGTGCCCCACAGGAGGCTGGTACCACCCAGCGTGGGGCACAGAGAAAGGTGCTCACTGGAGAAGGCGTCAACCAGATGCATGCAGTCCATGCTGACTGCTCCCAGCAGGCTTCAGCTCACAGGATTCCTCTGCAAGGCATCAGGACTGGGGGTGAGACACACAGCCATGGGCACACTTGCAGGGGCGGAACACCCAAGTGACACCATTGGGTGGTGGACTGTGAAGTCAGCGAGTGGTTGACTGTGACATCACGTCGCTCGGTGCTTCTCTTGGGGCGCAGGCAGTGGCTGGCCCAGTCTGGCTCGTGCCGGGACTCCTGCCGAGCGTGTCTGCGAGGTGTGGAGGCTCGAGCCAGGCTTCTCTAGGTGCTGGGTGCTGCTTTGGGGGCTGCCATCGGCAGATACTGGAGCCCGTCCCGGAGCTGTATCCTGTGTTTCCCTGTCCCTGCCTGGCTGAGGCAGCTGGGTACTCTGTGGTGTGCTTTTGGCAGTAGAGGTGAGCCGTGTGAGGGATTGTGGCTCTGGGGTGGCCATGGGGTGGGCTATGGGGTTTGGGGAGCTGGGAGGGTGTCCTTCTGTAGCCAGGGGCCTGGGCATTACTTCCTCCCCTCACCAGGACAGCCGGTGACTGTGGCCCCTCTCCCTTCTGCAGTGCAGTTCTCCCCAGCCCCCTGCAAGAAGTCAACATGGCCACGCAGGAGGAACACTGGACCTGCCCCATCTGCCAGGATGCTCCAGATGATGTGGCTTACGTGATCCCCTGTCTGCACAAGTTCTGCCTGGGCTGCATCCTGCGCTGGGCAAAACACAAATCATCGTGCGCCCTGTGCAGGCAGCGTGTCAGCAGCGTCCGCTTCTCCCTGCGGTCAGAGGATGATTTTTTGGAGATGGATCTTCCAGCACCATCAGATCCGCTGGAGGGTGATGATGTCCTGGAAGAGCAGGGGAATGTGGAGCCGGCAGCCAGCAGAGACGTGGCTGGCTTCCCACCTGAGGCCTGGGCAGCCTTTTTCAGGGAATCAAGAGAGATGCTGGAGCACCTGCTGCACTGGCTGAGCCAGGGGCTGCTGTCTGATGCTCGCTGGTGGGAAGTGGATCTGAGGCAGAGCCTCATCACCATCCTCCTGTGCCGTCACGGGCTGGACGAGTTGGTCTTGGTCCAGTTGCTCCAGCCAGTCCTGCATGACCAGACTGTGCCCTTTGTGCGCCAGCTCATTGAGGTTGCTGTGGAGCAGTGCAGCGAGCAGATGCACCGGTACATGGACCAACTGGGTGCTGATGCTGCTGAGGAGCAGGAGAATGGCTCTGCCACCAGCCCTGGGCCTGCCCTCTCCCCTGGGGGGAGTCCTATCTACTCCCCAGAGCAAAATCCCACCACTTCACCAGGGGTGACTCCTACCCCCAACACCAGCATGAAGGAGGAGCCCTTGGAGGAGCTGGGGCAGGAGGTGGCAGCTCCTTCCACTGCTGCCCAGGACAGGCACTCCTCACCCAGGAGGAGTCCCACCTCCTCGCCCTGGCGCCCCCAAAGAGGAGGGCCAGTGGCTCCCCGGACAACACTTCAGAGCCCAAGAGGCCACACCGTCAGCAAGAGTAGGGGCCCCTGGAGCCTCAAAGCTGGGCCTGGGCCAGCAGCTGGGGCCTGCAACAGCCCCCAAAGGCACTCGGAAGCGCAAGCTCTTTTCTTAGTCTTTTCCTTTTCTAAATACTGTTTCCACTGGGATAGATCCATGGCTGGAATAATAAATAAAGCCGCCTTTCTTTATCAATTCCCGTTTCACCTTCCTGATACTTCAAACATCTCTTTGCTCTTTTATTGCTTTGGTTTCCATTCTCTCTCCACCTCGTAAGGAATAAAGCATCGACCACCTTTTCTTGACTCTGAAAAGGCCAACGTGTTCTCACTGACTTACCAGGATTAGAATCAGTGTCCTCCTCCTCCTTGCTTTTCAATGGATTTATCTGACAAAATTTCCCCCCTTGGAGATGTAAACACCATCCAACTATTCCCAGTAAGGATAATGATACTGGAAGCCTCGAAAAGCCAGAATCACATCTTGATAGCCTTGGTGACTGTTCAGCAGGTATCCTTTATTGCAGCACTGGTCACACGGGGGATTGCTCCTCCTAATGTGTATGATGTTTACAGCCCAATCTCTCCTATTTATAGAGATTCATTATAATTCCTAAGGCAGGGCTATGCAAATTATTCCCAGGAAGTCATTTACATTAACTCCTCCCAGGTAGAGCATGCTCAGTGACACTCAGGGGGTCTTCTGATGGTCTTCAAAGATGGGCCTGGGCCAGCAGCTGGGACCTGCAACAGCCCCCACGGGCACCTGGAGGCACCTGCTCTTACCCTAGTTCTGAAAGATGACAACAGAGGCAGCAGCAGGTCCCTCTCCCAGGGCTGCAGCCATAGCCCTTCTGCTCCCAGCCGGAGCAGGGACAACTCTCTTGGGAAACCCCAGTGCCCCCCAAAGAGGAAGGGTACCGGCCCCCAGGACTCTCCCCAGACCTGCAAGGGGCCGCCCCGCTGGTGGCACTAGCTGGGCTCCGTGGAACTTTTCCAGAAATAAACCATATAAATCCCCATTTCCCTGTCAGTGTCTCTGCCAGCTGCTTCCTTGCCCTTCTCCTAGCAAAGGGACTGGACTACATGTTGGAGGAGCAGTTGAAGCACCTGGGCCTCTTTGGTCTGGAGAAGGGGAGGCTGAGGGGAGACCTTCTCTCCACAACTACCTCAGAAGTGGCTGCAGTAAGCTGGGGGTTGGTCTCTTCTACCCAATAGCTAGCCAAGACAAGAGGAAATGGCCTCAGGCTGTTGTAGGGGAGGTATAGAATGGACAGTATGACAAATTTCTTAGCCAAAAGAGTGGTTAGGCACTGGAACAGGCTGTCTGGAGAAGCAGTGGGTTTGAAAACCACCATTCCTGGAGGTTTTCAAAACACCTGTAGATGTGGCACTCCAGGGCATAGTTTATTAGACACAGTGGAGTTGGGTTGATGATGTGACTTGGGTCTTTTGCAACCTTAAAGATTCCATCATTCATTTTCCTAGCCCTTCTGGGTGGCAGCAACCTGCTGGGGAGCACAGTCACGGGATGCTGCAGCTTTTAAGACAAATCTTATACATAAACCTGCTTCACATGGGTGAGACACTTTGTGTCCCACCTCTTGCCATTTTTATACTGTACTGAAGAACGGGCGTATTTGCCCGTGGGCACACGCTGCCATGCTGAAGGAGACATACGCTCCGCAGGAACTTCTCTCTCTTCTTTGCCCCTTCCTTCCCAGGAAAAGGAGCATTAGAAAACCCAACTCCTGGGTGGGACGTTCAACCAACACAGATGTGCTGCCTTCTTCTACCATGACTCCTTTAGGAGGTTTGCTTCTCATATAACTACTGACAGTGACTTGCAGAGCTGCTAAGCGCTTCGAATGAGCCAAGCAATGGGAAGCCTTCAGCCTTTGGAAGCCCTTGTAAAACTTGATTTTTGACTGGTAGACAGCCCAAGCTTCCCTTTGCTGACTTAGGGAAATGCCACAGACCACGGCCCTGCCAGCAGTCCGCAGAGAATTGACTGCTGGTTTGTATCTGCAGCACAACTGGTTGCACACATGCTTGTAGGTCCCGCCTAGGGTACTGAAATGGGAGGCTGCGATTCTGATCCAGAGGTGTCCTGTGTGGTATCCTCACAGAACAGCACCTCTCCAGCAACAGATAAGTGTTGTGAGTGAGTCCATATTTGCCGTTACAAACCAGCATCCCTCTGGAGCGCTGCAGAGCCAGCAGTGCAGGCACCTGCTCCTCCTGCCTCCCTCACGAAGGGCTTGTCTGGGTCCAGTGACTGGGACCACAGCTGGGGCAGTCCTGGCTGGAGGGAGCCCTGTTGTTACCTGTGTCAGGATAGAGGGATGGAAAGCCCATCCGGGAGACCCCAGAACCAGTCCTTGGCATCCTGGGATTCAGCCAGTGGGCCAAAGGAAACAAATGCCTATTTGCAAGCTCCTAGTAGGTGGAGGGAAACCTCTGAGGTCCCAAGTTATCACACGGCCCGATCCTGCCCACACACCTGCGGTGTCCCACGCAGCCGAGGCAGGCTGCCACAGGGTACTTGTGAGGAAAATGCTGAAGGCTTCATGGTTCACCCCGCTACCCTGTCCTGATGGTGCGTGCTACCAGGGGCAGGTGAAGGGCAGCCTGCTCTGCCCACGTGAACACTATGACTTACCCGGGTTTTAAAGGAGACGATGTCCCCTTCGGTCCTTTGTCAGAGGAGTGTCGGTTGTACCTCTCCTTACAGGGGATGCCCACTTCTTTCCAGCACGGGCAGTTTCTTCAGGTGGTCCAAATGAAGCTCTGTCACTTCCTGTTACCCTTTGTCTGACCTTCTCCTTCCAAAACATTCCTGGTTCTGAGAAAGAAAAAAGAAAAGAAAAGAAAAGAAAAGGAAAGAAAAGAAAAGAAAAGAAAAGAAAAGAAAAGAAAAGAAAAGAAAAGAAAAGAAAAGAAAAGAAAAGAAAAGAAAAGAAAAGAAAAGAAAAGAAAAGAAAAGAAAAGAAAAGAAAAGAAAAGAAAAGAAAAGAAAAGAAAAGAAAAGAAAAGAAAAGAAAAGAAAAGAAAAGAAAAGAAAAGAAAAGGAAAGAAAAGGAAAGAAAAGAAAAGGCTTGTAACCAACCCCCAGCCAAGCATGTGTCCTGGCATGTGTTGCAGAGCAATGGAGCCATTTAAGTGCACGTGTGAAGAGAAGGGAGAGATGAAAGGAGGAGACGAAAGCACAGAAGAACCTCACTGAGGGGGATGCATTCCCTCTCAGCGCAGGGCTCATGGGATTCGATGCGTGATTTATCCAGCTTAGCCAACTCAGGAAGGCCCCGTGGATCCAAGGCTCCGGCCAAGCTCTCAAGGCAAAAGCTGCCCCAAAGTCACGCAAACTGTCACTAAGCGTCCTTTCTAAAGGCAATCAAAATCTTGTGTTTCCCTCGTTTGGAGACGCTGTGTGCCTCGCAGTGCATCCCTCAGCCTCTGCCGGTGGTTCTCCTCCCCCAGCACACATGTGCCTGCAGAGAAAGCCGCTCCTAACTCGCCCCTCTGAGATGAATGGCATTCTACTTATGGGCACGGAGGGCACGGAGGTCAGGGCTGCTACGGGGAGGCACCGTGGATCCCAGAGCGCGGTCGGGGCCGGGGGTGAGAGGAACGAGCTGTCCGCCTTCCCCGGCAGCTGCCTCTCCAGTTGGACTCGATGAACTTAAAGGTCTTTTCCAAACTAGTCATTCTTTGACTATGGAGCATCAGAGTGTGAAGGGGAGATAGACTGGTGGAATCACTCCCTTTCATCCTTACAAGAGAGGCACTGGGGTGGAAGGGCACCTCAATGGGATTCATCCCTGCGTACTCAGGGAGCGGCTAATGTCACTTTGAGACCTCTTTAATTATTTTTCAACAGTCTTGTGCCTCTGGAGAGGTCCCAGTTGACTGGAAGCTGGCAAATGTTGTCCCAGTTTTCAAGAGGGTTAAGAAAGAAGAGCCTGTCAGTCTCACCTTAGTGCCTGGTAAAAGTATGGAGAAGATCAGACTGGGTGTTATTGAAAAACTCAATAAGGACAAGACAGTCACTGGTCACAGCCAGCACAGGTTCAGGAGAGGAAGGTCCTGTATCTCCCATCTGATCTTCTTTTACGATAAGGTCACCCAGCTGGTTGACCAAGGGAAACCAGCTGATGCTATTTTCCGGGTTTCAGCAAGGCTTTCAATACTGTGTCTCTCAGTATCTTGCTGGACACAATGTCCAGTACACAGCTAGACAAAGACATGCTGTGTTGGGTGGGCAACTGGCTGAGGGGTCAGGCCCAGAATGTGATAGTGAATGGGGTTACATCTGGCTGGGGGCCAGTCTCTGGTGGGATTCCCCAGGGCTCCAATTTAGGCCCAGTTCTTCTTAACAGGTTCATAAATTACCTGGACTCAGGACTAGGGGGTGTCTTAAGTAAATTTGCAGATGACACCAAATTGGGAGGAGCTGTTGACTCTGTAAGGGTGGAGAAGCCTTGCAGAGAGACCTGGACAGATCAGAGAGCTGGGCAATCCCCAACAGCATGAAGTTTAACAAGGGCAAGTGTCAGATTCTGCACCTGGGAAGGGGCAACCCTGCCTGCACATCCAGACTGGGGGATTAGATGCTGGAGGCCAGCCATGCTGAGAGGAATTTGGGGGTCTTGGTCAACAGCAAGTTAAACATGAGCCAGCAGTGTTCCCAGGCAGCCAGGAGGGACAACTGTATCCTGGGGTGCATCAAGCATGGCATGGCCAGCTGGTCCAGGGAGGGGATTGTCCTGCTCTGCTCTGCACTGATGCGGCCTCACCTCAAGTCCTGGGTGCAGTTTTGGGCATCACAGTACAAGAGGGACACAGAACTATTGGAGAGTGTCCAGAGGAGGGCAGTGAGGATGGGGAAGTGGCAAGGTCTTACAAGGAGAAGCTGAAGTCCCTTTGGTTGTTCAGCCTGGAGAAAAGGAGACTGAGAGGAGACCTCATCATGGCCTGTGGCTTCCTGATGAGGGGGAGTGAAGGGGTAGGCATCAATCTCTCTTTGGTTTCCAGTGACAGAACCCGAGGTTGGGTGTTAGGAAGAGGTTCTTTACTGAGAGGGTGGTTGAACACTGGAACAGGCTCCCCAGGGAAGGGGTCACAGCACTGAGCTTGGTTCAAGAAGCATCTGGACAATGCACACAGTCCCATGCTCTGACTTGTCTGGCCCTGTGTGGAGCCAGAAGTTGGACTCCATGATTCTTATCGGTCCCTTCCAACTCAGAAGATTCTATGATTCGACACTCTGTAAGTAGCTTTCCATTTCTGTCCTTGAGTTTCCCTACAAGGAGTCTTCTACATTCTTGCAATTAATAGGCAGAAAATTACCTTCTCTGCAGATGACGTATTTTGTAAATTACTTCAGTGCCCTCTTGGAGTTTCAGTCACTGCCACACTTTTCCTCTTAGAAACACTCTCCTTCGCAGTATGTATCTGCAGCCTTCATTTTGTGTATAAGGCATCCCTTACTGTAAATGGGAACAGATTGTCTGCTTTCATCTGAGTGTGTACAAGAGTTATAAAGGATATTCACCTCCCCTCTATCAGAAGACAGAGACAGCAGTCTACGAAATACTGACATTGACAAAAGGAGCTGCGAGGTGTGAGCTTTCCATCAAAGGGCAGGAGATCATCCAGTGCCACAAGGCAGGAAATTCAGCTGGAGCAGGTACCTGCAATGGGCCTGTTCCAGTCAGGGATGAGCCTTCCGTAGAAGCTCAGAGCTGGCCACTGAAATCAGAGGTAGTTTGATTTGTATTAAAACTCTGTCTCCAGTTCCACTATACAAAATCTTAGGGTTTTTTATCAGCTTTTGACAGAGAAAGGCTTCATCATGATGTTCCCTCCGGGCGTTTGATTTTTCTTTCTTTTTTTTTTTTTTAAGACCAAAGGATAACTATGGCAACCCCAGGAAAAAACTGTATTATTTCAGTTATGTTGGGCTTCTGTCCATAAAAAAGGAGAAAGTTATGCTGCTTCTGTTGCATCACTTTGCAGCATGGGATTTCTTTAACAGGTCTTTCACATTTACAGTTTAACTTGGCTCTGGCTGCCTTTGAATTTCCATTACACAGGTGCTGTGCAGAAGGGCTCCAGCACAGCCTTGACATTCCCTCACATGGTGAAACTGGGTGACAGGGCAGCAGCAACATGGGAAGCAAGGAACTCTGATTTTTACATTCTTAAAAGAAATGGAAAATGAGGACTTCAGTAGCCCTTGCTATCTGTCTTTGTAATTTCAAGAGCATAAATCATGGTTCATATTACTTGCACACGTGAATAAATGCATCTTGACCTTGAACTCCTAGAGATGGCCTGAAATCAGGGATCAGTAAAGGCTCCTTGGCTGCAACTTGAAGGCTGAATTTTAGTTGCAACTGAACTATATGTTGAAAATAGTTGTCAGCTTGGACAGGTCCTACAATTTTGGTTTTCTGCAGAGGAGAAATACTGCTTGGCTGTGGAAGTGCCTGTGCCTGGCTTACTGCACAGGGGGAGAAGATGATGCCTCCAATCTACAAGGATAAAGATACAGTTCTTAAAGAGTAAACAGAGGGACAAGAGTGCAGGGGTTTTGGCCCTGACTAGAAGCCAAATGCTCACCAAGCCGCTCGCTCACTCCCCCTTCAGCCGAAAAGGGGAGAAAATGTGTTTTTGGAGGCTCAGGCCCTGAGATAAGGACAGAGGGATCACTCTCCAATTAGTGCAATGGGCAAAACAGACTCAGCACAGAATAAAGGAAAGAAAAGTGATTTATTACAACTACGACTAATACACACAGTGAGTGAAGCGGAATGAGGTAAGAATAAGAAGTGGCCAGGTCTTAAAGCACCTTCCTCCCACCCTTCCTCTTCTTAGCAAACTCAAACTTCATCACGATTTTACTCCCTTCTTCCCCCCCCCCAACATGGCGCGGGGAGGAGCAGGGAATGGGGAGTGGGGTTCCAGCAATTCTGCACAAGCTGCTTTCCTTCCCCAGATCTTAATACTCCTTCTTCTCCTCCACCCCTCGCCTCTTCGCACACTTGACTTTAATGAACTCCCTTCTTCCCTCCCATTGCAGCACCAGGAGGGGCAGGGAATGGGGAGTGGGGGGTTTCAGTCCATTCCGCCCGAGTTGTCTTCTGTCTCAGCTGGGGGGGGGGGCATTCCACACACACACACACAGACACACACACACACTCTTCCCTTACGGTGCCGTGGGGTCCCACCCACGCCAGAGTCGTATCCATGAACTTCTGCAGCGTGAGTCCTCTCCATCGGGGAGTCATCTCCTCACCACAGGCCTCTCAGCAGTACTCCCTTCCATAGGGTGCTGACATTCAGGCCCAGACTCCCCCGGCCTGGCTCCCTGCAAAGTCACAAGTCCCCTGGCAAACCTGCTGAGGTGTGGATCAGTCTCTTCACAGGGTATAGATGTCTCTGCTCCCTGTCCTCATCCATGGGCTGCGAGGGGACAACCCGCTTCACCATGGTCTTCTCCACGAGCTGCAGGAGAAACTTTCTTTCCACATTCTTTTCCCCCCCTCCCCGTCTCCTGCGGGCCTGGCCTTAGTGTTGGTGCAGCTTGTTACATCTTCGCACTTTGGCCTTGAGTTGGCCAATGTTTACAGTAACTGCTGCCTGCAAAAGGGATGTAAGCAGCACAGCTACACAAAACTGCAACAAAGAGCAAGGCAGAGCAGGTGCAGGCTCCTCAGTGGTCAGGGGAAGTGTCAATCTGCAGACAGCAACTGAACCGAACAACTAAGCACAGAGAAAACAAGAGGGCCATGCGCCATGCCTATTCCTTGGCAGACAGGATGGGACTACAGTGAATATTTCTCAACATAGCAAAGGCTGCATTTCATACGGCACACACTGAGCTCTGAACTGAGCTCACTGGCACTTGGAGGGACGAAGCTGGAGCTGAGATTTTCAGCTGTGCTTAAGCTTCTCAAACAACAGTTCCTCCTGCAGAAAGACAATTGAAACGTGCTGCCAATCAGAGAGTGGATTCTGTGAACCAAGGAAACTTACCAGCAATGACTGTTATTACTGCTGCAATGCAAAACTGATTGGGTTTGAAGAAGGAAACAAGAGTTTGCAGGTTTTAGGCAACCATTGCCAAACCAGAATACCCTTTAATTTTGTCCCAAAAGGAGCCATGTTTGCTGTTCTTGCCAAGCTGGAAAATGGGTGGGTGCAAGTCCTCCAGCTTACTAAAGTTGTGTGCAGCTTACTTTGCTAAAACACAGTCTGACCATCACTCATCCCAGATTATCACTTCATCTTCTGATGTTCATGAAATCGTGAACTTCCAAAGGCAGTAAAATGTGGAGTCAACAAATCCCCAAACCAGGGACTAATTTGTTGCTAGAGGTATCTGGCTGATGATTTTCATCTCTGGAAAGTGAAGGGTCTTAAAACAAGTGGTTCCAGTGCTTTTCACAAGAAAACACCTCTGGAAGAGAAGTGGTGTACTATTTCACAGGTCAAACAAAGCCACCTTGTTTCAAAGAGTTTTTGACCTTCTGGTTGCCAGAAGAGAAAACCCATGAGGAGGAAAACATTCCCATTCATCATCAGCATCCCACAGGATCCTTGCTGCCATTTTCTGCAGCACTGTCTGGACCATGAATTCTCAGCATGTTTCAAAGCAGAGTGCTCAAATGAATTAACAGTCCTTTCAGATTGTTCCTTCTGATGTGCTGTGTGAATTCCTCATCGTTCTCTCGAGTCCTGAGTAATGGCTTGCTCTTGAACCTAGCTAATAAATCAAAGGAGACACAACTTCCATTGGACCTTGAACATGGTGGAACTGCCAGTGTGCAGGAGCACGAGCACCGTATCACAGTTCTCCAGAGACCATGCTAAATAGATACATAGTGGAAGAAATCTAGCACATAGTGAAAGTAATACAGCTGTCATCCTGAGAAAATTAAAATGCACAGGCTAACTCTGGCACTTCAGTTTATGGCATATCTCACAGTGTTACCACCAAACAGGTCTTGTGTGTCAGGCTGGAAAGCAGATTGCTGTAATCTTCTAATCTAGCCATAATTTTTATGAAGGAATTTTAGAATTCAGTTCATCATGTGTGTATTGTACAATGGACTGAATGGCCATCCTAAAATTAATATAACACTGAGATGCTGTTTTATGTGGAGATACTGCCAAAGTTATATCAGATTAGTGTTCTCCTATTTTATAGTGATACCCATCAAATCAAGTTAAAGGGAAAACTAGATCTTCTCTTTTCCACATCACATCCATTTTTTTTTCTTTTTCGTTCCCTCTTGGATGCTGAGCAGAAAAATCTTTGCTTGTATGTAGTTCCAGTTTCACTGCTTTATGGAACCAACTTTCATTCTTTTAACATCATCTCTGATGTCTGAAAATAAATAATAGCTTTTAAAGGTAATGCAGTGAGCCAAAAGATTCACTTCAGCTTCTGCCTTATACTAGTAGTAATACAGGTTTAACATGTACAGCAGAGCCCTGACTCCCACTCTTGCCTCCACAGAAGTGGGCTTTCTTTGGACCTAGCGTGAAACAGGCAATGGAGTCATCTAGGAGCAATTTCCAAAAGAATACCCACCTGTGAGGAATTACTCTTTTCATATGACATTGAATACAAGTAACAAGGTCAAATGTTTCAGCCAACACAATGTTTTTCTCAAATTAAATTAGGGTAGAGGTGGCTAGGGTTTTTTCTGCCCATCTCTTCTCACTAAACTAAAATTTGTTGAGCAGCTATTTGAAATCTCAGCGGTGCGTGTATTTGAAACATGTACCGCCCGGTCCCCGCTCCGGCCAGAAGCCAGCCCGCGCCTTCGCACTACGGACACGGTCGGACGGTGCCACGGGCAGCCCCGGCAGCCAGGCGGGAGCCGAGAAGGCGGCGACGGACCCCCCGGTCAGGGCAGGTTCCCGCCTGCAACGGGCGCGTCCGCCGCACCGCGGCCGGGCCAGGGGCCGCCCGGCACCTTCGCTCGGGGACGGGGCCGCCCGTAGCGACCCGCGCTCACCGCGCCGCCGCCTCGCAGCGCCCCGAGCCCCGGAGGACGGCCCCGCTCGCCAGCGGCCACCGCCGAGCCCGCGCCGGCCCCGCACGGCCCCCGGATGCTGCCGGCTGCCCGGCCTCTGGCCGCGCGCTGCCCGGGCCGGCCCCGGGACGCCGAAGGAGCCGAAGACAAACCCGTCAGCGCCCGCAGCCCAGCCCGTCCCGGCCGGCAGAAACGCGGCGAGGGGGGAAGCGGCCGCGACGCCCTGACTCCCACAGCCCGAACGCCGCCGGCGCCGCGCCGGGTTCCTGCCGCCTCCCCGAGACCCCCGCCCTGGAACACGGACGCACCTCCGGCAGCGGGCTCCCGTCCGACCCACGCCGCCCACAGCGCTCCACAGCCCGCGGGCGACCCCGCAGCGGCCCCCGGCATAGTGGTCCACCCTCGCTCCTCCGCGCGGTGAAGTGAGGCGGGGGCCGAGGACGCTCTCCCCCTTTTTCCTCCTCCTCCTTCTTCTTTCTCGCTCCGCCCGTCCCCTTCTTCTCCCTCAGGATGCCCGGACGATAACCGCGACAGCTCCTTCCCCATCGCCCGCCTCTCCTGCTCTGCCTCCCCGAGCGCCGACCCGGCTTCCAGTCCCCCGCCCCGGCTGCGAAGCGGAGGGAGGGGACAGGGGCCGGCCGGGGAGGGGCGAGCGGAGCGGTGCTGTGTGGCTCCCCCCGCGCCTCCCACCGCACGACCTGGCGCCCTCCCTTGTGCTGCAGCTAACGGGCCCCGGTGCTTTCACCTGCCGGGAGGCAACGCGACCTCCCGGCCCCGGAGACGTGCCTACCTGTCATTCGGCAGCCGCCGGGCAGAGGCTGGACGCCGTCCGGCAGCCCCTCTCCTGCCAGCGCTGCCCCGGCCCGCTGTGGCGAGCGAGCGGCTCCCGCCAGCGTCCCCGCAGGCCGGACCGCACAGCCCCGAAGAAGGGCGGCCGGAGGAGAACGGACCCGGGGGCAAAGCGAGCCCGCTGAGGGAGGAGATCCGGCTGACCCGCACCGGCCCGGCGGCGGTGCCCCCAAGTCCCAGCGACGCTCCGGGCTAGAAGGAGCCCCGCGGCCCGCAGCGCAGGGCCATGCCGGCGGCAGCACAACGGGACCGGGTCCCCGGCTCGCTGGCGCACCTCCCGCCGCCGTGCCCCGCAGGGCCCAGGCCCGGGCTGCCGAGCACCGCGGCTGCAGGATGTCGTGGGCTCCTGCGCAAAGCCGCGCCTCGCCCCCTGCGCTGCGGGGCCTCTCGGAGCTCACGCACCTGGCCGGGCTTGGCCTCGGCGCCCACCGAGGAGCTCGGGGAGAGACCGACCGAGGGGGAGGCCTGCGCTTCCTCGGCCTCGGCTCGGGTTTGCCGCCAAGTCTCAGCGCTGTTGCTGCAGGCGAGAATGGTACCGCCCAAAGAGCCATTTGGGAGCCAGATCCCTGCTGGCAGGGCGAAGAGAGGTGAGCCGGGAGTTCTGCTGCTGCTGCGAATGCGCCTGGAGGCCTCCTGGCTTCCCACAGCCCTGTCGAGTCCTCGGGTCACTGTGCCTTAACTGTCAAGCGAGGGGCAAATAGCACCCACAAGCTAAATCATCCAAACACAGTTTCTATCAGTGGCCAAGGCATCTGCAGAAGCACTTCTGGGTGCTTCATTTTGTCCCATTTCACTGACGGGGAGCACAGTACCACCACACCTTGCCCCAGATCACCAGAACGCCCAGGCTGTTGGCATCTCAGCAGTGTGTGTTGGGCCATGCACACTGAGAGGCACAAGCAGACAAGTTGTGTAAAGTTACCTGCTTATGCTGGAGAAGTGTAAAGTTCTCTGCTGCAATGCAGAGGAAAACACTTGTGTATCCAGAGTCCTTTCCAAGACAACAGGAACACTGGCACAGCACACTGGAGACGTCTCCGTTGTGGGAGACGGGTCCTGTTCGCTTGGGTGGTGTTGCAGCGTGGGCAGCACCGGGCTGATGGTGCTCAAAAACCAGTAGTTACCCAACAGATCATTCAGGTTGAGTTAATTCGAAGAATGCCTGCTTGGAAACTAACGCGTAGATGTCTCATTGCAGCTTCATTGTTTAATGTCTCTCAGCAAGAGAAGCAGCATCTACGGTTCTTGGTGGATAACGAGGACTCAGAGGGAAACCAAAATACTCCCGTGCCTTTCTGCTGTTGCCCCCTTTCCACCATCAGAAGCAGGATTTGTTTTTCCTCCTGTGAGTTGGTCATAGGGATTTCTGACCTGCTTGTCATTTCAGGGAAGCTCAGCAAGGCATGAGGTTTTTCTTTCCTAGTGTGGATGTTGTGTGGCTTGTGTGGAGCTACAGCAGTAGCAACAAGGGCTATTTTTAGCCTGAAGTAGGCCAAGCAGCTCCAGAAGACATATTAATAAGGAGGAACATTTGAGAACAAAACAAGCAAACAAAGAGAGAACAAACTGAGAAATATAAAGACTCATCTTTTACCGGGAGCACTTTCTAGAAAATGAACATGTAGAAACTGCACCCGTGTGGCAGAGGATGTGACTCCACCCCACAAAACCCAAACAAATGCAACCTCTCAGCAGTATGTGTTGCCCTCATAACAACCAAAGGACCTTGTTTTAGTGCTATGCACATGGAGTGGGATTTCTAGAGGTGCCCAATTCAGCAACTTGCAGCACATTAATTTCCTTACCATACACTACCAAAGAGGTAAGGAGACTAGAGAAGAAAGATTCTTTTTTCACTTCTAAAAGCAACACTTTTTAGTTTGTGATCAATGATCATTCAATGAGGTTCATGGATATCTGTCAGCTCCTTCATCTAGTATTGAGTTGGAAGAATAGATGGCAATAATTCAGTAGACTGAAATTCTTCATGGAAGAATGAGCGTAACGACATTCACAACTACACGAGCACTTCCCACGTTGACTCGCATAGCTGGTTTTAATGGATTTTTTAGCTCCTGGTAGTAGTTTCTCCTCTTTCCAGAAGAAGCCCAAATAAGACATCCAAAACAATCCACGTTAGCATAAGCCCTTAAGAGCGTATACAGGTTAGAAACAGCTTCCCCTTTATACAAGGGATCACAATGAAACTTCATGTCTCTGTCAGGCTACCCAAGTCCTACAACAGGAGGTTATTCCATCCCATCTTGTAGTAACATGCTCATAGTGACAACAAAACTGTTTGCTGTATTTAGCATGCATTTGTGTGTTGTTAATTTCATTAGATTATTTCCTCACAAAGAAGAAACTATCAGCAGTTTTTGCTTTATTCCTCTAGTTCATAAACACCTCTTTGATGTCTCCATCTGACTTGTTTCCATGCCAGTATATGCAAGATTTCAGGTGAAGTCTTGTCAGTTTAGTGCATAGGAACTCAGTAGAAGGCCCCGCTGTTAGCACCTGTGAATCAGTTTGCCCCAATGCTCCCTGCAGCGTGCGGAAGGATAGGCTTCTTTGAAAGCTCTTTGAAGGCAGGGAGACTCCTGTTTCAGGAACCAGAACAGGGGCATGGAATTCATGACCACACCCGTCTGCTCACAGAGCAAGGTGACAACACACACATGCACAGGCCAAAACACACCTGTAGGATTTCTGTGTAAGGCGTGGAGATGACAAAATGTGCAGTCAATACAACAACAACAACAAATTTTGGACTTATTTGTAGTTATTTTTTCTTTAGCTGAGTTCATTCTGTCTAAGAACCCTGTACATAATCATCCTTGCTAAGTGTTTGCCAAGGCACACTCATAGGTTGACAATCTTAGGCCTGCCCAAACCAATTTAGGCTGCAGCTCAGCAAAGCTAAGTAGGTACACTCTGGTGGTAGGTCAGGCAGCAGGGAGGTAATTTGTCAGTCAGGTGTTGCTCTGGGAAGCTGGGGCCGACTGCAACAGAGCTGCCAGTGAATTCGGACTTGGGAACTTCCCTTTCACTGTGGTGCATTTTCTCCTGCTACCTTGACATTCCACGCCCCTCATCACCAGCCAGACATTTAACCATACCAGCTGTAACGGTGTCAGGTGTTTCTGGTTGAAAATTCAGCTCATTTATTTGTGTGTCAGTTGTCATAGCCTCGATAGCAGGACACTATATGCAGCAGTACTAGTGTATCTTAACATCTACCTTTTCACAGCTTCCTTAGATCCCAGATCAAAAACTCAGTTTCTTTAAGATCTGCAGGGCCAGAGCAGCCCACTATCACATCCATGAACTTCCTGGGGGGCAGGAAGGGGGCAACATCCCTGCCCTGACGTGAAATTCCACAACCAGGTGCTGGCCAGACTGCAGAGATGCCGTAAGCCTGTCTTCAGGCAGTCAGCCTGAGAGGCTTCCCACCTCAGCTGTGCATGCCAAATACACCAGAGTTGACCAGTGGACCAAGCAAGTCTCTCATAACTAATTGTGAGTGACCTGTCAAATGGGGAAATCCTCAAACAGGTCAGGACCACTTTTTGGTGGACATTGTCTGACCAGCCAGCTCTTGACTGCTGCAGTCTGCACTGGTGTGCTGCACAGGTGGGAGACCTGGGAGCAAAAGGAAAGCAGCGGAGAGGCATCAAGGATTCCCTCTCACCCTGTGCAGACTAGGCACTGCAGAGCTAATTAGTTGCAGGGAAATGCACCATCTGTTTCACCAATGTAAGAGAACAGTATTCCATTTCAGCTTCAGGGAAGACCAGTTTCATAAACAATGCCATACCCAGACCTCCTGTAGCATGGACTGTTTTGGCCATGGGGAGGTATGACTGGAGCTGCTGTTTCTCAACAAACACTCCGTAGGCTAAATGCAAAGACCAGTTTCTTATCTGAGAACAAAGGACTGAAGCAGAAAGTACAAGGTGAAGCCCAAGGAGAGGGATCAGACCCATTTCTATTGTATTAGACCATTGTAACCAATGTTACAGTGCTACTACAGGTATGAAGATTTTTTAGCTGCAAGTGACAAAGGAGAAGTCCTCACTGTGGAGAAGATTCATGGGGAATGGGAACAAAGCAACCTGGCAAGAGGGGTGTGAATGGAATGAGCAATGCACCCTGCAACGCTGCCATCCAAATGATTCACTCCTTAAGGCAGGGGACCCAGCTTTCTGCTTTTCGACATCAGATTGCTGCTTTCTAGCAAAAACCACGCTATATGCATTTATATGCACACACACACAAGGCTGCTGATAGGATGTGATACACCTAAGATCAGGAAGTTCATCTCATAGCTTTATGATAGCAAATTACACGTGGATAATGAAGTGTACTGGCAGGCAAGTGAACAGAGTGAGTAATCCACAAATAGCTGTTTTCCATTTCAGGCCTAAGAACTATTTCAGGTACTGCTGCTCAGGTGTCCTAAGAATAAACTCTGCTTTTCCACAGGATTTGGAAAGCTCAAAGAAATTTGCAGGCAGTTTCAGAAATACATAGTGCTCCTTTTTAGTCCTCGTTTAGTGCTGGGTACTTCACTTGCTACCTGCTTGGGGCCCTAATGAGGCCAGTTGATACAGAGGGAAAAAAATTTTGGACAATAATAAGGACAAGGAATTCACTTGTGTGACAGCTCTGAAAACTAAAACTGTTTCAGTACATCCAGAAAATCTCATCAATTAATTGCTCAGCTATGAGCTAAAGGAATTTTGTGAAGTTCCAGTCTTGTTGAGATGCCATGCATTATTTTCTTCAAGCTTTCTGAACATCATGTGTCATAATAAAGAGCAGTGAATTTAACCACCTACATGAGGTCACTTCTTCTAGACCTAATGCCCTGAACAGTTGGCTGGACCAGAGAAAAGCCTTGCAGGAAGACTGAGTGGGAGCGCTCCACCCCTGTGCCTGGGTGGCCCAAACTGAGCATCCTTGTAACACTGCGTGGGTGCCCATTCTGGGTCTGGCAGCACTGGGTGCTGCACATCACTCCCTAGCAGAGCTCCCACCTGCCTGTCCTTCTGATCTCTGATGCTGCTCCAGGGAAAGACCCAAGAGAAGGCGCTTTAAGACCTGGCTGCTTCTTATTCTTATCTCGTTCCAGTTCACTGGGTGTATTAGTTGTAGTAGTAATAAATCACTTTTCTTTCCTTTATTCTGTGCTGAGTCTGTTTTGCCCATTGCACTAATTGGAGAGTGATCCCTCTGTCCTTATCTCAGGGCCTAAGCCTCCAAAAATATTTTTTCTCCCCTTTTCGGCTGAAGGGGGAGTGAGCGAGCGGCTTGGTGGGCATTTGGTCTCTAGCCAGGGCCAAACCACCACAGTGGGTCAGGAACGTGGGACCTGCAGTTATCTGGCAGTTGGATAACGCTTACATCAAAGAGTTTGAGTGGCTTGGTGGGAAAATGTGGTGTCACACACACAAGAGCATTCAGGGTAAGTGCTTCCTTTTACAAGGCTTGACCTGCCTTGCTCTTCTGCCTCAGCAGATTTTCCCTCAGGCGTGAGGAATGGAGCTCCAGAAAGGCTGCCTGTGAAGGCTGGGGGTTTAACAACTGGGAACACAGGCTGGAACAATAACTTCTTTAGAAGGTACTATTTAAGAATAACCTCATTCTGTCAGCAAGTGCTCATCACAACAGGAGAGTAGCAAAGCCAGCCTCAGTGCTTCCTCCCTGCTTCAAGAAATTCTGTGAGTGAGCACTGAGCTGACACTGACTGGTTTTTCTTTTCTAAAAGAAAAAAGCATTGCAAGGAAGGAAAGGGCCAGAAGAGGAGTTCCTGCAGACCTTTACGGACTTACTGCCCGTTGCATTGCTCTCTGCAATGGTGATCCCTAGATTTGGGAGGGTTTTAGTCCAAATCTTGCGCTGTATCAGGGCAAGCCAGACACATGGCCCCTGCAGCTCTGCAGCCAGTCTTGCTCAGACTTTGGGCCAGATTCATGGGTATTTGTGAACGAGCAGGAAAACTTGGGGTTTCCTCACAGCACAGGGATCCCACATGACTGACCACAGTAGGGTCCCAAAGTAATTATGCTGACTGCACAAGTGACTGGCTGGAAATCTATACTTTCTGCTTTCTCTTCCTTTATCAGAATATTCTGCATCTTTGCTGGAGAAAAATAACGTTCATTCTGCTTTGGTTTTTTTCTCAATCTTGAACTTGCTGTAGAAACAGAACATGCTGTGTAACAAAAAGCATGGTTGTATTAGTCGAAGTCAAAAACTGAGGAAAGTCAGTGTGATCTGAATCTGACCTAATTCTGATGGTCTTGTTAAAGAAGTGGGATGCATTTGACAGTCTCCCCTTTAGGGGTAAATGTGGACTTGTCCACCTCATCACCAGGCAGGGGTTGCTTTTTGCCCTGAACAACAGTATGATGATGAATCATAGAATCACAGAATGGATTGGGTAGGAAGGGACAAAGGCCATCGAGTCCACACCCCCTGCAGTAAGCAAGGACATCTTTAACTATATCAGGTTGCTCAGAGCCCTGTTCCCCTGCCCTAGGCAACCCTTAGATCCCCCAGCACCTAAAGGATCACTACTGAGCATTTCATTGGCTGCCCCTGAAATAGACAGATTTGGGAAAGAGGATTTATCTTTGAGAATTCCTTGCTGTTAGGAGGTCTTGAGTTGAAGGGACCCAGCAAGCAGTTGTGATTTTATCAGAGTGCAGAAACTACCTTTGATAGGAATTCCACATTCCTGAAATTCATTGATATTAACACGCTTGGCTATCAGTACTGGCCATTGAACAGGACATCCTAAACATTTTTGTAGCCTGCATCCCTCACCATGAGACACCCTTCGGATCAGAGTGCAGGGACTGAGGCATGATACAGTAGGATTGTACTCCTTCAACACCTGCACTGTTCAGGTACAGGTTTTGTAGCTGAACGCACTTTGCTGGCGTGCTCCCACAGGAGGGATGTCACAACCTCACACCAGCCATGTGAGACAGGCCATGTGCAGTGATCAGCTGCATGTCTGGCAGGTCTCCACATGGTGGAGTATTAATTTCATTTTCAAGCTGTGTGAAGAAACACTGCAGAATTTTCCACTGAGGATCCTATTTACGCATCATATGACACTCTGTACCCCATAGTGGCACTTAAGAGCTTCTGGGTGTTTAGCAGTGCCATATTTTTGTATATGTTAGCAGAGAGCTTTAAGCAACTTATTTCTGCTAAGGAAAGGAAGAGATGAAGGAGAGAATAATTCCACCAGTTAAACATGATCAGTTTGCAAGTGGATGCTGATTTGCACTTCTCATTGGTCACGAGATAGTTCTGATTCAAAACCCATAGAACTGCATTAAAGAGTGAATTTTCTGAGGCTTGCTGGTTTATTCTTGTTGTGGTTAAGCCAGCAAGCAGCTAAAACAACCCCACAGCTCTCCACTCCTCCTGCTTCCCCCTCCCCCCTCACAGTGGGATGGGTGACACAGTCGGAAAAAATAAAACTCATGGATTGAGATAAAGACAGATTAATAGGACAGAAAATTAATATGATGCTACTAATATTAATACGAATCATAGAAGGAGAAGTAGCAACAGTAATAATAACAAAAGAATACACAAAACAAATGATGCACCACTGACCAATATTGCCAAGAGAGGCTGCTTCACACCCGTGAAGTGAGGCCAGAACCAGAGCAGCAGGTCTTGGTTTGGTACAGGAGGTTTCTGGAGTTTCTCTAATGAAAGGAGATGCTTGGGGAGCAGAGAGACCAGCCTGGAGCTGGCAGTTGGGCTGATGTGGGGTGTAGCAGTGCATGAGGAAGGGCAGTCAGGAAGGAACTGAAGCTTTCTGTCGTGGTTTCACCCCGGCTGTGGGCCGAGATCCACGCAGCTGCCTGCTTCTTAAAGTAAAAGAGCAGGGGAAGAGGGAAAAAGGGGGAAACAAGGGAAGGGAAAAGGAAGGGGCAAATAACTCCAAAACCAAAAAAAAAACCTAAGAGGCCCGTGGGTTGGGATAAGGATAGTTTACTAAGATAACAGAAAGATAAAATATAACAATGCTAACAGGACTTTAGAGCAAAAGAATATGAAACTATTGATACACAATGCAGTTTCTCACTGACCCACACAACTCAGGCCGTACCACCCAGAGCTGTCCCGGAACCCGACCGTCCCCCCAAGAAGCACGCGTCCCGAGACCGCCCCTCTTCTTCTTCCCAACAGTCCCCCGTTTTCCTAGGCAGGACGTAATTGGCATGGAATACTCTCTTTGGCCCATCTGGGTCACCTGTCCTGGCTTCGCCCCTCCTTTCTCAAGAATAGAGAAATAGAAGAAGCTAAGAAAGTCCTTGACTGTCTGACTGCAACTAAGAACATCAGGGTGTTCTCAGCACTGCTTTCATTTTAACTCCCAAACACAGCATTCCATCAGCTGCTATAAATGAAATTAACTCTATCCTGACTGAAACCAGGACATTCCACCCCTTATTCCATACCATTTACGTCATGACCAGGTCCAACCATTGTTTCAGACACACACATATGTATTATTCCCTTAGTCTATGGACCATTCATCTGAGTTTTGTTGAGTAAATGATCTAGTCCAAGATTTTCAGGCTCCATTCGTTGTAACAGTCTCTCATGGTGTCAGTATGCGTCATTGGTTCGTTGCATGCTGCATCTCGGGCGCTCGACCGATGCATCTGACATGGTCCATGGTCATAGTCTGTGAATCAAAAATGTTCATTTTCAAAGGGGAAGAGGAAAAAGTTCTTATGATGGCAGGTCTTGGTCCCATCATCGTGGCAGTCTTCCTTCATTGTCGTGTATGACTCCAGCTGTAACTCCATTGGTACAACAAACAACAACATACAGTAATTATAGTAATAATGAATGTAAAGTAATGGGTTATTTAGTACTTATTATAATACTATTTCTACCTTACTAATTACATTGGCTATTCTCACCTAAAATCAAATCCCTTTGAGGTACACATTGAACTTCTCCATCCTTCTGCATTACCCACCAAGTACAACCAGGTCCTTGAGCAAAAACAATTCCCGACATAGGTTTACCTTTACCTGAAGCAGGGATGACCCAAACCGTCTTCCCTAATATACTCTTCATATGCACCACTGGGACTCTGTCTCCTTCTACAGTACGTGGAAATTTTGACTGGGCAGGACCAGCCCGATTGGTAGAACCCCTAGAGTTAACTAACCACGTGGCTTTGGCCAAATGTGTATCCCAGTGTTTGAATGTTCCACCACCCATTGCTTTTAGGGTAGTCTTTAAGAGTCCGTTATATCGTTCAATTTTCCCAGAGGCTGGTGCATGATAAGGAATGTGGTACACCCATTCAATGCCATGCTCTTTGGACCAGGTGTCTATGAGAGCATTTCGGAAATGAGTCCTGTTGTCTGACTCGATTCTTTCTGGGGTGCCGTGTCGCCATAGGACTTGCGTTTCAAGGCCCAGGATTGTATTCCGGGCAGTAGCATGGGATACAGGATATGTTTCTAGCCAGCCGGTGGTTGCCTCCACCATGGTAAGCACGTAGCGTTTGCCATGGCGGGTTTGTGGGAGGGTGATGTAATCGACCTGCCAGGCCTCCCCATATTTATATTTCATCCACCGTCCTCCATACCAAAGCGGCTTCAACCGCTTCGCTTGCTTAATTGCGGCACACGTCTCACACTCATGGATAACTTGTGCAATAGCATCCATGGTTAAGTCCACCCCTCGATCTCGAGCCCATCTATATGTTGCATCTCTCCCTTGATGACCTGAGGAATCATGAGCCCATCGAGCTAGGAATAATTCACCTTTATGTTGCCAGTCTAGATCTACCTGAGCCACTTCAATCCTAGCAGCCTTATCTACCTGATGGTTGTTTTGATGTTCCTCCATGGCTCGACTCTTAGGTACATGGGCATCAACATGACGTACCTTTACAACAAGCTTCTCTAATCGGGCAGCAATGTCTTGCCATAAGTCAGCAGCCCATATGGGTTTGCCTCTATGCTGCCAGTTGTTCTTTTTCCACTGTTGCAACCAACCCCACAGGGCATTAGCTACCATCCATGAATCAGTATAAAGGTAGAGCATTGGCCACTTTTCTCTCTCAGCAATGTCCAAGGCTAACTGGATGGCCTTCACCTCAGCAAATTGGCTTGATTCACCTTTTCCTTCAGTGGCTTCTGCTACTTGTCGTGTAGGACTCCATACAGCAGCTTTCCATCTTCGGTGCCTTCCCACAAGGCGACAGGAGCCATCGGTGAACAGGGCATATCGTTTCTCATTCTCTGGCAGTTTGTTGTAAGGTGGGGCTTCTTCAGCGCGTGTCACCTCCTCATCCTCTGGTGACATCCCAAAATCTTTGCCTTCTGGCCAGTCTGTGATCACTTCCACGATTCCTGGGCGATTAGGGTTTCCTATTCGAGCCCGCTGAGTAATTAGTGCAACCCACTTGCTCCACGTAGCATCAGTGGCATGATGTGTAGAAGGGACCTTCCCTTTGAACATCCAGCCCAGCACCGGCAGTCGGGGTGCCAGGAGGAGCTGAGCTTCAGTTCCAATCACTTCTGAAGCGGCTCGAACCCCTTCATAGGCAGCCAGTATTTCCTTTTCTGTTGGAGTATAATTGGCCTCAGACCCTTTGTAGGCCCGACTCCAAAACCCCAGCGGTCGACCTCTAGTCTCCCCTTGTGCTTTCTGCCAGAGACTCCAGGTAGGGCCATTCTCCCCGGCTGCAGTGTAAAGCACATTTTTAACATCTGTCCCTGTCCGGACAGGCCCAAGGGCCACTGCATGGACTATCTCACGTTTGATCTGCTCAAAGGCTTGCTGCTGCTCAGGGCCCCATTGGAAATCATTCTTCTTCCGAGTTACGTGGTAGAGTGGGCTCACAATGAGACTGTAGTTTGGGATATGCATTCGCCAAAAACCTATGGCACCTAAGAAAGCTTGTGTTTCCTTTTTGTTGCTTGGTGGAGACATAGCTGCTATTTTATTGATAATGTCCATTGGGATCTGACGATGCCCATCCTGCCATTTTATTCCTAAAAACTGGATTTCTCGTGTAGGCCCCTTGACTTGACTTTGCTTTATAGCAAAACCAGCTTCCAAAAGGATTTGAATTATCCTTTTTCCTTTCTCAAATACTTCCTCTGCTGTATTGCCCCATACAATGATGTCATCAATGTACTGCAGGTGCTCTGGGGCTCCACCCTTTTCCAGTGTGGTCTGGATTAGTCCATGGCAAATGGTAGGGCTGTGTTTCCACCCCTGGGGCAGACGATTCCACGTGTATTGGATGCCCCTCCAAGTGAAAGCAAACTGTGGCCTACACTCTGGCGCCAGTGGTATTGAGAAGAAAGCATTTGCAATGTCAATTGTGGCATACCACTGGGCTGCCTTTGACTCCAATTCATATTGGAGTTCCAGCATGTCTGGTACAGCAGCACTCATACCTGGAGTGACTTCGTTTAGGCCACGATAATCCACTGTCAGCCTCCACTCTCCATCGGACTTCCTCACTGGCCATATGGGACTGTTAAAGGGTGAGTGGGTTCGGCTGATCACCCCTTGGCTCTCCAGTTGACGAATCAGCTTATGGATGGGGATCAGGGAATCCCGGTTAGTACGGTACTGTTTTCTGTGCACCATTGTTGTAGCAATTGGCACTTGCTGTTCTTCAACCTTCAACAACCCCACAACAGAAGGATCATCTGAGAGTCCAGGCAAGGCACGCAATTGCTCAATGCCTTCTGTCTCCAAAGCAGCTATTCCAAAAGCCCACCGGTACCCTTTCGGGTCTTTAAAATAACCTCTACGGAGGTAATCTATACCTAGAATGCATGGAGCTTCTGGTCCAGTCACAATTGGGTGTTTCTCCCAGTCCTTCCCAGTTAAGCTCACTTCAGCCTCTAACACAGTCAATTGTTGTGACCCCCCTGTCACTCCAGAAATGCTGACAGGTTCTGTCCCTACGTGATTCGATGGCATTAGAGTACACTGGGCACCAGTATCCACCAGAGCCTTGTACTCCTGTGGGTCTGACGTACCAGGCCATCGGATCCACACAGTCCAATAAGCACGGTTATCCCTCTCCTCCACCTGGCTGGAGGCAGGGCTCCTCTATTGTTGCTGATCATATTGGCTGCTCACTGGTGCAGCCTTCTTCCTGGCAAAATCGCGTTGTCTTTTACCTCGCAGCTCATTTACTCGTGCCTGGAGGGCTGAGGTGGGCTGCCTATGCCACTTCCTCATGTCCTCACCATGGTCACACAGTTCAAACCACAGCTGCTGTCGCAGCGTGTCTCGTGGTGTGCACCTTCTGCATCCTCCCTTCTGGGATGATGGACGCTTTCTCCCAGTAGCTGCAACCTCACACAACGATACGGGTTGGGAGTTGCACAAATTTTTGTCAAGTCGTTCGACCAGTTTCTCTACCGCTGCGATCACAGATTGGGAAACATTGTCCTGATATTTCCGGAGGCGGCAGGACACTTCACTTACAGTTGGTGGATACATATTATCCCAGTCTATTGATGCTAATGAATTGGTGTGCCCTGCTGGTGCACTTTGTACAACCTTACGCCACATATCTGCGGTGCATACAACTTCATCAGGGTCAGAGTGCCATTTGCCTAGATCATAATAAATGATCTCCCGTACAGCTAATTCTCTCAGGTACTGGATAACTGCCTCTATGTTGTTACACTTGGGTGACTGACATGTAATATAGTCCTTTATGGGATACCTTTCCTCCACACTTGACAGTAGTCGCCTCCAGAGGCTGAGGGTTTCTGGCTTTTTCCCAATTTCCTTGTCAATGCCTCCTTCTCTAGCTAGGGATCCCAACTGCTTGGCCTCTCTGCCATCTAATTCCAGACTATCGGCCCCTTGATCCCAGCATCGGAGCAACCAAGTGATGATGTGCTCACCTGGGCGGCGGCTGAAATCTTTCCGAACCTCACGCAGCTCACTCAGGGTCAGGGATCGTGTGACAACCTCTGATTCTGCCTCATCCTGAAATGCCTGAGATGGCCTTGCTCTATCCTGAGGGGCTTGAGATGGCCCTGCTTTATCCTGAGGGGCTTGAGATGGCCCTGCTCCATCCTGAGATGCTTGAGATGACCCCGAGTCATCCTGACATGCTCCAGATGGCCCTGATTCATCCTCATCCTTCACTACACGAATTGATTTCTTTTGTTTCCTCTTTTGTACAGGAGCAACGGACACTGGAGGGGGTTGGTTTTTTGTTTTATCATCAGTATCTGCTGCAGGGGTTGCAGTAGCTGCAGCATCGGTTGGACAAGTTGCAGTAGCCACAGTGCTAGTCATAGTGGCCTTAGTGCTAGTCACAGTGGTTACAGTAGCTGCAGTGCCAGTAGTTGGGGTTGCCGCAGCTGCAGTCTTTGCTGGTCTGTTTTCATTCTTTTCCTTCTGACAGTGCTGACAGTACTGACAGTGCTGCCTGTTATCAAGCAGTGTTTTGTAAATAGTGGCCAGGGCCCAGCACAGTGCAGTAAGGTGTGTATCTCTGGCAAGCTTAGAGCAATTTCTTTTCAGATATGCAGTCACTTTTTCAGGGTCTTGTAACTGCTCAGGAGTGAAACTCCAAACCACCGGAGTTAAGAAAGTGCCTAGGTACTTGCCCATGCTCTGCCACTTGCCCTGCCACTCACGATTATCTGGCTTCACAGAAAAATCTTGAGTGGTATTCATAAACCTCTGCTTAATATTTGACAACAACTGAACCGTCTGCACCAAACCGAGAAACAGCAAAATGCTAGTTTGAATATCCCAGGGATATTGAAAGTTTTTAAAGACTGCTAGCAGAGCTGTTGTATTTATCCCAAAGGAAAAGAAAGCAGAACTCCCACCATGCCAGCTGCCGTTACTAAACCCTCCCTGTCCAGGGAATGGACAGGGCAGCAAGCTCTCATACCAGTACCAGCACAAGTTCACAATCCTCGATATTATTGTATCATCGACTGTTATCATAAAAGACAAGAACAGGACCAGGAAACGCAGCCTCGATATGGTAAAAAATCCTGCCAGGATTGCATACAGCGTACGGTACTTTCGTGGCCACAGCTGTGACCACAGCCATGTGAATAAATACCTCAGCATCGTGATCGGAGACTGCTTAAACAACAGGACTTATCACAACTTTGTCTTAATTACTATAGGGTCAGGGTCAGATCTACCGTTATCCCAACCTTTCGAGCCCCACGTTGGGCGCCAAAAAGACTGTCATGGTTTCACCCCGGCTGTGGGCTGAGATCCACGCAACTGCCTGCTCCTTAAAGTAAAAGAGCAGGGGAAGAGGGAAAAAAGGGGGGAACAAGGGAAGGGAAAAGGAAGGGGCAAATAACTCCAAAACCAAAAAAAAACCTAAGAGGCCCGTGGGTTGGGATAAGGATAGTTTACTAAGATAACAGAAAGATAAAATATCCCAATGCTAACAGGACTTTAGAGCAAAAGAAGATGAAACTCTTGATCCCCAATGCAGTTTCTCACTGACCCACACAACTCAGGCCGTACCACCCAGAGCTGTCCCGGAACCCGACCGTCCCCCCAAGAAGCACGCGTCCCGAGACCGCCCCTCTTCTTCTTCCCAACAGTCCCCCGTTTTCCTAGGCAGGACGTAATTGGCATGGAATACTCTCTTTGGCCCATCTGGGTCACCTGTCCTGGCTTCGCCCCTCCTTTCTCAAGAACAGAGAAATAGAAGAAGCTGAGAAAGTCCTTGACTGTCTGACTGCAACTAAGAACATTAGGGTGTTATCAGCACTGCTTTCATTTTAACTCCCAAACACAGCATTCCATCAGCTGCTATAAATGAAATTAACTCTATCCTGACTGAAACCAGGACACTTTCCTAGCTTCAGTTCTGTTGGTGGTCATCGCCTGCTTGGAAGCAGCTCAGCTATGGTCTCCACCCAGCAGAAGCTGATCCTCCAGCTTAGCCAGCGTGGATGTGGGCACCCAGGCAGAGCTTCCACGGAAGCATGCAGCTGTGCAGGTCCCGGGCTGCAAGGGTGCCCGGGCCTTTCACTGGTAATGGCTAGCAGCCAGGAGAGCTGCTGTGTTTGTTGTAGTCAGGTCCTGTAATCCACAAAACAGTGTCCCTGTATCCTCCCACTGTGCCTGACCTTGCTTCCATTGGCTGTACATTTTCTTTTTCCACCTGAGCTCTAGAAGAAGGTCCCTGTTCAGCCAAGCCAGCCTCCTGCTCTGCCTGCTTGACTTCCAATAGTTTGGAATGACCTGTTCCTGTGCTTTTAGAAGATGGTACTTAAAAAGTGACCGGCATTGATGGACCCCAATGCCTTCAAAAGCAGTTTCCCAGGGGACCTTACCAACCAGCTCTCTCCATGTCTGTTTTTGAAATTTTGGAGGCAGTTTTCCTCCTCTCACCAAAGATTTTAAATTCCACTACTTCATGCTGGACAAAAAGCTGGGCATGAGCCAACAATGTGCCCTTGCAGCCCAGAAGCCTGGACACATCTTGGGCTGCATCAAAAAAGCGTGGCCAGCAGATAAAGAGAGGGGATTCTCCTGCTCTAGTCTGCTCTGGTGAGGCCTCACCTGGAGTACTGTGTCCAGCTCTGGAGCCCTCAACACAAGAAGGACATGGACCTGTTGCAGCATGTCCAGAGGAGTGCCACAAAAATGATCAAAGGGCTGGAGATTCTTTCCTATGAACAGAGGCTGAGAGAGTTGGCTTTGTTCAGCCTGGAGAAGAGAAGGCTCATGGGAGGCCTTCTAGTGGCCTTCCAATACCTGCAGGGAGCTACAGGAAATCTGGGGAGGGACTGTTTGTAAGGGCATGTAGCAATAGGACAAGGGGCAGTGATTTGAAAGTAGAGCAAGGTTTCAGCAAGGTTTCAGGTGAGAATTCCTAGCTGTTTGGAGGACTATGACGTCAGTTGAGAAGGAGCATGTGTATTCCCACAAGCACAGGGGAGGAGTGGACAGGAAGAGATTGCCAAGGTTTATGGAGAGACCAAATCGTGATGGGTCTTGTCAAGACATGAGGTGGTGAAGGAGCTAGTTATTTACACGAGGAACTCAGTGATTTTAGTGAAGAAGACATTTCATGAACATTTAATACCATTTTATGTTGTGCCTCTTAAGTCTTAGGCTGCTGAAACGAAGTGATTACATGTGGATCTCTAACTTCCTCCTCTGGTGAAGGGGCAGGAGTTGGCTGTGGGTTCGGGGTAGGAGTCACCCCTGGTGAGGAGGTAGGAGTCCCCTCAGGGGAGAGGGCAGGCCCAGGGCTGGTGGCAGGGCTGTACGCCTGCTCCTCAACAGCATCAGCACCCAGTAGGTCCATGTACTGGTGCATCTGCTCGCTGCACCGCTCCACAGCAACCTCAATGAGCTGGCGCACAAAGGGCACAGTGTGGTTGTGCAGGAGTGGCTGGAGCACATGGACCAAGGGTGACTCATCCAGCCCGTGCCAACACAAAAAGAATGTTCTGCCTCAGAGCCGCCTGCCACCAGCGGGCTCCAGACAGCAGCCCCTGGTTCACCCAGGGCATCAGGGGCCCCAGTGTCTCTCTTGATTTGTGGAAAAATTCTGCCCAGGCCTCAGGTGAGAAGCCAGCCACATCTCTGCTGGCCGCCGGATCCACATTCCCCTGCTCTTCCATCATCATCCTCCAGCGGATCTGATGGTGCTGGAAGATCCATCTCCAAAAAGTCATCCTCTGACCGCAGGGAGAAGCGGACGCTGCTGACAGGCTGCCGGCACAGGGCACACGATGATTTGTGTTTTGCCCAGCGCAGGATGCAGCCCAGGCAGAACTTGTGCAGACAGGAATGTTCCTGCTGCTTTGGGGAATGAACCCTGACCCTCTGCTTCACTGGTGAGGGAGACAGTCTGAACATCGCCCAGCCTCTGGCTGGCTTCCCACCTGAGGCCTGGGCAGCCTTTTTCTGGGAATCAAGAGAGACACTGGAGCCCCTGCTGCCCTCGATGAACCAGGTGCTGCTGTCTGGAATACGCTACTGGACACGTGGCATGGGAACTGACAGAAAAGACTGAAAATTGTATTTATGGCACAGGTCTTGGCATGCTAGTCAGTGCTATCGTGCTGCATACAATTGTTTGGATTACTGGTGTGTCACATGACACCAAATTACGTCCTTTTCCAGTATCCCTCAGTGTCCAGTGCAACCTATGTTTAACTCATCTGCTTTTTCTGTGACACAGTTTTAGTTTAGAGATTCTGTACTCATCCTAACTCATCTCTACTAATGCCAGCCTTTTCACTTCCAGCAATCCAGTTCCAAAATAACTTACTCTCACACCATTTTTTCCCTTCAGCTGGCTGGTTTTTTCATAGAAGAGATCTGTTACTCTTAATTCTCACTGCTTTATACCACTGACCATAAATAACAATCTTTTCAGGGGAAACACTTTGGGTCATAGCTCTGACAGACATAAATCTCCATGCTTCTACTGACTTAACTACTGAGATTTACATCTGCTCACAGGGTGTGTATACAAATTTCAGTGCTCCTTAAATACCATCCAAGAGCACGGATCTGTATCCAGTTAAATGTGTGGCAACAGTTGATTGGTGAGGAGTCAATTTGTAAACAAATGTCTGCTTTACTTGAAGTAAAACAAGTTGTTTGAACTACCTATCATCTATCCTTAGCTAGATGAAAAAACATGGTTTACACAGCACTTTGGCCATATAATATCAAATAAAGGGCACACATCAATATTACATGTTAATACCCCTTAATTTTTTGGTTGGAAAAAGATTAAAATATGCCAAATGCATTAAATAGGATTCAAAAATATTTTCTTCTAACATAGAGTATTTTTATCCCCCCAAAATACACCAAAAAATCCCACCCCAGCAACTGCTTTTCAGGGCATATCTGCTTCTGGTGAATATCACAGATACTGGAATTGCAATCAACTCTGATCCACACCTGGAAAAAGCTATATTTTTTTTTCCCTTCAGACTGAGACACAGAAGAACCTGAATTCTTTGGGTGTCAATGTAAATGTATCAGTTTAAGTAAATTGCTTAAGTAGCATAGAGGAGTGAAGAAGTAATAATGAATTAGGTTGCTCTGTAATTTGAGAGGTGCAAAGTAAAATACTGCGGTTAGCTTTTTAATTTATATATCCATCTCCTATCAGATTATATACTTAAAAGGCATGAATAGTTCTGGGGAGAAAAAAACAACCTAAAAGACAATCCACCATATTATCTAGATAAATCTGAGAAGTAGAGCTATAAACAGTTAAAGAAATAGAGAAAGGCTGTTTAAATGCCAAGAACTAAGGCAGAAAAGCTTCTTTGCATGAGTAATGAGAAAACGGTTCATAAGACAGACACATAACTGCCACCAAAAATCAATGAAATTGAAACTGTAATTTCCATGGTGAGTCTTCTGCACTATGGGGAGAATCTTTGTTCCACTGAAGACTTGCTTCAGTGCCTCCAGTGCTGAAACTTAAAAAGGTATAAATTGAATCTATTTAATAAAAACCTTAGCATGCAGGTGAAATATTTCAGAATTACTTGAGTGGGGAGCAGAGTCATTGCCCTTAAAGGCCATTTCCAACCTAAATGTTTCTATGATTCTAAGCTCCCTGCAAATTGAATTTCCAAATTTGGCAAGAACCAGTAGGACAGGGAAATGCACAGTTGCAAAGGAGTAGGCTCATCTAATAGTTAAACCCAGCAGAGAGAATAAGTAGAACCACGTACTAAAGAGCCTATAAGTAATGTACCTAGCGGAAATGCAAAGCCCCTTTGACAAATACATCCCATCTTGCTTGTAAACATGAGCCTGCTGGACAAGAAAACCAAGAGTGAGGCGGTCCCATGGCCAGAGGCACAAGAGATTCTGTCTCCGAGAAGCTTGGATAAGGCCTTGATCCAAAGGATTAGAAGATTGGAGATTTCTAAACTTTTCCTCCACTAAGGAGCTGTAGTCCTTCTAGGGAAGATTAGAAGCTCCCGCCCTTAGGAAAGAAATAAATCTGGGCCCAGGGAGGAGCCAGGTGAGGAATTTGGTGCCACCCTCCGCACAGGAAAAGAGCGTGGATGATGTTCAGACTGTCTCCCCCACCAGAGAAGCAGAGGCTCAGCATACATTCCCCAAAGCAGCAGGTACATTGCTGTAGAAGCCACAAGAGTTGCCACCCAGCTGTAGAAAGTCCACGCTGACTGGTCCCACCATGCTGCTCTCTGCAGAGAGTCAGGGCTGGGGACAAGACACAGTCATGGCCACGTGTCGCAGGTAACCCAGAGAGAGACCGATGGCACTGTGGGAGTTTCAAGCAGGAAATGACATCGTCCTCCTGATGCTGCACCCCTGCAGGGGCGGAACACCCGTGCAAGGTGATTGGATGGCGGGTGCTGACATCAGCGGCCAGTGCATTGTGAAGTCAGCGAGTGGTTGACTGTGACGTCACGTCGCTCGGTGCTTCTCTTGGGGCGCAGGCAGAGGCTGGCCCAGTCTGGCTCGTGCCGGGACTCCTGCCGAGCATGCCTGTGAGGTGTGGAGGCTCGAGCCAGGCTTCTCTACGTGCTGGGTGCTGCTTTGGGGGCTGCCATCGGCAGATACTGGAGCCCGTCCCAGAGCCGTATCCTGTGCTTCCCTATCTCTGCCTGGCTCAGGCAGCCGGGTACTCTGTGGTGTGCTTTCGGCAGTAGAGGTGAGCCGTGTGAGGAATTGTGGCTCTGGGGTGGCCATGGGGTGGGCTATGGGGTTTGGGGAGCTGGGAGGGTGTCCTTCTGGAGCCAGGGGCCTGGGCATTGCTTCTTCCCCTCCCCTTGCTGGGACAGCCAGTGACTGTGGCCCCTCTCCCTTCTGCAGTGCAGTTCTCCCCAGCCCGCTGCAAGAAGTCAACATGGCCACGCAGGAGGAACACTGGACCTGCCCCATCTGCCAGGATGCTCCAGATGATGTGGCTTATGTGATCCCCTGTCTGCACAAGTTCTGCCTGGGCTGCATCCTGCGCTGGGCAAAACACAAATCATCATGTGCCCTGTGCAGGCAGCGTGTCAGCAGCGTCCGCTTCTCCCTGCGGTCAGAGGATGATTTTTTGGAGATGGATCTTCCAGCACCATCAGATCCGCTGGAGGATGATGATGTCCTGGAAGAGCAGGGGAATGTGGAGCCGGCAGCCAGCAGAGACGTGGCTGGCTTCCCACCTGAGGCCTGGGCAGCCTTTTTCCAGCAATCTGTAGAGACGCTGGAGCCCCTGATGCCCTGGGTGAACCAGGGGCTGCTGTCTGGAGCCTGCTGGTGGCAGGCGGCTCTGAGGAAGAACATGATCATCTTCCTTCTGTGCCGTCACGGACTGGACGAGTCGGCCTTGGTCGAGTCACTCCAGCCACTCCTGCATGACCAGACTGTGCCCTTTGTGCACCAGCTCATTGAGGTTGCTGTGGAGCGGTGCAGCGAGCAAATGCACCAGTACATGGACCAACTGGGTGCTGATGCTGCTGAGGAGCAGGAGCATGGCCCTGCCACCTGCCCTTGAGCCTGCCTTCTCCCCTGGGGGGAGTCCCACCTCCTCACCAGGGATGATTCATACTGTCTCCCCACTGCGAACGCCCACCCCTTCGCCGGGGGTGACTCCTACCCTCAACCCCAGCATGGAGGAGGAGCCATTGGAGGAGCTGGGGCCGGTGGTGGCAGCTCCTTCCACTGCTGACCAGGACAGGCACTCCTCACCCAGGAAGAGTCCCACCTCCTCGCCCCAACGCCCCCCAAAGAGGAGGGCCAGTGGCTCCTAGGACGACTCTTCAGAGCCCAAGAGGGCACACTGCCCGGAGGACTAGGAGCCCCTGCATCTTTTAAAGCTGTGCCTGGGCCAGCAGCTGGGGCCTGCACCAGCCCCCATGGGCACTTGGAGGCACATGGAGACTTGCTAGAATAAATAAAAATTGGTATGAATTACTGTTGCAGTTTTGCGTGGTTGTGTGCTGGGAGAGCTCCTAGCCTGGCACTGCCAAATGTGCTATTAAACGGTGTCCCCGAGTTCCACTTCTACATTTGTTTTAAATACCTCCTAGGATGGTGACTCAGTCACTTGGCAGGATGCTCTATAACAGGTGCTGTTCCTTGTCTTAAACTTTCTTAAGAGTCAGGGCAATACAGAGACAAGCCCTGGATCTCAGGGAGCACCAGAAGGTCTTCTGGATTATGATTTTCATATGGTGTGGCTGGTCTGCAGAATGATGCAAGGATATTAAATACCTAGAGTGGGGCACCCAGATGGTGATACCAGATGGGAAAAGGAAACCAGTGCGTTTGAACGGGTGGCTAACTCTCACATGGCAAACAGTAACTCCTTTGAGCTACTGTGGTTTTTCAGCAGGAAAGGGTTTTTTTTCCCATGTTACAGACAAGTCAGTGGAGCATAGGAGGGTAAATCCCTCTGTCTTTTTTTCTGTTTGAGAGTTTGGGAAAGAGGCTCCAAGGCAATCCCGGACTTAGGCCATAGACCAAAGCTGTCTCAACTCCACCTTAACTTCCAGATGCCAGGACAGTATTGCATCTCTCCTACCCCACTTGTAAAACCTAACCCTCACACTTGTTCTTCTTTACACTTTCAGCCCACACATAGGCCTGCATGGCTCAATATTGTTTTGTGGCATCTAGCAAAAGCCTTGAACCATCAACATAGGAGCTAAAACACTGTCTGAAGGACAGCAGATGGCAGCGGGAAACCTGTCTGAGGATACTGCCGTGACCCCAGGGATGCCCTAGGACAGAGCATGTGGCTGCTGATTTATTCCAGCTCCTCAAAAAACATGGGGAGCAGGGTGAGTGGAATGTGTTGGGAAATTGGTTTGGAAGGTTTATTTTCAGTATCTTTCTCATCTCCTAATTTGGCTGGTCAAAAGCTGTCAGGAAACGGCTTTTTAGGTATGAAGGAAAGCCAGAGTCTTCATTCTCTGACATTATTAATGCAGCACAGCAAGTGGCTGATGCAGAGAGTCGTCTACTGATTTTTCTACCAGAGTTGAGAGACAAGAAAAACATTGTTACTAAAATGACTTACGCACCTAGATTTCAGAGATTACGCAGCCCAGTGACAAACTGCTGAGGATGAGCAGCTGAGACCTATGGGTACACCTTCATGTTTTCTACACCAATAATTAATGCTTACTGTGCTCTAGCAGGTGCTCCGAGTAAAGAGAGGATGCCAGAGTTTTGACCTAAGTTTGCTAACATAAGCTACCATCATCTTCCTGTGCAGTCTGGTGGTTATCCTATGGTCAAGTGCATGGAGGGAAACAGTGGCTGAGCAGAGACTGGCCCTCGACTCCCTTCTCCACAGCCATCTTGTAGGGCAACAACTTCTCCTTCAGGATACACTGTAGAGAGGGGCGTGTTCAGCACAGCGTACTCAGGCTTCATTACAGAGAGAGCCTATGCTTTTCAGGCTCAGTCTGTCACAACCTGTATCTGCCAGGTGGTGTGGCTCCATTGTTCCTCGGTGTTTCTCTTTACAAGGCAGAGAATTTGCAGCCTGCTGCTAGCTCACCTGATTTCCAGGGAAAGAGAATGGGCAAGATACTAATAAGAGCAAGATACTAACGAGAATCCAATCCATCAGTGCCCTGGAAGAGAAATGCCTTTCTCTCGTGGCAGTCCTCTGAAAATTATGCCCTCCTTGAGAGCAGAAAGGACAGCAAGAGGCAGCTGGTGCTTGCAGGAAATGCTGTTATTAGTCCTGGGTAACAGCCTGTAAAATTGAAATACGACTTGCTGCTGAGCACAATGGCAACAGGCCTTGTGCAACACCTAGATGTGAAGTTCCAGGGCCAGAGCTTGTTCTTTTGGCCCATCTTCCTAACATTGACACGGATAAATGGAAGAGGCCGAGGTTGGTCTGTGAGGCAGGTGGTTGAGGATGAAGATCTTGCCTTCTGTGAAGCAGTGGCAATTCTGTATGTGAAGCTGGGCGTATGCAGAAATGCAGAGTCTTAGTGCTCAAGTGAGATGTAGAGAGGAAGGACATAGACGCATGAAGCGCTGGGAAGCTTTTTGGAACAAGAGGAGCCTGAAGAAGAAGAGAAGGCTGCACTTTGATCATAAGGAGAAAAAAATAATTCAAAGGCTCTCGGAGGATGATCTAAAGTAAAAACTGGGAAAAAGCACACAGGTGCCAAAGAGCACCCAGTGCAGACAAACGTGATCTAAAAAGTGGATGCAGCTAGGATTCAGTAACCTGGAGAAATACTGGGAAGGGTAGGAAATGAAAGGAACAATAGCAATCAGGAAGGAAAAGAAATTAGACTGCTAATGTCAGTTGACTAGCACGTGCCAAACTAAATGTTGGAGTAAGGGCAAAACTTAGAGGTGCTGACACACCTGTGTATGCCTTTGGAAAAAGGGGTCTGAAATGATGGACTTCAAGGAGCATCTTAATAAAACGGGCCTCTCAGAGACCTGGGATATGGAGGATCAATGGCATTTAAGCTTACCTGGCTGCCAGTTTCATAGCAATGATGCAATGAAGTGTTCAGGAGTCAGAACAGCACTCTTGATTAATTAACAGCAAGAAAGACTTTGAAAGCAGGAACAGCATCAAAGCTTATGGTGAGAAAAACCCATCACAGGACCTGTGGGTGGAAATCAGATGGACAATAAAAAACTCTTTTTCAGGTTGTACCACTGACCTCCTTGAACAGCAAGGAGAGAGCGATCAAAAAGTAGTAACCAAAATTTGTGAAGCTGCAAATTTTGTACAGGTTGTAACACAGGGATTCCTACTACTGGGTCAAATACTTCTCAAGACTGAAGTGCAGAGAGAATATCTCTGGCTGCAATAAATGACTACTGCCTAACACAGTAAGTCTGAGAGCCCACAGGAGAAAAAGACGTCCAGGATTTGGTCTGGAGTGCATAGAATTGGACAAGGGTGCAATGAACAAATATGCAACTAGTTTTAACAACAGAGCAGGGAGGATTGCCCCCGAAATGCCATGTTCAGCTGTCATTATTGTTGGAACCTCTGTAGGTCATCTGGTCCCACCCCCATGCTCAAGTAATGACTATACATAGAGCTGCTTGCCCAGGACCGTGTCCTGATTGCTTTTGAGTATCTCCAAGGGTGGAGACCCCACCAGCTCTCTGGGAAACCTTTGCCAGTGCTCAGTCACTTTCACAGTTGAGTGTTCAGTAGGAATCTCTTGTGGCTCAGTTTGTGCCTGTGGCTTCTTGTCCTGTCACTGGACATCACTTAAAAGAACCAGGTTGATCTCTGTTGCACTCCCCAAATCATATATTTGTATATATCATCAGTTCCCCCTAAGCTTGCTCTTTGTCAGAATGAACAGCTCCAACTCTCTCAAACTTTTCTCATGGGAGACGTGTTCCAGTCCCTTAATCATCTCAGTGGATCTTTGTTGGACTCCCCCCAGTATGTCCATGTCTCTCTTTTATGGGGAAGCCCAGCACTGGACACAATGCTACAGTTGTGGTCTCAGCAGTCCTGAGAAGGATCACCTCCCTCAACCTGCTGGCAACATTTCTAATAGTACCCCAGACACTGTTGGTGGTCTCTTTGGCATGACCATATTACTGGCGTGTGTTCAACTCGGTGCCTACTAAAACCCCAAGGTCTTCTCTGCACAGGTGCTTCTTAGCTCAGCTGCCTCAGAAAGTCTTCGTGTCTGAGGCTGTTCCTTCTCAAATGCAAGTCTTTGCACTTTCCCCTACGAAACTGCTTGAGGTTCTCATCAGCTCATTTCTCCCGCGTGTTCATGTCCCACCTGGTGTCATCATGACCCTCTGGTGTACCAGCCACTCCTTTCAATTTTGTGTAATCTGTAAGCTTGCTGGGGGTACACTCTGCCCCATTTTCTACACCATTAATGAAGATGTTAAACAGGGCTGGACCCAGTGTTGGTCCCTAGAGTGCATCACTACTTACTGATCTCCAACTAGACTGATCTCATCCCTCTGAGATCAGCCATCCAGACAGTTTTCAATCCACATCACTGTCTGCTCATCCATCCCATACTTCAGTAGTTTGTTTGTGAGGATAGTATGGAAGACTTTGAAGACAGTTTTACTGAAGTCAAGACAGAAAACATCCACTGCTCTGCCCTCATCTACCAAACCAACCATGGCCTTGTAGAAGTCTTGCAGGTTAATTAAACATGACTTCTCCTTGGTGAATCCATGCTGAATACTCCCGATAGCTTTCGCATCCTTCACAGGCCTGTAAATGGTTTCCAGGATTAGTTGTTCCATCACCTTTACAGGGGATGATGTAGATAAGTGCTGTGAGACAGCAGAGGGCCTGTTAAAGACTGACAGGATGCTCCAGTAGAGTCTCTTCAAAGCCACACAGCACTGCTGCCTTGAGCCAGCATTTCTGTTTCATGTAAACACACCCCATAGTCAAAGGGAGCATATTTTTACTGTCATTTAGGAAGTGTGCAGTATTTTCTTTCTTTCCTGTTTATAATTATTATTTCTTTCTCTCCCGAATTCTGGGAAATCACTGTTATTAAAGCAGGCTTATGGTCTCTTCTGACAGCTCTAGAATCTACACGTGGTTTCATTTGATGGAGTATGTTTACTGAGTTGAATACAATGAAGTATCAAAAAACCCCATTATGCAACCAGTCCATAAAAGGCACAAAAAATCCTCACTGAGTTATACAGTCTGAAGGCATAAATAGCTAGAGAGAGAGACATTTCACAGGCTTGCCTTGAGATAACAAATCGAGTTACCAGATGGATAAGTTTGCTTGATGTATATCCAAGAAGAACAAAGACTTCATAGTGTTCATTAGTTTCAAAACCACTTCAAACTTTTCTTTATAGGTTGCAATAAAACTGGAAAATATGTAGACCACAAAATCAAATTTTTTGCATCACTTGTATTCTGGGGAAGATCAGAAACTGTGCTAGCAGGCACTGATCAGAGAGTCACCTGCTACTGATCTCTGCAACAGAGGAACTGTGACAGCCTAGTTTCTATCTGGGCTTCCAAAAAAAAAAAAAAGAAAAGAAAAAAAAGGTGCCTGGGAGACAAAATAAAGATGCTCTCTTTACCTGTGGTAGGGTGGATGTGGGCTAAAACCTCATTGTCTTGTGCCTCACATTGCTGGATGGTGCATATCATCCTGTTAAGGCCCAACTGTACCACGTATGTGGTGCCAAAAGTTCCCAGTCCAGACCTGAGTATGTCTTTTCAACTTTGCTTACTTCAATTTCCCTATGCATAAGACTGCTTTTTTAATATTTTATATAAATCTGCAACCTGTTTCATCACTTCCAAAGTTGCTCTGGAGTTATTTCTAGCTACCTGTGTGACAAAGATGAGCCAGGAGTCCTTCACAGTGGTACCTTGCAGCCAGATGAGCATAAACACACTCAGGTAGATCACCAAATTTCAGCCATCTTTGAAGCAAAACTGTTAGTGTCACTGCTGTAGTCAAGAGCATTGTCCTGGTTGGAATAGAGTTCATTTTCTTCCTAGTAGCTGGTATAGTGCTGTGATTTGGCAATAGTATCAAAATAATATTGATAACACACTAATCTTTAGACGTTGCTAAGCAGTGCTTACAATTACATCAAGACTTTTCAGGCTCCCAGCCCCTGACAGAGAGAAGGTGTGAGCTTTCCACAGGAGGAACAAGAAGAAGCTGAGTGGAGGCACAGCCAGAAAGCTGACCCAAACTGGCCAAAGAGAGATTGTATACCAGATGGAGTCATGCTTAGTGTGTGAAGGGGAGGGAGATGGCCGGGGAGAGCCACAGTTTGGGAACTAGCTAGGCATAGTATCACTGAATGCCTTAGGTTGGAGCTTTAAAGGTCACCTACTTCAACTCCCCTGTGGTAAGCAGGAATAGCTTTAAACAAATGAGATTGCTTAGAGCTTTCTCAAGCCTGACCTTGTATGTCTTCAGGGATGGGGCCTCTACCACCTCTCTGGGCAACCTGTGCTAGTGCCTCACCACCCTCACAGTGAAACCTTGCTCTACTTTCAAATCACTGCCCCTTGTCCTATTGCTACATGCCCTTACAAACAGTCCCTCCCCAGATTTCCTGTAGCTCCCTGCAGGTATTGGAAGGCCACTAGAAGGCCTCCCATGAGCCTTCTCTTCTCCAGGCTGAACAAAGCCAACTCTCTCAGCCTCTGTTCATAGGAAAGAATCTCCAGCCCTCTGATTATTTTTGTGGCACTCCTCTGGACATGCTGCAACAGGTCCATGTCCTTCTTGTGTTGAGGGCTCCAGAGCTGGACACAGTACTCCAGGTGAGGCCTCACCAGAGCAGACTAGAGCAGGAGAATCCCCTCTCTTTATCTGCTGGCCACGCTTTTTTGATGCAGCCCAAGATGTGTCCAGCCTTCTGGGCTGCAAGGGCACATTGTTGGCTCATGTCCAGCTTTTTGTCCAGCATGAAGTAGTAGAATTTAAAATCTTTGGTGAGAGGAGGAAAACTGCCTCCAGAATTTCAAAAATAGACCAGCTCCAGGCTGGTCTCTCTGCTCCCCAAGCATCTCCTTTCATTAGAAAAACTCCAGAAACCTCCTGTACCAAACCAAGACCTGCTGCTCTGGTTCTGGCCTCACTTCACGGGTGTGAAGCAGCCTCTCTTGGCAATATTGGTCAGTGGTGCATCATTTGTTTTGTGTATTCTTTTGTTATTATTACTGTTGCTACTTCTCCTTCTATGATTCGTATTAATATTAGTAGCATCATATTAATTTTCTGTCCTATTAATCTGTCTTTATCTCAATCCATGAGTTTTATTTTTTCCGACTGTGTCACCCATCCCACTGTGAGGGGGGAGGGGGAAGCAGGAGGAGTGGAGAGCTGTGGGGTTGTTTTAGCTGCTTGCTGGCTTAACCACAACAAGAATAAACCAGCAAGTCTCAGAAAATTCACTCTTTAATGCAGTTCTATGGGTTTTGAATCAGAACTATCTCGTGACCAATGAGAAGTGCAAATCAGCATCCACTTGCAAACTGATCATGTTTAACTGGTGGAATTATTCTCTCCTTCATCTCTTCCTTTCCTTAGCAGAAACAAGTTTGCTTAAAGCTCTCTGCTAACATATACAAAAATATGGCACTGCTAAACACCCAGAAGCTCTTAAGTGCCACTATGGGGTACAGAGTGTCATATGATGCGTAAATAGGATCCTCAGTGGAAAATTCTGCAGTGTTTCTTCACACAGCTTGAAAATGAAATTAATACTCCACCATGTGGAGACCTGCCAGACATGCAGCTGATCACTGCACATGGCCTGTCTCACATGGCTGGTGTGAGGTTGTGACATCCCTCCTGTGGGAGCACGCCAGCAAAGTGCGTTCAGCTACAAAACCTGTACCTGAACAGTGCAGGTGTTGAAGGGGTGCAATCCTACTGTATCATGCCTCAGTCCCTGCACTCTGATCCGAAGGGTGTCTCACGGTGAGGGATGCAGGCTACAAAAATGTTTAGGATGTCCTGTTCAATGGCCAGTACTGATAGCCAAGCATGTTAATATCAATGATTTCAGGAATGTGGAATTCCTACCAAAGGTAGTTTCTGCACTCTGATAGAACAACATAACTCATCAGCAGAGGACTTTGCATCTTGAAAACAGAAGGATGGCAGTAAGGCTACTGCATACCCAACCGTCTCTCCCCTTTGTCTGTTAGATGATAAAACAACCAATAAAGCTATGAAGCTCAAATCACAGATGCAACAAGGCAGCTGAATGGCTTAAAGCTGCTGTGTTGCACACCAAGGATGGTGAGCAGACCATCTGCACGTGTCCTGCTTCTTGGCAGTAGGTGAGGGAGAAGGCATGAGTGGGTCAAATCAGCCTGCTCAGAAGTAAAATGACCTTACACTTTCATAAGATCCCACCCTGAGGTTTGCAGCATGGATTTTTAATCTTTTTGAGAGCTGCTACTGTCAGGTGAACAAAGTATTTCCTTCCTCAGCTGAAACAATTCTCAGTAAAGATCAGCATCACACTCAGTATGCAAGCACCATAACTTCAATTTTCAGGAATTTGATTTGACAACCATGGAATTCAAGGGGAGGTTTGTGAGAAAAAGAGCTTGCATTTAGGGTTTGTATTATACTCTTGGTTTCACTGCACGCCCGGAGGACTGTTCCTCCACTGAGCTGTACAGAAAAAGAAGTTTTACCTGTTTTTAAACATGTGAAATCAGGCAATGTTGAAAGTCTGCAGCCACTTCAGGGAGCACATCTATGGGCTTTGGGACACTACTCATCTGTAAGTGCATTGAGACTAACTCAAGGGCTGAGAGAAATAATTCAGTAATGGTAACCAAGAATTGCTAAGACTTTTTTTTACATAATCATTGACAGCAGATGATGCTCCCCTTATTGGTGGATTTACCCTACAGTATTAGTATGGCTTCTTCCTACGAAGAGCCCAATTAGGCAGAAAACAAAGGCATGAAAGATTTTATCACCAAGAATAATTATTAGGAGACACCCTTTGATGACACCTGAAGGTAAATCCACAAAAAGCCTCTGAAGTCAATAGCAATGACTCCAGAGTTGCGTTAGATGCCTCTTAGCACGGGAAAAAAAGCAGAAAGAAAGAGCAGATGAGGGCAGTTATGTCCCCAGTTTGGCATAAGGAAATATAACAAATAAAGTCACATTTTAAAAGACTATACTCTTCTCCCAGTGCTATAAATGTTACCATACGTAGAAAAGAAGAAGCTCTCCAAGTATCTGATGGCTCAGAGATACTTGTGGATGCACTTTGACCCACCCTGATGTGGAACTCAGTGAGGAAATGTAGTGAGAACCAGGTTCTTCTGCACAAATTCTGTGTTTGTGTCATGGTTTAGCCCCCTGTGCTGAGCTCTGACTACTATTTACTCCTAGAACACAAACACAGCAATCCGCCAGCCACTAGAAACAAAATTAACGCTATCCTAACTGAACACAGGACGGTTTACTACACAGAAGTACTTCAAGGGCAGAAGCACTGGTTTTTAAAAGCACCTCTGTTCCATGTCATCTCACTGTACGAAAGCAAAGGGACCTTCAAGGGATATTCTGCTTGGTTGTGGAGTAAACACATTCAAACTCTCTCTGCTTGACATATACGCACTCTACACGAACACAGAGCTTTGAAACTTAAACAAAGTACTTGTCCCTAGAAGTTAGCTACAGCATTAGCCAGCAATCTCTGTCCTTCAGCTGTACTAGTGTGCAGACTCAGTTGTGGTCTGTTTGGCTTGGCCATTTTGCACCTGCCATATTTACTCTTTTGCATTTGAAAGCCCCAAAGAGTGGCATCAGCATTTATCCTACAGCATCTCTCACAAGGGTTGAGTCTCTCAGATGTTGTAGAATAGGCCTGCTAATAATGGGAGCATTTTAGTTCCAACAGCATAATTGGAAATTGGATTTTTCTTTCCAGCATGTCCTTTGGGATCTTCTACAATTGAGCTACTGGATGTTTTGACGGATAATTACAATGGTAATGCTGGTTGTGCAATAATAATAATAATGAGGATGATTAGAAGTATTTCTTTGTAGTTGAATAGCAGCCTGAGAAAGTTATTTGGGAAGTTTTTCATAAAACGACCCTACATATGCCCAGAACAAACCCATTAATCTACCTTCTTTTGTACTGATAATAGGAAAAATATGGTTTACTCACCTCCACCAAAACTACTCACCTCAGGCAAGGAGAGAAGATAATTTTTCCAGTCTGATTTATTTAATTCTTATTTCCAAAGACATCACAATACTTTATAAAATAAACAGTCACAATGTTTCCCTGAGTTCACTATCCCACCAGCTTATTGTTCATGCCAACAGAGATACCATGAGGAAAATCTCATGGTCACAATGAAAGTCAGCTGTGTCACTAATACCAGTGTTCAGGAACCACTTTAGTCATGTGTATTATAATAACAACTTGGAAGCCCGTCCAGGCTTCAACTGTACAAGGACTATGAGGCACACTGTAAAAGAGCATTCATGCTCCCCACAGCCTGCAATATAAAAAGTGGAAGCAAAAGCACATGGAGATATTGTGAGAGCCAGAGAAGAGGGAACCAGGCAAACTCACAGCCTTCTCCTCTAGAGCTTGTTGCTTCCCATCCCTTCTGCACTTTGCTTTACTGCCAACGCTGAAACAAATCCTCTGATTGACTTCTGCTTACCACCATAGCTGACAAGCCATGGTTGTTTTGCAGACTTATCATCTCCATACGTGTCTTTCTCCTGGAGGAAAAAGGTGATGTCAGATGAAACACAAATATTCACCGCTGTTTCACTGGGTGGAACTCTGGCTGGACGGTCTCTTTTTGGTCAACCTGGCTACTTTCCATGGTTGCAGATGGGAACTGTGCTGCCCACAGGCTCTGCATCAGGATGACACCAGTCCTGTGCAGCACTCAGCCCCTGTGCAGAGTGCCATGGGTCTGGGCTTCAGGCTTGGCAGGCTCCCTGCTGGGATAGGACCTGTGAGTCTGGCCCATAAGTTCAGGGGAAGTTATGTGACTGGGGAACATTTTTTGGGGAGGTGGCTGCTGACATCTTGATCTTTTATGAGACCCCAAAGCTGACTGCACAAGGCACAGTGTCTCCTGCCAGTTTTGGCCCTGCTCTCACCAAGTGATGGCAGAAAGTGACCTCTTCAACCATTCCTTTGAAAACTCAGAGCACTGAAATGGGGGAAAGAAGGGTAGAGATGCAGGTGAGGTGGTAAAAACAAGCTGTAAATGCCTGATTGCCAGAGTACCTGGAACTTCTGAAAAGGGGGAAAGAAGGGTAGAGATGCAGGTGAGGTGGGAAAAACAAGCTGCAAATGCCTGATTGCCAGAGTACCTGGAACTTCTGGAACTTGGGGTACATTACTTCCGTGGGTCTGCTCAGCTTTTTGCAGAGACCACAGCAAAGCTCTGCCCTTCTTCTGCAGCCTGCCCTTCATGCAGTGGTTGCAGGGCAGCCCAAACAAGGCAGGAGTTTCTCAGGAGAGCTTCTGAAGATCACTAGCATCCCATCTTTTATCCACTTTCAGTCTTTTCCACCTCTTTTAGTCCATTTTACTCCCATCTGTAAAGAGGAGAGAGGACCATAATGACCCAAGGGAACAAGTTCACTGAAACACTGAACTTTTGCTTGCAGGGTTTACAGACTTCAGTAGGAACATCTTGGTAATTTAGTAGGTTCTCTCTAATCAATGTGATAATGTCCCAAATGCATACATAAACTTCAGAACCAAACCCCTAAAATTCAAAACAGTCCTCCAGAAACTGATGAAAACTAGTCATCCAAGAATGAATTGATGTCAGCTAGGTCTGAGTGCTACCTCTCTTTGATGGAAATCACTAGACCTTGCATGTCAAGGGATTTGTCAATTGCTGCTTCAGTTCTGTCATAGCTCAAGGAGGATGATAAAAATCTGACAGCTGCTGGCTTGCCAAGGGAGCTGAAAGGTTTTGTGCCCCTGCCTCCAGTAAAAGGAAGAAAACTAAGAGAAATCTGGAAAGCTTAACATTGGAAAACCTTCATCTTGACATTTCAACCATAAACATTGAAAAGTGCAGTATTAAGAATGATCAGATATTAGAGTGGATGTCCTTTTGAAAGAACACAAGCATGCACTAAACGTCTTTTTCCATGTCCTTTGAATGCCTGGGAAGTCCAGCGTCCATTCATTCCTTTAAAATGTAAAAGGTATGCAAGGAAACACCTCTTTGTGTGCAGTCACCTATGTCTTTTCAAAATAAGTATTATATTTGGGCTCAGAAAACTATTGCAGAGCATATTCCTAGCTTCATTCTCCAACAAGCACATAAGCAGACATGGAAGAGCATTTCAGGAGTGTGAGGTAGAAACAATAAGCTGCACAGTCTCCTCCACATCACAGTATGAATTAATCTCAAGAGTGACAAACAATCAAATAACTTATTTCAGCTACGGTTTTGAATTCCTTAGGTTGATAAGGACACTACTGACAGAGCTAGAATTTCAGAGTTACAAGTTCATTATCATGGTTGGGAGTAAGAAAGGATACTCCTGTGCTTCTTTTCCACATGTATGCCCTGTTTCCTGTGATGGTATCCCAAGAAGCCACTATCATTTTGCTATCTTGGCACACAAACCTCTGCAGTGTGGAGGACCTTGAATACTGTCAGCATCTGAAAGAGCTGTGTGTTAAGCACTGCAAAAATCATATAATGGATGGCTTGAAATGAGAATTTTGATAATAACAGCAAAAAAAGTCACTCAAACCTTGGGATATCCTTGGGGAACTTGCATTTTGGGACTGTTGCTCCATTCCTTTGCTACTTGAATTTCTTACCAGTGTGAGGGCCAATCAGCTGGCAGTTACTGTCTTCAACTTTCAGAAAATCAAGTAACAGGAAACGAATAAAGCAAAATTATGATCCAGCCATAATTCAAGGTGCCCTTGAGCTTTCATGTCTGTGATGGAAATCCATGCGTCCCTTACAGAGATTCCCACTGGCAAACACTGAAAGGTGATGCTGTCTCAATAATGCAATCATGAGAAGCAGGAAAAAAGATAAATGCTTCATTCAAGAGCTCTGTGTCTCTCTGCACTTTTGTCAGATTTATACTTGGCAACTTCAGCAACAACAGCAAACAAGAAACTGGCTTTTATTCTTTTGCTTATTTGGGAGTCAGAAAACAGTTGCACTGACAGCAAACATCCTGAGGGCTAACGTGTGATATAGCTGCACATAAAACAAGAACCCCAGCCCATGCTGTAGGTCCATCCTTCAGTGATATCACTTATAGCTACTGCAGCAATATAATGATGTCAGTAAAATGAAAAATGAGTTTGACCTCAGCTGACATCAAGCTGGGTTTGGGAGGGCAAGCAATCCGAGAGAACACACTTTCTGGCCAGTGTGCTTGGGGTGTTCAATATGCAATGTATTCTTGCAGAAAAGCATTTCAGTTACCATGAAACTGCAGTGCTTTTCTGCAAAACACACAGTGTTCTGACCCTGAGCCGCTTCCTGGAAGAGTCACTTTCTCTATTGTAAAATGTCCATTTCCACTTGAGGCACACAAAAATTGGATGCCTACCTTCTAACAAACCTCCAAGCTAGGTCTATGTTCACAAATAAGTCTTGTACAAAAAGAAATACCCCCAACCTATCCATCTGCACAGCTGGAATGAGAAGCCTGTGCTATGTGATATGCAAATGTGTGATTGGAATTTAATTATTTTAATGAAAAAAAACCAAAACCAAACAACCACAAAACAACCACATTTGGTATTGGAAAGACTCCATGCTAATTCACATTTCACTAAATGCAATGACAGAACCAAAATGTTCACTAATTCAAAGCATTTCACAGGCTTAGTTTTACTGATTCCTGTGTAATCAGGTTCATAAATGGAGTTGTTTAAATGAGGCAAAGAGTTAATATGCATTTCAATTAGGTTTTCTATAGATCTTTAAAATAGCACTGGCTGAGCATTCTGTCCTCCCTCATCGAAAGTCCAGCCTACCAGACAGACCATTATCATATTAATTCTGTTTCCACGACATAATTTTTTCTTGGAGCAGAAAGGTGAAGATTCTAAAAACTGCAAATCTCTCAGAGTTCACTGCAATACATATTTCTTTCCAAACCTGAATTCTGATTGCAATGGTTCCCCTAATATCCATTATCCTATGATAAAACTTCCCCCTTTCCATCTAAGCCTTCAGTTCTTTGTCCTGTTGTACTTAGGGGTGATCTGTGGTGTCAGCTTTTAGCAGCCTAGAATTGAAAACTGATATTAAGGGAGAAATACCTGTCAGGGGCTTCCACAGCTTTGCTGTTCAAATTATTCCTGTTTCTGCTTACTTCCAGATTGATCTCCTTGATCCCAGTCAGACAGCACTAGTTCTTGTAAAGTCCTCCCCTTGTAATGACAAGAACTTACCACACTCTCACATCCCTTTTCATCCACCCACATGCATTAGGAGGGACATGGTGTTTACATCTGTTGTAGTGACAAACTGAAGCATGGAAAAATTAAATTCTTTACTCTCAGAAAAGCAGCAACAGCTAAATGGGAAAGAGGCCTCCTAGTCCTCATATAATGTACTGATCCTTGTTGTACTCAGGACTCCTAAAGGAATGAGGAATCATGTTAAAGACTTGGTGGACAAAGTTTAAAGACCTTCAAAAGGCAAATGAACAACTGCATGGAGAAAAAAATCCACTGGCATTTTTTCAATACAAAGAAATATGGTTTTGCTTAAGAAATATTTCAACCATTTGCATGCTTCTTTAAGGTGTTTTTGGTAGAAGTGTGTTAATCTACTTTCAGGGTTAAAGCGAGTTTGTACACCCTGTCTTTCTTCCTTGCCCCCTGTACAGACACGAGCATGCACAGACACATGCACCCAGTTGTAAAACCTTTCAAGAAATGAGTCTGTTTCCCTTCCTAGCAAAAGATACAAAATTTACCTCCTGGCTTTGTCCAGATGTTGCTTGAAATCCTCCTGGCATAAAAACATAGAATCATCAAATTATTTAGGTTAGAAAATACCTTTGAGATCATTGAGCCCAACAATCAACGTTGCTCAACCAGTCCACCACTAAACCACGTCACAAAGTGCCACATCTACACTTCTTTTAAAAATCTCCAGGGATGGTGACTCCACCACTTCCCTGAGCAGCCTGTTCCAGCACTTGACAAGCCTTTCAGTGAAGAAATTTTTCCTAATATCCAATCTAAATCTCCCCTGGCACAACTTGAGGCCTTTTCCTCTTGTCCTATTGCTTGTTAATGAGGAGAAGAGACGAACACCTCACTACTAAAACCTCCATTCAGGTAGTTGTAGAGATTCAAATAAAATCTCCCTCTTTTTGGTGACTGTGTTAGAATAATAGTTCCATAGAATCAGAATTGCAGAATTCTAGAGTACGATCACACAATAGTTGGGTTGGAAGGAAGCTTAAAGACCATCTAGTCTCCCCTTAGGCTGCTCTTCTCCAGGCCAAACAACCCCAGTTCCCTCAGCTGCTCTTTATAAGACTTGCTCTCTAGACCCTTCACCAGCTTTATTGCCCTTCTCTGGACACACTCCAGCACCTCAATGTCTTTCTTGTAGTCAGGGGCCCAAAACTGAACACAGGACTCAAGGTGTGGCCTCACCAGTGCTGAGTACAGGAGGATGTTCACTGCACTAGTCCTGCTGGCTGCACTATTCCTGACACAAGCTAGGATGCTGTTGTCCTTCTGTCCACTTGGGCACACTGCTGGATCATGTTCAGCTGGCTGCCGACTGACTCTCCAGGTCCTCCTCTGCCAGACAGGCACTCTTCCCCAGGCCTGTAGAGTTGCACGGTGTTGTGACCCGAGGGCAGGATGTGGCACTAAGCATAGTTGAAGCTCATTCAGTTAGCCTCAACCCATCAATATAGCCTGTCCAGACTCTTCTGTAGAGCCTTTCAGCCATCAAGGAGAGCAACACTCCTGCCCAACCTGGTGTCATCTGCAAACTTACTGCGGGTGCACTCAATCCCTTCATCCAGATAACTGGTAAAGTTATTAAAGACAACAGACTCCAGTACTGAGCCCTAGGGAACACCACTTGTGACCTGCCACCAGCTGGATTTAACTCTGTTTACCACAACCCTTTGTGCCTAGTCATTGAGTCAGTTTACTGTTTCATTGCTTAACCTAGGGGACAATGAACAGCACGTGTAAATTTCAAGTTACGTATATGATAGTTATGCTTTGCATTTGCCATGGCCTACTGAGGTTTTAGAAAGGGCGGAGTAGGCTGGGGATTTTTTTGTTTTGTTTTGCTGTTGTTGTTTGGTTTTGTTGTTGTTTGGTTTTGGGGATTTTTTTTGTGGAATGACTCAGCTAGCCTAGTTTTCTGGGAGCAGAAGATTCAGAAGTATCTTCACCTTTTTGATGACTGCTCTGTGTTAGAATAATAGAGTCATAGAATCAGAAACATATAATCACAGAATACAATGATAAAATGGTTTGTGTTGGAAGGGACCTTAAAGACCACCTAGATTCAACACCCCCTTCCAGGGGCAGGGACATCCTCCACTGAAGCCCCATCCAACCTGGACTTAAACACTTCCAGGGATCCAGGGGCTTCCACAACCTCTTTGGGCAACCTGTGCCAGTGCCTCACCACCATCAGAGCAAAGAATTTCTCCCTAACATCTAATCTAAACCTACCTTCTTTCAGCTTAAAGCCATTGCCCCTTGTTCTATCACTACACTCCCTGACAAACAGACTCTTTCCCACTTTCCTGTAGGATCCCTTTAAGTATTGGTAGGCTGTAGTTAGGTCTCCCTGGAGCCTTCTTTTCTCCAGGTTGAACAAGCCCAACTCTCACAGCCTGTCTTCCTGTGAAAGATGCTCCATCCCCCAATCAACTTTGTGGCATCCTCTGGACTCGCTCCAACAGCTCTGTGTCTTTCCTGTACTGAGGGCCTCAGAGCTGGTCTCCTTTGGGCCTGCTCCAACAGCTCAAGATCTTTTATTTAGTCGGCACCCCAGATCTGGACAGAGTACTCCAGGTGAGATCTCACCAGAGCATAGTAGAGCTCCCTTGACCAACTGGTCACTCTCTATTTGGTGCAACCCAGGATATGGGTGGCTTTCTGGGCTGAAAGTTTATATTGCTGCATCATGTTGAGATTCTCATTCATCAACAACTCCAAGTCCTTCTCCTCGGGCATCTCTCGATACATTTCCTATCCCCTAGCTTGTAGCTGTGCCTGGGATTGTCCCAACCCATGTGCAGGACCTTGCACTTGGCCTTGTTGAACCTCATGAGGTTTGCATGGGCGCATCTCTCAAATATGTTAAGGCCCCTCTTAACACTCCCCACACACTCCTGGGTGTTGACCGCATCAACCCTAATTTGATACAGCCCCTAGCTCTGAACAAACCCCCCTAATGTAAGGTAGCATGTGAATGTAAAACAAAGCAGTGTTTATCTTAGTAAATGGAAAGCTGTACGTTTACCCAGTTTCCCATTCCAAGCTCTCAACATGCCTGTGGGAGACTTAAATATTACCCAGTATAAGTAACATCCAAAAATTAGGACAAATTATAAACACTTCTTCTCTTGCTAGATACATAAATTGTAACACTCAGCTCTGAGCTCTGTTCTGCCTGTCCAGGCACCATTCTTGTGATTTACATGTTCTTCCCTCCCCATTCAGAACACGCTACAGACAGGTGTGAACAATGTTGTGCATGTTCTGAGGTTAAGAAAGTAAAAAGAAACCACTCTTAATTTATGCAAAAGTTCTATTCTGTCTTTTTAAGTGCTCTGAAGTTGTCTGCCTGCAGCTATTGGCAGAAAACAAGTAAATATGGTCAGGACAGATACTAAAAATATAAGAATGCCTGGGTTTGCTTAAACTCTTCTCTAGGGCATGGAAACTTCTCCTATATGAATAGATTGGAAAGATAGCTAAAGATAGATTTTGCATTCCAAAAATGGAGCCAATGAAAGTGGCAAATAGTTTAATCAAGGCAGCCCATCTGTGGTTTGTTTTTTAAGTGAAGGATTCATTTCCTTGCAAGTGATCCAGAGAGCCTGAATCCCAGAATCACAGAATTGTAGGGGTTGAAAGGGACCTCAAGAGGAACACCATGGAGTCCAACCCCCTGCCAAAGCAGGTTCCTTAGGACAGAACACACAGGTCAGCGTCCAGACAGGTCTTGAGTATCTCCAGAGAAGGAGAGAAGTACCACCCATGTTTATTGTGCATTATCACTGCAAATTCACATGACTGAAGAAGTATAATGAATTCTTAGTTGTTCCTCTTCTTTCACATAACTACTCTCCAGTCATCTTAGGTGCTTCTGCAGCCAGAGTCAGTGTCACTAAACTTAAATTTACAATATGGAGAAAATCCTCCTGGACAAAACCAAAAGAGAACTAGAGGAAGAGAAGAAATTGGCAGAGACAGATTCTGATGCACTGTTTCAACCCCAGGAACCATCATTCTTGAAACCTTTTTTGGAGAGAAAATTGTGTCTTTTAGCGTTATTCTCTGGGGCACAGAATGGTTTTAATTGGGTCGGGTGTCTTTGGCAAACTGGAATGCCAACTTATTATCAATTGACAAAAAAAATACATTCTTCTGCACAGAATTTTCTGCTTTGTTAGATGAACACACGAAGTACACAAGACAGTCCAATGTACCAGGTTTCCTTAGTTTGCAGGAAAACCCATTAAAATCTGGGGGAAATTCTGTAAGTAAATGAGACCTATCTGATGCAGTTTATGAAATAAGACCATAGGCAGATTAATCATCAAAAGAGTTCAAGAAGTCTGTATCCTAGAAAAATTACACAGAAATCAACCAGTAGAAACTGACAGCCTTTGAGAGATTCAGCATCTGAAAGTCTACATGCACTCTGGCATTGATGCAGGAGATGCATGGACATGAGCTAGTGGCTTTTCTGTCCTCAGAGAACAGAGTAAGATACACCTCCTGTGTGAATACAAACCTGTTAATAGAAAAATCTAGAAACCCAGAGAACAAAGAAGAGAAATATGGACAGTAACAGCACTGAGGGATGAAAAGCTTGCCACATCTGGCAAAAGAGCAGTATCCAATTCCAGCAGCAAAGAAGTCAGTCACTGAAGGACTACCTTTGGAGTCCACAGGGGACAGTAAATGTTGAAGAGACATAGGATGCTGTGACAGTGTCACAGAGACCACCAAAACTTCAGGAGTTATAATGACAAGGCATTGACAGGCTTGACTGACATGAGAGCAGAGAACAGGCTCCACATGGCAGTTCTGTCAAAAACCCCAAATTGGATGCTCCATTCCAGCACTCAGACATTGCCCTCGTCAGAGGATGATGTGATTACCGGGGAGCTCAGGAGGGGAACATGTCTGAGTCCTAATTCCCTCTGCTGTACCCATGTCTGGGTGAAAATTCCCCAGCGACTGTCCGTGAGCCGTGGTTATCAGAGCTGCTGTGCTCTCGCTACAGGCCAACCCTGAGCCTGCCACTTCCCAGCTTACCGGGGCCTCACCTCAGGTCCTGCAGCAATCTCAGTGCAGCCTTGCTGCATGCAAAACACCCATGTGCTCGTATCAAAACCAGGCATTAACGCACTTACAGAACCACCAGGGCCAGCCATACAGGTACCTGAGTGCCTGGTTGGTACAGACTGAAAAGCTGGAAACTCTTTAACAGGTGCCACCCACCCCTGTGTGAAGGGCAGGCTTTGCTTTTCAGTTCTCTCTTCCTGAGAGCGCTGTGCGTGGCCATTGCAGTGTGCCTGAGATCTGTAATTATGGAAACAGCCTGAAAACTGCAAACAGAAAAGCACCACACTCCCCTACCTGCACGCTAATACCTCTTACTAGCAAAGATTATCATCTTCTGAGCCCCTCAGATAGAGATTCAAAAAAACAGGCAGCTTGCTAGAGAGATTATCAGAGGTAATTAAAGCCTGGCTGCGCATACTTTATTTTAAGATACTCAGAAGGACTTGCTCTCCATTTTTATGAAAGAGAGATGCTGCCTCAGCAAAAATCACCACCCAATCGATGGCTTCTGCAAGAAATCTATTAAACAGACCTTCTCAGAATGGTGGTGGCGGTCTCTCTCGAAATGTCTGACCACTGCAATTTCCTATTAAGTTTAAAAAAGATACGTTGTGAATGAGCAGGGAAGAGATACAGCACAGGGCATAGAACTATTCCTAACTGAAAGGAAAACTGGTCCACAAAAACTGCCAGGCAGGAACGGGCCAGTATACGCGAATTTTCAATATAGCTTTGCCATGTTTGGGTCACAGAGATAATTTTGCACTGTGAAAAAGCCTGAGTATGTTAATGAGTTTTAAACCCACTCATGTTTTCAGTATTGTTTTCCTCTCTAACGTCTGTGGGTGTCACCTTTCTCTGAAAACAAAGGAAACTGAACGTCACGCCTGGGTCTTTCATCCCTTCTGGTGTCTGTCATGCCTTCACAATGTCCCTCATGCAGAGAGAAAGTCAGAAGGGCTAAAGCCAACTGGAAGTCAGATTGGCCAGTTCTGTAAAAGATAATAAAAAATCCTTCTATAGATATATTAACAGCACAAGGAGGGTCAAGGAGAATCTCCAGCTCTTATTGGATGCAGGGGGAACATTAGTGACAAGGGATGAGGACAAGGCTGAGGTCCTTAATTCCTTCTTTACCTCAGTCTTTAACAGTAAAGTAGGATGTTCCCTGGGTATTCATCCTCATGAGATGGCTGGCAGGAAGGGGAAGCAGAACAAAGCTCCCATGATTCAGGAGGAAATGATTATAGAATCATATAATCATCGAATCACAGGGGTTGGAAGGGACCTCGAGAGATCATCGGGTCCAACCCCCTGCCAAAGCAGCTCCCTAGCTCATATTGCACAGAGAGGTGTCCAGATGGGTCTGGAATATCTCCAGAGAAGGAGAATCCAGCACCTTTCCCAGGGCTCTGTCACCCTCACTGTGAAGAAGTTTTTCCCCATGTTGGTGCGGAACTTCCTATGCCCCAACTTGCAGCCATTGCCCCTTGTCCAGTCTCCACAGACCACTGAAAAGGGGCTGGCCAATTCCCCCTGCATCCCATGCTTAAGATAATTATAGACTTTAATTAGGTCCCCCCTTAGTCTTCCCTTCTCAAGGCTGAACAGTCCCAACTTACTCAGCCTTTCCTCATAGGGGAGATGCTCCAGGCCCTTTATCATCTTCGTAGCCCTTCTCTGGACTCTCTCCAGGAGATCCCTGTCCTTTTTATACCAGGGAGCCCAGAACTGGACACAATACTCCAGGTGGGGCCTGATCAGGGCAGAGTAGAGGGGAAGGATCACCTCCTTTGACCTGCTGGCTACACTCCTCCTGATGCACCCCAGGATCCCATTTGCTCTCTTAGCCACCAGGGCACACTGCTAGCTCATGGCCAACCTGTCATCAACCTTAGTGACCTACTTGGCCAGTTAGACACCCACAAGTCAATGGGGCCAGATGGAATCCACTTGAGGGTATTGAGAGAGCTGGTAGATGTGCTTGCCAAATCCCTTTCCATGATCCACTGGACTGGAGGCTGGCAGATGTTACACCCATATATAAGAAGGGTTGGAAGGAGGATCTGGGGAACTACAGGCCTGTCAGCCTGACCTCAGTCCCAGGGAAGATCATGGAGAGGGTCATCTTGGAAGCTATCATGCAGCACATGCGTGATGGCCAGGGGATCAGGCCCAGTCAACATGGGTTTACAAAAGGCAGATCCTGTCAAACTAACCTGATCATCTTCTATGATAATGGATGAGAGGAAGGCTGTGGATGTGGTCTACCTGGACTTCAGTAAAGCCTTTGACACGGTTTCTCACAGCATTCTGATTGAGAAACTGGCTGCCACTGGCCTGGACAGGGGGACCCTCAGCTGGGTTAAAAACTGGCTGATTGGATGACGGGGCCCAAAGGGTGCTGGTAAATGGAACTAAATCCAGCTGGAGGCTGGTCACAAGTGGCATCCCCCAGGGCTCAGGCCTGCCTCCACTTTTGTTCCACATCTTTATCAATGACATGGATGAAGGGATTGAATGTTCCCTCAGCAAGTTTGCAGATGACACTAAACTGGGAGGAAGTGTTGATCTGCCTGAGGGCAGGGAGGCTCTTCAGAGGGATCTGAACAGACTGGACCCATGGGCTGAGACCAATGGGATGAAGTTCAACAAGGCCAAGTGTAGAGTGCTGCACATGGGACATAACAACCCCATGCAGCGCTACAGGCTTGGGGGAGACTGGCTGGAGAGCTGTCAGGCAAAGAAGGACCTGGGGGTGTTGGTTGACTGCAGACTGAACATGAGCCAGCAGTGTGCCCAGGTGGGCAAGAAGGCCAAGGGCATCCTGGAGGACAGACATAATTTCTCCCCACTGTTAGCCTGATGTGTGCAATCCAGGTAGACAGAGGAGAGTTTAAATAGTGACGGTAAGTGGTGAACACCACCACAGTCTCATCCTTCCAGATTTGCAAATGCTTTGTTTGTGTGGCAGTAAGATTATTTTACTGTGACAGCACTAAGGTAACAAAGTCATAAACCATCTGTATTTAATTAATTTAGCAATAAATAAACATATAAAACGCAGAACATCTAAGAGGTATAATTGCTTAGCTCCTGTGAAGGGCAAGGAATTAATTTTGCTACAATTATTATCAAACCACAGTGAGCAGAGAGATTGTTTTTCCCCCTTTGAATTACCTCCTCCCCTCCAAGCCTGTATTTCAATGAAGGTCTTTTATTGTTTAATGTATCTGTCATCATCTGCTGTCAAGATATCATCAGGCAGACACAAGCATTCTCATTTTATTGTTGTATTCTTTTCCTTTTGCTTGCCTCAGGAAATGTGTTTTAATTACTAAGGATAAGGACAAATCCACAATCCACAAGAAAACAATGCTGAGATTTGCATGACTGAGAAGAAAATCTCTGTTCATATAGTTCTGTAATTCCTTACATTATCAGTTATGATTGTAAAAAGCTGATAGCAGTAAGAGGAGGAGGTACCAGGGCACAGGAGGAGAACTGTGAATGGCTACACAACATCTGGTATTATTGGGATTCACAAGAACTAACAGCACAGAAGGGGGAAACCAAGAGCCAAACAATCTTAATGCCTCGAGATCAACCTCTGATTTCTCAATGAAAAATCAGATAGGTCTGGCCTATAGTCCTGAATGTGTTGAACAATCTGATGAGGCCTAATCCCTCCTCCACCTATTCTGAAGAGCAAGGGCTAGGCTTAAACCTGGATTAAAAAGGAGGGCTTTTCACAAGGGATAAATGGATCAGTTTTCACTATGTAGGTCCCAGTTCATCAGCCACCCATAAGTCTTGCTTGGATGACAAAACTAGTTCCACTGTGGCATGGCTCAGGCTTGCTGAGCACTTTGTGAGCAAAACAGGACTGAGAAAGACATGGTAAAAACCATGGTAAAACCATACCCTGCACTGGTAAGGAGTTTCCTGTCAGACGACTAGGGTCAAGGGAGGGGTCCCAAAGGCTGGTTTGAATTGATCACATAATCACACAGAATTGTTGGGGTCGGAAGGCACGTCTGGAGATCATCTGTTCCAAAGCCCTGCACAGACACTGGTTGGCTAGAGCAAGTTGTCCAGGACCATATTGAGTCAGGGTTTGAAAATCTCCAAGGACGGAGACTCCACAAGCCCTCTAGACAATTTGTTATGGTGTTTAACCTCCCTCACAGTAAAACAGTTAAAATTTATTAAAACTTTGAGAGCTGGTGACACCCAATGCAGTGTCTCAGTGTCTCAGTGAACCACACAGCTCAGACTGAACAGCCCAGAGCTGTCCCTGGGGCTGTGCATCCTGTAGCCCTGTGCTCTTCCCCCACCAGATCCCCTTTGTGTCAAGCATATTGTCATGGTGTGGAATACTCTCTTTGGTTGGTTTGGGTCACCTGCTCTGACTGTGTCCCCACGCAGCTTCCTGAGTACCCCGCTCCTGTCTTGTCCTTAGCAGGGCAGTATGAGGAGCTGAAAAGTCCCTGACTGCTTGGCAACAACTAAAACATCGGTGTGTTACCAGCACTGCTCTCATCCCAGCTCCCAAACACAGCTCTGCACCACCTGCTGGACAGAAAATTAACTGTATCCCTGCTGAAACCAGGACAGCCACAAAGAAGAGTCTGGCTCCAAACTTCATTACTCCCTTCCATGAAGAATTTATAGACATGTGGATAAGATCCCTCCTTAGTCTTCTCTTCTCCAGGCTGAAAGGCTCAGCTCTCCCAGGCTCTTCTCATGTGAAGGATTTTCCAGTTCCTTAATCATCATCGTGCCAATCCCCAGCCATGCTCCATTTCATCCTTGTCTGTTTTGGACTGGGGATCCCAGAACACTAGACGTGGCCTGACCAAAGATGAAGAAAGAGGAAAGATCGCCTTCTTGGACCTGCTGGCTATGCTCTGTCTGAGGCACCCCAGGAGGCTGCTGGCATTCCTGGCTGCAGGGGTGCATTTCTGACTCATGGTCACCTTGGTGTACACAGGATGCTGAAGTTTTTTTCTGCAAAGCTCCCTTCCAGCTAGGTGGCCCTCCAATATTTGCTGCTGCCTGGGGTTGCTCCTCCCCAGGTGCAGGGTTTGATATTTTCTTTTGCTGAACCTAAAGAGGTTCCTGAGTTTCTCCAGCACCTGCTCCTCCCAATTCTGCATCACCTGCAGACTGTGTGCTCTTTCCCATCATCAGGTCATTAATGAAGATCATCATTACATACTTACTTGGGTGCTCTCCTGCCAGATTCACTCCCCCTACATGCTCCCATAAGGGTGAAATATTTCCACCTGGTATCAACCCAGGAGACTTGATAGAGACTGTCAGCAATGCTCAGGAACGCCCTCAGAGCACTTCAGAGAGTTGCTGTGGCACCTCAGCCTCAGGGAGCATCTCAGGGAGATGAAGCCGTACCAACATGTTTGGATTTCCTGATCCTTTCAGTTCCTTATATGAATAACGTGTTGTATCTGCATCCTGGAAACTCACCGTGCCTAACTGCAGTGCAAAAACAGGATTTATGAACATGCCTTTGTATTTTCTTCCCACTTTATCTGCCATTTTTCACTGTGAAATGACAAACAAGAGACAAAGCAGACACTGATCACAGGTCACAAGGTCTGTTGGATTTCAGCTTTGTTTAAAAATATAACCAGTAAAATGCAGTGCACCACAATTAATCTCTGTAGGTTCATCCTCAGCATTTTTATTTTATTTTATTTTATTTTATTTTATTTTTAGAAAGCACGCAAATTTGACTCACTGTCATCATTTGGCTTCTAAACACAAAACAGCAAAGGAAATGCTTTTGTACAAGTATGGAAAAAATAGTTAATATGGAAATCAGCTTGTCCCATGTGGAAAAATGTCTCATTTGTATTCAGATTCTGTTTCTGCTGCCTCTTCTTTTGTTTCCAAAGTGACAAATGGTCTTTCCCTCCTCCACAGCCCTTTCAGAATCTCATTAAAAGGTGCAGAAATAAGGCTTGAATGGCCCCATGACCTTCTTTCCTGTGGGGGTCACATGCAGAATGCAATTCAATCTGGCATGCTGGTGTATTTTATCAAGGTGTTTGGGTTTAGGGTTTTTTTTTTCATCAGAAGAGGCAGAACAGTACAGGGTGACCCAGAACACTGATGGTACAATACACATATCAATACACATGCCATTACTCCCAAGAATATACAACAATGGCACGTATATTGCTGTGTAATGCAATTTTCCCTCAATGAAAGGGAATTTGAACAATAAATGGCTCTATCATGGGCATCAGTCCCAGATATTGCATTTTGAGAAATGAGGTTTCTCACTGATTTAACATTCTCACTCACCACATAGTCTTTTATCCTCTAATAACAAGAGACCTGCTTGTTTATTTCCAGTTTACTTTACTCCTATTTTAATGTCAAACCATGGAGAAGAACAGCATGGCATTTCAGTGATTATAAGCTAAGTGAGTCTGAGAAACACTCACAGCTTGTGGAAATTACAGCTGAGATGCAGAGAATTTTATGGTTAGAAAGAAGTGGACAAGAGCCAGTGCTACTGTTAGGCATAAGGATCCCTACAGTATCTGTCACTGGAGCAGAAATCTAAACAGAAATGAAGCTGTTTCAAGAATTTCTTCCCCAAGCCTGACAAATCTTCATCCCTCTTCTCATTTGGGAAGCATGTTGGAATTTTCAGAGACAGATACACATCGATATTAAGGCCTGAAATAGCCTTTTGTGCAACCGTGCCTTAAATATTTCAGCAATTCCATTATGGACTCCTTCAGAGGAATCAGCCAACAGCTGGTCCCTTTTACGTAAATGAAAAGCTAACGTGACAAACTGTCATACTAAGTTATTGCTGCACAGAATGAAAAAAAAAATCCCACCAGATTACATGAGATTGACTTGACTGTCAGCACCTTCCTCCCAGAACCTTGTGCCTTTTCTTCTCCTACAAGCTGTGTCCTTTCCTTGTGGGGTTGCTGAGGAGGAACAACAGTCATTAACTAGTATCTACATGGCCAAGACAGTATATTGGCTTAGAAAATTTCTTTAGTCTTTCTGGGACAAGCCATTTCTAATAATAAAAGTATTTTACAAGGCTTAGAATAATTTCCCATCAATAAATGTAGAAAGTAATTATAATGCTATGTCAACAATCAGCTGATACATGCTGCCCAAGTTTAACTGGGCATGAAATATCAAGTTGTCTGTTTTAGTTACCCCTGAGCCTTCACTGGGCTGGTTTCAAAGTGACTTTGCTTCATTCAGATGTCTTCTGGAAATTAGACCCTTGGGTGGGGGAAAAGAGGAATTTCATCAGTGCCGGCTAGGAAGCTATTTGCTCGCTCCATGTAGGACACATTTCTTCCCACCACTGTCTAATTTTTGCACTTGCTACATCCTGGAATCAGAGATAACTCTGTGTTTGGCACAGGAGATCCTAGGAGGTCTTGCAGGCTGCGGGACAGCCACAGAGACAAAATGAGTTGAAAGTGGAGAGAGACAGAGAGGGAGAGAACATGAACGTGCATGTTCAGATGTTTGGTAGGTCTGTACCACTTCAGGTCACTTCAGGCCACCTACCAGCATATCAGGTTCTGGTAGTTATCTTTGACTGCAAAAGTCAGACTAGAACCCAGTAAGGGGCACACATACAGTCCCTTCTGTACTGACTCCTTACAGATCCCTTGAAAACAAATACAGGTAATTCTTTTCACAGAACTTCCACAGAACTTCCAAAATCTGCTGCAATGGCTGCAAGTCCCCTGGCTTTAAAAAGTCCAGGCTCAGAAGTCAGGTTTGTGAAAACAATGAGGGAAAAGAGACACCTTTTGTTTTAAACCAAGTTAACAGGCTAAATTTATCTGGAGGACTCCCTTTAAGCTTCAGGGCAAGCTGTTTGCCCAGATTATCTTTCAAAGCTTTTTTCCTCACAATTTGGTAGCAGAAGTTAAGAATATATCTTCTTTTTGCTATAAAGGCATATCTTGCATTTCTCCACTGGAAAAGATGTTGATATGGAAAAGGCTTAAATGGTGACATTGTTTGTGTGCACACAGAAACAGGTGTTGCCCTTGAATTAACAAAGGGATTTTGTAAGACACCTGCCTGCAAGAAGGTGTATAAATTGCAGGCAGTACCTAAAGTGAGAAGGCATAGCAGGATGGGTGCTGTTCTCTGAGCAGTGTTTGGCATCATGTTACAGAGATCTCCTTGCTCGTACCCTGCTCTCATAAAACTCACGATTCCAAGAAGGGAGCTTCTGCACATTTTGCCATTCAGAATGTTTGCATTGGGGCAGACATAGCTATTTACCATCTGTTCACCTTGCAGCTGAGGTGGGCTGCTCTGTCCCTTGTTAAAGACTGTGGCCAGTGACTACAGTCTGGAAAACATGGGCACAAAGTGCTGCTTTCACACTGGTGCAACCAGAGCAAGCTCAGCCTATACCGGCACTCAAGTGCTCTAGAGAGATGGCACGTTAGCACAGCTTGGGATTGTCCTTCCTCTGGGTTCCACTGCATCTGCATAACTGATAACCCTAGTTATTGTATGGACTCAAACTGACTTAAAGCTCATGGTACAGAATTAAAACAATTTTAACATAGATTCAGTTTGAAACCTGGAGGTACAGAAAGCTTACAGGGCAAGTACTGGCACACAGATGTCTTCGGGTTAAGAGCCTGCAGAATCTACTGGGTTTGCTTCACAAAAAGCCTAACGTGTTCCAGGACTTCTTTCAAAGTTATTCTCACCCTGCACGTAGCAACGACATGAATAATCCACACAATCTCATAATTTCCTAATTTGTTTAAAAGTTCTCTCCTGAATGAGAAATACACCGTTTCCAGCCTTGTGGGGCACAGTATCTTGAAACAAGGTCCCAAACCTTACAAAGCTGCAGAGCTGTCTTCCCATACAGAACAGGTACGGCACAAGTGAGGGTGATCCTGGAAGAGTTGTTAGCAATCAAGTCAATGCCAACACCAGATACCGTAACTCATCTTCTTCCCAAAGACTGGACGTCACACTCAAGCTTTGAGACAAAGTTATCTAAGGCATTGACCCTTCCTAAACACGCTGAGGTGCACTCGCTGCAGGAGGAAGCATGTGCCCTTCTCCCAGTACATACACTGCAGTATGATCCCTTTCCTGGCAGCTATACACCAACATCTGTTAATATGAGGAAAAAAAAAAAAAAGAAGAAAAAAAATAGAAAAAAAGTCATCACCCACCCCCCAACCTGCTAAAAATAATTGCAACACCATTGCTGAACCCGAGAGATACTGCAGCTTTTATTTCAGTTAATGTATTTCACACAACAAATCAAAACAATCTCACTGACTGAATTCTTAATAAAATGCCATCACGTTTTATCAGCTGCTGCCATTGCAGAAGCAAATGTTTGTTGTTACCTACAATTACTTTCATTTTAAACATCAATAAAGTAAACACAAGGGAATGTGACTGTTGTGAATTACTGTGAATCGCAGGGACCACAAACGCTCAAATGCATCTGGTGCCTTGTCTACAGCATCTCTGGCTTTAACTCCTAAGCTTCTCATGTTTCCTTTGTATGGTCTTTTGTCTAAGGCAGACCAAAGCCAATGGAAATCCTGCTACCAGCTTCAATGGTCTTTGAATGAAGCTTGGATTCGGCCAAGTGCAGGTAATTTGACAGCAGATACCACACTGCAAAAGAAGAAAATATCCATGCATTGGCTTCAGCTTAACCTTACAGCTTCTGAAAGAAAGGCTTTGTTTTGTATTGAAGAACACAAGATTGATTTTCACTTGCTAGCCTCCAAATACCAAACAGGAAAGCCCTTCGTGGGACATACAGAACTCTGTCCATGAAAGGAGTACAGGTCCTCAGTCCCTGTGTGCTTTCCTGAGCACTGGAACAACCTGGTTGGCATTTGCTGTGCAAGGCTAAGAGGAGAGGAACATTCTTTTTGCCAGGCAGATGGCTTTCAAATTTACCCACTGCCTCCGGTGTTCTTGGGACAACACTGCCAGTAGACTGATTCACTGTTCCTCTGGGTTTTTCATGGGCGAGTATCCTGAGGACATTCCAGGCACAACCTGCATCTTGTACCACACTGGGGCAAGAATTAGCACCCCTTGCAGTGGTGTGCATGGAGCAGCCCGTGGGGCGGAGGCAGAGCTGCAGGAAGGAGCTCTGCTCCCACGGTGCCCGTCACTTATAGTGCGCCCTGTCCGCAAGCACACAGGCTTCGAACACTGTGGGACACAAGCCATCTCTCGTGAGCTTCAGACACAGGAAAAGCTCCAAGAGGAGCCTGAATCATTCTGGTCCCCTAACCACAACTGACATCAACTAGCCACAAGGTACAATCCCATGATAAATCAGGTTTAACTTACTCCAGTGCTCCCAAATACAAAAGATACCCTTAAAGGACTTCTAGAGGAGAATAAAGGGTCTTTCCTCTCATTCTCTCTTCTCCCATTTGCAACTGGCATGAGAACTTATTTTTGTTGGTAAAAGTTCCAGCTTTAGCAAAACTTAAGAAGGTAACAGGTTTTCCACTACACAACACAGATACAGTTAATCAAAATCATACTGTGGTTCTGTTGAATATCTTTTTCCTAGACATTTAGAGATGTAAACTTCATCAGAGAAATAGCAAAGCTATTTTGGATATATCTGTGAGGACAAGGAATAAATTATTCTATTTCTAGCAAGTCATTCAGCATTATGTAAGCATGGTCTCAGGAGAGCCAGACCAGTCACATCAAAAAAAGTCAGGCGACTGGGAAGTTATTTAATCATTCCTGCTTTTTGGAAAACATTACATTACTCCTCAACATTTCTCTCCTTTTCCCTTCCTCCACAAACAAACCTTCAAACAATAATCCTATCCAAGCTGCACAGCAAGAATAATGCAGTGGAGGTTATGCTCAGTCTTGGAGCTTAGAAGGCTCCTCTCTGCAGCCGCTGGACCCACAAGCTCCACTGAGGCGCAGGAGCAGTCTGGCTGAGCAAGGCCATGCCTGTACAGCTGCTGCCAGATGTGCTTTCTGGAGGCGGCATGATTGTGCCCTTAGCCCAGGGGTCAGCATGGTGTTCATACGCTCTCTGCCTGCGCTGCGCTGTGCTGCCCGGGCTCTGCTGGTAACACCCTCGCCAAGTCTGCGACTGCCATTTGTACACAACGTGTCCTCAGGCTGCTGTGCAGGCTGTGGTATGGCTGCAGGCTCTCTCTCACAGGCTGCCCCAGTCACTTACTGTCTTGGTGGGAGGCAGAGGCACGTGGTGGGTGATCCACGGTCGTCTTCCACTGAGTTTATTCCCACCTGCCGCCTGCCTTGGTGAGAAACAAAGATGTTGGTTTACTCTTTTTGTGCGTTTTTCCAGATGAAGGGGGAAGATACTCCCAAATGCTGTGGTCTCTGCATCCTCCAAGACCAGACAATTTCTTATAGGAGGCACATGACCGACAGAACCATGTACATATCAACTGTAAATAGTGGGAAGAACCCAGAGAACTGCTTTTTGCTGCTAAAATGGGAATAAATAACAAAGAGTATTCTTCCTTGGTTTGTGCATACAAAACCACAGCAAAGGTAATCAATACACCTATATGATACCTGTCAATGGCAGAACTTGTTGTTATTCAAGTTAGATGAACATTGCGTTTATCATCCAGATGGAGTTCAGAGGCTGTTGCTGAGCCTTAATCCAGGTTCATGAACTGAACCACTGTGGCCTCTGAGCATTCAAATGTTATATGCTTAACATTCCACTTTATATCTCACTCTCTTCTAGTGCAAATCAGAACAGGTTTTCACATTGTCCTGGTTTTGGCAGGGTTAGAGTTAACTTTCTTCTTAGTAGCTGGTGTAGAGCTGTGGTTTGGATTTAGGATGAGAGCCATGCTAGTAACACACTGATGTTTTCGTTGTTGCCAAGCCGTCAGGAACCTTTCAGTTGTTCATACTGCCCTGATAGTGAGAAGGTGGGGGACACCCAGGAAGCTGGGAGGGGACACAGCCAGAACAGGTGACCCAATCTGGCCGAAAAGGGTATCCCATGCCAATAACATCGTGCTCAGCATAAAGGGGTCTGGTGGGGGGAGGAGCGCATGGCTCCAGAACACGCAGTTTTTGGGGATGGTCCAGCTTCAGGACAGCTCTGAGCTGTATGGACTGAGCTGTGCAGATCAGTGAGACACAGCACTGTGTAACACCAGCTCTGTATATTTTGCTATAAAATCCTATTATTGTTATTTCTCTCTCTGTTGTCATAGTAAACTGTCCTTACCCTTACCCCAACCCACGAGGTTTGCCTATTGCTTTTCTTTTCCCCTTCCCCTCTTCCCTACGGAGAGAAAGTGGCTGCGTCATGCTCAGCTCCTGGCTCCAGGAAGAAACACAGAACTCACTCAGGTGGAGCAGATGGAATTCTGGACAACTACAGCTGAAAGATTTCACTAACCCAGAGTTTTTTAGGGAAGGAAAGAGCTTGGTTTCCGATCTGCTTTAGAACACTTGATAGCATTTAGGTTCTGGTGTCCCCCATTCATGACAGACAGGGAAGTTGTGGAGAGAGTCCAGTGGAGGGCTACAAGGATGATGAGGGGACTGGAGCATCAGGAGGAAAGGCTGCCACAGCTGGTTCTGTTCAGTCTGAAGAAGAGAAGACTCAGAGGGGGTCCCATCGATATTTATAGGTGGATGTCATGGGGACTGGGCCAGACTGGCACAAACCAGACACAAACTAGAACATGGGAAGTTCTGTCTTAGCATGAGGAAAAACTTCATCACTGTGAGGGTGACAGAGCACTGGGACAGGCCACTCAGATTGCTTGTGGAGTCTCCTTCTCTGGAGACATTCAAACCCTGCCTGGATGTGGTCCTGCACAACCTGCTGTAGGTGATCCTGCTCTGGCAGGGGGTTGGACTAGATCATCTGCAAAGGTCCCTTCCAACCCCTACCATTCTGTGATCCTGGAGCAGATGTAGCACTCGGCAGTGCAGCAGGAAAGCAGTGATGGCAAGACAGACACAGCAGGGGACAGGGCCAGGAAGGAAAGGCAGATCTGCGTCACACTGCAGCCACATCCACAGAGTTCTCTCTGGAAAACAGGCAGCTTCCACAACTTCTGCTCCATCACCAACAGCACAGAAACAGCACAACATCCATGTTTTCATTCACTGAAAGTAGTGGCACAGAGATTTCTCTGTGGCCTTGCTTTGGCTTTTGTGAAGTTTTGTGATCCCTTTGTGAAAATACTGCATATGTGCCCTGTGGGAGAAAGAAACGGGAAGGGGGAAAAAATCTGCTGTTTCAATCCGTGGTTTGAGGCTGTCCTCCACTTTTTACTCATTGCATGCTCCGCACCCTTCAGAGACACGAAGGGCAGGCAGGGGAGGCAGGTCTGAGTGGAGCTGTAAGATTTTCAGTGTTGGCAACTGTGGCTGTACCCAGATGCAGCTGACAAGCATCCGCGATGCAATATGAATAATCTCTTTGGACCATTTTTCACTTCCGCTTCCTTACCATCCCTGTCTTGCCTCTTTCTGACTCTGCAGGCTGCTCCTCAGCCCACACAACCCTCTCCATAGACCATGTGTAACATGGCTCAGCTCCTCCACCCCACCTTCCCACCCCCCTGAAATCCCAGTACCCCAAAGTGTTCCCTTGAGAATCTCTTCATGGGAAGGGAACATAGAGGGGCTGTGCTGGGGACAGCAGATGGGACATGGTTACTACTGGCGTAACTTTACTGTTCACCCCAAATGCTAAGGAGGAGCTTTACTACTGTGCTGCACCCAAGAGTTACCTTACAGAAGTGTCACAGAGAGCAGGACCATGAGCCTTTTCTGCTTTAAACTTGCAGCCAAAGCCATGAAAGTTGACCTCATACAGAGACAAGGTTTTGGTTTAACAGAAGATCCTTCTAGAATTCTCTCCCTTTCCCCAGATTACAAAGAAGGTCAATTTTTCTTCGAGCTTTTATTGTTCTAGGTTTAAAAACTAAACCAAATAGCCCAACATAAGAAAAACAGATCGTGCCATGTCCAAAGAAAGAACCTCAGCTCAACATTTTCCATGGAGCAAACAACAAAACCTCCACAGCATGCCGCACACGTACAGAAGCAGCCCAGGGTTTGCTGTCATGCACGCTGTCCTTTATCCTGGTGAAAAACAGATGTGGTAAACCACCATTCCCATACACTAGTTTTACACCCCAAATGAGCAACTGCCAAAGCAATTGTGTGAATAGGTCCGTCTTCCCTTAATGGATGATTGACTAAAAGGGCGCCTGACATTGCTCTTAGCAGCCTCTCATAAATCCTTACTGGCGAACCTAAGATTCTGCTGACGGCACAAATCAGTACACTCCACTTCCAAGCAATATTCAAACCAAAAATAAATGACATAGCAGTACCCCTGGGGAAGGACTCAGTGCTAGCAGTGTACTTTATCTCAATTTTTTGCTTCCATTTTCACTTTTTCCCACCCAGCTACAGGAAAATCTGTAGCTAGTAGCACAGAATCGTCTACACGCTTTCTGCCCACCCAGAGAGCAACTTTTCAAAACAATCATTTCCAGTTAATTTAGATACTTTTTATGTTTCATTCCAAATTTGATTTTGTAGATAATAATAAAAATCTTCACAAATAAAAATGTCAAAATATTCCACTTCACCAAGGAACTTGTTTCTGTCTAGTACATGCCAACTAAAAACCACATATCCCTGCAGGAGGTTTCAATTTCAAGTAGAAGAGGAAAGTATTTTCTGAGGGGAAAATGTTGAAAATTTTTAAATATTTCAGATCTCCTTTTCAACTCCTTGAAACATTGCAGGACTTCTTGTTATTAACCTCAGAGATTTGAAAATAATCTGCTTGAATGCTGTTCCTGCAACCCAGCCCTTCCTCAACTGGGGATTTTGAGGACAATAAGAATATTTCACCTTGAACCAACAGCCTTTCCCCCCTTTTTACTCATCTTTATTTCCTTTCATTCCTGAACCTTCTATTTACCACGGTCTGAGAAACACTACACAGTAAATATCCTTCTGTCCAGTTCTTCCACAGTAGATGATTGTGTCTGAACCCCTAGAGACTTCCTTGGGAAGCTTTCCATTGCTATTTCTCAGGGATCTGGAGACTGTCGGTGGTATAAATCATCTACATTTTACAGATTCCCAGACATCAGGGATGCAATTTCCAGGAGATGGGGAAGGGGAGGGGAGAAGGTGGGTGAGGGGAAGGGGGAGGTCTTCCTTCATTTTTCAAAACCTTGCAATAGAATATAGTTATTAATGGGTTTACATTCCCTTTCATATTGGAAAAATCGTTTAAAGAAGCATGTTTTGCATTTGGATTATAGCAAGATCAGTCATTAAATGCTATATGGAAATACTGTATTTCAATACAGCTGCTATGGCTATTATTTTTAATTACACTCCTGCTGCTGTAAATCGGTTGTGGTTTGTAACCACAGTAATTTAAAGTAGAAGGTGAGACACAGAATACAGAAGGGGGGCAGAATACATGGAGGCAGTGGCATTGACAAGAAATAAAATGTTCTACTTAAACAAGAGAAAGATTTGGTATTATAAAGATGAAACAGACAGGACGTAAAAGCAACACTAAATCCAGACTAAATTATAAACTAAATTATGCACGATGTGTGAGCAGGCAAGATGTGGTACCTGCTGGATTTTACTTGCCCAAAAATCTAAACTCAGTGCCTGGTGACTGGAGACAATGCTAGCAATCCAAGTCCACTTCTCTGCCTGCTTTTGGAGCACATCTGAACCTGGATCAGATCAGTATCTTTGCCACTGGACATATTTTGGCGTATGCTTCTATAAAAAAAATACACTGTGATTTTTGAGGATGAGCTTTCTGGGTGGTCTCTCTGGAGTTCATGAGATCCAATTACCTGGTTCACACTAGAGAGCATTCAGGACCACAAAGGAACCACAGGAGGTTTGTTAAACTGTATGTGCAGTCACACCACGAGCAGTGATCTCTGATATACCCTATATTCTTCCACTCTTATTTGCAGAATCACTGTTCAACATTCCAGGATTTTTAATTAATTTTTTTTCCCCTTCATTACACTTGACATTATTCTTTCTCTTGGAAATATTTTACAATTAATTTTAATTTATTTTTATTGACAGAAGGGAATTTCGACAGCAGGCCTCACAGCCATTTGGCATGGTCCTCAAAAGGTGGTGCTGCCCCATGCCTCTTACTGAAGAGTGGGCCAGGTGGTACTGTTCAGGCTGGGTGAAATGAAACACAGATCTGAACTTTGCAAGTTACACGCCTGTGTAACTCTATTTTACAGAAGGTTAGGGCTTTTTTGTTTCTTCATTTCATCATCTGTCCTTCATCAAGCTTAGTACATACATTTCTTTTTTTTTTTTAAGATCCTTGGGGAAAATGACAGCTTCATCTGCTGACTTAAAGGTTCTGTGTCACTAGCCTTTCCACTGCATGTTGCCAGCCACCAAGAGAAGCACCAGACCATTAGAAATCAGAAATTAGCATAAATACTTTCCCAAGTATCATTCCTGTAGCAGAAAGCAGACTATGAAACCACAAAGAGCGAAGCAGAGAGGTATTGTGGTGTTAAATCAACCCCACAGTAACCAGGCACACGTAGCACTTCTCTTGGCCACGCTGTGCAAGATCTATTAGTGATAAACATCCCAAGCCCGTTTTTCCCGTTTCTCTTTGCTGCAGTCAATGGTAATTGAATCTGATCAGCAAGTGTCAGTCATTTCACCACTGAGCATTCATCACCAGTCGCTCTGCAGATGCAGGCGAGCAGCAGACTGCAACACTGTGCTGCAGGAAAAGCCTAAATGGCAGGTTGTGCTGCATGAGCCCACATGTACCACAAGAGATGTATGTGATCTTCCGTGCCTGGGCGGGGAGTTAAGCAATATTGCTGCACACAGATTTTTAAATCTCTAAGCCGAGGGTTAAGGAGTTTTCACTGGAACCTTTCCTTTAAGGGAAAAATCCTTAAATATAAATCTTCCTAATACTCTCTAGTTCTTAAGAAACCAATAGTTTTTTTTTTCTGGGAAGAAGAGCAAAAGATGTAAAATTAAAGTTTAATTTAGAAAATTAGGAGAATCAAGGGGAGACAAACCATTTCCCAGGGGTTATGAGCACACATCACAGAGGCTAAGAGAGCTGGCAGCAGTTCATTGCTGGCATTGCAAGGAGCATAAGGCCCCATACCACTTGCTCTAACACAGGGTGCTAGGCAGCATATGTGTCAGGGCTGTAACACCTTCTTGTTCAGGAACCAGCTTATGCTTCAGAGACTTCTCCCACCAGAGAAATGGTATGTAACCAAGTTTGGAGGTGAAGACCAATTCCTGTCCCAGAAGGCTGTGACTGTGAGCAGCCAGCCTCCAGACCTGGATACTGCCTGTGTGCCAGCAAGGTGCAGTCTCAGTGACAGTGCACTGCAATGGCAATTCCTTAGGGAAAAACAAAGGGTCCCCAAGTGCAGCATATGGAAACAGGATCACAACAAGGATCAGTGGGAGACTGCCTCCTTGGTCCAGCCTTCTTTGTTTAAATTTACCTTACCCTGTAGAGCAGCTATAGTTTTTCATGGGGCAGTTTCATTTGCTGTTAAAACAATTCTCTGATCTGTTTGACTTTATTTTTATTTAAATACCCATTTGGCTGGGCACTACAGCATTCAGAAGTCGGAGTTCTTGCAGAGTAAAGACTGCATTTGCTTTTATCTGGGAACTGAGGAAAAGGAAGGGAGGGATTTGAGCTATGGCAGTAGCAGCTGTGGCTTGTGGGACCTCACAGCACCCTCCACCTACTTCCAGGCATTAAATGATACTATCAATCTGCCGTCCCGATTACTAACAAGCATAAAGTTACACCACCTTCAGTGAATACTGTTGTAGAGTGTGTAAAAACAAAAAGGTGAGTTTTATGAAGATGATTTACCATCCTTTTCAGAATTTAGAGCATCAGATACTCATGAACTCAATGGTACAAGGAAAGGCTTTGGGAAGAAATAGTATTACATGTGGGTATGTCAACAAGAGCTGTGGTTTGCGTTGTCAAGATTTAACACTGACGCTGTGTAGCTATATTAAGAGCACAAAAGCAAAAGCAAAAAAAAACCCAAACAAAAAAAACCCCAAATAGAAAAACCCAAACAGATTTTTTTTTTAATCTGGACAAGTGACAAAAACAATTTTCATCCGTGATTAAATTGCTGTCCATTCAGCATGAGATTGAAAAAGAAAATGTAATGATTTTTGTAAAAAACCTTGCATTTAAAGTTAGTTCTCAAATAATGTCACCCTGTATACTTATTATAAAATAATCCAAGTTAAACTATAATTTCAGAATTGATGTACTAGATCTGTACAGAAAACAAAAACAAACCAAAAAAAGGAAGCAAAGAAACCTTTCCAGGCTACTTTGGATTCTGTTTTAAAACAAAGAACACCCGTGAGATTGCAGATGAATACCAAGAGACTACTGTAATTAAGAATTTGTGGTTTTCTTAGTAACCATTTCATGGAATCCTGCTAAAGCTTTATTTTTCATTGATTTAATCTGACCAATAGTCTTGCTAAAATAAAATTATAGAACTTGTGATTTCAAATTGCTACATTTCTCTTTTTTGTAGAACTCTTCTTAAATATTTCTTTTTAGAGGGTTGTGTGGTGGGTTAAGTGCTTCCAGTACTTCCAGTGACGAGCATGGGATGTTATTCAGAGATTCTTCTATTTAAGCATTTAAAATCACATTTCCTTCCACAATCATAGACTTGGATGGTATTTTAAAATGTGGGGCTGTGATACCATGCATTGTCTATGATAGGAAACTTGGGGACTGGGAGAGGAAGCTTCTGGGTTTGGGCTTAATCACTCTAACTGGAGCCACTGCTGCTGTGGTCCTGCCAAGAAACCTCCACAACACCTCTCCTTGCTCGTTTCTAATGAAAGCTGCAGAAAGTGCAGGCATGGGGCTAGTGGACAACTGCTTCTGTGGCTCAGGCCCATAACCAGCATCCACAGGCACTTTGTTTCAGAGCGGCATGGGCAACAGGACCAAGCTTCCCCAGTGACCTCCTCCAAGGATGCCATGGCAGGCACCAGCCAGGGGCACCACAAAGACATATGTCCTGGAGACAAGTAACACAGAAGGCACAAAGCATCTAAATATAGTGACACCAGAGCTATTAATTGCTGTGTTAGGATAGGAGCATCTGAGACACATGTGAGCAAGGCTGAGCCCCAGAGATGCTAATGGCAATGGAAACAGTTGCCATGGAGACGACAAAGAAAGGCCAACCAAAGGAATTACCGATGTGCTCCAGTCTAAGGGTGCCTGACGTTGAATAATGCAGGGCAATGCTGCCACAGTTCCCGTGCTATTTCTGAGCCTGGGGAGCACAGCAACGCTGTGCACGAATCATTTGGTTTGCTTTGCTGCAGCTGGCAGCAACCACTTTGTTGCAGATGATTACATTGAACAACAGGGAAAAAAAGAAAAAAAGGGAAAAAAAAAAAGAAAAAAAAAAAAACCCCAACCAGCAGCCACAGCAGCAATAAAAGGAGCAAAACCTTTAACAAACGGAACTGTTCCTATTGCCTGTCCTGGAAGAAGGATTTGTGCTGATGCTGTGGCTTAGCATTGGGCTCACCACGAGTCACACAACAACAGTCTCAACATGAAGGAAGGAGAGAAGGAAAATCAATAATCCTTCATCACTGGAAAGCTAAAACCATTAGGAGCACAAGGAAGATTGCAGTTCTCATTAAGGCATGTATTGCTCCTCCCTGCACATCTGCTTCCCTGAGCCCCCCTTTCTCAGTTTCAAGGTCACATGCAGTGTAAAGTAGCACAGGGTCGCTGTGCCAGTCCTGGGTGTCAGCTTTGACTGAAATCAGTTATTAATATAAAACACAAAGAAAATTCTTACGTATATTAAAAAAAAGAAAAAAAACCCCTCAACACAGAAGCCTCTTTGTATGCAGCAAACTGTTCTGCAGCCAATAAAAGTCATTGTATCTTAATTGCTAAGTAAAGTGTTGTAATTTTTCCTAACACAAATAAAAGGTGTTTCTAAATTTCACACTGTAACTTTTCTGCACAGTGTTGTTACCAATTCAGCATGACTGCAGCCAAGTGATATCCCTGTTTCTAATAGAGATGTTCTCAGTGACAGGAGCACTTTGAGGAATTCTGTTGGCTTTACTTGGAGTAAAGGAGGTGAAAAAAAGAGAGGCACGGCCATTGCTGCCGCTGGTGGCACAGGGTAAATACAAGTGTTGATGTTCTTCTGGTGAATGACAAACATGACTTCTATTTAACTGCGTTTCATTACCCACAATGGGTGCTCATGCGCTACACATGGTAAAGTGCAAGTTCCTACAAATGTACGAAGTACCCTGTCAGCTACACACATCTCACACTAGGTATTTTCTATTCAAGGAATACACACACATATAAGTAATGTATACATGACCTAAGCCAGAAACTTAAGCTGGCAGGATGTGGGTGCTTGACTTCCCTATATTCCTTTGAGAACCAGACAGATCAGTGCTGCTGAGTAGCAGAGGAGTGGGTGACTGACAGCTGAGGAACAGTGTGAGGGAGAGGGAATCAGCCTGTAACCCTGTCAGCAACCAGGCTTCTCTGTCTGCTGTACCTCTTTCCTTGGGCTCACTTTGGTTCACCTTGGTCAGACACTTGTGCACTGCCTGAGAAGCCAGAGGTGCAATAGGGAACCCTGTGACAGGGCATCTCAAGGTGTGTTAAGTGAGCTAATGGTCTTTCTGCTTCCACAGAACCATGGGGAACATGTTACTGGTCTGTTGCATGCATGGAACTGGACACAATACTCCCCTGACGTGCCAAGCCATCACCAGAGTGCTCCTACTTTTATTTCCACATAACTGCTCCACAGTAATACACTATTAAACACTTCTTGAACTACAGTAGCTTAACAAGAATTATTTTTAGGATGCGTACTACTATGGTAAAATGTCTTTCTTTTCTCAGTCAGGGTGACAGAGCCCTGGGACAGGCTGCCCAGTGAGGTGGTGGAGTCTCCTTCTCTGGAGATATTCAAGACCTGTCTGGATGCCGACCTGTGTGACCTGTCCTAGGGAACCTGCTTTGGCAGGGGGGTTGGGCTCCATGGTTTCTTGAGGTCCCTTCCAAGCCCTACAATTCTGTGATTCTGTGATTCTTTGCTTGAGACTTTTGAAGTAGGAACTCTCAGGGAATCCTTTCATAGATTAAGTCACCGGTTGATTGTGAAAGATAACAAATTGAAGTCTGGCTGAACTTACACGGGCACACTCTCTGGCTTGAAAATACGTATGGTGTACAGCTGGAGATGATTCACAGCCCTCTGCTTTGCTGAGGTCATCCTTCCCCTGGGAAGATACAGAAAATTAAATTAATACTTCTGAAGAGTTTTTGAGACCTTGCAAAGAGAAATAATAATACAGTATGTGTAAAGATAAATGCTGTATGAAATTTTCACCTAAAGGCTAAAATTATAGAGCAGTAATGAAAGGGATAAGTTGTTCAGAGAAAATAAATTGGTAGCCATTCATAATTCATATACTTCCTAAAGTGTCCCTTAATAGGGTTTAGGTGTTTCTAGGAAACATACAGTAAATGTTTTTGATGGACTATTTTTCTGAATTGAAGTTTCGATTATTCTCTTCTGGTTTTCAAATTTAGGAGGAAACAACAAAACCCCAGGTCATGCATCTATGGGTTGTGTGGCTGCTGTGGGTTGACCCAGGCTAGCAGCTATGCACCCACATAGCTACAGCTAAGATAAAGGTGGACCATTTAATGACAAATTAGGGTTTTTTTAATAATGACAAAAAAGGGTTTTCTTTTTTAAAACAAATTGGTCAGTAGACTGATGCCCAGCCAGTCTCTGTGCAAAGGTTACTTTGGCAAGAGTATCTACCCAGTCTTTACTGCTGACCACGATGTTCTATGACATAGAATATCCCATGGCCAGTTTGGGTCATCCATCTGTTTTGCCTTTGTGTCAAGGTTTTCACAGCTGGGGAGTGTGGGCAGTGGAGGCTGCAAAGGTGGCTTCTGCAAGAAGCAGCTAGAAGCTTCCTCTGGGTCACACAGATCCAATACCATCCAGGATCAAGGATGGACTCACTGCTGACCAAGGCTGAGCCCATCAGTGACAGTGGTAGCACCTCTGGGATAATGTATTTAAGAAGGTGTTGTGGTTTAACCCTGGCTGGAGGCCAGACACCCACCAAAGCCATACTGTCACTCCCTTTCTCAGCTGGGCAGGGAACAAAATGTATCTCAGGAGGCTTAGGAGTTGAGGTGAGGCACTATGACAGTTGTTGACGGGCTCGGCCTTGGTCAGCGGTGGGTCTGTCTTTGAGCCAACCAGTATTTACCCTGTTGGACCTGGGGGAAGCTTCTAGCAGCTTGTTGCAGAATCCATTCCAGCAACAACCCCCCTCTCCCCCAAAAAAAAAAAAAGCCCCAAACCTCGCCACACATGAAAAAAAACCAAGCAGCAGTGAAAAGAGTGAGAAGATGTGAGCAACTCTGCAGACACCCAGTTCAGGGAAGAGGTGGGGAACAAGAGGCACTCCAGGCACTGGAACAGAGATTCCCCTGCAGCCTGTGGAGAAGACCATGGTGAAGTAGGTTGTTCCCCTGCAGCCCATGGAAGATGATGGGGAGTAGAGATTCCACCTGCAGCCCATGGAAGACCCCAAGCTAGAGCAGGTGGGAAGTCTGCACTGGAGCAAGCTCCTGGCAGGACTTGAAGCTGGTGGAAAGAGAGGCCCACACTGGAGCAGTTGGTGAAGAACTATATAGCCCCTGTGTGAAAGGACTCATGCCATAGAAATTCATGGAGGACTGCCTCCTGTGGGTGGGACCCCACGCTGGAGCAGGAGCGGATTGTGAGGACTCCTCCCCCTGAGGAGGAAGAAGCAGCAGAGACAACTTGCGATGAACTGAGCCTTGCTCTCATTCCCCACCAGCCCCTGTGTCCCTTGCAGGGAGGAGAGAGAGAAATCATGACTAAAGTGAAGTCTCCTAAGAAGGGAAGGTGGGGGGAGGGGTTTCAGGTTTGGTTTTATTTCTCGTTATCCTACTCTGTTTTGATTACCTAATACATCAGATTAATGTTATCCCTACATTGAGTCCGTTTTGCCCATGACACTGATTGTGGAATGATCTCTCCCTGTCCTTATCTTGACTCCCAAGCCTCTCAATATATATTTTCTGCCCTGTCCAGCTGAGAAGAGGGGTGACAGAGTGTCTTTGGTGGGCCTCTGGCCTCTAGCCAGGGTCAAACCACCACAGAATGTGCTGACTGTGTTACCTGCCAGCCTCTTCCCACCATGAGACTGCTTGCTGGCAAAGGCAGCATGGGAAGCAGAGAAAGCCTTGATGCTGCATCAGCACCACCAAGCAATAGCCAAAACACTGGCTTCTTATCAGCAGCAATAGAGTCACAAATGCAGAGCAGTGCATGCTGTCGGCTGCTGAGAAGAATATTATCCCCATTCCAGACAGAGCCAGTATAGAGGTTCAATTTGTCTCCTCATACCTTCCTCTTGACTCAATAGAAATGCACTTAGCAGATGGTGTTTAAAGAGTACTTTTCAGCATTAATGGTGAAATCACTGAAAATTCCCGGGTATACCTTCCTTTCCTTCAGAAAGCCTGCTTGGGAGCTAAACCAAGCGGCAACTGAAGGAAGGTTTCTGGCAGAAATCTGTTCCAAACCCAGCATCATCTTTTTCCAGCTTAGACCCAGATCAGCAAGATATTTAAGCCTGGTTGCTTAAAAAATAGTGTTTTCCCAGCCGCCGTTTTAAATCATATTTGAGCCTATAATAGCATCTTCTTTCTAGTCTAAAGAGCAATAGCAGAGGCTCTATTTGGAAATCAAAATGTATCTGCTTAGATTTGAGATACTGAAGGTTATAAATACTTCTGGATTAGCATTTAATTCCCACTATTAAAATCTGCATTCTAACAATTAAAATCTGAATTTTGAACAGGAAACTGTATAGTGAGGGTTAAAATGACAAATTGATACGTAGCTATTGAAGGCAGTTTATATCAGAAATTATTTTGAAAACAGACATCAAAGAAAAACATGTGTGTGATGGGAATCATATTGCCACATAGCATCAAAAGGGTGCTGAAAGAGCTACTGCTAGTGGGATTAATCAAACTCTCTGCAGAGGAATGAAGTTAGAATCTGCAGATACTGCCATCTAACACATTTCCACCTTTTTGAAGTTTGCACCGAATGCCTCCTAAATTCCCTTTCAGCCTTTTCCTAGTATTTTCTCATTTTCAGCTGTAAACAACTGTTTATTGCACTTTTCAGAATGCTCCCACTTTCAAAATTACCTCCTTTATTTTGCAACCTTGTGACATTCACCTGGCTTCATCTGACTCAGGGGAGGTTTTAAAGTCAGCTGCAAGTGTTATCCCAAACTTCAGCCAGTGATACCAAAATCCAGTTAACAGGGCGGATGGAATTTGATCTTTTGTGCTCACCTAAAATTCATTTACAGGTCATCCATTATTTCTGTTTTTAATCTTCCTGAATCTTGTTTCAATGTCAGTAAGTACCTGCCAACAGTAAGACAGAAACTGTTCAACATTGCTTGCTAAAATTTCGTGTGTGTGTGTGTGCGTGTTAAATAAAATATTCCCAAAAAGAAGTGGTTCAGTAGGTTATAAAGCCCTTTGGGCATAAGCTTCTCAATTCTGAAAAATTTAATCTACTATTTAAAATATGACATGGTTTTTCTTTTAAACTATTGAGGCCATAATTTCAAAATATCTGTAACAGCAGCAAATCATTTTACAATTTCGCATAATTTAGGTTGATGAACTTCTACTGTATATAAATTTACGTTTAACAAGTTTTCCAACTTCCATTCTACCTCCAGGAAAACTCATCCTAATGTGTGAGGAAAAGCAGTTACAGTTCTTGTTATGTTAGTCTTTGCCCTGGCTCCAAACAGTGTCTCTGTGGAGAAACTCTTGCAACACAGTTTCCACCCAAATCCAAATATCTATCAGTTTCTTCATATTGTTCTCAGCTCTTTCTCCAAGAAACCTGATGGTGTCTCATAGAAAAAGGTTCACACTCTTCCAGGAGAAACACGGGATGATGACAGGGCTTAAATCAGAGCAAATGAACATTATCTCCTGGGGTGGGTTGATCATGGCTGGAGGCCAGAGGCCCACCAAAGCCACTCTGTCACCCCCTTCTCAGTTAGACAGAGGAGAAAATATATGATGAGAGGTTTATGGGTTAAGATAAGGATAGGGAGAGATCATTCAGCAATTAACATCACGGGCAAAACAGACTCAACACAGAATAAAAATGCTCCTAATTTATTAACCAATCAAAACAGACAAGGATGATGAGAGATAAAACCAAGTCTTAAAGCACCTCCTTTCTTTCTGGGCTCAATTTTATTCATGATTTCTCTCCCTTCTCCCCCACAAGTAGAACAGGGTGATGTGGGGAATGTGGGTTGGGGTCAGTTCATAACAAGTTGTATCATCTACTTCTTCCTCCTTGGAAGTGAGGAAGATGCCTCACACTCTTCCTCTGCTCCAACGTGGGGTCTGACCTACAGAGCACAGTCCTTCACCAACTTCTCTGTGGGTCCTTCCCACAGGGACTCCAGTTCTTCACAAACTGCCCCGGTGTGGCTTCCATGGGGTGCAGACCTTCAGGAACAGACAGCTATTTTGATCCCCTTTGGAACAAAAATATCAAGTACTTGATAGCCTTTTCCTCCAACAATTAAAAAACCCCAAATGACCAACAATACAAAACAAATTCATGGCAAAGAAGAGATGAGAACTGAGAAATTCAGAACAGCTGTGATGATATTGCCAATTTAATGTGACTGATCCTAATGAATCACATAGCAATAGTGACATATTTGGGTCATATTTTCACACAGTTACTCCTTGTCAGGCAAAGTAGTGTCAGCTAGTGGTGTCATTCCACTTGCCACATTGGATGTTTAGTACAAACTCATGAATTCTATCACAAATTCTGAGAGACCAATATTGAAATGCTATGAAGGCCTAGGCAGCCTTTAAAATTTAAGTGAGGGAGATTCGGACACCTAATCTGCAACACAGTTCTGAGGACTCAAGCTGTCAGGTCTCATTTTTAAGATCACCTTCTTTTCCCTGTTGACCAGGAATAGTCCTTTCAGATGTACTGGGCTTTGCTCATCCTTTTTCTATGCCAAGCACAGAAGTGACTGGGATCACCATTGATCCAAACTAGCAAAGATCTGGAGACCCTGATATTGCTGCTTGCCTTACAGGAGGGAAGATCTAACATTGACTGCCAAGGTTAGCAAATCTGACATGAAGTATTATTTGCACTCATCATTTCAGAAGAAAGGAAAGAATGTGATTTCACTATTCAGAAAAAAAAAGTCTTCAGTTGGATGTTCTGCCCACAAAGTGTGGGAGTGCCTGTCAGAAAATTAGCTTCCACGATTCAAGTGATACATCCTCATAACAGCTTCACCAAGAAAGTAGTAACCCTCTGTGTTTATTTCTCCACTGTACCCACTAGTCTTTGTCACTTCTGGTGGTATTGGCAGCCAGGGAAGTTTAAGGCACTCCAACAAGTTTATTTGGCAGTGCAGATCTTGTACTTGTAAAGGGAATCTCAAATGCTCAGACTGTCCGAAGCCATGTGAAAGAACAGGATAAAAAAACCTCATAGTCTCATAGTCTCACCCTGTCTTTTGGGTACCAAGAGAAAAAACAGTGGCTTCACACTGCAAGGGCGGCTTCACACAAAGGCTGAGACCCTGGAAAGATCAATTTTGACAGCACCAGCTAGAATGAAACTGTCACAACGTCAGGAGGCAACCTGAGTTCTGATTAAATATTTTAAAGTGAAATTCCCCCCAGAGAAATAGCATACCAAAAAAGCAGGAAAAAGCTAAGAACAAATGACAGCACTATTACAGAGCATCAGAGTGCAAGCAAGGACAGAGGATAACTGCAGGTCACTCTTTTTGGGAGGGTTTTCCTCCTCTCCCTCTTCCACCCGACCCCATACTTCTGTGCATGTGGAACAAAACCACTTTTTTGACCTCTTTTCAGGCACTACCTGTTCCAGCTATTACAGAATGTTTCTCCCACAATGAACAAGCAAACAGGCAATTAATGCTGCCACTTCTGCTGAGCAAACAGCTAAGCTGTATATAGCACTGGTTTCATACAACATCCCTCAAAATGTGTAGTAATTTTTTTGTTTTGATAAGCCATAAAGTTAATAAGAACTTGAGAGCTAGAAAAAACAGAAATTAGTGAGCAGAATAATCTCTATAGAGACCAAAGCTTTTAGTGAAGGTTGAAATAATTTAAAACCAGACATTCTAAAGAAAGAAAATAAATTTATCAGGGAGTAGAAAAGTTCAAAAGTTAATCAGTAAGACAGTACAATCAAAAGAAAAATAAAAACTGAAAGTAAAAGATTTTACCACACATGAACACTTAAGCAATAAGTTCTTTTTTACTGTCTGTGGAGCTACAACACATTGCAAATTATGAACTATGTGTCCTGAAGGCTCAATTTTCCCTCTGAATGTTCTGTTATTCACGTGCTAAAAATGCCAGTTTATTCGTTTCAGACACAGGGAAATATTATCCAGACAAACTTATTTTCTTGCCATAGATCAGAGTAAATTCAGTAGCTGTCACTGGAAAAGTGAAGAAGATCAATTCAGCAGAGGCTGAGCTGATGCCCATTAAAGTGGGAGCTCACACAGTAATTTGGTGGGCACTGAACCATGCTGCAGTGGCTGATGCCAAAAGCATTTGCCTGTGCAGAAGTTACAGTCAGATGCTATGATCAGAGGCATTTTTGTAGCGCACACAGGAGTAAATCTATTTCTGCAGCATAAAGAATGGAAACTGCATGTGTTGAACCAATGCAATTCTTGCTTGGAGAGGTAGGCAAAGGGGAGAGATAATGGGAAGAACTCACACAGACCAACATCTCTTCACGTGTCTGCTCTCAAGTACATGATGCAAATATCTAAGATATTGATGAATTTGTGGGGAGAAAAAGGTCTTCTCCTCTGTGGAGTACTCCCATGTGGCTAAAGACACAACTCTCTGGTTCCCAGCATGTTCCTGGTAAGAAGCAGCGGAGAAGAGAGGAGAAGCAGAAGCCAACCTAGCCCACAGGACAGCTTCAAATTCAGACTGAATCTCCTACCACCAAACATCTGATCATTTTGCAGTGAGCTAACCAAACTGGCAGCAAATTTGTTGTGGGAATCACACTGTAACTCATGTGCTTCTCATGGCCATCACATCCTGAGGTGAAGATCAATCTGCCTGTGCTTTGAGATGAGGCTGACTCACCAGCAGAATCTGTAGCAGGGTTTGAAGAAAAATATCCTGCTTTTATCTTAAGGATGGAAGCTGCACTGTCTCAACACCACCATGGCCTGCTGGACATGGGTTTGGATGTTACACAAAAGGAATGTGTCAAGAGTCAGAGAAGTCCCTGCTTTCCTGGGGAGGACAACTGGGATCACAGAATCATAGAATCATAGAATGGTCTGGGTTGGAAGGGACCCCAAGGATCATAAAGTTCCAACTCCCCTGCCACAGGCAGGGCCACCAACCTCTAGGCCTGGATCTACACAAGGTTGCCCAGGGCCCCATCCAATCTGGCCTTGAACACCTCCAGCAGGGGGAATCCACCACCTCTCTGGGCAGCCTGTTCCAGCACCTCTCTGTAAAAAACTTCCCCCTAATATCTAATTTAAACCTTCCTTCCTTTAGCTTTAATCCATTCCCCCTTGTTCTGCCATTGTCTACCCTTTGAAAAAGTTGATTCCCCTCCTGTTTTAAGCTCCCTTCAGGTACTGGAAGGCTGCAATGAGGTCCCCCCACAGCCTTCTCTTCTCCAGGCTGAACAAGCCCAGCTCCCTTAGCCTCTCCTCATACGGGAGGTGATCGAGCCCTCAAAGGGATCCTACAGGAAAGTGGGAGAGGGACAGTTCACCAGGGAATCTAGTGATAGGACAAGGGGCAATGGCTTCAAGCTGAAAGGGGGTAGGTTTAGGTTAGATGTTAGGAAGAAATTCTTTAGTATGAGGGTGGTGAGGCCCTGGCACAGGCTGACCAGAGAGGTCTGTCCCTGGAAGTGTTTAAGACCAGGTTGGATGAGGCGAACTTCGGGCAACCTAATCTACTGGAGGGTGTCCCTGCCCATGGCATGGGGGTTGGAACTAGATGATCTCTGAGGTCCCTTCCAACCCAAAGCATTCTGTGATTCAGATGATTCTAAGCACACCACACTCTATCTGTGCCAGGTTCCTCTCAGGCTGGCACACTGGCTGGGAGACAGGTGAATTGGGGCAGATGAAAACAGTGCGAGAGACAGAAGGATTCACCCAGTGTGTTTGTTTTCTCCCTCAATTCTTTTCTTTGGTCTTCTGTAAGCTACACCATTTTTCATTGTAGCCATGGCAATCTTTGTTCTGGTTAACCACACACATTTGTGTGTTTGTGTCTTTTTTTTTTTTAAATTCAAAGAGAAGAAAATTAATCTTTGGAAGTCTTTGATGTTCCCTCACTGAACCTTAAATAGCTATCTTTTAATCCGTTATACATACACAGTGCAAGGTGGATGCTTTGCTATGCATACTGAAATGTGGGCACCACATCTCAGAGGGGAGATGATACTGTGTGGTGACCACTAAAAAGCAAATCCAATCTGCAAATGGTAAGATTTTTCTCTACGAAGCACACCAGCAGAGCTCTAACCTCTACACACCAGCAGAGATCTAGCCTCTTCTCTTTCATCATGCTACTTTCCTAATTTCACATAAATCTTGACTGAAGTCCTTTAAAATGTAAATACTTGAGACCATTTTCTTGGAAAAGGAAAAAAGATAAATCTCAGATAAGTTGGTCAGCTTAGCACACTACCTGTTTCCCATGGTGTGCCAGTGAATTCGTTCACTGGCAAAAGTTTCCAAATAAACTGGATCCCTTTTTGAAAAATGGCAAGATAAGTTCTGAATATGCAAGTGCAGGAATTTATACAGTCAAAGGACAGATGCTTACAGCAGCACATAGGCCGTAGGCATTCAGTTAAAATGATTCAATCTCCATATTAATATTAAAGACTGAGAATAAGCTTTCCATAAACCTTGTACAGAAATAATTCATTGTGTAGTTTTGAATAATTAAATATCAGATAACCAGGACCTTCGTGAAGCAACTTATGAATAACAACACACAGAATTCCTAAATCCATGGATACACAGGAGCAGCAGGTGGCAATCATTTTCTGGGTTGTCTTTGACCCATAACTAATGCTGATCAAAACATTATATTCCAGGTGAAATTAGATGATTGGCTGAAATATTCATTAATACACCACTCATGCCTGAAGTGAACAACATGGATTCCTCAACAGTCACAGCAGTCTTTTCTTTCTGAAAATACCATCACGTTTGTTGTGCTAAAAATAAGTATGTATGACTAAAAAGGGATAAAAAAGAAAATACCCTTTCACAGGATTATAAAGGATGTAATTTTTGTGTAGTGGGACACCAGTTTGGCATAAATAACAAAGAGAAAGTGATGCTATTGTCAACAAGTAGAGAGGAGATGTAGATAAACTTACCCAGGATAAATCAATTACTCATGAGAAACCTCATGTAAATAGGCTCTGGTATAAAACTCCAGAGCTTTATCTCCATGAAGATTGGTCACTAGGATCATCTGCAGGCATTATCTCTCATTTTTTCTGGCAGTAGATATCACCTAAAAAATATGCCCAGAGCCACAGAGGACATGTGCAGCGGAGTGAGCACACACTTTCCATGTGCCCATAAAGCCTCCTAAACTTGAGTTATCATTTCTGTGGTGAAAGTGGTAGTAAAAATCTCATTTTAGCCATATCTACTTCTTGAGTGAATTTGACTGCTTCTACACCATCTTCCAGTAAAAATCCTTACTTCAAAATTAAAAGTTTATTTGGGTATGAAAAATAGTATTTAGCCATATTTACTGAAATTTGTATGCTCTTATTAGTCTTAACCAAAACATGATTATTTAGTTGGTGGTGTTGTGGTTGCTCAGCCTGGAGAAGAGAGGGCTCAGGGAGAACTTCTAGCACTGTTTCCCACCATTTTCCATACAGAAATGAAATGAAGAGAAAAGATTCTGTAAAATGAGGGAGGCAGCTCTCACAAGATGTCTTTTTGCAAAAAGAACAACCATAGTATCTAAAAGGCATGTTTCAGCACAGCTTTAGTTCATCAAGCCTCAGAGGGGTTTGCTGCCTGAAATGGCCTGTGAACCTCAAGCTTCAATATGTTAATGTGCATTATATGTGTGTCTGACAGGTGTTTACAGCCGGGGAAGGAGATCAACTCAGCAGCTACCGTGCTCAACCCTGCTGCCACTCCTTCTGTGTAACTTAGGAGAAACTCTGGGAAATGACTATGTGTTTTCATCTTAGAAAACTGGTCTGAGTGGGCTCCTGAAGGGCAAGGCACAAGACTGCCTGCCAAAAAGCTTAAAGATATTGCCCATGCCAAACATGCTGGGGATGAGGAGGGACTTCCCTTGACCCCTAGGGAGCACTGGTCCCTTCTGTCTATCAGGAATGTTAAACAAGCTTCAGAATGCATAAGCTGAAGACAACCCTACAATAACTATTTTCAAGGAGTTTGGCTGCTTATTCTCCAAACAAAAGGCATTTTAAAAATGCTGGAAACTTGTTTTCATAAAACTTCTTCAGTTCCTTCCTTAAAAGCAGGTGTTTTATTCCCATCTTCTGCTCTCCCCTTTCTGTTCTTGGGTGAAAAGTATGAACGGTATTTAGGATTTAGATTCTCAGAGAGTATTACAGTTTTCTTGTTCTCTCCTCCTTTTCCTTTTCCACCTCCTATTCCTTTACCTGGAGGAAAGGAGGACTGTTATTTCTAAGGCATAAGCAAAACATTTTGAAACAACGTGTTTTCTAAAAATTGCAGAAAAGATCAAGGAAGTGAAGAACAAGAGGTATAAATCTTTATGTCCTTCAGGTTGCGATGACTGTGAAAGAAGATGAGTAAGGAAAGAAATACCTTCCAAAAAAAAAAGTTTGTCTTTTTTAATTTTTAAAAACCCAAATTGAAAATATTCTGGGTAGCATTGAATCTGGATGTAAAGGTTAGGTTGACAAGGCATGGTGAAAAGTGTCCACCTTCAGAAGTACCTCAGATAAGTGTCAGTGGAGGACTTGGTTTTCATATATTTTTCTTTCTGCAGCTGACAGGAGATAAGATATTTAGGCCCACATTAGAAGACAGGAATGTTTTGTTGTGAGATTCCTAGTCTAATCTTCAGTATTTTAATGGGGATCTACAAAGCAGTCTTCAGAATTCCCCTGAAAAACTTGTTTGTCAGGAGTTGGACACTCAAGGACAGAGGACTGAGAATGCTGTTGGTACAAGTTAGAGGCAAATCTGACACTGAATACAAAATCTCCACGTAAATCACAACTAAAGTGAGATTCAAGGGTTTTATCCTTTTGCCTTCTCTGATGTAGGACCCTTGCCTCTCCCCAGCTGACTTCAATTAAAAATTATAAGCTGGACAGAAGACCAACCAGAGTTGCTACAGTCGAGGCAGAACAGAGACCTCAGCTCTGATCAAAAACATGCAAATATCAAGTAAGCCTGGAAACTATCTGCCACGTGTCTTCCCAGAGAGATGCAAACATCTTCAGGACGTGTATCAGACCTGAGGACTTTGGCATCTTGTGAAGCCCCCTAGCTATTTGGGACCCTGCAAAATGCCCTTCTGTTTTTCCCTAAATTTAGTGCAAGACCCTGAGAGCTTCCTAGTGTGTGACATTCTCCTGCTTCTATCCCCTCCAGTTATGGCATACCTCCCAAAAGAGGGTGCAGGTGAACTCATGAGCTCTCTCTGACCAAACTCTCTTGTCTGTATAGATCATTAACCGACTCAGCCAGGCTCCTCTGCCATCACTGTGGTGGGCACCCTGCTTTGCAGTACGCATCTGTATGCAGGGACCCTTATTCCACTCTTCAGCAGTAACAATAATGGACAGACTTTTCCCCTGGAAGTGGGCTGTTTTTAAAGTGTCTCCTTCTATCTGCAGCCATGAGCTTGGCCATGAGATTGCGATCAGCTTTGCTTCCAGTGAGCATCTTTAATGTGTATACTTGCATTTCTCCTCAGCCCAGTGCTGCATAGCACAGCCACAGATTTTCTTGAACAAACACAGCCTGCCCTCTATTTTAAAGAGAGCAAGACGGCTCTGCTCTGAGACCAGTCCATGCTGTGGTTTAATCTAGGGTAATTCTGCAGCCATTGACCCTGGTTCTTTTCTACCAACCCTCCTGTGCTAGTAGTGGAAATCTTACAGACAGTAACAGGGAACCAATCCTGTTGTAAACTCTTCCTGCCAAGGCTTTGGAGCTAGTTTGAATAGGACCATTTCCTCATGTGCTGGCATGATAAAATCAAGGGGAGGGGGAGAGTAGCAGCAGGCAAGACAACTTTCTGCAGCAGCCCTGATTACAGCAACTGTGTAGCCATCATCTTAATTACCCTATGACAGAACCAAGACTAAAGCTAACAAGCACACCTGACTCCTTCCTGACTTCTGCCTCTGTGCACTTGTGTATTCTCAATGAAAACCTTGCACCTCCCCATCTTGTCTCATGTGTTCCTGCCCTGATCCCATTTTTCCACATGTTTATGCATGGATTTTTAGAAGTGCAGACAGCTCAACAGAGTATGTCAAGTCTGAGAAAGACTAGCCATGGTGGTCTAGAAAGAAAGGTGATGACTGAGCAATGCATCCAGAGGAGGGATAGTACTGATGTCCTGGGTTCAGCTAGGATAATCTTCTTTCTAGCAGTTAGCATAGTGCTGTGCTTAGGATTTAAGAAACAAACAGTGTTGATAACACACAGATGTTTTCAGTCAAGTTCTTTTCGGTTTCTCGCACTGCTCTGCTAATGAAAAGGAGGGGGGACACCCAGGAAGCTGTGAGGGGACAGAACTAGGACCGGTGACCCCAACGAATGAAAGAGCACATTCCATGCCAATTACATCATGCTCAATTTAGAGGGGGCTGTTGAGGGAGGAGCACACAGTTCCAGGATGTGTGGTCTGGGGACAGTACAGCTTTGGGACAGCTCAGGGTTGGTCAGCCTGGGTTTTGGGGTTCAGTGAGAAACTGCATTGTGTATCATCAGTTTCATATATTTTGCTATAAAGTCCTGTTATAACTCCCCCTCTTTTCCTGTCCCAGCAAACTGTCCTTATCCCAACCCATGGGGCAGATTTGCCTTTGTCTTCCCATTTTTTCCTCTTCTCCCTTTCCCCCCACCAGTGGGGGTGAAATCAGGCAAGGGGCTGTGTGGTGTTCAGCTGCTGGCTGGGGCAAAACCCCCAAAACTGACATGCTCTGGGTTGTTGTGGGGGAAAAAGAGCAGTGGAATGTTGCTGGGACACAATGAAGGCCAAGCATTTGGGGCCAAAAGGGGGAAAAAATCAACAGCTCCACTTCTCCAGGGAAAAAAGTTTGAAGTTGTGGTCAAGGACCTCAAACTGGGATGAGACAACAGCCAAGCAAAATCCAATGTTCTCCTTCCAGGAATGCAATGTACAAAGCTGCTCATGAGATGATGGAACTTGGGTCTCCAGAGGACTCCTGTGCCTTTAAATAAACAGCAGTAACCTCCAAGGGCTTCTGGCTGACCCAGCTTCATAATAAAAATCAACATGAATGTAATGTCACATATTCTTATTTCCTCCTTTATCTGCCTTGGTTTGGTGGTATTGACAGCTCTTCAGGATCACAGGATGATTCAGGTACCTAGTTCATATGTGCATCCTACTCTCTCAGAACTGAGCTTTCATTCATCAAGTTCTCTGGGAAACAGTATTTTTAAGTCCAGAGTCTGATTCTTTGACAAAAAAGACTACTAGAGCAATAATCAAGGGCAGACTCATAAGAAATGGTCCTTTTTGCAAGTGTTTCTTTCCCCAGGAGTGATGGTTTTGACAGAGATTTTTCAGAACTCAGTTATGGTTTGGTTACTAGACATTGTACTTTTTCAGGAGGTGTGCTAAGCCACCTCCTCTGACAATTCTGAACCGCAGTCTGCATGACAGCAGCCATATATATATGCACCATTACTTTTATTTAACCCTTTGCGTTTAGCTGAGATAAAATGGGGTTGAACATCTGAGCACGCTGGCAAGGCAGCAGTTTTACAATTCATTTACTGATGTAAACAATGTTGGACTGAGAAGTTCTTGTATGCACCAGTGTCTGCTCTCTGGTAGTTAGTGCTTGACATGGCACCACCAGTTGTGTCAAGGGAGCTGACTGTCTGGCCATGTTCTAACCAAAGTCACTCAGATGATTTGGCCTGAAAAAAATACCAATTCTTTTTCTTAACAGAGTCATAAAATGGCTGAGGTTGGAAGGGGTCTCTGGAAGCCACCCGATCCAGCCAACCTGGTCAAGCAGGGACACCTAGTCAGCTGCCCAGTTCTATGTGGCTTTTCAGTATCTCCAAGGATGGAGACTCCACAGCCTCTCTGGGCAACTGGTTCCAGTGTTTTTCAAACAGCTGGTAGCCAGTCTGATATCATTAGAGCAATTCTATCAGTATATCTTTTGAGGAAGAAAATGACAGTATGGAGGCAAAATGGGTCAGTACAAACTTGTAAGGTTGGTTTTGCCACCAAGCTGTCATGGTGTGGAGCCATGCTAAGTTTAACCAGCACACTCTTTTTCACTGAGTTCTTATGTGCAGATGGAGAAGGAGGGAAAAGAGACAGTAAGAAACATCTACTGAAATAGAGTATCTGACCAGCTACATTTCATAGGTCTTCAAAATAATTTGCTTATCTACCTTAGTTCAGATAGATTCTGCAAGGACTTAACCACAAAGGTCTCGTATTTTCAGTAGGTAAACTTTACCAATTCATTTTCAAAGGAGAGATAATTCACAACCTGGCTTCCTACTGTTTGTGATTTGGGTTGTCCTTGTACTGAGAGGGAAAAAAAAGGTAGTGCTATTACTATTCAGTAATATATAAAGCCATGCTGCAAAACCGTGATGAAGTCATTTATGTGCAGAGAAACAGCCAATATATGAAATGGTACTTCTCCCTCTGTATGAGTGAAGGGCACCTCTCACAGCAGAGCTTCATTTCTATGTAGGCACTGAAATAAGAGGCCAGCTTTTGAAAAATAACTCAAGATAGCTGACATCCAATGCATGGGAGCTTCTCTGACAGAAGGGTATGTATTCAGATTTTGAAGAAGATGAAAAATACTTTGATACCTCTGAGGACCTGGACTAGTCTGGGCATGCTTTCTTTTGCCTAAAATCCAGCAATTTTTAGGTTCTGAAAGGGGAATTAATCTTTTGGGAAGATCAGGTTTGCCTCTGAGTCAATCAGAAAATAGTTTCAGACTTCAAACAGAACCTAAAGACTGCAGGATGATCTTCTAGCACTATTCTGTTTACTGCAGGCTGTGCCATTTCTGTGGCTGCTCAAACACAAAGAAGTCTATTTACAAAACACCATTATCCCCTTTCCTTTTTTCCTCCCAAAAAGAGAGCAGGTGTCACAGAAAATGCACATACATAGTCTCTTCCAGTCCAACAAGCATATATAGATATATAATATATGTCTACTTACATATACACACAAGATTCTTAGATGGTAACAGCAGCCACCTGAACATATGGCAAAGCCGCAGGCAGCTTTGCATTCAAAAGAAATGGAGGTCAGTGGAAAAAAGAGAAATGCTCAGGGGAATTTTTGCAGCCTAGACAGCTTGTCAGTGCCAAAGACAGCTTGGACCCACAGGAGAATCAAAGGTGTCTACCACCAGTCATGGCAATGAAGTTATAGATAGCTGGCTGACCTGCCAGTCAGCAGTTTGTGCCCAGTGCAGCCCCATACTTAAGCATGTGTCAGCTGTAGGAAATCTTTAAGTCAGTAAGGCCATTTGTGAACATGAAGTCAGATGTGCTTAAGTGCCTGGCTCACCCAAAGCCTGGAGAACATCAGCTAGCACAAAATGCTACTGCACTCTTTGAAACCAGACAGGCAGAGTGCCAGCACAGTTATTTTAATAAAAGGGAGAAAGCAAGACAAGTGCCTTACAATTTACCATCCACTTTCCCATCAGATAAGAAAGCACCAGAATACTCAACCACACCTGCTGACTCTTCTCCCTCCAGCAGCAGTGGGGGTAGATGGTGGAGTACAGATGACTAGAGCAAGATGTTATCACAGAAAAGTTTTCAGCGTTAAAATACTTGGAGAATTAAGTTGGGGAACAGCAATCCCACTGCTCACGTTTCTCCTGAAGAGCTAAATTTTTTATTTTAGCATCTTAAATTCTCTTCATGAGTTCATGTCAGCCACTCCAGCAGTGGGAGTAGAAAGCTGCTTTAAAAGTCCAGCTCTGTACTAAGGAATCTGTGTAAATCTGTCAGCAGTTACGCTTTGCTTCGAAATGACAGTTCAGTGGAGTGGACGTGATAGGAGTCACAGAAGTACTAGCTCAGCACTCCCCCAGGGTGCTGTGCCTGAGATTATGGACCCAGGGAAAAAACAATGCCTTTTGTCATTGCCTTACATATTTCCTTGGAAGGTGCGTGTCCAATAAATAGAAAACAGATGCTGCTGAATATTTGATTACTTTTCGCACCCCTCAGCATCCACAAATGTTTTATAATTAATGGACCCAGCAAAAACAATCTTTCTAACCCTGTGCTTTTGAAACAGCAAGAGATGGGTCTGGTTTATACCCTGTGAGAGAGGATTTCATATGTACAGTTCCTTGTCTGGAAAGGGGAAAAAAATCTGACTGGAAGTTCACTGGAGAAGAGCATAGATATGGAAGAATTTGAACTTGAGGTTGATCACAATATCATGATTTTATAGGCTTGCAGCTTAAAAATAGGAATAAAATGACTGAATTAGTAGAACAGAAAATACAGTTAGAAAAACTTCTGTAGGAAAATACTGCTAATAAGGTTTCTTGTCCTTTCCTGTGTTTTATTTGCTTATTCCATCTCTTCTGTTATGACACAGAGTCTTTCTCCTGAGCCTTTCTCTGACATTGTCATGGATCTTTGACAAATAGCATCCAATGCTATGTTCCCAAAGCCCAGTAAAAAACCTCAAAATTATTATTTGTCATAGTTTCGAGTGGCTGGTTTCTGATGGAGGGGGGACTGCAGGGGTGGCTTCTGCAAGAAGTAGCCAGAAGCTCTCTGCAGGCCCCACAGAGCAAACACCAGCTGGCTCAAGGCTGGAGTAAGGCCAAGCCCATCAGGGATGGTCACAGAGCCTCTGGGAATCACATTTAGGAGAAAAAAATCCTGCTAGCAGCCACTTTTTGCCCCCAGAGAAGGGAGTGAGAAGATGTCAGAAACAGTCCAGACATCGACACCAGTGAAGAAGGGGAGAAGATGCCCCAGGTGCTGGAGGTAAAGATGCCTCTGCAGCCCCTGGAGAAACCCATGGAGCAGCGGGTGTCCCCCCACAGCCCATGGAAAAGGCCGAGACCCCACCTGCAGCCTGTGGAGAGGCCCCACGCTGGATGGAGCAGGTGGAGACAGACAGGAGATGCTGTGACCCGTGTTGGAGCAAGCCTCTGCCAGCACTTGCAGCCCATGGAGAGAGACACAGACAGAGATGAGACAGTGAGAGAGACCCACGCCAGAGAAGGTTTGCTGTGGGGCTTGTGACTCCATGGAGGACCAGGCTGGAGCAGTCTGGGCTTGAGACACATTCTATGATTTATGACTGTGTGCGCCCCACAGATGTGACCCATGCTGGGCAGCTGGGGAAGAGCTGAAGCCCCAACAGAAAGGACTCTTGTTGGAGAAGCTGAATCCCCGTGGGAAAGGACTCACGGTGCAGCAAGTGAAGGGGGTGTTCTCCAGCTAAGGAGAACAACTTGTGAGGAACTGACTGAAACCCCCATCCCCCCATTCCCTGCCCCTCCCCATGCCACAATGAGGGGGAAGAAGGGAGTGAAATCATCACTAAAGTGAAGTCTGCTAAGAAGGGTGGGGTGGGGGGAGGTGCTTTAAGATCTGGTCACACCTCTCATTACCTGACTCTGGTGTCACTGGGGGTGCAGGGCAGTGTCAGAAATTAGAGTTTTCTTTCCTTTATTCTGTGTTGAGTCTGCTTTGCCCATGACACTGATTGTGGAATGATCTCTCCCTGTCCTTGACTCCTAAGCCTCTCAATATCTATTTTCTCCCCCATCCAACAGAAAAGGGGAGTGACAGAGTGGCTTTGGTGGGTGTCTGGCCTCCAGCCAGGGCCAAACCACCACACTATTCTTACTGAGACCATGCAGACCCTGGCTGCCATGAGAATGCAGTGCGGAAGAGACACACCCCCAAAAGCAGAGGGCTAGTGTTTTTGGAGAGGCAGAGCCTCCTCAGAGTTTCAGCTGAGATACAGTTACTTTTCCTGATACATAGTAGCTACTACAGGGCTGTGCTTTGGATTCCTGCTGTAAACGCTTGCTAATTTAGAGATGTTTTTGTGATGTAGAGGTGGTGTTCTTTTGCTAATGCTGAGCAGTACATACATGGAGTCAAGGACTCTTCTCCATGAGCACGGCGGAGGCAGAGTGGAGCTGCCCCATCTGCCAGGATGCTCAGAAGGGGGACACCCTCGTGCAGCCATGCCAGTATCAGTTCTGCCTGGGCTGCAGCCTGTGGTGGGCAAGAGGAACACCCCTTCACCCACTCTGCAAGACACTGATGGGGAACATCGAGTTTTCTGTGCGGGGAGGAGATGGTTACTTGGAATATATTGTCATGCCCCACACACAACCACCAGTTGCCAGTATCCAGGCGGGCAGAGATCCTGTCCACCTTGACAATGTCAGTCCCCAAAGCTGGACAGCGTTCCCTCCATCCTCTCCACAGGGGATGTTGTTCCTGGAAGAGTAGGAGCCAGCGGAGACAGAGGCTGGGCCCACCCTGGGTGGCCTCCTCCCTAAGGTCTGGGCTCTCTAGTAAAGATGCTTACAAGCAGACCTTCTTTCATTTTCAACTATGTTTCTAAGTAACACACAACATGGGGAGAGGGTTCAGAGGCCAAATGGTCACACAGTCAACAGCTAACAGGATTGCTTTGTGGCCTTTGAGAAAGAGGGTGGGGTGGGATGGCAGGATGGGAACTTGAAAGGTTTATAAATCACAGTCAGCATCTGGATGTGTCAGTGTAGCCTTTCTCCCCACCTTACATCTCTCTTGTCTCCTACATAGTAAGATCGTTTGCATCTCCATGGCAGAACTGGAGCTGAAGTCTGTGGAGTGGCAGCAATACTGAGAGAAACCAGGCCCTGCAGCAATATTGATCATTTTGTAGAAATGACACATTATAAGAGGGCACTAAGTGACTTGCCTTTCCTGCAAGCATTTCAGTCATTTAGATAGCTTCAATACACTGAGGACATATGATGTATTGTATGACAGGGAAAGCTGTTGAGCTGATGATGTCCATTTTTTCTTGATGAAGAAGGTATTTCAGGGCTAAGGTTATGCCAGGGTGGTCTGAAATACTTTGAAGACCTGAGATTACTTTGCATTAAAGAACAGAACAATTAGGCTTACCTCTAATTTCCAAATGAACTTTTTATTGAGCATTGCCTATATATTTCTTCCACCTCCTGCCTCTCTACATTTACAAACTTGTGCAGCTGTGCATGCTTCATTCCTGTCACAGAGGTACAGAACACAACAAAATCTGTCACTGTCAGAAAGAGTTAAGAGCTAACTGAAATAGCTACACAGATTCTTACTCAAAAACATTTTAAAAAAATCAATCCAACCACTTTTTAAAGTAAATAATAACACAACTCTTCATAATGATGCTCCTCATTTCTTGATCTTAACTTGCACACAGAGTGACAAACAACTTTCTTTTGCAAGACACTGAAAATCTATCTAAAGAAAGTAAGTCTCTCAGCCCAGATTTCCACCAGAACTAGATAAGTTTTGGCTGAAGGCTGAAGGGTTCCAATACAGGTCCACCTTTTCTCCTCTGTTTTGTCTGTCAGTTTCAGGTCCCATGAACTTTTCCAGGCTGGAACAGAACTTAGGTTGGGCTTGGTCTCCATCTCTCTGGAGCCAAAATGATGAATGTAGAGGGGATGCAGGAGGACATGAGGTGATCTGTAGTAACTCAACTGGCTGCTCCATTCGGCTCCTCCTCTATCCATGCGTGACATCTGTAAAACCCAATGCAAACAAGAAAGTAGTAACAGCCATTTGTGAACACAACCAAACACATGGCAGGAGGAACAGTATCGCTTGACCATTTTGGACACAGGGCTATTAAAGGCACCTCTTTTTGTCATAGCAAAACCTATGCTTGCAGCCCTCAAGTAAGACAGCACAGTCTTGACACCAAACGCTTTGGTTAACAAGATCTCTTTCAGCAAAGGAAGACAGAGTAAGACACATAAAATGTCTGTAGTTCCCATCAAAAGAAAACTCAAGGTCACACTTGAGCAGTATGATGGGAGCAGTATTTTTCCAGTTACTGTTAAAAGGCACAGTGCTATTATTTTGGTTTGCATGGAAAGGTTTTGGTAGCGGGGGTGCTACAGGAGTGGCTTCTGACAGAAGCCGCTAGAAACTTCCTCTGTGTTCAACAGAACCAAAACCAGCCAGCTCTGAGACAGAGCCACTGCTGGCCAAGGCTGAGCCCATCAGCAATGGCAGTAGTGCATCTGGGATAGTATAGGTAAGAAGAGAAAAAACACCCAAATAAACAGAAGCATTTGCAGCCAGAGGGAGGAGTGATAAGGTGTGAGAGGAACAACTCTGCAGACATCAAGGGCAGTGCAGAAGGAGGGAGAGGAAGTGTTCCAGGCACCAGAGCAGAGATTCCCCTGCAGCCCCTGGAGAAGACCATGGTGAGGCAGGCTGTCCTCCTGCAGCCCGTGGTGGAGCAGATATACACTTGCGGCCTGTGGAGGACCACACACTGTGGAGGTGGTATCTGATGGAGTCTGTGACCCCATGGGAAGCCCATGATGGGGTAGGCTCCAAGCAGGATGTACAGACCATGGAGAGGGGAGTCCATCCTGGAGCAGGTTTGCTGGCAACACTTGTGACCCCACAGGGAACCCACACTGGAGCAGCTGGTGCAGAACTGCAGCGCAGGGGAGGGACTCACACTGGGGTAGTTGGTGGAGCACTTTCTCCTGTGGGAGGGACCCCGCACTGGAGCACAGGAACACAGAATCACAGAATGTTAGGAGATGGAAGGGACCTCAAGAGATCATCTAGTCCAACTCCTCTGCCAGAGCAGGATCACCTAGACCAAATCACACAGGAAAGGGGGAGCAGAAGAGGAGGTAGGAGCAGCAGAGATGATGTGTGACCCCAGTCCCCTTTCCCCATCCCCCTGTGCTGCAGGGAGGGAGGAGAGACAAAAATGGGGAGTGAAGTTGAGATGATGAAGAAGGGAGCGGTGGGGAAAGGTGTTGTTTTGCTTGGTAATAAATTAGGGGGTTTTTTAATAGTGGAGTCTGCTTTGCCTGTGAATGATCTCAGTCTTATCTCGAGTCTTTCCTTACATTTTCTCTCCCCTGTCCAGTTGAGGAGGGGGAGTGATAGAGTGACTTTGGTGGGCACCTGGCCTCCAGCCAGCGTCAAGTCACCACAGCTGTCAACACCTGTGATGCACAAGCACCACACTGAAGTTTCTGGTGCACTCAACCAGCTCACCAAGACTGAGCTGGTACGCCTTTCTGCTCCTTGAACACCACCTGTAACAGCCTGCCTGGATTTCTAAGTTTGAAAACAAAGCTAGACAAGGAAACTTTCATCCTGATTGAGGGTGACTCTTAGGCAAAGATATACCTAGATTTTGGAAAGCAGCATAATGCACAGCACATCAAGGATACAGGGGCAAAGCCACTGATGTGCTTTACGTGAAGTGGGAATGGGATGCATACTCTCCAAAAGTACTGTGTGAAAGAATGGTTGCTATGAAATCATGGTCTGACTTGTTTCTTAATTGACAATATTTTAATATCTTTTTGATTACACAATAAAGGAAAACAGCACTTTCACTACTTCCACCAGAGTTGAGGCATTTTTCTTGTGCTTCTTGCTGAGGAGTTGAAACTTCAGCTTTCACTGTTTTTTGGTTGGCAGGGTCTCCATCCACAGTGGTATTGCACACTAGAGACAGGGATGGAAGACAGCAGTGTGCCAAATGCTGTAGCTGGAGGCGGTGGGAGGTCTGCAAACCGTTTGCCAAAGGGCATTTCTTTCTCTGAAATACTTAAACAGAATAGGCTGCTCCCATAAATCTGATAACTGGTCATTGTTTCTCAGCAGAACTGACTCTAAATGATCTGTCAGAAGCCAGATTAGAGGGGAGATACTAATCCTGCTTTTTTTTCTAGACAGAATTGCTTAAAATTGTGTTTGACACAAGATTATTTTTTTACTTAAACCCTTTCTTTATATGTATAACCTGGATATCTGTGTGAAGATGATTATGCAGTCTCCTATTGCCTTTCAGCAACTGATCATTATTTTCTCTCCTCGAAAACTGAACATAAATATCCATTCAGTCAAAGCTCAAAATCTTAAAAGTGATTGTAGCTTTCAAGTTACGAGGGTTTTATTACAGACCTTGTACTGAAACTTGTTTTATCTTTCCATTTTTAAGAGGAGAAATGCACCCCACCAAAGCTATTTGTAGTTCTACCCTTTCAGATTCAAATGCTTGAATGAAAGCACAAACCCCTTGTTAAGATGCCACCTTAAGAGCTCCATGACCTATATTCAATCCCTGTCTCAATTCCAGTGCTTTAAAAATGGGAATGTCATTGCTGTCTTACCTCAGACAGTTATCAAGAGCGTGAGTAGGAGGCTGCCAAGGGCCTCTGGGCACAAAGGTGCTGTGCATTGTTGCATTAGACACGCCACAGCCCAGCAGCACTGTAACTGCAGAGGCCTGGTGCCATTTTAAATGGTGGATCGAGCCAGGAGTTATGTTCCTCCCCATTTGTAAACCCACCTGGTAATTCTGAACAGCTGTTGCCACGTTCAGCATGGCTACCTAGTATTCTAAGTACCAAGGACGCATATTGTGGCTTCTGATCTTTAACAAGATGCTGCTCAGCATTACACTATCCCGTGCTCTGAAAATACCCCAAACCCGAGTGCTTTTCCATGAAGATCTTTCGAAGGTTCTGGGAGGCATGTGAGGGTTCAATGCAGGCCATCCAGGTAAAGGCTGTAGCTGACCATGGGGAATTTCCAGCACAAGGAAGATATAAATAGTTCTTTACCACTTACAGAGATCTTTCTGGAGTACTGTTTAATTTTCTCTTTGAAAGAGAAGCCTATTTTCTCCACATGCTGCTGTTGCAGAGGATGCACTTTGAGATAAATGAAAGTCAAACGGCTCTTAAGTTTGTGTTTGGAACATTTACTGAAAAAATTCAATTAGAAGCTGTGTATGTAAATGCTGAGGCACTCAGTTATGTTCAAGCTGGTGTGAATATATAATCCTCTTACAGTCTAGATGATTTAATAGTCACTCTACTGAACAACCTTTCTTCTTTCCCCACAAGTAACGCAGCTGAATACTGCAGCCCACAGACAGAAGACTTAACTGGTTTGGAAGCCTTAAACTGAAGCAGAGTTGGAGTGGTGCCACTGGGAAAATTTTATCTGTTATGCACAAAATATTTATCATTTAAACCTCACCAGACACTTATGCAGAGACAGCTTTCTGAAAAGAGAGTTCTGTGCACAGAACTAACAGAAATCAAATTAGTGCACTGAAGCTAAAGAGGGCACATTTAATCTCATCTCTCTGCAGTTCTTCAGGAAGTCATTAACAAGAAGTTTTCCTTCTTTTCCTCTCTTTTTTTGGGGTTTTAAAATCACCAGCTCTTTTAAAAAATCGAAAAGCTAGAGTATAAATAAATGCTTTTTTGTTTCAAAACTCTGTCGATGCCCTGCATGATTCCAACCACTCACTATCCAAAGTCACTCACTTGGAAATAGGCACAAAAGAAGCTGGTGCCTCCTTGAAGCAGCACAGGACAGGTTATTGCACAGTAGTGTGAAATCTCATTCTATTTAACTAAATGGAAAATAGAAATATTTCTATTTAACTAAATAGTTAAATATAGAAATTATTTAACTATAATTAAATATAAGCATTCAATATTTAACTAAATAGTTAAATATAAATCTAATTTCTATTTAAGTAAAAACTGGAATATTTAAAATGTTTTCCAGAGAAACCATCTTTCTACAGATTTTCCATAAAAATAAGTTTTCATTTTCCCTCTAGGACTGATGGACAAGTCAATACTGTCCTACTCTATCACACTGCTCATTCATGCACTAGTACAAGTAATAAAGTAATACCCCAGGAGACCAATAGAGACCTCAGGAATATTTCCCTAAACACAAATACACTTTTACAGCACATGGGCTGATGATTTGAAACTAACTGTACTGTAAATCTCATAGCCTTAGCTTGCCAGCATTTTCTTAAACAAAACCACCAGCAGAGCTGAGAGGCCAACATGTTCAGCCTATGCAGCATACAGGGAGACAACCATCTGGGAACAGGAAAGGGTCGCCTTGCTGTAAAACTTCAGTTAACAAAGTGAAACCAGCTAAGGACTCAGCCCAGGCATGTGTAAAAGAGATGAAATACAGCGTCGTTTTCTGCCCTGGGAACTATCAAATGGTTTTGGCTTTTCTTCTAGAGCAAGGCCTTTCATGTCTTACTAAGCTTTGTGAGAGAAAGGGACGTGCAGAACTGGTGAGTGGCTGACCATCTTCTGTTGGTTCAATGGCACTGGCAGCTGTGGGGCCATTCTGAGTATGCGTCAGGAGGATTACAGGCTGGTTTCATGTGAGGCAGAGCATTGCACAGGTGACAGCATCTCCTCCTTCCTATCACACTCTATTCCTCATATTCCCTTTCTTCACATTTCTCTTTCACATTCCCAGCTGAGCCCGGTTGCTTCACTGCTCCTCCTAAGACATGTAGTCCAGTCCCTTTGCTACGAGAATGGCAAAAAAGCAGCTTGCAGAGACACTGACAGGGAAATGGGGATTTATATGGTTTATTTCTGGAAAAATAATGAGCCCTGCTAGTGTCACCAGCGGGGTGGCCTCTTGCAGGATGGGGAGAGTCCTGGGGACAGAAAGCCATAAGAGTTGCCACCCAGCTGTGGAAAGTCCACGCTGACTGGTGCCACCATGCTGCTCTCTGCAGAGAGTCAGGGCTGGGGACAAGACACAGTCAAGGCCACGTGTCACAGGTAACCCAGAGAGAGACCGATGGCACTGTGGGAGTTTCAAGCAGGAAATGACATCGTCCTCCTGATGCTGCACCCCTGCAGGGGCGGAACACCCGTGCAAGGCGATTGGATGGCGGGTGCTGACATCAGCGGCCAGCGGGTTGTGAAGTCAGCGAGTGGTTGACTGTGATGTCACGTCACTCGGTGCTTCTCTTGGGGCGCAGGCAGCAGCTGGCCCAGTCTGGCTTGTGCCGGGACTCCTGCCGAGCATGCCTGTGAGGTGTGGAGGTTCGAGCCAGGCTTCTCTACGTGCTGGGTGCTGCTTTGGGGGCTGCCATCGGCAGCTACTGGAGCCCGTCCCAGAGCCGTATCCTGTGCTTCCCCATCTCTGCCTGGCTCAGGCAGCCGGGTACTCTGTGGTGTGCTCTTGGCAGTAGAGGTGAGCTGTGTGAGGAATTGTGGCTCTGGGGTGGCCATGGGGTGGGCTATGGGGTTTGGGGAGCTGGGAGGGTGTCCTTCTGGAGCCAGGGGCCTGGGCATTGCTTCTTCCCCTCCCCTTGCTGGGACAGCCAGTGACTGTGGCCCCTCTCCCTTCTGCAGTGCAGTTCTCCCCAGCCCGCTGCAAGAAGTCAACATGGCCACACAGGAGGAACACTGGACCTGCCCCATCTGCCAGGATGCTCCAGATGATGTGGCTTACGTGATCCCCTGTCTGCACAAGTTCTGCCTGGGCTGCATCCTGCGCTGGGCAAAACACAAATCATCATGTGCCCTGTGCAGGCAGCGTGTCAGCAGCGTCCGCTTCTCCCTGCGGTCAGAGGATGATTTTTTGGAGATGGATCTTCCAGCACCATCAGATCCGCTGGAGGATGATGATGTCCTGGAAGAGCAGGGGAATGTGGAGCTGGCAGCCAGCAGAGACGTGGCTGGCTTCCCACCTGAGGCCTGGGCAGCCTTTTTCCAGCAATCTGTAGAGACGCTGGAGCTCCTGATGCCCTGGCTGAACCAGGGGCTGCTGTCTGGAGCCTGCTGGTGGCAGGCGGCTCTGAGGAAGAACATCATCATCTTCCTTCTGTGCCACTGCGGGCTGGACGAGTCGGCCTTGGTCGAGTCACTCCAGCCACTCCTGCATGACCAGACTGTGCCCTTTGTGCATGAGCTCATTGAGGTTGCTGTGGAGCGGTGCAGCGAGCAAATGCACCAGTACATGGACCAACTGGGTGCTGATGCTGCTGAGGAGCAGGAGCATGGTCCTGCCACCAGCCCTTGAGCCTGCCCTCTTCCCTGCAAGGACTCCTACCTCCTCACCAGAGCAAAATCCCACCACTTTGCTGGAGAGGACTCCTACCCCTTCCCCACAGGGAACTCCTGCACCCTCACTGGCGGTGACTCCTCCCCTCTCCCTATAGCTAACTCCTGCCTCTTCACCAGGGGTGACTCCTACCCTCAAGCCCAGCATGGACGAGGAGCCCTTGGAGGAGCTGGGGCAGGTGATGGTAGCTCCCTCCGCTGCCGCCCAGGACAGGCACTCCTCACCCAGGAGGACTCCCACCTCCTCACCCCAATGCCCCCCAAAGAGGAGGGCCAGTGGCTCCCTGGATGACTCTTCAGAGCCCAAGAAGCCACACCACCAGCAAGAGTAGGGGCCCTGGAGCCCCAAAGCTGGGCTTAGGCCAGCAGCTGGGGCCTGCAACAGCCCCCAAAGGCACTCGGAAGCGCAAGCTCTTTTTCTTAGTCTCTTCCTTTACTAAATACTGTTTCCACTGGGATAGATCCATGGTTGGAATGATAGAGCACTTGTAATAAAGCCGCCTTTCTTTATCAATTCCCGTTTCACCTTCCTGATACTTCAAACATCTCTTTGCTCTTTTATTGCTTTGGTTTCCATTCTCTCTCCACCTCGTAAGGAATAAAGCATCGACCACCTTTTCTTGACTCTGAAAAGGCCAACGTGTTCTCACTGACTTACCAGGATTAGAATCAGTGTCCTCCTCCTCCTTGCTTTTCAATGGATTTATCTGACAAAATTTTCCCCCTTGGAGATGTATACACCATCCAACTATTCCCAGTAAGGATAATGATACTGGAAGCCTCGAAAAGCCAGAATCACATCTTGATAGCCTTGGTGACTGTTCAGCAGGTATCCTTTATTGCAGCACTGGTCACACAGTTCCACAACTGATCCCAGCCCCACCAGCTCCCGGGGAGGCACCCCTGACCCCCACCTGGCCTCCTCCAGCAGCCCTGCAAGCTCCAATGGGGAGGAGGAAGCCAGCTTGTCAGAGGCCGCCTTCCACAGGGGTCCTGGCCACCTCACAGCTCTGCCCGGCCCTGTAGATCAGGAGCAGCCTCAGGGGCAGCAGGGGCAGAAGGCGGCGGCAGCAGCAGGTCCCTCTGCCCAGGGCTCCAGCAACAGCCCTTTTGCTCCCAGCTGGAGCAGGGACCGCTCTCGTGGGAGGCCACAGAAGCCCCCAAAGAAGAGGGGAACTGGCCCCCAGGACTCTCCCCAGTCCTGCAAGAGGCCACCCCGCTGGTGGCACTAGCTGGGCTCCTTGAAGCTTTTCCAGAAATAAACCATATAAATCCCCATTTCCCTGTCAGTGTCTCTGCAAGCTGCTTTCTCACCCTTTTCCTAGCAAAGGGACTGGACTACATGTTGGAGGAGCAGTTGAAGCACCTGGGTTTGTTTTGTCTGCAGAAGGGATGTGATTGATGTGATGTGATCGATAACTACAGCTTGGTAGCCTGTGACTGAAAGTCAAAATCAGCAACACTTTTTTGGTAAGCTCTGAGCAAATCGACTCAGTTTTCTTTGTTCCTCAGAAATAAAGTTTGATGATGAAAATCTACTGAAAACGCGTGGCACAAACCAGTAGAAGAGGAAGGCACAGTCTTTTTAGCCCTACGGACAGGGGGATTTGTTGGCAGTCTCGGTGGAGACTAGTTTGGTAAGGGGCCAGGTGGCAGTGGCAGTTGGGAGTAAGCAGCTGGGAGTAGGCAGTCCTTGCCACGGTCGAGAGGGACCAAGGAGATGCAGGGTGGAAAGCAAGGAGGAGCTGCTGATTGGTGCATATTACTGCACAAACACTCTGCTACCGCAGGTATGGCTGTAGCCAATTCGAAGGGCACGTATGATTATCGGAAGGTTGCTTGCCCCAAGGGAGTCTTATTAGGAATATTTGCCAGATGGAAATGGACGGCTGAACCATACCCAAGCGCGATGATGGAGGTTGCTGTCGCATCTGTTGGCAGTTTCATTCCTGCAGTGGCCAGATGCCCGAGCAAACTGCCACGCAGGGACATCATTCTTGCAGCGAGGTTGTCACTTAATATCGCGGAGCAACCGGCGGTCTCATAAAGACAGGCAAAAAGTGCTGACTTTTAGAAAGGCTGTTGGTTCTTCCAGCAGCCAATTCTTTTTGGCTCTGCATAAAATGTTAATGCCATGACATTTGGCAGAGGCTTAAATCATCCAAATGAAACAGGAAAAGTTGCTGAGCTAATTCATGCCAGCATGTTCCACTGAGGATCTTTTATCAGTGGTTTTAAGAGAACAAAATTATAGCGTGAAAAATGTTTTCCAGGGAGAATTATTGATATGCTTCTCTGTCTGTTTATTTAAGAACTTTTGAAGTGCCCGTCACATATTACTGGGACTCAGGTACAGTATTAGAAAACAGAAATTACTTGTGTTTCTTTCACGGATCTTTTATACCTTAGCATGCAGGTGAAATATTTCAGTTACTTGAGTGGGGAGCAGAGTCAATGATAAAAGAATTATCCATATCCATATAAGAAAACTCCCCAAACCACTAAAATCTGTAGTGGGCTGGAAAAGGACATTCTGTTATGATTTACTATCACTTTAGTCTCATGGAATAGGATGAAGCAGAACCCAGTGCATCTGGGAAATAAAGGAAAAAAGCCTGAAAGAGGAGGAGCTAATAAGGTGCAGTTTTCCTCAGTGTCTCTGAAATTGCATATGATTTCTGGGAAATGAATGCATTCGCGCAGTCAGGGTAGACCAGATACCTTTCTGTGAGTGTTTCAATGGAGCACACAGTAATAGAAATTCTTGCATGGTTTTTAAAAGGATTCACCTGCACTTCTTTTGAATGAGGAAGAGGTGATCATCAGATCCCTACTGCAAGATATTTAATGCAAAACTACTTTGTTGTAAGTAGGAGGTTTATGTTTCTTTTGTTGATTTTTTTTTCCTTTTTTCTATGCAAAAATATAATTCAGAAACTATTCAGGGCACTGCTAGCAGAAAATATAGGAAACCCTATTGAAAGGGTTGCTATTTATGAAATAACAGCAACTGTTACCACAAAATTCTTATGCCAAAGTCTTTGGCATAACATGTTCTTAGTTGAAAACCATAAAAATATGCAGAATCAGAACAGATGAAGGCCCCTCCAAAATCAGAGTGCCACAGTTTTACTCCCAAACATCTACAGTCCTCTTAGTGAGCTTGCACACTTCCAATCTGTGAGGGTCAACATCTATGAATATCAAATCTTATTACAGGAATTTGCTATAAGGGCTGGGAGGAGTGAGGATGCATGGTTTCTATATAGACCCTCAAAGGGGAATGCTCAGTAAAACCTTTCCAGCAACCTACCAGAACAGTTATAGGAAAAGTCCACTGGGCTGCAGCAGGAGACAAGGGAGAACCTGACAAACTAAATCTGTGTCCACTGTCCAGCTAGTTTCTGCTGGCAGCACTACTGCTGTAGTTATTGCCTTATTGCCTTAAGGAGAATGGAATCTTTCTACGGGAAACAGGGAACCAGTTGATTGGGATGCTTGGAAACAGATGCTCTGCTTTTCAGATTTCTAGAACAAGGGGCCATAAGGTAAACACACAAATAACACCAGTGGTCTGTCTCTGAGATGAGCCATGCAGGCTGTCTGCTGAACAGGTCAGTGGCATCTCTTCAGGCACACTGGCTCCACAAGCTGCACATCAAGTGCATGGCAGTGTCAGCTGAGGAAACAGAGAAGGAAAGCAGACTGGTGCTGCATTTAAGTAAGTTTCACCTGCCTATCCACACCTGAAATTATGGGTCACTCTTTCATACTACCAGACACTTTTCTGGAAAAAAGCAACCAACAAGCAGCCCAAAACATGGGTACGACTCCATCCATCCTCCCACAGTTCTCACTGTTGATCCCTCTCTCACGTACCACTGGCGAACCCTAAATCTTACTTAGAAGATGAGATCTTTAATCTTAGACCAAATGAAGCATCTTTTTGATCTAAGACTTACAGGGGAAGAATTAAATTAAATCCCTGCTTGCCCTGACCTAGCTCCTAAATCTTACAAATTGCAAGTGTTCCCTCTTGATTTACTTCCACACTGTTTCTCAGAAAATAATTATTTTATTTCTACAAGTTTAATGTCCCCCAACTTCACCCTTGTCAGCTTTCAAGAGGTTGTTTAGACTGATTTACACTAAGGGTAATGCTGGTATTATATCAATGAAAGACAGCAGTGGAGTGATGAACTTTGAAGCAGACCTTTATCCCCTGCCTAAATAAGAATATAAACTGTTTCTCACTACTCTGCAAGACTTCTGCATCTAAAAAGTGCTGCTCTGCTAAATTTTAATATCTTGGTTTAATTTGCATAAGGATCACTACTACCCCACAGCCTCAAAAGAACTTCAAAGGCTTTGGCAGAGTTACTGAAATAAATGTAAATGCCTGCACTTTCCTCAAGGCATTAAAATCCTCACTCAGGGAACCCATACACCAGCCAAGCCAGGTCTGGAGGAAAAGTTTTACGGCTTGTATGAGTACAGCATTTGATTCATGCCTATATTCACACAGCAGCTACTGATGTCACAGGACTGTGACCATGAGGGAGCCCTATGGAGATAACCATCAGCCATGTGGACATGACTCACGCCCTGGGGTTTTCTGTCTCTGAGAGCATGCTGCCAAAGTGAGTTTTGTGAAGCTGAGGCTGTGAATAGCCCCTGAGCCTGTAAGGCAGCACTCGGGGGTTGTGAACTCAAGCAGTTAGGCATTTATAGGCATGGAAAATGACTTTCAGTCAGACTGGATTTAGGTATAACACACTTCAGACAGGTGGGTCTGGTCAGTCAATTTAAGCCTTGGACAAATACAAAAACATACATGCTGCAACATCCCTTCTGAAGCAGTGGTGTAACGGCTGAGAGGCAATGCTAACGCAGATTGATTTGCACCAGAACAAAGTGTCTAGACAGGTGGATAAGTCATGGTAGCTTTTGAACAGGAACCAAATTGCTATTGTTCTTTTTTTTTAAAGAAAATCATTCCTATGCATCATACTCCACAGCCAGTTCAACACGAGTGTGAACATCTGTGTCAGGATGAGAGTGCCAAAGCCTGGAAAGACAATGGATAAAGAGAACCAGGGACAGGAGGGCATCAGGGGAAACCCTCTTGCTGCAACCACACAGGAAGCCTCACTCCCAGCCTTCCAGCAGTTTCTTCAAGCCTTGGTTCCACACTCCTTCCTTACTTGGCAAAGCAGTTCAGTACCAGCTACGAAGCAACTGAAATCCTGCATGATTCAAAATGGAGGTAGGGCAGTGCAGACCTGAATTCTTCTAGCAGAGTCCACAGTGGCCAGATTCAGCAAAACAACCTTCATTTCTGGACCTCCCAAACCATCTTCTAGCAGAAAACTCCCTTGGGTTACACAGTGAAGGAACACTCTCTAAAGACAGGCGATGCTTCTCCTCCCACCTTTTTTTTTTTTTAACAAAAGGTTCTATTTAACAAAATGTTATAAAGCATCACTCTTTAAAAAGTAATACAAAGCATAATAATAATAAACATAACCAAATAATAATAACAGTTTGAGGGAGAAGGAACAAAGATGTTATATCCTAGTTGCTATATAAAGCAGAGGTTATCTAGATGGAGAATTAAAAGAAAAACCTCATAGCTACATCTTTTCTATGCTTTTGATACTGGAGATGGATCTCTATTAACAGCATTCTTTGCTTGCAGAAGAGGTGGATTAAGTGAACATCCAGCAAAAGAAAACCGTTCACATACACATACAAAATTTGAGTTGAACTGTAAAGTGCCAGAGTGACTTCCATGTGTGGGTGCTGGAACAGATTGCTGTTGCAGTCACTGCTAGTCACATTCCAGTGTTGCCTAACATGCAAGACACAAAAATGCCTCTAGGATAGCTATTCTTATCTCTTAATTCACTTTATCGGCAGAAAGTGAAGTGAATGCAATCAAGATTAATGCAGTTGAAAAGGAAATTAATTTGTCAGAGGCTGGGTCTTGCCCTCACCCTGGGGCCTGTGTGTTACACTCTGAGTACCTGCAGGGCGTGCAGGAGGCGTGAACAGGCTGCAGCTGCACAGGAGCTGACACATCACACGGTGCCATGTGTAAGAGCTGCCTTAACTTTCAACGTTTTCTTCTGTTAGAGTCAACCCCTCACTGAAGTCCAAATTGGTACCCATAACTCTCAGAAACAAGAGAGTTCCCCTACCAAGAGTCTTCATTCTATCTACCTCACAACTCTGCTTAAAAATAAAAAGGGAGGGGGAGGGGGAAGAAAAATTCTGTCCAACAAATTTGGGGGTGCTTTAAACCTGCAATTGTGGTTTGTTCTATTTCAGTAGTTTCTCAACACTGGCTTTTCCCTCTGAAGCCTCCTGTAATTCAACAATAAATGCTGTAAGTATTTTAAAGTTCCTGAAAGCTTCATCTTTCTGTTTTGATGTAACAGGCTGGGCCATAGCTGTCTGTAAGTAGTGACATATGACATAACAAAGACAGGATGTCAGCTCTGAGATGGGCCATCTACTGCACTAAAATAACGAATAATACAAAGTAACAAAAATAAAACAACTGCAGGGGGAGGTTCTATCTAGAGTGAAGTCTCCAGAGCTGTAGCTCAGTTCATGGATGGGAGTGTAAATCTGGTCGTTTCTCACTATTTTGGGTGGCAAAGAATCCTGCGTGATCACAAACACTGATCCAGGTGGTAAGGAAGCCTGTCTCTGCTTTCACTGGAGTGATGCCTGTGGGACTGGGGAATGGAACCTCAGTTCCTCCATAGAAATAAACTGTGGTGCAAGTGCAAAATAACCTCTTTAGGTTAGAAAATACTTGTGAGTGTGTCATGTACCTGTTCATACTGATTGTTCTGTCTGTGCATGGTACCTGTAAACAAACACGGGAAGGCGTTTGCAAATCAGTGCATGTTGAAAGTAAAGGCAAGAGGGGTGGGTGAGCAGCAGGTTCCTGCAGCTGAACAGCTCCAGTGTAGACATAGCTAATATGTCAGGGATAGATCAAGTGTGTGCAATTGATTACCGTCATCAGGCTTAGCTAAGCCGGAGCAACTGTTCTGCACTCATGACTAGGGAAATGCATGGCACTTGGCTGACAAGAAAGGCAGATGCCAGAAGAGAAAATGTCTTTCAGTATTCAAGTGTTTATGCTAGAAGAGAACCTTTACAAGAGAAACATTTTCTGAAATCCCTTTTGGGCCCCTCCTGTAGATAGGTGTGGTGGTTGAGCCCTGGCTAAAGGCCAGACACCCACCAAAATCAGTCTATTCCTCCCCTTCTTAGTTGGACAGGGGAGAAAGAAATATAATTGGGCGGCTCAAGAGACAAACTCGTTAATTAACAACACGGACAAAACAGACTCAACACAGAGTGCAGAAGAGAAAGTTATCTCATTTATTACACCACGCTTAAGAGAAACAGTGAAAAAGAACCAGAGTCAGGAGTGCAACCAACAATCTTAAAACAAGTGCAACCAGGCAAACACTTTTCCCCCACCACTCCCTCCTCAGCAGGCTTTAGTTAGAAGTTTGCTCCCTTCTTCCCTCCCGGTCGCAGCCCAGGAGGGGCAGGGACTGGGGAAAATGGGGGTCTCGGTAACACCTTCCCCCCACCCCTCCATTCTATAGCAGACTTCCCTTTCAGCCATGATTTTGCTCCCTTCTTCCCCTCTCCTGCTCGCAGCACAGGACGGGGGGCAGGGACTAGGAGATGGGGGCTTCGGTCAGTCCCTTGCAAGATGGTTCCCTTCTCGGCCGGGATGGGGGCATCCATTCCACACCCCCTCCCCCTGCTGCACCGTAGGATCTCACCCACAAGAGCCAGTCCTCCACGAACTTTCTCCAAGGCAAATCTCTTCCCACAGGGCTTCATCTCTGCTCTGGCAGGCAGCAATCAATCACAGTGTCTCTCAGTCCCAGTCCTCCACGGGGCTATGATGCCTCCCCCAGCAAACCTGTTTGTCTCATCTCTGTAGGTCGCTTGTGCTGGCAGGGGCTCATCCCAACGTAAGTCACGGCATCTTCTCTATGTCTCCACCGGCTCCATCCAGTGTGGAGCCTCTCCACCGAGCAGGTCGGGTCTCTGCCTCCTCCATGGCTCCTTTTCCTCCGGCTACTCCACGGGCTGCAGGGGCATCTCTCTCTCTTGGGCACCTGGGCGCCTCCTCCCCCAGCCTTCCCCGCCTTTTGTGTCTGTCAACTGCTTACATTTATATGCAAATAGACATCCCAATGCCCTTAACGGGCCAAAATTGCAGCCTTCCTGGCACTCCGTGTTCTGGTGGAGTCTTTGTCTCCTATATGTGATTCTCAGAGGTGCTATCAGCAGGCTGGCAGAAGATTCCAGCAGCCATTTTCTGCAGCCCTCTCTCTCTCTCTCAGTACCCAACTATGCAAAACTGCGACAATAGGGCATAGAACAGTTGTTCACAGTAGTACAAAGTATTACATCAATTAGCTTAATATTTCCAATTTGAAGGTACTACTCATTCCCCCATAACCACACATTACAAAACCTTAATTTCAAGTGAAGCACCATTGCTTGTATGGGACTGTTGGAAAGTACAAGTTTCTCTAACACTGTTTAGGTCAAGTGTCATTTTCTGCCTCAAACATGGGAATCATTTAATGGGAAAAGGCATCATTGACAGGAATAGCTGTTGAACTGTGGTATCCTCTGCTGGATTTGCATGCCTGGTGCACAAACCAGCTAGAAACAAACCCAACAGCTGTATCCAGAGACCCAGGTCTAAACTAACTTGAAGTCCAGGCAGAAGTCTCGCTGCACTGAATTTTTTTACATTTTAAGAGAAGGGTCAGTTTGAATAAGTTGTAGGCTGTTTGCATGGTACTTACAGTGCAGAGAAAATAAAGGCAGTTCAGAATGTCTACTGTATGCAAGGCAAGAAACAGTGTCAGATGAAGCACTTGGCAAACATGACTGATGTACATGGCAGGCTAAGAGGCAACAACAGGAACTAACATTCCTGTGGGACATTCTTTTCTTTAATGATTTAATGGTTTCTTTAATGTTGCCCAGTGTCCTGAATTCAGCTAGGATACAGTTAAATTTCTTTTTAGTAGCTAGTGTAGTCCTGTGTTTGGGATTTAGGATGATAGCAGATTGGTATTCCTCCCTCCTTTTGCTGCCCCAGTAAATTAACCTTATCCCAAGCCAAAATGTTTGCTTTTCATTTTCTCCTCCCTCACTTCCTTACCCCCTCGCCCTCCTCTCCAAGAAAGCAGCTGCATGGTGCTTAGCTGCTGGCTGGGGCAAAACCACAACACCCAGTTAAAATAAATAGCTTTTCTTTTTAGAGAAAATAGCTCAGCTAGTAACTGTACATGCCTTGACCATCATCTATCTGGACTTCTGTAAGGCCTTTGACATGGTCCCCCACAACATTGCACCTGCTTTCTCAATTGGAGACATATGGATTTGATGGATGGACTGTTCAGTAGATGATAAATTGATTGGATGGCCACATCCAGAAGGTAGTGGTCAATGGTTCGATGTCCAGGTGGAGATCTGTAACAAATGGTACCCCTCAGGTGTCTGTATTGGGACGAGTTCTGCTTAATCCCTTCATCAATTACATTGACGTTGACAGGCTGAGAGAGTTGGGCTTGTTCAGCCTAGAGAAGAAAAGGCTCTGGGGAGACCTTATAGTGGCCTTCCAGTGCCTGAAAGGTGCCTATAAGAAAGCTGGGGAGGGACTGTTTGCAAGGGCATGTAGCAACAGGACAAGGGGCAGTGATGACTCCACTGAGAGAGTCACCAAACAAATTATTTATGCACCTTTTATTGCTGCTTAACAAGGGAAAAAGCATCTGCAGTCTGGTAATAAGGCTGGAATATGGGGTATGTTTTTCATTGGCTCTGCTCCTATTTACTTCAGTATCAAAAGAGGAGATAAATATAACTTCCTATGGTCTTGATTTTCTCCAGGTTAGTATGACTATCTTTTAATTAATGCTGGCCATGATTTAGCATCAGCAATCTCATGCCCAGAAATGACAGAAGGATAAATGCATTCTTCTGTTTGCAAGTTGCATGTTCAGAAAGTGTTTGTTCCTGCTTCACTTTGTATTCCAAGTCTTCCTGAGGAAATCATGCTTAGTTATAATCCTGCCTTGGATTTAGTAAGGGCTCATGGAACTTTGGTTGATAGTTTGATCAAAAAACCTCTGGCTCAATATTTTTCAGCAAGCTGGGGTGTAATCTGAATGAAGAGGCTGATTTGAAAAGGGTATTCAAGTAATTCTTGTCAGATGACATAGCTGGCCAAGGACAGCATGGCAAAACAGCAGCCCCAAAATGAATGCATAGCTTTTTCTGAAGTCAGTATGATTTACAACATGAGCTTCTTGGCCAAGGTTGCTGATCCTTGGGACTATGAAGGCTCAGCAAACTCCCTGCTCCCCAAAGAGCATGCAAGCACCAGTTCATAGCTAATCTCTTTCTTATTCCTACACTATTTTCATATATACAGTACAAAACACTGTCTAAGTTTTAATTAGAATGTCTTTAACACAGTAGTATTTGGATGCTAAAGCTCCTTTTTAATTGACTTGGCAATCTAGTGACCTTTAACTGTTTTTTTTAAAGTCCTGGGTTGCATCTCATTACCAAAAGACAGAAGGAAATGGAGGGGAAACCATTAGAGAAAACTCAGAAAGGGCTTGGGGAAGAGACTAACAACATGTAGATGAATTTGACAGTTCTTAAAACATCCTCTGCAAAAAGAGCTGATGCATTTTGTTTACTGCTGACTATTAATATTGTTGTTATTGCAGTTGGGCTCAAGAACCACTGAAAACTATTGAGGATTTTGAGAAGCCGAAGTAAGCATTTTTTTATGTAAAGACAATCCCACTTGATTTATTCCAAAGAATGAATTAAGTGGAGTGGGCTCACTAAGTGCTATGTAATTTGGCCTTCTGATTATGTGCTTGAAAAAAGGTAGTGCTGTAAAAAATAGGTAGCACAATGCTGAGGTTGGCTGGTTTTCCTTTCCTGAAACATGTCTGAGTCTCAAATAGCACGTCAAAAGAAAGCTAATGACATTGTTCAACCCAAAGCCTGTGCATCTTGGATGTATTTTGTTTGCCATATAGAAAGATACTACAATTCCCTCTCCATCTGTACATTTTCCATCTCAGGAAGATGCGTTCATTTAGCAATTAGAGCAGGGATGTTTGAGCTTCATTCTCATCTCCGCTTCTGACTCGCTAATAGGTCGTTTCCACATCATGCACATATCTGTGTTGTAAAGGGTGAGTATCTCCATCTTCTATAAAATTTAAAAAAATGCAAAACTGGACTAAGCTGCATTAGAATTCTGTGTATCTCACCTTAAAATTCAGCTTATCATTGACTTCAGAGAAATGTTGAAATCTACAGAGTAGGTTTTATTGCAGTCTGTAGAAGATTAGGAAACAGAAATTCATTGCTTTTACCACTAGGACCTCAAGGAAATGGAATAGACAGCACCAATCAGCTGCTCAAAGCTGTGTGGTGAATTTAGCCAAGGCATAAAGTAAGGAAGGTTTAAATTTTTACCTGGCAAGTTTCAGAAACTGCAGGGTAGCTTACTGAAGAGTAGTAATTTTATTTATTGTAAGAAGAGAAGCTTCAATTTTTTTGCCAGAACCTATATACTTCTAGTGCATATAAGTAGAGTTCAAAACTCCTGTGGCATAAAGTGGGTGTATAAAGAGGTATAAAATAAAATAGCCTTACCTTCATGAGTGGAGCAGAACAACACAGTCATTAAAGTAATGTGCTGCTATACACAGTAACATTTCTGATGATATTTGTTCCAAAATCCCCACTGAATTTATCCACTTCTTCTGAAAGGAAAGAATAACATTGCTACGTATCCTCCTCTGAGTTTATTTTTTCTTCCTCAGGAGAATCGCACACTGGCTATTAATTTTTACCTGCAACATGAACCTTTTATAGTTTCTAATATATGAAACAATTTTATGCATTGTATTTGGAATGTCCCTCTATACTGCTCTCTCATTTCTCTTTAGGCAAGTGTGCTTCTATACTAATATTTACTAAATAATGGCAGTAGATTTTATACAAGAATGATAATCTTTTGTATTCTAGGTCAATTATAGTAGAAGGTCAGAAAATGGCATACAAGCCTTTCTTGGGTATCAGATCACACACTAGGCAAATCAATGCCACGTGAAAAGCTTGTCTAAAGAGCCTTCCTGTCACCCAAAAATAGCCTAGCACTTACCATCCATATAGACAGCCAACTCTCAGATCCAAGAAAAAAAATCCCAAATACATGATTAGGGAACTGTCTTTCATTTTACATGAGGTTTAGGAATATATTTGTGGAACAAAACTTGAATGAAACCCTTGTACAGCCCTTGACGTAAGTAGGCCAGTTTTAATAAAGCGACATAGTGAACATGAGGCCCTGTGCCAAAATCTTAACTTGAAAAGGCTAAAAATGTCAACTTCTTCCTCTCCGTCAAGGAGCTATAATTTCACAGCTACACTTTCAGGTTTTATACCAGGGAGTCACTTTTTTCCAACCTTTTCTGAATTTGATTAATAGACTAACAAAAGTTTGAAAGGTAGGAGTGGAGGTACTCGGCTCGTGGGCAGCAGAGTATTTAAAAGTAGCTGTAGCTCAGGGAAGTTTGCAGAGATAAGAGAGAGGAAGAATAAGGTGTGATTCTGCATTCAGAAAACAAATGGGTATATTGTCATTTGCATAGTTAAAATACAAGATCAGATCAATACATGACACTTCCAAAGAGTGCCACTGTAGTCACAGCAAAATCACAGAATCATAGAATACCAGGTTGGAAGGGACCTCAAGGATCATTTGTTCCAACTTTTAATGGCAAAAGTTCCATCTAGACAAAAGCACCATCTAGACAAGATGGCCCAGCACCCAGTCCAGGTGAATGTTACCAGTGTCCAATGTTGGGTAATCCACCACTTCCCTGGGGAGACTGTGCCAACGGCTGATTGTTCTCATTGGGAGATTTCCACTAGAGTCCAATCAGAACCTCCCCGTGAGTAACTCACACCTGTTACCTCTCGTCTTTTCTAGGTGACTCCTTGTAAAAAGAGAGTCTCCTTCTTCTTCGTAGACACCCTCTAAGTACTGGAACATGGTGATGAGGTCCCCCTTAAGCCTTCTTTTCTCAGGGCTGAAAGAACCAAATTCTCTCAGCCTATCCTCATACACCAAGCTTCCCAGGCCTTTGACCATCTTCGTGGCCCTTCTCTGGACCCTCTCCAACCTGTCCACAGCTTTTTGTATAGTGGAGATCAAAACTGAACACAGTACTCCAGACTTGACCTGACAAGCACTAAGTAGAGTGGGATAGTAGCTTCTATATCTCTGCTGGTGAATGCCAGCCTGTGCTGCCCTCCTGGATTAAGTTTTCCCAGGTCCAAAACCTTATACTTGTCCTTGACAAACTTCATACAGTTCTTGTTAGACCACTTTTCCAGTCTATCAGGGTCTTCCTGCAGGGTATCTCTTCCTTCTGAAGTGTCTACTTACCCACGCTGCTGGGTATCCTCTGCAGACTTCATCAGGGTACATTTGGTCCCATCATCTGGATCATTTATGCAGATACTGAACAAGCTACGTGTTCGCATCTCGGTTTGCTGTGTTGGTCACATTCAGATTTCTCTCCACGTTAGAAAAGCACTAAACCTATGTCTTACCCACCTTGGAGCCTGAAACACTTAGCAAGTGCTCCAAGCTCATCAGGCCTTGAACAGAATCCTCTTACAATAAACCCACATCCTCTCTCATCATAAATCAAAGGAACAGAGATTGAAAGAGATAACGCTGTATCAGCATTTTAGGGCAAAACTAAAACTGGTCTGGTAGCCATGATCAAGCGTTTTGTTTATCACTGCTGACAGTCTGTTCCAAGAAAGAGGCTAGTGGAGTTAGTTGACTTGTTTCTTTCTGTTGTGTTCCTGGTCACCCCATATTCCCCAAACTATTTATACCAACACCCAAGACAGATGGAATACTGGAAGTAAGGTACTATGTTCCTTCAGTTCCGACCTCACTGAATAAAAAAAAAAATAAATTAAAAATCTGTTATTTTCTTAAAATGTTGAAAAACCTCTGTGTCATAAAATCTAATGCAGTCATGGGTACAATTGTGACTGATGACAAGACTCTCCATCCTCTTCATCCTCATTAAGAAGACTGGAAGGTAAGAACAGCTGGACTCTACGTGGCTCTTCTTCAGAGCTGGGTAGCTTTGGTGACACAAGTCCATTTTGAAAGCTGTTGAAAATATGAGCATTTCAAAATGCTCAGATCAAAGGATTGGTAAAAATTCCCTAATTATGTTTTTCCAAAGACAGATTCACAGGATTCTTCAAGTCATTGTATGACCCCACCTAGATGAAACCACCTTGTTTCCAGTCCACACAGAGTTACTCTTAATAAGATGAAGAGAAGCAGACTGTAAAACCATTATCTACTTCTGGGAATAATCTAATTAAGGGTAAAGGTTTGTGTGCAATATCCACAAACCCAGTTGTAAACTCATCATGTACTTCAGTCAGTGACTGAATTGGTAAAATCATCTCTGCCTTTGGGCAATTTTTTCTTATGTACTCAGAAAGTCTGTAGATAAAAGAAGCTAAAACTCTTATTTTTGTTTAATAAATGAAATGAGCAGAAGGGCTAGTAGCACTTAGCTGTGTACCTGACACTCCTTACCATTCTAAGAACTCCAGATTACACTGTTGTTAAACTATATAGCTATTGAAATATCTTTTCAACTCATTAAGAATAAAACTGAAAACAAGAATCCCAGAGTAAATTAATTTAATTTTTGATAGCATTGAATATTTTATCTTTTATTGTGCACAAGCTACAGTGATTTTTTTTTGCTATGGTTCTTAATAGAAAAAATAGAAACTCTAGAACAATCATTTCATATAATTATTACTGATGTTATTGTAATTTAACAACTAATATTTGTCTAAAGCTTTGTAATGTTTCTAGAATGCACTTAGTGAGCTCCAGCTTCATACAGAACATAAGTGACTTCTCAGTTCATTTATTTCTCTATGGATGCATATAGCAAGCTGTCCTTTATTCATGAAAATGCAAGACCAATCTAAGAGCTTTCATGGGTCCGGAAACACACTCCTTTCCCCACTGGGGAAGTATTTTGTCCTCTGAAGACAAAAGATTTCAACCACTAAGTCGAAGTTAGGCATACCTGCCCCAGTTTCAATTGTGGGTTGACTAGTCCTCTTCCTATCTAGTTTAAAAAACTAGAGGAGAAGCCAGACTTATCCCAGTGTGATGGATGTGTGTTTGAGCTGTGGTATCTCTCAATTTGATTTGTATGTTAAAGCAGGCACAGCAGCTGGATCCACCCTATCCAACAGAGGACAAACCTCACAAGAAATTGTGCATCCATAGTGGTAACCCAAGTTATGCTGGCATTGGAGCCAAACAACACAAGATGCTGCCTCTCCTGACCTGAGTGACCACTGTAACAGATGGAGCCCAAAGTCATGGACTAAATAAACTAAATCGATGGACAGCTAAAGACATGTGATGATTATGGTCCATAAAGTAAGGGAAGGCTAAAGGTGTATGTAAATAAGGATGGGTAGTGGAATGCTGGTTGCTGAGGACCTGTTAGATAGTGGAGGACCTAAGCATGATGCAAATGATATGGAACAGGAGGTAGAAACTGCCTGGCTGGGATGGACTTAAATTTTTTCATAGCAGTCTGTAGTGTGCTGTGTTTCCAATTTGTAACTAAACCAGCTTTGACAGCACACTAACATTTTGACTATTACTGAGCAGCATTTTCTCAGTGCCAAGGCCTTCTCTGCTCCCTATGCCACCCTCTTGTCCTCTAGTAAGCAAGAAGTTGGCAGGGAACATGGCTGGGACAACAGATGTGAATTAACCACAGAGATAATCTCTACTATATAGTGTCATGATCTGCAATAAAAGCTCAAGGAAAGAAGGAGGAAGCAGCAGCCCTCATGGTTATGGCCTTTGCCCTCCACTTGCAAGGAGCTGTCATACATGCTGAGGCCTTTCTTTCCAGCGAGTGCCTAACCACCTGTCTGCACATAGGAAGTAGTGAATAATTCGCTCTCCTGCTGCACAAAGCTTTTGCCTTACCTGTTAAACTGCCTTCAACCTTAGTGCAGGAGTCCCTTGGCCTTCCTTCTATTTTCTCCCCATCCCATGGGAGAGGGCTGAGGGTGTACTTAGCTGCTGGGCAGGCTCAACCAACAACACCCAGAGAATTCAGGATCCCAACCATGCATTGTCAGGGCACCAGACAGGTCCTAAGAGACATGAAAGCCAGGTGAATCACCTCAGAAAAGTTCTCTATTTATTCTGTGCTCTAATGGTTTTTGTTGGGCTGCCCAATACGGCTTTGCAGATGTATAAACACCTCCAGGAGGTCAGTGGGAATTCCCACCTCTGGATTTTTCAGGTCATGTTTTCTCTCATACCTCTCTGGCTTCCAAAATACTATTCTCAAAATCCAGCCTTTTCTGCAGACTTGTGGACCTGTCATTTTCTGTGCTTGAACCCACCTTTGTCCACAGGACAGGTGAGCACTGAAAGATCAGTGTTTTGAGGAAACACAAATAAGTCTGGGAAAGCAATGTAGCCCGTGACTAGTTTATGCAATTATTCCAGTGCTTCAATTAGTTTTCTTTTAAAAAAGAAAAAAGGTAAGCACAGACACAACTAACTTCTGTTGATAGCCAACTGCAATGTTGGAAGTGCTCATGGAAGACCAATGGGAGGGATGAGGCTGTGCACAGAACCAGAACTAGGTAGGTTTCCTCTCACTTGGAGAAAAGAACATCATCTGTCTGGAGGAAATTGTCTCTTGGGGCTCTTTTGCTATTGTTAATCTTGGGGCTTATCTTTCAGGGCTTACAATTTCACAGCACAGAACAAAATAAAAGCCTCATACTGTGTGGTGCAGCACACCTTGCTTAAGCAATGAGACATGACAGGCCATGAATTTTTCTGAGATTATTATCACACTGTGGAAGGTGTGATAACATGAAAAGCCAAAAGTCAAAAGCAGAGTCACTTTAACCACCCAGAAAGTATCCTAATTACCTTGAAGTGCATTTCTTGATCCGTCTTATGCCTCTGTGAAGCAGAATGGGTTCAGGCATAAACAGCTCAAGCTGAGCATTCACCAGGCATTAAGAGCACTACACTTTGCTTCCCCAGCTGCCAGTGAGCAAGCATTCATTTATTACCACACTCCTGAGATAAATCACAGCTTATGTTATAAACACAACTTACCCCACAAGAGGTTCAGATTCTTACAGACAATGTTACACATATAAATATATATTTGGGTATTTGTTACCCTTCCAGCATAAAGTTTCTCAAAGTAGCCTTTTTTGGTGATAGACATAAAATCTCTTTGTTGTAGCTTCTTAATTGAGAGAAAATATGAAACTACATCCAACAGACTATATGAATGATAGTCATATGAGCACTATTCTGTACATCTTTGAAGAATTAATTCAGTATTTAGCTGAAGCCTCTGATACAATACATCAACAGAAATCCATAAACCCCTTCCAATGTCAGTATTACACCTCACCATATGCTGTGACCATTCGGACCTCCATTGCAGCTTCAGCTCTATCACATAATTATGTCCCTAACTACAGAACAGGAATCACCAGTTTCGTACAAGAATTGGGAGAGACATCAAGGAAGAATGTGAGAGCGAAGTCAGATTCATTCCTGTAGACAGCATTGGAGCATGGTCACTAGCTTGGCAGAATGCATCAGAATTTTAAATGTATGTGTCTGAACTGTGTACATTATTATTATTTTGTGTCTGTGTATTTCTCCAAACCAAACTCTTAATTCCTCTGATAGCTAATTACAGTACTGCTATATATAGAAATTTACATTTTAGGCATGTTTGAACCTTATCTGCAAAACAAGGCAAGGCAAGAATGTTAGTTTTCTTGCATTCGAGAAGGCTGTTTTAGATGTGGTCTGAACACATATTTTGAAGGCATGTATTTGAAGGGCTTGGTTCTGGGGCCAGCCCAGCTGAACATCTTCACTAATGATCTGGATGAGAGGATCGAGTGCACCCTCAGTAAGTTTGTAGATGACACCAAATTGTGTGGGAGTGTCGATCTGCTGGAAGGCAGGATGGCTCTGCAGAGGGACCTGGACAGGCTGGATTGATGGGCAGAGGCCAGCTTTATGGGGTTCTTTATTCCAGGTCCTGCACTTGGATCACAATAACCTCAGGCAGTGTTACAGGCTTGGGGCAGAGTGGCTGCAGAGCTCCCAGGAGGAGAAGGACTTGGGGGTGTTGGTGGACTGCTGGCTGAACATGAGCCGGCAGTGTGCCCAGGTGGTGAAGAAGGCCAACAGCATCCTGGCCTGTATCAGGAATGGTGTGACCAGCAGGAGTAGGGAAGTGATAGTTCCATTGTACTCAGCATTGGTGAGGCCACATCTTGAGTACTGTGTCCAGTTTTGGGCCCCTCCCTACAGTAAGGATATTGAGATGCTGGAGCATGTCCAGAAGAGGGCAATGAAGCTGGTGAAGGGTCTGGAGCACAAGTCCTATGAGGAGCAGCTGAAGGAGCTGGGGCTTTTTAGTCTTGAGGAAACAGGCTGAGGGGAGACCTCATTGGTCTCTACAACTACCTGCAAGGGTTGGTCTCTTCTCTGTAGTGACAAGCAATAGGACAAGAGGGAATGGCTTGAAGTTACACAAGAGGAGATTTAGGTTAGATATCAGGAATAATTTCTTTACTGAAAGGGTTGCCAAGGATTGAAATAGGCTGGCCAGGGAGGTGGTGGAGTCACCATCTCTGGAGGTGTGTAAAAGGCATGCAGATTAAGTCCTTAAGGACATTATCTAGAGCTGGACTAGTCAGAGTTGGGTTGCGGTTGGACTCAATAATCTTGAGGGTCTCTTCCAATCCAGGTGATTCTATGATTCTATGATTTAGTCCTTTTCAAGAGGGCAAGGTGACACAAAATTTCCTTCCGCATGGAGAGTGTAACATTCCCTGATGCAGTCTATTAGCAAAAGGCGAGAGACTTGAACCTCTGAGTCTTGTGCTTTGTCCCAAGGGTGCATCTAATCAGAGAGGGTTTTGCACAGGTACACTTAATGAGTAAATGCACTCCAAACCACGTCCCATGGCTGGAGGATGCACATATATACTCTTACAGAATACAGAGATTCCTCTAGCCCAGAACCATACAGAGCACTTCTCACTTCCTCTGAGATCAGCGGGGTGTGAGAACAGTGTAACATAATTGCTAATTAACCTATCCTGGAGACCTTAGATAAAAAACAGCTCATTGACAATTTGTTAAATTTGGCGGTCTGATGTGTCAAAACAGGAGCAGCCTGAGCCTCCCTGCAAGCTGCAAATCACCAGCACACCCTCGGCATCCTCTGTGGCTGCAAACGAGGAGCATGCTCGCACGGTGCACTGCTCCTGGAGAACATTGCCAGGTACTGCTTTCAGCTTAATGTGCTGGTTTTGCTTGTCACTGCACTTTGCTCACAACTTGACTCCTGTGCTGTTTGTTTAAATACCGCGCACTCTAGAGTCCTAATGCAGTTTGGAGAAGGAAAAAAAAACCTAAAAATGAGGTTGACAAGCAAAGAAACTCCCCCACTGTGTCCTGCCTCTGCTGGAAATTGGCAGTTACTCCTGCTGTTGCTGAATTTAAGCCAGGCCAAGCAACTGAGTTGTACTACAATACTCTCCATTATCAAAGTTCAGCTTTGGCTGCCTTTGAACTCGCTGTTTCAGCCAGCCTGCTGAGACGTCGTGCCAATGCCTGTGGCCGTCCTGGACCCGTGCAATGTGAGTTACTGCCTGGCCACACCAGCCAGTCTCTCCATGTCCCAGAGGTCTCAGCTGAGATGCCTACCCTTGGAGAAAGGTTTGCACAAATCACAGAATCACAGAATTGTAGGGGTTGGAAGGGACCTCCAGAGTCCAATCTCCCTGCCAAAGCAGGTTCCAGACAGGTCTTGAATATCTCCAGAGAAGTAGACTCCACCACCTCCCTGGGCAGCCTGTCCCAGTGCTCTGTCACCCTCACTGGGAAAAAGTTCTTCCTTATATTGGTGCGGAGCTTCCTGTGCTCCAACTTGCAGCCATTGCCCCTTGTCCTGTCTCCACAGACCACTGAAAAGGGGCTGGCTGATTCCCCCTGTGTCCCACACTTGAGATATTTATAAACATTAATAAGATCCCCTCTTAGCCTTCTTTTCTCAAGGCTGAACAGCCCCAGTTCTTTCAGCCTGTGCCCACAGGGGAGATGCTCCACCCCTTTAATAATCTAAATGATATAAAGCAGCTAAAGTGTTCCCTCAGTTCTCTAACCCTCATCAGTGATTTTCACTGGGTGAAAAGTGGCTGGTAACCATGTTTTCTGAAGAACACTCCTTATGTACCTGGCACAGTGAATCCATACCACTGACAACTTGTTTTTAAGAGAAAGGATTGTTCCCTGCCTGGTGGCTCGTTGGGGCAGGAAGTTTTCTTTTGCCATTTTTAGAACCTGTCCATCAAGATTTGGTGAGAGAGGATGAACCTCTCATTTAAACCTGCAGTGCAATATATCTGTGCACAGAAACCATGACAGACTTAATGGGCTTCTGAGGAAACAGTGGCAGGGGAAGAGAGATGATATTCAGGAAATATGCAGTCCACCCACTTTAGATACTGCAAATCCAGAAAAATTAAAATTTTAAAGGAACTGGCATCTTGAGTGCAGGTTATTTTGCTTGCTGTAGCATGGACAGTTCAAGAACACAAGAATGACATGTTGCTTTGATCTGGACTATTCTACACTACTTCCAAATGGTCTCCCCTCTCAGACTAAAGTGACATAACTTTTACTAGTTCTAGAGATGACATTAGTAGGAGGGATGCCATTAATCTCATGATTAGCTATAAATAAACAAGACTCCCTCTCTCTACTTCCAAGGGGGGTAAGGTGCCTGTAAGCAACTAGCAAAAGCATTCATGACTCTCCGCATTACACAGACAGTATTGGCCTCACATTTGTAACAGCCAGGCACTGGCCTGAAAGACCTTACCTGCTGCAGCTGGTGACAGGATGATTGCTCCTTGGGGGTAAATTCCCTGTGTCCCAGAAGCTAGCACTTGGGTGGACAGCAGTGGGATAAAAGGTAGTAGGCTGTCTGCACAGCGCTGAGCATCCACCAATTCAATTCAATTCATATTTCATCTCATTCCAGTCAGTGACGCAGAGCTGGGATTTACAACATGGAGATTTTCTTCTGCTGTCTGTCCATACCAATGTAAATGCTTCCTGATTTGAAGCTGCAAGCGTCCTTCTGACAGCTCCAAATATTAGGAAAAAAAAAAAACCAACTGAGAATGTCTTCTGCACCTGGTGATGGATGTGGAATAGCTGTCCATCTGTGGACTATGTCGGCAGTGTTGGGCCACAGCCATTTCAAATCTCAACAGAGCAACCATCCCCTTTCTGCCCTAGCAGCCTGTGTGCCCACAAAAGTGGCATTCAGCTAGTAGCCTCTTCTCACTGGCATGCACTCCTGACATTTCCAATTACCTGTCCTGGAGTAATCAGGGGACCTGGAAATCCATCCAAGCTACCAGGAAGTGAGGAGAACACCGCGAGATACTTTACATCCCATCACAAAAGGAAAGTTCTGCAAACTTGCCATTTTTGAGCTGTCTGCTAAAAATGGGCAAGGATCATCCAGATAAGGGCACTAGGGAGAATTTCACTGAAGCCCAGGAAAACCTGCTAGCCTTCTGAAATGCCAGAACTCTGCAGGAATACTGCCTCCTCTAAGAGAATTACTTCTTCTGGGAACCACATGGTAAGGCATGAAAGAGTTTTGACAGTTTATTCATCAGTTCTTCTAACAAAACAAAACAATGTTTTGAAAAAAAGGCAACACTCTTCTCTTAAGAGTTTTTTCTTCACTGACTCTCAGGTTAAACAAAAACACTTTGCTTCCTATCATTAGCTGCCTGATACCTGAAGTTCTGTCAGAACAGTTACATGTCCAAATATTAAAACACATTGCTCATTATTTAGGGGAAAAAAAGGTGTTAAATTATAGCAGAATCTTAGAACTAATAACCAGTAAAACCACATTACAGAGAGGCATAAGCTAGTGGCAACACACAGCATGTAGCTCAGGGAAGTAATAAAAAAACAAGCATACAAGTGTGTTTAGAGCTGTGAAATTTAAAAATGATACAATAAGTGTATTTCACACTCAAGCTGTGGCATTCATGTGCTAATGGGAATTACCAGACCTTGGTGACAACATCAGTCCTTCCTAAGAAAAAGAAAGCAAATTTGTAACTGTTTAATGAGGTTTTGTTTGACTCTGGAGAAATGACTCCCAACAGAAAATGTCATTTTGGGGGAAGAAAGCCCTGACTTCAAAAGACTTGCAAAATGCTTTCATTTCAGTTAGAACTTGCTTTTCACACCTTGTGAAAACTCAGTTTCAAACGTTTGAAGTATAGGGAATGCGGGGACTGGATTCCCTTAAAAACCAGTCAGCACAGAGACCAAACAGAAAGAGGGTAGGGCTCCTGGGTGCGGATTTGCAGGGACTCAGTCCTTCTCAGCCGCGGTCACACACCAGTGTCTTTGGTGTCATTGCTGATTTGTGTAGCCTCTCTCTCAGACATTTTTCTCTCTCATGCTGTTGGGCTTCATGTGGATTAATGCTCCAGGACAGCTGGCTCTGCAGCGCAGCCGGAACGGGAAGATGAACTGCCATTTCTCAAATGGTAAACCACGTCCTGCTCAGCTGTATGGAGTGAAACACAGCATTCGGTGTTAGAGCCCCATGGCACGAGCTATTCCAGCCAGAAGTGTGCTCTGGCAGCTCGGAAGGCCAATGGTATCCTGGACTCCATCAGAAGAGGGGTGGCCAGCAGGGACAGGGAGGTGATTGTTCCTCTCTGCTCTGACCTCGTGAGGCCCCAGCTGGAGTATTGTGTCCAGATCTGGGGCCCCCAAAACAAGAAAGATGTAGAACTGTTGGAGAGGGTTCAGAGAGGCTACAAAGATGATTAGAGGGCTGGAGCACCTCCCGTACGAGGAGAGGCTGGGGGATCTGGGCTTGTTCAGCCTGGAGAAGAGAAGGCTGTGGGGGGACCTCATTGCAGCCTTCCAGTCCCTGAAGGGAGCATACAAACAGGAGGGGAATCAACTTTTTCAAAGGGTAGACAATGGCAGGACAAGGGGGATGGATTAAAGCTAAAGGAAGGAAGGTTTAAATTGGATATTAGGGGGAAGTTTTTTTACAGAGAGAGTGGTGAGAGGCTGGAACAGGCTGCCCAGAGAGGTGGTGGATGCCCCATCCCTGGAGGTGTTCAAGGCCAGGTTGGATGGGGCCCTGGACAACCTTGTGTAGATCCAGGCCTGGAGGTTGGTGGCCCTGCCTGTGTCAGGGGGGTTGGAACTTTATGATCCTTGGGGTCCCTTCCAACCCATGCTATTCTATGATCTTGTGCAGAACCTGAGAAGCAATCGGCTGAACCTGTGAAGACAGGAGCCCATTTCTTCCTGAATCAAACATGATTCATTTTAAGCTGTTGAAACAACCCAACTGTAAGAAACTTAGTACGAGAGCTAAATTTACATCTCTCTTTAGGAGTGCTACTAGAAGCATAAAAGATCAAACAGCTGCTGAGGGGCATGGTTTAGTAGCTGATGGCAGCCTAGGGTGATGGTTGGACCCTTCCAGCCAAGGCAATTCTGTGATTCCATGATTCCCACTAACCAGTGCTATTTCCATCTCAGTGTGATCAGTAGTGCCGATGTTGTGGAGGTATCTTACAAGGCACCCAAATCATGACCTGTGGTGTTACCTTCCCCAGGTACTGCAGCAATAAACTTTTTATATATTTTTTTGCCAGTGGAAACAGAAGAAAACCAGTTTCAACAACTACCACTTGTCCAGGCACTGGCCCCTTGCTGCAGAGGAAACCACAGGCTGCTCTATGTCACCGTGGAGGTGAACAGTCACTCCAATTTTGGAGCAGTTTAATTATCAGTGGGCATGAATGAAGGGTGACACTAGCAGCAGCAGTGACAGAGGAGAATTGTTAATGAGACTACGGTGTGTCCAGTGCATAAACCAGGATTATAAACAGTGTTTAACTGAAATGAGACACTGCTCATCGCCTCTCTCCCACTTAACCCATCGGATGTTTCTTTTTCCCCCAGGTAGCTCATATTACGCTTTTTCCCCAAGCTGTACAAAAGTCAGTGTCCTACACAGCAGCTAGCAAATGTCACTCCAGTGTCTTTTCTCACATATAGGATGACATTTTGGCCTTGATTTAGCCAATGGAACTTGGCAGGCTTTAGGAAAAAAATGCACTTAAAGATTAAATTTTTAAATTTTTTACTATTGGTTTTGCAAGATCGGAGCTGCTACACAAAATTCTCAGAAAATTGCTATTTTTCTCCCTTCAGACATGACCAAAGATACAAATCCACAGCCAGGGAAGCACAGGTATTCAGTGTAAACCTAGGTGAATCAAAAGTGCAGAAGACCTACTGTTCAGGATCGTCATTCAGGTGACACTGAACTTTCCCCAGTTGCCTCCAAGGGAGGTATGAAGAAGGCAGAGCCAGACCCATCCCAGCTACCGAAAAAGAGATTCTCTGGCCACCATGGAGGTGCTCAGACACCAGAACAGGGGCCTGGAGGAGCTGTGGAGCTTTCAGCTTTATAGATACTCTTACTTAGTATCTACAAAGTATCCCAGGCACCCTGAACCAGACAGCCCTGCTCTGAGAGGGGGTTAGACCAGAGACCTCCAGAAGTCCTCGCCAACCTGAATCACTCGATCAATTCTGCCTCTTCTGTTAGACACATACTCTTAATGTATGTATCCCACAAGCTGCTATGGAGCAGAAGTCTATCATTGCTTTTTTATTCTAATGTTCAGGTTTAAGCACAGGGATTTCGACTCGGCAACATTCAGGGAAACATCTGGATCCTCCAATAAAGGATATAAACAAATACCTCCCATCTGTTCCCTCTTCCCTGCTGCCTTGTTACATGGAAAGAGTAAGTCCACCAGGAACCACCTTCAGTGGGACCATAAAATAGCAATGATATTTTCAAAGATGTCTGCTGGGGTAAATGCTACGTTAGCCTGTTCTGTGAGGGAATGGTCATTTTTGCAAACACCTCCTAATAATGATCTGCTGGAGCAGAATCAACATTGCTGAATAATTTAGTGCTGCTAAGCTATTCCACCGCCCATAACTATTAGTCTCCTACTTCAACACTGTTCCTGAACCTGAGCAAGCCACAACCAAATTCCCTGATTGTGCGAACAGCATGAGCTTTGGCCTACTCAGTTTTGCATATGCCACTGAAGTCAGTAATACATTTCTTTTCCTGGATTGTGAGGTATCACCGGGCAGGCAATTCTGCAAAGGAAATGCCAGAACCTGAACAAGAAGAGACAAAACTGTGTGCTCAATTGTGCAGAGTGGAAAACCTGCTGTTAGGGTATTCCAACCCTCCGAAAGAGCCCAAAGTAGAGCGAGATATCCACCTATCTTGAAAAAGAGCTTCTGTACATCTTTCATAAGAATATTTTTGTACAGATAGCTGGAACGGGTGTCCTACCAGATATTTGCTGAATCATGAGAATTGGCTGTGCACAAAGTCTCTGATGATAGTTGTAAACCAACTCCCCCTTCTCAGCAGCATGCTGCTCGCTTAGCCTGGCCGTCAGGTGACAGCTCTGCCACCCATCTGCCATTTGACCTAGGGGAGAGTTTGTTTCTGTTGCTGCCTCCATCCTCACTCTCACAAGGCTGAGATGCACATTCCTTGACCTCAGAATTTTTGGCCAGGCTGCTGGCAGCAAGTAAGCCACCTCTGTTCACCAGTTTTAGAGGTTTTCTGTAAAAAGAGTCTATTTGGTCCCGTGGAATGCAATCTGGATGGTTTATCAGTGTGTTGTGGGAACAGTTTTGGTGGGACATAGGCATTCCCACCTCTCTGATGAGGCCTTCCAAAGGAATATCTCTACTTCCAATCTTGACTTGTGTTCTTTCGTCTCCTCTGACTCATTACAGCCCTCAATCAAAGCAGCAACGAACCTTAGTAACAGCATCTGTGGGAAAGGAATCAGGCTTCGCTATGAATTAGTACTTCACCAAAGAAAGTTACATCCCTCTTTGGAAAAATTAATCATTCCACAACTTCTATCAGCCTGTCTGCCTTTTGCTAGTACTTTTCAAGATGATTCAAGAGTTTTGCAGTCAAATGTTTCATTTTCTCTTGATGTTTTGAAGAATGAAGCACGATGTATGCAGAAAATGCCACTGGCACACAAATCAAAAGTAATCAGATGAAGTGAGATTGTTCCTGGGTTTAGACAAGTCTTAGGCTCTCAGCTGATACTGATGGATCCTGATGCATCAGTTTTGCTCTCTGAGTGATCCTGACAGCACAAGACAGACAGCCAAACCCAACACCAGGGGAGGAGCCGCAGAATTTTTCCTCCACCTACTGCCTCCTTCCCTCTTGAAAATGAGACAGGCAGTCCACAAAGGAAAAGCTACTGTCACAGAGGGTTTGTAATGACACTGTAATTGCTTTAGATTGTGCAATTAAAAACCAGGAACATGCACATCCTTTGACAGAATTTCTTTTTTTGACTGCTGTAAAGCAACCGGTAGAATTTCCAAAAGATCCCAAGCAAATTCCACAAATTTCTGGGTATAGAAAATGGCATTTAGTAGCTATTTCAGAGCATTCCCTATAGACAGCAAGGTTACCATGCCACATCAGGATCGGCTGAATGTAAGCAAACTTTTGCATGACTGCATAAGATCCCACGGGCTCCAAAGTTCTGCTCAGCCCCATAGTTTCAAATCGCCAGACTCTCATTCAGTCCTTGCTGACATTCTGAGGAGAATTACCTTGAGTAGTCCGTGTGTGTGTTGTGTTCCACCTAGCACATGTCTGTGCTGCTGAAAGAGCTTGGAGATGGAGGAAATCCCATAGCCTTTCTTTAAATGAGGAAAGACCCTGAGAGCCATGTAGGTCATTTCCCCAGGAGACAGGGCAGGAAACAGACACATGTTCTTGGTTTCCTTACGGGTTTTTCATCACTCCACAGCAGGTCCAAAGAGGAGTTCGGGACCTGTCAGTTCCAAAAGCACAAGGGATAGGTCACCCTGGTTCACTGTTTCATTTCTGCCCTTATCAGAAGCTTGGTGTTTTGCTGAGATCAGCAAAGAGGTTTCAAGGAATTGTTTTCTCTTAGGCTTCTCAGATGATGGTGCAGAGGTCATGCCTTAAAGCATAGGATTTCACATGTATACACACACACACACACACACACACACACACAGATATATGAGGACAGCAGCTGCATTAGTTTCACCAATGGCAACAACAATTTCTGCAGGCTCTGTCAGAAACATATTGTTTGAGAAGGTAAAAAAACCCAAACTCACTTTGACATTCTGATAACAAAGCTGAGAGAGCATGGGATAGATGAGTGGACAGTGAGGTGGGTTGAGAACTGCCTGTCGGACCGAGCCCAGAGGGTCGTGATCGGTGGAGCAGAGTCTGACTGGAGGCCTGTGACTAGCAGTGTTCCCCAGGGCTCCAAGTTTGGTCCAGTCCTGTTTAACATCTTCATTGACAACCTTGATGAGGGAATAGCATCCACCCTCAGCAAGCGCCAATGATACAAAGCTGGGAGGAGTGGCTGACACGCAGGAACACTGCGCTGCCATCCAGCGAGACCTGGACAGGCTGGAGAGCTGGGCAGGGAGAGACCAGATGAGGTTCAACAAAAGCAAGTGTAAAGTCTTGCACCTGGGAAGGAACAACCGTTTCTATCAGTACAGGCTGGGGGATGGCCTGCTGGAGAAGAGCTCAGTGGAGAAGGACCTGGGGGTCCTGGTGGATGACAGGTTGGCCATAAGCCAGCAGTGTGCCCTGGGGGCTAAGAGAGCAAATGGGATCCTGGGGTGCATCAGGAGGAGTGTGGCCAGCAGGTCAAAGGAGGTGATCCTTCCCCTCTACTCTGCCCTGGTCAGGCCCCACCTGGAGTATTGTGTCCAGTTCTGGGCACAATAAAGGACAGGGATCTCCTGGAGAGAGTCCAAAGAAGGGCTACAAAGATGATTAAGGGCCTGGAGCATCTCCCCTATGAGGAAAGGCTGAGCGAGCTGGGGATGTTCAGTCTTGAGAAGAGAAGACTAAGGGGGGACCTAATTAATGTTTATAATTATCTTAAGCATGGGATGCAGGGGGAATTGGCCAGCCCCTTTTCAGTGGTCTGTGGAGACAGGACAAGGGTCAATGGCTGCAAGTTGGAGCATAGGAAGTTCCACACCAACATGCGGAAGAACTTTTTTCCCCAGTGAGAGTGACAGAGCCTGGGACAGGCTGCCCAGGGAGGTGGTGGAGTCTCCTTCTCTGGAGATATTCAAGACCTGTCTGGATGCTGACCTGTGCAATATGAGCTAGGGAGCTGCTTTGTCAGGGGGTTGGACCCGATGATCTCTCGAGGTGCCTTCCAACCCCTACGATTCTATGATTCTATGACTCCTGGGCACCTTACTTTATATTTGCTTGAAATATGTCTGCTTCAAAAGAGTTCCTTGAATGCATAAGTCCAGATGGAAAGGCAATTTTTCCTCCATCATGGTTCACTGCCCTTTTTTCACCTGCCTATAATATACAGCTTCGAGCTATTGTGTCCCAGTAAATTGTCTTGCACTAGGGATCAGGTATGTTGCCTTGAAAGACAAGTTGTTTTCTATTAACTCTTCTATGAAGTTTTTCATTTCTTGCTAATGTTCTATGCTGCTGACATTAACAGCAACATTATTGCAGCTTTTCACTGTGCTGTGACATTACTACTGCTGCTGATCCACTGAATGTTGTAATCATATCTATCTGTAGATAGAAATTTCCCAGGGAAATATTTTTTTCTTCTTTGACATTAAAATACAATGTCCTTTTTTTCTAGTCCACACTGAAAGAGTCTAATTTAGTCAGCCCATTTTTCTTTGGTAGTGTGGTGGGTTGACCCTGGCTGGAGGCCAGGTTCCCTCCCAAAGCTGCTCTGTCACTCTGACTGCTCAGCTGGACAGGGGAGAGAAAATACAATGAAAGGCTCATGGGCTGAAGTAAGGATGGGGAGAGATCGCTCAGCAATGAGGGCCACAGGAAAAAGCAGACTCAACCATAAAAAAAAAAAAAATCGTCTATTTATTACCAAAGAAACAGAGTAATGAGGAAAAAAACCCAAATATTACACCTCCCCCAACCCCTCCCTTCTTCCCAGGCTCAACTTCACTCCTGATTTCTCTGTCTTCTCACTAGTGGCACAGAGGGTTGGGGAATGGGAACTAGGGTCAGTTTATCACGTTGCCTCTATCGGTCCTTCCTGCTTAGGGGAAGGACTCTTCTTCTCCAGCACGAGGTCCCTCCCACAGGATGCAGTCCTCCATAAATTTCTCCAACATGAGTCCTTCCCATGGGCTGCAGTTCTTCACCAACTGCCCCAGTGTGGGTCCCTTCCATGCACTGCAGACCTTCAGAAACAGACTGCTCCATTGTGGGTCGCCATATGGTCACAAGTCTTGCCAGCAAACCTGCCCCACCAAGGGCTCTTCTCTCCATAGGGCCACAGGTCCTGCCTGGAGCCTATGCCAGGGGGGCTTCCTATGGGGTCACAGCATCCTTCAGGTGTCTTCACCTGCTCCATCATGCGATACTCCATGGGCTCCCATGCAGGAGGAGATGGAGGCACCAGCTCCTCTGCTCCACCATGGACCTCCATATACTGCAGGGGGACGGCCTGCCTCACCATGGTCTTCTCCCCAGACTGCATGGGAATATCTGCTCTGGTGCCTTGAACACCTCCTCCCTGTCCTTCTGCACTGTCCTTGGTGTCTGTAGAGTTGTTCCTCTCACATATTCTTACCACTCTTCTCTCTGACTGCAAATGCTGCCCCCCCAGGATGTGTTTTTTTCTGTCTCAGACACATTATCCCAGAGGTGCTACCACTGTCACTGACTGCTTTACCATTGGCAAGCCTGCCATTGGCTCTTTCCGATATGGGGGAAGCTTCTAGAAGTTTCTTGCAGAAGCCACCCTGGTAGCCCTCCCACTATGACAAGTGTGTTGAGCAAACCAAATACAAATAGGCCTCTCTGCAATCAAGTTGGGTGGTGCGAGGGGAGACCTACACTGCCACTGCTGTGCGAGTGAAGCTCTCCTGCCCCATCTGCTGCAGTATAAATACCACAAAAGCAGAGAGCAACAGCAAATTTTCACAGCAGCTTGTAGTCCTTACCTAGTGTTGGCTGAATGGCAAAGTTCTTATAACAAGATCTCAGTTCTGACCTGATGGGCGTGACTGTGTCCTCCCAGATCTGAGAGATATACCATGGGCTTTGTGGGAATCAAGGAAGGGCAATAGGCTGATTCACCTCACCATTCCTGCAGGCCAAGGAGAGGGAGAAGAATGGCTGGGGGCAGAGCAAGTGCTCAGCACACAGGTTGCTCAACAGAGGAAACACCACTGGAGGGAACACTTGAATGGATCCTCTGCATCTCAGCCATGGCGCTCTCAGGATAGGAGGGAGATGCTGCCACTGCTTCCTTGCTGTGGTGAGACCCGCCACAGACTGCTCCTCAAAGCACCAGGAGGTAGTGGCCTGAGGTAGAATGTGACAAACTGCACCACTGGACTGAAGGTGTTAAACGGTCACATAGTCAAAGGGCTGGGCATGCCAATACCCTCAAACACATGAGCAAGATGTACTCAGTCTGCCAAAAAACTGGGGCATGTTCTACAGCTGGGTTTCTCATCAGGCTGGCTGCCACTGGTCCCTCACAGCAATGGTGCCACATATGACACAGCCTGGAAGCCCCCAGACTGTGCTTCTGCAAGTTTCTGACACAGGCCGAGCATGTTGTCTGCAAGATATGTCTGAGTTACCTCAAAGTTTGGTAATTCAGATACCCATGGCAACACAGGTGCCACACGAAGGCAGCAGCAGAGGTGAATCCTCAATGTTTAAAATAGTTGTTTGAGTGGATTTTATATTTCTCAGTTATGCTGAAGATGGCTTAGCCAGTTGGAGACTGTTCTGGCCATGCCTGCCTGAGCTATGCCCACATCCTGCCTCTAACATTATCCTGTGCTGCACCCATGTACTTTCTGTGTTTGGCTGTACTGACATTTATACAGGTGATCCCAAAAGCACTGGCCAAAACCTCCTGCAGCCATCTAAGTGGATCAGAGGACAAATGCTTTCTGCAAAGTTTCACGTGCTGTGGATCTGTGACTGGACACAGTTCAATACTGTGGGAAGGGCACAAAGCAGCTTGTGAAAGAGAAATTAGTATTTCCTCATAATATCAGGGGTGCCTCACAAGTGTGAAAAATGGAAGAGAGATAAATACAAAAGGTCAAGGAAAACATGTCAAATTCTTTGCATTCCAAGCAAAATCCTGACAGATTCTGAAAATACAAAAACCATCAGTCCAGGTCCTGGTGCCTTGCATTTCATCACAGACAAGAAGATGAGCAACTTATTTTTAAATCTGTAATTTTTGTTTCCACGTTTAGGCTTCTCCTGGTACCTCACAGAGTGTTTTGGAGGTGACGTCAGAAAGGCATGCGTGCTGCAACAGACAAGCAGTTCATATGGGGTAAACTATGAGCTGCCACCTTAGATAAAATCTGCATGCATGAAAGAAAAAGGTTCTCATTTGCATTAGATTACCCATAAAAAGCCCAACATTATAACTCAGTGTAGGGCCTGCTGAATTTTCAGTGTATCAAAATTAATGACTTACTTCAGAGCAATTTTGCATGAGCCAGTGACTTTCCTCCTTCACAGGTATATTTAAACATTCAGGTGCACTAGAGAATTACATTATTAAACATGTTGCAGAGTATATTAAAAATGGACTGCTCTGCTGCTGAAAATTTGTTAGTTTTGCATATCAACTCCCACTCTGATGCTTGCTAATGATCGTTGCTATTGCTTCAGTCTAAATCACTTGATCAGAGGGGAAGGGAAAAGAAAGAAGGATGAGATCTCACCAGACAGAGCAAAGCCTCTGAGAAATACAGAGTGAGGACTTTCACAGAAGTCAGCTGCCTCCTCCATCACTGCTCTGACATGGCACTACTACCCTCAAGAGGCTGCAAATGCCCATGCCGGCAGCTCAGAGACCAGCCATTGAGTTGCTACTATGAGAGGGTCAGAGCATGCACAAAGCACTGGCATGAGATAGTTCCCCCACCCTACAGCAGTAGCACTTCCATGTCCCTATCGCCCCATCACCCTCAAGTCCACTGTCCCACAGACTTCCCTCCACCAACTATCAGCTCTTTCGCTCCCATGCTTGCAGACGTTTTCCATGTTTCATTTACAAGTGTGCCAAGCTGTTCTCCATTAACACTTGTTCAGTACAGAGATGTTCAGTCCACATTTAAAGACAAAAGCGGAGAAACAGAGAGACTTAATGACTTGGTAAAACAAAACCCACCTGAAACTCACATCAGTGCAGAAGTAGAGGATTTCAAAGCCATCATGGCACCACTATGGTTTTGACCACTGATCCACAGCTGCATTTCTTCCTGGGATGACATACAGTTAGGTGCTTACAGTTCAGCTTATCTGCTAATCAGACTTTGCCTTCACCCAGGCTTCCCGCTGAAGCACACACTGCAATGAAGAACAGGTTGCCAGACAACTGCCGATGGTCAGCCACACACTGCTTGCAGCCAGGAGATACCACACTGCAGCACATGTCTTCACAGGAACAACACACCACATTATCCCTGGATGTGTGTCAGTCTCACAGTCGCTGTGTCAAGATGCTGGGACAAGGCAGGCCTGGACAAGGAGTTATTGCCCCTTGACACCAAACAGCACTGGGGAGCAGATGAACCGCTACATCCCAGCAGTGTGGGGCAGGTGAGTCCTTCAGGTGTCTGTGACACAGTGATGAGGCAACAAAGCTATCGCTGCCATCTTTGCCCTGGACCTTCTGCAGCATGGGGTGTTAACTCATTAGTCACACACAGAGGTCAAGGTGTACTCAAAAACTTCCTTGGACACCCAGAACCCTCCTGAGGAGAAGAACTGAATGTGACCAGCTTGCCCATGGCTAATGGCCACCTGCCCACAGTGTGGTCCCGCAGGGTGAGGCACAGGGCCCACAGTCTCACCTATCTAGTGGCAGTTGTTCGTTAAGTGTAACCTGTGAAAGAAGGACAAGGAAGTGTTTGAAAAGATACCACAGCTGTGAAATAGCTGCCAGGGACCATGACCGCGTTACCCCGCCATCGAATAGCTGTCAGAGACCATGACAGCGTCACCCTGACATCGAATAGCTGTCAGGGACTGTGACAGTGTTACTCCACCATCAAAGCTGGCCTGTGCAGAAGCCTATGGAAAACCATGTGCCATGGTGTTTCTGCACAGGTCTCAGACACTCTTTTGCCAAGCTCATCATCCACTCAGGCAGGAAACAGATGCAACAGCAGGACTCACCACTTCTGAGATTGCTTTGCCATGGTGGGCACTCCAGTGCGATTCATGCTGGAAATGCTGCTCAGCTTGCAGTCCCTAAGCTGGGGGGTACCAGGGTGTGCAATGTCTAGAAAATGGGGAGAACAAGAAGTGTTTCTACAGAAATAAACCAAGTAACTCCAGGAATATCAATAAACCTGCAAAACCCTTTAAATTTATTGTGACAGAATTATATAAGCAAATACTGGTGATTTAAGAGTTATATACTTCACTGCTCCTCCCAGCTCTCCTTCTTCTGGGGTACAGGATAAGTCACACTTCTCCATCACATCCTCGGTGATCAGGCCTTCAGCTAAATGTATAGAAGGGAGTGTGCACAAATGGACAACTGCTTGAAAGAGACTGAGGAGATGCAGAATATCTTTGGTTGGACACTGACTAGCAGGAAAAGTATCTTACCTGGAAAAGACCTGCATCAGAGGAGCCGACTTAGGCCACACTAACAGATTTTTATGGTCTATACAGTGCAACAGTGACAAGCAGAAGACCAGGCTTTTGTGTCACCTGCAAAACTGGTATCTTTTCTGTTTCAGGAGGCAACAGTGTCAGTAGGATGGAAAATGAAGTAACAGTTTGGATCCTTTCCTGGGCCTGTGAACTCAGTAAGGGTTGCCGGTTGCCAACATTCAATGCTGTCCGATGTCTCACCTTTAGAGATACTCTGCTTCATAAAATGGGCTGGGAAGGAGCACTTCAGCCTGGAATGACTGTTTCCTTCCTTCACCTACTCAGGAGGCACTCTGGCCTCTGCCACTGCCCGAAGTGCATTAACAGAGAAGCTTCTCTTGAAAACCAATGATGTTCCTTTTACCCCAGACTTCCTGAAGCCCATCTTTCCTCCTAAAAATAACACCCAGCACAATTTAAGATACTCTCTAAGGCACTTCTTTTGTGCTCTTGTCAAAAGACTGAGAATCCTCAGAAATTAAATACCAAATACACCACTGAAACAGTGCAATGTGATCAAACGTAGTAGGCCAGATTCTCAAGAAGCAGAAATTGGTACAGCTCTGCTAAAATCCTTGCAACTAAAATAGTTTGAATTATGTACAAGATGAAGGACCTGGGGTGTAGGCCAAATGCACGGTTACTTTTTAGTCTTGTGTCTGAAATGTTGGAATGCAGTTAACAGAAAGATGTTAAATTTCTTTGTGTCACTTGCATTCCCTTCATCAAATATTTCCCTCACTATCACATACACTTTTTCTGTTAAATATCCACCTGACTTTTACAGTGGCTTCTCTCAGACCTCCTCAGTCATACTGGGTAGGGAAACACTGCTGAAGGTGTGTTTGAAGAGGCTGCCCAAGGACTATGTTGTCTCATGGCTTGGTTTAGGAAAGCACATATTCCTCAAGCCTGCAACAAGACATGTACAGACCTGAGGATACTGACAAGAGCTCTCATCCTGCAACAACATGCATTCAGATACAGCATTTCTAGTCACCCGTATTAGGATTCCACATCCTCCACCAGCTGGAGATGTATGGTACATCAGATGACCATGAGTGATGGACTGGCTGTATATTACATTCTCCATTAAAAATATTACTTCTGTATTTGCAATTAAAAAAAACCCAACCAACCAACCCAACCCAACACAAAAGACCCCACAAAAGCAAGAAATACCAAACAAACCCCCCAAAACACACCAAAAAAAAGGAGAACAGTTAAGTCTCTTTTCCCCTCAATTTTATCCAGCTAGAAGATAAACTTCAGATTGAGCACCACATGTAGTGAGGCATTAATAAAGCACAGATGATGACAGAACTCTAAAAGACAGTATTGGGTTATGGAAAACTGCAGTTTAACAACAAAATTTAAACTCTACTTAGACTTCACATGGTGCATGCATGTCAGAAAGTCATAGCTCTACAGTCATCCAGATATCATCTTTAGGGCAATCTTAGAATGCTTTGGATTGGAAGGGACCTCAGAGATCATCTAGTTCCAATCCCCCTGCCATGGGCAGGGACACCCTCCACTTGATCAGGTTGCCTAAAGCCTCTTCCAAAGTAGCCTTAAACACTTCCACGGATGGGACTTCCACAATTTCTCTGGGCAATCTGTGCCAGGGCCTCACCACCCTCATAGTGAAGAATTTCTTCCTAACATCTAACCTAAGCCTACCCTCTTCCAGCTTGAAGCCTCCAGCACTGGAACTTGAGGTGCCACATGAACATGAAATTCTCAGCAGCTGCCCATTCAAGACAGGTATAGGTCTTTCACAGCTTTACACCAGAAAATCTGACAGTGTGAGTTCCTGAGGTGTTGTGAGTTCCTGAGGTGTTAACATTTCACCAGCACCTGCTAGAAGTTGCAGTCATAAAACACAAAGTATCTCTGTAATAAAAAGTGATGGACTTTTTATCAGGCTGAGTATTATTAGTCCTTCCCCAGTTACTGCTGACCCACAGGAATAAACATGAATTTTATTCCTCATAGATACTTTCATCTTCTAGTGGCTTAAACAGATGACAGGAGCCAGGTCCTGCATACTAGTATGGGACCTTTAACACAGACAGATGAAATGAGCACACCTGAGAAAAATCATAATGAAGATGATCCCTAAACACTGCCCGTGCATTTAAATACTTCCTCCTGCTGCTACCTATGTCCATCAAAAAAGAAAAGAATCAACATTAATTCGAACAAGATTACACTAACAAGGCAGTATGGACCACCTCACCCTCATTGATATGCCAGCCACTGCCACCTGTGTGAAGAATGTGCTCCAAACAATCTGGCTAGAGTCTGCTTTTAATTATCTAGTAATGTATTTTGCAATGCAGCTGGTTGTGTTCTGTTCAACAGCTGATTTTTGCTCTGCAATAATTTGTTTTTATGATAAAAGAACTTCGAGGTCAATAAAGATGGGTTAAAAATGTTTGAATTGTTTTAAATAAGAATTTAAAAATAAAATGGATGAGTAAACAACACATTTCTCACAGTTTCATCCTAGTAGTGTGTAGACACACTTTTTGTCTTGACACTTGCAGGCTGACAGCATCTGTGCCATATTTTCTTCTGCAAGTAGCAAGCAGTGAGGGTGGAATTAATATTTGTTTAGGTCTTTTTTTAAGCTAGCTTTATATAGTACGCACCCAACAGGCATGAACAAGCTTAAATCTACATAGCCCTTGTTTTTCCTCTCCTTTTCCAATGCAAATCCTGAATGCATTTCTGATTTGTCACTATTTAACATCAGGAGACCGGGATGCTGTGCATGCCCCTCTCTACCTGTCAGTAGCAAAGATAGTTTTGAGCAGGGGCAAAACAAGGAGGGTTTCGATATGGGCCCTACCCTTGCACCAGCCTCGTAAGCATCAGATTGCATTGTCAAACAATTTAGCATTTTGTTTACCAACATTTTTTTACTGAAGGTTGCTCATTTATTGCCTCTCTGTTGTTTTCTCAGGGTAATCTTTTGGGACAGCAAGGACAGCTGGCTTCCTTCACAGCCATACTGCTCACTTGTCTGGTTGTGAATGGGCTTCTCTGGCTTTATAAAAGCTATCCCAGTTTTAGCCTTCCTAGTGAAAACAGACTGTCACACAGCTGGCTGCTAGTGCAAGCTGCATTCTGCCCCTTGCTCTGGAAGATGGGGAAGTTTCCAGAAGTAATACCAGAGGATTTCCAGAGGTATTACAGAGGATTTTGTGCGTGAGGAATACACCTCCCCAAAGCTACATTCAACAAGTACATCAGCGTTGTTTTCAGCTTAATCCCACCCGCTTCACATTCATTTGTTTTTCTTGTTTTGTGCTTGACTTTCCTACCTGACATAATTTATATCCAGATTCCAGGCTTTGGCTGACCAACCCTCCACTTCACACACAGGTCTGTGCTACCCCTTGCAATAGTAACAAGGGAGTTGGTACTAGTTAAGGACACGCTCCTGTAACTCCTCTAAGCAATCCTCTGCATCTGCTCACTGTAACACTCCAGATTTGCACAACACTGAAACAATGTTCTACTCCTAGGAAAGTCCCCATCAAAACCAAAGCAATTGCTTGCAATTCCTTACACTCTTGTACACAAGAATAGCAAAGCAATCAACACAGACTGATTTATTTTCCTTAGTCAATCGCCTCTGCCTGAGGAAAGCATGGAAGATCCCTGGAGACCAGAAAGGAGAATCTGAGAGCAATAAAAAATTAAAACCACAATTACAGATCCAAGTTCAAACATGCTTATTTGCATCCTATGCTCCACTCTGCCCTCCTTATCTAGATTTCCTGCAGAAATAAGGACACTGGATGGCTCCTTGGCCACCTCCTCATCCATTGTCATTCTCAGTTTGACAGGAGAGCTACACCAGTGGTTAGCCGCTAGTGGGTGGCTGTGCAGGAGTGAGAAAGTACACAGGCCCTGCTGAAAGGACACAGGCAGAACAGGATAAAAGAAGATCCAGGCAGTGAGAAAGCATCATAAACACTCTTAATTGCAAACAAAACTTTTGCCAATACTTAGGTCATCCTCCATATCCATCATCTTGAAGAGAAACCCTCAGGAAACCAAGCACTGCTAATTCCACTGTTCTGGTTGTAGCACGCTGCCCGTGCCTTCTTTAGACTGCCAGCTACACTTCGTTTTGCTCATGCAGCTATAAGGACTGTACAAAGTCCCTGGCAAACATTCTCCGCCTGGGAGATCCGGCATGCAACCCAAACAACTCCAGTTTGTTTCCACAGGGCAAAATCAAGGTCCTCACCCCAGTTACCAGGGACAGTGAGGCAGGCTCCAAACAAAGCAGCCATGGCACAGAACATAAATTTCTCCCATGGGTGCAGGAGCACAGGGTAACTGCAGAAATCAGAGCTGTGGTTCAGAAGGAAGGTTTTCCTTTCAGGCCCGTGTATCTTTCCAAGCAACAACCACAAAAAGCTGCAGAAGTGGATATAAATGTAATGCCTAGCCAAGGGATTAATTTGTCCATCAGACAATTCCTGCGTGCCATGCTAATTCAAGCACTGAAAGAGCAACCTGCATATGGCTGCGTGTACTGTACATGGTCTATTAATTGGCTGTTAAGGTTAGAACACTGATTAAGAAACAGGAAGACGATTTGCTACTACTTTGAGCAGCTTCAAGCAGCTTCAGTGGAGACTCCAGCTACACATTTATTTATGGTCTATTCAAGCACACTTCCACAAGAAGGGGCCAGAAAGAAAAAATAAAAGAGAGAGGAAAAAAAACCCCAAACATCCTGTAAAGTGCTTCTGTGCCAACACTGACAAACTGCTCAGCATTTCCCACTGCTGAGGTTAAGTGCTGGGTCATGTCAGACCAGACCAAACAACATTCTGAGGAAGCATTGGAACTTCACCAGGCTGCTTTTTTCCCCCTAATTTTAGGAGCCAGCCAGAGAATCTCAGAGGACAAAGCACTACTTCAGATGACCAGGTAGTCTGGATAGAGTGAGTTCAGTGACTCTATTCAGGGGGAATAAGCCGTGTCTCTGGGCAGAATTCCCCACTGCCTCGCCTCTTGTGCCTTCATACCCATGCTGCTACACGTGACAGAGTCAGAACGGCAATCTCTCTCACCTGATTTTTACAAACATAAATTAAGATGAAACTGAAGAGACTACTGCCATTCAGGCCTGCTCTTTGAACGTGTTACAGACCTGTTCCTAATGCAATGATAAAGTGTTATTGATGTCAACAGAAACAAAGGAGTACGCTGATGTATGCCTACATCAGTGGAATGCTGCTCTGTCAGATCTTTCTATTTCTATCTCTGCTATCCTGCCAGTTGCATAAATGTATTCTCACAATGATTAAATCCTTGCTTTGCACTCTCAGGGTTGCACCACACAATGTTTTGCACGTTTTTATCCAGACTGTTCAAAGCTACAGACCAAAAGAGCTGCAGAAATGCAGCTCATGGTCAAGTAATCAGGGCAGCACTAGGGAGAACCTTGTCATTTATCAGAGGACCGAAGTGCAGCCTGATTTTCCCAGCCCTTATTATAAGAAGTAATTGCTATTCTTGCATTTAGTGCAAAACCAGTTGTCTTTTCTGGTGGCTAATCTCTGGCAGATGGAGACACAAGTTTTCAGTTTCGTGCATTAATGATTCTTTAGCAATACCAAACGCAGAGCAAAGTACACATCAGTAGGACAGAGCCAATGAATAACAATGTAGTCAGATAATGCCTCACAGACATGGTTTTCTTTCACTCTATATACATGTTATTATTAGAGCTTCCCCCACTGACCACAGCCAAGGCTTTCTCACTGCCTCCCTCTCATGTGGTCAGATGTTTTCCAGAATATTGCAGCAGATTCTTTCTGTCAGATCTCTCCCATTCTGGATGAAGAAGGTCCAGAGATGAGGAGATCCCTCTTTCAAGCTGATTAGCCAGTTCGTGAGCCTAAGAAACCCTATTATTCTAAGAAATCAGGCCAAAGTACTTTTGTGATTTTCTGGGGCCTTTTTCTTTGCAGTACTTTCCCGAGCAGGAGAATTGGTCTTCTTTAGCTTCACAAGTTGCTCCAGCAACAAAGAAGATCTTTGAAAACCAGGTGTGCTTCTTAGGGATGTCTGCCAGTAACTAGCACCCAGCCCTGTGGCATCAGGGAAGGGGATATTCCAGGCCTGCAGGGACATCCCAATTTCCTCCACAACCAGGTGTGCTCTTGCCTTTGGCATAACATACAGACAAAGCACTCAGAATTAACTGTCAAAATAAATCTGAGTTACCTGTCTCAAGGTGTCCCCTAGAGTTCTGTGAAGTCACCTTTAAGTGTTGTTTTTTCTGAGATTACTCTAGATTTGTTAATTTACGTGGATCACACAAGAGGATGAGTAAACCTGCAGATAAAAGTCTTTAAAAAGAGACCCTGTAAACACTGTTTCTGAATTAAGAGGAGTGTAAAAATATTTGCATTGTTACTAGTAAATACTCTTTGAGTTTCATGAGGGAATAAATATCAGAATAGGTCCGAACACATTTCCTCTTGCATCATTGTACATACTTTTGCTGGCCACAGACAGGTAGAAGGAAGCCAGAATTGGGAATAACTCTGCTGTCCCTGTGAAACTGCAGTCAAGTCCATCAGGACCTGTTCTGCTTTAAGGAAAACACTTTGTAGCTGAAGTATAAAACAGTATATTTTGGAAAGAGGCAGCAGGTCCCTTCACAACTTAGCCTTCAGCAGTTCAATGAGTAGTTCTGCTTGGCACTGTGATTCAGGCCACTGATTATTGATTTCTTGTCCCTCTACTATTGATGGTGTTGCTGTGCCAGGTTTTGTTGTGTGGGAGCTACAAGTTATGTTTCACTTGGACAGTCTGGGCTGTTTTCTTGTTTTAACAACTCCTACCATCCCTTTGCATGCCCAGAGCATTTTTAAAAAAACTTCTTTCAGTAACAGAAAGCTTGATCAGTGAAGTCCAGCCATACCGGGCAGGATGCAGGCTCAGCCTGCAGTGATTCTTGGGAGCAGAAGCACAAGGAAATACAGCTGCAAATCTACTTGCTTGCTCACCCCCGGTTCTCTGCAACACCAGCTGCCACAGCAGCACATCGTCCAGGGGTGACAGAGGCAGCTCAGCAGTGCAGTTGCTGCCCACCAGCCAGGTGTATTGCTCTGTGACACTAAAGAATGAGCCAGGGGCTCTGCATTGTTCAGTTCCTCCTCCTTCCAGGATTTGCATGTAAATGCAATGCAGTTTTGTTTTGTTTCAAGGTGGATAAATGTATGTATGTATATATGTATGTATGTATGTATATATGTATGTATGTATGTATCTATCTATCTATCTATCTATCTATCTATCTATCTATCTTTTCCCTCTGTGTCAGTAGCAGTAGTATTCTACATTCTAGCAGGCCAATCACAGAACCATAGTATCATTTCAGTTGGAAAAGACCTTTAAGATCACCAAATCCAGCCATAGTTGGTAATACTTCTTAGTCAAACTCCCTACTCCTGATACTAAAGTACTGCTGATACTAAAAAACGTGAGTATGGGATGATGCCTGTTCCAGAAGATAGTTCTTCAGAGGGTCTCACGAGGATGCTACTGCACCGGGGTGTTACCCTGTAGGAATAAACACCGTCACTTACCTCTTACCTCTTAAATGTTACTTACATCACATTCCCAGCCCTACATGCTCTTGGCATCACCCTTAGCCTTGTACTGCTGCTGTTTCCTTCTCTCCTGCTCTCTTCATGCGCAGGCACTCCTGCACCTGCTCTAAGCTACAGAGTTTAGATACTTTTTAGAAAAAGGCAAGGGGAAGAAACACCCATCTTCAGGCTGTGACTGGAGATGATGGAGAGTACCAGAGTATTCTTTGAATGTGGTAACTTTACCTGAGTTAGCAGAATAAAGCACAGAATCACAGAATCACAAAGTTGGAAAAGACCTTTGAGATCATTGAGTCCAATCATACCTGTCCTCTACTAAACCATATCCCCAAGCACCTCATCTACCCATCTTTTTATCCAGGGTCAGTGACTCAACCCTCTCCCTGGGCAGCCTGTTCCAGTGCCCAATAACCCTTTCAGTGAAGAACTTTTTCTTAATGTCTAATCTGAACCTGCCCTGCCACAGCTTGAGCCCATTGCCCCTTGTCCTGTCACCTGTTGCTTGGGTGAAGAGACCATCACCCACCTCTCTACAACCTCCTGTCAGGTAGGTGTAGGCGATGTTAAAGCCTCCCCTCAGCCTCCTCTTCTAGAGGCTAAACAGCCCCAGCTCCCTCAGCTGCTCTTTTTAAGACTTGTTCTCTAGATTCTTCCCCAGCCAGGTTGCCCTTCTCTGGACACCCTCCAGGGCCTCAATGTCTTTCTTGTAGTGAGGGGCCCAAAACAATACAGTACTTCAGGTGCGGCCTCACCAATGCCTAGTATGGGTACACAATCAGCTCCCCAGACCTACTGGCCACACTATTTCTGATACAAGCCAGGATGCCATTGGTTTTCCTGGCCACCTGGGCACACTGCTGGCTCATGTTCAGTCTGCAGTCAACCAACATGCCCAGGTCCTTCTCTGCCTGACAGCTCTCCAGCCACTCTCCCCCAAGCCTGTAGCGCTGCATGGGGTTATGTCCCATGTGCAGCACTCTACACTTGGCCTTGCTGAACTTCATCCACATCAGGCAATGTGGAAAAAAATTGAGTTTGTGGCACAGGGCTACACACTTCTTAAACCCATAATCTGTGTTGTCTGCAGAAGTGCTTTTAGACTCCCTGATTTTGATAATCCTGCTTAACTGCAGAACTGGTTTTACATCTCCACAGCTGCCATGCCCCAAAGTATGACACAGAGCTATTCAGTTAGTTTTTGTTCAGTCTTCCTGTTATGTCCTAACTATGTAGTTAGGGTGCTATATTAGGTCTGGAGAGAGGATGATACAAACCAACAGGGAGAAAGAAAAAGGTGTACAACTCAGAAAGCCATGAATGCATCAGGCAGGATCTGCACTTACCATGCCAGAACGTTTCGTAACCTGGTCCTGGGCAGTTCTTCTGCACATCAGTGACTTGTTGGCTTAATGCTGATTTCACCACAATTTTACTTTTGCTCGTGAGGTTACCATGGAAACTTCTGTGTCTGAGACTCGGGGAAGACCCATCTGTAGGACTGGAGAATATATAAACCTCTAAGCAGGGAAGTAACAAGAAGGTGATTCAGATGTTCACTTTTTCATCAAAGCCATACCTGAATGCGTCATAGGGGGCAAGAAAGATGCCTTCTCCTTGCAGGAGCTGTGAATTACAGAAGCAGTGCACAGGCTAGTTAAGAATTTGCTAAACTGAAATCTAGACAGTGGTGGGAAGACATCTTCTTGCCTGAAAATATTTGATTATTAACATCATCCTGGAGCCTGATAAACACCCAGCTTTCCCAACTTCTGGCTTTCCTAGCCTTGAGACCACAATCAACTTCCCTTCCTAGTAGCACTAATTAGATTTAGCCTGTATCTCATAACACAAGAACTCTTGTCTTCCCACACTATTCTCTTCCCCACTTCTTCCTTCTCTACTTCATACAGTTCAATGAATCAGAATTTGATTTGCTGGTGCGGCCTAATACGTGCACTTAGGGATGCACCATCTGGTACTTCTGCTTTCTCTGCAAGTGTGAGATATGCCACCCATGCCCAACAGACAGCTACAAGCAGCACGACAGAGTGTCTCTTTACTCTGTGGGCCGCTGGCAGAAGACTGGGGAATGAGGTGCTGCACAAGTGGACTTGCTTCCTTTCCTTGGTTGTTCACCACCACACTTAATACCAAAAAAACTTCAGTGTGTCCGTTTAATAAATAGGGTGAAATACTCTATGTGGTCATCTGGATTAAATCATTGGTGCTCCTAAGGAAATTAAAGCATTAAGCTACTTGCTTAGGAAAGTACCTTATTCTCTCCTCTCTCTCCTCTACAGCATCTGTGGCAGCTTTTCTGTTGACTGGTAGTTGCAAGTTCACAGTATCAGCTGTATTGAGTCAGTCTGGGGAGTAACACTGAGGACTGCACTCATTCCTTCCTGAGAACACAAACCAACACACTGAATGAATTGGCTGTGCTCCTCAGTGACCTTGGGGGGGGCACAATTTCAGTATAACGCTCCCTACTTAAAACATGCACTTTTTTTCCCAGGGAAAGGCACCATACTACCTTATTTCAATGATGTCTCAGGAGACTGGAGGTTAAAATCATGCCATCTGTAATTAGCCTTCACAGGATGCAGCAGACACAGCCTGCATTCAGACAAACAGAAAACAACTATTTCTACTGTTAACTAGGCCCTTCGATCATATTATTGCCTAATAAGTTGTCATTATTATTTTATAATAATAAATAGTGTTGCAAAATTTTCTTTTCTTTTTGCTGAGTTATTTATGTTGTCAAGGTTCCATGGAAGTACTGGAGTCTTCACTGGTCAGGTATTTGCACAAGGAAAGCTTCTGATTGAGTTTATGAGCAAGACAGTGAGAAGCAGAAGTTTCTGCAGAAGATAAAGAGAAAATGACACCTGGTAATGTGAGAAAGGCAGCTCACAGGGATGGACACTGTCAGGGAAGTCACTTTGCATCAAATCACTGCATCAGAAGAGATACGAGACCAGGGCTGCTTCATACATGGTGCATCTGAACTTCCCCAGTCAAATACATGGCATTTTGGTCATGCATTCATCCTAGTGATGACACAAATTCATTATTATTATTATTAGTCTTTTCTCCAAATTTGGAAAGTTTTCATTCTGCCCTCTTCCTTCCCCACCTCTTCTTTCCCCACTCATTTTCCTGTCAAAATACAGAGTTTGCCTTACAAAATTTGTCAAACTGCCTCTATCCAGCCATCAAATTGGGAAGTTATTCTCCCAGATCCACTTAGGAAAAGAAATCTTTTGGGAAAGGGACTTCCAGTATCTTTGCTGTGCTGCTGCATGTCAACATGCAGCAACTCTAGAGCACAGGCTTTTGCCTTTTGCTCTCAGTATAACAGCACTGACGAGAACTTACTGCAAGATTCAGGGACCTTATTATGGTGCTGACTATTAATAATTGCTAGATAAATTTAAAAAGGTAGCAGGAAAAAACCACTTTAGGATATTCAAAATTACCAACATATGACTAACTTTCTAACCCAGGTTACCAAGTCATGTTTTACAGGATATTCCATCACCTGTAGAGAGACTGGAACACGTAATTTCTACACCACAGAAAGGACACTTTGGAGAATTTTGGCAGAGATTGTCACAGGAAGTGTGGTATGCTCATCAGATGCAGAGCTGGAACACGATGAGGACCTGGGGATTTTCAGGAAGTCCAAAGGGAACCCTTCATGGCAACATAAACACAAATGCCCCAATGCTGCTTTAATTTGCACCAAAGGACAGAGAATTCTCTGAGAAATGACTGGCAGATAAAAGGCAGGCTGGAGCCACTTTGGGTGCCATATATCAGGGTCTAATCATCAAAAAGACTGGAAGGAAGATTGACTACAAATGGAAAAGGACCACTTTATAGGTAATTTACATTGAATAATCTCCTTCACTTGTTCTAACACAGAAAACTTACAAATACCATACAATTCAAAATACTGCTGAATAATGCTAAAAGGTTGGCAATTGTGAAAGGGCTGATGGCAAATACAGAGAACAGCAGTAGTTCTGCAAGAGTAAAGTACCACTTTGAAGAACACTTACAAGAAAAAAAATCAGGTCCTACAAGAAGAGTCACTGTGCCCTGGTGCTACTAATTGCAAGGATTTCTATTTAAATATGTACTTTCCCACGGTTTCCAGGAGTTGAGAAATGTGCTTCATTTCCTTTCAGCCTCCTTGACATTTTCTGGTACTGTTCTCATGTTATCTACATAATTTGGAACCTTTTTAGCTGTTTGCTTCACATGATAATGTCTGCTTATAACAGTATTTGAGTAGCTTAACATTTTAGATTTCCCAGGAATATGCAATTGTTTTACTATGTGACTACTCTCCTGGTATTCAAACATGGTGCATCCGTGCCTGTTTTTCAGTCTTGGAGTTGACCATGACAGATGTTCGCAGTTTGTCCTGTGTTATGCTTTGTTAAAGGGGTTTGGTTGGGAAGCGGAGAGCCCAGCTTTCAGTTCGACTTACCTGGAATGCCCCACTCTGAGGACCGAGTGTGTCGTGGTTTCACCCCGGCTGTGGGCTGAGATCCACGCAGCTGCCTGCTCCTTAAAGTAAAAGAGCAGGGGAAAAGGGAAAAAGGGGGAAACAAGGGAAGGGAAAAGGAAGGGACAAATAACTCCAAAACCAATAAACTAAGAGGCCCGTGGGTTGGGATAAGGATAGTTTACTAAGATAAAAGAAAGATAAAATATAACAATGCTAACAGGACTTTAGAGCAAAAGAATATGAAACTATTGATACACAATGCAGTTTCTCCCCGACCCACACAACTCAGGCCGTACCACCCAGAGCTGTCCCGGAACCCGACCGTCCCCCCAAGAAGCACGCGTCCCGAGACCGCCCCTCTCCTTCTTCCCAACAGCCCCCCGTTTTATCTAGGCAGGACGTAATTGGCATGGAATACTCTCTTTGGCCCCTCTGGGTCACCTGTCCTGGCTTCGCCCCTCCTTTCTCAAGAATAGAGAAAAAGAAGAAGCTAAGAAAGTCCTTGACTGTCTGACTGCAACTAAGAACATCAGGGTGTTATCAGCACTGCTTTCATTTTAACTCCCAAACACAGCACTCCATCAGCTGCTACAAATGAAGTTAACTCTATCCTGACTGAAACCAGGACATTCCACCCCTTATTCCATACCATTTACGTCATGACTAGGTCCAACCATTGTTTCAGACACACACATATGTATTATTCCCTTAGTCTATGGACCATTCATCTGAGTTTTGTTGAGTAAATGATTTAGTCCATGATTTTCAGGCTTCATTCATTGTAACAGTCTCTCATGGTGTCACCATTGGATCGTTGCATGCTGCATCTCAGGCGCTCGACCGATGCATCTGACATGGTCCATGGTCATAGTCTGTGAATCAAAAGTGTTCATTTTCAAAGGGGAAGAGGAAAAAGTTCTTATGATGGCAGGTCTTGGTCCCATCATCGTGGCAGTCTTCCTTCATTGTCGTGTATGATTCCAGCTGTAACTCCATTGGTAAAACAAACAACAACATACAGCAATTATAGTAATAATGAATATACAGTAATGGGTTATTTAGTACTTATTATAATACAATTTCTACTTTACTAATTACATTGGCTATTTTCACCTAATATCAAATCCCTTTGAGGTACACATCGAACTTCTCCGTCCTTCTGCATTACCCACCAAGTACAACCAGGTCCTTGAGCAAAAACAATTCCCGACATAGGTTTACCTTTACCTGAAGCAGGGATGACCCAAACCGTCTTCCCTAATATACTCTTCATATGCACCACTGGGACTCTGTCTCCTTCTACAGTACGTGGAAATTTTGACTGGGCAGGGCCAGCCCGATTGGTAGAACCCCTAGAGTTAACTAACCACGTGGCTTTGGCCAAATGTGTATCCCAGTGTTTGAATGTTCCACCACCCATTGCTTTTAGGGTAGTCTTTAAGAGTCCATTGTATCGTTCAATTTTCCCAGAGGCTGGTGCATGATAAGGAATGTGGTACACCCATTCAATGCCATGCTCTTTGGCCCAGGTATCTATGAGAGCATTTCGGAAATGAGTCCCATTGTCTGACTCAATTCTTTCTGGGGTACCGTGTCGCCACAGGACTTGCGTTTCAAGGCCCAGGATTGTACTCCGGGCAGTAGCATGGGATACTGGATATGTTTCTAGCCAGCCGGTGGTTGCCTCCACCATGGTAAGCACGTAGTGTTTGCCATGGCGGGTTTGTGGGAGGGTGATGTAATCTATCTGCCAGGCCTCCCCATATTTATATTTCATCCACCGTCCTCCATACCAAAGCGGCTTCAACCGCTTCGCTTGCTTAATTGCGGCACACGTCTCACACTCATGGATAACTTGTGCAATAGCATCCATGGTTAAATCCACCCCTCGATCTCGAGCCCATCTATATGTTGCATCTCTCCCTTGATGACCTGAGGAATCATGAGCCCATCGAGCTAGGAATAGTTCACCTTTATGTTGCCAATCTAGATCTACCTGAGCCACTTCAATCCTAGCAGCCTTATCTACCTGATGGTTGTTTTGATGTTCCTCCATGGCTCGACTCTTAGGTACATGGGCATCAACATGACGTACCTTTACAACAAACTTCTCTAATCGGGCAGCAATGTCTTGCCATAAGTCTGCAGCCCATATGGGTTTGCCTCTACGCTGCCAGTTGTTCTTTTTCCACTGTTGCAACCAACCCCACAGGGCATTAGCTACCATCCATGAATCAGTATAAAGGTAGAGCATTGGCCACTTTTCTCTCTCAGCAATGTCCAAAGCTAACTGGATGGCTTTTACCTCAGCAAATTGGCTTGATTCACCTTTTCCTTCAGTGGCTTCTGCTACTTGTCTTGTAGGACTCCATACAGCAGCTTTCCATCTTCGGTGCCTTCCCACAATGCGACAGGAGCCATCGGTGAACAGGGCATATCGTTTCTCATTCTCTGGCAGTTTGTTGTAAGGTGGGGCTTCTTCAGCGCGTGTCACCTCCTCATCCTCTGGTGACATCCCAAAATCTTTGCTTTCTGGCCAGTCTGTGATCACTTCCACGATTCCTGGGCGATTAGGGTTTCCTATTCGAGCCCGCTGAGTAATTAGTGCAACCCACTTGCTCCATGTAGCATCAGTGGCATGATGTGTAGAAGGGACCTTCCCTTTGAACATCCAGCCCAGCACCGGCAGTCGAGGTGCCAGGAGGAGCTGGGCTTCAGTTCCAATCACTTCTGAAGCGGCTCGAACCCCTTCATAGGCGGCCAGTATTTCCTTTTCTGTTGGAGTATAATTGGCCTCAGATCCTTTGTAGGCCCGACTCCAAAACCCCAGCGGTCGACCTCTAGTCTCCCCTTGTGCTTTCTGCCAGAGACTCCAGGTAGGGCCATTTTCCCCGGCTGCAGTGTAAAGCACATTTTTAACATCTGTCCCTGTCCGGACAGGCCCAAGGGCCACTGCATGGACTATCTCACGCTTGATCTGCTCAAAGGCTTGCTGCTGCTCAGGGCCCCATTGGAAATCATTCTTCTTCCGAGTTACGTGGTAGAGTGGGCTCACAATGAGACTGTAGTTTGGGACATGCATTCGCCAAAAACCTATAACACCTAAGAAAGCTTGTGTTTCCTTTTTGTTGCTTGGTGGAGACATAGCTGCTATTTTATTGATAATGTCCATTGGGATCTGACGACGCCCATCCTGCCATTTTATTCCTAAAAACTGGATTTCTCTTGTAGGCCCCTTGACTTTACTTTGCTTTATAGCAAAACCAGCTTCCAAAAGGATTTGAATTATCCTTTTTCCTTTCTCAAATACTTCCTCTGCTGTATTGCCCCATACAATGATGTCATCAATGTACTGCAGGTATTCTGGGGCTCCACCCTTTTCCAGTGTGGTCTGGATTAGTCCATGGCAAATGGTAGGGCTGTGTTTCCACCCCTGGGGCAGACGATTCCATGTGTATTGGATGCCCCTCCAAGTGAAAGCAAACTGTGGCCTGCACTCTGGCGCCAGTGGTATTGAGAAGAAAGCATTTGCAATGTCAATTGTGGCATACCACCTGGCTGCCTTTGACTCCAATTCATACTGGAGTTCCAACATGTCTGGTACAGCAGCACTCATACCTGGAGTGACTTCGTTTAGGCCACGATAATCCACTGTCAGCCTCCACTCTCCATCGGACTTCCGCACTGGCCATATGGGACTGTTAAAGGGTGAGCGGGTTCGGCTGATCACCCCTTGATTCTCCAGTTGACGAATCAGCTTATGGATGGGGATCAGGGAATCCCGGTTAGTGCGGTATTGTTTCCTGTGCACTGTCATTATAGCAATTGGCACTTGCTGTTCTTCAACCTTCAACAACCCCACAACAGAAGGATCATCTGAGAGTCCAGGCAAGGTACGCAATTGCTCAATGCCTTCTGTCTCCAAAGCAGCTATTCCAAAAGCCCACCGGTACCCTTTCGGGTCTTTAAAATAACCTCTACGGAGGTAATCTATACCTAAAATGCATGGAGCTTCTGGGCCAGTCACAATTGGGTGTTTCTCCCAGTCCTTCCCAGTTAAGCTCACTTCAGCCTCTAACACAGTCAATTGTTGTGAGCCCCCTGTCACTCCAGAAATGCTGACAGGTTCTGTCCCTACATGATTCGATGGCATTAGAGTACACTGGGCACCAGTATCCACCAGAGCCTTGTACTCCTGTGGGTCTGACGTACCAGGCCATCGGATCCACACAGTCCAATAAGCACGGTTATCCCTCTCCTCCACCTGGCTGGAGGCAGGGCTCCTCTATTGTTGCTGATCATATTGGCTGCTCACTGGTGCAGCCTTCTTCCTGGCAAAATCGCGTTGTGCGGTTCTTTTACCTCGCAGCTCATTTACTCGTGCCTGGAGGGCTGAGGTGGGCTGCCTATGCCACTTCCTCATGTCCTCACCATGGTCACACAGTTCAAACCACAGCTGCTGTCTCAGCGTGTCTCGTGGTGTGCACCTTCTGCATCCTCCCTTCTGGGATGATGGACGCTTTCTCCCAGTAGCTGCAACCTCACACAACGATACGGGTTGGGAGTTGCACAAATTTTTGTCAAGTCGTTCGACCAGCTTCTCTACTGCTGCAATCACAGATTGGGAAACATTGTCCTGATATTTCCGGAGTCGGCAGGACACTTCACTTACAGTTGGTGGATACATATTATCCCAGTCTATTGATGCTAATGAATTGGTGTGCCCTGCTGGTGCACTTCGTACAACCTTACGCCACATATCTGCGGTGCATACAACTTCATCAGGGTCAGACTGCCATTTGCCCAGATCATAATAAATGATCTCCCGTACAGCTAATTCTCTCAGGTACTGGATAACTGCCTCTATGTTGTTACACTTGGGTGACTGACATGTAATATAGTCCTTTATGGGATACCTTTCCTCCACACTTGACAGGAGTCGCCTCCAGAGGCTGAGGGTTTCTGGCTTTTTCCCAATTTCCTTGTCAATGCCTCCTTCTCTAGCTAGGGATCCCAACTGCTTGGCCTCTCTGCCATCTAATTCCAGACTATCGGCCCCTTGATCCCAGCATCGGAGCAACCAAGTGATGATGTGCTCACCTGGGCGGCGGCTGAAATCTTTTCGAACCTCACGCAACTCACTCAGGGTCAGGGATCGTGTGACAACCTCTGATTCTGCCTCATCCTGAAATGCCTGAGATGGCCCTGCTCTATCCTGAGGGGCTTGAGATGGCCCTGCTTTATCCTGAGGTGCTTGAGATGGCCCTGCTCCATCCTGAGATGCTTGAGATGACCTCGAGTCATCCTGACATGCTCCAGATGGCCCTGATTCATCCTCATCCTTCACTACACGAACTGATTTCTTTTGTTTCCTCTTTTGTACAGGAGCAACAGACACTGGCGGGGGTTGGTTTTTTGTTTTATCATCAGTATCTGCTGTAGGGGTTGCAGTAGCTGCAGCATCAGTTGGACAAGTTGCAGTAGCCACAGTGCTAGTCATAGTGGCCTTAGTGCTAGTCACAGTGGTTACAGTAGCTGCAGTGCCAGTCATTGGGGTTGCAGCAGCTGCAGTCTTTGCTGGTCTGTTTTCATTCTTTTCCTTCTGACAGTGCTGACAGTACTGACAGTGCTGCCTGGTATCAAGCAATGTTTTGTAAATAGTGGCCAGGGCCCAGCACAGTGCAGTAAGGTGTGTATCTCTGGCAAGCTTAGAGCAATTTCTTTTCAGATATGCAGTCACTTTTTCAGGGTCTTGTAACTGCTCAGGAGTGAAACTCCAAACCACCGGAGTTAAGAAAGTGCCTAGGTACTTGCCCATGCTCTGCCACTTGCCCTGCCACTCACGATTATCTGGCCTCACAGAAAAATCTTGAGTGGTATTCATAAACCTCTGCTTAATATTTGACAACAACTGAACCGTCTGCACCAAACTGAAAAACAGCAAAATGCTAGTTGGAATATCCCAGGGATACTGAAAGTTTTTAAAGACTGCTAGCAGAGCTGTTGTATTTATCCCAAAGGAAAAGAAAGCAGAACTCCCACCATGCCAGCTGCCGTTACTAAACCCTCCCTGTCCAAGGAATGGACAGGGCAGCAAGCTCTCATACCAGTACCAGCACAAGTTCACGATCCTCGATATTATTGTATCATCGACTGTTATCATAAAAGACAAGAACAGGACCAGGAAACGCAGCCTCGATATGGTAAAAAATCCTGCCAGGATTGCATACAGCGTACGGTACTTTCGCGGCCACAGCTGTGACCACAGCCATGTGAATAAATACCACAGCATCGTGATCGGAGACTGCTTAAACAACAATACTTATCACAACTTTGTCTTAATTACTATAGGGTCAGATCTACCGTTATCCCAACCTTTCAGGCCCCACGTTGGGCGCCAAAAAGACTGTCGTGGTTTCACCCCGGCTGTGGGCTGAGATCCACGCAGCTGCCTGCTCCTTAAAGTAAAAGAGCAGGGGAAGAGGGAAAAAGGGGGAAACAAGGGAAGGGAAAAGGAAGGGGCAAATAACTCCAAAACCAATAAACTAAGAGGCCCGTGGGTTGGGATAAGGATAGTTTACTAAGATAAAAGAAAGATAAAATATAACAATGCTAACAGGACTTTAGAGCAAAAGAATATGAAACTATTGATACACAATGCAGTTTCTCACCGAACCACACAACTCAGGCCGTACCACCCAGAGCTGTCCCGGAACCCGACCGTCCCCCCAAGAAGCACGCGTCCCGAGACCGCCCCTCTCCTTCTTCCCAACAGCCCCCCGTTTTATCTAGGCAGGACGTAATTGGCATGGAATACTCTCTTTGGCCCCTCTGGGTCACCTGTCCTGGCTTCGCCCCTCCTTTCTCAAGAATAGAGAAAAAGAAGAAGCTAAGAAAGTCCTTGACTGTCTGACTGCAACTAAGAACATCAGGGTGTTATCAGCACTGCTTTCATTTTAACTCCCAAACACAGCACTCCATCAGCTGCTACAAATGAAGTTAACTCTATCCTGACTGAAACCAGGACAGAGTGGAAACCTTTGGAGCTGCAAAACAGAGGGAGTGCAGGAGAGCTGTGAGCTGGGCACCCAGGTATAGATTGGAAGGTACACGAAAAGAACAATGACGAGGCCAAATTACTTTCTTGGCATGGAGTACTGAGAAGAATATAGCAATACACAAAGGTTCTTCTGGCTCCAAAGCAAGGAAATGTAAAGGCACTCATGGAATAGGTTAAATACCCTACAGCTATTGCATTATAAAACTTAAAGCACAACCACCACATTCCCTTTCTGCATTTGAACTTTTGCATCTGAAAGATGCCTCCCTTAGTCCTGATCAGAAGCAACAGGAGTATTAAAAGACATATCAGCAGTCTGATAATGAAGGTTTTCTTGAACATCATTTAGATTGTAGGTGGAAGTTTTAAATTACAGTTTGTTCTAGAAGGTAAAAGTCACAAATGTTAACAACAGCCTTTCACTATCAACCCAAAATATCTAGTAAGATTTAATCTCAGACTCTAACTTAACATCTCAGATTTTACAGAAAGCAGTACCTTCCTGAATTGTTCTCAATGACACAGGAATTGCTGATTCACATAGGTGAGTCGGTCTCTGTCTTGCTGCCTCCAACATGTCGATCCAGGGCAGCATGCACCTGGAGCCTGTGGGCTGCAACATCGTTGTTAACAGCTGGTTACATCTGCAGCATCACTTCTGTTTGCTCCGAATTCTGGGATACATGGACAAATATGGAACCAAAACACCATCTCAACCATACTGACTAATGATCCAGCGCCCCAGATGATCACAGAACCATGGAATAACACCTAGCAGTACTTTATTTTTTAATATACATCTTTTTGTGGATAAGCTTAAAAAATCAGAGAGTTACAGCAGAGCGAAAGGAAGAAACCCTGTGCCCCAGGAGGAAAGGCACAGTACCTATTTGCAAGGTTGGGGTCAGTGTTTTGCTGACCAAGTTCCTGAAGAAACAGCACCTTGGACCCCCAAGGATTCCAGAAAAAGTCCACTTTCTTTCATAATCAGCTTTGTGGAGATTAGAAGGACTCATACATATGCAACTCTATTTGCATCTAAAATGTAAAGCAGAATGCCATTCATTATAAAAAAGTCAGTATGTTGTAGAATATTTGCTCCAGGAATCACTTCTCCATGGAATCTATTGGAATATTACTTCCCATAGGGTTTCCCGTACAAATAAGAACCACAGAAAAATCAGCTTAGACTAGTGTAAAGCTATTTGAATTCCAGCTTCAGTGATTTCTTCTCTTTTTTTTCACAGGTGCAAATAAATGCAAACATTTTGCTGGTTTCTGCCAGCACAAGATTTAGCTGTTCTCCATTGGACACATGGCTTTTCCCACTCCCTCTCCAGTGTGCCTGGCTGGGCATTTAAACAAACGAGACCCTAAATAATAGACTCCTTGAGGAGTATCCTGGATTATAAGCACATTAGGTCAAATCAGGAGGTCAGACGTATCACGTTCCGTGACAGCCTCTAGCTGCAGAGACCATCAGCTCTGCTGCCTGGGAATTTCCTCAGCTGCTGCCCTCACCAATTTACATTTCATTGTTGCAAAGGAAAATAATAGTACAAAAGCTCACAGTGGCGTTGGGCCACCTAGGAATTTGCAGACAACAGCAGAAGTATACTGACACTGTGATGACTGATTCTGTACAGGACTGGCACAACAAGCTGCCAAGGGGCAAGATCCCTGTAGAGGCACCACTGTGACATTAGAATTCACGTGGAAGCTCAATTACAGTGCATCCCCTGTGTGCTCTTGGGAGATCCAGCTTCTGCCTTACGTGACTTCAGAGGGAAAATATTCTGCTTTTTGGGAAAGTCACTTTGAAATGAGTGAGGAGAACAGGACCTAATCCTGGTTTTGTCCCTTCCTCATGCTCCTTTCCCCACTTTGTATTGTTTTGGAGTGGTTCTTCCCTACTCCCTAATTAAACCTGCTTGTATTCCCAATAACGGACTAAATTGGATCCCAGCTTGCAGGCATCATCAAAGAGGGCGAGGGGATGGAATGTGAAGTGGCGGGTGATTTCCAGGAGCAGCTGTGTTCCCAGAGCTGTTCCCACCTGATTAAATGCCTGCTCAGGAGGAGGTTGGCTTCTCTGCTTGCTTGGTGTTCCCCACCAAAACCTCCAAGACCTATGCATTGCCCATCTTTACTGCTTCACAGGCAGCTGAGCAGAAGACATTTGTAACTGAACTTCTGAAAAGAAGTTGAAATAATGCATCTTAAAATACTTTAAATTACCATTTTGTCAGCACCATTGCCAGTTAGAGTTTGTGCAGGTAGTGAAAGGGACATCTCAATGTCATTAGCAGAGCCAGAGAGGACCTAACCATTCTTGCTTAGGTGAGATTTGAGACATTCTTTCTATGGGCATCAGTTGTTCCCACAGGCCTTTAATCAGCGAAACACTCACCATTGAAGCAGCAGTATTGAAACTGTGCAGCAGCTCTTCTGAAGTCACCTGGTGTTGCTTACATCTGCTGCCCAAAGAGGTTTCAGCTCAGCAGTGGTCTGGGTAGAGCTTCCCTCCTCAGAAGTTTTGCTGGCAATTGTACCCATACCATGAATCCTGGATGTGTTTTCAGGAGACACCATTTCAGCATCTCACATCAGTTATTTTTAACAGACTTCCATGTTTCTTGTTGTTTCCCACTTTCAAGACTTTTACCTTTTATATTTATGCCATTGATCTGCCCCTGGGCAGCTGAAACTGCCTTGGGGCTGACCACTGACCTGGGCAGTAACCGGACTCCTGGGAGGGGGATTAGATTAAAAAATGGGAAGCTTCTTATTAAAAATTCATCGCTTCCCATGTTCCCTACCTGCTTCTCTTATCTCCCTCCTTCCCATCTGCATTCCCTTCCCTTCTCTTCTCTTCCCTTTCCTTCCCTTCCCCTTTTACCTTTTCCCTTTCCTGCCTTCTTGCCTTTTTCTTCCTTCTCTTTTGTCTCCTTTCTCTTTCCCTCCCTCCCTCCACTCTTTCTCTACCTCCACCTCTTTCTCTTTCTCCTCTCCACAGACCTCCAGCCTTGTCTCCAGGTAAATATTGACACTGACTTATTTTCTTTCCATCCCTCCTGACAGAGTTTATGTTCTTCACAACACATTAGAGAGACCTGTACGTACATATATGTCTCTATGGCTACAGACATGTATGGTATAGCCTGCTTCAGAAAGGGAGAAAAGCCCAGTGCCTCCTTTTGGGAGAGATGGGGAACACCTCCTATTTCAGTGCAGATCTCTGCAGCTGCCTGTCTCTGGGATGCGGCGTGGAGGGTGCTGACATCAGCAGCTGCTGCTGTCTGCCCCCAGCCCTTCTCCCACCTGCACTGGCTGCCTGCGGGCAGTCTCCCCTCAGGAATGTGAACTCGCGCTGAGAAATCCTGCCCCAGCCATCTGCAGGGACCCCAGGCAGCGTCCCAGCTTGCCCTCCCTCCCCATGGGTGTCCTTCATCTGGGCTCAGGGTGAAGGAGCATCGAGGCCACCTGCATCCCTCCTGCCTGCTCTGACGTGAGGATGGTGCCACAGCCGCGCACTGCAGAAGCCAACACCTAACCTCAGCAGCCCCTCCTTAATTACATCTTCCCCTGCCACGTCTCTTTTTTCATTTGCAGTTCCCAGATTCCTCCACAGGCAGCTATCCCTTTGATTCCTCCTGGAAAGCGAGATGTATATATAGCGCAGGGCTATAAATAAGACCAGCAATGTCACAGTAACCATGGCAACTGCTAGGCTTCAAACACAGGCGTGTGTGGGATTTACAGGAGGCTGCCCTCCACTTTACAGCCACAAGATCTGTCCTTTCTGGAATGGCACGGAACGGAACTTGGGTCTCTCACCTGGCACAAAAACTCCTTTCATTAAATACTGAGCATGGAACTGGAGGGTATTTTCCTTTTTCCAATTTAAAAGGAGTGTTGAAAAGAATGCTTGAAAAGTGGTACCTTCTTTGGATGCTGATCCCAATGACAGTCAGAAAACTCTTCCATTCCAGAGAAGGGGAGCGGCATTCCTGCTCACCACCCTTTGTGTCTGTCATGTCCCATCTCTTCTTGTGAGGGATAATTCAGTTCCCTGCAAGGATAGAACAGATCCATCCTGAGGCATCTGATGCATTCTGCCAGCATCCTGTGCCGGGCAGAGCATTTCTCAAAAGAAGGTTCTCAAAAAAAGGTTCCATTTCTCAAAAGAAAACACAGCAGCTGAAATTCCAAGAAGACTCAGCTGGGACCTGCCGAGAGTTCTGCAGTAAAAAGGTGCTGCTCAGTTCCCCTGGAGAAGCTGTGACTCAGGACATGTGTGCACGTGAGACAGAGGCAGCCCTTGGGGACCTTTCCAGCCTCTGCAGCAAGGCACCGAGATGTCCTGGCTGTGGCAACAGTGCTGGTGTCCCTTGCTGTGTGTCCCTGGAGTTTCTCCCCACCGTGATTCACTGCTCTGCCCTCAAAGAAGCACAAATACCAAAGTCCAGAGCAATCCCACAGGCAGCGGTACTGTAGCGTCTTTGGGGGGGATGGCCCAGCCTGGAGAAAATATAGCCTCCACACCCTTCTTTTACAGACAGTTCTCAGGCCTGGGGCTGGCACCGACCTGCCAGGCTCATGTGCCAAGGCACCAGCAACATATCTCCCAATTGCTGACATTTATTACCCATGACAAAACATGGGTATACTCTCGTGTTAGGAAAAGCTCTCTGCCAGAGAGCAGTTGCCCCATCATTCATCTTGTCGTCTGCATCCAGACAAAAGCAACGCTGGTCGATGCTGTGAACCACCTCAGGACAAAGACAAGTGAAGCCGCTTCAGACACTCACTTCCCAGGTGCTTTCCTTCTCCTTACAGGACAGAGCCAGTTTCTTCTTTTCAACTGACAAAAAGTCATACAAGATGCTGATTTCCACTGGCTGAGCTAGAAGAAATTGCCACTAGCAGGGCAAAGAGAAGGAGATGGTGGTGGAGTGTCTTTTTGTCCACTCTCACCATAGGTCTGGGTCCACTCAGGCATTCTGGCTGCTCATGACAGAGGGGAAATGGTGTGAAACTGAGTGCACAGGTTGACCAAGGCACGCTGCAGTAAATGCTAAGGCAGTAATTAAGTTAATTGAGCTTTGGATCTGACCCATGAATGGCTTCTACATCTTAGTGTGATGATTTTGCGTGTTGCTAATTTGACTAATTAATTTGACTAATTCTATGTATTGATGTTGGAGAAGCAAATGTTTAATTTCAAAGCTAATTAAAGAACATCGGGCGGTGGTCAAAAAATACAGCAGGGTGAGATGGGTATTTGCCCAAGTCCTGGTTTCAGCAGGGAGAAAATTAATTTTCTTCCCAGCAGCTGTAGTGCTGTGGTTTGGTTTGATACACGCTGATGCTTTGAGCTGTTGCAAATCAGTCAAGGACTTTCAGCTTCTCGTCCTGCCTGGCTAACGAGAAGGTGGGGAGTGCACAAGAAGGTGGGAGGGGACACAGCTGGGACAGCTGGCCCAAACTGGACCAAGGGATATTCTATAATATATGATGTCATGCTCACTATGTTACCGGGGGGTGGTCTGAGAGGCAGAACAGCTCAGGGTTTTGTGGAGCATCCGTTTTGGGTGGTGAGAAACTGTGCTGTGCATCACTTGTTTTGTTGTTGTTGTTTTTGATATCATCATCATCATCATCATCATCATCATCATCATCATCACTGTATTTGTGGTGGTGATAATGATGAAGATGTTCCTTTTCTGTCCTATTAAACTGTCTTTATCTCAGCCCACAAGTTTGGGTTCCTTTTTCCTTTTGAATGCTTCTCCCATCCCACTGGGATGGATTACTAATGTTGATTCTTTTCTATGAAGCTGTTGGTGAAGCTCCCCTCTTTCCTACAGTTAGCAATTAGGACATTTCATTTCCCCTTGTTGAAAGCTCCCCTGTTGGTGAAGCTCCCCTCTTTCCTACAGTTAGCAATTAGGACATTTCATTTCCCCTTGTTGAAAGGAGTTTGGACTTTGTGGCTCAGAACGTTGAGAGTATTTAAACCTAAGTGCTGACACCTAGCCAGATGCTTTTAATCTGGCCATAAAAGCTTACTTTGGGAGGATACAAACTAGATGAAGATTGGATTGCTTCTTCAAAGACTTTGATTGGAAGTACCTCAGGAAATTTCTCTCTGTCATTAGCTACAGCAATAAATTGGGCAGGCTACATTGCTTCTGCAGCCCCTGGTAGCCATTAAAGCAATCACCAGGAGAAGCTGGAAGAGTGCTTGCGCTGCAGTTTGTAGAATTGATGTTTTCAGGAAGCAAGTGAAGGAGAGCGTGTGCTTAACATTCACAAGTACGTAGGCAGTCGCTAGCTGAGATACGGAGAGGAATGCGCAGCCTTCTTCCACCTGGAGCTGTGACCACTAGCCCTTGGTCATTGTCACTGAAGAAGGAGCAGGGCCCAAGCCAAGGACACATTTCTGCAAACCTCACTCTACAACATTCATCTTGATGACTGTAGCATGCCCCGAGTTTTTAAACACTTGGCACTGAAAGATCCCGATCGGACTGAGAGAGTTGGGCTGAATTCAGGCTATAGCCGAGATCCGTTCATTCCACCCACTCCCTCAGAGGCTGATCCACTCGTCTGGCCACAGAAATTAAGAAGTTAAAACTGATGTGGGAAGAGATAAGCCGCCATGCTACAATGCACTACACGGTTGGGGTGACTCCTGCTCTGTACTTAGACCTCTGGGTGGTCTTCCCTGCAGTCATGTCCTTTTGAGAAGGTCTCTCCCCATTATGTTGTGGGGTGGTAAGTGGTCTCATCACCTCTGCTACGAATCTGTTCTCATGTGACGGGGTCTGTCCTGGGCCCTTACAGCGCTGTGGAACCTAGCTGAAGATTCACAACTGACTTCAGTGACAGGCACATCGAGCCCAGCTCCTCCTCATCTGTCACCCCTTGCCCAAGATGTAAGGACAAGTTTCACTGTTGCACTGCAACGCTCCCCATGCCCATGGGGCCACGTGACCGATACGCTGCAGTGTGTTTGCCTAGTGGCTCAGGAAAGAGATAAGAACAGGTCTCTCCAGCTTCAGGCTACTGTCAAACACAAGGATGAGAGAAGTACAGCCTCTGGTGAGATGTACAGTCACTGCCCGGTGAAGGCAGAAATGAGAAATACTGTAAAGCAGTGTAGGAAAACCAAGAGGGAAGCAATTCCCCCTGGACATTGCACTGACTGCGTTCTTCTCTCAAAACCAGGTTTAAAATTCAGTCTTGAATTTTTTGTTTGCTTGGTTTAGTTTAGGGGGTTTGCAAACCGATTATCTGGATGGAAAAAATAACTAAAAGGGTCATTTGAAAATTTGGGGCTGATTTTCACTTTTTTAAACCTCCAGATCAAAACACAAATCTCTTTGGTACAAACTCACTCGCTTTCCAGGAGCCTCCCTTTCTTTTGACATCAGGATGACTTGAGGGCGTGTATCCTACCACACCTAGCTCATGCCAAGTTGTCATGCCTTTGCATCTTGACAGGAGGCAGTATCTATCCTCCTATGATTCCTTCCTAAGTCACAGTGGAGAGGAGCCTTGGCCGTGCTTATTGATCAACACCACACGAAAGTAGCAGAATGGCTGGATAATGGTGGATAATACTGCCTGAAGATCAACACCAAAAAGCCGCCACTCAGAGTGCTCAGCTATGCTGTTGGCATCCAGACAAGAGCCTGACCCCAGCTGAGAGAAGAAGCTGTCATTAAGAGCTTTCTTCACTCTTCAGAAGCCCCTTGACTTGAGACAGTCTGTTACAGCTTGAGGCCAGTATTCCTGCAGCTCACACATCATCCTTCCAGGGCAGGGATGGCCATAATAAAAACAGAAGTGTAACTGGTTGAGGTTTACACTTCAGCCTAACGGGATAATTCAACATGCTGTTAATGGCTATAGATCTCTCCCATCCTCCCTGGACCCAGTTCTAACAACAGTAGATTGGAGGCAACAGAAGCCTCTGGTCCGTAACTCCAATTTCTTTTCAGTGGCTTCTGCCACTCTGCAGAGAGCAACATTCAAGATTAGGTTGAGAGTAGTTTGGATAAGCGTAAGGACATCACAGAGAGATTTTGAATTGTTTCCTTCTGCCTTACAAAGTCCATTGGTGCTCAGGAAAACATGTTGTGGTGGTTTGGCCCTGGCTAGAGGCCAAATGCCCACCAAGCCGCTCGCTCACTCCCCCTTCAGCCGAAAAGGGGAGAAAATATGTTTTTGGAGGCTTAGGCCCTGAGATAAGGACAGAGGGATCACTCTCCAATTAGTGCAATGGGCAAAACAGACTCAGCACAGAATAAAGGAAAGAAAAGTGATTTATTACAACTATGACTAATACACCCAGTGAACTGGAACAAGATAAGAGTGAGAAGCGGCCAGGTCTTAAAGCACCTTCCCCCCACCCCTTGCCTCTTAGCACCCTTAGCTTTAATCATCAATTTTGCTCCCTTCTTCCCTCCCATCGCAGCATCAGGAGGGGCAGGGAATGGGGAGTGGGGGGTTCAGTCCGTTCTGCCCAAGCTGTCTTCTGTCTCAGCTGGAGGGGGGGGGCATTCCACACACACACACACACACTCTTCCCTTACAGCGCCATGGGGTCCCACCCACACCAGAGTCGTATCCACGAACTTGTTATCTCCTCACCACAGGCCTCTCAGCAGGACTCCCTTCCATAGGGTGCTGACATTCAGGCCCAGACTCCCCCGGCCTGGCTCCCCCCAAAGTCACAAGTCCCCCAGCAAACCTGCTGAGGTGTGGATCAGTCTCTTCACAGGGTATAGATGTCTCTGCTCCCCGTCCTCTTCCATGGGCTGCGAGGGGACAACCCGCTTCACCATGGTCTTCTCCATGAGCTGCAGGGGAAATTTTCTTTCCACATTCCTTTCCCCCTTCCTCCTCCTGGGCCTGGCCTTGGCTATCGCTGCGGTTGGTCACATCTTCCCACTCTGTGTTCTGGTGGCAAAGTGCGCCAGCCAGCAGGTTTTTTCTCCAATATGTGATTCACAGAGGCGCTATGAATCCTTCTCTGATTGGTCAGAGATAACTTTGGCCTTGAATTGGCCGAAGTTTACTGTCTGGAACTTGCAGAAAACTGTAACCACTGCTTTGCAAAAGCCATCTCAGCAGCACAGCTACAGCAAACTGCAACACATGTATAGAGAATTTATCTGCGGTACCTGCATGAAGGCTTGGAAGCCAATGCCTTTTAAGAGCAGTCATGGTGAACATGGACACCAGCTTCTCCAGTTCATCCCTCACCCTGTCTGTCACACAGCTGCAGGAGACATGACCTTTCCATCAGGGAAATTAAGCCCGTATTTAGCCTATAAACAGAGCAGCTCTCCTCCAGCCAAAACGTGCTCAGGGATGACAAGGTGGCTTGGCCGAGGCAACACGCCCCTGAAATGAAGCTGGAAGTTTTGTCCTGCTAATGTGTCATGACAGCAGCCGGAATAACAAGAACTGACTGCTCAGGTGGTTCACCTTGTTGTGCAGAAGCTGCCGAGATCTTCCTGTGGAACAAGAGGCACTTGAAAGAGGCAGTGATTTTCCTGTATGTGGGACCAGCTGTCTGCTTTAGCAGCTCCCATGTCGCTCTGCTCTTCCCAACATGGACAGTTCGGGTCTTCCACCATGACAGCATACAGCTTTTCAGAAGGCCACAGCAACTCTTCTGTCTTCCTCTGGATTGTCTTGAAAGGCCCTGAAATTCTGCCCCATGGGCAAAACCCCCTGTGTGCTGTGCCCTGTATTTTCCTTCCCTCTGTGCTGTTCACTGGAACACCACAGCTGTGGGTTGGGGGAATGGCAGTGTGCAGGGCACAAATGAACTGCGAGGTGCTGTGGGGTGCTCAGGCCTGAAATAAAACCAAACTCGTATTTAGTTGGCTGTTTTACAAAAAAAATGGACAGGTTTGGACTGCAGATATTGTGCCATCAGTATACATGTACGTACCATGAGTGTTTGCCATCGCATGGGTCATATCCAACCAAACCTCACATCTCTAGTGACGAGGCTCCGGACAGGCTGCAGCTGCTGTCCCTTTGAATGGCAGCAGTCAGCCTGCACAGAACCTTTTTTGGTGTCCCCAACAGAGCGTTATCAGGCTCCAAACAGACTGACAACTCATTACCCCAATTGCAAATCTTCAAGCTAGAAGGCACTACCAGACCTGATGTCTATATCCCAGGCTCGTCCAGATAGCCTGCGTGGAGACCTCAGGCTGCTGTCAGATCACAGGATGCCCTTCTTGTGGAGACCCAAATGTGGGCTACAGGCAGAGGATGTTTTAGCTGTCTAAGGACATCTTGCAGACAAAGCAAAGCTGAGCTGACAGCTTGATCCAACAGCCACAAAGAAGCTGGGTGTCTCTCCACTGACTTCACTGACCTGTGATGCAGTTCTGTGCCCACACACCATCCTATGCACCTTTGACTCTTCCAGGAACTGAGCTGGAAGTCTTCACCACACTGCCATCCACATTGTTAGCAGGGCCAAGTTCAGCTAAAGGGAAATCAGTCCAACAGGGTCATCGGTTCATTACAGGTGCATTTGGTTCAGCCGGCATGGTACAAAGTTTCAGCAAAGTCAACAGCATCCCTCTCTCAGGCACGCCAGCACCAGAGCTTACATGGCAGCCATGTGGCACCAGTGTGGAGCTCACCAGTGCTTCCTACTCCTGTAGGTGCATGTGGATTGCCATAGCTAATTGTACAGCATTGGGGAACACATGTTATGGAGCTAGGGAATGGTTCTTGGCCAAAAGCCATTCTGTTTATCACTTCTGTTGCTCCTCTTTGGCACAAGTTTAGCATTGGCCTAAGCACAGGCCTCTGGTTGCAGCAAAGCTTTTATCTTAGCACTGAGACCTTACAAGGCACCCCGGCTCATCACAGGACAGTTCACATCTGTGACGGCTTTCACCTACACTATACCTCTCTCCTGCCTTAAGTTCTCTTGAGGGAAACCAGAGCTGTACATCTATTAATTCCAGAGACACGCATCATCCCTGGCTTAACTGATGATGCCCTTTTCCCATCTAGCCTCAAGGTCAGGTACTTGTGCAGATGTGTGCAGGGTTCTCAGCTCAAACAGGGTCTTGTGCTGAATGCTGTATTCCTTTTCCACTGTAGTAACCATGCAGTTGTATCCATTAAAGGAAGAGAAGGAGCACTGGAAGCAAGTCCCCTTGCCTTGCTCTCAGTCTTGGCATCCTCTATCCTAGAAACCACACTTCTGATCTGCTCTGCAGCTACTAGTGTACTGTGGAGGTTTCGTTTCGTCAGTCTGTAGGGAAAAAATATTTGCATATACAAGTACCTTATAAAAACAGTGAAGAGGGAGTCATTTGTCTGGGATGGAATTACAGAATGATCCCATTTGGTGACTGACAAACTGTGCAGAGTTAATAAAAATGGACTTTACGAATGTGAATTGCAGAGCAAAACCAATAATGTTGGTATAAACTGCCAGATATTCCAGCTCTAGTGTTGCTAGCATGGTCAGATAACCTTTTGCAGATGTCATTCATGAAGTCAGTCTTATGATTTCAACAGACCTGATTATCAGTCTTGTAGGTTGTTGTTTTTTTTTTTAAATTAAGAGAGGAAAAAAATCAGTCCCTTTACATTGTTTCATTTTCTGCAAACAAAATCTCCACTCACTTCCAAATACCTTCCCTTTCATCTATATAGAAGATATTCATGTCATAATCTTCTTTCTGAAGCAGACTAATGACCACTGCCTGGAAGAAGCATATGCTTAGCACCAATAAGGGCAGGAAAGGCTTGTTCCACTATAGCCACGTTAACTCTAATTCACAGACACTTTCATATGGTGTGTTACTTCAGGTAGCTGCCTTGGTCAAAGCTGAGCACTAAACATTCAAAATCTGTCCCTACTGAATCTAGCCCGTGGCAACAACTTAATCACCAGAATACAAAAAGGCGGTGGCATAAGAAAATGTCCATTGAGCAAGTCAGAAACACCCGATCGGCAGCAGAAAGGCGGCTGTGCCATACGGGTGACAATACGCACGAGAAAGCCAAGGCAAGGGATCTTCCAGCTGTAGTTGGACAACAACAAATACCGCATGAAAATGACATCTGCAGTTTTTCTTGTTTGCTTTTTAGTCACAAGGCTTCGTTTTTGCAGACCAGATTATGGTACTCTCTCTTTTCTCCATGACTGCTTGGGGATCGTATGCTTTAGCCTCATGCCTGTTCTTTGAGCGCAGGGAACATTAGTGAATTCTATAAGCAGTTAAAAGTAGCCTCAAGATCCCGGGCACTGATCCTTATGGGGGACTTCAACTATCCAGATATTTGCTGGGCAAGCAACACGGCCAGTCGTATGCAGTCCAGGCAATTTCTGCAGTGTGTTGAAGACAATTTCCTGCTACAGATGGTGCAGGAGCCTACAAGGGGAGGGCGGGTGCTGGACCTTGTTTTCACTAACAAGGATGGGCTCGTTAGGGAAGTGAAGGTCGGGGGCAGCTTAGGACAAGGCGACCATGAAATGGTTGAGTTCAAGATCCTGAGTGGAAGAAGCAAGCCAAAAAGTAGGATAGCTACCCTGAATTTTGGAAGAGCTAACTTTGATCTCCTCTGAAATCTAATAGGGGCTATCCCGTGGGCTACACTGTTTGAAGGAATGGGAGCCTGTGAGTGCTGGCTAGCATTCAAACAGCACTTCTTCCAAGCACAGGAACAATGCATCCCTTTGAGTAAGGAATCAGGAAAGAGAGGCAAAAGACCTGCATGGATGAGCAAGGAGCTAATGAGTAAACTCAAAGGGAAGCAGAAGGTCTATGAACTGTGGAAAAAGGGTCTGAGCACCTGGGAAGAACACAGGAAAGTTGTCAGAGCCTGGAGGGATGCAACTAGGAAGGCTAAAGCCCACTTGGAAATGAAGCTGGCAAGGGACATAAAGGATAATAAAAAGGGTTTTTTAGATACGTGAATAGTAAGAGGATGACCAGGGATAATGTAGGTCCCTTGCTGAACGAGGCTGATGTCCTGGTAACAGGGGATGCTGAGAAGGTGGAGATACTGAATGCTGCCTTTGCTTCGGTCTTCACCTCAAAGGACCCCCGGGACCCACAGACACTGGATGAAAGTAGGAGTGTTTGGGAAATGAAGAGCTTCCCTCTGGTTGAGGTGGGGGTGATCCAGGAGCGTCTCAAAGGGATTAATGCACACAAATCCATGGGACCGGATGGGATACATCCACGTGTGCTGAGGGAGCTGGCGGAGGTGATTGCTGAGCCGCTCTCTATCATCTTCAACAGGTCTTGGAGAACAGGAGAAGTGCCTGAGGACTGGAGGATAGCCAATGTCACTCTGGTCTTTAAAAAGGGCAAGAAGGAGGATCTGAGCAACTATAGGCCAGTCAGCCTCATTTCTGTCCCTGGAAAGGTAATGGAACAGCTTGTTCTGGATGCCATCTCCAAGCAATTGGAAGAGAAGAGGGTCATGAGGAGTAGTCAGCATGGATTCACCAAGGGGAGGTCATGCTTGACCAATCTCATAGCCTTCTATGATGTCATCACTGGCTGGGTAGATGGAGGGAGTCTATGTTGACTTCAGCAAGGCTTTTGATACTGTCTCCCATGACATCCTGATAACAAAGCTGAGAGAGCATGGGATTGATGAGTGGACAGTGAGGTGGGTTGAGAACTGGCTGTCAGACCGAGCCCAGAGGGTCGTGATTCGTGGAGCGGAATCTGACTGGAGGCCTGTGACTAGCAGTGTTCCCCAGGGCTTGGTGTTGGGTCCAGTCCTGTTTAACATCTTCATTGACAACCTTGATGAGGGAATAGCATCCACCCTCAGCAAGTGCCAATGATACAAAGCTGGGAGGAGTGGCTGACACGCAGGAACACTGCGCTGCCATCCAGCGAGACCTGGACAGGCTGGAGAGCTGGGCAGTAAGAAACCAGATGAGGTTTAACAAAAGCAAGTGTAAAGTCTTGCACCTGGGAAGGAACAACCGTTTCTATCAGTACAGGCTGGGGGATGACCTGCTGGAGAAGAGCTCAGTGGAGAAGGACCTGGGGGTCCTGGTGGATGACAGGTTGGCCATGAGCCAGCAGTGTGCCTCGGTGGCTAAGAGAGCCAATGGGATCCTGGGGTGCATCAGGAGGAGTGTAGCCAGCAGGTCAAAGGAGATGATCCTCCCGCTCTACTCTGCCCTGGTCAGGCCCCACCTGGAGTATTGTGTCCAGTTCTGGGCTCCCTGGTATAAAAAGGACAGGGATCTCCTGGAGAGAGTCCAAAGAAGGGCTACGAAGATGATTAAGGGCCTGGAGCATCTCCCCTATGAGGAAAGGCTGAGTGAGCTGGCACTGTTCAGTCTTGAGAAGACTAAGGGGGGACCTAATTAATGTCTATAATTATCTTAAGCAGGGGGTGCAGGGGGAATCAGCCAGCCCCTTTTCAGTGGTCTGTGGAGACAGGACAAGGGTCAATGGCTGCAAGTTGGAGCACAGGAAGTTCCGCACCAACATGGGGAAGAACTTTTACACAGTGAGAGTGACAGAGCCCTGGGACAGGCTGCCCAGGGAGGTGGTGGAGTCTCCTTCTCTGGAGATATTCAAGACCTGTCTGGACACCTGTCTGTGCAATATGAGCTAGGAAGCTGCTTTGGCAGGGGGTTGGACCCAGTGATCTCTCAAGGTCCCTTCCAACCCCTACTATTCTGTGATCCTTTAGAGGGGGTCTGGTAGGACCCACTGTCTGACAAAGTAAAGCATGACGTACTACCTAGACCTCCATGTTTCCAACTTATACTTGACCTTGGGTGCTAACTTACCCCAAGATGTGGATAAACCCAGGTCCAACCCCTTTTTTCTCCTTGATGAATCTTGAGCTTCCCTTCCATGTTTCAGCTCATGTAGCTGGTTGTCTTTGGGTCACACCAGTTATAGGCATCCTGGGCGGGAGCCGCAAGGTGTTTAGAGGAAGACATGTGAAGCTGATGGTAAAGCAGGGAACAGAACCAAGCATATCGTCTGGATTGCTTTTACCTTCCCACACCTCACATTGCTTTTACTATCATTTCAGTGTTTACTGCTGTCTTGCAAAGCAGTTTGTAGTACTGGTAACCCAAGACTTGTACTCAGCAGCTGCTGCTGAGAACAGCCTGTGCGTAAGGCACGTGTCCGTGGCATGCGTCACCGACTGACAAATGTATATGCTGTCACGTTAGTGTTTAATTATACAACTCCTCCCCATCGCCATCTGCACAACTGAAGAGGGCTGGGACCAAAGGTGATGAGAAAAGAAAAACAGTAATTTGGCAGTGGAAAGCATATGGAAACCTTCCAAGATGCTGCTGCAGAATTTACTCCAACTAGGGCACGATGAGGCATTCTGGGGAAGATCTTGCCCTTAAGAAAGAAAGAAATCTGGGCACAGGGAGGAGCCAGGTGAGGAATTTGGTGCCACCCTCTGCACAGGAAAAGAGCGTGGATGATGTTCAGACTGTCTCCCCCACCAGAGAAGCAGAGGCTCAGCATACATTCCCCAAAGCAGCAGGTACATTGCTGTAGAAGCCACAAGAGTTGCCACCCAGCTGTGGAAAGTCCACGCTGACTGGTCCCACCATGCTGCTCTCTGCAGAGAGTCAGGGCTGGGGACAAGACACAGTCAAGGCCACGTGTCACAGGTAACGCAGAGAGAGACCGATGGCACTGTGGGAGTTTCAAGCAGGAAATGACATCGTCCTCCTGATGCTGCACCCCTGCAGGGGCGGAACACCCGTGCAAGGCGATTGGATGGCGGGTGCTGACATCAGCGGCCAGTGCATTGTGAAGTCAGCGAGTGGTTGACTGTGACATCACGTCACTCGGTGCTTCTCTTGGGGCACAGGCAGAGGCTGGCCCAGTCTGGCTCGTGCCGGGACTCCTGCCGAGCATGCCTGTGAGGTGTGGAGGCTCGAGCCAGGCTTCTCCCAGTGCTGGGTGCTGCTTTGGGGGCTGCCATCGGCAGGTCTTGGTGCCCGTCCCAGAGCCATATCCTGTGCTTCCCCATCTCTGCCTGGCTCAGGCAGCTGGGTACTCTGTGGTGTCCTTTTGGCAGTAGAGGTGAGCCATGTGAGGGATTGTGGCTCTGGGGTGGCCATGGGGTGGGCTATGGGGTTTGGGGAGCTGGGAGGGTGTCCTTCTGGAGCCAGGGGCCTGGGCATTGCTTCCTCCCCACCCCTCACCAGGACAGCCAGTGACTGTCGTCCCTCTCCCTTCTGCAGTGCAGTTCTCCCCAGCCCGCTGCAAGAAGCCAACATGGCCACGCAGGAGGAGCAGTGGAGCTGCCCCATCTGCCAGGATGCTCCAGATGATGTGGCTTACGTGATCCCCTGTCTGCACAAGTTCTGCCTGGGCTGCATCCTGCGCTGGGCAAAACACAAATCATCATGTGCCCTGTGCAGGCAGCGTGTCAGCAGCGTCCGCTTCTCCCTGCGGTCAGAGGATGATTTTTTGGAGATGGATCTTCCAGCACCATCAGATCCGCTGGAGGATGATGATGTCCTGGAAGAGCAGGGGAATGTGGAGCCAGCAGCCAGCAGAGACATGGCTGGCTTCCCACCTGAGGCCTGGGCAGCCTTTTTCCAGCAATCTGTAGAGACGCTGGAGCCCCTGATGCCCTGGCTGAACCAGGGGCTGCTGTCTGGAGCCTGCTGGTGGCAGGCGGCTCTGAGGAAGAACATCATCATCTTCCTTCTGTGCCACTACGGGCTGGACGAGTCGGCCTTGGTCCAAGCGCTCCAGTACTTCCTGCACAACCACACTGTGCCCTTTGTGCGCCAGCTCATTGAGGTTGCTGTGGAGCAGTGCAGCGAGCAAATGCACCAGTACATGGACCAACTGGGTGCTGATGCTGCTGAGGAGCAGGAGCATGGCCCTGCCACCAGCCCTTGAGCCTGCCTTCTCCCCTGGGAGGACTCCTACCTCCTCACCAGAGCAAAATCCCACCACTTTGTTGGAGAGGGCTCCTACCCCTTCCCCACAGGGAACTCCTGCACCCTCACTGGTGGTGACTCCTCCCCCTCCCTATAGCCAGCTCCTGCCTCTTCACCACGGGCGACTCCTACCCTCAAGCCCAGCATGGACGAGGAGCCCTTGGAGGAGTTGGGCAGGTGGTGGTAGCTCCCTCCGCTGCTGCCCAAGACAGGCACTCCTCACCCAGGAGGAGTCCCACCTCCTCACCCCGAAGCTCCCCAAAGAGGAGGGCCAGTGGCTCCCCAGACAACTCTTCAGAGCCCAAGAGGCCACACCACCAGCAAGACTAGGGACCCTGGAGCCTCAAAGCTGGGCCTGGGCCAGCAGCTGGGGCCTGCACCAGCCCCCAAAGGCACTTGGAGGCACATGGAGACTTGCTAGAATAAACAAATTGGTGTGAATTACCAACTATGCTGCTGCAGAATCTACCTCAACTAGGGCATGATGAGGCATTCTGGGGAAGACGTGGCAGGGGGAGCATTAGGTGGAATAACATCTTGTCTTCAAATGGCAGAGAGCAGAGGAAAACACACCCTGTGTGTGAACAGGGTGGAAAAATGGAAAGGTGAAGTGTAATGCCCATCCCCCAGTGCCAGGCAGATTAGAGATGTAAGGAACAGGGGGATGCCCATAGGGTGGTGGAGTGGAAAAGGGGTGAGGGAGTGATGAAGAATGCAAGACTTAGAGCTTTCCTCCTTGGGTGAAAGACGAGCTCTTCAGTGTGCCAGACTCAGGCACTGTAACACTGACACTCCCTCTTTGCTCTGATAAGCTGGACACCTTCCACTAGCCCAGGTTGCCCAAAGCCCTATGCAACCCGGCCGTGAACACTGCCAGGGAGCCAGGGGCAGCCACAGCTTCTCTGGGCAGCCTGTGCCAGGGTCTCACCATCCTCAGAGGAGAATTTCTCCCTCATATCCAATCTAACTCGGCCCTCTTTCCATTTAAACCCATTACCCCCCAGCCTACTGCTACACACCCTTCTCAAAAGTCCCTCTCCAGTCAAAGTGTTGAAGCTCTACATCTGAAAGCTCTCCAGTTCCCCTTTCAGTTGTCAGGATTAATGCTTTTAACAGCAATGAGGGATGAAAAAAAAGTAGTGATCCACATGTAATCACCTTGTTTCAGCAGCCTGAGATTTAAGATGTACAACATACAACGGTATTAAATGTTCATGAAATGTCTTCATTAAAATCACTGAGTTCCTCGTGTAAATAACTAGCTCCTTCACCACCTCATGTCTTGACAAGGTTGTCTTGACCCATCACGATTTGCTCTCTCCATAAACCTTGGCAATCTCCTCCTGTCCACTCCTCCCCTGTGCTTGTGGGAATACACATGCTCCTTCTCAAATGACGTCATAGTCCTCAGTCCCTGGAAATGAAACCAACACTTCGTGGAGTAGGAACCAAAGTGCTTACCTTTCATGTAAGTTAGTCAATTCATGACACATTTAGGCTGAATCCCTCTTGGGGTGTAGGGGAAGGAAGAACAGGATGAAGTAAGAAAACAGTCCTCTGTGAATGCCTTTTCAGCACGTCTATGGCAAACCTGCCTTGCCTACAGCAGTGTAGCTGCACAGCCACGAGTAACAGGAATTCAGACATGGGCTTTATTTGGACTCAAGATTCTTGACATCTTCTTTTCCTTGGGCAGGTGGGTCATGGTTGCACACTATCTTCAGCATGGTTTCAATCCCCAAACCACTTCATCAAAACAGCTGAGTAACTGCTTGCTGGGTCCCTTCAACTCAAGACCTCCTAACAGCAACGAATTCTCAAAGATAAATCCTCTTTCCCAAATCTGTCTATTTCAGGGGCAGCCAATGAAATGCTCAGTAGTGACCCTTTAGGTGCTGGGGGCTCTAAGGGTTGCCTAGGGCAGGGGAACAGGGCTCTGAGCAACCTGATCTAGTTAAAGATGTCCTTGCTTACTGCAGGGGGTGTGGACTCGATGGCCTTTGTCCCTTCCAACCCAATCCATTCTGTGATTCTATGATTCATCATCATACTGTTGTTCGGGGCAAAAAGCAACCCCTGCCTGGTGATGAGGTGGGCAAGTCCACATTTACCCCTAAAGGGGAGACTGTCAAATGCATCCCACTTCTTTAACAAGACCATCAGAATTAGGTCAGATTCAGATCACACTGACTTTCCTCAGTTTTTGACTTCGACTAATACAACCATGCTTTTTGTTACACAGCATGTTCTGTTTCTACAGCAAGTTCAAGATTGAGAAAAAAACCAAAGCAGAATGAACGTTATTTTTCTCCAGCAAAGATGCAGAATATTCTGATAAAGGAAGAGAAAGCAGAAAGTATAGATTTCCAGCCAGTCACTTGTGCAGTCAGCATAATTACTTTGGGACCCTGCTGTGGTCAGTCATGTGGGATCCCTGTGCTGTGAGGAACCCCCAAGTTTTCCTGCTCGTTCACAAATACCCATGAATCTGGCCCAAAGTCTGAGCAAGACTGGCTGCAGAGCTGCAGGGGCCATGTGTCTGGCTTGCCCTGATACAGCGCAAGATTTGGACTAAAACCCTCCCAAATCTAGGGATCACCATTGCAGAGAGCAATGCAACGGGCAGTAAGTCCGTAAAGGTCTGCAGGAACTCCTCTTCTGGCCCTTTCCTTCCTTGCAATGCTTTTTTCTTTTAGAAAAGAAAAACCAGTCAGTGTCAGCTCAGTGCTCACTCACAGAATTTCTTGAAGCAGGGAGGAAGCACTGAGGCTGGCTTTGCTACTCTCCTGTTGTGATGAGCACTTGCTGACAGAATGAGGTTATTCTTAAATAGTACCTTCTAAAGAAGTTATTGTTCCAGCCTGTGTTCCCAGTTGTTAAACCCCCAGCCTTCACAGGCAGCCTTTCTGGAGCTCCATTCCTCACGCCTGAGGGAAAATCTGCTGAGGCAGAAGAGCAAGGCAGGTTAGTATCAAGCCTTGTAAAAGGAAGCACTTACCCTGAATGCTCTTGTGTGTGTGACACCACATTTTCCCACCAAACCACACAAACTTTGATGTAAGCACTATCCAACTGCCAGATAACTTCAGGTCCCACGTTCCTGACCCACCAACATTACGATTTCTGTACCTGATTCTCAGCTGCTGTCCACAGATGTGGTTGGACTTAAAAAAATGACAGACAACAATGTAATTAAACTCAGTAATTACAGTCCTTCTTAATAACCTATTTTTTAGAGAGCTTTCCTACAAACTTCAAATCAGTTTTAAACTTCAGGCACTGTATCATTGCATGCTGATCTTATTGTTAGGCTAAGCACATGGAAACAAAGAAATCCACCTTTTCATCTGATCTGAGGTAAAGCTTGCTGTTCACCTTTGAGCTCTGCAGTAGAATCTTGAGTAAGCAGGTGAGCACTGAGGGGAAGCTCCTGTGCAGCAAAGAGCCAGAGTGGGCAGGAGAAGATCAAGTCTTCAGTTGATGTAAAGGCAACTCTTTTAAAATTGGTGGCAAGTGATTGTGTTGCTAAAGAGCTTCCAAAATTACCCCTACACTGGAGAAAGAGTCTAACAGACACTGGCTGATAGACCTAATAACTGTTTGTGACCCTAACGTTGGCAGGTCAGGCTTTCCAAATCTGCTCCTAGTCCTTGTGCTTCATCATTGCTGGAAACAACTGCCATGAAGCAGCAGGCACTGACAAGGGGTTTGCAGGCAAGAACATGGATGGGGGGACAGCAGAGGTGTAAATCTCTTGGGTCTTTCCCTGGAGCAGCACCAGAGAGCAGAAGGACAGGCAGGTGGGAGCTCTGCTAGGGAGTGATGTGCAGCACCCAGTGCTGCCAGACCCAGAATGGGCACCCACGCAGTGTTACAAGGATGCTCAGTTTGGGCCACCCAGGCACAGGGGTGGAGCGCTCCCACTCAGTCTTCCTGCAAGGCTTTTCTCTGGTCCAGCCAACTGTTCAGGGCATTAGGTCTAGAAGAAGTGACCTCATGTAGGTGGTTAAATTCACTGCTCTTTATTATGACACATGATGTTCAGAAAGCTTGAAGAAAATAATGCATGGCATCTCAACAAGACTGGAACTTCGCAAAATTCCTTTAGCTCATAGCTGAGCAATTAATTGGTGAGATTTTCTGGATGTACTGAAACAGTTTTAGTTTTCAGAGCTGTCACACAAGTGAATTCCCTGTCCTTGCTATTGTCCAAAGATTTTTTCCCTCTGTATCGACTGGCCTCATTAGGGCCCCAAGCAGGTAGCAGGTGAAGTACCCAGCACTAAACGAGGACTAAAAAGGAGCACTATGTATTTCTGAAACTGCCTGCAAATTTCTTTGAGCTTTCCAAATCCTGTGGAAAAGCAGAGTTTATTCTTAGGACACCTGAGCAGCAGTACCTGAAATAGTTCTTAGGCCTGAAATGGAAAACAGCTATTTGTGGATTACTCACTCTGTTCTCTCTGGTGGCTTAGTCTTTGTCACTTGCTCCTGGATGAAGAGGGGGCAGATGCCTTCTGAGAAGCTGAAAAGTCCCTGACTGCTTGGCAGCAACTAAACCATCAGTGTGTTACCAGCACTGCTCTCATCCTAACTCCCAGACACAGCATTCCACTGGCTGCTAGAAAGAAAATTAACTCTACCCTGGCTGAAACCAGGACACCTAGCTCACAGGCACCAGGACTCTGGTGGGGGTAATTGCAGAGCTGTGCTGGCCTATGAGGTCAGCTGGCCTGTGAGTGTCCAGAAAGGCTCATAAAACACTGGGGAAGGGGGTTAATGACAGAAATCTGCAACTCTTTGTATCTTACAGAAATGTGTGGGGCACCTTTTCCCGTTGCTATCGCTTTCTGCACGTGCTGGCTGCTCATGACCTGCACAGGAGGAACCCCCGCTGAGCTGCATGCAGGACTTCTGCAGCACCACTAATCATGCTGTCTGCTCAAAACAGTTTTACAAAACAAACTAGAAGTGAACACAGCCCCAAAAGAATCAGTTTAAGCAACGTACAGTTTGAGTTCAAACCCTGTCCGAATAGAGGCTGGGTCCTGATTTGAAGCTTTCAACCGACAGATAACGGGCAATGGAGAGAACTGGGTTGGGGGAGTACATCTTGCTCTCAGACATTGTGGACTGCTTGTATGGAGTGCTGGCTTTAGGCACATACCAGAAAAATACACAGCATCTGCACTGGTTTGTTAAACTCTGCCTGCACAGCAATTAGGAGTTTGCTGTTCTCCATATGGAGATGGTTTCTTCCCTCTTGTTAATGAGAAGATGCCAGAAAATTTAAGAAAACGAAAAAAAAACCCTCTAACACATTTGTGGCATATAAACTCTTCACATGTGGTAAGGAAACAACTTTCTAAGTTACTGCTGAAGCATGCTACCTGCCTAAACCCACTCAGCTGGAGCTTGCCTGCCAGTACACTTCATTATCCACGTGTAATTTGCTATCATAAAGCTATGAGATGAACTTCCTGATCTTAGGTGTATCACATCCTATCAGCAGCCTTGTGTGTGTGTGCATATAAATGCATATAGCGTGTTTTTTGCTAGAAAGCAGCAATCTGATGTCGAAAAGCAGAAAGCTGGGTCCCCTGCCTTAAGGAGTGAATCATTTGGATGGCAGCGTTGCAGGGTGCATTGCTCATTCCATTCACACCCCTCTTGCCAGGTTGCTTTGTTCCCATTCCCCATGAATCTTCTCCACAGTGAGGACTTCTCCTTTGTCACTTGCAGCTAAAAAATCTTCATACCTGTAGTAGCACTGTAACATTGGTTACAATGGTCTAATACAATAGAAATGGGTCTGATCCCTCTCCTTGGGCTTCACCTTGTACTTTCTGCTTCAGTCCTTTGCTCTCAGATAAGAAACTGGTCTTTGCATTTAGCCTACTGAGTGTTTGTTGAGAAACAGCAGCTCCGGTCATACCTCCCCATGGCCAAAACAGTCCATGCTACAGGAGGTCTGGGTATGGCGTTGTTTGTGAAACTGGTCTTCCCTGAAGCTGAAATGGAATACTGTTCTCTTACATTGGTGAAACAGATGGTGCATTTCCCTGCAACTAATTAGCTCTGCAGTGCCTAGTCTGCACAGGGTGAGAGGGAATCCTTGATGCCTCTCTGCTGCTTTCCTTTTGCTCCCAGGTCTCCCACCTGTGCAGCACACCAGTGCAGACTGCAGCAGTCAAGAGCTGGCTGGTCAGACAATGTCCACCAAAAAGTGGTCCTGACCTGTTTGAGGATTTCCCCATTTGACAGGTCACTCACAATTAGTTATGAGAGACTTGCTTGGTCCACTGGTCAACTCTGGTGTATTTGGCATGCACAGCTGAGGTGGGAAGCCTCTCAGGCTGACTGCGTGAAGACAGGCTTACGGCATCTCTGCAGTCTGGCCAGCACCTGGTTGTGGAATTTCACGTCAGGGCAGGGATGTTGCCCCCTTCCTGCCCCCCAGGAAGTTCATGGATGTGATGGTGGGCTGCTCTGGCCCTGCAGATCTTAAAGAAACTGAGTTTTCGATCTGGGATCTAAGGAAGCTGTGAAAAGGTAGATGTTAAGATACACTAGTACTGCTGCATATAGTGTCCTGCTATCGAGGCTATGACAACTGACACACAAATAAATGAGCTGAATTTTCAACCAGAAACACCTGACACCGTTACAGTAGGTATGGTTAAATGTCTGGCTGGTGATGAGGGGCGTGGAATGTCAAGGTAGCAGGAGAAAATGCACCACAGTGAAAGGGAAGTTCCCAAGTCCGAATTCACTGGCAGCTCTGTTGCAGTCGGCCCCAGCTTCCCAGAGCAACACCTGACTGACAAATTACCTCCCTGCTGCCTGACCTACCACCAGAGTGTACCTACTTAGCTTTGCTGAGCTGCAGCCTAAATTGGTTTGGGCAGGCCTAAGATTGTCAACCTATGAGTGTGCCTTGGCAAACACTTAGCAAGGATGATTATGTACAGGGTTCTTAGACAGAATGAACTCAGCTAAAGAAAAAATAACTACAAATAAGTCCAAAATTTGTTGTTGTTGTTGTATTGACTGCACATTTTGTCATCTCCACGCCTTACACAGAAATCCTACAGGTGTGTTTTGGCCTGTGCATGTGTGTGTTGTCACCTTGCTCTGTGAGCAGACGGGTGTGGTCATGAATTCCATGCCCCTGTTCTGGTTCCTGAAACAGGAGTCTCCCTGCCTTCAAAGAGCTTTCAAAGAAGCCTATCCTTCCGCACGCTGCAGGGAGCATTGGGGCAAACTGATTCACAGGTGCTAACAGCGGGGCCTTCTACTGAGTTCCTATGCACTAAACTGACAAGACTTCACCTGAAATCTTGCATATACTGGCATGGAAACAAGTCAGATGGAGACATCAAAGAGGTGTTTATGAACTAGAGGAATAAAGCAAAAACTGCTGATAGTTTCTTCTTTGTGAGGAAATAATCTAATGAAATTAACAACACACAAATGCATGCTAAATACAGCAAACAGTTTTGTTGTCACTATGAGCATGTTACTACAAGATGGGATGGAATAACCTCCTGTTGTAGGACTTGGGTAGCCTGACAGAGACATGAAGTTTCATTGTGATCCCTTGTATAAAGGGGAAGCTGTTTCTAACCTGTATACGCTCTTAAGGGCTTATGCTAACGTGGATTGTTTTGGATGTCTTATTTGGGCTTCTTCTGGAAAGAGGAGAAACTACTACCAGGAGCTAAAAAAATCCATTAAAACCAGCTATGCGAGTCAACGTGGGAAGTGCTCGTGTAGTTGTGAATGTCGTTACGCTCATTCTTCCATGAAGAATTTCAGTCTACTGAATTATTGCCATCTATTCTTCCAACTCAATACTAGATGAAGGAGCTGACAGATATCCATGAACCTCATTGAATGATCATTGATCACAAACTAAAAAGTGTTGCTTTTAGAAGTGAAAAAAGAATCTTTCTTCTCTAGTCTCCTTACCTCTTTGGTAGTGTATGGTAAGGAAATTAATGTGCTGCAAGTTGCTGAATTGGGCACCTCTAGAAATCCCACTCCATGTGCATAGCACTAAAACAAGGTCCTTTGGTTGTTATGAGGGCAACACATACTGCTGAGAGGTTGCATTTGTTTGGGTTTTGTGGGGTGGAGTCACATCCCCTGCCACACGGGTGCAGTTTCTACATGTTCATTTTCTAGAAAGTGCTCCCGGTAAAAGATGAGTCTTTATATTTCTCAGTTTGTTTTCTCTTTGTTTGCTTGTTCTGTTCTCAAATGTTCCTCCTTATTAATGTGTCTTCTGGAGCTGCTTGGCCTACTTTAGGCTAAAAATAGCCCTTGTTGCTACTGCTGTAGCTCCACACAAGCCACACAACATCCACACTAGGAAAGAAAAACCTCATGCCTTGCTGAGCTTCCCTGAAATGACAAGCAGGTCAGAAATCCCTATGACCAACTCACAGGAGGAAAAACAAATCCTGCCTTCCTGCTCTGCTTCTACTAGGCTTGCTGATGGTGGAAAGTGGGCAACAGCAGAAAGGCACGGTAGTATTTTGGTTTCCCTCTGAGTCCTCCTTATCCACCAAGAACCGTAGATGCTGCTTCTCTTGCTGAGAGACATTAAACAGTGAAACTGCAGCAATGTGAAGCCGCAATGAGACATCTACGCGTTAGTTTCCAAGCAGGCATTCTTCGAATTAACTCAACCTGAATGATCTGTTGGGTAACTACTGGTTTTTGAGCACCATCAGCCCGGTGCTGCCCACACTGCAACACCACCCAAGCGAACAGGACCCGTCTCCCACAACGGAGACGTCTCCAGTGTGCTGTGCCAGTGTTCCTGTTGTCTTGGAAAGGACTCTGGATACACAAGTGTTTTCCTCTGCATTGCAGCAGAGAACTTTACACTTCTCCAGCATAAGCAGGTAACTTTACACAACTTGTCTGCTTGTGCCTCTCAGTGTGCATGGCCCAACACACACTGCTGAGATGCCAACAGCCTGGGCGTTCTGGTGATCTGGGGCAAGGTGTGGTGGTACTGTGCTCCCCGTCAGTGAAATGAGACAAAATGAAGCACCCAGAAGTGCTTCTGCAGATGCCTTGGCCACTGATAGAAACTGTGTTTGGATGATTTAGCTTGTGGGTGCTATTTGCCCCTCGCTTGACAGTTAAGGCACAGTGACCCGAGGACTCGACAGGGCTGTGGGAAGCCAGGAGGCCTCCAGGCGCATTCGCAGCAGCAGCAGAACTCCCGGCTCACCTCTCTTCGCCCTGCCAGCAGGGATCTGGCTCCCAAATGGCTCTTTGGGCGGTACCATTCTCGCCTGCAGCAACAGCGCTGAGACTTGGCGGCAAACCCGAGCCTGAGGCCGAGGAAGCGCAGGCCGCCCCCTCGGTCGGTCTCTCCCCGAGCTCCTCGGTGGACGCCGAGGCCAGGCCCGGCCAGGTGCGTGAGCTCCGAGAGGCCCCGCAGCGCAGGGGGCGAGGCGCGGCTTTGCGCAGGAGCCCACGACATCCTGCAGCCGCGGTGCTCGGCAGCCCGGGCCTGGGCCCTGCGGGGCACGGCGGCGGGAGGTGCGCCAGCGAGCCGGGGACCCGGTCCCGTTGTGCTGCCGCCGGCATGGCCCTGCGCTGCGGGCCGCGGGGCTCCTTCTAGCCCGGAGCGTCGCTGGGACTTGGGGGCACCGCCGCCGGGCCGGTGCGGGTCAGCCGGATCTCCTCCCTCAGCGGGCTCGCTTTGCCCCCGGGTCCGTTCTCCTCCGGCCGCCCTTCTTCGGGGCTGTGCGGTCCGGCCTGCGGGGACGCTGGCGGGAGCCGCTCGCTCGCCACAGCGGGCCGGGGCAGCGCTGGCAGGAGAGGGGCTGCCGGACGGCGTCCAGCCTCTGCCCGGCGGCTGCCGAATGACAGGTAGGCACGTCTCCGGGGCCGGGGGGTCGCGTTGCCCCCCGCCTGTCCGCCCCCGCGGGGAAAACACCAAGGCCCGGTAGCTTCCGCACAAAGGAGGGCGCCGGGGCCGACTGGGGCCACGGTAGCGCCGGACCGGGATAAGCCGGGTGGGGGGAGCCGCGGCGGGGCGCAGGGGGGATTCCGCACCGCACAGCTCCACCCGCCCCTCCCCGGCCGGCCCCTGTCCCCTCCCTCCGCTTCGCAGCCGGGGCGGGGGACTGGAAGCCGGGTCGGCGCTCGGGGAGGCAGAGCAGGAGAGGCGGGCGATGGGGAAGGAGCTGTCGCGGTTATCGTCCGGGCATCCTTAGGGAGAAGAAGGGGGCAGGCGGAGCGAGAAAGAAGAAGGAGGAGGAGGAAAAAGAGGGAGGGCGTCCGCGGCCCCCGCCTCTCTCCACCGCGCCGAGGAGGGAGGGCGGACCACGATGCCCGGCTGGCGGGCGCAGCCCGCCCGCCCGCATGGAGACCGCCGCCCGTAGCGGGGCTGCCGCGCCGCACCGCGGGGTGAGCCGGCTGGGCGGGAGCCGGGGGGCCGCTGCGGGGTCGCCCGCGGGCTGTGGAGCGCTGTGGGCGGCGTGGGTCGGACGGGAGCCCGCTGCCGGAGGTGCGTCCGTGTTCCAGGGCGGGGGTCTCGGGGAGGCGGCAGGAACCCGGCGCGGCGCCGGCGGCGTTCGGGCTGTGGGAGTCAGGGCGTCGCGGCCGCTTCCCCCCTCGCCGCGTTTCTGCCGGCCGGGACGGGCTGGGCTGCGGGCGCTGACGGGGTTTCTCTTCGGCTCCTTCGGCGTCCCGGGGCCGGCCCGGGCAGCGCGCGGCCAGAACCCGGGCAGCCGGCAGCATCCGGGGGCCGTGCGGGGCCGGCGCGGGCTCGGCGGTGGCCGCTGGCGAGTGGGGCCGTCCTCCGGGGCTCGGGGCGCTGCGAGGCGGCGGCGCGGTGAGCGCGGGTCGCTACGGGCGGCCCCGTCCCCGAGCGAAGGTGCCGGGCGGCCCCTGGCCCGGCCGCGGTGCGGCGGACGCGCCCGTTGCAGGCGGGAACCTGCCCTGAACGGGGGGTCCGTCGCCGCCTTCTCGGCTCCCGGCCTCGGGGAGCCGGAGCTGTGCGGGCCGGCACCTGGCCGGCGTCCGGGTGAGCAGCTTGCCCTCGCCCCGCCTGGCTGCCGGGGCTGCCCGTGGCACCGTCCGACCGTGTCCGTAGTGCGAAGGCGCGGGCTGGCTTCTGGCCGGAGCGGGGACCGGGCGGTGATTCCCGCGAGCAGCCCCCGGAGAGGCGGCTGCCGGGGAAGGCGGACAGCTCGTTCCTCTCACCCTCAGCCCCGACCGCGCTCGTCTCCCGCCGCGCTGCGGACTTGGTGGGCAGTTTGGGAGAAGGCGGCGTGCTGCAGCAGGGCGTGATGGATACGCTGCACGCAGGGAAGAGACACTCAGGAGCAGAGGTTGAAAAATGTTACAATATGCAATACCCCTGTGAGGTCTGGATGTATTGTGAGAGCTGACCTTGAGTCTTTCTGCATCCCTGGAAAACCTCTGTGGTGCCATAAGGAAAATGTGTAAGGCGTTTTGTTCAGCTGTCATTTACAGCTTGCAGGTAGTGAGATGATGTTTCCTAGCAGATATCTGACGTTGTACAATAGTTCTCTTGATCCATCTGGGTGAGTACTCGAGAAATAAATGGGTACGAGTAACAGTGCTGCATATATGGTCTTTGTGGGGACATGAAGACATCTGGGACAGAGCAGGGAGTTCGGGTGATACTTCCCTATGGCAAATGAGGTGGGTATGGCGAGGAAGAGCAGAGGTTACAGCTCTATGTTCAGATTTCTGCTTGTTTCTACTTGGACACAAGGAGGGAGGTGTTTTTTTAAAACCTACCAGTTTGTACAATAGGCCTGTGTGCTTTACTTGGGAAAGAAGGTTTCCAGAGGAGTTCGTGCAGGAGGAGTTACCTCTGAGGCAGAGGCTACTTGGTGTCACTGCCCTCAGCCTTTGAACTTTAAGATCCAGTTTTGCCTGAGGACATGCCTGTGGACCTCCCTCTTTTTTTAATCATGTCACTACTCTCAGGTGTGATTTTTTTTCTTGGGTATTCTATTTCTAAAAATAAAGATGGGTAAGACCTTAGGGGAAGTCTTTTCTGTAGTTGTGCACAAGCAAGTCTGAATGTACTTTACAGGAGAAGAACCTTGTACAGGAGGCTTGACACAGGGATGGAAAAAAGACAAAATTTACATCAGCTGATTTTTCAGGTATTAGGAGCTATGACAGCAGACATTTGCTATCCACCTTTATTTATGTGTTTTCCTTCCTCTCCTCAACTTCCATTGCTAGCTCAGCTCTCGTGATGTATTTCAGTGTTGGCTTGTTCTCACTATGGGTAGAAAACCAGTGATGCTGATAAACATGCTAAACCCACTTGTATCAGCAGGGATGTTATTGGGTGCTGTTTCTCCTTTGATGGTGGATGTGAACGCATTTTAGAATATGCAGACTTACTGGGAAAAACTGCCAGTTGTTCATGCTTATTTATCTGTTTCAACACACAGTGAAGAATGTGATTTTTTTTTTTCACCCTCTAATTGATGAGACGTGAGAGGAGAAAAAGAGCTGGTGAGGAACCATAGCTTTAATTCTTCAGACATGCAGTCACATTGCTTAGTTACAGAACCTTTAGCTGGGTCTGTAATTGGAGACATATTTTGACTGGATTGAGAGAGTTCAGTAGCAGAAGAAGATTTTGAATTGTCAATTGTATCGTAGCTGTCTGCTGTTGTTAGTGTTTTTTAATATTGTACCTTCATTTTCTCTGACAGCTTTGATCATCCTGAAAACTACATTTTTTTTCTTTGCTCACTCTTCCCTGCCTCTGTTCAGTGTCAGGAGTCTAGATACATTTTGTTGTTTTGAGGGACTTTTTTTAAATTGGAAAACATTTCCATAATTGTTCTTCATCAGATAGTATGTTGAACTAATTAGCCTACTTTCTGGTGCTCTGATTTTTCTTCTTAGTAGTTTCTGCAGCCACAAATACCTTGCAGTTATGTAGGTAATACAACAGCCTGATGGAAGAATGCTTTTCCCATTGTGTCCAGGAGGACGCATTGTGCATACCCCTTTGATGGCAATCCTATTGTGGGCTTGTCATTTAGCATTGACCTAGGCACTCCAGATACACAAACTTCTCTAATGCAAAACAGCTACATATCATCAGTCCTTAAAAGAAACATTTTCTTAATCCACTAATGCAGGCCTGCTGTAGAGACCTGCAAATAGACTAAGTTGTTGACTCTTCAAAAGTAAGATCACTTCCCCACATCATTGTTTCCTGAAAATACAGGAAAATCAAATGCAGTAGTACTGATGCTAGAAGCCCACGTGAGCCTTTATCTTCTCTCTCTACTGGTTAATGCCAGGGAAATCTGTGACACATGCCCAGTTCTCTAATTGTCACGCAAGGGCGCGGAAATCAGCTGTGTCACCCTTTCCTAGGGACTTAAATCAGAGCGATTATATCTTTGGAAGTGAGAGCACCCCAGTTCATGACAGCTTAAATCTTGAAGCCTTTGCTTGGTTTTTAGTCCATTTTTTCTCAGGTGACATTCCCATGCAAATGGGATGTGTTCAGTTTTGTTCTGTCAACTTGTTTGGCAGCCAGAAGATTCCTTCTCCAGAACTTGCTGCATAGTGTCTGCTGTGGCTTTGAATTTTCCAACCCTTGAGGAAATCCGTGCTCTTCAGATAGCCTGGGTAGATGTTACCCTGAGTTCTGTAGATGTAGAGCTGTACTTTGCACAGGCCATCTTTTCTTTCTTTTTGGACCAATTTTCCTCTTTTTTTTTTTTTTAACCTGATGACAGACAGAAAATACTGTGTGCAAACATCGATCTATTGCTCTCTGAAAAACACTCAGAGCTCTTGGTTTTTTTAACAGGTGATTGTTTGTATGTGGTGTAAACACAAAACTAGTGACCGACATCCCCCATCCCTGGAGGTGTTCAGGGCCAGGTTGGATGGGGCCCTGGGCAACCTTGTGTAGATCCAGGTCTGAGGTTGGTGTCCCTGCCTGTGGCAGGGGGTTGGAACTCTGTGATCCTTGGGGTCCCTTCCAACCCAGACCATTCTGTGATTCTATGATTCTATGACATGCTTATTGCTACTGGTGTGCAAAATTGGTGCTGCAGTTTGCTCATATAAATCCTCTCTTACCTATTTAGGCATTGTTTGCTGGGTTTGCATATCCAGGGTGAAACTTCCTTTTCAGTGCTGCTTTTCAGAAATGCTTGCTTGGCAGCAGCTGAGAGAACAGTTGTAAGTGGCATTGCTGTTCATGATGCATGCCCTGTTTCTGAAAATCTCATGTTTTTGTTCAGCCATGCTATCATCAACATCTGTTAGATGGCATGAACAAGGGTTGGAAAAGGGAGGCTACACCATCAGTAGCTACTCAGAGTAATTGTTAGCTGGGTTGCTAGGTACAGGGTCAGTATTCACCCATTTCCTCCCTTTTTGGAAAACCCTCTCTGTTGATAGTCTACCCTGTGTACCGTCAAAACAGCATTGTACAGCCTGTCTATGCTGTTGACAGTCACACCTCCTTACAGTTGGAATCACCTGTAACAATGATGGGTACAGTCCCACACATCAGTAGGGAAAGGAGGGTAGCGTCATTCATTCGGTAATCTTTGTAGTGGAACCTTTTATTTTCTAATAAGCAAGTGAATCACAGTCTGTCCATCCTCCTGAAATACAAGATAATTTTCCTTACCCAAGTGGGTTTCTGTGATTTATTTCCAAAGGGCTGAACTTTTGCTATTGTGGGTTGCAGGACATCATGTGACAGCATCTGGTGTGTCTTATGCAGCTGCCAACCTTTGTGGTTATAGTGATATTCATCTGGGAATGATTAGGACACGATTAGCTGGAAAAGGCAGGGAGTGGGGACAGAATGATCTTACGCATATAAGACAGTATTTAGATCCATTTTTCTGAAGGACTCATGCTGTGTTATTCTCAGGTCTTAACCAGAATGAGAATTAGCTTCAAGGCAGATTCACATGCACAAATGTGCTAATCACTGATTTGGCATGGGCTTGGACATCCTTTGCATTTGGAGTAAGGTTTCTGCTTTTCTTGTTTTAAAAGTGTCACTCTAGTTCATGACAGTACAGAGTGGCTAAGGTTTCCACACATCATCTACTATTCTAAGCTGTTTGTTTAAATAGCCTTGACTGTGCACTCCTCCTTTAATTTTTGTTTTCTTTTTGTTGTGCTTTAGCAAGTGGAGGGACTGTCCCTTGCTTAGAAAAGTTACCCTATGGAGGAGGAACATTCAGAGTTAATGACTCTTATTAGTGATGACAAGAAGGCTCGCAGAATGCATGGCAAATGCCTGCAAGACACTGGCTCTTCTGATGGCTCTAAGTCCAGTACTGCAGTGTGGGAAGGTGGAACTGATTTTAAAAAGGAACTCTTCACGCTTTCAAAACCAAGCCTCATTCATTCCTAAGCTTCTCCTGAGGACAGATGCTGTATGTCTCAAGAAGCATGTCGGAATCGCACGCCCAGTGTCCCTGGTAAAGTCTCATTTGAATGGACAGAAAGCTGAGGTTTGAACTGTCTTGGAAGGGCTGCCCTGTTTAGTGACTCAAATGGGAGTATGAGATTTCAGCATGAATTTTCATAGATATTTCTTTTGCTGTATTTTATGGCTTTGCTGAGGCACCAGTGAATTCAGAATCCTGCTTCACCCTCCCATCAGTTTAAATCAATCAAAGGGAGAGGGGGAGGAGAAAAAAATCCAACTTTGATGGAAACACACATACTGCAAAAGACAGTTGTATCACATTTGTATTCTGCAACATGTTTCTGTCACCCACGCTTGTAAAATGCTCACTGACAACAAAATGAAGTATGTTTAATTTCCACATACACAATAATATATTGTATTTGCTGAGTAATTACTGGTAGCTTTTCTATAGTAACGTATTTTTCTTACTTATTCCAGCCCTTCTTCCATTTCTTGTGCATGGACAGGAGTGTTTAATATTGCATAAACTGAAAAGAAAGTCAGTTTGCATTAGCTATTTGTTTTTAAATTGACTGAGATATTCAGCAAGAAACATGAAAAACATAATTTTGTAAAGCACAGTGGGATTTTTTGAGCATCCCATGAGAACCATTTACTGGAGAAAGGAAGCACATTGGAAGATTGAGGACTCATTGTAGAAGCGTGCCTCTCCTTCCTGAAAACACCTAAATCATGCTCCTTTTTTGCTGGAAGCTAGCTTGCAAGACCAATGAAACACAGTAACCTGTTGAAATAATGCAGTTCTCATGGCAATGCTGTATTTGGAAAAATGAAGCCAGAAGACCTGTTTACACAGTCTCATGCAGGAATCTTGCCCTCTCAACAGAGCAAAATGGCTGCTCAAATGCAGGCTCTTTCCTGCCTTCATAGTGTCCTTGAAATCCCGTGCCCCTTCAGCAGGCAGACCTGAGGACAGCATTCAAAATGCAAAGACACTGCAAAGTGTCCCCAGATGCCATTCTTTTCTTCATAAGGATCCTGGCTGCTCCGAGCACAACTGTGCTTCTGAGAAGAGGTACCCCGGGGAGGTGTCTTACCAGTCACTGTGCTGGGAATACTGTCAACAGAGGACAGAAGGTAGAAGTGTGTGTGGAACCTGAGTGTTCACACATCTTGGTGTGATTTAGAGGTACGGTGTCAGGTAGCCCATAACCTTTGCTAGGTTGCAGAGCCATTGGCTGCAATCTACCAAGCTGAAAATGAAACGGGTTTTAAAGAACTGGGTGTGAAAAACAATAATTAACAGTGGATCTTTGCAACTAGGTTATTCAGGGATTTAAGTTGCTGGTAGATAGGAAATACATGGTGATAGTTGGTGTGTTCCTTCAGAGCCAGGATCAGGGTAGTTCAGAGACACGAGTCTCCAGCCTTATGCTTCTCACACTGCTGTGAATCAAGGGAATTTCAGGTCTCACCAGTGCAAACATAAGCCACAAACTGATGAAGGTTTCACATTGTTGCATCACTCAAATTAGTCTTGATTATCTTGAGAATATGGTGAATGCTCTTTGAAAAGACATGAGAAGATCTAACACAGTTTATAATGAAAGTGGTCAGGAGCAGCTGGTGTCTTTCAGGAAGCAACAGAAAAATATAGTAGCATTCAAGACACACACAGCTTCCCAAGGATTTCATGGAGACCCTGCTACCTGCGGGCTGCCCGGAGCTGTGTACTCCCAAGTGCAGACATTGAGTGGTGTCTGGCCACGAGGTTGTGGGTTGGTTTTCTGTGCTGATGAGTGCCAGATGAAGGGCAGCCCTTTGCATCAGCTGGTGGTATTGGGAAAGCTAGAGGAGGGTAATGGGTCATGCACTGCAACCACATTACTACTGTGAGGCTACCAAAAACACAGGAGAAAAATCACAGGTACATCATCATTGCAGGCACTGCTACAGCAGTGAATGAACAGTGGTCCTTGTTTATGTGAGGTTGTCACATAGATTACGTCTGCTTCTGCTCTCATGCATGCCCTTGTGTGTGAAGCCAAGTGACCCAAGTATCTGAGAAACATCTTGGAAATTTTCAGATTATCTTAGGTAATATAAGGTCAGAGGCAACTGAAAAGAGAGAGCATGCCAGGTTTAGTGATACTTGAGCCTTATACACAAGCTGTAATTGTTGTCCCAGAAGTGGGGTCGTTACCCGGTGTGCAGTGTGCCACTACACACACAGAGCAGAGGTATTTGATTTATTCCATTTATTCCATGCCTGCACAGAGTTGGTGTTAGGTGGTAATTCCACACAGCCAGCACACTACACACAGATTCCGCAGCATCTTTATCTTGTTACAGGATTAGAAAACCCACCAAGATTTATACTAATTGGTTAGTAATTAACACATCCTCTACTATTGGTCAGACATGTTCAAATCAGTGCACATGCTCCTTGAAGATGGGGGCAGGTGTCATTTGCATAGTCCTTGAATTGGGTGGGTGGTCACAATCTCCCCCTGCCGCTGTCACCTTTCCCCCAGTTTCTGTTGACTTCAGGCCTCTCCGGCAATGCCCCAGCTCTGGCACCTGCTGGGGTGGGATGTTTCCTCTTTATCAGCCTCTCTTGCCCAAGGACATTTTTTAGCAAGGCGTGCTTCTTCTCAGTCCTTCGGCCCTTCTTCAAAAGCAGCGACGCTGTTAGCCAAGCAGGTCAGTGCATTTCACCCTAAACTAAGGAGAGTCTGAGCACTAACCCAAACACGTTCCTGGCCCTGTGAGAATTCTGTTTTATGGATATCATAATGGCAATGCAGAGGTCAAGGTCGCGCCACCCATCCTGGAGGAGAGGTAATTCATGTGAGCGAGGGAGCAGCTGGCCCAGTCTCTGGCTGCCATGGCCCTGAGCTCAGCTCGTGCTGGGCCATGGGAGCTGCACTGCCTACCACTTGCATCAGCTCACTGATTATGCAAGGCAGTTGCAGAACATAACTAATTCACAGGTGTTCAGAAAGAAAAGCAGTGTCTGTGCTACAAGGAATGATCTTTAAAGAGAAGCTGTTCAAGGATTACATGCCAATCATTCACTTGTATGATTTGTATGAAAATGGAGGAAATTTTGACTAGAACTGGCTGGTCTATGACTTTGTTTCTCTTATGCAGGCAGTTTCCATAGCAAAGTAAAATTCTGGAACATGCAGATTTCTGCCAAAAATTACTCAGTTCTGAAAAGTTTTGGCCTAAAATATTGAGCACAAATTATGCAGGGTTTTTTTCTGTAGAGCTGGTTTTTGGAGTGTGTGTTTTATATTTAATTGAAATTATCCACCATTTTGAGTTGCACTAGTTTTTTTGGTTTATTTCCACTTGAGAGCATGAAGGTTTCTGTGTTTTTCTGTACTGTATTAGTGTCTTGAATTTGTCAGAAAAGCTTCTACTCTTTACTTTGGTATTTAGAGTAGGAGAAGGGATGTGGAGCCTGAAGTAACAAAAAGATTAGGGATCAAGTGAAGGTCCTCTCTGTCTGCTAATTCTGTTTGTGTACATATATGTGTTCATTAACTGTATTCTCACTAAGTTTCCTGAGCTTGTGGTTCTCTGATGGGAAGAAAAGGTAAAGCAGGAGAGCAGGGAACCAGGATAGAAATTGTTTTGGGTTGACCAAAGCCATAAGCTGTCTTACTAACAGGAAAAAAAATGCCCATCATTTCAGATAGAATTAAATACTTCATGTGCTTTGTACTGCTGCTTTATCTTTTCATGGTTTGCAGTTTCTTTTTATAAAAAAGAAATTGCTTTATTTATCCAGAGATCAATTTTGAAACTACCTGCTGGAGTTGATGACCAAAAGCATGCCCCCAGGCTGCTCCACTGCCCTTTCCTTTGGATTCATCAGTTCCCCTAAGAGAAAGGAAAGCGTGCAGCTGGTGTTCAACAGAGCAGCAGTGGTGTTCATTGGATGGATTGCATTTATCTGGTATTGCCTGTGATTCCCCAGGAAGTGACCTCATTTGTCCCTGCAGAAAACATGCCACCAAGACATGTTTTCCTGCCACTCTGTGACAGATCTGGAAATAAAAGACTGAGATGGTCTTTTTATAAAAAAACCCAAAACCTCTAACAGTCTTGTTGCTTAAGCATGGCATCAGACCTCATTTTGGATCACCACAAGAACCATCAATAAGCTATTTGTATGAAGGAACATTAATGCTTGGCTAAACAAAGACTAACAGAAAGACACCCTGGCTGGAGTGGCAAAAAGGAGTAAATATGGACCTTGTGCTCCCACTGGCTTTATTCTCTAAATAAGAAATGGTAAATAAGCTTGCTGACATTTTTTCAATACTGATAGCTCCACATTTCCTGGCACAGTAGTCTATATTTCCCAGTACATAATGATCTGCAATTAATCTGCAGTGATTTACCCAATCAGATACTCATGTCTTTGGGGTGCCCAAAGGAGAGGCAAAGCTCCTACAAGATCAACTGTGATCCATTTTGAGAAAGAGCTCATCTGTAGTTTCTTTCAGCCCAGTAACCCTATAAACATTCAGTGTTAAAAAAACCCAAACAAACAGGTAATTGATATTATTTTAAAATTATATTGATAGTATTAATAGTTGACATAAACTGTTTTCTACCTCAGCTTTGACAAAGTTGATTGAGGGATGGATGGTAGTACCATTCTTAGTGATCTGGAGTTAGGACAGAAGACGGAATACGTTGTTCCTTCAGCACGTGACTTTGAAATTTGCATTTCTCATCCATGCCCAGGATACCATCAATGCACAGACCATTACCCTAACCTACACTGCTGAACTCAGCTGTGCGAGATACAGCTTTGAAAATTACCGTGTTGCTTGTTGCCTCACTCCTGGCAGTACATTAGTCCATAATTTCAGTGACCTTTTAGGACAGAGACCCTTTTTGGTCTCTGGCTGATGCAAGCAGCGTTGCACAAAGAGACTGTCAGCCAAACGGAAGAATAGGCTGCTTCCCTTAGGAGAGTGGGGCATTACGGGTGATAATACAGGGGACAGTCACACCCAGTGACTGAAGTTGTCCCCTGTGAAATTCATTATCAGGAAGGAAATTTCCAACCGAATTTGCAATTATTTTTAAAGTATGATAAAAATTTATTTTTTAATGCTAGAAATAGCTACTTGACTAGTGTTTTTTTCTGCAAGTTTTCATTTGCATACTGGAACTCACTTTGGCTAATATCTGACCCTGTCCTCAGTCATTTCTTCTTGGGAAACTAACATCTTCTTAACACTTTCTTAAATTATTAATGTTGCCATGCTTTTATAACGGTAAGGCTTCATTTATCTTAAGAAGAATCCCTCCCCTGGCTTCATTTATACAGTAGAGACAGTTTCTGCTGCTGTCAGATACTTAGTCTGATGGATGTATCTCACAGTCCTTAAAGATTACTTAATCTGGTCCGAATTTATTCATAGGGTTCTTGGCTGAATAACTCAGATGAAATGGCTTCACAGATCTAAAATGCATGTACCAGAGAGCAGATGTTTGGTTGTATTACTCCTTTCATGGAGCAGGAAAATATGTTTGTCAGTGTGAGCAACATGAGCTCTAAAGACAGGAGGAGGACTTCAGAAATGGTAATCTCGAAAGAACAGAATGATTTGTTGAGTAGATTCTTCTTCTTTTCTCTATTCTCTTTTTTTAAACTGTTATTCTTTTGATGTGTATTTGTGCAACTCCTAAATTCCTGCTGAGATCATGCTGATTCCTGATTCCAAGATATTTGCCCTGGTATATAGAGGGCTAGGAAAACAGATGTTCAGCTTTAAATCCCATTACACAGGTTTCATACTGAATGTCACCATGGAGTGCGTGGAGATCACACTTGCTATTTGCAAGGATGTGTTGTGGAATGATTTTTAAAAATTTTACTGTGTTGTGGAACAATGGAAAGCAATCATTGTAGAACTGCCATTCCTCTTCCTCGTTACTCAAGGCAGGGATAGATAGCCATAGCAGAATTCAAAGTGTTACTGCTTGTAGAATTTCATTTAGCTCAGTGATCTTCAGCAGATGCCATTCAATGATGCAGGTAATAAAAAAGGAAAAGTATTTATCTCTATTATAAAGCATTCAGCAAGGGAAATAGAAAGGCAGGAATAAAATCTACACTGTTTTGCAAGGAGAGGTGAATGAGTCAGGCAGTAAATGGTACATTAATTGGAACAGAGAGAGCACAGTGAGGGCTTCAAGTAAATCTTAAATCAAATGACAGGACAGAAAAGCATATTTTGAGCTTTTTGCATTCTGGGCTTCAGTGAAGTGGTAGTGTCAGTATCAAAATGGATTTTGAATGGCATTGGATAGCTCCATGGACAGAGAGAAGGAATTGATAGGCAGTCAGGATACTTGAGGCCTCCTAGACTTGAAGCCAGTTCATTTTCTTTATGAGGTGCTTTGTCCCTTGTCACTTCTCTGTCCGCTTCTAATAGAAACAGTTATTTTCTCTTCTCTGTCCATGCCCTTTTCCCTGAAGCCAGATATGTGAGGTGTTCATCTTGGAACACAAACCAGTCATGTTCATCTCCTTCCTTCTCAACAACATTTCACGTGTCTCGACTGCAAGCTTTTTTGCTTTATATGACTGCTTTGGTGTGATTCTGTGAGTCATGCAACTCTTCTGGGGTTTGTTTACTCCTGCGTATCCAGTGGCAATGTCTTCAACAACCTGGCTGGCAAGAGTTGGGTCCTGTTAAGGTTTGTTTCCAGCTTGGTTCCCTGGGGAGTCGTCTTCTCTGACCTTCCTTGGGTGTCCAGCCTTAGCCTTCCATAATATATTGGTCTTTTGAATCCTTATTTACTTTTATCAGTTTTTATTTCATCTACCTATGATGAAGATAAAAGGAGGAAACTAAGACTTCCTCAGTAACTGCAGCATGTTGGGAAAATAAACTGAGATTACTTGCAAGTACCAGTTAAGCCATTGTTGGTACTAATTGCAATTTTGAGTTTGTTTTAAACCTTGGCGTTATCAGAGACTCAAAGTTTTGGTCAGATCATCATTGGTGATTCAAGATTGGTACTTTTAAAAATTACTTGCTTTTAAGCCTTCAAGCAATTCTGCTGAAGGGTTTTGCTGATACATTGTGGAGTGAAGGAGGCAATGGGAATATTTCAGCTCAGGTGAGTGACAGATGGGAATTGGGAACTATTTTTCAGAACTTCACTCTCCCTCTGCACTTGTGTAGCAGAAGCAGCTCACCCCTGGTATTACCAGTTTGCCATGACAGTGAAACTTCAGATTCAGTGTATGCACAGTGTATTGGTGTGTGACACACATGAGTTAGCACAGCTGTAGCTGGACTTCGCTGGGAAGGCAGAAGCCACGTGATACTGTGCAGAGTGGAGGTGGAGAAAGAAGGGAATTAAATGGTACAAACAGCAGTGGTTCTGTGAGCATCAGGTGTTGGCAAGTCTTACAGGAATGAGACTTGTCTCTGTTGCCATCATGTTTTCTTTATACCTTCTAGGCTAAGCAGAAGACTCCACTTGTCCTGGGATCTGTACTCATGCATATGTGAACACAGAATGTCCTGTCTCTAAATCAGTCTGCAGAGGGTTTTTTTCAGGATTAAGGCCATACAGCTTCTCACTAGTGAGTCTACAGCACACAGAGCTCTCTGCTCTTCTTCTGCGCCTGGAACATGCTCTTGGTTTGACCAGGACTTTCATTCACTGATTTTTTAAGCAGTGTAATATGTATCTTGTCTTAACATACTCTGAGAAGTCATCTAAGCTTTACAGGTATCTTCCAGAGAAGCACGTTTCTTTCCCCACTCTTTCTGACTGTGCATGAAGGTGCAGGTGGGTCATGCACGGTAGATAGTTGACAATAGCCTGGTTTGTTGCAGCCAGCGTAGTTAACACAGATTTATGGAGGACGATTTGATGTCCCATGTGAAAGGTGAAATACAACCCTGAGTTTTATGTACTACACAGCATTAGGTGGATTGAATAGGGTGAAATTAAGCCAAAGAGAAAAGTGATTTTTCTCTCATTTCTCATTTTCTCAGGTTAAGCAGTGGTTGATACAGGCACAGATACTCTGATAGCTTTATTACTTTAAAATTGTTCATTTTTTAGAAATCTTCATCCCGCTAATGAAGTCTCAACTCCCATCTTGGCCATTTTTACAGCCTTGAAAATGAAACAGAGGCAAAAAACTGCAAACTGAAATCTTTAGGTGTCCATGTTTCAATATAAATGCCAGGTCTTTTGATGTCAACTTTCATTTTGGAGAAGCTGCATCAGATTTCTCTCTCATGGTGTTTTTTGTAGAATTTGATAGGTCTTTGATTTTCTTGAACTTAATGGCAAAGTTTTACTGATTCAGTAGGATCAAGGTTGGACCCAGTGTTTGCCAGTACTGTCACAACACACACACAGACACACCACCACATAAGTTTTAGCTTGCTTTCATAGAAATGCATAAAACAATTAATGGAATATCTCACCTTGATTTCAGATATCTTCCAGGGGACAGTTTAACAGTATAGTTCTTGCGTTTGTTTTTGCTCACTGCATGTGTGTGCTGACACGCAGTGAGCACTGATTTGTTAGCACGTTTGTCTTTCAGCCACAGGTGTTTGGCTGTGTCAGTATATGCTCAACTTTTTTTTCCTGTCACCTTCAGCTCTGCTTTGCTAGCCTTGTCTCCCAGTCTCACAACGTAACAGAAAGGCAACGAAATCAAGAGAAGTTCTCTGACATGCACACACACACAGAGAAAAAAAGACCTGGAGCGTACCCAAATGCGTAGCCTTATGTTGAAGAGCTGCAAGAGACTTCTTTGGGAAGTTTCACTTCTTGATGGTTTGGCAAGAAAGTAAATGGTGGGGATATAAATTAACTTGACAGAAATTGCAAGAATAGTTACTCTGATGCATTTAGGTCAAAAGCCTTTACCTGTCTGTCCAGGGAGCAGACTAGACCCGTGGGCAGAGGCCAACTTCATGGGGTTCAACAAGGCCAAGTGCCAGGTCCTGCACTTGGGTCACAACAACCTCAGGCAGTATTACAGGCTTGGGGCAGAGTGGCTGCAGAGCTCCCAGGAGGAAAAGGACCTGGGGGTGTTGGTGGACTGCAGGCTGAATATGAGTCAGCAGTGTGCCCAGGTGGCCAAGAAGGACAACAGCATCCTGGCCTGTATGGTGTGGCCAGCAGCAGTAGGGAAGTGATTTTTATGTTGTGCTCAGCTCTGGTGTGGCCACACCTTGAGTACTGTGTCCAGTTTTGGGCTCCTCACTACAGGAAGGACATTGAGATGCTGGAGCACGTCCAGAGAAGGGCAACAAAGCTGGTCTGGAGCACAGGTCCTATGAGGAGCAGCTGAGGGAGCTGGGACTTTTTAGTTTTGAGAGAATAAGGCTGAGGGGAGACCTCATCTCTCTCTACAACTACCTGCAAGGAGGGTGTAGAGAGGTGGGTTGGTCTCTTCTCTGTAGTGACAAGCGATAGGATGAGAGAAAATGGCTTGAAATTGCACCAGGGGAGATTTAGGTTAGATATCAGGAAGAACTTCTTTACTGAAAGGGTAGTCAAGTATTGGAACAGGCTGGCCAGGGAAGTGGTGGAGTCACCATCCGTGGAGGTATTTAAAAGGTGTGTAGATGTGCTTGAGGACATGGTCTAGAGCTGGACTAGGTAAGGCTAGGGTGTGGTTGGACTGAACCATCTTAAAGGTCTCTTCCAATCTAAGTGATTCTATGATAATGAGAAGCTGTAGGTATGCTTATGCTGTAGGTATGCTTATTACCGTGCAGTCTGCTACCACCCCCTGAGCACCTGGAGGCTGTTGCTGTCAGGTGGGATATGAAGTGTGGTATGTGACTGCACTGATGCCCTTATAGTGGTCCTAATACCCATGGTCAGAGGCACAGCCTATCTGCTGCTGAGTGGAGCTACCTGCCTATCTGCTGCTGAGTGGAGCTACCTATCTAATAAGCATCATACTGAAGTGGGTGCCTGAGAAAATCAATGATAATACAGTCTTTCTGAGCCTGAAGAAGCCAGAGCCTTGAGATGGGTTGCTGCAAGTGGTATGCTTCAGCTTGGTGCGGATATAAGGGGAGAGACTGGATAAAAGAGTTAAAGTGCTCTAAACAAAAGCAGTGGGCATGTAACTGAGAGAGGTCTGGCTGAGGAAAGGCGTTTTTATTAGTATGCCTTTTTCCATAGAACAGGCTTCTGTAACTATCAAAGGTTCATGTAATATAAAGAAAACTAGCTTATATTGAAAAGTACTTAATTAAAATGTTAGTCTCACTTCGCTACCCACTTATTCCTATTGTAGCTGAGTTTGTTAATGAAATATGCCAATTACAGATGTTTTCTTTCTCAACACTGGTGGGGGAAATTTAAAGGTCAATTGCTTTGTCTTTTTATTTTAAAAATAAGCTATACTCCTTTTTATAATGGTTTTGAAAGATAGGTTTTGAGGAAAGGACAATTACCATGGTCAAAGTGAAAAATGAGAAAAAACCATTAATTTTAGTATGCTTTTAATCCATGTATTTTTAAATGCAGTACATTAAACTGAAATGTAAGGCCTTTCTGTGCTTGATGAAAAGGAAGAAATTGTAAGAATTTGGAATTTATAAAAGAAAAGGTTATTATGTGAAATTTGATAATGTAGCATACAGTTTTCCATCAGAATTTCTCTAACAGAAAGGTTCCTAACTAGCAGATTTCTGGTTTTTATTATAAGGCTGTTGCATTAGTGGACATTCTCGTCACACCACTCTCACATGAACACATACTTGAAGTATTGACCAGTGGCAGCTAAATTGCTTCTCCTCTTGAAGGCCTGTGATCTTTGGATAAAAGGTGGGAGAATATCTCGATGCTCAAGTTTTTTCATCATCTGTGCTGTTCCTTGTGAGGATGTGTTTTCCTTTTTTGTCTGAAAGGCTGCTCTTTGAACTTTCTCCAGCAGCCCCATGAGGGCTGGCTCTGTGAATGTTGTTTTCTGCTGCCAATCAAGATCTACCTTCTCCAGCCCCAGCTGCACACAAGCCTGGCTGGACACGCAGGCCCATGCTCTGTTGACACTTGGATCTGTGTAATCTATTTGAAGTCTTGTTAGAGAAGAGCAGAACTTAGCCTTTTGCATTCTCTAATGGGTTTCAGTTTCCTGTGCCGTGGGATTCATTTTGTCTCTGTTACAACCTCACCCTGAACCCTCCGGCTGCATTTGCCTTCTACCCTCTGACTTTGACTGTCTCTGGAAAGGCATCAAAGCTAACATCTCCTGTGCTTCTGGCCTCACCATATAAATTTATTGGCATTGTCCTTCTTTAAGAGTGATAGCAAAGCTAATGTCTGTAACATCACTCGCTCACACTGTGAAACATTTCTATTTCACCACAGTCACAGAGGGGTGGTCTGTAGGAGTCAGGCAAAGCAAAGGTCACTTCCACAGTGCCCTTTGCTTTCCTAAGCCCAAAAGAGGGAAAGTGACACAGGTGATGTACAGTGATCCCAGTGTAAACAGTAGTAGTGCTTCTTCACCCTTTTTATCACCCCTAAACCCCATTTCTCAGGAAATATTTCTGCAGCCAGCAAGAAGCTAAGAGGTGGGAATACTGGATTTACAAATGCAGTTTTTCAGAGTTTAAGTTTCTGGGTTACAGTTTCTATTGATTTCTCTGTTTCACCCCAGCTCCCAGCAGCCAGCTCAGGTGGAATTAGCCCCTTATAGCACTAGCAGAAGGCTCAGGATTAAAGAATATTCCCCCTGCTGCTTGGGTGGTTCTGGTTCCATCCCAGGAGATAGGTCAGCTGTGCTTCAGGTGCATGTGTGAGGGCTGCAGTTCCTGTGGTAGTTGATGTGCAGGCAGCCTTCAGGATCTGCAGCTGGTTGTTCTGTGCCACGCAAAGTCATGCGAGCTTGGAAACACTATAGTTACATTTCCCTGGACAGGCAGTATCACTAGTGAAAAGCTGATGGTTGAACTCAACCAGTGACCTTATCTGTGGCCTTGCCACTGTGTTGAGTATCCACCATAATGGAGTTGAAACCACCTGCCTGACAGTGCCTTGAATACAGATCATCTCAAGCAAAGGCAGCATGCAGCGTGTGATCTGAAGTGGAAACACAGAGCAGTCATGTCTCCAGAGCCCTTTGTCAGCTCCTCTCGCAGCTGCAGTGTGCTGTGAGCATGGCCCTAAGTGTCCTGCCCTTATCATCAGGCAGAACAACTAGTTTGGGGGTACTGCTCAGCCCTAGAGCTCTAAATACATCTGCTGAGGAAATGCAGGCGTTTGTAGGAATGGGAACCCACCAGGCTGTGTCATAGCTAAGAACAAGTTTTGAAATGTCAAAGTCAAGAAGTAGACCCCAGAGACTTAGCAGAAGACTTGCCCAAGAGCCTGATGAAGACAGGAGCCAGTCACTTAGAGGGAATTTTGTCTGTATCATCTTTTCACTCATCAGCAATTTGGTACAGCAGCCCTTCAAGGTCATCAAGTGGCATTTCTGACCAATTTTCTTGTTTGACACGACTGGATGTTGGATACCAACATTTGGCTTACAATTCAGCACACCTTGCACTGTGTCACAGACTTTAATCCATTATGCTTTCTTAACTTATAAAGGAATGTTTCCTCCTCTTTGGAAAGCTTCATGACTGGCATTCCTTTGCATGCTAGTAAGTAGAAAAGCAGGTGGTTTTGCTAGATCCATGATGAAGATCATTGAAAGGAGATGTAGCTAATTTTGTTCTTTGGCAAGCTTTTGAAATTTTTCATTTAATTGATAAAGGCACAGGTTTCAGTCAGGACCAAAGCCCTGGCTTTACTGAAGCTCTGCCAGTTAAACCAGTAGAGAGTACAGCTGCGAGGATCCAAGAGTTGTCCCATTACATAAGAGGTTTGAAAAAGAAAATGGGTATGCAGTACTTTGGTGAGAGGGTGTGAGAGGGTTTGTGAGGAAGGCTTATGGTGTAGGGTAAATTACTTGCTATCCTCTCTCTCATCAGTCTCCAAGGAATGGAGATTGACTTGATTTAATCAATTCTTTAACTATCTTCTTTCTTGAATGAGGCTGTTTATTTAGCTAATTGTTTTAGAACTTTTGTGTTGTCTGAGCAAGACAAATATGCAGCATGGCACTCACTTTTAAATACATAGATAGTAATACAATCTTGGATTTGAATGTAACTTAATCTTTGTCATTTAAAATTGTGTCTGCCAGAAATTCAGTGTCTTTCTAAAAGCTGTTGCTCCATGTTCAGCCATCTTGATTAACATGCAGGGTTAAAGCAGTGGTTTAAACTAAAAGTTGTGTTTGTTGCTGGGTGGTGTGTTTGTAGAGCCAGCTGTCAAGAGGTGAAAAAAACACTGTGTTTCTATGTGAAATACAAACATTAACATTCAATGAAGCCTTCTGCTGTATAAGAAGATAAGCTAGGAAAACCAAAGGGAGAGGAAAGCAAAGATTTGAGCCAGCCAGATTTATGGTGATTGAGATTAGACCACTGACTCACACAGGGCACTGGGTGATAAGATGCCATCTGGGGCCCTGTATTTGATGCGCTGGTTCCTTCACTCAGGTTAATGGTGCCTGACAGCAATGGTATGCACTTGGGCTGTTTTCAGTCTCCATACAAATTCCATTTCAGAGATTCAGCATCCTAGTCCCTGTTCTGTTGTCCTCTTTATTCTTCTAACCATCCATCAGACTCATTAGATCCACCTAACTGCCTTATTCTACGGTCCAGCTGGTTTATAGTCTCCATTCCAGTGCTCTGCTGCTGAAATTTGTTTTACATTGGCTGAATTGGTGTTGCTTCCTGTTCCCAGCAGGGTTGAATTTCATCTCCACTATGTATTCTGCATTATGTTTATGATGAAATATATTACGTTTTTAAGAGTCCATAACATGTCATGTTAATCTCTGGATACCAAGCATAGGTAAATTTCCGTTGTCTTCCATGCATACTGAGTCTTGACTGCATGGATTTATCAAAACCAAACATACAAATATACATAAACAGTAGGGTGCTATTTTTGCCTGCTGTTACTTTCCTCTAACTTCTTAGTGGTTTTGTTGTTTTGGTTGGGTTTGGGGGTTTGTTGGTTTTTTATCTAAAACATTATTTAAGGAACTCCCTAAAACTATATTCTTAATTGCAAAGAAATTGAGATGTGAAAAGAGAAGGCTATAAGCTCTGGTGACTTGCATAGTGTAGAGGTAGCCTAGCCTGTGTTTCCTATTCCAGTTGTGTCCAGATTGACCTGTGATACGATACAAGAGACCAGTCTAGCAGAAAACTGCATCTTGTAATGCCCCTCCATTCCCTCATTCATACTTGGCGTGGTTGAAGTGAAAGGAGATCTCAGGGAATGGTAATCTATATCTGTTTGGGGGAAGGAAAGAATAGATGTGGTCAATATAATAAGTACAGACTCAGCTACTAAGCCTGCCTCTGACCTTGCAAAGCTGAGGGTGTCCTAGGCTTTTGATGGCAGTTCATAGCTATTTTCATTGGGTATGGCCTCTGAAAAATGGAGTCACTACCACTGGCTTAGCTTGCAAACACTCATGAAGACACACAAAAAGGAGGAAGTCCTCACCCTCTACAAACAATAAGGAAGGTGCAGGTATTCAATTTTATCTGCATAGACTTGTTAGTATTGATATATTGTAGCTTATAGATGTTAGGTTTTGCACTGGGAACTTGGGAGTTAGAGAGTCCTTTTTTCTTGGCTGGGCATTCTTTGTCTTTGTGTTTAACATTCTCTGGGGCTTTACTGAGCATTCTGTTACCTGCAGCTGCGAGTTAGAGAACTTGTTACTATTAGGAAAGTGAAATTAAACACATGAATCCAATAGCTATACCTTTAAAAAGAAGCCAGATTTAAGTACTGTAGCATATGTGAAATTGCAAGGCAGCTGCCACACAGGTGGCAGAAGGTGAGGTTACAAGTGTCGTCAGCTGAGAGTGCCATCATGGAGACATGCACAGACCGAAAGAACCTATCACAAGTTGGATTTTCTCCGGCCTGATGATTTTCTTTTATCCTAGCAAATAGATGACCATACCCCACGCAAGATGCATATAAAAGCTAAATACTTCTGCTGGCTGATCTGATGACTTGGCTTTTGTTGGTGCTACTGCTCTGTCTTATGCCTGCTTCTTGTCCCTCTGCTTCTTGCTTCTAGAAACCACGTACACAAAACCCACATGCCTAGCTGTTGAAATGAAAATACTTTGCACAATTTTTTTTTCAACAAACACTGAGGAGTATTTTAAACTACTCAAAAGTACAAAGTCGACCTTTCTAATGTAAAAACTAGGGTTTATGTAACGGCTTTTTGGAAAAGAAATGTTTTCTATAGAAAGCTTTCTGTTGTTTAAAATCTGACCATCTGAAAAAAAAAAAATTTCCATGTAGAGCAGCACTTGCTTTCTTCATTGGTCCAGGGTTATTAGCCAGACTGCATCCGTGTAATGCAGTAAGGCATCCAATGTAGGGACCTATGCTTCCGTGGACTGGCACATACACACAGTTCTTTATACCATTATTTCACCTCCAACCACGTCAGTCCAAGGACTTGCCAAGTTGGATGTGATTTCTGTGTACAAAGGAAAAAAGCAAGTATATTTTTAGTAGGTTTTAATTCACTGGAGGGAAAGCCACATAAGCAGGAAGAGACAGGGAAATAGCTAAAGCAAATTTATCTTCAAATTGGAGGTGACATCCGTGAAAAATGTTTTATGCTTTTTTTTTTTTTTTGCCTGACCAAGCTTTGCCCACCAATGTGTTCACAGCATTAATCACAACTAAAAGGTTCTGTGGGAAACCTTTTGCTCTATGTTAAGAAATACTAATGAGGATATGGGCTTAATGTTTTATCCCTGTTCTGAAGGTTTGCTTGCTGTAGACAGGGAAGGAAGGCTGTCAACAGAGGGTTTTAACCCTGGAAATGAAGTAAGCACCTCCTGCTCACAAGATATTAATATTATCTTGCTAAGGAGTCATGTGTGTGTGATCAGCAGCTGCTAATATTTCCAGTGGCAGAAGTGGCAGACAGCTTGCAAAGGGTCTGACGTGCAGGCAGAGGACTGGTCTATGCTCTGTTGTGGTTTTGCGTGGCTGGGTTCTGGTGGAGAAGGAGGGATGGCAGGATTGGCTTCTGCAAGAAGCAGCTCGAAGCAGCTAGCAGCAGCTTCTCCTAGGTCCGACAAACACCAGCTGAGCTCAAGGCTGGACCTGCTGCTGACCAAGGCCAAGCCCATCAGTGATGGTCACAGAACCTCTGGGAATCACATTTAGGAGAAAAAAATTCCAAGCAGCCACTTTTTGCCCCCAGAGAAGGGAATGAGATGATGTAAGAAACTGCAGACACCAAGGCCAGTGAAGGGAGGAGGAGGCACCCCAGGTGCTGGAGAGAAAGATACCCCTGCAGCCCGTGGAGAAACCCATGGTGGAGCGGGTGTCCCCACAGCCCATGGAAAAGGCCGAGACCCCACCTGCAGCCTGTGGAGAGGCCCCACGCTGGAGCAGGCTTGTGACCCTGTGGAGGACCAGGCTGGAGCAGTCAGGGCTTGAGAGACTGAGAGACATTCTGTGATTTATGACTGCAGCCCATAGCAGTGACCCACACTGGGGCAGCTGGGGAAGAGCTGAAGCCCCATGGGAAAGGACTCACACTGGAGAAGTTCATGGAGGACTGTCTCCTGTCGGTGGGACCCCATGGTGCAGCAGGGGAAGGGTGTGAGGAATGCCAGCTAAGAAGGAAAAGAATTCATGGGGAATGGACCCAAAATCCCCCTTTCACCATTCCCTGCCCTTCCCTGTGCCATGATGTTGGGAGAAGGGAGCAAAATCATGACTAAAGAGAAGTCTGCTAAGAAGGGAGGGGTGGGGGGTGAGGTGTTTTAAAATCTGGTCGTACTTCTCATTATCCTACTCTGTTTTTTTTTTAATTCCATCTTGAATCTGTTTTGCCCATGACACTGATTGTGGAATGATCTCTCCCTGTCCTTTTCTCAACTCCTAAGCCTCCCAATATATATTTTCTCCTCTGTCCATCTGAAAAGGAAGAGGAGTGCCAGAGTGGTTTTGGTGGGTGTCCGGCCTCCAGTCAGGGTCAAACCATCACAGCTTTTAGCTGGGTTCTAGGTTAAGAAGAGCAAGCTTGCTTGCAAATTCAGTGATGAGAGAGAAGTGTGGGTTTGAGTGTTTGTTGCATGGTGGCACAGAAGGAGTAGCAGTAATTGGACATCTTTGGTCTCAAGGCAGAGGGCATGCTGTTTCCGCCCTTGTGGCCAGGAAAGAAAGGCGTAGCACTGTGCAGGGAAGGCAGGAAGACCAAAACATCCATTGTAGGGTTGTGGAGCTGCCTACCTGGGTGATCTCTTAGGTTCAGTGACCTTAAGGTTCTGTAGAGAAGCAGGTTTAATATGTTTGCAGGCATGAAAGTGGTTTTGTTATCTGGCGTTTTGTGTGCTTATACTGGGCTCTTCATTACCTTGCAGATCTATTTGCCACCCTCACCTTGTACTTCAGATCAGGAAAGGCATGTCCTTAACAAATCACAAATGATTTGTGGCCAGGCTGATTTACAGCCAAAGGCCAAACTCACATAGTGGAGCAGTGGTTATTCTGGTTTTATCTCCAGTCAGTTTCTGGCTTGCATTTGCAATTGTAACAGGGTGACAAAGTTTTCTTCTGTCCTATTCAGACATAAATATGTCTGAAAAAACCTATAAATCAGGCGTGTTTAAAGCTAGGCCTTTCAAATTAAAAGATGAAAGCTGAAATCTATTTAGAATCTCTGCTGCAGACTCAGAGCCACGAGTGTCTATACTCTCATTGGCAAAAGAGTGGTTTGGGGTGTGTGTTTCTTCTACTCATTGCACACTTGAACATTCTCACTTGAACATGTGCAGCTTTGTGCACAAGGTTTTCTTAAGCCTTGGCCTAACTGTCCTTGCATAGCAACTGCTGGTACAATTTATATGGATGCCAGTGCACAAAGACTTTAGTGCTGTAGCAAATCCTATATAGAGAAGTACTGTCACAATGGGAAAGCATTGTCCCTGCCATATTAGACTGTCTGAATCTTAACCATCTGTAAGGGAAGGCTGAACTAAATGCTCAGACATTACAGCAATAAATGTGAAGAGAGAGTGCCTGAGATCCTTGCACAGTAAATGGAGTAGCCAGCACAGTATTGTCAAAAGAAAGACCTCTGACAAAAGGTATTCACTGCCAAGTGAGAGCATAAAATTCCATGGTGTTCAGAGTATGGCACGCTGAGATGTTAACAATATATCAGGTTTAAAAAAAGTACTTGAACGCATCCTAAGTCCAAACTTTGTGATAGTGTCACTGGATGTAAATGTATGCAGTGAACCAATGTTTGTTTTTGAATTACGACCTCTGTAATTAGCAGTGATAGTAAATCAAGGAGAGTGCTAACACCTTCTGTTAGTTTTAACTGCCTTTTCTTTGAAACTTAACACTTGAGAGTCAGTTTCTAAAAAATATATTAATTATCTCTAGCTGTGGCTGAAAATTGGATTTGGTTTGAATGAAGAGTTCTTCAGGTCAACATAAATGCACTAGTCATTGAGTCAGACTTGGGATCTGTACAGGTGCTCCATGTATTTGTATCGCAATCATCTTGCCTTTAATACCAGGCCAGAGTCTTCTGTGAATAGAGACACAATGTTACTCCATTTCTTGGCTTTTCAAGTAAGTGCTTGTTAGGAGGTGAGAAAGCAGCCCCTTGCAAAGTGAATCCTGCACAGGAGACCCTGATTCCCATGAAGTCAATGAATGAGGTCAAAAGGAGATTTCTCTGCAGCCCTTGTTAGGGCAGCCCAGGCATCACAAGCCTCCATGAGTACAAGTCAGGCACAGCCCTGATTTTGACCAGTTCTACCTTCTCATGCAAATCTGCAAACCCCCGTTTACCTACCTGCTCGTACCATTGTTGGATTTGTCATTGTTTATGTCAGATCCAACAATGGTACAGTGACCTAAGAAAATTACAGAGACATAACTTTGTAGCTGTTTATTCTTCCCTGTTGAATATAGCTGGAACTCAGCATATTGTCTCTTCAGCATCAACAGGATGAAAATGGTGGCTCTCTCTGTGCCTTGAAGATGTCACCCATTTTTGCATATTCAGGGGTAGTCCTATTTGTTCAATCTCACTGAGCTGGAAAAGACCAAGGAGGTTGTCAACCTGTCCCATTTCCAGCTTTGGGAAAGATTTCTGGGGATGGTGAATGGGAGAAGGGTCACAGTGCTAGGCAAAGTGCTGGGGCGGCAGTAGGGGAAGGCTGCCTGCCCTCCTCTCCTCTGAGCCCTGGCAGGGAGGACGGTCATGAATCAATGCCTCTGAAATCTAAGGCCAGGGGAATGAGTAGGTCAGAACTGCTGATTCCTCCCTTTCTACTGAGATCTGACCTGAGTACAAGTAGCTGTGTGGCTTCACTGACAGAAATACAGTAATGCCCCTTGCAAACAAATCTTGCAACAGTAAGCTTGATGTTTTTCCCTTCCCCTCAATCATATCCTTTGTATTATCTAAATAATCGGTGTCAGTCTCAGCTAGGTTTCCGGATCTCTGCTGAAGAGAGATCAATGTCAGTCTCTCTGTTGGGGGATGCCCAGAGCTGATCATGGCTGGCTCCAGAGTTCTCCAGCTGGCTCTGGACCTGGTGATGGTCTGGAAGCAGCCAGGACTAGCCCAGGTCCCAGTTAGACATGTGGCTGCCAAAATATATAAAGAAAAGGTGAAAATGCTGAAGGACCAGAGGAGTGAGGAAAAAGAAGGGAAAAGGTGGGGCAGGTGGCACCAAGCAGCATCCTGGGACTGGAGCAGGTCCGCCCTGCTTCCTGCAGAGACCCCACACAAGGCACTGCAGGAGGGAGAGCCCAGACCAGGGGGAAAGTGTGAGCAAGGAAGGAGAGGCAGCGACAAACTGCAATGTTCTGACCACTCCATGCAGCTCCATTCTGGGGGGAAGGAGGGGTGGTGGTGGAGGGGAACGTGTTGGTTTGGTTGTCTTTGTTTCTCCCTACCTCAGCCTGGAAAAGTAATTCCCCCTGCCCCACCCAGTCTGTTTTGCCCACCACTGTAATTGTTACTCAACCTCCTTGTCTTTGCCTTGACCCACAAGGTTTCTCATCCTATTTTCTCCCCTGTCCTGCTGAGGAGGTGGTGTGATTGAGAAAATGGATGGGAATGTCACTCTTGGCTGAGGTTAGCCCACCACAATGCTCTGTCAAGAAAGGAAGTGCGGTTAACTCTCCAAATAGGTGTATATCTCTCTTATTCTTAGGGGCTCTGTTAGGGTACTATAGAAACGTGATTTCAATTGTTCCTTAGCAGCCCCAAAAAAGTAATATCAACCAAGCAAAAAACCTGCTGAATCACTATGCAAGACCCACAGGATACGATTCTCTCCTCAGCTGTGTGAACAAAGGTAGAGCGGCTGATCTCAGTCATCTGCCCTGTCTGACTGGTGGCTGCCCAGAAGAACGTACATAAGGGCTGCCTGGGTCTTCAGGGAAAAAAAGGCTTCTTGTTACTGATTTAGGTGAGACTCACCCTCAGAAGTGCTTCATGATTCTGTAAATGCTGGGACTACAGAAGCAAAAATACAGTTCCTTTTTCCAAATGAGAAGCAGTTCCCAAGTTATTCTGGTCATGAGGTGACTCTCAGGAATGTGCTCACCATGTTGACCAGATATACCTCCCTCAGTGAAATCTCCTTCAGCACCCTCCTAACATCTGGGAAGTGGCACTGGTTTAGCGGATTCGTGGATTAGGCATTACTAATTTTTTTTTCTTGCTTTTTGTTTTTTTTTTAAAGAAAAAGAACCTTTCTAGATGTGCAAGAATCCAACTAACAAGAAAAATACTCTTAAATGAGGAGAGTTTTAAATACAGATTTTACCCTTTTATAATGCAGGGTTAGACACAAAGTAAGCAGTGACTTTTTAAAGAAATGCTTGCTCAAAACAATTAATTTTTGCCCCCCAAGGATCTGCCATTGAGTCCTGGTTAGAGGGCAAGCTCTGTACTCTTATCTGTGCTAGAGAACGCCAGACAGACACTGTAATGACAGTGTTATTCTGCACCCATGGGAGGCCTGTAAATAGATCTTCATTCATGCAGTGATGCGTGTTTAAGATCAGGCTTTGCGGTCTCTCCCATTTACCCTTTGGTGGTGCTGCAGCGTGTCCTTTTGCAATGTCACTTATGGACAGTTCCTCAGAGGTCGCAGGAGGAAGCAGAAGCAGTATGTAATCCCAATGAGAGGTGTGGGTCTCCTGCCAAGTGTCTGTCTGTGTGGTCACCTACAAACCTCCTGTCACAGTCTGTATTGCTAGTGTGTCACTCGTTGGAGTATGCAGTTTGAGTGTGCATGCATAGGCACAAATCCACTAACAGCCTCTACCAAAGTGCATTTCCAGAAGACATACAAAGTTTCTTGACAGCTGACAGCAATAACAGTATTTCAGTCAAGAGAGGATTCAAACAGTAACTGCTAAACATCACTCAGCAATCCCCCTTTAAACAGAGTAAGAGAAACATTTTCACTGACAAAAAAAAAAAGACCAGAACTGCTGTAAGTTTAAGTGATGTTGTAAAGGAATAGCACTAGGATATTGCTATCTTCTTAAGCTGCTAATAAACAGTAACTTATTCTAGGCTCAATCACAGCTCAGGTCTCTAATCCCTTTCATCTCATTACCTCTGGTCAGCTAAAGATAAAGCAATTACACATTTCAAAACAGATCTCCTGCTGTTACAGTGCAGTATTGCCTTCTCAAATCTAAAGTAGAACATCCTTTAAGTGGGTCACTCTTTATTTCCAGCCTTTGCTTGCCTTGAAATGTGAAGTTAGGCACCTGTTCCTAACCCTCTGTTGTTAAAAGAAAGCTTGGTTGCAGGTGGAGAAGTTTTTGCATCTTTCTGAGAGGACAAAATCAAAGTGGGATGTCAAAACTATTTTCAGTTTTATAGTCATATTTGGACACCAGCACAGCTCATTAAAAGGTCTCCTTGTGTTTGTATTTCAGTCATATTTCAGCATGCTCCAACAGAGCCGAGCATTTCTGTAAAAGTATTACAAGAACTGTCATCATTGCTGAGTGACAACAGGACAGACAGTTACAGTAAACTGCTGTTACAGTTAGCCACCCAATCATGCAGTGTCGTGGGGATTGTATTTTCTATTGGGAAGGAGTAATGCTGAATGCCAGGGTAGAAACAAGCATTAATGTGTCTTGAGGATGGTAGAGAACTGACTTTTTTTATTCTCAACATTAATAGTAATTCAATGTGTTCTTCATTTTAATATTAGCATTTCTTTCTAGCTTTATTTCCATGCATAATAGACACTTCTGACTTTGAGAAATGTGCAAGTCTGTATACATAGCATGTAAAGCATAGTATTCCCATTGTACTGCTTTTGTTCATACTTAACAGGAAAAATCCCTCCACAGACTACTTTCAAATCCTCCATAAAAGGGCATTAATATAAAAATCGTTTTAAGATCAGTCTGCCCTTCCCAAAAACTTTTTTCAAAAAATTGTGTTATCTTCAATAAACTTTTGTTTTCCCCTTTCAGTGAACACTAAAACATATTGTAAGTTGTTCTAAACTGAACCAAACAGAGCCTCAACCTTCATTTTATGTGCTAAGAGATACAGGTATAACTCCAGTTATTTTTGTGAAGCTGACATTGGTTTTAGTTGGTGTTTTGTACAGTAATTCAAAGTATGTGACATGGAAAGAATAAGCTGAAGTCATGCTATAGCTAGGTGTAGATAGTTGCCTGATTTAGGGTGCCTGTAAAAAGCTCAGTGGCAGACCTCTCAACCTTCTCATGTCAGAACAGCAGCTAATTTGTTCTTGTTTGAGTTCAGGTCCCATCTAAACCAAAGCCAAGTAATGTAAATGTCCAGTTAATTTGCATGTTTTGATTTTTATCTTTGCTTTGCCTTAAAACAGGAAAAGTGGTTTCTTCTTGCTTAGGTTTGTCACATAAAAATTCGTTAAGGTGGGAAACCTTTTGCACTTAAAAGTCCACATGGAGAATGGATCCACAGCTGTGTCTTCTAGTTCTTCAGAGACTTGTGCCTCTTATGTCTCTTCCTGATTTTCTTATAAAGGGAAACTTCTTATTGTGTATTATGGGAGAGATGCAGTGCACCTAGCATAAAGCTGCACTTGCAATTTAGATATTTTTCTATGCAAGGACTAAATTAGCCAAGATAGAATGGGATTTTTTAACTGACAGTGGTCTTCTTACTCCTTTGTGTTTGCAGTTCTTGTAATATGAATGACAGCTTGGAGCCTTCTGTATATTGACTTTGAGACCCTCATTTTTTCCAAGCTGGCCATATAATTTTCGGTGTGCTTACAGTGCTAAACTTCAGAATGAGTAATCACAGTAAAAATGTCCTTGAGCATCAGTAAGAAGCAAGGGAAAAGCTACATGCTCTGTGGATATTCCTAAAGGAGAAATTGCTTGTGATTGAGAAAGAGGCAGGCTGGTCTGAAATGGCTTTTTTCATCTTCCCTGTGGAAATGAAACAACTGAGAAAGAGATCACTTCTGCCTGCTCCCTCTCAGGACAGGACTTAGACAAGAAATTTCTCCAAGGCCTATGAAGTAATGAATCATTTGTAGACATGAGATTTGTCCTCACCTCTGCTAAAGGAAATCCTATTTTGTGACTTTCTCCAGCCCTTGATTTCTGCCCCAGCTGCCCTGTTACATCCTTTGTGGCTTGGTGGCACTGCTTTGCCTAGAGTACCACAAGGGAAAAGGCCATCTGCAAACACACTCCTCAGTGCTAGCGCTCTCCCCCAGGAAATACAGCGTAAGCCCCTTTTCCTCATGCCCACCTCGCGCTGGCTTCAGGTCTCAGGGATAGGTTCTTCCAGTCAGCATGGATACAGGAAGGGCAGGCCCTGCTTAACTAACCTGATCTCCTTCTATGATCAGGTGACCAAGCCAGTGTATGAGGGAAAGGCTGTGGACATTGTCTACTTGGACCTCAGTAAGGCCCTTGGCACTGTTTTCACACAGCATTCTCCCAGAGAAGCTGGCGGCTCATAGCTTGGATGGGCATACCCTGGCTGGATGGTCAGGCACAAAGGGTTGTGGTAAACAGAGTTAAATCCAGTTGGATGCTGGTCACCAGTGGTGTTCCCCAGAGCTCATTGCTGGGCTCAGTTCTGTTTAATGTCTTCATCAATGACATGGATGAGGGAGTTGAGTGCCTCCTTGGTAAATTTGCAGATGATACCAAGATTGGTGGGAGTGTTGATCTGCCAGAGGCTGGCAGGCTCTACTGAGGGACCTGGACAGGCTGGATTGATGGGCTGAGGCCAGTTGCATGAGGTTCAACAAGGCCAAGTGCCATGTCCTGCACTTGGGTCACAACAACCCCATGCAAACCTACTGGCTTGGAGAGGAGTAGCTCGAGAGCTGTCTGGAGGAGAGAGACCTGGGCAGGTTGATCAGCAGCCAGCTGTGTGCCCAACTGGCCAAGAAGGCCAATGACATCCTGGCCTGTATCAGGAATAGTGTGGCCAGCAGGAGTAGGGAAGTGATCTTTCCCCTGTACTCAGAGTTAGTAAGGCCACACCTGAAGTGCTGGGTTCAGCACTCTCAGGTCTCTCACTACAAGAAGGACATAGAGATGCTTGAGTGTGTCCGGAGAAGGGCTACAAGGCTGGTGAAGGGTTTGGAAGACAAATCTTATGAGAAGCAGCTGAGGGAGCTGGGATTGTTTAGAGAAAAGGAGAGTGAGAGGAGACCTCATCCCTCTCTGCAACTGCCTAAAAGGTGGTTGTAGTGAGGTGGGGGTTGGTCTCTTCTCCCTGTTAGCTAGTGACAGGACAAGGGGAAATGGTCTTAAATTGTGTCAGGGGAAGTTTAGGTTGGATATTAGGAAAAAATTCTTTACTGAAAGGGTTGTCAGGTATTGGAACAGGCTGCCCAGGAATGTGGTTGAGTCACCATCCCTGGATCTGTTTAAAAGAAGTGTAGATGTTGTACTTGGTCACATGGTTTAGTGTTGGACCTAGTAGGGCTGGATAGATGGTTGGACTTGAGCCATTTCTATGATTCTTTCAGGCCAGTGGAATTCCTTGCTGACTGCTGCCTGGGGTATTACCATGGAATCATTTAGGTTGGAAAATGCCCTTAAGGTCATCAAGTCCAACCATTAACCTAATGCTTTTGGTCTTGCTTCTGCATTGGAGGAGAAATGGATTTTAACTTGGGATTGCTTCTCATGCTCAGGTTTAAGCAGTGTAATAGTGAGCCAATGCTGTTCAAATGAAAAAGGGAGGAAAGAGGATTTTATATAGTCATGTATGGTTAACTTAGTCTTTCATGTTTTACTTCAGTAAGAAAAAAAAATCAACATAGGCCATGTTACCTTCATTTTATGAAATGGAGAATCTTATCCCACTGATTTGTTTGAAAGCATATTCTAATGCAATATTCCTGAGCACTTTATAAATTTTATACGTTTCACTTGGACATACTATACTGGATCTTCTGAATGGTACTTTGCTGGCTATTACCTGACAGTTGGGTAAAATTACCTTTGATGCCGTGGGTAAAGGATATTATAGCAGGAGGATAACATGCAGCAGAATACCTGTTCTGAGAAAACAAAAAATATATTTTTAAAATGACAAATTTGACTTTATATCCTCTTTGGTGACGCTGCAGGGCAAGCAAATGCAGCCAACAATGGCATCTGCTGCAGGACTGACAATGTGCTTTTTGCAACCACGACCTGAATCCTTTTATGATGTGTGACTTAGGGGTCTGGTGCTTTTTAATTTTAAGACTGTAGGGTATTGTGAGTGCTTCCTGTAGACCAGAACACAGCAGTTTAGACAATGCCAGAAGTAAAGCAAAAGCCAGCAGAAGACAGAGGTCTGCTAAGTGTAAATTCTTTGTAAGCTGCACAGATGGCCTAGCCTCACAGCAGCAGGATGGGAACAATACCATTTACTTGCAGTGCAAACAGTCATTGAATCATAGAATAATACAGTCATTTGGGTTGGAAAAGACCCTTAAGATCATCAAGTGCAACCGTTAACCTAACCACCACTAAACCATGTCCATAGGCACCACTTTTACGTGTCTTTGAAATGCCTCCAGAGATGGTGACTCCACCACTTTCCTGGGCAGCCTGTTCCAGTGCTTGACAACCCTTTTGGTGAAGATATTTTTCCTAATACCCAATCTGAACTTCCCCTGGCACTATTTGAGGTCATTTCTTCTTGTTCTGTCCCTTGGTCCTTAGGAGAAGAGACCGACATGCCTTGGCTACAACCCCATTAACGTAGTTGTAGACAGCAACCCCAGTTCCCTCAGCTGCTCCTCACAGGACTTGTTCTCAAAATGCTTCACCAGCTTCATTGTCCATGTCATTAACAGACTCCAACACCTCAATGTCCCTCTCATAGTGAGGGACCCAAAACTGAACACAGGACTCAAGGTGTGGCCTCACCAGTGCCAGATACAGGGAGGACAATCTCTGCCCTAAACTGCTGATACAGTTTAGGAAGGCCAGTGGCATCCTGGCCTGCCTGGGCACACTGCTGGCTCATGTTCAGCCCGCTGTCATCCAGCACCCCCAGGTCCTTTTATGCCAGGCAGCTTTCCAGGCACTCTGCCCCAGGCATGTAGTGTTGTTGGGGTTGTTACTGGGTGATTACAGCCTTCTTAAGTCCTTAAACCAGGCTGCAGGGCAGTCCTGGAAGGGAACCCATTGCAAGCTGGGAGATGTAAGGAATGCAATCAGTGTGATGTGAACATTTGAACAATGCAGGTGTAATTAACAGCTTTTATATTTATGGACCTTGTTAATGAAACTATAATGATGAATTGCAGTTCAAATTAATTTCTGGGAACCTGTAATGCAGCAATAGTCAGCAAATCTGTTACGACTTCTGATTTGTCAGAGTCGTCTAGCCTTTGTCTGAGGAAGTTACATTTTGGCAGCGTGCTGTACACTGTAGTCACTTCATGATGAATATGCTTTGGGCACTGTGCCAGGATGCAATTATTCAATATGATGAAGTGGAATCCTATCTATTTATCCTGTTTATGCTTCAGAAGTCATCCTTTCATTTTATTTTCCCACATGCCAAATGAAATTTAATATGTGTTGTTATTTGAATATAATACTACAGTTTATAGTATTAAATTGTACAAAAACATTTGCTGATGATAAGCTCATTGCAGACTGTCTTTGAAATGCCTTATGGGAAAAAAAAAAAGGCTGTTTATTGTTACTAATGGGTCTGTGTAGAGAGAAAAGCCACATCTCACACCAGTGAACTAACAGGTGGCTTAATAGGGCCATGAATTGGAACAGGACAGGCTAGAGTACACTGATTAAAAATCAGCAGTTTCACTTGGTCATTACAGTAGCTTAGGGGAAACATTGCTTGTTTTTGCTTTTAACTAGAATGGGGTTTTACATTCTTTACCAGTTACAGGATTTACTTTTTTTTTTTTTTTTTTTTATAATGCAGAAAGTTCCTGACATTTGAAAATGAACTAGAATAGCATATGATCTGTGTGCTTTTTGTGGCAAGAGCATTCTCTAGCTTGTGTATGGCAGTTGTTTGTTACAGTTAATCTGAACTGTTTTGGTTGCAAAATAACTGTTCATGTGAGTAGTCAGTGTCTTTATCTAGTGCACACTGTGGAAAGATTTATTTACCTTCCTTTGATAGAAATACAGAAACACAACTTTCACAGAGCACGAAGGAACTGAGTTTTGTTTAAATACCTGAGAAGGTATCTGAGCAAATGAGTGCCAAGTGATTTAAGCAAATGCTTTGATATTATCTATATTAATCACTTTTGGCAGGGGTTCCAGGATTTCCATTGGAGTCCAGTTTTACTCAGGATGTCTCAATCTGGCCTTTACCAGTTCAGATGGGGTATTGACAATAAATTAAGAATGCAGTGAAATCAGTATTTCTCACCTTGATACCTGTGTTCCTGCACTGTCAATTGCCTTTAGTTCAGCAATGACAAGGTGGGTTCTGATTGTGTAACTGAGGAGAAACATGTAGAAAATGGTGCTGTTCATGACCTGGACAAACAAGTTACTGATCCAAGCAGAGAGGTACACTTACCTTGACCAGAGAAAGAGGGAGTAGCTGTGTAGGGTGGGGTTTTCTTTGCAGCTGGGTGGGTTTTTTTGGGGTTTGGTCCACTCCCTGCCACACCCCTTCCCCCCCAAGTTTTTTTGGGCACTTTGGAAAGAAGACAGTCTGTGTTTTTGTTTTGGGGTTTTTTTTATTAATGCTATCTGCAATTTATAGGCTGGTACACTACACAGTATGTGCTGCATATCCATGTTTCTTAGTATGGTACAAATTTTTTTCAGCTTGAGTGAGAGTTTCTCTTCATGCTGTCACAACTTAGCCTTTCAGCTTTGGCGGCTGTCTCCAGTGTGACAGACAAGACAGGAGCAGTCACACAAGCATAGCTGCAAAGGACTTGCTTTCTCTGTTGTGGGTTTTTTATTTTATTTTATTTTTTATTTTTACCAGCACTGTAACCCCTGCAATGGGTCAGAAGAAGCCTTGTGCTGCAGTAATGTTGTTGACTGCTATGCATTTTCTACTAAAGTAGCTTGGGGAAAAAAGGTCTGCAGCGAAGAAAAAGTTTTTGATAGTTTTTAGTATGCCAAAACATATACAACCACTTGGCTGTACTTAGCTTTATGGGAGTTGAGTAGCTATAGCCTAGCTATTGTGTTTTTCATCTAAGAGATAAGTGTAGTAGCTAGAGCACTGAATTCTTTGGACAAGTTTTTTTTTTACAATTGCTGAATTATGGAAAATGTCACAAAAGCTCAGAGATGAAGTGACTTGCCTGAGTCACTCATCTGTATTTTCTACAGAGGAAACAGCATTGCTGTGCTGAATATAGTCCTGTTGCGATAGCTGTTTTTCCAACTGATTTCAGCAGGCTCAGGAAATACCTGTTGTGTCATGACCTGTACAGTCAATGGCATCTTCTTCAAAATGTAAGCGTTTGTTTCAGACCTGAAAAAACATTGTTTGTGCTCTAATTGTAATTGCAGTTGCATAACTAATAGAAGATAATAGGTTTGTTGTTCAGAAATTCCACTTGGCAACAATTACATAACTTTTCAAAATGAAGTGGCTTAAAAAAATACGTAAGTGGGCAGCATGTTGCTGTTTTCAGAAGTGATTTACCAGGTATGTGAATGTAGTTATGCAATTGCTCTCTTTTTTATAGAAAACATTAGGAAAGATTGATGGACTCCACTGCATCTAATTACCGTGTCTAGTGCTTCCTAAGCTGACTGAAAGCATAGCTGCCAGCAGTAAAAAATTTCCTTTCTCTTTCCCATTCTTAAGCTCTACTACCTGACCAATATAAACTTACTTATCACACCTTCTGTTTAGGAAGGGAGGGAACTACGCAGTATGTCTATAAATGAAGATAGTTATTTGAAAGTTTTATGATACTAGTGGTCATTTAGTTGACTAACAACCATATTTGAAATTGACTTAACATGATAAATGAATCTTTAGGGCAAAAAAAATCTCATCTCTTCAAGAGATATGTATAAAATTATGATTTCCTTATATGTGCTTAGTTACAACTCTCAGAAGCAAGTCAGCAATAAGAAGACATGGGATGGTATGGCAGCTAGCATATTCATTTTCACATTAATGTATACTAAGGATCCCAAGTTGTTTGAAACCTCTGTAATTTTTCCTGAAATAAGAAAAAACTTGGAATGACATTCAAACTGTTTTGATTTTTCATGGTTTTTTTTTACTGTCACTGTATTTCTTGTATTATTTCCGCTGTTACCTTTTAGTAGACAGCTGGGATTTAGGGAAAGAATACACAATAAAGGTGGAAAAGATTAAACAGAAAGTTGGCAAGTGAAAGACATTTTTTGCAACATTATTTGGTAAAAAGTGCCCAAAATATTTTTTTTCCACACCAGCAAAACATGTCAGGCTTTCAAATTTCAGATGGGAAAAATGGGGAAAAAAGTGTGTTCCAAATTCTTTCCTTCCCATCCTTTACTTTGGAATACTTTCTTGGTAATACTTGAACCATACAAACTGTTAGTCAGGAATTATAGATAACTAGAAGAAGATTAACATTGTACCAGAGTGGGCACTGGGAAAGAGGAGCATTGAGTTCATCCAGTTGCTACCCCCAAGCTGGCAACTCAACATATGCCTGTATGAATATCGTATTTGTTGGATGTAAGTGTAAGAAAACTCTGTGGGAGATCTTGCATAAGTGAAAGGCTGTATTTATTTACAAACCTTCTGGGTGAGTTGATTTTCTGTACGTTTATTCTTAGTTTACATTTACCCACATTCTTACATACACACTTATTCACAGGCACCAAGACCAGCATTCCCAAGCTCAGCACCTCCTGTGTGCAATGCACAGGACAAGGACAGCCAGTATCTGACACTGCATCACAGCCCTAGGATCCTTCTGAACCAGAAACAACACAGTAGGTTTGGGACAGGGCTTTCATAGCCTTTAGGAGGCTGCACTTCTATGGAAATGGGCTGAGCATCAGTATTTGACTTCACAGAGTCATAGAATGGGTTAGGTTGGAAAGGACCTTTAAAGGTCATCTAGTCCAACGCCCTGCAGTGAGCAGGGACATCTTCACTAGATCAGGCCTGCTCAGCCCCATCAACCTTCAGTATCTCCAGGCATGTGGCCTCCACTACTTCTCTGGACAACCTGTTCCAGGGATCCACCACCCTCATACTGAAGAACTTTTTCCTAATATCCAACCTAAATCTCCCCTTTTCTAGTTTAAAACCATTGCCCCTTGTCCTACTGCTACATGCCCTTGAGAACAGTTCTTCCCCAGCTTTCTTCTAGGCACCTTTCAGGTACTGGAAGGCTGCTGTAAGGTTCTCATGGTTTCATTAATCTCGAACAGGGTTGCTGCTTGTCTGTTTTCCCTTGCTCATTTGGAGTCTTTGTTTCTGTGGCAGGATATCAGAAGGAAATTCTGTAATTATTGAAGAAATGGTATAGATGATACTTGTCAGTCCTGTTGCCATCTTCCTGATGTGGTGATGGCAGTCGTTGGTGCTGTGGTTATATCAGGGTGCAACCTTCTGGGCTTGGCAGAAGCAATGTCATCCCCACTTCAGCTTCTGGAATTCGTGTCCATTCTTACCAAGACAGGGTCTCCTGTTTATTGCTGTGTGTCCAGACACACACTTTTACATTCTTAAATCATTTAAAGCAGCCTTAATGCTTCTGTTACCCATGCAGCTATATCCAGTCTTAGTGGCTTTCCCACAGCTCTCTCAGTACACCAATTACTGCACTGTTTCTGAAACTTTTCTAAATCAGAGCATTAAGTAGGTTGTTTCCTCCCTCTCACTTCTTCCTCATGGCAAATCCTTTTCCAGGAACACCTTTCCAGAATGTGGTAATTTGTGCAGAGTGCTATGCCTAGAGCTCTAAAAGCATTTTACAGCTCTGACTTCTGAAGTATCTACATTTTAATTTACAGGAGTGTGTGCTGCACTTTAGCAGAACACAAGAAATGGTGAATACATTTAGAAATTGGTTTCCTTATTTTTTTCTTGTCTAATTGTCATGGTAGTGTAATGCTGGAATACTGGATGCTGTGCTCCTCATCTGCTCATAGGAACTGCTGTTCAAAAATTAAGAACTGCACTTGTTACTATAGTGATTTGCTGTGTTTCTCAAGAGTCTGTAAAATGAGGAGAGAAGCACTTCACCTGAAACACTTCATCTGCTCAAGCACTTTTGTTTGCTATTTGGTTATAAAATGGCTTCTTCGTGAAGGGCCTTGCAAGTTGTTAATCATTTGGTGAGACAGAGTGTTTCTGCAGATTGACCCCCTTGGAGATGTAGGTTATTTCTACTTTGTGTCTTTCTTTGTCTCAGGGAATTTCTTTCCATCTTAGAAAGAAGATTTTATGGATTGTTTTTCTTATTTATTAGGGAAATGGAATGCTTTTAGAAAATGAAGTCTTAATGCTGACTTCAAGGCGTTTTGTGTTGGGGTTTTTGTTGCATGTTTTTTTGTTGGGGTTTTTTTGGGAGGAGGTTCTCAGTTTTAGTGCAGGCTAAATGTTTGGAACATATGGGTAAGAGCTGATCTTTCTGAATATTTACCGTACTCCCAGGAACATACATGCTGCATTTCATTCTGGTAACTTCCAGAGTGATGAAGCCTCTGCTGCAAGTGAGCTTGCATGAGAAGGCTAATACTGCCTTAAGGATCTTTAAGTACATCTCCCATGCATGGAAGGCTTGCTGTTTAAAGATTGAAGTCTGAAATCAGCTGGGGCCTTCACCGTGTCCTTTTGACTGCCACAGAGCAGCAGTGCAGCAAGCAGGATTTAGCACGGTCCCAGCAAAAATCAAGACAAAGAATGACAGGTGAAACTTGCTTAGTGACACTACATACTAGTATCAAAGCTTAGGATGGCAGCTCATGATCAAAGAAAGCTCATGTCACTTTCATTAATGTGCGACAGGGTGTAGAAAGGCCTACTTTACCACAGGTAACACCTCATTCATCTTTTTTGGCCATTTGTGGCATTACAGGTACATCACAGTCTGTTCCTTCAGTCCATCGGTGGCCACACACCCAATCTGTAGATGTCCCCTTGCTCCTTGTGCAGCTGTGTAAGGCTGGTCTGAACTACATCTACTGGACAGAGGCTGCAACGATACCACAGTTCACACGGAGAGACTAAGTTGTGCTTTTGGCTTCAGTGAACAACTTGCTGGTTAAAAGCAAGAATATGAGTTAAGAGCAGGTTTTATACTTGTCAGGATTTGCGTGCCTCTGTTTAAAGCAGGTAGAACTGAGGAGGTACCTGGAATGCAGTCTGTGCATTTGAGGCTTAGCTCAAGGATTTCTGCCTTCAGGAAAACACTTGTGCACTCTCTGAATATACATGCTAGATGCAGAAATCATTAGTACTGATGGAGGGAAATTAGAAAAATGATTACCTGGTAATGAAAAAAAGTAGTTGGAAAAAAAAATTCTATTGCCAGTGACAGGCAAATAAATGACATTTGGAAATGACAGTCCAACAAAATCCTAGGTTACTATTTAATTCTTCATTGTGGTGGCAAAGACTTTAAAAAAACACCCTGCCTTTTTATAATCAGGTCTTTGTTGTGTTTGAAGGACTTCTTAATTGAGTTGTGCAGAGAGACATGGAGAAAAAGCAGAAGTAAAGACCATTTATGTTATCCAAAGAAGCATATGGGAGCTAGTCTGTGTGCAGTTCTTAAAAATGAAACTTATGCCTAGGAGTCTATTACAGTTTCTTTAGTCTAATTTCTATTGCTCAGTAGCATCTGACATTATGTAGTTCATTAAAGAGTCATAGAATCATAGAAGTGAGCCTCTGTACTGAGTTCTCTGAAATCTGCTGTTAAACACACATTAATAGTCTAATTCCTTTGTTTATAATTGCTTTTTTTCCTTTTCAGTTACTCCTGAGACTGAGCAAATATTACTGACCTCAAGTAACTTTGTCTCAGCCTAATTTGCATGGTAATAACCTTTATGCCCGTGAAAGCAGGCTTCATAGTTGGTAGTTCATTGAAGAAAGATCTTAGCCTCTCTGAGACCAAATCAGATAAGTTTTAAGTCCATCAAGTATAAAGAATCCAACCTTTCTATGCCTAATTATTTCACATTGGAACATCTAACAACAATGATTAGGAAAATCAGAGAAAGTGAAAGACTAGTAGGTGCCAGTTTCCCTTTCCTGCAAGTTTTGCAATTTTATTTTTACAACTGTTATTTGATTACAGGTCTGATCTGGTCTAAGGTCTGGCAGCAATGGTTGTTTCTTTGCTTGAAGGAGGCTTCATTTCATACTGAGGCTTAGAGCTGAAGTGATGCTGAGCTCCTGCAGGTTCTCCTGGCATTGCCTCAATGCCCGTCTGTTCACACCACATGGCCCAGCATTTGGTTTATGCTACCTTGGCTAAACGAACTCCTGGGATTTACAGCATGGCTTCAGAAAGTGAGAATCATATGTTAGATCCTGGCTTAAAAGGTTTTAGTTTTGGTTTTCAAAATCTGAGTTTGAGGATGTATTCCCTTACTATCAAGTCCACTATTTCTGTCTGTCTTGGGGGGCGGTGTTTAGTCTGACAGACAAGACTGGCTCTTTATAAAGGTGTTCAGTTCCCTGTTGCTGACAGTAAGGATCATAGTAGGTGTTAAAATTGTTGTTATCTGGGTTCCTTGCAGCCTAGAGTAAGTTACATCACCACCACTGTGAATGTGCCCTCAAGGTGATAGATACGTAACTTTATGCAATAGAAGTCTACATAATGCAACAACACCAGCAAAAAAAACCCAACACAAAAGGGAGCATGTTTAATACAATGGTTATTCATATGGGAAATGTATTTAGATGTCTTTTCTACTGCTGAAAACCATTAAGTTGGAAAAGGATGTAAAGCTTGGCTTTTACTGAATCTGATGGCAAGTTTGAGTGTAACTAAGGCAGAATTAGGCCTATCACATTGTTCAGCTTTGAGTTCTAAAGAAAACCAGAATTCTAGGATTGATAGGCTAGCAAAATGTATTGGTGTGTTTCCTGCCAATCAATCATCAGGCAGGGGCAGCAACTGCTTTTAAAGGGTTTCTAGTTTTCAGCATCGAAGAGAGCATTTTCCAAAACGTGAGTATAGAGATGTCCCAGTCCCCTTGATTCAGAAATCTTAAATCAGGGTTGCTGGTGACATCAGTGTTGAAAAATTAGGAAGACAACCTTATCCCCATCTCTTGGGGACTGATGTGGGTTTTAGCTTGTCAGTAACCATCTCTGCAAGGCGGGGATGGCAGCCAGCTCCGGTCATCCCTCTGTCAAAGAGGGCGGGTGGGCAAAGAGGTTTGGGGTTTTATTGTTTCTGTTTGTACATGCAAAATCTGGGAACTGCCTTGATGTGGAGCAGACTGCTGCCTTCCTTGTTCAGTTGGAAGAAGATAAGGAAAAGTGGAGGAGGGGTGGGATGAAGTGAGACAAGGAGGAAGGAAAAGCCAGAAGAAAGAGGGAAGAAGCATGGTCCTGAGTGAGAGAGGAGTAATGTTAATAGGAGTAAATAGAAAATCTTTATATCAGTGCAAAGAGTATTTAGAAAGACCAGGATGTATGGCATATGTGAATTTTTTTTTCATTTGTTTTGGCTTTGTATGTTTTTGATAAAGCATTTCACTTGCTGGCAGTTACGAATCAAATTCTCCAAGGAGAACTGTAACAGGAGTAAAATAAGCACAGAATTAAAACCTGGTCCCGGCGGTATATAGCCTCCATGCCTCTCCTCAGGGAATAGCAAGGGGGAATAGCCAATGTTTGGGTGTGTGTGTGTGTGTTTTCTGTGTTTGCCATGGTGCACAGCAGCTGAATGAAGCAGTCTTTTTCACTGACTCTTGAAGCAAGGCAAGAGGCTTGCAAATATCAACCGGTCAAAGCATTAGTCAAAGCTGCCTCTGCAAAACAACTTACTCTTTCAGAATGTGATCCTAGGGTTTATTTGATTTTAACAGGCCTCCCTCTGCTTCCTAGAACCAAAGTGAATAGGAATCATAAAATATTCACGCTAAATGTAGACAGAAGGCACATTCACCAACCCAACTAAAGGTTTACTGAGCTTTTGCTTATTATTGAGAACCTGTGAAGTCCTAAATAATTAAACAAAAAGAGATTAAGGGAAATGTGAAAAAATTGATATTTGATGTATTCAGAAAACCCTGGTGATCCGTGGATTACATGCCTAAACTGTCAAGAGGAAAGTGAAAGGGTGGAGAGAGAGAGAAAAACTTTGGCTATATGTTCAGTCTCATAGTTTGAACCTTAGAGCTTTTTCAATCTTTAAGGTTTTTTTTGGTTAGGGTGTTTTGGTTTTGTTTTTTTTTTTACTAATGAAAATGACTGTTTTTAAACCAGATACTTCCAGCAGGTTGAGTTCCTTCTGCCTCTGACTTCTTTCCTCTCTTCTTTTCTTGGCCAAGCACACACACGAAGCATGTTCATAATAAAATACGGTTTTAAAAGTTCAGATACCTATCTGTTGAAAATATGTTTTTGAAAATAATGCTTTTTCAGAGGTAAATTCTTCCTAACTTATAGTGGCACTGTGTAATTGCAGTATGTTCTATGCTGTTTCACCTTAACTTCAGGTGAGATTTCCTCACAGCTGTTGGGAGAGAGGGTGTTTTGCAGCCTACCCCATGCAAGCCCACACACATACATTCTGTGCTTGCACCTGAAAAGACAAAAAGAAGGAATTCATAGAACACGTACCTGCTGCAAGTTTGAGATTGACAGCCAGCTTCTATCCCCCTTTTTTTTTCATTGCTATTGTAGGAGGCAGCTATTTGAACAGCACTGCTTAGCTCATTACCTTAAGGAACAGAGATCGGTGTCTTCAGCCTGAGAAGCCTCTTTGGTACAGGCTGGTAGTAACACACTAATTTCTGTGTGCCTTTTGTTTCTTTTGGCTTGGAAAACAGCACTTGATAAACCAGGGTGAGTTTATCTAAACTGAAGGTGCGAAACAAAAGGCATCTGTTCCCTAAAACTTGCACAGGTCTAAACTAGATAATCTTCCCTTCATAGGTTTGTTGGTCTGTGTGTAAATAAAAGATAATTTTATAAGACTGTCTGGTTACTGGGAGTTACTTTCCATCTTTTGTTCTACTGCAGTATCACACTAGCAGGTTGGACTGATATCCTCCTCCCACGCCTCTCCTCGCAGTTAGACCTTTGTGATTATCATCATAACTGGAGGACAGGTTTTGTTAGTCAGGTGCAGTTTCAGTAAATGCAGATGAGAGAATGAAGGCATTGGATTGTATGGAGATAAACAGCATCATAGCCATGTTTCACTCCAGTGGTTTTAAATCAGTTAGACAGCCTGCTCTTGGCAGCTCATATCCTGAGCCGTCTTCTGCAGTGTCTCAAAACAAAATACCATTTGTGAAAGTACTGTTAAACAGCCATTCTTCTATGCATGCACCAGCACTGAACTTGGGAGGGGGGCTGGTCAAAACAGCTGAGCAATGAAAACATTTCTGATTGCATTACTATGCCTAAAAACCAAAAAAAGTATTTTTCTGTGGCATCCACTGAAGGGGGCAGGCAGAGACCTACTACCATCTGGAAGGTAATGCAAGCATTTCCATTCTTCTAGCCTCCAAGGGGCATGTGTGTAACATCTTGGGTTGGTGATAACGTTGTACAAAATGGGTTTGCTGAATTATACTTCATGCTTGTCTCAAAGCCTTTGCTCACAGTGTCCAGTGGTTACATAATTCCCCCTCTCTCTTGCTTGTTATTTAAGTCCTAAGCACAATGCTTTCCAAGAAACACTCAAAAACACAGTAAAAGAGGACTCAAAGAGTGTTAGTAAAAAAATTACATTTTTTCAAATAGATACTGCCAATACAAGCATCATTCTCATGATTGTAGAGTGCCATTATACAGTTTGTCACCTAAGTGTCTTTGAAAATGCATCCAGCTTACCTTGTCCCATTCCAAAAATTACAGAAAATATTATACTTCTTACAAGTCTTGGGCAAAGTCCTTGAATTTCACAGGTCTCTTCTTTTCCATACCTGGGTATTTTATGTCTCCAGATACACTCTTCACACTCTTGGCAATTTATCTTTTCTATTTCAGTGATGCCATGCTTACAGTGCTCTGTGGCAATTACTGCATGCCTTTCTTTTTACCACAGCTTCTGTTTCTACTAGCTCTTTCCCTGTCTGCCTCCCTCTTCCTTTCACTGACTTACATTCATACTTTCCTTATACAAATCCTAATTGCTCTGTTGCTACACTAATTTTTCTGAAAACAGTTGTCTGCTGACAGGCCTCTAATTGCCCAGAAATTATGTTAGTGTCAGAAGAATCGAACAGACTCAAGTGTTCCAAATAACTGCTAAATCCATTACTTTCTACATTAACCCAGAGCTCACTCATGGTTTAGCTTTTAAGATTCAGCTCTTTCTTCAGTAAAAATGTGCTGTCGGTTCCTGTGCTTCCCTGAGTGGTGCTAATTTAATTTGAGTTGGTGATAGTGCGGAGGACAGACAGATTCTCTGTTAGCAGACAGGTGAATGTTTTTTAAAAAGCTCCTAGAACTTAAATTGTATTCTGATTATTTTTGTGGATAACCTGGATTGGCAACAGTCTGCTAGATTATTCCAGGGAATAACTGCTGATTATATTTTATTCCAATTGCCCTTGCATGTATACTTAATAACTGACAAGCAAATTCAACCATGCTGGCAGAAAAACATCCATGGCAATACGGGGTGCTTTATTTTTATACCCTGTGTTACCTTTCTGGCATGTTTGTATCAGTAACAGTTCAGTTTCATTGCTGTGACTGTATAGGTGGCACCACAAAGGATGATTTAGACGTGGCCTAAGAGTGAAGTTGTACCTGCCATGTCTGGCTTTTTCAGACTGCAAACTTCAGAAGCAGGGGTTTTCTTAAAAGGAACACATTCTGCTAGTATCAGTAGTTGATTATTTGATGATGTTTTAGCATGAGAATGCTGAGCTAATATTGTCAAGGTCTGTGAGGAGCCCTTCTAAAACACTGATAAGCAAGTGTTTGATTCTTGTCTCATGCTTTCTAGATCGTACAGGGTAGGATGCAGAAGAGGAGCCCTGAATAGAGAGATATATAAATTTGTTGTCTCTTACAAAACATTGCCAGGTAGAGAACAGTGGAATGATTTCTTTCTCTGACAGCAGTGCCTTCATGAAATCTCACCCAGCTGAAGTGAGATTGTCCTGGTATTGATGCAGAAGGAGTGGAGCTCCTTCTTACCACATGCATTTCAGTGTTTTCTGGTGTTTTACAAGTCCTGCTATGTTCACAGATCAGCTCCGAGAGAGAGCGATCATTTGAAAAAGCAATGTCAAGTATACATTTGGACAGTGAATCTGCAGGTGGCTTATAGTAGTTGTGGGCTTATTTTGTGTTGTAATTTATGTGGATGCTACCATGGTGAAAGCAGTATGCAGAAAGGGTTGGTAACCCTTTTGGCTTTCTAAGAGAGACGAGAACATGGTTACTTGTTTGTCCACTGGGACTTGAAGAGGCGTTGCACTATGTTCCTGATCACTTGGGTTAAAAGATGGGAAGAGGCTTTTGCATATTTATAGCAGTTGCTCTGGTGCTGTGTGTTTGGTATGATTGGCTGGATGCAGCAGTTACAAGTGTGCTGAAATCTTTCCGAAGTTGTGAAGTATTAAATCTGATACTTTATACAACTTTGCTTTCTTAGATTCTGTCCTGCTGCTTGTCCTTACCATCAGCAGCCTAAATACGTGCATTCCTTCTTTAGAGGAGACATGTTGTTTTGCATCTTGGGGCTCAAATACCTCTTCGCAAACAGATTCTGAAATTAAAAGATCCTTTTGAAAGTAACTCCCAAGATAACAATGCTGTGAAGTCATTCATACTTACGAAAATACTTGAAAAGCACTATCATGTGTTCCTCATTGTTTGTGGAAGCTGGCTATGTTTAGCTGTCACAGCCATTCTCTTATGAGCAAATACCTCCTGTTGTTGTAATTGTTGTATTGCTTATCTTGGGACTCTTTTATGCCAATCATTATTATTGTGAGCTTTGCTCCGTGGGACCAAACTCATTACAGTGGATCTCCTCCTCCCTACCCTCATCCATCTCCCTGTCAATTTCCTGCTGTTTTTTTCCTTTGTGCCAGGATGTACAGGGAGGTGGGTTTTGGAGACATTCCAGTTTTGTCAGCAGGAACAGGTAAAAATGTTCAGATACTGTATACAGGGAGAGGTCCTCTGGGTCCAGCTCCTATTCGTCAGCACCGAGAGAGTGGCTGCACACTCATTAATGCCCAATCAGTGCACTGTGGCTTGCCAGTAGTGGTAAATTTAGCTGGGTAAGGTGGTAATGCTATGACTGTGATTCTGCTGAATTTGCTAAATGCACAGTCTGGCTTTTCTGTGGCTTTTTGGCAGCTGTAAGGGGACAGACAATACTTGTTTCAGAACACAGACTGCAAATGTAGTTAACCACTGATCTTCCTTTTAATAATTCTCCATCACAGCTATGCTTAGTACCTGAGCAATGCATCTAGTCACACAGCTCTGGAAGCCTTGAACCAAGCAGTGGGAGATGGAAAGCTGAATTTTTAGTGACACAGACATAGCCGTAGCTGTTTCTGAACCCTGTTGTTATAGAAATTTTGTCCGTGCCTTCAGTGACTGTACAGTTAGCTCACGCTGCAGACCTGACAAGTATGTCTCTTAAAATGTAGTAACTTATCTTTGGATAACTTAGGTGATAAAGAATCACAGGAGAAACACAGAGGATGGAAAAGATGGTCTTTGTCTCCTTGTCTTAATCTGTTTGGAACAAGTCTGGGTTTAGTTAATGTCAGGCTATGCAGTATGAGCTGATAAGGTTTGACAAAAATAGGTGAGAGTCTGAATAAGGTAGAGCCAGAAGGGAGCCCAGCCTTAGCTGAAATTGGTTAAATAGCAGTGTAGAAGGTGTGAATCTTGAAAGAGAAGGGTGCACACTGCTGGGACTGGAACCCTGGGGTGGAAAAGGACAGCACCGGGGCAATGCAATGCCTTATCACATCTTTCATTAAAGCACCTTCCAAAAGGCGTGATGGGGTGGAAAAAGACTTATGGTTTGACTTAATTCAACCCCATCCTTCACTCAGAGGAGAAGAGGATCACAAGTCTCAGTGGTCCTGTTAATGAGATAGTAGGAATCTTCAAAGTGAATTTTGGAGCACCCTTTAGTGCTGTAAAATGAGGAGGTTAAGGAAGAAAGGTAGAAAGGAAAACCTAATCAGAGACCTACCAAGTTGTTAAAAATTACTGAGCTAATGTCAGAATCTTAAACAGAGTTGACTTCAAAATTAGTCCCTTTAAATAAAAATATATGCACTGAATGACTTCTTAAATGAGTAGTGTTTGCCTTACCAATGGCGGAATGAGAAAATGCTGTGTGAGCTTCCACTGCAGCTTCTCAGTGGGTGGGTGTAAAAGCTGGGTTAGATGTATCCCCTGCAGCCACAAATCATCATCCTGAGGAGGTGCACTGACTTCTGCAAGCTTTAAGAGGAATATCAAAGATGAAAAGTTACATTGGAGGAAAGATTATGCACAAAGTAAAAGCGTATTTAGGTCAGAAGAGATTGTCAGGCTCTGTCTGTGGTCTAAACTAGTGGTCTCCAAAGTGGGGTGTGCACACTGCAAGGGGTGCGTAAAGACAGCCCATTAGCGTGTGGAAGAAAATATTTTTGAAACAGCAATACATTCCTAGAACAGTTTTTATTTAAACTGTAATGCATCTTTCTTAATTTTTCCTTACATTATATAGTGTACATGATTTATTCATACAGTTCTGTGGTTCTGTGACAAGATCTGCCTATTGACCAGGCTGCCTGTAGAACAGCCACCTCGGAGGAGTAGTCTTGCCTAGGAGGGCATCTAGTTTTAGGGCCCATGAATATGTGAACTACATGTCCTGAGGCAGTGCCCTGGCAAGGGAAACAGGAGTGTCTGTGAGGAAGATAAATGATTGTAAGCTGAAGAAGAATCCTAGGGCTAGATAGCACAAAGGGGCAGTGCAGACTGCCAGTGTGTGGTGCGTTAGCTGGTACCTTTGCTTAGCATGACGGTCACAGGGCGAAGTGAAGCAGTGGGGCAGTGTGTCAGTAAGTGTCATACTGGGCCTCTTAGTGCAGATCAGTATGAGCAAAGGAATCGGCCCATCTGTCTAAGCTTACAGCCATCTCTTCTGTGCTGGTGCAGAGTTAGAATGTGGAGACTGGGGAACACCCACAATTCCAGTAGAAGGGTTGTTCAGGATTTAAAATACCTAGCAGCTGCTGTTTTCTTTTAGACCTATTGATACAACAGAAAATACTGGATTATCAGGTGCAGAGTGAAGTATCTGCAGTTACAATAGCTATTCTAAGTAAGTGGATATAGTCAAAGAGAACAAGGGACTTGGTCACAGCAGAAGCAAAGAAAGAAGAGATGCATGCAGAAGAGCCAGGGTGCTGTGATTGCTGAGGTACAGCTGCAGGGTCACGCCTGACTCTGAGAAGCAGCCAGGAAGCACAGCGATGAAGCAGGTGGTGGGCATTACACTGAAATCTGTTCAGTCTGAAGCAGGCACTAGCTGAGGGCTTGTGGGAGCTGCTGCAGAGAGGGGCAGGCTGTGGAGCAGAGTGAAAGCAGGAGTCTCCATTGTGGTGCACGCCTGGCGTGCAGGACAGCAAGGAGTAAGAAATGTGACATTTGTGGCTCTGTGTCTCCTCTAGTGTGTCCTCAGAATGTTTTAGAAGAAAAGGCAGAAACGCTTACAAAGAATATCTGAGTGTTTTCAGAGATAAAGGAACTAAGCTGAAACAGTGGAATCAAGCAGAGCGAATACCAATGGTATCAATAGGAGAGTAAAGAATTTATGTCCTCTTTGTTTCTACTGTTTTGTCTTCCACAGTACAGAAAAATATGTAATCCGTTCATTGCTATGGATATTGTTAACTTGGCATTTCTTAGCTTTGCTTTCACTGGTTTTGTTTCATTTGTGTTGTTATATATATGTACTTGTGAGCAGAATCATATACTTTTCTTACAGGTCAGTTATCATGGCTGAGGTGACAAGACAAGGAGCAAACTAACCGAGGCAGAAAGAATTATCAAATTTAAAAGCAAGTTAATCAACAAAACAAGAAAAGATTATCTGTGAGAATAGATAAACTTCCTATTATTAATGGTGATCATGCTTAACTAGTAAGATACAAATGCAGAGTTTCAGTATGCAATCAAAAAAAAATAAAGGCATGTAAATGTGTGTCTCTGTACATCTCTAAAGAAATGCGGTGTGTGCATTTACAGAATGGGATGTTTTGAGCACTACAGACAGTGACTGTAGAGCACCTAAGTCTAGAGCTGATTCCTGTGATGAAATGAGTTTGACAGATTGCATGAGTATAGCTTTACAGTGCTGTGAATGTGGTGACTGCACCTTTGTCTAAGATTGCGTTTGGGATACTTTAAAAAGGCAGTGTATAGATCAGAGGCTCTCAGGCAGAAAATGGATGGTGAGAACCAGTTTCTTCTGTTACGCAAAGTACTGTGTATGATAGGCAGTTCTGCACCAACTTGCTGGAAGGGATTTCTTTTTTTTTTTTTCATTTCAAAGAGCTGAACAGGTAATTTTTGAAAATTAGACTAGTAGTATTTTAGAGATGAGAGCTGTGCATCAGCAATGAAGGGCTGTTAAGCAAAACACAGTGTTCCTGACCATCTCCTTAGAAGGATGGCAGCAAACAACATGGGGCAAGATGAGCGTGTTTGTATGCCTAGGTCAACTTTTAGTGTTTAATTTTACTTTGACCAATTTTGATTATGAAATCGTTCTGTTTGTTTCCAGTCATCATGTGTCATGCAGCATGTAGCCTCCAGTTGTATTCAAGTGTATATGAATTTTTATGCACATGTACACTGACATGCACATGGAAGTATCCACAAAATACTACAAGCTAACTTTCTGTATATGATTTACCAGATAGTAGGTGTACATCTTGTGGAAATGTTGTTAAACAATGTGATTTTGATCACACCACACTCTTAGAAGTAATATTATGGTCTCAGCTACTGGAATTTCTGAATTTGGCTTTGTATGCTATTTTGGACAAACCATATTGGCTTTGAAAATCAGCTTCTCAAGAGATCAGACAATGTCCACGTGAGCTCCTCTGGTATAGGTGTCATGAGACAAAATCAGAGGAAGAGCACAGACATCCTAGAAGACCTGTATGCGGTCATAACCAAAAGTTTAACTCCAGTAGAAGGGTTTGCAACATCCTTGCTGGATTTTCACAGATGAAAGCCTATCTTCTGCATTCTTTCAAAATCTGGGGGGTGGAGTTAGAGCCCTGTGTCCAGATGAATGCTATGTTGGTTTTTCTAGTAACAGAACACAAGTTCTGAATGAGTTCTGCAAGGACTAGGTTTTGTCAGATCTGTATGGTCAGGTTTGTCTTGGCCTTCCTGCAGCTTTGTTCTGGTCTTTGTAACAGTGGTTGTCTAAAACAGGGAGTGTTCATACAGGTCACGGTATCAAGATAAAATTGAGGTAATATTGAGATGAGCACAGGACTGAACAGACTACAGCTGTGCTAGATCAGTTGAACCTGATCAGTTTTAGCTTTAGCTTACTTTTACAGGATTGTATATTTTTACAATAATTTTTATCATTTTTCTACCCAATAGGTAGAACTAAGAAGTAACTGTCCTGTGCAAAATGAACTGTCTGAACCTAGAATAAAAACACAGCATGGAGGAGAGCAGGCATTGGGGGCAGAGGCCTTAAAACTGTGGACACAAGGAGGTACCAGAGCCAATGGAGCTACAACCAGCCAGCCCACCAACAGTCAGTTACTGGTCTCTGAAGGAACGCAGTCGTGGGCTGGGTCAGGCTGGTTTTGAGCATTACAAAGACAGCAAAGAAGCAGTATGTAAAGTGTACCACATACAGCAAATTTTAACATGATGTGGAATTGCAGAAGAATGTAGAGCAAGCAGGGTGTAAAGTGTGTTAGATAAATTGATAAAAATAAGACATATTGAGTCCTAGATTGAAGAGGAATAAGTTCTGACCATCATCATTGATGCCTTGCTCTCAGAGGAATGCTCAGGACACTGACGGCTTGCCATAACCCTCTCTCATCCCAGAAGAAAGCCATCAGCCACAGGGCTCAGGGAGGGGGTTGTGATGAGCGTAACACCGTAGAGAACAGAGAACAAACCTGAAAAGGTTTTTTTTTACTGTTTTGAAACAGTTTTGTTACAGTTTGCTGCATTTTTTCTTTGAAGTTAATAAATAGGTCTGGCCCAAACCCAGTTATTCTATGAAACTGTTAAGATGTTGGGTACTCTACCAGTAAATCCTTATGCTCTTGACTCTCCATCAAGGTGGTGTTTCTGAGGCCTGCATAAATGTCATGAGTTACAGTACAAGACCGTCCTTAGAAGTGGACAAATTACAATCTTCATCTTCTAGGGGTTATACTTGCTTCCCTTGGACACATAATGGACACAAAAGATTAAAAGAGGAAAGTGCCATTTTTCTTCTCCTCCTTCTTTTTTCTTTTTTTGGCTCTTAAGGAGAGTTTCTACCATAGTGTTTTGTGTGAGGGAACAGAGGAGGTATCCCAGAAGTCCTCTGCACTGAGCAGCAAGAGGCTGTGCATGGGATCTCATCACCAAAGGCTACAGCATGGTGAGGCAGTTGCTTGTTTACTTTCATAATATTACAGCTTGCAGTCAGTACTCACAGAGTTTTGCTTGTTTGGCCCTGGGGGGACAACATGAATGCATTTTTTTCCTGTGCACTGGCTTGGGCCCACTGTTTGGTATTTACTATTAGCTCACCATGGTTTTGAGTTGAAATTTTCAATGCAGCATTCATCTCCTGAAAAAACCCACAGAAATAAATAGAAACATATTACTCAGTGTTCTTCCCCTCACCCTAACACAGCTGTACTCTGTTCAGTCCTGTGCTTATCTCAATATTACCTCAATTTTATCTTGATACCGTGACCTGTATGAACACTGTCGAAAAATGCTGGCTTCCTAAGTATTTGTAGCAGGAAAATGGGAGGACATGGTCTGGGAATTTCACTGGAGATATCCAGTGAGGGTAGCTGGGGCTTTGCAAAAGCCTCTTCTCCAATTGAAGGAGGAGATTATAACATCATGCTATCATTTTGGTTGGAAAAGACATTTAGATCCAACTGTTAACCTGGCACTACCAAGTTCACCATTAAACCATGTCCTTATCCACTCCATCTCTGTGTGTTTTAAATACTTCCAGGGATGGTGACTCCACCGCTTCCCTGGGCAGCCTGTTCTAGTGCTTGACAACCCTTTTGGTGAAGAAATTTCTCCTAATATCCAATCTAAACCTCCTCTTGCAAAATTTGAGGCCATTTCCTCTTGTCCTATCACCCTGGTTAGCCAGGACTCCTGAGAAATTACGAGAAGTGGCTTGATGAGCACTTCTGCCAGCTCCCTCAGCACCCTTGGGTGGATCCCATCCAGCCCCATAGACTTGTGTGTATCTGGGTGTTGTACCAGGCCACTAACCATTTCTCTTTGGATTACTGGGGCTTCACTCTGCTCCCCATCTCTGTCTTCCAGCTCAGGGGGCTGGGTACCCAGGAGACAACTGGTGTTTTACTATTAAAGGCTGAGGCAAAGGCATCATTAAGAACCTCAGCCTTTTCTTCATCCTTTGTCCCTGCAGGTGTTCAAGGCCAGGTTGGATGGGACCCTGAGCAACCTTGTGTAGATCCAGGCCTGGAGGTTGGAGGCCCTGCCTGTGGCAGGGGGTTGGAACCCTATGATCCTTGGGGTCCCTTCCAATCCACAGCAGTCCACAATTCTATGATATATACCATTGCTCAGCGAGGAGAGGTGTGAAAGGGCCAGGCATTTTTTTCTCAGTTCAATTGCAAGTCAGAGCACCCCATAAGTTTTTCTTTCACCTCTGTCAGCTGGGTTGGTTGTATGCCCTTGGGTAGTGGCAGGGGAGCAGATGTGTGGCAGTGCAGGAGGAGGGGCAGATAGATTGGGCTAGATCCCTTTCAGTGCAAGCCACACATGGCACCAGGAAATCCTGCTGGCCAGTGAAGGTGAGGATGTAACTGCTCAGTTCCTCTGCAGGTGGTAAGAGCTTCACTCCATGGTTGCACTCAGACGCAGGAGTCAGTCAGTGGCTTGCTTGGACTCGGCTCAGCAGGGATGGCACAGAAAGGACTATGCAACAGAACATTTTTGAAATACGGTTTTAATATCAGGGTCCCAAAATTAGGCATAGCTGTGAAACTCCATTACAAATAAAAACCCACTGCTTTGTATTCTTGCTAACACATAAGAGAGCAATTTTGGTTTTAGTAGCTCAATGCGTTTTGTTAGAACTGTTGATTGAATATGTTTTGAAAAGAAGAAAGCAAATTGACATTGTTTTCTGGAGTTTTCAGCTGAATGAGAGAAATGTCTTTGGACACTTTTTAATATTAAAATTAATATTCAAATATTTACAATTTATTTTAAAATAAAATTATTTTAAATAATATGAAAATATTTTTTGCAAAACCCTGATTAAATTGGGAGGAAAAAGAAGTGTTTTCTAGAATCTGTTGTGCTATACCCCTTTATTAGAGTAGACAAAATTTTCAGTCTTAAGGTTTCCCATCATAGGCAAAACCTATGATCTGTGTTTATCATCTGTCCTCTTTCCTGTAGCAGTTTTTCCATAGCTCATTCAATTTTTCTCTCTCCTGTACTGTTGCAAGGTTACCCTCTGTAGCTTTGTCCTTTCCCACCAGTTAATTGTGATGACAGGCTGAGGAGAAGGCTGCTCAGTCTTTTTGCTGTTGGAACTGCCTAGTTTCCTCAGCGCCTGCCAGTACTTTGCCTGAAGAGCCACCAAACAAAGTAGAATTGGTTCTGAAGGGTGAAATTTCAGGAAAATTTTTTTTTCTGAAAGGGCTATCAAGCATTGGAACAGGCTGCCCAGGGAGGTGGTGGAGTCACCATCCCTGGAGGCATTTAAAAGGCGTGTAGATGAAGTGCTTAAGGACATGATCTAGAGGTGGACTAGTCAGGGTTAGGCTGTGGTTGGACTCAATGACCTTGAGGGTATCTTCCAATCCAGGTGATTCTGTGATTCTGTGATTGATTCTGTGATTCTAGGAAATTCAGTCACCAGCCCTTTCTGAGAGTATTCCACGTACCAGGGACATTACACTTTAATGTTTTGTTCCCAGCCCGAGCCTTGCAAGACTGCCAGCAGTAGATAGAAAAGAACCTTGACTGTTTTCTTTGTAGGTTATGCAAATGAGGAGGTGAATTCAGAACTCTATACAGTATTTTAAAGCTGGTGATTTAGCATAGAGTTAAACAGAGTACCCTTGTCTCTAGCCCATGATTAACCAATTCAATCAGTTGCACTTCTGGATCATGGGTATGTTACTTTGGGAACTACATGCTGCTGTAGCTTCATTAAACTAATCCTATTACCCACCTGTGGAATTCAGAGTCCCTTATGTCTATGAACTATTAACTTTATTGCTGAGAAAACCTGCCAGTTTATTGCTATAAATGTCCTTCAAGATTCAAGGAGTTCTAACCTGTTACAAGTAAAAGAAATGACCAGTTGCTTTTTTGCTTTTGTTTGGAGGAGCTCACAAGGCAAATTAATTAGTCTAAATCAGGGTGATATGCCTCCAGGTGCATGAGTAAAGGCCTGAAATAATCTCTCTTTTTTTGCCAACACAATAATGCACAGCTATTTGATTTAGATTCACTTTGAAGTCTGAAGGGATGAAAAGAGAGCTAGAACAATTAGGAGTTTTGAGTTAAGTGCAAGGACCAAGAACAGTCTCGTTAATTGCATGGATAAATTCAGAGTTTTGGGGTTTTTTATTAGTTTTTTTCAGGGACTGCTTGCTGTTTTTTTTTTAAGAACGTCCTAATGAATGTTGTCATCAGTTTCTTACTTCATTTATCATACAGTGCTAATCCTTTTGCAAGGAAGAAAGAAAGAAGCATTATCAGCGATAGCAGGTTGAACTTTTATATTCATATGATTTCGCCTGTCTGACACCACATTTTAGTGGGTATCATTCAAAGCAACACAAGGTGATAAACTGAACATTCCTGCAAGGAATTCAGTGCCTTGCCAAGCAAAGTAGATCAACCATGTAAACATTTTCTGACCTGCAGGGCATGGAAAGGTTGCAGGTGTCAGAGAGTTCTGTTTGGCTTCCTGAATATTGACAAGCATACACTTGATATTTACACAATTACGTTTTGGTTTCTATTTAGACAAAATCTGTGGAATTCTGTCCAGGCGACATCAATGAAAACTTTGTCACTACCAGCTGTGGCACTAGGATTTCACTTGCCTCCCTGCAGGGAAAAGTTGTTACGTGGCCTCTGCTGTGCTGACATAACACTTGAACACTCTTGAAGATTCAAGAGGTGCAGATCCTTTATCAGGCTGCCTGTCTGTAGATTGTTATTTTGCTGCTTATCACTCAGTGACTAGAAAATTTTCTACCTGAAACTAGTGGCACGGGAAAACATCCTAATGTGTTCCTTCCAACTCAGTGTGTTCTGTGATTCTGTGATTCCTATCAGAATTCCTGAAATCTCTGGCATCATGTTTTTCTGTGGATCAAACCCTGCTTTACCACCTTGAGGAGATGAATAGTTTAGGAATTCAAATAGCTATTCACGTAGTGTTCTCCATAACAAAGTGTATTTTATACAAAGGATCATCATTTCAGATATGCTGTGAACTGTACTATTGCATTATGACTGATATTATTGTTTGCTGTAAAATGGTTTGCTAGCATGAGTGCAGAAATATTAAAATGTTACTTCTGCTAGCAGGAAAGGGTCAGAACTCTCATTAGAGAAAGTGTTTTTCTGACTCAAATGCTGCAGAAATGATTATTGGGATGGTAAACATGAGTGGGCTTATTTTGTGTATTGTTGGGTTTTTGTTCTTTTACTTACTGTGAGTGATAGGTAGCTAGTTTCTTGTCATGGAGTCTCTGGGGACACATTTGAGAAGTACTTTCTCTGACAGGCCAATTCCTTCGATGGCTATAGGTTAAACAGGAGCCGGGCATTTGCACTGTTAAGAAAGTTTATAAAAAAATGTATTCTATGTTGAAGTCTGGATCCAGTAAACTGAGCTCCTGCTTCATCCGCTCAGCTCTTCTTTGCAAGGTTCTTGCAAAGCAAGGAGTCATGCTGCCGTTACGGGAGTGCTCCACGAGGCAGACACCGGGCAGGTCTTGAAACTTAGGTCTTGAAACTTAGGGCACACACTTGTTTATGACCTACTAGGCAATTTCTCATTTAACAACTAAAAATCAAGTATGACTCAAACATGTTAAGGTTTGGATATACAACCTCATCAGCATGACACCACGTTACTGATCTGGTGACTGAGGTAGTGGTGGCTCTTTGCTGCTCAGTTTATGGTGGATGGGCTTGTTGTAGTTCTGCCTGCAGCTGGGAGCAGAGCACCATGCAGCCGCTGTCTCTCAGGGAGGGGAGGGGCTGGAAGGGAAGAAGAAAGGGAAAAGAGAAGAAAACCAAATGCAAACCTCGTGGATTAGAGTAAGGATAGCTTACTGGGACAACAGAGAGATATTTAACAACAGCAGGACTTTATAGCAAAAATACATCAAACTGGTGATGCACAATGCAGTATCTCACTGCACTGCACAGCTCAGGATGTACAGCTCAGAGCTGTCCCAAAGCTGGACCATCCCCAAAAACTGCATGTCCTAGAGCCCTGCACTCCTCTCTCCACCAGCCCCTCTCTATGCTGAGCATGACATAATTGGCGTGGGACACCCTGTTTGGACAGTTTGGGTTACCTGTCCCAAATGTGTCCACTCCCAGCTTCCTGGACACCCCCTTCTCATTAGCTGTGTGGTATGAGCAACTGAAAAGTCCCTGACTGCTGGGCAGCAATGAAACCATCAGTGTGTCACCAGCACGGCTCTCAGCCTAACTCCCAGACACGGCATTCCACTGGCTGCTAGAAAGAAAATTAACTTTATCCTAGCTGGAACCAGGACAGGGCTAAAGAGTTCTTTGATGACAGGAAGCCAGAGCAAAGTGAGTGTCTTGACCAAGCTCCTTTGTGTTGTGTGCACTTTTCCACAGATCAAGGGCAACTTGATCCAAAGGATAACCTTCTCATTCATAGGTCAAAGCCAGGGTTTTCTGGCTCATTGTGACAACTGAGTGCCAGTTGTCCAGTACCTTCTAATGGTAGGTACTGTTTTCTTAGTTTCACTATTTTAATGCTATAACATGAAGCCAACAGTCTGTGTCATGTTTGGACACGAAGCCTGCAAACTGAATCACAAATAGGTCTTTATGCTACAATGTGATTTTACTTTTTTTTGAATGATTTTTGAATGATTCAGGGCACCACCTCAGTGTTTCTGATTGCTTTGAAAACACTAAACATTTCTGTACTTTAGCCAGGAAAACATCAAATAGCCACTTCTTTCTTTTGTAGGAAAATCTTCCCGTTGATTCCTTAGGCTCTTTTGCACGTGTTGGTTAGGTTTATGTAGATGAGTTTTGGGAAAGACACTTTAACCTTCTATTACCCTGTTGCAACCTGTTCAGAATTATATTCATGTTCATGCCGTGGTTGTTTTGGGATAATGATCTACTGTTGGAGATGCCAGGGTTAAAGCTGCATGGAGAGGGTACGAGGCAGTCACATCTTGTGTGTTTGGTCGGTGCTTGTGAGGAGTTGTGATGTGCCCTCTGTTGTGGTTTCAGCAGCAAGCTAAGGGGAACCTCTATTACTTAAATGTGCAATCAGAACTGCGTAGTTCTTGTGCAAGTCCGTTTCAACTGTAGAGGTTGTGTAGCCAAGTGGATAGAGCCCTTGACAGAAATGAGAGAATAACACATCTTCAGCGTAGACATTTGAGTCCTTGTGTGGTGTCTGGCAGATCGCTTCAACTTTCTCTGGTGCTGTTTTTCTCATAGGAAATAGATGACTCTGCTTCAGAATGAGATCTGTAAGAGGCAGTGTGATAAATAATGGTTTTAATGATGCAGTTCTCTGCAAAAGCTTGGATAATCATCTTCAGTGGTGGCTTTAGTTTGCCTTTTTTTTTCCTTATGTTTTGACATACACAGTTTTATGTTTAGGTTGGGCAGATTGATCCTTGGTGGACTGGTGCAGAAATGTTAGTGATTTTTGTAAACAGAATTCTTATTTTAATGAGAATAAAGACCTTCATTATTGGAAGCCAGTTGCCATCAGAGGTTGCAAATTGTTAATGTAAAGTTAAATTAATTTACAAATGGGGAAATGCTTACATTTTAACTATCTTTAACATACATCTATGTTTTACTTGGGAACAGCATGTTAGCTGCTGCTGAAGACAATGAAACTGTCTAGATGAAAAGGGAAAAGAAAGAAAATATTTTTTTCTTTGTTTGTTTTGTGCTAGCATAACATCATGGTACCAGATGATCAGTGGTTGCCCTCCTCAGCTCTGGTTTGAGTAGGCTTGGGCTTCTGCAGCAGAGTGATGTCCCACTGGTGCCAGTGGCGATGCTGCTGCTGTTAATGCATTTCAGGCCGACAGTGTCTGAGCTAATAAAACATCCATTGGAAGGTGTGATAAACTGTGCCTGTTAGCTTTTCTGGGTTTCAGTATTGCCCACAGATGCCCAGATAGCCACTGCAGCGATATGTTAAGCCATAATGTCCATCTCCCCTCACCTGTGCAGGGCGTCATTTAAGAAACATAAGGGAGACCACTGTGTCCTGAGGGAGGGACTAGCGATGGTTTGGTTTGAGCACAGACAGTGCAGGGCAGTGATCAGCTGTACACTGCTGCAGGAACTATACTATAAAGGCTCAGCAAATGCTAGTTTGTCCTAGATAGATCCTTCTTGCTGTCTGCCACGTGCTGGCATAAAAAGCTTTAGAACATACCTGAATGGGGCTTTTAGAAATTATTCTACTGGTTAGTAACCTGTAAGAAAATGCCTTTTTAGAACATTCCTCCTTTTTTCAATTTTTGACTCTCGTTCTTCTTTTTTTCCCTTGGATTGATCCCCACGGCAAGAAAATCTCTTCAGCTTGAACTCTTTTTTTCTTTGCTGTCTTTTTCAGTTAATTTTCAGTTCCTTTACATATACTCTATGTCTCTGCTTGTTTTCCCAGGAGATGTCAGACAATAACCTCCTACACTGTAGTTCAGGGGCTTTCTGAAACGGCATGTGGGGTAAATTGAGCAAGATGAGAACTGACTAATGCTAATTAATTCACAAATATTGTATTATGCAATTATACATATGTATTATTTAAAGGGTAGAAGCACCTCATAGTACCAGAGCTCCAGAATGTTAATAGTCCCTCTGCAGTGGTCCTTAATTAGAGAAGTCTGACCAATACTCTCATGCAGGGCTTACATACCAGTCCTTAAAAAGGTCACAGCTAGGGATATCTGAAAGCCTCTTAAGGTTTTGCTAACATGAGTTCCTCAAAAACTGAGTCAAATTGATAAAAATTAAAAATTGGGAAGACAATACCAGATGCTGATATTTTAGTTGTTATTTCCCTTTGCATTGTTCAGAGGCTTTGTGCTATGAAAATCTGTTCTAACACAAGGAATCTTAACGGATTATAAAACAGGACTGCCACTAAATACTTGTTTTACATCTTCTTATGATTCCCTGATTCCTTAGCAAAAGTGGGTTATCCCTGAGTGCTCTGCAGACCGAAACAGCTAGGGATTGCTGTAATCTGTGTTTTGCTGTCTGTGTCCATAAAGGACTCATTGCCAGCTGGAGGAAGAAAAAGAATGGTGCTCCCACCAAGATAATGCAGTTCCTCCCCTTTTCTCTTGTGTCAAGTGAGCTGATGAAAAGACCAGCTTGACAAGCACAGGCTAGCTGAGGCTTTTTCCCACAATCTGGGAATTAGCTGGCCTGATCAGGCAACTGTTAGGTCTCTTACTACTTATACTTAGGTCTGACACAAACGTGTCACCACATAGGAGAGAAGCTGACATGTAAAATGCTTTCCCATAGGCAATGCAGTTTTTTTTAAACCAGTGGTGCACAGTAAGCTTAAAAGAACAACATAGTGATACATATTTATGACGTTAGGATTCCCCTACCATTAAATTAGGCAATTTTATATGATGATGAAGAACTCCTAGCTACTTTGCTAGTCTCTGCAGTTGCTTTCAGTTGTCTGTGGAGAACATTTCATAAATTCTTGGGTTGCCTTCAAGCTCTATGCTTTGGTTAGGATAATCAGCAGTCAGTTGGAACTGAGGGCACAGCTCAAAGTTACAGGATGGTGTAAATCTTAGTTATTTCTAAGCTTGATCTAGCAAAACATTCATGAAGGTGCCAAGATATTAACGTCTTTGCACTAAGCCTATAGAAAGACAAGATTTGCAAAAAAGGTGCGGACAGTGTATCTCTGGGATACAAAAAGAGTTTAGAGAAATAATGCTCTGTAAGCTGTTCTAACTGTTTAACCTAATATTCTCCCAGACACCATGTGTTTGCCAAGTTAAAAGGGAGAGACACATGGCAGAAGAGCTGGTGGTATGGAAAATATTGCTAAAACATGGATAAGTGGAAATGTTTTCCACAGTACAAATGGGGTTTAATTAGGTTGTCTTTTTTTAAAAGGTGTAGCAGTAACTTCTAAGATAAACCCCATTTTATCTTCTAAGTAAAGTTGAAGTATGTTTGGGAAAACAGGCATTTTGAAAATCCAGAATATTTGTATTTCATAACTGGGACTGTGGTGGTTTGACCCTGGCTGGAGGCCAGACACCCACCAAAGTCACTCTGTCACTCCTCTTTTCAGCTGGACAGAGGAGAAAATATGTATTGACAGGCTCAGGAGTCGAGATAAGGACAAGGAGAGATCATTCCGCAATCATCATCAGGGGCAGAACAGACTCAACATGGAATAAAAGGTGTGTAATTTATTACACAATCAAAACAGACTAGGATAATGAGAAATAAAACCAAGTCTTAAATAAAATGCCTCCCCTGGCTCCTTCCTTCTTCCTGGGCTCAACTTTATTCATGATTTCTCTCCCTCTCCCTCCAGAAGCACAGGGAGATGGAAAATCGCTGTTGGGGTCAGTTCATCATGCATTGTCTCTGATGCTTCATTGTCCTCAGGGCAGGACTCCTCACACTCTTCCCCTGCTCCAGCCTGGGGTCCCACCCATGGGAGACAGTCTTTCACAAACTTCTCCAACATAACTCCTTCCCACAGGGGCTTCATTATTCACAAACTGCCCCAGTATGGCTTCCATGGCACGCAGGCCTTCTGGACCAGAGTGCTTCTGCCTGGTCCCCAATGGGGTCACAAGTCTGTCCAGCAAACCTTCTCTGGTGTGGGCCCCTCTCTCCACAGGCTGCAGGTCCTGCCAGAAGCTTGCTCCAATGTGGGCTTTCCATGGGGTCACAGCATCATTCATACGTCTCTACCTGTTCTGACATGGTGTTCTCCATGGGCTGCAGGTGGGATCTCTGCTCCCCATCATCTTCCATGGGCTGTAGGGGGACACCCACTCCACCATGGTCTTCTCCATGGGCTGTAGGGGCATGCTTCTCTCTGGGGCCTGCAGCACCTCCACCCCCATCTTCTTCACTGACCTAGGGTCTGCACATCTTTTCCTTTCTCTGAAGGCAGAAATCACTGCTCACTTTCTCCCCCTCTTCACCCTCATTCTTAACTATGTTACCCCAGAGGCACTAACACTGTCACTGATGGGCTTGGCCTTGGTCAGACAGCAGTGGGTCCAGCCTTGAGCCCAGCTGCTATTTATTCTGTCAGACCTATGGGAAGGTTCTCACGGCTTCTTGCAGAAGCCACCCTTGCAACAGCCCCCCACCACCACCAAAAGCTTTCCATGCAAACCTTCAATAGGGATACAGTGTAGGACAGCAGTGTCTGAAGTGTGTCACAGGTAGCATTTCATCAGCATTTTGTTTGACCTGGAACTGCAGTTTTTAGTGGTTGATAGTTCAGAAGCCATCATGAAATGAGATACGGCTTCACTGGAGTCACTATACCTGTGCTATACCTAGAACCGCATTACCAAAGCCATTGTATACATAGTATATTTTACAGCTCTAGGTCAAATTCTGAAGAGCTGAGGGAAGAAATACATTAAGCAGTAGATAGGTGGCAAAGCAAGAGCCTATATCATGGTGCTGGTGGCAAGCACTGCCTGCTGATCCAGCTCTTCAGTCAGGCTTCGTAACCTCTGCTGAACTCAGTACTGTGATATTTCTTCAGTAACACTACTAAGAGCTGGTGAGAAAGCACTGACCCCTTCATGAACCTCACAGTCTCCATATACCAAGGCCTGAATTGTCACCCAGATGCCAGTGAGATTAGAGAGCCAGGGGAAGATACTGTGTAAAGCATCTTCTGGAAAATACACAAACTTTCACACACTTACCTCTCCCCTGGCCCTGGCCTGTGGAGATGCTGATGATCAGGGCAGGGTTTCAGTGTGAGCGTTGGAAGTGAGCTCAGGCCTACCTTAATCTGTGCTCTTGCTTGATGTGCTCATGGTAAAATTGGTAGCAAAGTATTTCCATTTTCTGTGCCTAATGCTCTGTGCAAGCCTGCACCTGGCAGCCCTGAGCTACATGCTGCTTTTCCAGCCCCCTCTTCCCTGATAGCCTGTTCCTCTCTCTAAAATCATTTAAGCCAGACTTAGCTTCTTGATGTGTTACCTCATGCATGCAGAAAATCACACACACTCTCAGTAAAAAATTCTACATGTTAGTCTTCTGTTCTCTCCTTTCCTGCTTTTTTTGTGCTATAAAGAGATTAGGTGCTTTATCACAGGGCGTTAACCATGTTATGTTAATTAGAATAGCCAGTAGCACAAAGCAATGCTAAATATATAGGGGGTTGTGAGTTAATGTATGAATTTATAGCAGGCTAGAAAGGTTCTGCAACAAGGCCCAAGTTTTTCATTCTGTTCTTGTTGTGTTTTCTCTTTCAGATTTTGTTTTATGGTTTAGGTTTTTTTGTGCAGATGACATGCTGTTGTCTTGGTGCAGGTCACACTACATACAGATTAAGATTTTGATCATGTGTACTATTAATGTCCTATAAATGTGTCTTTTAAAGTGCAATTTCAGAGGTTGATCACCAAAGCCTCTTGATTTAAAACACACTGTAAGGTAGACATTGTACTGAAAATCCAAGTTTACAGTGCTGGGGACAAAGCCTTTCCTTGTGATTAAGGAAAATGGCTGTACTCCTTGTGACTCTTTGTTCTGTAGGTGATGTATCTTGTAACCTGTGTGTGCCTCATGCTTTTGTTCTGTAAAGAGACTACCTTCTCAGGTTACTCTGTAAAATCTCAAGTTGGACCTTGATCTTTTTAGTCTTTATCCTCAGTCCAGTATGTCAGTGCTTGATGTTAGGAACTTCGTTGCATTAAATTTGAAGTTTGCAAAAAAGTGAAACATACTGAAATACCTTTGTCTTTTCTTTTTCAGGATAATATAGTTTTGAACAGTGCCTCCCCAAGAAGTGTGATGAGAAATGGCTTTAGGAAACAATACCCAGAGAAGTTACTCCATTATCCCCTGCTTCATCTTTGTTGAGGTGAGTGCAGCATTCAGTTTCCAAACCTACATAGAAGGCAGCTCTGCCCTGTAGGAGTTAAGTATTTGTGGTCCATATTATTTTTAAGTAATAATGCTTTCTTACTTGGTAACATTAATACCCATCTTCATATTTGGTGCCATTGAGTTTCCCTGAAAACAGTCCTGCATGATTAGCCAGATCTTAAGTACAAGCATTCAAGAGCAATGAGATGCTGTGTTTTCAAAACTTGCCTCTACCTGATTAGCTACCTAGTCCTGAGGTATTTAGTAAAGAATAGGCAGTAGCTGCAGATGTAGGTCAGCAGCCAGTGATTGCTCACATCTCCCAGTGTGTCTCAGAACTGTATTCATCTTGCTGCTGCGCAAAGGGTTAGGCTTTGCTGCATGTGTGATGTCTGATCTCACAGCCTAATGCTTCACAGGCTTAGAGTGCATAACTCAGCTCTGATTTCTGTTTGGGTTGAACATAAAATCTAGATGAGGTGCAGCTCTCCTGTAAGTGTGATCAAAGAGCTTGGCTGGCACAGGGGCTATGAGATGACCAGCAGTAGAATTACAGGAGTGGTTGCTCCCAGGTTCTTTAACTGGTGTGTATAAGGCTTCTACAACTTTCCTAGCAAAGGGGGTCAGCTCTGGGTTTCCAAGGAGGATGAAACCTTACAGCAAATTTAAATGGTGAAAAGGAGATAATTGCCTTTGACTGACCATCTTCAAAAGCCCCCTGTCTAATGTAGCTTGGATGAAATGCTCATTCTTCGACCCAAATCATAGAATCATAGAATCATAGAATTGTAGGGGTTGGAAGGGACCTCGAGAGATCATCGGGTCCAACCCCCCTGCCAAAGCAGCTTCCTAGGACATTTCACTCAGATAGGCATCCAGACGGGTCTTGAATATCTCCAGAGAAGGAGACTCCACCACCTCCCTGGGCAGCCTGTCCCAGGGCTCTGTCACCCTCACTGTGAAAAAGTTTCTCCGCATGTTGGTGCAGAACTTCCTATGCTCCAACTTGCAGCCATTGCCCCTTGTCCTGTCTCCACAGACCACTGAAAAGGGGCTGGCTGATTCCCCCTGCATCCCCTGCTTAAGATAATTGTAAACATTAATTAGGTCCCCCTTAGTCTTCTCTTCTCAAGGCTGAACAGTCCCAATCTTCTCAGCCTTTCCTCATAGGGGAGATGCTCCAGGCCCTTTATCATCTTCGTAGCCCTTCTTTGGACTCTCTCCAGGAGATCCCTGTCCTTTTTTATACCAGGGAGCCCAGAACTGGACACAATACTCCAGGTGGGGCCTGACCAGGGCAGAGTAGAGGGGAGGATCACCTCCTGTGACCTGCTGGCTACACTCCTCCGGATGCACCCCAGGATCCCATTGGCTCTCTTAGCCACCGAGGCACACTGCTGGCTCATGGCCAGCCTGTCATCCATCAGGACCCCCAGGTCCTTCTCCACTGAGCTCTTCTCCAGCAGGTCATCCCCCAGCCTGTACTGATAGAAACGGTTGTTCCTTCCCAGGTGCAAGACTTTACACTTGCTTTTGTTAAACCTCATCTGGTTTCTCCCTGCCCAGCTCTCCAGCCTGTCCAGGTCTCGCTGGATGGCAGCGCAGTGTTCCTGCGTGTCAGCCACTCTTCCCAGCTTTGTGTCATCGGCGTACTTGCTGAGGGTGGATGCTATTCCCTCATCAAGGTCGTCAATGAAGATGTTAAACAGGACTGGACCCAACACCGAGCCCTGGGGAACACCACTAGTCACAGGTCTCCAGTCAGATTCCGCTCCACGAATCACAACCCTCTGGGCTCAGTCCGACAGCCAATTCTCAACCCACCTCACTGTCCACTCATCAATCCCATGCTTTCTCAGCTTTGCTATCAGGATGTCATGGGAGACAGTATCAAAAGCCTTGCTGAAGTCAAGGTAGATGACATCCACTGTTCTCCCTCCATCTACCCAGCCGGTGATGAGATCGTAGAAGGCTATGAGATTGGTCGAGCACGATTTCCCCTTGGTGAATCCATGCTGACTGCTCCTCATGACCTTCTTCTCTTCCAATTGCTTGGAGATGGCATCCAGAACAAGCTGTTCCATTACCTTTCCAGGGACAGAAATGAGGCTGACTGGCCTATAGTTGCTGGGATCCTCCTTCTTGCCCTTTTTAAAGACCAGAGTGACATTGGCTATCCTCCAGTCCTCAGGCACTTCTCCTGTCCTCCAAGACCTGTTGAAGATGATAGAGAGCAGCTCAGCAATCACCTCCGCCAGCTCCCTCAGCACACGTGGATGTATCCCATCCGGTCCCATGGATTTGTGTGCATTTATCCCTTTGAGCCCCTCCTGGACCTCCCCTACCTCAACCAGAGGGAAATTCTTCATATCCCAAACACTCCTATTTACATCCAGTGCCTGTGGGTCCCGGGGGCCTTTGAGGTGAAGACCGAAGCAAAGAAGGCATTCAGTATCTCCACCTTCTCAGTATCCCCCGTTACCAGGACACCCTCCTCATTCAGCAAGGGACCTACATTATCCCTGGTCATCCTTTTGCTATTCACGTATCTAAAAAAACCCTTTTTATTGTCCTTTATGTCCCTTGCCAGCTTTGTTTCCAAGAGGGCTTTAGCCTTCCTAGTTGCGACCCTACAGGCCCTGACTACATTCCTGTATTCTCCCCATGTGCTCAGACCCTTCTTCCACAATTCATAGATCTTCCTCTTCTCTTTGAGTTTACTCATCAGCTCCGTGTTCATCCACGCAGGTCTTCTGCCTCTCCTTCCTGATTTCCTGCACAAAGGGATGCATCGTTCCTGTGCTTGGAAGAAGTGCTGTTTGAATGCTAGCCAGCTCTCACAGGCTCCCATTCCTTCAAACAGCGTAGCCCACGGGATAGCCCCTATTAAGTCACGGAGGAGATCAAAGTTAGCTTTTCCAAAATTCAGGGTAGCTATCCTACTTTTTGGCTTGCTTCTTCCACCCAGGATCTTGAACTCAACCATTTCATGGTCACTTAGACCTAAGCTGCCCCCGACCTTCACTTCCCTAACGAGCCCATCCTTGTTAGTGAAAACAAGGTCCAGCACCCGCCCTCCCCTTGTAGGCTCCTGCACCATCTGTAGCAGGAAATTGTCTTCAACACACTGCAGAAATTGCCTGGACTGCATACGACTGGCCGTGTTGCTTGCCCAGCAAATATCTGGATAGTTGAAGTCCCCCATAAGGATCAGTGCCCGGGATCTTGAGGCTACTTCTAACTGCTTATAGAACTGCTTTGACTGACCATCTTCAAAAGCCCCCTGTCTAATGTAGCTTGGATGCAATGCTCATTCTTCGACCCAAATAATGAGGTGACTTGTGCTCTTCCACAAGAGAAATACTAAGAACAGTCAAAATAATTGTTGTAATGCTGGGTGTTGTGTAAGCCTTCTCCCATTTCCACTGAAATCTGTGAAAGGTTTGAGAGTGCTTCAGCAGCAGGTGCAATGGGCGCTATGAATGGTTGCTTTCAAGAGCTCCTGAGCACTGACCTTTCTCTCAGGACATGGGTCCCTCCATGACCTCTCTAACCCTTACTCACCCTTTTCATGGTGTCTTCTCCAGCCAAGAGATACAGTTCCCTTACATGCACTCCCTACTTTCTGTTCTACCAGCTTAGCCCCCAAAACACAATCAGATGATCCCTGGGTGCTTAATCTAATTTAAGTAGTAGTTTTTCCTTTTGACTTGAATGGGCCTTTCTTGCAGGAGATAAGAACAGAGAAAAAGCATAGTAAAAGCACTAGTAAAGCTTGGCACAGGGCCTTCCCAGCTGCAGATGTGGCAGACATCAGTGCAGGAAGGTAGATGGGCCTTGCAGCCTTTCACAGAGATGTGTCAGTGATAAAATGCCCAGCTTCCTAGTGAATCTCCATCTCTGCTCCCTGGGGAAACTGAGGAGCTGTTATGACTGAGAAAATGGGTCACTATTTTGTCCCATCAGGTAGAGAAAGGTTAAAAATGAGGAAAAAACAGCAGTAACCTCAGAAGAAACCAAATAAACACCATCAGGAATGAGGTGTTTCAAATGGATTGCATGAAGCAAGCAGCTCTGAAGATTTTTATACCTGTAAATGTATGAATGGTGAGCTTGGTTGTCAGCCTATGACAGAGACAGAAATTGTTCTTCCTGTATACAGGACTGAATTGAATATAAGAATAAATCTTTTTAAAGGAGGAAGAGAAAAGAAAAATTTGCCCCATAAATGTACTTTTGTTGTCCTTCCATGTAATTTGCTGATTAAAACACAATTTTAAATTAAAAATCAGCCAAAAGCAGAGAGTTAGTGTCTGAGAAGGAATCCTCTCTGCTACATTTCAGAAGAAGATATTTCTTCCCCTCTTTGTCCACGGTAGAGCTTTTTAATATAGCACTACTGGAACTACAAATTCACAGACTTATGTCAAGCATTGTAGCATTAAACAACGGGAAATCTAATTTCCTACTGGGAGTGCAGAGATGATTGATAGTAACCATTCAGTCTGAAAAGCCCCTGTAAATCTTAAAGACCACTGAAGGTTTTTTTTGTTTTCCTACTGCTGCGATTCTGAGACTGAAGGAAGTGGGTTTTAGATGAGCTATCCCAGATACCAAGCCCTGTGCTGGTTTGGATGGTCCCTATTTTGTAGATGAAGCAACCATGAAAGTTTATTTGCTGTGAGACATCTAGCTGCAGTTGCTAAAGGTGCATGCAGGACAGCTGAAAACATGTTGCCTGGTTTCTTGATAACATTTTTCCATGCAAAAATAATCTGGCAGCAGACATATTAGGTGATCATGAGCAGGAAAAGAGATGGTCAGTTAAATGTTGTTATAGGCCTGTTCCCCAGAATGTGCTGCCTCCCCCAGCTGTCTTCCATGAAGTGTGATCCTGTGATTAAAAGTTCTGAGGTATTTGCTTTTAAGAAAGAAATCAGAGCTTTGGTTGTCGTGTCAGATGCCCTGCTAGTTGGGATCTGCTAACTGTCTAGGATGCTCTGTGTGTGTGTGTGTGTGTGTGTGTGTGTGTTCAAAGAAGTTCTGATGGCAGTGCTGGAAACAAGGTATCACAGATGGTTTGGACATTTTAAATACCCTTGTGCTTCAGCCTATACAAATGTGACACTTAGGATTTCAGTGGCTTTCTGCATTTCCATTTTGTTCCATTTCATTTTCCTCACACTCATATTACTTTATGAAACCTGCCTCATTATAAAAACTTAAACCCTGTGCTGATTCTACAAATTCCTTTTTATGTTCAAACTATGAACTTTTTAATAATAGAGAGATAGCATGGGATGTCTAATCTGAAATGACAGAAATGTTAAATCAACATTTCCCTAATTGGAAACAGTGTCACATTTGGAGTAGATTAAAAGGCTAAATAGGGAATCATTAAACTAATTTTTTTGCTACTTTTCAAGTCCAAGTACCTCTCCCAAATAATGCAAGCAGCTCTCTAGGAGGTTCTTTATTATATTATTAAGAGGTAACATTACAGTCTAGTATTTGTCACCAAATGTCTATGAAGATTTGGTATATTACATTTTGTTGAACACATAAGTAATTAATTATCAAGTACAGGAGACTCGTCCCCCTTTGCAGCACTGTTTACAGCCAGCATCAGTGAAAGGAGCCTTCGGGAGGCTCTCATCCAGCCTTGATTTACATATAAGACTTTGCTACAAAATCAGACCAATTTTGTTCATCCTGCTGACATGTGGCACTGCTTTGAGTACCTGGTTGAGTTACCTGGTCGTTAAGGACGGATGCTTCTAGCTGCTGACAGTTGTTAAATGGAAATGCTGACAGCAGGATGTCCCATTCCAGAAGCTTCCAGAGCCATTTGGAGTCAATGATGGGCTGAGAATGTGCAGCAAAGGTTACAGAGCTCCTAGCTGTTGGTATGCCCCGTATCTATCCCAGCAAATGCAATCAGTGCACTGCAGCCTGTTTGAGGATTTAGTGATGGCCAGGCCTGATCACTGAAGTGGTCCTATGGATTGTAGGCAACCATGAGAGAAAGTACAAGCAGCAGCATCTGGGATGACAGGAAAAAATTTCTAACATACTTTTTCACATACTTTTGGCTTATGATGGCATTCGTTACCAAAACTGGACTGTCTCTTCTCTTCTTCACCTGCTTCAGACAGCGTGACTGAGTGCTGTCAGAAACATCTTTAATGATGCTTCCGCACAACTGTCTCATTATTTTTCAACTCTGCTTTGCAAGATTTGGTTTAAAGAGTGCATCCTTAACATCTTTTTCCACATGATGTGCTGGTTGGAGGTGGGGATAGGTACAGTCAGAGCTGGTGGAGGTGTGTTTTGAATACAGTGGCACAGTTTCCTTCAGGCAGGGAATCAATTGTCAAAACAACTAAGCTCCCTCAGGTCTAGGCAGCGTGAGGTGTAGAAGCTGGAGAAGTGCAGAGCATGGTGAATCTTAGTTTTCTTCTTAGGGAACTGTTGAACTGCCCTGAGGTCTTGATCTAGCAGTGCTTTCTACATGTTGGGGTCTTTCTCTGCCTTCATCTCATTTCAGTTGTCAGCTTTCTAGGACAAAACTTACGCTAGGGATTGTAGGGAAGCTGAGTGCAGGCTGGCTTTGAGTTTGGTGGGTCAAAGTGATTATACTTGCTTTTGCATCGTGTTTGATGCTTATCATTAGTGACAGGAACTGTAATGTGGTGTGGTAATTGCATTTTTTCATAGATTTTGGAAGGATAGTTGCACACTTGCGAGTAAACAGCATCCCCACAACTGTGACTTCAGAGGGAAAGCATGGGACCAGCTTTTGAGCCATTGTGTCCAAATGGTGTTTTTAAAAGAAGTAATAAGTGAGCCGTGCTTCTTTTTCCTCCAGAGTAATCCTTTTCCCATCTCTTCTGACTCAACAGCAGTTATTACAATAATGGGTCTCTAGATAATTAAAGGAGACATTTATTCTGGAATTTCTGCTGATGCGGCACTGCCTACTTCCTTTTTCCTCCTCTTTCTCACACTTGTTTCCAAGTACAGTTACTTCTAATGGAGTCAGATATATCTGAGGCGTGTGTGTCGTTGCATGTGAAAACACTGCCCCTTTCTAGCACCAGATTTAATTAAATTGTCTTAAACTGATTAAAGGGCTACTGATTACCATGTGACTGTAATATGACTGATGTATCTGCCACATTGTGCTTCATTGTAAATTATTGTAATTCTGACATTGACGAGGTAGTAGGGACAGGCTCAAATAAGCAACACCATTAAAACTAAAACATTGGACATCTTTCAAACTCTCTGATCTGAAAATCCTTCTTTTTCATGCTAAATCCATTATTCTGCCCCCAGGAAAGCTTTTGCAGGCCAGGTGGAAACTGTTTTCTCTTGACAACTTGATGTGTAGTGCATTGCAAAGAACTGAAGATTTTATACAACAAATCTCTTCTCCCTTTCCCCCCACCATGAATAAAGTGAAAAATGCTACAAAATACAGTGCTCTAGTCTCAGATCTATCTGATGCAAACTTTGATTTGAACTGTAGGTGTGTTACAGCCTCATACGATTTCTGTTTCTACGGTGAGGTAAACTTTCCTTTAGTTTTTGGTGCTTTAGTTTTAGACAGATGGAATATTTAAATATCAGTTCAAATTTAGTATTTTTTTCTTAAAGTTTCAACTTACAGAAGCATAGAAGGGAAGCATTCTCCTTTCTTTGCCTGACTACAATTTCCTACCAGTATGGCATGTGGTCAAGGCAACAGCTGAGCTACTCTTTAGCAGGAGGATTTTTGCAATACTGAAATCATTTGTGTAAGCGAGACAAGTGCCTTGTGAACTCCTGTTTGTCATCGGAATGACAATAGGATTTAGGGAGCTATGAAAAATAAGTGAATTTAGAATTATATGGCACATTTTAATTCTATTTTTTTTTCTGAAAACTGGAAAAGATTTTTGCGTATTTGGTAGCACTGGTTAGTGCCCTCAAATTTTGAGAAGTGTTTGGGGAGTGTGAAGTGGCTTTTTTTGTGTGCTGTGGTCCTCAAAGCAGCCTTTGTAAGAGATACTGAAAGTACTGGAAGTGCCTTTCTCTTTGTATTTCTTTGAGAAAAGTCACGCATCTCAGAAAAATATGCTGATTGTTTTAGAGCTTTAATGATATGATTAAAATTGCATGAAGGGCATGTGAACATAGGATCTCAGTTTTGGATGGAGGCTTTAATTTTGGCAAGGTGATGTCCAGTTCTCCTAGGAAATGACAAAAAAATCCCAGGCAGATTTTAATACTAACATTGACTAGAAAGGCACCCTGTGCTGAACTAGCTTCCAAATACCCACAGCGACTGGTGTCTCTGGTCTGCAGCAGTGTACAGTGTCCACAAAGTGGGACTTCATGATTTTGATCCCTGCTGAGGCTGAAAAGGAGGATCTTCCAGCAGTTCAAGCGTGCCAGCTCAGTCCTTGCCCTTGCTGTAGGTGTTTCACCTATGGCTGTTCCAAGCCGTGTGCCTTCTTCCTCCGCCGGTGTGGCTCCTCCTGGATGCTGGGAGGACAGAGCACCCTGGGGAACGTCTCATGTGCTGGTGTTGTATAAACTGCCTGTCATTAGACCCTCCAGTTAGACCGCCTGTGTGAATTGATGCTGACAGATGCTGTGCCAATGCGGGGGAGCTCCTCTCGTAGCAGGGTGATGTTTCTGCATAATCCCCACGCTTCAGTCACTTCGGTTTTCATGGGATTCATTGCTGCTTGTTTTATTCACTCAGCACATGTATCTGTTTCTCGTTGTTGCTCTTTTTAAGTGTCTCTTTATGTTCCCTATTTGCCTGTCATTCCTTGCAGTTGGCTTTCTTTGTCTCTCCACCACTTACCTCCTTTGTTCCAGACTCCATATTGTAAAATCTGTTTAATCTCTCTCACAAATAGGTGTCTCCTGATTTAGCTTTCTTGAATTGCTGTCCTTCTAGATGCTTCACAGCTAGGCAAAAAACCCACAGATAACTCATGGCCAAAATTGGGCACCCTGGGAAAAAAAAAAGCAGATTACTCTTTGATAGTCCTTAGCTTCTTGAGGACCTCTTTAACATTACGGGATTGCTCATGAGGGATTAGCTACTTTACTCTATTTTTCTTTAAAACACAAATGAAAGAAGGATTGTATTGTCACTCGCAGACACAGCAAGCCTATTTTGTATCCACCCTCTTTATCCTGAAAATTTCCCGTCACAAATAATCCCTTTGACAGCCTGACTAATGTCTTAGGGTTTACATCAGTGAATTCAGTGCCGTTTTCAAAGAAGAGATAAAAGATACCAAAAATTCTTTGTCTCTATGAGCAACAAAATACGCATTTGGCAATGAAGAAAGATGCTGTGAACATACAGGTTTAACTGTTTCACCGTGTCCTGAAAGAAGCTGGCAGTTTTGAAAATTACGTCAATTTCCTATATAACCAGATTTGTCAAAGAAAGAATTGTGGTTTTTTAATTACACAGCACTTAGAGAGATTGAATTTCCTTTTCTTTTTTTAAGTAGAAATGCTTTTTACCAATTTATAAATTTAAACCCCCCATAGCTTTAGTAGATTATGGCTAGAAAATCCCATAGTAAGAATTGGTTGTGTAGAGATTTTAATAAAATTGGTTATAAAACCGGGTGCCATTCACGCTGGTTTTCTGTATTACATGTGCAGAACTCTACACGTCATGGTGGAAGGTATTTCCAGCAATGGCTAGGCAACTTCAATTTGGCTTAAAACAACAATGTATAAATACATGTGACACAATAGGTAACTTGGGTCACTCTCTCCTTATGAGAGCAGGGTGATAATATCAGTGAATGTAGTAGTTAAATTTTTTCTCTCCTTCTCAGAAATATACTTAGATTTTTATGTTTCTTGCAGATTATGTTAGAGCAGTTGATGTGGCACTTCCTTGTTGTTTCTTTGCATACTTCAAAGATCTGAGGGTTTTTCATATTTTATCACCCCAGCACAAGATCATAGAATCATAGAATGGTATGGGTTGGAAGGGACCCCAAGGATCACAGAGTTCCAACCCCCTGACACAGGCAGGGACACCAACCTCAGGCCTGGATCTACACAAGGTTGCCCAGGGCCCCATCCAACCTGGCCTGGAACACCTCCAGGGATGGGGTATCCACCCCCTCTCTGGGCAGCCTGTTCCAGCATCTCACCACTCTCTCTGTAAAAAACTTCCCCCTAATATCTAATTTAACCCTTCCCTCCTTTAGCTTCAATCCATTCCCCCTTGTCCTGCCATTGTCTGCCCTTTTAAAAAGTTGATTCTCCTCCTGTTTATAAATGTTGAGCTATATATTTGCTGTGATTTATGAAAATTTGGAGATCGTTGCAGGTGTGGTGCACTATCATACTGTGGGCTCCTCTGTGGCACAGTTGCACCATTTCCTCTGGTTTGCATCTGTGAACACACATGTTTTTGTTTGGACTGTAGGAATATGTCTGGGTTTATTTATCATGATACTTACTTTGCGTAAGTTACATTAAGTTTTAAAAAAGGCGTGGGAAGGAATACATAGTGACTCACAGGTCCATACTAAATAACCCTAAATGCAATGATCAAGCCTTCCCCGAACTTCAGTAGGAAGGATCTGAGAAATGTCAGGGTAAAGCAAGATGTCAAAAGCATATTTTGTAACACCCAACCTGTTTTGACATCAGGAGAACTTTTAAAAGTAAAATAGATCTCTTTAAGCATCGTGTCCAATTTAATCAGGCTTGCAAAGGACTTGACTTCTGGCTCCTGACCAGCCACTCCAGACGTTGAAAAAGAGGGTTTTGTTTTAGCAGTGTTACCAGGATGAGCCATTAGGATCAGTCTGACAGTGAACGGATTCATACAAGCAATTGAGCTTTTAAAGAATATTGGAGTTTCCTGCTCTCTAGAAATTCCAACACAGTTAAAAAGACCAGCTCTAGGAACCAGTCAGCCAAGTTAAGTGCTTCCTTTACAAATCTATGGTATTGCACCAACCTGGAACTTCCCCAGCTGCTGACAGAACATTTGGGTGTCCTTGTGTGGGAAGCAAATAGCTTCTAAATTGTGGCACCACAAACAGATAATCCAGCTCCCAGGAATGAGTAACACGAAATAAATCAAGCTATTATGAGTGAAGCAGGACATGGTAATAAATTAAATAAAATCCCGCCTTCTGGAGAAGTGTTTCCATATTTCTAGCTCACCTGTACACTTCAGGTTTCATGATTAATTTTGTGACTTCTAGGGCAGTACAAAGGGAGCTAGTCCACCCCTGCATCCCAGCATTTTAGCAGTACCCTTTTTTTTGTCTTACAGTCACACTGCACTCCAGTGGTGTATTTCACCAGGAATTTCTGTGATGTTGGATATAGTACAAGTAATTCTCAGATCACTTTCTTAAGTATTATATTCTCTCACACAAGTAACTTTGCACGTCACATACATGCTGTGAACTCAAGGGGGCTGTTGAAGAGACTTTGAAAGCTGCCCCTATGCAGGTGTGTTTGCAAGAAATATGTGAGAGAGTGGTATTGCTGGGAGTAGATGTTTTGAAAGTTGCTTTATCTTGTGCACATGGTGCAAAATGGGCACTCGGGTCTTAACACACAGATTGACCCTAATTTTTAAGACCTCATGAGTCTTCACAGATTATCTTTCAGCTTGATCCCATGCCTAAAACAATACTTTTGATTCAGAAGTTCAGGCTTTGTGAGACTTAGGATGTCTGTGACTTTGGTATAAATATACAATGATAAACTGTATTAGCTCTTACTGGAACACTGCAGTTTTAAGTCAGAGTCAGGAATAAAGATGCATCTTTGTCTTGAAGCAGAGTGATTTAGTGGTCAAGATTTCTCTTGCAGATAGATTTTTAGAAATGGTTGTTAGATGAATGATTAATCAATATTTTACTAAGCACATAGTCAATTTTTAAGGAGCTATTACACAGTTTAAGAAACAAAATGGTTGTTCATAATGGTCTTTATCCTCTTACTTCTGGGTGATGTGTTTATTGTACTCACTGGGATTGGATTAAGATCTACATCAGACTGGACATACCTAGAATCCCATGGCTGGCTGTGGTCTCTAGCAGCCTTGCAGTGAAGACTCTGCATGTTTGCAGAGAGTCAGAACCAAGAGCCAGGCTGTTTTGCCCAACATTTTCAAAACATACCCTAAAACCTTGCTGTACGCTTCTTACGTAATTTCCTTTACAACCTGATCACACGAGCAGATGAATGGGAGAACCCATGTAAGAAGGCATGTGAGGGGTAGACTTTTACTAGTTTAAGTTTGAATCATTTATTAACTTTTCATGATTCTGTGGCAGTATTAACTTTTTATGATTCTGCAGTAATTATTGATGGGGTCTACCAAAGATATGCCACATTAAGATTAAAGCATCTTGAAAATAATGATGCAATTATAACTGGAGTTACTGTCAGTTTTGTCTAGACTTCATTAGGGTGGATTCTAGAATTTACAGCATAGCTACATTTCATCATGTAATGGCTGAATTATCCCTGTATTTGCTTCTCCAGTTATTAAATGCTTCATGATTTCTAAAAATCAATAATCTATTGTTGTGACTAATGGCTTATTTCTGGTGTGTAGACGTTACGTACCTGGAATGAGTAATAATAATAATAATAATAATAATAATAATACAATGCTTGTCATATACTTTGTTAAAACACAGAAATTTAGTGTGTGATCATTTTGTGCAGATGTACAGCATTATTGAATTGATATCACTTTTATGTAGATTAAACCCATTGATAACAGGCTGCTTGATTTTTCAAGTTTCATTGTGACTCTTGCATGGTTCATGGAGGGGACGAGGGTTGGCCTTTAAGCCTGTTCTCAAAATAGTTTGTGATACCTTGTTTTTCATAGTGGAACGATTGATCAAATTCCTATTTAACTTACTATAGTCTCTAATCAATACTGCATTTAAAATTACAGCAAAAGGTAAATGTACATCATAAATGTAGGCTAGTTTCTTATTAGTGCCTGACCAATATGATTCCAGTTATAATGGAGTAAATTAAGGTTTCAAATAGATTGGATAGCAGATTGCACTTTTATTAGTTTTATAGTTGTGCTAATCTTTGACTTGGAGCCAGTTGTTCAGTAGTCATCAGGGATCTTTATGATCTTATTTAAACAAGCCAAAGCAAAAATGATTGCAGCTCTGTTATGATGGTAGGAAGCACACAGAAACTCTCAAACTGATGAAATTCTGGGAATGGAATACTTTGTACAGCGTTGTTTTAATTTGAATATGTACCAGTGTTGTTCTATGAGTTTCAGGGTTTTTATTCTTATTGCAAGTGTCTTTCTGCAGAGAGAAAGGAGAAAAATGTTTTGGGATTTGGAAAGAACTCGGAGTAGGTATAATTTGAACAAGAAACACAGCCAGGGTCAACCAAGTCAGTAAGAAACCTACGTCTATAGATATTTGAGTTAAAAGAAAGGTCATAGACTCACAGAATAAATTAGGTGAGAAAGGATCTCTGGGTGTCTCTAGGCACAACAAGGGTCAGAACTGCAGCAGCTGGATTAAGTTGCTCTGGGCCTTGTACAGTTGAGTTTTCCTATTGCCTTTCTAAGCAACCACCTATATTCTTTCTAGTAAAATGGTGTAACCTGATGGGAAGGAAACAAAATCTAGGCCCAAAGGGAGTGAAAAGAGAAGGTAGGTTGCAACAAAATAGAGGATGGGTAAAGGAAATCAGTGAAGGAATGAAACGCATAAAAATCCTCCTTGGGTATGTGTAGTTGGAACCTTGTGACCAGTTCTGTCTTTGCAGCCCCTTTTCTTGTAGGAATTTCACCTGGGTATTTGCATGCCCAGTATGAAAATCTGTGGTGATTACCAGTAGTGAGTGTGTTGATTTCTTTATTCACGTTCCTTGTTGCAGACCCAACCAGGGTAGATAAAGCTTCCTATTTTAAGCCTTTCCACCTCAGTCTGTGATTTCAAAACCCACATCTTCCTTTTTTCCCTAACAATTATGTGGTAAGACAATTACAAGTTCTGGAAAATGAAGAGGCCATTATTAATTTTTTAATATGACTGCCTACCAGTGATAAAGATTTGCATGAAAGGATTGGCTCAGACACAACATGACTTGCAAGCAGAAAATGAGATTCAAAGTGATAAGGCAACTGTTGTTTTAAAAGCTTCCTGCTCTGATGGGAAAATGTTGGAAGCAAATAAAATAAATTTTATGCATTATACTTGTAATTAAGACTGTGTCCATTTAGGTGAAGTATAATGTCTTTGATAGTTTTCTACTTAATTTAAAACATTGTCTCTATTTGATTCTTATGATTGGTCTTAAGAGTCCTGCAATCTGGATGTCAGCAGGAAGTTTTTTTAGCAGTAACTCTGCTGCGTTCATCAATGTCTAATGACTGTAAACTCACACTACTCAATTACATAGCATCAGTCTGGAAGCACAGGCAAGTTTTATGAATTTTAATGATTGCTGTTGTATTAATAAAAAAGGCACACTGGGACAGCCTTTGTACCTGGAAGAAATCATAGAATCATAGAATTGTAGGTGTGGGTTGGGAGGGACTCCCAAGTACTGGGACCAGCACTGTTCAATATCTTTGTCAGTGACATGGACAGTGAGATTGAGTGCACCCTCAGCAAGTTTGCTGATGACACCAAGCTGTGTGGTGAGGTTGACACGCTGGAGGGAAGGGATGGCATCCAGAGGGACTTTGTAAGGGTGGAGAGATGGGGCCATGCAGACTGCATGAAGTTCAGTGAGGCCAAGTGCAAGGTCTAGATGATCCTTATGGGTCCCTTCCAGCTCAGAAGATTATGTGATTCCTATTTCAGGGAGTTTTACAGTTTACCTATGCCATGTGTGGTTTTGTTTATGTCGTCTGATGGCTTTGTTTAAAGTCTTCTTCATCTCCTGGTTAGAAACACTGCACTCTTCCCTGTTTACCTGCCCCTCTGGTCAACAGACAACTATTTTCACAGCAGTTTCTACTTCTGTCGTGTTTCTAGTCTGCTTTGAAACTTTCTTGATCTTTTGGGAACGACTTCTGGGGTGGTCAGGGGAGTCCTAGGAACACTTGGAGGAACATTTGGGTGTCAGTGAGGACTGCTAGACGAGTCTGTGGCTGGTAGCAAGCTTCTAATAAGCTCTGCCAGCTGTTTATGATCATAAGTGGCTCTGGGCTTGCAGATATGATTCCTGCTCAAGAAAGGTAAAGCTCTTCTCCTGAAGGTATGAGGCAGAGGCTTCTCTAAGTTCTGGCCCAGAGTACAGCTCTCAGTGGTGGCTGTTAATAGAGCAGTTAGCACAGAAGGGAAGTAGTAACTCTGCTGTGACCAGCACCCGTGTCCTCAGTTATGATGGAGGGAGGGTTGTTCTCACTGAGGATCTGTGTCACCAAGTAAGGGCAGGTCACTAGACTGCACAGCATCACAGATGACAAGAAAGAGATCAACCAGGTCCATTCTGAGAGCTGCAGCATCAAAAGCCTGAACCTTCAGCTGCAGCAGGGGTCAGGCAGAGTCGATGTACATCAGGTTGGAAAGTGGAAACTCCCATGATGGTGAAGGCTGGAAGCTGGTGGTTTCTGGCCCAGAGGAAGGCTGCTTCCTGCTCCACACACAGATCTCTAACTGTGAAATAGATTCAATACTGTGGCAGCTCCCTGGCTGAAAGCTCTGTGCAGTGAAGCATTTCAGCCAGCTGAACCTGAACCATGTGGCAAGAGGCAATGGTGAATGATGTTGCTGGGAAACTCCCTGCTTGTGGGCAATGAAAGCCATCTGCCAATCTGACCTACTGTCTGGAAAATGTCGCTGCTTGCTAGCAAGCATCAGGAGTGGGATGTTGTGGAAAGACTGTTTCAATGCTCAGACTGTTACTCCCTGAATTTCTTTACCTGGACACCAGTGATACTGTTGGTAGTAACCTGGGATATACCAAACATGACTGTCTGGCTCCGGGTGCAGCAGTTGAGGGCATGGGAGTCCGTCAGTGATCTTAATACTGCCAGTGAGGAGGAAGAGGGTCTGAAGAGGCCTGTCTGGATCTGGTGGGTCAGCAGTTGGTTGTACATGACCAAATTGAGCAAAAGCATCTTTTCCTAGAGGCCAGCCAACCTGGAGAGAAGAGCTTGGTCTAATAGTGACAGGGGAGGTAGATAATGACCAGCAGTCTTGAGGATGTAAAGGAACAGGATGGAGGGGCCAGTGAAAGACCAGGGCTGAGCAATGGACACAACATGATGTGAACAGGAGGGATACTAATCAACAAAAAACCTGAAATTGGATCACACTGAGCATAAACACCTAAGTAAAGGACAGAGAATGTTTTCAAGCAGTTTCTGGATAATTGGAGCTCCTCCAGTCTACCCATGTTCCCAGCACAAAAGGTTAACAAAGCAAGGTCATATTTACAGCTGGTTTCTTGGTAGGTAGTGCAGGTTATACCTAGAACAGGTTTTTCATGTTTAGCTTATTGGCAGGTGGCTTTTGTCCAGCAAATGGCATTTAATTATTGGATTCAGTGTTGCAGCTTGAGATCAGCTTCCACAGTTGGTGAGTTTGGGTGACATGTATAACCAAGGTTTGACAGTATGCAAGACAAGGGACATGGTCACACTCTCTGAAGTGCCTGTACACTAATGCACATGCTGTGGGAAGGAAATAAGAGGAATTAGAGGTATGTGTGCATTTGCAGGACTGTGATACCCTTGGTGTCACAGTGATGTCATGGGATATCTGCCTGTAAGAAAGCTGGGGAAGAGCTGTTCCCAAGAGCATGTAAGCAGTAGGACGAGGGTCAATGGTTTTAAACCAGGAAAGGGGAGATTTAGGTTAGAAGTATTTGGCACAGTGACTGATCTCCTCACTGTGGAGAAGCAAGGACTTGGGGATGCTGGTAGACAAGTTGAACATGATACAGCAATGTGCTATTGTAGCAGAGAAGGTCAACAATGTTCTGAGTTGCATCAGGAGGAGCATTGCCAACAGGTCAGCAGAGGTCATCCTTCCCCTCTACTCAGTACTGGTGAGGTACGTCTGTATATCATCTGTGCTGGCTCCCCGGTACAAGAGGCACTCTTCTCTGTAGTACCCAGTGAAAGGATGAGAAGCAGCAGGCACAAACTGAAACAGGAAATTGCATTTAACAGAATAAAAAGCTCTCTATTTTTAAGACTGATTGAACAGCAGGACAAATGGTGCAGGGAGAATCATAGAATCATAGAATGGTTAGGGCTGGAAGACACCCCCTGTCATGGACAGGGACACCTCTCACTGGCCCAGGTTGCCCAAAGCCCCATCCAGCCTGGCCTTGAACACTTCCAGGGAGGGGGCAGCCACAACTTTTCTGGGCAGCCTGTGCCAGGGCCTCCCCACACTCATAGTGAAGAATTTTTTCCTAATATCCAATCTAAATCTATCCCCTTCCAATTTAAAACCTCACCCTATCACTACATGCCCTTCTAAAAAGTCCCTCCCCAGCTTTCTTGTAGGCCCCAGGGGTTGTGGAGTCTCTGTCTTTGAAGACATTTAACACCTGACTGGATGTGGACTGGGCATGCTGATCTAACTGACCCTGCTTTGAGCCAGAGGGTTTGACCAGGTTGTGTCCAGAGGTGCAAACCAACCCCAACAATCAGTGAACCACAATTGACAGCCTGACACCTTGTTCAAATGTGTTTGTAGCTGGTGGCTCCATACAATTTTTCTGTTGTTTGCCAGGTCTCCTTGATACCAATGTAACGACTGTAACATGTGGGTTGTAAGGGGACCTGTATTTTAGTTTTATGGATGGGTAAACTGAGGCACAGAAAGGAATGCTGTTATTCCTTTGGCTAGCATTAAGATCTCAGCTTCTGCATATAAAGTCTTTTCCTGTCTTTTGCGTTAGTCTGAGATTAGACTGTCTCAGATTTGTCTGAGAAAACCTGGATGTATTTCAGTAGCTTCTAGACTCACCTCTATCTTTAATAGCTTGAACTATCAACAGAATTTTTCATAGCTGAAGGAAGTAGTTTTCTCTTAGAAGTAAGCATTTATCAAGTTACAGCTCCATTGCACTGGCACAACACTTTAAAATTTATTTTAGTAATAAATACAGTCATCTGTAAAGCTGCTGTCTCTGAAATACAATTACTCAGTTTTTTCCTTTCTTCCTTTCCTCAGCAGATAGCAGAATAGGAATATTGAAGCATTACTCATTTAAAAATATGGTGAAGTTTTTTCATGCATATGGGAAAAGGAGGGTGATTAAACAAGCTCAAAATAAGTTAGAGTGCCATGCCACTATAGGAAAGGGATGAACTTTAGATAGACTGATGAAAGAAGTAGCTAATAAATTAGGAACTAGGCATCGGGGCAAAGAATTTAAAATTGTCATTGGTTGTAATTGATGAAACTCTCAGAGCATCATTTATGAAGGGAAGGAACCATCCAAACAAACACAAGGAAGCACTCTCTTGACTGTAAGGCAATTAAAGATCTGAATGCCTATCAAAATGTTCCTAACAGAACTGTAGTTTGAGTACAGCAAAAGAGGGATAAAATGTGCCACTTTTTGGTGTGTGCTCAGGTGGCTTGTGGAGTGTGGAAGTTTGACCCTGGCTGGAGGCCAGATGCCCACCAAAGTTGCTCTGTCACTCCCCTTTTCAGCTGGACAAGGGAGAAAATCGACATTGAGAGGCTCAGGAGTTGAGATAAGGACAGGGAGAGATCATTCCACAATCAGTGTCATGGGCAAAACAGACTCAACACAGAATAAAGGAAAGAAAACTCTAATTTCTGACACTGCCCTGCACCCCCAGTGACACCAGAGTCAGGTAATGAGAAATGCGACCAGATCTTAAAGCACCTTCCCCCCACCCCTCCCTTCTTAGCAGCCTTCACTTTAGTCAGGATTTTGCTCCCTTCTCTCAACTTTGTGGCACAGGGAGGCACAGGGACTGGGGAAATAGGGGGTTTGCGTCCATTCCTCATGAACTGTTTTCCTTCTTAGCCAGGGGGGCATTCCTTACACCCTTCCCCTGCTCCAGCATGGGGTCCCACCCACAGGAGACAGTCCTTTATTAACTTCTCCAACGTGAGTCCTTTCCCATGGGGCTTCAGCTCTTCCCCAGCTGCCCCAATGTGGGTCACTTCTATGGGGTGCAGTCACAAATCACAGAAAGTTTCTCAGTGTCTCAGGCCCAGACTGCTCCAGCCTGGTCCTCCATGGAGTCACAAGTTCCCCAGCAAACCTGCTCCGGCATGGGCCTCACACTCTCGTCTCCCTATCTCTCTCTCTCTCTCTCTCTCTGGGCTGCAAGTGCTAACAGTCTTGCTCCAGCTAGGTCACACCATCTCTTGTCTGTCTCCACCTGCTCCAGCGTGGGGCCTCTCCGCAGGCTGCAGGTGGGGTCTCAGCCTTTTCCATGGGCTGTGGGGGGCACCTGCTCCACCATGCGTTTCTTCAGAGGCTGCAGGGACATCTTTCTCTCCAGCACCTGGGGCATCTCCTCCCCCCTTCCCTGGCCTTGGTGTTTGCACAGTTTCTTACATCTTCTCACTCCCTTCTCTGGGGGCAAAAAGCAGCTGCTTGTGTTTTTTTCTCCTAAATGTGATTCCCTGAGGCGCTGTGACCATCCCTGATGGGCTTGGCCTTACTCCAGCCTTGAGCCAGCTGGTGTTTGCTCTGTGGGGCCTGCAGAGAGCTTCTGGCTGCTTCGTGCAGAAGCCACCCCCGCAGCTCCCCACACTCCACCAGAACCCCACCATGCAAAACCACTGCAACATGGAGTTACCACCAATTTGGTGGAGGGTGTTGTAGAAGTCCCTGCTGCAGAAAGACAGCTGTGGCAAAGGGTCTGACTGCAGCCTGTTGTCTCTGTGTTTACTGCTGCAGAATTATTTGCCCATTTCTAACCCCAAACACCTAGCCAGTGTACTGCCATAATTAATTAAACTTTCAGAGAATGGCTCATCTGTTAACACCTTTCAAAATAAATGGCAGCTGTATGGTTTGTTTCAAAGGCAGCAGAAAGAGGCCCATGTATGTACATTCTCTAAGTGTTTGGCTTCTTTTAGGCTTTACATTTGCCATCATATTTTCTGTAGTGATGAGTATTGTAAGGCAGTAGTTCTTTTCCATCTAAGAACAAGGTAGAAGTTATTGCTGTTTTATAAAGTCTCTCAGCTCTCCAACTTAGCAGACTACCTGCAGTGTTCACGGAATTAAAAATGTGATTTGCTTTCAAGTTAGGCTTCACAGAATCAGAGATGATTAGGAGTTGGAAGGGACCTCAAAAGATCATCTAGTCCACCCCCTGCCAGAGCAGGATCACCAAGACTAAATCACACAGGAACACATCCAGGAAGGTTTTGAATGTCTCCAGAGAAGAGACTCCACAACCTCTCTGTGCAGCCTGTCCCAGTGCTCTGTCACCCTCACAGTGAAAAAGTTTCTCATTAACATTCACATGGAACTTCTATGCTCCAGCTTGCACCTGTTACCCCTTGTCCTGTTGCTGCCCATCCCTGAGGAGAGCCTGGCTCCATCCTCCTGACTCACACCCTTTACATATTTATAAACATTAATAAAGTCTCCTCTTCAGTCTCCTTTTCTCCAAGCTCAATGGGCCTAGGTCCCTCAGCCTTTCCTCATATGAGAAGTTTTCCACTCCCCTCATCATCTTGGTGGCCATGTGCTGGACTTTTCCCAGGAGTTCCATGTCCTTCCTGAACTGAGGGGCCCAGAACTGGATACAATATTCCAGGTCCAGTCTCACCGGGGCAGAGCAGAGGGGGAGAAGGACCTCTCTTCTCGTACTAACCATACCCCTTCCAGAAAAAGAGATGAAAGTACAGGCAGAAATGTCCAAGGAGAGAGCAGATTTGGAAAGTATTCTCAGTGTGAGGAAGATGAGAGGATGGGCTCTCTAATGATCTCCTCTTCCTAACTATGACTATTGTAAGGTGTCCTTCCCTGGAGAGGTGCTTCCCTGAGCCTGACAGGCAGGGATGCTGGGTGTGCTTCCTTTTCCTTTGGCCAGATACGATCCCAGCAGCATTTAGATCTGTCAGCTTTTTTATAGCCTCTTTGGTCTTCTGGTAGAGTAATGTGTGGATGAGGCAATGGCCTGTGGACACCATGGCAGCTGTCTGCAAGAAGGTAGCTCCCTCTAAGTAACAGGCTGGGAATGATCTTGAGGAAGAGAAGGATGCACAGAGGACAAGAATAAGCAAGAATTAATCTGGCAGAGAGTATGTGCTGCTATATGGAAAGCTGTTCATGGTGGGAAAAAGTCCCCTCTTGATTATGTTTTCCCTTGAACTTTCCTCAAATGTGTTGCTAAAATTGTTACCGAATCCATCATTAACTTTCAAGTTTAAGGTCAGAAAACAAGTACAGGGAAACTAAGGATTGTGTTTTGGTGTGGTTTGGCTTTCATTTTCTTAAGATCTTTGTTCCTTTTGCATTGTGCTTTATCCTAGTTCTCCTTTTCATCTGATTATCCCACTGTCAGTACCTTCACTCTTCAGAAAGATGCTTGCTTTCTGCTTACAAGGGCACATCAGAAATCAAAACATCTGTGAATAGCTTTGCTTAAAGATACCACATGAAGATACCACAGAGCCATCATGAAAAGCCTACTGGAAAGATGTATTAGTCTGTTGTGCCAGAATTCTGTGTCTTGTCAGGATCTGTTGCTTCTTGTCATTTGAGGAATAGATTTTTCCTGACAACTTCTATATAAGTGAAAACAGTCGTTAGATTAGAATGCCGTTAGAGTGCATGATGGATTTAACAGCTTTTATGAGCCATTTGTACAGTGAAATACCATCAGTCAGTGAACCATTCTCAGGGTTGCACAGCAACTTGGAAGTTGTTTTAGCAAAGCAAAGCATTTCGACTTTCCAGGGTAGTCCTTGTATTGGACACTTCTGAAGCACACAACCTCAGGCAAACAAAATGTACGCATGCCTATCAAATCTGCATTTTGCTGGTACTTAAAACCTAATGAGGTGCAATTTTGTGTTTTGGTTGCTGGAATTAGGCAGATAATGAACTATGACAAGGTTTTGCAGTATTTGTAATGCACTGAATGACTCATCAGTATGGTCTAGGTTAAGAACTGCTCTCAGAAAGAATCAAGCTAAAAACAACCCTTTCACGTAAGGACATGTCTTGTTTTAAGTTAGAAGGACAAAATTCAACACCAAGTTCTCATTAAACTTTTTGAAGTTGTTCTGAGCTTTATAGGTCTTCTGTTATAGTGCTGTATTGTAATACTGAAGTATTACAAGTAGTTCCATTAATTCAGATGCTTTTTAGGCTGGAACCAGACCATTAAGTAGGTCCAGTGAAAAGCAACCTGCAGAACTTGATCCAGAAAAGCTTTTCCTGAATACGGTGTCTCGTTTATGGCTAAAGTGCTGTTTCATAAAAACACCTCACACTGTATGAAGATGTCATGAGTGGACAGCTGTCCATCCTGCCCTGTCCAGTCTAGCCCCCAGTGTGTATGTATCTCATTTGGGTGCTGGTGTATCACCCAAGGCCCTGTGCTGCTCCAGGTGATCTCTGTAGTCATAGGAGTGTTGCTTGTCTTCACTGCAGTGCAGAATGCTCTCTGCGTTACAGTCATTGTCAAATCTGCCCTAAGCTCAGAGGAGGCAGACTGAAATCCATTATAAGTCAGATAGCTGGGGGAAGATCTGCTCTCCAAATAGAATCATAGAGTCATCGAGGCTGGAAAAGACCTTCAAGATCATCAAGTCCAACCATTACTCCTACACCACGGTGACCACTAAAGCACCACCATAACACATACCCAGAGCCAGGGTGCACACCTCGGGGGCAATTCAGTGTAGCGACTGCTGAGGTATTGGACTTTCCATTGGAAGGCTGGGATAGGACATTGTTAGATCAGAAGGAAAAAGCCTTGTTTGGCTCAGTGCTAGAGGTCAATCTATTGTATTTTAGAAGAGAATATTATTTTTCGGAGAAGCAAATCCTGAATCCTTTGAAGCACAATTTGGGGAACAGTTCTTTGAGGACATCCTGACAGACTGTTTTCTATTTCCTAACTCCCCTGTGTGCAGTTTCATGAGATGCAAAGAACTCATCTTGCACTTAGAAGAATGAGCGAGAAGTGTTCCATGTCCTGCTACCAAACAAGCTCTTCCAAAGCACCTCTTCCAAGGAGTGGCGGGTCATATGATGCTTGAAACATAGTATTTTTTACTAATCTGTTACATGGGGGATTCATGGAGTCAGTGAGAGCTCCCTCAACAAGTCCCAAAGATGATCCCAGTATTTTGTACTGTTTGCTTTGGGCAAACCCTAGATATGCAGGATAACCAGTCTTGGAGCGTAGCCCATTTACCATGTATCATGTATCACCTCAGTACCTCTCCCTTTCCTCTCTCTATTAGTTGCAACAGCAAGACTTTAAGCTTCAGAAAACCTATATAGGACTGGGGTGGTTTTTTAGAAAAAAAGCACCTGTTCTTGTCATTGGAGATGCTGTATAGGTATTCTTGATGCTGGTACACATCTGAACACTAAAAAGTTCAGTGATGATTAAATGCTGATTCTGCAGATGCCTTGATGGGGAGAGAGGAGAGAGCAGGACAGGACGGGAGAAGGAGAGAGAGACAAGGAAGGGAAGAGAAGCCCTTGATTTCCTCTAATTTAATATTGGAGTAGTCAAAATTTGTCTTTGCTCTGCTTCTGTTGCTGAAAGAAATTGTACAGAACAGATGCTGTTTTAATGCAGCCTTTTTCTCCTCAGAAAATTACTCTGTCATAGTTTGTTGATCATTTAAAGGTGTTAAATGCTGGAAGCAGCAGTTTTCTGGCTGTGCGCCTGTTGGAACTGGATAGAGCATTAATGCCACCTGTTGAAAAGCCTTGTGGAACCTACGCAAGGGAAGATACATAGTTTGTATCTTCTATATTTGGGACTTGGGCATTTTAATGACCCTTGGTAACAGTGATAACATTCTTCATGTATGAAAAAAAATCTCCCTATTGACAGATGGAAGTTTAATTCTGTTCTTCCCTTTCTTGTGTAAACCTCATCCTGACATATCAGCAGGGATGTCAGATCCAAAATTACTCCATTTTTTGGAACTCTTAAAGGAAAATTACAGTGTAAGCATCAGATATTACTAAGAGAGGAGTCTTTTATTTTCATATACAGAAGGTAGGCACCAATTTCTCAGGAAGTTCAGAAAGCCTTTATTACTACAGCTGTTTGAAGAACACGTTTTGGATTATTACTGCATAACTGGGTTGTGCCATAACAGCAACAACAGAGGCAGCAGTTTGCATGTACCCGAGGACAATATGTTAAGTGGATTTTAGTGTATATCAGAGACACAAAAAGTGTGGTACATACCATGATGTCCCAGATACTGGAGCCAATTCTAGAGGGTCTGGACCTGAAAGCAAGAGCTAAGTCATTTTAGTGAGTTGTTTGTTACTGTAGCAGACAAACAGCTTAATGATTGACATTCTAAATGGCATCTAAAGTCCCAGTGTTACTGTGTATTTAAAACTGTTCTTCATTTTATTTTTAGGAATTCCTCTCCTGGAGTCAGGTAGTGATGTACAATCTCAACTTTAGTTTATAAACATTATCTAAATTCCCAGCTTTTTATTATGGAGAAAAAGTGTTAGCTCAAGGAGTATAATTCCTCTCAAAATGTTTAATTAATGTCTCTTTATGCTACACATAAGGACAAATGGTGGATTATTTTAAGTGACATACAGATTTTAATACAGGAAGATCAGACAAGATTCAGTAACTTTTATGTTAACAGTGAACAAGTAGGAACAAGATTATGGAGTGCCAGGGGTAAGGATCAACCCTGAGTAAAGCACCAAGGAGCAGAACCAATACAGCAGTTACCTCTTCAGGTTATCTCTTCTCTTCATCTAACTTTGACCCCTTCAAGTCATCAGCTTACTGCTAGATTGACTTCCTGACAGAGGAGCTTTGACGATTGCCTTTGATAAGGTTTAGGGAAAAGAGTGTATTCCTTCTGTTGTTTGGTGTAGGAAAGCTAACACAAGATAAAATCCTGAACACCTAGATACATGACAGATGGTTTAAATTATCACTGTGTGGTTACTTTTCTCTCAGAGTCAGTGGACAGTGAAATGGGCAGTTTGAGGGGAAAATGGTGCTGTTTAAAAATTGTCTCCTGGAAATAGCTCTCTTCTCCAAATCAGTAGCTACTGTCAGAGTGCAGTCACAGGAAACTGGGGTATTGTCAGTCTTTTCTTCAAATGTGCATGATCTGATGTCAAGGAGCAACTGATTCTTGTGACCAAATACCCTCCAAAAGTGTAAGGATAGGTACCCACCAATCCTTCCTGCTGGAGATAATCCCCTTTGAAATAGCTGGCTGCAAATTTACTGATCATAAAATCAGCCTCTCCACTTTTAAACTGCATAAAGCAGGGACAAAGACTTCTTTTTAAAGTCAGGATGAAGCCTGCAATAGGTTATTAAACAAATTGCAGCTGTCAGCAAATGGCCTGGAATTCCAGCTCTACTTTAAAAAATGAGATGGTCTTGTGAAAAATAGAGGGTAGAAACCAAGCATATTAAAAACATAAAACACTACAGACTCCGCACGGTTGGTTTGTAGTTTGGCATTTGGAATTTAATGTTGCATTAATGCCCCCTGCTGATAAGCCTTCAAAGGTCTACTTTGGATCAAGCTCAGTATTTAATAGTACTGTGCATCAATACTTCCCCTAAATTAAAAAAAAAAAATTAAAAAAAATTCCCAGCATATATATCTCACCACTAAAGGATTCATGTTAAATAAATCACGTTTCTTTTAGGTCTGCTCCATAAAAAGGCCTGGGCAGTTACAAAAAAAAAATCCTTAAATATGTCACACATGAATTCTTTCTGCTCTTTGTTTAGTAAAAGGGACAAAGTGGTGTAGCATGACTGTGTAGGAACTAAATCACAAAGGAGAGAAGGAATCTTTAACGTTTTCTGAAGGAAGCAGGTTATTATAATGAAATATAGCTAGCCAAAAGAGAGAAATTGTAAGAAGTTGAGCAGACATATTGCTGTTCAGGGCTATAATAGAGGGAGCTAAATGATAGGCCTTTTTTCAGCACTTCTTATCTATTTTCTACCTAAAGAAGAGATATCATTGGTATTGATTTTTGTAGAGGCTCTCTAGCATATGGCAACAAAGGTATTACCTGAATCCATGAGAGTGCCAGGGATTAATTTCCTCCGTCTTCAAGCAAGGATGAAATGCTTTTCCTTTGCTGGTAGTCATAAAAAGACACTACTGTCTGTTTTCCAGCTTCCAACACCTGTGCTCCTGATTCTTTCCTCCTTGTCCATTCATCTCCTGCCTCTCTGGGGAACATAAAACCTTGTGCAACTGTCTGTAGAGTTGGTTGACCATCTAAAGCTTCTAGGGACTTCCACACCTTTGTGTCATACCCTCTGAAGAGAGTGAGGAGATGTATGTTGTCCTGCAGGCATCAAAGAGGAGTGAGGTTAGCCTTCCCAGGCAGAGCTGATGGAAAGAGTCTATCCCAGACAGTCAAGAGTGCATCGGGAGCAGGGTGGGGCTGTAACAAGACAGAGTATTCGGCCCACAGACCCCCAGGGGATGACCCCCAGTCACCAATACCTTGTACAGATACTGCCTTTGAATGCAGAGCGTTGGGCATTTTTGCTTTTCAGCAGGAATCCAGGGAGACTGTGAAGGGAGAAAGACTGTTGCAGCCTCACAGCCATGTGGCATTTAATACAGCAGTGTCATGCAGATGGTACACCTCTGCACATATGCCATTGCCGTGGTTTGACCCCAGACAGCAGCTTAACACCACACAGCTGCTCTCACTCCCCTCCCCACCCCGAGAGAGCTGAAGAGTGAAAGTGAGAAAACTCCTGGGTTGACATAACAGTTACACAGGTAAAGCAGAAGCTACCCAAGCAAAACAAACCAAGGAATTCCTTCTCCAGGAAAGCAGGGCCCTGTCACGTGTAACTGTGACTTGGGGAGACAACCACCATCACTCCAAACGTGCCCCCCTCCTTCCTCTTCCCCAGCACCTTATATTCTGAGCATGACATCATATGGTATGGGATATCTCTGTGGCCAGTTGAGGTGAGCTGTCCTGACTGTGTCCCTTCCCCACTCCTTGTGCACCCCCAGCCTACTCACTGGTGGGGAGCAGAAACCGCCTTGGCTCTGTGTGAACACGGCTCATCTATGAAGACAATTAACTCTGTCTCAGCTGAAACCAGGACAGCCATAGTACTGGAATGTTAATGGGGTGTGTGAGAAAAGGCCAGCAAATTCTGTAGCATTTAAGCCCTGACTTTTATCAGTGAGAGGAGAATGCAAAGCATTGTTCAGTGGTGTTGCAGCCTTAACACAGAAACAGAACTAGGAATCATACCTGACCCTAACTTGGGTGCATCTGTTACAGGATCCGATACACACCATACATCAGCCTGTGGTTTAAACAACTACAGAACAGTTGAAGTGCAGACCTTGAGTTACAGAGATGTCTACAGCTTCTAGTACTTAAGTCACTAATATGAGGAATTAAGAGGAAGTCAGGACCAGTTAGGAAATGCACACCTTACACTTAGCTGGACGTAGGAGCAAAGAGGGTAGTTGAACAGGCCTGTAACATACATTCTTTCCTATGGTGGCTCATAAACAGGCAAGTTAGCATCACCATTCCCAGCCTTCTACGGATATCATAGAATCATAGAATTGTAGGGGTCGGAAGGGACCTCGAGAGATCATCGGGTCCAACCCCCCATGAAAATGGTCCTCCATCTACTTACAGGTCCCAAACGAATCAATAAAGAACACAGAAGCAGAAGCCATTCCAAGCAATTCCATCTCTAGTGGAAACAAAAAATAACAGTGACAGTCACATGGTGCTTTGATTTCAATGTCAGTATGAAGAATTAGTAACTTTTAAAAGACAGTACCAGTAGAAAAATGTCTTTTTAATTAATAGGAGTACCAAAGGATTAAAGCTTGTCATGGACCCCTGCAAGTGGAGTTTTAAAATCCACCAGCTCTACATCAGTTTTCTAACAAATACTGCTTCCAACAAACTGGATGCAGAATCTCTGATAATTCCTAGCCTACACAAGTATCTAAGAAAATGCAAGGATATTTGTCTCTAATGCTTTGGTCTTGATTCATTTTTATACTCAGGCTAAAGTCTATCACACTATTGTAATATACAGCACAACATGTGGGTAGGTGTCCTTCCTTCCTTCAAGCTGACAGTTTCACCCTGTGTGATCCATGGGTCACAGTTACCACTCAAAGAAAGCAGGCTTGCATTTATTACATAAGAGTCACTGGTGAAATTTGAAGGATCTGCAAAATAAAAGGTTGAAAGACATTGCTTTAAACCTAAGGAATTGGAGCAGTGTGTAGAGTGGATTGCATTACACCTGATAATCAAGGTGCCTCATTCTGTTACTTTTTTATTTCCAACCTATGAAAAAGTTGTACTGGTTATAGCACTTATATGCCTTTATATCTCTGTTGCCCTCAGGAGAATTCTAGTGGTTTAAATCTGTGGCCAGAGCTGGAGAAATCTGACTTCTGTATATGGATGAGCTCTAAAGTAATGTTAGGTTTATGTAGTGTAGCACATATAAATTCTTCAAGGATTATTGCATTAAAAAAAGAAGCTGAAACAGTTTTTAACCAGGTGTCAGTGTTTTTAGAAGCAGTGATACTTCTACAAAACTTTTTTTTCCTGAAGCACGTGCCTTAGGAAGATAGAAAGTCCTGCAGAGACCACTCATTTCTACAAATGTCCAGCTTCAAAAGCCTGTGTGTGCCAATAACCCCTCTCTGCTTCCAAGTTGCTGTGCAGGTTGTGCCACCAGGCAGGTTGTGCCACCAGGTTGTGCCACCAGGTTGTGCTAACAGGACTGAAAAACTCCTCTAATGCCATGTCCTGGGGCATACTCTCAGAATGGACCATGACTTTTGTGTGCTGCAGCTGGTTAGGGAGACTGACTTCAGAAACAGATTGTAAAGTCAGTTGATTCAGGTGAGAGGGAGGAAACATTTCTGAAGAGGCACAGCTTGGAAAGATCACTGGCTTTCATATTTGTTCCAACAGTGTAGAATACGTGGTTATTCAGCATAATAAAACTGCTCACTTGGAATTATTTTACCATTAAGTTGGAGTCCAAAATAGGTTGTTTTTCTCACTGTCTGTAAGTGAAGTATTTATTCATTACACATTCCTCTAGCTGCCTCATCTTTTTTTGCATTTTTTTAAACTATTTTCATAAAAATTAGATTATTTTCTGCATTAAATCCCTTGGCAACCTAAAGGATTACAGAGTCAGCCAGATCCTTACTATCCATTAACACTAATTCACTGCAGTCAGAGACTCAAAGAGCCTTTACTGCCTGACATGCTTGTCCTTTTTTTACAAACCTGGATGTGCTACACAAGTGTGAAGGTGAAACCTTGTAAGGGATGTCAGTTGTGATAAAATGGTACAAAACAGATGTTTAATAAACTGCTGTAGAGACTGACATTTTTGTTGATTCCCTGAGAATTCACACTGGTAACTCCCATTAGTGCTAACAGGAGTTAGGGTTATATGTAGAGTATATGTACCTCAGTGTGAAAATCTGCCCTTAGCTGCTACCACATCTGGATCAGATGGACTTCTAATTAATTGTGCTTTCCATCTTCTTTGTTATTTGTAAGGATAGGCTTGTCTGAGGGTTCTTTAATGTTTTCCTTACCACCTGACCGCTCCACAATATGAAAATGTAGACCTATCTTAAGAAGTTACAGTTGGGGTTTCATCATAGACAGTTTCAGGAGTTCTGCTAAAGTTATCCAGAAACATACTGAAAAAAGCTTGTCAAAGTAATCCTTTTAAGTAAAATTATCATGTAGTGATCCAAAAATAGTGTTTTCCTTGAGCCTGTAATTCTGCCAGTATTTGAAGAAACTTTGGCTGTTGAAGAAAACAAAATGTAACTAATGACATGTTTTCTTTCTCTGTTTGTATCAGGTACAAACACTAGTGTTAAGAAATCTGCATCAGGTGATGGATGATTTAGTAGGAAGGTTGGCCATAAATAAACACAGAAAATACTTATAAAGAATTCTTGATCCCTGAACTGCATTACTGAGCCTTCTCTGTAATCAGGGTATTTCAGGGAACAGCCTGCTTTTAAAAAAAGGTAAAAATGCATCATGACATTTAACAACCCATGTGATTTCTTCCAACGTGCTGTGCTGCTAACATCCCTCTGATGTGCCTGCAAGACTAGGGCTCCCATCTCCAAGGAAAAAGAACCTGGCTTCCTCCACAGAGAAGGACCTGGATCCATCCCTGGGCAATGCCTTGCTAACCAGTCTGTTCTCATGGCACACATACACTATGATTGTTGAATGTTCCAGTGTGTATATTCCAAGAGTCATGCTCTCATCACCCAGTGGCTTTGTATAACATAGTTTATTCAGAGGGGAAGGTGGAAACCTGATCTAAATGAGTGGTAGTGTGAGCCACAGCATAAGTGTTGAGAGTTGAAGACGGTCATGCAGAATTGTACTGCTCTGCTCAGGAGGTTGTGACAGTTTCAGCTCATGAACTTAAACCCGTCTTGCTGGAAACAAACTGGGCAAGGGTACCAACAGGCATCTCATTGACTATCCACTAAGGAATGCTTCATGCAAAATATTGGATTGGTTTCTTTCAAAAGGAATAAAAATGTAGTCTTTTATGTTGTAATTTCTGTGCAAGAACAATTTTCCAATTATCAGTCATGCACATTAAAGACACTGCAAGATATATTATCAGTCGCATGTGGGAAGGCTGATAAGCTGAAAGAATTTCCTTATTTATGTATAAATACCAGCAGTACTTGGGGCTTTTCAAGTTCATTCATAAGGATTTTCATTATGATTTATACGAGCGACAAAACACACAGCAAAAGGAGATTTTTGCAGTGGTCATGTGTCTGTCTTAAGAATTTACATGACTGGAGAGCACATGAGAAATTTTTACAGCCTCTTCCTTTTCTTCCTCAATTTCTTGTTCTGCTATTAAGAACTCTGGGGAGTCTTCACTATAGGCTGATTGAAAAGCTCTGCCTCCCACTGTCTACTGTCTTTTAACATCCATATCTCTCTTCTACAGCTTTCTATCACTTTCCCAAATGGAGTTGGCCTCTTGCTTTCTTATTTCGAAAACAGGCGCCTCTTTTCTGTAGGTAACAGTAAAAAAAAAAACCCAAAAAATCATCTTGATTGTTGTTAAGGGAACAACAGGGAAGTGCTGTTGCGAAGTGCTTTGCAGTGAATGAAGAGTCTGTATGTAGTCTGGAACTTGAGTCCCAGTATCTGGTGTGGTAATAATTTTGGTTTGAATGTGCAGCGGTCTCTGAGTTGTGCTGTCAGAGTATTAAGGCGAAGGGGAGGATTTCTGGATGTATCCTAGTAGCTCTGCTTTTAGTGTAACTGAATTGTACTGCTTTCTTTGAATATTCTTCACAGTTAGAACACAATCTTATACTAATACCTGATTAGCATCCTCAGAAAATGATTACCAATTGCCCAGAGAAGATTGCAAGACTTGCTTCATATTTCTTGGATATTTAGGAAAGTAATTTTTTGATTGCAGAGAACACAGTTTAAAGAGGAGCGAGAACGTGCAGTGATAGAGAGGTCTGCTAGGACAGAATCAGTGTGGGCTTGCAGACTGGTACAGAATTTAATGCTGTGGGGAGGGGCAGGTGTTAAGCTATTTAAATTAATCCATTTAAATAGCTGGCTTTGAGGAAAAAAACACACACTAGTTGTTTGAGTCCAGACGGTCAAGTTTGACTTAAAATCAAGCAGGAGTTTTTAAATGGGGCTGAATCAGACACACAGTGTGTTTCCTTAATGCCGTCACGAATGAACTGCTGCAGAATCAGGACCTAAGGGTGTATCACTGAGGTTTTTTCATGTGCAGATTATTGACTAATCCAGCAAAATCTGGTCTGGAAGAAAGGTAAATCTTGGCTGTGGCACAGCCTGTAGTGTGACCTAAGGGCAGTTGTTTTATCTCCTCTGCTTTTGTCCCTGCTCTGTAAAATGGTGATAAGAGCATTTTCTTATCTTAAAATGGAGGAGTGATGATAAATATTAAGGATTATGACATAGTTAAATACTGTGGTAATGGAGGCCATTAAGCACCTCAGACACTTCTATTCATTGGACATTTTTCTAAAGTGAATTACTGAGCTTTTTTAATTTTTCCCGAGTAAAGTTGAGAAAATGATAAGGATAAATAAACCCTGGAAAATGTCAAACTTCATTGTGTCTTCTCAATTATGCAGCTGGGTGTTTTGTGTCTTTATCTTAAATCAACCTACCTGCTCTTCTTCACTGCTTCCTTCAGTGACTGTAAACCTGAAAAGAGGGAGAAGCAGCTTATCTGCCACAAACTGACTGCGGCTACAGAAATCAGGGACTGGTGCATGTCTCATTTTAAGCCCTAGCTCTAGAAATCAGAAGAGGTTAGGGGACTAACGGTGATGGAGGCATCTGTGACCAGTGAATCAAAACAAATGTTTGGGGATTTTTACAGTACCCACCAAGGGAAATTAAGCATACATCTGTGATTAAATATTAAAAAAAACCCCAGAATTTTATTGCCATATGTGGTTCTACAAGGTGTCTGCAGAGACACATCGCGGCCGATCCCAAGAGCAGTTGCATGGGGTCACTTCAGCCCCATTTTCGGCTCTGAACTTGAGTTCCTAAGCACTGCCATTCCAGAATGGCTACAAGGCCACACTGCAGCTGTTTGTTGCCTCATCAAGAAGGGAAACTTAACTCCCTTGCAGGGGCTCCTGCTGCTTGTACCCCTGCTTCCAGCCAGTTTGGCCCTGTATTGCAGTTGGGCCTTGGTGCCTGCCAAGCCATCATTGCTCAGTCACAAAGAGAGGGAGAGAAGGGGGAAGGGAAAGAAAAAGAGGGGAAGGAAAAAGAGGGGAAGGGAAAAGAGGGGAAGGGAAGGGAAGGGAAGGGAAGGGAAGGGAAGGGAAGGGAAGGGAAGGGAAGGGAAGGGAAGGGAAGGGAAGGGAAGGGAAGGGAAGGGAAGGGAAGGAAAGGAAAGGAAAGGAAAGGAAAGGAAAAGAAAGGAAAGGAAAGGAAAGGAAAGGAAAGGAAAGGAAAGGAAAGGAAAGGAAAGGAAAGGAAAGGAAAGGAAAGGAAAGGAAAGGAAAGGAAAGGAAAGGAAAGGAAAGGAAAGGAAAGGAAAGGAAAGGAAAGGAAAGGAAAGGAAAGGAAAGGAAAGGAAAGGAAAGGAAAGGAAAGGAAAGGAAAGGGAAAGGGGAAAGGGGAAAGGGGAAAGGAAAGGGAAAAGGGAAGGGAAAAGAAAAATGTTCTCCATCTTGTTTGCCTTTTGCTGAGAAGCTGCCTAGAGCTGTGAATACTCAATGTGAGGTACAGGAACATGCCACACAGATGTGCTCTTCACTGACTAAACAGCAAAAATTTTGCTTCTATCCGTGGTACTAGCTGGACTGTCCTTTCTGTATCTCACATCATCCCCTGTCATCATGGGACTGTAGGAGAGTCTGTTGAGCTAGAAGTCTAATTTCTGATGTCTGCTGTTGCTGTGGTAGGCATAACCAAGGGGGTCTGATCTTTTCACAATTCAGATCCTTTTTTTTTTTTCTGGTGCTATTTTTTTTCCTTCTCAAAACAACAAATCCCAGAAACTGAAGTGTGACAAGGATTGGGTTTATTGTTGAGGTATCCATTGTGTTATAGGTCAGGAATGACAGTCATGTCAGACTAGAGCTGTATTTTGTGTGTGGGAGGGGTTTTCAAGCAGCACTGTGGCAACATTTGGCACTGGGAACGTCAAAGTTAGTTGTGCATATGAGGAGCTGGAACTATATCCTCTATATCCAGACATACTGTAAACCCAAATGTATTTATCTGGGCATGTCAGGTAGAGTAGCGATACTGGCATTGTCTTCCTCTGATGTTAATTTATAAAACTTAGTTGCCCAGGTTTGATCAGGAAATCTACAGCTGCTCAATGAGTTAAATTCAGGTTTAAGTCCTTAAGTATAGGACTGTATTTGTTTATACGGACTTCCACAGATTCATCCAGGATGCTGTAAAAGTCTCTGGGGAATGCACAAATGGCAGAATATTACTTCATGTTTGTTATGGAAAAAAAAAAAAGGTGTCTTGAAAATGTAAGGATAAGCAAAGAAAGTTGAAAAAATAAGGACTTTTTCAGCTGCATGTTTAAGAAACTGAATACTCTAGCAGTTCCATCTAAAGCTGATAAGAAAAGCGAAGTGGATTTAAACTGAAAGAGGGTGGATTTACCTTAGTTAGTAGGAAGAAAATCTTTCCTGTGAGGGTGGTGAGGCCTTGGCACAGGCTGCCCAGAGAAGCTGTGACTGCCCCTGGATCCCTGGCAGTGTTCAAGGCCAGGTTGGATGGGGCTTTGGGCAACCTGGGCTATTGGAGGGTGTCCCTGCTTGAAAATGCCAGGGGTTGGAACAAGATGGGCTTTGAGGTCCCTTCCAACCCAAACCATTCTGTGATTCTATGATACTTCCATCAGTGATTCCTCTAATTTCACAATTTTGATGCATAAATATGGAAGGTAGAATACTAAAACCAAGCCACTCTGTAGTTTATTTCACTTTATTTTTTTCTATGGTGTGACAAGATAACTTGTGTAAGTGACAACTCTTCTAATACTGGGAGGAGGCATAGTCTCTATAATCAAATCCTGTAATTGTCATAATTTCCAAATCAATATTGCTAGTTGTGTAAATTATGAGGATTGTGACATTGTGAATATCTTTTCATGTGGTCTGGCAGAGGGGGAACAAGAACAGTGAACTGGTGTACCTGTTAATTTCATGAGGTGTGATTAGTGACTATCTTCATGAAATCATTTTGAAGTCAGTTGTTGAAGCAGTATGGGAAGCTAACAGAGACATGGACAGTAGCTCATGTGCAGTAAATGGATATATACAAAAAAGGTTGATAGCTGAGGTTTTCCAGCCAGCCCATTTAGCCAGCAACAAACTGCCAAAAAAAAAAAAAAAAGACAAGGAAGGGTCCTTGCAGTTTATATGTGTAAAGATGAAGATCCAGGCTCGAGCTAGAATCTTTTCCAAAAGCAGGCGTGATGGAGTGGGGAAGCTGGGCAATGCACAGTTGCCCCAGTCAGTTACTCGGAGAGTTGGGGTTTCTGAGTAAACTCCTGAAGTTTTACTTGCAAGCAGAGGCTCCAAGGAAGGGAGAGTGGCAGAAGACAGGCTTCCCTCTGGATTAGTCTTCATCTGGGACACAGATGGCTCTTGTGGTTCAGCACAGGCTCCACGCTCCCAAGCATGGCCTTACAGCTGCATTAGGGACTCATTTTGGCTTCGGGTTCCTTTATCCTTTGCAGTAACCCTTTCCAGCTCCCCGGTGTGCACAGGTTGTTAGCTCCTGCAGCGCTGCCCCTCGTCCTGCTAGCTTTCATTGATCACTGCTGCCACTGACACTCACATGCCCTTTGATAAAGTAGCTGTCAGAGCTCCGGTCCCTCTACCAGCCGTGCTAGGGACCCACTCCTACCCCACACGTTCATTGCCAAAACGTTTATGTAACAGATGTTACCGAGCGGGCGCGCAGAAACACACACAGGCTCTCACACACCCTTCCTGCCAGGGCTGTCAGGGTGACGATAAAGGGAGGATGGTCGGCAGGACTAGAGTGGCTCAAAGGCATAGCTGCGTCTGTTAAAAAAGCAACTAACGTCTCTGTGTGACCATGCTGTATTTTCAGCTTGTCATCATGGCTGGGACTGTTCTGCTCGCCTACTACTTCGAGTGCACTGATACTTTTCAGGTGCATATCCAAGGTTTCTTCTGTCAGGATGGCAATTTGATGAAACCGTACCCTGGAACAGAGGATGAGAGCTTCATTTCACCTCTTGTGCTCTACTGTGTGCTGGCTTCCACTCCGACAGCTATTGTAAGTACAAGAAATCATTTGAATTCTCCATGGCTGCTTAGTAAATAATAGCAATAGTCCTGTAATATCTTTGTCCCCTCTCCTCTTTTTTCAGCTGTAATTGATTTACACTTAACCAGCTCTCCGTTTTGCCTTAGACTAATATGATCTTCATCAGTTATCTCCAGAAGTAATTATTCTGAGGTAATCACAATGCAAGATTGAAGGGTAATGCTGTTTAAGCCTTTTACAGTAGCTTGCTTACTTCAGTGATTAGTTGTGAATTGCCTGGGCTCCGGAGAGGCTCTAAAGCAAAGGTGATACATTTCTACAAATAAGAAAACAGGATAAAGCTGAAGTAGAACCCGGGTCAGACATGCAGTATACCCAGGTTTATTTGCTGCTATATTAAAAGGGCTGTTGGAGGGCTGTAAGAGGCTTAGATGAGCAGAAGGATGCTCGATACAAAGAAAAAGACATGAATGGTATTTCCTTTTAATTTATAATCTCTTTACTTTTGGCACATCCATTTAACTTTACCTGATTTTCTTTACAATCCATGCAGTAAGCTGTGATGTAGCTGTTCTGAGTAGGTGAAAATATTATCTGAGTACATACAAGTCCCAGCAGATTATTACAGTCTCCAATTAGCAGAACTTTGGCCTTTTTCTGTTTTCTGAGCAGAAATTTGCAAATTTTACAAATAGCCAGCTTTCCTGCATATCAATTACACTGATGAATTGCTATCAGACTGCGTCTTTGTGTACTTTGCTATTTTTAATTCTGTGTTCCTTATTTCTTTATCTTTAGTATTTCTTTCTTACATCAACTTTACTTTGCATCCCTGTTAAAAATTGTTTAAAGCTGTACATCATGTATGTACCAATGATAGGTGGCTGCTGCACCTAGGAACATATGGTAGGTGCAGTTTTGGTCTGCAATATTTTTAATGCATGAAACAGCATAACACAGAACATGGTAAGAAGTGTAAGTGGCTCTAGTTTTTTGGTACAAGATGCTTTCTGCAGAAAAGAGAGGCTTTTGGTCATGGATCACATCGTGAATTTATGAAAATCCTCTGCAGTGTTATTTTCTGTATTGAAACTCGGTTGAATGTTAAGAGTTTCATTTTACTTTGTGATGCAATGACAGTGATTTGCAAATGAAAGAATACATACTATGTTGCTCCAGCTACCCATAGGCATAGTGCCATTGCTTAGGGAAATAACTTTCAGAGTTTGTAGAGAGAGGCGGAGTGTCACTACCATGACTTCATGCCCTAACAGTGAAGTTAGTAAGAGGTTCATCCCTTGATTTGATTATATAAGCTAGTGGTAGTAAGAATGTTGTTCTTTATTTGGATCTTCTGTTTAAATCCTTGCGCTGGCAAAGTTTGGTGCTAACCTTTCAGGTATTGCTCCACTGGATCAGCATTTTTTTTTCAGTGACCCAAGAAGTTTTTTGTAGTTAACTCTAATTTATGAAAAGCTGAATTGGAGTTTTCTTTGAGAAATGAACTGGGCTAGTTTTGTACTTTATACCCCATGTTAAACACAAAGAATGAAAGACTGTAGTGAGTATCAGATAAAAGTGTTCGGGTGCCGAAGAGACCTTCAGCTTAGTCCTGTGTCAATTGGTGTGGCTCTCTCATGCAGTTCAAGCTGTGCAGAAGTGCTAACCTGGGTCCAGAAGTACAGTAATCACCCTAGATTGCTGGATCCAGTGCTGGATATAAGCTATTAAGCTCTTCTTCTTGGGTTGTGCTGTAATGTTATGCTGGCTGTACTACTTCAGCTAGAAAAGACATAGTCCGCACAGGGCTCTTGGCACTATGCTTCATTGTGATCTCTGTGTACAACCTGAAGAAGACAATAGGTCAAACTTTCCTGGAAAGACATTCTTCTTTTAATTTGTTAATGCAATATATATTAATACATTAGTTCATGGGTTATTTTCATTATTTGTATTATTTTATTGTGTTATTAATACAGTATTTGATGTATTACTGCTTCACACTGGGCTAAGCTTCAACCAGAGCATATGTCAGAGGGATTTTTTTCTGTCCTCCAGACTAGTGCTCAGCACAGCGTTTTTACATAAGTAATTTCATTTTATTTCTCATTCCCATCTTTTTTCCAAGAGACTTCTCTCCTTGCAGGCTTATTTAAGGCCTACACTTCAGCTAGCAACTGATTCTACAGACTGAGTTTTGTTAACAATCATTAATAGAAAGCTAGTAAAGGAGACAGAAAGGGAGCTCACAGTCTTCCTAATCTCTGTCCTTGCATTGTGCTGCTGGCCAGGCCACTCAGAGTGTGAGTATCAATGGCTATCATCCAGTACCTGACTGGGTGCTGCCTGTCATTCAGATTGCGGCAGTCTGGGAACAGATGTTTGATACAGTTGAATCTCCCAGGGGTGTCAGTGAAAGGAACAAGTGCAGACAGTTCTATTTATACTGTGATGACTGCACACGCTCCAAACAACACCCAACCAAACAAAAAACCCAACCAAAAAAACCCCTCTAGAAACAAAAGAACCCACACAGCTGTGCTTTGTGGGAGGGAGCTCTGCCTGCATTTACTGGGGGTTAAGTTGAAGCTTCACTGTCTACACTTTGCTCTCAGGAATAATCACTGACATCCTGAAGCTCCGCTCTGAAGAAACTACTTACATCAAAGGTAATTCTAGTCCCTCCTTAACGATTACTTCTTTCTCCCCTGGAAGACACTCTTTGCTTCGCTTTCTGACAGCAAATAAGTTGGTTTTGCTAAGTGGATTTACAGTAGCAAATTTGATCTCTCTGTGTTGCCTGCATATTGCCAGTGTCCTGACACCTCATGGTATGAGGGCAGTGATTATGGTTGGAGGGGTGGAACCCAGAAGCAATTAAGGAGCAATCATGGTACCAGGTAGCAGTGTTTCTGGAGCTATGGAAAATTTTCTGGGAGTCTGCACAAGATCCCTGGTCTGAGGCACAAGCAGTATTTAAGTGCAGTCCTGTGGGAACTACACTGGAGAGGACTCAAAGCCCTGATTTCAGCTTAGCTCTGAGGTGTTACAATGCTTGCATGCCAAAAGGGAACATCTCTGTGAATTTAATGGCATATCTTTGTGTTCTTTTGCTATGACAGTGGTCATGGGGAAAATGAATGCCTGTATTTTATTTCTTCCCTGACAATAATTCTTAAGTGCTGTTGTGAGTTGGTAGCACTGTATTTTCTTTTCCCTGCACTTTTAGTGGGAAAATAAATGAGGCCAACCTGGTTTTCTGCAGTTTTTGTTGTTTTTGAAACACTGGGTAGTTAATCATTGTACACAAGAACTAGAGAAGTCCTTTAATCCTCCTACTGATGACCTCTTAGTCTCTGATAATGAGAGTTTCTTGCACGGGGAGATGCCTGAATCTCTTGATGATGCTGTTAAATAAATGAAAATCATGTATGCCCAACTCCATTCTGTGAAATGCATTTTTCTCCCAAATGTTCCACTGAGGATAGGTCAAAGGCTTTCATCTGCCTTATTAATTTTTAATTTTCTGAGTGTGGTGGCATTAGCATATTTACAGCAAAGTAGTAGGTTATGGTGACTTTAGTAATAAATTCCATCTATATACGGAAAAAAATGTTCTTTGTAAAGAAACAACTGTAAAAAACCAACAATTTTAGTTCAGATGTAGTGATTTTATCTCCTGAAGCATGGATCTGTAGGTTCTGGTGCCACAAAGAGCTTAGTAAGATATGTATGATTTCATCTTCATGTCATGCCAGCTGTTTCTAATGAATTGTTGTCTCTCTGAGACTTTCTCCTTGCAGGCTGATTTCAGCTATACTGATACTGTTGGTGGTTGGTTACTGAATAGCGGCTGAACTTCCAGTGTTGCTGTTGTCAGGCTGTGAGATGGGTACAGGAATGCTTTCAGCTTGTCTCACAGTAAGGTAGATGCTTGGGGTTTAATTTCTGCAGTCAGGAATGTACCATCTTTGACAGTTGTGGCAAGTACTTGGGTAGTGTATGTACTGTCTCATGGGGAAGGGGAGTGAGAAGGGGGTGTGTGTCTATGCGCCCTTACAAGAATAGCACAGAACTTCCATCTTTGCCTTCATCACATTCCACAGGATCGAAGTTTTCCCAACTTTCTAAACCCCTTTCTTGTCTTGGGCTTTGGATGGCCTACAGCAACATGTCTCCATGTTTGAATAGCTGATTTCTGCATCACAGAGCGCCACCCCCCCCCTCTTTTAGGTACTAAAGGAAGGGTGAAATTATCCAGAGAATAATTGCAGGGATTTTCTCAGAGTTGGAACTCTTACAATGAAAAACTTTCTCTGGAGGTAAATACAATGTAGGTATTTTGCTGTGCTGTTTTTCCAGTGATATGGAATGTAAAAAAAATGAAGAGCAGCTTGAAGGTTTAAGCACTGGAGTCTGAGTTCCATGGTCACAGTGGAATCACAGGTCTGGTGAATTTAAAAGTGACCCGTCCTTCCACAGTGTGTTATGCAGAGCCTGGATGGGGAAGGGATAAGAAATAGTAATTCTTTTCAGTGTTGTCAGTATGAGAACTTGATGAAAACAGTGTTTAAAGTGCTTTGCAGAAACATGACATTTTAAAGCCATTTCCTTAAAAATATTTGGGGATGACTCCACCACCTTCGTTACTGTCCCTCAAGACTTGCTTTTCCTATTCCGAGGTTACTGCAAATCGGCCAATTCTCCAGCTGGTACTAAACAATCCTTACAGTGTTCAGAGCTACTGCCTGCACTGCTCCAACCAGAGAAGCAGAGAGGCTCAGGAACAACGCCAGCTCGCTGAAATGAATACCGAACAACAGCAGAAAGCATCAAGGCCGCTGCTCTTTGCTTCCTCCAAGTAGAATTGAAAGTGTCACTATTGTTTTCACATGATATTCAGTTTCTTTCCTTCCATTTTCAGGGAGGAAGTGGCAGCCCTCATGTAATTGGTAAATGACCAGTGCTATTAATTCGTTTTGTTTTCAGGTAATGTTGAAATCTGTCAAACCAAACTGGTCCGATTATTAGTTAAAAGATGAATTACAGTGTTAAGCATATTTATTTGAAAAAGAAACTGTTCAGACTTTTTTCAACAACTTGCACTTACCTTCTAAGCTTCAGAAACATCATTCTTCTAGATGGTTTTCCTCTGCCACCTTGCTTCTTTGACTTGGGCTTAGTACAGACATGTTATTACAATGATTTATTTCTAGAAGGGAAGACAGGGAATTGCTGCCTCTGTTGGCTGATTTCCCTGTGGCTGCTCAGCAGCAGATGCCTGGAAAACCAAGAGTGGTTAATGCAGCTCAGAGCTTTGTTGCCCTAGCTTTTCCCCGTCTTTTTTCAAGCAGAAATCCCTAGGCTTTGCTGGTAATGGTGTTGCAAGAGCGCATCGATTCCTACACTAGTCTCCTACCTGCCATGCTTCACCCTGGTGTTGTCATGACAAGCTGGGCAGCAGTGAGCAGAGGACCTTTGGTTAGACCTTCCTTTGATTGTTGGGAAATGGCACTGGGTTTGCTCACAGGCCAAGGCTGGAGGAAGAGCCCTGCTGCTCTCTGCGAGTCATGGCTTGTGTCCATCTTTTTGAGGTCTGCCAAGGACTCAGCTTGTGAAGTGGTGAATGTCAGGCTGGGATCCTTAGTAGTGAGGCAAGGTGTACCCCCTGCCCTTTGTAAATGCTTATGTTCTGGTATTTACATACCATTTTTGGAAATAATAAATACGCCTTGTTTGTATCATAGAATCAGAGAATCGTTTGGGTTGGAAGGGACCTCAAAGTCCATCTAGTTCCACATCCCTTGCCATGGGCAGGGACACCCTCCACTAGCCTAGACAGCCCAAAGCCCCATCCAGCCTGGCCTTGAACACTGCTAGGGATCCAGGGGCAGCCACAGCTTCTCTGCACACAATGTTTGCTGTAACACTTTCAGGTGCATCTACTACTAGTGTCTCCAGGACTTTGTAATGGTCCTGGTCACACGCCAGTTTCTCAGGAACAATGCAAAGCTGTTCCTCATTAGAACTTCAATATAGTTCTTTTAGACAGTTTTACCACAGGAAGTTGTTCTTTTGAGCACAGTGGTAAGCCAATTTTGGTTTGGGGCAGGTGAGTATCTAAATGGTATGTTTCAGTCCCTGTGACTCAGAAAAAAGAAGCAATTTATTTGGGGTGGGGGAAAAGGACTTCTAAATTTTCTTTGCTGCTGTTTTCACTGAGCAACAACAAAATAAAATCACCCAGAATGAAGTAATAAGTAACTGAATGAAGATTTAAGGTTTTGTCTTCAGAAGGTTATGGGTGAGCTGGCTTTGCAGTTTTCATCTGAAGACATTGCTTTATTTCCTCTTATACAAAACAGAGCATCGATTCTCGTGGGCTAGAGAAGACCTGACTGGATTGTGATGGCAAAGATCAGAGAGCAAGAAAACTCTCACTTGATCACTGGGTCCTCATGAGCCACAATGGTACTGGCATTAGCTGGGAAAATCTCTGCCCTCCCAGGCAGGCTTGGGTCAGGGTCCTGCCTGCAGATCAGAGCAGAAATACTGTGTCATGGAGAGGGTGCCAAGGCAGACCTCAGTGACTGCTTGCCTCCCAAGCTGTCTTTTCTCGATGTGGGTGTTGTTTTAGTGTTTGCTGTCTGGGTTTGGCTGTGGAATCACAGCTGTGCAGTGTCAATGTTTGGCCCTGTAAGTAGCAGGTAGGATGGCAGATTAACAAGTCTCGGGGCCGAAGGCTAATTGTGGGGGACATGTAAGGAATTAAGGAGCTAACAACATTAACTGAAAGTCAATATGAGCCATGTTCTTAGTGGGGACTGTAGGTAAGATGGAGACAGACTGTTCAAAGCATGAGAGACAACCCTGCAATGGACAGAAGCTGCAGGAAGGCAAACTGGTTAAATCTGAGGGGAAAATCTTTTTATAATGATAGTAGCCCAAAAGTGAAATAATGCTTCCCTTGAGGCTGAAGGATCACTGTTCTTGGAGATATTTGTACCACGACTGCTCAGGGCTGTGGTCTGTGCCGGCCCTAGGGGTTGGACTGAAGGCCTGTGGGACCCCTGGCCAGATAAATTAGTGTGTGATTCTGTGCCTCTGCATTTTGTAATGCTGCAGATTTTTTTCTGCTATTTAGCTAATGACAGATGAGTAGAGCCATGAGCTCCCATGTAGAGCCTGACAGACAGCTGTGCTCCTGTGGCCCTCAGATACACGGTGATGCAAAAGGGCAGAACTGCTTTCAGCCTGGTGCACGCCCTCGCTGATCAAACACCTGCTGGAGCACTTTGCAAAGGTCACCTTGTGGTGGACAGGCCATCTCGTCCCACAGAGGGTTTTGTGGAATCACTTTGGTACTGGCTGATTGCGGTTGAGAGCTCCATCATTCTCATTTGCCTGTATTCTCTGCTTCTGAGTACTCTGAACATAGCTTGCCTCACAGCCAGCATTTTCCTCATACCTGCTTCTCCCCTTGACTGCTCTTTGAATGCTGCGGACTTGATTAATTTAGTTCTTTCTATTTGGGCATTAAAAATGCAGCCAGATTGTTATAGAGGTTTATAAAAACATGTACATTCCTACAGACATTTCAGGAAATGTGATACAGCTTTCTGAAACCTGTGCAGAACAGACTGATGATGTCCCAAGACCCAAGTTCAGTTTTGTTTGCTGCCAGAGATCTGTGCAAGTAATAGCATGTCTCAGGTTGTGGTTTCTAAGTATAACGTGGTCTTAGCAAGGATTGACTCTGTCACAGGGGTGCTGTTAGAGTAAGTTGAAAGATTTAAAAACTCACAGAAATCAGAGTAATATAAAGGTAATGCATAGAAAAGACAGGTCCTGTCTATACTTCACATAATTCTCCCAATATCAAATCTCCATCATCTTGCTGTGATCGGAAGTGCCATCAATTACACTTTTTCTTGGAAAGCAGCAGAAGGATGTGCTCTTACAGGGAGACTTCGGACCATCCCAGGCTGTGGGCACAGCTGTGCTTCCTGCATCACTTCTGTGCACCCTGGTTGACGTTCCTCCTGCTTTATCTGTGTGAAATTGCAGCTGAGATGAAAACTGCTCGCAGCAACTGTCACACAACCCCAGTGTTCACTGGGAGTGTGAAAAAAATAGAAAGATAGTGTTTTCCTGTTTGTGGCCCCTGAGCAAGTGAATGAAGGGCAGGAGAGCAGTTCCAAAGCAGCCTCTCCAGCACCCCTATGGAACTCAGTCAGGCCAAACCTTGTCAGAGAGGAGGGGTGAGCAATTTGACTAAGTTGCAGTGAATTTATAGTGAGATTTCAAAGGGAGCCAAGGAAAAATGAAGGTGAGACTGAGGCAGTGTGACTTGTGACAAGCCAGTTTATGCATAGGAGGAACCAGACACTGGGACTCTTCATGCACAGGAGTTTGGAGAGACATGACTAAGGAGGATGATTTTGGCTGCTGAAGGAGGGGAACTAAGCCGTGGCGTGGCAGGGGTGTAGCCTTCAGCTTTGCTAGAGGACTTGAGTTAAGGGACAAGGCTAACATTCTGGATGACAGAAACTAGTAAAAGAAACAGAAGTCTTAAAGCTGGACACATATTTGGCTGTTAGCATCATTAGTAGTTGTTTTTCTACATTGAATCTAACACTTCAAGGCTGCCCCTCACACTAAGCCCACTGCACAGTTCTTGTAGGAGTGCTGCTCTAGGATACCACTCTTCTACAACCTCCTGGTTGTAACCCAGATTCATTCCTGGATGATCTATCTTAGCTTGTCTTTACAGAAACAGCTCTTCTTGATGTTTACCCTGACCTATTTTTAGAATGCAGTTGTCCAAAGAGTCATTTGGCAAGGCTACTGTAAGCTTATTAGAAAGTATTATAAGAAAAAAACACCATTAAAAGATAAAGATTTCAAGTCCATGGAAAGCAAAAGTTACATAGTTTTGTTGATTAAATTGATAATTAAATTAACAAATTGTTGGTAGTGCAGGGAGTATTGGATGCTTATGTTCTGCTGAGAACTTGAAAGGAGAAGACATGGTATTTCACTTCCTGAAAATGTCAGTTCACAAGTTCAAGGACTATAATTTCCAAATCTGCTGTGAACAAAAGGCTGTTCAAGAAGAAAATGGGACAGATCATTTTTTTCCATCTCCTTGTGTTGGAGCAGCCAGGAAATAAGCAAAATATGCACAATGGAGATCTGAATGTTGAGGAGTAAGTATTTGGTGATGCTGACAGTAATGGGAAGGCAGGGAAAATTGAGGAAGTTTTCTCAATGAACAGGTTGAAAGCAGCAGAGGAAAAATGACTGCTGGGTAGGTACTTCTTAATTCATACTAGGGGGTTGGGGCATATTCACAGTATTTTTACCTAACTAATATGAAAAAGAATGTGAGCAGGAATGTCCAAGCAACATAACCTCAGCATAGTTGAGCTTTTATGACATTCAGGAAACCAAGAACAAAATTACATCCAGGGCACTGCTTTTGCTTCCCTATTGCCTGCCTCGCCTCAGATAGTAGATCACCTGAGCCTTCAGTCCTCCACTTCTAATGCCATTTTCTTGCTATTTCCACTACCTAATTAATCCAGTATGAGACAACAGTTCATTAACCTTGCTCTTTTTTCCCAGAGAAGTTAAGTAGTTTGCTTGCTGTTTTCTTTTTCCACACATATCTGTGTATCTATATTTAGATTTCAGATTTAGAACTGAAATTTACCAGTTCCTGGGGTGATGATTCTGTTCTGGCAGAAGCTAAGGTACTTAACAGTGTCAGTGATTGATTTTGGTATGCCAGCTGGACAGCTTGGCTGGATGTGGACCTTGCTCATGCAGAATCATCAGGTTTTAAATCATGAGAATCAGTGGAGTTGGTTGGCTTCAGAAATGCCTGGAGAAGAAAATAAGCCACGTTTTTGAGGAGATATTCAAAATTCCATTTTGCACAGCTAGGTTAGCTATCAGAACGAGGTTCCCAGGGCTGCATTGAATTTTTATGGAACTCCAAGGCTCACTTTTTAAACCCTGCATCAAACATACAAGGAAACAAAATCCTCAAATTCAGTCAACTAAATTCAGTGCTGGATATGGCATCAGAACAGGCCAGTTATGCTGAATCAAATTGCTTCACAAATCCAGCATTATTACCGAGCACCTAAAGTGTGTATTACACCGAGGGCACTGTTCACTTTAAAAATAAATCACATTTTGATCTGTTATGCTGTAGGAAAACTCAGATATCTCTGCTTAAATCAGTGGAATGGAATTGAACAGATTTGCAACCTGGCAAAATTTACCCCTAAACGTAAGTGAAACTAACCTATCCACACGGGAGTTGCTATGAGCATGCCAGACAGCTGGATTTATAGAAATAAAAATGGGAATCGAAGTGGAAAAATACTCAGCTTCTGATGCAAAGGAACTTCAAAAATGGATGTGTTTTTAAAGGAGGAATATTAATGCGTTTTATATCTAAGCCTCTCTTATTTGAAAATTTGGTGTTTTTCCAAGTCCACTAACCCATGTCTTCACAGAATAGAGTTTCCTCAGGGTGTGAATTGCCTCTCAATGTGTACATACAGCCCCAGGCAGAGAGAGCCAAAGCACTAACTCAAACTTCTGAGCATTATCATAATTCAAATAATAAACGGCTGGAAACAGAGTGTCACTTTTAAACTGCTTTTGTGCAGATGGTCTTTTTCTTAATTCCCAGCCCCATACTTAGTGAGCTGAGCTTATTGAACTGCTTGCCAATTCTGTTAAGAGCAGATGGAGTGAAACGGGATAAAGGCAATATTTCACTGCGGCTCCTGTGCGTTGGCTCCCGCCCCTAGATGCCATTATTGACACACATTTTACAGCTCCACATCTCTCTCCATCAGCGGTTGGAATTATAAAGAGGTTGAGCATACTTGGCTTGAACATCAATAATCAATAAGAATGCTCATTTGGCTTAATAAGGATAAATTGTTGCCCTTGAAAAAACATACCATTCCAGCAGTCAGAGTGAACAAAGAGTAGTTCCTTGATATTTGCACTAGCTCTGTGTCTGTGTGCATGTGTGTGTGTGTGTACACACTTCTGTTACCAGACCATTCCCTAACATCATGCATCCCTCTTGTGTGTCTTACAAAAATGTATTAAATTTATTTTTATGAGTGCTCCTGTTTTAAAACCTCATTTCTTCCTCTTCAGGCTAGCCTCTTTAATTTTTCTAAAGACTTTCATTACAAGCTCTGTCTTTCCCAGTTTCCACTCCTGAAGCCTGCTGACAAATGATAGGTGGGATTCTTAGAAGTGCTCTCTGTGAGTAGACCATCTTTGCCTCTAATGCTGGTGATCAAATTCTGTCCAGCTTTAGCTAGGGCAGATAGACCATTGTGCCACAAATTTAAATTAAGTCTGAGTGCTTAGAAAGACTGATCGTACTCCTACGGGAAGCAGCTAACTACTTTTGGAGAAAGCATGAATGTTCTCATCACAAGTATAAGTAATACATAAACACAGCTAACATCAAGATCAATGGATCCCTGGAAACTTCAATTTCAACGTTTTAATAAATTGAACAGAACATTTATTAAATCAGACGGGCTAGAAGTCATCCTCTGGCTCCTAGACTAGCTGGCATGTGCAATCTTGTGGCCAAATGGCTACATTTCTTCAATGACATTAGCAGTGGCTGCACACAGCTTTCCTCACAGGACTTACGCCAGGCATTTTCTGAGACACCAGGCCAGGCTACAGCAAGGGCCATGCTAGCAATGAAGCAGCATGGCTGATTGGCTGTGCTGCTCCCATACCCTGGCACTTCTTACTTCATTATTACAAATATCATGTGGTTACCAAGAATTTTCACAGACCTCCCCAAAGGTTTTTTAACTTCAGATCCGTTTCCATTGCAGAGATTCCTTTCATCTAAATTTTCTTTGCAAACTCGTCAGGAGGTCTGCATCCTGTTATCTTGTAGACTTGGATGAATTTAAGTTTGAGAAGGTGTGGTGGCTGCAGGAAGCATCCAGTATTGCTGAGTCTTGCTGGTAGAACGTTGAGATGGAAGTCTGCAGCATTGCTTTCCACTTCTGGGATGGGCAGAAGTCTTCCAGCTGTGAAGTCTATACTGTCAGTAAATTTTGAACGATCATAGCAGGGCATGAAAAATTCCATGCCAATCACAGTAAAAAATGGGAGCTTCTGTCATACATAGTAATCATCAAGCTCTGTTTGCCCCCTGGTTCCCAGGAGTTACTGTAAAAATGCCTAATACTTGCTGTGTCTTGCCACCGAGTGTGGGAATGGCACATGCCCTTTTTGGTGGGGAGCTGGGTCCAAGTGCATCTCAAGTGAATAAATGTATCCTCACTGTGGAGGTGCAATGTCCAAAGACACACTGCTGTGTAGTAGTTTCTGTGGGCTGGAACCAGATAACCATGTTTTGATGTTTGCTCATCTCATTTTTAACCTGCCTTTTCTTTCCTTTTCCTGGCAGATTTTTATTGGGGAGATATCCATGTATTTCATAAAGTCAACCCGAGAAACCCTAATTATTCAAGAGAAAACTATTTTGACTGGAGAGTGCTGCTACCTGAACCCACTGCTTCGAAGAATAATACGTTTTATAGGTAAGCACCTTAGGCACTGCAAGTTCAGTCCCAATTTGCACCAAAACAGAAAGAAACATCCAAGTAATCTACACCACAAAATTAATAAAGATGTGGAATCTTTGCAAGCATCTTCCACCTTAGAGAGGCAGTTGCCCTTGGGATTTGCAAGGTAATGTTCCAAATGTGCTGTATCGTGCTGTCTGGAGCTGGGTTTGTATCTTATTCTGCTGAGCTTAATGCTGCTTCTGGACCCTTGAAGAAAGGTTATGCCAATCAAATCCTTACATGGATAATTCCATCATTGCTATTCTATACAAGCTATCCATTTTACTTACAAATTGGTCCTCACCACCCCATCTCTGGCATTTTTCCTTTCAGCTGTAATTTTAACATACGTAGCTCTGCCATGTAATGTTCAGCTGAGCACAGGGTAAAAATGCCCAGAGCCCACTTCAAAATTGTGTTCTTATTTTTATTGTATTTGTTAGAGCTTTCATTGAGTTAATCATTCAGAAATAGTGAAGAAGTTCCATCACTAAACATGGATGCTTTATATGGTGCTTGCACACTGCTGCTAACTTTTTCACAGTGTTGAATAGTGGCAAAAAATGCTTACAAGACCTTTACTGAGGGGACCATCCCATGGTTCTTTTGGAGCAGGAAGAGGAACATCATTGCAGCTTGCATTTTCACTGTGGCACTGACAGTATTGTCCTCTGAAGTCTCCCAAATTCATAGCCATTTAAGGCAAACGGAACCCCTAAGGAGGGCTGTTTGCTCATTTACTATTTGCTTGTAGCGGCTGAGCAGGAAGAGGGCAGCTCTGAACTGCACGTGTCTCTGGGTCTCTGGCTTCATTCCTTCTTATTTCTTCATGAGAAGTCCCGGGTTCATGCTTAGGATGGGATGGCTTGTCTCACTGCTGGCATTCACCACTAGTAAATACAGTTTGCCACTGACTAGGGGAGGCAATGCCAACAGAACATCATGGCACCTCCATTCATGTATACTCTTAGAGATAAGGCATCCTTACACATAGCATCTTACAGAGAGCTGCATCTGAATTCAGAGTCTGAGTTAAGTGAAGTGAAAGAACAAAAAGCTTAAAATACCAGGAACGCTTCTTCCCTGTCACTGCTGAATTTTTGAGCTTTATCTGGAAGGAAAAAGTCTGCTGTGTCTGCGGCAAGGGTTGTATTGCTTCCATGGAGCACAACCCTGGCTGCAGGCAGGGATACTAGCTCAGAGCATGGAGATGAAAGACTTATTTACCCTATGTTGAGGTTTTCAGCAGCAGCAAATACAAGCTGCAAAGGAATAAGAGCCACCACCTGTGGTTCAGTACTCAGGCCTGCTCATCAAAATAGAAGACACAGGAATGTAGTTAAAAGTAAAATACCCTTGAACATCAGATAACCTCTAGGATGTATTGATGGATAGTAAACTGCCATTAAGAGTGAAGCAGGGTACTGGAGTCCACGGGGCCACTTAGGGCTTTTTGACTGTTCCAGCACATTCAGCATGTTGCAAAGTCCTAATCAAATAATCTCGCCTGTGGGGTCATCACTAAAAGAGTTTAGGCATGGAAGTTAAGCACTTGCTCTATATGTTTTCTTATAGTTAGCTTTATTCTTAAGTGCTTATGCTGTTATTTCTCTTCTGGTGGAAAAGAAGGGGGATCACAATAGTGTGGTGGACTGTTAAGAGAGTAGTAGGATATGAATCCTAATAGAGAAATCTGGTTTGGCTTTGAAGCTGTATTTGTTTTCCTGAGAAAAAATATGTTAACATTATTAGAAATGGCTTAAAGTGTTGGATTCATCTTAAACTACACTGACTGTTTGCTTGCTTTCTTCTGAAACCTTCTCCCTGCCTCTTCAGGAAAACCAGAGAAGCAGATTTCATTGAAAAGTGGCTAAAATAATTCATGAAAGGAACTAAAAATAACCACACATTTTTCATTGACTTTCCATCTGCAAACATGACACGGACTGAGCAGCTGTAGTCCATACTGGGTGATGAGGGACATTAGCTCCATACAGCTGCTTACTCCAGAAAGAGCCTACTGGGCATGATCTTACATCTAGGCTTTGTAGAGACTACCAGGTTGCTCACACAGATTTCCCTCTGTGTATCTTCTCTTGCTAAACATCTTGGCCACAAGTTTACAGAGATGATTACATAGATTATCTTCAATGATATCCTAGCAAGCAGTCTGGATTCATAGAATTGTACAATCACAGAATGGTTTGGGTTGGAAGGGATGTCAAAGCCCATCTAGTCCCAACACCCTGCCATGGGCAGGGACACCCTCCACTAGCCTAGGCTGCCCAAAGCCCTGTCCAACCTGACCTTGAACACTGCCAGGGATCCAGAGGCAGCCACAGCTTCTCTGGGCAGCCTGAGCCAGGGCCAGGCTGAATTTCTTCCTAATAACTAATTTAAATTTCCCTCCTTCAGCTTAAGGCTATTCCTCCTTGTCACATAACTACATGCCCCCGTGAGCGGTCCCTGTCCAGCTTTCCTATAGTCTGCTTTAGGTACTGGAAGGCTGCTGTAAGGGTTCCCCAGAGCCTTTACTTCTCCAGGCAGAATTCTCACAGCCTCTCAGCCTGTCTTCACAGGAGAGGTGCTACAGCCCTCTCATTGTCCTTGTGGCCTTCTCTGGACTTGCTCCAACAGGTCCATGGCTTTCTCATACTGGTGACCCCAGAGCTGCACACACTCCCCCAGGCTGTGTCTCAGAATTGTAGAGGGGCAGAATCACCTCCCTTGACCTACTGGTCACACTGGTTTTGATGCAGCCCAGGATAAGGTTTGTCTTTCTGGGCTGTGAGCATGCATTGTTGGCTCATGTTGAGCTTCTCATTCACAATGAACACCCCCAAGTCCTTCTCCTCAGGGCTGCTCTCAGTCCATTCTCTGCCCAGCCTGTAGTTGTGCTTGGGACTGTGCTGACCCATGTACAGGACCTTTGTGGTGGGTTGATCCTGGCTGGAGGCCAGATGCCCACCAAAGTCGCTCTGTCACTCCCCTCCTAGGTTGGAAACGAGAAAATATATAGTGAGAGGCTTAGGAGTCAAGATAGGACAGGGAGAGATCATCCACCAGCTACCTTCACAGGCAAAACAGACTCAGCATGGATAAAGTTAATCTAACTTATTACCCAATCAAATCAAAGTAGGATAATGAGAAATAAAACCAAGTCTTAAAATACCTCCCCCACTCCTTCCTGGGCTCAACTTTATTCATGATTTCTCTTCCTCCTTCCCCCAACTGGCACAAGGGGAGAAGAGATACTGGGCTCCATCACAAGGTGTCTCTGCTTCCTCCTCATGGGAAGGACACCTCACACTCTGCTCCTGCTTCAGCATGGGGTCCCTCTCATGGGAGACAGTTCTCTATGAAGTGTGAGTCCTTCCCAGGGGGCTTCAGTTCTTCATGAACTGCCCCAGCATGGTCTCCATGGCCTTGTTTAATTTCATGCAGTTCACACAGGCTGACCTCTCAAACCTGTCAAGGTCCCTCTGGATGACATCCCTTCCCTCCAGCGTGTCCACCACGCCACACCTTGGTGTTTGTTGGCAAAATTGCTGAGGGTGCACTTGATTCCACAGTCCACATTGCTGACAAAGATGTTAAACAACACCAGCCCCAATACTAGCCCCTGAGGAACACCACTCCTTACTTCGACATTGAGCTGTTGACTGCAACTCTGTGACTACCCAGCCAATTCTTTATGCGCTGAGTGGTCCATCCATAGAATCCACATGTCTCCTATTTAGAGACAAGGATGTGTGGGACAGTGTCAAATGCTTTGCATAAGTCCAGGTAGATGACATCAGTTGCTCTTCTCTTACCCATCAACGCTGTAACCCCATCATAGAATGCCAGGACGTGTCAGGCATGGTTTCCCCATAGTGAAGCTATATTGGCTGTCACCAGTCACCTCCTTACTTTCTTAACCTGATCTCAGGCAGTTTATAATCATCCTAGGCTACCTGCTTTTGCTTCTACTTGTCTAGGAGCTCCTTGTTCATCTGTGCAGGTCTCCTGGTGTTTCTGTGTGATTGTTGCAAAGAATTTTGCTGCCAATTTAATCTTTGGACATCCACATCCAATAATCTCTTTTGACCCAGGTGTGTAAGCAGGAGTCTCCTGTGAATACCTGCACAAAGTAGTGATTGAACCACTTGAAATACTGCCTTGTAAGTCATTGCAGTTTGTATCACTCAGAAGGATGAGAAAAAGAAGTGCTTCACTGTGTCTGGGTGTTCATGTGTCAGGAAAAGTGAATGCTGCTTCCTGACCCTGCAAGGCACATCAGGGAGATATTTTTGCTAGTCTCAAATTTTAGAAAGGGAGAGAGGCATTTTGTCCCTCCCTCCTCCTGACTCTGTGAGTAGAATTGTTGGGAAGACATGGTGAGAATAGTAGCCTCAATGTGCTTTCCTTAAAACAAGCAGGAAGTTAGAGATTCTTCATTGAATATTCACTTAGATTTGGTAAGGAGAAAGAAGGAAGAAGGGAAACTCCAGACTATCTTTTAGTGATGTGAAAGGTAAGTACTCTTGTGATATTATCTACATGGGATCTCTTGGATTCGGTTACTGGAAGTGGAGCTTTCCCTCTCTTAATTTTTCTTAATGTATACAGAATGAAGCACTGTCTTGCACTTTGATAGGGTACAAAGAATTAACAGAAACCCAAACCCCACCACTCATCTAGGATGTTAGCAAAATCCCATGTTTCTTTTCCTTGATTTTTCTTATCTTCCCTACTATGCTCTCTGCTTACTCTCTCCTTGTTTTATCCCATGCCGTCAGCAGCTGTATAAGATTCTCCTCTCTTGAGTTTAGTGGGGACCTTGATTGTTGAGCTTTGTCTTAAATCCTTCCCTGGTCCCTTGTCCACAGGGAGTAGAACCAATTTTTTTTCTTGCTTCCTGGCCCAGGCATGACTTCTGCACATTGGTAGACATTTGCTCTTGTGAAGGGTGGCGTCTCAACTTGCTCCTGTGTACATCACTGCAGCCTAGAGAGGCGAAACCTGCTGTGTTCCCTCTTCTTAGAAAATAAATCCCTTTTAGTGATAAAAAGCTGGCTTAGCTTGGAAACATCAGACTTTGATATACGTTGCAATTTGTTCCATCTTTGTCCTTACCTTTTCTAGCCACTTCCACAGACATTTATTTTGAAGATTTTCAGGTGAAACAAGTAGTGTGCAATTGCTTTAGAGAAGTTCTTTCTGTCTAAAATACTGGTTCTTCACTGCTGTTCTTAATCTTTCCTCACCAGTCTCAGCAGCTTTATTACAAAACTCTGCTGCCAAAATTTTACCGTTTACATGCTGGACCTTTGAGAAACAAGGGTGGAAGAGTCTTGGGCCTCTGCCTCTTCTGTCTACCAACTTGAGTACACACAGTCTTTTGTGTTTTATTGTCCCGTTCTTCAGGTGATTTCCCATTCAGTGCTTTGTTAACATCTTGACATCTTGCATTTGCTTCCATGTTCTACTTCATCATTTTTAGTGCAAATAGAGGTTATACAGTTTTTTAGCATTATTTAGTGAATGGTTTCAGTCAAGGATTTAGTCTGTTTATTCACAGCTGCTGTCATACCCCCAGGATCACATATTCAGACCCCCCTGATGCAGTTTGGCAGGGTGACTGGAGTGTGTATAGTGTCACGTTTCATTATATTAGGTTTCTAATCCATGTGATTAAGTTGTATACCTGCAAAGCCCTGATAACGTGCAAGTAGCCTCTCTCCAGTCCAGGTATTTAGAAATGCAGTGTGTTTCATGCACTTACTACCAGTGGCTTTTACTCTGGAGCTGAATAATTTGCTGTTAACAAATGGTGCAGATCAGCTTCCTCTGACAGCTTAAATTAAAGCACGGTGACACCTCACAGGAGGCAGCTAAATAATGAAATTAGGGCTTTATTTCACCAAATTAAGGCTTTAGTTCAGCAAATAAAGGTTTACAAGATTTATACACTCATTGAGTTTATTGTAATAGGATAGATATACCCCAGACCTCTGATGTCAATCCCCTAGGCAGCTGCAGGACACCATTTGCCTGACCTTATCCTTCTGTCTGCCTTGGATCTGAAGATCACCATGGAACAATGCACGTTCTGCTATCAGCTGCCTGTCAGCAGGGCTCAAGCTATATTTGGGTGTGTTGCTTCTAAACTGCTGCAGCAGTAGGTCTCCTTTCCACTAAAGAATCTCAATGATGAGAAACATCGTCACTGTGTTGGGCATAAATTAAGTCTTACTGTTCCCTTTTGTGCCAGGTTCTGAGCTGGCTGGTGGCTAGATGGACGCTGGTGGTTGTGAAGCAACAAGAGAGAAAAATCCCATGTTTGTGGGGAGGAGTCTTGAGACTCCAGAGTACTTTGTTCACTGGGAGCTGAATTTCTTCTTGCATGCCTAGACCATGTCTTTCTTTAACATCTTCAGGGAATGGTGTCCAGGCAGAACACTCACAGGTGGAACAGGCACACATGAGAGGCAGTAGGTGCCTGGAGCAGTGGGCTTTCTGGGGTCTTCACTGAGAGATCAAAGCCAGTACTAGGATCAGATAATGAGTACTTGGGTGAAGCTTGCTTTTGAGCCTGACTTGATGTCATGGCAACAGACAATAAATTTCCCTGCAACCCCATCTCTCCAGTTGTTAAATAGATTAATGATACAGATTTTCAACAGCATCTTTTAACATACAGTGATGAATGGTGTTTTAGCAGAGTATGAGTCACAGGACTATAAATGTATGGCTTTATTGGAGCCTGCACAGAACCATTACAGCAAAACCATCAGGGATGAGCTGAGGATCAGCATGATCTGTGATCAGCATTTCCATAGATCCATGAGTCCTTCCAGTGAGTTCCCCCACTGAAACTCTAATCTTTAAAAAATATAGGGGTGGGGAAGAGGTAAGGGATGTGTGAATGAGCATCTGTAATATGAATATTTTCTGAGCAGATTAGGTTGAGTGTGTCAATTTACTGGGCACTGAGAGAGAAAGTGCCTAAATAAATGCACCTGGTAGAAGGCATGATGACACATTACCCAAAAGCACAGCTTCTGATGTCATTTTATTTAAAGGCTTCATGTTTTTTCTCTTAAAGGCTTCATGTTTTTTCTCATTTCCACACACTGGCTTCTCATTTCTCTCTTCCCAATGTAATCTCAGCCACTCTTTCTATAACTTCTAGGGGTGTTTTTTGGTGGTGTTTTTTTTTTTTAGTTGATGTTTTGTTTCTTTGGGGGGTAATGTGTATGAAATCAGTGGTGTTTTAAATATCTGTAACATACAAAGTTTCCACAGAGTCAACAAATAGCTGCAGTTAAGAGAGATTCTGGGTGAAAGAAGTGAGAGCTTGAGCACGAGCTGCAGGTTGAAGACAGGGTTGCACTGAGGTTACAGTGAGGAAGGAAAGCTGGCTTCTTCTTCAGGGCATATGTCTCTGTTAGCAGAAGCAATAGACAGACCTGGAGGTGGCAACACTGATGCACAGCCACGCAGAGAGTTTGGTGTCAGAAAGAACCATTAGAGTAGCCTTTCAATGAGAGATGAGAATTTATGGCTTTGTGCTTGGGGAACTTTTTGGCAGCAATTTAGAAGATGTATGAGTGGAGAAACTAAAGCATTCAAAATTGAAGATGCTGAAGATTTAAATTCTTCTGCCAAGGCAAGTGTTAGTTCAGGTGAGATGGAGCTGGAAGGATTTAGGGTTCATGTTATTGTCCTCAGAATTTTTGAACAGGACTTTCATTGTTTGTCCTTTTTTTTTGTTTGTTTGCACGTTTAGTTTGTCTAACATCTTTCTCACCAGAAGTAAAGATACTTCAGATATGATCTTCGGTTCCTTCTTGGATTCTGGCACAGCTCAAGAGTGGCAGGGACTATATCTTCTGTCTCTGTCCTAAATGAGTCTCTCTCCCAGCTACATTCTCCTTACTGCTTAGCCTTCTAGCCTAGTCTTTCTGGCTGCTCCTGATGCACAGCTGAGAGACAGGATAGTGACAAAAAGTCAGGTAGCTTTCCCAGAAATAGCTTCCTCTCATTCTTTAAGGCCTCTGTGTGCAGACTGTGTGACACATTTGTGACCAAAGTGCAGAATCCAGCACTTGGCCTTGTTGAACCCCATAAAGCTGGCCTCTGCCCATCAATCCAGCCTGTCCAGGTCCCTCTGCAGAGCCATCCTGCCTTCCAGCAGATCGACACTCACACATAATTTGGTGTCACCTGCAAACTTACTGAGGGTGCACTCGATCCCCTCATCCAGATCATTAATGAAGATGTTAAATAAGACCAGCCCCAGCACCAAGCCCTGGGGAACACCACTTGTGACCTGCCTCCAGCTGGATTTAGCTCCATTCACCACAACTCTCTGGGCCCAGCTGTCCAGCCAGTTTTTAACCCAGCAAAGAGTATACCCATCTAACCCATGGGCGGCTAGTTTCTCTAGGAGGATGCTGTGGGGAACAGTGTTGAAGGCTTTACTGAAGTCCAGGTAGACAACATCTACAGCCTTCCCCTCATCCACTGAGCAGGTCACCTTGTCATAGAAGGAGATCAGATTGGTCAAACACAACCTGCCTCTCATAAACCCATGAGGACTGGGCCTGATCGCTGGTTGTCCTGCATGTGTTATGTGATGGTACTCAAGAGGATTTGTTCCATCACCTTCCCCAGCACTGGGGTGAGGCTGACAGGCCTGTAGTTCCCCAGGTCCTCCTTCCAGCCCTTCTTGTAGATGGGTGTCACATGTGCCAGCTTCCAGTCCAGCAGAACCACCCCGGTCAGCCAGGACTGTGGGTAAATAAGGGAAAGTGGCTTGGCAAGCACTTGTGCCAGCTCCCTCAGTACCCTTGGGTGAATCCAGACTCTCGACTTGTGCAGATCTAAATGGCTGAGCAGGTTGCTAACAAATTTCCCATGGACTGTGGGGACTTCATTCTGCTTCCCATCCCCATCTTCCCACTCAGAGGTCTGGGAATCAGGAGACCAACCAGTTTTACTACTAAAGACTTAGGTAAAAGAGGTATTAAGTACCTCTTTCCATGTCATCTTTCCATGTGGCTTGCACTGTTTGCATCTTTTCTCAGCACATGCCAAGTTCTGGACTAAAGTTCATTCCCAGATTTCTCAGCCAGAGTGAGCCCAGTCAGATTGCTCCTTAGCAGGATGACATCACCTCCCATTACATCTGAGTTTCAAAGTCAGGAAGGGGCACATATTCTCCCATTCTCTCTCTGTATGACCCTGAAGAGCTAGAGCTAGTTGCCCTTCGCACGAAGCCTCTCAGCAGCAATTTGTCTGCCTCTAAAAACCTGACAATCACGTCACTGCGTTCTCGTGCTCTGGCCAGTTAGTTTAGCTGCTGTAGGTCACTGAACAAATCCATTGACTGGATGGATTCCTGAGGTACAAAAACCATCAGGGGACACTCCACCACTACCCAGGCTCACTGGCACTGCAGCCTTTAAATCGATTACAGCCAACGCTCTCTCAAAGTCTCCAGAGAGCAAATGATGTGTAATCATCCTGCAAGGGTTAAGTTCCTGCTTGCTGAATTCACTGCTGCACACAGCTATGATTTTCACAAGGCACAGTTAGGCAGAGTAGCAGGGGGAGAACTACAGAGATCAATATGCATCACAGTCAGAGCATGATAAAGGCTTCAAACATGGGTCATTCCTCTGCTTTGCAGAGTACTGCAGCCCTCAGCAGCTGAGTCTGGGCCAGCACTGTTAGTGCTATCAAATAGGGAGAAAATGCAGGTGCTGGAAGTTCTTTTTTAAAAAAAACACAACCAAACAAACATCAGACCACCTCTGTACCTGTGCACTGCTTAGAGATTGAACTAACTTTGTAAAGCCCATGAGATTTTTCAGAAACACCTCAGTTCCTAACTTGTACTTGCATGATAAAGGCCATGGGGCAGGCTGCAGTACTTGCCTGACTGTTAGATTTCCTCTAAGTATTGTAAAGTGCTGGGTAATAACCTCACTCTATTGCCTGTGATTTGCACAGCACATCAGAAAGATGTCATTTAAAGCAAGCTGTGCCAAAAGAACTTAAGAATTTAGCCAAAGAGCTGTATATAAAACAAGATTAATCTCTGGCATAACTCACTGCTTCACCAGGCTGAAAAGATTACTGCCTTTTTCCATGCAAACTTGCCTGTGCACTGGGTGATGTAGGGAGGTCCTGCCAGCTGTGAAAAACCATGGCTTTAAAATAATAGCAGAGGGATAAGGGAAATAAAGGGGCAGTGTCAGTGCTCTCTCCATTTCCCTTTTAAACACAGGTACTTTGCAGGATAAAAGGGGGAAAGACTGTCATGCCAGGTAAAAGACTGGCTGGTCTTGCGCTCTAGAGCCAGGGGAAGGCCACCTCCTATGGGTTTTTTAATTCCATGATCATATATCAGTTCATTAATAATGAATAATAATAGACTCATATAATGAATATAAACTTAGTCCCCCATGTCACCTTCAGTGTGGCAAGGCTCCTTCCTAACCTTGGTGAGGGGCATGGTGAGGACAAACCATTCTGTTCTCCTGCAGCCACTCCAGTCTGGTCCCCAGGAGCATCCATACCCCAGTGAGGGATTTGTGTCACAGCACAGCTCTATCAGTCACACCACACCATCTCTGTGAGCCGCTGGCACTGCCAAGCCCCACCTGACACACTGCACATTTTTAGAACATTTTTTGTTTTGGACACTTGCACATTTATAGTTACAGATAGATTATACTTTGTGTTACTGTCCATACAAATGTCCTGTGTGGAGACAGGTTCTGAATGTTCAGAAGGACCTCAGAGCAGCTCAGTAGCCCTTTTGCTTTCTGTTCGGTGCATGGTGGGTGTCAATAACTACAGGAGAATCCTTGATTCTCTTCAATTTAGTGCAAAGCATTTTCTGCTGCCCTATATTGCTACATACCAGATTTTTATTTTTTTTTTTAACCAGTACAGATAAGCAGTGAAATTGGTATAACCATGGTCGTGCCAGCTCTTAAGATTTTATCACAGTTCTCCTAAGATGTTTTACGTGGAGCCTCAGGTCTTGGTTAAATCTAAAGACATAGCAATGTCAGCTAGTTTATAATTTGAATGACTTTTGCTTTACAGACCTACTGGAGGGAGAAAACAAAAATATGAACCTCAGCGTTCCCACACCAGAAGTTCTAAAATTTGTTCTAAATTTTTGTGACACTTCAATCCACCTTAGTGATGAGAAGGTAGAAAACAGGGGCTGATTTAGTCTTTTGGAACATTTGAGTTTGGCATTTCTCCAGACCTTCTGTTCTGTTCCTTTGGTATGTAAACAGTGCTTGCAAGTGAAAGATCCTCATGTGTTCATAGCAGCTGTAGCAGGTATTGGTAACACTCAGAGTGTAAGCTTTTGTTTGGGTAGAAACTGTACAGGAATAGATAGCGTGGGCATGTGGTTATTGATTACAGCCTGGTTTTGTCCTTCTGGAGTCACTGAGTTAAGCACCTGTCAGAGTTAAGCACGCAGTCTTCTGTGTCATGCCTTCATGGCTCAGATTCCGGACTCTGCTGAGTCAGCAGGGACTTTATCCAGGCAATAACTTCAGGGTTTTGTCCCTTACCTGTAATTAAGTCTCTTCCTTTCAGGCACCAAATTTTTTTTCTTAAACCTATTTAAACAATTACTGTTTGTAACCTTTCTTCACAGGAGTGTTTGCATTTGGACTGTTTGCCACTGACATATTTGTAAACGCTGGGCAGGTTGTGACTGGGAACTTGGCTCCCTACTTCCTGACTGTCTGTAAACCCAACTACACCGGCAACGACTGTCGGGCCCACCACCAGTTCATCAACAACGGCAACATCTGCACTGGGGACGTGGAGGTGATTGAAAAGGCAAGGAGGTCCTTTCCATCCAAACATGCTGCTTTGAGCATTTACTCAGCTTTATATGCCACGGTGAGTGCCAGCAATGGCTGCTGACTTGAGGGGTTTCTGTACGTGTGTCTGGATGGGGCCACTTTTCTTACAATGTTTTTTTTTAAGAAAGAGGGTTGTTTTGGGGAGAGTATTCATCTTTATCTTTAGGGGAAACTCTCCTTCTTTCTCTGTTTTACCAGTCCAAGTACAAGCAAATAGAATGTGTGATGTGGAGGCATGAGGTCCTAATCTTGTCTTTGCTGCTGATTTACTCAGAGGCCTTTGTGTGTGCAGTCAGTCTCTTCTCCCTGCACCTGTCTTATGAACATGAAAGAACTTGATGCTTAAATGGCTCCTGGGTCACTACAGTTTCTTTTGTTGACTTGCCATGGGTTGTTAGGCATATAAAATGTAAGTTCTCCCATTTCAGTGGGAGGCTGAACTAGGCTGGATTCTTTTTGCTTCTCTTGTTTAGGACCTGAATTCACCATGCAGAGCAGGCTGTAATAAAATTCAGGGTCAGAATTTTGCTATGGTCATAGAGAAGCAAACTCCAGTTAACATCTTGATGAGGTAACACTGCTAAACTCTCAGGAAGAAAATGATCTTTTTTTGAAAGTCTAGTGGAACAAATCAGTTGTTTCTTTGTGTTCTCTGGCTAAAGTTTCTGTAATGTTTGGAGGTGACTCACAAAGCTTAGTCACAAAGTAGAAATCTTGGTGGTTCTGCCATTAAGATCTAGGGACTTAACCTTGCTCTGATCTCAAAATGACTTAACTAGGTCTTATTTCCCCAAAAATAGCTTGACTTAAATGAGTGGCAGAGCCTGTCTGTAGGTCATCAGCATTTGAGAAAAGTCTTGAACTTATTAATGACAGGGTATTTACTGTTTTACCCTGATCTTGGTAGCAGATTAATAAAACATCACATTATTACTATAAAATGGAGAGGCTACCCACTGTTTGCTCTGAAAGTTGCACAAGTAATGACAAGTGATATAAATTGGTAACTCCTTTGATAAGGATTTGTTGGGAAGCCTTTGGAGAGCCCAGAAGGTTTTCCATGCATTACTTCTGAACAGTAAGCAATGATGTGTGAAAAGCAGTTCCAAATGAACTCAGCATTTTCATAGCAGGTTTTTTTTGTTGTGATAAACTCTTAGATGGAAGCTCCAGGATTAAGCTTGGTCCAAGTTCTGCCCTAATCTAGTTTCATCCTCCCTTGTTTCCTAGGAAGGCACGTTTTCTACAAACAGTCTGATTTCTACACCTGAGGGGGAATACTGCTTTTTCTTTCTGAGCTTAAGTCCCTGGTAGTTCAGTGCTTCTGAGCCACAGTCTTTCAAAAGTACCTGCTATGGGCCTGCACATCTCCCACATAGGCAGGTACCAGGTGCAGCCAGGACACAGAGTTATTTCTGAGTCACAAGGTCATAAAAGTCTGCCCTTAAGGCATCCCAGCCTTCAGTCAAATTTTAGCCCACTCTCTGCCTGAAGACACCCTCTAGCACTACAGGCATTGTCACTTGTCTTTTCTCTGCCTGTCATCTGGGATTAACATGATCATTACAGAAAAATTGCAGTGCTCAGATCTCACTTTGATTAATAACTGTGCTGTGTGCGATTGTTTGAGAACTGTCTTGTTGATTCTAATAAGTTTGGTAATGTGGGCTGCTAAACATAAACCACAGGGTATTTGGTTAGAAATAGCTGTGTTTTGCATAAAGCTGAAGATTTGAGCCACCAAATCCAAACGGTTTGAATGTGAGGGTGCAGGAGAGTGGAATCAGCACAGACATCGTCTTTGATCACCAACATGTCTGTTGAGACCTGGGAGTCTCCCATTACTGAACTTTGAGCATCCTCTTGCAGACATCTCTGTACTGATTTGTTTGTTAGTCTGCTAGTGACAGTACTCCTACTGTGGTTGGTTTGGCTCTGTTTTCTTTGGTTCACTTATTTTATAATCTGGGGTTTATGTTTAATTAACTAGGCTTTTTCTTGTCACCTGTCAAAGAAGATGAGAAGAACCAAAATCATCGCTTTTGTGAGCAGTGAAAGCAGTGAGGCTCTCACATGCCTGAAGTAGGGGAAAGAGAAAACAGCCAGCAGTCTTGGCTTCCCTACTTGCACAAAAATTATCACGGTGCCTAATGAAGTTTTATTAGTCTTCACAAAGTATGGCAGGAAGAGATAGCAGTCACTGTACAGAGTACATGCTGCTGTACAGTTAGAAACACCTGCTTCCTAAATGCCATTCCCAAGAGGAAATGACAGGTGAGAAATACTCCTTTATTCATTAACAGTGCTGGTAAAAAACCAAAAAATGAATGATGTGTTGCATATGAGTATCCCAGTTACATCATCTTTAAGCAAGTTACTTCATGCACTTCTGAGGAAGGTCATGAAGGAATAAATGACAAGGGTGTAGTAGTGTTTAACCACAGCATGGAAAATTAAAGTATTTCACTGGCACAACTGCAGGACCACTTGCTGTGGAGAGAAGGAAGGTCCTTGCTGATCCTTCTCTTTGCCTCTGGAGTGAAAGTAAGGAGAATTGTTTCACAGTCACAACAGGGTGTCTCTGGTTGAAAGATACAGATAATCACTTACACTGACTGCAGTGTTTTAAGAATTCTTCAGCTAAGCTTTTCCCTAGCAGCATCCACAAGTCACCTCCATCTGGCTAGAAGACTCTACCTCATGATGCTGGATCATGACCTGGCAGTTGTCATTTACACCTGGGTGTGTTGCTTATTGACTAGATTGGAATGATACAATATACCTGGAGATGAAACTTGCAACATTTGGGAAATCTTGAGTAGCAGAGAACACTAGAGCAAATTCCATCTGCAATCCAGGTCACTGTGACCACGCCAACAATTTATTTAATTTCTGCATTAACATCTGCCAGACCAATCAGTGAAATTCAAGGCTCTTTGAGCAGCTGCCCTGCGCATCTACAGGACTGCATCATGTTCTACAACACACACCACTGTCAAAAGCTCTGCTTCTCTCTTACTGTAGAAATCTTTGTGGTAAAAGATTGTCTGTAAAAAGTCTGTAGGACACAGAATTTTCCAGTATTGGTATGAAAATGAGAACTATCATAAATTTCCCCACTTCCCAAAGGACAAGACAGACTTCATCCACTCTGCCTCTCTCATCATAAATACAACATACATTCTAAATATATGCAAGCATATATCTGAGTGCATATCTATATCATCTATGTCTATCTATATATGTGTGTATGTCTATTTTAAACTTGCAAGCAAAAAAGCCTCCTTGACTGCCTATACTTCTGTTTGTCTAAAAAGATGGGATGAATGCTACTATCACACATTGCACATGGCTAAATACACTACTTGACTGTACTGATAAGAGCACAGCAAAGGAGCTGAACAGATAATTTATACAGTTAAATCATAGGAAGCTTATTTTTTAATACGATTTATTCTAGTTTGTTCACATCTTTTTATATTCACTTCTCTGCTTCCTCTCCCACCCATCAAGTAACATTGACATTTAGAATTTTGTAAGTAAATGTGCTCTATAAATAGCATTGTGGGAAATTTTTAAAAAAGCAGAGCTGCTATGTGTAGGAAATAAAATGTAGCTGACTCTCACTGAGAATTTTGGGCTTTCTTACAAGGCTTTGAAAGTATGCTGTAAGTGGAAGGGTAAACATATTGTAAGAATCTTTAAAAGACAGGTTGGCTTTAGGAATCAGGACAATAAAGATCAAACTGCAGTGATCAAGAAGTCCGACCAGAATGGAGAAGCTCTCCCAGTTATTTCTGAGCTCAGTGTGTGATTTATAGACCAACTGGTGCATATATTCTAGGAAAACAGTTTGTCTTGTTTTATACCCCCTCATGAGGGTTCAACAGATTTCCTTTGGCAATCTGTTCACATGGTTAATTACCCTCATTTCTAAAAGTGGTCTCGTTACTACAAGTTTACATTTTCCTGCTGAGATGTGTGAAACTTCAAATACATTAGATACTTCCCATCTGTAATAAGGAGAACTCTCCCATGTGGGTAACCCAAAGGCCTTGCTTCATCTCATCCTGGTAAGAAAACAAGCACTCGTGGGTTATTCTCTGTAGGTAAGGTTTTTAGTTGTTCCAGCAGGACTGCACAGTTGTGTTAAAGAGCTGATGTTTTTCCTTCAGATGTTGTAAACCTGTAGTGCTTTGGGGGGAATGGGAAAGAATCCAGCTCCCTGTTGCTGTTTTGACTTGACTTGTGCTAAAAAAAACCCTAGTAAAATACCGAGGATGAAAAGGTGGGCAGTAATTATTCACAGTGGCACTTCAATGATTTTTTTCTTTTGTTTCTGAAGAAGAACCTTAAGGTGAGTTTTGGCGACAGGTGCTGTTCAACACACCAGCAAAGACTGGGGCAAGATTGCCACCTAGTGCTCAGCTGGCAGCTCTCATGTCAAGGCCTGTGCTGCTGCGGGCAGTACGTTGGGAAAAGACAGCGAGCAGGAACCTCTCGAGTAGCTTGGCCCTGTTCCCAGTGCGGTTACACACCTCAGTGTTCCAGTTCATAAAGTGAATTCACCTTTAAATGATGAATTGAAGCACATTCACCACACTCAAGGACAGAAAACTTCACTTCCCTAGGCAGAGATCTGGCCAGGAGATATGATTTTGCCTCGGTACACGCCCAAAAGCAGTCGGATCTGCCTGTCCTTGGTCAGTATCTCTGGGCTGTCTAGTGTCCCTTCCAAGGGATGCTGTGTCCCTTCCCTCATTCTAGAGTTGTGTATGTAATGAGTTTAGGGCTAAGATTTTTAACACCAGCCAGTAAGGAAAAGTCAGCTGTAGGGCCTGGTCAGGGAGAAGGGACAAGAAAGATGGGCAAGCAGAAAGTTAAGAGTAAAAAATACCCATGATGCAGCAGAATAAATGACTATATTAAAGACAATGAACAGAAGGACCTTGATAATGGATATGATCTCTGTTTCTTGATCTCAAAACTGTGTGCCAGGCCATGATGACTTCTGTGTTACCTGGGTCATGAAGAAAGGAACAGGCATTAAAATATAGTCAAATAATTGCTCACAGCTGCCAAACAAATCATGGACTGTGAAGCAAGCTGAGCTGGTAGTTGCAAGTGCAAGCACCAAGTCAAACCCCCACAGACTTCCTTCAGCACAGGCACAGGGAAAAACCCCTCACCCTAGCCAAGCCATTGTAGCCTTGGCCAGAGAAGGGCAGTGGGAGGCAGTGTGGTGTCTTCAGCTGCTGCAGCAGTGACAACACTCTGGGTCCCTACCACCTTGTAGAGTCTTGCTCTGATTTCAGTGCCATCCGTGGCAGAGTGCTCAGCAGTGTCTGACCCCGGAAATTAAGTCATCTCAGAGAGAGATGAGGTTTGTATGGGAGGCAGTGTGTCATCTGGAGACATTTCTGGCAAATGTATTTGATGTATTTGCTTATCAAAGCTGTGGAAATCATGGAGGCATCCATACTTCTTGCTGAAAAGGATTTTATTGAATTGTTTTGCCATCAGTCTTGCTTTGCTTGATCTTCAGGATCTTATTAATGTTTATAAATGTCTATAAATATCTCAAGTGTGGGACACAGGAGGAAATAGCCAGCCCCTTTTCAGTGGTCTGTGGGGACAGGACAAGGGGCAATGGCTGCAAGTTGGAGCATAGGAAGTTCCACACCAACATGGGGAAGAACTTTTACACAGTGAGGGTGACAGAGCCTGGGACAGGCTGCCCAGGGAGGTGGTGGAGTCTCCTTCTCTGGAGATATTCAAGACCTGTCTGGATGCCTGTCTGTGCTGTATAAGCTGGGGAGCTGCTTTGGCAGGGGGGTTGGACCTGATGATCCCTGAAGGCCCCTTCCAATCCCTACAGTTCTGTGATTCTGTGAGTATAAACATAAATTCTTGACTCCCTCTGCCAACATTCAGACATGCACATTCAGAGTCAGTGTTTGCTAGTACATGAGCAAGGACATGCACAAATTGGGAAGTCACTAGAACTAAGCCTGTACGTACCAGCTCAGAAAATGTCCATTGTGTAAATGCAGCTGAGATATTTGACATACTGAAACAGTATTTAACAGGTTTTTGTTTTGCTCTCAGTTTTGTTCTTGGCTTTGTTCTCTTGAAAGTGTTCTCTGAATTACCTTAAACCTCTTCCTCCATTTCCCAGTGCATATTTTTATTAATGAATCATGAGTTTTGTCACATCCTTGCCGACTGTGGTTCTGTCCAGGTGGAAAAAGATGCATTTCTGACGACCCTTTTCATTTTTGGCTTTCATCTTTGTTTCAGATGTACATCACAAGCACAATTAAAACAAAGAGTAGCAGGCTAGCCAAGCCAGTGCTGTGCCTGGGTACCCTGTGTGCTGCGTTCCTCACCGGGCTAAACCGAGTTTCCGAGTATCGAAACCACTGTTCAGACGTGATCGCAGGCTTCATCCTGGGGAGTGCTGTAGCTTTGTTTCTGGTAAGCCCATCGGTCCTTCCACATTCCTATCAAAAATACCTCTGCTAAAAAAAAAAAATTAAAAACTAACATTCTTTTGTGGCCTAGTGTAGCTGATGAATCTGGTTGCTGAGAACTAATTCTGGTCCCATCTAATTAAAGGTATCATCGGAGAAAATCCTAAAGTGAAATCAGGTTGATACTAATTAATAAGGCTAATACAATTGCATTTGTGTATTGAGTATATTTCGAGATTATTTTGATTACTGTACATGTTTTCATTTGACCTGTCCTGGAAAATGCTTTAAAGATGGTGTAGATTTCAATTAATGTCAAAAAGGTGGCATGCTTGAGACTTCTCCTCTGACACGCTTGTGTTGCAGAACCACACTATCTGTCTGGTATCTGGCAGAAAGGTGGGATATGGCATGTGGTGTGGAGCTCTCAGCAGTGGTCCTGGTTCCCCACTTTGTTTCAGATGTGCAAACTCCCTGAGAGACAAGACTCTCTCCTTCTGCAGCATTTGGAGTTGAGCTGAAATTGTTCACCATCTCACAGGATAAAATGAGTATTTGAAGTATTACAGTTAGTATTAAAATGTGTCAAAGGCCTTCCACAGAATCTGGGAACAGCATCTTTCTGGACATCAAATGTTATGTGCTCCTACATTGTCAGTGGGGTTTAAGTGTTCCATTTGATGAGGGGTCTCTCACTGAGGATTTACCCTCTCAGCATTCAAGGCAGTTCCCATTATTACCAAGAAGTGTACCTGGCTCCATAATTAAAATATGCTTCAAAACTATCCACTGCACAGCAAAGGGGACTTTATCCCTGCTATCAGGAGGGTTAGGCTTCTCTTCTGTCCTTCGCCATGAAACCTTCACGTACCATTTATTCCTGAGTTCCCTTTAAATAAAATTATGTCTGCAACCTCTGACCTGAATCTCCTTGGCTTTAATGTAATTTGTCTGATACCCACAAGGAAAGGCAGTTTAATTCTACCTTGTGCAATTAAAGAGGCAATCACCCCATTTAACTGGTCAGGACAATCTGTGTTCTCCTTGTGTCTGTTTATAGCAGTGACAGCCAGCTCCCAGACACATCTGTCCCTGCAGACCTTCTGCCACGCTGCAGATGTCTTGAGCCCAGTTGCAGAGTGGTGGAAGGGGGTTTCTCTGGAGCTTGGAGTGGAGAGGTGCTCTGAGATTCTTGCTGCCAGCACAAGACTCACCCAGGCCACACCCTGTTCCATGCTCAGGTCTGAAGAGCAGCAAAGAGCCAGCAAGGATCTGGTTGCAGGAATCACTCTGACAGTAGATGTGACAGCACCCATCCTTTTTTTCTACATGTTCACAAGCCCCAACCTGCCAGATGTGTTTGTGCTTAATAGCATCACCATGTAGGTGCAGTAAGTCTGGTCATGCACAGGGAAGGGCTGGTAGGATAAATACCACAGCAGTTGTTCTGGAAGTATGCAGGAATAGTGCTAAATGAACTTGATGCCACCCAGATGTGAGGGATATTCAGCCATCCAATGAGCTCTTTTCACTGTTTGGAAATGATCAGAATCTGATGGGAATATTTGTCCAATAAAATGTATCATCAGTGTAGTCCATGGTTCTATGAGGATAAAGTAGACATTGGAGTCTCTGCTGTGTGAAATCTAAAAAGGCTGAGAATGGTTAATCACCTCAGATTAGAGGCCAGATTAACCTGTTTACCAAGGTACTCCACCATGCCCCACCATGTCAGTAACTGCGCTGTAGCCCCAGGCTGAGGCAGATGATGGCTTGGACAAAAAAAACCAGGTAAAGTTCTTTGAAACACTGGCAGCTGTGAGACCCATCATGGTAATTCCCATAAGTTTTTCCTGGGGACAGAATGTGCTGACCTCACTTGGGTGTTTTTTTCTGCATTACACAGGGGATATGTGTTGTCCATAACTTTAGAGGCACTCATGGAGCTCCTTCTAAACCGAAGCCTGAAGACCCACGAGGAATGCCACTAATGGCTTTTCCAAGAGTGGAAAGTCCTCTGGAGACACTGAGTGCGCAGGTACCATAAATCCTTTCAATCAGACCATCATCAAGCACATTTTCCATTATGGCAGAGGGAAAACTAGCTGTGAATTTGCTAGGGAGACTTTGTTTCAGGGCATCTATCCCTTAAACTACCAAACACCATAGATCATCTTCCCTTGTGCAGAGCAGTAGGATTTCACATGTGCCTGGATACTGTTTGATAGAAATACCCTTTTGCTTAGAACAATAGAAAACTGAGAAAAAAAAAGTAAAGATAATTCCATCTAACTGCGCTTAGAAATGCTTTTGGGACGTCTTAAGGATTTACTTGTGACATTCACAATCCTGAGGATAAATTATACTGTCCAGAAAAATATTACAGAGATTAGGTTTTTATCCTTATTACTGCTCAGTATTTTCTATAAGATGATGAAATCCTGGGTTTTATATCTAAATCATCACAAGAGAAGATAATAGCATTCTCTCAAGTTTACAGAAAACAGGCTGGTGGGACCATCAACATTGATGGGCTTCTGTTAAACTACTAACTTCACATGGCTTATGTTAGCATAAGTGAATCATTTCCCAGACCTTTCAAAACAGACAAGCAAATGACATCTGCCAAGAATTTCTGTGAATGACAAGAAGCTGTAGTTTATCAGTTATCTGAAGTAAGCTGGTGTCATTTATTTTATATTTGTCATGCCTGTGCACATGGGATGTGTCAGGATCAGCAGTAACTTTTGTTAAACCTTTCAACAAATAAATAAAAATAGGATTGAAAAAAGGAAAAGACACTGTTTCTAATGCGTGGACATATTTTGCTTAATTGAAAAGTCACTTTTAATTAGGCAAAAGTTTGCTGGAAAACTTTCAACTAAAACTGCAGAACTGTGTGCATTAACTGTTTTCTTGATGGGCTTGCAGTCCAGAAACTAATGCTACTTGTATATCCACACTGCACTGTGTATGACAGAAGGGCTGGACAGGTTTAAATATTCATAGACACTGAGAAGAATATTGTCCAGCAAGCTATTTATAGCTTTCTAGACTGTGGAAGTGCAGGCCGGGACTAGGCCTTATCTGTCAATGTCTATTATAATCAAGGTATTTTCCTCTGATTGAGGGCATCAGCCTCTAAATGACCATACATGTACCATGCAGGAGCAGGCTGGCAAAAAAAAAGTGATCCAATTCTGAAGCTATTGTAAACAAGTTGAAAGTGGCTGCTCTTTACTTTTTCTTTGGACATAGGAGGTGCAGCATCCTCTCTGCAGTTTCTGCATCCATTCCCACTCTTGTTCTGCCTTGCACCCACACAAGCCCTGCAGATGCAGCATGATCCGAGGACAATTCAGTACAGCCACTGAAGTCTTGGACATTGGCTTCCCAAAAGGACACTGTTCAACACTGTTCCCACCTAAAGAGGACTTCTGTGTTGTGTATCTGTGACTGTATGAGTTTTGGCATAATGATCCCATCTGTGTATGGTCTGAAGCTCTTACTGTTTCCTAGGATCAAACAGGGTAGGATCTACGTGCACACATCACGTGAAGCCCAACTGTGCTCTTCCAGGCTCTTCATAACTTGAGAACAGAACCACATATTAGTTACACAAGCATAGGAAGTGCTTGAGCCTGTCCTGACGTGTCCCTCCAGACAGGGCCTGGCCTGTCTCCTAAGTCCCTGCTGAAGGAGCAGCCCCTTGTTTCTCAAGGCTGTTGGGGATAGTGTTCCCAGCCCAGGAGCAGGGCTTGACTTCAGCATTTCCCACCATCAGCTCAGGATAGGTGGCAGCCTGTATTTTAGAGTCCTACATGAGCCAGGCAACAGATTTTGTTAGTGAAGGTTTTTCTCATTCCTTTTACACCCTGGGATATGTAAATGCCAAGATGTATACAAATGTTCATATGTTTGCCTTTTCCTCTTTGCAGAATCACTCTGCCTCTATGACTGAAGTAACCTGAGATGGAAGATTGGCAACAGAAGCTATTTTTTATTACCCTCCAGTACAGTACTCCAAGACACACAGTTACTAAACGTCTAACTGTGATGACCAGTATTATGTTATGTCTAGTTAGAGGCTAATGTTTTGTACTTTTTTTGTATGAGGAAGTGATGTAGCTTGCCCTGATTTTTTGTCAGCTTTAATATTATTATGCCAGACTTTAAAAGCAAAATGGAAAAAGAACAAAAAAACCATTTTCTTGTTTAAAGTGTGCACTGAGGAACTAAATTTATGGAATTGTTGATGTTGTTATGTGATATTTGTACACGATTTTTTTTTTCATTTTTGAATTTATATATCTTGGGGGGAAAAAATCACTTTTACCTTTTCTTACCATGAGAAGTGCTTCTACCAGTGGGTCGGGTTCTGATCTGAGTAAGCTCAGCATAGATCTGAAGTAACTGCATATATTGGACTGAGATTAAAATAATGGTGATCAAGAATCTAACCTAAATTATACTATCGACAAGTTATAAGCATCCATCCTTGATTCAGTGAGCTACTCAAGCACTCCTTAGCATTACGGACTTCAGTGAGCCATCCAGTTTGCAGACTGCTTGGCAGACCTGAAGTACATCCTTAAGCAGCTTACTGAATCAAAGCCTGATTGTTCTGGTGTGGGTGATTGTGCTAGTTATTGAAGAATAACTAAAACAATGTACGCAGTCTGCAGTATAGACAATAGACAGACTGGACATGAGAAGTTATAGTAGTAGCTGATAGCATGTGAGCTGACTATATCATCTCCCTAGATCTCCGTTCCTCCCTGAGGCCCAGCTAAAGCTCCCAGTGAAACCTGGCTTCAGGAATTGACTATGGGGATATACAGCCACCACTGTGGAGCTGAGGCTGTGCTCTAAGTGTTTCATAATTTCATCATAGATATGTGGGGTAACTAGTAACGCTGGTGCAAAGGAAAAGTGACACCACTTCTTCAGAGGGGTGGTGTTACTCCTCGTGCTGATTGGCAGAACCAAGAAGTTGATTTTACCCCCACAGTGTTGTTTTTCACTGAGGGGCTTTGGCAAGTCAAAAAAAGGAAAGTAGAGAAAAAAAACTATAAAACCAAAACTGACAGTAGCAGTCTGCATTTCTGTAAATTCTGCCGTACAGAATTTATATCAAAACCTGCTATTTTACAATTTAACGACTTTGTTTAAGGAATAAAATGATGGTTAAGTGGGGTGGGGAGAAGAACAAAACTGAGCCCGTTTACAATGGCTAGAATTGGGGCAAAGGCTTCATTACATGACTTTTCACTGTTTCTAGGATTTTCCTGCATCTCATTCTTCTAGCATGGTGATAACTGCTGTATGTCTCCTTTAAAGAATGGAGCCTCTGTCTGTACTTTTACTGGAATGTTTACCTCACATTTCCATGTTGGTTCTTCTTGGCTTTTTTTGTATATTTTTTCCAAAACAAATGCAAAAAAAAATTATCAAAAAAACAAACTGCGTAGCCTGGTCTCTCTCATTTGCCAGTGACACAAAAAATGGGATGTCTGATTGTATCTGGTCTTGTGGTGTTTTTTCCAGCTTGGTATTTTCTTCTGACTCTGCTTTTGTCTGCTTCAGCCTTAGGAACATAAGGACCAGGCTTGGGCTTTCTGTGACCATGTGGAACCATCAATAGTGTTCTAGGTCACTCACAACAACTTTGATCCAAATTCCACAGGAGAAATTTTTGCTGAGTAAATTTGGCTGTGGAACTGGTCCTTTTTCTGCTGTGTTAGGAAAGGAGCTGTGTTAGGAAAGCTTATCAGCACTGCATGCTGATCTATTCAGGATGCCAAATCAGCAGCACCTAAGTCCATTCATCCTGAAAAGGGTTAGCAGAGAATTGAATATGAAGATAAAACCTTTATATTCTGTAGCCTATATTTTGCATCTGTGGACCCTGGGGTTGTGTTCCTCCCCACTGTGCTGCTACTACAACACAAATCTTGGTATTCTCTGTGAATAGCTTACACACAACTGGTAGTGACATTGTACTCCCCTGCTTACCCTCTGGCATGATGGCACAAGCAGTCTTTCTAAAAGCAGAAGATGTGGGTTTGCGTTCTTTCCTCAAATTCCCAAGTTGAAGGAGGATTTGAATCTCAATTATCCACTTCTTGAAGGAGCTTTACACTTCCAGTTGCAGTGCAGCATGGTCAGAGTAACTTCTTTTCTTTGAAATAAGCAAGCGTAGGTTCTCTGACATGGTGCATAGGCATGCCTACAGCCAGGCAGGGTCTGCAGGTAGCTGCAGATCATCAGGGCAGGTATGCCTGTTTCCAAGTGCCTAAGATTTGGCTGGCTGGTTAGGTGAAGTTAGACCTATCACACACATTCACTGCATATCCTTTTGGCAAGCTCTGTGTTTGCTACCATATTAGATTTATGGTACCCTTGGCCTTTTCCAGGAAGTCTAAACCTAATAGCAAAACCTAATTTGCTTTCTCCAGGTACCTATGCCTTCAGGATCAGTGTGTGTCTACCTCCTGGAATCTGTGATCTGGTGAAAAATCAGTCTTTAGGTAGCCTTTGGATTTAATTTTTTTTTTCGTTTGTGTTCTGAGGCACATTATTCTCAACATGCTGTGAACAGTGAGCTTAGACAGCCAACACTGACTTCTGTAGTCCAGTGTTATGACAAACAATGTAAAATAAACATGTTGCAGTTGGATTATATCTTAAGAGGGTTTTATGGCCCTTGGGCTGTGTGTGCTTTCATAGAATCAGAGAAAGGGTTGGGTTGGAAGGTACCTCAAAGCCCATCTAGTTCCAACCCCCCTGCCATGGGTAGGGACACCTCCACTAGCCCAGACAGCCCAAAGCCCCATCCATCCTGGCCCTGAACACTGCCAGGGAGGGGGCAGACACAGCTTCTCTGGGCACACTGTGCCAGGGCCTCACTGCCCTCACAGGGAAGAATTTCTTCCTAATAACTAAGCTAAACCTCCACTCCTTTGGCTCAAGTCCATTACCCCTTGTCCTGTCACTACACACCCTTGTAGAAAGTCCTTCTCCATCTTACCTGTAAACCCCTTTTATATATTGTTAGGCCTTTGTATTTTCCCCTGGAGCCTCCTCCAAGCTGAACATACCCAACTCTCAGCCTGTCTTCACAGGTGAGGTGCTCCAGCCCTCTGATCTTTGAGGCCTTGTCTGGACTCAGTCCAACAGCTCCATGTCTTTCTTGTGTTCACACTCTTCAGGAATGAGCCTGGCAGCTCACAGTGAGACTGGCAGCAGTGCCTGACACCCTGTTCGGGGGGTTGTGTGAAGCCTCTGCAATGTGACTTTCAGGGTCAGTACAACCTGCCCAGTCTTATTTGACTACCTGTATGGACAGAAAGTTGTCACTGCATCAAAAACAGTTGTTCACCCTCCCCCAAACTTGAAGATGCTGACTGCTGGTGCAGGGCAGCCTCTCTCACACAGTAGGTTGCGCACTGGTAGAAGCCTCTTTGTAGGGCTCCACAGCTTTCTGACTTCATGCCTGCCACGCAGTCTCTGTTAAAAGATACCCTCGCTTCACCTGGCTACTTTGCACTTTCTGATCTTTGCTACTGGCTATGCCTAAAGCAGATGAATATCAGCCCTCTTGCAAATGCATGGGTGGGGCTTGTTTTATCTATAATTGGATTAAATGGATATTAGGTAATTTTGAAAGCCCAAGGATTTAAAAAAAAATAAACAACAAACCAAAACACAATCATTTAAGCACCTAGAAGACTGAGCCCTTCCATGGCACAGGTGTTTTATGCAAGACTTTGATCAGACATGCAAAGCAGATGTGCTTTTCCAGCTTGTTTCCAGTTAGAAGCTCCACATCTCAAACACCATGTCTGATCATTCCCTTGTATGTTAGTCCTGCAGCTTCTTGCACAGGTCTGCTGATGGAAGTAGAACTTGACCTCTGAGGGACCAAAGTATCTGAGGTTCGGGAAATGGCAATTTGAGGCAACTTGGACACAGCAAAATGGGTGAGGCTGTTGCCACACTTTCTCTCCTATCCTCTCACTTTCGTGTCTTTTTTCACTCTCTCTCCTGATGGCATTACATGAACTAGGAAAGTTGCATAATGGTTACTAAGAGGAAACTAGGAGGGGAAATACCTGGGGGCATTGGTTGACTACAGGCTGAACATGAGCCAGCAGTGTGCCCAGGAAAGCCAATGGCATCCTGGCTTGTATCAGAAATAATGTGACCAGTAGGTCTGGGGAGGTGATTGTGCCCCTGGACTTGGCATTGGTGAGGCCGTACCTCAAGTGCTGTGTCCAGTTCTGGGCTCCTCACCATAAGAAGGACACTGAGGTCCTGGAGCGAGTCCAGAGAAGGGCAGCCAGGCTGGTGAAGGGGCTGGAGGGCAAATCCTATGAGGAGCCGCTGAGGGAGCTGGGGATGTTTAGCCTGGAGAAGAGGAGGCTCAGGGGAGACCTTATCACCACCTACACCTACCTGACAGGAGGTTGTAGAGAGGTGGGTGATGGTCTCTTCAGCCAGGGGACAGGACAAGGGGAAATGGCACAAAGCTGTGCCAGGGTAGGGTCAGATTAGATGTTAGGGAAAAGTTCTTCCCTGAAAGAGTTGTCAGGGCCTGTAACAGGCTGCCCAGGGAGGGGGTTGAGTCACCATCTCTGGATGTGTTTAAAAAAAGGACAGATGAGGTACTTAGGGATATGGTGTAGCTTAGGATGGGAATGGTTGGACTTGGTGATCTTAAAGGTCTTTTCCAACCTCGTGATTCTGTGAATACCTCTCTTTTGATGGAAAGCAGGAGAGAATTTTAAAAAAAAACACTTCCAGCTCCTCACTCCCAAACAGCCTCTGAAGCAGACAAGATGGCATAGATTTATCTATTCCACACTGTTTTCCCCACAAGCTACAGGGAAGGGATTCAATAACAGTCAGCCTTCCACAGTGGCCAAACATCCCCAGTTCCCTCATGTTCACCCTGCAGTGGCACACGCAGTAGTACACTGAAGCTATTCCATAATTCCCCAGGACCCAGAAGGAGAAAAGAATGGGTTTTTTAAATTTCTTCAGAGCTACAAGAAGAAAGCAGAACTTGAGGACTTCACCAAGTAACAAAACCACTCACTGTAACACAGGGAACCAGCAGTTTCTAAGCATGCTGAGGGGAAGGGGGAAGGGGGAAGGGGGAAGGGGGAAGGGGGAAGGGGGAAGGGGGAAGGGGGAAGGGGGAAGGGGAAGGGGAAGGGGAAGGGGAAGGGGAAGGGGGAGGGGAAGGGGGAAGATGCTGGCTTACCTCCCCTTTTCTTCCCGAGGTGTGCCAGCCTTTGTGGCCAGGTCGCACTGGCAAAAGCCCATTACACAGTTCAGAATCAAAGAAATTTACAAGGTGCAGGAAGAAGCTGGGGCCTTGTTTTCCCCCATTTATCCCCACCGGACCCTGTAACTTCTGGGCAGCACAGTAAAGGCCAAAATGTATACATTGGTACTGTCACTGACCACACTGCATCCCTGTTTCACAGGGAGCACTTCTGGTTTTTTTCACATGTGATATACAGAAACAATGAAACCTGAAGACAGTAAATGAACTTTTATTAGTGATACTTATATATTTTGTTGATACCACAATCAAGGGGCTCTGCTTCTGCTCTGTAGTCCTGCCTCAAGAACACAAGCAAAGCAAAGCAATGCTTCATGGTGCAACTCACTGCTTCCAGATAATCTTCAGGTTTGGGGGTAGTTCTGCAGCACAAAGTTCATCAAACTTGGACATATCCTTCACAGGAGTGCTATAGAAATTCAAGACATCCCCAGCACTGCACATCAGGTGGAGCTGTGAATTGGGGACAGCGTGATCAAGTTCTTCTGCCAGCTGAGCCAGGAGACGATACTTTAACCTGTTTTCTTTGAGGGGCGTCTGCTGCCAATTATCAGGAAGTGAGGGTCCAAAAATCTCCCTGACGTACGACTCGAGGCGGGTCTGAATATTCTCTGGAGGAAGGTAGTTTCGGCTGCGTGGTGGGGGACAAATCAGGCTGGGTTCACTCTTCTCTTGGAGAATTACTTTGTCTGCTTCTACTTCTTTTTCCTTTTTCCTGTTGAGACCAGACAGAAGCATTTTCAGCCCCTGGGCTACTTCAGACCAAGTCAGAGCACGTTTCTATTGATAGCCTTTTCAATATTGGACTCAGCATAGCCCTTAGAGAATTTACACATCCCATGGAGGCAGCAGGTTTGTTATACGTACAGGAACAAAAGCCCACAGGCCACACCTTTGGTCTCCCCCATAACGCTGCTCACCACATAGGCTGTCTCTACACAGCAATCGTTTGCCTAGCTTATTTTATTGGTCTGAGTGTAATCACAATTCTAGCCAGTTTAGTGACTTACTTTCCCAGTTACAGCCCCATTTCCTAATCTGCTCTGAGAAAAAGGGTAACAGAACATAACTGCTACAGAAAAAAGCCCAAACAGTGCCTCTAGATATATGAAATGGATTCACCGGCTGAAGCCTAACGAGGTTACTTGACTTGCCCACAACACAGCCCACACCACAAGCACAGCTTCACCTAAGAAAGCCGAACAGAAGCGACTGTTTCTCATGCCCTCTGTGGCACGGGCTGACGCACCTCCTTCCCTACCCCAGCAAGCTCCCGCCGAGGCAGGCAAGCGCACCGCACGCCTGACGGCTGCGCCACACCGCCTGCCAAGGGCACCGCCGGCACGGCCCGGCGGCCGCGACCCGACTCGCTTCGACCGGAGCACAGACACCAAGCACTGAGGACGGCAGGTCCGAACGACCGGCGAGCCTCCCCACCGCCGCAGTGCCGTGCCCAGACCACCCTGACCGGCCGCAGGCCCAGCGCGGCCAGGCACCAGCCGGAAAGGACGGAAGCTGCCAGCGCCTGCCCGCCCCAGAGAGCCGGCCCCAAGACACGCCGCAGCGTCCACCCCGCCGTTACCTCAGGCCGCCCCAAAGCGTCCTGCGCACCGGAGCGCCGAGACCCAGCCGCCAACCCGCCACCCGCAGGCCTACTACCGCCGCCATGATGGAGGGACGGCAAGCCTCTTCCCGGCAGCCGGCGGAGGAGGCGTTCCCGCCCGCTCCCCGCAGTGCCTGGCGGGAACTGTAGTCCCGCTGCTCCACGGCTGAGGGGTCCCTCCCGCTGCCCGCCGCACCCGAACCACCGCCCCCGCTTAGCCCGGGAGGTGTGTTGGGCGGCCATCTCCTCCCCTGCCCTCGCACCCCGCGGGGCAAGCACTGCAGAGGCTGCGGGAAGGTCTGGCGACAGAGCGTGTGGCACTAGGACAACCTGAGGTAGGGACACATATCGTCGCCTGCGGTTTTGCAGTCAAAGGCTGTGCGCGGGCGGCTGCCGGCCGGGTTCGCGTCCCGCCTCCGGGGCGGGGCAGCTGCCTGTGTCAGCCAGGCCGCTTGCAGAGGGCGTTCGTTCTCCGGGCACGCCTCTCCGCAGGAGGGGCGGCTGTGAGGGTATCGCTTCCCCTGTTTTGTGGGGTTTCTTAAGGATCTTCCTTCGTCTTAAGGTGGGAAATAACACTTCACCTGTCTGGCTTTGCTTCAGGGCGGTACCTTGAGCAGTCTCTGTTCAGGCTTAAAGGCGCTGGGCAGAGCCGCCATCAGCACGGTGTGTGAGACACATGCCCCTCGGAGGAGTGGGAATTGTTTAGTAAAGCCACAGCTCTGGTTTATAAAGCGTGAGAGGGTTTCTTTTGCCAGCTTGGAGGAACCTTTTCCCCACTCCCCACTAGAACAGAAGATCTGCCTACTGCCTATATTGGTCGTTCTGCAGGATGCTTCTCACTGGGAGCAGAGCTTTATTTGAGTGTGGGTGTGTGGAGACCTAGAGGACCACAACCAAACCAGGAAAGAAGCATTGTTCCCTACTCCAGGATTGGCCTCTGGAGTGGATTTTGGCAGATCACTTACTCTTTGTCCATGGTTGAGGACAGAGTAAATGCGTGCGTTAGCTGTGCAGCAGTTGGATCCCTGTGAAGGAGCACGGCTATGTGGAAGAGTGGTTGCTAATGCAGAGGACATGAGGTTGCAGGGCACTGGTTTGTCCTGTTTTCCCTTTCCTGGCTGGCTGGAGCAGTGTGTGCCTGTGGCTGGGAGGAGCAGCTCGCAGAGTGGGGTGGCTCCAGCAGTGCAGGCTGGGTCCCAGGTGGCCCTGAACGTCTTTCATGTTGTGTGGTCTTTGCTGGTTGCTGGGCTGCTCCAAGGTGTTGCTAGATGGTTGGTGTAACATGTTGCTGGGTTAATGTTCTTGTATAACCTTAAGTCTGCGATTTCTGCCATTTATGCCTTTTTTTCCAAACATCTGTCTAATTGTGCTTCAGCTAACAAAGCTTACGTCTCTAACAGGTACATAGCAACATATCAAAGGTCAAACTGTGGGCCTTCAACATCAGCCTAATTATTCGAGCTGTGCCAACAGGGTACACCAAGGTGCCTCCCTGCCTGTTTTATGTCGTTATTGTGGAAAATGCCATTGTTAAAGCCCTTTGGAAGAACAGTCTTTGTACAGCACTAATTCAACCTGTGCAACCCTAAATCACACCAACAATGATTTTTCAGAGGCATGAGAAGCTTCTGAAGGTAGTGTTATCCATTTGTGGCCTGAATCCAGTGCACCACTTATCATACACATCTCTCAAGTGTTCTCAGTGTCTCTCAGGCTTCAGTCAGCAGGACTAACATCTCCAGCTGTATCACTACTGGACTATTTCCCTCTGATCTCCTCAGGGATTCCCATGCTCACCAGCAGTAACACTTTGTCCCTTGATCTTTGCATAGGTTACTGAAAACTACAGATGTGTGAAAGAGACTGTGAAGTGTATGCAGAATAAAGAATTGTGAGATGGCGATTAGTGTTCAATTACTGGTTTATTCCCATGATTGAAGACACAGTCAGGTTTTGTAATTTAGGATTTTGTCTACAAAATGTGGTGATGGGCAAGGGTATGTATTTGAATTGCTAGGGAACTACTTAATCTGCCTACTATTCTGGGGGCTAAATTTAAACCAGAGGGAAAATGGGTTCACATGCATTAGCAGCTGCTAGTTGTACAGAAAGAATCCCCTTTATTTGGAATGTGCGTGTGAAACAGGAATATTCCCTCACTAAATTGTAGGATTGAAGGGTGGAAAGGAAGCTAATATATTTTATCTCCAGTTTTGTACAGGGCAGGGGAAATTAGATTTATCTGTTTGTTTTCATTTCTGATCATCTTCCACGTTGTGAAGAGAGTCAGAAGGAAGGTTTCTGCACTTTCAGTAAGTGTAGCTGGCAGTGAAAAGTGACTGCATGGCAGCTGTGTCAGTCTTCCCAGACATGACATACTGTCCTCTGCAAGCCAAACTGTTAATCTGAAAAAGGAAGAAAAAGGAGAGGAACCAGTTAGCTTGGAGTAAGACAGACTGATACAGAAGGACAGCAAGGCCCGTATCACAGAGTGACATCTCTAGTAAACACGGAGCACGGGAGGGGCAGGAGCGAGAGGAGCCTTAGGAAGGTAACAGCGTATCTCCCTTCATGGTAAGCAGCTCCTCTTTGTGCTGAGGGGTGGGGAAAGCCTCGTACCTGCGCCCGCTTGCGGAAGGCCTCCTGTGCAGCCTTCTTGTTCTCACTTTTGCCCACCCATGCTGCCAGGGCAGAGGCTTGCAGGGCCCTCCCATATGAAAAGGTCAGTTTCCAAGGTTTAGACAGAGGGGACTGGTTCATGGCGTTCAGGTTGACAGAAGCCTCCTCTTCACTCTGACCTCCAGACAGGAAGCAGATTCCTGCAAGAAAGAGGTTTTGAGCCTCAGAAACTAAGTGCTCAGCCAGCACTATCCCTGGCCTTGACAGGCCAGAGGAGCGAGCGTGTCAGATGTAGGAGCAAAGCCAGCAGGAGTGGCAGTGTGCAGGGATAGTTAGGAATGAGTCAGGAATCACCGGGAACAGCAGCAGGAACGGTGCGGAGCAGAGTCGTGACAGTTGCTACAGCTACATCCTGAGGGGTGTACTTCTTGGGGCAGGCATGCCCGGCCGTCACCATGTTGGGTTTCAGCAGTGTCCCTTCCAGGTACACATGATGATCATTCAGGGCCTTGTAGACAGCAGCCAGAACCTGAAAACAGGAGGGGTTTATACAGAGCCATGCTCAAATCTTCACCTCAGCCTGCTGTGGAAAGACAGCTTATTGCCTGGCAGTGTGACAGCATCAAATTGGACTTTGCTTTCTCATTAAAATTATCACAAGGGTTGCAGCCCCACAGGCATCATTGCTTTTGAGATTACTGGGGTACCACTCTTCATATTTATGGGATATGGCCTTGCCAACTGATATACTGAAAGAGGGGTGTCTTTTGTTCCCAATCTATCTTTCTGAGATTGAGTATTATTGTATTGGCAGTTTGAGTGGAAACTCAGAAGCATGGGTTCTACTCTTTGTTTGCTCCTAACTTGTTATTTGACTGAGCAACTCATTTTTGTGATGCAGTTACAGAGTACCTTTTTAGTCAAAACTCTTTCAGATTTGTGAACACAAACTCTTGTGTAAGATTAACTAGTGATCTGAGAATGGGAGGAGAGGGTCAGAAATCTCTTACCTTTTCTGTGACATACTGACAGCGCTGGAGATCGTGGTCTCCATCAGGCAAGATTTCTGGCTCCACAATGGGCACCAAGCCATGCTAAGGAAAGAAAATCAGGGAACTCTTTAGGGGTGTGGAATAAAAACTGTCCTTGGTGTCTACCCTGACTTTGGTGGTATTCCTTCATGCTGCACTGCCCCTCCTCAACTTTTCCAAAACCTCTGCAGAGATCCACTTCACAAGTTACCTAGTGTGTAATCACAGGGATCAATGAGAAGGGGCAACAGCATCTCAGAAAAGGTCTCTGAAGGATAGATACCTGCTGGCAGATGCTGGCATAGCGTGCCAATGTGTTGGCATTTTCTTGGATGGCAAGTTGAGAGGGTGTTGTGGGGGTGATCTTCAGCACTGCACGCCACTTGGCAAAGTCAGCACCATCTTTCTTGTACTGGGCACAGCGCTCAGCCAGCCCATCCAGCCCTGCAGATGAAAGAACAGTGCTTCACTGAGTGCTCTTCTTCAGGGCATAGCTCTGAAAAGTACCATGACACCAGCCAAGGCTGTGGCTCAGGTGAGTCACCCCATGGCTTCTGCTGCACCACACATAGCTTAGGCCTCTTTGATCTCTTCTTACCTTGGATGGTGGTTTCTCCATTTGTTCCTGCTAGTGGTGCTGTGCCTTTATCCAGCTGTGGAGACCAGAAAAAGAGGAAGGGTTACAGAGAGATGGAGATGAGCCTCATCCTTATCTTCTTACCCATGGCTAGACTGTCACCGCAGACTGACTGTGAGTGAAGTGTGGGGCTGAACATGCTAAGGGTGCAAAGGAGATTTTGGAGTAAAGGAGAAGAAAAAGAGTGAACTGGGTAGGAATTAGGGGTAATGTGTAGATGGCTACAGGGAATGGTTCAAAAGCTCTGTTAGATGCAGAAGGGACTAGATTTAGGTCACTGCATCCAGGAATTTAATTGCAGTGAATGGCAAGTAGATTGGAGTTGTTTTTTGCATCAAAAGCAGATGTGCCCCTGGTTAGTTGTACAAAAGCAAAGTGAAGAATAGTGGCAGAGATCCTCTAGTGATTTTAAAACCAAGTGGAATAAAAGACCAAAAAAAAAGTGTCAAGGGAGAGTGCAACCCTATATATAATTTTCACTGGAAATGGAGTTTTGTGATTATGCTCCCAGCCAGGCATGTACAGATACCTTTATTCCCACCACAATGTTTTTCTCTTTGATGAGGGTTGGAAATGGCTTCCCATTGCTGTCCTTCTGATAAAGAGTCTCATGGAAGAGGATCACTCCCCCAATGCTCTGGTTGATGGAAGCATCTGATGAGAAGAGGATCTCTCGAAAAGCCCGGCGATTCTCCTCTGTGTTCTCCACATTGATCTTCTGCAGCCTGTTCCCCATGGTACCTAGCGAGGTAGAGGGAGGTTAGGCAGAGAGGTGTTAGGTTTGGATGGCCTCCAGGTTCCCAGTATGGAGCAATAACTGGGGCTTCAGTTCAGAGCTTCCTTTTGGAACCCACAGTTTGTCAGCTTTTGTTGCTGTAGACGCAGCCCTGCCTGGCTGTGCTGCTCCTGCTCAGTCAACAGTTCCTGACTGTCTTTAATTTACACTACTTTGATTCAATTTTCATCCAAAGATGAAAAAAAAAAATAAAAGCTTTTGATGCCTCTGATTGATTGATATTCAGAACTCACCCACTGATTCATCTGCAGCTAAGATCCCCTTTCCTGAAGCCACAATCCGCTGAGCAATGTCTGAGAGAGCTTTCTTCTGCTCTGGAGACAGTGCTGGGAATTGGTGGGTCATCTTGACTTTAGCTGTGGAAGAGAATTACTGTTAGAAGCTAAGGGAGACTATACACAAACTGTGAACCAGAGACACTGCTCAGATGGACACCACTGGGAGATCTCTTGGAGGGCTCTCCATGCCTGATCCAAATTATCATAGGCATATGCCCAGAAATCCATTTGAGTTCTTCTTGGCTTGGTGCATCAGGCAAAACCAGAAGAGAGAAATGCAGGAGCCACAACCTAATGCTAGGACCCAAGTGGGAAAGGCTTGGTGTTTTAGATGGATTTGCACAGACACTAAAGGAAGGTCAGTCTGCCATAAAATCCTGCACCACGCTAACATGTATCCAGATTACAGACTCTGCAGACTTCTTTGCAAAGCACTTACTGACTTTTGGGCCCAATCAGAAGAAAGCCAGTTATCACAGTGCTTACCTTTCCACCTTTCCTCCCGTGGCCCGCCCCCATGCTTTGGCTTGTGTAGGCAGCAGTGGTTACTTTGTCCAGTTGACTTTCCATCCCCACCCTCCTGCCTTGTTTTGTAATTCTCTTCCTTCTCCTTGCCCCCCTCCTTGCCCCAGCTGCTTGTCAGAACTACAGGGCATCCTTTACTCTGTGAGACCTGGAGGCTCGGAAGGGTTTATGAGCCATGTCTTTTCAGCTATGGCAGAGGCTTGCCAACTGCAGATACCCAGCACCTGAAATCCAGGCTCTGTCTTCTTTTGACAAAATGCTCGACCTTATTAAAGTTTTGATTGTATGGCATTGAATTACAGTTTCTCAGATCATCTGAATAGTGCAAGTTACTTCCCTATGCCTATAGGCCAGTGAGTCTGAGCCATAAACACTCTCATCCCTCTGAAGCAGCACCCAATGTTTTATCAGCCAGAGGTAAAACCACAAGAGTATTCATTAAAAAGAACATAAAAGATGTCCAGTAACAAGCTTTTGTCCAGAGGGGATGGCCTGTGGGCAGTGTCTGCATTTTGTATTCCCAAATTCAGCCGTAAAGGGGAGTGAGAATGTGCCATTTCACCACATGCCAGAGATGACCAGCAAATACGTCTCCCCACGAAAGCACGTACACAGCCAAGTCCTCCATCTTCTTTCTCTGCACACAGATACTACCTTGCCAGGGCATCCTTGTCTTGCCCTCCCTGCTGAAGGGTGTAGTGAGGAGAAACGATTAGGAGCCTGGCTGCAACTCATGATAGAGTAACAGAGTTCTGTGCAACCTCCTAAATGGTGCCAAAATTTTCTGCCAACAGTACCATCACAAGACTGTGACAGCTGTAAATCTGCATCTCTGATTTATCATTGAAGCGTTTTGGCATCTGTAACATTACTGCTCAAGAGTGCAGTAGTGTTTTCTACCAGTACAGACCAGTGAGATGCAGTGTCCAGTTGCTTGAAACTAGAAATACTGCTATGCAACTTACCAACAGTGAGTCATTCTAAGGTTAGGGGGAATTTGAAGGAGAGGATGAGGAGGCCTGTGTCAAATGAGGGAGGGCTCCCTACTTTTGCAAGTGCTGAAAGGCCTCACTGTGCTCCTGGGAAGCAGGTTCACTGCACTCCTCTCTCCATATGCTAGGCTGTGGTAGAGCTCTGGGAAGCATCCTTCTACAGTGGTGACCACAGCCCCGTTGCTCCCAGCTCTCACCCTCTCTGGCCTGACTAAAAGGACTTGCAGAGCTATGGTTTATATTGTACAGCTAATTCGGTTTGCCTGTCACCTGCCTTACCCCTCACCTGCTGTCTGTGTCTGATAATGGGCTTGATATTATGACTCCTGTAATGATAGTTTGTGTTGTAAGCACTTCAGCCAAAACCAAAGCACTGTTGAATAAATTAAAATGCAATATGATGAGGAATCACTCCAGCAGTTCATGGTCTCTCTGAAAAATACTGGAAAATTGTGATCTGGCAAGAATATGATCTTACCCAAGGTCAAAGCTAATGAACTGCCAAATCAGCAGTGGGATTTCAGAGATGCAGTTTGGAGGTATGCTACAGCACATAGCTGGATTAAAGATTATCTGGATACACCTATCTGAATTACAAGATCATCTGTTATTCTACTTATGCTATTATGGGTATGCTTCCTCTCCAGGGATGCAATAAGCAGCGAGACTAATGTCTGTTCTATCTTACTTGTTTCCAGTGTTTGCACAAAGATAACAAGGAGACAGTTATCACTCAAAACCAGCCTGCAAAGCAAAATGCCAGCACGCGAAATAGGAGTTTTCACTGAGTAACACTGATCCAAGTGAGTGCTCTGAGAGACTGAAACAATACAGCCTAGTTCCACCCTGGTGAATTGGAAGACAGCAGAGTATTCCCAGTTGCCATCTCATTGTGTGTGAAGGAGTAGCTGGAGATTTGCCAAAAGGATCCCCAGAATGATCTCTTAGGCCATGGTGCGAGGTTCCCAGCTACCCTGCTGAGCTACAAGGAAAATTCACAGTGTTCCCAACTGAAATCATAGAATCACAGAATTGTAGGGGTTGGAAGGGACCTCGAGAGATCATCGGGTCCAACCCCCCTGACAAAGCAGCTCCCTAGGACATTTCACTCAGATAGGCGTCCAGACGGGTCTGGAATATCTCCAGAGAAGGAGACTCCACCACCTCCCTGGGCAGCCTGTCCCAGGGCTCTGTCACTCTCACTGTGTAAAAGTTCTTCCCCATGTTGGTGCGGAACTTCCTGTGCTCCAACTTGCAGCCATTGACCCTTGTCCTGTCTCCACAGACCACTGAAAAGGGGCTGGCTGATTCCCCCTTCAGTGATGAAGAAAGGAGTGCAGAAGTGCAGATGTAAAGTTAATGATAGCTCTAAGGTCCAGAATGTTCAGGTACCCTTGATTTCAGACTTTATTTTTCTGTCATTCTTTCATGAGGAGCATAATGTCTGAGGATCTTCCCCATTGCATTCAGAGAGTGTCTCTGCTGTAGGGTACTGCTCTGACTGTTTAAAGAGGAGTAGAGAAGTCTTACACTTCAGTAACACTTTATACAGCTGCTTTGCAAAGGGTAAGCTCCCAGCACATCCACAGAGACATTCATGTCCCCCCTTAATGTCACTTTACAGGTCCTGAGGAAAAAGCATTGTGCCCAGGCTGCCAAAGCTTCACAACTCATTTCGTTCATCCAAGAACAAAACCTATTTGCCTTATAATTCTGCTTTATTGGCTTGATTTGACAACTTTTTCAGGCAAGAAAAAGCTTGAAGGAACAGTCTTCTCCATGACAGTATCTAGGAGTTGTCCCACCAATCAAGTTTTTCAATAAATTTTATTTTTATTTACCCATTTTAGGTGGTGGGCTAGTATGAATAGTGCCACAAGCTCAAGTAATTTCACATTGACTTGACACTGTTTAAATACAATGTTTTGTCTTTGTGGTAACTGCTTAGGTAACATTTTTTAAAAGAGGAAGAAAAAACTCAAAAGAATAAAGCTGCCCAGGATGCACAAACCCCAGCTTTATGGCTACCTCAAGTGTTTGTCAGGCTTCAGCAGCTCCTTAAGCAAACAAACTTCTTTGTTCAGCCCCCAGCCTGTGACCAGCAGGAGGTGGGGGTGGGGGAAAAGGACAGCACAGTTGCAAAAGTAAATATTATACTGCTGAAGTCTCAAGTTTTTCTCAACTACCATAAGGAGGGAGGACTGCAGGGGAAATATCTTCATGGATATTGGCATAAGCACTGCATCCTGTTAATATTAATACTGAGAACCAAAGGGCAGAAGCAAGATGAAGAGCAGAAGGAACAAACTTACTTTCCACTTCAGGTCATCTTAGAAACATTAATACTTCATTGGTGTCTTTTCTTTCCAACCAACCTCAGGTAACTAGCATATCATAATCTTAGAGAAAATCTCACCCGGGTCCTTGTTTGCAGATAGGAAAAGACTTGATTAGAATCTGTAAGTTTTTCTCTTGGGTCTCTTCATATATAAAGTTGGTTCCAAAAGTGCAGGGCCCAACTCTAAAATATGACTTTTATTCTGTGCATGTAGCTTTTCCTGTTCAGTCAGTAGTAAACACAACTCCTCAGCATCATGTCTGACAGTGATACAGACCACACTTACATCTCGTTGCACTGCACACACAAGAGATTCTGCTTCCAGAGAGCAGGTTTGGAAAAGCAAGGGTTGCATGTTTGGATGGATAAATGCAGTTGATAGGGAGAATGAAAAGTATTTGTAAATCTAGCCCATCATGTGTAGGCACTGTGTTAACCTGACTGGATTTACCCCTTACTTACACTTGTATGCTTAGGAGAGACAGGCACCAGTTATGTACCTTATATTCTCATTACAGCAGATTGGCTCTTCCTCTGTGGAGCTCTGTGAAAAGGCTGCTCCTGATCAAGTCTGGTTACTTGAGCACTGGGCAGGCTGATAGGTACCAACGTCTGGGCAAGCCTGGCCCCATCCTGCTGACAGAGCACATTCTAATCTAGCCTGCACATGACACCAAGCTGGCAGGACTTGTTGATATGCTTGATTGCTGGGCAGCCTTCCAGAGGAGCCTGCACAGGGGGTGGGAAGAGACCAACTTGAGCACCATGAGGTTCAGCCAAAACTAATGTCCAGCCATTGCTTGGGTGCAGAGCCCCAGCAGCGATCCCACCAGGGCTGGTGGGGCAGGGGAGCAGCTTGTTGGAGAAGGCCCAGGCAGCAAGCTGAACGGGGGCCAGGAATGCGGGCCATCAGCATCTTGTGTGAGCAGGGGTCTGGCCCAGAGAGTAGAGGGATTACCCTCCTCTGCCCAGCACTCTTTAGATCACATCTGGGTACTGCATCCACTGTTGGGACCCTGCAGTACAGGAAAGACATTGACAAACTGGAGTGAGTTCAACAGGTGCCGTCAAGAAGGTTGGGAGCTGAAGCACTTGCTCTGCAAGGAAGAGGCTGCAGAGCTGGCTCTAGTTCACCCTCATGCAGAGGTGGCTTCAGGGGCATGTCTCAGCACCCCCCAATACCTAGAGTGGTGATCAAAGAGGCAGAGCTGGGCTCTTCACAGCGACATGCAATGGGAGAGTGAGAGACAACAGGCTTTAACTGGAAACTAGAGAGATTTGGACTGGATATGTAGAATTTTTTTTCACTATTGGGACAGACAAGCAGTGGAGCAGGTTGAGAGAGAAGCTGTGATGTCTCCATCCTTGGAGGCTGGCAACATCCACCTGAGCAGAAGCCATGAGCAGCCTGTCTGACCTTGTTTCTAACCCTGACTTGCCCTTCTAATGTGCCTTTCAGCCTAAGTTACACTGTGACTCTCTGAGTACTTGCTTTAGGGGGTTGGGGTGTTAAGTGGTGCCTCCTGTACCTATGACAGAGCTCTGGGGAAGGACAGGGTATTTCTCCCTTCATCTTTGCAGTGAGAGTGGATGTTTTAATATAGCAAAATGTTTCATTTCTGGGTTCTAAAGAGTGAGTTCAGGGTATGGGACAAACAGAGATATTCAGACTTCTGTCACATAGAAAAAGCAGCAGATTCTTTGATTGACTTACTAATCTCACCATCTTGATAGTTCCTTTGGGGCATATATGGTTAGTTTTGGTCTCTTTTATGACAGTGAGAAGAAGGGTTTTTTCTCTCTTCATTCTCTGTCTAGGGACCTTGCTTCAACATCCTATCTCCAGCGGATGGGAATATGCCAGGCATGGAGTTCCCTGTCCTGACTCTCACGGAACCCTCAAACTGTGTTCAAGCCCTGCGCAAGTGTAGCTCCCTTTCACCTCTCTAGAAAGCATGATAGGAGACAATGTATCCAGGGATGTGGCCTCTGCAGGTGGTGCAGAACACTCCTGGAGCACTCCTGATGGTTGTGGATGGCTGTGGTGGCAAGAAACTGGTTTCTTGGAAGTCCACTGGTTTCTGGGCAGTAAGTGTGGTCATTAGGGTGAAGCTGCCACTCTTGCAGGGCCAAGGTCTTCTCAGAAAAGGATAAAAAATGCTGTCAGACTTGCACCAGAATTCAAGTCTTTTAATGCCTGCAGGGGAGGCTGGGGGAAGTGGTGGTGAGAGTTTCAGGTGGGCTACATGGTTTTGGGTGCCAGGCACGTGGGATAGTTGAGAAAGTGATGGAGGATCACAGAGTCAGTGAGGATTTGAGTTTGTCGAGCAATTTCCTGAAGCTGTCTGTTCACAGCTTTACAGGTTACAGCCTAATGCAAGAGGAGTTTTTGTTTGCTGTGCTGCAGACTACGTTACACCCCCTGCAAAAGAATCTTAGCCACACTACTGCACTAATACTTCATAAGAAGCTGCGCAGCAAACACACATAATTACACTTCTGCCAGCTGCATTCTCCACTCATTCTCTCTGCTCCTTGCAAAACATAAATTTATGTATTCCACAGGCATAAACAAACACAAACAAAACAGTAGAAAAAAGAAAAAGAAAAAAGCAGGTATGCTATTGCTCTAGTCCCCTTAGACTAAGGATTGACTTACTCCAGGAGATCTGAGTGACTAAGCTAAGTTAGAAAGCCAGTGTTAGCAGCAAATGGGTCACATTGGAAGATCACTGCAGAATGGCTTAGTGCTTATTTCTTGCAAGCTGTTCCTGGAACAAAAAAATAAAAACAAAACCAAAAACAACTCCCCAGGCTCACTTTAGATAAACACATTGTGTCTCAGCCGCTGATGCGTGTACCACATTTACAGTTTAGAAATGAAATTATTACACTTACTTGTTTGTGGACAGTGCCTCTGCTGCTACAAGCTTCTGGTGAGGTGGTTGCAGGCAAAGAGACCTGGTCCTTGTAATCACTAACTTTTATATAATTCTTGACAGGTTTGTTTGGTTTTTTTCTCCACTCCTCCATTCTCCCTCCTCCCCAGGCTGGTTGGGGAGGTGTCATTGCACAAGGTTGGTCATTGGCTGTCAGACCACAACCACACACAACTAATGGGACCTGGTCTCACTCCTAGTGTTCCTCCCATTTCCCCTCCCCTCTCTATATAAAGCTGCTCATGATGCGGTGAAACTGAGATGTTTTCCAGTTATGTCAAACTATTCCTTCTTTTGCTAAAACAGACTGAGAGGAACTACAAGAGGAACCATGGAAATTGTTTACAGGGATATGGGGCATAACTTTCCATTTAGGGTTTTATCTTCTGGAAGCTTATGCTTAGGAAACTACACAGCGCAGGAAGGAAGAGTAGAAAACAAAACACAGAAACTAAGCAACAGTCCTTAAATGACAGGAGTTACTATCATTTCAGTGGCCTCCTAAGTGTTAGACTGATTTTCCTCACTTGAAAATTTATCACAGAAACATATTTTCTAGTTAGTATGTAGAAGTAGCAGCATTGATGAAACTGCAAGTTCTGATTATTTATTATGGTGCAGTGTATGTGTGAGAATGATGGTTATCAGAAGTATGCCCACAGAGAAGAGCACAACTGCAAGCCAGATTTTCCACCAAAATCCCACTGAAATACCTACCAGTGTTACAATGACATACGAACTTCTCAGTCACTTAGCAAAATTCCTCTGTGAAAAAAATCTCTATAAACTTTATAGTAGCATCCCAGTTCATATAAAATCATACTACAGCTATGCACCAGGTATTTTTTAAAATCTTCTTCCCCTGTACTGCAGGTCAGTGCTCCTGGAGGGAAGCACAGCTCTGGGACTCAGGCAAACATCGTACCCCCAGCAACCACATGCTCTTCGACCTTGGACATTAGCAGCCTTTACCACAAAGACCCAGTGTTTGCGTGAGGAATGACGTAGTTTATCCATTTGTTTGGCTCAGGTAGTGACACCTTTAACCTTTACATGGACACTGAGAGACACCTGATTGCTCCTCTGGCTGAGCAACACTGCCTTCATTAGGGAGCTTCCTCCTTGAGCCTGTCTCATCTAAAGCAGCATGCCCCAAGGTAAGAAACATCTTAACAACTGAAGTTACAGCCAGTAGTATCACTCCATCACTGTCAGCAGAGAGACCTATGAAAAAGCTGAGGGTACAGTCTAAATGAAGGCCTTGCTATGCTTGTGCTGTTTTCCTTAATGCTCTCCTTCCTGGTCCACATCTTTTTGCTGAAGAGTGCACATGACATGGACATAAAGCCCTCCCTGCTTTACACTGTTTGCTTTACATTCCATTCTCCCAACCTAGCAGAAAGATGAAGCCCGTGGTGTATTAAAGTTTATCCAACCCAGACGCACCTAGTATGGATTAAAAATATTTTTAATGGAATACATTATCTAAGACCTTCTGGAGACCAAGAAGGTGTCCTACTGACAGTCCTCTTCAGCACCACGGAGAAAATCAGAGTCTGGTTCCCATCATTCCTGGTTTGATTAGAAGCTGTGACAGCTAGGAAAGTATTTAAAGTATTTTTTTCCTATGTGACCTGACTTGCTAGTAGAGAAAAGCTGGGGGACAAGACTTCTTCAAAAAATAGTGCCTGACATTTAGAAACCACTTTAAATACCCCCCTGCAGCACACTTTGTGTGTTTAACTCTTCCAGAAGTGTGTATGTGTATTTCCAGGTGGGTAATGGCTATATGTGCCTTTCTAGTCCTGAGCCAATATCCAGCCCTTCAAGCACAAGGATTACAGGTCTTAGGGGAGATTCTGAGGACTGAGAAGAAGAAGGAGAAAAAGTGAATGGACAGGAGGGTTAACTTTTTCATTTAATTTAGGAATGTGAGCCTTTTCAGGCAAGAATATGAAAAGAACAATGTCACTGTAGTGTTCAGTGCTATTAACATGCACACACATGACACTGACTGCTAGACAGTAGTAGACTGATACTAGAGTGACACTGGACAGACCTTCATCCATCACAGGTATGTAATCATAGTTTGGGGATACTTATTCCTCTAAAGATCAGATTGTAGTGGTATCATGTATCCTTAAATGATAAGAGGAAAAAGCTTGTGTCATGAGGGGATTGCAGTGTACTTGCATTTAACCATGCAACTACTCTGCCCCATAAAAAATATCAAATCACTGCCTGCACTAAATAGGCTACTGCAAAATCTGTGTGTTATCCAGGTTATAAATCTGTCTTATTTACTGTTTGAACTCATATTTTTGCCGACTGTCTGAGCTTTCCTGTGACCCAGCTAATTTTGCAATGGCTTCTCTTTTTGTTTAGTCCTTTTTCAAAGTTACATGATACATCCATATGGCTGTAGCCAGCAAGAGACTGGCTGCAAGTGTGAGCACCCTTGGTGAAGGTGGCTACGCCTAGGCATTACTTTGACAGAGACAGCCTCTGTAGCTATGGCAGTGTGACTTCCATACAGGCATCACAACACGGGAAGCCTGGGATACCTTTGATGGACACAGGGTGTGAGGAACACGGAAGCTGTGGTGGGAGGTATGTTCAGGGTAAGGATGCAGGCCAGGAATCAGATTTGGTGGCTTAAAGAAAACAAGAGGCAAAGAGAGGCAGAGATCATGCAGTTGAATTCTAAGGGGCACAGGTAACAACTTTATGACAAAGTGACTCAATAATGGCATGAAACTGATCCTGGTTTGTAGCATCCATGGTTGGTTGTGTTGTCAGTCATCTTAGTGGTACATTGAGGTTGTCCTGTGCAGTTTGTGGGGCTGACCTTGCAGGCAGGTTTCCTGTGAGAGTGCAGTTCCTGAGGAAGCCCCAACGTTCCTTTGCCTCCCCAGGAATCCTCATCCCCCTCTGCCTCTGGCATGGGAAAAGGAATCTGCGAAGATCCCAGGCTGAGGATAAGGACAAGGAAAATGGGGAGGGAGGGCAGCTGAGCTACCAGGTTTTGGCATTCTTAGTAATAATTTTACAGGCTATTACAGTGATAGGTCATTGCTTTTTTACTGATGAGAAAGTTATTTTAATAGAGGAAGCATTGCTAGCTATTTTTGAGAGTTTGGGTGTGTGAGAATTGATTAAATACATACCTAACTAAGACACTGACGTTTTTCTGCATGGATTAAAGCCTTTTTATCTTTTAATGAGGAAGCTGATATAAACAGGCTTGCAATTAAAAAAATCTTTACAGCTCCTTCAAATTTCTGTATGGAACATCAATGCAAACAAGATGCAGAAGTAATAAAAGAGCTTAAATGTTCATTGTTGTGCCTTTTATAGCCTGGAAACAGAAGATGGCGATCAGCTATGAAAGACATTGCTAATGTTCAAACATAAGCATTTTGTCTCACAAAGCTGGTGCAGCAAACAGTGAATTTTGTAACTGAATGCCTTGGAGATTTTGCTGGTGTTGACATTTCCATCTGAAAATACCATACAAAAGTTGACAGAAGTGCACATTCAAAAATTTTAAAGACTGCTAAAATCTGTCTTTACAGGTGGCTTGGGTTAGTATTTAATTCTTAAACTGTGGTTTTGTTTTCTTCAGTTTGACAATGCAAGTACTGGATTTTCATAGTAGAAGTTAATTTCATTGCTGCCATCATTACATCCAAACTTCTTGTCAAAGGATCTGTCAGTTCTGCATTGAAGTTTTGAGTGAAGACACTTGCTGGATAAAGTACTTTAAAATCAATGGAAAACCTGATTTAAAGGCAATGGGTAAAAAGTTTAGAATTGCTTATGTTTTGTCAGGTTGACAGTTGTTTGTTGTGGTTCTAGAAGTATCATTCTGATACTGATTCTGCCTTTAGCTGTCCACATTAACCAGCATTTTAAATGCAAATAATCAGTAAATGTGAAGAGAGACAAACTAGAGTGCATCTGAGAAAGAAAGAGGGAAAAAGAAAGGAATGGATGAAGCAATTTCAGAGATTACACAGTCACCAGGAGAAAAATGAAAAAAGTTAAAACTTCCCTCTGCGCTTCAGTAAATGAAGTACTATTAATCACATCAACACCCCTGTGTGTGGTCAGACCTGTAAAAGGGCTTGAAATGGAGTGGAAAAAAACCACTGGAATTGGAAGAGTGAGTATAATATGTATCCACATGAAAAACACCTGGCTCTGTGTGCCCCAAGAGAGTGCTGCCTGCATGATGGGGTTAAAGTCTAATCAGAGCAGACTTCAGCTGTGTAGAGTCTGCCTCCTCCTTGCCTCTCCACACTGTGCTGGATGTTTCCTGTTTTCTATACTCTGCAGTCTTGCTTAACTGTCTCAAAGTCCAGCTTGTTCATCCCTATCTAATCAGAAGTATTGTTTATTAAGTGGTATGTTTTCTCTATTCACCTACAGCCCTCACCCCTGATGCAGGCAGCCTGGCCTTTAACCCTTGAAAAAAAAAGAAGAAATCACCTGGATTTCTGGCTCTACAGCAGTGTCTGCAGACACGTACGTCAGGTAGGGCATGGAGGGTGCTGAGCACAACAGGCTTAGGTCCATGAATGCACAGGGAAGGTTTTCTTGCCCTTTGTTCTTTGCATCTTAAAGCTGGGCTGCAACAAACACTCTGACTTGGAATGAAAAGCAGGCAACCATATAAAATTGCTGTTATCAAAACCCAGATCTTTGTAATAATTAGCAGATGAGGATGCAACATTAAATCAGGCTGGCAGCATCTTCTGAGCTGTGCAAAGTAGCTGTAGGGACGTGAAGATAAATGCAGTAATGACTTTGGTCTCTGTGCCTCTGTTGACATTTTGTTTTCTAAAAAGTTAGCAAACAACCAGATGCTATAATGGGAGACACTTCACTGTTTATTACCTGTTTATCTAAGCAGCAGATAATCCCCCCCAAAAGCACACTTAGGTGCTGCGTGTTAACGCTGGCGTACCATTTGAAGAATAAAAACTACAACAGATGTCTGAAATGGACCGGTTTGCTGAAAAGACCATTGTAGATGTGGTTTCTGTGTTGCTAGAGGAACACTGTACACCACAGCAGAAGGCCAGAGGGAAAGCAGGCACTGAAGAATAGCTGGCCAGAGGCTTACTAACAGGACAACAAAATGTAATGCTGTTTTTCTTCATAAACATTTAAAAATCACCAGTGGTTGCACAGCTAGGAACGTGGCATTCACAGCTTGCCATGCAGAACAGTCCTGGGAATGGCCATTGATACTGCTCTTAGCCTACAGGTGGATGAATCAAGTGGCAGATGGGGAGGATTCTCTCAAAACGTAAGCTGTCAGGACAGGTAGCTTGTGGAAATGAAGTTACTTTAGCAACAGAGACACACAGAGTGAAGGAGTGGAAACCACAGAGTACCTAATTCTATATGCATTTTTGGCAGATGTGTGTTATATTGAAGATTATTCAGAACCGTATGTTGGACCCTGCCATCTGCTCAGCTTGGATATGACATCTATAAAGCTGTTGTGGAAATACACAGAAAGAAACTCTTAGCTTAGGGACAAAAACTGCCAGTGCCTTTGTAACTACAACAGTCTCCCACAGAAAATTACCTCTTTTATTTTGTGAAATACATAGCCTTTCCACACAAAAGTATGCTAGGGTTAAAGTCCAGAATTTAACAGCTTAATTTTATCTCATGTCCCCAGTAAAATGCCTCAGGACTTGACTGGAAAAGGACCTGAGCAACCTGGTCTAATAAGACCTGCTTTGATTGGGGAATTGGACCAGGGACCTTCAGAAGTCCTTTTCACCCTGAATTGCTGTACGATCCAAATTACTGTGTTCATGCAGAAGTATGCTGAGTCCTGAAGACAGAAGTCTTCTTCTTAGTCAAATATAGTAAGGAAAGAGATGGATCTGCCAGTCAGGGCAATAAACAGTGGCATACAGAAAGGAGAGACAGTCAAGTTTTAGTAGAAAGGTGGTTTATTTGGTAGAAAGTTGGCTTGTTAAGTATCTTTAGGGAAAAAAAAAGTAATTTACCCTGCATCCAGCCAAATTACTGCTGAGAGGGACTTCTTCCTTCTCTCCTCAAATGCAGTGCCTTCTCACCACCAAAACATTGATGCCTACTATAGTTAGAACGTCTTCTTGGACTTCTAATCTAAGGGGGACTTATCAATTTATGCTTTGTGTTTGGCTGGAATCATGCTTATGCTGGACGTGCCTTGGAAACAATGGTAGTTTTTGTTCAATTGAGTAACTTCCCCTGAATTGTCTTGGACAATGATGCTTTGATCCTGCTGTCTGGCCCATCAGGAGACAGTCCTCTTGTGCAAGCAGTAGTTGCTGCAGTGAAAAATACTATCTCAACTATTGAGAATGAACCAACATTCAAGAAATCCCAGACTGTTTCAAAAAATAGCCACTGATTGTTTTAATGTGAATAAGACCAAAGTCTTCAGGCTACATTTGAAGGAGTTAATGCTAGGTCTTGAATTTATGTAGCCTGAGATATGGCAACTCAGCTCCATCCACTTCCCTGGGTGAAGAGGGAAAAGGCCTGTGCGTTCAAAAAAAATCCAACAGGAATTCAGAACACATGGTAACCTCCCATTTTCTGTTCCAAGGGCAAAGTACGTTTCTCTGACTTGTCATATCTAATAAAATGTGTGGCACAGAAAACAGAAACAAAAGTCAATCTACTTGTGAAAGTTCAAAGGCAGCAGAAGCAACACTTGCCTGAGATGCCCTGTTGGCATGGTGGGCACTGAACAAGTACCTGAGTAACTCAGGAAGAGCCCACAGGCTCAGTAAAGGAAGAACCTCTGTTGTAATAGTGAATTTGGCACTTAAGAAAATTATTCCAGAAGGACCTGAAGAATTTATATGGAGTTCATTCTCAATGGGTTTGGCACTTTCAAGTTGTAGGCTCCCCGTGTATTGTTTGGTTTCCAAGTCAGCTCCTACCCTCTGACAAGACCATAAAACTGTCTTCTAGTTGAGAAGGGATGCCTTAAATTAATATTCTTTATTTTCAGCTATGAAAATATGGTGAAATTTACCTCCCCTGGATTTCTGGGACAATAAATAAGGTATTAGCGGCCAAACAACGGAAATAACTTTGACACAACCAGATAAATCATTTCCCACATCAAAACATTTATTAACTGCATATAGTTAGTTGACTTCTTTTCTAAGGTTTCTTCCTTTTGCTTCCTCCTTCTTCCTCTCCCTGTTCCATTTATTGTACCTTGCTGTAAGAGTCTCTTTGCAAGAAGGAGTGTGAATGGACCCTTGTGAAAAGAACAGGGCATTGTCCTGGATTTGTACAGTACAAAGACAGAGTGAAGAGTAAGCACGCTACACTGCAACATTCACAGCTGAAGATCCATAAACAAACAAATTGTATTTCCTCACAAACAGAGGCACTTAGTGGAATAAATATACAATCCTGCCACCTTAACCGTTTTATGGTAAAGCCTGAGAATAGGTTTGCTCCCCTGCTACTGCGTGACCACTCTGGTATCTTTGGGGTTTTCAGCAGCTGGGAATTAACTGTGATTCTGCTTGTGCAATTTTTTCCTCTATCCTCTGACAGGAAAGGTGTTTACCTTTGGAATGATGTGGAATCCCCAAACAGTTTTCTCTCACATCTGATTTCCTAAGGCATTGTAAAAGTACCCTTGCTGATTACTCGAGAGAGCAAAGCACTGCTCTGTGTTATAAAGCCATTTCTGGCTAACTTGCATGATGTGTTTGTATTGTGTAACTGGTACCCATCACACACCAACAGCTGGAGCTTTGCATCTTTCTTTGGTTCCACCTCTCAGGAGTTTTATGCCTTCAGGTCTACAACCAGATTTGTTAAGAGCTTAAGGCATAAATTACCTGGGAGAGATTGGGGAGAAAGGAAATTCAGAGGAGAGCTCTTCCTCCACCAAAACAAAAATCCCAAACAACCCCCACTGACCAAAGCTCGACAAAAACACTGCACTTGGTTCATTCCAAAGCTAGGGTTATGGTTTCAAATATATTTCAGTGAAACTCCCTATCTGAGTGAATCTGATCCGAAGCCGATGAAAGTCAAGGTGGGGCTTTTCATCAGAGCTGAGCGTTTTGGTGCCAGTTTGGATTCTGTATGAGATCTCTGTCATCTGCACGGTTTTATATTTAACTGTGCTCACAGCTGTGGTACAAAGTACCTACCCGAAATGCCTAACAACCAGAGCACATAAAGTTAATGGGTCACCATCAGTGACCCTTCTTGCTGCCTGCTTTTATGCATAGCTCGCTCTGTTTCCTATGAGTATGTTGCTTGCTTCCAGGAGTGGTGAAAGAACCTCAGGCTGAGCTGTGAATCACAGCCGCAGAATAAAATAAGGATCCTTCACAACAGGAGCACCTGATGTAATCTTCCCTTGGTCCCTGTGCTGACAGGAAATCAAGGTAAATTCATGTTGAATCTCTAAGTCAAATCAGCAACTGCTAAGTCTTAACGGCCTGGATCCACTACAACTACTGATGATACCAATCAGTGTGGTAGTCATCCTACGTTGTTCCTGTCTCTAACGTGTCAATGAAAACATGCATGTGTGACCTGGCTGCGTGTCATCAATGGCTTCGTTTTCTATTCCTACCTTCAGAGGTGACCTTTAACAAAGCAGCAGCTTTTCTTAGAAGAGCCACTGCTCCAAGAATAAAAAGAGTGGGAAGGGTGGAGGTGCAGACAGGATCTGCAGGCGCAAACAGTAACAAAAGAGAGGCCTAGTAAAATCTGAGCAGTTTAGGTGAAATTTTTGGGAAGGTTCACATAAAGCACTGCCACTTTTCAAAGGTCTGCTCAGAACCACTGCTGTGAAACAGACAGAGGGCAGAGATCAGACCTTAGTAAGGATGGGAAAATAAGGGCTTTTCCTCCTCACTAGCTTAAATCTGAAACATTCACTTTGGCCAACATTTCTGTTGCCCTAAGGTGAGGACCTCCATAACCAACATGAAGGAGAGTAGGCAGTACAGCTGTTTGCATCAGTGTGACAGCTCTTCCCTATGTATGATTAAGGAGAGTAGACAATCCGTGACCCTCAGCTGGAATCCTCCATTCCCCTCCCACGTCGTGATCAGTTCCATGTATATAATAAATAGGGTCCATATGTACATAGGTTTATTTTTAAAGACACTTTTTCTTTTAAAGAGTTACTCTTTGTCCCCGTGGAGGCACAGGATGCCCACGGTGCACAGCACAGCATCCGAGGGCGCGTGCTGTCTCTCCAGGCAAGTTCTCTGGGCTTTGCTTCTAGAAAGGCAAGAACACATCACAGCAGTGTGGGATTGTCGTTGAGGCGAAGGCTGGAATACATTCCCACGTGCCGGACCAGGTTGGGTTCCACCACGTAGGCGTTCTCCCCCTTAGCACGCAGCAGTGAGTAGAGGGCAATGTCCTTAGCAAACCCTTGGCGGCACTGCAGCCCCTTCAAGTAATCTAAGGCACGGCTGGCAGAGGGAGCAGAGAAGAGCATGGCAGGCGTGCAGCACTCCGTGACGGGCACGATGTTATAGAGCGTGGGGGCCAGCCGGCGCAGCTCCAGCATGTAGTGCCGCCCCACCAGCTCTGACAAAGCCATGCTGTACAGTGCAAAGAACAAGACAATGGGCCAGCTGAGGCTGGGGCGCCTCGTTGCCCAGGAGTACACACAGTTCAGCGTGGGTCCCAGAAACATGCCCAGACCTAGCCACTCGAGGATTCTCATGGGTTCGGGGTTGAAGTAGCGCTGAAGCCGCTCAGGATGGTAAAGTTTGAAGTAGAGTGCCTCTCTGAGGTATGGTTTGGAGAACCGAGCCAACAAGAGGTGCTGCAAGACAGCAAATATCTCCTCCTCTGGCACAGCATCGTCTTCCACCATGAGGACATATTCTGGATTGTACGCCAACAGCGACTGCTCAAGACAGAAGATGTAGTCCTGTTTCTCCTTCTCAAACTGGTTCACTCTGGGGTCAGGGTTCTCCCCACTTTTGTCACGACTGACCATAGGAAAGAAGCTGCTTAGCAGCCTGACGTCCTGATGGCTGCTGGGGTCTGATTCCACATTACAGAGGAGGATGCGATGGCTATGGCAACGTGCACCACATTTCTGGAGGAGGCGGTGGAAGTGGGAGGCCACTTGCAAGACATAGTGGAAGTCATTCCGCCTCTGCACAGTGATAATGGTGATGAGGAGCAAGGGCTGGAAGGCATCCCTGCCAGAGGCCTCAGAGACATTTGGCATCTGCAGTTTCTCAAAGTAATGGAGGGCAGCCTGGCCCTCCTGCTGGTTCTGCTCCAGGAACTCCTGGCTCATGGGATTCAGGTGCCAGCGCCGCAAATAGAAGTAAGAGTGGAGGAGCCGGTGGCAGACCAGAGGTGCGAGCACACCGAATGTCAGGACAGTCAGTGTGAGGAGATGGATGAAAGGACTGGACCAACGGCACCACCTCCCATAGAGCTGCCAGACATGGTGTAACATGGCTGCTGCAGAAGGAGGGCACCCCTGCTTTGTTCATGCCCTCATTCTTTCACTTCTGGTGCATCCTTCCTGGATTGCAAGGTATCACTGGGACAGTGGCTGCCAAACCTGCAGAATTTGTCCAAGCCTACAGAGGAAGAAAGAGAAAAGACAGTTAATGAAAGAGGAACTGTCAGAGTAGGAAGACCTCGATTTCAGCAAATGGAAGGCTGAGGGCTAGTCACTGAGTAAGCTAAAAGAAAAGACCCCGGAGGAGGCCTGTGTAGTGGAGGCATAACACAATTGTCATGGGAGGCTGGGGAAAGATGAGACAAACTTGTTTCCAGCAAAGTTCCCCTAAGACCTTTTCAGCATATGAGACCTCTGATGTGACTTTTAGCTATGTAGGACTTTGGTGGGTTCGTTATCATGCTTCAAACACATAGCACACAGGCAACATGGATGCAGGATGTGTGAAAATCCCTTTTTGTTGAAGGCAGAGAACTATACCTGGTCACAGTGACACAGCAAGACTTCGGTCACAGCCAAGGACCAAAGGCAGATTTCTTGTATCTTAGCCTAGCACGTGTTTGAGATACAAACTTTTACTTCTGTGGGATGACACATGCTTCCCTTCTGTTGTTCACACACTTCCAAACACGTGCTTCTTCCCTTTACTCCCCAGAACATGACGCAAGATGACAAAGATACACATTTACTTCACCAAGAGCATGTGTATGCCAAGTGTAGAGTGTGTGTCTGTGTCTTGTGGAGATGTCTCCTCCTCTCTAGACTCTCTGAAATGCAGCATTGAGTCATATCTGTTATTTAAAAATTTGTAATTTAAAATGATGAGACTTTAAAATTGAAACATTTATATATGTATTTTCACACACACACTTACACCCTCCCTCTCTACTTTAAGCAAACATTCACCTTTCCAAAAATTAGATTTTGCTGTATTTGGCTTTTGGCTTTTCTGTTTTATTTCTCTGGGCTGACACAAACACCTAGCAGCCTGGCTGCCAGAAGCTTACACAAAATCATGGCAATTAGGCTGATCCAATTATCTTGTGCCAGGAATTTCCCTTTTTAAGCTGCTGTTTGACTCTCCCTTCTATTTTGCATTACCTCTTGTAAAGACCCAACTCATTCATGGCCCCACAGCTGACTGACTGTGCCCCATTCAGTGGAGAGTTTCTCCCATTTTTGACATCCTACCTTCAGCAAGTTCTGATCATCCAATGATGCTCCCAGAGCAAAATGTTACCCTTTTCCTTCTCCACAGTGTCTTCTGAAGCAGCCTAAGCAATTTATTGTGGATGAAATCAGGGCTGTGGCTTTTCTTCTCTGTCTCAGAAGAATGGACCATGTAGAAGAAATTACTTAGAGGACACAGAGCAGCATCTGATCCAGGACTACTTCTAAACTGCCTTCATTACTGTAGTCACAGATTTGCCGTATTTACCATCAACAGAACTGCTTCCTGTTGACATCTGGGAATGTATCTTATGTAAACGGACTTTTTATAAGATTATTGGAAACTATAAAAGAGTTATTCCAAGTATTTGCCAGAAACCAAGCACTTCATGCTGTGAGGTCACAAATCATCCTTCCATAGCCTGTGGCATCACTGCTGTGCTATCTTATGACTCGTGAAAACACAAGACTTCAAAGATTTTGTGTAACGAGTGTAAATAACTTTACACACTGAGGAAGAAGAATCTGCAGAGTTCCCATGTAGGGCTTTTTCACCCCTTTGTGATTACACAATCCTGATGCTGCATCATATTGCATCAGTGGACCTCGTAAACGCCTTAAAGGCTGCTTTTCAGCTGACACACCCAAGCCATGATGGTTCAGGACACAAAGACCTGCAGTCCATCATATGCAAAGTGCATTACATGCACTTACTCATCCAAAATCCTCGGCTTTCCTTTTTCTCATTTTCTGCTAACCAGTCACAAACACTAATGGAACACAGAAATGCAGAATCATACTCTGCATCTCAAACTGCCACTCTTTTGAGCTTGCTCTTGATCCGAGAGGCGTTGCTGGCTCTGTCCCAGTGCCAGCCTCCAAACTTCACAGTCAGGACCGCAGCGGGAAAAGGAGATAAAAAAAACCCCAGTAATCTAGAATGTAGTCTAGCTCTCGGAGAGTAAAGCAACTTGCTTTCCATCTGCCAGCTATGCTCCCCAGGGTCCCTGCTGTGGGCTGCCCAGAGCTCCCTTTCCCAAGGGAAAGCTGCGCAGGGTCCCCACCTGCTGGTGTCCTCGGGAGGGAGCCCCTCTGCTTCCTACAGCAGAGCACACCGGCTGGAAGCCAGACACAGCCTGAGTGTGCCGTTCACCAGCATTTCTGACTTCACGCTGGCTTCACCTCATCAGTAACGCGACCCAAGACCGCAGAGATCTCACTCCGGTTTTGCAGCTTGGAAACTGTGCGGTGAGGTCGGCACGCTGGAGGGAAGGGATGGCATCCAGAGGGACCCTGACAGGCTGGAGAAATGGGCCCCTGCAAACTGCATGAAGCTCAGTGAGGCCAAGGGCAAGGTCCCACGTGTGGGCCAGTGCAATCCCAAGCACAACTACAGGCTGAGCAGAGAATGGATTGAGAGCAGCCCTGAGGAGGAGGACTTGGGGGGATGATCAATGACAAGCTCAACATGAGCCGGCAGTGTGCACTAGCAGCTCAGAATGCTACCAGTGTCCTGGGCTGCATCAGGAACAGCATGGCCAGCAGGTCAAGGGAGGTGATTCTGGCCCCCTACTCTGATCTCATGAGACCCCACCTGGAGTCCTGTGTCCAGCTCTGGGGTCTTCAACACAAGGAGGAGATGGAACTGTTGGAACACATCCAGAGGAGGGACATGAAGATGATCAGTGGGCTGGAGCACCTCTCCTGTGAAGACAGGCTGCAAGAGTTGGGCTTGTTCAGCCTAGAGAAGAGAAGGTTCCAGGGAGACCTAATTACAGCCCACCAATACTTAAAGGGATCCTACCGGAAAGTGGGTGAGGGACAGCTCACCAGGGAACCTAGTGATAGGACAAGGGGCAATGGCTTCAAGCTGGAAGAGGGCAGGGTTAGGTTAGATGTTAGGAAGAAATTCTTTACTGTGAGGGCAGTGAGGCCCTGGCACAGGCTGCTCAGAGAGGCTGTGGAAGCCCTGTCCCTGGAAGTGTTTAAGGCCAGGTTGGATGGGGCTTTGGCCAACCTGGTCTAGTGAGGGTGTCCCTTGCCTGTAGCAGGGGTATTGGAATTAGATGATCTCTGAGGTCCCTTCCAACACAAACCATTCTGTGATTCCATGATTCTCCTGCTGAAAGCAGCCATCAATCAGGCAGTTTTGCTTTGCTCCAGGTCTTCCTCTGCTGCCTGGGCTGCTAGCACTCACACTGACTGCTGTGCTCTTCCATCAGTTTATCTGCGGAGGAAAAGGCTGTTTTCACTGGGTGGTGGAATAGCCATGGAGGCTGAAAATGGTCAAGAGCTCATTAAAGGGGGTCAAATACTCTAGTTCATGCCAAAAAGAAGCTGAAGGATCTGTTAAAGAGGGAGATACTGACCTACTCTCCACTTCTTGGCTGTAACATCGGGAAGCTGGGAGTTTCTAAAATGAAATAGAAATTTCTTGCTTCTACAGAGTTAAAGTATCTTATCTTCAGGACTTGAATCTAGAGCTTACAGTCAGGATGTCTTCTAGTCATTAGGATGTTTCTGACTTTCAGAAACTGTTGGTAATGTCACTTGTTTTTCCTTTTTCAGGGAGAGAAAAAAATAAATTGATTGTTCTTCCAGAAGTGGCATTTCTGACAGAAAAATGAAGTTTGAGAAAAGGAAGAACCAGGACTGGGCTTTATAGTGCTTTAAAACTCTACAAATCCTGAACAGTACCTACTGTGCAATCATCTAAATACCTGCAATGGAGGCCACTTTTATGTATGGTCTGTGTTGATTCTAATTTAGAAGCTGTAGCAATGTAAAGCTATATATTGGGCTTGTCTCTTTACTTAGATCCTCACGATGAAGATTCCCTCCAGAAACATTAGGTTGACCTGGTTCTAAATCTACATTCCTATCTTCATCAATCCCCTGATTACTTGGCTGAACTATACTGTTCAGGAAAAAGTGACCTCTGCACACAAAGAGTAGACAAATGAGTATCCTGTACCTCTTTGGGATACAGAATACTGTCTGCTGTGCTAGTGCCTTAAAAGAGAAAGCTGATTTTATGTCTGCTCCAAACTGCGATCCACAGTTATTCCTGTGGGCAGGCATTCCTGGAACAGAGCTGCCTATGTGTTTCAAAGCTGTGAAATTTTAGGAGGCTCCCCGGTAGCTAACTTAAGACACTCTTCTACTGCCTGCTCTGTGAGACCAGGCCACAATGATACCTTCACGCTTAAATTGTTTCTTTGTGCCTAGATACGCTTCTTTCAGCCTCAGTGGGAAAAGCTATTCCTTTCCCAGCATAAACCAGCTGGTCAGAAGCCACAGTCATCACTCCAGGAAACACAGGTAGGCTCTGGGAAGGTGTCACGGCAAGGCCAGTTGTTACAGCCCCCGCCTCAGCTGCAGTGGTGGTACTGGTAACGCTGTTCACATGAGTTGAGCTTTCTATTTGTGTGCTGACCCCACAGCAGCACCCTGAGTTGAACCTGTTGTGCGAAAAACACTCCTACACCCCAACCTAATACTCTTGAGGACAAGCTGCAACCTCAGGACCAAGCTCCTTAGCTAGTTAACCCTCTCTGGTAGAGACAAGAGGCCTGTCCTGACTGCGATACTGCCAGTGCACCAGCAAACAGTCCTGCTTGAACCTGAGGAAAACGATGCAAGCTTTGCAAAGTCACCAGCAGCCACAGAGATCTTCTCTCTCATATGCCCATGCTGACAGCTGACTGCTGATATCCTCAGCCTCTGAAACCTCAGGTCCCTACCATGAGCTGATGCCTGTTACAGGACCAGAGGGCCAGCTTTTCTCATCTCCAGTTCCTCTTGTTTTCTGACAGCTTTTAGTAGGTCAGGTGCCAGATAGTATTTCTACAGCGTGCTCAGGACCCCCTTGAAAACAGTGGTGTCCAGCAGCAGCCAAGCACTCAGGGACCTGAGTGTTACACTTCGGTGCCAAGCTGGGAGTTGGGCTCCCTGGAAAATACAAACCATCCTGGCAAGAGCTGTGCTCCTAAAAACATTCAGCAGACTATTAACAGGAAAGAGCTCAGCAGTTGCTCTTTGATTGTATTTTACTAGCAGGTACCAAATATATCTCTTACCTCTTCTTCTTCAAGCACTGCTTAAAGTATTTGTCATTATGTTGTTTCTAGAAAATGAATGTCAAGCCAGGCTGTTTCATTTAACATTCACTTAAAATGTTTCCTGCTGCGGCAAAGACCAGCGCTGCTGGTGATGCACTTGATGTGTCAGTTCCCTCAGAACTTTCCTTTTATTTCTTAGGGTATGTGTAGTAAAAGCATAATGCTAATGAGTTAATGATAGCTTGAAGTGCAAGGTAAGCGTGGATGGGGAGGTGGAGAGGGTTTGCACTTGTTGCTTTGTGGGACTTGCACAGTCTAACAGGTAGAAATCAATGGCACAGCCATTTGTTTTGATCTGCCAGTCCTCAGAGCCTGTCAATGAACATGCAAACTTTTTCTGTCCAAGGAGATGGAGTTTAAGCACTGTTAGAACAGTGGCAATGCACAGGTACACAGGCAGTAACCCTGTCCAGTTAGGAAACCCCAGAAATTGCAGAACTCCATGTTGAATGTAGCTTTACTGATAGGCTGGCATTATTTCCTTCAGTAACTGCAGCTAACCTTTTACAGGCTGTTCATAAATCCCTAGAAATCCAGGGACCACGGTGTGAAAGCTACTGAACTAAAAGGCAAGGTGCATGGATGTGGCAGCTGGAATATACTTTCTCCATTCTCCTTGAACTCAGAAGGTAGAACTGGTGAGATAAATGTGTATTAATTACAGCTATTTCCCCAAATTCTGTCCTGCTTCTCACATATACAAGCTTTCCTCTGCCCTGTAATTCTGAAGGCAGCCCATCCTCACTGCCTGCTGAATCCCACCTGGCTGCCTCCACGCTATACAATGTCACTGGAAAGCTACTCCCTCCTGCTATCAAGCAGTAAGGTCACTGTTCAGACCACGTGGGAGTGGAAGGCAGCCTGGAGAAGAGAGTTCTGCAAGGTAACAGCTTAGCAGAGACTTAAGGCAAGGAGTTTTGTGAGATGTCTTTTAGAAGATGACTGCAAAGATTTATGTGGCTTTAAAATTACTCAAACTAGATCTGTCTGAATTTACATTTTCTTTTGTGCCAGAAGTAAAAGGAAAGATATGTTTTTAGGGAATTTGATAATGATCTTTATAAAAAATGCATATTTTCACAGAGATGTGCCTGGAGACCTCCAAAATCTTACGTGCCTTTCTTGGAGCCAACTTCTGCTTTAGTGTAAAATTTACATCCCTGTTTGTTAAAAACAGAAGAAAAGTATTAGACAAAGCTGCTGCTGCTAACAGCACCAGCCTATTGCCTTTTGGTATCTGCTCTTGGAATATCAGAGCTAGATGTGCATTGATTCATCAGAGGTGATACAGGTAATTTGTATTTTAACTCCTTGTGTCACAGTCTTTGGCTAAGTAAGACCATGGCCCCTGCATGCAAGGCTGTACACAAATAGAGCAAGGAGCAACTTCTTCCTTAGTGGATCTCAGGTTTAAGTATATAAAAGATAGGAGGGAATCTGTTTTTCCCAGATTCATGACTAATCTGCTTGGTTTTATCCTCATGAACAACCTGCGTTTTATAGTTTAACCGAACTGGTAAATCCACACAGGTAAATTATATGAAAAAGTTACAGAAGAAACCAGTGACTGCATATGCTATGCTGAAGCAACACCAGCTCTCTGCAAATCAGAGCAATCTGAACAGACCAGGAGGAATTCTTGGTCTTGGAGAAGTCTGTCCAGGAGCCATCCCACTGCATCTATTGTGAAATAGCTCCTCCTGCTTTAGCCCTTCAATTTCTACAAGGAATTGTGCCCTCAGGGCTTCCTACAAAACCAGCCATTTCTGTGTCTCTGACCTGGCAAGGAGCAGATTAAATTAGCTCCCCAGGTACCTGTGATTTGGGTAGGCTTGATGGGTGCAGGTATCTCTGCCTGCAACCAGCCCTGCCGTGCAAACCATGAGAGCTCCGCTAGACCACACCTCAGGAACTAAGGAGTCTTGGGCACGTCTTATGAGGAGAAACAAGTACCAGCAAGCACTGAGGCTAAACAAACCAGCAACTGCTGCAGCTGCACACCTGCACATGCACCAACGGGGAGGTCCCTTCATGCTATAGCTATCTGCGGCCCCCCTGGAGCCCACCGAGCTCTCCTGCCTAGCAGCAGGATGCACAGTGGCCATCTCCCTTCGAGCAGAGATGCTCATCGTGGCTCCTCAAGGCTGAGAGACCCCTTAGCCAGCATCAGGTGTGTACCAGCATACAGTCTGGTTGGAACTGTATGATCCAGACCATTCTATGATCTATGATCATAAGGAAATGACATTCTGCATCAGGACAAATATATTGTGTGCTAGTGACATGTATATATCCAGCTATAGCTTCTACATTAGAAGTGTAGGAAGTAGCAGTGTTTGACCGCTGTCTTGTCATTGTTTAAATCATCAACTAGATCACTGTTCAATTACCATTTCATTAGATCTTAACTATCAATTATTAAATCATTGTTAAATCAGTTTATTATTGCTTAATCATTTATAATTTAATTATTATTTAATAAATACAATTTGATCATTGTTTTTTCATTAATAAAACCTTTTCATTAGTCCCACAATGATGACTGCTCTTAATTCACCTGCAACTGTTGGGCTGGGGGTGTGTGTCTATGAATGGGGGAAAAGGAAATGTGGTAATGGCTGAACACACATGATTCTGCAGCTTTACTGTTGTTTATTTATGACTGTAAGGAATAAAACAGTAAAAAGGAAACAGGATATTACTTTTGTGAGCAAAGGCCAAAGGAGTTAAAGGCCTTGATGATGCAGCTGTTTTGTTTCTAAGTGGGGCAAGTCTCTATGAAAGTAAAAATGGAAACCTGTAGCAGGCCACAGCTGCAATATTCTGATTCCAAGTTATGTTTAAAAGAAAATCGTTTAGTTGCACTGGCAAACAGCATTCCTCTTTTAAGAGATGCTGGCTACTAATGTTAAGCAGTGCTGCCGACTTGTCCTCTGTATTCACTTGTGTCTCAGGAATAGTCTTCCATCCCTCCCCCACCTCCATGAAACTGACTCTATCCTGCAGAGAGAGGCATGGTAAATGGGATGCCCTGATTCTGAGGGATACTGTGATATATTTGAGCCCCAAAGGAAGGAAACAGGATAAATACAGTGGCTGAAAAATAGTCTGTTGGATAATTATTATTGCCCTTGTTGGACAGGCAAGAAAGCAGCAGATTTCACATGTGCAGGAGGGTATTTCTCCTGGTTTTTTGCTCACCAATGATTGCTGAAGCTGGAGTGCCCTTACAGCACATAACATTATCGTCCTGGTGACATATGTGCACAAGCCAGCGGACAGACCTGTGGTGCACACTGGCACAGCTTCATGTTCTGCTGCACCATCAGCACAACTGCAAATTCCCTCTGTGGCTTATGATTTTAAATGTCAGTGACTTCAGCCCTTAGGTTTCTAAGGTGCTCCTCTTTCCCTTTGGGAGAGCTGCCAGGTAGCACAAGGTGACCCTTAAAGCACTGGGATTAATAGCAGTTACCTTAGTGATGATGGTCAAAGAGGAGAGGGCGTTAGATAAGAAAAGCTGATCCCCCTCCACTCTCTGCCCTCCTTGCAAAACAGCAGGCACAGATCACAGATCGACTTCTGACCAGAGACCTTCTGGCCATGCTTTTACCTCGGCCGAGGAGGGCTCCCTGGGGCGGCACCAAGCACTGGGCAGAAGCTGGCTGGGTTTGTCCTCCTGTTTCCTTGAAGAGTTTCTTCTTTGTTCGCCTTCCCTCTACCTGGCTCTGGCCACCCGTTCTTCTGCTTGTCACCACGTACGGTTACATCCTCAGAGCAAGGACAAAACATCTTCTCGTTTCCTGGAGGCTTTCCGCTTCCCCCTCCCTCGGGAGCCTCAGCTACGGCATCCAAGCCCAGCCGGCTCCCGGAAAGCACGCCCTGCTGCCCCGCTAGCCGCTCGGCAACTTCGCGCCTCCCTCCCCTCGCACAGCTTCCCCGGGGCTGGGTGCCGCCGGACGGACGCGAACATCCATCCCCCGACACCCTCCGCTCCGCCGCGCCGGGGCCGCGCCTTCCCCGGGCGGTCCCCAAAGCCCCACCGGGTGAGCACAGCCCCTTCCCTCCGCAGAAAAGGCGAGAACCAACCCCCCTCCCTCGCCTCCCCCTCTCCCTCCCTTCCCCGGGACAGCCCGACGCGCGCGGGGAGATTTACCCTTTCCTGCACCGCAGCCTCGCCTCGCCCCCCGCGTCAGGCGGCGTCCGGCTGCCGGGGAGAGCCGGGCTGCCTGCCGGAGAGCCGGGGACAGCCGGGGTGCCGGGGACAGCCGGGGTGCCCGCGGGTCCGGCACAGCCGCTCCCTCCCCGCGGCCGGCACCGCGTGCTCCCCGCCCCCGCCGGGAGGGTGTGTGTTTGGGAGAGAGGGCAGGGTTTCTGTTTGCTCTCGCCGCTGCTTGTTGCTCACTTCTCTCCCGCAAATTTCTCTCCTCCCTCTTGGGCGGAGGGTGGGATTAAAAGCATCAAAGCTTCAGCATGTGACTCCGCCAGCACGGCGGTGCTCGGAAGGAGGGGAAGGGGACCCGGCAGGAGCGCGACACCGAAACACCAGACCGGGGGAGCGGGAGGGGGGGTAGGTGTGCCAAAGCGGGTTGAGAAGCGAAAGGCGAATTGCCGGAAGAGCTGCCGGCGCAGGGCCCGCGGCGCGGCCGGGGTCCCTCGGGTCCGCGCTGTGGTCCCCGAGCGCTCCGTCGCGATGATGGAAACGCCGGCCCGGCCCCCGCTGCCCTGCGGGGCTCCACGGCTGCTCCGAGCTCCCTCCCCTCGTCGGGATTTCTCCGGGAGTGGATCAGGTGAATGTTACGGGCTCCGACGGCCACGCCTTTGCGGCACTGCCCCCTCCTGCCCCCCCCCCCCACCCGCCTGGCTCCCATCCCTCACCCATCGGGACCCGGTTTATTTTCGGGACTCCAGCGCTGCGCCCCACGCCGAGCCCTTCGCCAGCGGTCCGAATCCTGATACCTTACTTGCTTGGCGAGAAAGATCGCTCCCGGCATGCTCAGGCGGAAAGCCGGTGCTCCCGAGTTACCCGCAGGCCGGTGCCTGTGCGGCGCCAGCGCTGCCGTGCGCGGAGGCTGAACTTCGCCGTACTAGTCTGCAGTTACTTCCCCGCAGGTGTATTCACTGGAGTGGGGAGTCTCATCGAGTACCTCAGAATTTGTTACCAGGCTGTTCAGGATCATAAAAATCGTATCAAACTGACCCAAAACTGCCTCTGACCTGTTCATTTTCCCTCCCCTTTTTCTCTATGTTCCATTTCCAGTTCTACTCTCATCCTTTTCTGCCTGTGACTGTGATACTTAGCAGCACGAACAGTTTCTAACTGCCATTACCTGAAATATGCCTCAGATAATGTTGTCTGACATTCATTGCAAGGAATTGTAAGAACTCCATAGTTGTGGACCTGCAGCTCCAGAAAAAGTGAATGCATATATTTAGGCTAAACTATATTCAGGCTCTTACTGTCTTGCCTCTAGGAAAAATCTGGGGGGAGGGGGAAAAAAGAAAGAAAAAAAATCCCTCACACTGTATCAATAAAACACTGTTCTGTGATCAAAAGATTCTAGGATGATGAATGCTTTAAAAAAAAAAACAACCTCTTAATTATCAATTTATATTTTAATTATCAATTTATTTCATCCCCTCTACTAAGCATTATGAAAAAAGAACTCAGTTATGCTTGCCTGTGATTGTTACTTCTACAGCTGGCCAGAGCTGTCCCTCAGGTAAGGCTTCTATTGCAGAGACTGTGGATGAAGGGGGAAAATCCCAGAGGAACAGTAATGCTAATAATAATACAATCAAGCATTGCATTGTGGTTCCTTGTTCTCCTAGGAAAAAGTGAGGGATGCTGCAAAGCCCACAGGTTTACCTAGAATTACAGATTCACAGAACTGTAGGGGTTGGAAGGGATCTCCAGAGATCATGGAGTCCAACCCCCTGCCAAAGCAGGCTCCCTAGGACAGGTCACACAGGGAGGCATCCAGATGGGTCTTGAATATCTCCAGAGAAGGAGACTCCACCACCTCCCTGGGCAGCCTGTCCCAGGGCTCTGTCACCCTCACTGTGGAAAAGTTCTTCTGCATGTTGGTGCAGAATTTCCCAGGTTAAATAGTTACATGGATTCTGTATCCATGTTACTCTCTGAAAATAATAAGGAAAGACAGTAGAAGAAAGCAGAGTTTTTCGGGTGGTTTTCTTTCCAGAATGATTTCTGGAACGATTTTCTTTCTTTGCTGACCACCTCTGCTTCTTTTTCTACTGTTTTTTAATGACAGTGATTCATACTCCACCTTCCATTTAAATTTTCTCTGCAAATCCTGATGCACTGGAAACACAACAGATTCTGGAAAAGAACAGAGGCAGCGTGGTATATGAGAGTATTGGGGGTTGGAAAGAGATTATACACTACTGGTAGGTCCATTAGCGTGTTCTTCCCAGCACTAGAGCCACAGAATTCGTGGGAAACAAAATTTAACTTTTTTACTGCTTCTGTGTCAGTATGTGTGTGGGAGAGTGACTATTGAGTGATATCAGTAGAAATAGATGACACATTGCACCCAGTATTACATTTCAGATGGAGTTTCAGCCCACAGAACAACTTGGCAGTAATAAATTGAAAGGAATGGGCCAGAAGGCCTTTTATTTAGGAATAAGTATTTAGGTTAATTGTAATTTGGTGAGCAGCCCTTCTTTATAGTCTTCTCTGCTCCCACTTTGCTTACGTGCTTGCTTTTCAGGTAACACTTGACTTTGATCCATAAATACTTACTTCTCTAAACCAGCTTCAGTTAGCCACAACAGACTGAGGGGGGAAAGTTACAAGTGATTTTGGAGCAGTGGCGCAGTTTAAACAACAGCCTGTCATCCCTGACTACTCCTCTTATTGCGGCGCTTTCTCCTGCTGTGTGCTAGCATAAGGGAGACCAGTCTGGCTGAAAAAATCAACGTTTTTCTTAGGATGGATTATTTCTTGTCCAGGTCACTTCATCTCTTCAGTTCCCCACACTAAATGACTGTGTCAGCACAGCAGGGAGGGGTCTGGAGAGCAGAGATGAACATTTGGGGACACAGCTGCTCATGGAGTGACCTGAGTGCGGCTCAAAATGCTCTGGAGGAAATAGTTACTACTGAAGTTATTCAGCCTGTACAGTAACAGGGCAGTTCTTTATAATCAGAAAAAAATGTGTGGTGAGAATTGTATCCAAGTAGGAGAGGTTCAGATGTAAGTATTTCCAGTTGCCACAGCAGCCTTCCCCCCTGCCATCCACTGTTAACAGCTCTCACAGCACCAAGTGTTTATGCAAGGGAATGGAGCTCCTGTTTTCTTCTGCTTTGCTTGAGATCAGGTACAGCTCCTGCTTTTCATAAACATGAGTGCTAGGAGCAGGACAAGCTGGGCAGGTGATACTTAGATGCTTGTACACTGTGGAAAGCAGCAGAGCAGCAACTCGTGGTGTTAGGGGCTGATGGTTCTTAGGAAGTTGTGTCATCTGTGCCCAGGGCATCACTGTCAAAACATCCTTAGCTCCTGTCTCTCCTTGCCCCCCTCAATTCCTTAGCTTGCTTCCCACACAGCAGTCGTGCAGCAACCTGTTTTCACCCGCAGGTGTGGGTGTGAGGGCGTGCATACTCTATTTGATTTTGAGCTACACAGGCTGATAATGCAGCCAGCAAATCAAACGTACCAGGTTCCTGCTCAGTGTTTGCTGAAGGTTTTCACTCCGTGCATGGAGATGTGGGCCTCTCTGATCTGCAAGAGACTGCATGAAGTATAGGGCAGCAAACATCATACAGATTTACCTCCTTCAGCCAGCTGCAATGAAACTCAAAGTATGATCAAAATTTGATAGGAAAAGGGAGGAAGCTGTGACAAGCCAGGGGAAGAAAAAAAAAAATTGAAAGCCTGGTGTTCTTAGGAAAAAAATCCAAAGTCACAGAATCACAGAATGTTAGGGGGTTGGAGTGGACCTCAAAAGATCATCTAGTACAACCCCCTGCCAGAGCAGGATCACCTAGATTAGGTCACACAAGAACATGTTCAGGCAGGGATTGAATGTCTCCAGAGAAGGAGACCCCACAGCCTCCCTGGGCAGCCTGTCCCAGGGCTCTGTCACCCTTACTGTGAAGATGTTTTTCTCTTACAGGTTGTGATCACATTCTAGCAGGAGGAACGACGAGAATGTTCAGCACAACGTACTGTACCAGTTTGTGTATGACCTGGTCAGTTGTAAAGGCTATGCCTCTTCTACAGACACTCTGAGAAGTTCCCCAGTGCAGCAACAGCATTATTCCTTTATGTTCAGCTACCAGATGGGAATAATTATCTGGTTATTCCCATACTGGCAGCTACACAATAGATACTGTGTATTTCCCACCTTTTAAGAAGCAGCAGACATTTCTGAAGGCTGTTTTGTATAGCAATACAGGTCTGATTGTAACCAAATTACATGGAGTGGCTTACTCTGTTTTTCTTTTAGATTTGGTATTGATCACTGGGGGCAAAACATATTCAAAGCCCTTTGCTGTTTAGTGGAGAGTGCGCTTGTATGCCACTGCTATTGTGTTTGACTTCAGGCAACAGCAGTGAGACAAAATACAGCTCTAAAGGGGACAAATTAATGCCAACCTAGAATCTAGGGTATGTTTTCTGAAAAGCCTGAAGTGTTTTGATCTCCTTGTTATCCTGGTCTGCACACTTCACTATCTATTCAGGACTAAGCACACTTCACATACTTCACAGACCTTTCCCCCTATACAGGAGCCTACATAAAACTGCATTCTAGACTTCTCAGGCTTATAACCAGTAACTACTTCATCTTCTAGATACATTATTAAATACTGTTCCTGTACACAGCTCTACATAAGCTGCACACATCTGAAGATGGCAGAAACACACCCTTTGCTAACTCTAGTTTAGAGAGTACAGCACACAGACACACACATAAAGCTTTTCTGTGCTTACTCTGCTTCTCTGAAAAAATCATTCTGTAGCAAATATTCATAGCAAAATATGCCAGGGTGAGCTACTGAGGGGATATGTGAAATGGTGACAGAATTTCAGCCAGACCGCAAGTGTGATGGCACCCACAGAAGTGGATGCTTACTCAGTTTAGGTTTAGCCCCCATGGTCCCAGGGGAATTTGTTAGCAACCTGCTCAGCCATTTAGATCTGCACAAGTCAAGGGATCCGGATGGGATTCACCCAAGGGTACTGAGGGAGCTGGCACAAGTGCTTGCCAAGCCACTTTCCCTTATTTACCCACAGTCCTGGCTGACCGGGGTGGTTCTGCTGGACTGGAAGCTGGCACATGTGACACCCATCTACAAGAAGGGCTGGAAGGAGGACCTGGGGAACTACAGGCCTGTCAGCCTGACCCCAGTGCTGGGGAAGGTGATGGAACAAATCATCTTGAGTACCATCACACAACACATGCAGGACAACCAGGCGATCAGGCCCAGTCCTCATGGGTTTATGAGAGGCAGGTTGTGTTTGACCAACTGATCTCCTTCTATGACAGGGTGACTTGCTCAGTGGATGAGGAGAAGGCTGTACAGGTTGTCTACCTGGACTTCAGTAAAACCTTCAACACTGTTCCCCACAGCATCCTCCTAGAGAAACTAGCCGCCCATGGGTTAGATGGGTATACCCTTTGCTGGGTTAAAAACTGGCTGGACAGCTGGGCCCAGAGAGTTGTGGTGAATGGAGCTAAATCCAGCTGGAGGCAGGTCACAAGTGGTGTTCCCCAGGGCTTGGTGCTGGGGCTGGTCTTATTTAACATCTTCACTAATGATCTGGATGAGGGGATCGAGTGCACCCTCAGTAAGTTTGCAGGTGACACCAAATTGTGTGGGAGTGTCGATCTGCTGGAAGGCAGGATGGCTCTGCAGAGGGACCTGGACAGGCTGGATTGATGGGCAGAGGCCAGCTTTATGGGGTTCAACAAGGCCAAGTGCCAGGTCCTGCACTTTGGTCACAATAACCCCAGGCAGTGTTACAGGCTTGGGGCAGAGTGGCTGGAGAGCTCCCAGGAGGAGAAGGACCTGGGGGTGTTGGTTGACAGCTGGCTGAATGTGAGCCAGCAGTGTGCCCAGGTGGCCGAGAAGGCCAATGGCATCCTGGCCTGTATCAGGAATAGTGTGACCAGCAGGAGCAGGGAAGTGATAGTTGAGTTGTACTCAGCTCTGGTGTGGCCACATCTTGAATAGTGTGTCCAGTTTTGGGCCCCTCACTACAGGAAGGACGTTTGGGTGCTGGAGTGTGTCCAGAGAAGGGCAACAAAGCTGGGGAAGGGTCTGGAGCACAAGTCCTATGAAGAACAGCTGAGGGAGCTGGGGCTTTTTAGTTTTGAGAAAAGGAGGCTCATTGAGGAGACCTCATTGCTCTTTACAACTACATGCAAGGTGTTTGCAGAGATGTTGGGGTTGGTCTCTTTGTAGTGACAAGTGATAGGACAAGAGGAAATGGCTTGAAATTGCACCAGGGGAGATTTAGGTTAGATACCAGGAAGAATTTCTTTACTGAAAGGATTGTCAGGCATTGGAACAGGCTGCCCAGGGAGGTAGTAGAGTCACCATCCCTGGAGGTATTTAAAAGGTGTGCAGATGAAGTGCTTAAGGACATGATCTAGAGGTGGACTAGTCAGGGTTAGGCTGTGGTTGGACTCGGTGATCTTGAAGGTCTCTTCCAACCCAGGTGATTCTGTGATTCTACATGCTCTGGTCATCCAACTTCCTACCCGTCTTGCTCCAACACTGATGCTTGCAGGCCATAAAAGGAGTACTTCACAAACAGGAAAAGGGCTTCAATTTAGAAACAGAGTCAAGTGGCTCTCCAAACTATCTGTATAAACTACATCTGCTCTTAGTTACTTGCTTTGTGTTCCAACATAAAATAGTCTACAACAGTGCAATTTACACATATGCTAAAAAAGAGAATGGGGGAAAGAGGCAAAACACAGGATTTCCAAACCGAGGATCAGACAGGAATTATTCCCAAGGGATTGCTGGAAAGCTTGTACTTTTCTCTTGCAGAATGGTTGGTATTTTGTTTGGTTGCGGCCATATGTCACTAGCAAATTTTGTGCCTGTGTGAAAAGCACGGAGTATTGGTAACTTCTCTGCCCTCTTTCCCTACGAATTTTATGTGTGTCCTTCCTGGAATAAAGTTTGGGTCTGTGTCAAATCTCGTAAGGGACAGCAGTATTTGAAATTTAACAGGTTTTAATTCAGTTTAGCTGAATGGTCTTTGGAAGTGAAAAAAGCAAAATAAATTTTAACCTTTTTCCCTTCAATATAATAGCACCTGTACAGGATTTAACACAGTTAACAGTTCACATTAACAGATTAACATTGGCAGTTAACAGGTGAAACAGTTAGCAGTTCATATTTTTAATTTGTACAGATTAGGTTTTGTGAATGTTTAAATTTAGATAAGTGAATGTTTAAGTTGAGGTCATTCCTGAGAGGCCAGCTAGGTACACTGGCATTACTTGAAAAAGAACATAAAAGTGCATTTCTCGTCCACGAGCTGGAAGGATAATCTGCTATAACTACTAGACCCACACTGCTTTGTATAAAAATGCAAGTGATTTCTCTAGAGTTGACTTTGTAAATTCTCTAATTTTCACTGCTGATGAGTAACTAATTGTCCTGGTTCTGGCCAGGCCAGGGTTAACCTCCCCAAGCAGCCAGCACAGGTGAGCTGAGTTAGTTAGCCCGGGCTGTTTTCCACACCACCTGACACCACTTCCCCATAAAAGGGGCTGGTTGGGGAAGGGTAGGGGCTGTTTGCCTCCAGGACAGTCTGAGTGTGGCTGGGATGCTTGGTCGGCAGGTCTGTTGGCCCTTGCTGTTGGGCAGCCTTCTGTAATTGTTGGGTCAATAAGGTACTCTGTGTTAGCACTGGGTGTGAGTGTAATTGGCCATTGTTCTACATTCACAGTGATTTTTGTCAGTAAACTGCCCTTATCCCAACCCACGGAGGCTCTGCCTGTTTCTCCTCCAGGAGTGAGCAAGCAGCTTTGGTGGGCATTTGGCCTCTAGCCAGGGCCAAACCACCACATTAGTAATCAGCTAAATCTCATCTGCCTTTTCCAATCACATAGTGTAACAGTATAGAGCTTACTAAGCTACAAAGCAATTTCTGAACAGCAACTGTTTAAAATGTAAGGGCATCTGCTAGTATGGATAGTGGGCATAGACTTAATTTGAGGAAAATCTTCCTAGCACTGTTTCCAGAAACATGTGCACACAGGAATCCTCCACACCCAAACAGAAAATTAAGGGGGCATGCTGTACAGCAACAAAAATAGGAAGAAAACACTCAAGCTCCTGCTCCATTTGCTATGCTTTTTATTTTTCATAATCGTTATTGCAGTTGGTCAGGGCTGCAGTGAGGCAGTAGCCAGTGGTCCCCATTGAGACTTTGCAGTCTGGGTTACTCACTGACTAGAGTCTTTCATTCCTTCTTTCTCTAGATTACTTGTCAGGATGCTCTGGGTGACAAGAGACTGAGAAAGCCCTTCTCTATGGCCTTGGTTTGCAATCGATATCTTTCCAGTATTTACCCTTTTGTATCTGCAGGGTTGGCTGGTTCATTGGTTTATTACAGATCATACTTATGACCTACTGAGCTGTGCAAAAGCCACTGTGGTAACTATATAGTTAGACTGTATGCAAAGCTTCTATATGGAAACAACATGGGAGGGCACATCATATGAGTTCCTCAACAGGAAGAGGAAGTAGGTAAAGCATGTTGTACAAACCTCTGTATTTCCATAAAATAAAACCACTCAATCATCTCTTGTACTCACATCTATATTCTCCATTTAGCTTATAGCACCAAGGGCTACTCTACAAGAGGAAGACAATTAGGGAATGAACATGAGAAAAGTGAGAATTTCTGTGCAGAATATAAAAGCCACTTAAAGCTTTCTGTTGAAACCAATTCTGGTCAGATGACAATGGAATCTCATTCCTAGACCTTGATAAAATGTCTCCCTTCCTAGATGGGATGTCCTAAGTATTCTAGTATGTTGTAGGATGAACTAAGATGACAAATAATTAACTAATTTCCTTTTTTTTTTTTTTGAAGTACTTCAGTTTCATTTTACAGTAAAGAAACAACTTAGTCCAAGTGCATTTGCTATAGTTTTATGTGTGTTCCCTTTCTTTAGTCAGCTTGTCTGCCAAGAAAATTGTACCATCTGAAATAATATAAATAACAATTGTTGGAAAGACCAGAGATCCTGTAGAATGGTAAGTGGTGTATTTTCTTATGATCTGACATAGAGCTTTGAGCAGATATTATTAGGTACAGTATCCTGATGTTATTTAATATAATACCACTAGTGTTCTTAATAAATGGGTACCTAGCCCAGCACACTGCAGCATACGCTTTTCATTCCATTTCACGCCCGCAGCAACATTAGCTACTTCACAACATATATAAGATCAAAAATAAAATTATCCTGTTTTTACAGCACATCTTTATAGAATCATAGAATCACAGACTGGTATGGGTTGGAAGGGACCTCAAAGACCATATAGTTCCAGACCCCTTCCCTGGATGCCTTCCACTAGCCCAGGTTGCCCAAAGCCCCATCCAACCCGGTCTTGAACACTGCCAGAAAGCCAGGGGCAGACACAGCTTCTCTGGGCAATCTGTGCCCAGGCCTCAAGAGAATTTCTTCATAATAACTAATCTAAATCTCCCCTCCTTCAGGTTAAACACATTACCCCTTGTTCTGTCACTACACTCCCTCTCCAGCTTTCCTGTAGGCCCCTTCAGGTACTGGTAGGCTGCTGTAAGGTCTCCCAAACCCTGTCAGATATGTCTTTATAGGAAGGATGCTCCAGCCCTCTGATCATCTTCACGGCCCTCCTCTGGACTCACTCCAACAGCTCAGTATCTTTCTTGTACTGGGGACCCCAGAGCTGGAGACAGTACCCAAGGTGGGGGGTCTCATGAGAGCAGAGTAGAGGGGCAGAATCACCTCCCTCAATCTGCTGGCCACACTGTTTTTGATGCAGCCCAGGATATAGTTGACTTTCTGGGATGTGAGCACACATCGCTGGCTCATGTTGAGCTCATCAACAAACATGCCTAAGTCCTTCTCAGGCTACTCTCAATATGCTGAAAATGAAAGGCTGAGTTGTGTGGTATCTGTATTGGTTGGGCATGGCAAGGCTTTAGTGGTGGGGTGCAACAGGGCTTATTTCTTTGAGAAGTTGCTAGAAGCTTCCCCCATGTTCAATAGAGCCAATGCCAGATGGCTCCAAGACACTAGCTAAGGCTGTGCCCATCTGTGATGGTGGTAGCACCTCTGAGGTAACAGAATTAAGAAGGAAAAAAACCATCAAAAAACCATGGGGCCACCTTTGCAGTCAGAGAGAGGAGTGAGGTGTGAGAGGGACAACTCTGCAGGCACCAAGGTCAGTGCAGAAGGAGGGGACAGAGGTGCTCGTGGTGCCAGAGTAGAGATTTCCTTGAAGCCCATGCAGAAGACCATGATGAGGCAGGCTGCCTCCCTGGAGCCCATGCAAAATGATGGGGGAGACAATATCCACTGCAGCCTGTGGAGGACCCCACGCTGGAGCAGGTGGAGACACCCAAAGGAGGCTGTGACCCTATGGGAAGCCCATGTTGGAGCAAGCTCCTGGCAGGACCTGCAGCCTGTGGAGAAAGGGGCCCACACCAGAGAAGGTTTTCTGGGAGAACTTGTGACTCTGGGAGAGACCAGGCTGGAGCAGTCTGATCCTAAAGATCTCCACCCCATGGAAGGGACCCACCATGCTGGGACAGATGAAGAACTGCAGCCTGTGGGAAGGACTCATGTTGGAGGAGTTCATGGAGGACTGTCTCCTGTTGAAGAACCTCATGCTGGAGCAGGGGTAGAATGTGAGGTGTCCTCCCCCTGAAAAGGAAGGAGCGGCAGAGACAACTCATGATGAACTGAAGTCAACCCGCATTCCCTGTCCCCCTGTGCCTCTGGGGGAAGAGGCAGAGAAACGGGGAGTGAAGTTGAGCCTAGGAACAAGGGAGGGGTTGGGGGAAGTATTTTAAGATTTACATTTATTCATCATTATCCTAACCTGATTTGATTGGTAGTAAGTTACATTCTATTTTTTCCCAAGTTGAGTCTGTTTTGCCCATGACAGTAATTGGTGAGTGATCTTTCCCTACCCTCATCTTGACCCAAGAGCCTTCAGATACTTCTCCCAAAGAATTATTTATGTCAAGGGCTTTGATATATTTAATTTTGAGGTCTGGTTAGCTCTCAATTAGTCTGCTATGCATGTTATGGATACTATTTTGCTTTACCTATTTACAGTCTTCTGAAGATGGCATTTTTCTTGCTTATTATCTTAGGCTAGTTGCTTACTGTGAGGCCCAAGTCCACAGGTTCATTTGTGTGACTTCATTCCTTTGTGTGCACCTGCAACAACACTCTTCTCCATCCACTCAGCATCAGGAGCTGACTGGAAAAACTCTTCCATTCCCATCCTTAGGATAAATCTCTGTTTTGGTATTTCCTTAGCAGACTCCAGGGCAGGTGACCTTTCTGACAAAAGAGAGCCCAGGGCAGAGGCTTCTGTTAGCCATGAGTGAGTTTCACTAACAGCTTTTAGTGAGATCAACTGTAACACCATCTCCCATATGGCCTTTCCTCTTGGAAGCAGCACAGTTTTTCTGGATAAAAGATCATTTAAAGTACCATCCCTGTGCCAAGCTTCCAAATTTTACTACCTATCTGCACACTGCTTGTTCAGACACATCTGTGTAATGGGTGAGCAGATCCCAAGACTGTGTCTCAACATCCCACCTTATAGATGAGGACACATCTCAAGCCAATGTGATGAGCTTTCAGAACAGACTTTGGTGTATACTACTCCTCCTCCTCTTTCAATCTGAAGGAGAGACAGTATTTGAGTCTTTGTAGGTCCTTCTGATTTGGAATGGAGTTTAACGGGTAATGGGTGAAGCTCAGCATAACCCCAGTCACAAGGCTGTGCATGTCTTCCTTACACAAGGAGTCAATCCAAGTGCCATTTTGTGATCAGAGCCTTAGCACAGTAAAACTATGAGGTCAAAATTGACCCCTCTGTAGGATGATCCTGAAACAACTTCATTTACTATGTTCATCTCTGGGTCTTTGGTGCGTTTCTTCATATCAGTCTTCCCTCTGCTCATGCTAAAACAAGTGCACATCCTTTCCACAAAAACTCTCTGCTTCAGTCATTCAAATTCAAAGGAGCTGTAGTTTTGAATGAAGTATGTGCTTAACTCTCTCTTAGAGCAATTGCCAATGAAGGACTGTGGTTGAACCTGCCAGTTTCAAGAAAAAGCAACCCTACCTGTCACATTCCCAGAAGACTCCAAGTAATTGAAAATTGCTGCAGCTACTCTTCAGTGACATAAGATTGCTCAGCTCTCCCCGTTTCTTCACAAAATTATCTCAAGTATTAATACTAGTATTAATACTTTCTTTCTCTTCTTAGCACTCATGTTTATGCTTGTATTTTTTTTCCACATCTGATGAATTGTCTATACATAATAATTCACAAGGATGTGACAGCTAATGTATGAACACCGCTAAGGGGAAGAGCACATTCCTTCTACTGGAGGGGAGCAAGTGCCTCAGTGCTCAGAGGAATTGCTGGCAGAAGTTATGTAATGTCAGAGTAGTAATGGAGGGGCAGAGGAGGAGGGCAGCCTTTCTGTCTTGAGTTTGTAGGCTGTGTGGAAAGCTACATGGATATCCTGAAGCACAGCCATCTAGTATTTTGCACTACAATCTAGCTGGCTGCCAGAACTTTCATTTGTAAACCCTCTTTTAGGGCAGACCCAAAGACTACGCAGCATGCAGTGTATAAAAAAGCAGCTCAAAGATCAGTTTGAATGCTTATCTAGAGCATGGAAATTAACAGAGATATGGCAGAGGACATACAGAGTAGGAGGGTGCTTTGCAGGAAACGGGTTTTTCTTTCCCTGTGGAGGAAGTGCCAAGGTACATAGAGATAAAAGACACAGACATGAAGTTAAATAAAAGGTTGTGACTGTCCTCATTTCAGTAAGTTTTGCTGTGATGATTTAAAAGCTAGCCTGCATTGGATCAAAGCCTGAGAAAAAAATAGAGAGGGGAAAAAAGTATAATGCAAAGGCAGAGAAAACACAAAAGCAGGGAGCTGTGCTGACTTGAAGACCTGGAGTACATGTAATTAAAAAAAAAAAGCTCTTCTTAATTGCAAACATTTTGGTCAAGGAAGGGTTGAATTTAGAATCAATGGCTTACCAACCGTTTCTTACTCAGCTAAGGGGAGCTGCAAGGAAATGCATGAGGAAAATACATTAGCAAATATTTCTGGGTGTTTGGTTGATTTTTACCTAGAGGCAGTTTATTTCTTGGGTTGTTGTTTGGTTTTTTTTTTTTTAAACTAAGAGAGGTTTGAACACAACTTAAAAAAAAAGTACCCTGAGATTCCAGTTCTGTTTCATGAAGCTTATTTTGTCACAGAATCACAAGATTGGAAAAGACCTTTAAGATCATCAAGTCCAAACGTTCCTGTCCTATGCTAAACCATATCCCTAAGTACCTCATCTGCCCTTTTTTTAAACACATCCAGGGATGGTGACTCAACCCCCTCCCTGGGCAGCCTGTTCCAGGCCCTGACAACTCTTTCAATGAAGAACTTTTTCCTAACATCTAATCTTACCCTGCCCTGGCACAGCTTTGTGCCGTTTCCCCTTGTCCTGTCACCTGTCACCTGGCTGAAGAGACCATCACCAACCTCTCTACAACCTCCTTTCAGGTAGTTGTAGGTGGTGATAAGGTCTCCCCTCAGCCTCCTTGTCTTAAGGCTAAACATCACTAGCTCCCTCAGACGCTCCTCACGTAATTTGCCCTCCAGCCCCTTTACCAGCCTCCTTGCCTGTCTCTGGATGCGCTCCAGGACCTCAGTGTCCTTCTTATGGTGAGGAGCCCAGAACTGGACACAGCACTCGAGGTGTGGCCTCACAAGGCCGAGCACAGGGGCACAATCACCTCCCTAGACCTGCTGGCCACGCTGGTACTGTGTAAATACGGACTCAACCAAGCTGGTGAACGTCCCCATCCCATCTGGTCTCACAAAGATGCAGCAGTTCACTGACTCAGAGTTCTTTCCAGCAGCTGCAAGGGGAAAAAAACCCCAGCAACTACTAATAAAAACACCAGAGCTTTGTTTTCCTTTGGGAATTCAGATATTTGCATTAAGTCTTGTAGCGCGTTACTAGGCTACTCTTTTGCTCATGGGTGTAGCAGCATGTTTGTACGGTTTAGTAGAGAACGGGTACCGTTGATTATCTCAAAGGTCTTCTCCAACCTGGTGATTCTGTGATTCTGTGACTGTGATTTCCAGCAGGGAGCCTGTACATCTTCTGTGCTTTCCCAAAGGAAGCAGCAGCTGTGGAAATCCCGGCACCTGCCCAAAAACCTTAAAGCTGTTTCAGAGATACAAATCTAGTTGAAACTGATAAATAAAGCAGAGCCCTGTCAGCTTGACGAGGTCTGGTAGTTCTCATGTTTCTCTACCCACATGGGTAGAGATAATGATGCTAAACATAAAATATCAAAGCAGTGCTTTAAACTTTAATTATCTAGAGTATTACTTTAGCCTTGGTTGGAAGGAGGCCTGCATGGGGCAGTGAAACATGTAACCATATCTGCGTGACAAAAAACGATACACAGTTTCTATACATCCACGGAGCACCGCGCTAGGAATGCCGGCAGCCGGGTGTCGGTGGGGGACGCCCCATCCGCAGGACGGGCCCACCCTAGGCGACCCCCTCCTATGCCAGGTCTCAGCGGAAGGGCAAGCCGACAGCATTCTGACGGGGACCGAAGGTGCCCGCCCCCTCGCGGCCTGCACGGCGGCAGCCATGTCTAGTACGGGTAAGGGCGCTGGCGTCAGGCGCTTCGGAGGCACCATGGCAACGGCGGCCATGTCGAGCGAGGGCAAGAGACAGGGCGAGGAGCATCCATGACGAGTGAGGGCGAAATGGCGGCCGGAAGGGGTGGCCGCCGATTTGCGTCAGTCGAAGGGCGGTGCTGCGTGACGTCCGCTCAGCTACGAGCGGGATTGGACCGCCGGTAGCGGCACCGACTTCCGGTAGGCTGTAGGAAGGTGGCGGTAGGGGTGGCAGCTGGTTTGTGCGTCCCGTCTGGGGCTCTTGGTGCGGCCGGGCCAGGCCGGGCCAGGCTGGCGTCTGGGGGTGGGAGACGTGCACCGGGCCTGTAGCACTGCTCACCCGTGAAAGGAGGGATAGGCCTAAGGAGCGGTAGGTGTGGGGCTACCCTGAGGTGCACGGCAGGCGGTGGCGGGAGCGGGGCTAGCGGTGCCTGGGGTGCCGTGCCGGAGGTGGGTGGTGGGGTGTCTGGCTGCGGGCACCGCTGGTGGGTGGTGGTGTAGGAGGTTCTCAGGGGTGCTCGGGGCCAGTGGCAGGGGCGTGGGGGGAGTGTCCGCACTGGGCGGGGAACACAGGAACAGGTCCCCCCGTACTTGTGGGCAGCGGCGGAGTGGTTCCCTGCGTGTGCTTGGGCAGTCGGTGGCTGTTTTGGAATGGGTTTGTTGCTCGGTGTGGAGAGAGGTGTGGTGGGCGATGCAGAGCTTTCCCCAGTGCAGGCCCTGGGGAAAGCGTTTGGGATTTGAACGGGTGTCTGTGACAATTTTTTTGGGAGATCGAAGGGACACGGATTATACAAGCAAAATGTAGAGAGCAGCTGTTGTGTGTAGGGACCTGGAAGGTAAGCTATGAAAGATTTCTTGATGAGGGGTGCCATAAGCCTGGGGAGGTGCTCAGATGCCATTCATTGGTGGCCATGGGTGGTAGGTGAGTGGGTAAGTATTGGGCCCTGAGGAAGTTTGCTCTCTGCATGGTGCTAATGCCGAACAGTGGTGTGTTTTGGCCTCCATGTTAGGGTTTTAACCATAAGAGGGGGATTAAGACAAAGCTGAGTACGTACAGTCAATCTTTGATGGGGATGTGAAAACTTAGTAGGTCAGGTACTGTCATACCTTATGTGAAGATGTGAGTATTGTGAAGAGGGGGAGCTACAGCTGTGACAGTCACTGGTGGCTTGCTGGACCGATAGGTAGCAGATACTTTTAGTGACAGGTGCTCCCCTCACCCTCTCAAATGGCCCTGTCATCATAGAATCACAGAATGGTTTGGTTTGGAAGGGACCTCAAAGCCCATCTAGTTCCACCCCCATGCCATGGGCAGGGACACCTTCCACTAGCCCAGGCTGCTCAAAGCCCCATCCAGCCTGGCCTTGAACACTGCCAGGAAGGGGGCAGCCACAGCTTCTCTGGACAACCTGTTCCAGTGCCTCACCACCTTCATAGTGGGGAATTTCTTCCTAATAACTAATCTAAATTTCCCCTCTTTTGGTTTAAACCCATACCCCCTTTTCCTGTTACTATGTGCCCTTTTTCTCCAGCTTTCCTCTAGGGTCCCGTTAGGTACCAGAAGGCTGCTATAACATCTCCCCAAAATCTAAGTCATTCTAGCTAAAAATCAATTCCCACTGAATTCCATTGCTAAAAGGAGGGAAATGGTGAAGTAGAAGTTGTCTTTGTTTATTTTTTTAAGTTTTGGGAAGTATTTGATGCCTAAGTTAAGAGACAGGTTACAGGAGCGGTGTTACAGTAACTCATTTAGAAACAGTCATTGTGTTAATTTGCATATGGTAAGTTAAAATGCAGGTTAAATGGCTTTGGTAAAGCGGTGTGACAACTTGATCTTAAAAATATGGTAGCCTTATTTTCAGTAGAACTATTCAGGTAAAGCAAATACACTAGAACTGGCAGGTTCAGATTGTAAACCTGTAAATGCCACTACAGAGTTAAATGGAACGATACGAATCTTACTTGTATGGTCTGGATTTCATCAGTTCTGGATTTCATTCAGTTTAGAGGTAGAGATCTGTAGATTGATTTGGCACAACATCAGTGAATATGGGAGAATGCTGCTTATATCTCATGAAGATCTGATGGGTTTTGTTTTCCTTCGCTAGCTGCTATATTTGTTTTGGAAACCCTTTAATGGTTTCTAAACAATATTGTAGGGAACTGCAAGAAATACAGTTCAAACAAAGAAAAAAAACTTTAATGCCAAGAATCATCAAGTAGTGGGGTAGGTTGTCCAGAGGCATTGCTGAGTTTCTGTCTCTGGATACTCTCAAAAGCCTGCACTGGCTGACCCTGCTTTATTTGAGATCTCCGGAGATCCTTACCAGTCTCAACTATTCTGTAATGAAATAGTCCAGGGCTTTTCATGTTGCATTAACTTAGGGATAAATACTCTTCAAACATGTCTGTATCTCTCAATGAACAGAAAGACTCTTCAGATAGGTTTACAAACCTTGGCTTGGAATCACTGTTCAGTTCCATAGGATTTGTAAGATCTCAATATAAGCTCTTACAGGGCTCATCTTCAGGGTGTTTTTGCCCTTGGCTTTGTTGGTATAAGAATAACAGTTTGGTTGGTGAACTGGTGCCACATACACATGGTCTCAGTTGCTCACTAAAGTATCTCTGTAATAACAGACATCATTTTTAACTCAAAATGATGTCTGTTATTACAGAGATACAAAAAAGCAGAGCCTGAACCTGCATGAAGATTGTTTTCTAAGAAGTATGAGAAAGTACAGTGCTTCCATTTAGTGTTACAGGGATGTGGATTTTTCCCCATCAACATGTTGTTTGCAGTACTAATCCTAGTGGTGTCTTTTAAGACTTAGTATTTGACCAGTATTTTCCAAATCCTTTTGAGTTACGTGGTGTATACTGTGTTGGGCATCTTGTTACAGCAGTGGATCAGTATGTTAAAAACCCTAAATTGAGCTGAGTAGGGGTGTGCTTTCTGGTTTGTTTTGGGGGAGGAGGGTTATGTGGGTTTTGTTGTTGTTGTCATTTTTAAATAGTGTTCCTTAATGTGCAGGAAGAACTTGGAGGAGGTGGGAATCTATATACTTCAGCCACCATGTCTGGAATTGGCAATAAACGGACAGCTGGAGACCCTGGCCCCTCTGCACCTCCAGAGAAGAAAGCAGGGGTTGAAGATTCAGGGACCACAGTAGAGACCATTAAGCTTGGTGGTGTTTCTTCCACGGTATGTCTTCCTTGCATCACCCCACTCTAATGTCTTGCTTCCTTTTGCTGATCTCGAAACGTAAACCTCTCTCTGCCTGATGCATGAGCCCAGTGATCTGGCTGATGTGGAGTGTTCCCTGACTTGTGCTTCTGCACAGGAGGAGATGGACATCCGGACCCTGCAGACCAAGAACCGGAAACTGGCCGAGATGCTGGACCAGCGTCAGGCCATTGAAGATGAGCTGCGGGAGCACATTGAGAAGCTGGAGCGTCGGCAAGCCACTGATGATGCATCCCTGCTTATTATCAATCGGTACTGGAATCAGGTTAGTGACATGCTCCACGATTCTGTGTACACCGTTTTCTTCTCTCTTCTGTTTCTCTGCACTCCTTTTATTCACATCCATTGTTTGTCTTGCCTGTCCCATCATTCAGTTTGATGAAAATATCCGCATCATCCTCAAACGCTTTGACCTGGAACAAGGTCTTGGAGACCTTCTGTCAGAACGGAAAGCACTGGTTGTGCCAGAGCCTGAACCAGACTCGGACAGTAATCAGGAGCGCAAAGATGAGAGGGAACGAGGTGAGACATCTGGCTGGGGACAGTAGAAAAAGTGCATTTCAGTGGACAGTGTTGATGTCCCTTTCTAAAGGGTGACAGAGGCTCTCTGATTGTGAAGATCAGTGATATGTTGCCTGAAAGAGTGCGTGTACTTTTTGTACCTCTTTCTGTTCCCAGGTGAAGGACTGGAGCCAGCATTCTCCTTCCTAGCCACTCTAGCTAGCAGCACTAGTGAGGAGATAGAATCTCAGCTGCAAGAGCGTGTGGAGTCCTCCCGCCGTGCTGTTGCCCAGATTGTGACAATGTACGACAAGCTGCAAGAGAAAGTGGATGTGCTGTCCCACAAGCTGAATAGTGGAGGTATGACCAAGATGGGTGATAACCAGGGATCCTCATTTACCCCTAGTTTAGACGTCATTCCACATTGTAAGCACTAAGGCCTAGACCTTCTCATGCTCATTGATTTCCCAGAATAAGTTGGCTTACCTTTCCAAACCTAACCAAAACCTCTAATGACATCTAGTACTGTGTGCTGGAAGTGTATTACAGCTGCCTCAAAATTTCAATGCTGACAGCTTTGCCCAGGGTGTTGGGCTAAGAAAAGGCTTGTTTCTTCCTGTTGTGAGATTGTGTACCTGAAAAGTTGGAGATTACAGTTGAACCTTACCACTGTTCTTGGCCACTGAGTAAAAGGCTTCATGCTTACAAATGAAGAAGTGAAATCAGCGTTGCAGACTGGTGCTGGACTTCTCACGTGCAGTTTAGCATAACTAGCTCCTCATTTTCACCTGAGTTTTGAGCAAAATAGTAGCCATCTAATTTATTGGTGTACCTAGTACAGCTGTCAGTTTTGCACAGAAAGCAGAGTTCTGCAGAAGAAAGCAGAACCACTAGCTTACGAGAATTAATGTAGTAAATTCAGTTTACCCTCAGACAACTCTGAAAAACTTCATTAGCTTAAGGTTAGAATTTTAATCTTTTGAATGACAATTTAGGTAGACTCTCAACTTACGCTTGTGTCCTGGTTTCAGTCAGGATAGAGTTAACTTCATTTGTAGCAGCTGATGGAATCCTGTGTTTGGGAGTTACAATGAAAGCAGTGCTGATAACAGCCTGATGTTCTTAGTTGCAGTCAGACAGTCAAGGACTTTCTCAGCTTCTTCTATTTCTCTATTCTTGAGAAAGGAGGGGCGAAGCCAGGACAGGTGACCCAGATGGGCCAAAGAGAGTATTCCATGCCAATGACGTCCTGCCCAGGATAACGGGGGGCTGAGGGGAGGAAGAAGAGGGGCGGTGGCGGGACGCGTGCTTCTTGGGGGGACGGTCGGGTTCCGGGACAGCTCTGGGTGGTATGGCCTGAGTTGTGTGGGTCGGGGAGAAACTGCATTGGGGATCAATAGTTTCATATTCTTTTGCTCTAAAGTCCTGTTAGCATTGTTATATTTTATCTTTCTGTTCTCTTAGTAAACTCTCCTTATCCCAACCCACGGGCCTCTTAGTTTCTTGGTTTTGGAGTTATTTGCCCCTTCCTTTTCCCTTCCCTTGTTCCCCCCTTTTTCCCTCTTCCCCTGCTCTTTTACTTTAAGGAGCAGGCAGCTGCGTGGATCTCGGCCCACAGCCAGGGGGAAACCATGACAGCTTGGTTGCCTTTTGTAGTATTTTATAAGTGCTGATCAAGGAGGTCTGGCAGGTCTAGCATTGGTGTAGTGAAGTGGTACTGTCCTTTGTTGGCAGTCTTAAACTCCGTTGTAGCATTGGCAGTAGTGCAATGCGAGCCTCTACTCAGTTGCTCTAATTGTCATCTAGGATATTGGCTTAAGCCACCGGTTGTAGCAGGTTCACACATGAACTTGACCTGCGTTAAGATTGCAAGGGCATGTTCTGCATTGCTGATACTGAAGGATCTCTGAAATTAGGGCACAGTTGGGAATGTGTAGTATGTTAAAATGCAGAGCCTGTTGCTTAGTGAATGCAAATGAAAGCTCTGTGGCTGGAGATTAGACCCTCGGGAACCACCTGCTGGAGAGATGTAGTAAGTAGAAATCAAAACCAGAATTTGTTTTCTTTTTCTGTCTTTACTGTTTAAGAACTGAAGTCTACCTTGATTTCTGTTGATGCCCTTTTCTTTATGTGTCTTTCAGATATTACATTGATGGAAGAAGCAGTCCTGGAGCTTAATACCTACCTCTCACATGAAAATGGACGGCTGCAGGAGCTGGCTGATGTTCTTCAGGAAAAGCACCGAATCATGTCTCAGGAGGTATAAAAAGGAGAAAGAACTCTGCTTTTGGGGTCCTACTCTGTGGTTGCCATAGTTCAGAAAACATGCTGTTGTCTTGGAGAGGTACAGGACCAACAAGACTTGAAAGCTGCCTTCTGAAGAAAGGCTATGTTGTGGAGAACTGTACATAGATTTTCCATGTGATTTGGGTCTATTTGCTGCTTCTGTTACTGAATGAGAGTATAACTGGACCAGTGAGTTGAATGGACTTTTAAAGAAAACAAAGCAGAAGGAGTGATAAGGTGATGTTAAGGTAGTTGTGTAATCACACAGTTGTGTGACACTTGATGTGACAGCCCTGTCATTTCAGATTCCTTAGATTCTCTGGGTTATGTGTGAAAGTGTAATGACATAAATTAAGATGTACTCAGTCATTAAGGCATTTGCTTTATTGGTGGTATTTATTTCAGGCGTTTCTTTACCTTTAATAACTATGTGTGTTAATACTGGCCTTGCTTGATGTTAGATCTCTGAGCACTTAAGCAGTGTGTAGAGTAGATGAATATATGGATTGAAAAGATTTTTTTAAAAAACAAAAATAGAAAGTGCCTTGGAATAAGCGGAGATGGCTGCCTCTGTGCTCTGCCAAATGTTAGCAACTTCTTGCCCTTTTTCCATTTTCAATTTTTATTTCCTTCCATTACTGTGTTGGGATTCAGCCAGTGTAAAACTCAAGTCAGCTCACTGAGTAGTCTATTGCCACAGCAAAAGACAGGTGGAAAGCAGAGTGATCCAGGCTGTGGTGAAAAAAGAGAAGAATGAATATTGATGTGAAATCAACATGAGAATACTGATGCTGTGCTATATGCTGCCTAAAATGCTCCTTTGATTGCAGTTCTCCAAGCTTCAGGAGAGAGTGGAGACAGCAGAATCTCGGGTGTCTGTTCTGGAGACTATGATAGATGACCTTCAGTGGGATATTGACAAGATACGCAAGAGGGAGCAGAGGCTCAACCGGCACTTAGCAGATGTTCTGGAACGGGTAAGCACCAACCTTTTTGACAGGAAACCTGTGGCGTACTGAGGGGCACGGGCTCCAATCCACCAGGATCGAAGGAAACTAATAACAACTGAGCAAACTCTTATACCCCCTCAATGGCTGACTCAGCAGCCTCGAGTCAGGTTGCAGGACTTTCATTAACATAAGAATGAACCACAAGGTAAGAATGAACCTATACAAAAGGTTGTCCCACTCTGGCTGATGCTCACGGTGCAGGCATCTTTCTGTCTGCACCTGCTGTAGCATTACAGAGCAAACCATGCCACTTCCCTGCTAAACAGCACACAAATTTACATCTCTACAAGACCCTCCATCTCCTGCTTTACTGCTTTTTCTCTTACTTGCCCGGCTTCTCTCCAGCAGGCACAACTGTGTCTCCTTTCCAGGGCCGCTCTTCCATTTCCCACAGACACCACAAACATGGCTGTAGTTTTGAGATGCGTGACATCATCTTATGGTACTTTGCTGTGAGAAGTGAGAATCTGTAGTGCATCATCTTTGATCTCGACTATGTTGTATCAGGAGTCTTGGCATTAATGGAGTATTGATGACCTGTTGCTTTCTTTGCAGGTGAATTCCAAAGGCTACAAGGTGTATGGAGCTGGGAGCAGTCTCTATGGTGGCACAATCACCATTAATGCCCGCAAGGTAATGTCAGGGGCTTGGTTGTGGTCAAGGGGAGGAGTAAAGCGAAGGAGTGCTTGTGTGTAGGGCTGTAGAGTGGACCAGAATGTAGACACCTGCTTTGCCACAAATCTGGGTGAATTTGGGCAATCCATTTTGTCTGTACAAGTTTCCTACTTAGAAAACAGACCTGATGGAAGTAGATTCTGTCTGACCTGTTAATGTTACTTGACTGTTAAGTCAGTAAAAATTAATACCTTCAGTAAATACATTAACAGTAGTATTTACAAGTGGTTTATCCCCAACAGTTTGAGGAGATGAATGCTGAGCTGGAAGAGAATAAAGAACTTGCTGGGAATCGCCTCAACGAGTTGGAGGAACTACGCCAGGATCTTGAGGAAGTAACAACACAAAATGAAAAACTCAAGGTGGGGCATATGTACCTGTTTGAGGATGAGGGTGATCTGTGTAGTTGGTTGCCCTCGTGCAGAACTGTGCCTCCAGAAAACTTCAGTACAATTCTATACGGTGCTTGCTCTTTAGCTGGGTTACATTTCAAATCATAGAATCATAGGATATCCTGAGTTGGATCATCAAGTCTCCACACAGGGCCAGACAAGTCAGAGCATGGGGCTGAGTGCATCGTCCAGATGCTTCTTGAACTCAGCCAAGCTGGGTGCTGTGACTCCTTCCCTGGGGAGCCTGTTCCAGTGCCTGATCACCCTCTCAGTGAAGAACCTCTTCCTAACATCCAACCTAAACCTCCCCTGTTGCAGCTTCATACCAGGCCCTCGAGTTATATCAGTGGTCCCCAAAGAGAGGAGACCAGTGCCTACCCCTTTGCTCCCCCTTATCAGGAAGCCAGAGACTCTGTTGAGACTTCCTCTCCAGGCCCTTCATCATCCTCGTTGCCTTCCTCTAGGTGCTCTCCAACAGTTTTATGCCCCTCTTGTAGTGCCCAAAACTGCTCCCAGAACATGACGTGAGGCTGCACCAGTGCGGTGTAGAGCGGGACAATCCCCTACCTGGTTGGCTGGCTATCCTGTGCTTCGTTTTATTCATGGTACAACTTAGCAAGTGTGTGACTTGCAGTAGCAGTTCAGTGCATTAGTGACACCATGTGGCCATCATTGGAAATTGTAGCGGATTCTTTCGGGTTTCCTATTCTGATCTATTGAGTAGATTTTTATAACGTCCTTACCAGTACTGACCTCTCTTCCATCCTCCCCCTGTGTGAGTGGAACCAGAATAAGTTGGGGAACTTGTATAGGAGAGCTAGGCTCTTGAAAGAATCAATGAACTTAAATCTTTCCAAGTGTGGTAGAATGGATAGATATTAGAAACTCACATGCTCTTTTGTGTCTTAAAGGTGATAACAGAAAAAGCCATGACTCTTTAGTAGATAAATGTACGATACAGAAAATAATCTAAATAGGTGTTTATAAGAAATGTTGGGGCTGATGACTTGAGTTTTAGAGATCAGATTTTAGAAGGTGTCTTGAGGCACCTTTAAATTCTGTTTATCCACATCAGTTTGTTTTGAGAGAAACACCATTTGGCTTAAAACTTTCTTTTTCTCTTCAGCAGTGATAAACTGTGTGTCTGCTGGTAGTCACAATCATTTGCTAATGTTTGTAAGGAAAGTTCACATTTTGAACTTCTGCTTGCTTTCCTTTACTGGTAGAAAGTTAACATAATGCTTATTTACACATGCATTTTCTCTAGTTTTCTATCGTACTGTCTTTTGTGTCCATCTTTATTGATTTAGGTGCTCATGGTTTTACATTAAATCCATTGAAAAGTTGCATTAAGTTTTCTGGGCTCGTATCCTTGAGAGAAACGCTTGCTGCAGAACCTGAGAATCAAAACCTCTTGTCATGCAAGAGAAACAGCCTAGTGTGTAGAGAGAAACCGAAGACTTTTAAAACTGATAACGAAGCGTATTACTTGTGTCTATTTTCAGCAATGCCATTCTCCTTTTGTTTTTGTGGCAGCTTGATTCAGTATTCTCCTACCTTGCATAACAGATACCAAAGACAAGGAGATTTTTTTTCTGTCTGTGATGTTTTCTTGTGTCCTGAATAGGTTGAGCTGAGACGAGCAGTGGAAGAGGCTGTGAAGGAGACCCCAGAATACCGCTGCATGCAGTCCCAGTTTTCTGTACTGTACAATGAGAGTCTCCAGCTGAAGGCACATCTTGATGAGGCCCGCACTCTGCTTCATGGCACCCGCACCACACACCAGCGCCAGGTGGAACTCATCGAGGTACCACCTCTGCTCTCGCAGATCAGGGAACATTGTCATCCCATTGACCATCACTGCTGGGTCTGGGTGGCTCTGGGAATGCTCAGGAAACTTACCTTCCTGGACATAATTATCTGTTCTGGTACCTCATCTTGATGAGGTGAGAGGTACCGGGGGCTCACAGCACCAAGTCCTGTTCCTTTGTTACTCCTCAGAGAGATGAGGTCAGCCTTCACAAGAAACTACGCACTGAAGTCATTCAGCTGGAGGACACCTTGGCACAAGTCCGCAAAGAATACGAGATGCTGAGGATAGAGTTTGAACAGACTCTTGCTGCCAATGAACAAGCAGGTATGGAGTCTTTCTGCTGTGCTTAAAAACAAACACCCCACCCCCCGCCGGTGACTGTTAGAGGCTGCATTGCATAGAACACCACTTTGATTCTTTATCTGCTCTTGTTAAGTATATGTTCTGGCAGGTCTCTGTCTCAAAAAACAAACCTCTTCCTGTGTTTTATGGGAGGCCTGTTCCATGGTATCTGAATTCCTTTTAGATCCTGCAAAATACATACATTTTGCTAATAATTTGGTTTGTGACAGAGTATTTTGCATTATTTTTTGGGGGGAATTGATTTACACATCTGGAAGGACCACTGGGATAGGAAACCAGTAATTTTCAGATTTCATCAGAGGAAATAAGTTGTTTCTAAAGTAGGATTTAAATAATAGAGATATTTTTGCAGCATGACACATTTATCTTAGGAATTTTGGAATGTGTGTTGAGAGGAAATTAGGACTGGGAATTTGCAAGGACTTAATGTTGCATGTAAAACTGGCATGACTTTTTCCTGCAAGTAAGTTGTGTTGCTCTGTTGTGTGAGAGGATGAAAATAGTTTAATTTCAGTTCTTTGTCGTTGCTATTTGGATTGCAGAAGGTCGGCAAAAGTCTGTCTGTCTTGTTACAGTTCTGTTTCTGGTTTTGTATGTAGGCCCAATTAATCGAGAGATGCGTCACCTCATCAGCAGCCTCCAAAATCACAACCACCAGCTGAAGGGAGAGGTGTTAAGATACAAGCGCAAACTGAGAGAGGCCCAGTCTGACTTGAGCAAGGTATCTGAGGAACAATTGCCAGACAAGAGCCCAAAGTGCTTAGAAGAAGGGTGAATTACCTGCAATACCAGGCTTTCTGATAGGGAATGCTGGATGCAATGTGATTTTCAATGGAACTCTACACTCCACTACTTCCACTTACCACTTACTTCCTCTGTGGCTATATAGGGCTCCATGAAAAGTAATAGCAATTAGGGAGGGAGCGTGCTAGCATGGATCTGGGAAGACGGGTAGGGGGATAAGGTAGATTTCTGCTTAAGAACTTAATGGCTTGTTTCATTGTGTGTTGTCTTTCTTGCTGTTCCACAATAGATCCGTTCTCGCAGCGGTAGTGCTGTCTTACAGTCCCAGTCTAGCACTGAAGACACCAAGGAAGAACCTCCAGAGATCAAACAGGAACCTGATGATCCTTCTGCACAAGTGTCTGTCCCCAAGGCTGTTTCTGAAGATGTTAATGAAATGAAAGCCAGGCGGGACGAAGAGGAACGGGAGCGAGAGAGACGGGAAAGGGAGAGGGAACGAGAGAAGGAGAAGGAGAAGGAAAGAGAGCGAGAGAAAGAGAAAGAAAAGGAAAAGGAACGAGAGCGGGAAAAGCAGAAGCAGAAGGAATCTGAGAAGGAGAGAGAATCCAAAGAGAAAGAAAAAGGGAAACATGAAGATGGAAGAAAGAAGGAGGCTGAAGTGATCAAGCAGCTGAAGGCTGAGCTCAAGTAGGAGTTGTCCTTCCCTTTTCTCCTTGAGTAGTGCCCAAAGGGGTGTTTGAGATGACTTGTAGATCACTCTTAAAAGATTCACTTCACTGAAGTGAGAGGGCTTCTTACACCTTCTATATCTAATTGTGATATAGATCATGTAATGCTTCTCTTATGACAGCCTAAAGCATGAATTTACAAAACAGGTACTTCACCATGCAGGTCAAGTAATCTTTCTTTGTGTGTGGCTGCCATAAGAATTATGTAAAGCCTTACAGCAGCAGGTTGCTAATAAATGATTGATATAGTGGTCTTTCCAAATTTCTTGGATCCGGCCTGAAATGGAGATAGATAGTTTTTTTTTTATTAGATTACATATTTCCTCCTCACCCCACTTCTCTTGGCTTTTCAACCCGTATCTACTGGGATGTGCTTCTTTTCAGCCTCCAGCCTGTATTCCTTGGCTGTTTTTTATTACTATGGTAGGATATGCATGCCCCGTTGTAGATGGAGAGAATATTGCTCTGACTCTCATGCTGGCTATGAAACAGTATAGATTTCCTGCTGTGTTCTCACAGTTGTCTGTCTCCTCTCCAGGAAGGCCCAGGAGAGCCAGAAAGAGATGAAGCTGTTGCTGGATATGTACCGCTCTGCCCCCAAAGAGCAGAGAGACAAAGTGCAGCTGATGGCAGCTGAAAAGAAGGCAAAAGCTGAGGTAAAGTTCATTTCTATTTAGCATATTACTTAAAACTTTTTGCAGGTACACCGCACCTGAATTGTGTTGTTTTGGTCTTCAAAACTGGAGATCGTTTCTCTTGTCATTTGGAAAAGAGATAGGAATCTTCTGGAGATGAACAGGGAGATTTTTGGGATGTCACCTCAGGGAAGGGATGACCCCTTTGCCCAGGCTGAGGGACATGTCTTCTGCTTTCTCAGCTGCAGATTCAACCAGTAGTGAAGCTGAGTGCATGTCCCAGAGACATATACACACAGAGGACTGCCGCAGACAAGGCACTGCCTGCAGCGGGATGTACGTACAGGACTCAAAATAAGCACAGAAAATTCCCCTTTTTCCTTCTCACCCAGTAGATGCAGGTCACTAGTGCAGGCACATGCACAACACTCCCTGTGTTCACAAGCACACACATGTTCACAGGCTTCTCAAGTACCCACACAGCCTCTCTGACACCCTGTGATCCCAGGGCCTCTTAGTTGTCTTCACATACAGGTCTCACCTGTAGTTAGAACTTACCCATGCTGTACACATACGCATGGGATAGACAGTTAGATTACACAGATAGTTAAGAAAATATTTTAGTAAAGAGGTAGGAGAAGGACAGACTTATGATCATTTTCAGGGCTTGATATTTATAAAGTAGAATTTTTCCAGATAATGAAACTAGAATTTTTGGGGACAGTAGGCAGACCCAAGTCCGTGTGTACTTCCTGCCCTCACCTTACAGATGACTGTCTCCTTTTACGGTCTTCTCTGTCTAACCCCGATTTGTTCGTCCTTGTGCTCTCATCCCCTGCATGTCCCTCCGGGGTTTGTATAGCTTTATCGATTCCCACATCCCTCTCAGTCCAGGATCCACCCCTAGTTTACAGTCTTATCAGTTGCAAAGTTCAGGTTGATCTTCCTAGAAGTGTGATGCCTGTAGTTTCTTAGTAGCTCTATCAGCTATTGTGACTGGGGACACTTATTTCTTGTCTTTGTCTCCATGTTTTTTTTTGTCATATATGTCTCTCTGTATATTTTGTTTCTGGTTTCCTGTTTCCTTGCTTCCTCCCTCCCACTTCTGTTTTCCAAATTGATAGGGTCCACAGTCAGATAATCCTGATGGAATAAATACTCACACTCTTGACATACTTCCTCATCAGTTAGTGTGACTAACCAGGTTTTGTTTTCATCACTGCCTCCCTTACAATTAGTCTGCCTGGTTTGTGTCTGTGGTTGTTTTGTTTATGACTTCCTCCTTAGTATCCTTTTTGTACTGAAAAAGGTCTTTGAGCATGGGCTCCCGAAGGAGCAGATGGTCTCTGTCCACATACCCTTACATGTGCAACTGCTAGAGACTGGTCTTCCTACTCTGATAAAAGGTGCTGGGGGATTTTCAAAGATTTTGAAATCAAGATCTTGGGCTTGTAGCCCATCTTAATGGTCCATCTTCCACTAATACACTGTTCTGTCAAAAAGAGAAGGATTTTCTTCTCCCATGCTTTGAAAGTGGTTTATCCAACGTTGTGGGGGAAAACGGGCTCTTAAGGGCACAGCCTGGACATGATTGTGCTTAGTATCATTTCTGTTTTGTCCTTGCTGTAGCTGGAAGAACTGAGGCAGAGGGTGAAAGAATTGGAAGATAAGGAGAAAAAGGAGAGTAAAAAGATGGCTGATGAAGATGCTCTCCGCAAGATCCGAGCAGTGGAGGAACAAATTGAATATTTACAGAAGAAACTAGCCATGGCTAAGCAGGTGAGAAGCTTCTGACGAGTTCTGTCTTGGCTGGAGCACCTGAGAAGGCATTGCTTTCACGTTACAACCAGGAAGATTACCTGAGAGAAGAAATTCCTCTTGCTGTATGTCCTGGTTTCAGTCAGGATAGAGTTAACTCCATTTGTAGCAGCTGATGGAATGCTGTGTTTGGGAGTTACAATGAAAGCAGTGCTGAGAACACCCTGATGTTCTTAGTTGCAGTCAGACAGTCAAGGACTTTCTCAGCTTCTTCTATTTCTCTATTCTTGAGAAAGGAGGGGCGAAGCCAGGACAGGTGACCCAGATGGGCCAAAGAGAGTATTCCATGCCAATGACGTCCTGCCCAGGATAACAGGGGGCTGAGGGGAGGAAGAAGAGGGGCGGTGGCGGGACGCGTGCTGCTTGGGGGGATGGTCGGGTTCCGGGACAGCTCTGGGTGGTACGGCCTGAGTTGTGTGGGTCGGGGAGAAACTGCATTGGGGATCAAGAGTTTCATCTTCTTTTGCTCTAAAGTCCTGTTAGCATTGTTATATTTTATCTTTCTGTTCTCTTAGTAAACTCTCCTTATCCCAACCCACGGGCCTCTTAGTTTCTTGGGTTTGGAGTTATTTGCCCCTTCCTTTTCCCTTCCCTTGTTTCCCCCCTTTTTCCCTCTTCCCCTGCTCTTTTACTTTAAGAAGCAGGCAGCTGCGTGGATCTCAGCCCACAGCCGGGGTGAAACCACGACACTGTGTATGCCAGAGATGTGAATTTTCTCCCTGTTTATCAAAGGGGAAAAATACCCAACCCACCAAAACCCAACAACAAACAAAAAACCCCTGCAGCACCAGGGTATCACAGAGCTTATGGCATGGGTGCCAAGGAAAGTTCAATTCTTTGTGGCCTAGGTAAAGGGCACAGAGGAAAGATGTCTGGATCAGCCTCTAAGGGAGGATGTTTCAATTTTTTTTTAAAAGTATTATCTGCACAGGTCATATAATTGTGCCGGGTACCATGACGTAACTTCTTCCACAAAAAAAGGATCTCACCTAATGGTGAGAGAGCAGGATCACCTCAGCAGGGGACAGGCAAGCCAGTGACTTGACATGTACTCTTTTAGAATTCAGGTGCTTTTCCTTAGAGTTTCAACCCAACTCAGCTCATTTTGCCTCCAGACAAGCCATAGTCTGTGAACGCTTCTGGAGATGACTGTATCTTTTCTATACCTTATGATTCAGGGCATCTCTGCTGTGGTGCAGACTTCTAGGGACCTCTTTTTTTTTTTTTCTGGTTTCTAGGAAGGTACTGTTTTCTGATACTGAGCCATCAGCATCAGAAATGAGAGGTTTGGTCTCATTAAAATGCTTATGGTTATTGTAGGGGTGTACAGGAGACAGTTTTGCCAGAGCATATGATTATTTTAATTTTTTTCTAGGAGGAAGAGGCTCTGCTGTCAGAAATGGATGTCACAGGTCAAGCCTTTGAAGACATGCAGGAGCAGAACATTCGCCTGATGCAGCAGCTGCGGGAGAAGGATGATGCCAACTTCAAACTGATGTCAGAACGCATCAAGTCCAACCAAATCCACAAGCTGCTGAAAGAGGAGAAGGAGGAGCTAGCAGATCAAGTTTTGACACTGAAGACACAGGTAACTTGGGAGAAGCCTAGAGGACAATAGAGCTCATGGGGGAAGATAGAGGTGTTGTGGCTGTAGAGATGTGTGGCTAAACTCCGCACAGCCGCTTGCATGCTTCCCCATAGTGGGATGGTGGGAGAATCAGAAAGGCAAAAATGAAAAAACATATGGGTAAAGATAAAGGCAGTTCAGTAGCTAAAGCTGCGTGCACAAGCAAAGCAAACCAAGGAATTCATTCACTGCTTCCCATGGCAGGCCTGTGTTCAGCCATCTCCAGGAAAGCTGGGCTCCATCGGGTGTAACTGTTACTTGAGAAGACAAACACCGTCACTCTCAATATCCCCTTTGCTTCCTCCTTTGCACTAGCTTTTCATGTTGAGGACAGCACCATATGGTACAGGCTATGCTTTTGATCAGTTGGGTTCAGCTGTCCCAGTTGTCTTCCATCCCAGCTTCCTGAGCACTCCCAGCCTACTTGCTGGCGGACAGCATGAGACACAGATGGTCTTGATGCTGTGTAAGTGCTGTTCAGCAGTAGCTAAAACAGTAGTGTGATACTGATGCTGTTTTGGTCCCTTGTCCAAAGTAGAGCACCATATGAAATGCTGCAAAGAGAATTAACTGTATCCTTGCCAAAATCAGTACAGAAGAGATTGTGTCCCTAATCAACGTAGGTATGCTGCATCAGGCTTCAAGGGACCTGGCTTAGTAAGAAGCAAAGACTCCTCTATGAGTATAAAATGTCCTACAGGTTCATTGTGATGCAGAGCAGGAGGGAGAAGGGAAGTGGGAAGTCACTTTCCTGTCATAATGGTACTTTGACATATGTATTCTGCCATAATTGGAAACAAGGTGGAACTGTTCACTACCTTGCAACAACTCTCTAAGCAACCTTCCAAAAAATAAGACAGATTTGTTGCGAGTATTTGACTGCCAAGTTTTAAAGTGTTCACCAGAGAGGTCTGGATACAGCTCTCAGACTGCTAATGTTTAGGGAGAAAAAGGCAAGCTGAAGAAGTACTCCTTGGTGAGGGGGAGGCAGGGACTGTTTTAGCATGCAGCTTTAATGGCAGCTTTGGGGACCTGCAGAGAATGTATTTCGGTCTTTCTGTACCTCTTCTTTCCCTTCCCAAGGTGGATGCCCAGCTGCAGGTTGTGCGTAAGCTGGAGGAGAAGGAACACTTGCTGCAAAGCAGCATTGGAACGGGGGAGAAGGAGCTAGGCCTCCGAACACAGGCCCTGGAGATGAACAAACGCAAGGTGACTGATGGTTTGATTTCCTCCTGCCACGTAAGATGGAATTGTCTTGTGGGAAGCATAGAAAACTCCTAGCTCCCATTGGAGCTCCCATTATGGAACCTGCTACTTCCCTGTTTTTTGACTAGTGTACCAGAAGGCTGAGGAGTCCTGAAGAGAGTTCTGGATTAAAGTATGTAGACTGATGCTTCCTTTGATAAGGAGGAGCTGGTCACAGCTGTTTCTGTGAAAGTATGATTTACCTTACTTGAGGTAAGGTGCATTTAAAAGGAAACCTCTTACAGAGGAAGAGGCAGCAGCCAGATGGAAGTTAACTGGGGTCAAAGCTCTTAGAGGAAAGATGGGGTGAGTAAAAGGAAAATAAGTCTGGGGAATGTTAAGATCACTAAAGAATGCCTAAAATAAATAAACTAGGTTTGTAATGAGTAAAGTAAGACTAAGTGTCATGGTTGATACTTTCAAGGCAGGAATGATTTTTAAGCAAAAGAAAGCAGAAATACCCCTGTGAAGAGGGGAAGGGGGAATTCAGCACTCATTTGTGCTTAATATCACAATCTGTGGTGTTGAGGGAACTTGGCTAGTAAGTTAATGCAGGGACAGTTAGAGATAGGAGAACTGATGAAGAGAGAAAATAATAAAAAAATACTTATTTTCCACTTCCATCAAATTTGCTATAGTGTGCCTCTAAACAATTGTAGAGAGAATGTAGAAGGTGGAAGGTTCAAAATGTGTGAACAAGAGGAGAATCCTGTGGTCATTAGTATTTTTATAAGTGACATGCCTTGCAGTTTGACAGGGGTTGGCTCTACTGAAGGGCAATGTTGAAGCTAAGTACTTGCTAGTAGTAAGATATTTTGCAGTTGAAGAATGTTTAAGGAGTAATTCCAGTTATTCCACTTGGAAGTACCAAAATTAGATTGGGGAAAAAAAAAAAGAAATCTGCAGCAGTCTGAGGAGTATTCTGTGAGCAGTCTGGAATTGCCAGGCAGAGGTACTAGAAATCAGTAGAGCTCTTTTTCCATAGTTGGTTCTTCTATCCTGGTTTTCTTTCTCAGGCCATGGATGCAGCCCAGCTTGCAGATGATCTGAAAGCACAGCTCGAGCTGGCTCAGAAGAAGTTACATGACTTCCAGGATGAGATTGTGGAAAACAGAGTAACCAGAGAGAAAGAGATGTTCAACTTCAAAAGGGCTGAGGTATTGACCTCACTGTCTGTTGGCTTTGGTGTCTTGTTCCCTTGTACATTGAACTCGGAGTGGGTTTCAACTGCACTACATGTTTTGGGGTCCCATTTCACTTCAATTTTAGTTTCATCAGGTCTGGAGTCTTTGAGGTTTTGATCACTGAAAACCGATGGTACATGTGGTGCCCAATGATAATGTCATCTGCAAGTCTGGACTTTGGTGGGTGAAAGTATGGGTGGAGTGAGGTAGCCAGGTGCACTGTTGGTCAGGTTCTAGTTCTCCTTGATCCTTCAACAAGCTGTGCCAGGGAATGTACTGCTCATCCATCTGGTCTCTTGTTTTTACGCAGGAAGATATTTCTCGGTTACGCCGGAAGCTGGAGACCACTAAGAAGCCTGACATGGTGCCCAACTGTGATGAGATCCTGATGGAAGAAATCAAGGATTACAAGGTGAGTAGCTGTCTCTTTCAGCTTCCCTCTTAAGTGCTGCTTTAGTCGAAGGGCTGTGTAGTCATGTTCTCAGTATTTGGCATGTCTTGTCTGTACTTTTGCCACTGAAGAAACCTTCTCAACCTTCTCCTCATGAGGAACGGGAGGACCTTCATCTTCAGTCATCTTTTAACGTCCGGTGCAGTGCAGTGGGCCCTCACTGTAACGCTTGTGTCTTCCAGGCCCGCCTTACCTGCCCCTGCTGTAACATGCGCAAGAAGGATGCTGTGCTCACAAAGTGCTTCCATGTCTTCTGCTTTGAGTGCGTGAAGACACGCTACGACACCCGCCAGCGTAAGTGCCCCAAGTGTAACGCTGCGTTTGGTGCCAACGACTTCCACAGGATCTACATCGGTTGAGTCTTCTGTTTCTCTGTTGCTGGAGTGACAAAGTTGCCTCTTAATGCTGACCCAGCCTCCCTCACTTTCTGTGATTGTCACCTTTGGGACAGTCAGTGCTTCTGTCAGCTCATCTGCAGTCTCTTATGGGAAGTGTGGTTACAGAATTGAAAGATTCTGGATCTGTGTCCTATTTTTGTCCCTTTTATTTTTACCCTCAGTTTTTGTAGATTCTTTGTGCTTGAGAGAACGTTTCTTTCACACTGTCAAGTTGGGGACATCCAACTGAAGTCCCGTGTTGATGGGATGGAAGCTGTCTGTGGCGCAGCAGAGATAAACGAGGCCTTTATCTGAGGAGTTAGCTTTGGATGTAAGTTACGAAATCCCATCAAGGTATGGTGGAGTGTGACTAGTTCCCCAGTCAAAGGGGCATGTATTGAATAAGCATGTACATTGCCAGACTGTAGTGGAGTGACTCATTAGACACGCATCTTCCTGAGTCAGGGCACCAATCTGAGAAGGCTGGTGCGTTAGCAAATACACTCCCTACCCACCATAAGCAAACAGCGATTTTAGTATCCAGAAGAGGAGAAAGGTAAGATGTTGGTGAACCTTTAAAAGTAGCATTCCACCTCTGAACCTTGGTTGATGTGGACATCTTTCCCTAGATTGAGACATTGCTATCGTTGTTCTTAGTTGCCAGAAAATAATCTCTAAGGATGCTTTGTTGCAACTTTGCCACAAAGATTAACCTTGTAATGCAGAACATCTAATAAAAGCTGTTGTCTGGGTTATTTCTCTGGTTTTCTTGCTCCAGTGCTTGCCCATGCTACAGTGTTTTCTTTACTTACTGGAAACATTTTTTCACAAGCTTATAAAGTAGGAAGGTTAATTTCTTCTTTCCTCTGTTTTCAAGAAAAAGTTAACTAAAACAACCTCTATCCTTTTGTCTGCATCATCACTACCTTATTCCTGACAAAACACAAGGGCTAAAATGCTGGACTCTGGACTGTGATGCACTCATTTTTGTAATGGCCACTGAGAACTGTGAAAGGACGTGGCAGAGGTTATAGTCTCTGTGCTCCTTGGAGTGCAAGGCTGTATTTGAAGCTTCTGGCTAAAAGAAAAATGCCAAGTCAGTTACTTACAACATTCCTCCATGGGGCAGAATGTTTTTCCTGTAAACTGAACTTTCTTGGAAGTGAACTGTGTGCCTTCCCTAAATCACAAAACCTGTATTGCCTCCCTGCATTCCCTGTAGGAAATAATACAAGCAGTTGTAGAGTGACAGCAAATAGTGACAGACTGCCTTATATGCATTATTTCTGTACCGAGAAAATGTGAATTAAACCATGTCAATTATTTGTCCTGAAAAGTGAGAAGGAACACAAGGGGAAGCTGGGATGCTGAGAGTTTGTGGTATGGCTTAAGGAAAGCAGAACCCTCTCTGCTTTCACTGGAAGTTGCTCCCTGGATTACAGTTTGTGACATCAAGTTGGAAAAAGAATGCTGTGTTAGGAATGCTGATGGTAGATTTTGTTGTCCAAATACCTGCTCATCAAAACCAGGACCTGGGTCACCAACAAATAACAGCAGCTTTGCTGTAACAGCAGACTTCCTTTTACAGCTGTGTTTGAATTAAATGGTCCTTGCAGAAGTGCAACCCCCTTTGTGCTTTCCCAGTCATTTAGTCACATCACTGCTCTACTAAAGACCAAGCTTGGAACCTTGTGTGTAAGTGTGTAATCTGCCAACCTTGGCTTCACTCCTTGTCCTGGTAGCAAACGTGTTTCTTCACTGAGAACAATGTATTTTCTTATTTTTAAAATTAAGCCCAGGAACTCCTTCCACCTCCTTCTGAAAGTGACAAAATTTTTCTCTGCTTGTAATCTAAACAACAAGTGGAAAATTTCAGTGGTCTCTTTGGGCTTACCAGAGTGAGTGGAAATAATTAAAAAGTTTATCAAGACTAGAAGTATTTTGGGGTAAAAGAAGGCGAGAGGTGAGAAGTATTCTTTATCAAAAACCATCCCACCTGGCGACATTGACAGGTGGCTGGATATACAGGGATGGCAAAATATATTTTGGTGATATATCTGGCAGACCAGTGTTACTAATTCTGACAGTGTTAATGTTCTTTTTCTACATAATTAGTGATGTGCTAGGGAGTGGTGTTTAGAAATTCACAGAAACCCTGTTAAAATAACACAGTCAGTTGGGTTGATGCAGTATTTATTCAGATGCTGAACAGCTTACCCTTCCTTCCCCTCTACTCATCATCCAGGTGGGGGGAGATCCACTCAGTACATTTCTCCGTTACAGTGAGCCCTGGTCACCACCAGGCTTTGGTGACTCCCTTTGACTTTGGTGTCAGAATAAAACACAGACCAGAGACCCTTTATGTCAATTTGGCTGTGAGAAGGAACCTTATTGTCAACTGACAACAGAATATTACAGCAGGAGTTTAACATTGGCCAGTACTTTGCCTTTGGGAGTCAATACTGATGTATGGTACTGCCACTCCTCCCTTCCCCTCGTCCTTCCTCTGCCACCACGAACCCATCCCCTCACATCTGCCAGTGCAGCTATTTGCGTGGCTTCTCTCTGGCTGTAAGTGGAAGCCAAACCTGGGCTTGGAAGCAGACAGAGGTGGTGATTTGGTTTTTGCCAAGTTATTTTAAGCTGGGAGAGTTCCTTTATCACAGTCACAGAACAGCCACATCTGCATTTGTGCTGACAGAGCTGAGGGAATGGTGTGTACTGGGATTGCCACCAAGAACTCGTCTTGTGAAACCACAGCCTGTGTCGGGAGGGAAGGGACTGCCAACACAGAACTAGCACCTACTGTAATGAGGCAACCATAAGGAGCCTTAGCATGAATGGAGACGAGACCCATAGGTATCACAACAAAAACATACCAACAAGGAACATGCTTCCAATGAGCGGGTAAAATACCTTTTTTTTCTTTTTTTTTTTTTTTTAAATTAATGCACAGAAAGGGCTAAAAAAGTGGGAAGCTCATTGTACTGTCAAGTGGAGGAACCAGGAACTCTCACTGCTTGGATGTTCCTTGTTTCTCCAGTCCTTTGGGACTGGCTGATGTTTGCCAGAATGAGAAACTGGTTATGAAAGGAGGAGGGCTCAGGAGGGTGGCAGTGGCTGTGGGCTGCTGCAATTCTGCTCTCATGAAGAGCGTATTGCCTGCTTTATTGTTGCACCTCTTTCTGGCATTACAAAAGTGTGTTACAAATTTTACAGAGGAAGGTGGGGGGAAAGGAATAAAAGGGGAAAGGGTGCAGGTGTGCTGGCCTAGGCCTCTGCAGTCCTGTTTGTCCTCTGATACTCTTCCAGCTCTGACTTCCTGTCCATGGCGAGTTGCAGCTCCTGCTTGATGATTTCGATCTGCTTCTCCAGCTCTGTGAGCTCCTGCATCACTGACGTCCGAGCAATACTGAGGGACTCTGCTTTTCCGTTGGTTGTCAGAGAAGCTGGAGTCTCTCTCCTCACTTGTGGCAGGGGGGTATCTTGGTGCTGTCGAATCATCACCTCGTTCTGCCCTTCATCAGTGCAGATGTATTTCTTCCGGTGGCAGTTGCCCAGGTTGGCTGTATTCCACACAGCATGCTGGCTGTTCCCTACATGGGACCTGAACAGAGATGCAAGAGAATATGAAATCAGAGCCTGCATTTGTGTGTATACAACCATCCCCTCTGAGCCATCCTACTGGAAAAAATGATGCTGCTATTGTGAATTACATATAAATATTATTCCTTTATCCTTGGAAATATTTTTATGACCTTTTTTTTTTTTTTTGGTGCTTAAACCATATCAGAGATTAAAATAGAATCTTAAAATTCATCTTCAGCAAAACTTTGTTGTTGTTGTTAGGAAATTACTTTCCTCTCAACTCCAGCTCAGGAAAAAGTTGAGTCCTTCAAAACATTCTGAAAGCTTTTGTGGCTGCAATGTAGTACGTTTATTAGAGCATCATCCCTTTGTGTGTTAGTATGCTGCACTAACAGCTGGGGCATTGGCTCCCATGGAGGAGGAAAGAGAGTGCCTAGAGTTGGGGCAAAGAGATGAAGGGAAAAGTGTGCCTTTTGGGCTTGAAATCTTGTTGAGGAGATACTTGTGCTTTGGGGGATGGTGATGATACTGTGGTATATCCACACCTCACAGTGAATGGCAATGAGCTGCCTGTCACAATAAATTAAATTTGGAAAGTGTGGGTTGGGAGAAGAATTGCCATTTGGGAACTCCTTCAAATGCTTCAGTTTTCCTGTAGAACAGTAATTCCAAAATACTTTTATTCCAGAGAATCTTGCCTCTTTCTTGGGAACTTCACTCTGCAGCCTTCCTAAATCAAGGCATTTTCCAGGGTTTCTTCCCTGTGAGGAACACCCCATGTCCTCTGCTATTCTAACTGGCACATACAGAAGTACAGCTTGCTGTTGTAGGGAGCCTGGCTTCCCTACCTGCTTTACCTGTGTGCATTCACTTCATCAGATGAAGCTGAAACTCTCAAGTAGTTGCTCTTAAAACTGCTCCATCTTAGAAGTCTGCTCTGTGTCCTCCAACAAAGAACCTATCAGCATGAGCTACCCACTGGCACGACAGGCAAGAGGATTAAGGCTTCAGGATTGGGATTGCTGAAAAGACTTCGTTGCAGGAAGAGTCCAGAGCTGGGAGTAGATACTTTTCTCACCTGCCTGCAGAGAAGTTGGCAAGTAGAAATTTCTTCAGAGGAGGTGGTGATCAAGAGTATTTTCAAAAAGGTAGGATGGCAGAGAGGGAAGAAGGGAGGCTTTAGGCAGCAGGGTCAGCCCCAGCCTGGATCATGTTCTGGAGGGCTCAGGGAATGACAGAACATTGTAAGGTTGGTGGTTTTTGTGTAGACCAGGGAATTTCTCCTCTTTTAAAATAAAAGACAAGAAGACTCTCAAGTTTTGTGCTAAACTGGATGTTTTGTGATGCAATTATATTAATTCCCTGAAGAGATGAAAACAAACAACAAGTGTATCTTAAGCATGTTTCAGACATGGAACAGGATTAGCCCATTCTGACACCCTCGACTAGATCAGGTTTCCCAAAGCCCCATCCAACCTGGCCTACAATTAATTCATTATTTCTGATACATTTTTATTTCCTCTCACAAATCAATACACAGCTTTTTGATAAATGTTAGTAACTGACTTAACTTCTATTGCTGGTGTTTTGTCTGGGGGTCTGGGCAGGTAGTTTTTACAAAGGCCAGAGTCCACAGTTAACACTCAACACCCTTGACAACTTGGCTGCTGATGCTGAGCAGCTATTCTAGTTTTTGGAGTTACAACCTGAATAAAACAATGGATTTTCTCCCCTGAGGGAAACAGCATCAGCATAATACAAATTCTTTCCACCTCTTTTCTGTTTCTTGGCGCTTTTAATAATTCCACAGCTCCCAGCAGGAATAAAATAAAGTGTAATAAAATAATTCATTTGAGAGCCATGGGTTGTACCTTGCCTATCAGTATTCATGCCAAAGCTGGGCACTGTGTTACTAGGTGTCTTGAGTTAAACTCACCATAATTCTGTGCAAACAGGAGCTCAAACCATGACAAGAGAAAGAACTGTGGGTGGGTGGGTGTGCATGCATCCACATGGGCTGGATGCTGTGTGGGCAGATGTTTTTGGGAAGCAGCACATCTTCAGTCCCAATGTTGAAAGTGTCTGGTTCTTTTCTAAGCCATCCTCTGTGGGGCTTTTGACCATCTCCTGTGTTACAAAATTTTTGCACTGCTCAATATCTGGCAAATAATTCAGCTGGTGTTTTTTGTATCATCAGAGAGAGAGAGAGCCTCCTCTGCTGGGAGACTCCTCTGGCTGCTTCAGTGCCTCAGGCTGTGGGAGTGTGAATGCTACCACCTATCCCAGAGGCTGTGGGTGGAGGAAATGTTTTGCATCAGTCAGCTCCTGTACTACTGTTCAAAGATGAAAAGCAGCTAGTTACTGTGTGCAAGGAGGTGTCACATGGTGGGCAGTAAGATGAAGGAGAAAATTTAACAGAGGAAACTATTTGCATATGCTCTTATATACTCGTTTGTGTGTAGACAGTCTGGAAGGTTGTAGATGTTTACTTCTTACATTTCCTGCCATTAGTGCAGGAATGACAAACTAATCACACCATACATTTGTATACACAGCTTTCAGTCATGTCAAATACCTAGCAGCAGCCTGGAAGGTATTTTTTTCTATAATTTGTGGATGAGGGACTAGAGTGCACTGTCAGCAAGTTTGCTGATGACATGAAATGGTGAGGAGTGATTGTTTCTGTGAGGACAGGCTGGAGAGTTGGGTGGGGAGAAATTTAATGAAATACAACAAGGGCAAGTGTAGAGCCTTGCATCTGGGGAAGAACAACCCAGGCACCAGATAGGTTGGGGAAGGACCTGTTGGAGAGCAGCACAGGTGAGAGGGACATGGGGGCCCCGGGGGATGACAGGATGACTGTAAGCCAGCAATGTGCCCTTGTGACTAAGAAGGCCAATGACATCCTGGGGTGTATTGGAAGAGATGTGGTTAGTAGGACAAGAGAGGTCCTTCTCCCCCTCTACTCTGCCCTGCTGAGACCACACCTGGAATATTGTGTCCAGTTCTGGGCCCCTGAGATGACAAAGGAAGCAGAACGTCTTCCTCATAAGGACAAGGTGAGGGAGCTGGGTCTCTCCCAACCCCTAACATTCTGTGGTTCTGTGATTCTGCTGCCTGTGCACTAGTAGTTTTGAGTTACTTGACAAATGTATTGTTGTAAAAAGTCTTGTGTTCCTATAGGTAAGAGTGTCTCTTCTTCAGAAGACACAGGCTATGAAAATAAAGCAAGGCTGTTACCTACTTTTTGTCTCCAACAGGAGTTGTTTGAGACAATGGTTTCTGAAAGGACTGCATTTTCCTCTCCTCAGCTTTCTTACTTCTCATTCTAAAAAACCTGAAAAAGTTTGTGACAGACACACTGCCTGACCTCTCATTCACTGTGAAGCTATCCCACAGGCCCCTAATTATCTGCCAGTGCTTTAGGATGTGAGCAATTATATACCTAAAAACAAGACCAGATTTACTGCAGTGCCTGTCTTTAGAATGGGTGTGCTTTTATTAGCTGTATAAGAAATCATGAAAGAACAACATTTCTAGATTTAATACTTTCTATTGGAAACAATTAATTAATTTCTGCCCCCTCCCTTGTCACCCTTGTCTTAGTTCCTTTATTTTAGTTCTGTTATCTTTGGGGTGTATTAGATCCACAAGTAGATAACCAGACTTAACATATTTAATTTCCAAGTGATTTCTGCAGCTTGCATTTTAAGGCATGCAAGACTTCCTACCTCTTTTCTACTCGTTTTTTCTTAGGCTGGCGTTTGTCCTCAATAAAGGAGCTGTTCAAAGCACGATGTAATCTCTAGAGGGAAAGGAGGAAGATAAATTAGTAAAATCAAGATTAAGAATAGCTCCATGAATAGGTAAACAATTTGGGCTTTTTGTGGTGGACTTGAGCATAAATTATTTTGCAAGTTGAAGGATACAAGCAGTGTCTGTGCTTTGTCATTAAAACAGATTTATTTCCCAGATGTACTTTTCTTCCCAAGGAAGAGCAATCTGAAAGGTTGATAAATAGTTTGCTAGCAATTCTCGGTGTTAGAATTCCTCAGAAAAAAAAGTGGATCTTGGCAAACTTTGTTAGTTTCTAAGATCTCTGTGTCACTGTGCTGCTTTAAAGCAATATAAGCTTTTCCTTTTTGTGCCTTGTTCTGCAAGTAACCTCTTCCTTTTGAGCAAACATCTTCTGCTAGAGCATTTTTCTTCCATTATTTTCCCTAGAACAATAAAGAAGATTACCCAGCACCTCCTGAATGCATCAGAAGTTTAGGAACCTGTAATGTGAGATGAAAGGCTCTAGATAGACAGGATATTAACACCATTGCTCTACAAAACAGCTGTGAGGTTACAAGTGCAATGGAAAGGCCCCTTCTACAGGCTTTGTGATTATGAATGTTTCAGCAGTTTTCCCTGTGCTCCTCATTCCATCTAATGGAATTCTTTGTTACATCTAAGGAATTCTTCAAATTGCAGAAGCTGCTGTCACATCTCAAATGCCAGTCACCAGTGCTGTTACCATCTCTTACACCTTGCTCTGGGTCCAGACTTTCCCAATCAGCCCCATGACTTTCACAGGGTTCCTCGGGATACGTACCTGACTTGTATGGAGCCAGTACTTCATCTTGGATTTCTTCTTGATTCGTGGCAGGACCAGTCTGTACACGATATGTTCCCCAATGGTAGTGAGAATGGACAAGCCAAACCCAACGCACAGCATCACAAAGAGCCCAGAAAAATGCTTGATGCCCATTTGCAGCGTCTGTGAATAAAATCAAAAAGGGGAGCTAATGAAGCAGGCTGTTAAAGAGTATTTTAACAGATTCTTCTGTTTTATCATTTGGAAAGGTGTATCTGGTTGAATACAGAGTGGTGAAATACTGTGGAATAGCCTGGATAATGTTCACAGCAAAGCCTTCCTGTGCTGCAGAAAGCTCTGCGCTCAATCAGAGCAAAGAACCTGTCATGGGAATGAGAATAAGCCAAAGACCAGGGAATACTTTACCTTGTGCTGTTTCCCTAATGAGATTAAGTGTTGAACATGCACAAGAATCCAGTATTTGCAGTGTCTTTGCATTTGTTAAAAGCAAATACTGCTTGACAGAATATAGTCAATGAACAAGCAAGCCCTTCACCAGCAGTGAGCTAGGAACAACTGCTCATATTTTCTGGGGCTTGATCATTAACTTCCTCTTTCTGTGCTTTACCCTTGGTGGAAGGTCATGGAGAGAATGTTTTGAAGTAGTAGCACGAACATGGCACTTTTCCACTCCCTACATTAACAGGACCAAAACTGTATTTATTAGGAACCCCAAATGCAATTATGGAAAACAGGAACACTCTCTTGTTCTGCTGACCCACCCTTTTCACGTGGATTAGGAAGCCTTTGATTAATTTTTATCTCTTATTGGCATTAATCGTATTTGAAGACCAAGAAGCCCTGTACAGCTGCAGTCTGTACCATAAGCATCTGCCCTCCAATGGGTGGGTCATATTTGCATGTTACATGTAATCTTGCTACCTTTATACTAATGACCCCACAACTCATTTATGACTTTATCAGTAACTAAAAACTCTTGATAACAATTACTGTCCACAGACTACTTTGGAAATACTTCCAAGAACACAAGAACACACATTCTCCCCACGTGAGAGAAAGAAGGAGCAGAAAATTGCTTGGGTAGGGCTATGTATCAAGAGATGGTATCTGGGATGCTATCACCCCATGTAACTGACCTCTGTGTTCCTTCAATTTGTTGTTAATTTGGTGGGTGCTGTGTAATCCGGAAAAGAAGCTGGATTTAGTTAACAGATAAATCACAGAATGCTTGAAAAAGCTTTTTATGCAGTCATTCTAAGATGAAGAGATGATTAGTGATGAGTCAATTGAAGTTGAAGGCTTGAAAGTCATTTGTTGGGCAATGTGAACAGTGCTTCTCTCTTCCAGTTCTCATGTTTGATTTCTCTTTAAAAAACAATGATATGAGATTGCATATCACAGATTTTTAACAAGAACAGAGCTTCAGCACTCTAGCAGAGTGAGAACTTCTGCATGTAGAACTGGCAATGAAGTCTTATTTTGGGGGTTCTCTGCCAAAACCAACCTGCTTGCCCTGAAGTACACTGAGCAGAATTTGGGAAGTGAATTTTTGTACCAGTGAATAAACACTTCGAGGGTGTTGAAGGGTATAATGGGGGTGTAAAAGCAATTTCTGAAGAAACTTTATGCAGCCTGGAAAGAAAAGTTGAAGACCACAATAGAGCAATTCTGGGGTAGAAGTGCATCAGAGTCTTGGCATAAAGATTTTAGGGTTCATCAGTTCAGCCTAAAAGCAAAACTTCCTTCTCAACATTGCAATTTCTTGTTGGAAAGAGCCTATTCCCATACTTTTTGACCTTCTAGTAACCTGAACTGGAAGGTGATAGAACAATCACAGGTGGTAACACTTTAAACTGTTCAAAACCACAACGTGTCTATCTGGAGATCTGTGCTACCTGGCTTGTTCCTTTAAATTAGCAGTGAAGCCCTATGTTTAGCCCAGGTAGGATAAAGCAGAATGCATGAGGCCCATATCTGACCTTTTTCTCAGAGACTTTTAGAGCCAAGACCTCAGCAGGGCCTACCTCTGAATCCAGCACATACAAGTATCTGGAAGAAGGAAAAAGACTGCTAGCTGTGCTAGCTGAACATGCTGGTTAAAGATGCTTTTGCTAATTCTCCATGAAGCATTAATGCAGCACATCATTTGCTTCCCAAAACAGATGTTCATGGGCAAGTATGAAACAAATTCTTTAGACATACACAGTTAGCAGTAGGTACAAGAATAAAGTGAATGAGAAACAGAAGAATAATTAAAAAGGAATAGATGTGTCAGTTGTCTGAAGAGTGCACCTATCTATACATGCTCCCAGGCTACTGCTGTTCGGTGTCATACTGAGGAACAGTCCATGGGTGGGCATTGCCATAACCTCCCTTGGTGACAGGAACTGGTGAAACAGCTGGGTGAAGGTCCTTTTGCTGAGCTACTGGAGTAGTAGTAACACAGGAGTCCCCAGAGGCAGGGGAGATCAGTAAGGACGCCTGATCTGTTAGTGTTAGGTTGCTGTATGGTAAGGAGCATTTACTCTGAGAATGGGAACTGGGTTTAATGGAATAAGATAAAACTCCAGCCATTCAAAATAGTAATAAAAAAGGAGACACAGTGGCAATTGCAGGGAGCTGGTCATAGGGTGGTAGTGTCCTGAATGTGTGAGATGTCTCCTCTGGCTTGAGGTCAGTGTTTGATGCTACTCCAGTACTGCTGCAGAGAGAAGACTCGACCAGCTCCTTACATGAAAAATAACTCCCTTGTCTCCAGCAAAAGCTGCTCTGATTTATGCTGATGAGAGTCTGGCTCACTGTCCTGTCAGCTCTGCAGAACAGTTTTCTACCTTCCCTGGAAACAGGTGAAAGAAATTCCAGCACTGGCATCTCAGATGCGTTTTTCACTTGTAATGGATAGCTTTTGAAATGGCCCCAAACAAGACATCTTTTCCTAGGAAAAGAAATGCCAAAAGAAAGCATCTGTAATATTTCATCTAGTGGTAAGGACGATAATGCATTGGAAGAGATGCCTGGTAAAGGCTGCATACTAGAGGGAAATTTTTGAGACCAAATTAAGTGGGGAATCAATGTAGGGGAGAAATAATTAGCACAGTGTGTCTTACAGTGTATGTAGTGATTATTTATGGCAACATCAGCACATTTACATACCATTGTAACAAGGCAGTTCATCAGCTGTTCATAATTACTGTGGACGCACATGGACAGGCACATGTTAAATAATAAATGAAGCCATCTCATAGAGGCACCTCCTCATTCTCATAGCTTCACGCTGGCCAGTATGAGAGCAGCTTGCTCTGCTACATATTTTGTAGTTTGTGTATGTATTTGTATGTGCATATATATAGAATACTGTTAGAAATAGTAGGAATAAACTGGACCTCTGTACCCCTGTTCTCCTCTCTGTTGAGGTGGTAGGGGTCAGCAGTGTGTGTGTTAGGTCTTTGATGGCAATAGAAAAAGAACTGATTACTTTCTCTATTGCACTAACTTTTTTTCCCATTAATTTTCTTTTTAAGGAATAAAAGCCCATAATGTGGTGTACTCTTTATTAACTCTGGATAAAAATACAGTACTTGCTCCCAGTTTGTAATCATAAATTCAGCATTTTAGGAGAAGGAACTCAGTTATGCTCATGTGGTGGTCTTTAAGCAATAAGCAACCACAGTCAGTCTTGTGATGATTAAAACTAATGGGTGCTAAGGACTACATTGGCAATGGCCTCTAAGTTACTTGCCACTCACAAATTGGGAAATTGGCAGTTTCTGTAAACCAACAAATACAGAACAGAATAGAGGTATCTGCTTTTCTATGTATCCTTAGACTTTTCTGGTTTACCAACCTGTGTCTGCAATTGCTACCTAAAAAATTCCCTGCTGTCTCCTCTGTAGCTACTCGCTCTTTTTTTGGTCCCTGAAGAGAAGGAAGTGTAGAGAAGAAAGATACTTGTGTTCTCTTTGAAAGGGGGAGCACAGAGAAAACAGCACTTGGTGATTTCATTATTGGATTTCAGGGAAAAACTCCTGCTTTACTCCATCCTACAAGAGACTATAAATGCTTTACTCTCCCTGGCTGTACTGATAGCAGTGCCTAAGCCATCACATTAAGCCTGTGTTCCTGCTTTGGCTAATTAGAAGCCTCTAGAAATTTTTGTGGATACTTTGCAGCACAGCAAAAAGGTATTGATGCTACACACTGATGAACCCAAACACTAAATAGGGTTATCATGTGTGTACTAGCTCTAGTAAGAAGCTATTCTTTTTGATAGCATTTTCCCACAAGGATTTTAAAAAGCTTTGATGAGCTCAGCACTTCTGTGGAGAAAGAATTATCTCCTGGTTTACTAGGGATAAATGGATATCAAGGGCAGATTTCTAAACTCATTTGGGCATCTCAGTAGGTCTGCAAAATCTTACTGATGCTGATGCCTGTATTAAGGTAACTAAGCAGCATTAAAACCTGTACCTCTCTCCAGACTGTGGAGCTACATTTCTTGTAGCTGCAGAGAGACTTATTTATTATTTGTTTTTATGGCTTTCTCTGTTCTCAAAGAAGTGGCAGCACTGAAGTATTATATATTTAATCTTGTTAGGGAGATTATCCTTAGCAAAGGCCAGTGATCATAGCTTTAGGGTTTCAAGCAAATTTTAAGATACTGTAAAGCATTGTCTCACATGAGCTAGACGTTTTCCTTAACACTCTTGTTGTGAGGAGTTTTGGAAATCCGGAAAAATATTCCCTTTTGCAATGAATCTTTTTCTTTCAACTCATCCATTTTCCAATCCCTATCTGTAGTGGGAAGAACACCAATACACATATTGTCTGAACCAGGTACTGAGAAGATGTTTGCTTCCATGATATCACAAACAGGTGAACTGGGAAGAGCAGCACTGTTTCCTCAGATAGTGAACTTTTTTTCCCCCCAGTTTTGACGGGTGAATCTAAATCTCTTACTCATTTCCAGGAGACTGAAAACATGCTTCTCCTGACTCCTGTCAGACTCAATACTCACACACTCCTATCATCTTCAGGACCATTATAGAAACTACTTTTTCCTCCAGGGCAAGTCCAGGTGCAACTGCCTCTTCCCACACTGAGATGACCCCTTCACACTTGTCATTTTGTGACACCCTTCTTCACAGCGTTCCCAGCCCTCCACTGGGCAAGGGCCAGCTCTCCTCCGCAGACAGCATATATGCACACTGAACAAATTCTCTTGGCAGCACAATCTTTGCTCCTGTTCTCTGTGTTTGTTGTTCACACCCTAGTAACAAGGAACTGCAAAAGGTGACGGACAGACAGCTTTTATTTAAGAGCACAAGGCAGTGCTTTCCCGTTGTGGAGGAGTCTGCACAGCCTCCCCTTGACACCCGCAGTGCACCAGAGACAAGCAAATAATCCACAGTTTCAAGGACATGGCTAGAAAACCGACCGTGGAGCTGTCAGGTGATTGGTGTCACAAAAAAGGAAACTAACTTCTGGCACTTCAGGAGAGTAGGCAAAACTCAGAGCAGAAAGGCACGGTTTGCTGGGTGACAAACTGGATGAAATCATGGCAAGATGAATGAGGCACTGTCTGATTGTGCATCACAGGTGATGAAGCCAAAGATCACCGATTCTGCATGAGCCATGGCAGGTAGAGTTTCAGCAAGTTCCTTAAAAGGCTCCAGAGGAAGAGCTGTCAGTAGATCTCACCACTGATGACAGAAAGAGAGGATGACAGGACCTTGCCTTTGCTGTGTGCTTGGTCTGGATCAGATGGAAGCCAGTGGTCCATGACTGATTGCCACCTTTACCAGCATAAGCCTCGTCCACAGGCACCAGCAGGAGAAGCAGGGTGCTGCCTTCCCCCATGTCACTACCCGTGGAAGGTGGTGGGTCTGCAGGAACAGGGTCAGTTTTGGCTGGTGCCATTTGTGTGCTTGCATATACTGTAAATGTCAGCTTAGACACTGTTTGTGTGAGGTCATCAGTACGTTGCTGCTATCAACAGCTGGGATACTGCTACATAACGCTCTCTATTTTTTAATTCCATGTTTTGTTTTTTATCTGACTGAACTGCCAGTCTGTGTGCAAATCAGTCTCTCAAGTTCTAGAGATCCTGTTGTCCCGTGACAGTTGCAAATGGAGAATATACAAGCCATTCAAGTGAAATAGCAGATACATTTTCAACAATAGCTTGTTTTAAAATGTAACTTGAATGCTGTGAAACACTGCGTATGCATAGTTAGCTTTTCCCAAAGGCAGACTGCTGCCTGGACGAGGAGGGGCCCTTCTCTTTCGTGCTGTCTTGAGAAACCGTGATGTGCAAGCTCATCTCCTGCACACCCTGCCCTGATCATTACCTCCTGATCTGAAGAGTCAAAACCACTGTTAATTGATAGGCAACGTGCCTGTTCAGGCTATCCACCCTGCCTGCAGTCATAGTGGCTTGGTGCCGTAGCTGTTTTGCTACCATGAGGAGAAAGTTGCAAAGCTGCCAACTTGCTGTGTTTTGGTTCCCAAAAATGTCACAGAAAGAAAGGATTTGCAGACCCTTCTGAGCTTGGATGGAGCTAATGTGCTGGAGGGGAAAATCCTAGGAGCTTGGCTCCTGCTGTAGTGGTATCAATAACAGAAAGGTAGAGGAAGGAATAAGCATATACAAACTGAAAATGAATGACCCTGATTATGTCCCTATGTAATTACATAATTATGTGCAAATATAAGTCTGCCAACCCCACTTGCCTCCTGAACTATGCTGGTCCCTAAGTAAGGACTTAGCAAATTCACAACAAAGGAATTCCTTTAAGACTAGAGTCTCCAGTTTTAAACCGTGGGTACTGAAGCGATACTGCTAGTGACTAGCAGTGAGTACGAACAGCCACTGCTACCAACAATAACTGGTGGTGGAGAGGGTAAGATGCAATTCACTGCAGTGATTTGTTCCCAGCTGCAGTTAGCTGCATCCCCAAGAATGATACAAAGGGTGCCCCAGAGTAAGATGCCTTGGGCAAGTGCTTTTGCTGAAAAGGTTCATACGAAATAGTGGACTCAAGCACTGTGGTCAATTGGACCTCTGCACTTTCAAACTCATCTTTATTCAGTTTCTCAGCTTGAGAAGTCACTGCAAATTCTTCAGCCTCAGTCTGATTCATGCCTTCCCAAGACAACTTTGTGCTCAAACACAATTTAGAATGAGCACAGTGCTGCCATATAGAGATAGATGGTAGGAGCTAGCAGTGAGTTCTGCCACAGGAAATAAAATTTTCCAGTGTAAGATTAGGGGAAAAGTATGACTGGGAAGATGAATCTCCAGAAAAATCTAAAGAAAAATTAACCTTGGTGTGAGCAGGAATGGCTGCTGGATAAGAATCAGGTACAGCCTAAAGAGGTAATGACAAAAAAGGAAGATGGATGTTTCACCAATTCAAAGGCTATACTGATCAATATTTCACATACGTTTCTTCCCATTTGTGGTCATTACTCTTGATCAACAGGTGCAGTGTGTCACAGACAGCATCTATCAAAATGACACAGAAAAACACAAAGCCTTACTTTAGCTATCAAGCAGCAATTGCTGGGTCCTAGCTTGGTACATAATCCACGTGAGTGACTGCCCACTTACAAGCTGAGACTTCTGGAAATGAATTATCTGCTTCTGTCTTGAACATCATCGTAAACACTTCACCAAACCTGTTTAACGTTGCTGTGACTGACTGCAGGAGCTAAATAAGAGAGATTCCTGGGCTGCGCAGGAGTAAAGGATACAAAATGGCATCAAGATAATACCAAGAAGAATTCCCTTGCTTCCTGATGTAAATGACATAAAGGTATGTTTAAAGACTATGCACTATTTGGCCCTGCTTAGTTTAGTAGATTTGTCCCAGCTGTGACACTGCAACTTCTAAGTTCTTGGTCAAGAGAAAGGGTTGAAGAGGAAGGGACGCTCCTGGAAGATACAGCAAAAGTAAACCAATTCAGGAAAGTCTGGATTTACCAGAGCTTACCCCACAATGGCACAGACCTGCAAGTGGTCTTTTGTTTCTCCTCACTCTTCCTGATAGCTAAAACCTTTCAGTACAAGAGGATGTCTTCAAAGACAAAGTTTTGGAGCCGCTTTTCAGAGTCTTTCAGTCACCTGAACCAGCATGTTGGACCTTGACTCACTCAGTTATGCATGCTGGGTTAGCACAACTGAAGATCAAACAAGGACTACAGTCAGATAACATCCTTGGAGCTCAACACATGTTCCTTTCTGCCCATCATGTGGAGGTTATGATCAAAAGACACAATTACTTTAAAGCACAGCATGCCTTCCAGCTGTAACCTCATGCCTAAAACTACCCTTAAAAACCCATACTCAAAACTTATTCAACACTGAGAAAATAGGAAGCCCATGGGACTATTCACATGACAAATTCAGAACTTTTTTTCAAACCAGAACAGCTTTTTTCCCACCTTCTCTCTTTGTTGTCAGACCTTGAAGAATCTTTCAGTACTCAAATGCCATAAACACAAGGAAGGTTCAGGCTTACCTGGAAAACAGTGTATTGTACCACTGAACATGAAGGAGTTAATGAAAATCTAGGGAAGAGAAAGAACTGGGATTGCCTCAGAGGCAATGTACTTACTAGCAATAGCTGTGCAGGAAAGGAAATTATATGGTCTTCACTTGTATTTTCAAACAGCAAGGGGTTTTCAGAAGAGAAATGGTAAAAAGTACATGCTGCCTACCAGATTTTTTTCTCTCCAGTTTGAATGCTCCTGTTTGCTTTTCTTCACAAAAAGACAAATCCAATTGGTTTTATAATATGCCTTGTGCAGTTTGTTGAGCCAGGGCTTATTTTCTCTATTGCTCTATTTCATATGGCAGAAAAAAAAGTTCCTGTTTCTAGAGGCAGTCTTGCAATGCTAAGGCTTAGAGCAGTGCTCTCCAAACTTTTTTGATGGTGCACCTCTGTCAGCAACTTTTTGAGCATGCATTCCCATATATGTATGTTCATTTATTATTTACAAATATATATATATATATATATATATATGTATTTTCATGTATTCTTGAAATTCTAGTATTTTCTTTCCTGCAACCCAGTGGATCATCTCTGGCACACCCAGGGGCTGCGTGCAACCCTCTCTATAGAACACTGGAATACAGAAGGAAATATATATTCTGGGAGAAAACCAGTACTAAATAAAGCCACATTTTTAGCTGTAAGATACTAAGAATTTTTTCTGTGTCTTAGTTATTTTTCTAGGAATACAGAGAATACAGCCCTGGACACATCTATTGGAGTAACACTCTCTTGATGAGAGGAAGCTCTTGATGTCTCATCCCTGGGGAACTACTAAGAGGTTACGTAAGGTTGTCTCTGCTACAATTGTTTTCAGTTCTGAGACAGCTGTGGTAATTAATACCATTACTGTCTGGTAATTTTCCTGAGGTTTAATTCAGAAGATTGGGTTAAAATATAGAGTAACAAAAGGTCACTGAATGAAGTGCTTGTCGGGAACAGATGTGTCAGCTACATGAAAAAGAAAATTCCCCAGATACCTGTCTTCTTAGATGATCTTCAGATAAGCCAAATCAGAAATAGCAGCGAATACATACTTTTGTTTAAATATGCTTCCTTGTGTTGAATTAATCACACAAAAAAAAAGAGAACAAGCTGAATAAAAATATATTAAATTTTCTTCTATGAAAGTGTGGTGTTAAAATATAATTTATTTCATTTGGCACAATTTTAATGAAAAAGTAAAAAATGTAATAAGAGATGCAGAAATAACCTAACAATCTATTTATTAAAGCAGTCAAAGGTGGGTGGTGGTTTTTTTGTCAGATCTCTTAAAAAGCTAGTTTTCTAGTGCTGAAGCCAGCAGAGGTTTGCAGACAAGATGCTCAAGTGACCACCATAGGGAAGGAGTCAGAGCCCTGGCAAACTGGGCTTCTCTTCTGGGGGAGAATGGACATCCTATCACTTCCTCAAGGAACATGTAGAGTTGGTTTGATACTTGGCTAAATGATGTGAAGAGGAGATAGTGTACTTCTAGCTACATGCTTTGTAACCGTGAGAACATGGTACCTATGTCTTTTGGAACACCTTAAGCCAACAGTGTATGATCTAAGCTTCAGGCATGCTGGATTTTTCATTCCTTGTATTTTATCTATTTTTTTTCCCACTTGACTGTCTAGGGAACTTTACAGAAAACTGCTATTCTGATAAGAGGCCTACATCTTTAGCTGCCATGAACTCACGTAACTCCTCTGATTTGATACCAGGACGTAAAATGATGGAGATTTTCTTTCTTCCCTGTAGTTCTACTTAGGCATGAAACCTGCTGCTCTTCTGTTCTTAGTGTGGTATCTTAGTGGCCTGTTTCTAGGCTGAAGTCCTACATTTGGTACAAGTAGCTGCCATCCATGTTAGGAAGTGGTCATGATTATATCTGAAATTTGGGCTGTACTAAATTCCCACTCTCTCTGGGCCTTTGGCTCTTGTGGATCTCTGTGTTAGCTCTTTTAGCAGCGGCTCTCATGTGAGATGGTCTAGAATCACTGACAGACCCTGCAGATGGTGATACACGTAATTGAGTGGAATCAGATATACCTGTGCAGTGTGCCGGATCACTTTTTTAAATGCTATGTTACATGCCCTGTTTGTTTCCAGGAGTGCTCTCTGATGCATACACTGCATGCTTAACTTCACAGCACAGTCATGCTAACATTTGTCTTGAGCACTGATCTGAACACTGCTGGGCTCAGCATATCTTGCCTGTGAAGCTTAATGCTTCCCTTCAGCTGCAGACCCTCTCTGTCATGTGGATGGATCTACTGCACATTGTGAATGAGGGGAAGTAACTGGCAGCTTGTGCAAGTCCGCATTTATATGACCCAAGTTCATGGCTTACCTCTGTGACAGCAAAGCTTCTTTTCCCACACGGAACAACCTTGTACCATTTGTCATGCAGAACATCCATGAAACCGTGGGACTTGTACTGGCTGATCAGTTCAGAGATGTTTGAGGTAAGTGGAGAGTTGGGAGGAAGACCAATACCATATCCTGGAAGGAAAACCAGTACAGTCATGCCTCTCTTATTTGCTTTTTGCTAAAGTATGTTCATTTCATCTGTCAACTACCAGCATGGCAGGTGAAGTTGGCATTGTGTTGCAGCAAACCAGTTTAAACCTGGATGCTGGATTACCATGGGCTGGAATGCTGAGATGAGAAGTTTTGTTGTGCAAAATACAGTAGCCTAATACAAACAGGGTATGCAAATTCAAAATTAAAAGTAGTAAGTAAAATTGGAGGTTCAAAGAGTTAGGATGGAGGTTTGGGTAGATGAGTAAACATGTCTTACCTCTAGAAACAACCTTTTTTGTGCCCTTGCCACAGGATGGTCTTTTTAACCAGCATAAAAAGCCCTTCGAGCAAATAATTCTGTGATCTCTTTACATTTTTAGATTAGTGAATGGATGTCACTGTGGTGTCAGATGTGACATTTTCTTTTCTTCCTACATATTTTCTTATGAGAAGTTGAGTACATGTAAATATATATATATATGGGAGCAGTCTGTATTGTTGCCACACAGCAATTAAAAGCCCAGGGGCTAAGCCTTCCATTTGTGCAGTTCTACTCCGGCAGTGACATGGAATTCCAGATAGTGATTAATACAGTTTTTAGGCATTATGTGGTCTTTCAACACCTTCAAGTGCTGGTAAAAGACTTAGGTTAAGTGAAAACTGTGATTCTGTGAAAACTGATACAGTAATTATAAATGTGGTCTTTCAATTTGCAGAATCTGGGTTTTGACTTCAGAAAAACAAATATAATTCATGCCTGGAAGACATGCACTTGCATGCAGAGATGTCCTACCAATTGCCTGTAAACATTTATTTCTAGTCCACTGTGAATTTTTAAGTTCAGAATTTCAAATTTCAGACTGTTTCCTTTAAAAAGCCCCCAAAAAACAATCAAACAAAACCAACGTGGGAAGAAAGAAAAAAAAAGACAAAAAAAGCCCCATAAATGTACAAGTGATAAATTTGCCATCACAGTGGCTTGCTTTACAGTGATGCAGAGCGATGTGATATGCATACCTACAATGCAGTCAGTAGTCTCCCTTGCTGCTGGTTTTTTACCTTGTGCCTATATTTCTACCCAAACATATCTGCTAATGTTGAAGGAATGGTCTTAGAGAAGGCACAGCTATGGTTCATGAATACCACATTTTCAGCACTAAAGTATGTTGTGGTTAGGTGATATGCAGTCCAGTTATGTAAAGACATATAGTTTGGGAGTTATTTGTGGGTTGTAGTTTCTTCTGTATTGAAATTTGCTTTCCTTGATTCAGGGCTGTAGAAGCTGATGTTTTACTTCAGTAGAGCTGACCTTTCTGAAATGGAAGACTTATCAGGCTGCACGTGCACACACGCACAAGCCCTGCTGCAGCCTGAACAGCTCTCTGTGCATCCGTCCTCTCCAATAACAAACAGAAAAGAAGAAAATGGATTGCTTTCAGGCCTCTGGTGTGAATTCAAATGGGAGGCACGGATATACGGCACAGCAAAAAGGAGCGTTCCACAAAATGCCTCGTGCTGGTGACTTTTAGCTGAAATGATTAAAATGCCCAGCTTCCTCTGGCCTTCATTTAGCATATTGCCTTCTTCAATCAGGCTGGAACTTTCCTGAAGGAGGTTGTTTTAATGCGCATTGGGAGCGGACAGAGTGATTGCCCTTGGAAAGCAGGAAAGAGGCAGCTTCAATCATTTTCATTGGCCATCTATCACAGAAGTGACTCCTGAAGTCTAATAGCTGCTAATGTGCTCGCCTGGCTGGAGGCAGCTTCAGACAAGCCTTGCTTCCAATCTGCCTCCCATCTGTCCTTGCTAACACACCAGGGCTGCAGGAGGCTGCGTACCAGCCTGGGCTCCCTTCTTTACCTTCAATTAACTACAGGTTCAGCGGGAATCTTAAGCTGACCTTTAAAACTGGAACAGTATTTATCTGATTCAGATGAGAGCGAAGCTGTAGAAGATCATTTTGAACATAATCCACTGAGTTTTGAATGTGTGTAATGAAAGCAAGCCTACAAAAAGCATGCCTCATTTCAGGAGCCACTTTATTTCACTGTAAGCAGTGAAATGGATGGTGCCACCTACTTGTATGGAGACAGACTGTATCAGGTCTTTGAATAATTCCTATACAGAGCATGGCCACAGATGGCACAAGTGATCTGAAAGTTCAGAAACCACAAAAAAGGGTGGACCCAGGGTGAACCAAGAATTTTACCATGATCATAGAATCACAGAATCATAGAACCATAGGGGTTGGAAGGGATCCCAAGGATCACAGAGTTCCAACCCCCTGCCACAGGCAGGGCCACCAACCTCCAGGCCTAGATAGATCTATGCAAGGTTGCCCAGGGCCCCATCCAGCCTGGCCTTGAACACCTCCAGGGATGGGGCATCCATCACCTCTCTGGGCAGCCTGTTCCAGCACCTCATCACTCTCTCTGTAAAAAACTTCCCCCTATTATCTAATTTAAACCTTCCTTCCTTTAGCTTTATTCCCCCTTGTTCTGCCATTGTCTACCCTTTTAAAAAGTTGATTCCTCTATGAACTTCAGGGGGTCCATTGTTTCACGTGTATATTTTCATTAAGAACACCAAATCACAATAAAGCGAATGCAACATATGAGAAATACAACCATATGTTGTAAAACTGATTTTTACCTTCAATGGCAAAGGGTTTCCCCACAGTCAGAAGCTTGCAGTCAGCATCTATTGATACTTCATAATCTAAGAGTGCTTTATCCATGATGAAGGCATCCAGTTTCTCTGGATCATGTCTGTATTCAACATCAAAGTCAGAAACAGAATCACTTCACAGTCTAAGACTCACTGATGCTCACTGAACATTTGTCTATGCAGTTCTCTGGAAGATTACTGAACGGAAACAGAGGCCATGGGCTGTTACCCTGAATGCAAAACTGATTTTTGTTTTGAAGGAAGGAGTTGTGCATGGAACACAAATTGTACATCTACAGCACAGCAATGGAGGTAGGAATTATTTTGCTCTCATTAGGTACTACTGATCTGAAAGATGGAAAATACTACAATATCCTGGTTTTGGCAGGGGTAGAGTTAATTTTCTTCCTAGCTGCTGGTGTAGTGCTGCAGTTTGGATTTAGGATGAGAGCAATGTTGGTAACACACTGATGTTTTTGCCAAGCAGTCAAGGACTTTTCAGTGTCTCACACCACCCCACCAGCGAGTAGGCTGGGGGTGCACAAGAAGCTGGGAAGGGACACAGCTGGGACAGATGACCCCAGCTGACCAAATGAATATTCCATAACATGTGACGTCATGCTCAGCATAAAATTGGGGTCTGGGCAAGGAGGCAGGACAGCCCAGGGTATTGTGGAGCATCAGCTTCAGGTGGTGAGAAATTGTGCTGTGCATCATTTGCTCTGTATATTCTATTATCATCATCATTATTATTTTCCTTTTCTGTCCTATCAAACTGTCTTTATCTCAACCCACAAGCTGTGGGGTTTTTTTTTCTTGTTTGTTTTATTTGTTTTATTTTTTTCAAATGTCTTTTTGTATTATTGTTTTTTTTTTCCTCTCATGCATCCTGCTGGGAAGGGGACAGTGAGCGAATGGCTGTGTGGTTGTTTTAGCTGCTGGCTGGGTTAAACCACAATGTTAGATGTTGACTCAACTGAAAGGCAGCACAAATTGTTATTGGAAAAAAGTAATGTATAAAATACTAGCGCTATCCTCATGTTTCACTGGTGCAAAAAAGCAAGAGGGTAAGTTCTACAAAGCTGCTTCTCCTCCTTTCTCCTTGAATATGTAATAAATCAATTCCCTTCACCAAGATCAGCTTTTCTTTATGTTCAGTCTTCATGAACACAGAGGACTGAATAACATAACCATTTATAAATAGCATACTTGCATAAAATGGTGATATAAAGTAACAGTTGCAGTGCCTGGTTTTGATCTGATCCAGGGACTGCACTGTCCACTATTGTCAATTCAGAGGTCCGGGTGTTCTCCTGATGTGAAATTACATCACTTCATTGATTTCAATGGATCGATTCCAGTTTAAGCGAAAGGAACTGCCATGTATCTTAATTATCATTAGGATGGCTCTAGGAAAAATACATAAACAGGAAACAACTTCTGGTGAAAAATTCTCAGGCCATCTGTTATGCAATTTCTATGTGTAAAATGAATTAATTATTTCAGCCTTATTATCACCTCTCCTGTTTCCTGGCAGAATGATACAATTGTGTGACCCCAGATTGGCAGGCACAAATGTCTCTGAAACACAGGGATGCCATGATTCCCTATAGCAAGTAGATTTGGTGTTTATCCTTTTTTTAACCAGCCTAATGCTTTTTAAAATTCATTTTAATGATAAATACTTTAAGGTTTCTCTCCTCCCAGAATGCTGACGATGCTGAGGAACATCAGGCACAGCTTTTGCTTGGACTGTTTTTTCCTCCATGTTTCTCACTGCCTGATGAAGGGCTCCCAAACACAGAAACTTGCCAGGATTTATACACTGTCCATGCTCGATGGCACCATAGCAGTGTGAAGTGCTGTTTACTTGGAAACACTCCACCTGGTCCTATGCTGGCTTGTTCTACTTGTCTCACTCCCTCCAGGTGATTACATGCTTTTTTTCCCTATCTGCCACACTCCCTTGAACAACTGTTTTGTGGGATAAGTGACACTGAGAGGAGGAAGCCCATCACCATCTCACTGCTTGGCGTTCTGGTCAAGGGGACCGTGCTGAAGCTTACTTCAGGTACGCTACTCCATCCGGGGTGGCGGGGACGTTGTACCGCCGCATGTACTCGTGCATCTCTGGGAAGCTCTGTCTCACGTAGTCCTCTGCGCTGCTCTCTCGCACGGTCCCAAACCGAAATCCTTGGGATGGGTGGTGGAGCTGAGGAGATGAAATTACAGATTAGAGGAGTCATTTGCTGCCTTCACACCTGGTATCGTGGCCTTATGTGGGAACACTCTGTCACAACTCTGCAGCAGTCACAGACCTCTGATGTTTTCCTGCAGTCAGTGGAAAAAACTTTGGAAGTTGAAAGTCACCAGGTGACTGATTAGCCTGTTTGTGTACCCTCAGGATTTCCTTTAAATGTGAAAGACATTTCCCCCCAGACAGAGTGAACCCCAAAATCTAGGTGTTTAGTCGTATTATTTTTCTATAAACCAATCAGTGTTTCAGGCAGCATCACGAGAAGCCTCTAGGCTTGCTAGGATCCACTTTATGGGGCTCCAGGCAGCCAGCAAAGGACACACAGACTGGATCTGTCATGGCAGAATATCTTTTACTGAATCCTTAAGGATGACATTGAGTCTTCTGCGAAAAGGTACCATTTCATTTTCGGAAGCCTACAGACCATAGCACAGACCACTGCTCTCTTTGCTGCCACTCTCCACAGGGATGCTAAGAACTTAAGTGTTGTGGACTCCAGAAAGTCTTCCTAGGAAGTGAGAAGGAGGAAGAATGCCCTTCAGCATAGCCCAAGCTGTCAGCTTGAGTACCAGGCTATATGCACATACCTCTTTTGGAGTTCTGTGCCCTTTCCTTTTAATAACTGGCTCCACCTTTTTCAGTAAAGCCCCAAATATTTTGGATAATCACAAATTTGAGAGACCCCTGAAATTTTCAAATTGCAGTGGAGGTGTCTGGCAGTGTCCCCTACCACAGTGAGCACCTCCTTGAGATGGAAAACTGTTGCCAAGACCACACTAACTGGAAAGCTTTAAGCAATGTACCAGCCTCTAAAAGGTCAAACTTTCAGAGCACAGTAAGCCAAATAAGCTAAGGCTGAAGTAGTCATGCTTTATTTGCCTCCCAGGAAGCTCATGGTCTTCACAACATCTTGCAAAGATGATCTCACCATGGCCATGCTGTGCTTTGCAAAAATGAAGCAAAGAGGTCCATCTGGCTCTCTGCATTATAATCTTTGCATTATCATCTAAGTAAAACAGAGTGTAGGGCCACACAAAGCCTTAAGAAGCACCATCCCTGCTCTTCTCTTCAGTGACCCCACGGCTACAAGAATATTCCTAGCTTTCTGAAGAATAGCAGAGGTAGGTTGTAAATGCACCATCCTACAGTTCAGTTTGAAAATAAGAGAAAAAACTTTTGGATGGTATTGTGATGCCCTGGAAGCTATGAATATACTGTATTTCTGGTAATTTTTAATCTGCAAAGTAGGCAGGTGCTCTCTATATTGTGCTCTGCTCATCTGGTCCCTTTGTTGCAATCCAGGGATGAGACCTGTAGATAAATGCAAGACTGTGGCTATGGAAGGAGTCTTGGTGTGTTTTTAAAGGTGTTCTGGTTCAGATGATCACAGGACAAGCAATAAGGGGTGTGCTTCCCTTTGGAGCTGACTGTACTGCAGTTGTGCCAGGACTATGAGTGCAGAAGTAAATGCTCTTGCTTGGAAGTGTGGAAGCAATATTCAAGTAGCAGAAGACACAAATTACAGATATTGGTCCTGGGACATTATGGAGACTTCCAGCACAACACTCCCAACACAAATCTAGTTTTAGAGACACTGAAGATGGCTTCTTTAAAGAACAAGCCCAGAGTGGGATCCATCCACTCTACGTCCCAAGAAACTAGTCCACACAGCCAGTATTAATTCTTGGGCATTTTATTTCTTGGCTGTTTCAGCCAATAGACAAAAAAACCCCCAACCCACTGAGTCTCAACATTGAACCATACTGACTTCCACGTCAATTTAGGTGTTTGCTGTGATATTTGTGGCCCACCTAGTGATGCCAATTGCACTGTCACATCTGGTCTGCAGATAAAGACTGCTGACACCTGACTTCACTGGGAAGTATCCTGCACTCAGACTAACATCTACATCTGGCTAAATATTTAAGCCTTTATGAGAAAGGCTAGGACAAAAGAGAGTAAATTGCACGTCTGTGCAATTTTCTGTCCTAACTGCTTTACTGAGGATTGTCCATGCCTTGTGTTGGGCACACTGTCAAATTTCACCATAAATGCTGACAACACTGGAATATGTATTAGATCAAAAATCCATCTGGCTTAATATCCTGCCTCTAGAAACACCATATGTCTGGTGGGAAGTCTTGGAAAGTCTTTGTATCCCATGCTTTTCCTGCTTCTGGTAATCTATGATTTTTCTTAAGCATAATTATGTGCCTGGACCTTTGTGTTTGATGACTCTTGACTCCTTTTATGAAGGATAAATTTTAGTAGTGTTTTAATCCTTTGTGTCTTGTGGGACTTGTATTTTCTTCTTACTTCTGCTTATCCACATGAGGAAAAAGTTTGCTTGCCAGCTGTATGAACAGCGGATTAACACCACTAAACGCTGCCAAAAGCAGATAATGGACTACCTGCACTACCTTCACTGCTAATCTGCTAAAACCACTAAAGGTTACTTGCTTCAACAGAAGATAAAAACTTTGGGATGGAAACAAGACTGAACAGTTGTCACTGCTACTTTCTTACTTTTTGTAGTCCTCTGCTGGAAAGACTCTGTGAAAAGATGGAAACCACAAATACCTGTGCCCCAACAGGATATGTACATGTCACAATCATCCTGTGAGTCTTGCCTTATTAGTTATCTATTTTTATATTTATCTTTTTTGTTCCTCATGCTCTGCTTCTTTTGTGTTGTGTTTCAGAAGTCCTACACTGAAAGAGTCTGTCTGTTTTCTTTAAAGCAATAACAGACTACTAATGCCTAGGGCTTCAGAGAAATTGTGAACTGTGAAAAACTAGGATTTGAAGAATAACAATTTCAAGAATCAAAAATAAATTGCACATTTTTCTTAAACCAGTACTTTGGAGGAGTTACTTTTAAAATCAGTAATTTCAAATATAAAAGCTAATTTATTGAGAAGAAATAGCTGTCCAAATTATAGGCATTTTTAGTTTGTGGAGATCACACTTCTGTGTATACTTTACTGTGCTTCTCACTGAAAGCTCAGTCAGTATGAAAGGTGAACAACCATGACAAAGCAGGTAATGGGCACTAGGAGCTGTTGACAGTTTTTGTATCCATAGAGTACTTGGAGATTTGCTGGTGATTTCAGTATGATTAAAAATTAATGAATGCAGTAGCTGCAAATCCATCTCCAAACATGAGCTTTCTTGGCACTTGTCTTAACCTTATGTGGTCTCTCAAAAAAGCAGATACTTCTGGCTGTAAGAAATCAAAAGAACACGGTGTGTTTTGACCTAGAGAGAGGCTTTCAGGGGACAGTGAAATCCCAGCTTGACAATTCATTGAACTAGATGTAAAGATAGAGCAGTTTCTGGGATTGGGGTACCAATGCTGTCCCTGTGACCCCTAAGGACAGTATCTACTGTGCGAATGTTGGGCTGTGCTGGTATTTCCAACAACGAGTCTCACTGTTTAAGAAAACATACCATGGGTAGGAAACCAAACAAGGGGTAATGGAATACCTCTAAGTGCCACGGAGGTGAAATGGTTGTTGGGTCACTTGAGCACTGAGGTAGGAGGCCATATAATGTTTAAGCAAGTCAAAAGCTCTACAGTGCCAGAAAAAAAGCTTTGGGACTTCTCAGAGCCTTCTGTACCTTCTATAGCATTATGCTACTACCAGACAAATGATGTTTGTGCTGCTTACTGCTAAAAGCAAATACTGCATCTACCAGTTCCCCTGGCTTGGCACCTTACTTCTAGATCTTTTGCATTTCTGTCTTCTGTTGTGAAAACATCTGCCGAGTGGGATGTGGAGAACTTGTTTTATCTGAGATGCTGAGAAGAATTGGGCATGGATATACAGCTATGATTTGGGGTGCCAATTATGCATGAAAAAAACAAAGTGATAAAACCACTGGAGGAGAAAAAAGAAAATACAGTCCTAAATGTCAGAGATTTTGCATCTACTTGGCACATTCCAGTTTATGTAATACAGTGCCATTACATTCAGTGTTATCACTTAAGCTAGGAACACTTAGACTCAGACTTGAAAAGATTCAGGCATAGAAGTATCCCATGCAAGTTGGGATGTAAAACTGAAAATCCATGAGATGCTTCCAGCATCTCAGAAGTTTGGCATACTCCAAAGTTGAGCTGTTGGGTTCTGAGGTCTTTCTAGCAGGTTCTGCCTTTTGTAAGACCTTTCAGTGCCACAAAGCCAAAATATTTGGCTCAAATACTTTTCCTCACTTGGCACCTTGGTTGTTATGTCTGCTACCTTTTTGAGGCCTGTATCACACTTGCTTGTCATGTATTTTTTCACATGTGTAAGAAACTCAGGTGTTTGGAATATAAATATAGCAAAAAGATGGTCCCATCTCCAAAAAGCAGGCAGTGTAATATTGCCTTCTGATCACGTGGAGTTTGAGCTTGCTGTGAGCTGTGAAGAGACAAGGAAGGTATAAACAGAGCAACTGTTGGGAAGTGAAATTATGGCTATTATTTGCTATAAACAATGAGCCCATAAGTGACTGAAACTTAGGAAATGCCTTCCCAGTATTTGGTCAATGGGGTGCACTAATGCCTCAATCTGATTCTGTGCATCATCATAGCTGTCTGGAGGAAAAATGCTTCAGGAACGCAATTTCTAACCAGCATCTCAAATCATTAAAATTATTTCATTATTCATTCAGTTATCCTCTTCTTTCCACAATTCAAGTCCATGAATTATTCTTCGATGGAAATGGGAAAAAGGCAACCCATTATACAGTGGAGTGCAGTGCCAGTGGCTGCACCCTGCAGTGACAGATGATACAGAGTTAACACGGATTCAGCTTTCACCACCACCACCTACAATACTGCTTTTTAAATTTTAACAGGATACAGAAAGGAGGAACAGCTCTGGAGACAATTTTCTAACTTTTCCAGCTGCTTCTGAGAAAAAATTATTATGCAATGGTTCCAGTAGCTCCACTTCTTGATAACACTCCTTACCTGGTGTAACACCAAGTGCAGTGTTTAACAGGCATCTCATAGATCAGCAGAACTGCTGCTTGTGCTAGCACAGTCTCTGCCAGGGAACCACCACAGGATCTTGAAAAGCTGTCCAGTTTTCAGTTGCTAATTACTGGAGAAGTGCAGCATTAAGTGATCTGCTCTGCTGTGAAGAACTGTCATGCTTTTAGAGATCTGCAGATCTGCAGTGAGACTTCTGCCTTCAGAAGCTGTATGCCGTATGCACTACCATTTTATCATGCTGCATGAAGCAATACCATTTCATGATGCCTTACGCAGCCAATTCACTCATGTGGTTGTCTACCGGCTTAGAGACTTCTCATGACCCACTGATAAAAGAAATGCAATTCCTAGTCTCAGGGAAATAGTAGCAAAACAAAGAAAATTAAAAAAAAACCACCAAACAACTATGGGCTTTTCTCTACTTATCTGCAAGAGTTTTTGAAAACTAGTGAATATTTATGGGGTGCAGAGGGAGATGAAAGAAAAAAATATTCACAGTGAGGCACATGAATTTCAAATTCTAGCAGATGAAAATTCACAGCTGAACTTCTGGAAGTGGAGGCTCTGTTCAGAAACTGTCCCATGTGTTCGAGGCTTGGGAAGTGGAGATGTTCCCACAGCCTCCAGGAGATGGTGTATTCAGAATACATTTGAAAGCTCACTTTCCCTTCTCGTGTTGCTAAAAGTGTCTGTGGAGCTGATTCTTGGCTTGCCAGGATGTCAGATACATTTTTTTAAATCCCATCACATTGAATCCAGCTCATCTTGGTCATTAGCTGGCATAAATCTTTACAGCTGCTTTGAAATCAATAAGCAGTTCCCATCTAGAAACAAATGCAGAGTCCAGTGCTGCCAGCTTATTCCCTTGCACTGCAACAAGAGTGAACATGAAAAGAAATCGAGACTTTAAACATACAGAGCCTCTCTATTGATGGTTCCCATGTGAGGGTGAATAGGAAGCTAATGGTGAGTTTAACCCTGTTTCTTAATAGCACTGAAAAAGTTGTCTGGACAGAGGAATCTTTGAGCTGGAATTTGTTGCAGGAGAGTTGAGAACTGGGAGATATCAAGGGTAAATTACTGTAGGAAAAATGGGTGGACTGAGGAAAAAAAAAAAAGGAATGTAATTCCCAACGTGCACTGTTTCCATTTGTACTCTGTTTCCATTTGTACTTCAGCACCACAAAGCAGCTGTAAAAATGTCCCAGACAGCCACTTCATTGCTGATGCTCTGCTTCCTACCTGTGAAACTGGGCTGATGCTGCTCTAAGGCAGGTGAATCTCTTTTCAAATTGGAAGCAAGGGAAGGAAAGATGTTTGGCTGAATACATGCTCAAACTATCAAAGAGTTGTGGGTGATTTCTGGTTAGATAATCCCTCTTATCCTTCCATCCTGAGCCCCAGGTCTGAGGATAAAAAGCTATCACAGTTCTCTACAATCAGCTGAAGGCTGGAGGGGAAACCTAATGCGGCAGCAGGTTAAAATAGATAGCTTTCTTGACTTCAAACCAATGATCTTTCAACGCCTTTTTCTCACTGAAGGTTTTCCTGCTCCAGCTGTTGCTGGTTGATTAGGGCAACACTGTCAGTCCTTGTGCTGCTGGCCATATGGCAATTGTCCCACAGGTACCACAGCTGTACACAGTCCTCTGTGGTGACAGTGTCTGAACTTGTAAGGTAAGGCTACTGCTCTGTGCTTTCCAGGAAAACAACAGACAACAGTTCCATGTTGCACTGGATCACCAGTTACTAGGACAAAGATGTTTCCAACTGCAGATCACTAACTGTCTACAGGTGCAGCCCTAATTTCTTAAATATGTCATGTGATATTGGCTTTTGGTTCAAAAGCATCAAATGGAGGTCAGTCAGAAGGAGTCTTTTGTCCCTTACAGATCCCACAACAGAACTACATGTTACCTTTTTTCTTTTTCCTTCTTGGAATACATCTGGAACACCGCATTAAGCAGAAAGTGTAACAGAAAAATGATGGGCTCGTTTGAATGCCTTGACCTCTTGCACAATGAAATATGGACTACAGTATTTGAATTTACCTGGTGTTCAGTCAAATCTTATTGTACTCAATGAAAACTACTTTTTTTTTCTAGGGGGTTTGACCCCTTGTCATTCCTGAAATCCATGGGGTCGGTGAGGGACCTGACTAAGGGCTTCTGTCACTAGGAAGGTGAGCCAGGATAGTGTCCAGGGCTCTGTTTATAGATCACAAGGGCTGTATTTTTTGTGAACAGTCATAAATATCCTCAATGCTGCTAAGTCAGCTGCACAATGATCTTCCATCTGCCAGGTGATAAGATCAACCTTATGAATCTCTGTTCTCTGCTCTTCTGCCAGTTACTTCTGGAATGTTTTCCCCTGTGTTTCTCTGCTTCTGTTATTTCTTGCAAAGGTCTGAGCACCATCTATGATACAGCTTCTATTCCTGATGATGGGCTTTCCTTCTTCTTTAAAAATGACTGCACATATAGGTACACCCTAGCTTGAGAGTGAGAAAACTGATGTGAAGACAGATGTGAACACCTCCTGGTGTTGAAAGAACACACTTCATGACCTACACCACCTGGAATGAAGACAGCAGGACTTCCTCTCTTCCACCCCTACCCCTTCGTTCTTTGGATCAAACAATTAGTATGGTGAGGTAAAGTGTGGCCAAGGCAGCAGGTGACAATACAAGGCATTCTACATAGGTGAAGATCTGGGGCAGTAGGAGTTAATTTGTAAAGACACCAAACAGCTAATTGTTGGCAAGAAGGCATAAAAAGCATACCTCAATGGGAAAGGAAACTTGATTTGGAGAACAGTGCAGTGCATTGCCTGATAAACTGTGTATTAGAATGATAAATATCCAAACTAGACATAATCCGAACCTCCAAAGCTGTAACCTTTCAAGAAAGCTTTAATGGTGATGAGGAAGGTAAGCAAGTAAAGTATTCATCACCACTAATTGCATAGGAAGCTAAAGAGGCCAAGATTTCAACTCCACAGACTGCAGGTGTCTTTCATTCTTCTGAGAGACAGCTCTGCAAAGCCTTTTCTTTACTCTGACTGGAGTTTGATAATTTCTCCTTTGTCTGAGATTTTCTCCCTTTAGTCTCTGTGGCACTTAAAGTCCTCTTGAGTTCAAATCCTTCACTGACTCATTAATAGTCATAAAAGCACCATGTATTAATTAGTGGGCTATGATGCTGTGAGTCATGACCTTCCTGTATTCAGTGACCTCCTGCACAGAAATGTATGCTCTATAGATTTTGCAGCCAACTTCTTTTAATTGTAAAAAGAATCCTGCAGTCCTGTACAGATACTAAACCCCACAGGAACAGTAAGATTTCTGTTAACTCCACTAGTTTGTTGCTTGGTTGGGTTGTTTGGGGTTTTTTTGCTATATAATTTAATGCATTTAATGCATATTTAAATACATGCTATTTCATTATATATTTAATATGTAGCAGTGCAAGTGGCACTCGTTATAGTGATTCATCTTAGGCTGTTGCAGTGGAAGACCATGGCAGTCTTTAAGAGCATTTTCTTCTGTGCAATTCCTGCAAGGCTTCCTTGTTTTCAGGAAGAAAATTTATCAATAAACACACAACAGTTATGGCCTCATTCTAAAACTTGCTGAGCTTGAGGGAAAATATCATTAAATGCAGGGGTATTTAAATTGTGCCTCTAACTATGAAAAAAGCCTATAAAGTGGCTGGAGCTTTCCTTTCCTATGGTTTTGCGATGCTAAAGCTCATCTCTAGTTACTTGCCAGGGTATTTCTGGGCTGCTTTAATACAGGTAAAGGGGCAGGATGGTGGTGTGTGTTAACTGATATAATAATAAGGCTTCTAAATGAACAGATTGTCCAGAAAGGAGAGCTTGCACCCTCACATTTTATAATTTAAATCTGGAAACAAAAACCTGTGTGATTGCACATATTGAATTCTTGAGTAACGAAATCTCAGAAAAATCTTGTCTATATTACACAAAGTCCTTACTTTTGAAATAAAAACATGGACAGCTCAAAGGAGAGCATACAGGCAATGGAATGGAAGAGAAGCAGAGATTTCTGAGGGATAATCCTAACCACGGTGGCTGAAGGGACTCGCTGGGTGGGGCTTGTCAAATTGATCGTAGGTGTCTGCAGTGTATCCCTTGGGGCACCTACAGTGTCTGGGCAACACCAGTGATGGCCATGCTGGTGCATCATTATGCTTAATGGAGAGAAGCAGATGCTTTCAGAGAATACTTTGGGTAGTCTCATATTGATGTGTCTTCTCCAGTGTGCCTTCTTCTCCCAGCTACCAGTAAAAGTGTATAAGCCTGAGCAAATCGTATGTAATGCCTCCACTAAAGAGAAGCAAAGTTAAGTGAGGTAACACAATGAAACTGCTGATGGTGGGATTCACAAACCTAGCCCTTTTTCTTAAATGAAACTCAATAGGCTTGAAATTTTCCATCAAAATACAGTGTGGAAGGGAACTCTGCCATTGTCAAAGGGTGTTTTGAAGGTAAAATGATTCAGAGAAGTAAAAATATTACCACAGTAAATTAACAGGCATAGCTACTCAAGTGTATCCTAAAGATGGCAAAGGAAAGCTGAGAGCTGTCACAAAAGTGACAACCATTAGATAGCACCTTAAAAGCTCATTATGTTGTTAAAACTATGACACTTCTGGCAAAAAGAAAGGCAAAGCATTAGACCACCTTATGGAAAATCTGTCCAGTTACTCAGCTTCTCCAGTTGTATGCTTTCTTGCTGACATGTTTGAAATGTTTCTTCTGTCCTCTGGGCTTCAACATTTATTTTGCCTCAGATAATCTGAACTATTCAATGTAATACTGACTTTAAGGTCCATCTCCAACATCTCTTGAATTAGACACCAGAAAGTGAAGTCCCTGCTTCAAGTTTCCTTGACACTAAAAAAACCAAAACAAAAACCCACTCCCTGGGGAGATCCTGTAATACAAAGCTCTATTTTTTGATTTGATAATGAAGACTTTTACTGGGTCTGGGCTTTAGTTGTAGTCTCACTGGACCAAGGAAAGTACTGACACTTCTATGTACTTAGAGATAATGTTATTTTCCCTGTTTGTGGCACTGAGATCTAGCTTACACGCAGCTACTACTGCTTTATGGAAACCATACTGGAAACTGAAACATAAAATATCTGGGTTTGTCACAAGGCTGGGTAAAAGACACAACAGCCATAAAGATGCATGTTTCAGGAGGAGAATGGTAGTAAATTCTTTCATTTGTACCCAGAGCTTCTCACATAACAATGTGCCACTTCTCTGCCAGCCTGTGCCGTGTACTTAGCTTGCTGCCATAGACATGTTATGCAATCACGTCCTATCAATCAGGATAAAAAAAGACAGTGGTCAGTTGTCCCAGACTTTTCTGTCCCCATCTGGATACCTACACCCTCCTCTGGAGCCAGCTCTGTTCTAAGGAGCTCCCTACTGCACCCTAGCCTCGCACTGTGACAATGTGCGTTGGTCCCAGTGAAGGATAAAAGCTTTGAGTGGTGGCTGAGGAGAATGTCATCACCAAGGGACTAAGGAGCAATACAATAAACCAGGTGATAAGCAGGTTTGGGAGATGTCAAGCCATCTGCGTCCAGGCCATTACGGGCAGGTAGGACAAATGATCAGACCTGCTCAAAGGCAGGTGGTCACAATAACGATACAGAAAAATAGGATGTAATCTGATGCAATTTGAGTTAAGGGATTTGGTGATGCCCATGCAAAAAGTAGAGGACCAAGCTGATTTTCAAGTGAATGTTACAGTTTGCATGCCTGTAGGCTGAATAACTGACCCTGTAGTCAACTCATGCAACACTGTACCTGGTCTGCCAAGGACTCTGACAAAGAAGAATGTTGTAATTATTTGTGCTTCCAAAGATGTGACACTGGAGAAAAACTGAAATAAGACTCTGGGATTCAGATGAGAGAAGGGATAAAAGCAATACAAAATGATCCAAATAAAATCTTTTTTCTTCTGTCCCTTCTAACTGCAGACAAGCTTTTAAACTTCATTGCCATGTACTGCAGAGAGCTTCCTAAGAAGGAATCAGGACACTGCTGCAACTTTCATTTGGGTAAATGGCACATTCATCCTGTAACTATTCTCTTGTGCTCCAAAACATATCCAAGTGAGTGTCTCCCTCAAAATCTGTGTCTGCCAGTTTCCACTAGCAAGAGATGATTGTTTAAAATGCACAAGATTAGAAAATGAGAGAGGGCAGCTGTGGCCCAAAATTGCCCATTGTCATAGAACATACTGAGTTGGAAGGGACCTGTAAGGATCACTGAGTCCAATTCCATTTGGTCCACTCTCTCAGAAGAGTGAGATTTTGAGGGTGGCAGGACAATGCCTTAATATTTCTGCTACTTACTGGATGTGTTGTAGCTCCTGCCATAAAGTGAGCAGCAATGTGACCCAGTAAAGGGAGTAGCCAGTGATGATGGGTGCTCCAGATGTCTGGCTTTAGCCACTTACCTTTGTTAAGATTCTTACATAGAAAAGACATACCAAGTTTACAAAACTCAAGACATATTCCAGGAACTTAATTCTCCTGCCTCCCATTTTGCTTACCTTCTGCTCTGTTTTGTCTTGACTCACTGGCCATTCCTCCGTTCAGCAGAACGATGGTATTTCTGTATTCCCTTACTTCTACACTCTTACTGCATTTAAAGGTCCAACTGAGATATTTCTAATGCTGTATTCCACTTTACTTTGTAATTACAGTGGTTGTGCTGCAACTCACCTTCTTTTGGTTTCTGATGAACATGACATACCTTTGAGATTTAAGCAACACAGACAGACCATGTTGCTTTTGCTGAGTCACATTGAGCAACTGCTAAAACACTGCACTGCTTTGTCAATTAAACATCACTGCTGTAACATGAATTTTTGTAGAAAGGCAGATGTTACTTATTCAGGCAGTAGCTAATCTTTTCTTTTCTGAACAAGAAGAGAGCGCACAGATATTCCTGAAAATACTGACTTTAGATACCAGGTTTCTAATCTTGACAAAAAAGACCAACCTTTTAAGTAACTCGCATTCCTTCTAGCTGTTTGCAGTCTCAGATGGGATTTGCTGTTTGAGGCTGCCAGCCTGAAGAAATTACCTGTTTTACATCATCTCAGGAAGGTTGCTCCTTTACTTTGAGCTTTGTTTTTGAAAAAAATTTTAAAAGCACAGTACAAGGGCGTATGTATCCTGAGAGTAGCAGGAGAATGTTTAAAAGTATATTAAAATTAAAATTATTCTTTCTGCATCCCACTGCCTTATTTTTTGAAATGAGTGACTACCACTGAAAGGAATGAGGTTAGCAGATCTGGAAAAAAAAAATCTTTAAATCACATAAGAAATATAAGTAGCTAACTGAAAAGTGGTGCACACACCTCTGCAACTGTTGTTCCCCAAATGTTCCTTTAACCTAAGCTTTAAGCCTTAGAGAGAACTCTGAATGGGCATTGCTCAGGCTTTGTGACAGAAAAAGTTAAGCCAGCAGTTTCTATTATGATGGCTTTTATAGACTACAACTTCGGAGACAAATGCATGAATGAAATACATGAAACTATTTTGTAGTTCAGGTAATGGTAGACAAGCCTCTTCCATGAAATCCACCTTGTCTTACTCCCACACTGGAAACTGGTAACTACTCAGAAGCTTAGATCTAGTCCATGGAGCAGGGAAGTGTCTGTCTCGAAAGGCCATTAATGCCAGTGATTTAATGGGATCACTGAGGTTATTAACCATGAGCCATTGGTGTTTCTGTTCAGGACTAACACCTGTGTTTGCAGCACCTGATAGGCTTCAGTACTCTGCACTCAATTTTGTAACTCAGCAGCCAGGCTTTACAGTGCAGCAGCTTTAAAGTTCCATTTTCTTGCAATTGCAGCAGTTTCCCAATACCTGCCTTAAGAACTCCATCTGTGGCCGCAACAACGCTGCAGAAAAATAGGATGTAATCATATTTGGTTTGATGGATTAGGTGATGCCCATGCAAAAAGTAAGAGGACCAACCTCATTTTCAAGCTAATGCCACATCTCACACAACAGTGACTGTAACAGAGATACAGAGCTGGGGAACATCACCCAAAGGTTCCCATTTGATCATTCATAATGCCTTGAAGAAAACAAATACCTGATTCCTGGACTTTTGCAGCTTAAATTAATGAAGTTATTGATGTAGCATTTATGATTTTTTTTTTTCTGGAAAGGGAAGGGCAGATTACTAGTAACAATTTGCTCTAAGCCATAGATCAATTTTAGAGTGCCTCTGGCCAACCATAGGAATATTTTTTTTTCAGTATTTTTGATAGAAAAAATCTAGATGAGGTTGGAGGAAGTGAATCAGATGTCACACTCATAAAGTAAAAACTGTCTGATGATTAGTCTGACTTTTCCTAACGTAACGGAGAGAGTTTGGCCTTTGCTGTCTGGAGGGGCATATGTAACCTTTATTTACACAAGTTACAAAAGCAAAATAAATGTTCAGTTCTTAAGTTCTCAAAATTACTTTTTCCAGTGGCACAGTGTTGTGTCAGTTCAGTCACTGTAGTGGTTTTGAGGCAAACTGGTGGAGGGTTTCAAAGCTAGGTACTAGCAGTTAGGTCAGGAGAATAAAACTGTGGACAATATAATGACACCTTCACTGGAGACAGTGCCAAACAAGGGAGATATGCTGCTGCCACTCTGTTCCCTACAATGACTGTCAGGTGAAAAGGATGCCTGCTCTTGTGTCACTGCAGCCATGTGTTCTCTATAAGCCATTCTGCACTCCTGTTTTCATGATCAATACTCAGTGGCGAATAAACTCAGAACAGTCTAACAAAATGCCTGGACTTAAATTCCAACTGGAGATGCTTTCACCCCCTGTGGGAGTGGAGGGGGGCAGTGGGTGGAGGCGCTCCCGCTCAGGCATTTTCCCTTGCCTTCCCACAAAGTATTAGGAAGTCTGAGCCATTTGCAGATGGGTTGTCTACAAGACAATACGCCTGCTCCCATGACAGTTCCCTAGCAGAAAAAGCATTACAAATCAAATGCCTCACTACTTGTAAAGTGAATTCCACTCTTTCCAAGGAGAAGGCAGGATTTTTTTCAAAATATTTAAGTTCTGTTCCCTCTGATTTAGCATTTGTGAAGGATTTTGCCCGTAATGCCTTTGTAAGCACCATTATGACCCACGAAATACTTGCAAACTCCTACCTACAACATCACTCTTCATGCTTTGTGGTTGTTTTGTTTGAGTAGATCTCCAAATCATCCAATTGATTAAAATAACTGCAGACAAAGTGACTTCAGAACTGAAACCAAATCCCTAATCTGCATGTAGAAGCCGCTTTTTTCTCGTCAGTGGTCAGCACCCAAACACTTCACCTTCCTCCTCACCCTCAATCTTTGAAATCCCACCATAACATCTCTACAGATCAAGGCTGAAGTGCCACTGGGTGGAAACTAACTATAGTGCAACTGCTGTTTTTGTGCACAGATTGCTTCCTGATTTTATTAGAAAGCACAAATTATGCAGTGGCAGGGTAAATAACTATAGACATGCTTTACCTTTGGGTCATGTATTCCAGAAAGCTCTTCATAGATCTTCTCTCCCACCATGACAGCAGCTAGGTTGGCTGTATACGTGGACAAACAAAACAGACAGAAAATAGCCCAGAGATTCATTAAAAACCTTCCAGTCCAGCACTTGGGGGGTTTGATGGCAGCTGTTCTTCCAAATAAGATCGCATAGCAGACATTCAGGGCAGATGAGAAGGAGAAGACTTTCTTCCTATTCCTTCCCTTTGGGGTCATCCCAAAAGGACTTTTCCACTCATACAGGGTGAGGAATATAGCTGTGATGTGAAGAGCAACAAATATCCCCAGCCACATAGTCCAGTGAAGTGGCCACATAAAGGCTCCAATAGGAGCTGCTGTGTCTTTGGTTCTCACCAATATCCCCAAACTAGTTGAAAAAAAGGGCTGGTGAAATCAATCACCTGGCTGCGGGCAGTGTTAATGCTAAATGATGTCACTGCCATGTGAGCTGTGCCAGCAAGAAGGTCTCCCACCAGCCCAGTCCAGTGGCCATTCTTCCAGGCTCCATATTTTCCATCACCAACAATGTACAAGTCAAAATCAAAGTTCATATCCTCAGCAAGCTTCTCCAGCAAGTCAATGCAGTAGCCATAGCAGCACTTCTTCAGCTCAATGGGAACGGTGTCATTCCCTCCTTGAAGGGTTTCAAACAGGTTATCCAGCACAGCTGAGTCATTGGTCAAAGGATCCAGGCACAGCTGCCCTGCTGGGCAAAGACCTTCATCATCCACATCTCTTGTAAAGACAAATGGATGCTCAATGAGAGTTACTACTCTAAGGTGCAGGCGGGTGGGGTGTTGCATGTGATTTTTATGTCTCTGGGCCTGTTCTGGCCATATCCCATAGTCCATGATTATCTTCCCTTCTTGCCAGCTCCCCAGGCGAGTCCACATTGGGTTCCCAACAGGGTCATGCTGCAGATTCCAGATGAAAAAGTTGTTTTCTGAGCTGATGATGGAGGACCCTTTCACCTTAATGTGGCCGCTGAGACCATCAAAAGTTGTGTTGGCTAAAAACCTGTTGGAGGGAGAAAGCAGGGTAATAATGAGGAGCCAACTGAAGTCATCATGATAAAGCGTATGCAGGCACCATGAATTTATATTTAAGAGAATAGATTGTGGATGTTGTTGAACACCTAGATCATTAATAGCCTTCCTGTGGCACAATAAACAAGCAGCTTTGTTTACTTAATTCATTGTTCAACTACTTGGAAATGCTCTCCTATATATCCTATCTAATGTAAGTGAAAACTCTTCAGGAAAGATACACTTTCCACTTACTAGAAAACAGTTCTGAGAACACCATTTTTTCAGATACCTGTCACTCAATTTGGTGAGTTCATCTTAGAACTAACTTGTGTTTCATTAACACAAGTTAATGAAACACAAGTTAGTTCTAAGATGAACTCACCAAATTTGTTGTCAGTTTCCTAGATAAAAATAGGTATGAAAATGGAAGAGTGGAAATTATGTATTAAATGTCCTTACAACAAAAATCATACAATCTCACTAAGACCTAGCTTATGTAAGAGAGGCTACTGAAGTGCTGGCAACAGCTTTCAAGCACTTTGAAGGGAACCAATCCAGACTCAAACATGCAAATTTGGCATTGGTAAATCACTGTTAGCCACTTCAGAACGAAGAAGGGGACTCAGTGAACGATGGTTGCCCTAGAGGAGTGTCACTTTTTAATTCTTACGGGAAAAAACCCCAAAACCCTAGTTCTTAAAATGTCTGAAAAAGTAATGTTCTTAAATGTGCAATTTTGACACTGTAGCAGATCTCATGAAGTGTGCGACTTCTGCACTGCATATTTTGCACTGAGATTTTTGGGCTTTTACTACATTCACAATACAGTGAAGAACTTCCTTTGTACTGGCTGGCGATGTTTGCTAGCAGTTGTCCTCCCTGTATGCTCAATTCAGCTAAGCCACTAGCTGAGGTAAGTCAATTCATGGAGGGTCACTATTGAAGAAGATAAAATGACATGCAAGAAGGAGCAGGGAATTGATCAGGAAATAAATGTAAAGAGAAAATCCTCTTTAACATAAACGCCATGACCAGCTGAACTGCACTCCATTAATAAGAAAGGTGACAGGCATTTTGCTGAGGTTTTTGAGGGACTCTCCTAAGACTCTGTATGTCCTAGCATGGTGATTCTATTGAAAACAACTGAGTTAAACTGCTGTTCATATGGCATAAGGTAAGTCAGGCACATATTTTTTCAGTAACAGATATTCAGAAGACAGACTATTTAGCTGTCGTAGTAGAATATAACACCACAAATTAGTTCTGGAAATTGGATGAAAGCAAGTATTGAAAGAAGTATAACGGCTATATAGCTGTCATTCCAACCTCAATAAGCAACACATAAACTTTAAGCAGTGTTAATTGTTTATCAATATTAGACTGGATACAAAATAACCTTAAATTGATTTGAAAATGATAAATCCACAGCAAGCCTGTGTGTGAGCATACATCTGCCCAGACTCTACCCTTTGTTTTTATGACTTTTGATGGCATTTGAGCAGTTAAAATGCTGGACTGTCTCATATAAGATTTTGTCCTCAGTGAAGTTTGAGTGTGGTTGTGTGTGTGACAGCCTTCTCCGAGATGGCTTCAAAACTGTTCTCATGCAGTCTATATTGATTAGGTTTAGTTTGGAGAAAGATGGTACAGCCAATACTGTCAAAAGCATTTGGTTTGTATATGTGTTAGCTTGGGACTGAAAATTATACCTAAAAATCCACATAGGTGTTTATAGGAGGGACAGATGCATAAATGTGGCTCTCATTTTTAATCCACTTAATCTAGTGTTAGCCAAAGTATCCCGTAACTTCAATAGTCAGTGGTGTCTCACACTGTTTGACTAGTCCTTTCCTCCTACCCTGTGTCTCATATTTGACAGCGCGCTTGTGTGTTTGTGTATGTAAATACTATCAGGGCAAAGTTTATAGGGTACGGCAACCTTAAGCCCTAAAGAAAGGTTTATATGCCTATAATCTTACCTGCTTTTTATCTCTTCTCCTCACTCCTTGTAAAAAAACATGCAACTTCTTCTTTACAAGCCTTGCTGGGCTTATATGCTGAAGCTATTGCTATGGCAGTTAACAGTAAACCCACTGCCTGTGTAGATGGATCTGTATGTAAAGTTTTGAAAGAATGGTTTAGGCATGGCAAATAGTGCTAACAGTTCAAAACATGCCAAAATGGAGGGAGAAAAGTCCTCAGGTGGAATAAGCTAGCAAACTTTTGATGAATTTGGGCCCGCACTGTTACTACAGCAACACTTGGATATCAGAATGCTGCAGACCAGATGCTTTGGGAGTAGATGAAGCTATGGAATAATGCACTAGATTTATTTTCTGCAGGTAGAATGGGAACAGTGGAATTTATGCACTGTGTTCTCTGACTTTCACTGTTGAAATAAGTGTGCCCATGAGGGTGAATCGAGCCCTCCGTACCTGTCCTGTGGTTGAATTGTGTTAGAAGCAGTTACCTGCGAGATTTAGTAGCATTTAAATGTATGACTTTGCTACCTTGCGGAGTTAGTGGCTTACTTTTGCAACTGATTTGCATGTTCTATATTTTTCGTAGTGACAGGACATTAATCAAAATAAATGAGGGGAACCATGTGGGAGATAGATTTTAACAACACTTTGTTTTATATGCGAGTGGCTACGGCTGCTAATCATCCACACACACTGTATGCAGCACGAGTGAAATTCATGCCAGGGACTTCAACGCAAAGACTCCCTTGCTCCATAATTTTAGGAAATAGATAACAGTATCTGACTACATTATTTAAGGCAGCAATCCCTAGTGTGAATCCCTGTGAATTACAGATGCTGAGTGTTGCACTGACATGCTGGCAATAACTGAGGAGTATCTTCTCAGTAGGGCTACTGGCAGATATGTATGGAAAGATGAAGTGCACAAATTTCGGAAGATGAAGGGCCAGGTTCTCAAGTTTGACAGCTGAATGCATTTCCTTGATGTTATATCAATATGTTTGAGTTGATGATCACACTGACTGGCTGTGGTAGCTCTATCAAAACTTTACTGCAGTTTGACCAGAATGTCCAAAGTGTGTCATTTTCTCATTTCTGCTTTATTTGTTTGTCATGTGCTTTGTTGTAAGACTGCTCATTAGAGCTTTAGCAGTACTACCATAGTCCAGCAGTGATATCTTTGTAGTACCTTTAAGAATAATTTAATTAAATGATTTTATTTTCTTTCAAGCTTGATGGCTTGGTGATTCCACATATTTCATGGGAAGTTTACTGGAGGCAAGAACTAGAATGGGCAAGCAAATAGCAGGCTGCTGAAATTACCCAAGAAGCAGAATTAAAACTGTAAGACTAGTTAAACCTCTAAGACTAATTAAAGCTATAAGACAGGATGAGGCTTTGAAATTTTAATGCCTTGTTCCATCAACAATGATGGTCCCAAGTGCAAGCAGGAACAGATCAGGGAGTTATCTCATTGTATGAGGAATAAAAAGATGGAGAGTTACAACAGTATAATCTCCAGGGGTTTGTACATCTACATCCATATCCATATTCATAACCATATAGATAAAAGCACGCCTCGCCATGGACCAAATCTTGTTCACAATCATTATACTGCTCCTAGGTGGCATTTAAATGCCTGCACAGACAATGTATGAGTGCAGTGCTGGCAATGAAAGCCCAGGTGTCAGCTGTGGCAGCCTGGGGAACTGCTGTTGAACTGCAGGCTGCAGTTAAGGGAAGCAAAGCTCTGTGCCACTGTGCCTTCCCCTCTCGCAACAACCACAGCTCCAGGGCTACATACCAAGACAGATGGGTTCATTCAGGCAGAAAAACGCCCACATTAGTAAACACTCAATTAAGTATCAGATAAAAGTTTCATCTTTGGAGGCACATCACTTGCCTAAAAGCGTTGTGCCATGCGTGTCTGGTCACAGTTAAGCCACTCATTGGGGCTTCAAGCAGGAGGAATTACTGGTACTACTCAGAGTTAATAATTATGCTGTTAACTCAAATACGTCAGTATTAGCCATCAGGTAACTGTCTCACACACTACGCAAACAGCTGCAGTGATTCAGGACAAGGGTTTATCTAACCTGTAATTCTGCCTTTAAATAGGACTGACAAACAGGTGCCTAGGGAAAAACAGGATAAGCATATGATCCTTTTTTCCTATCCCACAGTACCTTTACTGAGATGCAGGAACAAGAGATTTCATGGATGTGAAATTGCATATTGTCTCCCAAAATACAACCAAAGCTACAGAAGTCACTGTTCGTGAGAGAGCTCATAGCCTTCTGTAGAAAGCTATGACGAAGACATATTTTGCAGGAATATGCTTAAGAGCTTCAGTTTTGCTTTTCTCCTTCTTTGTCCCTTCCCTAACCGTCAAATAAGCCTGTTTAAGAAACTACTGTCCTCAAATATTTGTTACTTTAAGAAGCCTCGTGCTGAGTTTTACTTCTCAGGGAATAGGTATGATCTAGGTAAAATATCCAGAGTAATGAGACAAAGGTAGTATCAGAGGTCAGCAGGGGTATTGCACTGCAAGCCCTTGAAGTATTTATTCCCAAGGGTTTTTTCACACTTTGGAAACAGGGTGCTTTGACCCATAAGATGTGGACAAGTGATGACTAAAGAACTCTTTGTTTTGTTTTGTTTTGAGCAGTGCTGTTACCTCATTACTGTGATGATACCTCTGTTGCTCCAAAAACTTTCAGGCATCCAACAAAATCTGTAGCTGAAAAACAGGTATCATGGGGGAAAAACATGCAACAGTCACTGGATGGAACCAGGCTGATATATTCTAATACCTACCATGGACCTTTTTGTTTGTTTTCAAAAGGAACAGTGAAAAAACCAGAATATTTCTAGACATGAATTCCCAAGTGATTTCAGGAATAACTTCAGTATAGTGATGTGCAGCGGTCCACAGGAATAGTTTCAGCAGAAGCTGAAAGAGCAGGCCTTCTAAACCAAGTAGCAGAGAGAGAACTTTGCAGTTTTGAGCGCTCTCACCAGCAGCAGTGGCCTCTGAGGTGGTTAAGGTGAATCTTTTTTGTTTCTTTTCCATGGAAGCATACTAGCAAGGGGCACACATCTGCTTTTAAAGCTCTTATCAATTTGGTAGTGCAAATAATCTTATCTCATAGCCTCAGAAGATTTGACACTAGCTGTGACTTTTCCCTCTTTTATGCAAGTTTAGATCATAGTCTATGTTTACTATGTGGTACAACATCTTCTCCTGCAATTGGTTTAATCTCCCTCTGTAGCTAAGTTTAAATTCCATTATTTGCTCCAATGTAATCATAGAATCATAGCATGGTTTGGGTTGGAAGGGACCTCAAAACCCATCTAGTTCTAACGCCCTGCCATGGGGAGGGACAGCCTTCAATAGCTTGAATTGCCCAAAACCCCATCCAACCTTAATGAAGCAGGATGAAATCCTGAAACAAACGTGTTCATTAGGTATTTTAACAGCATGATAGCTAAGACATTGAGAATGGTAGGGAAGAGTGAAGTATTTTTTCTTGCATGTTAGCTACAAAGAGAAAAAGCAGGAAAAACTTACTTTGACAAATACTGCCCCGAAGTGATATTCCTGTCATCTGTGTCCATGCAATTCGTTGTACTTGGAATGAGAGCTAGTTCTGGTTGAATCATGGTGGCTGCTGCTACAGCTCTTGCGACCAGCTCCATTGCATCCTGTACGTAATGCTCAAAGACTGCCTGTGTTGTCTTGCCATGAGCAATGAGACCAAGTGGCAAACCTTCTGTCTTCAGCTCTTCCACGTTCTGTGAATCCCCAATAATCCAGTGAAGTTCTGGAGGCATCAAACCAAACTGTGTGGTTATTTCAAAAATCCTCTGCGTTTTTTCCATGTCGCATCCAAACATCACCATGGTAGATGTTGTGTCTTTGATGCTCTCCAGGTAAAACTGCAAGTAGTTAAGAAGGTCACTGGCAGAAGTGAGGTTTGCTGTGATGTTTATAATGGATCCCAAGTGGAACTTGGAGCTCTGTTGTGTGAGGAAGAGAAAATCTGTGATGTTCCACTCCTCCTGGCACAGCATCATGCTGAAATTATACCAGTTGTTCATGGCAAGGATTGAGAAAGTGACATCAGCATCAGAACTCAGTGAGTTTTCTAAACTCATCTGGAGATGAAGGGGATTCTGTAGTTAAAAACATAAAGGACACTGATCAGAAACAATCTGGACAAATAGTTAATGAGCTTGCATGATTTTTATTCACTCATTTAGTTCCAGGTAATCACCTGTCAACCAAGAAAACTGTGTGAGAAACACAGGAACTTATACCAGCCTAAATGGACTGTGATTCATGGGCTTGAGTCAACTGCAGTAGTCACTGATGAGTCTGTTTCCAAGAAATATGAATTTATTTCAATCCATTTGTACTTCTGGGTTTCCTGGCATTCCCAAGCAAAGATTTCCCTGCTCTCTTACTTAACAGGGGTATGAGAATGTATGCCCTTACTTCAGGTTCAAGGTTCAGCTCTGGTGTTAGTGTTCCCATTCAATGGATGCCGACAAGTTCTTTGGTAAACAGTTAGAAAAAATAAAGAAGAGTCCTCATCTGTTTTGGGGTGGGGTTTTTGTTTTTGTTTGTTTTTGTTTGTTTCTGTTTGGAGGGTGGGTTTTTTTGGGGGGCAGAGGGGGAGTGTCATGCACACCATGTAGTGCCAATAAACCATGAGAAGATTGATACTGTGGTAAAGGACAAGGTACTGAACACAAGAGAGGCTAAGATATGCAGACTCTGATTTCTGAACTGGAAAATATTTGATAAATAAACATTCCATATTCCTTTTTACCATGTCAGTGATGACAGAACTTAACCTGTAACATTTCCCAACACTGTTGCCCTTGGCTTTATCTTTTCCAGAAAAGGGAGAAGGATGTGAGGCTAATTCATTTGGTCTCTTAAGGTAAATATTTCTTCTCTTCTTCATACTTATACTTTGATCCATACTTATCACTCACTTTTATTCCTGCCCCTTCTCTGGTCCCAAAAATGTAAATTTAATCAACAGATTTAATAAGGAAGGAGAAAAAAAGAAAACAAAAAAAAGATTCCAACCAATTTCCAGCATGTTGTTATGAAATAACTCTCTGCTTTACCAAAATGTTTCTATCAGGCCTTCAGGTAGCACACTACATACTGTTCCTAAGTCTGGTTTCAGGTGAGAACTTACATCTTCAGTGTAGCTTTGCTAATAAAGTTGTTTTACTTTACACTGGCATTTGATTCCAGCCATCAGACTGTTCAAAAACGTGTTATGATGCCTGTTTCAGTGCACCTTTTGGTTTGTAAGATCTTTATTGTGACTTTATGTCAATGCTTCTCTGTATTCATGCCTCCTCAAATTATATCTTTTCCTACACAGGTACCTGAATTTTATCTTTGTATCCAGTAAGTTACAAAACTTTTAAAGTCTGTTCTTCATTCTCTTATATTTTCAGTAGTTAACACATATTATATATAGGAGGAATCAAACCTCTACCATCTTTAAAGTTGGCATAAAATGCTGTCATTTTGATTTTAATAGTATTTTACTTCTCATTATAGGCTCCAATTTGATGGATATTAGAACTGTCATTGTGAACTTAGAATAATATGATAATCACCCAATTTGCTCTATTTTTACTAAAATAAAACCCTAGGTTCTCCAATACAGATTTAAGGGCTGGAATGAGGAAAAAAAAAATGCAAAAAAGCCCAACCAACAAACCACCAAAACCCAAAGAGCTAAATACCATTTATAAGCAGCATGCTTTCATCTTGTCAGTCTGCAGTTATATGAACTCATCATCTGTTTTCCAGAGCAGATCATTTAAATTCAGAGCTTGATAAAAAGAATTCTGTAATTGAAGATGCTCTCAGCTTTTTTTGTTATCTCTGAGTTTTGGTACCTGTGGCTTTTTTTTTACACAGACACACAAATAAGGTAATTAAACAGATCACTGTCCACGATCGATGCACATCATGTACTGCCAATAAGACACAAGAGGATTGGCTCTTTGATGAAGGACAAGTTACTGAACACACAAGAAGCTAATCTCTACCAACTCTGCAAATGCTGGAAAACATTACCTACTAATTAAAACATTTGATTAGTTCAGGAAAAAAACCCACAACATTGTGCATAGTATCTGGGTTTGGGAAGATGTTTTGAATACATTTGTCTCTGCAGATGGAATAACCACACCCTTTTTATTCTGAGGTTATAAGATGATCAGGTAAGTTAACTTTAGTTTGTCTCTTACTGCAAACAGAAGGGAGTAGAAAGGATGTTGCTTGTGTCCTCTCTGTCCAAGATCAAGTCAAAGTATGAACTCTCCTTGTGCAACAATCTGCCTCTAATCAGCAAAACTCTGCAAGCCAACTGGCTTTGTTAATTTGAGTGTTAGAGAAGAATTAAGATATCCAGTATACACAGAACATTTTGCATATATATATAATAGCATACAACCTGACCACACCTGTACGAGGAAGAGCAAATGTCTTCAGTATGTTCAGAAGCACTACATGCCAAGCATTGTACTATAGGTTCTATGGTATAGGCCCGTATATTTAAAAAAAAAACCACAGATAACAGACATGATACAGAAAAAAACACCATGTGCTGATAAGTGACAGAGGTTGGCAATAAAAGCTGTGTCCATACTGTCAAAAAAACCAGCCTTGGGAAATAAGCATTTGTACTGCTTATTATGTCTCTGGTCTGCTTTTGGCACAAGCCAACTAACTCGATCTTTGAAGACCTCTATGTCTTTGTGCTAAACCCAGTGCATGTACAGTTTCACATAAGCAAGGCTGCTTCTGCTTGTCTACAGCATGGTTACTCTAATAGCAAAACACTTTGAATTGATAAACCTACAGGAAAGGTAAAAATTGCACCTTAGGGTCACTGGACATTACACTGAGACTGGAGCAAGCACAGCACCCAGCAGACATAGTCCAGAGAAAGTGAAACTCTGCCTCAAGGCCAGAAAACCATACTTTGACTCTGCAGCGGAGATGGTGGCAGTTTCCATCTGACTTGATATTCTCAGGCGTGGGGCTAGATTCCTCTATAGCACTGTAGCTACAGGCTTCGTCCTCAGGAACAGAAGCACTGGTCACTGTCTTAAGTGCAGAGTACTGGGATGTGTCAGTGTGGTTCAACAGACTGCTCTTGTACTGAAATGCTGATCCTTCACTGAATGAAGATGAATTCGGGATAACCTGGGATAGACCGAGCCTGCATTTAAAAGTGCTTCTTGTGTGATGGTGTGAAACCATCTGTGCTTCAGCTGTCACTTTTAAAAGCCCACAGGTGCATCTACGTGAGCACTTAACACCACTGTGATTTATTACTTGCTAAATTCCCTGTTAATGTGCTTGAAACAAACATTCAGCCCTAAAAAAGTAGTATGCACAGTCTCAATTTATTAACCGTGTTGGATCTGCAAACCTCTTTTCAGGATTTTTCTGATACGGTAATATACATAAAGTTCAGTTTCTAGGTGTTTGCCTTCTGCTTGACTTTCAGTTAACTGTCATCCCATGATGCAAACACTCCTACAGACATTGGGGAGGAACAGCTTTGTCCTGGGACTCATGGAAGGGGATATTTGATGGTCCACATTGTTGAACAGCTCAAGCAAGAATTCTCTCTGGCCTCGTCTATTGAGAGGTTGGTTGACTTTCCTGGTTTTATGTGACTGTCAGTGTTCAAGAAGCACTTGGGCAGTGCTCTTAGTCACATACTCAACACTGTTCTATTCCAATCTGATCTGTTCTCTTAGGAAAGGATGCAGAAATACTTTGAGATGTTTGGATTTAATACCTTAATTTTATTTTGAAAGGTTTACTTATCATTTGCAGTTAAATATATATCAGCCCTGAATGCAGACCCCGGTCTTAATACTTTTATGTATTTTTATTTGCTTTTCTTTATAATAAAAAAATTACTGGTTTTTAATAAGGACCTTTAAAAATTTTTCATTCAGTCATTTAGTAGCAATCAGTGAGACTGCATAATTTCATAGCAAAGGCTTCTGACAACTTAAATGATAGTTTAGATGTGTATAACTTTGTACTTATCATGGCACAGAATATATATGAGATAGTGTCAGTGTACTGAACTGTGCCCATCCATCCTCATTAAAGATCTTCGGCAAACTACTTCATTACCTCACTCTGGAAATGAGCAAAGTCTGACTATTTCTGTTGAACTGTCAATTAAAGGTCATATGGATATTCAATTACTTTGTTTAAATTTGACTTTAGGCTATCATTAAAGATTATATGATCTGCATCAGTTTATCTTCAAATTACACAAACAGAGAATTAAAACTCATTTGAATAATGTTAATTGTGATCTATTTTTAATAATGTGTTTGCATTTACACAGTGTCACTAGCAAAAACGTTTTCTGTGTCCATGAGAGCTTAATTTTTCTTTTGCACATCATTAGCTCCTATTTATAAACCAGCCATGATCGACTGACCAGTTTTTACTGAGTAAAGAACAGGCCTAGAATCCTTAATTTCTGACTAATCGCCTTCGGATCAGATACCAACAGTCTTCCCACTGACTTTCAGTAGGCTCTGGACCAAGCCATTCGTGGAATATTAGGCTTTACATGGTCCAATGTGTTTCGCTCCCGCACATCAGCAGAGACTGTAACTACCTATTTCCTTTTTGTATCCCAACCACAGCAGTTTTACAGTTTCATTGCCTGAGACACCTGAGATAGCGGGTTCATTTAACAACTGAAACACGATTTGCATTTCATTAATGCAGTATTTTTCAAGACTCCATTTCTGTAGTCTGTAGACCCATTGTAAAATCGTGCGAGCATGAATGCCGGGAGCTGGACTGACTTTCACCCTAAAGGATCTGGCCATTTATCTCTTCAACCAAATTTGTAATGCTAATTAGGTATGGTCACAGTGACATTTTATTTGACATTATGATAGCTTCATTAGCAGACTTAAAAGCATACATGTGAATATTCCTTTGATAACTCTGTAAAAGTAAATAATACACGGAAAGTATTCTTTCCCTCTGCCTCCTGGGGGCAAAGGCAGCGCTCAAATTATATTTACAATAAGAAACACAAAAGAGAAAACAGGCTGTTTAATTACATCAGAGAAAGCTCTGCTGAAGGGAAAAAAAAAAAAAAAAGTCTTCTGGCTTACAGTGCAACTGTGGGGACTCACAGCTTTACAAACAGAGCTAAATGGCAGCTGTCAGCAAGCTGAAGCCGCAGCCTCAAGAACTGGGAAGCTCTTTCTTCCATGGTTGAAATTTAAAAAAAATCCAACCAACCAACCAAAAAAAAGGCTTAAAACGCAGTTCCCTGAAGGATGCAGGCTCACCTACTACTTTTTCTTTTCATGCCATGAGAAAAGATGCTATGAAATGTGATTTTGTATTTTTAATATCTGCCTTGCTGCTGAAACTGCAGCTGTCCAAGGAGGATGCATTGTCAGCTGAGAGACTGGAAAGCTTCGGATGGAGAGGTCCTAGTGCCCTGCCTGACCAGCCACTGAGCTGCTCACTGCCCTGCACTCTGGTCACTGCACAGTCCGCCCGGCAGCCATCGAGGGAAGGTGTGCCTTAGCATGTCCACCTCCAAGCTGCACTGAGAAACCTGTTCTGTCTGTGTGGGAGACTGTGGCCAGGAGGTCACACACCCATGGCAGCAGTTCCCACACCAGAGAGTGAAGCACCCAGGTTTTCTTCTCAAAAATCCATTCTGCAGCTTGTGCAGAGATACAAGCAGTGCAGAGGTCAGGCACACACACATCCATCCGTTCCCCTGGGAAGAGCACTGGGAGCTGGGCTGAGAGTTTATGCTGCTCTCCTGGTCCTAGTTAAATCCCAAGAACCTTGTCATGGACATCCAGTAAGCATTGAATTTCACTTCTAGACCTTCACCCAGGAAAACACTGAAGCATCTGTGTAAGCAGCAGAATCAGTTTGATTAAAAATACCACTTGTATGTTTCTTTTGCTATTTAGACAGGAGAATAATCCTGTCTTTTGGCTCTCTGGGGAAGAAAATACCAGATCTGCTTTGGCCCCAAAAGAGGATGACTTCATGAATTCACCTTTTTCTTGTCTCCACACACCCCCTGTTTGACTGTAATTCAAAACAAGGTAGGTCCCCACACTAAAGGCTATTTTTTTTTCTAACAATTCAAAAGCTTCTGAGAGAGAAAAGCTACCTTAGATTAACCAGACCTGTCCTGATTCCTACAGCAAAAGAACCCTGGCATCTGTCCAGGCTACACTTATAAGCAGATCCTAACAAGGAAATGGCTGTTGATTTTCAAAACCACAAAACCACAAGAGTTATATTAATTTAAGTCTTCACTTAGTTTGTCCTGAAAATTATTTCTCTCATTAGACCAGTCAGTCATGACATGAGGTCACTTAGCATCTTTAATGCCTACATACAAATACTCCAAACCAATCTGAATACATACAGCTCTCTACAAGGGTCAAAGACAGAATAAATAGTATGACATTTCAGCTATTCTTGGAAAGGAAGAACCATTATTTATCTTCATAAGTAGTATGAAGTAATACTACTCCAAAAATTCAAGGTGTTCTTTACTTCAGGAGGAAAAAAAAAATCCACAGCACTTGTCAGGTCACACCTAGGATATTCTCTTCAGTTTTGGTCCCCACTGTACAAAAAGCTGTGGACAGGTTGGAGAGGGTCCAGAGGAGGGCCATGAAGATGGTCAAAGGCCTGGGAAGCTTGGTGTATGAGGATAGGCTGAGAGAATTTGGTTCTTTCAGCCTTGAGAAAAGAAGGCTAAGGGGGGACCTCATCACCATGTTCCAGTACTTAGAGGGTGTCTACAAAGAAGAGGGAGACTCTCTTTTTACAAGGAGTCACCTAGAAAAAACGAGAGGTAACAGGTGTGAGTTACTCATGGGGAGGTTCTGATTGGACTCTAGTGGTCCACTAAAAATTTTTCCCAATGAGAACAATCAGCCATTGGCACAGTCTCCCTGGGGAAGTGGTGGATTCCCCAACATTGGACACTGGTAACATTCACCTGGACTGGGTGCTGAGCCATCTGGTCTAGATGGTGCTTTTGTCTAGATGGAGCTTTTGCCAAGAAAGGTTAGACCAGATGATCCCAGATGTAGCTTCCAACCTGATATTTTAGGATTCTGTGATTCTCTGATTTTAAAGGTTGGTAAAGAATATTTCACAGAGATGCCAAGAGCCAAAATATTTTTTCCTTCCATAAAATATGCTTTTGTAGCTAAAAAAATGGCTGTTAATACAACTAGATCAAGGAAGATGTATTAATTCTCCATAACAGGTTTTCCTCCATCATTAAAATGGCAAAACTAGAGAACCCTCTCTGTTCTGTGGTACACTTCATATAGAAGAAGAAGGTAGCTGGGTCCACGTCTGTGACTCCTGCTTTCAAGTGCCACAGCACTCAATACCTGCAAATCTCTTGCAAATGTTTGAATAAAAGATGCCATATAACACTGCGTGTGAACATCAACTGCAATGGACAAGTTGTTACTGCACAGTTATTATTTTCGAAAAACCCAAGACTGTTAAAGAATCAGGTTGTCACAAGGAAGACAGCACTTGCCAGAAAGGGCAAGGAGATTTTGGATATCTCTACCCCAGGCTTTCTTTCTAACGCCATTTCGCAGTAACACATTCCCTTATGGCTGGCCTCATCTAGACTGTCAGGCCTGTCCCAGGATTTGGCATTCATGCTGTAGCTACCCCATTACAGGTCACCCTAGACTTTTAATGCTCTTAAAAGACCATGGGTGTTCCACAGTGGCTGTACCTTTTTAGGCGTTCTTCTGAATGCCACTGTAAACTTGAATGATTGGAAAATAGCATTTAGCAAAATTCTTCCCTTAAGGAGATGTGGCATTCGACTAACCAAAAGCTCTCCAGCAGACTGCCTAGAAGTTTTCATGCGCTTTCCTGTTGAGAAGCCCCTCCCAAATATTGGTACTTTTCATATCCATCAGACAGAAGGGTGCTTGGTTAAAGTGACTCCAAACCAGGCAGCCTGAGTTTTCCCATGCACGTTATTCAGTCAATGCACAGGGGAAGGATTTTTTCCCTTCAGTTTTTGGCTCATGAGGGGAGGTAGCAATTCAACTCCCAAAACTGTGGCAGCACCCGGGAGCAGATAGTTCATGTCCTTTGGGCTTGCTGTCTCCTCAGTTCTCACCTTCCTAATGTCTGAGGTGCAATTTTGGAAGACCCTGTCGAAAAGAAATTCTGGTAACACACCAGTGCTGGTGTTTTAACATGAAGAAATTATTTAGGTAGCTACAAGAGCACTCTGTTTGTGTGTCTGCTAATGAAACAACTCATAGTCTTTTAAAGCAATTAATAACAGCCCCAGATGAAAGATATAGGTATGATCAGGCTGCAGTAACAACATGTTACTTGGAAGACCAAGAAATCTCCGTTCAAAGTTCTGCTGAAAAAACAAATGGGATTGTATCAAGGATCCCCAGAAGTGCTATCACAAGATGACAGCAGAAGCCTTAACACTGCAAGCACAGGATGGCAACAGAAGTCAACTCTCCAATGGTCAGATACTGGTCACTAGGAGATTGCAAACTTGAGAGCTCAGTCAAACTGGGTTTAGAGGGAGCAAAAAACCAAGTATCCTATATATATATACCAGAAACAGCAATTGTGGATATAAGGTGGAACTACACTGAGGAATAGGCAAGTAAATACAGCAGACATGCAGACAGTACTAACAAATATATAAAAGTCACCAAAAGGAAACCCAGAGGAGGAAGAAATTCCTGTCATCAATGTAATACTGCTCCCTTTAGAGATCTTGGGACACAGATGACTTGCCACTAACAACATCCACCCCTGAAAACACACATACACTTGATCTATCTCTCTAAAGAAGATTCACGATGTCAACCTTGAGACCTAGATGTGTACAGAAGGGTCAGCCCAGCACCTGAGAAAAAGATACTGGAATTGCATGGATGACAATTTGAACTGCATCATGACCAAGAATAGTAGCAGTACTTGGACAACTTTCCTGTAAGTGTTAGCATCATTGGGAACAATAGTACTACTTCACTTAAGACTGCTAGGAATTCAGATTAACAATAAATCCTTGCTTTCACATGTAGAATGGGATTCTAAAGCTTGTGTTAATTGCACACGGTGTTTGCTCTGATGGTTTGCTCTTGAAGACTACCATTAACACAGTGCAAGAGCTGACAGAGAATTTGGCCACTGAGGCTGTAATTACAATGCATATTGCCAAGAACTGCTCCACACCGGGCTCTTTGGCATGTCGCCACTGCCAGGCTCAGCATAAAGGGCTCTTGCAACACCATTTACATCCTTGCCCTGTTACAGCAGCTTCCTCTTTCCCATGGGCAAGATGCACATGTTGCAGTGTATCACCAGAAAATGCTACTTTTTCACAAGCACAACAGGCTATGAATACACTTTCTGTGTTACCTGGCTTTTTAGTCATGAGCAAAATTGTAGCTGAACAAATAGAACTTAATTCTTCTAGGTTTTAAGGAAGAAAATGTAGAATATAAGGGGGAAGGTGTGGTATGGAGAAGGCTGGTTCATATTATCTAGGTAAAAGAGGTTTGATCCCATTTTACAAGAGCAGCTATTGTCCTTTCTGATACGCACTCGGTGTACCCACACGACATTTAATCCAATTAGATTTTATTCACTATTAACACCTGCAGCAAGGGGTAAAATCTGGAGCACCATTTTCACTCACTGGTTCGATCTCATCATGGCTTGAAAGTATCTCCAGCTCTTCCTGAGCATTTGCATTCTCCATACCCTCAGTAGCTGTGCCCCTGAGTTCTCATTATTTTTACAAATGACCGTGTGCCTACCAACAGGCTGTGCAACCCTATCTGGTGTTCGCAGCTCAGCAGAATGAAACTAGGTCATTTGATCTTGTAGACAAGCAGGGAAGGAAGTGGCAATTCAACAAAGAAACCTTCCCTGTCCATCCCCAGACCAGTGCTGTGAAACAATGGTTCAGGATGTGTTGTGCAGGGTTGTCCTGCTGCTGGCAGCACCTCCAGACAAAGGACAGTCCTGGCTGCTGTGGGACCCCCTACACTCCTTGCAGGGTACTAGGTTCTGCTCCTTAAATTCAACAACCCTGCAAACAAATTAGCCTTTTCGCCTCTCTGCAACGCTGCCTGACAAAGAAATACCCACAGGGAGTGCTGCATGCAGTTATGCACAGAGCAGCCACTGAAATGATAGCTGCATGTGGCAAAATACAGTGGGAGAAATTAATTCTGACCCGTGTTCTGTTCTGTTCCTCAGAAAGGCAGTAACAGCTCATCATCGCATCCCCTTCTGCTGGGCTTGCTCCAGGCATGTTTCACAGGATTAATTTTACCTAGAGGTGCATTTTGCTCTATATTGATTTTTCATATGAAAGAAAGCTGAGAATTAAGCTTGCAAAGCCTGATCTCTTAACTCTATTAAATAAGGCCAAGGTAGATTAAGTTACTAGTTCATCTTTTAGAGGCTAAACATTTAAATCATGGCTCTAAGGTGAATTCTTGTGTGTACTTGCTTGGCTTAAAATCAGGAACAGCATTTAAACATCTCCACTTGAGGTTCCTTATTTAATACACCAAGGATTTAATTATGAAGATGGGAAATTAGAAAGAAGAGTTATAATTGGCTCTCAGGGCAGGGGGTGAGCAGGGGAAATAGAAATTAAAAATCAAACATCTCTTTTAAAAACAAATACACTTAGTGTGTTGTGGAGAGTGAGCTGAGAGAGTGGACCAGCCACTGCGACATGACACATTGAGGGGCCATGAAATGCCACTTGCTGCCCGCCCAGAGTCCATGATACTGCCCCACTGGCTGGGGTAGGAGGGTCTCATCCTGCACAAGCATCCTTGCCTCTCTGGGCAACTTTCATTAATTACACCATGCAGTGAAGCTACTTTCCTCAGCAGGAGGCAGTTGTTTGCCTAAGAAATAGTTCCAGGATAAGTGCTGTTCAACATCAACAGTTGCTGCAGGAGGAAAAAAGTAAATTGGGAAGTGTAATGCTTGTTAGCTCCTTGGCTGCAGAGCTACTGTCTTTCAACAGAAGACAAGAATCTGTCTTTTGAAAACACAGTGAAGCCTAGTGAGTTATATTCACTGTGTATTTTTTAATCACTGCTCCCTATTTTTCTTTTCAGTCCTGAATTAATTGTCATTAAAAAAAAAATCCAAAAAACCTCTCTGAAACACCACAAAAACCAAAAGGCAACTGTAAAATTTGTAAGTTTTGTGGCAGTGTTTGCAAATTGCTTTTCTGGGCATGCAAAACACCGAATAAGGCATGATCCTGTAACCAGGAGGCGCCTACCCCCCACCCCCAAAGGCAGAAGCATTTGAGTTTCCAATAAAGCATATAGCAACTACCCACAAAAGTGTGTGACTACGCAGAGCCTGTTACCAAGGCACGCAGGGAGAGGTGGAGGAGGAGGAGGAGGAACAGGCCCTAGCTGGCTGTCGAATATAGAAACAGCGATCTGGTTTGAAATCCCTGCCTCATCTCATGCTCCTTTTGTGAGCAAACCCCTCTCTGTAAAATGGGGAGAACCCCTCCACAGTGCCCCAGGGTATAGATCACCGACCTGCTAGAGCAAGGCCTACTGTCCAAGAGTCTAGCAGGGCTCATTATTAGAGCTTTAAACTAGATGTGGGATGGGGGAGAGGGACAAAACCAGGCTTGTCAGGAAAGAGCCTGGAAATAGCACTCCAGTGCCTGAAGGATGGTTGGTCGGCAGTGACCCTCGGTCTGCCACCTTAGAGGTAGTGGTAGCAAAGATGCAGAGACCACTGATGAGTTAGAAAATTTAGGCATTAAGCAGTCACTTAGGAAGTGAGACTATTCCCCTTAGGAGTGTAGCAGGATCAACAGCCCAGCTGAAGTGGATCTACACCAGTGCATGCAGCATGGGCAACAAAGAGGAACTAGAGGTTATTGTAAGACAAGGAGACTATGACATAATCTCCATCACGGACACGTGGTGGGATGACTCAACATAACTGGAGTGCTGCTATGGCCAGCTACAAACTCTTCAGGCGGGACAGGTGAGGAAGGAGAGGAGGTGGGCTAGCCCCTCCTCTTGGGGAGGGGCTAGCCCACCTCCTCTTGGGGAGGGGCTGTTAGTAAGTGTTTTGATAGGCTTGAGCTTGAAGATGGTGATGACAGGGCTCAATGACAATGGGTAAAAATAAGAGGAGCAAGAAACAAGGACTGTTCAGAAGGCTGGTTGATAAAGTTCCATGGGAGACAGTCCTTAGGGACAAAGGTGCCCAGGAGGGATGCACTCTCTTCAAGAAGGAAATCTTGGCAGCACAAGAACAGGCTGTCCCCATGTGCAACAAAAGGAGCCTGGGAGGAAGTAAACCAGATTGGCTGAACAGAGAGATCTGAGTGAACATCACAAAAGAAAGCAAAATCTATGAAAGAAGGGGCAGGCATCTTGGGAGGACTACAGGGATGAAGTAAGATCATGTAGAGAGAAAATCAGAAGGGCTAAAGCCCAACTAGAACTTAGATCAGTCAATTCTGGAAAAGATAATAAAAAATATTTCTACAGATACATCAATAGCAAAAGAGGGCCAAGGACAATCTCCATCCCTTACTGGATGCAGGGGGAACATTAATGACAAAGGATGAGGACAAGGCTGAGGTACTTAATTCCTTCTTTGTCTCAGTCTTTAATAGGAAGGTGGATGTTCCCTGGATATTCAGCTTCATGAGCCAGAAGACAGGGAGGGAGAGCAGAACAGAACTCTCATGATCTAGGAGGAAATGCTTAAGAGACCTGCTTGGCCAATTAGACATTCACAAGTCTATTGGGCAGGAGGGGTTCCACCCAAGAGTATGGAGGCAGCTGGCAGACATGTTTGCCAATCCCCTTTCCATCACCTACCAGCAGTCCTGGCTGACTGGGGAAGTTCCACTCAACTGGAGGCTGGCAGATATTGCACCTAATTACAAGAAGGGTTGAAGGGAGGATCCAGGAAACTACAGCCCTGTTATCTGACCTCAGTGCCAGGGAAGATCATGGAACAGGTCATCTTGAGTGCTATCACACAGCACATGCACGACAACCAAGTGATCAGGCCCAGTCAACATGGGTTTCCAGGTCCTGCCAAACCTGACTGCTGTCTATGACAAGGTGATCTGCTTAGTACATGAGGGAGAGGCTGTGTGTAGTGTACCTCGACTTCAACAAAGCCTTTGACACGGTTTCTCACAGCATTCTGATTGAGAAACTGGCTGCCACTGGCCTGGACAGGTAGACCCTCTGCTGGGTTAAAAACTGGCTGGATGGCTGGGCCCAAAGAGTGGTGGTAAATGGAGCCAAATCCAGCTGGAGGCTGGTCAGGAGTGGTGTCCCCCAGGGCTCAGTCCTGGGTCCAGCTTTATTCAATATCTTTATCAATTATCTGGATTAAGGGATTGAATGTTCCTTCAGTAAACTGACACTAAGATGGGAGGAACTGCTGATCTGCCTGAGGGTAGGGAGGCTCTTCAAAGAGACCTGAACAGACTGGACCGATGGGCTGAGACCAGTGGGATGAAGTTCAACAAGGCCAAGTGCAGAGTCCTGCACTTGGAACATACCAACCCCATGCAGTGCTACAGGCATGGGGAAGACTGGCTCTCTGCGCATCTTAAGGCTTACAGGAATACAGATATTTCACAACCTTTTAGACAGGGAGGAATCAGGGGGGAAAGAATAAAAAAAAATGGTTAAGTCACATGTCTTAGAGAATATACCAGCATTTTGCCAGAAACAGAATCTAGGGCTCAAATCTCCTGCTCCTTCAAGTGCTAGACACAGTTGCCTCAATATATAAAAGAATGTGCAGCGTAACTGCCAACCATTTATTTTATCACTTATTGTTACATAATTGGGGCATTTGTACCATTATACTACTAACAGTGCACTGGTTTGTTCTTCCATACTAGTATTACTCATCCCATTGATGTTGGGGTCGTCAGGACCCCATGTCTGCAAGCATTCAGATATAGTGATTTCCTTATTAATCACAGACTCACAGAATTACAGACTGGTTTGGGTTGGAAGGAACCTCAAAGCTCATCTCATTCCAACCCACCTGCCATGGGCAGGGACACCTTCCACTAGACCAGGCTGCCCAAAGCCCCATCCAGCCTGACCCTGAACAGTCTGGGATTCAGTGGCATCCAGAGCTTCTCTGGGCAACCTGTGCCAGGGCCTCACCGCCCTTGCAGATGGAATTTCTTCATAACTTCAAATCTCCCTTCCTTCAGTTTAAACCCATTACCCCTTGTCTTATTGCTACTACACTCACTGATAAACAGTCCCTCTCCAGCTTTTCTGTAGGCCCCTTCAGGTACTGGAAGGCTTCTCTTCTCCAGACGGTCTCCCCAGAGCTTTCTCCAGGCTGAACAACCCCAACTCTCTCAGCCTGTCGTCATAGGAGAGGTGCTCCAGCCCCCGATCATCTTTGTGGCCCTCCTCTGGACTCCCTCCAACAGCTCTATGTCTGTCTTGTACTGAGGACTCCAGAGCTGGACACAGTACTCCAGGTGGGGTCTTATGAGAGCAGAGTAGAGAGACAGAATCACCTCCCTTGACCTGCTGGTCACACTGGTTTTGATGCAGCCTGGGATGCGGTTGGCTTTCTAGGCTTAAGTCGATAAGAAACTTCCTGATTACTCATATTATTCCAATGGTTCTGGGTATGGAGTCATATTCAGCACTTCACAAAGTAGAAAGCAGGTGACAGCAAATACTGCCTTGAGGGCTGGGAGCGCATATCACCAACCATGCCTATTTCATCCTTTGATTTATAACGTGCAAGATCATCAGATGAACATTTAGGGCTCGTAGTTGTGACTCAATATTCTCATCTCAATGCCAGACAGAAAATATGCTTGACACATGACAGAAGATATGCTTGACACAATACCACCACCTCACTACTATGCACAAATATTCACATAGATTACTGCTACTGGGATTTCTTTTACTCTGGACCTAGCATTAGACATTTAGACCAACATTCTAAAACTACTATAAAATATGAATGATACTTATTAATGTCCTCTTTGTAATGAGCGTGGAGTCAGTGGAGCTGTGGTAACTGATACTTTATGGGCTTTAAGCAATGTGTCCACCTGTATGTATACATTATGTGACAGTGGGCACAGAATGAGGATAAATATGTGACCGTGTCTACTCAGGAAAACAGCATGCCATGCTTGATGGGACCATCTGTCTGTACTGAAGATCCGTGTTGTTGCCTGACACAATCACTTGCCAGAAGCTAGCACTAATCACAAGACACTGGGACTGTCCAAATAAATGTAATTCTCCCTTCCTCTGGCTCTGCCTGTGGCAAGTGCAGTTGGTCCCACTATCACACCCTGAGAAGGAGCTCATCCGCCTTTCCCTGCAGGTCCCTTTCCTGCTGCAGTTACATAAAAGCACCATATGGACAAATCACTGCTGGAGGCAATGAACCCTGATGACTGGCCTGGTGTAGCAGCTCTACAGTAAAGATAAAGTATTTTTTGCCTTACAGCCTCCCCTCCCTTTTTATTGTGCTGCTGGTGCTCAATGCCCTTCCCAGGGGCATGCTCCACAGCACAGGCCAGCCACTGTTGGTGAGGATGGAGAGCCACATAAACCCCCCACCATAGTGCTCCACTAGCAAGAACTTTGGTGGTGTGCAGGTTTAATGCACTTCTCACCCTTGTTGAAAAAACTAACGAGGAACAGCTGAACAAACAGTTATGATGGAATTAAATAACAAATTTACTTCACTGTAAATAAAGTTCTTCGTCCTACTTATTTATGCAAAAACTTTTTTATACTCCCACTTTATTTTTCTTGAGGGGGAAAGGGAAAGAGCTGTTGTGGCAGGTTAATAGGGGTTGGCTTCGTTTATGAGAAGGTAATGAAAGTAACAGCAACAATTTAACAGGCTGGATGTTATTGATGGGAAGAATGCTTTGCAGTATGGAAATGAAAGGGAAGGCCTTTACTAATCCAGTTTTGTTTTAAACACTGGTTCTAACTTTTCTGTTGCAACTCTTGAATTTCCACTATTTCAGTATCCCCCTCTATAACATCTATCTCCTCCTAAAAGTTATGCAGCATTTGTGCAAATTGGTTGAAAACCACTACACTCATTGCGAAGAACCAATCACCTAAAGTATGGTAGGGTTTTTTTTTAAGAGCTGTGTGCTTTAGGATCTGGTAGGCATGCACATGTCTGACAAATCATAAGACTCTCAAGTACTCCAAATGTATCAACATTAACTCTTGTCTGTGCTTGAGCTTCCTACTGACACACAAGACATCTTCCTTACAGCTCAGGGCTTCCTGCCTCAGCCCATGTGATGACATGTATGGATGCTATGCTCTCTCTAGGTCAGCTCTGTAACCGTGATGTCAGCAGACAGGTGATGAGTGATTGCAGCTGACAAAGAGGCCCTCAGCTCATGATAATGAACATTCTGAGGGTTTTGAGGCACTTAGGCAGACAGACCAAAACCTCTGTGGGTAGGCTGGATGCAGCTGGAGGAAAAAGCATCATTATTTACGTAGCTGCAAATCCAAAAGCATCAGATGTATTAATGGATCTGCTTGTGCATGACTGCCCTCCTCTGCACTTCATGGCTTACAAACTCTTAGAGCACAGCAGCTGTAACTCGTTTTGGATGGCACCTTGTTCATCGAAGCCACCACCCTTCCTACAGCCTTTACCAGTCCAGCATTACAGACCAGTACCACAGTTGAGCCTAGCAGTATCAGTTCTGTGAACCAGAAGAAATAATGACATTTATGAATTTAACAAACAAGAGGGAAGTTATGAATTTAATGATTCGGAGCCAGTCTTGAGTTATGCAAAATACATTGAGTTAGGTATTCACAAAATTGCCTCAGCATAATTGTCGGCACGTGGATTGTTTGCAAACAGCTAGCACAAACTACTTAGTGTTAATCATTTGTTCCGTGACATAGTTAGTCATGCACTATTTCTGCTTCTTGAGTGGGTGATTGTATCCTCCTAAAGGAGAGGGTAAGAACCAGCGAAAATGAGGCGCGCCCTGGGAGTTTAACATGGATATGCGCTTGTGATAAAATACGAAAGCGTCATGTCTCACTAATCTCAGCAAGATGTTTGCGTCGATCCATCTCCATGCAAATAATCCGCGGTGACTCTGCAGAGTCTGGTGAACCAAGCCTGGGGACGCGGAATTCGCAGCGACTATTTTTGGTGCAGTGATTCTTTTTAACTCTCTGAACAAGGGGAAGTGTTGCAGAGGAGTATCTAATTCCCCCAGACAACCTGAAAGGAAAGGATGACAGACCACCGCTCTTAGGAGTTTGGCGAGAACATACTATCAAAGCTGCTGTCTCTCTCTGCTTCAGGGAGAGAGAGAACCTACAAAAAAAAATTCACCAAAACAGTATGCATCCTGAAGAAATAAGAACTACTTTTATTTTTCATTCCCCATTCCAGGTTTCTCTGCTTACATGATGCACTTGAATGTAAGTCTCGGTCAGTCTTCCAAAAGACAAATTATCTTCTGTGCATGTCAGTGACCTGGGATGAAACTAAGCAAGGTGAAAAGTCATAAGCTCTGAATTTTGCATCAACATGGAAGCTGCACTGTGCCGTCTGAGCAAGGGACCAGAAATATTCTGTAAAATTCCCGGTTTAAAACCCTTGGTGGTGGCTATATCCACCAGGATATATTCTTAATAAATTGGCATGAAACAGACAGCCAGATGTGTGAACGAAAGAGACAAGGAGACACACACAGAAAGCTAGATCTTGTGCGAAAGGCTCGCTTTTCTTTTCTGAAAGGTAAGCAACATTTGCTTGGAGACCATTCTTAAAAATATCTGAACACTTTACATATTTAAGCATAGGGACTGATGCACAGGCAGACTGTTAAACTGGGGCAGAGAGGATCAGGCAGAGGTGTGAAAGTTGTTGGAATATCCTTCCAACTTCACAGTCAAGGCATGGGGAATCACCCCACTGTGAGGGCCACATCCATCTCCCAGCACACGTTGTGCCTAGAAACACTGCTCAGGTTAAATAAAGTCCTCAAGAAAAGATTTTGTGCACAGCAGCAGTGAACATACTCTCTGGGTTGTCTGTCTCTTCATCTCACAGCTAATATTCTAAGGAAGGATGGATGCCACAGCACCACACCACAGCTCCAATGGTGACCACGTTGCTGTGTTTGGCAGTGGTCAAACAGGCATGCAGACTTAGCACATTAATTTACAGACAGGTGATGGTTTGCTGATGATTTTGACATCCTTGGACAACTATTAACCTTCCAGAGGAAAACTGTAACAAAAGAAGGAAATTCAGCTGGACTTGTCCACGCCTGGATCGACAGATCAGAAACTGTTCCCATACTCAGTTCTTACCTGTTTTCCCATATGATTTTGTGTTGAACAAGACTGATTTTCCCATTTAAGTCCCCTGTTCAATGGTCAGACTCCATACTCATTTCTCCCCTTCTTATTGACAGTAATAAGCCATTTTGCTGCTTATTATTCTCTAATAACTTGGTAATAATTTTGCATGACTCTCAGAAGACATGCATTGGCTCTCATAGTGCTGCCATAATACAGACCCACAAAAAGATGAATTATCTGCATTACCCTTGATCTTAGTGAATGGCTTTCTATAGATTTTTAAGTGAAGGGAACTCTCAGGTGAAAATAAGGCAAAGTCAGGTAAAATTAAATGTTAAAGCTGATAGAAGTATGAAGTTCCCTTATGAGTATATTTTTATATTGCAGCAACAAGCCACAGATCCTGCTGGACTAGTTCCTCATCCTAAGCAAATCCATACAACGCTTAAATGAAGAGGAAGACTGAATATATTGGTTTGGTTTATTTGTTGTTTTTTTTAATGATGGCAACTGCATCAGAAACAACACATAGATACTCACATGAATGAAAGGATTCGTTTCAGCTGTTTTGTTCTCCTCAACATTTGCTTTTCAGGAATGGTCCAGTAATCAAATTACACCAGGACAAATGCTTACAGAAAATGAATAGCAAAAACGAACACTTGCAGTATTTGCAAGTTCCAGCTTTCATGTCTATCTCCAATTCCTGTCTTTATCAGATTGGAAGAAAAAAATAAAATCATGTGGCTCAGCCAAAAACCAAAACTATATCTCAAGCTGGTCCCTATTCAAAGCCAGTGAAGTAAAAGGAAACACTTTCATACATTTTTTGGAAGGCTCTGGGATGCAGTTATTCCTGTAATGCTTACATTGTTCATGCTTGTTCCAGAAATTTCAGGTGGTTTTTCAGGCAGAAAAAAATGTCTTTTGATTATCAGATGCATCATTCACTGTGAATTCTCACTTCATTTTCCTCTTAAAATACATTTCTGGGAAGAAATACAAGAGCAGTATGATCTGGGCAACAAGCTCCCATTCTCCATCAAGCAAAGCATCTTTTTTCTCCTAATCATGTGGCAGGCTGCATCCCACCACAGGTCTCAATTTGCAATTTATTCTTTTGTTGAAAACCAGTAAGGGTTGTGAATGCCCAAGGAGGACATCACAGCACATCTAACTTTCTCATAACTACATGTTACATATTTATATGCACTGTCAAAATGGTGGGCAGATACAAAATTCACTTTCACTGGAATCTAGCAGGCTGGGCTATTTATAAATAAGTGTCTTATTTTTGGTGCTCTTCAGAGAATGTGATGAGCAGTGAGTGACGAGCAATTTATGTTGCTGATCATTTGTATCACAATAGAGCCTTGCGGTCTTTTTCTGGAGTCAAGACTTTGTTAATTTAGGATCTGTATTACCCTACAGTGGAAGACAGGCCCTCAGAACAAAGACCAATGGGAAAGATTAAGAATAGGAGGAATGAACATGCCACACTAAAAATGGGCGAGTAGGTAGAAAATGGTGTAGCTGAATAAATTTGAGGGTTCCTAGGGATTCTCAGCATCAATATTCAAAACAGACCAATCACCCATCTCTTTCTCTCAAAAGAAATTCTCAGTGTGAAGGAATCCTTTCGCAGAAGTATTCTACACTGAAGGATTTTCTATTTATACAATGAGAGATAGCCTTAAACAGAATATGGCACAATGATTGTGAAATAAATGCTGTCAGAAGGATTACATCTACAGAGATCTTAGGGGTGTAATAGAATGAAAAAAGGTTTTAATTAACAAGTGTGTACGTACCCTGCTCTATGTAAATAATTAATGTGTATAAAGATGATCATAAGGGTGACTGAATAATCAACATTTTGGCTTTCCTGTGTTGACTGCTGATGCGAGATTTCTCATCAGAGGCCACAAGAGTACTGTTAACCATATCAGCCTACCCAGCACGTCTATACTGATAGGTTGTGAGATGAACTTTTAAAGAGGTAATTAATAGGTGAGTCCCCCCACTTCCTGCCCCAAATCTCTGAGGACCAAACACTGATGCCATGTTTTACCGTTTCCCTGCCATTAGCTCTGCAGTCGACAGTGGGAGTTAGACATCAGCTGCCTTTCTATGCACTCAGAGGTAGCTAGGTAGCATAGGTAGCTCTGGAAACAAGAATAAGGTCCTGGAAACTCCTATTTGGCAAGTGCAACATGATATCTGCATGTCTCAAAGCCTAAACCCAAAAATAATCTTTTTTTTTTCCTTTATTTACCCACATTTGCTTCAAGGGTGTTACTGGGTTTATATTTGTCCCCTTGGAGCTCTACAGTTTATCACCTACCACAAGCAATTTAAGCAGAGGAAACCCTGGCATATAACTCTCTCACCTTGTTGCCCTTCTAATGAGGGAATAAAATCAACTCCATGGTATTAGTGTACTAAGAAGACGTAAATCACGGATAAAACTTCCAGTACACGCTCAAAAGAGGGCAGCTATCAGCTCCATGTAAAGGCTACATCTATTTTTCCCATACACTGATGCTTACGTCAAGTACAGCAAATTTGTAAAAACAACTGGTCTCCTTGAGAGCTGTTTAACTGATACATATGAGTTTTAAATGCTGAGAAAGTGAGAAATAATTATGCTTTCATCTAAAATAGCACCGGAAAATTATCAAACTGTGACTTTTCATCTGATTTGCAAAAAAAAGTTCTTGTTAAGCCGGTTTGAGTGAGTATGCTATTAAGATGAGTGTAATGTAACTGCTTTATCAGTAACATCATTGAGAGAGCCTGCTGCATAATACAGCTGCTCTTTCTGGCTATTAATTGCTATGTCTAATAGTTCTTTCCTTGCAACAAATGCAAAACTTCATTTTTAAAATCTCAGTTTATGCTTGAAGATCTACCTTTTAACTCAGTCTGAAGTTAGAAAGCCTTGTGAAACATCTTATGAACAGCATGGGCAATCATTTCCTTCACAGTCTTAAAAAAAGCTGGAAGCAGAATACTATGCCTTTAGGGAAATACTAAGAGTTTAAAATATGCCTGTGCAGCATATTCATAGAGTTTTGTAAGTGTTTCAAATACTTTCCACATTGTAAAACAGGCTTTGGAAACTATCATCACAGATGAAAGCTGATGAAGGAAAAGTAATAAAAATACTGTAGCAAGCAAAGGAAAAAATGGTGCCTGCTTCTGAATTCCCTAACATTTGATTTCTCCTATATACCAACAACAATCAAACGATCCAGTAATTTTGCCGATTACTGTGCTTTATTGGCAGCTGAGGGTGCACCTGTATTCACGTTCACTCTTCTCCCCTCCTTCTCCACCTCCCCATCTGCTGCCTGCAGCTATGCAAATTCAGGTGACTGAAACATTTCAGATAAAAGTTAATTAGGCAGCACGCTGCACACTGGATCTTTTCAAACCCGTGCCAAGTGGAAACCTTCCAGACAGCTCCTGAGGGCTCTCCCAGCTCACCACTCCTGTGAAGATGCAGACCATTGCAAAGGAGACTCCGTGCAGCAGGGCACATCCCAGAGGCTGAGCATCATCTCTGAGACTGCTGATAACACTCACACAGCTCACAGAGATGGGGATGACTGCTTTGCACAGCAGTGGTAGACACTTGCTCTGTACTTGTACCAACACAGTACACACATGCTACAGGGATGTAAAACAGTTGTGAGTGGCTGCATTGTACTATACTGTGGGGAAAGGATACAGTAAGCTTAGGAGTGAGTGGTGAACATCAAACTTGCACAGTGAGATGTCTTGAACCTTGTGTACAGCCCAAACCAAGTCCCAAGGCTAGGTGCACATGAATGTTGGGTTGCCATGCCCTGCAAAGGTGGCACGTAACAATTACTGTCGCTTATTGTGGTTTGTGGTATACTGCGTTGTCAGGCCCCTTCTTCTTCATGCAATTGTCCATAGTTACCAAGAGTAACGTTAGTAGCTTTTGATGTGACAGCTGTGAAGTACTCAGGGCCAGATTGTGAACTTCTTAGTCACACTGACAAGGAGTCCCTTGCACAAATGGCTTTGCTCGAGTGTGACTCCCTTAATAAATGAACCATCTATCATTGCTGCCTACTCAAGCTTAAATCTTTCTTTCAGATCTGCTGTTACTTCCACCATCTGCACATCCTCCTCCCATGGTGGTAAAAACCGATTTGGCTGATTGATGAGGTGTTTGGGAAAACGGGTAGACCTTCAGGGCCAGGCCAGTAGCAAGGAACAGTTGCTGATGTTCGGTGCTGCAATCCCAAAGATTTCATGTCTGAACTGGCTCCTACTCCTTAGGAAATCCTTTTTGGGCCCTTACTGAATGTAACCAGGTGAACTCCAGGCATTCTAAAATGCTGAACGCAAGCATCTGACACCCAGTGCCACAGCATCAAGTGGGATTGTATCCTGAGACACACAGGTGCATCTCTCTTACTGTAATTCTCAGCACCAAGGGAGACAAAAGGCCTCCACTATTCCACACACCCACACTGACTTTTCACACACTCTGCTAGGCCATCTAATCCCTGTTCCTTTCACTGCTTCCCAGATGTTGGTTTGCAGCTCACTGGGAGGTCTGCACAATGTGTTGGGGAAAGCATTACACCCTGGAAGTAATTGTCCTTAGCCAAGGAGCAAGACAGCCCTGCTGATCCAATGCTGTCTTGGGCAAGCTGCTCTGCTTTGTGCTTGGTGATCCCACCTCTCTATACAGTGACCTCATGTAAAATTCAGTTCCCTTGTTTTCTACGCTTCTGGAATTCCAAAAAAGTAAAGGGACAGAGAAGAGCACCTCTTCATTTGTTTCCTCTCATTTTTTTCCTCCTTCTCTCTCCCTGTGTCACTGACATTTATGTATCTAGTTTTCTTGCTTCCTTGTTTTCTTCCCTCTCTTTTCCCTGGCTTCTTTCAGCTATTGAGAACAAACTCTGCAATGCTTAGTATTGCAGTGAGATGTCCAACCAAACTGGAAAGATGATCCTTTCCCCTCCCTTCCCCTTCCTAGAAACATGGACTTGTATGATTCTGCTTTGAAAGACAGATCTAGAATTTAAAAGGAAACTGTGCTTTTCCCTCTTTTCTGCTAATTATAGGAAGTACATAAATTCTAGCCATGCTGTGCCTGGATTTCTTTCACATTTAAAAAAAACCCAACAACCCCAAACACATGGAAATCCACAAAGGAAAAGAATGGACCACGAGATAAACAAACGTTTTATTTGATCACTTAAAACGGTAGCTAAATCCAACATAAACTCAAGTCCTACTTAAATGAGCTTTCAGTGTTTCACAGGTTACAGCTAATAAGTAACTCATTAAATATACCCTAGATTACAACATTTTTAAGTAGTCTTTGAACCTCACTAATTTGAGCACTGAATTGAATAATATATAGGATGACAAGATCCTTGGCAGTTTTCTATTTCCACAGCCCTATTTACCTAGGTCTGCCATCTATTTTAGTAGAAAAATGGGTGCTTTCTCTGACTCTTGTGGAAAAATTCTTGGGGCAAGTTATACTGAACACCCCAGCTTACATTTATAGAAAGTGCTTCTTTGTAAATAATCTGTTTGGTACTGTAACTTTTGTGTTCATATAGCATCTGCTACCAAACTCTCTTTGAATTTGTCTTTTTGGGCCAAATTTTTCATTTTTACTTGGTGAGTACAGCTAAGTATTCTTTGGTGTTTCATCTAATAATACATGTCTTTCAGTAAAGTAACAATTAACAATTTAAACCTGTCATAGTTTAATCACTCATTATTAACATAAGTTTGTGCAGTGTATTGTGAAAGACCTTTTCTAGGCTATGCAATGAGGAAGACATGGTGATACCCAGAGTAGCAAAAGACCAAGAAGAAAACATAATGCATGGCACTAAATTTTACGTTAGCTCAGCTTTTTGGAATAGAATCATAGAAGTTGGAAGGGACCCATAAGGATCATCAAGTCCAACTCCTGGCACCATGCAGGGCCAGACAAGTCAGAGCATGGGGCTGAGTGCATTGTCCAGATGCTTCTTGAACTTAAACAAGCTTGGTGGGGCGACCACTTCCGTGGGGAGCCTGCGCCAGTGCCCAACCACCCTCTCAGTAAAGAACCTCTTCCTGACATCCAACCTAAACCTCCCCTGTCGCAGCTTCATGCTTGCATTCTATCTCTGGTCACCAAAGAGAGGAGACCAGTGCCTGCCCCTTCTCTCCCTCTCGTAAGGAAGCCACCGGCCATGATGAAGTCTCCCCTCAGCCTCCTTTCCTGCATCAGAGAAGCAGCACACGATGAGGAATGAGAAAAGCTTGTTACTAGCCAGCTCAGATATTTTCTCCAGAATCTAGTATGATATCGTGAGTACAGAGAGGATATAGACTATTAATGAAATGCATATCAAACTACAAAGCAGGTATCTTTGCTTTTGAGTTTTCATAACAATTCAATATAGACATTTGGTTTTCATTCATGTAGGGAACATCCACTGGCATAGTATTTAACTACAAGAATCACCTTCCCCCCCGCCTTTTTCCTGAATCTTAACTCTTCACCAACCTCTTCAAATGGAATTGATGTAACTGAACATACAACAGAATTTATAAATTTGACTAAGTGATTTGATAAAACTGGACAGAACTGGATGTACTTCAAGAACAAAGTGATCATTGGCATAATTTTATCTAAGGATTCCCAGAGTCAGATACCTTAAATAATTATAGACTCAGCGCACATTCTAAATCTGGGTAATAACCCCTTGCTGTATTTGAAATAGATTGCTCACTGTTGACTTGAAGCCACTCAAACAACCAATCTCTGGTGTATGTATTTCAAATAATGCTGCACTACCCACTTTTCAAAGTCTTAGATCAATAAGTAGGTAATATGCTTGAAAACATTTTTTCACCCCAAAAACTTGCTCCTCCATAAGCAGAAAACCACCTTGAAAAATAGCAATGTTCTCATATCTCAAAGTGTCATATACATTATCACATACCATGCTAAAATATTCTAAGCCACAAGGGCCCCTTAATATCCTGCCCAGTAGCAGGATAGTGAATTCAGTGTGTTTCTGAGTGGCCTTTCCCCAGGGAGAGGAGCTGCATATAGCACTGAAAGTTCACCTCAGCAGAGCTCCAGCCCTTCTTTCTCAATGTGATGTTAAAGTTAAGGATCCAGAGAACAGAAAGTAACCATACTTTCACCCCTTTCCTGCATTCTCAAAAAAGGATCCTTTACAGTCACAATGAACTGAATTCTCCTTAAACAATGTAACTGGAATAAAGAGACAAGTCCTTTACTTTCTTTTAATTATCCCACGCTTCTGAGCATGCAAACCTTGTTGATAGAGGAACTGAAGGAAGTCCATAGGGACTTCCTTCAGTTCCTCTATCAACAAGGTTGGCTGCAATGTTGTTTTATGTGTAGATGCTTCTAGTGGTGTTTTACATGGTGTTTATTATGACTGACCGTTTAGGGGACACGGATGACTTCTTGTACTATCAAGTGTGCAACACATAGACAAAGCAGACCCTGAGCATTAAACAAGGTGAAAAAACCTCCCACAAAACAAAGAGGTGGCAATACAACTCCCAAACATTATGCCAACATCACTTTCACAAAACTTGACGGCTTTCTGACCATGGACAAGAATATAAACAAGGGCTCTCCCTTCAACACACATCATTTATCAACTTAGAGGTAACAGATTGGCTCCAGCGGACAACACAGTGAACTATGAAAACTGCGCTACTGTCTTAGCTGACAAAGCCCAACACGGTATGGGAGCACAAGTGGTGCCATTCTCAAAGTAACAACCTGGGGACAACTTATGATATTGGGGAGAAGCATATGAGAGGAAGGAGGCTGGATCAGGTTGTAAATAGTGCAATAGAGGACTGTAACCATGAGCAGACTTTTTGCACCTAGGACCACGATGCTCCAAGCAAAACATCAGTTATACGTCTGAAATCTGCATTTAAAAGAATTAATGACTTTTCAGATACCTGGCTATGGAGCAAAACTGTTAAGTTACACAAAGCTTTTTTACAGCTGACAATGTAAGAGGACTCTCACTTTTTCACAGAATCACCTGGGTTGAAAGAGACTCTAACTAGTCCAGTTCTAGACGTCATCCTTAAAGACTTCATCTACACAACTTTTAAATACACCCAGGGAGGGTGACTCCACCACCTCCCTGGGCAGCCTGTTCCAATGCCTGACAACCCTTTCAGGAAAGAAATTCTTCCTGATATCTAACCTAAATCTCTCCTGGTGCAATTTTAAGCCATTCCCTCTCGTCCTATCACTTGTCATCCAAGAGAACAACTGCAACATCTCTGCAACCGCCTTGCAGGTAGCTGTAGAGAAAGATGAGGTCTCCCCTCAGCCTCCCTTTCTCAAGACTAAAAAGCCCCAGCTCCCTCAGCTACTCCTCATAGGACTTGTGCTCCAGACCCTTCACCAGCTTTGTCACCCTTCTCTGGACACGCTCCAACATCTCGGTGTCCTTCCGATAGTGAGGGGCCCGATACTGGGCACGCTATTCAAGATGTGGCCACACCAGAGCTGAGTACAACTCAACTATCACTTCACCGCTCCTGCTGCATTGTAGTTGTGTGGCCTAATTTGTTCAAGTTTCAAAAGCACACTTTGAGCAAACCTACACAGGGACCTTTGTCTGAAAGAGAAGCAGCTGAACTTATGTATGCATGTCCTTTCAATTGCCACAGTTTTTTCCTTGAGGTACCTCTGATAAACTCTCCTGAAGTGCATAAAAGGTATGCTATAGCATTTATGCAGCACGAGGTGAGGTCACAGGAAAAGACTGAATACGTGTTCCTCATCTGCACAGTAACTAGTAAAAACTTCTGCATTTGGACTAGCTCAGATTAGGAATGCTAGTCTGAATTACTGGAGCCTGCAGCTAAGGATGTGTTTTGCAGTCTCTCCTGGAAAATGAGATATTAAAATTTCTTATTTTTAATTATTTTTAAATAAAAAATGCTTTTATGCAAAAAATGCAATTTTTGGCTTGCAGGAGGGAAAGAAGATGTCTTTAGGTGTTTAGTTGGACAGTAGTTTTTCCACATCTCCATTCTCTTGCTGTAATTTCTACCTGCCTTTACTGGTGCTCTGCATAGCCAGTGTCTAGCCAGTCAGAATGACTTCTGAGGATGCAGTGGTATATCTGACTATTTACAGAAGTAAAAGATATGTAATTCCCCACCCAGGGTGGTTTGAGATGTATAAACTATAAAGCTGTTTTTAAACGAAACCTTAATTCCTTTAAAAACAAATTTAAAAATTAAATGTTAACAGTAGTCTCTTTCTACAGCATCTGTTCTGAGGCTGAACTTGCTCCTTCACCAGGAAATACACTGTTTAACCTAAAAACCTGATTTGATTTATTTATTCTTCTGACCCTCTCTTAAGTCACAGCAGTAATCGGCAGTGCCAGCAATTCCAGTTCCTCGGGAAACCAGATAAAGCACAGACTGGCTATGCAGGAACTGATGATTCAGATTCACTTTATTCTGTTTCACTGCTCTGGAGAAGATTCCTTTTTATGTTAAAAGACATCAGAGCTACCGATTTATCTGAAACCCTCTGAAAATACTCCCCGAGTTCTGAGGTTCAGAGAACGCTTTGGCAAACATGATCTCCCCTGTGTTTCTGATAGTATCACCTATAAAATGGATATTATGGACTATACTTTCCAAACTTCTGGCTCTGAACTGTAGTACTAGAAGTGATATTTTTATTTGTCGACCATGTTCCCTGGATCAGATCCCTGCTCCATTCTTGGGAAAGGATGTTGGTAGTCTTGGAATGAAAAAGTAAAATCTGTTTCTTCACACAAACATACACAACGTGACAAGCCTTGCCTCAGTGGTATCAGTGTTTGTGAGCTGCTGTTTCCAAAATAACGACCTGTCAAACCTGCAGTACAATCTGCGTTCATGTTAGTAGTAAAACAGCCCAGTGTTTTTTTCTGCTCCATGAAATATAGGGGTAAATTGTTACTTCTGCTTACCCAGACTCTGAAAATTTACAGGAATGCCTGTAAACTCAGAAAAGTAAACAGCTTTTTACGGGTCACAACCACGTCTAGATTTATTGTCAGTACCTGTTAGCCATTAAATCACATATACAAAAGAAAATGAAAAATGTATGTCACACTACCCAATGTAGAATCCCTTGAAGCCACGTGTGCCGAGCCTCCAGAAAAAGCTGTTGCTTGTGAGAGAATGAATGCTGTACCACAGCATGTGATGGTTGTTGTCTTGTGATTATTAATTGTCTCAAGGGAAGACTACTCTTTTCTTTCCTTTTTTTTTTTTTTACACTTCAGCAGAATTTAATGACAAATGGACTTTTGAAGATGCTTGAGCAGCCACAAAACTTTTGAAAACACTCCAGGTATCCAGCTGACTAGCTACCCAACTGTGACACTGGATGTTCCCCCTATGTTACATGTTTGAACTGTTATCATCAGATTCACAGAGGCAACAGCCAGTATTATAATCACAGTTCAGGTTCTTTATCTTCTTTTTCATTTAAAGTTTTGCCTTTCACCACGTTAGGGAAGATTTTCTCAAACATCAACAGGCTTTTCAATTACAATGAAGATCTGCTCATTGTAAACTTTTGTATGAAGCAATAAATGCTAACATTCAGCAGCAGTGCAGTCACGGTATATGTACATTTCTGCCCAAGTATCAGCAGGAAGGGCAGCTCCAGGGAGGCTGATGCTTCATATTTCAGAAACAGGGTTAGATATCAGTCTTTTCTTCCTGACTTTTCTTCTCTGGAAAAAAACCCACATGCTGGGCTTATTAGCAAAACCTGCCTCGCCTACAAAGATGTCATTTATACTTGCACCCTCTAAAACTGCCCAGCCAACAGAAGCACTCAGTCTGTGGCTCTGGGGCTGCTAAGCCTGGAAGATGGTAGGTCCCCAATATGTTCATTTCATGTCAGTGGACATGGAGCTGAGAGTGACAAAAAAATCCCTGCCAACAGCACACAGTAGGACACCATATGCTGCTGAGACAAACATCTCAGGGGTCTCCTGGGCATGAGATGCTGTTGGACACCCTGTAACTGGGTAAGAATGGGAGGTAAGACTGCTGAAGCATTGCCTCCTGATTTAGCCTTAGAATTTATTATGAGAAAGTATGAAAAAAGAGTGTTCAGGAAGATGTCAGTCCTCCAAGCCAATCTTGAAAGACTAATATACTTGTATTACTTGCTGGCCTTTGAGTAAGGCTGAGGGTTTTTTTTTAAATCCACAGAGCCTTGAAGAGTGACTTTTTTAGCTCAGCTGAAGAACTGAAAAAGGGACTCTATTCAGCACAGGTTCAATGTCAGGCATTGGTTTCACTGCCACTGAAGACAATGACATATGTCTGCTTAAGAACAAAGTCCTGATTTGGAGATACTGATCCAGTTGGCGCCCCACTGAGAACAAGTTTAAAGTTAAGCAGGAGCTTTGAAGTCTGTGGAAAGGAGCAATGACTCTAACCCTATGCTGTATACATTTAACACTTCTTGTGGCCTCAGGCAGCTTTGAATGAACTTAGACCCATTTCTAAGGTAGAAAAGAAAATAATTCTGATTTTAACAGACAGAGCAAGGAGATGCTGGGTTCAGGATCTGGTCTTCAGGGAGCTTTGGCTATTGAATTCAGCACAATTGCGACTGGAGCAGTAGTAAGGCTGGTAGATATAACTGCACAAACTGGGATGCTACTGGCACCAAATATGCATCAACAGTGGCATTCAGTGGCATCAGTTACCCTTGAGTTTCTGTATAAATTCACAGAAACCTGAGTTACATGGGTTTTGCTGAGGTAGAGAAAACTATCCAAGTTCAGACCAGCATACAGATGTCACATCTTCAATTACAGCCTAGGAGCTGGCTAGCACAGACTTTCTTTTCCCAGCTTTTCTGTTGCAACCTGACAGAAAAAATACAGAAGTCCAGCAGTGAGCCAGGCTGGATTTTGTATTTGCTTTTGCAAATCAAATTCAGTTTGTAATCTTTTTTTTTTCTAATTAGGTTTTGAGAGCAAACTTGAATTATCTCTTTTTATATTAGACAACTATTTCTCCTGGCTACTTAAATGGCAGCTTCTGCCATTTTACTCAAGACTTCCCTTCCATGGGCCACACAGAATAGAGCCTTCTCCTCCAACTCTTATTACTGGCATCAAACACGCATTTACAAAATATTAAGCAATCACCTTTTTCCAGACTGTGTAGCACTCAGTTGCCATCTCTGATGATAGGAAGTTTAGCTCCCTTTGGACACCACTATTTGTGCCTCAGACAGTCAAACACAGCAAATTTTGTTTCCGTTTTAGCTAAGCAACCACAGACACATGCTTTATTTTTTACATCTTCAGTCGAGCAATTAGATTTAGCAAAAATATGATCTAGCTGCAATGCATACACTATGAGTAAAGACAATCCTCATGGTTCAGATACTCCATGCCAAGTCAACTTACAGTGAACAACTTCCTGAGAAGTGTCCCCTGCTGAACAACCTAGTGTCCCCACACAACAAGAGCACAGCATCGAGACCAGCAATAAACACCCTGAACGCTGTTTTGCAGACTGCTTTTTGTTTTGTTTTTCAGTTTGTTGTTTTGGTTTCTCTTCTCCCTTCCAACAACCTTATTTTGGTTTGGGAAGTGTGTCCTTCTACAGCAGCCAAGGTAAGGACCTCCAGAAGAGCACCTTCTCACCAGAGCACGTCCCCGTTCCCCTTTCTCAACTCCACAACTTACAACGGCATTTGACTTCGGGCTCACAACTCCGCTTTTGCCACCAAACTCTGCCTTTCTATAGAGACGATGCTCGTCCCACTCCATCCCGGAGCCGCGAGCAAGGGCCATCGCGGGAGAGGATGCAACAAGAGAAGCGAAGGACCAAGAAAGCGACTTCGGCGGCCACAGAGTCCGAATGCTTGTACCCGGGCACGGTTCGGGCAGTCTCCCTCGCCCCCCGACCGCTGCCCGGCTCCCACGCCCGTGACCAGCCGCCAGCCGGGAGCCGGCCGGACCCTGGCCCTTCCCCGCTGGGTACGCGGGGGTGGCTGAGCCCGCGCGGAGGAGTACCGCGCTGCTCTGCCCCCGGGCCGGGGGAGCCCTGCCCGTCGCTCCGCGCCCCCCGAAGCCTTACCGGGCTCCGCCGGGGAACTCGCCCAGCACGATGCTGACCACGGGGATGCGCAGCGCCGACGAGATGAAGTCCAGCTCCAACATCTCCCCGCGGCTCTGCGGGAAGGCGAGGATGGCGGAGACCCCCTGCACCACCACGGTGTGGCAGAGGCTCTGCAGGAAGGAGACGGGGTCGTTGCTCCAGGAGGCGCTGGGGGAAGAGAAGGGGAAGAGGGGCAGGTCGCCCAACCCCGCCTCGATCGCCATCACCACCTCCAGGGACAGGTTGTAGGGGAGCAGCCCGGCCATGCCGTTGAGGTTCGCCACGGCCAGCAGCAGCGCGTCCCGTGGCGAGGGCGAGGGGGAGGCCGCGGGGCGCTCCCCTCCTCGGGGCTACCGGCTGCCTGCTGCCCGCCCGCCACCTCCCCGGGCCAGGCGGCGGCGCGAGGCTGCAGGTGGGTGGCCCCCACCCTGACGGTGTGCCCGATGCGCCGCAGGATCTGACAGGGCTGCGGGTGGGACGCGGAGCCGGGCACCGCCGCCAGCACCAGGGCGCAGGGCGGCAGCAGCAGCAGGCACGCCCGGCCCAGGAGCCCGCGCACCCCCGGCCGCCACATGGCCGGGAGCCGCCCGCCGCCTCCCCCGGCCCCGCCGCCCGCCTCAGCCGCCCCGCGGGCGGCCGGCAGCGGCATCAGCCGCGGCGGACGGCCCCCGCGCAGAGCCGCCCCCGCTACCGCCCATGGGGCCGCCGCTACCGCGCCCACGCCCCGGGGCTGGAGGGGGCCTCGGCCCCCGGCCCGCCCCCCACGGACCCGCGGGGCTGGAGCGGCCCGGCCCCGGGGCGGCACCCTGCGCCGCCCTCCGCCCGGCCCCGCAGCCGCCGGCAAGCAGCCCCTGTCTGGATCCCGCGCCCGGGCGCGCGCTCTGCCCGGCTGCGCTACGCGGAGCGAGAAGCCCCGCTGCCAGGCTTCCCTGCCCGGCTCCTCCCTTGCAAAGCTGCTCTCCCCGGCTCCCCTTTCCAAGCCCAACCGTCCGCTCCTCTGCCCGGCTCCTTTTGCAGGACTCCCCTGCCCGGCTTCCCTTCTCAGCACCCCGCTGCGCCGTAGTCTCTTCCCTGGCTCCCACTTAAGGCTCCCCCCCACACCCTGCAGCACCCTGCCCGATTGCCTTGCGAGGCTCCCTTTTCCAGCCCTCCCAGCCCGCCTCCCCGCCGCAGCCTTCGGTGCACTCCGCTGCCCGGCTCCGGAGGCGAGAAAAGTTGCCGCGCGGCCGCCGCGGGGCTGCGGGCTGTCGCTGGGCTGCGCTGCGTTCCCACCGGGAGGGACGGCGAGCGGCAGCCCCGCGCCGGCTCCTCCCTGGGCAGCCGGGACTTGTAGTCGCCGCCGCCCCCGCGGGCCGCCCCGGGGAGGAAGGAGGGTTTACGGGGCATCGCCCGCTCTCTCCGCGCCTTCTGTTTGCTCCCCCCGGGGAAGCGTCCCGGGACAGCCCCGACGGAAACCTCTGCTCGGGGGTTGTCGTGGGGCTCTTCCCCCTGACAGCGCCAGAGAAGTGAAGCAGTTTTCCGATTGCAGGAAGAGACATGGGGCTGCTCCGTTCCCAGAGGGACTGCGTGCTGGGGGTATCCTCGCCCCTCGTCTGGGGGGAACTGCGTCCCCACCGCCGCCGACAGCGTGCTCGGCGGTAAAGTCAGCGCTGCCTGCGCTCCATGCCTTTCTCATGCTCTGTTGCCTCAAACCGAATCATTTTTCGACATATGGGACCTGAAGTGCCTGTTCAGCAAGCCATGGACACTTTCTGAAATTGCTTTCATGATGGACCACCCTTATCCTAAGAGAAAATGGGGTAGAGCAGACGTCTGCATTCGTGTGCCGTTCTGCAACGGGCTGGCCCATCGTCGTCTCGGTTCCTGTAACTGGGTTTAATCCCGGGCGATCGGGAGCCGCGCTAACCCTGGGTCTGAGACTTCAGCACCCTGACGCACTCAGCGCTGTGACTCCGCTCAGTGATTGAGCTGCAGGATCTTAGAGGAAGCCCTCTCCCTCCCACAGCCACCTTCTCCATCAGAGGGGAAACAAAGTCACGGCTTTCCCTAGCAGTGAGGTGCAGGCTGCCCACAGGCACAGAGGACACCAAGAGACTTGAACGTGTTGTCTACTTGTGTCAAGTAGACCCTGTCATCTTTCCCTGGCTCATTCACCCTGTTCGAACGCAGTGCAAAGGTTTTCTGCTGTCTGCTGTCCCACTGGCAGAATGATTTGAGGAGTGGATAGAAATCCTTTGGTAATTTGAGCAGTTTACCCTGACCTAGCGCTAGCCTTATGCTTTAACTCTTCTTCTCCTCTGAACATTAAACATCCCTGCTCTTTCTCTGAGGTTTATCTTCAGAGGTATTTATGAATAAACATCGTATCCCTCTGCTTCATTCAGTATGCGCAAAATACGTGCAGAGGGAAACACTCTTCTTCAAGCTGTACAAAAGAGGCTGTCGCTACCCTCCAACAGGTCTGAACTGTGTGTTTGCTGATTTAAATTCATCTTTCTTGAGGAGAGGTCACCAGAGGTGTACCATCTTCAAAGCAAGGTGTTACAAGATCTTGTGCAGCTGTGCTGGTATTTCCCTGTCTCTCGTGCCCTTACCTCCATCAGGTTAGCACATACCCACCATCTTGCAAACGACCTGCAAAGCTAGTGCTTCTCTCATGACGACTGCTCTCTCAAAATTGATGTGTGATTGCAAATTGCTTCCTAGATGGAAAACTAGGAATGGAAGAATGGTGGTCTGTAGGCCAAGACTGACTCTTCTAGCTGCTGTGTGGAAAGGTAAACTAATATATTTAAAAGTTAATAACAATTTAGTATATTCCCCTTTATTCTTTTTTTTCTTATCTTTTAACCACAATTTTATTTCTTGGTATCTTCCTTTCTGATTAATCCAGTTTCCTCCTGTCCCTTTGCCTCTATTTTTTGGAAGGTAGGGTGGCAGAGTGGGAAGGAATGGGTCATATTAACGCAGGTTTCCAAAGTCTCATGTATTAGCAACAAAGAATGTTTGCCTGGGAGAACTGGCTTTGAACATGGTAAATTTCACACAGTGCAGAGAAGAAAAATATTTTTTACTTCCCAAAACCACAGGAATTATCTTTCAGGTTGTGAGAATGAGCTCACTTGGGATCTGTACAACTCCAGAGGCGTTTTATGTATTTGCATTCTTTTTGTCAGGTTTTGGAAAAAAATAATGGTAAGCTCATAACTTCTCTGCTGTGCAGTTAGGTAATTGCTGGTTTTCGTGTGGGATTTATTTTTACAAGAAACAGCTACTCTTCCATGTCTTAACACACAGCTCTAAATTGTCATTTATTTGAAGCTTCATTATAGAAGTGGATTTCTCTGGCTTCAGGGCACAGGTGACACTAGTTTAAAAAAAGCAAGTGTTTCAGAAAATGTAATCAAACTTATTAAAGCAGCTCTGAAAATTGCACAGAAGAAAGGGAAATACTTTTGTATCACTACTGATTTAAATCCTTAAGGCTTGTTCTGTGAAAGGCTGGAATATTTTCAGAAAAGTGACCTGAAAAAGGATATAAAACCCACCAAAGTGTATAGATGTAACCTTTGGAAAGTTGTGCCATTAATTTTTCTGTTTTATTTGCATAAATATGCATGCAGAAAAGAGCACGACTGGTTTAGTCTGATAAAGGAATTGGAGACTGCTGAGCATCAATTGCACCCTGCTTTTTAGTAACATTGCCATCCCTCTTCCAAGGCTGCTTGCTGAATAAACTTTTTGACAGATTCTTGACTTGCTTCACCTTCAGAAGTCTGGCAGCCTTCTAGTCTCCTCCCTCCTTTTCCCTTTCTCAGGAGTAGGAATGTCCACTGCTCCTCTGCATTAGATACTCAGCTGAAATAAGACCAGGCAAATCTGGGCAAAGTGAATGGACTTCCTCTGAATCACCTTGGGTAGCCATGAGTACAGCAATGCTGGTGGCATTGATTGCTGGGGAATGGTGACCACAGAAACTGTTCATCCTTGATGGGGTGGCTGAGAGTCACGGTTAAAGCCAGCGAAAACTCTTCATCAATGAAAAATGCAGTAGGGAAATGTGATTAAAATCACCACTCACATTTCTCTTGCTTCTCTTTCTACTTACTTGGCTCATTGTAATTTCTTTGAAGTAGGGTTGGTTTGTCTCCTTTCTGGGCTGCAGAACAATTGTGCTGTGTATTTCACAGAGACCTTCTGCAAGGCTTGTTCCCTCTGAGCAACTCAGCTCATTTGGAAGTAGGTTATCACTGTCCTTGCGTTATTGTCTGTGTTGCTTTGCTCCCTTTGCTGCGAGGGAGAAGCTCCTTGGGCTTGCCAGAGCGTGATCACTTAAAATCATGTTCATCTGCACCTTTTTTAGCCTCTCAAAATGCCTGAGTCACTAGCTGAGATGCAGGGTAGCACATACTATCTCTTTAGCCTTGGAGAGGGTGAAGGATTTATTTTGGGTCAGCCTGAAATGAAAATGTTTTTTTCCTTTCATAATCATTGAAAAATTTAAATTGGGGAAAAACAACCATTTGGGAATAATGATATAGGAATGACAGAATAGGAATAAACTTTTTTTTTTATATTTTAATCCCCCAATTTATCTAAATGTACTTTCAAATATTTCAAAATGCTGTATTTTTAATTTGAATTTCTATTTCAAGAAAAAAAAAAATCATCTGGTTCTTCCATACTTTCTGTCCTCCACACTCTTTTTCCAGCCAGAAGAAATGTGCAGATACTTTCAGATATATAAAACTGCATTGAGAATGTTACGTAGGGTACTGTGTTTGAAAAATTTCACATTGCTGTAGAGCTTTTCTGGTGTGAATCAACAGTGCATCGGCTACTTCAGACTTACTGCCTGCAAATATCCTCCTGTGGGCAGGCCTGGTGTCAAATCCAGAGAACTGCTTTGAAGTCAAATTGATTTTCACCAGTGAGGCCTACTCGCTACTTGACTGCCTCAGAAAAGGGCAGAGACATTTCCTACTCCCTAAACAAAACTTGCATTTTGTTTCTTCTGGAGACAGGAATCCATTCAAACTCTGATACTATCAGAGGACCATCAAAGAGCTGAATGCTGTGAGCTGTTTAATAACTTTGGCCCCTTTTGGAGAGAGCAAGCAGGAGATCCTGTAATACTGCCAGAGTGGCACACAGCTACCAGCCCCTCTGGTTTTTGCTAGTTTCCTCTCTGAAACTGAAGCTACCATGAGGAGATCTCAAGACATTCCAGGTACCTACAAATGGAAATGAAATAATTACTAGCATTCCATCACAGCTTCTTTCCACCATTGAAAGTGTCTGAAGATTCCTAAAGTAGGAATAAATACTCACACAGTGAGACCTGTTCCCATTGCCAGAATGAGGAAGGAAGAGTTTAGTTGCAGGTGAAAGCACTGTTCTCTCAATTAATGTGAGAGATATGATCAATTGTTTTTATTGCTCCATGTCTGACGTGGTAGTGTCTGTCTTCCCAAACAAGTAGCTATGAAGCCTTTATGAGATCCCTACTTACCACGTATTTTGTCCATGCCATATATTTTGAGTTTGACACTTGGTCATGTTTTTTCTCATTGCTGGTCTTTTTGTAGCACTCCCCATTCTTCTTGCCTTTGAGATGCATTAATCAGAGGCCGAGATACAACTACTAGAGAAGTCCCATAATGGCCCAGTTGAGTGCTAAGCCTCTAGCTATAACTACCTGAAGTTTCTGCCATTGCCTGTAGTAGTTTTTATTCTTTTCTGTTCTGTGGTCACATCTTCTGTATTGTTCCCTCATAGTTAATATAACAGTGATGAAAACAACGCGTGTAGCTAAGAGTGGGCCCAGCACTACTTACAGCATCATGAGGAGGAGAGGCTTTAGAGGACCTTCTCTTTAGGTGGCTGTGAATCCAGGGATTGGTTAAATAAAAGTCTCCACCTGGAGTCATGGAGTTGAATCCTGGTAGAGTATTTCCTGCTGCACAGGAAAGATCTGTTAAGCTACACCAAGCTTGAACGTACAGGAGAGATCTGACCAGAGGCCTAGTTATATGCCAGAAACGTTTTATCCCAGTATCCTTATACAGTTGTTGAGGAAGAAAAGTCATCCCCACTGCAGGCCAGCTTCCCTGAGCTGGCAGACCCTGAGCAGAGAACATAGAATTGTTTCTGAGGGTGGTATGAACATGTGTTTAAATGTTATTTCTGCAAGTACATTAATTTTTTTTTTTTTCTGACTTGTTGTCCGAATGTAGGCAGGAACTCTTCACAATTTCTCTCCCAAGCAGTGGGAGATCCTGTATCATAAAACTGCTCAGGACATCCCCCATGAAAACAGGATGCCATTCCATGGACGTTTGCAGGATCAGGTTGGATTTAATGCAAGTTTCCCTGTACACATTTGCTTCTTTATTCCAGATGACAGTTTAGTGCTTGTGAAAATTTTTGGAGGGAGGAAAAGAAACTAAGAGGAAAGAACTCTTTGAACTCATTATCAAAATTGTTACCAACATCACTGTCATTTGAATGGTGAGGTCAGACAAGCATCTTGTCATACAGCAAACCCATAGTTTTGAAAAAAAAAATCAGTAGTGCTTTGCTAGCATCGTTATGCCCTCTGCATTGTATAATTTCTCCTATGCTTCTGCAGCAAATCTAAAATTATTATAGGCTGTGTGCAACCTTTGCACTGTTTTGGTTGCCTTCAAAAGGCCACTTGGTGTAAATGCTCAATAAGGATGAATAAAGACTGTTCAACTTTCAGGCACAGTCTTCAATTTCCACAAGGTTAGGAGGGCACCCCCACACCATATGATCCTGGCCAGATCACATGCATTTTACTGTTCCTTTCCTCTTGCTCCCTCTGACTTATAGATGGGGGAAGGGGAGGAGGAAGAGTGAGAAATCATGGGTGCTTACCAAAGTTAAATTATAAGAGTCATGTAAAAAAAAAAAAACAACAGGAAAAGACTGAATAAGCAAACTAAGGAAGGGCCACAACAGCATCTGTGTAAGAGATAATTCACCCAATTTGTCCAGCTAAACAGTTCTGTCAAGTTTACTGAGGGCTGCAAAATTGGCAAACTGCCTGATCTCTGAGAAGTGCAGAGGCAACGTGGGCTTAACCCTTCTGTTTGCTGTTTAAAGAACTGGTTTTGCAAACCCTTACTCATCAAAGGTTGGCCTTTCCCAAATTATTTCCTTTAATAAGCATTTCTGGTACAAGCAAAATGGAGCTGAGTAGGAGTAGGCATGCCAGCTACAGTCATGTCACCTGCATTCCTGAAAATCCGTGGGCTAACTCATGCCTTTGGGCACTGCCTGAAGCTGCACAGAAGATCCAGCTTGTCAGGGATGCACCTCAGGGATGCCACCTTGAAAGAGACACCCCCTCTGAGGATCCAGGTCTCATGCAAAACTCCATTCCAAGCTTTCATCAGTAGGAACAACTTTCTCAGGGACTGTATCTGCACACCGTATCTGTAACCCTGGGGCAGGAGTGGTACCCACACCTGTTGATAGAGCCCTAAGTAGCTGCGAGCAGGCTGCTGGTCTGTCGGATAACTTGCTTTTTCTGCACAGTATTAGCTCACCAGAAAGTGTGTGTGTGTAGGGGATGGTGGTGGTGGCAGTGGTGTGTGCATGTAACAAGTAATTGCTTCTTTTAAAGATGACTCTTGTTGAAATGTCCCTTAAGACATGCTATGCTGACAAAAAAATCCCAAATGAAAACCCACTCTGTCTAGGCATGGTGCTGAGCTAATGGCTTGAGGAAGCCTTGGGAGAGATCACACACCTCGCTCACTCTTTGCCTCAGTAAGAGATGTCCTGGGTGTCAGCTGGGAGATCCAATCTATCTTTCTGAGTCAAATACCCTGATAAGGGCATGTGCATCAATGGAGATAAGACTCTTCTGTATCAAGGAGGTATTCAGCAGTTTTTTTCTTACGCATCTGAGCTCAAGAATAGGCTACCCAGCAGGGGTATAAGCTGCAATATTGTCTAAATTACAACTAAGCCCCCTTCAAAATTATATCAGAGAAAATGTGTGATACAGGGAAATGTCTTAGAAGGCTAAATAATGCTGAAATTTGGCAGGATTAGGCTCACATAGGAGATTATGTTGGCAGAGGGGAAATGCCTGTAAAATGCTGACACGTGAGATAAAGTACAAGTGAGAATGGCATTCACCCAAGGTCGTGGTTTTAGAAGGAAATAGATGAACTGGATGTGTGCCTTTTGTTCCAGGGAGCCTTTAAATAATGTGATGCTGGATGCTGTCCTCGTAAGGTAGTACAGAGGAAGCAATAGTTAAATCAGACATGTACATATGACAAATGTTTTTTTTCATGCTCCAGAAACAACCCAAGAATTGAAGAATTTACACATCTGCTGAGTAAAAATGAAGTCTGATGTTTATAAAGTCTATTTTTAAAACCACAAGTCCTCTTTAACAAAATACCCGTGAAATTCCCAAGAGTTAATACCAGTGTCAAATTATTCCCATTGTAGAAAGGGTCTGTCTTGGAGCAAGCTTGAGTGTTTTTAACATGGTGCTGGGTAGCAGTGGATAAGTATATCCTATGAAAAGAAAGATGAAAGATAGCTCAGTGTTTATGATGTAGTGGTGGGTTTTGAAATTGTGATGTGCTTTCCAGCTCTGTTGCACACTCCACAAGTCCTTGCTACGTTTCAATTTCTTGCTATCAAATACAGACTCCAGAACTGCTCTATCACATCACAGGGAGACAGAAGGGTGTTACTGGCAAGGAAAGATCTCTGAGAAAAGAGAGCACTACTTTTGCACTACCAGAGAATCTTGAAACATCCTTTTGACAAGCTGCTTTAAACACTGAAGAGCTCTGTGTTGAGGAAGAAAGTCCAGTTTTTTTCTCTCATTTGCAAGCCTGGACAATAAGCAAATGTCAGCTGTAACCCTTACAGATGATGTGCTGACCACTGCTGTGTAAATCTTCAGGACACCAAAGCATCAAAAATGGACCAATAATTGTAATATGTAGAACATGACTTACATATGCCTTCTGTATTTTAAAAAGATATTTATGATACTGGTTGGTTGGCTTAATATGGCCATAGACGGTTTAGATGAAAGGCCGTTGTCTTGATCTGGTTATCTCCACCTTCTAAAAGTGGAGAGAGAGAGAGGAATTTGCTGTAGACAACACATGCCTCTACCAGTTAAGAAATCACAGAGGGTACTGGCATCCTGAATGTAGGTACTTATCTTAGTTGTTTCTAGAGAAAAAACACCCTGTGCTCTGTCCTTTACTCAGATTTTATAATAAGATTCAGACCCACCACGGAAGGTCAGATGCTGTCACTGGTGAACCTGTGCCCCCTCTTGCCCTTGACAAACAGACCACAGCGAGGGTACTGGTGGAGTTCAGCACTGCTCAGAGGGAGCAAGTGGGCATTTCTGATGGCATGTCAGTGACATTAACAGCTGGCAACCTGCTCCTAACTTTAATGGCAGCAGTATTTTTATGGCTGACAAAAGCTGATGAGAAATTGAAATTTTGGATGCTGTTTGGAATGCAGATCAGATTTCAATTGCTTGTTGTCTCCTACCTCAGACTATTTCTGCAGACAACAGGAGACTCCTTGGGAACATCACTTGGGAAGATACTATTTTAGCTGACAAATTCCAGTATAAACAGGGAAGATGTTCTAGAGTCTCAGAGTAATTTTTGCCATGGAGGGTTTTTCTTCAGTAGCAAACTGAATTGTTTGCCACACCCCCCAAAATATTCATAAACTAAACCTGAATATACACTTAGGTAGGAAAGCAGAACAGTAGCTTAGCCCCACAATGCACTAAGACATCACCCAGACATGGGGGATATCTCATGTGGAACTGTAAGTTGGGTGTACATAACTACTTGATTTGGTTAGGAGTGGCAAAAAGGAGGATGCAAAACCAAAAACACACCCACTGAACTAAAAAAAATCCAAAACTATCTGAAGTGACTTAGAGAAAATTTCCCTCTAATAAGGAAATATAAGAATTTTGGAGTAGAGAAAAGTTAGAAAAGGAATTCTAATACTCAACAGCCTAATGGCAAATTGACGTGGTTTGAGTCTACCAAAAATAGTTGGTGGTTACTCTAGATAGTACTGTGAGGAAACCGTCCTGGTTAAGCCATTGTTTTGTTTTTGGGAGTGGATTCAGTTGTGTGTAAGAGAGTTCAGCCCCTCCAAATGAATGCTTTCTGTATCTTTTGTCCCTTAAAATCATTTACTCATATACATGTAATATTTCTGCCCTGCGTTTTCTTTGTTTCAGTAGATATCCTAACAAATTAAGAAAAGGAAACTCAATAAGGAGAATGGACTTCTTTGAATATATTTATAAAAAATAAATATTTCATCGGTTCATGGCTGATAGAATCCTACACTATAGTGATTGGTCAGAAGCTGCAGGAATGCATCACGTGTTGTTAAAGTGAGGAGAATAAAGAAGGTAAAATTCCCCTAGTCCCCCACATAAATCCCCTTCTGATTAATTAAATGAATGAGTTCTAACTCAAATCCGTGTCTTACAGTTATAATTTTACAAGTAATAGAATGAGAAAGTCATCCTGAGCACTGTGTGCCTGAAGAAACATATCAAGCATTTGAATTGTGTCTATTAACTACTTGCAGAAGGCTGCTTTTGATAAATCTACAAGCTGAGACTGCCTTTGACAGATAATTTGGGGAACAACAAATATTCCAGAAAGAAACACAGGCTGATCACAGAACAAAAAGGAAATGAGATTCACTAAGGCTCCTGTGAATTACTCACTGATGACTAATAAATTAAAAAACCCTCAAAATTATTGGACTGTATGTGCTATCCCTGCCTTGTTAACATCCCACAGCTGATATGGAGTGCCGCAAGTTTGTCAAGGGGCTAAACCTGTCTACAGGAAAAAGTTGAATTTCTTTAGCCTAATATAGCACCTGGTTTACTTACAGTCGTGCCAGACACCCAGGGAAACAATCTTCATCTAAAATAAGCACTACTCATGCTACAATATGTGTGCTTTTATGCAGTTCCCCAGTGCGATATGTTCCGTGATGAATCCTTTTATTTTTCTTGAAACCTGTAGCGAATTTTGAATAGGGGCTAATGCACATGATTTGAGATTGAGATGTCTGTGTTACTACTTTTGCATTAAACAGTAGAACCATAACAATAATAATTTGTGAGTAGGCAAAATAGCATGCTGATGGCATTTTAAATAAAGGAATCACAGAATCACAGAACATTAGGAATTGGAAGGGACCTTGAAAGATCAGCTAGTCCAACCCCCTGCCAGAGCAGGATCATCCAGACTAAATCACACAGGAATGCATCCAGAGATGGAGACTCCACAACCTCTCTGGGCAGCCTGTCCCAGGGCTCTGTCACCCTCGCAGTGAAAAAGTTCCTCCTTACATTCACATGGAATTTCCTATGCTCCAGCTTACACCCAAGAGATACATTTGTAGAACAAATTACATGGTGCAATATCTGTGTTGTGAAAGGTCACATTACAGACTGGTCACAAGCCAGAGATTGCAGTCAGTGGCATTACTTGAAGGAAACAAAGAGGACAGTGTGACCACATGCCTTTGCCACTAGAAAAATAAACACACTCAAGAGTCAAGAAAAGCAAAAACCATTGACCTGGTCTTCCTAGGTCAATGGGCAAAACTTATTAAGGCTGTGGTGATTTAGGAAGCTTTCTGACAGTATCTGCTGGAAGCTTTTCAGGGCAGATGCTTTAGTTGAGTTCATTAACTGGTGTTTGAAGTGAGCTCGGATACAAATGAATCATGTGTTATGAGTTTATGAGTATGAAGCCAATAGGTATTTAGTAGAAATTGGTCTCCCTTTGACTATTTCAGCAACAAGTCATCAGCTGTAGGATGAATAAGCGTATGAGTGTACTAATGATTTAATCACACCAAACACATCATATTATCTCAGCAGAAGGCCTTTTGATTAAACCGACTAACTAGTAATAACAGCAGGGTTCTGATAGAATGGTAAGCAAAGTGGGAAAAGTCCACCATGCTACACCACTGAGGTCAAAGGGAGTAAGTTAACAGCACCTGACAAGCACTGGGTAATTAAAAAGATTAGAGCTGTCCCCTCCACTCCATATTCATACACTGAGATAAACTGCTGGAAGAGCAAACATTGAATTCTGCTGGTACCATGCCAGGGAAGCGTATCCTGCTAAAAATTCTGCAGAGGACTGCCAGAAAATCAGCAAGCATTTGCAGTTAAAAAGTTGTCAAAATACTCCTGCAAAAATAGACTCACTATGAATAATGAAAAATACAGGTGAAAAATGTGTACAGCTAATGAGCAAACAGAAAGCCGAATGAGTTAGAAGTGCTTTAACCACTATTTTTCTCTGTGTTAGATAAACAACAGCTTTCTAATTAAATCAACAGTTATATGTAAAGTGGGAATATATTTTATATATATTCTATATCTAAAAATATATATTTTTTAATATATCTTACATATATTTTTATATTTTATGTCCATGTGAAGTACAGAAGTTTAGAAAAGATAATGGTATTTAGTTAGGTATTCAGAACATTAGTAAAATCTTTAGAAGCAAACAGTATTCTTACAGCAGGCAGATAGTAACATGAGGGATACTAGGTGGTATTTTGGGGAAAGACAAGGCTCTTGTAGCACAAAATGAGATGAGTGCTCACTGTGCTTCACCCTGAAGAAAACCTGGCATGAGGGAAAGAAAAGACACGAGGTGTGAGGAGGGAGGCTGCCTGGCCTGGGTGATAGCAGGAAGCAGGACTACAAAGAGCTGCCACAGCTTTTTGTTGACTTGCAGGGTTAAACATTCATTGACTCTGCTGAAGAGGGCTACCTCATTTGGAGATTCACACTGGTGCGGATAAAGATTTTGAAAGGGAAGAGTTTGGGAATGGTGCAAACCCTTACAGCCTTGATCCAAACCTGTTACAGCAGTTAAGGCAACTGCTCTTAGACCATTAGTTTTCTAATTGGAATGGCTTCCTTAAGAGAGTGACATGGTGTTGACTCCCTGGTGAATGCACAGTTGTCTGATTGAATCAGTCTGGTGCCTTGATATGAGCTCATGTGGCCCAAAGAAAGGTTATGTTAAAATCCCACAAATATATCTAAAGCCAGTTTTATAGAACTTGTTTAATTTCCACAGAATCTTCCTGGTTTAACCCTTATTAAGTTCTACGTGACATTTCCTCAAAGGAAGGCAAGACAAAAACCCGAAACAATTAAAATCTTACTCCTCTCCCTGATCCATATTTTTCTGTATACTTCACACAGAAACATGATAGATCAGTTTTGCTCTCTGATGGTGGTTATGCTTTTATCTTCAGCTGAGTTCACAGAGTTCTTCCCATCTAGGTGCCTGAACATAACACTTAGATTTTGTAGTTCATTGACACAAATAAGTGATATAACCAAATTAAGTCAGTCAACCAGTCAACCACTCATAGTACACTGGTTTCAGAACATAGCCTTACTTCTACCCTTGGTGGGTGGTGGTGATCAGATATTTTCTCACATAAGAGTGTTTGTATGCATTTTCAAAACAGAATAACGACTTGCTGTAGCTGAGCTTATCACCCTGTTGTTTCCATCTTTCTCTTTCTGCTCTTGTTCTGTTATTTTCAGTACTTTGCCTTAAAATCTTTTGCCCCTTCCAAGTAGTCATCCCTCAGAATGTGATGTGTCTTTTTCTGTCTTGCCTAGAACACTTGTTTCAACTTTATTCCACTCTGCAAACCTTAATCAAGTTAGTAGTGCTACTCCAAGTGACACGAGAGTGAAGTTGCACAGATGAGTATGTACTCACTGAATTTTTGCAGCTGTGTGAAGTATGCCCGAAAAGTTCTGGAGTATTTTTGTATCTGAAATACACCATACAAAATATATTTTTAGTCTACTAACAGATTGTGTTAGACATAAAAGACACATGAGCAAAACCAATCCCAAGCCTATTGACTTAGAAATGGCAAAAGAATGGATTCCTGATGTAAATATTATTTATTTCTAGCCTATAGTTAGGCTTATCTAAGCAATTTCCACCACACTATCTTGAAGTATTCTTTAAGACTGCAGTAGTTTTCCTCTTTTTCTCATTGCCTCTTTGCTTCTCTTTTTGTTTAACGATCATCACATTACAGCAGCCTTTTCTGCAGTGGAAAAATTCTGTGGGTTGAATGCATTTTTCCCACTCCTTGTTAGTTTTGAGGTGAGACAGCTACAAGTAGAACTCCTTGTACTGGGTCATTCAAGGGGCTGAGGACCAAATTCCTAAAGGTGCCTGAGGTGCTTATGTGCCTCTTACACCCTGAGTGACTATCATCCATGGGAATTTACAAAGGCTGAACTGAGATTCTGCACAAGTTTTCCACTCTCCTCAATAGACGTTCTATTTCCCCCTTCAGTTTCATGACACTGACCAATGCCAGACATGCATTAGTATTAGCATTACCAAGACATTCTCTCTCGCTGTAGTGAGACAACACTGAAAATTGTGTTGTTCAATCTGTGCAGGCCTATTTTATAGACCAATTAGAGAAATGATGATTCTGCAGTACTATGATTTATGAGAACAGTGCTCTAGTAGCAACCGAAGAGCTGCAAATGTTAACATTACACCGATCTACATATTACACTTTATGCATTTAGGGTTTTTCATAAGACCAAAAAACTTTGAGCTTGAGATTAGAATCAAAATTTACACTCCTGAGAGAGTGAAGAGGCAGCACTTTGAATTTACTGGTAAGTACCTAAACCCTGAGGGAACTTTACATCTTTCCACAGCAACTTCTAAAACTGATAGCATCCCTTCCAACAGTTAAGAGATTTTTACTTAAAAGCCAACTTTCAGACCTCCAGATAAACAATGTCAATATTAACTTCTGGAATTTCATTACAGATTTTAAAACATCAGAGCTTCTGGGACTTAGTATTGAGAATGTGTGAGTGTGTGTGTGTGTGTGTTTGCGTGTGTGTCTTTGGCCTAGAAAGACTTTGGGGGTTACTTTTGGGTTGGGTTTATTTGGGTTTTTTTAGTAAAATGTTTCCTGTTTATCTTGTGCCACTTTACCTAAGGAATTCCCACTTCTGAAAAGCTTGCAGTATTCTTAAATTACAAGGGTTTTTTAACCTTTTTATTTTCCAGACCTGAACATTTCATTTTGAAAACAGACCTGGGCATTCTCTTGGCGTTACCTTCTGTTTAGCTGAGGGATGGCATTCAGCACCTCATCTAAAAATGGAATTCCCTACACAAGTTGAAGAATCAAGGTTAGATACTGAGAAGACATTGGCTTATAATCAAAAAGGAAATTAAATACAAAGATATGAGAATAAAAAGTGAGAACATTTCTATCCAAAAACCTGGAATAGTGACATTTTTTCCCCAAGCTTGAGGAAAAAAAAACTTGTGGGCAACAGCAAGTTTGGAAATACCAAGCAAATTGTGCCAAATCACCCCGACTGCCTATTTTTTGCTGAGGTGTTTGGCTCTAGTGTCAAGGAAAAAGCAGCAAACCCTAGCAAGGCAAGGAAGGGTGGGTGGATGGCATCCTTGGTGATAATGGCCATGAGAAGACTGTAGTTTTTTAGGTCCTGGGGAAGGACAGGAAAAACAAGTGATGAATGACTCCCTTGGCCTGTGAGAGCGGAAGGATGCATGTGGAGGCATGGAGATAGCTGGCCCATACCTTGTGCAGTGCTCTGTTGGTTTGGGAAGACCCTGGTAGCTGGAAGCAAGTTCCTGGGAAATGATGGGCAGATGTTATTCATCTGACTCTCTGATAGCATGTCTGATTCCTCCTTCAAGGAAAAAGAGAAAACCTGCAAACTCCAAAGACATGTTTTTAAAATTAAACCTAAACCTTTGTTTTTTTCTTTTTCCTGTCCAGCTTAGATGAGATTGCTTAATATTTTAGTCCTTTCCTAACCACATGCAAAGATAGTCCTAGAAGAAGTATTGTTTGACAGGTGGATTGTTTTTGCTCAGTACTGGAATTACAAAGACTTGTACATACATACTGTAGAAAGTTTGACTTCTTTTTTGAGCTAGGTTCACACTTTTTACTTGAGTATATTTAGCTGTCACAGGACCTGAATTAGACAGGGTTTTGTCTATGTCATAGACAAGAAATGTCAATCAGAGCTGATTTCACCAGGGCTACACTGTGAAGTCTCAGAAGTGTACATCTGTGTACTTAACTGGGAAAATTAGTTGTCCTGTTGACTTCAATCCAACCATCCTTCTATCTCACCTAGCAGGGGGAATATTCAAAGGAAGGATTTGTAAAAGCCTTGAGGTTTTTGACCCGAATGCATCAGAGTAGTACCAGAGCACAAGTCTTATGAGTAGCAGCTAAGAGAACTGAGACTGTTTAGCCTGGAGGAGGCTCAGGGGAGACCTTATTGCTCTCTACAACTACCTGAAAGCAGGTTTGGTGAGCTAGGGGTCAGCCTCTTCTTGCAGATGACTAACGATAGGACAAGAAGGAATGGCTGCAAGTTGTGCCAGGGAAGGTTCAGGTTAGAAATTAGGAGAAATTTCTTCTCAGAAAGAGTGGTAAGGCCTTGGAATGAGTTGCCCAAGTAGGCGGTGGAGTCACTGTCCCTCAGGGTGTTCAAGGAAAGGTTGGATGAGGTACTTAGGGACATGGTTTAGTTTGTAATATAGGCGGTAGGGAGACAGTTGTACTATATGATCTTGGGGGTCTTTTCCAATCTTAATGATTCTGTGATTCTGAGATGCAAAAAGGGTCCTATAACTGTAACTGTGGTTTACCTGGCTCTCATAAACATGAAGCTCCTTTAAGAGAACATTTATCATTTGCATTAGCTATTTGATGGGCTATATTAATGAAGGTAACTGAGAGAAAATAGGTCTTTCAGAAAGGATAAGAAACTGGTTTAAGAGTATATTATTTACCATGAATTTTAGTCCATAAGTTGTAGTGTCTTCACAGATAATCACTATAATTTTCTTCCTTCTTGGAAACTTTGAAGAAAGGTCATTCCTTCATTGTTCTCACAGCAACTCCAGCTTTCAGGACAAACCTCATATCCCTCTTGTGGGGATCCTGTTTCCATCATGTTAGGTCCTGATTTGACAGTTGAAAGTAGGAGTCTGTCTGTTCAGAGTATCAGCTTCAAATACATTCTCAGTTTCCCACTAATTCTTTGGTGATTTCCCAGGTCTGTTTGCTGGGCATGAAATCCCCCCAGCTATTGCACAGATTTTTTCAAATACCCATCTTTCTCATAACATCTGTTTCTAGTACTTTGCCTTGTGGGATATTTGCAAAAGGAGGAACAGGATGGTGATCTCTTACCATCAGCTTCTCCTTGAAGGTAAGACTCCTAACATTTGATGCTGACTTTTGATGGTGATCTCTTACTATCAGCTCCTCCTTGAAGTTAGACACCCTTATCCTCATGTTTGGTGGTCCAGACTATCCAGTATACAGACCAAGACATAAAAAAGGCTCTGCAGGTTATTTTTTAAAAGAAATAATCTACATTATTTCAATTTGTCTAAATAATGAATAATATAAGTTGATTTTTAAAGATCGTAAATGAAAAAGGTGTATCTTTGAACCCTACAGGCTGTTGTGAAGGACAGTTCAGTTCCTTTCATTAATTCAGGTCCAGAGAAAGTAAGATCATCTTGCAAATACACAGCCAAAGTTGATTTATTAAAACCTTATGACTCACCAACTTCCTCCTCCTTTTCAAACTTACATTTTGGATTGCAATCCTTTCAGAAAAGTTCCTATAGGCAATAATGAGGGTGTTCTTCATCAGTCTGTGACGGGTTAGATTTAGTAGAGCCCAAATTCCAGACAAGCATTCCTCACAGGCTCAGTATGGTCTGACTCATGGTTCATTGCTGCTACTTGTATTTTCTCCTGTGTTTTTGTTGACGTCTTTTTTCCTTTGATGGGTAAATGAATATATCGTTAAAGCAACAAATCCTCTGTCTCTCTCTCCTTCTTTCTTCTCTCCTTGCTCCTTCTCCACCCCCTCTTCCCCCCTCCTCCCCCCAAGAGATTTGGGGCTGAGGATCTAGGTGGTAAATAAGAACTGATGTTGATTGATCTCATCAGTTGCTGATTGATGAGAAGCTTGACATGTCCTGGCAATACATGCCTGTAGACCGTATCTTGGACTGCATCAAAAGCAGCATGACCAGCAGGTCAAGAGAAGAGATTATGCCCCTCTGCTCTGGTGAGACCCCACCTCCACATCCAGCTCTGGGGTACTCGGTACAAGACAGACATGGAGCTGTTGGAGTGAGTCCAGAGGAGGGTTGTGAAGATGATCAGGTGACTGGAGCACATCTCCGGCAAAGACAGGCTGAGAGAGTTGGGCCTGTTCAGCCTGGAGAAGGCTCTGGGGAGACCTTATTGCAGCCTTCCAGTACCTGAAGGGGCCTACAGGAAAGATGGAGAGGGACTGTTTTCAAGGGCACAACAGTGACAGCATAATTTTAAACAAAAAGAGAGTAGATTTGGATCAGATATAAGAAAAAAAAATTACAGTGAGGGTGCTGAGGCCCTGGCACATGTTGTCCAGAGAAGCTTTGAATGCCCCATCCCTGGCAGTGTTTAAAACCAGGCTGGATGGGGCTTTGGGCAACCTGGGCTAGTGGAGGATTTTCCTGCTTATTGCAGGGGGTTGGACCTTCATGGTCTTCTAAACAAAACCGTTCTATGATTCTATGACTCATGACTTGTTATCATGAAGATCCAGTTTTCCAAGACTGAATACTGAGGTCTGTCAGAAAATTAGGTGATATTGATAGATCTGATGTGGGAAGCACTAAAATGGAGAGTTTAAAATTACTAATTGATTTTGAAGAATTGGACCTCTGGAGAGAGAAAAAGAAAAAACCCCTACAAAACAAACAACTAAACTAGTTGTAGGATTAACACTTTCTAGGCATATAGCATAATCATAACTGTAGATTTTTACCAACAGAAAAATAACTGCAGTTGAAAATCTAGAATATTCATACTGACTTTTTCATGGATACTCTGTGGTAACAGCACAAAAGATGGAAAAGTCATGGAATCCATAAGAATGGCACAGTCTGCAATTAGAGAGGGAGGAACAGCACTTGTACATTTTGTTAAAAAGCCTCTGCACTAAGAATCATGTTGTCTACTGTAATTACCTGAGTGAAATAAGTGGTTCTGTTGCAAAGAGGAAGCTCTCTGGGCAGTTCTGTGGTTTTCCCTGTGTCATAGGTGATCTTGAATGCAAGCCTGGACAGATGAAAAATGTCTCTCAGATAATTTAGAAGGTAATATATTGTATTCACCATGCTAAAAACTGCATGTGAATTAAATTGCACCTACAGTGGATTTAATGGCTTCCATGTGCCAATGGAACAGAATAAATCAATGATGATTGAGTGTTGGATCTTGTCCTGGGTGTCTGCTTTTGACATGCCATGTCTCTTCACACTAGGAAGGGGACCATGAACTGTCCAGGCTCTGGACTTTGTTATTTCAAATTCCGTGAAGGCTGGTAGATACCCGGGCAAAGGGTCACACACTGGTCTCCTTCACACCACTCTGCACTGCTGTTGCAACTGAAGGCTCTGCAGATATTTTGCTGAATATCTCTGCACACAAATGGTTTTACGAAAGTCAGCTGTGTCTAGAATTTTAATTCTCATTTTTCCATCCTTTAGTGTGTTGCCAAAATTCACGTAAACACAAGCGCATTTGTGAGAAAGGCACTGCAGACATCGGTGTTACCTTACCTCTTACATGACAAGTATGTTGCCCTGCCTAAGTTAGGTCTATTGAAACAATAGTATCTGAGTGTGCTGAGTATAAACCTGATGGTAAATGATGGAAAAGCACTGTAAATCTGTAATTTTCCATAATGAATTATTCATGGCAGTCACTCAAGTCACAAACAGGAAACTCATACGTACAAAGTTAGCTAAACACAATCGTTCATTTATGAAGAGGATTCAGTCATGTGAAGTCTTACCATATGGCCCCCACTAGTAGAAGCAGAAATCCAGACCCATATTTTTTGCTGGTGTACACAAGCATAGCTCTGTTGACTTTAATGAAGCTGCAGTTTACATTAACTGAAGATTTGGCCCCTTTTCTTTGAGAGATTTTGTTGTTTCTTTTTAATTTTGTAATTTATTTTTTCTTGTGCCAGAATGTTTCTATAATTCCAGGTTTGTAATATCTCCTCTGTAATTGTTTAGTGGTTTTGTCTCTTCTAACCCTTAACAAGAATATTTGATGGGATAAACTGGGTATTTTGTACTTTGCTTGAGGTTCAAGAGAGTTCAAATATTTAAACAAAGATGAGCAAAGGGGCTTGAAAAACTTTACTAATATAATGGTAATGATTGCCACCATAACACATTCAATTTGGGAGGGACTCAGAACAGCTTGTTTCAGAGGACTAAACATCATTATAAGATAAGCATCTCCTGTATAAAAAACCAACAGTAAGTTATTATAATTGGTTTTGCTTATTTCCCTCCTAATCTTCCAGCAGTGCCCAGGGTCATCTAATTATTTTTGGGAACATCAACTACCCCTGTAATTTCTCCCTTACACACAGGTTTCTTGCCCTGTATTACTTCAGAGCACTGTAAAAACAGAACAGCTTTGTGGGATAACTGGAGGCTGTCTAACATGAACTCATAGTGGTGGCAAGTGGGCACTGGCCTGTGAGCTGGGCACTCTGGCTACAGCAGCCCAGTGCTGCCTGGAGCTCGGTTATGCCTACAAAAGCCAGGATATTAAAGTGGTGCAAAGGTTAGTGAATTGCAGTATTTTCTGACAGGGCTCGTAGTGATTTGGGGGAAGGGATGTAATTATTAGTAATTAAAACTGTCTTGGAATGTGATTTGACAATTCCACATATTTTCATAGAAGAAGTCTAAAATTAATTAGGTTGCGCTTGGTAAACACAGAAAGACATTACAGAATAAGATGATGTCTGACTTAAATGAAGATCCACTATATTTTTTTCCTTAGCTGCTGGGTGGGCAAGGCAACCAATAGCCAGCCAAATATATTTTAAACCACCCCAGATACTCCAGGCTTAGTAAAAATGATACTAAATATTCCTGTCCTGACCTAGGAGCAATTTACCAGGATGATGATTTGCAAAGCAGACAAATATTAGCCCATCTAAGAAAGTCTCTGCTGTCTTCAGTGTACTATTTTAAAGCCAAACTCCTGTCTGGTCAGCTCTTAACAAGCAGCGGCCTTGCTAACAAGCATACACAAAAGCTCTAAGTCATAAGATACTTTGTCTGCAGCACACAGAGTAAGGAAGGAAGGATTTTTGAGATGAGAAAGGCATAATCATGAGTGCTTGTTAGTGCTGCAGCCACGCACCCTGCAGAATAAAGGAACAGTCAGCCAGTGAGGAGACTGAAGAGGTGAGCTGCATAAAACCTGTCTTTGATGCTGGCAGCTGGAGAAGATGGTCCTGGAGGCTGAGTGGTCTGAAGCTTACCTGCCATGCAAGCATCTGTCACAGGACAAAATCACCTTCTCAAAACTCAACAGGGGTGCTGCAACTGAGTGTTGTTCTTCACTGAGCCACGGAGAGAACGAGAAGGCTGCACAGGGGAAGACTCACACTGGTGGCAGAGCTTCCCTAGGTTCTGGGGCGTCAGTGGAACTGGACAGGCCAGATAAGGGAATTCATAAAGAAAGGGACAAATGTGGCTTTAGTGAGGAACTGCCAAGACTACTCCTAGCAGCTCCATACTGATCCCTGAACAGGTAAAGCAAGAGAGTTCACATTTTGTCACTGTCAACACCAGCAGTGTGGTAAGGAAAGCATGGAATACCAGATAATCAAGTAACTGCCATACCACTGCGGTTTAACTGAGGTATCATTCCACTGGCACACCCTTCATGACAGGAAAAAACATGGCTTTGTAAATTAATGACATTCTGCTGGTAAAACAGCAATTGCTTTGAATTTTTTCTCATACTTCCCAGTGTTGCTTTTCTTGCTTCACTCTTGAATAATGAAGATAACCTAATAATTCCATTTTCTCTCATAGGAAAAGTGTACCTTTGGACACATGGAAATTCAATATTGCTTGCATCTTGCACAGTTCCGGGGACAAAACAGCTTTATTATTAAAATAAAAAATGTGCATTTCTTTTCTTCCTGCCCAAATTATGGTCCTTGCTTGAATAGCATACCATTATGCTGATTAGATTTTGTAAAATACAAGCATGTGGGGCCTGAAATAACCTGTTACATATTTGTTTCTGATGTGTCTAGTAGATGAGAACGTCATGGTTATAAATAAGTGAATTCCTCTCAGTTATGCAGAAAATCTACAGGAAAGCCAAGTGCTCAATGTGAAATCCAGTTCCAGTGTAATAGGGAAGGGAAGGGAAGGGAAGGGAAGGGATGGGAAGGGAAGGGAAGGGAAGGGAAGGGAAGGGAAGGGGAGGGGAGGAAAGGAAAGGAAAGGAAAGGAAAGGAAAGGAAAGGAAAGGAAAGGAAAGGAAAGGAAAGGAAAGGAAAGGAAAGGAAAGGAAAGGAAAGGAAAGGAAAGGAAAGGAAAGGAAAGGAAAGGAAAGGAAAGGAAAGGAGAAAAAAAGAAAAGAAAAGAGAAAAGAAAAGAAAAGAAAAGAAAAGAAAAGAAAAGAAAAGAAAAGAAAAGAAAAGAAGAGAAAAGAAAAGAAAAGAAAAGAAAAGAAAAGAAAAGAAAAGAAAAGAAAAGAAAAGAAAAGAAGAGAAAAGAAAAGAAAAGAAAAGAAAAGAAAAGAAAAGAAAAAAAGAAAAGAAAAGAAAAGAAAAGAAAAGAAAAGAAAAGAAAAGAAAAGAAAAGAAAAGAAAAGAAAAGAAAAGAGAAGAAAAGAAGTAAAGCTTGGTTCCCTGGGGCATCTATTCTTAGAATCAAATGCCTTTTTTACACTTCAAAATATTTTCCTACAACCAGTCTATCCGCATGAACTAGGACTGAAGAAGACTTTCCTGTGTTCATGACAAATCTAATGGGAAAACAGCAACTCAGTATACTGAGTCATGATCAGTTGAAATACAGTGTGATGGCAATACATGAAAGAGCTCAGCAGAAAACATGAAATTATGCCATTCAAAGTGAAAATAGCAAAAGTTATGTGTTCCATTTTACATGCTGTGAAAGGTCAAATTTTAGACTGGTTGGGAGCCAGGGATTGTAGTCAGCAGCATTGTGTGAAGGAAACCTAGAGAACAGTATTACCACAAGCTGTAGTGACGAGAAAAATAAACACGCTGAAGTGTCAAGGAAAGTGAAGACTGTGACTGACCTGCTCTTCCCACATCAAATGACAAAACTTATTATGGCTGTGGTGATTTAGGAAGCTTTCTGACAGTATCTGCTGGATGTTTTTCAGGGCAGATTCTTTGATTAAGTTTGCTGGCTTCTGACCACTGATGTGCCAGTTCATTCAGATTTCATGCTGAGGCAAAGAGAGTCGGAGAATGTCCGTTTTTGGAGTCTACTTTAAATAAATGCCCTACGTATGCCTGACTCAAGTGGCAAAGCTGGACAGTGAATTTACAACACAGCTTTTTATGCAAATTAGAATTTCATGTGTTCTTTCAACGTGCTTCTTAAACCAGAAATTTCAGACATTACAGGAATTAAACAAATATGGTGAAGTTTGTTTCCCCTGTTTTGGAGTACCTTGAATCTTGAATGAAATTAGAAGTTAACACATAGGTTTATCCCATCTGTCTTCTTACCTTTCTGACTATAGACACCAAAAAAAAAGACGGAGTGTTCCTTTTAGGTCGGTCTTGATAAGTCTTGGCTAGTTTTGTCTTTCTTTGGGCTCGTTCTAGGTTGAAGTAGGAGGGTTTAATTATACCCCCCAGAAGAAAAACCTTCCTTCTGTAACTCCAATGGTTTTCATGAAGCTACTGAATGAGACATGAAATTGTTAACCAGAAGCGTCAGAGAGAGACTTATTTCTAGAAATGCATTAGGAACAGGACCATATATTTTCATGTGGCTAATATGTCAAGAGCTGAGATAGCCAGAGGCCAACAGCCTGAGCAAATGAGCACTGACTCATGGATGTTCACTGACATTTGTTATAATGTGAACAGACTTCTTAAGAATCCTTATGGTAAAAAATCATCCAGTCTAAAGAAAATGAAGATGAAACTAGCACCTGATATAACCCATGCCATTGGCTGGAAAGAGTCTTATAAAGATATGCTGCAGTGCTATGACAGGGATCCAGAAAAATGTACTTTCAAGAAAGACAAAGGGTGTCTCTTTGTCTTACTGCTCATGTCAACCCAGGAAACTACAATGACTTCTGAAAACATAGCAGAAAAGGAGTTTCTCGTCACTTCTACTTCACTAGTAATTTTTCAGAATCTCATAATACTTGCCTGTCATAGTATTAGGATGTTGTAGTGATTGATCAGTTAGGATTAATAAATAGTCACATCTCAGGATGAAAAGCACCATCATAGAACAATAATCCTGAAACTCAGCAAACTCATTCAGAACTGGGGTCCGATGGTTCTTGTTTTCTGTCCCTCTGATCTCTTGCAGGTATTTGTCTCATGAACATTGTTTTGATAACACGAGATGGGTCTTGCTTTTGTTACAGGTGCCAGGTTGTAAATGGCAGATGTTTGGGATCAGCACAGTCAAAGCTTTGCTAGGAAGCCTTTCTGAGCAGCTCTCCTCCTGATACAGATAAAGCGACTGGTCTTTTAACTGGTCTGAAGACAAGCTGCAAGAGTTACCTATTACCTGAGAATTTTTTTAATATCTGGGCTCCTTCCTTTAAGGGTATAGACTGAGAGCTCTGAAAATCAAAACTTTTCTGAAGCTTATAAAATTTTTATCATTTTCCTTAAAAGGATATGAAGATAGACTGCCTTTCTGATCTTTCTTGTGGTGGCTGTTTTACTTATTGAGAGGAACTCTTAGTTGTGGATTTTGACAGCTTTTTTGTTTTGCTTTTTTGTAGAGGACTCTTTTCTTTCCCTTTCCATTCCTGAAGCCAGAAAATTCATTCCAGAGGAAGATGCTCTTTTTTAGCTCTTACATTTAGGCACACCTAAAATTACTCTGCTTTTGTTTGAATTTCAGATATGGCTAGAAAGAGTGCTGTAGTTTCTGGTTTTCACAAATAAAATTTTCAGAAATAGCTCCACCTAGAACAGACAGGCACAGAGACCCACAGATAACCTGAAGTGGGAAATCCAAAACAGAAGCCAGCATGAAGCAATGAGCTTTTTTTTTTTTTTTTAAAATTTTTACAGCCCTTGTCTATGCATCCGAGGATGTCACCCTCGTATTTTCCATAGGACAATGGATTGATTAATACAGAGATGAAGCTTTATGAAGCTTTGCTCGTCAAGAAATGAAATGACTGAACAGGGTAGTTGCAGTGCCCATGGCAGCTTTCCACTCACCTTGCACTCCTCTCTGCTTTCTTCTGGTTTTTATGAGTGCTGTATTAACAAATTCAATAGTTTGCAGAATGGCAGGTGGCCAGGAGGCTGAGGAGCTATGCTGAGCAACCACATTCATCCCTCCTCCTGCAGCTCCCCCTCCTCTTGTTTTCCTTAGACTGTGTGAGCTCTTTCGAAGGTCCTGCTTTGTTGTTCCCCTTGTGCAGTGCCCCGGAAGAGTGAATTGCTGCCCCTTGACGCAGGTCCTTAGGAAGGAGGTGCTGATGTACCATCATTCTGACTGTGTGGACAAGCAGGTAATCAGAAAAAATAACTGCAAGAGGGGACAATTGCCATGTTCACTTCAGACAGGTTACATTCTGAATGTCAGCATTTTAAGAGTGACATATCCAGTGCCTGCTTGTACAGACTGCTGTAATGTAGTTACTCTAATCACCTCTGGCACAATTTGCAGATTTCTGGAGTTTAAAAACATCCCATCACGTATATCTTTTCTCACTGCTTTAGGATATGACCTTTCTAGTTGGTGTGGCTCCTGATAATGCCCTCAATCCTGTCATCTTCAAACCAGCTGTTTTGACGAACATAAATAAAATCTTGTCTCTTAGAATTCTTGATTTTGTCTATGTGCATATTTTGTTAAGAGGAGAAAAAAAAACCCCTCTGAGCATACAGTATCTGAATGTCTTGTACAGTGATTATATGATTAAAATTCTCTCAGAATATCTGTCTGCATTTTTGACTTGCACAATGCAACCTTAATGGCTGGTAAGTGCTGAATTTTGTCACAAATGAAAAGAACACAAAAAGTGCAAAGCTTGTTAACATGAGCCAAGCCTGCCATTTATCTGATATTTTCAGCACACTGAATGTATTTAAGCAGTTTTACTGCCATTATGGAACTTATTTTAGACATATCAAGTGCCAATTTTCTTTCAGATCATAAAGAAAGATGAGAGAACAGGAATTTAGTTGTTTTGTTGATAAAGCTTGTCCTAGATCATCATAAAAAAGAGCTGCAATAAAGCAAGGCTGCTTGATGCACACAATGCAGCAAATAGCAGTTCTGTCATAAGTGACAGAATTAGAAGCCAATTCCTGCTGATACTTCTTATCTGTGCACCGAAGTGTAATTGAATCAAAATGATGGGAGCCACAGAGAGGCACAGAAACACACTTCTGTGACAACCCTGTTTATGCGCTCTGAGAGTGCTGAGGCTGGTGGGACTGGGAGAAAATAACCAAAATTGGGAGGATACAGGGCTGAACTTCCTCTCAGGCAGATGTCAGATGGAGACCAAGTATCATTATGTTTCTGTAATGCAGGAGCATGCACTCTGTAAAAGACCATTGATGACTAGTAGTCACTGGATTGGATGGTTATTTACCTTCTTGTCCTGAACTTTGAGCTGCATACAGAGGCTGCAGGATGAGTGTTTGACACTTGTCTCTGAAAGTGACATCAACCCAACCAGTATACTCCAGACATGTCTTTGCTTTTCCTGAGCCTGGTAATGGAAGACCAGGATGTTATTGCTGTGGATTTTTAAATTCTGGTACCAGGAGAATTCTAAGCGAATTTACAAGCCACAGGGTGTTTCAAAAACAATGGCTGGATATTTGCAAGGCAGTGTTTATTCCCAGTTGTATAATTCAGGAAGCTGTACTAGTTAAGAGAATCTGTGATCATTTTCTCCCTATGTCTACTTTGTCTTCACTTTCTGATTTTACATGTATTGTTGTGTGTGTGCACTCACATGGCACGTGTGAGTGGAAAGGGTTTTACTATCATCTGAGTGGGAAGGACATGAGAAAATAATAATGTAATGAAAATGTCGACAGATAAAAATGATTATAGCCTTAAAAATCAATATATTTTTTCATTAGGAAATTGCTGATGTCTACAATGAGGAGAGTAATCAAGAGAGTATGTAAACAGGGTTTACTACCCATCAAATTTTTGGTGTTCCAGCTCCTGGGAACCAGTCTGCAGTTTTCTCTTGAGCTTTCCTTTTGAGTCCCAGAAGAGAAGAATGTTTCGTTTTTATGAATTAACCAGCAGAAGAATACGAGCTTGTTACACATGAACCAAAACGACTCCAGCAAGCAAAACAGTAACAGAAGTACCTGGTGACGTGTTCACTCCCAAACTCTCTGCAGATATCAATTGTCTGTGGCTGAAGCTCTCAAATTTTCTTGATAGCCACAATATCAGGTCTAATCTAATGCTTTTTCCTGACTGGGTACCTGGTTTGCTGCACACATGAGACACAGGAGATGAAGTGTATTGATTCCTGACACAGTGCTATGAGACATTCATGTGAACTGCAGAGCAGAACATAACATGTTACAGACTTAGGGCCTGTGGGCCTGTTCGCTGCCTTGTATCAGGAAGACGTTGCAAGTGATGTCCTGAGGGTTAATTGTGGCAGAGAGATAATGTCTTGTTTAATGAGTGAAATGATAAAATAGAAATGTTGTGCTAATCCAGATGGTGTGGAGCTGGGAAGGGCTGATAGCATGATGGGTGATGGATTTAAAATTAGATATGATTTTGATAAATTGGAGACAGCGCGCAGTATCAGCAAGATGAAATCCAGAAAGTGCAAATGTACTATGTTTAAGGAAAAAAAAAAAAGAGAAAAAAAAAAAGAAAATCAAGTGAACAAAGAGAAGGTATGTAACAGAGATGCAGTAGATCACAGCCTGAGTGTGCATCAGCTGAGCTGTTGGAAGGAGGGAGGAGGCGAAAGCATTTATAATAAAAGTATCTATTAAAAGGAACATCAAATGTTGGATGTGGGAGGGAATGATTCCCCACTTCCTGGGCACTGGTGAGGCTAGCGTCGGGGCACTGTGTCCCACTGTAAGGAGAGGACTAGAGGAAGATCGGTTACACACTGGAGAGAGAGCAGGAGGAACTGTAAGAGATTTGTGACACAGGGCTTCTGGAGGAGGGTTGAATGAATTAGCTGTGTTCATCTTAAACATACAACACTGAAGGGAAATGAACAGTAGCTGTTTTTCAGAAGTAAAATACTTGCATATGGGATGGCAGCAAACCATTCTGTGTGGCCTCTACAGGGGAAAAGTTAAAAGTCATTTCCAAAGAGAACTAAAAATAACCTGGTGAGATGTTGGGTAAGACTTCTTACAATAAGGGTAAATGATCAATAAAAGAAGCTACCTAGGGAACTTGAGGAAGTAGTTTTCTGAATGCTTTAAGAAGAAATAATATATTTTAGAGGTGATTTAGGATGCACCAAAATGTTCCTCAGGAGAGAGAAAGGAGGGACTAGGCTAAAATAATAATCCTGTCCTGTGGGCTGCTAGGGATCAGGGAAATAGAAGCTGAGTGTACAGATCCATAGCCCCTATCCTTTTAAAAGTAATTGATTTGAAGAGATCATTTAGTTTTTCTGGAGACAGACTATATCAGTTATATGCTGAGGAATATTTTCCTGTACCTAGTGCCTATACAGGCAACTAGAAACGGGTAGAAGAGAGGTGCACAGAAGTAATAATGTAATGAAAATGTAGACAGATAAAAATGGTTATAGTCTTAAAAATCAATTTATTTTTTTCATTAGGAAATTGCTGATGTCTACAATGAGGAGGTTAAGCAAGAGAGTCTGTAAACAGGGTTTAGTATCCATCACATTTTTGGTGTTCTTGCTTTTCTTTACCAATGGCCTGTCAAGACAATCTGTATTCAATCTTTTGGTAGCTGTGCTGTTCATGAACCCAGCACTGCAATACCTGCAGGGCTTTGATACAGAAGAAGCTTTACTTTTTCTTTATGGCAGTTTACAAGTGGTTTACAAGTCTAGTATAATAGATGACAATTAATACATGGTTTTAAAACTCCGAAAGATGTTCTTGACTTGAGGCAAAGGAATGTAATTGGGTGACTTCCCTGAAAACCCTTCCACCCCTACTTTTTCACTGATCTTATGTTTATCTTTTCATGACTGATTCTATGTTTATCTTTTCATGTATCAGGAATACAGAGTACAAATGTACTGGCATTTTCATGTACAGTGGGGTGGGATTTTAGGCTTAGATAGAGAAAAATGCAGGGAAAGTGTTTATTCTTTTGTTTGTAACTGCCTCATAAAAAATGAGGAGGGAAGGTTCTTCCACAGGAGTAGAAGCAACTCTACCATGGG